>CM072773.1:65970000-68470000 GCA_036936925.1 Cenchrus fungigraminus
TCCTACCTTGTAACCGACTAGTAACCCGCCCCCTGGACTATATAAAGGAGGGCTGGGTTCCTAGCCAAGACATCCCAATCCCTCTGGGGAACAACACCCAAGCACAGGGCGCCATACATGATACTCCAAACAGGACGTAGGGTTCGCTACTCTGGCGGCCCGAACCTATATAAATATGTGTCTCATGTCCTTGTGCATACCTTCGAGTTCCAGGTCTGGCGATCCCCCACCGCACAATCAACTACATTAGGCACCCCTGGGTAGGTTTGCCGGGATTAAACACAAACACCTCGTGGTACGCGTTCCCCTCTAGTGAGACGTGACAAGTTCTTTGGTGGTAGATGTGAGAGGGCTCCGCCTAGAGGTTTTGATAGGATGGATTTTGCTAACCCTTCTTTTTAGCAAATGGCTCGACACTGGTTTGACTCTTTCTGTACTAACCCTAGTGTTGAGTCGCTTGCTCATTCTCGTCCTCATTTTTGATTTTCTAGGTGGGAGGCCTGGAGAACTTTTGGTTGATTGACTCCGGTTGTTTGTGTCACATGACCGGAGATCGTGGGTGGTTCTCCAGCCTCACCCCGGTGAGTACGAGGGAGTACATCACTTTCGGGGACAATGGGAGAGGACGAGTGCTTGCTGAAGGTATGGTCAAGGTGAGTAGCAAGGTGATCCTGAAGAGTGTGGCTTTGGTCAAGTCACTTGATTTTAACCTATTGTCAGTATCTTAGTTGCTTGACGAGGGTTTTGAGGTTCATTTTAAGTTGGGCGCTTCTCGTGTACTTGATTCTCGAGGCGATCTTGTCTATACGATCGTCCTCGAGGATCAAATCTGTCGTGCCGATTTTTCCTAGTCTGTTGGTCCTCCTCGATGCCTTGTAGCTGGCATTTCGGTTGAGCTTTGGAAGTGGCATAGGAGGCTAGGACACTTGAGCTTTGATTTCTTTTCCCGCTTGAGTGGCCTAGACCTTGTTCAAGGATTGCCAAAATTGAAGTTCGAGAAGGATTTGGTGTGTGCTCCTTGTCGGCATGGAAAGAAGGTTGTCGCTTCTCATGCACCCCTGACTGCTGTCATGACCGAGCGACCTTGTGAGTTGTTGCACATGGATTTGGTTGGGCCAGTTCGTGTTCGCTCTGTGGGTGGGAATAGATATGCGTTGGTTGTGATTGATGATTTCTCTCGGTACTCTTGGGTTTTTTTGGAGGATAAGAGCGAGACATTTGGCTATGTTCGAGACTTGATCTTGAGGTTGTAGAATGAGAGACATGGGGATGCCATTTGAGCTATACGCAGTGACAATGGCACGGAATTCAAGAACTCTCATTTTGATGACTTTTGCAGTGATCTTGGTCTCGACCATCAATACTCTTCTCCATACGTTGCTTGCCAGAATGGCATAGTGGAGAGGAAGAATTAGACTCTTTGTGAGATGGCCAGGACGATACTTGATGAGCATAGGACTCCTAGGCGTTTCTGGGCCGAGGCGGTCAATACCGCTTGCTATGTGTTGAATCGCATTTTTCTTCGTGCTTTCAAGAAGAGGACATCTTATGAGCTGATGCATGGGCGGAAACCTAAGGTAAGTCACTTTTGAGCTTTTGGTTGCAAGTGCTTTATTCTCAAGAAGGGCAAGCTAGATAAGTTTGAGGCTAGGTGTTCCGATGGCGTTTTTCATGGTTATGCTATTCACTCTAGAGCATATCGTGTGCTCAATCTTGACACTAACCGAATCATGGAGATTTGCGAGGTAACCTTCGACAAGAGACACCCATGTAGCTCTTCTGTTCTTGAGTGTGCAGGTGACGATGAAGTTGGTGAGAAGATCTTTGATGATGAGAAGGATGGTGATGGAGAAGAAGATGATGATGGTGGTGATGCTCCCGCGACTGACCGTGTACCTACTACTTCCACTACGACGACAACGATCGAGGATGATCCATCCCCTACTCCTACGACGATGTGACAACCTGTTGATGGTTGAAATTCACCATTTCCAACCTTCAATATTCTCACATAAATGGAGGCATATGCATTATTTACTACCATTTTGGTTTGAATAATGTAGTTCCACTTGTCCTTGGAGATTATTTGTATGTAGGTGATTTACCCCTTAAAAGAGATGGAAACCCACCTTCTATGAAGAAACCATGCCAACTTAGCTGAGGAGGTGGCTGCCACCAAGGGAAACATGGCATTCCACATCATCGATCCAGGGGAGGCACTCACCGACGAATCAGAGGACGCCACATGGACTTCACATGGATCAAAGGGCCCACCTCGGATACCAAATCAAACCATGCACCGGGCATGGATCAGAGGGCCCACAGGGCAGCCACCTAGAGGAAAACCACCAGGTGGGGCCACCCTAGAGGGCCAGCCGATCCTAGGATCGGCCGAACTGACCTAGGGGGCTCCATCCTGGCCCTCCACGTGGTAGCTCCCCATTGGTCCATTGCCTCACTCCCGGGTGTTTTGGAGCACTTTGAGCCTTCGAGCAAGCCTGGTCCTTGCCTATAAATAGATGGGGAGGGGCTCCCATTTCCCACACACCACTCTCTCATTCTCCTCTCACTTTTAGTTTCCAAGGCTAGGGGGTAGGCTAGAGTAGCTCTTATTCAAGTTCCAAGTCCTCTTGGAAGTCTAGGTATGAGTTCTCTTTTATCTTTATTTCTTTGTATGACTTTGATCTACTTCAGTTATTCAACTATTTCATATAAAGTCATGGTAGATCATATGCTTGGTATGTTCTTGAGTTCATCCTCTATTCATCATTTAGAGGCTTGTGTTCTTCGTGAACACTACCTTATGATCCACTTGAAGGGTGATAAACTCCTTCCTTATGTGTTTGTTCATAAGTTAGAGGCTCGTGTTCTTCACGAACACGACCCTTTGATCATATTGATTAGACATAAGAGAGTTCATATCTGTTTGTATGTCTAGCCTTAGTTTATCTTGTTAGATGGCATGAGAGTGTTGCATGAGGTCTGTGTTCAAGCTACGGTACTCGGTCTAGTTGACCAGCCTTCTGGTGGCTCTCACCCTGGGTCACAATAGCCCGGGCCGGGTGGAGTCTAGCAGTAATGTAGGCATGGTGCCTGGGTTGTCTGGCTATGATAGTTATGAGCATACCCCCTGTAACGATAGAGGTCGGTCCTCAGGTAGTGACAGCCATGTTGGATCCTTGGGCAACCTCCGCGCTGGGGTACCTGTTGTAGGAGTCTAAAGTCTAGTTTCGCAGAGTGCAGGTCGTCGCAGGCTAGTTCCCCATTTGTACTTGGGTGCTGAACCTTATCTCTCTCATGCAATACTCATGCCCATCTCTTGTATCTTCTAGGTTTGTATGTTTAGTACATTAGAACCTAGAGCTAACTCGTATGTTCCCCCTAAGCCGTAGTGTGCTAGAGTAGAGGTAGATCTGAGTGTGTGTGTCGCACTACCCTTATATCTGTTATCTTATCCCTGCCTTTGAGTGTGTTGTTCCCTATATCTATCTCTCGGTTTACATTCAGAGCAAAAGCATAAGTCTAAGATATCCACCATTGCCTTCCACGGATACGATACCCTTCGAATACTCTCCTTCCTTGGGGAAATGCTACAACGGTTTATCTGTGCGCTTGCGGATTCGTTCATGATCGTTTAGATTAACCTATGGCAAGTCTCGATGTTCACGCTAACCCGACACCATTAGTTGTGACATTGAGAGGTGCCTACAAGGCGTTTCTTGGTGGTGTCACTAAGGACGGGTCCCAGATCTTGTTCTTAAGATGACGACACTACGAAACACCAACAAGCATTTCTGGCGCTGTTGCCGGGGAAGGCACAGGATTATCATGACTATGCTTTGCATCTGTTTATAAACTCTGAGTAGGTTAGGACAACTCTCAATGTAGGCTAACCTTGATTGTCTTCTTTTATCTTTGGATGATGAAGACAGGTAGTGTATGACTGGTTTCGACCTACCAGTGAATTTTACTGAAGATCCCGAGTCACTTATGAGGAAAGCTCGAATTCATTTCGGCTCACCTCGTCGTACTCGTCCGGAAGGCGATCCAGCTTCCTTTGTACCATCCACGTCCAACGCTATGGGCCAGAAGACACTTCGTGAGTACTCAGCTCCTTCCGCTGACCAGGTGCTGCAAGGCCCTGAGGTGGCAATGAGGACTGAAAATTTTGAGATCAAGACGGCTCTAATCACAATGGTACAGGCTAGCCCATTCTGTGGCAAGCCGAATGAGGATGCCAATGCTCATCTGCAGCAATTCCTAGAGCTATGCAGCACTTTCGTCATCAGGGGTGCAAATATGGATGTTGTTCGTCTACGGTTGTTTCCATTCTCCCTCCTGGGGAAAGCTAAGCAATGGTTCTATGCGAATCGTGAAGCTATTAACACTTGGAGCAAGTGTTCAGAGGCATTTCTCAAGAAGTTCTTCCCATTGGGTAAAACCAATGCTCTTCATGGAAGGATTTCTGGTTTTCAGCAAGCAGCAAGTGAATCTATTCCAGAGGCTTGGGAAAGGCTTCAGGAGTACGTCCTAGCCTGTCCTCACCATGGGATGGAGGATTGGCTCATTCTTCAAAGCTTCTATAATGTGTTGACTCCGACAGCCCGATGCCATATTGATGCTGCTGCTCAAGGAGCATTCTTCTCACTCACTGTTGATGATGCTAAATTACTCATTGAGAAGATGGTCTCTAACCAAGGGTGGAGTGATGAAAGACTCCAACCACGACCGAGGGGTACTCATACTGTTAAGGAAGCAGACATGATTACTGCCAAGATGGATCTTGTTATGAAGAGATTGGATGACTACACCAGCGAGAAGGCTGTCATGGCCACCACCACTCTGCCTATGGACTCTCACATGACTTGTGAAGTCTGTGGCAACACTGGGCACTCAGGCAACTACTGTCCGGAGACTCAGGAGGAAGTGATGTACATGAATGGCAACAACAACTGTTATCGTCCACCTCAACAAGGAGGCCAATCGTTGAATCAACAACACCCTTATTATCAAGGAGGTAACCAAGGTAATTCGTACAATCCCAACCAACCTTCCTTGAGAGATCTCGTTTTTGGGCAAGCTAAGATTAATGAAGGTGTTAACAAGAAGCTAGTTGCCCTTGATAAAACTTTGGAAAGCCTCAGCATTAAGCTTGATAGTTTTTCTTCTGCCCAGAAGAGTCAGCTGAGTTTCAACAAAATGTTGGAAACTCAGTTGGCCCAACTGGCCGCTTCTGTTCCCTCTGTTGAAAATACAAATGCGGTAACCACGAGAGGAGGTAAATCCACTCGGGATCCACCGTATCCTAACCATGCAGGGACAGATAAGAAAGGCATAACAGAAGTTGAGAATATCCATGAGGATTCATCCGACTCGGAAGAATCTCCCCAGGTAAGGAAGGTGCCACCAACAGATAAAGCACCTGTAGGAGTGATGGCGCATCCGGATTTCATAGAAGCCAATGTGATGTCGTTCCCTCAAAAGAGCAGGAAGGCAACAATAGATGAACAGTTCAATCGCTTCGTGGACATGATTCAAAAAGTTTATATCAACGTCCCATTGCTTGAGGCAATACGCGTTCCCACTTACGCACGTTATCTCAAGGACATCCTAACCAAGAAGCGAGCTCTTCCCACAACTGAAGTAGTATGACTCATGGAGGAGTGCAGTGCTGCCATACTCAACCGCCTTCCTGAGAAGAAGAAGGATCCAGGGTGTCCCACAATCACTTGTATGATTGGGACCCAACGTTTCGACCATGCTCTCTATGACTTAGGGGCCAGCGTCAGCGTCATGCCTAAGGTAGTATTTGATCAACTTAACTACACGAGTCTATTTCCAACCACTTTGCAGCTGCAGCTGGCCGATTCTTCAGTCCGATACCCAGCGGGGATAGCTGACGACATTCCAGTGAAAGTCCGAGATTGCTTTATTCCTGTTGACTTTGTGGTGCTGGACATGGAGATCGCCAAGGAGGTGCCGCTCATACTTGGGCGACCATTTCTGAGTACAGCTGATGCACAAATTGATGTGGGGGCTGGTGTGATCCGTCTCCACATCAATGGCAAAGAGGAGAGGTTCGAGTTTCGTCCAAGAAAGGAACAATGCTCGATGATCAAGGATTTACCAACTTCCGACACCCCAGCACGAGAGGTCAGAGTGCCACCACGGCAAGTGGACAGCCTCATTGCATTCATGAAGAATTTTTGGAAGGAAAAACGCCAACTCATGGGCACGGGACAGAAACAGTATTGGAAGTCTCAGTCCCAGTCCAAGAAATCACCTCCTACACATCACAACCCACACAATACTTAGAAGATGTGGCGGAGGGTGAGTAGGAAGCCGACTTGTCCTCCGAAGGAAACGGCTGCCCCACTGCCCAGGTGAGAACTTTGGAACCAAGTCTAGCTCTAAAGACTCAAAATACTGGGCTCTACGCCGACAGGTAAGATCGGTAAGTTATCTTTATTTTCCATACAATAAAATTCTGGTTCAGGAAAAGCAGTCTACTTCTACTTTGTGTTTTCTGTGTTCTCGCTGTGGCGAGCTCAGGAGTGATGTCCACCCGGACATTCCTTGAGCTTGCACCATGGTATTAACTTGTCACAGCCACACCATCACCACAGCCTCAGCCACAGCCTGCTACGCCACCAGTGGCAGGAGGGGCCCCTGCGGGGTACATGTCCGGGGTTACCCCTGGATATGCACCTGGTTGGGACCAGCCCACCTACCAGCCGAGTGCGAGTGGCACAGCTTGGGCAGATGCGAGCAGTGCTCAGTGGGCCACACCCGCTAGTTCTAGCTCCGGTGGTCCACCTCCGTCTTCATCCTTTCGGCGGCACTCCTCAGCCTCTGCACGCGATGCTCAGCTCGCGCAGCTGATAGGAGCGCTCACCGTCCAGGTCACAGGATTGGAGGAGACGCTGAACACCCACGTCGAGTCTACCTCAGCGTGGCAGCGTCAGGCTGGTGAGAGGATAGCAGCCATGCAGCAGGATCAGCTGCAATACATGGAGGCGCAGAGGGCTTACTACGCGTGTCAGGGTTTCTTCTACCCTCCTCCGCAGTGAGCCTGAAGCTAGCTTGGGGGAGGACCCCCATACTGAGGTAACTTGTATCTTCCTTTGTTTTCAGAATATCTTATAAATGAAAACCCAAAAAAATCTGCAAAAATAAATACCAAAAATATTTATTTGCTTTCATCATCATCGTTTGCTTAGTTTGCTTTGATATTCTTAGTAAGAATGCTTTGCCTCTATGGTTGAAATGATGAATAGTTGCTCTGTTTATTTTCCTCGTCTGTCTTGCTTACAACTTTGTATCCTACCTAAGTTTTGAGTTTGTTGGATTGTATGTTCAAACCTTAGCCTGAAAACTGTGGGTAGCAAAAAGGATGATCCTTGCCTAAGTTGTTGTGAGATATGACATGGTAGAATAGAGTGCTATGATCTTGTGCTTAGTGATGCTTGACATCCGGAGTTTTTCTTTTTGAAAAATCAAAACATGATGAGTTCCTCAATGATGAGATTTTCCCATCCAAGGCCATATGTAGATTCTAGCTCTTAGCCTCCACATATGCAGTTTGTTCTCTCATGGAGCTTTGTCAAATTGTTGTGACCCTTGTTAGAACTCGTACTCCCCTGATCAAGATCACGTACACGTTCATGCTAAACTTCTACACTGGAAGTTAAGCACTCATCATTTGTTCCATATGCCTATGCATTCTTCCATAAATAAAACTCTGTATCTTTGCATTATTCATCCCTCTCCAAATATCTCCAATAGAGACAAAGGGCTAGCTAAAAAAGAAAGAGAAAAGCATGCTCAAAAGCATGGCAAAAATAAAATAAAGAGAGCTAGCCCAAGTCTCGAAAATTTCAAAAGGAGAAAAAGGGATTGATATGTGCAAGAGAAAGAGTTCCACCATGTAGATGGTAATAACTAGCACCTACTCCGGGGCTAGTGTCCACCGTACCATCAATCCCCTATTCCCTCATATAAAGCATGGTAATATCTAGCACCCATTTCCGGGCCTAGTATCCACCTTGCCATGCTCATATTCATTACACACATATGCACATCTCGATCAGGATGTATGTTTGTTTCTTCCAAGGATCCGGTTTTTGACTTAGCAAAACATGAGAGACAAGTATGCCACATCTTCCCTACCTACAGCTCCACATACAGCCTATTAGGAGTAGGATGTGAAGAAAGGCAACATTGATGCCTTGGTGAGGAACCATACACTTTTGAGCGATCCGAGAGTATCATTTGAGGAACTCTGATTTTCTTTTGAAAAATTTGCAAAACCTCCGGATTGATAAGCTGGTCAAGGTATAAGTGATTATGCACATGCTACATAACCATTCTGTCTCTCAACCGCCCAAGGCAGGTGAAGCTATATGCCCCACGTCATCAGGTGAAAGGTAAGAACACTGCCAACTTGTTCAACTCTTGGTAGAGTACCTTGTTGTATGTTTGCCATAAGATGGGAATACAACATTGTAGCAACTCCTGATCAACCAACCTAAGTCTCTAATGTCTTGCTACGAGACGAGCAAGAGGTTAGCTTGGGGGAGTTTGTTGACGATTGAAATTCACCATTTCCAACCTTCAATATTCTCACATAAATGGAGGCATATGCATTATTAACTAGCATTTTAGTTTGAATAATGTAGTTCCACTTGTCCTTGGAGATTATTTGTATGTAGGTGATTTACCCCTTAAAAGAGATGGAAACCCACCTTCTATGAAGAAACCATGCCAACTCAGCTGAGGAGGTGACTGCCACCAAGGGAAACATGGCATTCCACGTCATCGATCCAGGGGAGGCACTCACCGACGAATCAGAGGACGCCACATGGACTTCACATGGATCAAAGGGCCCACCTCAGATACCAAATCAAGCCATGCACCGGGGATGGATCAGAGGGCCCACAGGGCAGCCACCCAGAGGAAAACCACCAGGTGGGGCCACCCTAGAGGGCCGGCCGATCCTAGGATCGGCCGAACCGACCTAGGGGGCTCCATCCTGGCCCTCCACGTGGTAGCTCCCCATTGGTCCATTGCCTCACTCTCGGGTGTTTTGGAGCACTTTGAGCCTCCGAGCAAGCCTAGTCCTTGCCTATAAATAGAAGGGGAGGGGCTCCCATTTCCCACACACCACTCTCTCATTCTCCTCTCACTTTTAGTTTCCAAGGCTAGGGGTAGGCTAGAGTAGCTCTTATTCAGGTTCCAAGTCCTCTTGGAAGTCTAGGTATGAGTTCTCTTTTATCTTTATTTCTTTGTATGACTTTGATCTACTTCAGTTATTCAACTATTTCATATAAAGTCATGGTAGATCATATGCTTGATATGTTCTTGAGTTCATCCTCTGTTCATCATTTAGAGGCTTGTGTTCTTCGTGAACACAACCTTTTGATCCACTTGAAGGGTGATAAACTCCTTCCTTATGTGTTTGTTCATAAGTTAGAGGCTCGTGTTATTCACGAACACGGCCCTTTGATCTTATTGATTAGACATAAGAGAGTTCATATCTGTTTGTATGTCTAGCCTTAGTTGATCTTGTTAGATGGCATGAGAGTGTCGCATGAGGTTTGTGTTCAAGCTATGGTACTCGGTCTAGTTGACCAGTCTTCTGGTGGCTCTCACCCTGGGTCACAATAGCCCGGGCCAGGTGGAGTCTAGCAGCAACGTAGGCATGGTGCCTGGGTTGTCTGGCTACGATAGTTATGAGCATACCCCCCGTAACGATAGATGTCGGTCCTCAGGTAGTGACAGCCCTGTTGGATCCTTGGGAAACCTTCGCGCTGGGGTACCTGCTGTAGGAGTCTAAAGTCTAGTTTCATAGAGTGCTGGTCGTCGCGGGCTAGCTCCCCGTTTATACCTGGGTGCTGAACCTTATCTCGCTCATGCAATACTCATGCCCATCTCTTGTATCTTCTAGCTTTGTATGTTTAGTACATTAGAACCTAGAGCTAACTCGTATGTTCCCCTAAGCCGTAGTGTGCTAGAGTAGAGGTAGATCTGAGTGTGTGTGTCGCACTACCCTTATATCTTTTATCTTACCCCTGTCTTTGAGTGTGTTGTTCCCTATATCTATCTCTCGGTTTACATTCAGAGCAAAAGCATAAGTCTAAGATATCCGCCATTGCCTTCCACGGATACGATACCCTTGGAATACTCTCCTTTCTTGGGGAAATGTTACAATGGTTTATCTGTGTGCTTGCGGATTCGTTCATGATCGTTTAGATTAACCTATGGCAAGTCTCGATGTTCACGCTAACCCGACGCCATTAGTTGTGACATTGAGACGTGCCTACAACGCGTTTCTTGGTGGTGTCACTAAGGACGTGTCCCAGATCTGTTCTTAAGATGACGACGCTACGAAACACCAACACAACCCCACCAGAGATAATTCCGTACTATCACCTAAACCACTCCATTTGGTCATTAAGCGATAATAAAGAATCCTCCCGTTGAGTGTTGCCGGGTCAAAGCCCGGTAAATCACTTGTACAACACAGAGAGGATAGAACACGTATACATTAAAACTCCCACGAAGGAGAGTCCAGAGTACCTTAGAAATTAATCCAAATTTCCCCGTAGGGTCAAATTATTACAACCATTGTTCTTGACATGAAAAGCAAATGGTTCAGAGTTTAAAAGATAGCGAAATTAAACTAAACGATAACTCAGCATCATGGGAGGCCACCCATAACACCGTTACTCCTCGTCATCCACCCATTCCAACTCCTAGCCAGGTGGAATTTCCCCCGGTGAAACATTATCACCGGAAAACAACATATATAGCAAGGCTGAGTATACTAATACTCAGCAAGGCTTACCTGTCTAAAATAAAAGACTTAACCTCTAATCATGCAAGGCTTTTGGATTGTGGGTTTGTTTTGCCAGAAAGCTTCTAAGGAGTTCATCCTTACTTTCAATATTTTAGCTCAAGTTCTAGTAGTTTATTTCATTACTAGATAAGCAACTATTGCAAGCATGAGTTGTGCAATACAATTTAATCAAACATCAAGTTTATCAATATTCCATCATAAGGGATCATCATGGCCAGATAATTAAGCACTCTCGGATAATGGTGAGAGGCCGACGATCGATTGATTAATAACCTTGCAAGGTGGACCTAAACATACGGGAGAGATGCCCTCACAAAGAGTTCATTCAACCAGGCGGTTCCCATCATTCCTCGAATTGGGATCGGATGCCACAGTCCTAGGTACAAGGCTATCTGGCACGCCTCACACTAGCGTCTAACATCACACATGCACCACAGTTTGCAAGACTGAGGCCGCAACCCAAGATTAGTAGCGCAAAGTTCCTGCACCGCATCATTTAGGTACTAGGCTTATCGTACCCATTTCCGACAAATGTTTAGTACGTTCAAACGCTTAATATCTTAACCACTGGTCTGGAGCCCAAAATCCCATGCTCTTACCACGTGAACAATACAATTTAACAATCATATGATTCCAACATAAGAACCTATTCTCGCGAGCGAAATACATCACTCGACTTATACCGGGTCCTTAGTGCATAGCGACTAGCGACCTAGCATACTAGTAAAAGATCATAGGTACTTAGGGATCATGCAACTAGGGTTTCAATTCAACTCCAGAACGTAAATGCACAAAGATATTCAAAGATAAATTCAGAAGTAAAAAAGAAAACACATAGGTGAATGTCGGTACAATGGTGCCGGCAGTCCACCACAGGGTCGGCTATGGTGGTAGATTGTATGGAGGGGATCGCTGAGGTTAAAGCTAGATGGTGAACGAAGGACGTAGGGATTTATCCAGGTTGGGCCGCATGATGCGTAATACCCTACGTCCTGTGTTGGTGGTTGTATTGATGGTTCCGCCAATGGGAATCAGAATGAACTTGTTTTGAGGGGGGTCCCTGCCGCCCTTATATAGGCATGGGGGCAGGGTTACAGATCACGTGGGATCTATCCTAGTCGGTTATACAAGATCTCCCTTTGATCACAAGTAATATCTTTCCTAACCAAGTAGTCTTTATCTATGGGAATATATCTCTTCGGGCGCCAGCTTGTCGCCGATCCTTGCGCCCGCACCAGGTGCCGCCCTTGTGGGCCCATGTCGCCCCCGTAGACATGCTGTGGGGCCCCTCCGTGTGGCACCCCGAGGGGTATATCCCCCACAGCAGTCCTCTAGAGCTTCTTAACCAGACTGCAACTTCGATCTTGAGCTTCGAACGTCATCCGAGTGCTTGGTTGACTTCTTCTGAGTGCTTAACGTTCTCAACTGAGTGCTTGATACCTTCGGCCGAATGCTTTGGTCTTTGTCTTGCTTATGTCTTGATGCAACCGAGTGGTCTTTGAAGCTTAACTCGTGGTTACCGGGTGGTTGAGGAGAGCTCTTCTCGAATCTAGGCTTTGATAAGATCGTCGAGCCAGAAGATGCACACTCTCGTTGAAGATGAAGTGTGCACACTTTATCCTTGAGCTGTGACAAACAAGGTGCATCAAGAGTCAAAAGGAAAAAAGTGACTGAGTCTCAATGCCTTTGGTCGGGCATCCTCCTTCTTAGGGGGATTAGACCCATGTCTCCCAGACCTCCGCTGTCTGGCCATACTCGAATGCTGGGCCAAGGGCCTTGCTTCTGGCTCCGGTTGGTCATGGTGACACCGTGCGTGCTCACTGAATGGGTGCATCTCCAGATGCGCGCATTAGGGCAGTCCCCAAGGTTCGAAATAGTTAGAATAACTATTTTGAAGCTCTAAAACAGAGACTAAGAAAGTGGGTTTACCGTCATCCCTTTTGGGAGAGTACCTCCCAGATCATCTGATCTGGTACGGTGACCGGGAGAGCTCCGGCTCTGTCCCAGATTTGCCTTATGGCCCACCGTGTTCCCAAGGAGAACTCGCGCAAGGTCACTCGTTCTAACCATCGTAAGTGGCTTCTGAATGGATCTGGCCTTTGTATGGCATGCCTGCGGGAGAACACTCATGAGCTAGTCGATCGAACCTGCTTTGAGATTCGTGCCGTTTAATTTTCAGAGGGCGGGTTATCTGATAACTTGGCTACCCGTGACTCCGAGTCACGGCCTCTGTGTGGTTTGTAACCCGAACTTATTCGGAAAGCCTTTTCAGGATTCCTACGCATAATCCACTCTGGGTGAATTTCGCGATGGTTGGCCCGTTCAAGGAACATGGCCCATTTAGGCCTAGGACGGCCCGAATGCGAAGCGTCGGAGTCAACGCCGTCAACGCCGTGCGGGAGACGAGTCGCTCGTGAGTAACTCGCAAGTCAAACCCACATGCGACGTGGCGACACGACGGGACGGAGCGGGACCCGTCACGACTCCCTTTTTCGGCCGCCTGCATTTAAGGCAGCGCAGGGGCGTGCCGAGCCTCACCTTTCCCAACGCTTCACGTTGCTTCACTTCTCGCTCCTCCTCTTTCTCCGGTTGCTCCGCCACTGCGACCCGCCGAATCCGCCACTGCAACAGCTCGATTCGCCGGATCTAGCACCGGCAGAGATCCAGATACAGCGCGCAAATCGCACCCACCTCCTTCGCTTTCGGCAGTCCCCGAGCGTAGCTGAGAGCAATGACGTCGAAGACCCGCCGGGGGAAGAAGGGTTCTATGGGGGGCGCAGCGGCCACGAGAGGGTCCCCGCCGTGGTCTCCCTCGCCAGCGGTGGCTCCGAGCCGCGACTGGGAGTGGGTGAAGTCGGTGTCGACGCGGGAGCGGATCGAGGCCCTAATCTGGGGCGAAGTCCTGCTCAGCGACGCCACCAAGTAGTGTCGTCCGGCGGTGGGGGAAGACTTCCCCACGCCGGAGACGAACCAGGCGGTGGTGTTCGAGTCGTGGTACCCCCGCGGATTCGGGTTGCCTGCGCACCCCTTCTTCCGCGGGCTGCTGTACTACTACGGGTTGCATGTCTGAAACCTCAACCCTAACTCCACCCTCCACATTGCCATCTTCATCCACCTGTGCGAGGCATACCTCGGTATCACCCCGGCACTTCTTCTGCGTGAAGCCGCACAAGAGTGCCCAGGAACCCAAGGTGGTGGGCGGCGCCAGGATTCAGCTCCGGCAGAAGACCTCCGGCGACTACATCTCGGTGCCGCTCATCAACTCCAATAAGGGCTGGCACAAGGAGTGGTTCTATACCACCAACCATGCTCCGCAGGTGCCGTGCGACATCGACGCGCGCCCGGCCCCGCACCGTTGCTGGGATGAGGAGCTGAGCGACGCCGAGATGGAGCAGGTGACGGAGCTGAAGGAGCTGATCCGGAACCTGAAGGCAGCCGGCCTCACCAGGGTGGTAGTGATGGCAAACTTCACCACTCGGTGCCTCCAGCCACTGAAGGAGAGGGCGCACCCGGCGTATGAATACGCCGACGAAGATTTCGACACGATGCGAGAGGTACCGGATCGGGGGGAGCCGGCGGAGCTGGTGAAGCGTATCCGCGAGTGCTTCTCCCCTAACACCGTCATCACGTCGCGTGGCGCACCACGCCCCTACAATTTGGGGAATCCTCTGCCTGCGGTGAGTCATGATTTCCGCTTTTTACGGTCCACCCATTAGGGCATAGACATATTCTTGCAAGGTATTTGTTGAAATATGTGTGCCAAAACATTCTTATGTAGGATCGCATGGCATTCTTCTCTCCCTCGCCTCTGCCGAGAACACTAGCTGGGGTTGAGTCCCTGCCTGGTAGGCTTGGCGAGCTGTAGAGGTTGGAGATCGCGGTGCACCGCGCCGCCGCTGGCGGTGGCGATGCGGCATCACCGGACTCGGCACGTGGTGAGAGCTCTCCGGAGTCTGGCCGTCCTGCAGCCACGACGTCTGTTGGAGGGAAGCGCGCCGCGCCTGCTGCGAAGGGGAAGAAGCGCAAGGGCAGCCGCCGCCTTGAGGTGAAGCGTGCACCACCCGGCTCGCTCAGGATTGACGAGCCGGCATCGCACAGGCGCGAGCTGGTGCTGCCGGGCGACTCCGACGAGGACGAGGTGAGCCCCCGCCAGTCAGGTGCTGGTAATGCTCCTTTGAAGGGCGGCAAGGGGGCGCCGAGTGCTACGGCGACGTCCTCCCCTCATCCTTCTTCTTCTCTTCCTTCTCATCCACCTTCTCTTCAACCTTCTCTTCAATGAACGAAAGCTGCCGCCCCAAGTGCGGGCATGCCTCGGCCAGTGCCGCAGCCTGCTTCGGCGCCCCCTGTGACGACACAGGGTGCGGCCGGTTTGGCTTCCAAAGCAACCATCGGGGCAAAAAGGCCTGCGTCCTCTGCCCTTGTGCGCGTGTCCAGCGAGTGAGTTGTTCGCCCATTGGACTTTGACTTTGCTTGTCATCCGTTGATTTGTCGTGGCTAAGAATTGTGGTGTTGGAATGGTTGTTGTTGTTTGCAGGGAGCCCAGGGCTGTCCCTGTTGTTGTTGAGGTGCCCACTCCGGCTTCTGGGCCGGCAGCGTGTCAGCAGATTGCTTCAGAGCACGCGGGCATGGCGCCAGGCGCTGGTGCGGCTCCCCGGGCGGCCAGTCCCTAGCGTGGAGATGCTGGGTCCATGGCGTTGGGGGCTACCTCTGTGACAGCCCCCGAGGTTGAGGAGATCCACCGAGTGCTTCCTACACCGCACATGAGCCCGCCGTGCCCTAGCAGTATTGCCCACGTGCGCCGCGGTAGGGCGGAGGAGGTACTCGGTGACCCGGCCGTCGATCAGGACAACCGATAGGAGCTCGTGACCCTCGCCGAGAGGCTCATTCGGCTCGCAGGGTTGATTGTATCTCCAGATCTTCCTCTTTTTTCCTCATTGAGTTTGTATGTTGACCATGTCGTTTTTCAAGCTGTGTCCACTGCATCTGCCCGCAAGAGCGAGCTGCTGGATGACATCGGCACCAATGTCATCACGCTGTTCGCCCGGGTGCAGCTCCTTGAGGAACAGGCTGCTAGACACTAGAACGTTAGCAGCCGGGAGATCGAGGGGCTGCGCCGGGGGAAGGCTGCTGCAGTTGCTGCCGCCGAGCACGCTCTTTCGGAGAAGACCGCTGCAGAGGCTGCTGCGGAGGCCACCGCTGCGTCTCTTCATCAGGCAGCGGAAGAGCACCAGAAAGGTCTGTTGTTTCTGGTACCTTGTATCCCTTTCAATAATTGTATCTGATCTGAGTTTTGGTGTATGGCTCGGGCTCAAGCTGAACAAGAGCTTGAGACTGTCCGGGCCCGGCCGAAGACAGCACGGAAGGCTCTGGAGGAGGCCACCAGGGAACGTGCCGTGGCCAAGAAAGAGCTCCATGGTGAGTTGACTTTTGCCTTTTTTTTCTTGTAGCTTTGTATTGCCTAGTCCATCTGATGTTTGAACAGACTTGCGGTGAAAATTGTTTGCCCAATTTGCAGACCTGGAGATCTACGTGGAGTCCGAGAGGAGCCAGTTCCGGGTTCCCGGCGAGGCTCTGGGTCCTCTCCTGGACGAGCTGGCCCCGCTTGTCGAGTCCTCCTCCGTGCGGGAGTTCGGTGATCTTGTTGTCCGTCTGCCGTATCTGCTGGAGCGGGTCCAGGCGGCGTCTTCACACTTCCAAGGCCTTCTGCACGAGGTCAGTTTGATAAGCATCAGCCACTGCCTCGCCGTCTTCCGCTCCTACCTCCCCCAGTTCGATGTGGGCATGCTCCGCGGCGATTTCGCTCGCAGGACGTCATCCACTCGTGTCGACGAGCTGCTAGAGGAGGTGAAAGATGTGGCAGAGCAGCTTGCCGATGATGTGATGGCCGATGATGATGAGCCGAGTGGTCTCCTGCTGCAGCCATGAAAGAAAAACATTTGGATGAGTAGTTGTAATATTTTGCTAGTACTGTCATGACCTTGTAGTTTAAGCCACTCGTTTTAATGTTTGCGCTTTACTTTGACGGTGTCCATGTCCTTTAATTTGTCCGGCAATTGTTCTTTTACGGGAAACCATAGTCCTGTTGGCCTTAGTTTCCTAGCGCAGAGGGCGTACTCTTGTACACGTGTAGTACCTTGGCTTGGCGAAGATCTCAGCCCACGATTTAAGATGTATTTTACCGAGTACTTTATGAGTCTTAGGATCCGTGTTAGATGAGCGTTTTAATTCTTGACAGAAATAAATATTGCGAGAAAAATAAAAGCAGCCCCCAAGTTTCAGTTTTGAAACTTGGGTCTGATCATGCAAGCAGGGGAGCGAAGTGAAAGAACTTCAAAGATCATGAATTTTTATTCATTGACCAGATTGCTAGCATGAGAAAGTACAAAAAATTATAAAGATACATAGCTTTTTATGGGTAGAAGCGGCGTAGATGCTCGATGTTTCATGAGTTGGGCACATCGGTGCCATTCTCCCTCATTAGCCAGTAAGCACTCAGCCTGTTGACTTCCTTTACTATGAATGGCTCTTCCCATGGAGCCGATAGTTTGTGCATGTCCTTCTTGCTCTGGATCCTCCGGAGAACGAGATTGCCTATGCAGAAGGCTCTCTCTTGCACATTCTTGTCGTGGTACCACCTCAGGGCTTGCACGTACTGTGCTGCCTGGATGGTTGCCGCGAGCCTTCCTTCCTCGATGCTGTCAATGTCCTCAATCCGCGCCTCCTCAGCCTTGTTCTCGTCGAACACCTCGACTCTTGGTGCACTGAACATTAGGTCGGTTGGAAGCACTGCCTTTGATTCGTACACCAGGAAGAAGGGAGTCTGACCAGTAGCACGACTCGGCTGTGTCCGCAGTCCCCAGATTACAACGGGGAGCTCTCGGAGCCAGCGTGTCGCGTATTTCTTCAGCCTGTCGAAGATGCGCTTCTTGAGTGCCTCGACCACCGCTCCATTGGCTCGCTCGACCTGTCCATTGGCGCGGGGATGCGCCACTGAAGCTCGAGCCATCTTTATAAGGAGGTCATCACAGAACTCCTGGAACTCTCTTCCTGTAAAATTTGAGCCTAGGTCAGTGATGATCCTATTTGGGACACCGAACCTGTGCACAATCTCCGATATGAATTCTGCCACCTTGGCTGCTGTCAGCGATTTTATTGGCTTGACCTCTATCCACTTGGTGAATTTGTCCACTGCCACCAGGATGTGGTCATATCCTCTGGATGCTTTTCTGAAAGGACCGATCATGTCAAGTCCCCAGCACGCGAAGGGCCAAGATATG
Organism: Cenchrus fungigraminus; assembly: GCA_036936925.1. Taxonomy (NCBI): domain Eukaryota; kingdom Viridiplantae; phylum Streptophyta; class Magnoliopsida; order Poales; family Poaceae; genus Cenchrus; species Cenchrus fungigraminus. Next base: position 65,988,136 of record CM072773.1, read on the forward strand.
GGAATCGTCTGTAGGGCATGTGCCAGGACGTGTATCTACCATGCGAAGAATTGGCACCCCTCGCAACGCTTGACCAACGCCTCAGCATCTGCGACAGCTGTGGGCCAGTAGATACCAGACCGGAAGGCTTTGCCAACAGTGGTCCTTGCCCTGGCGTGGTTCCCACACATGCCGCCATGGATCTTTGACAGGAGCTCTCGTCCTTCCTCTTCCGGGAGGCACTTCTAAAGCACTCGGGAATGTGCTCCTCTGCGGTATAGCTTGTCACCTATGAGGATGTAGTTTTCGCTCCTGCGAGAGATTCTCTCGTGCAGCGCCCGTTCTTCTCTCTTGTTTCCGAGTGAAGGACTCGGGAACGTGCCGTACTTGATGTACTCCACCATCTGTGAGATCCACTCGGGTTGTGGCTCGATTATAAGGACTTCGTTGAGTCCTTCAGATGGGTCGACTTGTGCGCCGGGGTTCTTGATGGAGGGTTTTACGAGGTCTTGGAGGAAGACGCCGGGCGGCACTTGGGCTCGGATATATCCCATCTTGGCCAGTTCGTTAGCTGCCTTGTTGTTGTCGCGAATAACATGCTGAAACTCTAGGCCAAAAAATTCACCTTCAAGCTTGCGTATCTCCACGCAATATGCGTCCATCTTCTCATTAGTCCGCTGCCAATTTTTGTTCACTTGGTTGACCACCAGGGCTGAGTCACCTCTGACTATCAAGTGCTTTAACCCGAGCGAGATGGCGATGCGTAGCCCGTGTAGGGCTGCTTCGTACTCAACCGCGTTGTTCGAGACTTGGAACATAATCTGCAGAACATATTGCAGCTTCTCGCCTTTCGGAGAGATGAACAGGATTCTTGCTCTGCCTCCCTTAATCATGAGCGAGCCATCGAAGTACATGGTCCAATGCTCAGGTTCGGCGGCAGTAGATGGTGTCTGTATCTCCGTGTACTCGGCGACGAAGTCCGCGAGTACTTGCGACTTCACCATATTGCGGGGTACGAAGGTAATATCGTGCGCGGCCAGCTCGATGGACCACTTCATGATTCTTCCCATGGCGTCTCTGTTATGTAGGATGTCGCCTATGGGGTAGTCAGAAACTACAACGATCTTGTGAGCCTCGAAGTAGTGCTTCAACTTGCGGGCGGTGATCAACAGCGCGTAGAGTAGTTTTTGCGCTTGGTTGTACCGCACCTTGGAGTCGGTCAATACTTCGCTGATGAAGTAGACCGGTCTTTGGATGGTGTAGGCATGACCTTCCTCTTTGCGCTCTACCACTATTACCGTGCTCACCACATGCGTGGTAGCAGAGATGTAGAGATAGAGCGTTTCCTTAGCTTGAGGCGCAGTGAGGATGGGAGGGCTCTGGAGATATTCCCTAAGTTCCAGAAAGGATTTCTGGGCCTCCTCATCCCACTTGAAGTCATCTTGGTGCTTCAGGAGCTTGAAGAAGGGCAAGCCTCGCATGCCGAGTCGTGAGATAAACCGGCTAAGTGCTGCCATGCACCCGGTGAGCGTCTGCACGTCTTTTTGGCATCTTGGGGGTTTCATCCGGGTAATGGCGTAGATCTTCTCCGGGTTTGCCTCTATGTCGCGGTTGCTAATGAGGAAGCTGAGTAGTTTTCCTGAGAGAACGCTGAAAACACACTTTTTTGGGTTAAGTTTCATGCGGTAAACCCTTAGGTTTGCGAAGGTCTCAGACAAGTCCTTGATAAGGTTATCAGGGTCTCGAATTTGGACTACGACATCATCGATGTAGGGCTCGACGTTTTGGCTGATCTAGGTCAACAGACATGCTTGGATAGCACGTTGATATGTCACGCCAGCATTCTTCAGACCGAAAGACATTGTCAGGTAACAGTATGCGCCGTGGGGCGTAATGAATGACGTCTTGATCTGGTCTTCGACTTTGAGGCATATCTGGTGATAGCCTGAATAGCAATCGAGAAAACAGAGCAGGGCACCGCCCGTCGTGGAATCAACGACTTGGTCTATTCGCGGGAGGGTGAAGGGGTCTTTAGGGCAGTGGTTGTTGAGATCGGTATAGTCAACGCACATTCTCCATTGATTATTCTTCTTGGATACAAGAACTGGATTAGCTAACCAGTCAGGATGATACACTTCCTTTATAAATTGGTAGCTAACAGTTTTGCAAGCTCTACCCCTATTGCCTCCTTGTGGTCCTTCGCGAATCTACGTAGCTTCCGCTTGATGAGCTTCGCGTTCACGTCAACCTTCAAGGAGTGCTCGACGAGTTCTATGGGCACACCCGGCATATCCGCTGGTTTCCAAGCGAATATATCCGAGTTAGCTCGCAGGAACACGACGAGCACGCTTTCCTATTTAGGGTCCATATTGGCCCCTATGGTCATCGTCTTGGACGGGTCCTCGAGCCTGAGGGACACCTTCTTCGTTGCCTCCTTTCCCACTAGATCGCCTCCGTCGCCGGCTTCTTTGTTGGGATCTCAAGATCTACCGGGTCCAGCTTGCTGGCGACGGCTAGGACCTCCGCGGTTCGTCTTGAGAGGTCAAGCATTGCTGCGATGTGGAGATTTTTCTTCTCCCACGCGCTCGCCATCTGACAGTCTCCCTTGAGGGTGAGGACACCGTTTGGCACCGGCATCTTTAACATCGTGTAGGTGTAGTGCGGGACCGCCATGAACTTGGCCAGTGAAGGCCTGCCGAGTATGCCGTGATAGGTTGTCTCGAAGTCCGCCACAATGAAGCGGACGTGCTCGGTATGGTAGTTGTTTATCGTGCTGAAGGTGATCGGTAAGAAGATCTCGCCGAGTGGTACCGAGGGATCCCCGGGTACGATGCCGAAGAATGGCGTGTTGGTCAGTCTCAAATCAATGGGGTGAGCCTCAACTCCTTCAGGGTGCTGGCGAAGAGGATGTTGAGGCCACTACCTCCGTCCACCAGCATCTTGCCAAGCCCCACATTACGAATCGTAGAGTTCAGCACCAGGGGGTACCGCCCGGGCCTGGCGAGCATCGTCGGGTGGTCTTCCATGCTGAAAATGATCGGGGCCTCCGACCAGTGTAGGTACTAGGGGGTCCCCTGCTGGGTCGCGTACACCATCATGCGCTCTGTGAGCTTCACCTTGCGCTTGCCTTCCGGCTGCTCAGGCCCGCCGTAGATCATGTTGACGGTGCGGTCGGCAACCTGGAAGTCTTCATCGTTGTCGTCCGCCGGCGGCTCACGCTTGTCCTTGGCCTTGCCACCTTTTGGTGGCCCTTTTTGACGGCTCTTGCCGGAGAAGTAGTTCTTCAACCCAAAGCACTCTCGAGCCGAGTGCTTGTTATTCTTGTGGTATGGGCATTGCATATCCAGGAGCTTCTGGAACTCGGAGGGATCTATCTGCTTCGGGCCAGCCTGGACAGCGGCCACGATCTCGGGCTTGCGCCTCCTGTTCCTCCTTGCTCCTTGTTCGGCGGTCTCGCCATCTCGATTAGGATCATAGCATCTGTGACGCTCGCGCGGAGAGCCATCATTGTCCCAGCGGGACTTCACGTTCTTGAGCTGCTCGCGCTCAGCCTCCACGCCGTCGGCCTCCAAATTCTCCACGTTGAATAGCTCGTGGACGGTCTTGGGGGGCTTCTGAGCCCACATGTTTACCAACTTCCTGTAGGCCAACCCATGCTGGAAGGCGCTGATGATATCGTGTTCCTCGACGACAGGAAGAGAGTTCTACTTTTCGGAGAAGTGACGGATGTACGAGCGCAACGACTCGTTCTGGCGCTGCCGGATCTGGTCCAGCATCCTCCTGTTGTCCGGCCGCTCCCATGTGCCGGAGTACTGGCTCGTGAAGTAGGCGCACAGCTCACCCCATGAATCGATGGAGTTCTTCGGGAGCCCTGCCAGCCAACTTCTGCACCCCTTCGTGAGCATGATCTGCAGATAGTTTGCCATCATGTCGGAGTTACCTCCCATGGCCTTGACCACGATAAAGTAGATCTGTAGCCATTGGAATGGATCGGAAGTCCCGTCGTATTTGTCTACATCAGACAGCTTGAACCCACGAAGCCAGTTGACCTCTCGCAGGCGTGCTGTCAGGGAGAGGAAACCATTATAGGCGGTGTTTCCCCCTCGACCATTGCGGCGGTCAGCGGTGGTATTCCAGTGGGAGCTATAGCTTTCCTCAGAGTACGTGTAGTCGTCCGAGTAGTAGTCCTCGTACCCACCGGGTGAGTCCGAGGGTCGTGTGGCGTTGCGCCGGCTACGACGGTCTGGGGCTCTCTGCTCCCAATCGTAGTCGCAGCGACACTTTGACTCATGCCAACGTCGCTCCTGGGCATGACGGTCGATGGTATGCCTTGCGTCCTTGTGACGCAGCTTCTTGTGCAGATCTTCACCCTCGTCACGGCGTGCGCGCTTGCGATGCAACCTACGTGCGTTCCTGGTCTCCTCCTGCCCAACTGGTGGGGAGGGGTCGGCCCAGCTAGTCTGGGCGGCGGAGGCCTGCACCAGGGCTTGCAGGCGAGCCAAGCCTGGCGTGCTTGGCGGCATCTTCCCGAGCTCCTCATTCAAAATGATGAGGTTCTCCTTGGTCGCGTAGACCCTTTGCCCGGCGTAATCGACAGTGAAGTCGTCCTCTAGCCTCCGGGGGCGTATGCCTCAGGTGTGCCGAGTGCGTCGCCTCCTCCGACCGTGCCGAGGCGGGCTGGATTCGGAGTAGTCCTCGTCATCCTCGCGGCCTTGGCACCGGTTGTCACGATGTTGGTCGTTTTGGCGTCGAATCTCCTGTCACTGTCATTCCTTATCCGTGTGCTTGCGTAGACGATCGGTCTTCTGGGCGGCGGTCTCGCCATCCCGAGTGGGCTCGTCCTCCAAGACGGCTGGAGGTGCGCCCGCTGCTGTCGCAGCGTACACAAAAGTAGGCGCTCTACCCCCGTTCGAGGACTCTGAGGGCGAGGTACAGCCAGATCGGATCTCCGTGGTATCGGTAGATCCGAGGGTCTCGGAGCTGCTCTCAATGTCGAGCGCAACCCTCAGGGATGTGAAGGAGCCTCCCGATCCAGAGTCGGGATCAGATCGCCTAACCGAGTAGTTCGGCCGGCGCAGATCCTCCGAGCTGTCAGTGGTCCACTCCCTGACTTGTCCCTCCTCCTCGAGGATGGGGTAGAGGGTCTCATTTAGGTCATCACCGTCTAGCGGGGTGATAACCATTGACACAAAGCACGGTGCATCCTCGTCCGAGTGATATTCAACCGACCGGGGCGGGGACACCGCGCCAAGGGTTTTTCTCGCCATCTCCGAGGCAGAGGCGGCGGCGTTCTTCAACCCGTGGGGGAAGGGCTCAGCCTACGGGACGTCTAGACTGGCCTCACAGATCACGATGGTGTCGGCCATGTTGCCGATGATCCGAACCATAGATTGGACCAGATCGCCTTTGGGAGGATCTGATGACCCTGCAACCTCAAGGTGTTTCACCAGGAGGCTAGGCCTCCGGGCAGGTGACAGCATGCCGAAAAGGACTCGGCAGGCCCGGGGCTTCTCCAGATTGGATCTGGGAGCCGGTGAGTTGCCTGCGGGTGGTGTGGAATCCGCTCCGGAGGGCTTTTCCGTGGTGATCGTGGTGTCAGAGATGACGCAAGGGATCTCCCTAATGACGATGTGACCCTGAGGCGGGGTCACGTAGCCGGCCGCCTGCTCGTCGGTGGTGGAATCTGGACTAAAGCACCCGAAGGGAATCCCCACTCCCAACGCGGCGAGGGCGAGGTAGCTCGCAAGGATCTTGACTGCGGTCATCAAGCTTGCCAATTATCTTCGGCGAAGCCCCTACCTGGCACGCCAACTGTCGATACAATGGTGCCGGCAGTCCACCACGGGGTAGGCTATGGTGGTAGATTGTATGGAGGGGATCGCCGAGACTGAAGCTAGATGGTGAACGAAGGACACAGGGATTTATCCAGGTTCGGGCCACGAAATGTGTAACACCCTACGTCCTACGTTGGTGGTTGTATTGATGGTTCTGCCAATGGGAATCGGAATGAACTTGTTTTGAGGGGGTCCCTGCCGCCCTTATATAGGCATGGGGGGCAGGGTTACAGATCACGTGGGATCTATCCTAGACGGTTATACAAGATCTCTCTTAGATCACAAGTAATATCTTTCCTAACCAACTAGTCTTTATCTATGGGAATAAATCTCTTCAGGCGCTAGCTTGTCGTCGATCTGTGCGCCCGCACCAGGTGCCGCCCCTGTGGGCCCATGTCGCCCCCGTAGACACGCCGTGGGGCTCCTCCGTGTGGCACCCTGGGGGTATATCCCCCACAGTGAATGATAAACCGGGGCTTGCCTTCGTCGGCACAGGCAGTCAGACAAACTTTCGGACTTTGGTCCGGGTCTTGATCTACGGTCACGAAGTGCACGTCTCCTCCTGCTCCCTCATCCTCGTCTGCCGGCACGAGCGTGTAGCTACCGTCAAGAACTTCTATACGGAGGATGCATATGCAGGAATTAGTTGGTGAAAGTGAATTGAGTAAACACAACAGCACACGACAAGCATAGGGTGCAAAGTTGACCACATTCACCTAGACAAGAATATATTCAGCATATTCTTCCATAAAGAAAAATTAAGCAACCATTTATTAATATTTATTTTATGGTGATTTTGTGCACATCTATACAAACCAAATAGAATTACTTCACAAAACAACCAAGGTGGTTTAATGTGATCCATCAGGGGTATAACTTAAGGTCAAACACACCTAAGTCTCTAAAAGATTGATTTCTTCATTTCTCTTTTTAGAACACTTAGTTTCTTCCAAAATTCATTCTGTTTAAACCATGTAGGAAATCACAGTGAGAATTTTTGTGAATGCACACAGTGTAACCATAGAGCTACTGCCGAAAATTCGTAGCAAACCGAACCATATCCTAAGCATGAAAAATACGACAAGTTACAACTATCAAAAGCAAGAATTATTATTACAGGGAAAACTACTCATGCACTGGAGCTCAAATTTTACACAGAGGCTCTCTGAAATATAACTAAGCTACACACCAAAAATTTACTCTAGAAACTATTTCTAGCAAGCTACACAAAAATAACTATTTTCAGTCTAACTATGCACAAGGAATTTATACAGGGACATACATAACTAATCTGAAGCCCAACTTTCTCCTATAGCACAAACATGGTGCAAACATCATGTAGCCCAAAGATGAGCATCTCTGGATCATCAGAAAATGAACTATGAAATTAAACCTATGCACAAGCATAACTCAGAAACATATATATAGACAGTTCATAAAAGCATGATAAAATCACCAGAGACACATCTAAGCCTAAGAAGATGATAGCCACAAGATAAGCCATAGAAAGTATTCACATGAAGCTGCACAAAATATATACACAGAACTAGAATAAATACAAAAGACATCATATCTAGAGATTCACTCAGTAACTTTGTGCAAAAACTTAGATCTAGGCTATACTAGTCATGACTAACAGCATATCCAAAGATCAAGCTCAGCACAAGAGTACATTTCAAGTTATGGACAAACACATTCAAACTGAGTTTGAATTTTAATTCAAAAACTACTCATCAAAAGTATAGACAACCTTTCTAAAAGATGTAGGACTGTGCATAGGAAAACCAACAAAATTGGTTTTGCATTTTTCTGATTTTTCTGCTAAGAGATATGAATTTTGGAAAGGGCTGGACCTAGCTGAAAGGAAACTAAGATAAAGACCATCACGAACAGGTCCCTAGTCGACAGATATGCCCTGGACTTCACAACTTTGCCCTTCCGGCGGCGGGAGAGCTCGCCGGCAGTGATGCACGGCCGGAGGAGGCAAACAAATGACGGGGATGGGTGATTGAGCTCACCATGGTTCGATTCGTGGCGGTGGCATGGCCGGAGATGGCTCCGGCGAGGCCGCGGCGGTGCGGCCGCCTTGGCTCGGATTCCGGCAAATGTGGGGGCGGAGCTGGACTAGGGATGGCTGTCGGAGCTCGAGAGGATGCTAGGGGTGAGGTCTGAGGCGCTTGTTGGTCACGGGTGTGAGCGGAGCGGCGAGGTCGTCGCGGCGGCGCTAATGGCGGACAGCGGCGGTGGTCTCCCGTGCGACAGAGGACGGAAGGGGTTTATATAACCGGCGTGGCGTGGAGAGGGGGTCATGACCGAGCTCGTCGGTTATAGGAGGTCCAGGCATGGGCGCTGGGTTGGTGGCGACGTGCGGCTAGGCGCCGGCCAATGGTGGCCACGGCGTGCACGCACCGGCATGCGCGCGGGCGCCGCGTGGCACCGGCCTACGCGCACTAGCCTGCGTCAGCATCCTAGCACACAGTGGTGGAGGGTAATCCCCTCGGACCGGCGGTCAGAGGCCTGCCTCGGTGTGCGCACCCAAGACATACGGCGGTGGACCGACATGGCACGTGCACGACGGCGTCGTGCGCGGGCGCATCCCAGCGTGGTTCCGTTTCAAAGTAGCACTGTTTGACTGGCCTAAACTCACTATTTTGCTACAGAACTGCTCCAAGGCATAATTAGCATTGTTGGAGATCACTTGATCCTCTACAACTTTAACAAAGGCTGAAGGGTGGTTTGATCAACAAATTTTGCATAAACAGCATGCCAACTTGGGCATTTTCTCGGCGCTGGTAAACAGTACTCACTGCCGTTGACCAAGGTTTTTCACCAACTTCCACTTCGAATTTGAAGTGCCACTCAACAGCAAAGATGTGTCCCATGAAAAATTGAACAACCTTTATTTTGGCAGATTTTGAATTTTTTAGGTGAAATTTTGAGAACGTGGCAAAAGTTCTAGGCAGGGTATTAGTGTCAAGGGATTTGACTAGGGTGTTGACCATAACCTTGACCAAGGGCTTAACCACTAATGATGTTGACTTTATTAAGAAGATGATTAGCACTAATTAACACTGATTAAAAACACAGGGTGTTACAGCCTACCCCCCTTAAAAGGAATCTCGTCCCGAGATTCGAAGTTAAAAGATAAGCGGAGAAAGGTTACGTACGATGTTGGCTTTGAAGAAAACCAGGATTCTTGGTGTTGAGGAACTGCTCGGTTTCCCACATAGCTTCTTCTTTAGTGTGGTGACTCCATTGTATCTTGTACATCTTCACCGTTTGTCTTCTTGTTTGTCTTTCTTTTTGATCTAGTGCCCTCATTGGATATTTCACTAGTGATAGGTCAGGCTCTATCTCTGCATTGGTCTCGGTGATTATTTGTGCTTCCGGTGTTTGGTCACATTTCTTCAACTATGAGATGTGAAACACGTCGTGTACTGCGGAGAGTCTGTCTGGGAGCCTAATACGATATGCAACCGTACTGAACTTCTTAGTGACTTCGTAAGGGCCGATATAGCGTGGAGCTGACTTCCCTTTCACTCCGAATCTTTGTACACTATTGGTTGGTGACGCCTTCAAGTATACATAATTACCAACTTCAAATTCTCTGGGTGCCTTAGCCTTGTCATGGTAGCTCTTTTGTCTCATTTGAGCGGCTCTCAAATTTTCTCTAATCACTTCCACCTTCTCTTCGGCTTCTTGCACTAGCTTAGGACCGAATAATGTTCTCTTACCTGCTTGTGACCAATTCAAGGGGGTGCGACATCTTCGTCCATACAAGGCTTCAAAAGTAGCCATTTTCAAACTAGCTTGGTAGCTGTTGTTATAAGCAAACTCTACCAAGGCTAAGCATTTGTCCCAAGTTTTGTCAAAATGAATGACACAAGTTCTCAGCATATCCTCCACTATTTGATTCACTCTTTCTGTCTGACCATCAGTCTGGGGATGATAGCTAGAGCTATGGATCAATTTGGTACCCAAGGATTCATGCACTTGTGCCCAAAAGCGAGCAAGGAATTGGGTGCCTCTGTCGGATAGGATAGTTTTTGGAACACCGTGCAAGCGCACGATGAGGTCAACATAGATATTTGCATAACGCTCGGTTGAGTAGGTAGTGTGGATAGCGATGAAGTGCGCGGTCTTGGTACGTCGGTCCACTATAACCCAGATGGAATCATGCTTCTTGGGAGTAAGGGGTAAACCTATAATGAAATCCATGCTGATGTCATCCCACTTCCATGCGGGTATAGGCAAAGGTTGCATTTGGCCTGTGGTCTTTAGGTGACTAGACTTGATCCTTTGGCATGTATCACACCCAGACACATACTTGGCTATTTCACCCTTCATGTTTGACCACCAGAAATTTTCCCTAAGGTCTCTGTACATCTTGGTACTACCAGGGTGAATGGTGAATTTAGAGTGGTGAGCCTCCTCTAAAATCTCATTCTTTATTTCAGGATCCTGGGGAATGACCAATCTCTGATCGAACCATATCACTCCCTTATCATCTTTCCGGAAACAATTGTACTTGGGGTCTCCCTCAGATAATTTCTGGTTGATTAACTGAACACCTTCATCAGTGAGTTGAGCTAAGGCAATTCTCTCATGGAGATGGCATATAAATTTCCATGCTCGACCACTTCTAGGTTGAGCTTCCTCATCTCTTCACATAAAGTCTCATTATACGGCTCTACCGTCATGCAATTGCAATACTTGCGGCTAAGCGCATCTGCAACCACATTTGCTTTGCCGGGGTGATATTCGACTTCTAGATCATAATCCTTTATCAATTCCAACCACCTTGTTTGCCTCATATTCAGATCCGATTAGGTGAAAATATATTTAAGGCTTTTGTGATCGGTGAAAATATTGCAGCGATTTCCCATCAAATAATGCCGCCAAATTTTTAAGGCACGAACAACCGCTGCCAGTTCAAGATCATGAGTAGGATAATTCTTCTCATGAGATCGAAGTGCTCACAAGCCATAGGTAATAACCCTGCTGTCTTGCATAAGCACACAACCAAGGCTAGTGCCCGAAGTGTCACAATACACCTCAAAAGGTTTCATCATATCTAGCTGTGCTAGCACTGGGGCTGACGTTAAATGTTCCCTCAAAGTGTGGAAAGCCTTGTCACAAGCTTCATCCCACACATACTTAACACCTTTCTTCAACAGTTCAGTCATGGGTTTAGCTATTCTGGAGAAATCCTGAATAAATCGATGGTAATAGCCAGCTAGACCCAGAAAACTGCGGATTTGATGCACAAACTTAGGTGGCTTCCAATCCATGACCTCCTGCACCTTGCTAGGATCGACGGAGATACCATCCTTGGAAATAGTGTGACCCAAGAATTTCACACTATCCAGCCAGAATTCACATGTGGAGAATTTAGCATAAAGCTTATGATCTCTCAAACGCTGCAAAACAATCTGAAGATGTTCCACATGTTCTTTTTCATTCTTGGAATAAATTAGGATATCATCAATGAAGACCACTACGAACTTGTCCAATTCATTCATGAAGACGGAGTTCATAAGGTACATGAAATAGGTGGGTGCATTTGTGAGACCAAAGGACATCACCAGAAATTCATATAGACCGTATGCGGTGGAGAAGGCTATTTTCGGAATCTCACTTGGTCGAATCTTAATTTGATGATAGCCTGATCGAAGATCAATCTTAGAAAAGACTTTAGCACCAGCCAATTGATCGAAGACAACATGAATGCGGGGCAAAGGATATTTATTCGTCATGGTCACCGCATTGAGAGGACGATAGTCAACGCACATCCGCAGACTACCATCTTTCTTCTTTACAAAAAGAGCGGGACTTCCCCAAGGAGATGAACTTGGGCGAATATACCCTTTATCAAGCAATTCTTGCAATTGATTTTTCAACTCGGCTAACTCTTTGGGTGGCATACGGTAAGGTCTTTTGGAGATAGGTGCAGTATCAGGTTGAAGTTCTATCACAAATTCAATGTCCCTGTCTGGTGGCATGCCAGGCAAGTCATCGGGAAACACATCCGGATATTCACAAACTATCGGAATGTCATCAAGTGAAGAGGTGATAGTTGCGAAAGCATAAGAATTCCCACTGCCACTGAGAAGTAAGTAGAGAGTAGAGGTGCCCACAGTAGGTGAATTGATTTCTATCATTCTTGTAGCAAGGTCCAAGATGACTTTGTGTTGTGTCAACCAATACATCCCTAGAATCACATCAATACCTTCTAGGCCCAAGGCAATGAGATTTGTTGCAAAGACTTTGCTACCCAGCTCAAGTGGTACTCTCAACGCTAGGTCTCCAGTGGTAACCCTTCCACCAGGTGTTGTTATCAGGAATGGTCGGTTCATGTGACGACTACCCAATCCCAGTTTGTGTAGAATTTTCTCATTTATAAAACTATGTGTAGCACCAGAATCAAACAACACTTTAACTGAATAGCCTCAGATAGAAAAGGTACCCGTCAGCACCGGTGCTCCTTCTGGCATATCCACTATGGAAGTGAAGTTCAGTTTGCCTTGCTTCACTTGCACAGTGGGCTTCTTGCCCTGATTGCCCTACTTGGCCCCTGACCCTTCACCTTGCTGGTAGGTCTTGATCTGCTTAGGCTTGGGACACTCATTTGCATAGTGCCTTGGCTGCCCACAATTGTAGCAGTGACGATCCTTGACAAAAGTATTATTGGCCGGGGGTGCACTAGGCTTGTAAGGTTGCTGTTGTGCCTTACGGTACTGGAACTTCCCAGAGGACTTGTTCTGAGAGGGGGCCATTCTCCAGTGTCTAGATGAAGATGACTGGGAATGCCCCTGCGTACTCTTCTTGACAAAGCGGAATTTCTTGCCTGATCCGCCAGCAGTGGTGAATCCGGCCTGCCTCTTCTTATCTTTTTTTTGCCCTTCTCATGGCATCTTCTTGGGAGATGACCTTATTCACAAGGTCCTGATAGTTGTTAGGCTCAAAAAGATTCAGCCTCTCATAGAGGTCTCCGTCCAATCCATCACGGAAATGCTCTATCTTCTTGGGATCACTATCAACATGATGCCCACCATACTAACACAAGGAATTGAATTTCTTGGCGTATTCATACACCGTGTCAGTGCCTTGCTTCAGGGCAAGCAACTCTTTCATCTTCCGGTCCATGAGACCCTTAGGAATGTGGTGTTCCTTAAATGCTCTCTTGAACTCAGTCCAAGTGATCTGATGCCCAGCTGGAATCATGGACTTGTTAGTGCTCCCACCACAGCAATGCAGCACCACGGAGCTGTAAGGTGGCGAAGCTGGCCTTACGTTCCTCTGAGCATGGCAAGACAAACACTGAGAACTTTGCCTCAATGGCCTTGATCTATGCATCAGCAGCTAGAGGCTCCTTGGCCTCCTCAAACGTTGGGGACTTCATGGCATAGAAGTGCTCATATTTGGTGACCAAGGGTTGGCCATCTTGATTTCCCCCACGTGGGGCGTGCTGTAGCTGTTGGGCAATCTGCTACTGCATTTGCAATATCTGTCGCATCACCTCAGTTTGGGTGGCGATGAACTGCTCTTGGATTGTCATGTTGGGAGGAGGTGGCGGAGCATCACTCCCACTTGCACCGAAACCATTTGGGGAGGTGCATGTCGGTCCCACCATCTAAAATTCATGGAGTTTTCATTAGCCACATATTCGGAAGCTTGCTTACATTTAACCACAAGAAGAATATGTAAGACGAAAACTCGTAAATATCAATAGTTTCAGAAACCGGACAGCGCAGCTGATTTGGTGAAAAATTCATAACTCTCTGCTCATAGATGGAAAAATTCTCATTTTTGGTCAGCAAGTGTAGAATTTCGTAAGCTCCAACATTGGTATTCAACTCAGGGTCAATATCCATTGTTATCATGCTTGAAAAATTCTGTAACCGAGCTTCTGCTTAGCTGTTTTCACAGGAGGCCGAGATGCACTACAATTGCCATAACTCTCGGTACGCTTATGCAAACATGAAGAATTTTGGTGAGCATAATTTTGACAACATTTCACACATCTTTGGTAGTCAGCACAAGATCCAATTTTGATCACGACAACCCTAATTAATTCATTGAAAACCACAACACAAAGGTGTTCATCCAAGCATTACAAGATGCATAGTTCGTGGATCACCAACAACAACATGAATTACAAAGGAAATGAAACACATCACACATACTCTCCGTACAGCCTAATCCCTTCCACAAAATCTAGCTGAAAAGGCTAAACCAAGAGTACATGTTAGTTCCTACAACATCATCTGGGCCAATCTAGTTGCCCGCAATGGAGCCAGCGCTGGACTGAGGAGAAGCAGGGGGTGGTCCGTCGACACTGTCCTCGTCCAAGCCTGAGTCTCCCTGCAGCTCGTCAGGAGCGGCAGGTGCTGCAAGTGGAACAACTGGTGGCTGCTGCAACTGGTGAGCCATAGCCTGGCACACCTCAACCTCGACCTCCATGTCTACGATCTGGTTCTGCATCTCCGCAACGTTCTGCACCAGGGCCAAACGCTGAGCCTCGGAGTGAACCAAGTCCGCTCGTAGCATGTCGGTCTCGTGCTCTCGGGCGTACAACTGCTCAATGTACTCAGCACACTCCTGGTGCCACTGAGCACGATCATCCTAGAGGGTAACAACCTCCTGCTGTAGGTGAGCGGAAGTCTGCTGCTCATGTCGTAGGTCCCAGTAGATGACATTGTTCAAAGCTGTGGAGTCTCTGATCACACTAGCGAGCATAGCCTCGGTGGCGAGGTAGAAGACCCGCACGTTGTATAGTGCCTCGAGTAGCCTCAGCAGCTGGTGCACTATGGCCTCAGGAGGGTCGGCTGTGAGCAACACATCTGTGAGCAATAGATGCTCACGCCAAGCCAAGTCCTGTGGGTCCAGGGCCGGGAACAACCCTAGAGCAGTGAGCATCACCTCCTCCGGGTGCTCCTCGCAGAAGGTGTGGAGAATCCGCATGGCCGCGGACTCCAACGACCCAATGCCATGATGTCCGAAGAACATCATGCTCAAGCCTGGCCACTCAGGGCGCTCCGGGTGCGGTGGCACGGTCGCGGTGGTACGCGCGTAGGGGACTCCCTGGTCCCAGAAGTGAAGCACCTCCTACACCGGCGGAGTGGTGTAGCCAACCTCCCTGAGGGTGTCCCACAAAACACAGGGAAAGCCCTCCCAGTGGAGGCCATTGGTACGAAGGGTACCGTCCACGTCGATCTCGTAGTACTCTGGGTACTCCATCTGTACAAAAATGGGTACAACACGTTAAAACTCAATACGAGAATAACATGAATACGGGTACAAAAATTCTGGTAGGTATGAACAAAAATTAATAACGTGGCAACCAGAGCCCCAAAAATTCCCAATTTTTTACAACAACTCAGTGAGATATTTGTGCACATTTTGGGTATTCAAAGGTAGATCTGGATCAGATGGTAACATGCTCAAAAAATCTACTTTCAGAGGAAGGTTACCAGGAAAAAACAGCAGAACAGAGGTTCACTATTTTGATCATAACTCTATATTGAGAAATCCTAAAATCGTCAAAAATTCACAGTAGATGCTTGCCTTGATGAGGAACAACTTTTGTAAAAGTTGCCTAGCCATAAAATCCTATAAGAGCAACTCCAACAGCCTCTGTAAAACAACTTTGCTAGCTAAAAATAACAAAATTAGAGTAAAAAGTGGATCCAACAGTCTCTCTATAATCCTCCCCTCGGTATCGAGCTCGGTAAACCACCCCCTTCGCTCGTTATTTCTCCGGAGCCCCGTCCGCTCGCAATCCGTTGGTCCCACACACTCCCGTCCCCCTCTAGCGCACGGCGCAGCATCTCCCGCGAGTCGCGCCGGTGGCTGCTCCGTTGGGAGGGAGGGGCTGTTGGAGCTGGTTGCTCCCGCCGCGCGCCACCGGTGGCTGCTCCCGCCACTGTTCCCACCGGGAGGAAGGGGGTCACTGTGGCAGCCTGTCTGCTCGTGCCGCGCCCCGCCGGGGGAAGGTGCCGCTGCAGCCCTGGCTGCTCCTGTCGCGCCCCATCGCGAGGGAGGAGCCGTTGGAGACTAGCTTCTCCTGCCGTGCTTGCACCGCCGGCCGGGAGAGCGCATGTCCTATTGGGCTGGCTCACTCGTGACCTGCCGCGCTCGCGATGACCTCGCCGCGACGAGCAGCTCCGAGCCTCCGCCTGCCGGAATCGACAGCTTCGTGCCTCGGTGCTCGGGCGAGCTACCTGCGGTACGAATTGGAAATATTTCCGCTGCTCCGGCTAGATTCGGCGCTATCTGGTGCTGGTGGTGGCCGATCGCTACCGTCGCTGCCTGATCCCTTGCAGATATGGTGCTGGTG
Organism: Cenchrus fungigraminus; assembly: GCA_036936925.1. Classification (NCBI taxonomy): domain Eukaryota; kingdom Viridiplantae; phylum Streptophyta; class Magnoliopsida; order Poales; family Poaceae; genus Cenchrus; species Cenchrus fungigraminus. Next base: position 66,004,288 of record CM072773.1, read on the forward strand.
GTGGGCCGAGCACTGCCTGGTGGTCCTGTGTAGTACACGTGTGGCGTGCGGTGTTTCATCATGGGGCGGCGGGAGGGAGTGCCCCGTCCCAAATGGCGATCACAGCCCGGCGGCGGGGGTGTCTGCGCCCGCGGCGAGAGACAGCAATGTTTCCCGACCGTGTGTCACCTACATTTCTGGAGTCCGTCGGGCAGCACCGGCTCCCAAGGTCGTCGCGACGGTGCCTTGTAAACGGACAGTTTCCGATGTGGGTTTGCTTCGCATGCCGTTGCAGTCTTTGTTTCAGGCAAGCGGCAGCCGGTCTATTCTGACCCTGTCCGTGGGCTACTGAATGGGTCTTATTGTCAGTGGCTGTGGAGTGGATTATAGAGGTCATCATTTGGAGAGGTTGTTGGTTTTCTCAGTGTTTGAAGAGGTTTTTTATATTATGCAATGGTGATAAAACTCTATATTTAGCTAATATTTTACATAAGCTGTTGGAGTTGCTCTAATTGGCTCTAAAAATTCATGAGTTGACAGCAGGAGATTTTTGGCAGAAAACTACTTATGATCAAAGTGAGAGAAAACCATTTCTAAGAGCAAGCAACATATTTAGAAAAATAGCACAAGAGTAGAACAGTAACTTTTAGGTTCAAAATTTTTTTATCATGATGCACACATCTTAAACAACCTCACGAACTAAGGATCTAAAAGACGTAGTTAATGCCGGTGGCAAGCTTATAAACGACTCTCCCTTATAATAACTAGTCGGAGCTACACGTCGTTCAACACAATCGCACTAACGTGGTTAGTGTACCTACAAGAAAAGAACCTTTCGTGCCAGCACGTCATGGAAGTATCCACAAACATTACCATTCACTATAGAAATGGTACCCCATGCATTTTGCACTGCATGGACAGCGTCCAACCTAAGACACACCCCTTTTGAATGGAGGGTGTCCCCCTTCGCATGTTCGTAATGCGAAATCATGCACACATCTAGCAAAACGTGGCGACATCACAACCCATGACATGTTCATCTTGAATAGAACATGCCATCCTTCGTATGACTTGCATACGGAAAGCACACGTATAAAACACGTGAGCATCCAACCGAGGAGATAGGATCAGTTGAATGGATTGCCCTATCAACCCTCGCATACTCGTGATGCGGTAGAGCACACGTATGAAACACGTGGCTTTAAGAAGTGCTGGAAGTTAGCATAAATAAACCATAGATTACTTAGCCACCTTAAAGAACCCAAAATTCCCTCTAGGGCCTCTCGGTCTAAAACATTCCTTAACGATCCAACGTATTTTCAAAATCCAATCAATCTTGGCAAATTTTATTATAAATCATGTGATTAGTATTAAACTAATTACTCTGGTGTATACGGATGCTCTGGTACCAACTGTGACAACCCCACCCGAGATAATTCCGTACTATCGCCTAAACCACTCCATTTGGTCATTAAGCGATAATAAAGAATCCTCCCGTTGAGTGTTGACGGGTCAAAACCCGGTAAATCACTTGTACAACACACAGAGGATCGAACACGCATAAATTAAAACTCCCACGAAGGAGAGTACAGAGTACCTTACAAATTAATCCAAATTTCCCCGTAGGGTCAAATTATTACAACCATTGTTCTTGACATGAAAAGCAAATGGTTCAGAGTTTTAAAAGACAGCGGAATTAAACTAAACGATAACTCAGCATCATGGGAGGCCACCCATAACACCGTTACTCCTCGTCATCCACCCATTCTAGCTCCCAGCCAGGTGGAATTTCCCCCGGCCAAACATTATCACCTGAAAATAACATTTATAGCAAGGTTGAGTATACTAATACTCAGCAAGGCTTACCCATCTAAAACAAAAGACTTAACCTCTAATCATGCAAGGCTTTTGGCTAGTGGGTTTGTTTTGCCCAAAAGCTTCTAAGGAGTTAATCCTTACTTTCAATATTTTAGCTCAAGTTCTAGTAGTTTATTTCATTACTAGATAAGCAACTATTGCAAGCATGAGTTGTGCAATACAATTTAATCAAACATCAAGTTTATCAATATTCCATCATAAGGGATCAACATGGCTAGATAATTAAGCACTCTCGGATAACGGTGAGAGGCCGACGATCGATCGATTAATAACCTTGCAAGGTGGACCTAAACATACGAGAGATATGCCCTCACAAAGAGTTCATTCAACCAGGCGGTTCCCGACATTCCTCGGATTGGGATCAGATGCCACAGTCCTAGCTACAAGGCTATCTGGCACGCCTCACACTAGCGTCCAGCATCACACATGCACCACAGTTTGCAAGACTGGGGCCGCAACCCAAGATTAGTAGCGCAAAGTTCCCGCACCGCATCATTTAGGTACTAGGCTTACCGTACCCATTTCCTACAAATGTTTAGTACATTCAAACACTTAATTTCTTAACCACTGGACCGGAGCCTAAAATCTCATGCTCTTACCACGTGAGCAATCCAATTTAACAATCCTATGATTCCAACATAAGAACCTATTCCCGCGAGCGAAATACATCACTCGACTTATACCGGGTCCTTAGTGCATAGCGACTAGCGACCTAGCATACTAGTAAAAGATCATAGGTACTTAGGGATCATGCAACTAGGGTTTCAATTCAACTCCTGAACGTAAATGCACAAAGGTATTCAAAGATAAATTCAGAAGTTAAAAAGAAAACACATAGGTGAATGATAAAACGGGGCTTGCCTTCGTCGGCACAAGCAGTCAGACAAACTTCCGAACTTTGGTCCGGGTCTTGATCTACGGTCACGAAGTGCACGTCTCCTCCTGCTCCCTCGTCCTCGTCTGCCGGTATGAGCGTGTAGCTACCGTCAGGAACTTCTATACGGAGGATGCATATGCATGAATTAGTTGGTGAAAGTGAATTAAGTAAACACAACAGCACATGACAAGTATAGGGTGCAAAGTTGACCACATTCACCTAGACAAGAATATATTCAGCATACTCTTCCATAAAGACAAATTAAGCAACCATTTATTAATATTTATTTGATGGTGATTCTGTGCACATCTATACATACCAAATAGAATTACTTCACAAAACAACCAAGTTGGTTTAATGTGATCCATCAGGGGTATAACTTAAGGTGAAATACACCTAAGTCTCTAAAAGATTGATTTCTTCATTTCTCTTTTTAGAACACTTAGTTTCGTCCAAAATTCATTCTGTTTAAACCATGTAGGACATCACAGTGAGACTTTTTGTGAATGCACACAGTGTAACCACAGAGCTACTGCCAAAAATTCATAACAAACCGAACCATATCCTAAGCATGAAAAATACGACAAGTTACACCTATCAAAAGCAACAATTATTATTACACAGAAAACTACTCATGCATTGGAGCTCAAATTTTACACAGAGACTCTCTGAAATATAACTAAGCTGCACACCAAAAATTTGCTCTAGAAACTATTTCTAGCAAGCTACACAAAAATAACCATTTTCAGTCTAACTATGCACAAGGAATTTATACAGGGACATGCATAACTAATCTGAAGCTCAACTTTCTCCTACAGCACAAACATGGCACAAACATCATCTAGCCCAAAGATGAGCATCACTGGATTAACAGAAAATGAACTATGAAATTAAACCTATGCACAAGCATAACTCAGAAACATATATATGGATAGTTCATAAAAGTGTGATAAAATAACCAGAGGCCATCTAAGCCTAACAAGATGATAGCCACGAGATAAGCCACAGAAAGTATTGACATGAAGCTGCACAAAATATATACACAGATCTAGCATAAATACAAAAGACATCACATCTAGAGATTCACTCAGTAACTTTGTGCAAAAACTTAGATCTAGCCTATACTAGTCATGATTAACAGCATATCCAAAGATCAAACTCACCACAGGAGTACATTTCAAGTTATGGACAAACACATTCAAACTGAGTTTGAATTTTAGTTCAAAAACTACGCATCAAAAGTATAGACAACCTTTCTAAAAGATGTTGGTCTGTGGATAAGGAAACCAACAAAATTGGTTTTGCATTTTTCCAATTTTTCTGCTAAGAGATATGAATTTTGCAAAGGGCTGGACCCAGCTGAAAGGAAACTAAGATAAAGATCATCACGAACAGGTCCCTAGTTCACAAATAAGCCCCTAGACTTCACAACTATGCCCTTCCGACGGCGGGTGAGCTCACCGGTGGTGATGCACGGCCAGAGGAGGCAAACAAATGACGGGGATGTGTGATTGAGCTCACTGTGGTTCGATTGGTGGTGGTGGCGTGGCCTAAGATGGCTCCGGCAAGCGGCGACGGCAAGGCCGCGCCGGCGCGGCCGCCTCGGCTCGGATTCCGGCGATTGTGGGGGTGGAGCAGGACCAAGGATGGCTGTGGGAGCTCGAGAGGATGTTAGGGGTGAGGTCTGAGGCGCTTGGTGTCAAGGGATTTGACTAGGGTGTTGACCATAACTTTGACCAAGGGCTTAACCACTAATGATGTTGACTTGACTAAGAAGATGATTAGCACTAATTAACACTGATTAAAAACATGGGGTGTTACAGACGACTGAGGGTGTTCGAGTGGAACCTACTGCTGAGGGGGAGGTTGTCTCCACGCGTGAGGCTCCTCGGCATGTAGAGGTGGATCATCCACCTTCGAGGATCATAGGTGACCTTCATGAATGCACTATACGGTCCAAGTCACAGAGAATCTCTCATTTTGCTCACTCTGCATTTGTTGCTACTTTCGAGCCCAAGGATATTGGACACGCACTTTCTGATCTGAATTGGGTAAACGCTATGCATGAGGAGCTTGAGAATTTTGAGAGAAAACCAGGTGTGGGAGTTAGTAGATCCATCTCCAAACTGCAAACCGATAGGCACCAAATGGGTTTGGAAAAACAAAGAGGGAGAAAATGAGGAGATTGTGAGAAACAAGTCGAGGTTGGTTGCCCAGGGGTATAGTCAGAAGGATGGGATAGATTATGAGAAAACCTTTGCATCAGTGGCACGTTTGGAGGCAATTCGTATCCTTCTAGCATTTTTCATTGCTAAAGGGTTCAAATTGTACCAAATGGATCTGAAGAGTGCTTTCTTGAATAGGTTCCTAGAGGAAGAAGTGAATGCGAGGCAACCCCCAGGTTTTGAGAGTGACAAATATCCCCACCGAGTGTACAAACTCAAAAAAGCACTATATGGCCTAAAACAAGCACCCAGAGCGTGCTATGGCAGGTTGAGATGGTTCTTGTTTAGCAAGGGGTTTGTGATGGGGAAGGTAGACCAGACTCGCTTTCTCCTCAGGCAGGGCATTGACATTTCGATCGTGCAAGTGTATGTGGATGACATAGTCTTTGGTGACTCCTCTCATAACCTTGTTGCCAAGTTTGCAGATGACATGAGTAGGGAATTCGAGATGTCTATGATGGGTGAGTTGCAGTTTTTCCTCGGGCTTTAGATCAAGCAATGCAAGGATGGGACGTTTCTGTATTAGGAAGGGGGGAGAGAGAAGGGATGGCTGCGCCAGCGTAACGGAGCTTGAGCAGTGCCACCTCACCGTCACCGTCGCCACCGAGCACGCCGAAGGAGGGAGAAAAGGGAAGCCTGCTATCATCCGCCGCAACGAGGAGGCCTGTCGGAGAAGCACCGGAGTCGTGGGCGAACGAGCAGCCGGAGATGGGGAAGATGGGGATAGAGAGGCTAGAGGGGGAGCAGGGGAGCGGAGAGAAGCTTCCCCACGTGAGAGCTCGGCCGTCGGGGTCATGTCACCGCCGCATCCCCGTCGCTGCCGGGATCCACCGCCTGCCGACCTAGCGAACCGAAGAGGCGACGAAGACGAGGAGGCAGTCCGCCGCCGCACGAGCAGGGGAGGGAGGAGGTCGGGAGCCGAGCTCCAGTGCGCTCATCTCGCGCAGCCCTTGCTCCTCCTCTGCCGTCGCCTGGGAGCGCCGAATCGAGCTCATCTCCTCCCTCCTCGCGTTGGCTCGCCGCTCCTCGCCCCGCCGACCTGGCGAACCGTAGAGGCGATAAAGACGAGGAGGCAGTCCGCCGCCGCACGAGCAGGGGAGGGAGGAGGTCGGGAGCCGAGCTCCGGTGTGCTCATCTCGCGTAGCCCCTTCTCCTCCTCCACCGTCTCCTGGGAGCGCCGAATCGAGCACCTTCTCGTCCTCGGGCGAATCTGGGAGCGGTAGGCCATGAGGCCGGCGCTCGAAGGAGGAGAGAGGGCAGCTCAAAGGTGGAGAGAGGAGCAGCTAGCCAGCGTGAGGAGGGAGGAGGGTGTCGCGGCGGCGCTGCCGGTGCACCTACACGAGCCGGCTGGAGGGCGGGCCAAGACGCGGAGCTCGACGCGGGCACCACGAGATCCGCCCGAGCTCGACGCGGGGAAGTAGGAGAATGGAGAAGGGGAGGAGAGGACGACGCCAGAGATGGAGAAGGGGAGGAGAGGGCAGCGCTGACAATAGAGAAGGGGAGGAGAGGGCGGCACCGACGATGGAGCAGCGGAGCACGGAGAGGGCAACATGTTGGTGGAGTAGAAGAGGAGAAGCAAAGGAGACAGAGAGGTGGGTTGGGTGGGTGGGGGAGGGGTGTTAAAAAAGATTGAGAGGCTGACATGTGGGACTCGGTGTAGGTAGTTGGGGTAGAGAATGAGATATGAACGACGACGGGTGCGGGAGAAAATTATATGAAGGTGAGAATCTTGATGATCATGCAGAAATATTCTGTTTTGAAGGATGATATGAAGTAAGATGAGTGTGGATGGTCTTAGCTCGTTAAAAAAAACTAACGGCCTCGACACGGCACCCAAGCCCTATTTGTCTGGATTATCAACCAGCAGGCAGCAACACTTTTCTCTTAGAACAAATCAGCATTTGCAAACCGACCAACGGTATTTTTCTCTCAAAACACATTACATCAGCCACCAGCCAACCAAACAGAGAGCCAGTCCGCAGACTAGCCCTCCAAGAGAATTCAAAGTTTATCCCGCTGACACCCCGACCCCGCAGCACTGCCTCCCGGTCTCGGCTCCCAACGGCTATATTCCGTACGCGCAACCACTGACATGTGGGGCTCGAAATCGGCACATCCCGCTCGCGCTTTCCCATCTCCTAAACAAAGCGAAGCATCCCAAACGGCAGGCAGACCCAAACCCATCCCGCACACCAAATCCGAGCGAAGCAAATCGTCGAGCTTATGGAGGTCATGGCCGCGGATCCCTCCTCGCTGGCGCCCCCGGAAGCGGTGGTCGCGCTCCCGGAGCCCCCGTACCACCACCCTCCTGCGGATCACCCCGCGACGCCGCCGCCCAAGCCGTCGGCAGCGGCGGCGGGTGCGGTGCTGAGGACCCCGTCGCCGTCGCCATCGGTGCAGGTGTCCGGGTACTCTCTGCACGAGCTACTGCTGCTGTCCCCGCCGCCGCCGAGCACGCGCCCCCACCGGTCGCGGACGCGCGGGGCCGCCGGGACGGGCGTGGACGAGAGCCTGGAGATTGTTGCGGTGGCAGGGACGCCGACGCCGCCCCGGCGGAGGCGGCGCGGAGCGGCGGAGCAGTGCGCGGCGCCCGCGCTGGCGTCTCCCAGGAACACGCGCCGGGCGAGGCGGAGGCTCGAGAAGGACGTTGAGGTTGAGGAAGACGCCGCTAGGAGGGCCCGCAGGAGGGAAATCCACCAGGGCGGCGCCGAAACCTGCAGTGGCCGTGGACAAGGCGGCGGCGGTGAACGAGGAGGATACAAGCTTGGATTTGGTCCCGGCTTGCCCGGATGCTACTCGTGGTGAGCGAAAAGATCTCAACCCCTTCGCTTCTCATACCGGATTGCTGCTCTAGGCGAAATTATTGCTCTGAAGTTCCGCAAGTGTTTACTCTTCTGAATATTCTCCTGATATTGATGATTATAGGGTGTCTATTTCAAATTTCCTGAGCATCCTGCAGTAACTGTTCCTGTTTTGACACACAGGAACTGACTTCGTGGAGCAATCTGGGTGGGAAGCTCTGGGAACGGATTGCTGAGTTGGTGATGTGGAGGAACGTGGCTAAATCGTCACTGTGGTTCGGGTTTGGATCTATGTTCTTCTTCTCATGCTCATTTTCGAGAGAGATATCCTTCAGGCATGTGAAATTTCCTTACTCTCTTAACTGAAATTCCTGGCATTATGTATGTTTCATTGCTGTACGCTTGTAATGAGCTTTGGGTAATGATTTGCAGCCCAATCTCGGCTCTCTGTCACCTCGGCATTATGATCTTGGGCTTAGCGTTCTTCAAAGATTCTGTTCCTCAGAGGTATGATAGATCAGCGATTTGATATTGGTTTGTACATATTGATGATTGAAACAGAAAATTATATGGGGTTGCAACTGGGTTACAGGCCGCAGGTGGAGTCGGGGAGAAGGTTCCAGTTGACTGAAGAAGATGTGCTTCGTGCTTCACGAGCAGTGCTTCCTATAGCAAACTCCATGATATCTACGGCACAAGTGATCTTCTCTGGTGAACCCTCAATGACTCTCAAAGTAAGCCTGAAATTTGGTTCAAGATCTGGCAGTACTGCAAAATGTATTGTTTTCACTGAATAATTTTGGACTCTGTTGGCTGGAATGTTAGGTACTGCCTGTACTTCTGTTTGGTGCTAAATATGGGAGTCTGGTTACAGTGTGGAGGCTTCTAGCTGCAGGTACAACCGAATTCACAAGAAAATAGACAGCAGCCAATTTGGAATGACTGCATTGTAATATAATATTGATCTGTTTAACGAAAACTGCAGGATTTTTCAGCAGTTTTACAGTCCCAAAGTTATATAGCAGCTATTCAAGTCAAATTCATAGAAGAGGTGTGTTTCAGCTGCCCCTAATGATATTACCTTATATATTTTCTGTGAGTATCCTTGATGGCATATGATTAAATTTCTCCTTGTTTGATTTCAGTTGAGATTTTGAGAGATCGAGCTCAAGAATCGTGGAAGTCTTGTCCGCGCAAGAAACTTGTCGCAGCCACGGCAGCAACAATGTGCTGGAACATGCTTAGTGTGAAGACACGTGTCATGGCAGGTATATTACTGAAACGGCTGGGGCAGCTTTGATAAACCTTTTTCCTCAATTTCAACTAAAAATCATTGGAAAAACTCTAGATCACCCCCTCACCTATGTGTAGTGGACTACATAAGCCCCCAACACGGTCTATGTCACCCCCTGAACTTTCCAAAACCGGTCAAATTACCCCCTAAAGCAGTTTTGAAAAATCATAGTAAATAAAAATCATAAAATGGAAAATCCAATTGTGTTGGACTCCAAATGAGTAGATCTACACAGTGAACATATAATATGGAATGATTTAGTACATTTTCTTTGATGTAGCTTTAGATATGCTTTCCTTCATAACTGTAAAAACAATATACTAAACCATACCATATTATATATTCACTGTGTAGATCTACTCATTTGGAGTCCAACACAATTGGATTTTCCATTTTATGTTTTTTTGTGATTTGCTATGATTTTTCAAAATTGCTTTAGAGGGTAATTTGATTGGTTTTGGAAAGTTTAGGGGGTGATATAGACTGTTTCATAGGTTGGGGGTTATGTAGTCTAACCCCCATAGGTGAGGGGGTGATCTAGACTTTTTCCAAAAATTATATGATTTTTTCATTACGATTTGTTTGTTAAGAACAATTTAAACCACACAATAATTGAGCTGTACTATTGAAGATATCTAAGTTTCCAAGTTGACACAGAATAAGTTTCTGCTTACTTTAGGCTAAAATGCTGGATTCAGATATTGATGCATGAAACAGTTAAAATTCAGATAATTTAGCCTGTTTCAAAAGGCGGCTCTCCTACCCTATTGAGTGACTGATGTTGATTGTCTCTTTTGACTAATGGTTTATTGCAGAATTGACACATGGTACTAAGTGGTAATAGGGAATGGAGTGACATTCTGGTATTTAGGAACTTGATATGAAAAGTACAACTTAATTGTGATGGAAAAATGAATATTGTTGCCCAAGATAATAAGCTAACAGTAGGCACTTTCTGCGTCATTAGGCCTTTTGCTAATTATTTATTCTAAAATCTCTGGCTGAAATGTTATTGATGGTTTTATACTGTTCTGTGAATAAAGATTATGACATTATCAGCACATAAATTATTATTGACCAGAGTCAGAGTTTGTAACAAAAACCTGTTCTTAATTCCTAAAATGGTTGCTTCTACTTGTATCGATTCTGTTTTCTTATATTTCCCACACTCAAGGGTGGTGACTTCATAATTCAGTTTTTACTCATGCAAAGGTTGCTTTTCAATGGCAGTAATAACATGGAGATACATACTTCTCTTTTTCAGCCTTTGTTGCACTTGTAATACTGCGTTACAATCAGAAGTACCGCAAGGTGGACATCAACCCAGAAGTTGAAATTTGCCAAGACAATGAAGGACAGCAAATGGAGACAGACGAGTAGATTACTTGTACCAATCTCAGGCACAGCTCATGCATCATCAGAGGGAAGCCAGCAGTGTCTTTCTTAACCTGCTATGGTTACTACTATTTCTGTACAATAATATCAGACGGAAGCCAGCATAACCTGCTATGGTTACTACTATTTATGTACAACAATATTCAGCTCCACGTCTAGTGGTTCTGTTAGCTGCGATGTATTTCTGAACGCATCAGGGGAGTTTGTACTATGCTGTAACCACAAGCTTCTACTATGGTTACTACTATTTCTGTACAACAATATTCAGTTCCCCGTCTAGTGGTTCTGTTAGCTGCGATGTATTTCTGAACGCATCAGGGGAGCTTCTACTATGCTGTAACTATAATCCCTTGTCTGCTGGTAGTGATGCTCTCACGAATTTTCCATTCTGTGTTAATGCTTATAAATAAAATGGAAAAGCAGGTCATGTGTTTTCTCGATTTTGCAGATCCCTCTGTATTATCTATCTGGTTACCTGTGTGATAATTTTAATGACTCGCTCAATGTTCATCCACCATTTAAACTTGTGTGATCTTTTAAGTCTATGGTTGAAACTTGTGTGATCTTCAGATGCGAATTGTGAATGGAAAGGAATAGTGGCTGTATCTACTATTCCTAACTTCAGATGGAATTGTGAATGGAAAGGAATACGGAAATCAGAATGAGATGTGACGTGTGAAGCCTTTGTTTGACTTGGTCCTTTTTTTAGAAAGGTTTCACTCTGCTTTTATAGAAGTAAAAAGTCTACTTCACCTCCTAACCTATGAGGGGTGGAACACATCACCCCCTAACCTATTAAAATGGATTTTTTACTCCCTGAACTTTCTAAAACAGGACAAATCACACCCTTGAAGCAGTTTTGAAAAATCATATTAAATCACAGAAAAATCATAAAATGAAAATCTAATTGTGTTGGATTCTAAATGAGTACATCTACACAATCCATTTTTATAGAAAGCAAATAGAGTTTTACACGAGTTCATCCAGACCTGCTAGGGACACCAGCTTACAAGTAAGCTCTACTGGCAAACATAACCAAAACAGCGAGACAGAGCTTGACAGCAAAACAATAGGAAAAAGCAATCCTCTGTTGTGATGATCACATGAAAGGATCTTCATCCTGCCTTTCCTCGATCTTCTTTGCGAACTCCTCCACCCAGCTCCGTACTATTGCCGTCCACTTCACCAAGCGTTCACGGTTAGAAGGCTTCAGTCTTCCCTTCCACTTTTGCAGACAAACGATTGTTTTGTGAAAGATATCAGTCGGTTTGCATAAAAACACCCCCTCTATGGACATTTTGTTGCGGGTAGTCCAGAGGGACCACAAAACCGCTGCAGGGAAAAGAACTTTAAATCATAGTGTTGACACCCCAAAGGATTCCAGTTATCTAAAAAATATTGGAGCTCTCGATCTATCCCATCCTAACACTTCCCTTAACCCTGCCCAGGCTAGTTCAGCTATTGGGCAAGCAAAGAGGATGTGATCGGTAGTTTCTAAGACTCCACAAACAATGCAGTTCCTATTCCCCTTCCATTGTATTCCCCCTCCCAACACAACACCTGCCTATATACGGTTGCGGTATACCAGCCACATGAACACTTTGATTTTCATCGGTAATTTGCATTTCCATAATCGCCTCATTCTCTTGTTCACAACCCCCCGATGTAGCATCTGTTTGTACATTGATTTAGTGGTATACACCCCTATCTTTTCTAGAGTCCATCTTACTTCATCCTTCGCCTCAGTTATTTGGGCACCCTGTAGTAGTTCTATTAAATCATCCCATTGGGATCTCTCATCTTGAGACAGCGGTCTCATAAACTCAATTATCTACTCCCCCTCCACCCAACAGTATCGCACCGTACATTGTTTTCTTCTACTGTATTCGTACAACTTAGGGAATTTCAGCTTTAGAGGTGTCCCCTCAATCCACACATCCTCCCAGAAGAGAACGGCCTCCCCATTGTGCACCTCAAAAACAACACCCCATTTGAACTTATGTTTCACCTTATTAATCCCCTGCCAAAATGGTGACCCCCTTTAGCTTTGCAGGTCGTGAGGTTTTTGTTTTTCAAGTATTTCCTCCTGGTTAACTTGCATCATATGTCATCCCCCCATGACTGTAGAATCTCCATACCCATTTCAGTAAGAGTGCTTCAATCAGAGTTCTTGTGTTGATTATTCCAGCCCTCCACCCCTCCCAAAATCTTTAGGCAAACATGTGTTCTCCCATTTAATCATGTGATATCTAAACCTATCTCCGTCACTCCCTCAAAAGAACTTGGATATGTGTTGACGCAAAAAACGGAATAAAGTTCTTCACGGCAAGACGTAATGGATCCTCGGGATGTAACAAGGCGTGCCAGCCGACCTGACCTGTTGATCGGCACGAAAAGAGAGTATATAGTTAAGTTCAGGCTAATCAGCTAGAGAACCGATGAGAGTCTTCTACGTGGGCACAACGTAAAACCCAGATCGGCCGATACGGGAGCAGGCGAAATCAGCCAACCGATGAGGCAGCCGAAGTGCAAGTATGTTCAGAGCGGCTATGTTAGCCGTGGTGACGTCAGCACTCGGGACATATCTGGATCGGCTGTGGGGTCGGTGCGTTGGTGACGTAACGAGAAGTAGCCGATGAGATCGAGCCTCGAGCGGGATAAATTTGTGATAAAAGCTAAATAAACAAGAATTGGTATGAAACTTGCAGATCTAGCTGATATCAATAAATTGTGAATAAATCTAGACGAAACCACAGCGATGCGCCCGGAGGTTAAAGCCTAGAAATTACTCGGTAAAGCGGTACTCACAAGCCTGCCGGAGATCAGTCGATTGTTGACGGCTGTTAAGTACCTACTTTAGCCGTCAATATACTCATGAATAAAGGAGCATAAGGCATTTCTTACACGTATAGTTAAGAATAATGTAGTTCCACTTGTCCTTGGAGATTATTTGATTGCAGGAAAATAAGCAGGAAAAGAGTGCCAAACTCACCTTCTATGGTCCATGCCACATCACCTCATCCTAGTGGGCTGCCAACAAGGATGCCATGCATGCAAACATGCCAACTAGGGAGCCATGCATGCATGCCATGCAAGCAATCCAAGTGAAGCAACCCCCGACGAATCAGAGTGTGACACGTGGACTTCACATGGATCCATGGGCCCACAAAGGCAAGCAAATCGCGCCAAAACAGGGTGGACACCGGGAACCGACCTAAGGACCCACAGGGCAGCCTCCAGGAGGAAGCACACCCCGAGTGGGGCCCACAGGGGGTCGGCCGACCCCACAGGTCGGCCGAACCGACCTTGTGGCCGCCACTCAGGGGCTTCCACGTGGTGGTTCCCTATTGGTCCTAGGCGCCTTCCCCGGGGTGTTTGCCTCCATTCTTCGCCAGTGCACGGGCCTATAAATAGAAGGAGAGGGGGCTCACTTATGAGACATCCACACTTGTAACACCTCTCTCACTTTTAGTCTCAAGGCTAGGAGGTAGGCTAGAGTAGTTCTAATTCAGGTTCCAAGTCTACTTTGGGATCTAGGTATGAGTTCTCTTGTATCTTATTTCGTTTGTATGACTTTGATCTACTTCAGTTATTTATCTATTTCATATAAAGTTGTGTTAGTATGCATGAGTGATTTGTTCATGTATTCTTCACCTGTTCATCATTTAGAGGCTCCTGTTCTTGATGAACAAGGCCTTTCGATCCACTTGACGGGTGACTTTTACATGTTTCTAGTGTTTGTTCATAAGTTAGAGGCTCGTGTTCTTCGCGAACACGACCCTTTGATCCAGTTGAACAGACATAGGAAAACACGAATCTGTTTGTGTACCTAACCTGGTTTGATCTAATTAGATGACATGATTGCGTTGTGTGAAGTCTGTGCTTAAGCTACGGTACTCGGTGTAATTGGCTGGTTTATCTGGTGGCTTGACCTGGGTCACAATAGCCCGGGCCGGTCAAGTTCGGCTAACAACGTAAGCATAATGCTTGGGTTGCGTAGCTACCTTACTAATGAGTTTATCCCATGGTTTGTCTTGGGGTAGGCCGTGGTAGTGACAGCCGTTGGTCCTCTGAAATCCCCCACATTCGGATAAGCTGTAGGAGTCTAAAACATAACAACCGGAGTTGTGCGGAAGCAACGCGGGAGGTTATCTCCCCGTGGTAGCTGGGTGCTCAAGTCAATGTTCTTCAACGCTAGTGTATCTAACTCGTTCTTACCAGCTTTATGTGTATAGTACATAAGAACCTAGAACTAACTCGTGTGTCGCCTCCTATGCCTAGGACTCTTTAGAGAGAGAGTGAGTGTGTGTGTGATCACACTACCCCCATTATCATATCTTTACCCCTGCACTTAAGTGCCTGGTTTATTTCCGTCTATGATTTATACTCATTGTCATAGAGTTGATCTTGTCATTCCGCCAATGCCTTCCTTGGATTCGATACCCTTTGGGGAAATGCTACAATGGTACTTCCGTGCGCTTGCGGATCTCTGTAACGTTAAGATTTACCAACCAGCATTTCTGGCGCTATTACCAGGATGGGTTCCAAACCTGTTCTTAGGTGATTGCGTTAAGAAATGTCAACATCGATGCAGCCCGATGAGCTCGAGGAACGACGCTTGAAGAAACAAGAAAACAAGAAGAAGAAAACTTTTGGCGAAGTCACCGACTTGAAAGCTAAATTGTAGGAAAAAGTAAAGGTTTGTGTTTGTTGGTGTGTACAATTTTCTCCGACCACGCAAGGTCGCTATTTATGCCCTGAGGGTAACTTGACTCCTAGTCGATTACGACAACGCTTACTTGACTAAAAGAAACTACAACTACTAAAAATAATTAACTCATGCAAGAGTCAGATTCTCTGACTATCTTTGACTTGTTGCCAACCGACGTTGGCCCGCCTGAGCCTTCTTTTCTTCCTTGGCATATCCTTCTTTCGCCGCTTTCTTTCCTTTATATTGGCTGATCCCTTTCTTTTACCGTCGGCTGGTCTCGTTGACTTCTTTTCAATCGGCCGATCTCGAACCGGCTGGTTGTTCCTTCTTCTCTCTCTTTCATCGGCTCTGCAACTTTCCTGGCGCCTCTTCGCCTCTTACTGACATGTGTCAAAAAATAGTGTCAACACATGCCCCCAGTTTCGGAGTAAATATCTTTTGCTCTGAAATTCTTTCAATTTCGGTTTCTTTCCCCCGAGTCAAACACAACCAACGGATATATTTCCAAACAAACTTGAGGACCCGAAGCTATAAATACCAGCCCCTATGGTATGTTTTTTTGTATCCGCCGCCTTCTTGCTGTAGTTTCATAGCCTCAAGGTCGATTAGATCTGCAGTCGATTTTCCGTCAAATTGATGGCTTCTGCATCAAGCTCTGCTGACAGATCCTCTGGCTACCTCGATGGTGACCCTTTCCAGGATTTCTCAGGTATTGCTTGAATTTCTTGCCTCTCTTCTGCCGATCTGATATCGCTTTATCTTTTTCCCTTAGATTTTTTCCTTCCATTTATTGTAGGAATTCAGGAATCATATCACAATCCCTGTTGGTGACCCACCAGGCTTCATCTTCCTTGGTCCAATGGGTGACTCTGATGCAACCACCCTGATTAATCACGAAACTACTAGAATCCCCTTCAAGCAAGCCAATATGAAAGTGTCAAATTGGAAAGATGCCTTTAGAACCTAGACTGGCTACACTCAAGGGTGGAAGACTTGGTATTGTAGAGTCGCTCAGAAATATCAGCCTCATTGGGAAGTACATCACCTTAATCAATGCATTACCCTCTCCTTATCTGACATGGCCAAAAATGAATCTTTGCTCATCGTTGCTTCA
Source organism: Cenchrus fungigraminus (assembly GCA_036936925.1). Taxonomy (NCBI): domain Eukaryota; kingdom Viridiplantae; phylum Streptophyta; class Magnoliopsida; order Poales; family Poaceae; genus Cenchrus; species Cenchrus fungigraminus. The sequence continues at coordinate 66,020,562 of CM072773.1, forward strand.
TATTTTTGGTCGGATGCCCTGAATGATTTACTCTTTGGTCATGGGCCGATGACACCTACTCTAGCAGATGTTCTTATGTTGATCGGCCTAGATATCTCTTCAGATCAAACTTTTCGAAAGGCCAGTCCATCTTTCAATTTGAAAACCAAAGACTCTCATGGCTGGATTGGCTATATTACTGACCATATGAAAACTGGAACTGTCCAATCTAGGGAACACGTAGCTTTTCTCAACATGTGGTTGGACAAGTTTATCTTCTGTGGAAAAACTGTTGGTCCTACCTCCAATTATCAAGTCATGGCTGAACTCTTGGATAGTGGTAAAGAAGTTCCCCTGGGTAAGCACCTTCTTGGAGCAGTTTATGATTTGCTTCATCGAGTGGCAGCAAGTTTGGTGAAAGGTGAACCAGTGAAGAATACAGGTGGTCCTTTGAAACGAACCGGATTTCCGAAAAAGGAAACCCGATCCTCTGCACCTCTGTGATAGTCCCAGGAAGTGGCTATCACGTGCAATCCCTGTCTCAACTGGTACAAATCCATTCAACACGGGAATAAAGGAAACATTACATAATTTTATTATAACATCAGAGTACATCTCTTCGGCATGAGCCGGGTACAAGTCCAACTGGACTAAACAAGAAAGGTAAAACATCTACGTAGTGGATCTATCGAAGCGAAGCGACTCCAGCTCCAGAGGCAATCTTGAGCGTAGGACCAACTCTGGTCTTCCCGTTCTTCATCATCGAAGTCGTAGTCGGTCTCCGAGTCTGAAAGTCCACCATCTACCCGATAAGCGGGTAGGTCATGTCAGCTTCCCAACAAAGAGCAAAAGCGGTGGATGAATTCTAGTATGCATGGATAAACCTATATCTGGCTGTAGTAAGTTTATGCAAAAGCATCAGTAGCAACATCAAGGAAAGCAGAAAAGCAGGGAGGTAACCATCTCCGATGAGATCCACACCTCTGAGGCCAACGCCTCCGGGGTCAACACCCCAACCAAGGAATATACACCAAAGTACCGAATCTCAACCAAGACTCAGCAACCCACTCTCATCTTTGATGTGGGGTCACCAACTCCTATCCCCACATCTCAACGGCACGAAGCCGGGCTCACAAACTCAGGGGAGAGAAGCAGCACAAGAAAAGACTATTGAGGACCAGGTGTGTCCGAGGACCAGTGGAGGGTCGCTCCATAGTGATGAGTGATTGACAACATTGTGTGGACTGATGCTTGGCTAAGTGTGCAGGTACAGGTTGTGGCTTGACTCGTGTTGATGCAGGTGAAGAACAAGCGTGAAAGGCCTTAGCCGTGGCGGCCTCCGGGTGATGGAGAGGCAAGTAGGCTTGGTTCGATAGACCCGGTGGCCGATGGGGTCAAGTGCGAGCCGTGCGGTGCAAGACTGGCGGGCTGAAGTCGTGAACATGGCCCAGTGCAAGGTCGCGGATCGAGCCCGAAGCTTGCACGCGGGGTTTGTTAGTTTGCCCACAAAACCATCGGTGGACGGTTTCTTGGTTTGGGCCGCAAAACGAAGTCCGGAGGCCCGAGGCGACGGAGACGGTGATCCGGGAGCTTCGGGAAGCTTCGAGGCGGGGGGCACGTGGCGTGATCGCGGGGCTTGCGTCGATGCTAAGCAAGGCCACGGTGGAAGCGTGTCCGCTCGATGAAGACTTGACCAAAATGCCCCTGAGGGGTTGTATCTTCTATTTGAGTTGTAGGGGTAGCGTGGTCATTTACATCCCTTCGATAGACTTCGTATAAATAGCGAAGAGGTGGATGGCATCTCTCTCTCTTGGACTCTAAGGTTTCCTCCCCCAGTAGATTGCTCTGAACTGCTTCTTTTTCCTCTGCCTTCCTTAGGCTAGATTCTTGTATAGACTCTGACCTCTAGATGTATGGAAGCATTCGGCGTTGCGGTGATCTCCTAGTCCTCTGTGATTTTCGTGTCATTTTTGGGGCTATTTTTGGGGAGTTTCGTTCTTCGCTCGATTCGGGGATTTAAAGGGGTTTTCTCTCAGATTTCTTTGAGGGGATCATGGGTGGATGCCTTGCGCATCTTTGTGTGTGATCTTGACCCCTCAAACACCGGGAAACACCTTCGATTCGTGCGTTTTTGGTTGGAGCCCGAGTTCTTCGTGGTGGTTCGTGTGATCCGCGATTCCCGGTGATTTAGTGAGTTAGAGGTCGAGATTTTTGGGGCATAGCTTCCTCTTGTGACGCTTCTTACCTCCCGTAAATCTTGTCTCAAGAGCTCTAGCCGTTTGGGAGATCCGGTGATGGAAAGGTGGAGTTGACTCCCAAGCTCGAGCATTTTTCTGTTCTGTTCGTGCTTGGCGGACGGTCCGCGAGGCCCGTGCGGACGGTATGCGAGGCCTAGGCAGCGTTGGTGTTCTTCGTGTTCTTCGCGAGTTGTTGAGCGCTTGAGTTTCGATCTGTTGAGTTGCTTTGGTCCAGTGGCAACAAGTTTGGCGGACAGTTCGCGAGGTAGGCCAGGACGGTCCGTGACGGTCGGACGGTCCGCAGTGAACCGTCAGACAGTCCGTTTTTTCACGGTGCGCTACTAGAGGTTCGGTCTGTGTTTTTGGACGGTCCGCCCTGTGCTTGCGGACAGTCCGCCTGAGTCACGCGGACGGTCCGCCTGGTGCTTGCGGACGGTCCGCCCTGGACTTCGCAGATTTGGCTAAGTGCTTTGATTCTTGTCTTGCGCTTCTGCTCTTTGCTTCTAGGCTTGTATCTAGGACTTGTAGGCTTGCGTGTGCCTTGTCTAGAGCTTCTTTGGTGTGTGCGAGTACTCGGAGTGGCAATCGAGGTATAGGCTGAGTTCGACCTTCGGGAAGAATTTTTATCGGCTCCCATTCACTCCCCCCCTCTCTGGTCGCCTATTCGTTCCTTCAACTAGCCAGGTGGACACATGAGAGCCAGGTGTGGTTCGAGGACCGGTGGATGGTCGCTTCCTGGTGTGATGAGTGATTGACAACGTAGTGTGGACTGACTCTTGGCTAAGTATTGCAGGTGCAGGTTGCGGCTTGACTGGTGTTGGTGCAGGTGAAGAACAAGCGCGAAAGGTCCTTGCCGGTGAGGCCTCCAGGTGTGGAGAAGACAAGTAGGCTTGATTCGAGGGACCCGGTGGCCAGCGGGGTCAAGTGCGGGCCGCATGGTGGCAAGAACGGCAAGATGAAGTCATGGACGGTTTCTTGGTTGAGCCTCAAAACCAAGGTCGAGCCGGGACTACGTGGGAGCCTAGTCATGAGTGGTGATTGGCGGAGGCTACACCGAGTTCGCGGGGTTTCCGGTGGTTCACCAGAAAACCACTGGGTTCCTTGGTTGATCCACAAAGCCAAGACCGAAGAACTGAAGACGGAGGTGCAACAGCTCCAGACCGGTCTGACCGGTGGGTCTGACCGGTCTGACCGGTGAGGAGCACAGGTCTGACCGGTCTGACCGGTGTGCGTCGACGCAGTCCGGAATCTTCGAAGCGGAGGACACGCGTCGGGATCGCAAGGCTTGCGTCGAGGCTAAGCAAGTTTGCGGTCGCTGGGCATCCGTCCGATGGAGCGAAGACAAAGATTTCCAAATTCGCCCTTGAGGGGCATGTATCCCTAGTTAGCTAGTAAGGGTATTTTCGTCTTTCGGTTACCTCCATATAACCCAAGTGGTGAGAGGATGGCAGCCATCTCTTGGAACCCTAGCTCATTTGGTTTTCCTATTTTCCTTCCTATTTTCCTTAGGATTTTTCGTAGGACTAGCTTGAGAGCTTCATGGTGAGATCTTGTGAGAGGGAAGGATGATCGGGCGGCAAGCTAGACCTTGTATGAACCTCTTTGGTATGTATAGATGATTCGGCGTGGTTCCTCAAGGCTTGGATGTGTCTTTCCCGTTTCTCCTTTTTGGTGATTTTCGGAGCCCTTTCTTGGCGATTTTCTTGGAGCGATTTCGAGGCCTTTCTCTTTGGGATTTGGTGGGGGATGTATGTGTGAACCCTTCGTGGTTCTTTTCCCTTTGATTCCCCACCCAAATCCGTGAGCAAAGGGGCTCGATTTTGGGGGTTTCTTGGCTCTAGGGTTAGAGGCGTTCTTGGTGGGATTTCCTCGATTCCTCTTGTTTTGACAAGTTTTGGTGGACCAAATCTTGACTATGGAGTGCCCATGAGGTGTTCCTACTATCCCCAAAGTCTTGTGCAAGACCGTGGAGCGATTCGGGAGATCGGGAGTTGGATTTGGGGGAGTTGACCCGCGGGCGCTGTTCATCCCGAGAGCTCAGGTCACACCGGTCTGACCGGTGCAGACTCTCTGTTGAGTTTTGCTCGGGTGAACGTCTTGGTGAGTTCCCTGTTGTCCTGTGTTGCTGCTGTTTCGGGTTTGGTCCAGTTTGGAGCTCGGTAGGTCAGTTTGGTGGATTTGGGATTTCCTGGATTTGACCGGTCTGACCGGCGAGCTACACCGGCCTGACCGGTGTAGAGGCCTTCTGTGGAAGTTCTCAGATTTTGCCAGCAGGGACCGGTCTGACCGGTGCTGCTCACCGGCCTGACCGGTGTAGCCCAGTAGCTGCTCGAGTTAGTTTTTCCGCTGCGTTCTCGAGTAGGTGTAGGTGGTTGTTGGTTCCTAGGACCAGTAGCACTTCAGTGGCTGCGTGGTCTTGACCAACTTGGGTAGTTGAGTCGGAGACGTGTTTTGGAAGCCGTGTTCGTCTTGTTGGAGTTCTCATCTCCTTCGAGAAGAATTTTTATCGGCTCTCATTCACTCCCCCCCTCTCTGGTTCGCCTAATCGGTCCTTCAATTGGTATCAGAGCCGGTTCGGGTCTTTATTGACTCTTACCAGTCTAAGATCCAAAGATGGCGTACCAGGAACGAGGTTCGGGTCCTCCGCACTTCGATGGGAAGAACTACCAGATGTGGCAGAGGCGGATGGCAGCGTTCCTCCGCGGAAAGGGTCAGATCCTTTGGGACGTTACGGTGAACACAGCTTATGTTCATCCGATGAACTTCCTTGCTCCAGGATCGAGGGATATGTTCGAAGCCAACAACAAGGCTGTCGACTACTTGTTTCGTGCTCTGTGTCAGTCCGAATTCGATCGGGTTCAGACAGAGGACTTAGCTTGTAGGATTTGGGAGCAGTTGAAGGATGCTCATGCTGGGAATGCTCAGGTTCAGGCTCGGATGTACGCGACTTACCGGAGAGAGTACGAGAACTTCACTCATCTCCCCGGCGAGTCCGTCGATGCCCTTTTCCAGCGGTTTACGGTCGTTGTGAACAACATGAGAGCCAATGTGGCCGTGCTCCCATACGATGATCATGATAGAGCCGTGAAGCTCTTGCACTCGTTGGATCGTACCGTATGGGACGGGAAGTTTGAGGCTATTGTTGAGTCCGAGAAGTATGACACCTTGACGGTGAACGAGCTGTTCTCGAAGCTCAAGTCGGCTGAGTTGGACCATGGTATCACAGCCAAGATCGAGAGCCGGACTGATTCTCATAGTTTCGCTCTTGTTGGTGGCAAAGGAGCTAAGTCTAACGCTAATGCATCCTCCAGGATGTACTCTCTGTCTTCTTTGATGTCTTTGCCAGACGAGGAGTTCGACGTGCTTGGAGTGGACGAGCTGGCGTTACTGACCAGACGGTTCGAGAGGCTGCACGAGAACCGAGTGAACACGAGGAGGACAGCACGGACGTGCTTTCAGTGCGGCAAGCCAGGATACTTCGTCGCCGACTGCTCGGAGAAGATGGAGAACAAGGACGGCTACAAGGACGGCTACAGGCACCGGTCGAGCAAGGATGGTAAGTACCGATCGAGGCGCGATCACAAGCACAAGAACAAGCACAAGGACGAGCGACGGTCGAGGAAGAAGGACGGCCGCGGCAGGAAGGCCCGAGCGATGGTCGGAGCGAGTGACGTCGACTCCAGCTCCGCCTACTCTTCCTAGAGCTCGAGTAGCAGTGAAGATGAAGGTGATCGGCGCAAGAACAAGAATTCATCCAGGAACTTGAGCGGGTTGAGCTGCTTCGCGGGAGATGGCTTCTGCGGCATGGCTCGTAGCTCCGGCAGCAAGAAGAGTCACCAGAGTGACTCGGACTCCGACTCCGAGGACGAGGTATGTGATGAGCTCTCCTCTTTGCTCAAGGAGAATGATGAGTTGGTTGACTTGCTTAATAATTGCGATCACATGCTTAGAGAGGCCAAGAAGATGAGGAAAGAGCTTAGGGCCTCACTAGAAGATGCTAGGAACCGTGTGGCTGAGCTAGAAACCCAGAACCTAGATGCTAAGCTTGAGATTGATTCGCTTAAGGCTTCTCCTGTGGTTTCTGATGAGATTGATTGCTGTGATTGCTCTGTGTACCTAGCTGATCTTACTGCTCTTAAGGATAAGCATGTTTCTACTTGTGATGAACTAGATATGCTTAGGGTTGAAGTGGCTGAGCTTAAGTCTAGACCTGCTTTGCTAGGTGCTTGCACTTCTTGCCCTGTCTAGCATGGAAAGATTGATGAGATGCATGCTTACACTGTTTCGCTTGAGGCTAAGTTGAAAGAGCCTATTCCCACTTCTTGCTCTACTTGTGAATTGCATGCGGTTAAGAATTTGGAGCTTGCGCATTATGTTGATCGCTTGCAGGATGAGAATGATGAGCTGAGGAAATGTATGAGCTGGTTGTCGGGTCAGGAGCCTCAGCTTGGTATCATGATAGCGGCTTTCAAACGCTATGATGGTCAGGCACTTGGGGCTGACAAGCTTGGAGAGAACAGTGGTGAGGGAGTTGAGAGAGTTGGAGAGATTCCTATCCCACCACCAAACAGACACAAGAACAAGTTTGAGCCCAAGCCTAACCATCTCAGAAACAAACTTGACACTACTCCAGATCCACCCATATTCCCTCACCCAACAAATGATTTCCAGAAACCGGTGAAGTTTGTGAGCCCAAAGGGAGGTGAGGAAGGAGAGAAGAAGGGTGAGAAACCGAGTGGGCAGCCCCAAGCCAAAGCCTAAGCCACAGCCCATGAAGTTCCATTGTGGGTATTGTGGGAGAGATGGTCACAAGGATGAGTTTTGCTTCAAGAGGAAGCGTGAGGAGAGAATGGCTAGAGAGTGGGCTAACAAGGACAGGTACCACCCCTCTAATGGTGTACCTGAGCCTCGTATGCAGATACCCAGGGCTAAGGCGATTGTGAGGACAGTTCCGACTTGGGGAGACCGGAAGGCAGCAGGTGGTGCTGCTGGCCGAGCTATACCGGTCAGACCAGTGCACTACACCGGTCAGACCGGTGCAGGTCTGGGCAGACAGCGAGTTGGTTTTCATGCTCGTGAGGATGCTCGGTTTGGTTCTGGTGGTCGTGGTTCTGGTGGTTGGTCTGGAAAGTTTGCAGGTGGTCAGTTTGCTAGGCGTTCTCCACCTCGTGCTCAATACGGGGGTGGGAGGAGTCGTAGCTTTGAGATGGAGAGGAGGAACGATCCACGGTTTTCCTTTCGTGGCTTTCATCCTCCTCCAGCTAGAGAGGGTTGGTTCCCTCGTAGTGGTTACCGTGGTGGTGTTCGTGGTGGTAGCTTTGATAGGCGTGATGATTTGGTTTGTGCTAACCCTACTTTGGAGCAAATTGCTTGACACTGGTTTTACTCTTTTGGTACTAACCCCAGTGCTGAGTCGTTTGTTCACTCACGTGCTCGCTTTTGAATTTCAGGTGGGAGACTTGAGGAACGTTTGGTTGATTGACTCCGGTTGCTCGAGGCATATGACCGGAGACAAGGGGTGGTTCTCAAGTCTCGTCCTGGTGGTGTCCAAGACAACATCACCTTTGGGGACAATGGGCGAGGGCGTGTGCTATCAGAAGGTGAGATCAAGGTAAGTGACAAGGTCACTCTCAGGCGTGTCGCTCTTGTTCAATCGCTGGGGTTCAATTTGCTTTCCGTGTCCCAGTTATTGGATGAGGGCTTTGAGGTGTTGTTTCGGCCTGGTGGTTCTCGGATTTTAGATTCTCGAGGGGACCTTGTTTGCATGGTCGTTCCCGAGGGTCAAGTGTTCCGAGCTGATTTCTCTCAGTCTTCTGGTGTGGAGCGTTGCTTTTTGGCTGATTCTTCGAGTGAGTTGTGGAAGTGGCATAGGAAGTTGGGTCACTTGAGCTTTGACCTTTTGTCACGCTTGAGTAAACTCAATTTGGTCTGAAGATTGCCACGGTTGAGGTTTGAGAAAGAGTTGGTTTGTGCGCCGTGTAGGCATGCCAAGATGGTAGCCTCTTCTCACCCGCCTCTCACCGATGTGATGACGGAGCGTCTATGCGAGCTGCTCCATATGGACCTTGTTGGCCCAGCTCGTGTGCGATCTGCGGGTGGGAAGTGGTATGTCCTTTTTGTGGTGGACGACTACTCTCGGTATGCGTGGGTGTTCTTTCTTGAGGAGAAAGGGGAGACGTTTGGTTTTGTTCGAGATCTTGTCTTGAGGTCCGCAGTGACAATGGCTCGGAATTCAAAAACTCTCGCTTCAAAACCTTTTGCCATGACTTGGGTCTTGAACACCAGTTTTCAAGTCCGTATACGCCTCCCCAGAATGGCGTTGTGGAAAGGAAAAACAGGACCTTGTGCGAGATGGCTCGGACGACGCTCGACGAGCATAGGACTCCGAGAAGGTTCTGGGCTGAGGCGGTCAATACCGCGTGCTATGTGTCGAACAGGATCTACCTCAGGGTTCATAAGAAGAAAACCTGTTACGAGTTGATGCACGGTCGCACACCCAAGGTGAGTCACTTCCATGTCTTTGGTTGTAAATGCTTCATTCTGAAGAAAGGGAAGAAGTTGGACAAGTTCGAGGCTAGGTCTGTCGATGGCATTTTCTTTGGTTATGCATCTCATTCTAGAGCATTTCGTGTGCTCAATCTTGAAACTAACCAAATCGTGGAGACTTGCGAGGTAACCTTCGACGAGACACAGCCACATAGTCAGCTTGTTTTTGAGTGTGCAGGTGACGACGAACTTGGCGAGGAGATCTTTCAGGAGGAGGAGCATGAACATGGAGATGATGAAGATGGTGGTGTGGTGCCCGCAGCTGAACATGTACCTACTACTTCGACGACGATCGTGAACGGGCCCTCTCCCACACCTACAACGACAAACCCAGATCAAGACGAAGCTGCTATTGAGGGGGAGGTAGCATCAAGGCGAGAACCTCCCCGGCGAGTGCAAGTGGATCACCCAGCTTCGAGAATCATCGGCGACATGAATGAACGTACTACACGGTCGAGGGTTCGGAACAATTCTCATTTCGCTCATGCTCCTTTTGTTGCCACCTTTGAGCCCAAAGACATTGGACACGCGCTATCTGATCATAATTGGGTTAATTCGATGCATGAGGAGTTGGAGAATTTTGAGAGGAACCAAGTTTGGGTGTTGGTTGACCCTCCTCTAGGGTGTAAGCCGATTGGGACAAAATGGGTGTGGAAAAATAAAGAGGGAGAGAAAGGAGAAGTGGTGAGGAACAAGTCGAGACTTGTTGCTCAGGGGTACAGTCAGAAAGAGGGGATCGACTACGAGGAGACTTTCGCTCCTGTAGCTCATTTGGAGGCGATCAGGATCCTTCTAGCCTTTTCCGTGGCTAAAGGGTTCAAGTTGTACCAGATGGATGTGAAGAGTGCTTTCCTGAACGGTGTGTTGGAGGAAGAGGTGTTTGTGAGGCAACCACCGGGGTTTGAGTGAGAAGTACCCCCACCGGGTGTACAAGTTGAGGAAGGCACTGTATGGGTTGAAGCAGGCGCCTAGAGCTTAGTATGGTAGGCTGAGGGGGTTCCTGTTTGAGAGAGGGTTTGAGATGGGAAAGGTCGATCAGACCATGTTTCTCCTCAGGCAGGGCAGAGATATCCTGATTGTGCAGGTATACGTGGATGATATTGTCTTTGGTGGCTCATCTAACTCTCTTGTTGCAAGGTTTGCAGAAGACATGAGCAGGGAATTTGAGATGAGCATGATGGGCGAGTTGCAGTTCTTCCTCGGGCTACAAATCAAGCAATCAAAGGAAGGAACATTTGTGCACCAAGCTAAGTACACCAAGGACATTGTGAGGAAGTTCAAGATGGAGGATTCCAAGGCTATGGCAACGCCTATGAGTACGACTACAGCTCTTGATGTGGACGAGGAAGGTGAACACGTGGACCAGAAGGATTACCGGAGCATGATCGGGTCACTCCTCTACTTGACGGCGACCAGGCCGGACATCCAATTCTCGGTATGTCTGTGCGCTCGTTTTCAAGCGTCTCCGAGGACTTCGCATCGGCAAGCAGTCAAGCGCATATTCAGGTATTTGCGACATACTCCTGACTTTGACCTTTGGTACTCCGCGTCTTCTTCTTTGGCTCTTCATGGATTTTCGGACGCGGATTTTGCCGGGTGTCGGTTGGATAGAAAGTCCACTTCTGGGACATGCCAGTTCTTGGGTTCTTCTTTGGTGTCTTGGTCTTCCCGCAAACAGTCGAGTGTTGCTCAATCCACTACCGAGGCAGAGTATGTGGCCGCAGCTAGTTGTTGCTCTCAGCTCCTTTGGATCACATACTCCATTCCAAAACCAAGCACATAGAAGTGAGGTATCATTTTCTGAGAGACAACGTAGAGAAAGGAAAAATTGCTTTGATCCATGTACCCACACATGACCAGCTAGCCGATATTTTCACCAAACCCCTAGATCAAGTAACTTTCATTCGTTTGCGGGGGGAGCTTGGTGTGTGTTTGATTTCTTGAGTTGGTGTGTGGGAGCTCCTTTGTAGCATATGTATAGCTTTCCTTTGTGCATTTCTTGCATTTGGCATGGCATATGTAACATAATGTATAGGCATCTTTGTATCTTAGGTTGCATGCATTTTGTATCATATGCATTGTTTAGGAAAAGCTTCTCCTATATACAGTGTTCACCATGGAATGATATGTATGTCTTTATGAGCTAGTTTGGTAAGCTATGGTTAGTTTGGCTTAGCTCTTGATAATCTTGGTTTATATCCATGGTAGATGGCTATGTTTTCAAAAAGGTCACATGTATGCTCTCTTGTGAGTAAATGCCTTTATATGATCTTGACATGTTTTTGTGGCTTGGTTATGCTTAATTTGTGGCTGGATAGCTTATTTTGATCATATGGGGCCAAAGGCAAATTTGCCATCATGAATGTTTAGCCCCCATGCTTGATCTTGTGGAGGGGCATAAGTTCCTTTTTGTCGCAAAGACATTTCATGTACCAATTTCAAATCTGAAAATGAAATGTAAATTGCTTGAAAATGTGCTCCCATGTCATGTGTGCTAATTTTAATTTGATTTGGGTGCTAAACCGTTGCATGATGCCTACCAATGAGAAGTCTCATATATAGAAGTAGGCACATGGCTCGGTGGTTTTGACATGACATGAGGTGCTTGTGGGTGTTTATGATGGTCTTATGCTTAGAATGGTTGTCCTTGTTGGCACATTTTATCTATGAATATTTCCCCTCACATTTACTGGAAAAAGGACTAAAATATAATTAGATCACCTTATTAGGGTTTATATTGACAATTTCCACGAGTTTTGGTGAATCTATGAATTTACAGGGACTATTCAGAAAATAAGCAAAGAAACCACTCTAGAAGACTCCAGAAGGCTCCGGAACTCAACGTGACTTAGCACCTAAGAAAGAAGCATCTAGAAGGATCAAGGACCCACCTGGCCGAAGTGGACCCCGAGGGGGGCCCACCCCAGCCCGATCGGCCTGGTGGTGGGGCCGGTCGGCCCCCCTGGCGCCAAATGGGCCCAGCTTCCCGAATGTTCTTCCACCGCCTATGAGGATCAATCTAAACCACAAGTTAAGGTCGGTTTGATCGTACGGTGCACGTCATCTCCTCCGGGCTATATAAGCAGACCCTGACCCCAGGGCAGACAACAATTCATTCTATCAGATCCTCCATGCCTATCTGAGATTAGAGCTCTAGATTAGAATTAGAGTTGGAGAGTTAGTATCAAGTTGAGAGATTAGAGCCACGATCTATTTAGATCTAGCTAATCTTGTTCGAGAGGATTAGAGAGCGGTAGAGCGAAGCTGAAGGAAGGCCCGGACCTGTCGGTGTCTCCTCTTCATCTTCTACCTCTGGGATCAACTCCATTGGAGCCTGATCCTGAGACCTTGTGGAAAGATCGACTTCTTATTCAAGTGAGTAACAATGTTTTTATTGTTCTTATGGTTCATAACTCTTTGAGTACTTTAATTCCTGTCGCTCTTGAGTTAAAGTTGCATGTTTAGTGTAAGCGTGGTGCTTAGACTAGCTAGCTTATGAATGCCTTCTATATTCCGGATCGTGTGGTAGAAGCGGGAAGTGACCTTGTTCCCGTCTGTCCTTTGCAGTCCACCTCCCGTCTATAGAAACCGTAGGACTCCCCCCATAGATTCTCGGGAGGTTCCCTTTCCTAAGTGTGCCTTCAGACAATCACCCCATAAGAACAATATAGACATAGGTTGTGAGAATAAGAACCAGACATCCTTAAGTTTTCCTTATCTCTTTTTCTGTCAAGTCCTTGATAGCTACTCAGTGATTAGTTGTATACCTCAGATACTCTCTTTACCATTCTCCTTGTGGATTCGATATTTAAAACCCTCTCCCGGGTGGAATGCTCACCGGTATCCGTGCGCTTGCGGATTATCCATCATAATATTTCTGTAGGCTTAACAAATACCAACAAGCATTTCTGGCGCTGTTGCCGGGGAGAACGGTTATGAGAAAACTCTTCGAGTATAACTAATCTTGTATCTTTCTTTTTTCTTTTTAGTTTTAGATTACCTACTGTCCTTATGGACACTACCCTAATTAAAGACTTTTCGGCACCCTCAGAGCTCAGCCTTAGGCCTATGCCATCATCGAAACCAATCCTATCTGATGCCTATCAGCTGCGCCCACGGTTAATAGAGATGGTCCAAACCAACACTTTCTTAGGAATAGAAGACGAAGACCCTTATCATCATCTCCAGCAGTTTGAGCAAACTTGTGACTGCCTGCACATTGAGGGTATGTCAGACGAGACTATCCGTTGGAAGCTTTTTCCATTCACTCTGAAAGGAAAAGCTCGCCAATGGTACAACCGGACCAAAGAGAAGATGAAAGGCGATTGGGGAACTCTTTGTGCAGATTTTTGCATGGATTTTTATCCCTTATCTAAAGTAGTCGACCTCAGAATCAAGATCATATCCTTCAAATAGGGGGATAATGAGTCTATGAGTTCATCCTGGGAACGTTTTGAACTCTTTTGCAAATCCGGACCAGATCTAAGCCTTCAAGACCATATTCTCCTTCAACATTTCTATATTGGTCTTAATAAGGAATCTAGAGCCTATTTGAATGTCTCCTCTCACGGATCATTCATACACCTTACATCTAGTGAAGCTAGAACTGTCCTTGACAACATTCTAGCCAGCACTAATGATGGTCCTTTAGAAGAGAAAACTTTAGAAGAAGAGATTACAGAGATAGCTACACCAGAACCTATGCCAGAAACATCTCAACCTATAGCTATCCAACATATAGAATCACCACAGGAAGAAATTCCTCTACCTGATTTTATAAATGATATCGAGGATGATTTATTTTCCGATTATGGAAACACCTCGAAATATCATGAAGAGAAGAGGCCTCGAAAGCACACATCTTCTTCACATGAGAAGATGGACCCTTTTGAGCAGACCTTCTCAAGAGAACACACTGTGGAGCTTGCATCCATCATGAGTGGGGAATGGTTAGAAGAGTCAGAGCTTTCCTCTGATGTAGTCCATTTGGATTCACCTTCTATACCAATTCAATGTACAATCAATGGAACCCCCTTTGATGCCCTTATAATCTGGTTGTGGGAATCAATATAATGGCCTTATCTTTTTTCCATCAGTTTATTAAAAACAAACCATTATCTCCCACAACGAAATTATTAAAGTGCTCCTCAGGACAAATTATTCAAAGTTCGGGAATTCTCTATGTCTTACCTATTTCAGTTTACGACATGCCAATTCACCTGAGCTTTCACATTTGTGATATTAAGGAGTTCGATCTTTTAATAGGCTATCCTTTAGAAAAACTCCTTAAAGAAGGACACACAGAGAAACCTGATGTTTGCCTAGGCAAAACCATTAAAGTTCCCTTACACTACTCACATTCGATCCATACTAAGACCAAACCCAGTCCTGAACCTGACCCAATGGAAGAGGTGAATGAAACATCTCTAGAACATTTCGTAGAATCCAATCAAGAAGATGTCACTGAATTCTTCATCGAGGAGGAAGAAGAAAATCCTACAGAATCTGAGCCCCTCGATGAAACCGAGGAACCCTCGAGACCTCCCATTGAGCTTAAACCTTTACCACCTGGTCTTAGATATGCCTTTTTGCACAATTATTCTGAGTCTCCTGTGATCATTAATGACCAACTCACTCAGGAAGAGACTCATAGGCTGAGAACCATCTTAGAACAACATCGCTCAGCATTTGGCTACTCGCTCCAAGACCTTAAGGGCATCAGTCCTGCCCTTTGCACTCATCGCATTCCTACAAACCCTGATGTTCTACCATCTAGAGAGCCACAACGAAGACTCAACAATGCGATGAGAGAGGTAGTAAAGAAAGAAGTTCTGAAACTCTTACACGCCGGGATTATATATCCTGTGCCACATAGTGAGTGGGTGAGCCCCGTGCAAGTTGTGCCTAAAAAGGGAGGCATGACAGTTGTGAAAATGAGAGGAATGAATTAATTCCTCAGAGAACCGTCACTGGTTGGCGTATGTGCATAGATTATAGAAAACTCAACAAAGCCACAAGGAAAGATCACTTTCCACTGCCCTTCATTGATGAAATGTTAGAGCGGTTGGCAAATCACTCTTTCTTTTGCTTTCTTGATCGATATTCTGGATATCACCAAATCCCAATCCATCCCAGTGACCAGAGCAAAACCACTTTTACATGTCCTTATGGAACTTATGCTTATCGTAGAATGTCTTTTGGGCTATGTAATGCTCCAGCTTCTTTTCAAAGATGTATGATGTCTATATTCTCTGATATGATTGAAGAGATCATGGAAGTTTTCATGGATGATTTTTCTGTTTATGGAAAAACTTTTGATGATTGTCTAGAAAACTTGGATAAGGTTTTGCAAAGATGTGAAGAAAAGCACTTAGTCCTTAATTGGGAAAAATGTCATTTCATGGTTAGAGAAGGAATAGTGCTAGGCCATCTAATTTCTGAAAGAGGAATTGAGGTAGATAGAGCTAAAATAGAAGTAATTGAACAACTACCTCCACCTGTTAATGTCAAGGGAATCAGAAGTTTTCTTGGCCATGCTGGTTTCTATAGAAGGTTTATAAAAGATTTTTCTCATATTGCTAGACCTCTTACAAACTTGCTTGCCAAAGATGTTCCTTTTGACTTTGATGATGCTTGTCTTAAATCTTTTGAAACTCTAAAAATGCTCTTATTTCTGCACCCATTATACAACCCCCTGATTGGTCTTTACCTTTTGAAATTATGTGTGATGCAAGTGATTATGCTGTGGGGGCTGTTTTGGGGCAAACAAAGGATAAGAAACATCATGCCATTGCTTATGCTAGTAAAACTTTGACAGGACCTCAACTCAATTATGCCACAACTGAAAAAGAACTGCTAGCTGTTGTTTATGCCATTGACAAGTTTAGATCTTACTTAGTAGGAGCAAAAGTTATTGTTTACACTGATCATGCTGCTTTAAAATATTTGCTCACTAAGAAAGATGCTAAACCTAGATTAATAAGATGGATTCTGCTTCTCCAAGAATTTGACTTAGAAATAAAAGATAAGAAGGGAGTAGAAAATTCTGTTGCCGATCATTTGTCTAGAATGTATTTTGAGAAACCACAGGAACTACCCATCAATGACGCAATGAGGGACGACATGCTCTATCGGATCGCCCGGTCAGACCCCTGGAACGCAGATATTGTTAATTTTATGGTTGCAGGGTATGTACGACCAGGAGCCGACAAGAAAAAGCTTATTTACGAGAGTCGCCATCACTTGTGGGATGAACCATACCGTTTTCGAGTATGCTCTGACGGGTTACTCAGGAGGTGTGTACCGGCAGAAGAAGGAATGAAGATCATTGAGAAGTGCCACTCATTACCATATGGAGGTCATTATGGAGCTTTCTGCACACATGCAAAGATCTGGCAAAGCGGATTTTTCTGGCCAACCATGTATCAAGACACAAAAGATTTCGTACGAAGGTGCAACTCCTGTCAGAGGCACGGAAACATCAATTCCAGAAATGCCATGCCACTGACAACCAACCTTCAGATCGAGCTCTTTGATGTCTGGGGAATTGACTACATGGGACCATTCCCAAAATCCGGAAAATTCGAGTACATCTTAGTGGCAGTTGACTATGTCTCCAAATGGGTTGAAGCCCTCCCATGCAGATCTGCTGACCACAAAAGCTCAATAAGAATGTTTGAAGAGACAATATTTCCGAGATTCGGTACGCCAAGGTTAGTGATAAGTGATGGAGGATCCCATTTCATCGACAAGCGCTTCGAGAAATACCTCATGAACCATGGGATCCAGCACAATGTCGCTACTCCTTACCACCCGCAAACAAGTGGTCAAGCAGAGACGTCCAATAAGCAGATCAAGAACATTCTACAGAAGACGGTGGACCAAATGGGGATAAAATGGAAAGACAAGCTACCCGAAGCACTTTGGGCTTATCGGACAGCTTATAAAACCCCCATTGGAAGGTCTCCCTACCAACTGGTCTACGGGAAGACATGTCACTTGCCGGTTGAGCTAGAATTCAAGGCTCATTGGGCAATAAAGAGATGGAACATGGACTTTGAAGCAGCCGGAACAAAACGGAAAATGCAACTGTCCGAGCTAGAAGAATGGAGAGAGAAGGCGTATCACAGTGCCAAGATCTACAAGGAAAGAACCAAGAGATGGCACGACAAGAGAATCATAAAGAAAGAATTCAACCCAGGCGATCAGGTATTACTTTTTAACTCCAGGGTACGACTCTTTGGGCACGGGAAGCTACGAAGCAAGTGGGACGGACCATACAAGGTGGTGAATTCATCGTCACACGGAGTCGTCACTCTTCAAGACGACGAAGGTATGTTATTCAAGGTGAATGGTCAACGTCTTAAAATATTTTTAGAGCCCAATAAAGAGTCTGAGGATTTAGATGAAATAGATTTCTTTTGTTTTCCCACGAATATTAATTTTAGGCCGTAATGGGCCGTCGTAGGGTTTTTAAGGATCAGCACACGGTTAGAGCACCCCGCGCCGAAGATCGTCGCGAGACGACGTGGTGGGGGGCCGACCGGCCTCCTCACTGGGCCGATCGGGCCCTGCCCGCCGCCTCGCGCCGCCAGCTTTCGCCCACGCTATCTCTAAGGTGCTCAGTTTTGGAAAAACTTGTTCGGGGATCTTTTACGAGATATCCCGTAGCCTTTCCAAGCTAGGTCAACCCCCTCTGCAAGTCCGTGACCGATATATAAGTAGGGGCAGACCTCCACCTTTTTCTCATCCCAAAGCCTCCAAGTAGCAGCAATGGCCGACAAGCAGCTTGTCCCCTTTAGCTTTGAAGCCAAGGCGGTTGTTCCTTTCGAGAAGGAAGCAAAGCCCCTAGCCTCCTTGCCTCCTGATCTCAGCCCTCTCTCGCTGTTCCCGCCTAGTCGTCCACGTTCGCCGCCACCGCCTAAAGAAAGCAGGCAGGCAATGTACGCTCAGCCGTATGATCGCCGTCGTGAAGCAGCTCAGAAGAAGCCGATCCGTGTTCCTAGCTACATGGATCTGAAGAAACCAAGGGATGGAGAGCAACTCGCTGACGTGCGCATGGACAAGCATGGCAACACAAGGGTGCATAAGTACACCACTTCCTCAAGCCGTGTTACCATCGACGGAGTTCGTGCCAAAGAACCTCAAATCAAGAGAATTCCGGTCATCGAAGCCAGCCAGAGGATGCCGCAGAAACAGAAGACCCGGAAGACCGTAGCTGAGCTAGCGCAGGAAGTAGCAAGCCTGGCAGAAACTTGCAAAGAGATCCACCGCGTCAACACTTCCCTCACCAAGACCGTCCTCAAACTGTTAGAATCAAAGAAGCAAAGGGACGATGAGGAAGACCATAGCCGCGACCTTAAGAAGGGCAAGCGCCCTTTGTAAACACCTTAGTTAGAGAGCACATTAGTGATAGTTAGTTAGTTTGCTTTAGTTGTTAGAGTTGTTTAATAAAGTGCTCTCTCCTTTAATAAAGAAGTATTCCACAAGTTGAGCTATTTTTGCCTATATATATATTTTCTGGATATGTTTTTGTCTCCACCATACTGTGCATGCAAGATAACAGAAAACAAGTGTGGGGGAGAGGAACAGACGACCAAACGGCATCTTCCACGACCAAAATCAAGAAAAACGGGAAAAGCACAGAACAAACGGCTCGCACAACAAACCACGGCAGAACCCAGTTCGGCCACGTCTCGTCCACCACTCGGTTTGCTTCCTGAACTTTTTAAATTTTTGTAATTTGCTTTCCGTTTCGAATTTAAATAAAGATGCCCTGCTAAAATGTCCTGATAACCTAAAAGATAAAGTTTCACATGTTTATACTCTTAGAAATATTTATTGCTTTTGGGATGATCAGAATGAGGTTAGAATAATGAGAACCATCTTTCTTTTATCTTGTCTATGGAGAGTGCTTTAAAAATCATTAGCTAAGTTTCTCCTTTGTGATCAATAATATATCTCAGCAGAGCTTTCATTGAAAATAAATTTGATTAAATGCTGCTTACTTGTATTGAGCTTTGTCAAATCTAGAGCTATGTTGAAGTTTTGTCTAAGTCTATGATCAAGATCACGTACACTGCTTTCACTAAAGTATCTGTGCTCTAAGATTTTTGATCTCTGTCTCCCATATCATGAAAAAAGGTACAGCTAAAAAAAAGAAGAAGAGAGAAAAAGCCAAAGAAAGAAAAGAAAAAAATTATGAGTGGAGAGAAAAGTGAGAGAGAGGAGAAAATGGACAAGTGTTCTACGGGTCAGAAGAACCCCCCTCTCAGAAAAAAGGCATAAAAAAGAGAAGAATAATGGACATGTGTCCGAGGGTGAGTAGGGCCCACTTCTCTAAAATAATAAGTGAGAGAGTAATAATGGACACGTGTCCGAGGGTGGGTAGAACCCAACTCTCCACAAAATAGCTGAATACCTTGTTCTAAAAAATGGGAAAAGATAGAAGATTCTAAAGTCAGAGCAGTGGTTTTTAAAATTTGACACACGCACATATCTTGATCTACGACCTATGACAGGCCTCTTCATGGATACAGATTTTGACCCAGCAATATATGCAAAGTAAGTCTGCTACATCTTTACAATCTAAAAACTTCACATATATTTGAGAGTATCACAAAGGAGTAAGCAAGGCTGCATTTTAAAAAAAAACTTATTTAAACTCTCTCCATTGACTTGATTTGAGAAATAAAGGTGATCTGTTTCTAACTATGCTCAGATATCCCCTAAGTACAGATATGACTAAGGAGTATAATTATGTTGATTCTTGTCTCTACGGTTGTAAACCATCCTTTTATCGAGGACGAGTAAAAGCCTAAGGGTGGGGGAGTTTGTTGGCACATTTTATCTATGAATATTACCCCTCACATTTACTGGAAAAAGGACTAAAATATAATTAGATCACCTTATTAGGGTTTATATTGACAATTTCCACGAGTTTTGGTGAATCTATGAATTTACAGGGACTATTCAGAAAATATGCAAAGAAACCACTCTAGAAGACTCCAGAAGGCTCCGGAACTCAACGTGACTTAGCACCTAAGAAAGAAGCATCTAGAAGGATCAAGGACCCACCTGGCCGAAGTGGACCCCGAGGGGGGCCCACCCCAGCCCGATCGGCCTGGTGGTGGGGCCGGTCGGCCCCCCTGGCGCCAAATGGGCCCAGCTTCCGGAATATTCTTTCACCGCCTATGAGGATCAATCTAAACCACAAGTTAAGGTCGGTTTGATCGTATGGTGCACGTCATCTCCTCCGGGCTATATAAGCAGACCCCCTGACCCCAGGGCAGACAACAATTCATTCCATCAGATCCTCCATGCCTATCTGAGATTAGAGCTCTAGATTAGAATTAGAGTTGGAGAGTTAGTATCAAGTTGAGAGATTAGAGCCACGATCTATTTAGATCTAGCTAATCTTGTTCGAGAGGATTAGAGAGCGGTAGAGGCGAAGCTGAAGGAAGGCCCGGACCTGTCGGTGTCTCCTCTTCATCTTCTACCTCTGGGATCAACTCCATTGGAGCCTGATCCTGAGACCTTGTGGAAAGATCGACTTCTTATTCAAGTGAGTAACATTGTTTTTCTTGTTCTTACGGTTCATAACTCTTTGAGTACTTTAATTCCTGTCGCTCTTGAGTTAAAGTTGCATGTTTAGTGTAAGCGTGGTGCTTAGACTAGCTAGCTTATGAATGCCTTCTATATTCCGGATCGTGTGGTAGAAGCGGGAAGTGACCTTGTTCCCGTCTGTCCTTTGCAGTCCACCTCCCGTCTATAGAAACCGTAGGACTCCCCCCATAGATTCTCGGGAGGTTCCCTTTCCTAAGTGTGCCTTCAGACAATCACCCCATAAGAACAATATAGACATAGCTTGTGAGAATAAGAACCAGACATCCTTAAGTTTTCCTTATCTCTCTTTCTGTCAAGTCCTTGATAGCTACTCAGTGATTATTTGTATACATCAGATACTCTCTTTACCATTCTCCTTGTGGATTCGATATTTAAAACCCTCTCCCGGGTGGAATGCTCACCGGTATCCGTGCGCTTGCGGATTATCCATCATAATATTTCTGTAGGCCTAACAAATACCAACAGTCCTCGCATGAAGTTTGTGTGGCTTTGCCATTTTGACATGTTTTGCTCATGCTTAGGACTTTGCTCATGAGAGGGTGATTTTTCGCAAAATTGCTCAATTCTATCATAGCTTCGTCCAATAGTTGTGAAACTGGGTGATCTTGTAGTTGATGTCATTACGAAGCTATAGAGTATCTAACTTGCTCTTTTGGACATGTGTAGCATCCTATGTTGAATTTTGTCTATTTGAGAAGCTCTAGGTTGCATTTTTTGCATTTTTGGCTTGATTCATGCATTGTCAACAAGGGGGAGAAGTTTGAGCATGTTTTGGCTTGCTGCATGCTTTTAGAAGGTTTCCAAGTGGTTTCAAGCTAGTTTTGAGCTCGTGCAGTTCCTAGTTTTTCCCAGGCGGTCATCGGCCTGACCGGTGAGGTACACCGGTCTGACCGGTGTGAGGTTCAGGTGCTGGGCGATCTAGCACACCGGTCTGACTGGTGTGGTTGACCGGTCTGACCGGTCAGAGCAAAGCTGAAGCAGCTGCTCTGTTTTGCGAGGTGATTTGCATGCATTCGTCCAGGGGGAGTTGCATTGGTTCACGGGGAGCTTGCATGTGTGCAGGGGGAGCTCTTTGTGGTTTTCGAGCTTTGGATTGGTGTTTTGTGCTCTTTGCTTGAGCATGTTTTGTCTCGGATGTGTCGAGCCGTTGCCCTTGCCTAAGGGGTCTCAGACTTGTCTTCTTCAAGTGATCTTGCTCTTTGCCTTTTCTTTGGCTTTCGATCGCTTGTTGGAGTTTCCTTTGGTCGTTTCTTTTCTTTTCCTTTTCTCTTGGTTACCAAAACGTGTGTGTTGTCAATGCACTCATCAAGGGGGAGATTGAGAGCCAGGTGTGGTTCGAGGACCAGTGGATGGTCGCTTCCTGGTGTGATGAGTGATTGACAACGTGGTGTGGACTGACTCTTGGCTAAGTATTGCAGGTGCAGGTTGCGGCTTGACTGGTGTTGGTGCAGGTGAAGAACAATCGCGAAAGGTCCTTGCCGGTGAGGCCTCCAGGTGTGGAGAAGACAAGTAGGCTTGGTTCGAGGGACCCGGTGGCCAGCGGGGTCAAGTGCGGGCCGCATGGTGGCAAGAACGGCAAGATGAAGTCATGGACGGTTTCTTGGTTGAGCCTCAAAACCAAGGTCGAGCCGGGACTACGTGGGAGCCGAGTCATGAGTGGTGATTGGCGGAGGCTACACCGAGTTCGCGGGGTTTCCGGTGGTTCACCAGAAAACCACTGGGTTCCTTGGTTGATCTACAAAGCCAAGACCGAAGAACCGAAGACGGAGGTGCAACAGCTCCAGACCGGTCTGACCGGTGGGTCTGACCGGTCTGACCGGTGAGGAGCACAGGTCTGACCGGTCTGACCGGTGTGCGTCGACGCAGTCCGGAATCTTCGAAGCGGAGGACACGCGTCGGGATCGCAAGGCTTGCGTCGAGGCTAAGCAAGTTTGCGGTCGCTGGGCATCCGTCCGATGGAGCGAAGACAAAGATTTCCGAATTCGCCCTTGAGGGGCATGTATCCCTAGTTAGCTAGTAAGGGTATTTTCGTCTTTCGGTTGCCTCCATATAACCCAAGTGGTGAGAGGATGGCAGCCATCTCTTGGAACCCTAGCTCATTTGGTTTTCCTATTTTCCTTCCTATTTTCCTTAGGATTTTTCGTAGGACTAGCTTGAGAGCTTCATGGTGAGATCTTGTGAGAGGGAAGGATGATCGGGCGGCAAGCTAGACCTTGTATGAACCTCTTTGGTATGTATAGATGATTCGGCGTGGTTCCTCAAGGCTTGGATGTGTCTTTCCCGTTTCTCCTTTTTGGTGATTTTCGGAGCCCTTTCTTGGCGATTTTCTTGGAGCGATTTCGAGGCCTTTCTCTTTGGGATTTGGTGGGGGATGTATGTGTGAACCCTTCGTGGTTCTTTTCCCTTTGATTCCCCACCCAAATCCGTGAGCAAAGGGGCTCGATTTTGGGGTTTTCTTGGCTCTAGGGTTAGAGGCGTTTTTGGTGGGATTTCCTCGATTCCTCTTGTTTTGACAAGTTTTGGTAGACCAAATCTTGGCTATGGAGTGCCCATGAGGTGTTCCTACTATCCCCAAAGTCTTGTGCAAGACCGTGGAGCGATTCGGGAGATCGGGAGTTGGATTTGGGGGAGTTGACCCGCGGGCGCTGTTCATCCCGAGAGCTCAGGTCACACCGGTCTGACCGGTGCAGACTCTCTGTTGAGTTTTGCTCGGGTGAACGTCTTGGTGAGTTCCCTGTTGTCCTGTGTTGCTGCTGTTTTGGGTTTGGTCCTGTTTGGAGCTCGGTAGGTCAGTTTGGTGGATTTGGGATTTCGTGGCTTGGACCGGTCTGACCGGCGAGCTACACCGGCCTGACCGGTGTAGAGGCCTTATGTGGAAGTTCTCAGATTTTGCCAGCAGGGACCGGTCTGACCGGTGCTGCTCACCGGCCTGACCGGTGTAGCCCAGTAGCTGCTCAAGTTAGTTTTTCCGCTGCGTTCTCGAGTAGGTGTAGGTGGTTGTTGGTTCCTAGGACCAGTAGCACTTCAGTGGCTGCGTGGTCTTGACCAACTTGGGTAGTTGAGTCGGAGACGTGTTTTGGAAGCCGTGTTCGTCTTGTTGGAGTTCTCATCTCCTTCGAGAAGAATTTTTATCGGCTCTCATTCACTCCCCCCCTCTCTGGTTCGCCTAATCGGTCCTTCAACACAGATTATAGCTATAGGTTTAACACTCTGTAGATGTTGTACAACTGGACCCGTTGGGTAGGGCCTCGGCGATAGCTAGTCGCCTCGAACCCTACCTAACAGCCGGAGACCTAGCAGTGGATAGCACTCTCCTGCCTCTCCGAGCCTGACTCGTCCTGAACTGGGGCGCGAACTTGTCAGCAGGGCCTCGAAGCTGTGAAACCATCCCCGGGGGAACCGGGGCGACGTCTACTCGGGGGGTATAAACCGCCCTGTTCACACGATCTCACAGATTCGATTACAAGCTGAATGCTATCCACAAACTAGTTCTTGGACCGAACCCCGCCCATACGTGAGCGAATGGTTTGTACGAAAATAGCCCAAAGATCAAGGTCACACAGTCGATCGGTCCTTAATTGCAAGGAGCGAGCACTCCACCAACTCCACCCATCTGACACGCCGCTAGGGCGGGAGGCTAGGTCGCATCTCCCCTAGATAGGCGTTCACAAGTAACCAAACGGCTCGCTCCCGCGGTAACACATCAAGGAGTCACAATCACCCAAAACACACACTAGAATATACCGAGATATCCCAATCTCAGCTCAACACCAGAGATCCATCCATATCAAAAGGCATGTAAAATATATGGACAGTAAATATCAAGGACTAGCTAGGGGTCAGTAGCTAGTCCCAAAGGTAGGAAGTTCAAGGTACATGGTATATCAAAATCAAGGTATGACTAAAAGATTGTCTATGCATTTCAATCATCCAAAATATCATAAATAAAGCACTAGCAACTAAAAGCATGCATGGGATCTATATAGTTGGGAGTGACATGACACCTGCGCGGTAGTCGTCGTAGAGTAGTAGAGGTTGAGACCTTCCTTCGGGTCGGAGGTCTTCTCGGTCGTTGCAGCTCGGGTCTTCAAGCATGATTACAAGCCTACATGAGATGCGACGTAGAAATAAATAACGACAAACAACTAGGCAATAAATCCCAAGAACATCAATTTAGAAGAACAAATAAATCCAAACTAGCTACAAGAAGCACTAGTTTAATTTAATAAAAATAAAGGAATTAGTTTTAAAAGTAATTTTAAGCATTTAGCTTTATATACTAGAAAACAAAATAGGGAGAAGGGTTAGATCAATGTTGGGTTGCCGATCAAAGGCTAAGGGCTTGTGTGATCGCGCTGGCAAGGTATTAGTGTGACTGATGGTTGCAACAAAGTGGAGGTTTAAGGGATGATGAGAGTAAAACAAGACGAAGCGAGCTAGGCACGGATTTATCAAGCCAAGGTGTGCGGTGGCAGCACAAAGAGGAGGAAAGGATCGACTTCTGGTCGATAAAAGGCGGTGATGTAGTAAGCCGTGCTCAAGAGCGAAAAGGGATCGGTGCTAGCGATGCAGCGACAACCACGGTGAGGCAGCTAAGTTGCAGCGCAGGGTTGCTGTTCATGAAGCAGAGGCCTCTGCTCATGGCACAGCCGTCCATCACACACGATATCCTAGCTACGAGGTCGCAGCGCGGTACGCGCATCGCTACACTAAGCGGAGCTGAGCGAAATCGGGTATGCGCATTGCAGCACAAAGCGGCGGCTAAAGTGCAGGCAAGGCAAAGGATAGCAGAGCAAGAGATGGTGGCCGAGGTTACAAAATTAATGAAGTTAATTTCATAATTTTCGAAGCTCCAGAACAATAGTTATGGATTTATAAAGATTAAAAGTATTTTTGTAATTAAAAACTGCATATACAACAGTGGTAACTATATGTTAACTATAAGTTAGCTCTAGGTGGCTATAGGTTAGCTCATGGTCGGCTGTATGCCAGCTACAGCCATCCACGTGGCTGCCACATGGGCAACTAAAGCTAGCTGCATGAAGGCTGCATGGAGAGGTGGCAGGCGCATGTGGCGGCTTAGGTGGCGGGTTTCACACTGGATCCTAGGGTGGATCCTCTGCGGTGCGGGGAGATGTAGGTCGGCATGCGGCTCGGTTAGGATTGGAAGACCACACGGGATCCAGGCAATGGTGGGTGTGGCTGGCAACTTTGCAGGCAGCTGTGTGGTTTAGGCCCATGGCCATGGCTGGGGCGCCTGCCATGTGCTTGATGGATTGCCCCAAAGGCATCCCGCGATGGCAAAGGCTCGGCCGGCGGCGAGGTTATACTGCAGACATGGTAGCGGCACCTGCAAGGAGATCACGGTACGAAGGCCATCCCATAGCACGACGGCGAGCACGGGCACAACGTCGGCGAGTTGCTGGGTGGCCGGCTAGCTTCCGGAGTGCGGCGCGGCGACGGCGGCGTGCGCGGGCTCGGGACCCTGGACCACGATACGGTGCACGACGGTAAAGCGGCGACGTGACGGCATGGGTTGTGACGCCAGGGAAGAAGAGAGGCGGTGGCGGACGCTCGGTACCCACGGCTCGAAGGCCGGGCAGAGGCTGTGGTGGCGCGGCGCGATTCGGCGAAAAGGCGCGGCGCGAGGCAACAAAGCGGCGCGGCGCGGTGAGCAAGGTGGCGGCTGCACGCATGTGTGCGGGTGGCTGGCTTGAGTGGTGACAACAGCAAGACGGTGACGACGTGCTTGGCACCTGCAAGGGCTCGCGCGGCACGATGGTCGGCGACACAGGTATGCAAGGAAGGGGCAAAAGGAGACAACTAGGGAACGTGTTGCTCACCAGCAGGCTTGGCGATGCAGGGAGAGGTCGAGGCCATGACGGTTCGATGCAGAGCAGGCCGGTCAGCAGTGGCTCACCTAGGGGCTTGTTGTCATGGTTCAGGTATTTCGACGAACACGTCGAGGGCGATGTGGACGAAGGCAGCAGCTTGGTGGGCACAAACTGTCGAACACATTGTGTGCATGCTCTTGGTTATGTGTGCAAAGCTGCAGCATGGTGACGGGTAGGGCCGTGACCTGCAGGTGATGAACACAGCACGAAGGCTGGCTTCAGAGATAGAAAAAAAGGACTGTAGCTTGGCCGTTGGGTCCACCATGCACATACAGGGAATGGGCTCTGTGGTTGTGCTCAACATGGCAACCGTCGTGGAGGTGTGTTCGAGGAGCAGGAAGGCTGGTGCTCCACGTGCAGGCAACAACTTGAGTTCCTCTGGCTTGGCCACCGTGGGCTTGCGGTCTTCTTTCTCCTCCTCGAGCTTCAGCTTGTGGCAAGGCAGCAACTTGCTTTCACACAACACGTCGAACAGGTGGTAGGAAGCCTCAGCGTCGCGTCGGTTCCTCCGAGCGACGGCATCCACAACTCCACCGGCGCGGCTATTGTGGTCGTGGGTACTCAGGCGGCTTGGCGTCGTGGCTGCAGCTCAAATCCGGCGTCAGCGCGCTCGGCGTCGTCTTCGTCGTCATCCACGGCGGCTTCGGTGCCGTCTCCATGGGCGCAACTCCCAGCTGCGGCATCAACCCGGCGGCAGCAGCGTCGTCGTCGTTGCTCCCGACGGCAGCGCCAGTGGCGCGTACTCCTGGTACTCCGGCCTCCTCGTACCCATGGCCGTCAGCGGTGTCCTCCTGGCCGGCAGCGCGACGGGCGCCTTTTCCTCCTTTCCCTCCTTCTCCTCCTTCCTTCTTTCTTCAACTGCTCCTCTTCATGGCGATGGGGTTTTCCATAGGATGGAACCAGCAACAAAAGGGGGCAGCGGCATGGGAGGATGCGGCTGCGTGTGGGTGTGCTAGGAGGAAGAGATGGAGCAAGATCAAAGAGAAAAAGAATGGTGGCTGCTGTGCTAGATCGATGGAGGAAATCAGGGGAGGTGGCCGTGTAGCTGATAGCTACTGCTTGGTGCTTTGCTGCAGATCGATCGGGAGATGCTTGGAGGAAACGATGGACAAAAGAAGGAGCTCGGCTTGCTTCTGCTGGAAGAAAGAACAGAGGAGGGAAAAGAGCTGAGCGGCGGCAGCTTGGGAGAGATGGAGAGGAAAGATTAGTAAAGCGGGGGTATTTAAGGGAAGGGAGTTAGGGTTAGATAGATGGGTTTTTAGATGGGCTCAAAGTTTAGGATGAAACAAATTAATCCCGCAAAGTAAATTGGTAACAATTTATTTTGTAGAATTAAAACAAAAGAATTAGACTATATTATCTGGGAACGAAATCAATAGCAAAGTATTAATTCGATAAGCCGGAAAACTTGGTCATAATTCAAAATGAGCTCCGGGGAATTTAATTCAAATGAATTATCCTATTTTCCGAGATCGAACAAATTACAAAAGATTAATTCCAGAAGTCGGAAAATATTACATAACTCACTTAGTAAATTCCAGAGCACTTCGGAAGGATCCGAAAAAGGTTCTGGGCTTAGAGATTAGCAGATTAAGCTGAAGGAGTTCGAAGAAAGAAAGAGCAGAAAGGAAGATGTTAGCCGATCAAGCCGAGCTAATTGGCTAGTGTTAGCTCGGGTGCAAAGTTAGAGTTAGTCAAACAAGGTTTAGCTTTTATTCAAAGTAATTTTATATTTAGTTTGAATTTGAATATAGTTCAAATTCAAACTCCACACAATTTCAAAATCCAAATAAGAACCATTTTAAAAATCCAACTCACATCTAAATAATAATTTGAAAATAACTTTTATATGGTTTTATTTTATAGAGAATTCGAGATGAGAGGCTAGCAAATTGGGATCAAATTTTGGTAGCACACAAGTTCAAACAAAAAGTTTTAATTTTTTGCGAAAATTCACACATGGCAAAACATTCAAAATTCTGGGATGTTACATTCCTCCCCCCTCATGAGAATCTCGTCCTCGAGATTAAGCTCGTACCGGGTGTGGTGAGTGTCTTCACTTCAGTATGTCTTCAGTTCCTTTTTTAAGTTTAACGTCGAAATGCGGTTGACTTGATGACGTAGGTCTTATCCAAATTGTTTCCATATATCAAAGCTTGCATTCTTAATGTACCCATAAGTATATTATTATCTTTGTCCAAATTTGACTGCTTATCCTACAGAGGTACGCTAAGCAGAAGTTGAGTCTCATAAATATCTTTTCTTCATTCATGTTTTCAAATATTCTCTAGGTTTCCCTAGTTTATCCAATAAATCTTCTTGAAGCCATACCCATCTTGGATCTGTTGAAGATATAAAATATTATCTCTTGATCCACAAGTAGATATACTAGTTTTTCCAAAACATTAGTGCATTTGCACCTCTTGTGGCGTGCACTCTCAACAACTAGATGCACCAGGGTGAACATAACTTCCTCTTACTAACTCAGTCATCTAGAGGCTTAAGAAACATCTCAGCTTCTTGTAAAGGCACATCCAAATTACCCCATTTCAGTACTTGTATTCCATAATAGGGTCTTGTGTTGTTGATTAAAGTTCCTCGAATGCTAGGGTTATTCCTCATCTCCTAGAATTCCTCTGTGTGACCAGTAGTTGCCGAAGTAGTTCTTCTTCCCACTGGGTCAATATATGGTGTCCAGTAGAGCTTCTTTATTAATTGCTTATTCCAAAAGTGGGATCGACTGATCTTCATGTCTTATTTTAAATGTCGACCTTGAGATTCCTTTAGACGTCCTTCATGTGTCATATTCCAAAAGCACACCTTGTGGTGCTTTGCTGTTACACTGCTTACTCAATAGTTCCAAAAGAATTCCTTTGGGTGGAAGTGTGGTTAACTCCATGGATGATTACTCGTGTAGCACAATCCTTATATCCTTTGAGTTTAGTCATCCAAACCAAATTCCAAAATTTCAACAATACCTGCAGGTCGAGGTATTGTCTACTTAGCTGTATTCCCTTCATTTCCATACCCTGCTGACGTCGTAGTGCCCTATCCATGGGTTCTTTACTTCCGAAGACCACGCATAGGTTCACATCCATAAAGAAGGCATGGCTCAACCCATGGTGGTAAATTAGCCTCTATCGGTATCCACTACCTTTCCTTTGACCAATTTAATGGTAGACCTTCATAAGGTATCCTAAGGAAACTAGAGTACTCGAATTAAGAATTCTCATACTAATTGTTGTTCTATATGGAGTCCTTCCTCTTTATCCGATGATTGAGTACCGACTGCACTTATCTAAAATGCGTCGCTGTCATCTTAGGGTACTCAATTTCTCTTAACCAATATACGCTTCCATAGAGATACATGCACTTCTGAGCCCTCGAGGTTTCAAATTCTTGGGTACTCATTTTCTAGTTTGCGAACTCGATTCGAGTGATCATCGGGTATCTCATCTGAAGTCTTGGTCTGATTTGTCGAGGTTGCGAGAAATTCTTCTCTTCTTCCGGAGCATGATCTTATGAGTATGCTCGTCACGTCAGCCTTCATTCTTCAAGCTTTTGGTCTTGCAGGGTTGGTAAGCTAAGGTCTCTAAAAGGAGTCATCTAAAGATCTAGCAAGCATAGCACTTAGTACAATTTCACATAAACATGAAGAGGCATAGCAACCATAAGACCATAAAGATCCAATCACTCAAACAATGCACCAAGCAATTGTGTATTTCGAGGCTGACTCCTCAGACCGTCGAGAATACACCTGGTAAAAACGTTCTCACTTAGTACAATTTCACACAAACATGAAGAAGCATAGCAACCATAAGACCATAAAGATCCAATCACTCAAACAATGCACCAAGCAATTGTGTATTTCGAGGCTGACTCCTCAGACCGTCGAGAATACACCAAGTAAAAACATTCTAGTATATCGTGGGCACTTGAAGGATTTCTCTAGTGTTAGTGATACATCACTTGAAAGGATACATTCCATCTGATGTCTCAGAGCTGATCTTTATGAAACAGGCTGGTGACATTCTTCTCCGTGCTGGCTTGATTCAGAATAGGTGAATTGTATTCCATATTTATCTTCGAGTCACATGACTATTTGTTATCCATTTGACTCGTGTGGTACTGATACTGTATCCTGTAGCAATTGCTACCTTTACGACCCTCCGAGTGAGGGTCCAATACCAAAATCATCTTTCTGGCTGAAGGGGTTCCATATATATAGCCTATGAGGCGCATGGGTTCCTGTGGGAGGAAGCTAAAATCTTCTTCATCTTAGTCCAATGCTTCTTGTCCAATTCGTCCAATTCAGATACTCCATCTTAGTTGGACTACTCTTCGTCCATGGTTCTCGTGGCCTTGTCCTTCCAAAGGGGGTGAGCTACGTTACCTTTGTGCCCCGTGTTTCTCATCTTTTCATTCTGATCTAGTATCAATTCTGGTTGGTTAGGGAGATTCAAATCCAGGCATCCAAGTTTCTCACTTCTCGTCAATGGGGAATTCCATATAACCTTATAAAATCCTTACTCCAAGTATTTGATGCTTGCTTCCAGGGTGATCGTAGCTGTTCAATCCATTATTTACCTCTTGTAGCTGTAGGTGGCCTTAATATCTTAGTCCTTTGTGACTCGACTATTCGTGTAGCTTCAAGTCGATAGGTCTTTATCCAGATGCTGAGCTACGGGCATCTCAGGGGTTTCCGACTCCTCTCATCCAAGCTTATGTGTGCCTACTCCATACGGTAGACCACCAGTTCCTTAAACTAGCACACATGAAATTAAAATCTTAACTCCTCGTCATCTTCAAAGTGGTGTTATCCAAACTTCATCCTGAGCAGGGAGGGAAGGGTGCAAATGGTTCTTGTTGCTTCTCTGGTACGCAGACTTCATGTGGCATCAAGGTGGCAGTCTATTCCATCTTCGATAGTCTGAGTTGCAAAGTAGGGCAACTGTGATGGTGTAAACTTGTATTGAGGGTTCAACAGGGGATAGTCCAGCTAAGTCCTGTAGAGTCATCTTCATTTTTTCCCTGTACCCAATCTCCATAACTGTCGTTATAGTAGTTGCCTTTGTCTTGTACGGGGCATCCTTCCGTAGTATAGCTCGGTCTTGATCAAGCATGATCCGTTGTTCTCCATAGGTCAACAAACATGTAGTGGGGTTGTTAGTAAGTCAGTTAGTTAGGAGAAGTCAAGGATGTAATAGTAGATTTCAAGAGGTTTATATCGAAATCAAGGGGTATATACTCAATCAAGGATGTTTAGGCTGTCCTAAACTATCGACCATTTCTAGGGCTCGTCCTACGGTCAAGTACGGCTGTGATACCACCTGAAATGAACTGGATTTTGGAAAATGGAAACCCGATCCTCTGCACCTCTGTGATAGTCCCAAGAAGTGGCTATCACGTGCAATCCCGGTCTCAAGTGGTACAAATCCATTCAACACGGGAATAAAGGAAACTCTACATAATTTTATTCTAACATCAAAGTACATCTCTTCGGCATGATCCTGGTACAAGTCCAACTGGACTAAACAAGAAAGGTAAAACATCTACGCAGCGGATCTATCGAAGCGAAGCGACTCTAGCTCCACAGGCAATCTTGAGCGTAGGACCAGCTCTAGTTTTCCCGTTCTTCATCGACGAAGTCGTAGTCAGTCTCCGAGTCTGAAAGTCCACCATCTACCCGATAAGCGGGTAGGTCATGTCAGCTTCCCAACAAAGAGCAAAAGTGGTGGATGAATTCTAGTATGCATGGATAAACCTATATCTGGCTGTAGTAAGTTTATGCAAAAGCAGCAGTAGCAACATCAAGGTAAGCAGAAAAGCAGGAAGGTCACCATCTCCGAGGAGATCCACACCTCCGAGGCCAATGCCTCCGGGGTCAACACCCCAACAAAGGAATATACACCAAAGTACCGAATCTCAACCAAGACTCAGCAACCCACTCTCATCTGCGATGTGGGGTCACCAACTCCTATCCCCACATCTCAACGGCACATAACCGCGCTCACACACTCGGGGGAGAGAAGCAGCACAAGAAAAGACTAGCCAGGTGAGAGAACGAAAGGGTTGTCCATACCAGTGGACACGGACTATAGCTATAGGTTTAACATTCTGCAGAGGTTGTATAACTGGACTCGCCGGATAGGGCCTCGGCGATAGCTAGTCGCCTCGAACCCTACCTAACAGCCCGAGACCTAGCAGTGGATAGCACTCTCCTGCCTCTCCGAGCCTGACTCGTCCTGAACTGGGGCGCGAAACATGCCAGCAGGGCCTCGAAGCTGTGAAACCATCCCCGGAGGAGCCGGGGTGACGTCTACTCGGGGGGTACAAACTGTCCCCCTCATACGATCACACCGATCCGCCTACAAGCTGAATGCTATCCATAAACTAGTTCTCGGACCGAACCCCGCCCATACGTGAGCGAACGGTTTGTACGAAAATAGCCCAAAGATCAAGGTCACACAGTCGATCGGTCCTTAATTGCAAGGAGCGAGCACTCCACCAACTCCACCCATGCGACACGCCGCTAGGGCGGGAGGCCATGTCGCATCTCCCCTAGACAGGCATTCACAAGTAATCAAGCGGCTCGCTCCCGCTGTAACACATCAAGGAGTCACACTCACCCAAAACACACACTAGAATATACCGAGATATCCCAATCTCAGCCCAACACCAGAGATCCATCCATATCACAAAGCAAGTAAAATATATGGATAATAAATATCAGGGACTAGCTAGGGGTCTGTAGCTAGTCCCAAAGGTAGGAAGTTCAAGGTACATGGTATATCAAAATCAAGGCATGGCTAAAAGATTGTCTATGCATTTGAATCATCCAAAACATCATAAGTAAGGCACAAGCAACTAAAAGCATGCATGGGATCTATATGGTTGGGAGTGACATGACACCTGCGCGGTAGTCGTCGTAGAGTAGTAGAGGTTGAGGCCTTCCTTCGGGTCGGAGGTCTTCTCTGTCGTCGCAGCTCGGGTCTTCAAGTATGATTACAAGCCTGCACGAGATGTGACGCAGAAATAAATAACGACAAACAACTAGGCAATAAATCCCAAGAACATCAATTTAGAAGAACCAAATAAATCCAAACTAGCTACAAGAAGTACTAGTTTAATTTAATAAAATTAAAATAATTTTAAGCATTTAGCTTTATATACTAGAAAACAAAATAGGGAGAATGGTTAGATCAAGGTTGGGTTGCCGATCAAAGGCTAAGGGCTTTGGTGATCGCGCTGGCAATGTATTAGCGCGACTGACGGTTGCAACAAAGTGGAGGTCTAAGAGATGATGAGAGTAAAACAAGACGAAGCGAGCTAGGCCAGGATTTATCAGGCCAAGGTGTGCAGTGGCAGCACAAAGAGGAGGAAAGGATCGACTTGTGGTCGATAAAAGGCGGTGATGTAGTAAGCCGTGCTCAAGAGCGAAAAGGGATCGGTGCTAGCGATGCAGCGACAACCACGGTGAGGCAGCTAAGTTGCAGCGCGGGGTTGCTGTTCGTGAAGCAGAGGCCTCTGCTCACGGCACAGCCGTCCATCACACACGATATCCTAGCTACAAGGTCGCAGTGCGGTACGCTCATCGCTACACTAAGCGGAGCTGAGCAAAAGCGGGTATGCGCATTGCAGCACAAAGCGGTGGCTAAAGTGCAGGCAAGGCAAAGGATAGCAAAGCAAGAGAAGGTGGTCAAGGTTACGAAATTAATGAAGTTAAATTTCGTAATTTTCGAAGCTCCAGAACAATAGTTATGGATTTATAAAGATTAAAAGTATTTTTGAAATAAAAACCTGCATATACAACATGGGTAACTATATGTTAACTATAAGTTAGCTCTAGGTGGCTATAGGTTAGCTCATGGTCGGATGTATGCCAGCTACAGCCATCCACGTGGCTGCCACGTAGGCAACTAAAGCTAGCTGCATGAAGGCTGCATGGTGAGGTGGCAGGCGCATGTGGCGGCTTAGGTGGCGGGTTTCACACCGGATCCTTGGGTGGATCCTCTGCGGTGTGGGGAGATGTAGGTCGGCGTGCGACTCGGTTAGGATTGGAGGACCACACGGGATCTAGGCAACAGTGGGTGTGGCTGGCAACTTTGCAGGCAGCTGTGTGGTTTAGGCCTATGGCCATGGCTGGGGCGCCTGCCATGTGCTTGATGGATTGCCCCAAAGGCATCCCGCGATGGCAAAGGCTCGGCCGACAACAAGGTTATACTACAACAACGGTAGCGGCACCTGCAAGGAGATCATGGCACGAAGGCCGGCCCATAGCACGACGGCGAGCACGGGCACAGCGTCGGCCAGTTGCTGGGTGGCCGGCTAGCGTCCGGAGCGCAGCGTGGCAACGGCGGTGTGCGCGGGCTCGGGACCCTGGACCGCGACATGGTGCATGACGGCAAAGCGGCGACGTGACGGCACGGGTTGTGACGCCAGGGCAGAAGAGAGGGCGGCGGCGGGCGCTCGGTACCCACGGCTCGAAGGCCGGGCAGAGGCTGTGGTGGCGCGGTGCGAAGCGACGCGGCGCGAGGCAACAAAGCGGCGCGGCGCAGCGAGGTAGGTGGCGGCGACGCAGCATGCGTGTGTGCGGGTGGCTGGCTTGAGCAGTGACAACAGCAAGATGGTGATGGCGTGCTTGGCACCAGCAGGGGCTCGCGCGGCACGAAGGCCGGCGACACAGGTATGCAAGGCAGGGGCAAAAGGAGACGGCTAGGGAACGTGTTTCTCAGCAGCGGGCTCGGTGATGCAGGGAGAGGTCGAGGTCGTGACGGTTCGATGCGGAGCAGGTCGGTCAGCGGTGGCTCACCTAGGGGCTTGTTGGCACGGTTCAGTTATTTCGACAAACACGTTTAGGGCGATGTGGATGAAGGCAGCAACTTGGTTGGCACAAACTACACGTTTAGGGCGATGTGGATGAAGGCAGCAACTTGGTTGGCACAAACTGTCGAACACATTGTGTGCATGCTCTTGGTTATGTGTGCAAAGCTGCAGCATGGTGACGGGCAGTGCGGCAGGGCCGTGACCTACAGGTGATGAACAGAGCACGAAGGCTGGCTTCAGAGATAGGAAAAAAAGGACGGTAGCTTGGCCGTCGGGTCCACCATGCACATACACGGAATGGGCTCTGTGGTTGTGGTTGTGGTTGTGCTCACCATGGCAACCGTGGAGGTGTGTTCGAGGAGCAGGAAGGCTGGTGCTCCACGTGCAGGCAGCAACTTCAGTTCCTCCGGTTTGGCCACCATGGGCTTGCGGTCTTTCTCCTCCTCGAGCTTCAGCTTGTGGCAAGGCAGCAGCTTGCTTTCACACAACACGTCGAACAGGTGGTAAGCGGCCTCGGCGTCGCGACAGTTCCTCCGAGCGACGGCATCCACAACTCCACCGGCGCGGCTGCTTGTGGTCGTGGTTACTCAGGCGGCTTGGCGTCGTGGCTGCAGCTCCAATCCGGCGTCAGCGCGCTCGGCGTCGTCTTCGTCGTCATCTACGGCGGCTTCAGCGCCGTCTCCATGGGCGCAACTCCTAGCGGCGGCATGAACCCTGCGGCCGCAGCGTCGTCGTCGTTGCTCCCGACGGCAGCACCAGTGGCGCGTACTCCTGGTACACCGGCCTCCTCATCCCCATGGCCGTCAGCGGTGTCCTCCAGACCGGCAGGCGCGACATATGCCTTCTCCTTTCGCTTCTTCTCCTCCTTCCTTCTATCTTCAGCTGCTCTTCTCTTCATGGCGATGGGGTTTTCCATAGGATGGAACCAGCAACAAAAAGGGGCAGCAGCATGGGAGGATGCGGCTGCGTGTTGGTGTGCTGGGAGGAAGAGATGGAGCGAGATCAAAGAGAAAAGAAATGGTGGCTGTTGTGCTAGATCGCTGGAGGAAATCAGGGGAGGTGGCCGTGTAGCTCCTAGCTACTGCTTGGTGCTTTGCTGCAGATCGATCGGGAGATGCTTGGAGGAAACGATGGACAAAAGAAGGAGCTCGGCTTGCTTCTCGTGGAAGAAAGAACAGAGGAGGGAAAAGAGCTGAGCGGCGGCGGCTTGGGAGAGATGGAGAGGAAAGATTAGTGAAGAGGGGTATTTAAGGGAAAGGAGTCAGGATTAGGTAGATGGGTTTTTAGATGGGCCCAAAGTTTAGGATGAAACAAATTAATCCCGCAAAATATTTTGTAGAATTAAAACAAAAGAATTAGACTAAATTATCTGGGAACGAAATCAATAGCAAAGTATTAATTCGAGAAGCCGAAAAACTTGGTCATAATTCAAAATGAGCTCCGGGGAATTTAATCCAAATGAATTAGTCTATTTTCTGAGATCGAACAAATTACAAAAGATTAATTCAAGAAGACAGAAAATATTACATAACTCACTTAGTAAATTCCAGAGCACATCAGAAGGATCCGAAAAAGGTTCTGGGCTTAGAGATTAACAGATTGAGCTGAAGGAGTTCGAAGGAAGAAAGAGCAGAAAGGAAGATGTTAGCCGATCAAGCCGAGCTAATTGGCTAGTGTTAGCTCGGGAGCAAAGT
The DNA here is from genome assembly GCA_036936925.1 of Cenchrus fungigraminus. Classification (NCBI taxonomy): domain Eukaryota; kingdom Viridiplantae; phylum Streptophyta; class Magnoliopsida; order Poales; family Poaceae; genus Cenchrus; species Cenchrus fungigraminus. The sequence goes on from CM072773.1 coordinate 66,057,363, forward strand.
TAGAGTTAGTCAAACAAGGTTTAGCTTTTATTCAAAATAATTTTATATTTAGTTTGAATTTAAATATAGTTCAAATTCAAACTCCACATAATTTCAAAATCCAAATAAGAACCATTTTAAAAATCCAACTCACATCTAAACCATAATTTGAAAATAACTTTTATATGGTTTTATTTTATAGAGAATTCGAGATGAGAGGCTAGCAAATTGAGATTAAATTTTGGTAGCACACAAGTTCAAACAAAAAGTTTTAAATTTTTGCGAAAAGTCACACATGGCAAAACATTCAAAATTCTGGGATGTTACATTCCTCCCCCCTCATGAGAATCTCGTCCTCGAGATTAAGCTCGTACCGGGTTTGGTGAGTGTCTTCACTTCAGTATGTCTTCAGTTCCTTCTTTATGTTTAATGTCGAAATGCGGTTGACTTGATGACGTAGGTCTTATCCAAATTGTTTCCATATATCAAAGCTTGCATTCTTAACGTACCCATAAGTATATTATTATCTTTGTCCAAATTTGACTGCTTATCCAACAGAGGTACGCTAAGCAGAAGTTGAGTCTCATAAATATCTTTTCTTCATCCATGTTTTCAAATATTCTCTAGGTTTCCCTAGTTTATCCAATAAATCTTTTTGAAACCATACCCATCTTGGATCTGTTGAAGATATAAAATATTATTTCTTGATCCACAAGTAGATATACTGGTTTTTCTAAAACATTAGTGCATTCGCACCTCTTGTGGCGTGCACTCTCAACAACTAGATGCACCTGGGTGAACATAACTTCCTCTTACTAACTCAGTCATCTCGAGGCTTAAGAAACATCTCAGCTTCTTGTAAAGGAACATCCAAATTACCCCATTTTAGTACTTGTATTCCATAATAGGCTCTTGTGTTGTTGATTAAAGTTCCTCGAATGCTAGGGTTATTCCTCATCTCCTAGAATTCCTCTGTGTGACCAGTAGTTGCCGAAGTAGTTCTTCTTCGCACTGGGTAATATATGGTGTCCTGTAGAGCTTCTTTATTAATTGCTTATTCCAAAAGTGGGATCGACTGATCTTCCTGTCTTATTTCAAATGTCGACCTCGCGATTCCTTTAGACATCCTTCATGTGTCATATTCCAAAAGCACACCTTGTGGTGCTTTGCTGTTACATTGCCTACTCAATAGTTCCAAAAGAATTCCTTTGGGTGGAAGTGTGGTTAACTCCATGGATGATTACTCGTGTAGCACAATCCTTATATCCTTTGAGTTTAGTCATCCAAACCAAATTCCAAAATTTCAACAATACCTGCACGTCGAGGTATTGTCCACTTAGCTGTATTCCCTTCACTTCCATACCGTGTTGACGTCGTAGTGCCCTATCCATGGGTTCTTTACTTCCGAACACCAGGCATAGGTTCACATCCATAAAGATGGCATGGCTCAACCCATGTTGGTAAATTAGCCTCTATCGGTATCCACTACCTTTCCTTTGACCAATTTAAAGGTAGACCTTCATATGGTATCCTATGGAAACTAGAGTACTCGAATTAAGAATTATCGCACTAATTGTTGTTCCATATGGAGTACTTCCTCTTTATCCGATGATTGAGTACCGACTGAACTTATCCAAAATGCGTCGCTGTCATCTTAGGGTACTCAATTGCTCTTAACCAATATACGCTTCCATAGAGATACATGCACTTCTGAGCTCTCGAGGTTTCAAATTCTTGGGTACTCATTTTCTAGTTTGCGAACTTGATTCCAGTGATCATCGGGTATCTCATCTCAAGTCTTGGTCTGATTCGTCGAGGTTGCGAGAAATTCTTCTCTTCTTCCGAAGCATGATCTTATGAGTATGCTCGTCACGTCAGCCTTCATTCTTCAAGCTTTTGATCTTGCAGGGTTGGTAAGCTAAGGTCTGTAAAAGGAGTCATCTAAAGATCTAGCAAGCATAGCACTTAGTACAATTTCACACAAACATGAAGAGGCATAGCAACCATAAGACCATAAAGATCCAATCACTCAAACAATGCACCAAGCAATTGTGTATTTCGAGGCTGACTCCTCAGACCGTCGAGAATACACCAGGTAGAAACGTTCTCACTTAGTATAATTTCACACAAACATGAAGAGGCATAGCAACCATAAGACCATAAAGATCCAATCACTCAAACAATGCACCAAGCAATTGTGTATTTCGAGGCTGACTCCTCAGACCGTCGAGAATACACCAGGTAAAAACGTTCTCACTTAGTACAATTTCACACAAACATGAAGAGGCATAGCAACCATAAAACCATAAAGATCCAATCTCTCAAACAATGCACCAAGCAATTGTTTATTTCAAGGCTGACTCCTCAGACCGTCGAGAATACACCAGGTAAAAACGTTCAAGTATATCATGGGCACTTGAAGGATTTCTCAAGTGTTAGTGATACATCACTTGAAAGGATACATTCCATTTGATGTCTCAGAGCTGATCCTTATGAAACAGGCTAGTGACATTCTTCTCCGTGCTAGCTTGATTGAGAATAGGCGAATTGTATTCCATATTTATCTTCGAGTCACATGACTATTTGTTATCCATTTGACTTGTGTGGTACTGATACTGTATCATCTAGCAATTGCTACCTTTACAATCCTCTGGGTGAGGGTCCAATACCAAAATCATCATTCTGGCTGAAGGGGTTCCATATATATATAGCCTATGAGGCGATGGGTTCCCGTGGGAGGAAGCTAAAATCTTCTCCATCTTAGTCCAATGCTTCTTGTCCAATTCTTACAATTCAAATACTCCATCTTAGTTGGACTACTCCTCTTCATCCATGGTTCTCGTGGCCTTGTCCTTCCAAAGGGGGTGAGCTACGTTACCTTTGTGCCCTGTGTTTCTCATCTATTCATTCTAATCTAGTGTCAATTCTGGTCGGTTAGGGAGATTCAAATCCAGGCATCCCAGTTTCTCACTTCTCGTCAATGGGGAATTCCATATAACCTTATAAAATCCTTACTCCAAGTATTTGATGCTTGCTTCCAGGGTGATCGTAGCTATTCAATCCATTATTTACCTCTTGTACCTGCAGGTGGCCTTAATATCTTAGTCCTTTGTGACTCGACTATTCGTGTAGCTTCAAGTCGATAGGTCTTTATCCAGATGCTGAGCTACGGGCATCTCAGGGGTTTCCGACTCCTCTCATCGAAGCTTATGTGTGCCTACTCCATACGGTAGACCAACAGTTCCTTAAACTAGCACACATGAAATTAAAATCTTAACTCCTCGTTAGCTTCAAAGTGGTGTTATCCAAACTTCGTCCTGAGCAGGGAGGGAAGGGTGCATATGGTTCTTGTTGCTTCTCTAGTACGCAGACTTCATGTGGCATCAAGGTGGCAGTCTATTCCATCTTTGATAGTCTGAGTTCCAAAGTAGGGCAACTGTTATGGTGTAAACTTGTATTGAGGGTTCAACAAGGGATAGTCCAGCTAAGTCTTGTAGAGTCATCTTCATTTTTTCCCTGTACCCAATCTCCGTAATTGTCGTTATAGTAGTTGCCTTTGTCTTGTACGGGGCATCCTTCCGTAGTATAGCTCGGTCTTGATCAAGCATGATCCGTTGTTCTCCATAGGTCAACAAACACGTTGTGGGGTTGTTAGTAAGTCAGTTAGTTAGTGAGAAGTCAAGGATGTAATAGTAGAATTCAAGAGGTTTATATATAAATCAAGGGGTATATACTCAATCAAGGATGTTTAGGCTGTCCTAAACTATCGGCCATTTCTAGGGCTCATCCTACGGTCAAGTACGGCTGTGATACCACCTGAAACGAATTGGATTTCCGAAAATGGAAACCCGATCCTCTGCACCTCTGTGATAGTCCCAAGAAGTGGTTATCACGTGCAATCCCTGTCTCAAGTGGTACAAATCCATTCAACACGAGAATAAAGGAAACATTACATAATTTTATTATAACATCAGAGTACATCTCTTCGGCATGAGCCGGGTACAAGTCCAACTGGACTAAACAAGAAAGGTAAAACATCTACGTAGCGGATCTATCTAAGCGAAGCGACTCTAGCTCCACAAGCAATCTTGAGCGTAGGACCAGCTCTAGTCTTCCCGTTCTTCATCGTCGAAGTCGTAGTCGGTCTCCAAGTCTGAAAGTCCACCATCTACCTGATAAGCGGGTAGGTCATGTCAGCTTCCCAACAAAGAGCAAAAGTGGTGGATGAATTCTATTATGCATGGATAAACCTATATCTGGCTATAGTAAGTTTATGCAAAAGTAGCAGTAGCAACATCAAGGTAAGCAGAAAAGTAGGGAGGTCACCATCTCCGAGGAGATCCACACCTCCGAGGCCAACGCCTCTGGGGTCAACACCCCAACCAAGGAATATACACCAAAGTACCGAATCTCAACCAAGACTCAGCAACCCACTCTCATCTGCGATGTGGGGTCACCAACTCCTATCCCCACATCAAAACGGCCCAAAGCCGGGCTCACACACTCGGGGGAGAGAAGCAGCACAAGAAAAGACTAGCCAGGTGAGAGATCAAAAGGGCTGTCCATACCAGTGGACACGGACTATAGCTATAGGTTTAACACTCTGCAGAGGTTGTACAACTGGACCCGTCCGATAGGGCCTCGGTGATAGCTAGTCGCCTCGAACCCTACCTAACAGCCAGAGACCTAGCAGTGGATAGCACTCTCCTGCCTCTTCGAGCCTGACTCGTCCTGAACTGGGGCGCGAAACTTGCCAGCAGGGCCTCGAAGCTGTGAAACCATCCCCGGAGGAGCCGGGGTGACGTCTACTCGGGGGGTATAAACCGTCCCCCTCACACGATCACACCGATACACCTACGAGCTGAAGGCTATCTATAAACTAGTTCTCGGACCGAACCCCGCCCATACGTGAGCGAACGGTTTGTACGAAAATAGCCCTAAGATCAAGGTCACACAGTCGATCGGTCCTTAATTGTAAGGAGCGAGCACTCCACCAACTCCACCCATCCGACACGCCGCTAGGGTGGGAGGCCAGGTTGCATCTCCCCTAGACAGGCGTTCACAAGTAACTAAGCGGCTCGCTCCCGCGGTAAAACATCAAGGAGTCACACTCACCCAAAACACACACTAGAATATAACGAGATATCTCAATCTCAACCCAACACCAGAGATCCATCCATATCACAAAGCAGGTAAAATATATGGACAGTAAATATCAGGGACTAGCTAGGGGCCTGTAGCTAGTCCCAAAGGTAGGAAGTTCAAGGTACATGGTATATCAAAATGAAGGCATGGCTAAAAGTTTGTCTATGCATTTGAATCATCCAAAACATCATAAGTAAAGTACTAGCAACTAAAAGCATGCATGGGATCTATATGGTTGGGAGTGACATGACACCTGCGCGGTAGTCGTCGTAGAGTAGTAGAGGTTGAGGCCTTCCTTCGGGTCGGAGGTCTTCTCTGTCGTCGCAGCTCGGGTCTTCAAGCATGATTACAAGCCTACACGAGATGCGACGTAGAAATAAATAACGACAAACAACTAGGCAATAAATCCCAAGAACAACAATTTAGAAGAACCAAATAAATCCAAACTAGTTACAAGAAGCACTAGTTTAATTTAATAAAGCATTGAGCTTTATATACTAGAAAACAAAATAGGGAGAAGGGTTAGATCAAGGTTGGGTTGCCAATCAAAGGCTAAGGGCTTTGGTGATCGCGCTGGCAAGGTATTAGCGCGACTGATGGTTGAACTAAAGTGGAGGTTTAAGCAGTGGCGGATCCAGAAAAATTTTTTAGGTAGGGCGGATATATGAAGGTCCTCGCAAAAAAAAATGAAGGCACGTCAAGTTTAATCAGCAAACCGCATAGACATCATATTAATCTCAAGATCGAAATCGTAAATGAAATTTATAGATCAAATCAAGATGTGAAGAAAAGATCAATTTTTTTCACCGTAGACTAATGGACTTCGAGGTACATTGAAACATAAAAGGAATATAACCTGCCATAAGAAAATATCATAGTTTGTATTTGGGAGGAAATTTATGACCTCTAAGCAACATTCATTATTGGCCCCAATCTCAATCTATATATCATTTCTTGTGCGAATATGAAGTTTTTGTTTAGTTCAGCAAATTTGCTTCGATGTGATGTGACGAGTGAATAGTGATAATTTACTACCAAATTGTCTAATTGGGTCGATGTGATGGGTGAATAATGCCAATTTGCCGAACTTAACAATACTGAAATGTCTCAATCCGTACTCTAATTCCTAGATCATAAGCAACATGATTCTTCGCAGTAAAAAAAAACCCAGCTCACTTGTGGCGCTCGAACGAGGGATCCGTGTGAGTGACACGAGATCGGAGAGGGAACAGGCAAATCGATTGGCAGGCATTAGTTATGGACTATTGGGCCACCGGGTCAGCATCTAAGATTGGGCTGGCCCATTTATTATCTAAGCATACACGGTTGGTTCGCACGTCGTCTTCTTCCTTCGGAGCGGAGCTGAAAAACAGAGATACCCGCACAGAACACAGACGCCGGCGCTGAGATCTGCGATTTGCGAAGCAAAAAGCATGGGGTGAAGGGGTCTTCGATGCCGAAGTTAGGTAGGGCGGCCGTCCTACCTCGCCCTATTGCTGGATCCGCCACTGGGTTTAAGGGATGATGAGAGTAAAACAAGACGAAGCGAGCTAGGCAAGGATTTATCAGGCCAAGGTGTGCGGTGGCAGCACAAAGAGGAGGAAAGGATCGACTTGTGGTCGATAAAAGGCGGTGATGTAGTAAGCCGTGCTCAAGAGCGAAAAGGTATTGGTGCTAGCGATGCAGCGACAACCACGGTGAGGCAGCTAAGTTGCAGCGTGGGGTTGTTGTTCGTGAAGCAGAGGCCTCTGCTCATGGCACAGCCTTCCATCACACACAATATCCTAGCTACGAGCTCGCAGCACAGTACGCTCATCGCTACACTAAGCGGAGCAGAGCGAAAGCGGGTATGCGCATTGCAGCACAAAGCGGTGGCTAAAGTGCAGGCAAGGCAAAGGATAGCAAAGCAAGAGAAGGTGGCCAAGGTTACGAAATTAATGAAGTTAATTTCGTAATTTTCGAAGCTCCAGACCAATAGTTATGGATTTATAAAGATTAAACGTATTTTTGAAATTAAAACGTGCATATACAACATGGGTAACTATATGTTAACTATAAGTTAGCTCTAGGTGGCTATAGGTTAGCTCATGGTCAGCTGTATGCCAGCTACAACCATCCACGTGGCTGCCACGTGGGCAACTAAAGCTAGCTGCATGAAGGTTGCATGGTGAGGTGGCAGGCGCATGTGGCGGCTTAGGTGGCGGGTTTCACACCGGATCCTAGGGTGGATCCTCTGCGGTGCGGGGAGATGTAGGTCGGCGTGCGGCTCGGTTAGGATTGGAGGACCACACAGGATCCAGGCAACGGTGGGTGTGGCTGGCAACTTTGCAGGCAGCTGTGTGGTTTAGGCCCATGGCCATGGCTGGGGCGCCTGCCATGTGCTTGATGGATTGCCCCAAAGGCATCCCGCGATGGCAAAGGCTCGGCCGGCGGCGAGGTTATACTACAACAACGGTAGCGGCACCTGCAAGGAGATCACGGCACGAAGGCCGGCCCATAGCACGACGGCGAGCACGGGCACAACGTCGGCCATTTGCTGGGTGGCCGGCTAGCTTCCGGAGCGCGGTGTGGCGACGACGGTGTGCGCGGGCTCAGGACCCTAGACTGTGACACGGTGCATGACGGCAAAGCGGCGACGTGACTGCACGGGTTGTGACGCCAGGGCAGAAGAGAGGGCGGCGGCGGACGCTCGGTACCCACGGCTCGAAGGCCGGGCACAGGCTGTGGCGGCGCGGCGCGAGGCAAAGCGACAGCGCGGCGCGGCGCGAGGCAAAGCGACAGCGCGGCGCGAGGCAAGAAAGCGGCGTGGCGCGGCGAGCTAGGTAGCGGTGGCGGCGACGTGTCACGCGTGTGTGCGGGTGGCTGGCTTGAGCAGTGACAATAGCAAGACGGTGACAGTGTGCTTGGCACCAGCAGGGGCTCGCGTGGCACGAAGGCCGGCGACACAGGTATGCAAGGCAGGGGCAAAAGGAGACGGCTAGGGAACGTGTTGCTCACCAGCGGGCTCGATGATGCAGGGAGAGGTCGAGGTCGTGACGGTTCGATGCGGAGCAAGCTGGTCAGCGGTGGCTCATCTAGGGGCTTGTTGTCATGGTTCAGGTATTTCGACAAACACGTTGAGGGCGATGTGGATGAAGGCAGCAACTTGGTTGGCACAAACTGTCGAACACACTGTGTGCATGCTCTTGGTTGTGTGTGCAAAGCTGTAGCATGGTGACGGGCAGTGCGGCAGGGCCGTGACCTGCAGGTGATGAACATAGCACGAAGGCTGGCTTCAGATATAGAAAAAAAAGGACGGTAGCTTGGCCGTCGGGTCCACCATGCACATACACGGAATGGGCTCTGTGGTTGTGCTCACCATGGCAACCGTGGAGGTGTGTTCGAGGAGCAGGAAGGCTGGTGCTCCACGTGCAAGCAGCAACTTCAGTTCCTCCGGTTTGGCCACCATGGGCTTGCGGTCTTCTTTCTCCTCCTCGAGCTTCAGCTTGTGGCAAGGCAGCAACTTGCTTTCACACAACACGTCGAACAGGTGGTAGGCGGCCTCGGCGTCGCGACGGTTCCTCCGAGCGACGGCATCCACAACTCCACCGGCGCGGCTGCTTGTGGTCGTGGGTACTCAGGCGGCTTGGCGTCGTGGCTGCAGCTCCAATCCGGCGTCAGCGCGCTCGGCGTCGTCTTCGTCGTCATCTACGGCGGCTTCGGCGCCGTCTCCATGGGCGCAACTCCTAGCGGCGGCATGAACCCGGCGGTCGCAGCGTTGTCATCGTTGCTCCCGACGGCAGAACCAGTGGTGCGTACTCCTGGTACTCCGGCCTCCTCGTCCCCATGGCCGTCAGCGGTGTCCTCCTGGCTGGCGCCGCGACGGGCGCCTTCTCCTCCTTTCGCTTCTTCTCCTCCTTCCTTCTATCTTCAGCTGCTCTTCTCTTCATGGCGATGGGGTTTTCCATAGGATGGAACCAGCAACAAAAAGGGGCAGCGGCATGGGAGGATGCGGCTACGTGTGGGTGTGCTGGGAGGAAGAGATGGAGCGAGATCAAAGAGAAAAGGAATGCTGGCTGTTGTGCTAGATCGATGGAGGAAATCAGGGCAGGTGGCCGTGTAGCTGCTAGCTACTGCTTGGTGCTTTGCTGCAGATCGATCGGGAGATGCTTGGAGGAAACGATGGACAAAAGAAGGAGCTCGGCTTGCTTCTTGTGGAAGAAAGAACAGAGGAGGGAAAAGAGCTGAGCGGCGGCGGCTCGGGAGAGACGGAGAGGAAGGATTAGCGAAGAGGGGTATTTAAGGGAATGGAGTTAGAGTCAGATAGATGGGTTTTTAGATGGACCTAAAGTTTAGGATGAAACAAATTAATCTCGCAAAATAAATTGGTAATAATTTATTTTGTATAATTAAAATAAAAGAATTAGACTAAATTATCTGGGAACGAAATCAATAGCAAAGTATTAATTCGAGAAGCCGGAAAACTTGGTCATAATTCAAAATGAGCTCCGCGGAATTTAATCCAAATGAATTAGCCTATTTTCCGAGATCGAACAAATTACAAAAGATTAATTTGAGAAGTCGGAAAATATTACATAACTCACTTAGTAAATTCCAGAGCACATCGGAAGGATCCGAAAAAGGTTTTGAGCTTAGAGATTAGCAGATTGAGCTGAAGGAGTTCGAAGGAAGAAAGAGCAGAAAGGAAGATGTTAGCTGTTCAAGCCGAGCTAATTGGCTAGTGTTAGCTCCGGTGCAAAGTTAGAGTTAGTCAAACAAGGTTTAGCTTTTATTCAAAATAATTTTATATTTAGTTTGAATTTGAATATAGTTCAAATTCAAACTCCACACAATTTCAAAATCCAAATAAGAACCATTTTAAAAATCCCACTCACATCTAAACCATAATTTGAAAATAACTTTTATATGGTTTTATTTTATAGAGAATTCGAGATGAGAGGCTAGCAAATTGGGATCAAATTTTGGTAGCACACAAGTTCAAACAAAAAGTTTTAAATTTTTGCGAAAATACACACATGGCAAACACATTCAAAATTCTGGGATGTTACAATCCTCCCCCCTCATGAGAATCACGTCCTCGAGATTAATCTCATACCGGGTGTGGTGAGTGTCTTCACTTCAGTATGTCTTCAGTTCCTTCTTTAAGTTTAACGTCGAAATGCGGATGACTTGATGACGTAGGTCTTATCCAAATTGTTTCCATAAATCAAAACTTGCATTCTTAACGTACCCATAAGTATATTATTATCTTTGTCCAAATTGGACTGCTTATCCAACAGAGGTACGCTAAGCAGAAGTTGAGTCTCATAAATATTTTTTCTTCATCCATGTTTTCAAATATTCTCTAGGTTTCCCTAGTTTATCCAAGAAATCTTCTTGAAGCCATACCCATCTGGGATGTTACATCCTTGGTGGTTCTTTAATCTCTGGTCGAATGTGCACTTTCATGCACTTTTGGGCCAAAACATCTTCAATTCCGTCTTTCCTTTAGATCAACCAGACGATGTGGCCACAAAAACTCGTCCATGTCGTAACTTTGGTGAAGCAGTTTTTGTCTTCCTAGGTAGAAAGAGAGAGCTGATTCTTGTCACCGGTTTCTTCAAAGGTTTCTATCATGGTCTCAGTGATGACGCTGTCTGTTGACACTATTTTTTGACACATGTTAATAAGAGGCGAAGAGGCACTAGGAAAGCTACAGAGCAAATAGAAGAAAGGAAAGAAGGAGCAACCAGCCAACACGAAATCAGCCGATTGAGTAGAAGTCAACGAAGACCAGCCGATAATCAAAGAAGGGAATCAGCCCATATGAAGGAGGGAAAGTGACAAAAGAAGAATACATCAGGGAAGGAAAGAAGGCTCTGGCGGGTCAACGTCGGTTGGCAAAGGGTCAAAGGTAGTTAGCGAGTCTGACTCTTGCACGAGTCGTTTATTTTTTGCAGTTACAGTTTCTGTTAGTCAAGTAAGTCTTGTCGTAATCAACTAGGAGTCAAGATGTCGTCAGGGCATAAATAGCGACCCTGCGTGGTCAGAGAAAATTGTACACACCAACAAACACAAACCTTTACCTTTTCCTGCAATTTACCTTTCAAGTCGGTGACTTCGCCAAAAGTTTTCTTCTTGTTGTTTTCTTATTTCTTCAAGCGCCGTCCTTCGAGTTCGCCGGGCTGCATCAATCGACCTCCGACAGGCTTGTGAGTACCGCTTTACGGAGTAATATCTAGGCTTTAACCTACGGGTGCATCGCTATGGTTTCGTCTAGATTTATTCACAACTTACCAATATCAGCTAGATCTACAAGTTTTTTGTACCGATTTCTTATTTATTTAGCTTTTATCACCAATTTATTGCACTCGAGACTCGATCGTATCGGCTACCACTCGCTACGTCATCGACGTACCGATCTCACAGCCGATTCAGATCCGTCTCGCTGCTGACGTCACCAGATCGGCTGATTCTAGCTGCTCTAAACATACTTGCACTTCGGCTGCCTCATCGGTTGGCTGATTTCACCCGCTCCCGTATCAGCCGATCAGGCTGTTACGCTGTACCCATGTGGAAGACTCATCGGTTCTCTAGCCGATTAACCTGTATTTAACCTTCTACTCTCTTCCATGATGATCAACAGGTCAGGTCGGCTGGCACGTCTTGTTACATCCCAGGGATCCGTTACGTGTTGTCGCAGAGGACTTTTTTCTGTTTTTTGCATCAATACATCTTGGCACGCCTAGTGGGACACGAAGAATCATGAACGATGTCTAAGGAGCTCAAGAAGCCTAAAGATGTCCATGCAGACAACATACAACCAATTACTGTGGATCAACACAAGGAAGATGACAAGTCTAGTACGAGAATTGCGTGGCAGAATATGGTCAGCTTCTTATGGGCAGCTTCGGCCTCACCAGAGAAGGGCCAGTAAGGAAGGTTCCTCTTCCAAGGCCCACATAGATCATGATACATACCGAACCTGGAAGATTACAGGACATGATGACAGAAGCTATGCATAACGCTTTGATTGTCCAGTCTTCTGTTTTCAACAATTCAGTGCAGAACAACGTGAAGGAGGTTCTCAGAGAAGAAATCATGAGCTCATACAAGGGACCAACATATTATCAACCTGGCAGAACTTTCCCGTTTGCTTCCAACAAGAGGTTCAATGAAGTATTGCCGGTATCTCAGCCAATTCCAACTACTGTTCCCAGCATCACCACGACAACTCCTCCTTCTACCATGCCGCCATCAACAACTATGTGGGAGTTTAGTCAGCCAGGATCTCAAGGCTTCGTATCTGTTACTCCTACGGCACTAAGATTTCCACTAGAAATAAATGCAGATGGAAAGCTGATAACATTCGGGATGCCTGCAAGTTCTACACCGGAGTCAAGCCAGAGACAAGAGACTACAACAGTAGCCAAATTCACGGGCCCTTATGCAGCGAAGTTCAACAACCTAGTTGGTACTGCTCTTCAGCATGAAAGAAGGATTAATTTCACATTCTACGATCACAAATCCCAGAGTTAGCAGAGTTATGAGATATCACCACTTGACACTTATATGGTCAAGCCATTACCTGCTCCTCAGAGTGTTCAGAAAACTCAAGAGATGACACCTCAACCAAATGCGTCAAGTCGATTTTCGGCTCATCAGCCGATCGTAAGTCACCAGATAGCACAAGAGCAGATTACTCCGGCCATGAAAGCATTTGCAGTAAGGAGTTATGCTGCTAAACTCCAAGAGGAATACAATGAAGCCATGTATCAAGCTGCACTCTTGGAAACAATGACAGATCGTCCTTTGTTCTCAACACCGCAATATCAAGAGCAACAGATCCAGGATCTCTCAAATATTTAGTACGTACAACAGCCTATTGCTCCGCAAACAAGCCAGCCAAACCAGGGTTTTCCGACAGGACACCCAGTTCAAGGGACGTCACATATTTTTGAGACTCCGAAGCAATACTGGTATCCTCCTAATCCTTCCGTTATCCAGCCGATTGTCCAGGACCAGCCAAGAGCAACTGGAGCAACTTCAGGACATCAATATCCTTCGGCAGGTTTTCAGCCTATTGATCAGAAAAACCTGATGGCTGAAGTGACAAATTTGCTGCAGAATCAATTCGGGTTAAAGCCAAAGCAAGAAACCACATGTATCTGAACTTTCACTTGGTTTACATCACTCCCAGCCAACTCAATTGAGAGTTGGGAAGATTTGGAAAAGCAGTTGCATGGATACTTCTTCTCGGGGATTCATGAGATGAAACTTAATGATCTTACCAGCTTAAGACAAAGGAACGATGAGTCAGTACCCAATTTCGTTCAGAGGTTCAGGGAGATGAGGAACAAATGCTACAGCTTATCTCTGACCGATAAAAAGTTGGTAGAATTGGCTTTTCAGGTTCTCTTGCCATCTATCAAAGAGAAATATGGATCATAAGAGTTCGAGAACATCAACCAGCTTCTCCATTGGTTAAGTTATGAGAGCACTCGATCATATGAACCCAGGAGGAACTATCAAAAATGAGTGTCTTATGTAGATTGCTCTGATGATGAAGAAGAAGCCGAAGTTGAATTAGCTGAGTGGGTACCAAACAGGAAGCCGATTGCATGTCCCTTCGGCAAAAAGGAACCTGAGAAGTTCAGTTTTGACACAACCAAAGCTGACAAGATATTTGATCTTCTCCTCTAGTAAGGGCATATTAGGCTTTCACAAAACCATACTATACCAAATGCTGAAGAGTTGAAGAAGATCAAGTACTGCAAGTGGCACAATGCCACATCTCACAACACTAATGACTGCAAGGTGTTTTGTCAATAGGTCCAAAATGCAATAGATCAAGGAAAGCTGAAGTTTGAAGCACCTTCCAAATCAGGAAAGCCGATGAAGATCGATCAACACCCTTTTCCTACCAACACGGTTGAAATGACCAAAGCAAAGGTGTTGACGCCTAAATCAGCTAAAAATAAAATTGATCGCGAAACTCAGATGACATCTAAAAAGCCAAAGGGAAGGGATTGCTCGAAGAAGGAATCAATTCAAACAGTTCAAAGCAGCATGTTACATCGCAGGTTCTTCTGAGCAAGTTCCAACGCCAACAAAGGCAGATCAAGGAAAAGGAAGAATGGACGAGGCGCAATGCAGGACACTGGAGATGTCCGTTCTTCAGATACTGCTGGGAAGAAGGGATCAAGCTTCCGACATCTGACAACTATCCAGAATGTGAAGGTTTCTATTCAGAAGGACAGTCATCCAAGAGGCCTTGTTTTGATAATAGGGACAAGAAGCCCATTAATCAAGATCGGCAAGAGCACCACAACCAACACATCTCAGCATATGATCGGCTGGGGGGCAAGGTAAGCATATATGATCGGCTGGGGGGCAAGGTAAGCATATATGATCAGTTGGGGGGCAAGCGCCAAGACAGCCAGCCCAATCCGCTAGAAGATATGACTGATAACAGGGTCCCTGATGAAGACGTGTTGGCATGAGATCCTGGAAGACGTCACGCTACATATGAAGACAATAGCCAACACGAACCCCGTCAATCTAGGTGGTGCCCGGAAGGGTTGACCAAGTCTCAAAAGAGAAGGATCCAGTGCTTGCGGCAATTAGAACAACAAGAAGAAATTGAGAAGCAAGCACTTGATAAAAAGAAGATCCGATCCCAAATCTTGCGACCCAAACTAAGAGCTGATGATAATAAAGATGATCACCAATAGCGAGCGTCAACATGGTCTTCATGCTACCTAAGGAATTCATGACTCCTGAGTCGGATTTAGATGGAGAAACTTCAGATGAAGAACTAGGATCGGCTCAGCTAGCTTTGGATCCAATGTTAGCCAATTTTGAGAAACCAGAGGAAGAAAACATCAGCATATGAATGCTCTGTTTCTCAAAGGATATGTCAATGGGAAGCCAATCACAAGGCTCTTGGTAGATGGCGGTGCATCGGTCAATCTAATGCCCTACTCAATGCTCCGAAGATTTGGAAAAAGTGAACAAGATTTAACCAATACCGATATCATGCTACTCGACTTTGAAGGAAACACATCATCTGCAATGGGTGCTATCTGCGTGGATCTGACAATCGGCAGCAAGACTCATCCAACTACCTTTTTTGTCATCAAGGGGAAAGGATCCTACAATTTGTTACTTGGACGAGACTGGATTCACGCCAACTATTGTATTCCATCTACCATGCATCAGTGTGTGATTCAATGGATCGGAGATTCAGTGGAAGTAGTCAACACCGATTCCTCCTTCCACATTGCAGCAGCCGATACGTAGTGGAACTTTGAGAAAGTCATCTGCATATCAGGAAAAGTGTGGAAGACAGATTTCCTCAAGATGTCTGACTTTGAGCTTCAACTGATCCAAACGGTCAGTTCCAATACATGAAGAGATGAAGCAAGGATCTACATCGGCCGATCAGAGTGGATTATGACAAGACAGGGCCAATACTCATCAAAGGCAAGACATTAGATCAAATTAAGTACTTAGCCGATTACTACTTCTGGCTTTTTAGTCGATTTAGATTCTCGAGCTGTAGCCGATTTCATTAATCGCCTCTAGTGTAAAAAATTAGATAGCCGATATTGTGTATATCGCGTTTAGTCCAAAAATGTAAAGCCGATAAATAATTCGGATAATGGCCCTTAAACAAAAAATAATATATATTTCTTTCTCTCATATTTCAATACATGGTGTTTACATCCACATTCAAGATCAATGGTTACATAAATTGGAATATGACTATCCTATCTCTCATATGATGAGGATATTGAATCGATGAACATCAGAGAGAGAGAGGAATGCCGCGAAGGGGAAACAGAAGACTAAGATCTTTGCCAGATTCTGTGATCTTCCGCTGAAAGCTCCCCGAGTTGATGACCAAGATGGCCGTCCCCGTGGCGCGCTCTTCCTCTGATACAGGTGCAACGAGACATTCTACCTTGCTCCTTCCCTCCAGTTGTTGAACCCAAGCTTTTCACAAGGATTCTTTTAACTGTTGAACCTCCTGGCTTCACGAGAAGGGTTGGAGAAAGAGAGGTAACGCTGCACTACTTTACAAGAATTCTTTTAGCCATGGTGAGAAAAGGGAAGAAAAGGACAATCAAACAGCAGGAGCCTACACCCTATCAGATCTAGTCTGTGGGCCATGGTGGAAGGTGTGCAGAGCCGATGTGCATTCAGTTGCTATTTTTAGCCCAGACCAGAAGGGATGGAAGCTGAAGAAGATAGGAAGGAATCAAAAAAGATGCCAGATCCAGTCAAAATGGAAACAATTCCTCCGTGAATGGGTTAGTTTTCAGAGGCTGACATTGATTTCAGTGATCCGTTTCCCCAAAAAGGGAGAAGCACTCAGAGGCTATTAAAGGGAAAAACTCTGTACTCCAGAAGAGGTGAAAACAAAGATGGGTATTCCTCAATGTTACTGATAGCATCAACAAGCTTACTGGCAGCAACATGAAGCAAAACTATTTCAAGAAGACGCTTGTTGAAGTAAAGAGAGTACTAGTTTTTCCTGAATACGCTCCAAGAGGAAGATGCCTCCCATCCCTAAAGTAACGAGCCGATCCAAATGTCGTTGGATAAAAAAGGAAAAAGGAGCCTACGAAAAGGAAACAAGTGAAGAACCATTGGGTTATAGGTTGGGTTTTATAGAGAGGTGCATGAGAAAAGATAGTTCAGAGCCACGTGTTGACATTGAACGACTGATGGCATTCAAGATTAGGTGGGTAGTGTTGGCGTTTCTTAACATTAATGCTAGGCACCGTAATAGCGTGAGCGTGTAAGAGACTCCCGGGTACACTGACGAGTGCGAACGAATCCGCAAGCGCACGGATACACCGTTGTAGCACTTCTCCCTAGGAGAATGAGTATTCCCACAGGGTATCGAATCCAAGGACGGGAGAGTTCTGGCTCGAACCTAGCTGATGGTCTAAGGACACAACACTAATTGATAGGTTAGGTAGAAAGGATCTGCCTGACCGAGCGCATAGTCTAGCACGGTCTCTCAGGTATAACACTCGCTTTGGGCGCCAACCCACCCTAGCTGTTTAAGGCTAGGCAATATGTTCTGGCAACAGGGCCCTACCCGGTACACAGGCGCGGAGGGTTCCAAAGGGTCCAACAAGCTGTCACCACTGCGGCCTACCTCTATCGTTACACGAATGTACTTGGTATTCGCAGGATAACCTATGGTCCAGACACCACGTCTACACCACTGACTACTAGTATAGCCGGACACCGTATGACGTCCCGATAGCTTGACTATAGCACTCCGTATAAATACGAAACTACAAATCCGCGAGGGAGATACTAGCACTAGCTCAAGTTATACTCTATCACTTATGCAAGATCACGAATGCACTTTGATCTAATTAGATAAATGTAGGAGCATCAACTTTACTCTGATACACAAGCTAGCAAACAAGATGCAAACTTATGATCTAAGTCTGCTAGATCGAAAGGGTTGTGTTCAAAGAACACAAGCCTCTAAACCAAGAACGAACGAAGAACACAAGAACAAAGCAACTAAGCATGCATAGAACTTTAGTCTAAATAGAAAATGTCGAAATACTTACTTTAGTCTAGATGAAGAACAAAGGCACCACTGAGGATCGTTCTTGAGGAAGATGTCATGAACATGATATGGCCCCAAGCCTCCCACCTCACTTCCTAGCACTAATCCTATACAAAGAGCTCTCCTCTCCTAAAGAGAGAGGCTCCAAGGCCAAAATGAAGAGGAGGAGGAGAAGTGTGTGTCCAAGAATGAGGCCCCTCCCCTCCTATTTATAGAGGAGGAGGTGGCTTGCTCCGGGGCTCAAAGTGCCCCAAAACGCCCGGGATCGCAACAGGGGACCAATCAGGGGCTGCCACGTGGAGGGCCAGGATCAGCCGAACCAAGGTCGGTTCGGCCGATCCTAGGTTTGGCCGAAGCCCCTAGGCCACGTGGCGCCTCGTGCTTTCTCCTGGTGGCTGACTGGTGGGCCCTGAAGTCACTCCCCCGTGCATGCCAAGTTTCCTGACGGTTTTGGGGGATAAGTGGGCCCTTGAATCCATGTGATGTCCATGTGGCGATATGTGATTCGTCGGGCTGCCTCTCTTGGATTGATGACGTCAGTGATCCAGGGGAATCCTAGGTGGCATCCCCTCATTGGCTGAGCTTGAAGTACTTGGATCAAAGACTTGTGCTTTTACTCCTCTTTCTAGTGCTAATCACCTGTATTTGCATAATCACCAACACTTGTGGAAATGATTAGTTTAAGCCCTATTCTAGTGTTGATGATCATTTCTCATGCCAAAAGGTACATGTTGACGGGTATAAAATGAGTGGATAACAGCCGTCAACAGGTAGCATTCATCTGTCATGATTCAGAAAGATAACGAGACAAATAGTGCATGTTGTCAGAGAAAAGAAATCATCTAGGAAAAAGCATGAATTGTACAGCTGATTGACTTTCAAGATGAAATACAATAAGGCAAAAGCTGATTACATCAGCTGAAAAAGGAAGTTATTAAAGCCGATCACATCGGCTAAAGAAAAAAATTGCATTAAGATTTCTCTAAATCTTTGGGCTTCTCTAATTGCATGTTGGTGATGGCTATTTCATCCTCTACTTGATTCAGTTCTTCAAGAAGGTGCGTCCTCCTGGTTTCCAGAACCTTTAATCTTTTCTCATCTGTGGAGATCACAAGTTGAAGACCTCGCTTCTGCCTCGACATTGGTGCTTGTTCATTCGCACCATGAGCGTTAATGTTCGTCAAGATCCTTTCTACGTCCTCACGGTTGGGAGACTGAGGAGAAGAGATGGATAATTACTATGTGAAATTCATAGAGAGATACAAGAAAAGATAGAAGCAAACTTGATTCACAGAAGAGGAAGACATCGCATCAGAGGTACAAGAAAGGAGATGGAGATGGCTCATTTTATAGGCCAATCAAGCGTTCGGTCAAAAGAGAAGGACAAGGTGATAAAAGAGGAGCGTTGGAAGTTGGCTTACATTAAAAGACCAGCTACAATAAACCAAGTTCAAAGTTACACATGCAAGGGCATTTAAACTATGCCTAACGAATGAATGGCATTGATGGCATCCAAACAGAGCTGGTCAACTTCTTCTATTTCTTGACGATCGGCGTCGGCTCAACCAGAGATCAGTCGTTCCTCTCGGCTGATAGCTTGGGCTCTCTTGACAATGGCATCATTCTTGCGCTCCATATCATTGATCATGTTTGGGAGGTCTGCTAACCTTTCCTCCTCCAAGGATAGATCCTCCTCGAGTTGCCTTAATTCTGCAAGAAGATTCACACGTCTGCTCTTCATCCGGTTGACAGTAGCAGGGTGAGAACGAGACAAAACTTGGATCCTGTTGTCCAAATCGACCATCTGAGAATCAAGAGCTTTTCGATTCTGAACCAATTGCTCCTGACAAGTCCTTTCTTCCACACGATGTTGTGCATGTTCAACACGAAGCTGATGACTCTCTATGAAAGCAACTGGATGGAGCCTATCCTTTACTTCAGCTGGCAGCTGCCCCCTGATCTGCTTATAAATTTGTCTGATCGGCTCTGCCTCTTGAACCAATTGACTGATGTCTTGATCAAGGAGGAGCAACATGTCTCGAAGATGTGCTTGAACATTGTCAGGAAGTGAACTTAAAGATAATACATGAGAAGAGCTGCCGATGGATGGATCATCTTGAATCTACAGAAATAAAAGGTAGGTCAAAAGGACTATTATCAACAAGAAATATAGCAAGATTAACGAAGAAAAGGAGATGCTTACAATTGGGTCAAATCTCAATATGACTGGTTCATCTTCTTCGATCAAGATGACATCGACAGGCTTTTTCTGGCATTTAGTATTAAGATAAGCAGCCGATTCTGTTTCAACATCGGCTTGCCGACCCTCAAGCTCATCGGCTGCTTCAATATCTCTATTTTCTAGATCAGGAAGAGTGGTCGATTTTAGAAGTCCTTGTTCAGCAGCAGATTGACTTTGAGGTTCCTCAACTGACATAGATTTCTGTGTTTGGGGTTCCTTTCCATGAGGATTAGCCGATGTAAGGTTTTCTTTGGTTTGCCTTTGATTTGACTCTGGTACAACGACCTGTGCCGACGAAGCTCTTGCTTTCTCTTGGATAAATTTACCCTACAGACCAGAAGACTACAAATAGAAAAGAATAAGGAACTGGAAAACATATTAAAAGAAATGAAAAAGAGGTCCAGATAAGTTGATTACCGTCACTGCATCGGCTAGTATACCAGTCGCATGTCCAGGATGAACGAATACATCAGCAATAGGAGTATCGGCGGATACCTTCATTTCTTCGGGTCCTCGATCAAAATCTTCCTAGCAATTGATTTTCTCTTCTGGTGCTGAATAGCTTCGGAAGCTATAACATTCGAGACGTCAACTCTCCTTGGGGCCTTATGACCAATCCATGGACGATCTCGAGGGGGAAAATAATCAATCGACCGACCACTTCAGCTCATGGATGGTGGTTTGATATCTCCGAGTGAGGAAGGACAGAAAGAAAAGGTTAGAAAAGTGTGGCAACAAAAGCATATTAACACAGAGAAAGGATCATTACCTCACTAGAGCGGGCCCTGTAATTGCTATCAAACTTCTGACAATATGTGGAGCAAGCCACACAGAATAAATGCTCACTCCATTCAGACCACCAATCATTGAAAGAAGAAGTGAATGACATATTATTCAAACCATCAAGCACCATGATTGTAGAATCTGGGTTCAGATTTCTCAGTCAGTCATAGTGAAGCACATCAGGGATTATTTCTCTAGGTCTGATCAGATCTTGAAAGTAGAGGCCAATCGGCAATTGGTTAAAACACAGCTGACGGGCTGCAACCGAAGGATTATAGAATTCATAAGAGGGAGGTTGACTGCCAAAGAAGTTTGAAGGAAGTACACATGGCCTGATGATATGCTCAAAGACAATTCTATCATTACTGGTGATATTCTCGAATTGCAAGATTGATTCAAAATTATGGTCAGGATCTCTATATGCAAACCAAATAGCGTCATCATCATTGAAACCATGGTAGAAGCCTTTGAAGAAACCGGTGACAAGAATCAGCTCTCTTTTTCTACCTGGGAAAATGGAAACTGCTTCGCCAAAGTTACAACATGGGCGAGTTTTTGTGGCCACATCATCTGGTTGATCTAAAGGAAAGACATAATTGAAGATGTTTTGGCCCAAAAGTGCATGAAAATGCAGATTCAACCAAAGATTGATAAACCACCAAGGACCACCTGTATTTTTCACTGGTTCACCTTTCACCAAGCTTGTTGCCACTCGATGAAGCAGATCATAAACCGCTCCAAGAAGGTGCTTACCTAGGTGAACTTCTTTACCACTATCCAAGAGTTCAGCCAGGACTTGATAATTGGAGGTAGGACCAACAGTTTTTCCACAAAAGATAAATTTGTCCAACCACATGTTGAGGAAAGTTACATGTTCCTTAGATTGAACAGTCCTAGCTTTCATATGATCAGTAATATAGCCAGTCCAACCACGAGAGTCTTTGGTTTTCAAATTGAAAGATGGATTGGCCTTTTGAATAGTTTGGTCCGAAGAAGAGATATCCAGGTCGGTAAGCAGGATAACATCTGCTAGGGTGGGTGTCATCGGCCCATGACCAAAGATGAAAGCATTCAAAGCATCCGACTAGAAATATGAAGAAGCAATGAGCAAAGATTCATTTTTGGCCATATCAAACAAAGAAAGGGTAAGGCACTGATTAAGGTGATGTTCTTCCCAATGAGGCAGATATTTCTGAGCGACTCTACAATACCAAGTCTTCCATTAGCCAATCCAAGTTCTAAAGGCCTCTTTCCAATCGAACACCTTCATATTGGCCTGCTTAAATGGGATCCTAGCAGTTTCATGATTGATCAGAGTGGTTGGATTAGGGTTACCCATTAGACCAACGAAGAATCGACTGCTTATCTCAATACTGAAAGCCGAAAAGAACTTGCCGACGTCATCCTGATAGATGAAGAAGAACCATATGCACATGATCCAGAATTGTCTAATCCAATTGTGAGCATCCTTTTTTCTTCATCAATCTTGTTTGTTCGATAATAGTTTTTCTGATCCATTTTGCATCTTTTGCAGATCCAGGATGATCTCTCTATTAGTAGTTCTTCCCAGGTATTGTCGCTGGGTCCACTCCCTGATGATGTTCAATCACATCTCAAAGATATGCTGCTCCTTCTTGGTCAAGACATTAGACAATTGGTTCAAGAGGCAGAACCGATCAGACGAATCTATAAGCAGATCAGAGGGCAGCTGCCAGCTGAAGTAAGAGATAAACTTCACCCAGTTGCTTTCATAGAGAGTCATCAGCTTCGTGTTGAGCATGCACATAATCGGAAGAAAAAACTTGTCAACAATAGTTGGTTCAAAATCGAGAGGCTCTTGATTCTCAGATAGATGATTTGGACAACAGGATACAAGTCTTGTCTCGTTCTCGTCTCGAGATTTCTGCCACTATTGACCGGATGAAGTGGAGACGCATGGATCTTCTTGCATAATTAAGGCAGCTCGAGGAGGATTTATCCTTGGAGGATAAGAAATTGGCAGATCTTCCAAACACAATCAGCGGTATAGAACACAAGAAGGATGCCATTGCCAAGAAAGCTGAAGCTATCAGCCGAGTGGAACGGCCGATCTCTGGTTCAGCCGACACCGATCGTCAAGAAATAGAAGAAGTTGACTAGCTTCGCTTGGATGCCATCAATGCTATTCATTCATTAGGCATAGTCTAAATGCCCTTGCATGTGTAACTCTGAACTTGGTATTTTGTAGTTAGCCTTTTAATGTTAGCCAACTTCCAACGCCCTTCTTTTATTGCCTTGTCCTTTTCTTTTGACTGAACACTTAATCAACCTATAAAATGCGTTATCTCCATCCTCTTTCTTGTACTCTGAAGCGATGTCTTCCTCTTCCTCTTCTGTGAATCAGGTTTTCTTCAATCCTTTCTTTTATCTCTCTATCTATGAATTTCATATGGTAATTACCCCTCTTTTATCCTCAGTCTCCCAACCGTGAGGACGAAGAAAGGATCTTGACGAACATTAATGCTCATGGTGTGAATCAACAAGCGCCTTTGGCGATGCAGAAACGGGGTCTTCAACTTGTGATCTCCACAGATGCGAAAAAATTAGAGGCTCTGGAAACTAGGAGGACGCACCTTCTTGAGGAACTGAACCAAGTAGAGGATGAAATAGGCATCACTAAGATGCAATTAGAGAAGGCCAAAGATTTGGAGAAATCTTAATGTAGTTTTCCCTTTTTGGCCGATCTGATCGGCCTTAATAAATTCCTTTTCTTTTTCAACTGATGCAATCAGCCTTAATGTATCACCCTTCTTTTCAGCCGATATAATCGGCTTTCATCTTACCGTATTCCAGCTTTAAAGATGATCGTCCGTATGATTCATGCATTTTTCTGGATGATTTCCTTTTTTCCATAACGTGCAGTGTTTGAATCATGACAGATGAATGCTACCCATCACCTCTTGAATACATCAGACATTTTAATGCCGACATGTGACTCTGAATCGTCTTTTCTCATGCATCTCTCTATAAGACCCAGCCTATAAACCAATGGTTCTTCACTTGTTTCCTTTCGTAGGCTCTTCATTTCTCTTTTAACCGACAATCTGTAGATTGGCTTGTTGCTTTAGGGATGGGAAGCATCTTTCTCTCGGAGTGTACTCAGGAAAAATTAGCACTCTTTCTACTTCAACAAGCGTCTTCTTGAAATAGTTTTGCTTCATTGTGCTGCCAGTAAGCTTGTTGATTCTATCAGTAACATTGAGGGATAACCATCTTTGTTCTCTCTTCTTCTAGAGTACAGAGTGCTTCCCTTCAATGGCCTCTGAATGCTCCTCCCTTTTTTAGGGAAACAGATCACTGAAATCAATGTCAGCCTTTGAAAACTGAGCCATTCACGGAAGGACTGTTTCCACTTTGACCAGATCTGGCATCTTTTTTGATTCCTTCCTATCTTCTTGCCTTCCATCCCTCCTAGTCTGGGATATAAATGGCAATCGAATGCACATCGGCTCTCCACACCTTCCACCATGGCGCAAAGATTAGATCTGATAGGGTGTAGGCTCCTGCTGTTCGACTGTCCTTTTCTTCTCCTTTCTCGCCATGGCTAAAAGAATTCTTATGAAGTAGTGCAACATTACCTCTCTCTCTCCAACCCCTCTCGTGAAGCCAGGAGGTACAACAGCTAAAAGAATCCTTGTGAAAAGCTTGGGTTCAACGATTGAGGGGAAGGAGCAAGGTAGAATGTCTCATTGTACTTTTATCAGAGGAAGAGCGTGCCCAGGGGAAGACCGTCTTTGTCATGAACTCGGAGAGCTCTCGGTGGAAGATCACAGATTCTGGCGAAGATTTTAGTCTTCCGTTTCCTCTTCGCGGCATTCCTCTCTCTCTCTGATGTTCATCGATTCAATATCCTCATCATACGAGAGAGAGGATAGTCATCCTCCAGTTATGTAAGCCATTGATCTTCAATGCGGATGTAAATACCGTGTACTGAAATGTGATATATATGGAAAATCCATTGTACACACACGTGTAGCTACTCCTGCCTCCTACCCCGTGTATCCAGCTACTGCCATCTCGATATCGGGTCGCAAAACCAGCACAGACGATCCGAGAGCCATGTCGAGATGCTCTTCCCATGCGCGCATACATCGCGTCGCCGGATGTATATACGTCGATCTGGTAATTCATTTAACTTTTATAGAATCATTATCCTCATGGTGTACTTATCCCTCCGCCTGATCTGTTGTTGACATCCGCATCCTCCGATCCAGTCGCCGGTGTGTACAAGGCGTACTCCTACTTCTCCCGACGGCGGCGGCACCTGCGTTCTTGCCCATTCTGCAAGCCTTCAGCCTCCAGGCTCCAAGTAAGACGTGATCCTACCTGGCGGCCGGCGCAGATGATGGGGGTGACGAGCTGCGACCTGCTCGTTCATTGTATCGTCCGGCAAGGCGACCGTGAACATGTATAAGCCCATACTCAGTTCAAATCTTGGAGGATTGATCCTTGATCCAACCGTCTCATCAAAATTAAATGCATCTTGTCATCGTTTCAGTTGTTCCAGTTCATCAATGAAGACGTGCGCTTTGGTATGCTCGTGGATATTACTATCAGGCATGGCGACAATGACCCGGTACTTTCCCACATCTCCTCTGAACCCTGCGCTTATGCTGGAGGCTCATCTTCTCTGGCGACTGCAGATGGCCCTGCTTGTGTTTCGTCGACTCTCCTCCTCTAGCAACAAGTGACCAGCAGGTTGCGTTTCACAACTCTCCATCATGTCTCCAATGTTTAACTGAACCCTAAACCTTAACGTGAGCATTCATTACCATGTTATGTATCATCCCTGCTCAATTAACTACCATCAACCAATGCAATCAAATCAGGTCCATCTAAGAAGTTGGTTGTCCTCTCATACTGCTCGTCAGACTGTTTCATATTCGAGGAGAAGAGTAGCACCAGCAGCAGATATCTCGTACTGTTGTTTTTCTGATATTATTTTTTTTAAAAAAAAATTGGAGTATCACTTGATGCTTTTTAAGATTGATGTATCAATTGATACTTTTTCTAGATTGATGTATGTACTGATACTTTCAGTAGGTATATATATGTATGTCTTCATACTCCATTTATGATGTATGTACTTCTTCATACAAGAGATGCATACATACTCATGCATCTCTTGTTACATACATACTCTGTAATGATGTTTCTATTCATGGTGTCTTTAGAGACGTATGTAGTATGTGTCCATACTCATTCTATTTTCAGATAAGTATGTACTCAGTCTAAAGTATGTGCTCATACTACCTTCGTATAAAATGCGACACAACCGGTATGGATATATAAGTATCAAATAATGCCGACGGCATACACATGCATGCTAGCTTGTAGGCAAGTATGCAACCATACTCTAATTCTTAAAATATACGGTAGGTGGTAGGAAACAAATGTGCGGCCGCAAATCACCGTAATTAGTGGATCTTGATGACGACAAAAAAATCTACACCGCCGCATACATAGGCACGCATCTGCCGCGTACATAGGCACTCTGGCACTGCACATACGCGCGCCTTGTGCATGCCGCATCCACACACCATAGCGCGCATCACCCTCTCAGACCCGATAAGATGATAACAGGAGTAGCTACATGCATGTGTAGGAAAAACTCATCCTATATATATATATATGTATATATGTATATATATGTATGTATACATATGTATATATATATATTTGTGTGTGTGTGTTCTAAGGGTGATTGTTACATCAGCCATTATCCGAATCATTGATCGGCTATAAGTGTTTAAAACACTTCTAATTTTACAATTTTTTCTCCTTAAGGTGATAACTCAGTATCAGCTATTTTACACTTGAGGCGATAGCTATGTACCGTCTATCATCCGAAATCTAAATCAGCCAAAAAGTCAAAAGTAATAATCGGCTAGGTACTTAATCTAATGTTTCCAACTTTGCCTTGGCTTTGACGAGTATCGGCCTTGTCTTGTTACAGTCCAATCCCTCCAATCAGCCGATGTAGATCTATGCTTCATCTCTTCATATTTTGGAATCGATCGCTTGGATTGGCTGAAGCTCAAAATCGGACATCTTGAGGAAATCTGTCTCCCAAACCTTTCCTGATATGCAGATAACTTTCTCAAAGTTCCACTGTGTATCGGCCGATGCAATGTGGAAAGAGCAATCAACATTGACTACTTCCACCGAATCTCCAATCCATTGAATCACACATTGATGCATGGTAGATGGGATACAACAGTTGGCGTGAATCCAATCTCGCCCCAACAACAGATTGTAGGATCCTTTCCCCTTGATTATGAAAAAGGTTGTTGGAAGAGTCTTGCTGCCGATTGTTAGATCTATGCAAATAGCACCCATGCACCACCATCTACCAGAAGCCTTGTGACTGGCTTCCCATTGACATGTCCTTTGAGAAGCAAAGCTTTCATATATTGACGCTTTTCTTCTTCTGGTTTCTCAAAGCTGGCCAACATTGGATCCAAAGCTAACTGAGCCGATCCTAGTTCTTCATCTGAATCGAACTCAGGAGTCATGAATTCCTTAGGTAGCATGAAGACCATATTGACGCTTGCCATTGGTTGATCATCTTTTTTATCATCGGATCTTGGTTTGGGTTGCCAGATTTGGGATCGGACCATCTTTTTATAAAGTGCTTGCTTCTCAATTTCTTCTTGTTGTTCCAATTGCCGCAAGCACTGGATCCTTCTCTTCTGAGATTTGGTCCACCCATCCGGGCACCACCTAGGTTGGTGAGGTCCGTGTTGACTCTTGTCCTCATATGTAGCGTGGCGTCTTTCTGGATCTCGAGCCAACACGTCCTCGTCGGGAACTCTGCTATCGGCCATATCTTTTAGTCGATTGGGCCGACTTTCTTGACGCTTGCCCCCAGGCGATTGTACACGCTTGCCTTTCCCCCAGCCGATCATATATTGAGATGTGTCTGCTGTGGTGCTCTTGCCAATCTTGATCAATGGGCTTCTTGTCCCAGTCATCAGAACAAAACCTCTTGGATGATTGTCCTTCTGAATAAAAGCCTTCACATTCTGGACAGTAGTGAGATGTCAGAAGTTTGATCCCTTCTTCCCAGCAGTATCCGAAAAACGGACATCTCCAGTGACTTGCATTACGTCTCGTCCATTCTTCCTTTTCTCTGATCTGCTTCTGTTGGCGTTGGAACTTGCTCAGAAGTACCTGCGATGTAACATGCTGCTTTGATCCTTTTGAATTGATTCCTTCTTCGAGCAATTCCTTCCCTTTGGCTTCTTCTGTTTTCATTTGAATTTCAGGATCAATGGTTCCTTTATTTTTAGCTGATTCAGAAGTCAATACCTTTGCTTTGGTTATCTCAACCAGTGGGTAGGAAAAGGGTGTTGATCAATCTTCATCTGCTTTCCTGATTTTGAAGGTGTTTCAAACTTCAGCTTTCCTTGGTCTATTGCGTTTTGAATCTATTGACGAAACACCTTGCACTCATCAGTGTTGTGAGATGTGGCATTGTGCCATTTGCAGTACTTGATCTTCTTCAACTCTTCTGCACTTGGTTTTGTGAAAGCTTAATCTTCCCTTGCTGGAGAAGAAGATCAAATATCTTGTCAGCTTTGGTTGTGTCAAAACTGAATCTCTCTGGTTCCTTCTTGCCGAAGGGACATGCAATCGGCTTCCTGTTTGGTACCCACTGAGCCAAATCAACTTCAGCCTCCTCTTCGTCATCAGAGCAATCTACATAAGACACTCATTTTTGAAGAATCAACCTGGGTTCATATGACCGAGTGCTCTCCTGACTTAGCCGATGAAGAAGCTGACTGATGTTCTCGAACTCTTGTGATGCATATTTCTCCTTGATGGATGGCAAGAGTCCCTGAAAGGCCAATTTTGCCAGCTGTTTATCAGTTAGAGACAAGTTGTAGCATTTATTCCTCATCTCCCTAAACCAATGAATGAAGTTGGGTACCGACTCATTGTTCCTTTGCCTCAAGCTGGTAAGATCAGTACTCTTCATCTCATGAATCCCCGAAAAGAAGTACCCATGAAACTGTCTTTCCAAATCTTCCCAACTTTGAATTGAATTGGCTAGGAGTGATGTAAACCAATCAAACGCTGGCCCTGATAGTGAAGATGAGAACAATTGTACACTCAATGACTCATTTGTCCCTGCCTCTCCACACTGAATAATGAAGTGAGTAACATGCTCAATGGTGGAGGTATCATCTTGGCTAGTGAACTTGGTGAAATCGGGCACCTTAAACCTCTGAGGAAACAGGATTTGATCAAAGGATATCGGGTAGGGTGTCCGGTACATGTGCGTTTGCTGCTTTGGTTTTAATCCAAATTGATTCTGTAGCATATTTGTAACTTCAACAATTAGGCTTTTCCGAGGGATATTACTGTCCTGAAGTTGCTCCAACTGTTCTCGGCTACTCCTGAACAATCGACTGGATAACTTGAGGAGACCAGTACTGCTTTGAAATCTCAACAATATGTGATGTTCCTTGAACCGGCTGCCCAGTTGAAACACCCTGGCTCGACTGGTTTGCTTGAGGTGCAATCAGCTGCAGTATATACTGAGTATTGAGAAATCTTGGATAGGTTGCTCTTGATATTGCAGCGCTGAGAACGTAGGAGGATCTGTCATTGCTTCCAAGCGTGCAGCTTGATTCATAGCTTCATTGTACTCTTCTTGGAGTTTAGCATCATAACTCCTTACTGCAGATGCTTTCATGGCCGGACTCATCTGCTCCTGTGCCATCTGGTGACTTATGATTGGCTGATTAGCCTAAAATCCACTTGATGCATTTGGCTAAGGTGTCATCTCCTGAGTTCTCTAAATTCTCTGAGGAGCAGGTAGTGGCTTGACCATATAAGCGTGTAAGGCTGATATTTCATAACTCTGCTGACTCTGGGTTTTATGATCGTAGAATGTGAACGTAATCCCTTTGTCATGCTGAAAAGCAGTACCAACCAGGTTATTAAGCTTCGCTGCATAAGGGTGTTGGTATTTCTTAACGTCACCACTATGGCGCCGGGATAGCGTGAGCGTGTAAGAATCACCCGGGTATACTGACGGGTGCGAACAAATCCGCAAGCGCACGGATACACCGTTGTAGCACTTCACCTCAGGAGTATTCCGAAGGGTATCGAATCCAAGGAACGGTATGGGGGACTCTACGAGTGACTATCCAAGGGAACACAGTCCCTGCTGAGGTAGGTGAGTGATGTGAAGTCTCCTGTAGGTTCTCGATTCTAGAGAGGCACAAGCTCGGATAAGATCTCGCTTCGGACACCGGCCCCTCCTGACTATAACAGTTGGTTCACGGCAAAGGGTCGCCTACACGCTGTATCCGAACGTGGGGGATTTCAGAGGGTCCAACGGCTGTCACTACCGCGGCCTACCCCAAGACAAACCGTGGGATACAGGGCATTCGAAGGATAACCAGCAGTCTAGACACCACGTCTACACCACCGACTACTACTATAGCACGGCTACATCTAACGTCCCGTAGAAACACTATAGCACTCCGTATAAATACGGACCGACGAACCCGCGAGGTTGAGCTAGACCTTACTCGTCACTGAATCGATTCGCGTGAGGAGATATGATTGATACTTGGTCTAAATCAGATATGCATGAGCTCACTATATTCTAATAGACAGGCAATAATACAAACGAGATGCAAACTTATGCGATGATAACAGAAGATCTAGGGTCGTGTTCGTGAAGAACACGAGTGTTGACACATCTTATCCTATATATTTATAAGTCAACTAAACATGAGAAAAGGGCATAAATGTTAATATCAACTTAGAATAGGGTGCCACTAACAGTTTTTCTGGAGATTTGGTAAATTATATAAATCCAGGAACCATTCGGGAAAAGTGCAAAAAGAATCAAATCTAGAAGACTCCAGAAGGCTCCGGAACTCAACGAGACTTGGCACCCAAGAAAGAAGCATCTAGAAGAAGCGACGGACCACCTGGCCGAAGTGGGCCCCGAGGGGGGCCCACCCCAGCCCGATCGGCCTGGTGGTGGGGCCGGTCGGCCTCCCCCGGGCGCCACCTCAGCCCTACTTCCAGAAGGTTCTTCCACCGCCTATGAGGATCAATCTAAACCACTCGTTAGGTCGGTTTGATCAAATGGCGCACGTCTACCCCTCAGGGCTATATAAGCAGCCCCCCTGCCCCTTGGTAGAGGCATCTGGAAACCTGAGTTTGCATACACCAGATCAAGTCATCAAGTCAGAGATACTACGCCCTAGAAACACCATATAGCGAAGTAGCTAGCTAGTCTAGATCTAGGAGGAGGCAAGGCATCTACTTGGCTCCTGATCGTCTAGAGGCTGATCGAGATACTGATCTAGCTTCGCTCTTGTAAGTTCTTATCTAGTTCCTTACATTTGTTATACAGACCTATGTTCTTATCATTGATTATATTCGACATTATATGCTTTGGTGTTTATTATGATTACATGTTTAGCATAGTTGATTTGCCTTTATATTCATGTATGGAGTCAGATAGCCCTCACCTAGATCATTTGTTAACATGGGTGAACGGTAAAGACAGTGTAAGCGTGGTGCTTATATTGTATTTATCTGCGATTGCACCCTATATGCCGGGTCGTGTGGTAGATCGTGGTGGTGACAGCACTATTGAGTCCTTCGCAGTCCACCCCCCGTGTATAGGACTAGTGGAGCCTTATACTGTTTGGGTTGTTTCAAGTTTCGGCCTTGATCCTCCTGGATAGTCTCCCCATGGATTGATATAATAGTTCTTCTTCCATGATTGTTAAATGTTTGCACTAATCATAGTTTGCATTGACATATAGTTTAGAGTTACCGAGGAGTATCCTCTCTAACTAGACTTTGCTATGTTTCTCTTGCTATAGTGACACTTTCTAGCTGCTCATGATGTTATGACTTGAACAATGCTATCAATATCTTTATCTTTATGTGACTTACCCCTGTTTATAGCAATTGATATATTTTGGCCACTCTACATTATAAAACTGAGAGATGAGCATGTATTAGCTATTATGGATTAGAAAGACTTCTTTCCCTGTGGTAGAATATAAATACGATACCTGGTTTTACTCCTGGTTAAAATGCTACAATGGTATATTCATATCTGTGCGCTTGCGGATTCCCAGTTTATATATATCTTCTTTTCTAGAGGTCCAAGGCATATGTAAGAGTACCATATCCATGCGTTTTCTGGCACACCAGTCAGGGCTGACAACCTATATCGAGTTGTGCTATGAATCGTGTCGGAGTTCACCTTTTAGTTTAATCTGAAAGCAACATCTGATATACACTTAGCATCATGTTAAGATATACCTTTCCATTTCTAGTGCCGTCGATAGAGATGGATCTTATATCCGTTTCTAGTCGATGACGTTAGCAATGTCAACAAGCATTTTTGGCGCCGTTGCCAGGGAAAGAAAGTCTATAGCCTAGATGAAAAAGTTTCAGTAATAGCATGCATGCATCTCTCACACATAATGTATCGAGAACCCAAATTATCATTGCTTAAACAGGCTTACCCTTATTCTTTCCACTTTTGTCTATCTTATTTCAGGGTAATGTATGAATAAGAATCTTCTAGAAAACTTCGTTTTAGATCCAGAGAAAATCTTAAGGAAGGCAAGGTCAAAGCTCAGGTCTCCTGATTCTCGGCCCATGACTTCTGCCTTGGGAGATTCAACAGCGTGAAGCTTAACACCCACGTTTGAAGTAATGGCAAACAAGTCCCTACGCGAATACTCCGCACCGACCCCGGACAACATTCGTACTGGTCCGACAGTCGCTGTAGGAAATGCTGCTTTTGAGCTCAAGCCTGCACTGATCAACATGGTACAAGCTAGCCAATTTTGTGGAAAAGCTCATGAAGATGCCAACAAACACCTTCAACATTTCTTGGAGATTGTAGCACCTTCACGATCAAAGATGTGCCAAGTGATGCAGTCCTACTTCGTTTATTCCCATTCTCATTATTGGGGCGAGCGAAGCAATGGTTTTACTCCAAGAAAGACAAATTTACAACTTGGACATTGTGTTCTACTGCCTTTCTGGCAAAGTTCTTTCCTACAGGCAAAACCAATGCCTTACGGGGGAAAATTTTGAGTTTCCAGCAGCAACACAAGGAATCTGTTCCTGAAGCATGGGAGCGCTTTCAAGACTACATTTCAGAATACCCACATCATGGAATGGAAAACTGGTTGCTCTTGCAGACCTTCTACCACGGGCTCTCTACCAACACCCGTGAAACGATGGATGCTGCAGCTGGAGGTGCTTTCCTGTCCCTTACACTTACTCAAGCTACTAACCTTGTGGAAAAGATGGCGTCCAATCAAGCTTGGAACGAGGAATGTCAACCCCGCAAGAAAGAAAGAGGAATGCACCAGCTCAAGGAGGTAGACATGCTGTCTGCCAAAATGGATTTACTGATGAAGAGGCTTGAAGACAAAGCCCCTGAGAAGAAGGAAGTCATGCAACTCTTCGAATCCCGCATGACCTGTGAAGAGTGTGGAAACACTGGACACTCAGGGAGTCAATGCCCTCAGCTGGAGGAGGACGTGAACTACATCAACAATAACAACCAATATCGTCCCCAGCAGAATCAAGGATGGACTCAGCAGAGGACCAACTACCCAGGTAACTATTCAGGTAATTATCAAGGTAATAATTCTTCCAATAATTTCTCACCTTTAAGAGACTTAGTCCAAAACCAGGGTAGAATTATGGATAATCTGTCTAAGAAGTTAGCTTCCAATGATAAAATGCTAGAAACTATTAGTAATAAAATGGAAAGTTTTTCTTCTGCCATCAAGAACCAACATAGCTTTAATAAAATGCTAGAATCTCAGATTTCTCAGCTGGCATCATCTGTTCCCACGGCTAACCGAGGTAAGATTCCGGGCCAGCTGGAAGAATTAGAATCTGCAAATCTTGTCGATATCTATTCTGCAGATCTGTGTTCGAGTAAGAGAGAAGAAGGCCCAAGATGGACTGACTGGGGCATGCCCGCCAAAAGAGGAGATCCAGGAAGGCCCATCATCACCATCACTATTGGAGCCTACACCTTCAAGAATGCACTTTGTGACTTTGGGTCTAGCGTCAACATAATGCCTAAGGTAATATATAAGAAAATCAATGGTTCACCTTTATTGTATACAACCATGTGCTTGCAGCTTGCAGACCTGTCACTATGCTACCCCGAGGGCATCCTAGACGACGTATGTCTAGGGGTAGGACGCTCCTATGTGGCTGCCGACTTCGCTGTTGTCGAGACTAGGGGAAGTGAGAACGCTCCAATCATTTTGGGACGTCCTTTCCTTGCCACAGCCAAAGCCATCATCTATGCCGACGCCGCTAAGATCGTCTTCACCATCAATGGGAGAAAGGAGAGATTCAATTTCAAGAACAAGATCCTAAAAGCTCCTGCACACCCCCGATATCCTTACCCCCAAGAACACGAGCCAGTTGTCTAGAAGAAGAGAAGAGATAGAAAGAGGAATAAGAAGAACAATCGACCTCAACTGCATGTGGAGGAAGTTTGGATGATCAACACGATTCAATCAGAGAATGAGAACCTGTTCCCTTCACCATTACTGCCAAAGCTTGAAGACCCTGGAGTTCCATCAATCCACTGCTCCATCAATCAATGGAACTTCCAGCGAGTTGTCTGCGACACGGGATCGGGCACTAACCTAATGTCTAAGGTAACCTACGAATTAATATATGGTGACCTGCCTTTGTATTCCACATATATAATGTTGCAGATGGCGGATCAATCACAACGGTTCCCGGAAGGAATTGCACGAGATGTACCTGTCAAGATAAAGGACCACTATGTCCTGACTGACTTTTTAGTCATAGACATGGGAGATGAGCAAGATCCTCCCATCGTGCTTGGAAGACCATTCCTGAACACAACAAGAGCAATCATCTACATCAGGACTGGCGAGATCCACTTCCAGTTCAGAATTGAAAAGGTACATTGCTACTTCAATACTAATACTGATCCTGAGCAGCCCAAGAAGAACAAGACGCGGAGACGCCTTTAGAAATTACAACGCAAGCTGAACACAAAGTTGATGGATGTCAAGAACATTGAAGAAGAGATCAAGGAGAAGTCCGCTCAGCTTCTACCAGCCCAGTATTCTGAACCTGTTACTCCAGAAAGGTCTCCACCGAAGAAACAAGTTTGGAGGAAGAAAGATCAAAGTACACCTTCGGAAGACCAATCACTACCCGCGTCATCAACTGATCAATCAATGGCCACTACATCTACGCCATGGGAGTAAGTACTCTAAACTCTCGCCGAGAGGTAACTCGGTATTTATCTTTATATTCTGCACTGCATATTTAGATTAGCATGTTTATTTCCCTATACCTGCATTGAAAAAAATCATAAAAATATTTTCTGC
Organism: Cenchrus fungigraminus; assembly: GCA_036936925.1. Classification (NCBI taxonomy): domain Eukaryota; kingdom Viridiplantae; phylum Streptophyta; class Magnoliopsida; order Poales; family Poaceae; genus Cenchrus; species Cenchrus fungigraminus. The sequence goes on from CM072773.1 coordinate 66,092,533, forward strand.
TTTTGCATTCTTTAAGGCCCCATGTACTCCGTACCGTGGCGGCATAAAAAAAATATATTTTTGCATTCACATGTTTTTGCATTTAGCAACCCTTTTGCATATAAAAATTCACAAAAAAAAATATGTGGGCACATGAAGGTCCACACATTTCAGAAAAACCCAAAAAGAAGTGGGCACATGAAGGATCACAGCATAATCCTAGAATTTGTTCCTTCGGGTATGTGCGAGACTAATATTTACAGGGAGAATTTAATAAGGACCTGAAGGCAAACAAGTTCCAAGGATGAGTCAAGAATCACTTCAAGATCCAGCTTGGGGGAGAGCACCCCAGTTATCACGATAAGTATCACTATCCTATGTTTTTAGCTAGTTATTTGAGTATTAGTTAAAAGTCTTAGTTTGAATAAAATGCTAGAGTCTGCTAGTTGGCTTTTCTCTTTAATAATGATCTTGATGATATATGCTTGGAGATGATGAATAGTTGCTCTGCCATAATCCCTTTTAAAGTGCTTAGTTTTCAGACCTAGATTCTCCTGAAGCTTAAATGCTTAATTTGCTCTAAACCCAAAACTTGTGCAAGTACATGCTTAATCTGAGTCTAGGCCTTGAAAGATGATTCATGAAAAGTTGAGCTGCTATTGATCATTTTCCTAGAGAAGCTTGATTCCTGGATTTATCTTAAAAATCATGAAATTTTATATGATGAGTTCCTGTGTCTATGATCCTTAAGAGCTTGTCATACACATCAAGATCATTCCATTCCACCATTTATGCTGCTTCTGACATGGAAGTACGCATTTTCCATCAAGCCATACAGCTCATGCAACTCTAGGATATATCTCTCTCAATGTTAAAAAGGATTCTGGGGCTACATTCGAAAAAAAACAAAGAGAGGAAAAAGTGAGAAGAGAGAGGGAGGGAAAAGGACAATTGTCATACTAGGCGAGAAGGGCCTACCTCCCTAAAATAAATTTAGAGATGAATAATGGACACGTGTCCGAGGGCGAGTAGAGCCCACATCTCTAAGGAGAGAGAAAAATGGACAAAAGTCCGGGGCAAGTAGAGCCCACCTCTCCAAGAATGGAAAGCCCAGATCTTAAAAATCTTAGAAAGAGAGATATAGTCCAAGAGCTAGGCTAAAAGGCTTACCACCTTTCACCCTCATCCATCCAACACTATCATCGATACATATCTTGCCAAGTGTGACTCCATGCTTGAGAAGGTCATACACAGGATCTCTGAGTTTTATCTGAAAAATGTGCAAAACCCCAGGATGATAGCTGATCAAAGAATTTGAGATATACTGCTTGACTTGATTGTTTTGTCTTTTATTTGCTCAAGATTTATGAAAAGGCTATGCTTAAGGGTTGAAAGTAAGAGAGAGCAATCTTGTTGAGGAGAATTGGTTTTGAAAACCATAGTACTTTTGAGGTGTGAAAGCGTTGTAGTAACTCCTGATCCTGCTAAAGCATATCTTTGCTAGGGACTAGCAAAGGGTAAGCTTGGGGGAGTTTGTTGACACATCTTATCCTATATATTTATAAGTCAACTAAACATGAGAAAAGGGCATAAATGTTAATATCAACTTAGAATAGGGTGCCACTAACAGTTTTTCTGGAGATTTGGTAAATTATATAAATCCAGGAACCATTCGGGAAAAGTGCTAAAAGAATCAAATCTAGAAGACTCCAGAAGGCTCCGGAACTCAACGAGACTTGGCACCCAAGAAAGAAGCATCTAGAAGAAGGGACGGACCACCTGGCAGAAGTGGGCCCCGAGGGGGGCCCACCCCAGCCCGATCGGCCTGGTGGTGGGGCTGGTCGGCCTCCCCCGGGCGCCACCTCAGCCCTACTTCCAGAAGGTTCTTCCACCGCCTATGAGGATCAATCTAAACCACTCGTTAGGTCGGTTTGATCAAACGGCGCGTGTCTACCCCTCAGGGCTATATAAGCAGCCCCCCTGCCCCCTGGCAGAGGCATCTGGAAACCTGAGTTTGCATACACCAGATGATGAGGACATCTTCCTCCACTATTACCCGTTGGCAAAGACGCAACATGGGCCGAAGCCCAGTTGTAGTCAGGCGGCGACCGTGTGAGCCTCATTATCCCACCTTGCTTAGCTTGGGAGGAGGAAGTCACCTTAAAAGGGAGAGCCACCCTTCCCCTATCAGACTAGTCTTTTGGGGCGATTGGGCCTTTCCCCGAGAGGTGCGCCGGAGTGCGGTGCTAAGGTTGTAGAGGAGTATGGTGCTAAGATTGTCGAGGTGCAACAGGAGGCCCTAGTGGCGTGTAGCCGGATCAGTGTGTCATGCTTCGGCCGGATCAGTGTGTCGTTATTTCGGCTGCCGGAGCTAAGGTTACGGGGGCCAGATTGTACGTATCTGAAGCTGGAATCTTGGGGGCCAGGTCGTGTGTACCTGAAGCCAGATTTGTGGGGGCCAGATCTTGCATATCTGAAGCTGGACCGGTGTGTCGGGCTTTTCATCCAACCCCACCTGGGCCGGACTCATCATTTGGTATCAGGGCTGGGCTCTTGTTAAGAAGGGGAGAATAATGAGGACATCTTCCTCCACTATTACCTGTTGGCAAAGACGCAACATGGGCCGAAGCCCAGTTGTAGTCGGGCGGCGACCGTGCGAGCCTCATTATCCCACCTTGCTTAGCTTGGGAGGAGGAAGTCACCTTAAAAGGGAGAGCCACCCTTCCCCTATCAGACTAGTCTTTTGGGGCGATTGGGCCTTTCCCCGAGAGGTGCGACGGAGTGCGGTGCTAAGGTTGCAGAGGAGTATGGTGCTAAGATTGTCGAGGCGCAACAGGAGGCCCTAGTGGCGTGTAGCCGGATCGGTGTGTCATGCTTCGGCCGGATCGGTGTGTCGTTATTTCGGCTGCCGGAGCTAAGGTTACGGGGGCCAGATTGTACGTATCTGAAGCTGGAATCTTGGGGGCCAGGTCGTGTGTACCTGAAGCCGGAATTGTGGGGGCCAGATCATGCATATCTGAAGCTGGACCGGTGTGTCGGGCTTTTCATCCAACCCCACCTGGGCCGGACTCATCACCAGATCAAGTCATCAAGTTAGAGATACTACGCCCTAGAAACACCATATAGCAGAGTAGCTAGCTAGTCTAGATCTAGGAGGAGGCAAGGCATCTACTTGGCTCCTGATCGTCTAGAGGCTGATCGAGATACTGATCTAGCTTCGCTCTTGTAAGTTCTTATCTAGTTCCTTACATTTGTTATACAGACATATGTTCTTATCAATGATTATATTCGACATTATATGCTTTGGTGTTTATTATGATTACATGTTTAGCATAGTTGATTTGCCTTTATATTCATGTATGGAATCGTATAGCCCTCACCTAGATCATTTGTTAACATGGGTGAACGGTAAAGACAGTGTAAGCGTGGTGCTTATATTGTATTTATCTGTGATTGCACCCTATATGCCGGGTCGTGTGGTAGATCGTGGTGGTGACAGCACTATTGAGTCCTTCGCAGTCCACCCCCCGTGTATAGGACTAGTGGAGCCTTATACTGTTTGGGTTGTTTCAAGTTTCGGCCTTGATCCTCCTGGATAGTCTCCCCATGCATTGATATAATAGTTCTTCTTCCATGATTGTTAAATGTTTGCACTAATCATAGTTTGCATTGACATATAGTTTAGAGTTACCGAGGAGTATCCTCTCTAACTAGACTTTGCTATGTTTCTCTTGCTATAATGACACTTTCTAGCTGCTCATGATGTTATGACTTGAACAATGCTATCAATATCTTTATCTTTATGTGACTTACCCCTGTTTATAGCAATTGATATATTTTGGCCACTCTACATTATAAAACTGAGAGATGAGCATGTATTAGCTATTATGGATTAGAAAGACTTCTTTCCCTGTGGTAGAATATAAATACAATACCTGGTTTTACTCCTGGTTAAAATGCTACAATGGTATATTCATATCTTTGCGCTTGCGGATTCCCAGTTTATATATATCTTCTTTTCTAGAGATCCAAGGCATATGTAAGAGTACCATATCCATTCGTTTTCTGGCACACCAGTCAGGGCTGACAACCTATATCGAGTTGTGCTATGAATCGTGTCGGAGTTCACCTTTTAGTTTAATCTGAAAGCAACATCTGATATACACTTAGCATCATATTAAGATATACCTTTGCATTTCTGGTGCCGTCGATAGAGATGGATCTTATATCCGTTTCTAGTCGATGACGTTAGCAATGTCAACAACGAGCCTCTAACTTATGAACAAATGCAAAAGTATGAATTACTTGTTCGTCAACTAGATCGAGGAGGCACGTTCATGAAGAATGTGAGCCTCTAAATGATGAACGAACGAAGAACTCAAGAACAACTCATTCATGTATGAGAGCCACTTTAGTCTAAATAGGAAATAATGAAATACTCACTTTAGTCTAAATGAAGAACAGCATCGCTCACGAGATACAAGGGGACGATGGATGATGAACGAATCATCACCACCTCACCTCTACTCATCCACACACTCCTCTCTACCTAGCACCACCTAGTCTAGATCTTCCACACACACACACTCATGGTGGGATGAGGTTTCACCTCCACCAAGAGAGAATGAGAGAGGGAGAAGAGGCAAAGGTGAGAAATGGCTTCAAGTGTGCTTCACACTATTCTTACCACCCTCTCCTCCTATTTATAGGCTTGTGCAACCGGCGTGAGAGCTCCCAAACACCCCGGGGATGGCCTCTAGGACCAATGGGCGAGCTCCACGTGGAAGGCCGGGATGAACCGCCCTTAAGGCAGTTCGGCCGATCCTAGGGGTCGGCCGACCCCTAGGTGGCACCTTTCGTGCGGTGCTTTCTCCAGGAGGCTGTCATGTGGGTACTGAGGTCGGTTCCCGGTGTCCACGTGGTTTGGAGGCGGTTTAGGCCCTCTGGTGGGCCATAGGATCCATGTGATGTCTGCATGGCGGCTTCTGATTCGCCGAGGCTTCCTTCCTTGGATTGGTGATGTCATGGATCCAGGGGATGCTTGCAGCAGCCTCTCATTGGCTGAGCTTAACTTGCTAGGACCATGAGGGTGTCTTTTCTCTTCATTTCTTATGACAAACACCTGCATTCAACTTAGCATAGCCACTGGTGGAATTTGTCAGTTTAAACCCCTATTCTAGTGTGGATGCTTAGTTCTTATGATAAAATGCAGGGGTTGACGGCCCTAAATTAGGTACTTAACAGCCGTCAACAACTCCCCCACACTTGCCTTTGCTCATCCCAAGCGAAAGGGAAGATCACATGAGTTTAAACCAAAGGTATAGAACAAGCATAAGCGTTATTCCAGGTCATACCTCGCTCTTGTGAACTCTGTGGATTGGCTACAATGCCATCTTGGGTAGTTGATAAGAGGAATGACCATGAATCGAGTCTCTTAAGCACCTGTTGGTCAGTACTTGGGGTTTTCATGATAGTTTTTATAGAAAAAGAATTGCTCTGCCCTCCTTCTTTGATTCTCTCGGATCGCTCAATGTGGATATGTCCTCACCAAGGCATTAGATTGCCTTTCTTCACCCTACTTCTAATAATGGCTGTATTTGGAGCTCAAGGTAGGTATGAATGATAGGGCATACTTGCATCACATATATTGCAAAGTCAAAAACTGGATCCTCAGAGAAAATCAAATCATACAATCAGATCAAGATGTGCACATGTATGGGTACGGTGAGTATGGTAAGGTGGATACTAGGCCCAAAGTGGGTGCTAGAGATTACCATATATATATGATGAATGTTGATTGATGATGAGGTGGACACTAGCCCCGGAGTGGATACTAGTTATCACCATCTAGATTATGGAACTCCTTTTTGCATGATTCTCCCTCTAGTATAAAAATCTTTTGAGAACATGGCTATCTCTATTTTTTTCCGTGGACCTTCATGTGTCCAACTCTCTTTTTTTCGATACTAGACCTTCATGTGTCCACTATTTTTTTTAAAAAATAGCCATGTCTCTTGTGTAACAAAAACTAGGAGGGAGAGATCAAGCTTATGGAGCCTTATTTTCACGGAATGGATTAATGATACAATGCTAACTTCTAGTGTAGAAGCATAGCAAGGGGGAAATGGTGGTGTGCACATGAATCTTGACCATGAAAGTAATGAAAAGAATTCTCACAAGGGTCACAGAATTTGGCAAAGCTCAATGCAATAACAAGCAGCGTACGAGTATAAGTTTTTCAACTAAAAACATCATATGGCTTTGGTAGGACGGTGGCACATCAAAGAGGAGCTTTGCAAGAGCATTTTTTTTCGAAAAAAAAATTATCCCAAGGGCCGGAACCAACAGAGTTAAGATCATGTCATCAAGTCATATCTCACTTGCTAATTACTTAGATAAGCATGTTGTCCTTATGATGATATTGTTCACAAGCCTCAAGGTTATAAATGAGGAATAAAACTTACGCATGTCAACCCTAGGCATGGAGTAAGAATTACCATAGATTTCATGAGTTGATTTATCAAACATGAGTGCACAAACTCAGAAATCATGGTGAAGAGGAAGAGATGCAAACCAGCGCTAGTTTCTGTGTTGACCAGACGGGGGTTCCTGTGATGCGCACGAATGCATGTCCCGTTCAGGTTCTCTAAGCATGGTCGACCGTAAGTGCTGTGTGAGCGTAGTGTGGGTGCAATAATAATCCGTCGTGTTCGCATCTGGAGAGTGTAACTCTCCCCCACACTGTTTTGTACCTGGGTGCAGTTCTTCGATACAAAAAAAAGCAAAAACAAAAATAACTAACACACGAGTGATTCAACCGGGTTACATGACCGGTGGAGCCAAAATTTATTCATTCAAGTTCACTAATAAAAAAAGAATTAGGCGCTTACACAAATGATGGAATAAAGGAAATAAATGGAAGGGAAACAAATTAAGGGAAATAAATTAAATCTAACTTAAGCGCCTATGAAGGGAAATAAAAGCGGGGCACGACCCTCTACTCAGCATCATAGAGGTCCTCGTGCCCCGTGGCCACGAAGAGGCGCCTCATCTTGGCGCACAGGCCACTGTGAAGATCACGGAGGACATCTCTAAGCTCAGCCAGATCCATCTTCTGCTCCGCACGAATGGTCTTCAGCTTCTCGCACTCCCTGCCTAGTTCCTCCACTAGTGGGGTCATCCTGGCTGCAGTGGGAGTCTTAGGAGATCGCTCAGGCGCCCGAGCCCTCTCCCTCGACTTCCTGGATGCCCGTGGTGTGGAGCTGCTGCCCAACTCAAATTCTTCATTGGTTTCCTTCAAAGTCGGAGGTGCACGGCTGCTCTTCCTACTGGTGCTGTCTGGGCTAGCGAACCTAGGCTTCCCAGGCTGAGAGACTGGTGGAGGCGATGATGGCATAGCATGGGTCGAACGGCCTCTCACTCCGGAGGCTCCCGGAACGTTGAGCCGAGGTGGTGGAACCACCCGTGGTGGCGGAGTTGCTGAGGGTCGTGGCCGGACCTCCACCTTCCTTTGGTAGGGGCTGCTGGCACGCCCCCGTGGCTTCCTCGCTTTCCCGGGCGAGGCAGATCAGCTGGAAGTGCATGGAACCGGGGGTGTAAAAGGCGGCACAGCCATCCCCTTGAGCTCTGAAGTTCCGTCGATGGTGGCGCTCGGTCCTTGGTTTCCAACCGGAGGACGGGAGGCGAGCGGCGGCACCTCAAAGATGCACGCGACCTCCATAGGTGCCACCCCTGTGGGAGACGCAGCAATGGTTGGGACATCCCCCTCAACGGGTTCACCGGAGGAGGGTGCCGTGGCGAAGGGGACAAGGCTCTTGTCGGCCATGGGGACTACCGCAACGGTGAACGAGGGAGGTGAGCAGGGGAGGCAAGGGTTCTGCATGACGCAAAACTCTGTCACGCGGTGAGAGAAGGGTTTCTGGAGGACGAAAGAGTGCGCACGCGAAAAACGAGAGGCGGTGGCGGCCCTAGGGGGTCGGCCGACCTAGGGGGTCGGCCGAACCCATCTGGGCTCCGCTGGGCCTCAGCTTCGGCGTGCGGGTTCTGGCGGGGCTCAGGGTCTCTAGGTCGGGTGGCCCACCAAATCTAAGGTCGGAGGCTTCAGCAAGGGCTAGAGTGGAGTTTCGGGCATAATACTGCCTTCTATTCCAAACAACTTTACTTTAACCTCTTTATACTTTAATGGCTCAACTTGGGGACTTTACCTGGACTCATACCTTAATGAAGAGTTTTTGTTGCCCTGTTGCTCATATCGTCCATTTTCTCCTGATGATATCCTCCTACTCTGCCCTGTGGTCCTCCTTGCAGGTTCCTTTATGATAGGATGTATTTTCTTTCCTTCATGGTTAGTGCATATGCACGATGCAAGCTGTATATATGGCGAAACAGAGGTGATCCTTACAACCATCCTAAGGGAACTATGATGGGTAACCTTAGGAAGGGAGCGCAGCTAGCAAGGCTATAGCACTACGGACGAGAGATGATAGAGGTGCTGGAGTTGAGCACAAAATCCGGGCCTAAGGCCTAGAGTGCTCTAAGAGTGAAGTTTTTCACCTCTAGAACTCAATGATGATCGGGCCCCAGCTTGAGTAAGTGAAAGTTTATGGGTCGAACGATCATTTGAGCTGAAGGTCGAGAGTGACGGACTTGCTAGTTCATCCTCTCCTTGGGTTGACAAGGGACCTCACCCTCACCTAAGTGGGATGACACCTAAGCTAACCCAAGCTTCCAACAGAAGTGTAAAGAATAGGTGTGTAACCACACTCCCGTAGGGCATCGATCAGGTCAAGAAGTGAGGAGTAGGATTTACATCCACTTGACTGGATCGGCATCGGTCTTAGCTGAACTTAAGATGATGAGATGGATTGCTTAGCTAGACCGGATATAAGTTCGTGCTTCCGTAAGCCAAAGATATGGAAGTTTTACTGTGCCAGGGCTCGTGTCTTAACACAACCCTCAGTGTGGCGGCACTTCGGATTGAGCCTTGACATGAAGCACGAGAAACTTCTTCCGTGACCTCTCCTGGAGAGTTGCGAGCAAGGTTGAAGTGATCCTCCCCGCTAGGAATGATTCTTCTTCCTCGACTACTACCCTCCTCCTTCCCTTGAGACTAAGTCTCGAAGGCCGGGTTTTTAATAGAAGAAAAGATACGGGAATCTAGGGGCAGAATTTGCACTAAATGCTCTTTCCCATAGATTCCTGCCAGTGAGGAGTGATATCTTCGACTAGAGCACAGAGAAGTTTGGCATGTGAGCTCAGGCTCTCTCGAGGATTGGCTTAGGTATTTCAACATTTTCTCGTTTGGTTACCTCGTCACTCGAGTCAGGTGGGGAGCTGAAATCTCGGATTTCTCGTAGAATTTCCAGTCCCTATTCTGGCTCTAAGAACACAAAGGCACCTCCCGAAATGGCATCAAGCATCATGCCAAAATCTCTTCGTAAACCAAACCGGAAATGCTGCAAGAGCACAGGGTCGGGTAGACCAAGGATCGGGCATGTTTCAACCAAAGAGGCAAAACGATGTCATGCCATGCCTAAGGTTTCCTTCTCTCTTTGTTTGAAATTGAGGATTGCCATCCTTAAGGAAATGACACGCCGCACCGGAAAGAATCGAGTGCAAAAAGATGCTCTTAATTCCTCCCAATGTAGGTGGTTGCAACCAAAACAATGGTACCAAGATTTTGCTTCCCCGAAGAGGGAGAACGGAAACAGGTTCCTCTTAAGAACATCTTGTGTTGCCCCCGTTTTACCCTGGGTAGAACACAATTGCTCAAAATCTCTTACGTGATCATAGGGATTCTCATGACTCATCCCCGAGAAGGGTTTTTCCTCAACTAGCTTCATGAGAGATGGGTGAACCACACAAGGTGTTATAAGAGCAGGTTGTCTCCAGAAAGTTGATTCCATGGTTTCACTCATAATGGGCAGAAGGTGTGTACAAGGATAACCTTCCTGGGATAGCGGGGGTAAAGGTAGAACAAAAGGAAAACAAAAGATACGAGGATAGTCGGGTTCGTAGATTCTCGACAACCGTTCCCTGGCAACGGCGCCAGAAATGCTTGTTGGTATTTCTTAACGTCACCACTATGGCGCCGGGATAGCGTGAGCATGTAAGAATCACCCGGGTATACTGACGGGTGCGAACGAATCCGCAAGCGCACAGATACACCGTTGTAGCACTTCACCTCAGGAGTATTCCCAAGGGTATCGAATCCAAGGAACGGTATGGGGGACTCTACGAGTGACTAACCAAGGGAACACAGTCCCTGCTAAGGTAGGTGAGTGATGTGAAGTCTCCTGTAGGTTCTCGATTCTAGAGAGGCACAAGCTCGGATAAGATCTCGCTTCGGACACCGGCCCCTCCTGACTATAACAGTTGGTTCACGGCAAAGGGTCGCCTACACGCTGTATCTGAACGTGGGGGATTTCAGAGGGTCCAACGGCTGTCACTACCGCGACCTACCCCAAGAGAAACCGTGGGATACAGGGCATTCGAAGGATAACCAGCAGTCTAGACACCACGTCTACACCGCCGACTACTACTATAGCACGGCTACGTCTGACGTGCCGTAGAAACACTATAGCACTCCGTATAAATACGGAGCGACGAACCCGCGAGGTTGAGCTAGACCTTACTCGTCACTGAATCAATTCGCGCGAGGAGATATGATTGATACTTGGTCTAAATCAGATACGCATGAGCTCACTATATTCTAATAGACAGGAAATCATACAAACGAGATGCAAACTTATGCGATGATAACAGAAGGTCTAGGGTCGTGTTCGTGAAGAACACGAGCCTCTAACTTATGAACAAACGCAAAAGTATGAATTACTTGTTCGTCAACTAGATCAAGGAGGCACGTTCATGAAGAACATGAGCCTCTAAATGATGAACGAACGAAGAACTCAAGAACAACTCATTCATGCATGAGAGCCACTTTAGTCTAAATAGGAAATAATGAAATACTCACTTTAGTCTAAATGAAGAATAGCATCGCTCATGAGATACAAGGGGACGATGGATGATGAACGAATCATCATTACCTCACCTCTACTCATCCACACACTCCTCTCTACCTAGCACCACCTAGTCTAGATCTTCCACACACACACACTCATGGTGGGATGAGGTTTCACCTCCACCAAGAGAGAATGAGAGAGGGAGAAGAGGCAAAGGTGAGAAATGGCTTCAAGTGTGCTTCACACTATTCTTACCACCCTCTCCTCCAATTTATAGGCTTGTGCAACCAGCGTGAGAGCTCCCAAACACCCCGGGGATGGCCTCTAGGACCAATGGGCGAGCTCCACGTGGAAGGCCGGGATGAACCGCCCTTATGGAGGTTCGGCCGATCCTAGGGGTCGGCCGTCCCCTAGGTGGTGCCTTTCGTGCGGTGCTTTCTCCAGGAGGCTGTCATGTGGGTCCTGAGGTCGGTTCCCGGTGTCCACATGGTTTGGAGGCAGTTTAGGCGCTCTGGTGGGCCATAGGATCCATGTGATGTCTGCATGGCGGCTTCTGATTCGCCGAGGCTTCCTTCCTTGGATTGGTGATGTCATGGATCCAGGGGATGCTTGCATGCAGCCTCTCATTGGCTGAGCTTAACTTGCTAGGACCATGAGGGTGTCTTTTCTCTTCATTTCTTATGCCAAATCCCTGCATTCAACTTAGCATAGCCACTGGTGGAATTTGTCAGTTTAAACCCCTATTCTAGTGTGGATGCTTAGTTCTTATGATAAAATGCAGGGGTTGACAGCCCTAAATTAGGTACTTAACAGCCGTCAACAACTCCCCCACACTTGCCTTTTGCTCGTCCCAAGCAAAAGGGAAGATCACATGAGTTTAAACCAAAGGTATAGAACAAGCATAGGAGTTATTCCAGGTCATACCTCGCTCTTGTGAACTCTGTGGATTGGCTACAATGCCATCTTGGGTAGTTGATAAGAGGAATGACCATGAATCGAGTCTCTTAAGCACCTGTGGATGCTTAGTTCTTATGATAAAATGCAGGGGTTGACGGCCCTAAATTAGGTACTTAACAACCGTCAACAAAGGGCCAGTAGGTTTGGGCACTATTGTGTTCTCTTGTCTCTGGCATGACTCTGATGCAGAACTTGCACGCATCCTGAATCCTATCAGCTTCCCATCTGCATTCCTTTCTGGTGGAAATCTTGGTGCCGTAGAAGTAACAGATACAAAGCCTTGAGATCCTGACTGGCTAAACTCCCCCACAGTTGTTGATGGTGGCATGGTAGAAGGAGGAGTTGTTGTGACGATGCTGGGAGTAGTAGTTCAAATCGGTTGAGAAACCGGCAACACTTCATTGAACCTCTTGTTGGCAATAAATGAAAAAGTCATTCCAGGTTGATAATATGCTGGTCCCTTGAATGAGCGCATGACTTCTTCTCTGAGAACCTCCTTCACGCTGTTCTGCAATGAATTTTTGAAGACAGAAGACTGATCGATCAAAGTGTGATGCATAACTTTTGTCATCATCTTGTAATTTTCTAGGTTCGGCCTGCACTATGCACCTCGCGCACGGCGCAACCCTCTCGACGTGCCTTGCACCTACCACAAGGGTGCGAAGCACACACTCTGCAGGTGGCGCCTGCGGAAGAAGATCGACCAAGAGCTTCCCCGGCGTGCCAAACGACCCACCCAGTCCCTGGACTGTGGTGAGTTCCAGAAGGTCTGTGTCCACATCTCCCCCAACGACTCAGACATTGTCTTCCGCCAAGTGCTCATAGTCTCCGAGAATGAACCACCCTGCGTCAGCGCGCTGAACTCCGAGGAGGCGGCCCGCATCCAAGGCAACACCCTGCGTGCCCAACGACGTGGGGATGAACAGCGCCGTGGAGCTCTCCCCTGCGCTCGTGACCTACGCGTGGAGTTCGAGGAGGCTGGGATTCCGACATTTAATAGCCCCCAGGCCAACCTGGGTGCTGCCATCACACGACTCCAGCAAGCTCCGATGACGCCCGAAGCTGAGCAGGCTATCGCGTACCTCCGGGTCGCTAACGCCCTGGTGGAGGAGAAGAGCGCGGCCTCTAAGGCCGCCACGTCTTCATAGACGCGCCACTCACGCAGTCGATCCCATCGAACTCAGCGTAGCCACCTCTCCCCCATCCGGGAAGAGGTCGCTCAGCACAACCCTGAGCAGCCCAACGCTGCCAATGGTGGCGACCTCCGCGTCAACCTCGACGCCAACAGGAGCGCTCGCGATGCGCGCAGTTACGTCGACTAGCGCCACCGCGAGGGCGGGGAGCGCGAGCTACGTCATCGCGCGGAGTACGATCGCGAGTAAGGCCCCCCTGGTGCCGTCCACCGCATCATGGAACACGAGTAGCGCGACCGCCATGACGTCGAGAACCGGTGACATGCTGCATACGACGCCGAGCACGGCAACCCAGGGGTTGCCCAGGGCAACTAGGGTCGGCAGCCGCACTCCCAAGTCGTCATCCCAGAGCGTAGTGTCCACTCCGCACCCATAGAAGCCGCCCCAGCTCGAGGCACTAGTGACAACCTAGCTGTCAGTGCCTTCCCAGCACTGGCTCCCTGTCTCAGGATAGTGGACTACCCCGAGAACTTCAAGCCCAACATCAAGGAGTACGATGGGCGCTCGGACCCCAACATCTGGTTGTTGACCTACTACGTCGCCGTCAAGGTGGCTGGCGGCAGCTTCGACCAGATGGCGGCCTACTTCCTGTTGGTCATAGGAAAGGCCCTCTCGCTATGGCTCAACAGCCTCGAGCCAGGCAGCATCAAGTCCTGGGCTGACTTGTCCCAAGCCTTCACCTCCAACTTCCAAGCGACCTATGATCGTCCTGGAAATGCCTTCAACCTCGAGAGGGTCATCATGAAGCCCAAGGAGCGGCTCCGCGACTACAATAACCGGTTCTTCAAGAACCGCAACGAGTGCATTGATGTCAGGGACGATCAGATCGTCGAAAGCTACAAGAAGGGCATCAAAGATCGCAACCTCTTTGAGAAGATCCATGAATCTGGTGCCACCACCGTCAAGGAGATCATGAACGTCGTCAAAAAGCTAATGGACACAGAAGAGGCACTGCAGAACCAATTCGACGCCGATGCCCCTGGCACATCTGGCGCTGTAGCGGATGCCGCGTCCAAGCTCCGTAAGCGACCATTCGAGGTCCTAGCAGCTGAAGGATGGCGAGCTTCGACCTTCAATCAGGAGGAGTTCGACGCGGCGCTCGACAGCCTCTGCGGGTTCCACGAGGGATCTACTCACACTCTCTGTGAGTGCTCCCAGTTCAAGAGGGCCTTCAGCACCCCCGTGGACCCCAAGCGACCCAGGAACGACGACGGTCGCCGCGACAACCGCCGCTACAATAACAACTACCGTCGTGACGACCAGCGGGACTGGCGCGACGACCGCGACAACCGGGACCCCCACGACGACCGACGTGATGATCGCCACGACAACCGTCGCAGTGACCCACCTCCAGAGGCTCGTCGTGATGAAGGCAACCTACCGCCTCCACCTCTGATAGGTAACACCAACAGGCCCTTCCAGGCCGCGACCCGCACGATGAACATGATCGTTTGGGGCCTCAAGTCCAATGTCACCAAGAGGCGCTACCGCAAGGACAAGCATGAGGTCCACCTCGTCCACACCCAGCCAACTGCGTCTCTGTGTTGGTCTAAGCAGGCGATCACGTTCTCCAGAGCTGATCACTGGGTCCACATCCCAGATCCTGGGTCCTACCCACTCGTCATCGAGCCCACGGCAGACGGGGTCCTGCTCAACCAGACCCTGATCGATGGGGGGAGCGGGCTCAACATCATCTTCGTTGAGACTCTCAAGAAGATGAACTTTGACTTCGACAAGCTTACGGAGTGCAACGAGCCCTTCTATGGCATCGTCCCAGGGAAGGCGGCCTACTGTAACACCCGGTTTTAAAGGACAAACCGAATGCACCCTTTATGCATGCCCAGGATCAAATTCATGCATAAAGTGACATCATTAGTGAATATCACAACATATATCATTACAACGTTTATAACCTTTACAAAATGACCAGAGGGTCAAAGACAAAAGATTACACATCATACATCTATCGTAGCGGAGAAGGCACCATCTTCCACAGGAACGTTGACTGGGGGAACGCCAACCTAGAACTCCAGGCCTTCAAGGTCTTCATGATCCGGCTTCTTCTTCTGACTTCTTTCTATCTGAGCAGCAATGGGGAGAGAACAGCAGGGGTTGAAAGGGAAAATGGTGAGTACACCTGGAGGCGTGTACTCCGCAAGTGGAGGGAAAATAAATGCAATACATGCAGGCTTAAAGCAAGGAAGGCTTCATGTGGCGGACTGCAAAGCTCAAGTTTTAGTTGGTCAAGTTTTAATTAAGCACCTAAAGATATTAATTATGTAAGGCTTCCTAACCAAACCAACTTAAGGTTATCCCACTTATAACCATCCCAAACCACAGATACCACTCTGTGATCCACCAAAACCAGCTAACCATGTGAGGGTCCACGCCGCTCTTGACCGTGAGCACGGCTATCATGATAGTTTTACACTCTGCAGAGGTTGTACACTTTCACCACGAGTCGCGTAAAAGTTCCGAAGAACTTTAAACCCAACCATGTTGTGCTAGCTAGGCACATTCACACTTCCTTAGGTGTGATAGAATAGGGACGCTACGAGGCCTTTACATAGGTTCACCAGCGGTGCATTAACCCACTCAGGGTTCGGGTACCCCTCGTCGTGCCAGCAGGACTATTGGGGGTCAAGCCACCCTCACCGCAACCAACAGCTTAACGCAGGCCGCTGAATTTCCCGATTTACCCTACTTAATTGGCCATGACCGTTGCCCATCCGGTCCTCGTGGTTGTACTATAAGTCCTGGGTGGTCACTCCATAGATCAAACCTTAAGCTCGGCTCAGACACCACCATCACAACATTCCTCAAAAACCAAACATCTTTCCATTTGTCTGAGCCGCGTAGGGTTCTGGGTTTCTAAAAAGATTACCATCCCACATTTCATATTTCAATTAATCAAAATTAATTAAGAACCAACCATCCCAAGTTGAGCAAAGCTAAGAAAATATCTACCCATATAGGTAACCTCTAAGGGTAAGCAAGGAATGATCAGGAAATTCTAGTAAACAGTCCTTAATAGGATGCCCATCAAAATTAGACACCTAATGCATGAAAGCATAATTAAAACAGTGATTATGATGTATAAAAGGTAAAGGTATAAAACAGCAAGATGTTCAAGGACACTTGCCCGTTTCCCGATGTTCCACTGCTCAGAAGCGTTCCTTAGCGCAAAGCATTCATCTGAAACAACACAATGCTACAACTAAGAACAATGCACCAAACAATAAAAGCATTTTAGAAAAGCGTACTACTAGCTAACGCGAGCTAGCTACAAACTCTAGAGCACAAGGGACGACTAAACGAAACTATCGGTGAAAGCGGCACAACTATCAGAGGGTTTACACGATTAGGAACAAAGGAACTATATGCTTCATTTATTTTAATTAAATAAATATGTTTGATGGGTATTTCAAAGAAATACCACATGTTGTAACTTAATCAAATTATATTTGAAATATAAAGCACGGTATAAACCTAGTCATATTTTATTTATAAAAGCTTATTAGATCTTATACCAATTAAGGATTTAATTTAGAAAACTATATACTATGTGAGAGCAACTAACGAATTTTCATGTGTCGGTTTGAACTAAACAAGCTATAAATAAAACACATTTATGTTCATATTAATCAAGTTAACTTTTGTTAAAGAAAAGACGAGAGTTAAGCCTATATTTGATTTTATTCAAAAGAGGTTGAAATGGACATTAATCAAATTAATACTAACTTTAATTTCCAAAAACATGAAACATGGTGAACGTCGCTGCTAACACATGCGCTACGACAAAACGAAGCTAACACATCTTGAACGAGCTAAAACAGAGCTAAAACGTGAAAGATATGAGGTTTGGAAGATTGCTGGGGTCTAGATGCGATTAACTATATCTTTCAGGGGTTAAAACAGAAGAATCACATGACTCAGAGAATTCTGGTTGCGAAAAGATTAGAACCTGGGGTTCTGGGTGTAAAAGAGGCTCGGCTGGGCTATTTTGTAGGAGGTGGGATAAAACTAGGGGTTTATGTGCGAAAGTGCTAAGACACAGAGATATACGAAGAGATTTCCAGGTCTTCCAGGGGGCTTTTAGCAAAAGGTGGGAGGACGGCATGGCTCGGCTGACGTGGCGAGACATGGCGCGCTCTGATTGGAGGTTGCGGGTGACGTGGCGGTGACGCGGCTGTGGACCGGTCGTGGACCACGATCCATGGGTCCACTGTGGACCACGCGAAGGGGTATGCCCCGGTTTAATCTGGGCCACCCGCGCAGGATCGAACGTCTGGGGAGCACCGCTCGGCTTCGGTCGCCGAAGCAGAGCGGGAGACGGCGGCGCTTCGTCTGAGCATCGCCGGAGATGTGGGTGCCGGCGCTACAGGGCACCATTTCGTGTGGGGATTCGATCAGGAGGAAGAGGAGGACAAGGCGAAGCTCACCGGGGGCTCGTTGACGGCGGTGGGGCGACGGAGAGGGCGCGCAGCGACTGGAGGCGGACGGGGTTGTCGACGCACGCGGAGGAGGGCATTCCGGCCTTGGTTTCGTGCCCTCGGGGTGGGGACGTCCTCCTGGGGACCCTGCGTGCCCAAAGGAGAGGGAGAGGGGTGAGGGAGGGCCAGAGAGATGGGAGACGGCCGTGGCAGAGCTCCTTATCGCGGCGGCAGTGGCGGCAGTGGCGCTTGAGTGAGGAGTGGCTGGGGAGGCAAAGGGGGCGAGCGGCGGTGCTATCTTGGCCTCTTATAGGTCGAAGAAGGGGGAGGGTGGCCGGGATTGGTGGAGCGGTCATCACGGTGGTGATTACCGTGGCCGTGTCGGTCTCCTGCCTTCCTTGACTAGGGATGAACCAGGACGGGTTGCCGGCGAGGGGAGAGTAGGTGGAGCCAGGGAGCGATGATTGGGGGGCGGAGGCGTGGGGATTACGGGCGGACGGTCGGGGATTCGAAATCCCGGCCGACGACATGTTCTGCCACCAGAACAGAGGAGAGAGGAGGCAGAAAGGAAAGGAGGGCGGAGGGGATGACCGGTGGGGTCGGGGCGTCAGTGAGAGAGGGAGGAGAAAAGGAGCTGGGCTGCGGCTGGGCCGGCCTGGCTTGGGAGGGAGAGATGGGCTGACAGGGTGGAGGTGGGCCGGTGCAAAGGAATGGAGGGTGGAGAGATGGGCCGGCGACGATTTAGCCCGAGAGAGGGAGAGTTTGGGCCAGATTTGGCCTTTGTGGTTTGGAGAAAAAGAAGAGGGAAAGGAACGCTGGGTAAGATTCGGGCTTTGGGTCTCAAGGGAGAGGTGGGTTTGCCATGGATATGGTTTGAGCCTAGAAGAGATTAAATTTATAGGTTTAGATAGAGAGAGAAGGAGAGAGACTCCGGGAAAGATTTAGAGAGAGATAAACCAAGAGAGAGAAAGAGAGAGGTGAACTTGGCATGGTTTAGAGAGAGAAGAAAGACATTTGGCTGTAGAGAGAGGTAGAGAGATATGGTCGAGAAAAGATTGCGTTGGAGAGATTTAGAGGTAAGGATTAGAGAGATACCAAGGTGGAACCTATAGACGAACCTATTCGAGTTTTAAAACTCAAAGTCATTTTTCACACAAATAAACACTATGCATTTACAGCATGAATGCAACAATCAAACATTTATAACCTATGATTGATTTATTTATTTTAGAAAATATTATTTATTTTGAAATAATTATTCACAATCTCTATTTAATTCTAACAAATTTTAATAAAAATTTTAAATCCTAGCCAAAATGCAAACTAGGGTGTTACAAATACTACCCCACTTAACAGGAATCTCGTCCCGAGATTCTGCAAAAGGTTAGCAGGAGAGAGAAAGCTAGCAGTACGGGGAGACAAGGTTCCTTTGCAAATCTCATCTTGTCTTGTTCTTCACACCTTCGGGTCACTCGTCGGAGATTCCTTCAACTCTTGTGGATGGTTCATCATGGACATCTTTTGTGAGTCCTTTATGATGATTTTTCTGAGCAACGATCACCATACAACTTCTCCATGTGTCGTCCTCTTGTTGCTATATTCGTTACAATTGTCGGGGTATCTTCTTGTGAATGGTCCATGTAGTAGTTCTTAGTGGCATAAGTTTGCTGAAGTTTCTCAATCACACTTCTTCTTGCTTCGTCGTTCCCCATTCTTCATTGTTTCTTCATGTGTTGTCTCATGAGAGTGTTCATGAACATTCTCTTGAAGTGGTTCGAGTAGTGCTGAAGTGACGGCTTTATAACTTTCTTAGGCTTTACTGGCTTGTTTGGTGATAATTCTTCCCTCTTGTACACCTTGGTTGTCATATGTAGAAGCATGGCTGGTGCGACCCCTCTTATCAGAGGATTCCTCTTGATTCCATGTCGGTTAGGATAGAGAGGGAGGAAGGATCGAGGAAGGGAGAAGGACTCAAGGTTCAGAGGGAGCAAAAGACTGAAAACCCAACCTACGATCTATACATATAACTAACTGATGTCATCGCGGACAAGGGTCCAACAACACATCAACAATCATTACAAAGAGCCAAATCAAGCAGAGCACAATAACAAACCAACAACACACAAGAGCACGCTAACATGGCACTCGTCCTTATTATAGCACACTAGCAATTAATACCTTAACATCGATGTCTATCGATAAAGGAAACTTAGGCAGGCTTCTTATAACTCGTAAGACTGAGAACTACCGAGGGCTTAAGGTTAGTAATCTTGAGGTCTTCAATGCGACACTTCTAGCTTGACGGTGACTCTTCATCTTCGATCTTGAAATTCTTCGAGCGATGGCTTGTTGAAGCAAGGTTTTCTTGAGCACCTCCGGAAACTTCTTTTCTTGGTCACAAGGGAAGTTAGGGGCTAAAGATTATGCAAGGATGAGGGAGGTACAACTTGTTTTAACAAAAGAAGAAATTAGGAGGGATCAGAGTGCAAATCGGGAGACAGAAAGTAAAGAAGGTGATTTTTTCAAATTAGGGTGAAGATATAACCTTAACGTCGACCAGATCTATCTAGGTTTGCATCCTACAGTCGATATAGCTCTGATACCACTTCTGTAACACCCGGTTTTAAAGGACAAACCGAATGCACCCTTTATGCATGCCCAGGATCAAATTCATGCATAAAGTGACATCATTAGTGAATATCACAACATATATCATTACAACGTTTATAACCTTTACAAAATGACCAGAGGGTCAAAGACAAAAGATTACACATCGTACATCTATCGCAGCGGAGTAGGCACCATCTTCCACAGGAACGTCGACTGGGGGCACGCCAACCTAGAACTCCAGGCCTTCAAGATCTTCATGATCCGGCTTCTTCTTCTGACTTCTTTCTATCTGAGCAGCAATGGGGAGAGAACAGCAGGGGTTGAAAGGGAAAACGGTGAGTACACCTGGAGGTGTGTACTCCGCAAGTGGAGGGAAAATAAATGCAATACATGCAGGCTTAAAGCAAGGAAGGCTTTATTTGGTGGACTGCAAAGCTCAAGTTTTAGTTGGTCAAGTTTTAATTAAGCACCTAAAGATATTAATTATGTAAGGCTTCCCAACCAAACCAACTTAAGGTTAACCCACTTATAACTATCCCAAACCACAGATACCACCCTGTGATCCACCAAAACCAGCTAACCATGTGAGGGTCCAGGCCGCTCTTGACCGTGAGCACGGCTATCATGATAGTTTTACACTATGTAGAGGTTGTACACTTTCACCACGAGTTGTGTAAAAGTTCTGAAGAACTTTAAACCCAACCATGCTGTGCTAGCTAGGCACATTCACACTTCCTTAGGTGTGATAGCATAGGGACGCTACGAGGCCTTTACATAGGTTCACTAGCGGTGCATTAACCCACTCAGGGTTCGGGTACCCCTTGTCGTTCCAGCAGGACTATTGGGGTCAAGCCACCCTCACCGCAACCAACAGCTTAACGCAGGCCGCTGGATTTCCCGATTTACCCTACTTAATTGGCCATGACCATTGCCCATCCGGTCCTCGTGGTTGTACTGTAAGTCCTGGGTGGTCACTCCATAGATCAAACCTTAACCTCGGCTCAGACACCACCACCACAACATTCCTCAAAAACCAAACATCTTTCCATTTGTCTGAGCTGCCTAGGGTTCCGAGTTTCTAAAAAGATTACCATCCCACATTTCATATTTCAATTAATCAAAATTAATTAAGAACCAACCATCCCAAGTTGAGCAAAGCTAAGCAAATATCTACCCATATAGGTAACCTCTAAGGGTAAGCAAGGAATGATCAGGAAATTCTAGTAAATAGTCCTTAATAGGATTCCCATCAAAATTAGACACCTAATGCCTGAAAGCATAATTAAAATAGTGATTATGATGTATAAAAGGTAAAGGTATCAAACAGCAAGATGTTCAATGACACTTGCCCGTTTCCCGATGTTCCACTGCTCAGAAGCGTTCCTCAGTGCAAAGCATTCATCTGAAACAACACAATGCTACAACTAAGAACAATGCACCAAACAATAAAAGCATTTTAGAAAAGCGTACTACTAGCTAACGTGAGCTAGCTACAAACTCTAGAGCACAAGGGACGACTAAACGAAACTATCGGTGAAAGAGGCACAACTATCAGAGGGTTTACACGATTAGGAACAAAGGAACTATATGCTTCATTTATTTTAATTAAATAAATATGTTTGATGGGTATTTCGAAGAAATACCACATGTTGTAACTTAATCAAATTATATTTGAAATATAAAGCACGGTATAAACCTAGTCATATTTTATTTATAAAAGTTTATTAGAGCTTATACCAATTAAGGATTTAATTTAGAAAACTATATACTATGTGAGAGCAACTAACGAATTTTCATGTGTCGGTTTGAACTAAACAAGCTATAATTAAAACACATTTATGTTCATATTAATCAAGTTAACTTTTGTTAAAGAAAAGACGAGAGTCAAGCCTATATTTGATTTTATTCAAAAGAGGTTGAAATGGACATTAATCAAATTAATACTAACTTTAATTTCCAAAAACATGAAACATGGTGAACGTCACTGCTAAGACGTGCGCTAGGACAAAACGAAGCTAACGCATCTTGAACGAGCTAAATCAGAGCTAAAATGTGAAAGATATGAGGTTTGAAAGATTGCAGGGGCCTAGATGCGATTAACTATATCTTTCAGGGGTTAAAACAGAAGAATCGCATGACTCAGAGAATTCTGGTTGCGAAAAGATTAGAACCTGGGGTTCTGGGTGTAAAAGAGGCTCGGCTGGGCTGTTTTGTAGGAGGTGGGACAAAACCAGGGGTTTATGTGCGAAACTGCTAAGACACAGAGATACACGAAGAGATTTCCTGGTCTTCCAAGGGGCTTTTTGCAAAAGGTGGGAGGACGGGGCGGCTCGGCTGACGTGGCGAGATGTGGCGCGCTCTGATTGGAGGCTGCGGGTGACGTGGCGGTGACGCGGCTGTGGACCGGTCGTGGATGATGGTCCATAGGTCCACCATGGACCACGCGAAGGGGTATGCCCCGGTTTAATCTGGGCCACCCGCGCGGGATCGAACGGTTGGGGAGCGCCGCTCGGCTTCGGTCGCCAGAGCTGAGCGGGAGACAGCGGCGCTTCGCCGGAGCATCGCCGGAGATGTGGGCGCCGGCGCTACAGGGCACCATTTCGCGTGGGGATTCGATCAGGAGGAAGAGAAGGACAAGGCGAAGCTCACCAGGGGCTCGTTGATGGCGGTGGGGCGACGGAGAGGGCGCGCAGCGACTGGAGGCAGACGAGGTTGTCGGCGCACGTGAAGGAGGGCGTTCCGGTGTTGGTTTCGTGCTCTCAGGGGTGGGGACGTCCTCCTGGGGACCCTGCGTGCCTAAAGGAGAGGGAGAGGGGTGAGGGAGGGCCAGAGAGATGGGAGACGGCCGTGGCGGAGCTCCTTATCATAGCGGTGGTGGCGGCGGTGGCGCTTGAGCGAGGAGTGGCTGGGGAGGCAAAGGGGGCGAGCGGCGGTGCTATCTTGGCCTCTTATAGGTCGAAGAAGGGGGAGGGTGGCCGGGATTGGAGTAGCGGGCATCACGGCCGTGATTGCCGTGGTCGCGTCGGTCTCCTACCTTCCTCGACCAGGGACGAACCGGGATGGGTTGCCGGCGAGGGGAGAGTAGGTGGAGCCAGGGAGCGATGATTGGGGGGGCAGAGGCGCAGGGATTACGGGCGGACGGTCGGGGGATTCGAAATCCCGATCGGCAACATGTTCTGCCGCCAGAACAGAGGAGAGGGGAGGGGAGAAAGGAAAGGAGGGTGGAGGGGACGATCAGTGGGGTCAGGGCGTCAGTGAGAGAGGGAGGAGAAAAGGAGCTGGGCCGCGGCTGGGTTGGCCTAGCTTGGGACGGAGAGATGGACCGACAGGGTGGAGGTGGGCCGGTGCAAGGGAAAGCAGGGTGGAGAGATGGGCCGGCGACGATTTTGCCCGAGAGAGGGAGAGTTTGGGCCAGATTTGGCCTTTGTGGTTTGGAGAAAAAGAAGAGGGGAAGGAAGATGTGGGCTGGGTAAGATTCGGGCTTTGGGTCTCAAGGGAGAGGTGGGTTTGGCATGGATATGGTTTGAGCCTAGAAGAGATTAAATTTATAGGTTTAGATAGAGAGAGACTCCGGGAAAGATTTAGAGAGAGATAAACCAAGAGAGAGAAAGAGAGAGGTGAACTTGGCATGGTTTAGAGAGAGAAGAAAGACATTTGGCTGTAGAGAGAGGCAGAGAGATATGGTCGAGAAAAGATTATGTTGGAGAGATTTAGAGGTAAGGATTAGAGAGATACCAAGGTGGAACCTATAGACGAACCTATTCGAGTTTTAAAACTCAAACTCATTTTTCACACAAATAAACACTATGCATTTACAGCATGAATGCAACAATCAAACATTTATAACCTATGATTGATTTATTTATTTTAGAAAATATTATTTATTTGAAATAATTATACACAATCTCTATTTAATTCTAACAAATTTTAATAAAAATTTTAAATCCTAGCCAAAATGCAAAACTACGGTGTTACACCTTCCACCTGTGTCGGGCCTCCCTCCTCGTCACCTTCGGTACCGAGGCCAACTTTCGCACGGAGTACCTCAACTTTGAGGTCGCCAACTTCAAGTCCTGCTACCATGCGATCCTAGGTCGCCCAATGCTAGCCAGGTTCATGGCCATCCCGCACTACACCTACTTAGTGTTGAAGATGCCTGCTCCAAACGGGGTCCTCTCCGTCCTAGGGGACCTCATCATCTCCTTCAAGTGCAACTCAGAGGCCCTCGACATCGCCGCGACCTCCGCCTGCGTCGACGCCTTCGCAGTCTTTGTCGCTGAGGCCAAGAACATCGATACGAGCGACCTAGCTGTCCTGGAGCAAAAGCGCACCGACACCGCCCTGGACGCCGCACCCTCCATGAAGAAGGTCTGCCTCGGCCTTGCCGACGCAGAGAAGACGGTGGTGATCGGCGACGGCCTCGACAAGAAATAGGAACTCACGCTCACCAGTTTCCTCTGGGATAACGCGGATATATTTGCATGGAGTCCATCGGATATGCCGGGTGTCCCCAGGGAGCTGGCTGAGCACTCCTTGGATGTAAGCAAGACGTCCAAGCCTGTCAAGCAGAAGCTTCGCTGCTTTGCGAAAGACCGCAAGGACGTCATTTGGGTAGAAATAATAAAGCTCCTAGCTGTCAGATTTATCCGAGAGTGTAAAAATCCGGTTTGGCTCGTCAACCCGGTGCTTGTACCCAAGAAAACCGGTCAATGGAGAATGTGTATCGACTACACCGACCTCAACAGGCACTGCCCTAAAGACCCCTTCCCTCTTCCGCGCATCGACCAGGTCGTGGACTCCACGGCTGGAAGTGTCCTCCTATGCTCTCTCGACTGCTATTCAGGGTATCACCAAATAGCCCTGAAGGCCTCTGACCAAGATAAAATGGTGTTCATAACACCGCACGGCATCTACTGCTACACGGCCATGACCTTTGGCCTCAAGAACACCGGCGCGACCTACCAGAAGGCCATCCAGAAGTGTCTGGAGCGCCACATCGGCAAAAACGTAGAAGCCTACGTCGACGACGTGGTTGTCAAGACCACCAAAGAGGATAAGCTCATAGCTAACCTCGCAGAGACCTTCGCCAACCTCCGCCGCTATCGCTGGAAGTTGAACCCAGAAAAGTGCGTCTTTGGTGTCCCGTCCGGCAAGCTCTTGGGCTTCATGGTCAGCAACCGGGGCATCGAGGCGAACCCCACCAAAGTGGATGCCATCCGCAGGATGAAGCGACCTACTGGGAAGAAGGACATCATGAAGCTCACTGGCATGATGGCGGCCCTAGGTCGATTCATTAGCAAAGTTGGAGAGAAAGGCCAGCCCTTATTCAAGCTGCTAAACAAGGTGGACAAGTTCGTCTGGACCGAAGAAGCGGACCAAGCCATCGAGCAACTCAAGGCCTTCCTTATGTCACCCCCGGTGATGGTGCCCCCGGCGCCTAAGGAAACACTCCTACTCTACATCTCTGCGACCACCCTTGTGAACAGTTCAGTTCTGGTGGCTGAGCGACCTGAAGAGGGTAGACCCTACCCCGTCCAGTGACCTATCTACTACGTCAGCGAGGTCCTGTCAGAAAGGAAGTACAGCTACACCCAACCTTAGAAGATGCTCTACGCCCTACTCGTCACCTCGCGCAAGCTCCGGCACTACTTCCAGTAGCACAAGATCAAGGTCGTCTCGGCCTTCCCCCTTGGCGAGATCCTATGCAGCCGCGACACCACTAGACGCATCGTCAAGTGGTCCATCGAGCTAGGCGAGTTCGACCTACAGTTCTGCCCTAGGCATGCCATCAAATCACAGGTCATCACGGACTTCGTTTCGGAGTGGACAGAAATCCAGCAGCCTCCACCTTCGGAACGACCCGAGCATTGGAAGATGTACTTCGATGGTTCCCTGAACCTCGAAGGGGCCGGTGCAGGCGTACTGTTCATCTCCCCCTAGGGTGATTACCTGAAGTACGTCCTGCAGATCTACTACAAGGCGTCTTACAACGGCATCGAGTATGAAGCCCTCATTCATGGGCTACGCATCGCTATATCCCTAGGGATCAAGCGCCTCATAGCGTACGGCGATTCCAAGGTAGTCATCAACCAAGTTAGCAAGGACTCCGAAGCCAGGAAGGATACAATGGATGCCTACTGCGCCGAGGTGCGCAAGCTCGAGCGAGAGGGACTCGAGTTTCACCATGTATGTCGTAACAACAACGTGGCAGCTGATGGACTCACCAAGCTCGGCTCCAAGCGCGCACTAGTCCCGGCCGGCGTATTCGTCCAAGACCTATGCAAGCCGACTATCAAGCTTCTCCCTAACCCAGAGTCACCAGATGACGAAGCGACCCCACCCGGAGGTCCCGATGTCCTCATGACCGAGGCAGAGGACGATTGGCGCCTCGACTTCCTCGCTTTCCTCCTCGAACATCGAGTACATGAGGAGAAGGCAGAGCGTGAAAAGATCACGAGGCGTAGTGCCAACTACGTCGTCGTCGTCACAAAGCTCTACCGGAGGTCCGCCTCCAACGGGGTTTTGATGAAGTGCATCCTACGATCTGAGGGCCTCAGGCTCCTAGATGAAATCCACGGCGGCGAGTGCGGCAACCACGTTGCCTGTGCCAACCTGGTGGGCAAAGTCTTTGGGTCTGGCTTCTACTAGCCTACCGCCATGGCTGACGCACAGGAACTTGTATGTCGATGCAAGGGGTGCCAATTCTTCGCCAAACAACAGCACGTCCCGGCTCAGGCCCTAAGGACCATCCCTCCATCTTGGCCCTTTGCAGTGTGGGGCCTCGACTCCATGGGACCTTTCAAGACCACCCCTGGCGGGTACAAGCACATCATCATGGCGGTGGACAAGTTCACCAAGTGGATCGAGGTCCGGCCTGTATCCAGCGTCACGTCGAAAGAGGCGGCCAAGTTCATCGAGGAGTTCACTCACCGCTTCGGTGTTCCCAATAGGATTGTCACCGACCTTGGCACGACCTTCACAAGAGCTGATTTCTGGGACTTTTGCCAAGACAACCTGATCGACGTATACTACTCCTCGGTGGTGCACCCACAGTGTAACGGCCAGGTCGAGCGGGCTAATGGCATGGTACTGCAGGCTGTCAAGGACCGCATCTTCGATGGCTCATCGCCTTACGCAACTAGGTGGCTCGCAGAGCTCCCTCACTTCATCTGGGGTCTCCGGACCCAGGTCAGCTCAGCTACAGGGTACTCTCCCTTCTTCCTGGTCTACGGGTCAGAGGCCATCCTCCCCACCGATGTTGCCTTCGGGGCTCCCCGCATACAGCACTTCAACGAGAGTGAAGCGGAACAAACGCGTAGGCTCGACCTCGATAGCATCGAAGAACATCGTGTGGCTGTGCTCATGCGCCACACCCGCCACGAGCAGCAGCTACATCACTACCACGACCGTAATGTGCGGGAACGTTCCTTGAACGTTGGCGACCTAGTCCTGCGGCGGATCCAGAACACAAAGGACATGCACAAGCTCTCTGCACCTTGGGAAGGCCCTTTCATAGTTAAAGAGGTCATTGGACCGGCGACCTATCGCCTCCAATGGGCCGATGGCCAGGGCATCCTGAACCCCTGGAACATCGAGCACTTACGTCGCTTCTATCCTTAGGAGCCCTGTATCGCAATAAAAAGCTATGTACTCTATCCTTTGTAATTCATACTCAATAAATATAAAGATTCCCTTTCGGCGGTTTTCCTGTCGACCTACTTTTTGGGTCTCTATTTACTTTCGGTTCACCCCTCCCCCTCCACACGCTCGGGGGCTTGGTTTAAAGTCGGACCCAACGCGCTCAGGGGCTTGGTGTTAAGCCAGGCTCATCACGCTTGGGGGTTTGGCTTTGCCAACCTAAGGGTCGTTCGACCTGGGGGGTTTTACCTTTCTTTTTACAAGTGTTTTCCCTTACTACAACTTTTATACCCATTATAAGTGTTCTTAAGTCATGTGATTGTGAGACCTTGGGTCCAAGGCCCCCCTCTGCACGCCGGCTGCATGTAAGCCTCTACGCTGAGCCGTGTAGTCGGTAAGTCGTTCCTCCACTGAGTTGGGTTAGCGGGGGGAAAGGGTTTTTACAGTTTCATTACTTTTGTATTCTTATAATAATAATCTAAGCCAAATAAGGGATCATAGTCGTTAATTAAACATGACCTTTTCATTCATGCAAGGCTTTTCTTACATCAAAAGGGTCCACGACCCATCTGCACTAACAGTCTGTTACATTCTAAGTTACATTTCAGAGATCTAATTTCTTCATGATCTCCTCCGTGGCGACCTGGACATCTTCAGCGCTGACCAGTGGAGCCAGGTTGATCTCCTCCACGACCTTCTGTAGGTTGAACGCTGGCTCATTCGTGGTTCTTCACCGTGGCTAGTGCTGCAGCCCCGGCGACCTTGCCGCTGTCCATCAGTAGGGTCTTCATTCGACCTTCTGCCTCCTCCAGCCGCGCGACGACCTCTTGCGGTCCGCCTTCGACCTTGGGGACATAGACGTCCAGAAGGTATTCAGGAGCCTCCTTGAGGTCGTCCAGCTCCTTCTGAAGATCTGCAGTCATCTCTTGATGATCAATAAGAGTTTGGATCGCTCGGGAAAGGTCGATTTCCAGGTCCCTGCGTACATCGAATTCATATGCAGCCTTCCGGGTATAGTAATACTCACTGGCTTCAACCTCCTTGGTCCTCTCCTTGAGGGTCTTCACCTGGTCCTTGGACTCTTTGAGCTCCTTTTCAAGGCGGTCTCCCTCTTCTTAGCCTCTGCAATCAACAAGGTCAAGGACAACACACGACGACATAAACTTCAAGAAATCAAGGTCGAGGGTACACCCCAACATACCTGTAGCGGCGATCTTCAGCTTATCTTTAGCCTCCTTCGCCTTCACCCTAGTGGCTTCAAGCTCCTCCTTCAGGGTGGCCATCGCCTTGTCCTTTAAGGCCATCTCGTCCTTGAGGCACCGGATTTCTCCTGCGGCCTCGATCATGGCCTGTAGCACGGCCTCCCGGGCCGCGGTTGCCTCCGCATGTAGCTTGGCGCCCTCCTTCAGTAGGTCTGCCCTCCCATGTGCTCGCGCGGCGAGCGACTGCGTCAAACACAATGACAAAGGTCATCAGACAAAGTTCTCGGAACAAATTGAAGACCCAGATTCAAGGCAAAACTTGAACTTACAATGAGGGTCCTCCCAATTATTTGGTGCGCCACCTTGAACTCATAAAGATCACGACCGTCAGCAAGGATGTCCTCTTCCCATGGGGTGCTGGAGTAGAGGCACCTGTCCCTGTCGCCAGGTCCGCTACCTCCTTCAGCTTCCGCCTCGTGCGACTGCGGCGGGTCTGACTCGGGCTGGTCCTCTTGCTGAAGACCTTTGCCCTTTTGAGCACTATCAGCAGCGACCTTGGTTGCCGCCGCCGACGCCGCCCCCATGGTCCCAGGGGCCTTGATTGAAACATCCCCGGCTGAGGTCGCCGGTGACTGCCCCACTGGCGCCTTCTCTGGCTTATGCCCAAAGGCCTTCTCTCTTAAGGCGTTCTTGCCACTATCTAACGCGGCAGGGGTCCCCCTGTCAAAAGCACAAGTCTTGTCAGTAGCAACATACACAGAAACAGTAAGGTCGGGCAGATGAGAATCATGTTCGACGACGTACCTGCCGCCAAGCTTCAACCTAAGCTTTATCGGCCTGGGCGGCACTCGCCTTTGCTTCTTCTGCGACCCTTGGTCGCTCACACCCTCGGCACTTGGCTTCGGGCGCTGTTCATCCATAACCCCGAGGGGGGTCTTGCCTTCTTGCACGGCCAGCCTATCGCCCGACCACGCGCCGGCGTCACGCGACCCCGCGTCATCATCCTCGCCAGCGCCGGTGACGACCTCGACGCTGACCGTCGCCGTCTCCGATGACGTAGTGGTGTCCCCCTCTTCCTCTTCTTCTTTTTCTCTACCTCGGTGGTGGCGGCTACAACTTTGGCGGCCTTGTTCGCCGCCATCTTCCCGGCGACCAACCGCGTGCACCGGGCCACTAGAGCGGAACCTCCTGCAGAAGGATCTTCGTCATCACTACCTCCCACCGACGAGTCGGAGAGGCAGTTGTCGATGTACTGCTACGGAGGTACCTCGATGTCCTCCGCAACCCAGACCTTGAAGCTTTGCTCACCCTCGTCAGGGAGGGGACCTGGGCTCCAGTACACGCCCTCGCAACCCTACATCAGGCGACCTTTGTCACAGACCAGCAAAAAGCAAATATAAGCAAAGGAATCAAGGTCGATCAGCAACGAGCGACTTACAGCCTCGGTGGGGTGCTTCAGGCAAAACGCCTTGAGGCACGTCCAGTTCCAGATCTGCCCACTGAACAGCTTCCTCACCCAAGCCACCATCTCCTCCTTGGAGACCTTGCGCTGCGCCACGCGGGTAGGGTCAGCCTGGCCCTAGTACTCGTAGGCCGGATGCACCCGATCTTGGATTGCCTGTAGGAGCCTCCGGCTGAAGCTGATGGCCACCGCGCCGCCAGTCAGGCCTCCCGTCTTTAGCGCCACCAGGTCTTCCAGCAGCGGCTTGATGGCGTCGGCCTCCCGCGACATTAACTAGTTGTTCCACTCCGGCACCGGGACCGGTGCGAGCCCCGACCTGGTCGCCAGCGCCGACTTCGGGTTGTCGATGTAGAACCACCCTCGCCTCCAGCCCTGGGTGTTGTCCGGCAACACCATCTCGATGTACACTGACTTCATGTGGCGACGTAGCATGAAGCCGACGCACCCGACGACCTCCTTCTTCCCCGTCTTCTTCAGCTCGAAGAAGTACCGCCATAGGTTGAAATGTGGTGGTATCCCCAAGTACGCCTCACACAGGTGGATGAATGAGGAGATCGTGGTAATGGTGTTGGGGACGAGGTGTACCAGGTTGATCCTGTAGTAGTGGAGGAGCCTGCGGAAGAAGTCGCCTGTCGGGACTCTG
This sequence comes from Cenchrus fungigraminus, assembly GCA_036936925.1. Classification (NCBI taxonomy): domain Eukaryota; kingdom Viridiplantae; phylum Streptophyta; class Magnoliopsida; order Poales; family Poaceae; genus Cenchrus; species Cenchrus fungigraminus. Next base: position 66,123,611 of record CM072773.1, read on the forward strand.
AATCCGTGCTCCACATGCGCGACGAAGGCCACCGTCTCTCCGGTCCCCTCGGAGGGGAAGGCCTCGCCGGCGGCTGGCCTCCACCCCACCTGCTCCTTGGGCTTCAGAAGCCCCCGCTCCACAAGACCTTGGAGCTGCTCCTCGGTCACCGTAGAGGGCTTCCAGATGCTCTCAGGCACGGGCGCAAGCTCGGGAGCCATCTCTTCTTCCTCAAAGCTGGTGGATCTAGCTATAAAGACCACTAGGGACTTCATGCGCATACGACGGCGCGCGACGCAGCGGATCTGTGTGCGGCGGCGCCGGCGGATTCGCGCGGAAGGCTCTAAGTGGCGGCAGTGAAACCCTAAGCCCACGAGGAAATGGAAGCGAGTGGTGTCCTCGGCCCCTCACTCGGTCTTTTATAACTGGGCCGCAACGGTGCTATGGGCCGCGGCATCCCAACATCTCTAAGGGTTCAGCGACATTCTCGGCGACCCAACGGATCTATCACCCAACGGCTCTTCCGACCTAATGGTCACAGGAAGTAATGGCTCGCGCCGTACAGGAATCTATGCCCGTTGGCTCCCTGGTCAACGGCCTGGTGTCCATAGACTCGTTATGCCCTACTTCAAGCCCCCATACCCTGCTTCAGCTGACATTTGCTTCAAGGTCTCTTGATCTCTGGACGAACTTCGGGTCCATGATGTTATCTTCACAAGGTCGACAAAAGCACCACTGCTTGCTAGGTCGCCTCAACCTGCAACGGCGGGTTCTCAACCCGGCTCCTAGGCCCTGCTACCTACTGGACCACCCCAGCCTATACGGCTGGTTTATACCGATGGCTCCGCGCTTAATGGCTCTACTGCCCGTTGGTGGCCTCCTGGTCATGATCACAGCTCCTCTTTGAGGATGCTAAGGCTCCATTGCCTTCTAGGTCGTCTAGACCTATGATTTTCAGGCTGACAACCTGCGTTGTGTCACCGCACAACGGCTATTTCGATCCAGGTCGACACGGGTTCTCCGTCTCTACTTAAGGCCTCTCGAAGGTCGGCGCGCTATCACAGCCCCGCTGGGACCTTGGTAGCCATACCATTATCGCCCAGGCGTCTCTACACCTACTTGGCATATAACATTTATCATATAAATGTGTATGTACAGATTTATAGGTTACAAGGAGTTTGGCCCTTGGCCAATTACAAGATATAAAGACATTTATGGCCCTGAGCTACCCTATATAATGCCTGCAACACAGTCTACACTAATAAGGCATGTTGCAAGCTTTCTTCTAGGTTCAGGACCTATCCGAAGACCTCTATAGCCACTGTAGAGGCAGCTGCCACACAGCCACCTCTACTCGAGCTCCAACAGGTTTCCTGTGGTACCCAGCATCAAGCCTGAGCTTCACAACAAGATTCCAAATGGAACAAGCTTCAACACCAGCCTCACCGGGTGGAGCTTCGTGTTCACCAGCATCACATCAGGCCTTAGTGTGTAAGGCCCGGCAATACATGTACTGCTGCATGCTCCACCTGGGTTCCTCGGTGGGCCCGGGAGAAGAGGCTGATCGAGTTCTTCGAGCTTCGCAAGCATTCTTCTAGCTTCAAGCATGAACTACACCGATTCTATGCTCTGGTGGGCGGACACAAGTCCCCAGCATGGAAATATTATTACACAAGTTCGCCATGGCTCTCCTTTGAAGTTTGGGTGGTTTGCTTCAAGGTATGGGTGCCTATTTATACACGCAGCACTTGCCCTTTGATCTTATCCTCAAGCCACCTTGCGCGGCGTCCTTATCCTCAAGACTACTGTACCCTCGTGGAGCATGAGGTCACTGTTCGCCCGTGGGAGGCATTGGCGCACCTTTCCCCTACCTGACTGCATTCTGGAGCATTTTTGTCTCTAGTAGGTGATAGCGACCTGTGCTTCGCCTGGGAGCCGGCCCGTGACCGTACAGTGCGCCCATGACTCAGGACATGTCAGCCTTAGCGTCTGGTGTCACCTGCAAGATTCCAGGGGATTTTGTCTTATTGGCCTACTTCGTCAGAGCATCTGTTTCCTAAGCAGAAGGCCGTAGGTTCTCATTCTTTCTTTCTTCTTCTTCTTCGGAGCATCAAACCGGCCATTCTGGTCGCTTTACTGCTCGGGAGCTACTGCACTAGAGCGTCCTGCGACGCCCTATTTTGCCCAGGTCGCCTCGACCTATTGGAAGCCTGCTTCCACTACTTCTCCACTCGACCTACCTGCGGTGGGCATGGCGACCTTTCTGAAGGTCACGGCAGTTACTTCATTATACCTGACCCAGGTCAGGTTGGCGGTTCTTCAAGATCGACACCTTGTCTTCACTTCGACCTTCTGGCCCTTCGTCCTAGGAGCTCGACGTTCAACTTCGTGCGCGCATCGGAGGGGTTTTTCTTTTTTGGATCCCCGTGCACCCTTCATGACCTCGACGGTGTGGCGCCTTCGCTACTCTTCGACGCAACCTCGCCTCGGCCGCTACGCCTACACGTCGATCGGGGGCTTGAGAGACATGGGTACCCATGGGTCCCCACCGTCCAAGGTCCCAGGGGTCCCTGACAAGTGGACCCGACCTTCTAGAAGCCCCGCCGACCTGCAAAGTGGGCCCAGTGACCTTATCCGTGACTTCGACGACCCCGGGCGAACTCATGAAGATCTTGGAAGACCCGCAGAACTTGGCGTGCAAGTCAAGGCAGTTGGACGTGGCGCGCCGCCGCCCGTAGGTCCGAGTATCACGGGATACTCCTTGTAATCCAGAAAAATATCTTCCAAGATTGTAACCGACCCAGATACGGGTCCACCGACCTTGGATGGAAACCCTAGCCCGTCCTCCCATATAAGGCGGCCTAGGACTCCATTCAAGGGGACATCTTCATCCTCTTGCATAATCCCCTACCACAACTGGACGTAGGGTTTTACTCTCCGAAGGCCTGAACCAGTCTAAACCCTTGTCTCCTCGTGTTCATCGCCATACTCGCCTAGTTCCGAGTTCACCACGTGGACTACCACCTACGCTCTTAGTTTCTGATCCTCTCCATTAACCTGCAAACTGCTTGGGTAGCCCCCTTGCAGATCTGTCCAGGTCTCACCCCTGACAGTGACAGAGATGAGGAAGGCAGAAGGTTTGAGAAGGAAGGCAGAATAGCAGAGTGGCTGGGGAGAGTGGCTTTGGTCAAACATTGGGAACAAATTATACGTGGATTAGCCAAACTGCGTCTCCAATGCACGGGGGCAGCACGTGGGGCCGGCTCCTCCTCGTTGGTTTGGAGGGGAAAAGGCAACGCGGATTAACCATCCCGCGTAGTCTCCTTTGTGTCTGTCTTAATTAACAGGTCAGCTCGATCTCTCAGGGCTTCCATTTCGGCATACAGGCACAATCAGCACATATCTTTTGAGACAAAACAGACATCATAACTTGTCCACATATATAGATAAAGATAACTTGTCCACATAGATCCACACAGATATACATAATTATTACAAAAAGTTAACTTGTCCATCTAGCTGGGCCTTAACTTGCCCATCACATTTTTACAACGGTCATGCTATCTGACCATGAACATCAACAAAAGCATGCCACCTTGAACATCAACAAAAGCATGGTATCTTCAACTAAGGTTTGCTTTTTTTTTGTAGCCTCTTCAAATGCAAAAAAGTATCTTGAAACACTTCGAGTGCATCTTCCATGGGCTCCAGATTTTGTTCAGCCACAAACATGTACCTCCTCATGAACGTAGCCTTTTTGAGGAGGATGCGCATTTCTTCCATAATATTATCAACCTCGGGTTTCACATATTCCCAGACTTGAAGGTTTAGTAGTGTCTCAAGTTCTGCTCGCGGGTAGAGGAGCGTTTGCTAAAATAGGGTTAAACATGGTATAAGCATAACATAGTTCGGAATTAATTTGCCTCAAAACTTGCAAAGTATAAGCAGAACATAGTTCACAACTAAATTGCCTCAAAACTTCCCTCGACTCCTCTTCATCATTGCACAACTAAATTGCCTCAAAACATGAGGCAGACGCCTTGTCCTCTTCGCTATCCCCTCGCCGGAACTGATAGAGGCGGAGTGCCCGATCTTTCGGTGAGTGGAGATAACTTCGATCTGGTGGGAGGCGACCCTCACGATCCGACTACGATGGGCGAGACTCAAAGCGCTAATGAAATTGCTGAACCAACTCTCGATGGTTACCAACCTTGCCGACGCAAGATCAGCCTGATCACGAAGATCAATTTCTATATGCAATCGAAGAATGAACAAGAATCTAAGGCGAGTAATCTTAATATCACTCGAAGGTGGAGTTTTGAATCATAGAGGACAACACCTATTTGTGCGTGGTCTGGTGTAGCTAAAGCTAGATGTAAAACAAAAATCGAGTTCTAAATGAAATAGGACTCCGACTAATAAAGGGAAAAACAAAAGGGGGCGCAGCCCCTAGGGTCAGCGCAGCCAGGGGGGTGGGCGTGTGCATGCCAAGGGGGGAGGCCACGCGTGGGCGCCTCCAACCCTAGGCGTCCCTCCTGGGCCTCCTGATGGGCCAGCCGCTAGTCTTCTGGGCCTTCGTTCTTCAATATAAGATGTAGTTCAATTCCCTCGCACGGGCCCGGGAGATTGGCCCAGAAGATGGCGCTGAAGAAGGTGCTGCCGGCGCTGGAGTAGGAGAAGGTGCTGCTGGTGTAGATGTACTCGTGGTGTCCACATCATCCTCCCCTTCTTGAACTGAAGTCGTCCTCGACGGCAACTCCTCATCTTCGCCCGCATATGGTTTCAAATCTGCAACATTAAAACTAGTGGAAACACAAAACTCCGCAGGCAGGTCAAGGATATAAGCATTATCATTAATCTTGGTTAGCACTTTAAAAGGACCAGCAGCACGAGGCATCAATTTAGAATGGCGCAAATTAGGAAAACGATCCTTTCTCAAATGCAACCAAACCATATCACCAGGTTCAAAAGTAACAAGTTTACGACCTTTACTACCAGCAACCTGATACTTAGCATTAGCAGCAGCAATCTTTTGTTGAGTTTGTTCATGTAGGTTAACCATTTGTTCAACACGTGCAACAGCATCTAAGTGTGGGGCGTCTTCAGCATCAAACGAAAACAAATCAATAGGTGCCCGAGGGATGTAACCATACACAATCTGAAAAGGGCACATCTTTGTAGAGGAATGCGTTGCATGATTATAAGCAAACTCAACATGAGGCAAGCAATCCTTCCAACATTTCAAATTTTTATCTAAAACAGCCCTAAGCATGGTGGACAAAGTTCGATTAACCACCTCAGTTTGTCCATCAGTCTGAGGATGAGAAGTTGTGCTAAACAGCAATTTAGTTCCCAATTTATTCCACAGAGATCTCCAAAAGTGACTGAGAAACTTAGCATCACGATCAGAGAATATTGTATTTGGAATACCATGCAAACGAATAATCTCTCTAAAGAACAATTAAGCAATATTGCTAGCATCATCAGTCTTATGACAAGGTATGAAATGAGCCATTTTGGAGAATCTATCAACAACCACAAAAATGTTGTCCCTCCCCTTCTTAGTTCTAAGCAATCCTAAAACAAAGTCCATAGAAATATCAAGCCAAGGGGAAGTAGAAACAGGCAAAGGCATATACAAACCATGGTTGTTCAACCGTGGCTTAGCCTTCTAACAAGTAGTGCAGCGTGCGACAAGGCGCTCAACATCAGCACGCATCCGGGGCCAAAAGAAGTGGGCAGCCAGCACCTCATGCGTCTTGTAGACACCAAAGTGTCCCATGAGACCGCCTCCATGCGCTTCCTATAACAACAACAGACGAACCGAGCTAGCTGGAATACACAGCTTGTTAGCGCGAAATAGGAACCCGTCATGTATGTGAAAATTGCCCCATGGTTTGCCATTAATACAATGGGCAAAAGCATCTTTAAAATCAGCATCATCTACATATTGATCTTTCATAGTTTGCAAGCCAAATATTTTAAAATCTAGCTGTGACAGCATGGTATAGAGATGAGACAAAGCATCAACAATAACATTGTCTTTCCCGTTCTTGTGTTTAATTATGTAATGAAAAGACTCAATGAATTCTACCCATTTAGCATGACGACGGTTTAGATTTGTTTGGGTACGAATATGTTTCAAAGCCTCATGATCAGAATGATTTATGAACTCGCGATGCCAAAGACAGTGCTGCCATGTATGCAAAGCGCGCACTAAAGCGTAAAGCTCCTTATCATAAGTAGAATATTTCAGACTATCACCGCTTAATTTCTCACTAAAATAAGCAACTGGTTTTCCTTCTTGTAACAAAATAGCACCTAGCCCAATATCTCTAGCATCGCATTCAAGCTCAAACACTTTATTAAAATCAAGCAATTGCAAAAGGGGAGCATGGGTAAACTTATCTTTCAAAGTGCTGAATGCTACCTCCTGCGAATCACTCCAAGCGAATGGCACATCTTTCTTTGTAAGGTCATGTAGAGGCGCTGCAATGGAGCTAAAATCACGAACAAACCTGTGGTAGAAACCTACAAGTCCAAGAAAACTCCGAATCTGTGTGACCATCGTCGGTGTAGGTCACTCCTGAATGGCAGCAATCTTGCTGCTATCGACCTCAATGCCCTGTGGAGTAACAACATAACCAAGAAACGAGACACGTTGTGTGCAAAAGATGCATTTATCCATGTTAGCAAATAAGTGGGCAGCACACAACACATAAAAAACAGCACTCAAATGTTCCAAACGGTCTTCTACAGATTTGCTGTAAATAAGGATATCATCAAAATAGACAACCACAAACAATCCTATGAAAGGCCTCAGAACTTCATTCATCAATCACATAAAAGTGTTGGGAGCATTAGTCAATCCAAACGGCATAACCAACCTTTCATATAAACCAAATTTCGTTATAAAAGCCATTTTCCATTCATCACTCAATTTCAATCGAATCTGATGGTAGCCACTATGCAAATCAATTTTAGTGAAAATAATGGCACCACTAAGCTCATATGAGGTATCGATAACGAATGGTGATGTTATTAATAGCACGACAATCTACACACATACGCCATGACCCATCTTTCTTTGGAACAAGTAATACAGGAACTGAGCAAGGGCAAAGAAACTCACGAATGTAACCCTTATCAAGCAATTCCTGCACCTGGCGCTGAATCTCCTTCGTCTCATCCGGATTGGTACGGTACGGTGCGCGGTTTGGAAGCTGTGCGCCTGGAATGAGATCGATCTGGTGCTCAATGCCACGAAGCGGTAGGAGACCCGGTGGCAAGTCTTTGGGAAACACATCAACGTACTCCTGCAAAATGTTAGTGACCGCGGGGGGAATATCCAAAGATGGTGCATCATCAAGAGAAACGAGCACACTAGAGCATACAAGTGCAAAGAATGGCAAATGAGCAGCACGTAGATCAGCAAAATCAGCACGTGTAGCAAGTAAAACAGGAACATTCAACTTGATTTCAGTATTAACAGATGGCGACAGATCAAGTTCTTTAGCATTTTTAGCAGCTCGAGCAAGCTCATTTTTAACAATTTGTTCAGGTGTCATCAGATGTATAATTATTTTCTGACCCTTAAACATGAAAGAATAATGATTTGAACGACCATGATGTAAGCTATCAATATCATATTGCCAAGGTCGACCAAGTAATAAAGAGCATGCTTCTATGGGAACAACATCACAATCGACAAAATGAGAATAGGCACCCATGGAGAAAGGAACACGCACGAAACATGAGATTTTTATTTTACGACCATCATCAAGCAATTGAATGTAATATGGGTTTGGATGCTTACGAGTGGGTAACGACAATTTTTCTACCAGCATGGTACTCACCAGATTGTTGCAGCTGCCGCTGTCGATGATGATGCGAATTGACCGCTCTTGCACAACTCCCTTTGTATGGAACAAACTGTGTCACTGATTCTTATCGAGCGGGGCGACCTGTGCACTAAGATCACGCTGCGCAACAAGACATTCATACCTATCGGAGTCACCTGGGGTGACATGTACCTCCGCCTTAGCTGCATGGTCAGTGGCAAGCAATGCATGTTCAATTTCTTCAGAATCACTAGCGGAAGAGTAATCACCATCATCACGAATGAGCAAAGTGTGCTTGTTCGGGCAGCCCCGAAACACGTGGCCAAATCCTCTGCAGCGATGACACTGAATATCCCATGTACGGCCTAGAGAAGGGGTGGCGCCTGTGGGTGGGATAGCGCCTGTGGGTGGGGTAGTGCCTGCCGGTTTGGCCGTCTTGTCGCGTGGTGTAGTGGTGGACGTGGATGGCGCAGGGAGACTGGTGCTGGTGTGGATGTCGAGCTTCGTCCTGCAAAAGGGTTAGAATATGTCTTCGAGCGTCATCCCTGCACTTCACATTCAGCTTTGCAAGCATATTCAAATAATTGAGTCATATCATGATATTCCTTATAATCAAGTATGTCCGGGATTTCACGGTTTAAGCCACCACAAAAATGTGCCATAGCAGCGTCATTGGTCTCCAATATCCCACAATGAATCATACCTTTTTGTAACTCTTGGTAATAGTCCTCAACAGATTGAGAACCTTGCTGAAAATGCTGCATCTTATTAAGCAAATCACGAGTATAATACGAAGGCACAAATCTATGGCGCATAGCAGTTTTTAATTGATCCCAAGTGGTCGGAATGGCAGTAGGATGTTTAATTTTATACTCACGCCACCAAATTAAAGCAAAATCAGTAAATTCACTAATAGCAGCTTTAACTTGAGAATTTGCAGCAATATCATGGCATGAAAATTTTTGTTCAACCTCTAACTCCCAATCAAGATATGAATCAAGATCATATTTGCCATTAAAAGGTGGGATTTCAAATTTAATCTTAGAAAAAGAATCATTACCTGGGCGGCGTGGCACACGGCGGGCACGACCGCGACTGTGTCTGGCTTCCTGCTCCAAATCACTGCCATAGTCCTTCTGCAAATCGAGGATCGTTGTGTGCATGGCGTCGAGTCGGGCCACGAGAGCGTCGAGTGTGGTCTTGGCGGTCGTCTGGGCGAGGTCGAGCTGATCGAAATGGTCGGTCGACGTAGTGATCATTGAGTCCAGCCGTTCATGTACCGTCCGAATGTCCGCGGCTAGTCCTTCAATTTGTGCTTGTATGTCTTGCAGCGGATCATCCCTGGCGGCGCCGTCATCTGCCATGGTTATCGCAAACCCAAAAACAAAATGACGACAAAAACAGGGGTGGGACAGCTCACAAAGACACTCACACTAGTGCTATTATCAAATTCTTATCCGTTCTTACCACGCACACAGGGGTGACCTGCAACCAACCGGTGGAACTCGCGAAAGATTAGAGGAGCGATTGCCTGGGGAAACGAAACCTACTTGTCGTAGAACTATGTGGAGTTCTGGGTAGGCTGCACTCAAATCAAGGATTAGCATAATCAAACAATAATGCAAAGTTGAATTATAGTGCTAAAACATGAAACAAATGCTACTAGCAACAAGTGAAATCGGAAGGTCAACAAGGAAAGTGGAGAGGACGCAGCAAGTTGCTGTTTTTTTGCTTCTGTTTTTTTTTGCGGATTCCTCAAAACTGATAATATGAACACAGAGGACCTCAAACAGCAAGTTGCGACACACACTTTTTCCAAAAGTACAGGGGTATTCCGGTAAAAACACTCTGAGTAAGGCCAAACTCTGAATATGGCACCAAGAAAAGAGAGATGAAGAGCTGGCACAACATGGGGAAGAGGGAGGGTGCGTGGGAGAGGGGCTCGGAACGGTACCTGGGCAGGTGGCCTCGGTGTCGACTAGGATGGTCGCGACCCAGGGGGGCACGGCACACGTGGGCGGTGTCTGTCTCCCTTCCTGTTTGGGCTTTCTCTTTTTTTATTGCTTTTTTTTCTTTCCTTTTTTTGATTGCTTTCTTTTTTTTCTTTCCTTTTTTTCTTTCTTTTTTTACTTTCCAAACTCACAGGACAGGGAGGGGGAGAAGGGAGATGGGTGCGGTGCTACCACAGGAGCGAACCAGGGGGAAAGGGGCGGTGTGATGGTGAGTGCGGCGGCGGCGAAGCTAGGATTAGAAGAAAAAACGAGAAAGAAAAGATTAAACACAAGTAACCAACAACAATTGAACGAGTAAGCACACAAATTCAACAAAGACACTTATTGAAAGAATGTGCAAGGCTAAATGGTTGCTGGGAGAAGGATCTAACTTGAAAATAAATTTTTGTTTGGTTTTTGTGGACTGTAGGAAGGGAAAAACACTCGATAAAACTCACCGATCAACCTGGAAAGCTGATACCACTTGATAGAGGCAGAGTGCCTGATCTTTTGGTGAGTGGAGATAACTTCGATCTGGTGGGAGGCGACCCTCACGATCCTACTACGACGAGCGAGACTCGAAGCGCCAATGCAATCGCTGATCCAACTCCCGATGATTACCAACCTTGCCGGCACAAGATCAGCCTGATCACAAAGATCAATTCCTGTATGCAATCGAAGAACGAACAAGAATCTGAGGCGAGTAATCTTAATATCACTCGAAGGTGGAGTTTTGAATCACAGAGGACAACACGTATTTGTGCGTGATCTGGTGTAGCTAAAGCTAGATGTAAAACAAAACTCGAGTTCTAAATGAAACAGGACTCCGACTAATAAAGGGAAAAACAAAAGGGGGTGCAGCCCCTAGGGTCGGCGCGGCCAGGGGGGTGGGCGCACGCGTGCCAAGGGGGAAGGCTGCGCGTGGGCACCACCAACCCTAGGCGTCCCTCCTAAGCCTCCTGATGGACCAGCCGCTAGTCTTCTGGGCCTTCGTTCTTCAATAACAAGATGTAGTTCAATTCCCTCGCACGGGCCTGGGTGATTGGCCCAGAAGATGGCACTGAAGAAGGTGCTGCCGGCGCTGGAGTAGGAGAAGGTGCTGCTGGTGTAGATGTACTCGTGGTGTCTGCATCAGGAACGCTCCTCCCTGCCGTTACTTGGCCCGTCATCGGAACCCGAGAGGATCCAGTCGAGGACGCTCATCTCCGGCTTTGGGTTCGCTTCACCGCCGCTTGGCCCATCTCTGACGCTTATCGTCGTCTCCGTCTTCGCCGCCATCTCGCCGGCACGTGCGCGGATCCTGTTGCTGCACCGCATCACGTTCGGCTTCTCCTCCTCGATTTTTTATATAGGTTGCTGACGCTGGGCCGGCAGGCAACGGTTATCTTTTTTTATATAGGTTGCTGACGCTGACACGTGGGCCTGACACTATTTTTTTGAAATGAAACTTGCTTCCCTCAAATATTAGAGCCCATTAAGCAGCACCTAAACATTCAATAAAAATACAAACAATTCGTAGTTGGTCATTTAGTATCCGAATAAAATATCAACAACCACACTTGTGTAACCAAAATTCTTAAAATTAGATTTTCTTATCTCATGTTTATGATATAATAATTCTAATAACGTCTTAGTGTGGTCTAAAAATTCTGCTTGATTTCGCAACATAATTTGGGTCACTAAACTTGTCATAAAAGTTTCAAATGGTTTCGATAAAGGAATATCATACTTGTGTACAAATGTATACATCTCTCACATAGTTCCTTAGAATGTTACTTCAACATCGAAGTTTTCCACACTTCACAACATGTTCGAACTCATATACATTTGAAATTTTAACACAAACTTGTGTTCACCTTAAGATTACGAAATACAAAGTTTCATTAGTAATGGTTGTGTAAAACAAATATTATTTCTATGTTGCAATTATAAAGTACAAGATAAGGCATAAAAAATTACTTGCGATGGTGATTTTAGAAAATTTTAGGAAAAAAATCAACAAATTTGGATTACGTATGATTGAGAAATATGTGACACAAAATTTGATTGCAGATTAAAAGGAGAAATGTTTCCTTTGTGGTCGGTTTCCAGTGAATAGCGATTTTTTTATCCACGTGCGCACCACTTCGACATAGATCATAACTTCCTTATTAACTTTGATTTTGTGCCACAACACGAAAGCAAATAAATCCATTTATTCAAGATATATAATAATCAATCCATCTGTGTGTCAGATTTATATATAATACTCTTCTGCCCAAAACAATGTTGAGTCATTGGCGACGCCTGTTAGTGAACACGCGTCTCCACAGTGTACACGTGTTCCGAGGTGTAGTGGTGTGTCGTAATGGGAAGACTGGCTTCCTGACGGTTCCCCGTCTTGTCATTATAAATCTCCGGCCGGCCAAGAGCTTCGTCCATAAGCTTTCCTCAAGCGCGCCATCAAGAAAACCCTAGCACCACCGTCTCCGGTCACCAAGAAGATCACCAAGAGCTCATTCTTCCTCAATCGTGCGCATGGCATTGTCCTCGAGCAAGCCATCTTGGAAGCGGGGAAGGGAGAAGGACGATGACAACGAAAGCAGCCGCCGTTGGCTCACCAAGGAGGTGAAGGCGCCGAAGCCCAAGAAGGCCGAGGAGGTGCCGGCGTTGGTGCTCGAGGAGGTGCCAGCGCCGCCGGGCGAGGAGCACGAGGAGGCACCAGCACCACCGCCCGAGGAGGCCGACCCTCTTCTTCCTCAACTACATTTGGACAACTGTTGGTCCGTCCAAATGTTCGTCGAAGCTTTCAAGAAGGTTCAACGGGTGGCCGTTTAGCTCGACTTGCCACGACCCAACAATCTGCTGCATAGGACCATGAAGGATTTCGCCTTCAAGATCCATGCTTTGGCTGGGGAGCTTGAGAGAGTCGTGGTCGGCATCGATGACGACCATGATGGCGACGATGGCAACAGCAATGACGGTGACAATGGTGGCTTCGACGGTGCTGACGAACGTGGCCTCGATGGCCCCGGCTCCGACTTCGACTCCGACAATGGGGCTCCTTCGGCGGCGGCGACACGTCATCTACCTTTGCTTAATTAATTTGTTCCTCCTTTGTTTGTTCGTCCTCCTCTATTTGTTTGTCGAACTCTGCTTGTTTATCATGAACATGTTCCTCTGTTAATATGTGTTCCTCCTGTGTGTTTGTTGAACTTGTGATGAACTACATCTAAGAGACGCGGGTAGATCCATCCATGCCTCCTATAACATATTGCAATATCTATGGTAGCAGTTTACAATGAATTACAATGTTTGTTACTCTATTTGTTAATGAAAAGAATCTAAGTTTCGAAAACTCTGTATAAAATCATTGGAGACACGGGTGCGGATTGGTTAATTTCACATTGAAATGTCAGCACAGATGAATTGATGAAATTTGTGATATGTGACATATTAAGATTTGTGACCCAATTGTCATTCCATTCCATTCTTCATTCATACATTTAAGTTTGTCATATGTGACAAATTTTTCATTCTTGATTCACACAGATGAAACAAATTAAAGCGACAGAGTGACATGTGCACGACGGTGGGGAAACGACAGGCGAGCGGTGGTGGAGCTCAGAGTGGGGAAGAAAAAGTGGAACGCGGCCGGGGCGGATGAATATTCATTCGGCCTGGGGCATTTCGGACAATGGAGAGTTAATGGCGACGCGGGTCGGTGAACCTGCGTCTTCTTTGTCGGGCGGGCAGGGTTATCTTTTTTATATAGGCTGTTGACGCTGACGCGTGGGCCCGACACTATTTTTTGAAATGAAACTTGCTTCCCTCAAATATTAGAGCCCATAAAACAGCACCTAAAAATTCATTAAAAATACGAACCATTCGTAGTTGGTCATTTAGTATTTGAATAAAATATCAACAACCACACTTGTGTAACCAAAATTCTTAAAATTAGATCTTCTAATCTCATGTTTATGATATAATAATTCTAATAACGTCTTAGTGTGGTCTAAAAATTCTGCAAATTGACTTGGCAACATAATTTGGGTCCCTAAACTTGTCATAAAAATTTCAAATGGTTTCCATAAAGGAAGAATATACTTGTGTACAAATGTGTACATCTCTCACATAGTTTCCTAGAATGTTATACTTCAACATGTTCAAACTCATATACATTTGAAATTTTAACACAACCTTGTGTTCACCTTAAGATTATGAAATACAAAGTTTAATTAGTAATGGTTGTGTAAAACAAATATTATTTCTATGTTGTACTTGTAAGGAACAAGATAAAGGCGTATAAAGAACATCCAGGAAATGGAGTTATATACGAAACAATGTCCTAAATGAATAGAAGTTGATTTTAGAAAAATTCAGAAACAAATATCATCAAATTTGGATTACGAATGACGGAGAAATACATGATACAAATTTTGATTACAGATTAAAAGGGGAAAAGCGAACTGTTCTTCATTCGAATAGAACTGGCCCCGGCCTCACACGTTTTCCTAATAATATTGGGCCTTTTAGTTTTAAGGCCCACACATGCCCACTCGCACTAGGGTTAGTAGGGAAAGATGTGTCCCTCACGCAGTCACCTCCTCACTCTCCCCTCACGCCGTCGTCTTTCGCCCCCTCACGCCGCCGCCGCTTCCTCCCCCTCGCACCCTCCACCACCGCTTCCTCACCCTCGCCTTCCTCCCCTCACCTCCCACCTCATGACGCGACGCACGCTACACCCCTTCGCTGAGACGCGCAGCACACCACCCCTCACCTTTCAGCAACGACGACTAGGAGGAGGAGGGATCCAGCCACGAGGTCGACGCAAGGACGTGGCAGCTAGAGATCCCTCCACTCCGACAGTGACAAGGTGAACTGCATACTAGAAATCCCTCCTACATCATTAAGATACATCTTGACTATGCTCAGTTAGGGTTTCAAGTTTCAAAATGTATACTTGGCATTTCCGTTTAGATTCACTCTTATATTTGGTTTTGCTCTCGTTCCATATATACATTTGGACATTCTCTCCAAGTTGAATAAGTACCTCATCAACAACAGAGGTAGCGAGCATCTTCCTCTTTACAATGGTAAGGTCGCATTGCCTGAACTAATTTTTGGTTTCTAAATTTTGCATTTATGTTAATGGTTTACCATAAAACCAATGAGACTACAGTGGCCTAAACTAGTTACTGTAATTGTTTTCTCATTTGTATGGTCTTGTAAACAGTTCTGTGGGTGTTGATTAGATAAATGCTTAGCTGTTATGCATGGTTAACAAAAAATGTGCTCTACTTGTCTCCTATTGTAGCATGTATCCTGGGAGAGCTAGAAGTATGGTCTGCTTTTTGTGCTATTCTTGGACACTGAGCTGACCTTTCTCATGATCCCTTGACAATTAATTCATAGGATAAATCTGTCAAGGACTATAGACCTGGGCAAGTTGAAGAAGATGCACATAATGAAGAAGATGGATATGCCACTGCTAGTGAAGAACAAGAGCAGGTGGGTGGGGCTCCGGGCCGAGCCAGAATGCCAAGGACAGCCACAAAGTGGCCAAGAGACAAAATGGTAGTCACTGAGGTTGAGAGAGGGGGATGCCAGTACCATTGACACAAAAGCGCAGGTTCAGGGCACTTGCGGGGCTCATTGCTAGATAAAAGATAACTTTGGAATTGTCAGAAATAAAAAAACTAAGCGATGAACAAAAGTGGTACTTGTTTGAAACCTATATGCAGGAACACTTGGAGTTCCAGGAAGACATGAAAGAGCAGGCATTCAAACTTTTGTGAAAGATTGCAGCCAAGGCATGGAGACAATTCAGATTTTAGCTTAGGTGAGATTTTGTCAGAAAAGGACTTGAGCCATTTGGAAAGCACGACTTTATCAAGTCAGAACAGTGGAAAGAGTTTGTGAAACAGCAGGTAACCGAGGATGCCTCATCTGTTAGTGGCAAGTTCAAGTCACTTGGAAGCCTGAACACAAGCGAGCACAGCATGGGTCCAGCTGGTTATGCTGGGAAACTACCACAGTGGGAGGAAGAGGACAGGAAATTAGCTGCAGCAGGGATCGTCAACCCATATGATGCCTACCCCGACGATCGTTCTAGGAATTGGCTTCGAGCAAGGTGTAAGCTAGTGGTGGAAGTCGGTGTTGCCGTGATAGTGTACAACAAAGAAGCAAATGAAAAATTGGTTGCAGACATCAAGGAAAATAATGCACATGCAGAATCTTCAGGAATGACTTCATGGCTGAGGGAGAATGATGTGCTAAGTCAGTGCTTGGGCCGCCCTGAACAACTAGGTCGCGTGCGTGGTGTCTCCAGCTAACAGGGCTGGAAGTTTGCATGGCCTCATCACGCTTCCATGTACAGGAAGAGCAAGAGGACGAGTACCGACTCATCAGTTGATAAGCAACAGATGAAGGAAGAAATCAAGTAAGAACTCAAGGCTGAGATGGAGAAGGATATGCTTGACATGAAGGCACGAGGGTACCAGGTGGTGTTTGCACCAGTATCCAATCGCACAAGCCCTTCACCCGCTAGACTAAAGAGAAGCTGTGCGTCCGCAGATAATGTAGGTTTGATCAATGGCACTACAAAGTTGTCGACAGAGGTAGTGCACTCTGACGATCCTACACAGGAAGACCTTATAGGCACGTTCACTGAACCCACAGACTGTGGCCTATGGATCATGTTTCGGGGTGTTGAATGTGAAGCTGCAATTGGTGTGGTTTAACTAGAGAAGACTACGCTACATACAGTCCCGATTCATGAAGACTGTGCTGTGGTCGAAGTGCTGCATGTATGTGTTGTCTTTAGGGATCACACGCTGGAACACCCCCCTAATGACATGGTGACGACACTTGGTCAAGCTCTACACTAGAGGATACAGTGGAAGAGGTGTCACATTCACATCAAGGGAGCACCAATTCCAAAATCTTGTTCGCACACTACGGTACAGATTCCTTCTAGTTCACAGACTACGGGACAAGTTTCTTCCTCACATGGTTTCCCACGTCCTCCTCCTCCTCCATCCCTAGAACCGCAAATTACATGATAGATTCCTTCCTCACCTGATTCCTAACCTCCTCCTCCACCCCCAGAATCACAAAATACAGGATAGGTTCCTTCCTCACATGGTTTCCCACCTCCTCCTCCACCCCACAACTGCAAAATACAGGACAAGTTCCTTACTCACATGGTTCCCCACCTCTTCCTCCTCCTCCACCCCCACAACCACAAATTACATGCCCACCTCCTCCTCCTCCTCATCAAACAACAAAACCTCTATCCCCAAATGAAAGTGGTCAAAACAATGATGCCAAAGCAGGAGCCCAGAGTCATGTGTTGGCTGATGCTGAGAAATCTGTCGGCGACAATTCGAAGAAATCTGCAGGTACATCTGGGCCCAATATCTCTGTAGCTACCTGGTCAAACACCACCTGAGAAACCTTCTTCATCCATCTCAAACAGTAGGAAAAGAAACTTACTGAAAATAAAAGGTCTACCATAAAGCGATCTGAGGATCCTTCTGCACTAGACAAGAAAGCCCTTGAGAAACTTTCTTCAGCCATCTCAAAGCGTCAGGAAAAGAAACTTGCTGAAAATAAAAGGTCTTAGAGGCCTACCAGAAAGCCATTTGAGGATCCTTCTTCATCAGACAAGAAAGCCCTTGAGAAACCTTCTTTAGCCATCTCAAAGCAGCAGGAAAAGAAGCCTACCAGAAAGCCATCTGAGAGAAATGCCAAGAAGAAGGCGGCTAATAATGCTTGGACTGAGATTAACCCAGGCTACAAATTTGGAAATAAAATGCTCAGTGCTGCTGAACTCAAGGATCCGGATACTGCTCCTTTTGTCACTTATCTCCACGATTTCTACATGGAACGTTGTAAGGATGAGGATGAGTCTCCGATTATGGGCGTAATATGGGCCAGGAACGGTTGGTGGCTTCTGAGAGAAGATTTGCCAAATCATAAATATGAGTTGTTCACTGTGAGCATCAGCGACTTGTACAATCTCTTCAAGTTGGATTCTTTGGATATGGGACTTCTCCGTTGTTTCGTCCTGTAAGTTGCTTGAAAATTTAATCTACTTCTCACTAATCATTTTCTATCTAAATGTGTTTTCTACCTCAGTTCATCTTTACTATGTATTTTGCCTCCCTACACTTTGTTTTTTCTTAATATTAGGAATATGGCTATAGAAGTTGAGAAGAAGGATGAAATTACCTTCCTTGATCCTCAATGCTTTAGCAAGTCAAATATAGAAAATAACTATTTTTTTTTCTGTCCTATATGAAGCGTGCCTACCAGTCATATGCTAAAAAGAGAGTCATCATTTCCTCTTATACCAATGGGAGGCACTAGATTGTAGTGGTGATCCTTCCAGAGCAGAATAGGGTCTTGTATCTTGATTCATATAGGACTGTAGGCACTGATTTCTCCGAGTTGGTACTTGCCATTGATGAGTAGCTTCTTTCTTTCTTAACCTGCAAACTTCCTCAATAAACTCTGCAGAGTTTATTAATGGTACCCTAACCATTGTTGCATGTTTTGTTGTAGTGCTTGGAATAGTTACTGCAACGACAACAAGTTGCCCTGCCGCGCCTTGCAACATGACAAGGATGTTAAGGTACGTATTACTTAGTATTTCCTGCCTGTGGAAGCTAGTACTAAAGCTTGAGTTTATTTCTTCTCACCACTATTCGTCTTTGTATATTTATCGCAGTGCCACCAACAACCTCTTGGTTCTAGAGTCTGCGGCTTCTATTGTGCCAATCACATGGTTGCAGTAAAAAATAAATTGAAGGACCCTGAGGTACTTTCTTGGGATCTGCATTTGTAACACCTGCAACTGTGCACAGTTCTTTCTTATTAGCACTGCACATGTTTGGTAACCACCTATGTGTGCTGACTGCTGACATTGTTATATTCAGGCATTTCACCTACCTAATTGTCATCTCCACAAGGACACACTAGTCCACGTTAGGGAAAGAACTGCCTCATTCCTCACGAACCAGGTGATCAGACCCTTAGGAAAATTTCACATTGATGATACTCTGATGGCTCACATTGTATTCACTCCCAATCCTTATGGTTAAGCCAGTGATATTGTTGTGAATCTTACTTGTTAGATGAGGATGTTGAATGCCTGAATTTTGTTAGATGATGCATGTGAATTTTGTGGATTTCTGTTCAGTTTGTGGTTTTTTATGAATGTGGATGTTGGACCTAATTTTTGTGAAAGTAGACAACGTGTCTCATTTGGTCGAGACAGAGGAGGCACACGTACACAGTATGCGTCTCCTTTGGCCGAGACAGAGGGATACGCGTCTCCTTTCGTCGAGATAGAGCAGACGCATGTTCACATCACGCGTCTCCTTTTGTCGAGCAGAGGAGTCACGCACTGACCAGACGCGTCTCCTTTGGTCGAGATATAGGAGACACGTGTAGATAGCACGCGTCTCCTTTCGTTGAGACAGAGGAGACGTGTTATGGAAGTATTTTCCGTGTCTTCGATGTTAAGTTCTTGTAACGGGCTCGGTTTCTGTACCCGTCACCAAAGGTCCCTGTGGGCCAAGAGAAGCAGGCATTTCAGGTGACCGGTAACTAGTTGCGGTAACGATCTTTGTTAGACGCCCGTTACAAATATGTGTTATCAGTAACGGGTTCGTGACTGTGCCCGTTACCAAAGGTTCTGGTAGGCCAGGAGAAACAACTATTTCAGGTGACCGGTAAGTAGTTGTGGTAACAGTCATTGTTCGACGCCCGTTACAAAAACGTGTCATCAGTAACGGGCATCTACCCATTACCTTTGTTGGCTCATTTGTAACGCTTGATCGGTAACGGGCATTTTGATCGGTAACGGGTGTTTTGCCCATTACCAATGGTCATCCGCGCCCATTACCAATGTCTGTTTTTCACGTAGTGTCATATTTTACCGCCAACATTACCCGAAATTAGTTTGGCTAATTCGGGTAATACACTCCGGTACCCGATCTCCCAGAAGTTTGCCATTTGTTTGTATTTTATCACGTGTTGTTAGTTGAACACTTGAAATTACTTTATTAGGATATAATTCCCTCGGTTTGAACAAGTGACTATAATATATTATTCTCCACAAATTATTATTGAAATTCTACACAAATTCTTGGTGAAATTATATATAAATTGCTACTAAAATTTGTGTGTTTTGTTGTTTTTTTTAAATTCAGTAGATCGGGTATACCCGAACCTGATTTATCCGGTACCCGAAATTTCAGGTAATGTTTTTTCAGGACTAATATCGGGTACCTATTTTCATTACCCGAATTTTGAATTACCCGACCCGAAACAATCGGGTAACCCGTATGCCCAGTCCTAAGTTCAATCCCACTCCAATTCACTATTCAATCCATCACATCGCAACCACTTTTCACCAATCTACCTTCAATCTAATTTCCACTATTCACTATTATTTTACTCATCACATCCACATATCTCTCACCCTTCACTATTGAACCCATAACATTCATCACATCTTCTCCTGAAAAACACTATTTTCTCATCACATCCCCACCACTTTTCACTCATCCAAACACCTTTATCCAAATTTTCACTGTTCATCCCATTACATTCCAACACTTTTTCCCAATTAAACACCTCCATCCAATTTACAATATTCATCAACTATTCATTTCACCTTTTTCACCCATAACAGGCCCTATGATACAAAATTTAAAATCTACTGTACAATACAAGAGCAATTTTTTCCCACTACCAAATGTCAAAGATGGTATGTGTTCACCCAGAAAAACGTCAACATTATGCCTAGTACAAAAGTCCATGGGCGCTCGAACCGCGGGGATCCGGTTGCAGACATGCAGCTCCAACAACGTCAATGGCGCTCCTACACTCGAGAATGTCCGGAGGAGAACGCCTCTTGCCAAAGATAGCATCACTCGGGCCTTTTATAACCAACCTCAACCACGGAACGATTGAATTGTTAATCGGTAATAAATCAGTCACATTCCAAACTAAACCGCGATGGCTTCTAAGTTCCTGCTTTCTTTCCTCCTCCTCGCCGCGTCCTCGGCCTCGGCCCCGGCGCTTGCAGCTTTCGACCTGATCCAGATGCTGGTCGACAAGCCCCAGTACGCCGGGTTCTCCAAGCTCCTGGCACAGACCAACGTGGCGGCGGAGGCCAACCAGCTGCGCACGGCGTCGGTGCTGGTGGTCCCCGACAAGGTTGTCAAGCCCCTGGCGTCGCTGCCAGCCGACAAGCTGCGTGCGGCGGTGGCCAACCACGTCCTCCTCAGCTACTTCGACCCCATAAAGCTGGACGAGATGAAGAGCCGCACAGCGATGCTGCCCACGCTCCTGTCTAACGCTGACAAGGCCCTCGGCGTCCTCAACTACTCCAGGGCCGACGACGGCCAGATGTACTTCGGCGCGCCCGGTGCGCCTTGTGTCGCCAAGCTCGTCAAGGTCGTCGCCGCGCGCCCCTACTCCGTGTCCATTATGGAGGTTAGGGAGCCCATCATGCCGTTAGGGTTCGGCAAGACCGTCGCCACGCCCGGTCGCCGTGGCAAGGGCGGCAGGGGTGGCAAGGGCAAGATCAAAACGGCGGCGGCGGCCGGCCTTGACAAGTCCAAGAAGGCCACCACCGACAAAGCAGCAGTGAGCAAGGCCAAGGCGTCCCAAGAAAGCCCCAAATCCGTGGCGCCCGCTGCAGCACCTGCCTCTTAGTCGTGTGGCACCCGCAGGCCGCAGCTGGCCAGTAGGCTGGCATGTCTGCGCCTGTTGAAGAACGGAGCGCCACGATGGGATTTGCTAGGGAAAGGGATGTACCTAGTAGCACCGTATTTCGACGGTTCGTCGCAATTGTTTTTTGTTTTTCTTTTGACTTGCTTGTAATTTTCAGCTCCGTGTAAGAGAAATCTTCTCGGGCGATCCCAACATACACCATGAATATTTTCCATTTGTCAGGAACTTTTTGCGAGGAACTGACTCGGAGAATTCGTAACTACTGGTGGGGAGCTTAAGATGGTGTCAGGAAAACTCACTAGATTGCTTGGCAGAAATTCACAACATGCAAGGCCCGTGGTGGTTTGGGTTTTAGGGATTTCCAGATTTTTAATCAAGCTCTCCTAGCTCAGCAGGTTTGGAGGCTCAGTACCCTGATAGCTTATGTGCTCGGTTGCTAAACGCTAAATGTTACCCAATGGTGACCTGTTGGATACAGCCTTTCCAGTACAGACCTCTCCAACCTGGAAGGCATTGCTGCATGGTTTGGAGCTTCAGAAAAAAGGTGCTATTTGGCGTGTTGCAATCAAAAATTAAAATCTTGAGACATCAGTGGTTACATAGAGAATGGTCTTTGCGCCCTGCCAGCAGTAAGCGACCATGCAGGCTTAAAATGGTGTCACAACTTATTATAGTGCAAACTAAGGAGTCGAATAGAGACATCCTATCTCGATATTTTCATGAGTTTGTGTTCGCACCCAAAATTTACAAAAGGCCGATCAGGCTGGACGCCACTGGTCAGACCGGTGCACCCGGGCAGTCTGACCGGTGCGGTCCAGTAGCCGATCAGGCAATGGTCACACCGGTCTGATTGGTGGGCCTGACCGGTCTGACCGGTGGACCTCGAGTCCGAGTAGAATCTAGGAGTTCTGGTCGTTTTCGAGTTGTAAAAGACTTCCTTGCGGGGCAAGATCTCCCCATCCTATAAATATAAAGGGCCACAGCCGGTTGAGGACCTATCACCCAATCGATCATATCTTTTTACAACTTTTGTCTCTCAAACCCTAGCTTTTACAACTCCTTAGCTTTCCTTGTTTGTCTCGATGGCGATCAAGGACGTTCTGAGTGGCCTGCCGATCTCAGAGCAACCCTAGGCGCGCCACCTCTGACGGGTCCCTCCCGAAGCGGTGCTCGTAGGCTTTCACTGGCGTCACGACGCACACCGGTCAGACCGGAGCTCCGGCGAGTTCAAGTTTTCTGTTGCGCGATCTAGCGCTCATGTGTTGACCAGAAAAGCGTCAACATACTTTTGGAGACTCCGCTAGGGAAGAAAGATCTGGTTTCAAAGACCGTTCAATCTAACCTAGCCTAATGGGATCTCGTTGCGACCTCGACATGAACAACATCGTCACGTCTTCATTGGAGGATCTCTCTCTAGAGGAGCAACAGAAGTTCAAGGCACTGCAAGAGCACATGCAAGTCCAATTCCTCGCAGGCGTCAAGAAGGATCGTCATGGTAAGGTGGCAAGATTGAAAGAATTCGAGCTGCCGGCGATCAAGCTAAACGACAACATGGTTGAGGTAATCACCACTGCAAGCAAATCACCTCCTACTTCACCTTCTCAGAAGTTTACTGCTGAAAGTGATGGATTGCTTGCATCTTACATTGCTCGTTTAGAATGTTTAGAAGATCTTGAGAAAGATAGGAGCATTGCTGGTTTTAATAACAATGAAACTAATAGTAGTGGTCCTAAAATTAATACTAGTAAAGGGATTCATCCTAGCTTAGCACCTTTGCATGTTACTATTAATATTAATCATCAGTATGGCATGCCACATGATCCCATTAGTCAAACCCTGCTGTTTCAACTGTTGAAGCCAAATATGGCCGCACCGGTCGAACCGGTGCAAGGTACCGGTCTGACCGGTCTGACCAGTGCACTGGATCTTGTGCTTGAACAGCCTGAGCCAATTTCTCTCGTACCAAATTTTCCTAATACATTTGGTAATCCTTGACCATACTATAGTACGACTGTTAATTCAATGGCTCAAAAGAATATAATTCCTAATGATGTTTATGAAAGTTGTAGGCTTGCTCATGCCAAGATGTCTCCCTATTTAACTAAGATGAATATGGTGAACCCAGCTCCACAACAGCCAAATAATCCTAATTGGGCAAAATTTAGCAAATTTAAGGAAGATTTGGCTAATGTGGTAAAAACTAAACTTGGTGTTGATATTGGTAATACAAATTTGTATCAGAAACCATATGATCTTGAGTTTGATAATTTTGCTCTCCCACGTGATTGGCATATGCCTGATTTGATCAAATTTAGTGGTGATGATGACCGAACCACGTGGGAACATATTAGTCAGTATACAGCTAACTAGGTGAAGCAGGTGCTTATAATGCTTTAAAAGTGTGTTTATTTTCTTTATCTTTGACTGGCACTACTTTTGCTTGGTTCTCATCGCTTGCTTCTGGTTCTATTATATCTTAGGATATGTTAGAACGTAAATTTCAAGATCACTTCTATAGTGGGAGCTTGCAATTAAAATTGACAGATTTAACATCGTTAGGCAAGAGAGAGATGAAAATGTCTCTTCTTACATTAAAAGGTTTAAAGAAACTAAGAACTGTTGTTTTAATTTGTCAATCATTGATATGGATCTTGCTAACATTTGCTTAAAAGGTTTAAGCTCTGCTATTAGAGATAGAATGGAGGGTTCAGATTTTCTTTCGGTTGCTCAAGTTCAAATTAGAGCTTTAATTATTGAAAACCGATTGAATAAAGAAAAAGATAATTTTAAATCACGTCGTTCAAATGTGCATCATATTGATTATGATTCTGATAGCTGGAGCAATGGTGATAAGGAAATTTATGCTACTGAATTTGTTTGGCCCTCTAAGGAAAAATCTTATTCTTGTTCATCCCTTAAGCCGGCTAGTAAAGGTCGGCAAGAAGAAGTAAAATTTACTTTTGATGTTTCTAAGTGTGATCGTATATTTGATGAATTGCTTAAATCTAGAAACATTAAATTGACTCATACTTTACCTCCACA
Source organism: Cenchrus fungigraminus (assembly GCA_036936925.1). Lineage (NCBI taxonomy): Eukaryota > Viridiplantae > Streptophyta > Magnoliopsida > Poales > Poaceae > Cenchrus > Cenchrus fungigraminus. Next base: position 66,148,194 of record CM072773.1, read on the forward strand.
TGATGAATTGAAAAGGCGTGCATATTGCAAATTCCATAATTCTTATTCTCATGCTACTAATGATTGCAATGTGTTTCGTCGACAGGTTCAATCGGCCATAAATGAAGGTCGTTTGACGTTTCATGAGATGCAAGTGGATAAGACACCTTTTCCTATCAACACCTTGGAATAACAACAGCCTAAGGTATTGGTTCGGCCGAGTCAAGCTAAAGCAACCAAGGGCAAAAATGTGGTGATCGGGGAAGCTAAGCCCGATTTGAAAGGAAAAGAGTTGGTCCGAGAAGTTGCTTATGAGAAGAACTCTGATGGTAAGGAGACTTTCAAGGTTACTGTTAGAGCCTCTGGACATGGGGGGCAAGGGTCGTCCACACCCGCTGAGCAGCGATTGTCTGAGCCTGATCAGGCCAGACCGGTCAGACCAGTGGTGGTGATCGGTCAGATCGGTGTGCCCCAGGGCTGTCCGAGGATGATTAAACTGAGTCGTCCAGAGATTGGTAACTAGAAGCTTAATGTAGCCAAAAATCAGGGGAGTGGTCCTAAGCCAAAGGTCACTTTCGACATGCTATTTGATAAGTATTCCAAGCAAAAGGCCATTACAAGGAGGGTCGTCTTCACCTCCAAGAGCTGCTACAAGGTTCAAGGGTGAATCATCTCAGCAAAGGCAACACTTTACTCCATCATGGGTACCATCAAGTTCAAATCCACCTCGCCCTATTTATGATGATAATGGAGTTATGTGGGTGCCTTTCCAACAAGCTTTTCATCATGGATGGGGACGACCAAGATCATTTATGGACAGGATTTCTAGGCCGTTCCAAGACCAATTGGCACCTCGCCATTCTGGTCAGGGGTACCAGACCCCACCGGTCAGACCAATGCAGTTCAATGGTCAGACTGGTGCCTCCAGGAAGTTTGTGCCATCTCCTATGAAGCAAGTTTACAAGCCAAAGCAGAAGGAGGAGGTGCAGAAGATGGATATCAACTCAGAAAGGACTACGAGCAGAGATATCATTCAGATCGAGTCGATGGATGTTCCTATTGAAAATGGTGGCAAAAGACTAATTGTTCCAACATTAAGGTTGTGACACCGATTCTGGGGGCATGTACTGTTGCTAGTGACCATGAGGCCAGCGGGAGTGGTTCTAACTCCAAGTACTTCTTACCAAGGTGGTGTCCTCCCAGATTGACTCGCACACAAAGGAGGAAGCTTCAACGCTTGAGGTTTGGAGAAAATAAGGAGAAAGAGCTGGAGAAACAGTGGGACGAGACATTCAACCAGTACAGGCCCATGGTAGCCCAAGGCAAAGAGTGGAGGATCAAGACCAGCTCCCAGGCAGCACCGGTCGGACCGGTGGAGGAGGCGGTCAGACCGATCACTCCGGACAGACCGGTGGCTGTCAACGGTCAGACCGTTGACCTAGAGGTGCCGCCCGGTTTTTCTTCCTTGGCTTCTATGGTTTGTGATGACAAGCTTGCATCGGCACCTGTATCGGAAGACAATGAGGAGCTTGTTGATTACAGTTCTTCGCCCGAGAGCATGAATTTGGACATCAATGTGATTCATATGTCTATGGATGGGTTTTTGCTTTCAGAGGAGGACGTTGCACATCTCGACTTTGGGCCAAAGGAGGCTATCTTCCAGAAGCCTAAAGCTACTGGAAATCATCTTAAGGCTTTGTACATGAAGGATCACATAAATGGGAAGCCTATATCTCGCATGTTGGTGGATGGAGGAGCGATTGTCGACTTGATGTTGTATTCTCTATTCAAGCAGCTGGGAGGTTCAGATGAGGAGATGATCAAGACCAACATGACCGTCAGCGGTGTGGGAGGAGGCAAGCCTATGGGAGCTAAAGGCGTCGTTTCTATGGAGCTCACCGTTGGGAGCAAGACGTTGGCTACTACTTTCTTCGTCGCCGAGGCTCAAGGTAATTTCAGCTTAATCCTTGGCCGTGATTGGATTAATGCAAATCAGTGTGTTCCATCTACCTTGCATCAATGTTTAATTCAATGGATAGGCGATGAAGTAGAAGTTGTGCATAGTGATACTACGGCTTATGTTGCAGTTGCTGATATTGTTTCTTTGCATGATCATGAAAACCTTAAGTGATTAGCTGGTTTAGATTTATCTGGTTGTGAGCTCATTGATAGCACTAAAGTTGGTTTTGTTGCTGTTGTATTAAAGCTGATGGATGATCAGGCTACGCCATCTCTTAAGATTTGATGGATGTCAATCTAGAGTGGTTACAGCAGAGGCATGAGCACTATCGGGCGCATAAGAATGATACGTGTGAGGCCATCGAAGATTTTGATAATTTGAGCAAGTTAGGACAAGGTTTTACGTCGACTGATCCTTTAGAGGAGGTAGATATTGGTGATGGCACCGTACCTAGACCGACATTTGTAAACAAGAATCTTGATCCTTTGTTTAAATCTGAGTTAATAAAGTTATTAAAGGAGTATGTCGATTGTTTTGCATGGAGTTATAATGAAATGCCTGGTTTAAGTTGAGATTTAGTAGAGCATCGTTTACCTATTAAACCTGATTTTAGACCTTATAAACAACCTCGTAGAAACTTTAATCCTGACATTTATGACCGAGTGAAAGAGGAAGTCAATTGGTTGTTGGATGATAAGTTTATTAGGCCTTGTCGATATGCTGATTGGATCTCTAATATTGTGCGTGTTGAGAAAAAAGGAACAAAAAAGATTCATGTTTGCATTGACTTTAGAGATCTTAATAAAGCTACTCCTAAAGATGAATATCCTATGCCTATAGCCGATTTTCTTGTTAATGCTGCATCCGGACATAGAATTCTTAGCTTTCTTGATGGTAATACTGGTTACAATCAAAATTTTATGGCTGAAGAGGATATATCTAAAACGACCTTCATATTTTCGGGTTTTGTTGGATTATTTGAGTGGGTGGTCATGATCTTTGGATTTAAAAATGCGGGTGCTACTTACCAAAGGGCTATGAATTTGATCTTTCATGATTTACTTGGCATTATAGTAGAGGTTTATATCGATGATATTGTTGTCAAATCGGCTGGAGTAGATTCTCATTTAGCTAATTTAAGACTTGCATTTGAGAGAATGCATCGGTACAAATTAAAGATGAATCCACTCAAATGTGCTTTTGGTGTATCGGCTGGAAAGTTTTTTGGTTTCGTTGTACATGAGAAAGGCATAGAGATAGATCCTAAGAAGATTAAATCTATCAAAAATGTAAAGGCTCCCGCTTGCAAAAAAGATTTGCAAAAGTTCTTGGGCAAGGTAAATTACTTAAGGAGGTTCATTTGTAACTTGTTTGGGAAGGTAAATGCTTTTACTCCTTTACTTCGGTTCAAAAGTGATGCTGATTTTACTTGGGGGCAAAACAACAAGAGACATTCAATGAGATTAAGCGTTATCTATCTTCGCCGCCCGTTCTTCATGCACCCAAGAGTGGTATTCCTTTTAAATTGAGGACCAGGTGTGTCAGAGGACCAGTGGAGGGTCGCTCCTTAGTGATGAGTGATTGACAATGTTGTGTGGACTGATGCTTGGCTAAGTGTGTAGGTACAGGTTGCGGCTTGACTCGTGTCGGTGCAGGTGAAGAACAAGCACGAAGGGCCTTAGCCGTGGCGGCCTCCGGGTGATGGAGTGGTAAGTAGGCTTGGTTCGATGGACCCGGTGCCTGATGGGGTCAAGTGCAAGCCATGCAGGGCAAGACTGGCGGGCTGAAGTTGTGAACATGGGCCGGTGCAAGGTAGCAGATGGAGCCCGAAGCTTGCACGTGGGGTTTGTTGGTTTGCCCATATAACCATCGGTGGACGGTTTCTTGGTTTGGGCCTCAAAACCGAGCCCGGAGGCCAGAGGCGACGGAGAGGGTGATCCGGGAGCTTCGGGAACCTTCGAGGCAGAGGGCACGTGGCGTGATCACGGGGTTTGCGTCGAGGTGAAGCGAAGCCGCGGTGGAAGCGTGTCTGTCCGATGAAGACTTGACCAAAATGCCCCTGAGGGGTTGTATCTTCATTTGAGTTGTATGGGTAGCGTGGTCGTTTACCTCCCTCTGATGGACTTTGTATAAATAGCAGAGAGGTGAATGGCATCTCTCTCTCTTGGACTCTAGGGCTTTCTCCCCCGGTAGATTTCTCTGAACTACTTCTTTTCCCTCTAGATTCCTTAGGCTAGACTCTTGTACAGACTCTGACCTCTAGATGTATGGAAGCATTCGGCGTTGCGGTGGTCTCCTAGTCCTCTGTTATTTTTGTGTCATTTTCGGGGCTATTTTCGGGGAGTTTCGTTCTTCGCTCGATTCGGGGATTTGAGGGCATTTTCCTTCGGATTTCTTTGAGTAGATCATGGGTGGATGCCTTGCGCATCTTTGTGTGTGATCTTGACTCCTCAAACGCCGTGGAGAGCCTTCGATTTGTCAGTCTTTGGTCGGAGTTCGTGTTCTTGTTGGAGTTTGTGTGATCCGCGATTCCCGGTGATTTAGTGGCTTAGAGGTCGAGATTTTTGGGGCATAGCTTCATCTTGTGTTGCTTATCATCTCCCCCAAATCTTGTCTCAAGAGCTTTTACCGTTTGGGAGATCCGGTGATGGATTTGGAGAGTTGACCTCGCAGGGTCGGGCTGCTTCAGCTCTGTCCGAGCCTGGCGGACAGTCCACACGACCATTGCGGACAGTCCGCGAGGAGCCTGACAGGTTTGGTGTTCTTCGTGTTCTTCGCGAGTTCTTCCGTGTTCGTGTTTTGATCCGGTGCCACAAGTGGTTTTGGTTGCACGAAGTTTGCGGACGGTCCGAACTGAAGTGGCGGACAGTCCGTGAAGGTGCGGACAGTCCGCGGGTCCCTCGCGGACAGTCCGATTTTTCAGGGTGCATCTTTGGTGGTTCAGGAGTCTTTTCGGATAGTCCGCGTGGCCTTTGTGGACAGTCCGCCCAGGCCCCACGGACAGTCCGCCGTACTCCACGGACGGTCCGCGAGGTCTGTTGTAGACTTGCTCCCTTTGCTTTGATTCTTGTCCGGTGCTTCCGCTCTTTGCTCCTAGGCTTGTCTCTTGATCTTGTAGACTTGTGTGTGCCTTGTTTGGAGCTTTCTTTGTGTGCGCGAGCGTTTGGAGTGGCAATCGGGGTATAGGCCGAGTTTGACCTTTGGGAAGAATTTTTATCGGCTCCCATTCACTCTCCCCCTCTCTGGTCACCCTATTCGGTCCTTCAATTGGTATCAGAGCCGGTTACAGATCTTCTTGATTCTAACCAGTCTAAGATCCAAAGATGGGCGATTACGGCAAGGGGTCGGGTCCTCCGCACTTTGATGGCAAGAATTACCCTATGTGGGAGAGGCGCATGGGCGCGTTTTTGCGAGGGAAGGGAACTCTGATCTGGGAGGTCACTCAGAATCCTCATTATGTCATCCCAGACAGTTTTCTGCTTCCAGGATCGCGGGACATGTTTGAGGCCAACAGCAAGGCCGTTGATTACTTGTTCCGTGCTCTCTGTGCCTCGGAGTTTGATCAAGTGTACGGAGAGGATGTGGCCGGAAAGATTTGGCTCAAGTTGAGAAATGCTCATGTTGGCAATGCCCTAGTGCAAGCCCGTATGTTTTCTACTTACCGGAGAGAGTACGAGAACTTCACTCTTCTCCCCGGTGAGTCGACTGATGCTATGTTTCAGCGCTTCACTAGCATAGTCAACAACATGAGGGCCAATGTGACAGTGCTCCCATACACGGATCATGATCAAGCTATCAAACTTTTGCATGCCCTAGATAGGTCCGTGTGGAGTGCCAAGGTCGAGGCCATTGAGGAGCCAGCGCGTATGACACGCTATCGCTTGACGAGCTGTTCTCCAAGCTCAGGTCTTCAGAGGTTGATCATGGCTTGAGAGCCAAGAGCGAGAGCCCCACTGATCCTCATAGTTTGGCTCTTGTCTCAGGATCGAGGACTAACGCTAACTCTATTGGCTTTTCTTTGTCTTGTCTTGTGTCCTTGCCAGATGAGGATTTTGAGGTGCTGAGCGAGGATGATCTCGGCTTGTTGAGCAAGAGGTTTGGGCGAATGTACGAGAACCGGAAGAATGCAAGGCGGAGCTCAGGGATATGCTATTGGTGCGGGAAGCACAGGCACTTCATCGCCGAATGCCCTGAAGCCATGGAGATCAAGAACGACTACAAGGGCAAGCCCAAGCACGACTACAACAAGCACCGCTCCCGGAACGACTACAAGGACAAGCACAAGGACAAGGGCGAGAGAAGGCACAAGAAGGGTGGCGGCTACAAGAAGAAGACCGCTCGAGCAATGGTGGACGGAGCGAGCGACATCAACTCGACATCAAGCGATGCTTCTTCTGACTCGAGCAGCGAGGAAGAGCAAGAGAAGCTCAAGGACAAGCGACACACGGGCAAGAACTTCACCGGCCTAAGCTTCATCGCACAAGGAGGCTTTTGCGGCATGGCGCAGTCCAAGAAGGGTGGGAAGCATAGCTCGGATTCGAACTCCGACTCCGATGAAGAGGTATGACAAGATCCCAACTTCTTGCTAGAGGAGAATGCCGCTCAATGAGTTGCTTGATAACCGTGATGATGTGCTTAGAAAGACCAACAAGGAGAAGAGGGAATTCAGGTCTTTGTTGGGTGATGCTAAGGATAAGATAGCCGAGCTTGAATCCTTGCTTGTGGATGCTAGAAATGAGATAGGCTCTTTGAAATTTTCTCCTGTGGTGTCGGATGAGATTTATTGTGGGGATTGTTCAGTTTTTCTCGCTGATTTGACTGCTCTCAAGGAGAAGCTTGCCTCTACTTTGGAGGAACTAGATGTGATTAGGATTGAGTGTGATGAATTGAAGTCTAGGCCAGCTTTACTAGGTGCTTGTACCTCATGTCCTGTCTTGCATGCTAGGCTAGATGAGTCTCACAATAGAATTGTTTCTCTTCAGGCGGCATTGAAAGCTCCTTTTCCTACATCATGTTGAACCTGTGAAATGCATGCTTTGAAAAACATGGAACTTGCACACTATATTGATCGTCTGCAGGATGAAAATGATGAATTGAGAAAAATGATGGGGTGGTTGTCTGGGCATGAGCCACAATTGAGTTTGATGTTGACTCAGTTTAAGAGGTTTGATGGTCAGGTGTTGGGGGCTGACAAGTGTGGTGAGAAGAGTGGTGAGGGAGAAGAGAAAGCTGGAGAGATTCCCATTCCACCACATACCACACCAATGAACAAATTTGCACCCAAGCCAAACCACCTCAGAAACAAGCTAGACACAACACCAGATCCACCAGTGTTCCCCCACAAAGCTGAGAACTACCAAAAACCCATCAAGTTTGTGAGCACCCAGGGGAATATCTTTGATGGGAAGTCAGGAGAGAAAGCTGGAGAGAAGCTTGTAGAGAAACCACAGCCTAAGCCAGTGCCGATCCGCTTCCATTGTGAGTATTGTGGGAGGGATGGGCATAAGGATGAGTTCTGTTTCCGGAGGAAGAGGGATGAGAGGTTTGCTAGGGAGATGGCAAACAAGGACAGGTACCACCTTTCTCGTGGTGTGCCTGAGCCTCGTAGAGGGCCTCTGCCTAGGGGTGAGGTGTATGTGCCTACAGTTCCCACTCGTGGAGGTGGAGGTGTGTTTCTTCAGAGAGATAGGCGTGTTGGGTTTGGGCGTGATGAGTTGGCTCAACGTGCTCCTTCTCGTGACCGTTACGAGTTTGGGAGGCACGATCGGAGCTTTGGGTCTCAGATGGACTACGGGCCACATTCCCCCTCGTGGTGCACGTACTCCTCCAGTGAGACGTGACAGGTCCTTTGGTGGTAGGCGTGAGAGTGCTTCGCCTCAGGGTGTTGGTAGAATGGACATTGCTAACCCTTCTTTTGAGCAAATGGCTCAACACTGGTTTGACTCTTTTGGTACTAACCCCAGTGTTGAGTCGCTTGCTCATTCTCGTCCTCGTTTTTGATTGCAGGTGGGAGGCTTGGAGAACCTTTGGTTGATCGACTCCGGTTGCTCGAGACACATGACCGGAGATCGTGGGTGGTTCTCCAGCCTCACCCCGGTGAGTACGAGGGAGTACATCACTTTCGGGGACAACGGGAGAGGACGAGTGCTAGCTGAAGGTATGGTGAAGGTGAGTAGCAAGGTGACCTTAAGAAGTGTGGCCCTGGTCAAGTCACTTGGTTTTAACCTATTGTCAGTATCTCAATTACTCAACGAAGGTTTTGAGGTTCGTTTTAAGTCGGGTGCTTCTCGTGTGCTTGATTCTCGAGGCGATCTTGTCTGTACGATCATCCCCGAGGGTCAAATCTTTCGTGCCGATTTTTCCCAGTCTGTTGGTCCTCCTCGATGCTTTGTTGCTGGCGTGTTGGCCGAGCTTTGGAAATGGCATAGGAGGTTGGGACACTTGAGCTTTGAGCTGCTTTCCCGCTTGAGTGGTCTTGATCTTGTCCGAGGATTGCCTAAGTTGAAATTCAAGAAGGATTTGGTTTGTGCTTCTTGTCGGCATGGAAAGATAGTTGCTGCTTCCCTTGCCCCTTTGACTGCGGTCATGACCGAGCGACCTTGTGAGCTGTTGCACATGGATTTGGTTGGGCCAGCTCGTGTTCGCTCTGCTTGTGGGAAGTGGTATGTTCTTGTGGTTGTTGATGATTTTTCGAGGTACTCTTGGGTTTTCTTTTTGGAGGATAAGAGTGAGATGTTTGGCTTTGTTCGGGACTTGATCTTGAGGTTGAAGAATGAGAGACATGGAGATGCCATTCGAGCTATACGCAGTGACAATGGCACAGACTTTAAGAACTCTCATTTTGATGCCTTTTGCAGTGAATTAGGTCTCGATCATCAGTATTCTTCTCCATACGTCGCTTGTCAGAATGGCATAGTGGAGAGGAAGAACCGGACCCTTTGTGAGATGGCCAGGACGATACTTGATGAGCATAGGACTCCTAGGTGTTTCTGGGCCGAGGCGGTCAATACCGCTTGCTATGTCTCAAATCGCATCTTCCTTCGTGCTTTCAAGAAGAAGACCTCTTATGAGCTGATGCATGGCCGACAACCCAAGGTGAGTCACTTTAGAGCCTTTGGTTGCAAGTGTTTCATTCTAAAGAAGGGCAAGTTGGATAAGTTTGAGTCTAGATGTTCGGATGGTATTTTCCTTGGTTATGCGATTCATTCTAGAGCATATCGTGTGCTCAACCTTGACACTAACCGAATCATGGAGACTTGCGAGGTTACCTTCGACGAGACACAGCCATGTAGCTCTTCTGCTTTTGAGTGTGCATGTGACGAGGAGATTGGAGCGAGGATCTTTGAGCATGAGAAGAATGGAGATGGAGACGACGACGATGATGATGGTGGTGCTTCCGTAGTTGATCGTGTTCACGCTACATCCACTACTACAACGACGATCGAGGAAGGACCATCCCCTACACCCACTACGACTGAGGCTGTTCGAGTGGAGGCTGCTGCTGAGGGGGAGATTTTGTCCAGGCGAGAGGCTCCCCGGCGTGTACAAGTGGATCACCCATCGACGACAATCATTGGTGACCTTCATGAATGCACTACACGGTCAAGGTCAAGGAACACTTCTCATTTTGCTCACTCTGCTTTTGTCGCTTCTTTCGAGCCCAAAGATATTCGACACGCTTTGTCTGACGAGAATTGGGTGAATTCCATGCATGAGGAGTTGGAGAATTTTGAGAGAAACCAAGTCTGGGTGTTAGTCGATCCACCACCAAATTGCTGTCCCATAGGAACTAAGTGGGTGTGGAAGAACAAAGAGGGTGAGAATGGGATGGTTGTGAGAAACAAGTCGACGTTGGTGGCTCAGGGGTTCAACCAGAAGGAGGGGATAGATTATGAGGAGACATTTGCTCCTGTGGCACGTTTGCAGGCAATTAGGATCCTTCTAGTCTTTGACGTGGCTAAAGGATTCATGTTGTACCAAATGGATGTCAAGAGTGCTTTCTTGAATGGGGTGATAGAGGAAGAAGTGTATGTGAGGCAACCCCCGGGGTTTGAGAGCGAGAAATACCCACACCGTGTATACAAACTCCAGAGAGCGCTCTATGGGTTGAAACAGGCACCTAGAGCTTGGTATGGCAGGTTGAGAGGCTTTTTGCTGAGTAAGGGGTTTGTGATGGGCACAGTTGATAAGACCCTGTTTCTCCTTAAACATGGGAATGACCTGTTGATTGTTCAGATATACGTGGATGACATAATCTTTGGTGGCTCTTCTCATGATCTTGTTGCCAGATTGGCAGATGACATGAGCAGGGAATTTGAGATGTCCATGATGGGCGAGCTGCAGTTTTTCTTAGGCCTCCAGATCCAGCAGTGCAAGGACGGGACATTTGTACATCAGGCGAAGTACACCAGGGACATGGTGAAGAAGTTTGGCATGAACGACTCCAAGCCGCTGACTACACCGATGAGTACCACTACGGCTTTGGACGCGGACGAGGACGGTGAACCCGTGGACCAGAAGGAGCACCAGAGCATGATTGGCTCCCTCCTCTACTTGACGGCAACGAGGCCGGACATACAGTTCAGTGTGTGTCTGTGCACTCGTTTTCAGGCTTCACCGAGGACTTTACATCGGCAGGCCGTCAAGCGGATTTTCAGGTACTTGAACTACACTCCTGAGTTTGGTCTTTGGTATTCTGCCTCCTCGACACTGAGACTTCACGGGTACTCCGATGCTGATTTTGCTGGGTGTCGATTGGACCGCAAGTCTACCTCTGGGTGTTGTCAGTTCCTTGGTTCTTCTTTGGTCTCTTGGTCGTCTCGCAAGCAATCCAGTGTAGCCCAGTCCACTACAGAGGCCGAGTATGTAGCTGCTGCTAGTTGTTGTTCCCATCTGCTTTGGATGACCTATACCATGAATGATTTTGGAGAGGAGTTGTAACACCCGGTTTTAAAGGACAAACCGAATGCGCCCTTCATGCATGCCCAGGATCAAAATTCATGCATAAAGTAACATCATGAGTGTACTATCACAACATATATCATTACAAGTGTATAACTATTACAAAATGACCAGAGGGTCTAAAACAAAAGATTACACATTGTTATTCTATCGCAGCGGAGTAGGCACCATCTTCCACAGGAACGTCGACTGGGGGCACGCTAACCTAGAACTCCAGGTCTTCACGATGGTCATCACGATGGTCTTCACAATGTAACTCCTTCTTCTAGCTTCTGTTTATCTGAGCAGCAGTGGGGAGAGAACAGCAGGGGTTGAAAGGGAAAACAGTGAGTACACCTGGAGGTGTGTACTCCGCAAGTGGAGGAAAAGGTATGCATAACATGCTGGCTTAAAGCAAGGAAAGGCTTTATTTGGTGGACTGCAAAGCTCAAGTTTTAGTTGGTCAAGTTTTAATTAAGCACCTAGAATTTATTGTGTATATGGCTTCCCATCCCCTTCAAGGCACAGGCACCAACCTGTCCTAATCCTAGGGTTAAAACATCATAGAACCAAAACCAGCTCCCAAACCACAGTTACCACCACTGTGATCCACCCAAACCACCAACTAACCATGTGAGGGTCTAGGCCGCTCTTGACCGTGAGCACGGCTGTTATAACAGTTTTTAACACTCTGCAGAGGTTGTACATCTTTACCCACGAGTCGCGTAAACATTCAAAGGAACGTTAAACCCAACCATGCTGTGCGGATTAGGCACTTTCACACTTCCTTAGGTGTGATAGCATAGGGACGCTACGAGGCCTTTACATAGGTTCACCAGCGCGTATTAACCGGGGTTACGGAGTGTCAGCGACACCCGAGGTTCCTTGCCGGACTCTTGGGAACTACGCCCTCATCCAGCCCAGACAGCTTAACATAGACCGCTGGTTTACCCTACTTAATTGGCCAAGACCATAGCCCATTAGTTCTCGTGGTTGTACTGTATGTCCCGGGTGGTCGCTCCACAGACCGGTCCTTATAAAGTTGACTCAGGCAAGGCCAACATCAAGCAATCACAAACCACCATTCAAACCACTTGCCTGAGTCGCCTAGGGTGTTCATGTTGCTAACCATAACCCACATTAACAAGTTGCATAGTCATTAATCAAGTTAAGATTATAACCCAACCCATGTTGAGCAAACTAAGCATATTCTACCCATATAGGTAACCTCTAAGGGTAAACAAGGAATGATAATGAAAATCTAGTAAACAGTCCTTAATAGGTTTCCCAGCAAAGTTTAGACGTCTAATGCAAGAAAGCATAAATAAAGCAGTGATTATGGTGAATAAAACATAAAGGTATAAAATAGCAAGATGTCAAGGACACTTGCCCGTTTCCCGATGTTCCACTGCTCAGAAGCGTTCCTTCACGCGCAGCAATCAGCTGAAACAACACAAAGCTACACTAAGAACAAAGCACCGGACAATAAAACCATTTTAGAGTAGCGTATTACTAGCTAACGCGAGCTAGCTACGAACAAGAGAGCGCGTGAAAGGCTAAAGCGAAGCTACAGGTAAAAAGGCACAACTATCGGTAAAGATCGTGTTATAAGAAAGAAAGAACTATATGCTTGATTTATTTTATTTAAACAAAACATGTATGGAGGATATTCTGGGGAAATGACCTTTGTTGGAATTAATTCAAATTAAATTTGATTCCAAAACATGTTGATCCTAGTCATATTTTATTCATAAAGTTTATTAGAATTTATACCAAATTAACAATTATCTTTATAAAAGAAACTTTATGTGAGAGCAACTAACGAGCTAAAACATGTGTCGGGTTGAGCTAAACAAGTTACAATTAAAACAAATTTATGTTTGAATTAATTAAGTTAACATTTGTTAAAGAAAAGACGAAGGTTAAAACCTATATTTGATTTTATTTAAAAGAGGTTGAATTGGACATTAATCAAATTAATATTAACTTTAATTTCCAAAAACATGAAACAAGGTGAAGGTCGCTGCTAACATGTGCGCTACGACGAAACGAAGCTAACGCAACTTGAACGAGCTAAAACGGAACTAGGATGTGAAAGATATGGAGTTTTGAAGGTTGCAGGGACCTATCTGTGAGAATCTAAAGATTACAGGGGCTAACAGGCAAGATTTGCAAGACTCAGATATTTCCGAGGGCGAAAAGGAAAAAGATCAGGGGTCTATGAGCAAAACTCGCTCGGGTGGACTTAACTGTGAAAGGTGGAATTTTTCCAGGGATTCATGTGCAAAAGGGCTAAGACACATAGAAAGGTGGGTGATATCCTATTTTGTCAGGGGCTAAACTGCAAAAGAGATGGCTGACCGGGCGGCTCTGCTGATTGGGTGTGACGTGGCACGTTCTGATTGGCTGGCTGCGCTGACGTGGTGCTGACGAGGCGGTGACGAGGCCGTGGACCGGCTGTGGACCACGGTCTACTGGTCCACGGTGGACCGATCCAAGGGGTAAGCCCCAAATCTGATCTGGGCCATCCGTGGGGGATCCGACGGTGGATAGGCGGCCGCTGGTTTTTGTCGCCGCCGGTGAGGTGAAACAGAGAGGCGGCGACGTGCGGCGGCGGCTCGCTGGAGTGGGGCGGTCCGGGCGCTACGGAGCATGGTTTCGCATGCGGTTTGGACTGGGAGGATGAGGAGGACGGCGCAGAGCTCACCATGGGCATCTTGTCGTCGATGGCGCGACGTAGAGGGTGGACGACGACGGGAGGCGGGTGGAGCTTCCGGCGCACGCGGAGATGGTGCTGGGGTGCCGGTCTCGTGCTCCTGGGCTTCGGGACGGGGTTCCGGAACTCCTGAGCGTGCACGAGAGGAAGAAGGAGGATTAGGGAGGGTCGGAGTGGGGGAAACTGGAGGCGGTGGAGCCCCTTACCGTGGCGGTTGGCACGTCGATTCCCCAGCGAGGAGGGCACGACGACGGCTAGGATTGGACGGAGAGGAAAAAAATGCAGGACGGGCTCGGTCCGACACCATTTATAGGCAAGAAGAAGGACGGGAGATGACCGGGATTGTGCGGCGGCCTTCCCGGCCGTGAAGGACGCCATGGCGTGCTTGCCATCCGTGGCAGGGATGCACCTGGACGGGGTTGTGGGGGAAGGGGAGGCGCGCGAAGGGGGCAGGAGCGGGCCCAGGCGGCGAAGATTGGGGCGAGGGGGGCGCGGAGTGCTCGGGGATTCAAACCCCCGGCCGGCGGTGCTTCTCGGTTCGGAACAGAGGAGGGGAGGAAGGAGGAAGGTGGAGGTGTAGGCGCCGACAGGTGGGGACAGGGCGTCAGTGAGAGGAGGAAGGAGGGGGGGGTTCGCAGGCTGCTGTTGGGCCTCAAGGAGCTGTGGGCCGGCGCGAGAAGGGAAGGAAGGGGGAGAGGTGGACTAGTGTAAGAGGGGGAGGTGGTGGGCCGCTGGTGTTGGGCGTGGCCCAAGGAAGGGAGAATGGGAGGATGGGCTGCGGCCTGGGAGGAGAGGACGGGTGCTGGGCTGGGCTGCAGTTTGGTGAAGGTGGTGTGGGTTGGGTTGGATTTGCACAAGGGTTTAGGCCCAAGGAAGTTTCCCATTTTCTGAAAAAGATTTAAAGATTTTAGAGATAGAGAGGGAAGGGAAGGTGTGGGTTGGGTTTGGAGATGAGATTAGGTCCACAAAAGAATTAGAGAGAGAGGGAGAGATATAGCAAGGTTTTTTTTATATAGGTTTTGAGCACATGATAAGTTAGAGAGAGAAAAAGAAAAGAAAAGAGATGGGTTGGACTTGGATAAAGGGTTTGGGTTTAAAAGAGATTAGATATAGACTTTAGAGAGAAAATAGAGACCTTTAACTATAGAGAGAGGACGAGAGATTTGGAGAGAGAGATTGATAGTGGGTCCATGAAAGATTTAGAGAGAGAAAGGAATAGATTGGTTTTAGAGAAGGAGAGACAACACTTGGTTGAAGAGAGATGGGTCATGTTTTTAGAGAAAAAATTGGGAGGGGATTTAGAGAGGAAGATTAGAGAGATACAAGGATTAAACGGTACACGAACCTATTCGAGTTTTGAAAACCCAAACTCATTTTCCACACAATAAACACTATGCATTTGCAGCATGAATGCAACAGACAAATATTTATACCCTATGGTTCATTTATTGGTTTTAGAAAATATTATTTGTTTTGAAATAATTGTACACCCTCTCTATTTAATTCTAACAAATTTTAATAAAATTTTAAATCCTAGCCAAATTGCAAACTAGGGTGTTACAGGAGTGCTCCCAGGTTCCACTTTTCTGTGATAGCACCAGTGCCATAAGCATAGCCAAAAATCCTGTCCTCCACTCCAAAACGAAACACATAGAAATGAGGTACCATTTTCTAAGGGACAATGTTGAGAAGGGAAACATATCTTTGTCCTATGTCCCTACCCAAGACCAGATAGCCGACATTTTCACCAAACCGCTTGACCAAGTCACTTTCACTCACTTGCAGGGTGAACTTGGAGTTTGCTTTCCTTTCTAGCTGGGTCTTGGAGCTTCTCATGTTTATATGTGTCATATGATCATTTAGTTGCATTGCATTCATGCATTTTACTTTCTGTACAAAACCTGGTAGGATAGCAATCTTTGGATCACTTGTGCTAGGAAAAGCTTCTCTTATATACATTGATCACCGATGTGCCATTTGTGAGATATGTGCATGTTTGGTAAATTGTGGATGTGAATGCTATGCTCTTGATGGTTTTGCCATATACTTATGTTGAGATAGCTTTCTTTTGATGAAAATGCTAAAATTGTGTCTCTCATGAGTAGATGCTTGTCTATGCTCAATTTGTGCTTAAATGCCTATATCATGTTTAGTTTTTGCTTGAGAATCATGTTCTCTTTGCTTGGGGTCGAAGACCTTTTATCATTGTAAATGTTTAGCCCTTTTGCTTACTTGGGGAGAAGCATAAGCTTCTTTTTGCCGCAAAGGCACTTCATGTACCATGTTTTAACTTGAAAATGAAATTGGTGTATGAATTGCCTTATGCTTGAAAAATGAGCTCCTAATCATGTTTTTATACATTGATATTCGTATCTTGGGTGCTAAACCATAGCATGTTGTCTACCATGAGAAGTCTCATTTTAAGAAGTAGACACATGGCTTGGTGGCTTTAACATGACTTGAGTGGCTTGTGGGCGTTTATAATGATCTTGCGATGAGAATTTGTGACCTTGCATAAACTTTGGATGATCTAGTGTTTTTATGCTAAAATTGGTATGGATAGGGTCTTGCTCAAGAGATGAATGTTTCTTTGTGAAAATTACTTAAAATTGCTTTTGGCCATGTCACATACTTATATGTCTCTACCTTCTTGATGGCAATGTGCTAACTACAGCATATCTACTTTGCTTGCTCTATGTCTCATGTGTAGCATTTTGTTGTGCTCTTTGTATATTTGAGAAGCTTGGTAAATTGTATATATGCTTTGACATGCATTTTTCATGAAAACAAGGGGAAGAGTTTCATATACCTTGATTCATGCATTGTCAACAAGGGGGAGAACTTTGGGATATACATGCAAGGGGGAGTTTTTGTGGAAAATTGGTATGCATTTGTGAGAGGTTGCATGTGAGGAGAAAATTTTAGAAGAAGAGGTTACATTTGCTCAGGGGGAGTTTGCATATGTGCAGGGGGAGCTCCTTTGACTTTCCTGAGTTTTGTGCTTTGTGGTGTGCTCCTTGTGAGCTTTGTTTTGTCTCGGCTGTGTCGAGTCGTTGCCCTTGTCTTAGGGGGCCGAGACTTGGTTTGGCGGGTGATCTTGTTTTCGCTTGTTCGTTGGCTTTGGATCACTTGCTTTGGAGGTTTGTGTTCGTGGTTGTTTTCTTTTCTTTTTCTCTATGTGATTTCTATGGGTGTTGTCAATGCACTCATCAAGGGGGAGATTGAGGACCAGGTGTGTCCAAGGACCAGTGGAGGGTCGCTCCTTAGTGATGAGTGATTGACAATGTTGTGTGGACTGATGCTTAGCTAAGTGTGCAGGTACAGGTTGCGGCTTGACTTGTGTCGGTGCAGGTGAAGAACAAGCGCGAAAGGCCTTAGCCGTGGCGGCCTCCGGGTGATGGAGTTGCAAGTAGGCTTGGTTCGATGGACCCGGTGGCCGATGGGGTCAAGTGTGAGCCGTGCGGTGCAAGACTGGTGGGCTGAAGTCGTGAACATGGGCCGGTGCAAGGTAGCGGATGGAGCCCGAAGCTTGCACGCGGGGTTTGTTGGTTTGCCCATCAAACCATCGATGGACGGTTTCTTGGTTTGGGCCTCAAAACCAAGCCCGGAGGCCCGAGGCGACGGAGACGGTGATCCGGGAGCTTTGGGAAGCTTCGAGGCGGAGGGCACGTGGCGTGATCGCAGGGTTTGCGTCGAGGTGAAGCGAAGCCGTGGTGAAGCGTGTCCGTCCGATGAAGACTTGACCAAAATGCCCCTGAGGGGTTGTATCTTCATTTGAGTTGTAGGGGTAGCGTGGTCATTTACCTCCCTCCGATGGACTTCGTATAAATAGCGGAGAGGTGAATGGCATCTCTCTCTCTTGGACTCTAGGGCTTTCTCCCCCGGTAGATTTCTCTGAACTGCTTCTTTTCCCACTGGATTCCTTGGGCAAGACTCTTCTACAGACTCTGACCTTTGGATGTATGGAAGCATTCGGCGTTGCGGTGATCTCCTAGTCCTCTGTGATTTTCGTGTCATTTTCGGGGCTATTTTCGGGGAGTTTCGTTCTTTGCTCGATTCGGGGATTTGAGGGCATTTTCCTTCGGATTTCTTTGAGGAGATCATGGGTGGATGCCTTGCGCATCTTTGTGTGTGATCTTGACTCCTCAAACGCCGTGGAGAGCCTTCGATTCGTCAGTCTTTGGCCGGAGTTCGTGTTCTTGTTGGAGTTTGTGTGATCCGCGATTCCCGGTGATTTAGTGGCTTAGAGGTCGAGATTTTTGGGGCATAGCATCATCTTGTGTTGCTTATCATCTCCCCCAAATCTTGTCTCAAGAGCTTTTGCCATTTGGGAGATCCGGTGATGGATTTGGAGAGTTGACCTCGCAGGGTCGGGCTGCTTCAGCTCTGTCCGAGCGTGGCGGACAGTCCGCACGACCATTGCGGACAATACGCGAGGAGCCTGACAGGTTTGGTGTTCTTCATGTTCTTCGCGAGTTCTTCCGTGTTCGTGTTTTGATCCGGTGCCACAAGTGGTTTTGGTTGCACGGAGTTTGCAGACGGTCCGAACTGAAGTGGCGGACAGTCCGTGAAGGTGCGGACAGTCTGTGGGTCCCTCGCGGACAGTCCGATTTTTCGAGGTGCGTCTTTGGTGGTTCGGTAGTCTTTTTCGGACAGTCCGCGTGGCCTTTGCGGACAGTCCGCCCATGCCCCACGGACATTCCGCCGTACTCCACGGACGCTCCGCGAGGTCTGTTGCAGACTTGCTCTCTTTGCTTTGATTCTTGTCCGGTGCTTTCGCTCTTTGCTCCTAGGCTTGTCTCTTGATCTTGTAGACTTGTGTGTGCCTTGTTTGGAGCTTCCTTTGTGTGCGCAAGCGTTTGGAGTGGCAATCGGGGTATAGGCCAAGTTCGACCTTTGGGAAGAATTTTTATCAGCTCCCATTCACTCCCCCCCTCTCTAGTCGCCCTATTCGGTTCTTCATAAATTATATGTGGCGGCTGAGAAGGATGTCATTGGAGGTGTTTTGACTCAAGAGACCGAAGGAAAGGAATATATTGTTGCATAAGAAAAAAGAAGATTATTGGACGCCGAAACAAGGTACACTCCTAATGAAAAGTTATGTTTGTCTCTATATCATACTTGTACGAAGTTGAGGCATTATTTGTTACCTAGCACTTGCATAGTAGCATGTCAAACCGACATTATTAAATATGTGTTGCGTAAATTAATTTTGAGTGGTAGAGTCGGCAAGTGGGCTTAGGATTTAGTTGAATATGATCTGCATCGTGAGCCATTAAATTCAATGAAAGGACAAATTGTTGCCGACTTTATTGTTGAACATAGAATAATTGAGCAAGTTAATTTAAATGTCGGTTATGACTTTTACTCCATGGAAATTGCATTTTGATGGATCGGTTTGCAAAGATGGTTGTGGTGTTGGAGTTATCATTATTTCGCCAAGTGGGGCTGTTTTTTAATCTCTTAACCGATTGGATCGTAAATGTACTCATAACCAAACCGAATATGAGGCTCTCCTATTTGGATTGGAAATTTTGCATAACATGGGAGTAAAACATGTGGAAGCTTATGGTGATTCTTTATTAGTGGTGCAGCAAGTTTCCAAGGTATGTCAATGTCCAAATGGATTTTTAAATGCATATCTCGATAAATGCTTAGACATCATATCTTGTATGGATGAATTTGTTATATACCATGTGCCACGGGAGGAAAATCCTAGGGCTAATGCTCTAGCTCAGCAAGCATCTTGTTACAATGTTCAGAAACGAAATTTCCAAGAACACAAACAGGTGTTTTTAGCTGAGTGTTTTGCTCTGGAGGCACCGGTCAGGCCGATGTAGCCGACCGGTCTAACCGGTGACACTGGTCTGACCGTTGTCACCCACCGGTCGGACCGGTCCCCTAATGGAGATTCTCCTTCGGCCATTGTTGCTATGGACGAAGTGGATGATTGGAGAAAGCCTCTGGTTAACTATTTGCAGAATCCTAGTAGTTCAGTTGATAGAAAAGTTCGACGTTGGGCTCTCAAATTTGTTCTTGATGATGGTGAATTGTATCGTTGGACCGCGGATGATTTGCTTCTCAAATGTTTGGGTCCTGATCAAGATAGGTTGGCTATGGCAGAGGTTCATGAAGGAATTTGTGGTACTCATCAATCGGCTTCCAAGATGAAGCAGCTCCTTAAGCGAGCATGCTTTTATTGGCCTACTATGATAGCTGATTGTTTTTGATACTACAAGGGATGTGAAGAGTGTCAGAAACATGGAGATGTTCAGTTGGTACCCGCTGCATTACTGCATCCAATTATTAAGCCTTCGCCTTTTAGAGGATGGGGACTAGATTTTGTGGGGAAGATTCACCCTCCTTCGTCGAAGGGACATTGTTTTATGATTGTGGCAACTGATTATTTTACCAAGTGGACTGAGGCAATTCCTTTGAAAAACATGACACACAAAGAGGTGATTGAGTTTATTACAGAGCATATTATACATAGATTTAGCATTCCACAAAATTTGACTACAGATCAAGGGACTTCGTTTGTATCAAAAGAGGTACGTGAGTTTGTCAATTCCTATGGTATTAAGTTACTCAATTCATCTCCATACTATGCTCAAGAAAATGGTCAAGCCGAGTCTAGCAACAAGATTTTAGTGAAGCTCATCAAAAATAAGATAGAAGACAATCCTAGAAGATGGCATGAGGTATTATCTGAAGCTTTATGGACTCATCGTATTTCTAGATATGGTGCTACTAAAGTTACTCCTTATGAGCTTGTGTATGGTCAAGAGGCCATTTTGCCCGTTGGGGTGAATCTAGGCGCATATGGACTTGCAAAGCAAAATAATCTTGATGTTGGAACATATAATGTTTTGATGATGGATAATGTTGACGAGGTGACCGACAATCACTTGGAGGCTTTAGAGGAGATTGAAAAAAACAAAAGGCGAGTTTCTAGAGCATATAACAAGAAGGTAAAGGTCAAATCTTTTTAGGTAGGTGATCTGGTTTGGAAGACAATTTTGCCTATTGGGACTAAGAGCAATAAGTTCGGTAAGTGGTCTCCAAGTTGGGAAGGTCCGTATAGAATTGTGAAGGTGTGCTCCGAAAGTTCTTACACGGTGGAGACTTTGCAAGGACAGCAACTTCGAAGGGCTCTCAACGGGAGGTACTTCAAGAAATTCTACCCAAGTGTTTGGCAAGATGCTTGATAGGACTATGGCCGATTTATGCAAAAATCGCCCTTAGAATAAAAATGGCCGGTGAAATCTGTCACATCGACCTTAGAACTATTTTTTAGTACGCAAGCTTTACTAAAAAACAGGGGGCCATATGTTCGCACCCAAAATTGGCACAAGGCCGATCAGGCTAGACGCCACCGGTCAGACCGGTGCACCCGGGCGGTCTGGCCGGTGCGGTCATGTAGCCGATCTGGCAATGGCCACACCGATCTGACCAGTGGGCCTGACCGGTCTGACCGGTGGACCCCGAGTCCGAGTAGAATCAATGAGTTCTGGTCGTTTTCGAGTTGTAAAGGACTTCCTTGTGGGACAAGACCTCCCCACCCTATAAATATAAAGGGCCACAGCCGGTTGAGGACCTATCACCCAATCGATTATATCCTTTTACAACTTTTGTCTCTCAAACCCTAACTTTTCCAACCCCTTTGCTTTCCTTGTTTGTCTCGACGGCGATCAAGGACGTTCTGAGTGGCCTGCCGATCTCAGAGCAACCCTAGGCGCACCACCTCCAACAGGGTCCCTCCCGAGGTGGTGCTCGTAGTCTTTCACCGGCGCCCCGACGCACACCAGTCAGACTGGTGTACTTGACCGGTCAAGACAAGAGCTCCGATGAGCTCATGTTTTCTTCTGCGCGATCTAGTGCTTGTGTGTGTTGACTAGAAAAGCGTCAACAATTTGATATTGCAGAGATTGTAAAGATAAAGATACCAAGGAATTTGGAGGAGGACTTTGTGGCATGGCACTACGAGAAGTCTGGTTGCTTTTTAGTTCGTAGTGCCTACCGATTGCGGATCGAGCTTCGTGATCAGGGGAATATTGCTAGCTCCAGTCGGAAGGCTGACAGTGAACATCTGGTGTGGAAGAAGTTATGGGGTTTGCCTATACCTCAAAAGGTGAAAGTATTAGCCTGGTGAATTGTACATAATGGCTTGGCGATGCAGGCAAACAAAAAATCCCATAACATGGAGATACAGGATACGTGTGCACTATGTGGGGGAGTTGAAGATGTGCACCACACAGTAATCCTATGCCCACATGCTAGAAGTTTGCATCAAGCAATGCGAGGAAAGTGGTCGCTACCTGGGGAAGATGAGCTGATGCACTCGGGGCACGAATGGCTTCTGCACTTAGTCGGCAAATATGACGCAGTGGCAGCAGGACAACTAGTTCTTATCTTATGGAGAGCCTGGTTCATTCACAATGAACTGACGCACACAAACCGAAGACTATCTATTGCAAGTTTTGTGGGCTTCCTGCTGAACTATTGGGAGACACTGTGCATGATTTGACAACAGTAGGTGCCGGATTCAAAGGCAAAAAACATGTCTTTCTCAGCTTCTGGTCTGTAGGTACTGATAAGAAACAGGAGGTAGGCCGATGGGAACCCCCTAGTGCTAGTTCGATCAAAGTGAATGTGGACGGTCCTTCATCGATACGGAATAGTCTGGTTATGTAGCAGTGCTCCGAAATGAGAAGGGGGAGGTCTTAATCTCTGCGTGGGAGAGGATTGACAATGCTATCAGTGCTGAGGAGACAGAGCTTATTGCATGCAGAGAAGGAGTGAAATTGGCGTCGATCACTCCCGATCATCCTAGAGTCTGATTGTTTGACGGCTATATACCTTCTCCAAAGGCTGGAGTCCCAAAGATTGCCGTCGGCTTTCATCATCAAGGAGACAATGGTTGTAGCTGCGGAGTTGCCTTCGTTTTCTTTCAAACATGTGAAGAGAGCGCAAAATAGCATAGCGCACAAGCTAGCTCAGTTTGCTAGGAGGTTGTCCCATGGTGCAGTATGGCACAACCGAGTCCCAGTATGTGTTGAGCATCTAATTGCTCAAGATTTTAACCCTTCTTTGAGTAATTAATAAATCACTCTCTTTACCGCAAAAAAAGTTAATTAATGATGTAGAATATGCATACTCTACAGTCAAATGGATCTGTGCTTGGCAAGTGGAAAACTACCCTTTAGTCTCGGTTGGAGAAACACATAGGTCTCCAAAATCCTCCAATCAAGACTAACTTTTCAGAATAAAGATCCACTTTAGTTACAAGTCGTTAACATGTGGATCGGCTGCCCGAGGCGGCAAGGCGACGGCTGCACGATGACGCTACACATGGCCGGGAAGACGTTGCAGTCCCTAACTTCAGGCAGCAACTCAGCGGTGATGCCTGCACAAGGAGAGCGTGCACTGGTGTAGCAGCGGTAGCTTGCGGCTGGCATGACCGCCTCTAAGGACGCGGGGCCTTGCTGCGGGCAACGGCGGTAGCAGCCGTGATCGGTGCGCCGATCATGGCTGCGCCTTGTTGCGTGGCGGTGGTGGCAGCCGCACGACGGGGTGGGTGGTCGTCGGGGACGGCAGAGGTGGTGGGGGGTGGTCGATTTAGTGCTCTAAGACACTGTGGAGCTCCCCTCTCTTCCCTTCCCATCCTTCGGCGGTTGCTGATCTGTGCGTGTGTAGTAGGGTGTGTGGCAGACTGTGGTCCTGTGGTCGGCTCGCTGCGGGCTGAGTTGATGCAGCAGGCTGGGTTACCCTGAACGAAAGCCTTGGCGGCAGTGCCTCGGGCATCGTTATCTCCGTTGGGGGCGCCATTGGAGCTGTTCCACTTGTTGCATGAGAAGTCTTTGGGTGAAAACCTTGTCCACTCGTGGACAAGCATCGACGGTGCCTCTGGCGTCACTCCCTCCTTGGAGGCGTCGCCTTTTGAGATCGGACATGGCTTGCGGTGTTTGTACGTCACAAATGATGTGAAAGGTAGTGAGAAAGTTGTAAGTTTTTCCACAGTGTCCGATTCTTTTCCAAGTGGAAGATGTCTGGTTACACATCATCTTGGATATTGGACACGACGATCTTCGATCTACCGGACACTAGGCTTGATCTTTTTCGTCTATGTTTCAGTTCTACATCGGTTGATGTTGTTAGATATCTTTAGTGATCCTCTCACGGGTTTGAGGTTTGTGCAAATGATATTTAAAACTGGAAAATTGGATCTGTGTGTAGACATCACTCTTGATGGTGGTAGCTCTAAACTCTGTTTTAGGGCCAAGGTTCGCAGAACACCACTGTTTTCCATGTGCTTTCAGTTGTAGAAGATGTGTCAGGACGTTTGGTTTTGGACAAGACATTTTGGTGTGGGTTTGGCTCGGAGCTTGTGGCAACCAGTTATAACACAACCAAGATCGTAATCTTGTGCCTTTTTGTTGTGATGGTAGTCACATGGAGGTAGTGGTTCAGTTGGTGGATATTCTGCTGCAAGATAGATGTTCTTTTTTATCTACTCCTTTTTTCCTAGGCTTGTGTGCTATTAGGCATGGAGCTTTTGCCTTTTTAAATAATGATAGCTATATGCATCTTTTTTGATGAAGAGGCTGGAATATCAATATATTCCCAATTCTGAAAAAAGTCAACAACATTTAATTCTGGTTGAATTATCAAATGGTACTGAAAGATTAAAAAATAAAAGAAACTTCATGTCATACTTGCTCGGCGCCACCCCTCGTCCACTTCTAGCCCCTCGAACTCCAGTTCCACCACCGATACAAATCAAATAATCATGAATGCAATCCTATCAAGAGCTATGAGGACCTGTGTGCGTCCGAGGACCAGCAGATGGTCGCTCCTTAGTGATGAGTGATTGACAACGTGGTGTGGACTGACTTTAGGCCTAGTATTGCAGGTGCAGGTTGTGGCTTGATTTGCGTTGGTGTAGGTGAAGAACAAGCACGAAAGGTCTATACCTGTGTGGCTTCCAAGGAGTGGAGAGACAAGTAGGTTTGGTTCGAGGGATCCGATCGCCGATGGGATCAAGTGCGGGCCGCATGGTGGCAAGAATAGCATGACGAAGTCGAGTACAAGGAGCTGATGCAATGGTGGCGGCAAAGTAAAGGAACGAGGCAAGTCTGAGTAGACCGTCAGGGCGTTGGAGGTGAAAGGCTTGACGGGCTCGAGGCTTGGCATGGTGAGGCTATGCCTTTCACGCGGGGTTTGATGGTTTGGCCACGAAACCATTAGGAGGAGGGTTTCTCGGTTTGGGCCTCAAAACGGAGACCGAAGACTTGGTGTGACGTGGTTGGCCACCCAGGCTGGTCTAACCTCCAAGGAGGGGTGGTCTGACCGCCCTGTGTGGGCGGTTTGACCGCCCGGGTCGTGTCACCTGAGAAGCTTCGAAGCGGAGGACACACGGCATGATCGCAAAACTTGCATGGAGCTGAAGCGGGCTTGCAGTCAATGCACATCCGTCTGATGGGATTCGACGAGGATTCCCAAAGTGCCCTCCACGAGCGTGTATCTTACCTTCATTTACTAGGGGTAGTTTAGTCATTTGGCCTCCACCTATATAAGCCTAACAAGAGGTGGATGGCAGCCAAATTTTGGGATTCTTTGCACTTGGCCTTTGTTTTCCCCTTCTCTTTGTTTTCCATAGGCTAGCTAGTGCTTGTTGCAAATCCGGAGAGGGAAGGATGTAGGGAGGTTACTAGCCTCTTTGTAAAGAATAATTTCTCGTCATGTATGGAAGATTTGGAGTTCATCCTTGTGTCTCTAATTTATTTGCTTGTGAATCCTGTGGCTTTTCTTATTGTGGATTTTCGAAGGCTTTTATTGGGATTTTTTAGGGAAGTGTTAGAGGTATTTCTTTGCGGGATTTGTATTACGAATCACACATGAGGACCTTCTGCCTCTTTTCTTGGTGATCTTTCCCCTCCAAACCTGTGGAAAGCCCTTAAATTTTGGTGGTTTTTGGAGTTGCCAGAGTTCTTGAGGTTGAGGCCCGAGATTTGTGATTCTCCATGATTGAGAGCATTTTGATGGATATCCTTTTAGGTAGATGTTGATGCTCACTAACTCTTATTTTTATGCATCAACAATACATGAAAAAGGACCAAAAAGATAAATCAACAGTAGTATAGGGCCTTGGACTAATGAATTCCACGAGTTTTGGTGAATTATATATTTTCAGGGACTATTTAGGAAAATGCGAAAAGAATGAGTTCTAAAAGGCTCCAGAAGACTCCCGAACTCAACCGAAGTGGGCTCCAAGAAAATATGCATCTAGAAGGGACAAGAGGCCCACACGCGAAGGCAGAGCCCAGCCGGGGCCCAGCCCAGGCCGACCGGCCCTATAGGGAGGCTGATCGGGCTTCTCCTGGCCCCGATCAGGCCCTGTTTCGAGAAGGTTCCTCCACCGCCTCTTAGGGTTAATCTAAACCACTTGTTTAGGTCGGTTTGATCCTACGGCGACGGATTATCCCTCCGGGCTATATAAGCAACCCCAGACCCCCCCCTAGGGCATGGGATGCATCTCTTAGAAGATCATCATCATCAGGCCAAGGCAGGAGAAGAAGAGGATACATCAGAGATAGGATAGCTACTTCATAGTTCAAGATCTAATTTCTAGATCAAGAACCTAGTTCTAGATAGAGAGTCAGATTCGAGTAGAGTTGAGCTTTGCTCCAGTTCCAGATCTGTAAGTTATCAAGATTCAGTTCTTATATTGTTTCTCAATAACTTTATGCTATTTCAATGTTATGTGTGCAATTGCTAAGTTCTTACTTTATGCTAGTAGTATATTTGATATAGTCATGATTAATGATAAGTCTACGCACTTATTCGTAGAGCTCCTAGTATATTACGCGCGTATGCTAGGTAGTAGAAAGTATGTAAGCATGGTGCTTAGATATAATTTACTTGCGGATTCACCTTATACTCCGGGTCGTGTGGTAGATCGTGGGCGTGACAGGCCTATTGAGTCCTTTGCAGTCCACCCCCCGAGTATAAGACTAGTCGAACAATGATTCTTGGGAGGATCAAGTTTCGTCCTTGATCTTCTTGGGTAATCTTCGGGGTGTTCACATTTATCCATGACTATGCTATATGTGATGATATGCTACATTAGAATAGATGAATAACTCAGTCTTTGTATGCTATATAGAATTGTGCCTCTTAAGTAAATCCAATTCTAATCTAGACTAGGAATAGTATGTTCTATGCTCCACATGTGCCTCTGCCTATCTGATTTATCATTACTTTATCATTTGGCTTACCCCTGTTAAAGTATGTGCCATTCCATCAAAGTCCATAAAGTAGTCTATTGCCATCCCTATGTCTGTTGTTACATCCATCCATCTTCCCTGTGGATACGATATTTTAAAACCCATCACCCCGGGTGAAATGCTCACCGGTATCCGTGCGCTTGCGGATTATCTACCATAATATTTCTGTAGGCTTATCTTATACCAACCAACATTTCTTGCACCATTGCTTAGAATGGATTCTAGATCTATTCTTTGGAAGTTGCGTTAAGAAATGTCAACATGCATTTCTGGCGCCGTTGCCGGGGAAGATTGGATGGCTACCTTTTGAAAATCGATGGCTAGATACTTTAATGAGACTTTGTAATTTGGCACCTCTGCTTAAACAGAATTACCCTTGTTTGTTTTTGTCTATCTTATTTGAAGGGTATTAACAGGTTTGATTGTGATTCACCACACTTCAATTATTTGAGTCAAATCAACTAAGGAAGATTTACACCAAGTTCTGAAGCCATGGCTGAGAAGACGTTGTTGGAATTCTCTGCTCCAAACATCAATAACATTCGCATTGGACCAACAATCGATCATGAATTCGAGCTTAAGCCAAGCCTCATCAACATGGTGCAAGCTGATCTATTCAGTGGAAAGGTACATGAAGATGCAAGCGCTCATCTCCAAAATTTTTTGGAGAAAGGCACCACCATCTCCATCAAGGACATTCCCAAGGAAACGATCCTACTCCGCTTATTCCCATTTTCACTAAAGGGAAGGGCGGGACAATGGTTCTACTCCAATGAAATCAACACATGGGAGGAATGTCCTACAACCTTCCTATAAAAGTTTTTCCCCACAGGCAAAACCAATGCTTTACGTGGAAAAATCACCAATTTCCAGCAGCAGAAAGGCGAGTCAATTCCAGAGGCATGGCAACGTTTGCAAGAATATATATCAGATTGCCCTCACCATGGAATAAAAGAATGGATGCTCTTACAAAGCTTTTACCATGGATTAAATCAAAAAGCGTCTGAGCATCTAGATGCAGCTGCTAAAGGATCATTCTTGTCACTCACTACGAGACAAGCCAATACACTTATGCAGAAGATATCTGAAAATCAAGGCTGGACTCAGAAGAACACTCAACAATGTCGTCAGAGTGAAGAAGTACAAGGAGATGAAGAGTTGAAAGAACTATCAACTAGTATGGACGTGCTGTTGAACAGGCTTGAGGAACGAGTCAACTTCAAGAAGGATCGACAAGCTTTACAAGATTCGATGAATACTTCAAGAAATTCAAGCTTGGTGGTCCACAAGTCAGCACCAACCCAAGAAAAAGACCTACAACCACGACCGACTTATGCAGGTAAGTATACAGGTAATAATTCCAAGCGACCTTCGCTACGAGAGTTAATTGAAGAACATGATAAAATAACCAATAATCTCTCTAAGAAGCTTGTTGCTAATGATAAGATTCTAGAAGACATAAATGTTAAGATGGATAATTTTTCTGAAATCTTAAAAGATCAAGCTATCTTTAATGCTAAACTAGAATCAAAGTTATCAAAATTGTCTGCTGTTGCACCTGTTGCCACTAACCCTGAGCAGGTATTTCATGTCCGAACAAGAGGTGGCAAGCAAACAACAGATCCACCATATCCCAAGGGCACAACAAGACCACCGGCTAGAACACCCACAGCACCTGCAACATCTGCAGTACCAGTAGCACCAGCCGAAGCTCCAGAGAAGGATAATGACGTAGAAGAAGTCGTGCAAGAAGAACAAGACTCAGCAAGACAAGATTTCCACGACACCAACTTCATACCATATCCAAGAAGAGTGAGAAAACCTCAAGTTGATGATCAATTCGGGAAGTTCATCGAAGTCATCCAGAAGCTTTATGTCAACATACCTCTATTGGATGCCATGCAAGTCCCGACATATGCCAAGTACATCCGAGACATCCTGAATAAGACAAAACCTTTGCCAACTACGGAGATCATCAAGTTGACCGAAGAATGTAGTGCGGCAATCCTGAACACATCGCTCATCAAGAAAAAGGATCCAGGATGCTCCACTATTGAGTGCTCCATTGGAAATCAATACTTCAACAATGCACTCTGTGATCTTGGAGAAAGTGTTAGTGTGATGCCCAAGGTTGTCTTCGACAAGCTCAAGCACCCTACCTTGGTTCCAACATCAATGTGTCTCCAATTGGCAGATCAATCAGTTCGCTACCCATCAGGAATCGCCGAGAATGTTCCAGAGAAAATCCGAGAGTTCTTGGTGCCAGTTGATTTCGTGGTATTGGATATGCACCCAGACTCCAGGGTTTCACTAATTCTCAGGCGACCATTCCTGAGCACCGCCAATGCACGCATCAATGTAGGCAAAGGGGAGATCACATTTGAGATCAATGGAAAGGAGGAGAAGTTTGCCTTCAGACCCAGACCAGAGCTCAGCATCAACGCGAACATGATCGATCAAGAAAAGACATCATCAGAAGGACCATTATCTCTGAAGACGGAGGATGCACCTGAATATTAGAAGACTTGGAAGTCCCGTTCGAGGACTCAAACTACGAACCCTCGTCAAAGGTAACTGGTAAAAACACAAAAATATATTTCTAAATTTCATATTTACTACAGTAAAAACTTTTTCACGCCCCATGGTAAATAATTTTACGGTGTGTCAAAACCCGTATAATGATTTTTCGTGGTGGCATAAAAATATTTTTACTACTATATTTTTGCTGTTATATTTGCTTTTACCCTTACGCATGGGACCCACATGCCATAGGGATACACATCAAGTCTTTACCTACCTTATCTTATCACTTCATCCACCAGCACCTTCTTTTCCCACTCACAAGGCACTTTTTCTAGCGTTGGAAGACAGCAGGAAATGGATGGAGGAGAGGGCACCCGAGTGGAGGCCAGGTGGGGCCGACCGGCCCCACCACCAGGCCGGCCGGCCACTCCCCTTGGGCCTATATAAGCAGCCACCTCCTACCCAGGTCTTCACACACACACCAACCCAGAAAACCTCACCTTCGAGCTTTTGCAGTGCTGCCTCAAGAGAAAGGAAGCTTAGGAAGAGAGTGGAGAAGAAATCCAAGGGTAGCCTAGCTCTAAACTTTTCTCTTACACCCTTGAAAGCCTCAAGACACCATGTTTGGGAGAATCCTTATACGCTCTAGCTCCAGAGCCAACTCCCAGCGGTCGATGAGTGTAGACTCTCAGGAGTCTCCCTCACCGGTCTCTAACCCCTCTCCTTCGGCATCGCAATCACAAGGAAAGATCCTAACCAATGATGTGCATTTGCACATCAGGAGAGGAGAAGAGAAGGAAAGGTATGAGAAACTGAAGAAACATTCTTTTGTCCTTACACCCATGTTTAGCGAAGAGTTCATGCAAGAAGCAGGCTTGAACTCTGAGTTCAGCTAGATTTTTGCTCTGCTGGGGTGGACCTCTTTTTATCACACTTCTGAAAGGGGTTGCCGTCTCCTCACTTTAGAGTTTCTTTGCACTTTGAAATCCTCTAACGATGGGGTAACCTTTCGGTTGTTCCGTCAAGAGCACACTCTATCTTGGAGAAGGCTGAGTAACGCCTTAGGGTTCGCAGAAGGATGTGCCTTAGATTTAGACTCGTCTCTTGAACATTTTGATAGGCTACACCTCTGGACGGACGTTACAGGGAAAGAGAACGCACACAAGCCACGCACCAATGATATTCAGCATCCCACTCTCCGTTTCTTTCACAAGTGGATAAGCCTTGTCCTTTTTCCACGCAATGACAATATCAGCGTGAGAGTAGGGGACATGCAGTTGATTTATGCTGCTCTGAAAAGAAAAGTTGTGTCCCCTGTTAAGATGCTAGTAGAGCACTGGCTCTCGTTCCCCAACCTAGTTGGAGACGTAAGCTGCACCTCTCTGATCACCCGAATAGCCGATGACTTGGGCATCCTTGGAGATGCCACTATCATCAGCATTGATACTCCTCGTGAGATCATCGGCTACGATTACTTCCGCCAAGGAAGATGGGTTAAGAAAATTCAAGAAAAATTGCACTATATCCACAATAAGAGCGCAATCCCGTTACCTAACCCGGGATTGGGTATATATTCTGTGCAATCTTTTCTGATCAATGAGCAGGCACAACCAGTCCAGCAGCAACCTCCACGAACGTCAGCTCGAGCCTCATTGTCAAACTATGCCGGAGCTGACCCACTGTCCGAAGACGCCGCGTATCGATCATATGAAAACTTCGTGCCAACATACCCTCGTCACGCGTACCAAGAAGGAGATTTACCATCGCAAGGACCGAGCAACATCGGAAGACAGGAGTTTGGAAGTGGCAGGTTTTACGCATCATCTTCGAATTTTGTACCTGCCCGTAACTCTTTTTCAGGATTCGACCATCAGTATTCTGCGATGTTCCGCCAAGGTGTCCATGACAACATGAGGACGCAAATGAGCACTCAGGATACCCACACGAACATGCTACGCCAACAACAACAGTGGATGGACCAGGCAGGACAACGATTAGAAGATATACAAGAAACCGCAGATGCAAACGTTGAACTATTGGCAAGCAAATTTCGCTAGTGGGGGATGTAGAATCAAGCAGCTTGGGGGAGAAGCCCCCAAGGTAAGTGTCAACTATCTATTTATATATTTTTATTTTAAGTTTTGTTTAGTTTGATAAGTTTGAAATAATAATAAAATAAAATAAAATAAAAATTTCCCTTGTTTAGAATAAATAAAGAACTAGAGAAGTATGCTAAATGGACAAGATAAACAAATGCTCTTCATTGCTGCAAATGCCTAGCTTACCATCTTTAAAGTTCTCCCAAGACATGGATACAATGGTTTAGATTTTGAAACATGCTTTGAGTTTGAGATTCTTGTGGGAGCAATTTCTTGATCTAAGTCTAGGTGATTGATTGATTGACATGATTAAGTTGAGCTGCTGTTTATCTTGTTCAAAAGTAACACTAAATTCTGGAGATTCACTTTTTAATCATAAAATTCATATATAATGAGTCTCCTGTATGACACAGGACTTTATGTCCTGTTAAAAGAGCCTTGTTGAAAATTTGCTCAGAATGTTCCAGTTTTATATCTCTCTATGCCTTCAAAGAGACTTGGGCATGACATAAAAAAAAGAGAAAAGAAGAAAAAAAGAGAGGAAAAAGTGAGATGAGAGAGGGAGAGAAATGAACAAGTGTTCTACTAGGCGAGAAGGGCCTACCTCCCTAAAAAGAACAAATTAGAGATGAATAATGGACACAAGTCCGAGGGCGAGAAGAGCCCACATCTCTAAGGAGAGAGAAAATTGGACAAAAGTCCGGGGCGAGTAGGGCCCACCTCTCCTAATGTCGTGTAACCCAAGGTTCTCTTAAGATTATTGCTAGAAAGAGAGATATATTTCAGGAACAAAAGAAGCAAAGGCAGGCTAAAGTTGAAAGTTTTTATGTTTTATCATATCAAGTTGTCATACAGGAGTACTCTAAGCTTTAACTTGAACATCTTTTGCAAAACTCCAGAATTTTAGTGAAACCAAGAACTTGAGACATGGTGCTTGACTTAATTGTTATATCTTTCAACTGCTCAAGACCCAAGTACAGATAAAAGCCCCATGTTCTCAAGCAGATATAAGCAGGTTTTAAAAGTCTGACTTTTTCATCCTACCTTGGAAAAGAATTTATTGTGGTAACACTGAGTCTTGCTAAGAGACTAGCAAGAGGTAAGCTTGGGGGAGTTTGTTGATGCTCACTAACTCTTATTTTTATGCATCAACAATACATGAAAAAGGACTAAAAAGATAAATCAACAGTAGTATAGGGCCTTGGACTAATGAATTCCACGAGTTTTGGTGAATTATATATTTTCAGGGACTATTGAGGAAAATGCGAAAAGAATGAATTCTAGAAGGCTCCAGAAGACTCCCGAACTCAGCCGAAGTGGGCTCCAAGAAAATATGCATCTAGAAGGGACAAGAGGCCCACACGCGAAGGCGGAGCCCAGCCAGGGCCCAGCCCAGGCTGACCGGCCCTATAGGGAGGCCGATCGGGCTCCCCCTGGCCCCGATCAGGCCCTGTTTCGGGAAGGTTCCTCCACCGCCTCTTAGGGTTAATCTAAACCACTTGTTTAGGTCGGTTTGATCGTACGGCGACAGATTATCCCTCCGGGCTATATAAGCAACCCCAGACCCCCCCCTAGGGCATGGGATGCATCTCTCAGAAGATCATCATCATCAGGCCAAGACAGGAGAAGAAGAGGATACATCAGAGATAGGATAGCTACTTCATAGTTCAAGATCTAATTTCTAGATCAAGAACCTAGTTCTAGATAGAGAGTCAGATTCGAGTAGAGTTGAGCTTTGCTCCAGTTCCAGATCTGTAAGTTATCAAGATTCAGTTCTTATATTGTTTCTCAATAACTTTATGCTATTTCAATGTTATGTGTGCAATTGCTAAGTTCTTACTTTATTCTAGTAGTATATTTGATATAGTCATGATTAATGATAAGTCTACGCACTTATTCGTAGAGCTCCTAGTATATTACGCGCGTATGCTAGTTAGTAGAAAGTATGTAAGCATGGTGCTTAGATATAATTTACTTGCGGATTCACCTTATACTCCGGGTCGTGTGGTAGATCGTGGGCGTGACAGGCCTATTGAGTCCTTTGCAGTCCACCCCCCGAGTATAAGACTAGTCGAACAATGATTCTTGGGAGGATCAAGTTTCGTCCTTGATCTTCTTGGGTAATCTTTGGGGTGTTCACATTTATCCATGACTATGCTATATGTGATGATATGCTACATTAGAATAGATGAATAACTCAGTCTTTGTATGCTATATAGAATTGTGCCTCTTAAGTAAATCCAATTCTAATCTAGACTAGGAATAGTATGTTCTATGCTCCACATGTGCCTTTGCCTGTCTGATTTATCATTACTTTATCATTTGGCTTACCCCTGTTAAAGTATGTGCCATTCCATCAAAGTCCATAAATAGTCTATTGCCATCCCTATGTCTGTTGTTACATCCATCCATCTTCCCTGTGGATACGATATTTTAAAACCCATCACCCCGGGTGAAATGCTCACCGGTATCCGTGCGTTTGCGGATTATCTACCATAATATTTCTGTAGGCTTATCTTATACCAACCAACATTTCTTGCACCATTGCTTAGAATGGATTCTAGATCTATTCTTTGGAAGTTGCATCAAGAAATGTCAACAGTAGACATTGTCCAGGAGGCAACCCAGCTATCCCAAATGTTTCACTTCAATCCGTTAGGTGAATCGGGAGATCGATCGATGAGAAGTTGAGGGTTGAGCTGAGGTTCTTGTTTCTGGGGGAGGTGGTTTAACCGCGTAGGGGCGGTCAAACCACCCTAAAGACCGCACTGGTGAAAGTTAGATTTTACAGGGGGTTTTCTCTAGGAGTAAGTTCGCCTTGATCAGAGGATTCTTCAAGTAAAGTCTTAGTTTGATTTGGAGTTGTTTGCATCATTTCCCGTGGTTATTGGTTTAGTCAGTGTGAGGCGGTCAGACCACCCAGGACACGCGGTCTAACTGCCCCTGGTGGTATTTCAGTTCCGAGCGTTCTCTTCCGCTGTGCATTTCGTGTGTGCTCGATTGGGTGGATGGCTTGTTCCTAGGTCCAGTAGTACTCTAGTGACTACGTGGATTTGGCAAGTGAGGTGCTTGAGGCTTTGGAGTTAGTATGGGACCATAGGTCGAGTTCTTGCTCTGTGTGAGAAGAATTTTTATATACTCCCATTCACTCCCCCTATCTGGTTGCCAATCTGGTCCTTCAATTGGTATCAGAGCTGGTTACGAATCTTCATGATTCTAACTAGTCTAAGATCCAAAGATGTCGTACCAGGATAGGGGTTCGGGTCCTCCACATTTTGATAGGAAGAACTACTTAATGTGGTAGAGGCGAATGGCAGGTTTCTTCGTGGCAAAGGACAGTTGAATTGGGACATGACAGAGGACACCTCCTATGTTCGCTCCACTAACTTCCTTGCCCCAGGTTTGAGGTATTTGTTTGATGCCAACAACAAGGCAGTCGACTACTTATTTCGTGCTCTATGTGCAACTGAATTCGATCGGGTGTTTGGAGAGGAGTTGGCTTGTCAGATTTGGGAAAAGCTGAAGATTGCCCATGTTGGGAATAGTCAGGTGCAGGCTCGCTTGTTTGCTAATCACCGAAGAGAGTACGAGAACTTTACTCATCTCCCCGGTGAGTCAATTGACGTGATATTCCAGTGATTCACCTGTATTGTGAATAATATGAGAGACAATGTGGTTGTGCTCCCGTAGGAGGATCACGATAGGGTTGTGAAGCTCTTACACTCTCTAGATCGTTCTGTGTGGAGCACCAAGGTCGAGGCGATTAAGGAGTCTAGTGGATACGAGACTTTGACTGTTGATGAGCTGTTCCCGAAGCTCAAGTTGTCAGAGGTTGATCGTGGCCTGAGAGCCAAGACTAAGAGCCCGACTAATTCAAATAGTCTCGCTCTAGTCTCCGGATCTGGTTCAAGGACTAACGCTAACCCATCCTCCAGAATGTATTCTTTGTCTTCTCTTATGTCCTTGCCAGATGAGGAGTTTGTTGTGCTAGGCGAGGACGAGATGGCGTTGCTGACAAGAAGGTTGAGAGGCTGCACGAGAACCGCGCGAACACAAGAAGGAGCTCAAGGACAAGCTACAGATTTGGGAAGCAGGGACACTTCATTGCCGAGTGCCTAGAGGAGATCGAGCTCAAGAACATCTACAAGCACCGCCCGAAGACTGAGAACAAGCACCGATCAAGGCGCGAGTACAAGCACAAGAACAAGGGCGAGCAGAGATTGAGGATGGGCGGTAGCTACAACAAGAAGAAAGCTCGAGTGATGGTTGGTGCGAGTGACGTTGACACCAGCTACAACTACTCCTCATCAAGCTCCAGCAGCGAGGATGACGACGATAGGCGTAAGAGCAAGAAGCACGTGTCCAAGAACTTCAATGGCCTAAGCTGCTTCACGCGAGAGGACGGCTTCTACGGCATGGCTCACAGCTTGGGCAGTAAGAAGAGCAGGAAGGGTGACTCGGACTCAGATTTTGAAGATGAGGTATGTGATGATCTCGCTTCCTTGCGTCAGGAGAATGAGGAATTGGTTGCCTTGCTTGATAACCATGAAAGCATGCTTAGAGAGGCTATGAAGCTTAGGGCTTTGCTAGAGGATGCTTTGGAAAAGGTAGCTAATCTAGAGTCTAAGAACCTTGATGCTAAGCTAGAGATTGATGCTCCTAAGGCTGCTCCTGTTGTGACAGATGAAATTGATTGTGGTGATTGCACTATTTTCTTGGCTTATTTGACTGTGCTTAAGGAGAAGCATGCCTCAAAGCTTGAGGAACTAGATGTGGTTAGGGCTGAGATTGATGAGTTGAAGTCTAGACCTGCTTTGCTAGGAGCATGCACTTCTTGTTCTATGTTGCATGGTAAACTAGATGATTCTCATGCTCGCATTGTTTCACTCAAGGCTGCTTTGAAATCTCCTATTGCCACTGCTTGTTCTACCTGTGAAGTTCATGCTGTGAATATTCTAGAGCTTACACACTATGTTGATCTATTGCAGGATGAGAATGATGAGTTGCGTAAGATGATGGGTTGGTTATCGGGTCATGAACCACAGTTGGGTATCATGATTGCAACATACAAGCAGTTTGATGGTCAGGCTTTGGGTTTTGAGAAGGTTGGTGAGAGCAGTGGTGAGGGAGGAGAGAAAATTTGGGATATTCCAGTTCCACCACAAACTACACGCAAGAAAAAGTTTGCACATGTGCCAAACCAGCTATTGAACAAGCTTAACACAGTCCCAGATCCACCTGTGTTTCCTCCCAGGACAAACAATTTCTATAAACTGGTGAGCTTTGTGTGCAATTTCGGGAATGTGTTTTGTGGGAAAGTTGGAAAGAAACCAAGTGAGAAACCTAGTGAGAAGCCTTGTGAGAACCCATGGCCCATGCCTAACCAGTCCACTTCCATTTTGACTATTGTGGGAGGGATGGTCACAAGGAAGAGTTTTTCCATAATAAGAAAAGGGGTGAGAGGATGGTGAAGGAGTGGACGAACAAGGACAGGTACCACCCTTCTCATGGTGTGTCTGAGCCTCGTATGCCACTACCTAGGTGTGAGTCTGTTGTGCGTACAGTACCGGCTGGGGGGGCTGTCAGAGCAGATTTCAGTAGGGTGCTAGGAGGTTTGGTGTTCGTGGTGCTGATCGTTTTGGTTCCTTTGGTCATGGTATAGGTGCCACGCATGTTGAGTCTGGTCGTGGTGTGTTTGCTGGATGTTCTCCGCCTCGTGGTCTGAGGACTAGGTGTGTCTGAGGACCAGTGGAGGGTCGCTCCTTAGTGATGAGTGATTGACAATGTTGTGTGGACTAATGCTTGGCTAAGTGTGTAGGTACAGGTTGCGGCTTGACTCGTGTTAGTGTAGGTGAAGAACAAGCACGAAAGGCCTTAGCCGTGGCGGCCTCCAGGTGATGGAGTGGCAAGTAGGCTTGGTTCGATGGACCCGGTGGCCGATGGGGTCAAGTGCGAGCCGTGCTGTGCAAGACTGGCGGGCTGAAGTCGTGAACATGGGCCGGTGCAAGGTAGCAGATGGAGCCCGAAGCTTGCACGTGGGGTTTGTTGGTTTGCCCACAAAACCATCGGTGGACGGTTTCTTGGTTTGCGCCTCAAAACCAAGCCCGGAGGCCCAAGGCGATGAAGACGGTGATCCGGGAGCTTCGGGAAGCTTCGAGGCGGAGGGCACATGGCGTGATCGCGGGGTTTGCGTCGAGGTGAAGCGAAGCCGCGGTGGAAGCATGTCTGTCCGATAAAGACTTGACCAAAATGCCCCTGAGGGGTTGTATCTTCATTTCAAGCAGTAGGGGTAGCGTGGTCATTTACCTCTCTCCGATGGACTTCGTATAAATAGCGGAGAGGTGGATGGCATCTCTCTCTCTTGGACTCTAGGGTTTCCTCCCCCGGTAGATCACTCTGGACTGCTTCTTTTCTTCTGTATTCCTTAGGCTAGATTATTGTATAGACTCTGACCTCTGGATGTATGGAAGCATTCGGCGTTGTGATGATCTCCCTCTCCTAGCTCTTTGTGATTTTCGTGTCATTTTTGGACCTATTTTTGGGTGTTTTTGTTCGTTGCTCGATTCATCGATTTGAGGCCGTTTCTCTCCGGATTTCTTTGAGGGGATCATGGGTGAGTGCCTTGTGCCTCTTTGTGGATGATCTTGACTCCTCAAACGCCGGATTTAGGCTTCGATTCATTGATTTTCGGATGAACCCTGGTTCATAGTGTTCTTGGCCAAGATTCGTGATTCCGGGAGTTGTAGGATGTCTGAGGCCGAGAGTTTTGGGGCATAGCATCGTCTTAGGGTGTTCATCATCTCCCCAAAATTTCGTCTCAAGACTCCAAGTGGTTTGGGAGATCCATCGATCGAAAGTTTGTGGCGATTTCGCGGGCTGTTTTCTGGGCTGTTTTGGGTGATCCGGCCCAAGTGCCCGGGTGACCCGAAGGGGGCCGGGTGATCCGGCTACTTGTGCCCGGGTGACCCGGACCGGCTCTGGAGGCTAACGGGTGATTCGGCCCAAGTGACAGGATGATCTGGTAGGACTCAGCCTTTTGCTTTGTTGCTCGAGCTCTTTCATGTTTGCTTCCGCTTTACTTCCTAGCCATCCGTGCTTTGTTCCTAAGGTTCGAGAGAGGTTTAATTGTGCTCCCGCTTGATCGTGTGTGATCCTCAGAGTTGCGATTGGGTCATAGGCCGAGTTCTTGCAAAGAATTTTTATCGGCTCCCATTCACTCCCCCCCTCTGGTCGCCTAATCGGTCCTTCAATTGGTATCAGAGCCTGTTACGGATCTTGTTGATTCTAACCAGTCTAAGATCCAAAGATGGGCGATTATGGCAAGGGGTCGGGTCCTCCGCACTTTGATGGCAAGAATTACCCGATGTGGGAGAGGCGCATGGGCGCGTTTTTGCGAGGGAAAGGAACTCTTATCTGGGAGGTC
This sequence comes from Cenchrus fungigraminus, assembly GCA_036936925.1. Taxonomy (NCBI): domain Eukaryota; kingdom Viridiplantae; phylum Streptophyta; class Magnoliopsida; order Poales; family Poaceae; genus Cenchrus; species Cenchrus fungigraminus. The sequence goes on from CM072773.1 coordinate 66,187,120, forward strand.
ACTCAAAATGATCAATATGTCATCCCATATAGTTTTCTGCTTCCAAGATCGCGGGGCATGTTTGAGGCCAACAGCAAGGCTGTTGATTACTTGTTCCGTGCTCTCTGTGCCTTGGAGTTCGAGCGAGTGTACGGAGAGAATGTGGCCGGAAAGATATGGCTCAAGTTGAGAAATGCTCATGTTGGCAATGCCCAAGTGCAAGCCTGCTAGTTTTCCACTTACCAAAGAGAGTACGAGAACTTCACTCATCTCCCCGGCGAGTCGACTGATGCGATGTTCCAGCGCTTCACTAGCATAGTCAACAACATGAGGGCCAATGTGACAGTGCTCCCATACACGGATCATGATCAAGCTATCAAGCTTTTGCATGCCCTGGATAGGTCCGTGTGGAGTGCCAAGGTCGAGGCCATTGAGGAGTCGAGCGTGTATGATACGCTGACGCTGGATGAGCTGTTTTCCAAGCTCAGGTCTTCAGAGGTTGATCGTGGCTTGAGAGCCAAGAGCGAGAGCCCCACTGATCCTCATAGTTTGGCTCTTGTCTCGGGATCACGGTCTAACGCTAACTCTGGTGGTTTCTCTTTGTTTTGTCTTGTGTCTTTGCCAGATGAGGACTTTGAGGTGCTGAGCGAGGACGATCTCGCCTTGTTGAGCAAGAGGTTTGGGCGGATGTACGAGAACCGCAAGAATGCAAGGCAGAGCTCGGGGATGTGCTATCAGTGCGGGAAGCACGGGCACTTCATCGCCGAATGCCCTGAGGCCATGGAGATCAAGAACGACTATAAGGGCGAGCCCAAGCATGACTACAACAAGCACCACTCCCGGAACGACTACAAGGACAAGCACAAGGACAAGGGTAAGAGAAGGCACAAGAAGGGTGGCGGCTACAAGATGAGAGCCTGGTGTGGTTCGAGCACCGGTGGATGGTCGCTTCCTGGTGTGATGAGTGATTGACAACGTGGTGTGGACTGACTCTTGGCTAAGTATTGCGGGTGCAGGTTGCGGCTTGACTGGTGCAGGTGCAGGTGAAGAACAAGTGCAAAAGGTCGTTGCCGGTGAGGCCTCCAGGCGTGGAGAAGAAAAGTAGGCTTGGTTCGAGGGACCCGGTGGCCAGCGGGGTCAAGTGCGGGCCGCATGGTGGCAAGAACGGCAAGATGAAGTCATCGATGGTTTCTTGGTTGAGCCTCAAAACCAAGGTCGAGCCGGGACTACGTGGGAGCCGAGTCATGAGTGGTGATTGGCGGAGGCTACACCGAGTTCGCGGGGTTTCCAGTGGTTCACCAGAAAACCACTGGGTTCCTTGGTTGATCCACAAAGCCAACACCGAAGAACCGAAGACGGAGGTGCAGCAGCTCCAGACCGGTCTGACCGGTGGGTCTGACCGGTCTGACCGGTGAGGAGCACCGGTCTGACCGGTGTGCGACGACGTAGTCCGGAATCTTCGAAGCGGAGGACACACATCGGGATCGCAAGGCTTGCGTCGAGGCCAAGCAAGTTTGCGGTCGCTGGGCATCCGTCCGATGGAGCGAAGACAAAGATTTCCGAATTCGCCCTTGAGGGGCATGTATCCCTAGTTAGCTAGTAAGGGTATTTTCGTCTTTCGGTTGCCTCCATATAACCCAAGTGGTGAGAGGATGGCAGCCATCTCTTGGAACCCTAGCTCATTTGCTTTCCTATTTTCTCTTCCTATTTTCCTTAGGATTTTCTTAGGACTAGCTTGAGAGCTTCATGGTGAGATCTTGTGAGAGGGAAGGATGATCGGGCGGCAAGCTAGACCTTGTATGAACCTCTTTGGTATGTATAGATGATTCGGCGTGGTTCCTCAAGGCTTGGATGTGTCTTTCCTGTTTCTCCTTTTTGGTGATTTTCGGATCCCTTTCTTGGCGATTTTCTTGGAGCGATTTTGAGGCCTTTCTCTTTGGGATTTGGTGGGGGATGTATGCATGAACCCTTCGTGGTTCTTTTCCCTTTGATTCCCCTCCCAAATCTGTGAGCAAAGGGGCTCGATTTTGGGGTTTTCGTGGCTCTAGGGTTAGAGGCATTCTTGGTGGGATTTCTTCGATTCCTCTTGATTTGACAAGTTTTGGTGGACCAAATCTTGGCTATGGAGTGCCCATGAGGAGTTCCTACTATCCCCAAAGTCTTGTGCAAAACCGTGGAGCGATTCGGGAGATCGGGAGTTGGATTTGGGGGAGTTGACCCGCGGGCGCTGTTCATCCCGAGAACTCAGGTCACACCGGTCTGACCGGTGCCTCTCACCGGTCTGACCGGTGCAGACTCTTTGTTGAGTTTTGCTCGGGTGAACGTCTTAGTGAGTTCCCTGTTGCCCCGTGTTACTGCTGTTTCGAGTTTGGGTCAGTTTGGAGCTCGGTAGGCCTGTTTGGAGGATTTCAGGTTTCCTGGCTTGAACCGGTCTGACCGGTGAGCTACACCGCCCTGACCGGTGTAGGGGCCTTCTGTGGAAGTTCCCAGGTTTTGCCAGCAGGGACCGGTCTGACCGGTGGTGCTCACCGGCCTGACCGGTGTCGGTCAGTAGTGCTCGAGTTGCTAGTTCCGCTGCGTTCTCGAGTCGGTGAAGGTGGTTGTTAGTTCCTAGGACCAGTAGCACTCCAGTGGCTGCGTGATCTTGGCCAACTTTGGTAGTTGAGTCGGAGACGTGATTTGGAAGCCGTGTTCATCTTGTTGGAGTTCTCATCTCCTTCGAGAAGAATTTTTATCGGCTCCCATTCACTCCCCCCCTCTCTGGTTCGCCTAATCGGTCCTTCAATTGGTATCAGAGCCGGTTTGGGTCTTTATTGACTCTTAGCAGTCTAAGATCCAAAGATGGCGTACCAGGAATGGGGTTCGGGTCCTCCGCACTTCGATGGGAAGAACTACCAGATGTGGCAAAGGCGGATGGCAGCGTTCCTCCGCGGAAAGAGTCAGATCCTTTGGGATGTCACGGCGAACACAGCTTATGTTCATCTGATGAACTTCCTTGCTCCAGGATCGAGGGATATGTTCGAAGCCAACAACAAGGCTGTCAACTACTTGTTTCGTGCTCTGTGTCAGCTTGAATTCGATCGGGTTCAGACAGAGGACTTAGCTTGTAGGATTTGGGAGCAGTTGAAGGATGCTCATGCTGGGAATGCTCAGGTTCAGGCTCGGATGTACGCGACTTACCGGAGAGAGTACGAGAACTTCACTCATCTCCCCGGCGAGTCCGTCGATGCCCTTTTCCAGCGGTTTACGGTCGTTGTGAACAACATGAGAGCCAATGTGGCCGTGCTCCCATACGATGATCATGATAGAGCCGTGAAGCTCTTGCACTCGTTGGATCGTACCGTATGGGACGGGAAGTTTGAGGCTATTGTTGAGTCCGAGAAGTATGACACCTTGACGGTGAACGAGCTGTTCTCGAAGCTCAAGTCGGCTGAGTTGGACCGTGGTATGACAGCAAAGATCGAGAGCCGGACTGATTCTCATAGTCTCGCTCTCGTTGGTGGCAAAGGAGCTAAGTCTAACGCTAACGCATCCTCCAGGATGTACTCTCTGTCTTCTTTGATGTCTTTGCCAGACGAGGAGTTCGACGTGCTTGGAGAGGACGAGCTGGCATTGCTGACCAGGCGGTTCGAGAGGCTGCACGAGAACCGGGTGAACACGAGGAGGACAGCACGGACGTGCTTTCAGTGCAGCAAGCTAGGACACTTCGTCGCCGACTACTCGGAGAAGACGGAGAACAAGGACGGCTACAAGGATAGCTACAGGCACCGGTCGAGCAAGGATGGCAAGTACCGATCGAGGCGTGATCACAAGCACAAGAACAAGCACAAGGACGAGCGACGGTCGAGGAAGAAGGACGGCCGCGGCAGGAAGGCCCGAGCGATGGTCGGAGCGAGCGACGTCGACTCCAGCTCTGCCTACTCTTCTTCGAGCTCGAGTAGCAGTGAAGATGAAGGTGATCGGCGCAAGAACAAGAAGTCATCCAGGAACTTGAGCGGGTTGAGCTGCTTCGCGGGAGATGGCTTCTGCGGCATGGCTAGTAGCTCCGGCAGCAAGAAGAGTCACCAGAGTGACTCGGACTCCGACTCCAAGGATGAGGTATGTGACGAGCTCTCTTCTTTGCGCAAGGAGAATGATGAGTTGGTTGACTTGCTTGATAATCGCGATCACATGCTTAGAGAGGCCAAGAAGATGAGGAAAGAGCTTAGGGCCTCACTAGAAGATGCTAGGAACCGTGTGGCTGAGCTAGAAACCTAGAACCTAGATGCTAAGCTTGAGATTGATTCGCTTAAGGCTTCTCCTGTGGTTTCTGATGAGATTGATTGCTGTGATTGCTCTGTGTACCTAGCTGATCTTACTGCTCTTAAGGATAAGCATGCTTCTACTTGTGATGAACTAGAAATGCTTAGGGTTGAAGTGGCCGAGCTTAAGTCTAGACCTGCTTTGCTAGGTGCTTGCACTTCTTGCCCTGTTTTGCATGGAAAGATTGATGAGATGCATGCTTACACTGTTTCGCTTGAGGCTAAGTTGAAAGAGCCTATTCCCACTTCTTGCTCTACTTGTGAATTGCATGCGGTTAAGAATTTGGAGCTTGCACATTATGTTGATCGCTTGCAGGATGAGAATGATGAGCTGAGAAAATGTATGAGCTGGTTGTCGGGTCAGGAGCCTCAGCTTGGTATCATGATAGCGGCTTTCAAACGCTATGATGGTCAGGCACTTGGGGCTGACAAGCTTGGAGAGAACAGTGGTGAGGGAGTTGAGAGAGTTGGAGAGATTCCTATCCCACCACCAAACAGATACAAGAACAAGTTTGAGCCCAAGCCTAACCATCTCAGAAACAAACTTGACACTACTCCAGATCCACCCATATTCCCTCACCCAACAAATGATTTTCAGAAACCGGTGAAGTTTGTGAGCCCAAAGGGAGGTGAGGAAGGAGAGAAGAAGGGTGAGAAACCAAGTGGGCAGCCCCAACCCAAGCCTAAGCCTAAGCCACAGCCCATAAAATTCCATTGTGGGTATTGTGGGAGAGATGGTCACAAGGATGAGTTTTGCTTCACGAGGAAGCGTGAGGAGAGAATGGCTAGAGAGTGGGCTAACAAGACAGGCACCACCCCTCTAATGGTGTACCTGAGCCTCGTATGCAGATGCCCAGGGCCAAGGCGATTGTGAGGACGGTTCCGGCTTGGGGAGACCGGAAGGCAGCAGGTGGAGCTGCTGGCCGAGCTACACCGGTCAGACCGGTGCACTACACCGGTCAGACCGGTGCAGGTCTGGGCAGACAGCGAGTCAGGTTTCGCGCTCGTGAGGATGCTCGGTTTGGTTCTGGTGGTCGTGGTTCTGGTGGTTGGTCTGGAAAGTTCGCAGGTGGTCAGTTTGCTAGGCGTTCTCCACCTCGTGCTCTATACGGGGGTGGGAGGAGTCGTAGCTTTGAGATGGAGAGGAGGTCCAATTCACGGTTTCCCTTTCGTGGCTTTCGTCCTCCTCCAGCTAGAGAGGGTTGGTTCCCTCGTAGTGGTTACCGTGGTGGTGTTCGTGGTGGTAGCTTTGATAGGCGTGATGATTTGGTTTGTGCTAACCCCACTTTGGAGCAAATGGCTCGGCACTGGTTTTACTCTTTTGGTACTAACCCCAGTGCTGAGTCGTTTGTTCACTCACGTGCTCGCTTTTGAATTTCAGGTGGGAGACTTGAGGAACATTTGGTTGATTGACTCCGGTTGCTCGAGGCATATGACCGGAGACAAGGGGTGGTTCTCAAGTCTCGTCCCGGTGGTGTCCAGGACATACATCACCTTTGGGGACAATGGGCGAGGGCGTGTGCTCTCAGAAGGTGAGATCAACGTAAGTGACAAGGTCACTCTCAGGCGTGTTGCTCTTGTTCAATCGCTGGGGTTCAATTTGCTTTCTTTGTCCCAGTTGTTGGATGAGGGCTTTGATGTGTTGTTTCAGCCTGGTGGTTCTCGGATTTTAGATTCTCGAGGGGACCTTGTTTGCATGGTCGTTCCCGAGGGTCAAGTGTTCCGAGCTGATCTCTCTCAGTCTTCTGGTGTGGAGCGTTGCTTTTTGGCTGGTTCTTCGAGTGAGTTGTGGAAGTGGCATAGGAAGTTGGGTCACTTGAGCTTTGACCTTTTGTCTCGCTTGAGTAAACTCAATTTGGTCCGAGGATTGCCACGGTTGAGGTTTGAGAAAGAGTTGGTTTGTGTGCCGTGTAGGCATGCCAAGATGGTAGCTTCTTCTCACCCGCCTCTCACCGATGTGATGACTGAGCGTCCATGCGAGCTGCTCCATATGGACCTTGTTGGCCCAGCTCGTGTGCGATCTGCGGGTGGGAAGTGGTATGTCCTTGTTGTGGTGGACGACTATTCTCTGTATGCGTGGGTATTCTTTCTTGAGGAGAAAGGGGAGACGTTTGGTTTTGTTCGAGATCTTGTCTTGAGGTTAAGAAACGAGAGGCACGGAGATGCCATACGAGCGATTCGCAGTGACAATGGCTCGGAATTCAAAAACTCTCGCTTCGAAACCTTTTGCCATGACTTGGGTCTTGAACACCAGTTTTCGAGTCCGTATACACCTCCCCAGAATGGCGTTGTGGAAAGGAAAAACAGGACCTTGTGCGAGATGGCTCGGACGATGCTCGACGAGCATAGGACTCCGAGAAGGTTCTGGGCTGAGGCGGTCAATACCGCGTGCTATGTGTCAAACAGGATCTACCTCAGGGTTCATAAGAAGAAAACCTGTTACGAGTTGATGCACGGTCGCACACCCAAGGTGAGTCACTTCCATGTCTTTGGTTGTAAGTGCTTCATTCTGAAGAAAGGGAAGAAGTTGGACAAGTTCGAGGCTAGGTCTGTCGATGGCATTTTCTTTGGTTATGCATCTCATTCTAGAGCATTTCTTGTGCTCAATCTTGAAACTAACCAAATCATGGAGACTTGCGAGGTAACCTTCGACGAGACACAGCCACGTAGTCAGCTTGTTTTTGAGTGTGCAGGTGACGACGAACTTGGCGAGGAGATCTTTCAGGAGGAGGAGCATGAACATGGAGATGATGAAGATGGCGGTGTGGTGCCCGCAGCTGAACATGTACCTACTACTTCGACAACGATCGAGAATGGACCCTCTCCCACACCTACAACGACAAATCCAGATCAAGGCGAAGCTGCTGTTGAGGGGGAGGTAGCATCAAGGCGAGAACCTCCCCGGCGAGTGCAAGTGGATCACCCAGCTTCGAGAATCATTGGCGACATGAATGAACGTACTACACGGTCGAGGGTTCGGAACAATTCTCATTTTGCTCATGCTGCTTTTGTTGCCACCTTTGAGCCCAAAGACATTGGACACGCGTTATCTGATCATAATTGGGTTAACTCGATGCATGAGAAGTTGGAGAATTTTGAGAGGAACCAAGTTTGGGTGTTGGTTGACCCTCCCCCAGGGTGTAAGCCGATTGGGACAAAATGGGTGTTGAAAAACAAAGAGGGAGAGAAAGGAGAAGTGGTGAGGAACAAGTCGAGACTTGTTGCTCAGGGGTACAGTCAGAAAGAGGGGATCGACTATGAGGAGACTTTTGCTCCTGTAGCTCGTTTGGAGGCGATCAGGATCCTTCTAGCCTTTTCCGTGGCTAAAGGGTTCAAGTTGTACCAGATGGATGTGAAGAGTGCTTTCCTGAACGGTGTGTTGGAGGAAGAGGTGTTTGTGAGGCAACCACCGGGGTTTGAGAGTGAGAAGTACCCCCACCAGGTGTACAAGTTGAGGAAGGCGCTGTATGGGTTGAAGCAAGCGCCTAGAGCTTGGTATGGTAGGTTGAGGGGGTTCCTGTTTGAGAGAGGGTTTGAGATGGGGAAGGTCGATCAGACCTTGTTTCTCCTCAGGCAGGGCAGAGATATCCTGATTGTGCAGGTATACGTGGATGATATTGTCTCTGGTGGCTCGTCTAACTCTCTTGTTGCAAGGTTTGCAGAAGACATGAGCAGGGAATTTGAGATGAGCATGATGGGCGAGTTGCAGTTCTTCCTCGGGCTACAGATCAAGCAATCAAAGGAAGGAACATTTGTGTACCAATCTAAGTACACCAAGGACATTGTGAGGAAGTTCAAGATGGAGGACTCCAAGGCCATGGCGATGCCTATGAGTACGACTACAGCTCTTGATGCGGATGAGGAAGGTGAACACGTGGACCAGAAGGAGTACCGGAGCATGATCGGGTCACTCCTCTACTTGACGGCGACGAGGCCGGACATCCAATTCTCGGTATGTCTGTGCGATCGTTTTCAAGCGTCTCCGAGGACTTCGCATCGGCAAGCAGTCAAGCGCATATTCAGGTATTTGCAACACACTCCCGACTTCAGCCTTTGGTACTCTGCGTCAGAGTATGTGGCCGCAGCTAGTTGTTGCTCTTAGCTCCTTTGGATCACATACACCATGAGTGACTTTGGTGAGGAGTATACCCATGTTCCACTTCAATGTGACAGCACCTGTGCCATAAGTGTTGCAAAGAACCTAGTGCTCCATTCCAAAACCAAGCACATAGAAGTGAGGTATCATTTCTTGAGAGACAACGTAGAGAAAGGAAAGATAGCTTTGATCCATGTACCCACACATGACCAAATAGCCGATATTTTCACCAAACCCCTAGATCAAGCAACTTTCACTCGTTTGCGGGGGGAGCTTGGTGTTTGTTTGATTTCTTGAGTTGGTGTGTGGGAGCTCCTTTGTAGCATATGTATAGCTTTCCTTTGTGCATTTCTTGCATTTGGCATGGCATATGTAACATGATGTATAGGCATCATTGTATCTTAGGTTGCATGCATTTTGTATCATATGCATTGTTTAGGAAAGGCTTCTCCTATATACATTGTTCACCATGGAATGACATATATGTCTTTGTGAGCTAATTTGGTAAGCTATGGTTAGTTTGGCTTAGCTCTTGATAATCTTGGTTTATATCCTTGGTTAATGGCTATGTTTTTGAAAAATTTCATATATATATGCTCTCTTGTGAGTAAATGCCTTTACATGATCTTGACATGTTTTTGTGGCTTGGCTATGCTTAATTTGTGGTTGGATAGCTTATTTTGATCATATGGGGCCAAAGGCTCATTTGCCATCATGAATGTTTAGCCCCCATGCTTCATCTTGTGGAGGGGCATAAGTTCCTTTTTGTCGCAAAGACATTTCATGTACCAACTATAAATCTGAAAATGAAATGAAAATTGCTTGGAAAATGTGCTCCCATGTCATATGTGCTAATTTTAATTTGCTTTGGGTGCTAAATCGTTGCATGATGCCTACCAATGAGAAGTCTCATATATAGAAGTAGGCACATGGCTCGGTGGCTTTGACATGACATGAGGTGCTTGTGGGTGTTTATGATGGTCTTATGCTTAGAATGGTTGTCCTAGCATGAAGTTTGTGTGGCTTTGCCATTTTGACATGTTTTGTTCATGTTTAGGACTTTGCTCATGAGAGGGTGATTTTTCGCAAAATTGCTCAATTCTATCTTAGCTACGCCCAATGGATGTGAAACTTGGTGATCTTGTAGTTGTTGTCATTACGAAGCTATAGAGTATCTAACTTGCTCATTTGGACATGTGTAGCATCCTTTGTTGAATTTTTTCTATTTGAGAAGCTCTAGGTTGCATTTTTTGCATTTTTGGCTTGATTCATGCATTGTCAACAAGGGGGAGAAGGTTGAGCATGTTTTGGCTTGCTGCTTGTATTTAGAAGGCTTCCAAGTGGTTTCGAGCTATTTTTGAGCTCGGGCAGTTTCCCAGGTGGCATCGGCCTGACCGGTGAGGCACACCGGTCTAACCGGTGTAGTTCCCAGGTGCTGGACAATCTTGATGAGGGTGACCGGTCTGACCGGTCAGAGCAAAGCTGAAGCAGCTGCTCCGTTTTGCGAGGCGGTTTGCATGCATTCGTCCAAGGGGAGTTGCATTGGTTCAGGGGGAGCTTGCATGTGTGCAGGGGGAGCTCTTTGTGGTTCTTGAGCTTTGGATTGATGGTTTGTGCTCTTTGCTTGAGCATGTTTTGTCTCGGATGTGTCGAGCTGTTGCCCTTGCCTAAGGGGTCCGAGACTTGTCTTCTTCAAGTGATCTTGCTCTTTGCCTTTTCTTTGGCTTTCGATCGCTTGTTGGAGTTTCTTTTAGTCATTTCTTTTCTTTTCCTTTTCTCTTGGTTACTAAAATGTGTGTCTTGTTAATGCACTCATCAAGGGGGAGATTGAGAGCCAGGTGTGGTTCGAGGACCGGTGGATGGTCGCTTCCTGGTGTGATGAGTGATTGACAACGTGGTGTGGACTGACTCTTGGCTAAGTATTGCAGGTGCAGGTTGCGGTTTGACTGGTGCAGGTGCAGGTGAAGAACAAGCGTGAAAGGTCGTTGCCGGTGAGGCCTCCAGGTGTGGAGAAGACAAGTAGGCTTGGTTCGAGGGACCCGGTGGCCAGTGGGGTCAAGTGCGGGCCGCATGGTGGCAAGAACAGCAAGATGAAGTCATGGACGGTTTCTTGGTTGAGCCTCAAAACCAAGGTCGAGCCGGGACTACGTGGGAGCCGAGTCATGAGTGGTGATTGGCGGAGGCTACACCGAGTTCGCGGGGTTTCCGGTGGTTCACCAGAAAACCACTGGGTTCCTTGGTTGATCCACAAAGCCAAGACCGAAGAACCGAAGACGGAGGTGCAGCAGCTCCAGACCGGTCTGACCGGTGGGTCTGACCGGTCTGACCGGTGGGTACCGGTCTGACCGGTGAGGAGCACCGGTCTGACCGGTGTGCGATGACGCAGTCCGGAATCTTCGAAGCGGAGGACACGCGTCGGGATCGCAAGGCTTGCGTCAAGGCTAAGCAAGTTTGCGGTCGCTGGGCATCCGTCCGATGGAGCGAAGACAAAGATTTCCGAATTCGCCCTTGAGGGGCATGTATCCCTAGTTAGCTAGTAAGGGTATTTTCGTCTTTCGGTTGCCTCCATATAACCCAAGTGGTGAGAGGGTGGCAGCCATCTCTTGGAACCCTAGCTCATTTGCTTTCCTATTTTCTCTTCCTATTTTCCTTAGGATTTTCTTAGGACTAGCTTGAGAGCTTCATGGTGAGATCTTGTGAGAGGGAAGGATGATCGGGCGGCAAGCTAGACCTTGTATGAACCTCTTTGGTATGTATAGATGATTCGGCGTGGTTCCTCAAGGCTTGGATGTGTCTTTCCCGTTTCTCCTTTTTGATGATTTTCTGATCCCTTTCTTGGCGATTTTCTTGGAGCGATTTCGAGGCCTTTCTCTTTGGGATTTGGTGGGGGATGTATGCATGAACCCTTCGTGGTTCTTTTCCCTTTGATTCCCCTCCCAAATCCATGAGCAAAGGGGCTCGATTTTGGGGTTTTCGTGGCTCTAGGGTTAGAGGCGTTCTTGGTGGGATTTCTTCGATTCCTCTTGATTTGAGAAGGTTTGGTGGACCAAATCTTGGCTATGGAGTGCCCATGAGGTGTTCCTACTATCCCCAAAGTCTTGTGCAAAACCGTGGAGCGATTAGGGAGATCGGGAGTTGGATTTGGGGGAGTTGACCTGCGGGCGCTGTTCATCCCAAGAACTCAGGTCACACCGGTCTGACCGGTGCCTCTCACCGGTCTGCTCGGTGCAGACTCTTTGTTGAGTTTTGCTCGGGTGAACGTCTTGGTGAGTTCCCTGTTGCCCCGTGTTGCTGCTGTTTCGAGTTTGGGTCAGTTTGGAGCTCGGTAGGCCTGTTTGGAGGATTTCGTGTTTCCTGGCTTGAACCGGTCTGACCGGTGAGCTACACCGGCCTGACCGATGTAGGGGCCTTCTATGGAAGTTCCCAAGTTTTGCCAGCAGGGATCGGTCTGACCGGTGGTGCTCACCGGCCTGACCGGTGTAGGTCAGTAGCACTCGAGTTGCTAGTTCCACTGCGTTCTCGAGTCGGTGAAGGTGGTTGTTGGTTCCTTGGACCAGTAGCACTCCAGTGGCTGCGTGGTCTTGACCAACTTGGGTAGTTGAGTCGGAGACGTGATTTGGAAGCCGTCTTCGTCTTGTTGGAGTTCTCATCTCCTTCGAGAAGAATTTTTATCGGCTCCCATTCACTCCCCCCCTCTCTGGTTCGCCTAATCGGTCCTTCACAAGAAGAAGACCCCTCGAGCGATGGTGGCCGGAGCGAGCGACATCGACTCGACTTCAAGCGATGCTTCTTCCGACTCGAGTAGCGAGGAAGAGCAAGAGAAGCGCAAGGACAAGCGGCACACGGGCAAGAACTTCACCGGCTTGAGCTTCGTCGCACAAGGAGGCTTCTGCAGCATGGCACACTCCAAGAAGGGTGGGAAGCACAGCTCGGAGTCGAACTCCGACTCCGATGAAGAGGTACGACAAGATCCCAACTTCTTGCTAGAGGAGAATGCTAGGCTCAATGAGTTGCTTGATAACCGTGATGATGTGCTTAGAAAGACCAACAAGGAGAAGAGGGAATTTAGGTCTTTGTTGGGTGAGGGTAAGGACAAGGTAGCCGAGCTTGAATCCTTGCTTGTGGATGCTAGGAATGAGATAGTCGCTTTGAAGTCTGCTCCTGTGGTGTCTGATGAGATAGATTGTTGTGATTGCTCAGTTTTTCTTGCTGATTTGACTGCTCTCAAGGAGAAGCATGCCTCTACTTTGGAGGAACTAGATGTGGTTAGGATTGAGTGTGATGAATTGAAATCTAGGCCAGCTTTACTAGGTGCTTGTACCTCATGTCTTGTTTTGCATGCTAGGCTAGATGAGTCTCACACTAGAATTGTTTCACTTGAGGCGGCATTGAAAGCTCCTTTTCCTACATCATGTTCAACCTGTGAAATGCATGCTTTGAAAAACATGGAACTTGCACACTATGTTAATCGTCTGCAGGATGAAAATGATGAGCTTAAAAAATTGATGAGTTGGTTGTCTGGGCATGAGCCACAATTGAGTTTAATGTTGGCTTAGTTCAAGAGGTTTGATGGTCAGGCGTTGGGGGTTGAAAAGTGTGGTGAGGGAGAAGAGAAAGCTGGAGAGACACCTACACCACCCCACACCATACCCATGAACAAATATGCACCCAAGCCAAACCACCTGAGAAACAAGCTTGATACAACTCCAGACCCACCAGTGTTCCCCCAGAAAACAGAGAACTACCAGAAACCCATCAAGTTTGTGAGTAACCTGGGTAATGTCTTTGAGGGGAAGTCAGGAGAGAAAGCGATTGAAAAGCCCACAGAAAAGCCACCGCCTAAGCCAGTGCCAATCCGCTTCCATTGTGAGTATTGTGGGAGGGATGGGCATAAGGATGAGTTCTGTTTCTGGAGGAAGAGGGATGAGAGGTTTGCTAGGGAGATGGCAAACAAGGACAGGTACCACCTTGCTCGTGGTGTGCCTGAGCCTCGTAGAGGGCCTCTACCTAGGGGTGAGGTATATGTGCGTACAGTTCCCACTCATGGAGGTGGAGGTGGAGGTGTGTTCCCTCAGAGAGATAGGCATGTTGGGTTTGGGCGTGGTGAGTTGGCTCGACGTGATCCTTCTCGTGACCGTTACGAGTTTGGGAGGCACGATCGTAGCTTTGGGTCTCAGATGGACTACGGGCCATGTTTTCCCCCTCGTGGTGCGCGTACTCCTCCAGTGAGACGTGATAGGTCCTTTGGTGGTTGGCGTGAGAGGACTCCGCGTACAGGTTTTGGTAGGATGGATTTTGCTAACCCTTCTTTTGAGCAAATGGCTCGACACTGATTTGACTCTTTTGGTACTAACCCCAATGTTGAGTCGCTTTCTCATTCTCGTCCTCGTTTTTGATTGCAGGTGGGAGGCTTGGAGAACTTTTGGTTGATCGACTCTGGTTGCTCATGACACATGACCGGAGATCGTGGGTGGTTCTCCAGCCTCACCCCGGTGAGTACGAGGGAGTACATCACTTTCGGGGATAACGGGAGAGGACGAGTGCTAGCTGAAGGTATGGTCAAGGTGAGTAGCAAGGTGACCTTAAGAAGTGTGGTCCTGGTCAAGTCACTTGGTTTTAACCTGTAGTCAGTATCTCAATTACTCGACGAAGGTTTCGAGGTTGGTTTTAAGTCGGGTGCTTCTCGTGTGCTTGATTCTCGAGGCGATCTTGTTTGTACGATCGTCCCCGAGGGTCAAATCTTCCGTGCCGATTTTTCCTAGTCTGTTGGTCCTCCTCGATGCTTTGTTGTTGGTGTTTCGGCCGAGCTTTGGAAATGGCATAGGAGGTTGGGACACTTGAGCTTTGAGTTGCTTTCCCGCTTGAGTGGTCTTGATCTTGTCCGAGGATTGCCTAAGTTGAAATTCGAGAAGGATTTGGTTTGTGCTTCTTGTCGGCATGGAAAGATGGTTGCTGCTTCTCACGCCCCTCTAACTGCGGTCATGACCGAGCGACCTTGTGAGCTGTTGCACATGGATTTGGTTGGGCCAGCTCGTGTTCGCTCTGCTGGTGGGAAGTGGTATGTTCTTGTGGTTGTTGATGATTTTTCGATGTACTCTTGGGTTTTCTTTTTGGAGGATAAGAGTGAGACATTTGGCTTTGTTCGGGACTTGATCTTGAGGTTGAAGAATGAGAGACATGGAGATGCCATTCGAGCTATACGCAGTGACAATGGCACAGAGTTTAAGAACTCGTCTCGATCACCAGTATTCTTCTCCATACGTTGCTTGTCAAAATGGCGTAGTGGAGAGGAAGATCCGGACCCTTTATGAGATGGCCAGGATTATGCTTGATGAGCATAGGACTCCTAGGCGTTTCTGGGCCGAGACGGTCAATACCGCTTGCTATGTCTCAAATCGCATCTTCCTTCGTGCTTTCAAGAAGAAGACCTCTTATGAGCTGATGCATGGACGACAACCCAAGGTGAGTCACTTTAGAGCTTTTGGATGCAAGTGTTTCATTCTGAAGAAGGGCAAGTTGGATAAGTTCGAGTCTAGATGTTCGGATGGTATCTTTCTCGGTTATGCGATTCACTCTAGAGCATATCGTGTTCTCAACCTTGACACTAACCGAATCATGGAGACTTGCGAGGTTACCTTCGACGAGACACAGCCATGTAGCTCTTCTGCTTTTGAGTGTGCAGGTGACGAGGAGATTGGTGCTAGGATCTTTGAGGATGAGAAGGATGGAGATGGAGACGAGGATGATGATGATGGTGGTGCTCCCGCGGCTGATCGTGTACACGCTACTTCCACTACTACGGCGACGATCGAGGATGGACCATCCCCTACACCCACTACGACTGAGGCTGTTCAAGTGGTGGCTGCTGCTGAGGGGGAGGTTGTGTCCAGGCGAGAGGCTCCGCGGCGAGTACAAGTTGATCACCCACTGACGACGATCATTGGTCACCACCATGAACGCACTACATGGTCGAGGTCAAGGAATTCCTCTCATTTCGCTCACTTTGCTTTTGTCGCGTAGTTTAAGCCCAAAGATATTCGACACGCTTTGTCTGACGAGAATTGGGTGAATTCCATGCATGAGGTGTTGGAAAACTTTGAGATAAACCAAGTCTGGGTGTTAGTCGATCCACCGCCATATTGCCGTCCCATAGGTACCAAGTGGGTGTGGAAGAATAAAGAGGGTGAGAATGGGATGGTTGTGAGAAACAAGTCGAGGTTGGTGGCTCAGGGGTTCAACCAGAAGGAGGGGACAGACTATGAGGAGACATTTGCTCCTGTGGCTCGTTTGGAGGCAATTAGGATCCTTCTAGCCTTTGCCGTGGCTAAAGGGTTCAAGTTGTACCAAATGGATGTCAAGAGTGCTTTCTTGAATGGGGTAATAGAGGAAGAAGTGTATGTGAGGCAACCCCCGGGGTTTGAGAGTGAAAAATACCCACACCGTGTATACAAACTCCAGAGAGCGCTCTATGGGTTGAAACAGGCACCTAGAGCTTGGTATGGTAGGTTGAGAGGCTTTTTGCTGAGTAAGGGGTTTGTGATGGGCACAGTTGATAAGACTCTGTTTCTCCTTAAGCATGGGAATGACCTTTTGATTGTTCAGATATACGTGGATGACATAATCTTTGGTGGCTCTTCTCATGATCTTGTTGCCAGATTTGCAGATGACATGAGCAGGGAATTTGAGATGTCCATGATGGGCGAGCTGCAGTTTTTCTTGGCTCTCCAGATCAAGCAGTGCAAGGACGGGACGTTTGTACATCAGGCGAAGTACACCAGGGACATGGTGCAGAAGTTTGGCATGAATGACTCCAAGCCGCTGACTACACTGATGAGTACCACTACGGCTTTGGACGCGGACGAGGACGGTGAACCCGTGGACTAGAAGGAGTACCGGAGCATGATTGGCTCCCTCCTCTACTTGACGGCGACGAGGCCGGACATACAGTTCAGTGTGTGTCTGTGCGCTCATTTTCAGGCTTCACCCAGGACTTCACATCGGCAAGCCGTCAAGCGGATTTTCAGGTACTTGAACTACACTTCTGAGTTTGGTCTTTGGTATTCTACCTCCTCGACACTCAGACTTCACGGTTACTCCGATGCTGATTTTGCTAGGTGTCGATTGGACCGCAAGTCTACCTCTGGGTGTTGTCAGTTCCTTAGTTCTTCTTTGGTCTCTTGGTCATCTCGCAAGCAATCCAGTGTAGCCCAGTCTACCACAGAAGCCGAGTATGTAGCTGCTGCTAGTTGTTGCTCCCAGCTGCTTTGGATGACCTATACCATGAGTGATTTTGGTGAGGAGTGCTCCTAGGTTCCACTTTTCTGTGACAGCACCAGTGCCATAAGTGTAGCCAAAAATCCTGTCCTCCACTCCAAAACGAAACACATAGAAGTGAGGTACCACTTTCTGAGGCACAATGTTGAGAAGGGAAACATATCTTTGTCCTATGTCCCTACCCAAGATCAGCTAGCCGACATATTCACCAAACCGCTTGATCAAGTCACTTTCACTCGCTTGCGGGGTGAACTTGGAGTTTGCTTTCCTTTCTAGCTGGGTCTTGGAGCTTCTCATGTATATATGTGCCATATGTTCATTTTGTTGCATTTCATTCATGCATTTTACTTTCTGTACAAAACCTGGTAGGATAGCCATCTTTGGATCACTTGAGCTAGGAATGAGCTTCTCTTATATACATTGATCACTGATGTGCTATGTGTGTGATATGTGCATGTTGGGTAAATTGTGGATGTGAATGCTATGCTCTTGATGGTTTTGCCATATATCTGTGTTGAGATAGCTTTCTTTTGATGAAAATGCTAAAATTATGTCTCTCATGAGTAGATGCTTGTCTATGCTCAATTTGTGCTTAAATGTCTATATCGTGTTTAGTTTGTGCTTGAGAATTATATTCTCTTTGCTTGGGGTCAAATACCCTTTGTCATTGTAAATGTTTAGCCCTTTGGCTTGCTTGGGGAGGAGCATAACCTTCTTTTTGCCGCAAAGGCACTTCATGTACCATGTTTAAACTTGAAAATGAAATTGGTGTATGAATTGCCTTATGCTTGAAAAATGAGCTCCTAATCATGTTTTTATGCTTTGATATTCATATCTTGGGTGCTAAACCGTAGCATGTTATCTACCATGAGAAGTCTTATTTTAAGAAGTAGACACATGGCTCGGTGCCTTTAACATGACTTGAGTAGCTTGTGGGTGTTTATAATTATCTTGTGATGAGAATTGGTGATCTTGTATAAAACTTTGGATGATCTAGTGTATTTATGTTCAAATTGGTATGGACAGGGTCTTGCTCATGAGATGAATGTTTCTTTGAGAAAATTTCTTAAAATTGTTTTTGGCCATGTCACATGCTTATATGTCTCTACCTTCTTGATGGCAATGTGCTAGATACACCATGTCTACTTTGCTTGCTCTATGTCTCATTTGTAGCATTTTGTTGTGCTCTTTGTATATTTGAGAAGCTTGGTAGATTGTATATATGCTTTGACATGCATTTTCATGAAAACAAGGGGAAGAGTTTCATATACCTTGATTCATGCATTGTCAACAAGGGGGAGAATGTGTATGATAGGTGGAGAGTTTTATGCTCTTTGGGAGATCCATCGATGGAAAGTTTGATGCGATTTCGCGGGCTGTTTTCTGGGCTGTTTCGAGTGATCCGGCCCAAGTGCCCAGGTGACCCGAAGGGGGCCGGGTGATCCGGCTACTTGTGCCCGGGTGACCCGGACCGGCTCTGGAGGCTAACGGTTGATCCGGCCCAAGTGACAGGATGATCCGGTAGGACTCAGCCTTTTGCTTTGTTCCTCGAGCTCTTTCATGTTTGCTTCCGCTTTACTTCCTAGCCTTCCGTGCTTTGTTCCTAAGGTTCGAGAGAGGTTTAATTGTGCTCCCGCTTGATCGTGTGTGATCCTCGGAGTTGCGATTGGGTCATAGGCCGAGTTCTTGGAAAGAATTTTTATCGGCTCGCATTCACTCCCCCCTCTCTGGTCGCCTAATCGGTCCTTCATGGTCGATACCAGTTTGGGAGAGACTGAAAGGATGTTGTGATGTCTAGAGGGGGGGTGAATAGGATCACTTAAAACTTTCCTGAAAAACTTAGTAGCGGATCAGAGGCCAGAAGTTCCGACACACATGTTGTATGTTTTGGTAGGGCCAGAAGATAAGACCTCAAGGTCAGAAGATCCGGCAGCAGGAAAAATGGCTGACCGAAATTCAAAAAAAAACCTGAATCTGACAATTCTATTTGAATCAAAAGTTTAATAGAGATGATTAGAACCTCCTACAACCAAGGTTATGTCAAGGAACCACACAAATATATAGATCGGGCCAAATCAAGCAACTCGGGTTAGAAAAGGAGATGAACTCAAATAAGCAAGAGACAAGTGATTTAATCCGAAGTTCACTTCCACCAAGGAAGTTACATCTCCGTTGAGGTTCCCATAAAGGGAGGGCTATCACGAAGAGCCACTTGCCTCACCCAATCCCCACAAAGGAAGATTTGTGCTCACTAAGAAAGCTCCACAAAGGAGGGGGTAATACAAATGTTCCCGGGTGCTCCACACGAAGAGGGCACTCATCGGGCGACGCCTAACTGTCTAGAAGCAAGCTTCAAGAGTGACAACGCGAATCGACGAATCTTGGCCGCCACAAGTGCTTCTTGAGATGAACAAATGAAGAACTAGCTCAAGGGGCTCAATCTCAGACCTCAAAAAATTGTCACACCCAAACCCTAGGTTAATCCTTGCTAGGAGAGGCTTGGAGGGGAGTTGGGAGAGAGCGAATGGAGCTCAAGGTGGTGTGCAAGTCGGAGGAGGCAGCAGCAAGAAAAATAGGGGTGAAGGGGTACAAATACCCAACCCCCAAAATATGACTGTTAGTGATGCGGACACCACTAGTACATCTACAGCAGTTGATGAGGACACCACGAGTACATCTACACTAGCAGCACCTTAGGTGCCTCCAGATGATCCACCACTTCAAGCGCCACCAGTTGGGCCAATTACTCGGGCCCGTGCGAGAGAACTAAACTACTTCATGCTGTTAAAGAACGAAGGCCCAGAAGCATAGAGGAAGGCCCAAGAGGGGTCTAGGATGGGGCGCCTAGGGTTGGCCGCCGCCCCCCTCTCCTGCCGTGCGCCCCCTCTCCTCCCTCCGTTGTTTGGGGCTGCATCCCCTTATTTAGTCAGAGTCCCTTTTTGTTTACAACTCGAGTTTTATTTTACATCTAGCTTTAGCTACACCAGAACACGCACAAATACGTGCTGTCCTCTGTGATTCAGAACTCCACCTTCGAGTGATATTAAGATTGCTCGTCTCAGATTCTTGTTTGTTCTTCGATTGCGTACAAGAATTGATCTTCGTGATCAGGCTGATCTTGCACTGGCAAGGTTGGTAACCATCGGGAGTTGTTTCAGCGATAGCATTGGTGCTTCGAGTCTCACTCGTCGTTGTCGGATCGTGAGGGTCACCTCCCACCAGATCGAAGTTATCTCAACTCACCGAAAGATCGGGCACTCCGCCTCTATCAAGTGGTATCTGCTTTTCAGGTTGATTGATGAGTTTATCGAGTGTTTTTATTTCCTACAGTCCACAAAAAACCAAACAAAAATTTGTTTCTAGGTTAGAACCTTGTCCTAGCAGCCGTTTAGCCTCTCACCTTCTTTCAATAACTTGCTTTGTTGAGTTTGCGTGTTTGTTCGTTCAATCGTTGCTGGTTACTTTTGTTTTATCCTTTCGTTTCTCTTCTTCTCATCTAACCCTAGTTTTTTGTTTCGCCGCCGTTGTTCCATTGTTCGCCAACCCCACCACGCCACACACCAACCCCCTCGCGCGATCCCCCTCGTGCCGCGACCGCGACCAGGCAGACCCTCGCACTTTCCCCCCGCGACCTCCTCTCGCTGCTTGGTTGGAATGTCAAAATAGAAAAAGGAAAGAAATAAAAGGAAAGACAAAAAAAGGAAAGTCAAAAAAAAAGAAAAAAATCCACAGGGAGAAGGCTGATCCAGTTCCGTGGAAACTCCCCACCGAACCATCACCCCGCGCGCCGTTCCCCCCTTCGCTGGGTCGCTATCATGGGTAACGCGAGGCACCTCCCTACTTGCGCCGTGAATCCCCACCCCTATTGGCGAGTCCTCACGCCCCCCTCTCTTCCCCACGCCGTGCCATCTCTTCATCTCTCTTTCTTGGTACCATACTCTGAGGTTGGCCTTACTCTAGAGAGAGAGAGAGAGAGAGAGTATCTTCTTTTTACTGGAATACTCTTGTACTTTCGGAAAAAGTGTGTGTCGCAACTTGTTGTTTGAGATCCTTTGTGTTCATATTATCAGTTTTGAGGACTCCTGAAAAAAAGAGAAGCAAAAAAAAAATAGCCATCTGTTGCGCCCTCTCCACCTTTGCCACCTTTCCTTGTTCCACTCACACTTGTTTCCAGCAGCGTTTGATCGTGTTTAGCACTCTTATTCAACTTTGCATTATTGTTTGATTGTGCTAATCCTTCATTTGAGTGCAACCTTCCCATAACTCCACATATTTCCACGATGAGGAGATTTTGTTTCTCCAGGCAATCGCTCCTCCAATCTTTCGCGAGTTCCACCGGTTGGCTGCAGGTCGCCCATGTGTGTGTGGTATGAACGGATAAGAATTTGAGAACAACACTAGTGTGAGCGCCTTGTGAGCTGTCCCACCCTGTTTTTGTCGTCGTTTTGTTTTTGTGTTTGCGCTAACCATGGCAGATGACAGTGCCGTCGGGATGATCCGCTGCAAGACATGCAAGCACAAGTTGAAGGACTAGCCGCAGATATTCGGACGATACATGAATGGCTGGACTCAACGATCACTACGTCGACCGACTGTTTTGATCAGCTCGACCTCGCGCAGACGGCCTCCAAGACCACACACGACGCTCTCATGGCCGGACTCGATGCCATGCACGCAACGATCACTGATTTGCAGAAGGACTATGGCAGTGATTCGGAGCAGGACGCCAGAGACAGTCGCGGTCGTGCCCGCCGTGTGCCACTCCGCCCCGGTAATGATTCTTTTTCTAAGATTAAATTTAAAATCCCACCTTTTAATGGCAAATATGATCCTGCTGCATATCTTGATTGGGAGTTAGAGGTTGAACAAAAATTTTCATGCCATGATATTGCTGTGAATTCTCAAGTTAAAGTTGCTATTAGTGAATTTACTGATTTTGCTTTAATTTGGTGGCGTGAGTATAAAATTAAACATCCCACTGTCATTCCGACCACTTGGGATCAATTAAAAACTGCTATGCGCCATAGATTTGTGCCTTCGTATTATGCTCGTGATTTGCTTAATAAGATGCAATGTTTTCAGCAAGGTTCTCAATCTGTTGAGGACTATTACCAAGAGTTACAAAAAGGTATGATTCGTTGTGGGATATTGGAGACCAACGATGTTGCTATGGCACGTTTTCGTGGTCGCTTAAACCACGAAATCCAGGACATACTTGATTATAAGGAATATCATGATATGACTCAATTATTTGAATTTTCTTGCAAAGCTGAACGTGAAGTGCAGAAATGACGCTCGAAGACATATTCTAACCCTTTTGCAGGAAGAAGCTCGACATCCGCACCAGCACCTGTCTCCCCTGCGCCATCCACGCCCACAACTACACCGCGCGAGAAGACGGCCAAACCGGCAGGCGCTGCCCCACCCACAGGCGCCGCCCCTTCCCCAGGCCGTACACGGATATTCAGTGTCATCATTGCAGAGGATTTGGCCACGTGTTTCGAGACTACCTAAACAAGCGCACTTTGCTCATTCGTGATGATGGTGAGTACTCTTCCGCTAGTGATTCTGAAGAAATAGAACATGCATTGCTTGCCACTGACCATGCAGCTAAGGCGGAGGTACATGTCACCCCGGGCGACTCCGATAGGTATGAAAGTCTTGTTGCACAGCGTGTTCTTAGTGCACAGGTCACCCCGCCCGAGAAGAATCAGTGACACACTTTGTTCCATACAAAGGGAGTTGTGCAGGAGCGGTCGATTCACATCATCATCGACAGCGGCAGCTGCAACAATTTGGCGAGTACCATGCTAGTAGAAAAATTGTCGTTAGCCACCCATAAGCATCCGAACCCATATTACATTCAATGGCTTAATGATGGTGGTAAAATAAAAATCTCATGTTCCGTTCGTGTTCCTTTCTCCATGGGTGCCTATTCTGATTTTGTCGATTGTGATGTTGTTCCCATGGAAGCATGATCTTTATTACTTGGTCGACCTTGGCAATATGATATTGATAGCTTACATCATGGTCAGTCGAATCATTATTCATTCATGTTTAAGGGTCAGAAAATAATCATACATCCGATGACACCTGAACAAATTGTTAAAGATGATCTTGCTCGAGCTGCTAAAACTGCTAAACAACTTGATTTGTCACCATCTGTTAATACTGAAATCGAGTTGAATGCTCCTATTTTACTGGCTACACGTGCTGATTTTGCTAATCTATGCGCTGCTCATTTGCCATGTTTTGCACTTGTATGCTCTAGTGTACTCGTTTCACTTGATGATGCACCATCTTTGGATATCCCCCTGCGGTCGCTACCATTTTGCAGGAGTACGCTGATGTGTTTCCCAAAGACTTGCCACCGGGTCTTCCACCGCTTCATGGCATTGAGCACCAGATCGATCTCATTCCAGGCACAGCTTCCAAACCGCGCACCGTACCGTACCAATCCGAATGAGACGAAGGAGATTTAGCGCCAGGTGCAAGAATTGCTTGATAAAGGTTACATTCGTGAGTCTCTTAGCCCTTGCTCCGTTCCTGTATTACTTGTTCTAAAGAAAGACGGGTCATGGCGTATGTGTGTAGATTGTTGTGCTATTAATAGCATCACCATTCGTTATCAATACCCTATACCACGCCTTGATGATATGCTAGATGAGCTTAGTGGTGCTAGATGAATGGAAAACAACTTTTGAAACAAAATTTGGTTTATATGAATGGTTGGTTATGCCGTTTGGATTGACTAATGCCCCCAACACTTTTATGCGATTGATGAATGAAGTTCTGAGGCCATTTGTGGTTGTCTATTTTGATGATAACCTTATTTACAGCAAATCTATGGAAGACCATTTGGAACATTTGAGTGCTGTTTTTGATGCGTTGCGTGCTGCCCACTTATTTACTAACATGGATTAATGCATCTTTTGCACACAACATGTCTCGTTTCTTGGTTATGTTGTTACTTCACAGGGCATTGAGGTCGATAGCAGCAAGATTGCTGCCATTCAGGAGTGGCCTACACCGAGGATAGTCACGCAGATTTGAAACTTTCTTAGACTTGCAGGTTTCTACCGCAGGTTTGTTCGTGATTTTAGCTCCATTGCAGCACCTCTACATGAGCTTACAAAGAAAGATGTGCCATTCACTTGGAGTGATTCGCAAGAGGTAGCATTCAGCACTTTGAAAGATAAGTTAACCCATGCTCCCCTTTTGCAATTGCCTGATTTTAACAAAGTGTTTGAGCTTGAATGCGATGCTAGCGGTATTGGGCTAGGTGTTGTTTTGTTACAAAAAGGAAAAGTAGTTGCTTATTTTAGTGAGAAATTAAGCGGTGATAGTCTGAAATATTCTACTTATGATAAGGACCTTTACGCTTTAGTGTGCACTTTGCATACATGGTAGCACTATCTTTGGCATCGCGAGTTAATAATTCATTCTGATCATCAGGATTTGAAACATATTTGTACCCAAACAAATCTGAACTGTCATCATGCTAAATGGGTAGAATCCATTGAGTCTTTTCCTTACATCATTAAACACAAGAACGGGAAGGGCAATGTTATTGCTAATGCTTTGTCTCGTCGCTATACCATGCTGTCACAGTTAGATTTAAAATCTTTGGCTTGCAAACTGTGAAAGATCAATATGTAGACGATGCTGATTTTAAAGATGCTTTTGCCCATTGTATTAATGGCAAACCATGGGGCAAATTTCAGATACAGGATGAGTTCTTGTTTCGATCTAACAAACTATGTATTCCAGCTAGCTCGGTTCGTCTTTTGCTGTTACAGGAAGCACATGGAGGCAGTCTCATGGGACACTTTGGCGTCTACAAGACACATGAGGTGCTGGCTGCCTACTTCGTTTGGCCCCGGATGCGTGCTGATGCTGAGCGCCTAGTTGCACGCTGCACTACTTGTCAGAAAGCTAAGTCACGGTTAAACAACCAAGGTTTGTATATGCCTTTGCCTGTTCCTACTTCCCCTTGGCTTGATATTTCTATGGACTTTGTTTTGGGATTGCCTAGAACTAAGAAGGGGAGGGATAGCATTTTTGTGTTTGTTGATCGATTCTCCAAAATGGCTCATTTCATACCTTGCCATAAGACTGATGATGCTAGCAATGTTGCTGAATTGTTCTTTAGAGAGATTATTCGTTTGCATGGTATTTCAAATACAATAGTCTCTGATCGTGATGCTAAGTTTCTCAGTCATTTTTGGAGATCTCTGTGGAATAAATTGGGAACTAAATTGCTGTTTAGCACAACTTGTCACCCTCAGACTGATGGACAAACTGAGGTGGTTAATCGAACTTTGTCCACCATGCTTAGGGCTGTTTTAGATGAAAATTTGAAATGTTGGGAGGATTGCTTGCCTCATGTTGAGTTTGCTTATAATCATGCAACGTATTCCTCAACAAAGATGTGCCATTTTCAGATTGTGTGTGGTTACATCCCTCAGGCGCCTATTGATTTGTTTTTGTTTGATGCTGAAGACGCCCCACACTTAGATGTTATTGCACATGTTGAACAAATGGTTAACCTGCATGAACAAACTCACCAAAACATTACTGCTGCTAATTCTAAATATCAGGTTGCTAGTAGTAAAGGTAGAAAACATGTTACTTTTGAACCTGGTGATATGGTTTGGTTGCATTTGAGAAAGGATCATTTTTCTACCTTACGCTGTTCTAAATTAATGCCTCGTGCTGCTGGTCCTTTTAAAGTGCTAACCAAGATTAATGATAATGCTTATATCCTTGACCTGCCTGCGGAGTTTGGTGTTTCCACTAGTTTTAATGTTGCAGATTTCAAGCCATATCTGGATGAGGATGAGGAGTTGTCGTCGATGATGACTTCAGTTAAAGAAGGGGAGGATGATGCAGAAACCACGAGTACATCTACACCAGTTGATGAGGACACCACGAGTACATCTACACCAGCAGTATCTACACCAGTTGATGAGGACACCACGAGTACATCTACACAAGCAGTACCTCAGGTGCCTCCAGATGATCCACCACTTTAGGCGCCACCAGTTGGGCCAATTACTCGGGCCCGTGCGAGAGAATTAAACTACATCATGCTGTTAAAGAACGAAGACCTAGAAGCATAGAGGAAGGCCCAAGAAGGGTCCAAGATGGGGCGCCTAGGGTTGGCCGCCGCCCCCATCTCCTGCCGCGCGCCCCCTCTCCTCCCTCCGTTGTTTGGGTCTGCGTCCCCTTATTTAGTCAGAGTTCCTTTTTGTTTACAACTCGAGTTTTGTTTTACATCTAGCTTTAGCTACACTAGAACACGCACAAATACGTGTTGTCCTCTGTGATTCAGAACTCCACCTTCGAGTGATATTAAGATTGCTCGCCTCAGATTCTTGTTCGTTCTTTGATTGCGTATAGGAATTGATCTTCGTGATCAGGCTGATCTTGCGCCGGCAAGGTTGGTAACCATCGGGAGTTGGTTCAGCGATTGCATTGGCACTTCGAGTCTCGCTCGTCGTAGTCGGATCATGAGGGCCGCCTCCCACCAGATCGAAGTTATCTCCACTCACCAAAAGATCGGGCACTCCGCCTGTATCAGTTAGGCCTCTGTCCACGACATTCCAGGAACTTCCGGCGTGGAGGTCAGAACTTCCAGAATGAGGCAGAGCGGACCCAGAAGATACCTTCGAAAGTTCTGGCCCTGGCCGGATCTTCTGACCCTGATGTCGTATCTTCGAGCCCTACAGAGAAAGTTAGCATACCCATGTTTTCGTATGTGAAAATGTGTCTGTCATGGGTTGCTTTTTTTGGGAAGTTTCTCTCACGGGTTGTTAGTTCTCAAGATTAGCACCTGTGACAAACCTGATAGATCAATCACGTCCCCCTTTATAGTATGGTGTTTCCTATACTCAAATTCAAACCAAAAATGAATTTAAATTGCCATTTGAGCTTCAACACCGATAGGAGTGAAACGAGGGACTTCTTTTCATCAAGCTCATAAGATTTTCACTTTTAAGCACTGCACACATCTCATTTAAAGCATTAGTCCTTCGAAATTGTCATTTTCATTATCACCAAAATAAATTAGGGGCCTAGATGCACTTTCCATCTCCCCTTTTTGGTGATTGATGACAACACAATTTGGTTAAATAAAAAGATATGTGTGTATCCAACAATATAGAGAGCAACTCCCCTAAATGTGTTCATTTTCAACCATGGAGGCCTCAAATGCCTTTGCACACATTTAGCAAAAACTACGCCTACATCTTTGCATACAACAACAATGTGAAAAAGTGTGATGCATATGACAAGATATATCACAACTATAAAGTGAGAAATAACAATCCATCAACCAACAAGCATAACACATAGATAATTAAGGTCTTAGAACACACTAACATTAAAGTGCCACAAATAAGTCTTACATAAATAAAAGTTTCACTTGGCACACAACATTCAACACACCATCACATAGTTCATTACATTGTCCATTAACTAAGCATTAAGCATGAGATAGATAAAAAGATGGATAGGGGCCTCCAATCACCAAATTCACTCCTTCTTTGGCAACAAGTACCAAAATGGGAGAGCTAGTCGTCATCCTCCTCGGTGGCCTCCTCATCTTCTTCTTCTTCTTCTTCTTCTTCTTCTTCTTCTTCTTCTTCTTCTTCTTCTTCTTCTTCTTCTTCTTCTTCTTCTTCTTCTTCTTCTTCTTCTTCTTCTTCTTCTTCTTCGGTCTCATCGTCATCATCATGGCGACGCTCATGTCCACCACGATCCTCTTCTTCAATCTCATTAACCAAAACATAAGAACTTAAGTTCTCCCAAGGATTGGCAATAGGTGAAGGTGGGGCAAAGACTTTAGGCTCATGGACCGGAGAGTGTGGCATGTCAAATTTAGCATATGTTTCCTTTACCCTCTTCTCTTTCTTGTAGGCTTCTTAGGCCATCCACTTCCTTGTTTCCTCACATTCTCTAGCGGCTTGGCGATGCATGTTGAAGCAAGCGAGCAAACCTTGAGCAAGAAAATCAAACTTCCCTTTCATTCTCTTGGGAATGCCATATGTATGAGTTGCACATGAGTAGGGAGAGGACCATGTGATGAGCTTGGAGCTTGAGAAGGAGCATGAGATGGAGAAGGTGGAGCTTGAGATGATGAAGCACCTACATCACCAGGCCCTTTGATAGGATAGTTTTCAGGAAAAGGACCCCTAGGAATTTTATTAGTGCCATGACTTCCAATCTTAAGCAATTGCTCAATCTTTCCCTTACAAGACTTCTAGGCCCCATGAGATGTTGCAGCCCAGATGTTGAGGTTTGTCACATGATTGATCATATGAAATATGTAGGGGGCATAGTGGCAACCACTAGAAGCATCATAGGAACAAGTGATAATTTCTTGCCAAAGAAAGTCACACACATTGAACTTGCTTTGAGATGGAGCCATTTGATACAACAATTTCTTTGCCCTATGTGACATATTATCCGAATCTCCAGCTTGGGAGTGAGTGAGAGCCTAAAGAGCTGATTGAGCAACTTGTAGTAAGGAGTGAGACCATGAGTGCGACCAAATCTGACTTTTCCATAAGCCTGGTCATACATAAAGTGCATTTTACTTACTTCAAGTTCGTTGCCATCATGCAGACGAATAAGATCACAATCACACTCAGAACTGCCATAAAAATTCTCCTGAACACCATCAAGCTAAAACAAGGAAGCAAGTTCACTCATCTTAATAGAAAACTTTTTGCCCCAAGAGTGAAGTGCATAACATTTCTCCTAGCATCAACAAAAAGAGTGGCATAAAACTGAGCCACTACTTCCTCATTCCATTTACTAGAGAAATGCATGATGTTAATGAGACCCATATGCCTACATCTTTCATAAACTGCATCTACCACTTCCTTGCAAGGTGAAGAAAGACATTTCAAATAACCCCAATTTATCCATTTCATCTCAGTGGTGATATTCTTCTTAGAAAGAATGACAGATTCATACTAGTCGGCTTGACGAGCAAGCCAAAAGCGAGGATCACCATAAAAAGACCTTGGGAGTGCACTAGGGTCTTGATAGCGAAGAGGCTTCATGTCATTGACACACAAGGTGAAATCCGATCAAGGAGGAACATTGCAGGCACGAGTAGGACGAGACAAAGGTACCAACATCTGCTCATATGGAGATAAATCATGATCATAACAGTCGCCTTCATCTCCTTGACTAGCATTCTTTGTCCTTTGACAACTAGGAGCACTAGGTTGGCCCTGCTGTGATGTACAACCACATCCACGAGCATGAGCAGGTACCTCCTGGGGTTGATTCCTCTTTGGAAGAGTATGTACCACAAACTCACTATCAAACCTATCGCCACCATTGTCTTCAACATCATCATCTCTAGGCTTGGATCGATGAGAGAAGGTGCGGAGCTCCTTCTCAGGCCTTTGAGACATCTGAGTAAAAGGTTATACAAGATTGAAATCAACACAGATGTTCAAGATAGAAAAAATAGGGCACCTAGGCCACGGTTCGGAAGATCCGACCAAAGGTCGGAAGTTCCGGTCGGGTCGGGTGATGAACCCTAAATACCAAATTGAAGCAATGCATCCACCATTTAAAATGATATCACATGCAATTGTTCTAGGGCACTAGATAAAGCTTTTCACTAAGGGAACTTGCCTAGAACTAATTGCATTGAGAGATCGGGAAAAAAGGGATTTGAAATTGAAATTCCTTCGATTTTCCCACGCAAAGATTTTTCGGAAGTTCCGAGGGGGAGAGCTCTAGATGATTTTTGGAGAAGATCACGAGCAAGGAGCAGCACGAGCACCACGGCACAGTCTTGCATCACGGAAGAGGTGGCAGCGACAGGAGGTGGGGGCGACACGAGCCCTACACGACGGAGGCACGCACCTGGTGTACCAGGGTGCAGAGGCGGCGCGGGCCTGGCACGCGAGCCGTGGCACCAGGGCACGGCTGAGACGCAGCTTGACACGCGAGCAGGCGAGAGACCCAGAAGAATCGCGAGGGAGCAATGGACGGTGGCAGCGGTTTGGGTAGAGTGAGAGGTTAGAGTTAGATGCCACCGGTGCCCGGACTTATATACCCGCGAGGAGGAGATCGGAAGATCCGCTGTCGGGCTCGGAAGATCTGGCTATGACCAGAGACTGACCAGAAGATGCGGACAGAAGTTCCAGCCTGAACCAGAAGTTCCGACAGAAGTGTCGGAAGTTCCAGGTCTAGGCCGAGGCTGCCCAGAAGATAGGAATGGAAGTTTCGAGGCTAGTAGAAACAGCTTAGAAGTATTTTTCGAGATTTGATTTGAGATTTGGAAAGATATAGTTAATGGACATATGATGGAACCTTGACAAGAAGTGACTAGCTACAAACAACATACATAACAATAGTCACTTGAGCCAAGAAGTGATCCGAAGATCTCAAAATCCAAACTTTTGAAAAACTCACACAAATAAATAAAAATAAAACATTTTCTTCCTATCTAGGCAACAACCAAGTATGTGCAATAAGTCAAGCCAAGTTACTAGAATCCAAGATATTTAGTTCACTTCTCAAAGCACAAAACCTTTGCTCTTCTAGAGGCTTAGTGAAGATATCAGCAAGTTGCCTTTCAGTGCTCATATGAAATAAAGCAATATCTCCCATAGCCTCATGATCCCTTAAGAAATGATGTCAAATATATATGTGCTTTGTTCTAGAGTGTTGTACCAGATTGTTGCTAGCTTGATGTCACTCTCATTGTCACACAAGAGTGGAATCTTACTAAACTCACAACCATAGTCACTCAAGGTTTGCTTCATCCAAAAAAGTTGTGCACAACAAGCACTCATTGCCACATATTCGGCTTCGGCCGTGGATAATGCAACCGAATTTTGCTTGTTTGAGCTCCATGACACCAAAGACCTATCAAGAAATTGGCAAGTCCACATTGTGCTCTTTCGATCTACTTTGGAACCGGCATAATCCGAATCAGAATAGCCAAGTAAATCAAAAGTGGAGCCTTTGGGATACCATAAGCCAAGGTTAGGAGTGTTAACCAAATATCTAAAGATTCTCTTAATGGCCATTAGATGACACTCCTTAGGATTGGTTTGAAATCTTGCACACATGCACACACTAAGCATAACATCAGGCCTAGATGCACAAAGATAAAGGAGGGAGCCAATCATGGAGCGATATACCATTTGGTCGACCGACTTCCCTTCTTCATTTAGATCAAGATGTTCATTCAATGCCATGGGAGTCTTGATGGGCTTGGCATCAGCCATGTCGAACCTCTTGAGCATATCCTTCACATATTTAGTTTAACATAACGAAGTCACTTTCTTCATTTGCTTGATTTGAAATCCAAGGAAGAACTTCAATTCACCCATCATGGACATCTCAAACCTCTTGGTCATGATCCTACTAAACTCTTCACAAAACTTTTCATTAGTAGAACCAAATATAATGTCATCGACATATATTTGGCAAACAAATATATCATTCCATTTCTTTGAATGTAGAGAGTAGAATCAGCTTTGCCTATTTCATAATCGTTCTTGAGAAGGAAATCCTTAAGGCATTCATACCATGCTCTAGGTGCTTGCTTAAGCCCATAGAGTGCCTTATGGAGCTTGTACACATTGTTTGGGAAGTTTGGATCTTCAAAGCCCGGCGGTTGTTCCACATAAACTTCCTCGGATAACGGCTCAATCAAGAATGCACTCTTCACGTCCATTTGATGAAGCTTGAAATCATGATGAGTAGCATAGGCCAAAAGAATACGAATTGACTCAAGCCTTGCTACCGAAGCATAAGTCTCTCCAAAATCAAAGCCTTCAACTTGAGTGTATCCTTTGCCTACTAGCCTTGCCTTGTTCTTTGTGAGGACACTAAATTCATCTTGCTTGTTCCTATAAACCTATTTGGTGCCGATCACATTTTGCTTTGGTCTTGGCACCAACTCCCAAACTTCATTTCTCTTGAAGTTGTTCAACTCTTCCTCCATTTCAATTATCCAATCCGGGTGCTTAAGAGCTTGTTCCACACTAATAGGTTCCAAAGAGAAAACAAACGAGTAACATCCACAAAAAATTGCTAAACGTGAACGAGTGGTTACCCCTCTTCGGATGCTTCCAAGGATATTTTCCACAGGATGATCCAGTTGAACCATTTGATGTACTCTTGGGTGTGGCACTTGAGATTGACATTGAATGGTCCATCATCATCATCATCTTGTGCAGTTTCAACTTGAGTCTCATCAAGAGCTTCTCCTCCTTGTTCTCCCCCTTGATCATTGTCGTGCTGATGATCTTGGCTTTCATCTTGATGCACTTGAGAACTAGGTGGTTCAACTCTTGTGGATGATGATGGATCTTGATTGCTTGTGTCAACCAGAGCTTGCACTTCAAGCTCACAAGGCATTACTTCACCAATTCCCATTCTAAAGATGGATTGACTTAGAGGTTCTTCATCATCTACAAGGTTCTCACTAACTTGCTCTACTTGAGAGCTGTTGGATTCATCAAATTTCATGTCTATCGTGGTTTCAATACAACCAGTGGTTTTGTTGAAAACATGATAGGCATGTTCGTTAGTTCCATCACCAATGAGAAAACCATCATCAACCTTGGATCTAAACTTTGAGGCTTTGGGTGTCTTGTTAAGTATGAAACACTTACACCCAAAGACCCTAAAGTAGTGCACACTAGCCTTCTTACCGGTGATAATGTCGTAGGGTGTCTTGTTCAAGTACTTGTGGAGGTAGAGGCGGTTGGTAGCATGGCACACGGTGTTGACGGCATCAGCCCAAAAGATATCCAGAGTCTTGTATTCATCAAGCATTATCCTCACTGCTTCAATCAAGGTATGGTTCTTCCTCTCAACATTGCCATGTTATTGAGGTGTGTATGGTGCAGAGAGTTCGTGCTTGATGCCTTCTTCATCAAGAAAATCTTCAACTTGTGTGTTCCTAAACTTTGAGCCATTGTCACTTCTTATGTTCTTGACCTTTAGCTCGAACTCATTTTGAACTCTTCTTATGAATTTCTTGACCACTCCCTTAGCTTCACTTTTATCATGCAAAAAGAATACCCAAGTGAAATGAGAAAAATCATCAACAATTACAACGCCATATTTGTTACTACCGATGCTTATGTAGGCAATGGGTCCAAACAAATCCATGTGTAGATTCTTCAAAGGTCTTGATGTAGATAGGATGTTCTTGGCGGGATGAGGTGCTCCAACTTGCTTCCCGGCTTGACAAGCACTACACAACCTATCTTTCTCAAAAACAACATATGTTAGTCCTAGGACGTGCTCATCTTTTTATAGTTTGGCCAAGTTCCCCATCCCAACATGGGCTAGTCGGCGATGCCATAGCCAACCTACATTGCTTTTTGCCACTAAACAAGTTGGGGAATCTCCTTGCTATTACTCAAACAAGCATGAAACGTGGGTTCCACTTTTACTTTTGTGAAGTCCACATAGTAAAGCTTTCCTCTTAATTGACCTATGAAGACAATAGAGGAATCCTCCCTTCCAGAGACGGTCACGCTCTCTTTAGTAAAGAGATCATCATAAAGTTGTGAAACTGACAACAAATTGTATCCCAAATAGTTAACATGGTAAACATCATCAATTGAATTTGTAGTTGAGATAGCAATTTTACCCAAACTGATGACATCTCCCTGACCATTGTCGCCATAGATGATAGTTTCTATAGGTTTGTCATAATGTTTAAGGGATGCAAATAAGCCTTCATCTTCGGTCATATGATTTGTGGCACCACTATCAATCAACCATACTCTTTCACCGGAGGAATAGGCCTACAAAACAAGTTTAAGCTTTTGGTTTAGGTACCCAAAAATATTTGTTTCCTTGGAGGTTAGATGCATAAACTTTGGGAACCCACACACTCTTCAATATAGCCTTCTTGGTGTAGGCTCCAACATACTTGAGCACCATTTTACCATTGTAGTCCAATGGTCAGTATGTAGTACATGTGTAGTTTGGAGAGGGCTTGTGTGCAACCACATTATTAATTTTCTTTGGCGGAGAATTCACCCCACCACTTCTTTTTGTGGTGCTTGCACTCTTGGACTTGTCTTGTGAAGTGGCAGTAGTGGTGACTCCATGTGCAATGTCCATAATGGTGTTAAGATAACCTCCCTTGTTTCATAAGTGAATGTCATAGCCATTTACCATCCTTCTACCATTTGACTTGGTGTCCTTATAGTGTCCAAGTCCATCTCCAAACTTGGTAATGCTTCCTTGCTTGTAAGCTACCTTGGCAGTAGGCTTGACATTTCCTTCAAACCCTTGCTTCACTATCATCTTCAATCTACCAATTTCCTTGTCCTTGGCCTTGACCAACCCTCTAGCTTTGCAAGGTTAGTCTTATATGCATTTATATCAATTTTAAAGCATCTAGAGCAACCTTCACTTGTGGAGGCATTGGAGTCAAGCTTTGCCTTGGGATTGGCTTTGGTGCTTTCCCAAAGAGCACTATAGTTGGCTTCAAGGTCTTTGGATTTGACCATCAAGCATGAGAAGTTTGCTCGAAGCTCACTATGAGTGGCCTTTGAGGAAGCCAAAGATGCATTTGCCAAGGTATTCTCCTTTGACATCCTCTTGCTGGAATCATCAACCAAAGACAAAACCGTGGTTAACTTTTCCACCTTAGCCTTCTCCTCGGCAAGAAGTTTTTCTAGAGCAAGGTTTCTTTCCTTCTCAAGGATAAGCAAGTCTTCTTGTTCATGACGACACTTCTTTCTTTTCTCTAATTTCTCCATCAGCTTTTTAATTTCTTTATATCCCTTTTTACTAAGTTCTTTTATGATGTTAGCTTCTACCTTTTCTTCATCATCTAGATTTTCTACATCATCACTAGGTGTGGATGAAGAGGAGGTAAGGGAGGATGAGGTAGATGTTTCTTGTACCTTGCTCCCTCTTGCCATGAGGCAAAAGTGAGAGTTGTCCTCATCATCAGAGATGTTATTGAAGAGGTGTGTTGGGGAAGAGCCTTGTGCCATGGCTAGAGTTGTCATGCCTTTCTTATTGGGCTCTTCATCCTCATCACTTGAGTCCCATTCTTGACCCACATGTGCACACCCTTGATACTTCTTCTTGAATTCTTTGCTCTTCTCATTGTACATTTTCTCTTCCTCATTCTTGTCCATGTTCTTGGGGCACTCCGCAATGAAGTGACTGTACTCTCCACACTCGTAGCATCTTCTTTGTGACCTCTTCTTTCTTTCATCACCACCTTTCTTGAATGCCTTGTTCTTCAAGAACTTCTTGTAGCTTCTTATGGAAAAGGCGGTTTCTTCATCGGTGCTTCCTTCTTCACTTGATTCTTCATTCTTTGACTTGCAAGACTTGTCCCTTGTCTCCACCTTATCACTAGATCTAGCATTGAGGGCTAGACTCTTGTCCACCTTCAAGCTAAGTGACATCTCCACATGTTTCTCAACAAGTTATTACTGCAAGATTTTACCAAGAAGTTGGTTGGGAGTCATCTTGTGGTAGTTTGGATCCCTTCTTATCATGGTTGCAAGACTGGGGTTCCTTGGAGTGAATGCCCTTACTAGCTTCTTGGTGACCTTGGTGTCTTCCCAATCATTGCTTCCAAGAGATCTAATGTTCGAGACAAGGAGCATTAGTCTATCATACATTTGTCTCATGGTTTCTGCTTCCTTCATGATGAATAGCTCAAGCTCTCCGTGAATCAAGTCAATTTTCCCTTCTCTCACATGATCGGTTCCCTCATGTGCTTCCTTGAGTGTATCCCAAATCACCTTGGAGATGTGGATGTTTCGAACTTTGATGAACTCTTGAGCACATAAGGATCTCGCGATGACTCTTGCGGCTTGTACATTGCGGTAGAGGTCTTGTTCATGCTCAGGAGTTGGCACTTCGTCTTTGTTGGGTAATGTAACACCTATGCACACAACTTTCCAAAGCAAAGGGTGAAGTCCGTAGAGATGCATTTGCATATCATAAGCCCATTTGGGATAATCCTTCCCATCAAAGTGAGGAGGCTTTCCCAAATGTACGGAAGAAAACTTATCATTAGGGTTGTTGCTTGTAACTTGCGTGTAGTGGTAGGGGACTTCATAGAAGCTGGACGGAGCATGCTTCTCTTGTTCTTCCTTAATCTTTTT
Organism: Cenchrus fungigraminus; assembly: GCA_036936925.1. Lineage (NCBI taxonomy): Eukaryota > Viridiplantae > Streptophyta > Magnoliopsida > Poales > Poaceae > Cenchrus > Cenchrus fungigraminus. Next base: position 66,222,912 of record CM072773.1, read on the forward strand.
CTTGAGAGGCTTCTCCACCATCTTCTCAATCTTCTTATTCATCTTTGCTTTTCTTCTTTTCTTTGCCACTTTCTTGGCCTCCGAATCAAGTTCGGCAACATTATCTTCATCATCACTTGAGTCCGAGTCGTCGGAGATCTCCTCGTGCACAGAATTTGAATGACTTGGTGCTTTTGCGAAGATGTTGCGTGAGTTGTCACCGACTTGAGATTGATCTTGAGCGACCTTGGCTTGACGCTCTTGTGCTTCCTTTGCGGCTTGCTCTTGAGCAGCAAGATCTTGGGCGAAGGATGCATCTCCACCTTCAGACATCTTGATCCCTTAGCGGTTAAGCCTTAATCAAGAGATTAGGCTCCGATACCAATTGAAAGGATCTTGTGATGCCTAGGGGGTGAATAGGATCACTTAAAATTTTCTTGAAAAACTTAGCAGCGGATCAGAGGCCGGAAGTACCCACACACAGGTTGTATGTTACAGCAGGGCCGGAAGATACGAAATCAAGGTCGGAAGATCTGGTAGTAGGAAAAATGGTTGAGCAAAATTCAAAAAGAAAACTAAATCTGACAATTCTATTTGAATCAAAAGTTCAATAGAGATGCTAAGAACCTCGTGCAACCAAAGATATGTCAAGGAACCACACAAATATATAGATCGAGCCAAATCAAGCAACTAGGGTTAGAAAAGGAGATGAACTCAAGTAAGCAAGAGACAAGTGATTTAATCTAAAGTTCACTTCCACCAAGGAAGCTACATCTCCGTTGAGATTCCCACAAAGAGAGGGCTATCACGAAGAGCCACTTGACTCACCCAATCCCCACAAAGGAAGATTGGTGCTCACTAAGAAAACTCCACAAAGGAGAGGGTAACACAGACGTTCTCGGGTGCTCCACACAAAGAGGGTACTCAATAGGCGACGCCTAACCATCTAAAAGCAAGCTTCAAGGGTAACAAGTGAGAATCGACGATTCTTGGCCGCCACAAGTGCTTCTTGAGATGAAGAAATGAAAAACTAGCTCAAGGGGCTCAATCTCACACCTCCAATCTCTCTCACACCAAACCTTAGGTGAATCCTTACAATGAGAGGCTTGGAGGGCAGTTGGGAGAGAGAGAATGGAGCTCAAGGTGGTGTACAAGTCGGAGGAGGCAGTGGCAAGAAGAAGAGGGGGTGAAGGGGTATAAATACACAACCCCCAAAATATGATTGTTAGGCCTCTGTCCACGACATTCCCGGAACTTCCGGCAAGGAAGTCGGAACTTCCGGAATGAGGCATAGTAGACCCGGAAGATACCTTTCGAAGTTTTGGCCCTGGCCGGATCTTCCGACCCTGACGTCGTATCTTCCAGCGCCATAGAGAAAGTTAGCATACCCATGTATTCGTGTGTGAAAATATGTCTCTCATGGGTTGTTAGTTCTCAAGATTATCACCTGTGACAAACCTTGAGAGATCAATCATGTCCCCCTTTATAGTACGGTGTTTCCTATACTCAAATTGAAACAAAAAATGAATTTAAATTGTCATTTGAGCTTCAACACCGATAGGAGTTAAATAGGGACTTCTTTTCATCAAATTCATAAGATTTTCACTTTTAAGCACTACATACATCTCACTGAAAGCATTAGTCCTTCCAAATTGCCATTGTCATTATCTCCAAAATAAAATAGGGGTCTAGATGCACTTTCAGAGACGGTCGCAGTTTGAGTCTCAAAGGGGCTACAGACCATGCTTTCCCTTTCGTGGTGATCGTACTTCTCCAACGTGACGTGAAGAGATTCCTCGTGGTGGTCGGAGCTTTGGGAGGCATGATAGGATGGATGTTGCTAACCCCACCTTTGGGCAGATGGCTCGACACTGGTTTGACTCTTTTTGTGCTAACCCCAGTGTTGAGTCGTTTGCTCACTCTCATTCTTGGTTTTGATTTGTAGGTGGAAGCATGGAGACCATTTGGTCGATCGACTCTGGTTGTTCACGACACAAGGCTGGAGATCAGGGGTGGTTCTCTAGCCTCACCAAAGTAGTGTCCAAGGTGTACATCACTTTTGGGGATAATGGACGAGGACGTGTGCTTTCAAAAGGTGAGGTTAAGGTGACTGACATGGTGACCTTGAAATGTGTTGCTCTCGTCAAGTTGCTTGGTTTTAATTTGCTTTCGATTTCTCAGTTGCCTGAAGAGGGGTTTGAGGTTCAGTTTAAGTTGGGTGCTTCTCAGATTCTTGACTCTCGAGGTGATCTTGTTTGTACGATCGTGCCCAAGGGACAGATTTTCCGTGCTTACTTTTTCTCTGTCTTTTGGTCCCCCTCAGTGTTTGGTGGTTGGTCCCTCGGGAGAGCTGTGGAGATGGCATAGGCGGTTGGGACACTTGAGCTTTGATTTGCTTTTCTGCTCGAGGGGTCTCAATCTTATCCGAGGATTGCCCAAGTTGCGCTTTGAGAAGGATTTGGTTTGTGCTCCGTGTAGGCATGGAAAGATGGTAACCACTTCCCATCCACCCTTTACTGTTGTCATAACTGAGCTTCCTGGGGAGCTCTTGCATATGGATTTGGTTGGTCTAGCTTGCGTTCATTCGATGGGTGGTGACGAGGGCCTGGATTGGGGCCCCCTAAGCAACAAGATAATCACCCTTGGGACGGAGTCTTCTGACACCATTGACAGCGTCAAGGCTAAGATCCAGGACAAGGAGGGAAGCAGATCTTCGTCAAGACCCTCATCAACAAGACACCTCATCTCCGACTAGTAGGCGGTTCGCACGACAACCTTCCGCCTTACATGACAACCTTCCGCCTCGCATGACAACTTTCCGCCTCACCTCCGACTACTTGCCCGCACGAGTAGTCTCCGCCTCCGACTACCCGTTCGCACGAGTAGTCTCCGTCTCCGACTAAGGCGGGGCCCACACGTGGAGGTCGGAGTGCGAGATCAGGGGCCCCACATGAACGTGGCGCTGCCCCGACGCTCGAACTTCCCCATGACGACACGCAAGGCTCCGGTTCTCCATGCCATGCAAACACCCTAGCTGGTAGGACGCGTGGGCGGCTTGTTCTGACAGGAGTCGTAACGCCGCACTGTACGCCTGCGCGGCCTCCAACACTCCGTCCCGTCCAACCTCTGCAGCACACTACCCCGTCAGAGCAGGTACTCAATGACCATCTACGGGTGGTGCCTACCTACACTTAGGCCATAACGTGGCAGGCCTAATCAACTCTCAAGAGAGCTGAGTCATCTAAGGAAGAACTCGGAGAAGGCGCCAAGTACTCGGAATATACAGTGCCGCCCGCACACGCGGCAATCGCCAACACCACTACAGCTCAGCGCCCTTCAATGCTTCCTGACAGACATCGACATGGGAAAAGACCTCCCAACACCGTAGCACTGTAGCACATTTTGTATTCCATTTTTGCCCCTCACCCTTGCGTCTCAAAAAGGGGGAGGAGTGCAACTGTTTTAGTGGCTGATTGATCGACTAGTTTGTAACCCCTACTACAGACTTCCCTAGCATAGAAACATGACCGCTCGAAACTGGACGTAGGGCATTACTCTCAGGAGGCCCAAACCAGTATAAATCCTCGCGTCTCTTGTGCCAACCATCCAGGTCCGACACACGATCTGATACAAATTTACTATCAGTGGTAGAGAGCCCCGACAGGTGGAAAGTGGTATGTCCTGTTAGTTGTGGATGATTTTTCTCGCTATGCCTAGGTGTTTTTCTTGGAGGCTAAGGGTGAGACATTTGGTTTTGTTCGAGACCTGATCTTTTGAGGTTGAAGAATGAGAGACATGGTGATGCCATTAGAGCTATATGCAGTGACAACGGCACAGAATTCAGGAACTCTCATTTTGAGACCTTTTGTGGTGATCTTGGTCTTGAGCATCAGTTTTTAACTCTGTACACCCATCCTAAGAATGGTGTTGTGGAAAGGAAGAATCAGACACTTTGTGAGATGGCCAGGACGATGCTCAATGAGCACAAGACTCCTAGGAAGTATTAGGCTGAGGTTGTGAACACTGCATGCTTTGTGTCAAACTGGATCATCCTTCGTGCCTTTAAGAAGAAAACCTGCTAGGACCTTATGCATGGTCGCACTCTCAAGGTGAGTCCTTTGCACGTCTTTGGTTCCAAGTGTTTCATTCTCAAGAAAGGGAAGAATCTTGATAAGTTTGAGGCTAGGTCTGTGGATGGTATTTTCTTTGGTTATCATACTCACTCTAGAGCATATCGTGTGCTTAATCTTTGAAACTAACCAAATCGTGGAGACATGCGAAGTAATTTTGTACGAGACACGGCCACATAGCTCTTTGGGTTTTGAATGTGCAGGAGATGATGAATTTAGTGAGGAGATCTTTGAGGAGGAGGTAGAGGAACTAGGAGATGATGAAGATGGTGGTGGTGTACCTACAGCTGATTATGTACCTACTACTTCCACTACGACGACGACGATCGAAGATGGCCCATCCCCTACTCCTATGATGAAATGTAGACATCGAGTGGAAGCTGCTGCTGAGGGGGAGGTTGTCTCCAGGCGTGAGTCAGCCTGGTGTGTATAGGTTGATCATCCACCCTCCAAGACCATAGGTGATATCCATGAATGTACTACACGGTCCAGGTCATTGAAAATCTCTCATTTTGCTCACTCTGCATTTGTTACGTCTTTTGAGCCCAAGGATATTTGACATGCACTTTTTGATTCGAACTGGGTGAACGCTATGCATGACGAGCTTGAGAACTTTGACAGAAACCAACTGTGGGAACTAGTTGAGCCTCCACCAAATTGCAAATCTATAGGTACCAAGTGGGTGTGGAAAAACAAAGAGGGAGAAAATGGAGAGGTTGTGAGAAAAAAAATCAAGGTTGGTACCCCAAGGATATATCCAGAAAGAAGGGATAGACTATGAGGAAACCTTTAATCCGGTGGCCCGTTTGGAAGCAATTCGAATTCTTCTAGCATTTGTCTTTGCTAAAGGATTCAAGTTGTACCAAATGGATGTGAAGAGTTCTTTCTTGAACAGGGTTCTAGAGGAAGAAGTGTATGTGAGGCAACCCCCGGGTTTTGAGAGTGAGAAGTATCCCCACCGAGTGTACAAACTTAGAAAAGCTCTCTATGGCCTAAAACAAGCACCTAGGGCATGGTATGGCAGGTTGAGGAGTTTTCTATTTAGCAAGGGGTTTGTGATGGGGATAGTCGATCAAACTCTCTTTTTCCTCAGGCAGGGTGATGACATCTCGATCGTATACATATATGTGGATGATATTATCTTTAGCGGCTCGTCTCACTCTTTTGTTGCGAGGTTTGAAGAGGATATGAGCAGAAGTTTGAGATGTCGATGATGGGCGGGATGCAGTTCTTCCCCGAGCTTCAGATCAAGAAACACAAGGATGGGACATTTGTGCATCAAGCGAAGTACACCAAGGACATTGTGAAGAAATTCAAGATGGACGACTCCAAGCCGATGGCAACCCCGATGAGTATGATTATGACTTTGGATGCGAATGAGGAAGGCGAACCCGTGGGCCAGAAGGAGTACATAAGCATGATCGACTCCCTCCTCTAATTGACGGCGATGAGGCCAGACATACAGTTCAGTGTGTATCTGTGCGCTCATTTTCAGGCTCCACCGATGACTTCACATCGGCATGCCGTCAAGTGGATATTCAGGTATTTGAACTACACTCCTAAGTTTGATCTTTGGTATTCTGCATCCTCGACACTCAACCTTCATGATTTTTCGGATGTGGATTTTGCTGGGTGTCGGTTGGATTGTAAGTCTACCTCGGGTACTTGTCAGTTTCTTGGTTCTTCTTCAGTGTCTTGGTCATCTTGCAAGCAATACAATGTAGCCCAGTACACTACTGAAGCCAAGTATGTAGCTGTAGCCAGTTGTTGTTCCCAGCGCCTATGGATCACATACACTATGAGCGACTTTGGTGAAGAGTGTACCCATGTCCCACTCTTTTGTGATAGCACCAGTGCCATAAGTGTAGCCAAGAACCCTATCCTACATTCCAAGAACAAGCACATTGAGCTGAGGTACCATTTCTTGAGAGAGAATGTGAAGAAGGGAAAGATAGCTTGATCCATGAGACCACCCAAAATCAACTAGCCAATATTCTGACCAAACCACTTGACCAAGCCACTTGTACTCATTTGCGGGGTGAGCTTGGTGTGTGTTTGATTTCCTGAGTTGGTGGTGGGAGCTTCTTTGTAGTATATGTATGATATTTGGGTTGTGCTTTTTGCATTGCATTTGAATCATGATGTATATGCATCTTTGTATCATAGACATGTTTGCATCATATGCATTTTGGTAGGATGAGCTTCTCTTATATACATTGATGACCATGATATGCCATGTGTCAGCCTTTGAGCATGTTTGATATGGATGGGTGATGTGTAGCTAAGCTCTTGACGGTTTTGTTATATATGTATGTTGAGATAGCTACTTTTGGAAAATGCTAATATAGGTTCTCTTGTGAGTAGAAGCTTTCTAATGCTCTTAGTGTGCTTTAGTGGCGTTGGCATGCTTAATTAGGGCTTGGATAGCATGTTCCTTTCACTTGGGGTCAAAGACCCATATGTCATTGTGAATGTTTAGCCCATATGATTACCTTGTGGGGGAGCATAAGATTCTTTTTTCCACAAAGGCACTTCATGTACCATTTTGTGCAAATATGAAAATGAAATGCCTATGCTTGAAAATTATGCTCTCATTTGATCCATGTCATGAATGTTTTAAATGAATTTAGTTTGGGTGCTAAACTGTTTCATGTTGTCTACCATGAGAAGTCTCATTTTTAGAAGTAGACACATGGCTCGTGGCTTTGACATAACATGAGATGGTTTGTCGGTGTTTGCAATGATCTTTCGATGATAATTTGTGACCTAGCATGAGTTTGTGTGATTTAGTTCACTTTGGCATGTTTAGATTTTTGCTCATGAGAGGGAATGTTTTCGCAAAATTGCTCAAATTGATCCTAGTTTTGTCATATGACTATATAGCTTTACTATCTTGATGGCTATGTTTTTACAGAACTATGAACTATCTTGCTTGCTCATGATCTCACCTGTAGCATTTTGTGGTGCTCATGTCTATTTGAGAAGCTCCTAGCGAAATTTTTCCAATTTTTTCCTTGATTCGTGCATTGTAAATAAGGGGGAGAAGTTTGTGCATGGAAAATGCATCTGAGCATGTTTAGAAGGTTTTCAAACTAGCCGGCAATTTTCGAAGCATGTTTTGGAGGAGCGGTCTAATCAGGCGGTTTAACCGCCCTGCATGTGGTGTGAGCGGGTGGCGGTCTAACCGCCACGAGATGACGGTCTAACTGTCCTGATCTGGGCAAAGTAGGTTTTGCTCTGTGTCATGCATTTGCAAGTAATTTTTTGCATCCATGTGTTCAGGGGGAGTTTCCATTTGCTCAAGGGGAGTTTGCATGTGTATAGGGGGAGCTCTCTTGTGTCATCTGAGTTTATGCTTTGGTGGTTTGCTCCTTTGTTGTGACCTTGTTTTGTCTTGGCTGTGTCGATCCGTTGCCCTTGTCTTAGGGGACCGAGACTTTATCATTCTAGTGATCTTGTTTTCGCTTTTGGTTCGGCTTTTGATCACTTGTTTGAGTTTTTGTTTGTTTCTTTTCTTTTTCTTTTATTATTTTCTGTTGGCGACTATGTGTGTTGTCAATGCACTCATCAAGGGGGAGATTGAGGACCTGCGTGCGTCTGAGGACCGGTGGATGGTCGCTCCTTAGTGATGAGTGATTGACAACGTGGTGTGGACTGACTCTTGGCCTAGTATTGCAGGTGCAGGTTGCGGCTTGATTTGCATTGGTGTAGGTGAAGAACAAGCGCGTAAGGTCTATGCCTGTGTGGCCTCTAAGGAGTGGAGAGACAAGTAGGCTTGGTTCGAGGGACTCGATGGCCGACAGGATCAAGTGCGGGCCGCATGGTGGCAAGAAGAGCAAGACGAAGTCAAGTACAACGAGCTAATGCAATGGTGGCCGCCAAGTCAAGGAACAAGGCAAGTTCGAGTAGACCGTCCGGGCGCCGGAGGTGAAAGGCTTGATGAGCTCTATGCTTGGCATGGTGAGGCTGTGCCATGCACGCGAGGTTTGCTGGTTGGGCCACAAAACCACCAGGTGGAGGGTTTCTCGGTTTGGGCCTCAAAACCGAGCCCAAAGACTCGGTGTGACGTGGTCGACCACCGAGGCTGGTCTAACTACCAAGGAGGGCCGGTCTGACCTCCCTTTGTGGGCGGTTTGATCGCCCGGGTCGCTGCAGTCGAGAAGCTTCAAAGTGGAGGACATGCGGCATGGTCGCAAGGCTTGCGTGGAGATGAAGCGGGCTTGCGGTCGATGCACATCCGTCCGATGAAGATTCGATGAGGATTCCCAAAGTGCCCTCCGCAGGTTTGTATCATACCTTTATATACTAGTGTTGTTTAGTCATTTGGCCTCCACCTATATAATCCTAGCAAGAGTGGGATGGCAGCCAACTCTTGGGACTCTTTGCACTTGGCCTTTGTTTTCCCCTTCTCTTTGTTTTCCATAGGCCAGCTAGTGCTTGTTGCAAATCCAGAGAGGGAAGGATATGGGGAGGTTCCTAGCCTCTTTGTAAAGAATCATTTCTTGTCATGTATGGAAGATTTGGAGTTCATCCTTGTGTCTCTAGTTGATTTGCTTGTGAATCCCGTGGCTTTTCTTTTTGTGGATTTTCGGAGCCTCTTTTCTAGGGAATTGTTGGAGGCGTTTCTTTGCGGGATTTGTAGTGGGAATCACACATGAGGACCTTGTGCCTCTTTTCGCGTGATCTTGCCCCTCCAAACCCGTGGAAAGCCCTTTGATTTTGGTGCTTTTCAGAGTTTCCTGAGTTCTTGAGGTTGAGGCCCGAGATTTGCGATTCCCCATGATTGGGAGCGTTTTAGTGGATATCCTTTGAGGGAGAAGTTGTCCAGGAAGTAGCCCATCTATTACCAAAGTTTCGCTGCAATCTGTTTGGTGAATCAGGAAATCGATCGACGAGAAGTTGAGGGTTGACCCGCAGTTCTTGTTTGTGGGGTAGGCGGTTTAACTGCGGAGGGAGGTGGTCAAACCACCCTAAAGGCCGCGCTGGTAAAGTTTGATTTTGCGGGGGTTTTCTCTGGGTGGAAGTCCGCCTTGATCAGGGGATTCTCCAGGTGAAATCTTGGTTCGATTTGGAGTTGTTTGCATCGTTTCCCATGGTTTTTGGTTCAGGCAGTGTGAGGCGGTCTGACCGCCCAGGACACGCGGTCTAACCGCCCCTGGTGGTGATTTCAATTTCGAGTGTTCTCTTTCGGTATGCGTTTTGTGTGTGCTCGATTGGGTGGATGGCTTGTTCCTAAGTCCAATGGTACTCCAGTGACTACGTGGATTTGGCAAGTGAGGTGCTTGAGGATTTGGAGTTGGTTTGGGACCATAGGCCAAGTTGTTGCTTCGTGTGAGAAGAATTTTATCAGCTCCCATTCACTCCGCCCCTCTCTGGCCACCAATCCAGTCCTTCAAGGTAGAAACTTTCTCATCTTATATGACCATCACGCAACCAAACAATTCACACAATATTTGATTCACGACACATTACTTCCAAAACATTAACAAACAAATCATGCACTAATTCACAGAGAGACAAAAGCTCCAATGTTTGTTACACAGTCAATAGAAAGTAGTACAATAGCATACACATGTGGATTGTAGCAAGCCTGAAAAGGCATTTTAGTATGTGAGTGATGACGACAATGCCACTATTCATCCCTAACTATCCTCCCGGGGTCCCTTTCCGTCGTTGACTCTTCGCCCCCCTCCCCACCGGTGACCACCTAGTTCTAGTGTCCACCGATCCTTGCTCCTCTCTGTTAACTTCCTCTCCTGCCACGAGGGATCCTTCTTTGTTGGACTTGGAACTAGGTCGAGCATTTGCAGCCAATGTATGGTCTCTTACTGGTGGCTTGGTTACCTCTTCTGATGTGGACAAAGTGGACCACTTTTTACTGATTGCGGCTTTTAGTCGATATCAGCTTAAGCTCTTGGAATCCTTTGTTTGAAGTATTCTTGATTATGTTCTTGTTTGTTTGGCTAATCTTTTGTTGCGTCGTGGAATTGGAAGAGGGGTTGCTCAAGTTAATTGTTCCATTCAAAATAGTTGTTATGTTGGTTTATTATGATCCAAAATTCTATTCTTGCTCTTCTTTCAATGTTTCTTCCACATTTGGAATGAAAATGGTCTTTCAGTAGCTCAGTTCTCTGCTTGTTCTGATCATGAAACTACCTTTCCCTAGGGTCGTAAGTGCAACAAGCCCCTAAGTGGGTTTTGGTGATGTTGACCACACAATTAAAGGACTAATAAGCTTTTGAGTATATATGTGACAGTCACAATTCTACCATTGGTGTAAAAGAAAATAAGGAGACCCCCAAATTAAAAGAGAAGACTTCCTATGGCTCAAGATGAGGTTTAATTCATTTTCTATTTTGAATTTGAGTATAGGACAAGTCGTATTATCAAGAGGGATATTAATAGTGGTATGGGTGAAACCAAGTGCATGAATTCCATCTCAAACAATCATATACACAGCCAAAAAATCAGTTCAGCCTTTGTTCTAAGTTCTGTTTCCACAGAACATGGAAGTTCTGCAAAAATTTTAAGAGGTTTCACGTTTTCTAATGTAACTGTTACGGCCTAGATCTGAGGTATTTGTTTCCCCTGCGCCCCAGTGGTCATTCTTCTTCCTCCCTGTGACTATGACTTACTCCATTGCTCATTCCTCACTCAAGCATTCACTCTCACCTACATTCTTCTAAATCCATTCAAACCATTCAAGGATTAGGTGATTCCTTGTGAGATTGAGTCAAGCTTTTCCCCCTCTTGAGTCCTTAAGCACTTGGTGAAACCCTAACTGACTTGGTGAATATATTACTCTTGGAACTTTGTTCCTAGATGGCTAGAGGTTGCTTCGGAGCTTCCAATCTTAGTGTGGCAGCCCCAAGAAGTTTGTATTACCCCTTTGTGCTTAGTGGAATCCTCTACCTATTGCTTCTGTGATAGGTAAGAGAGCAGAGTGGATTGAAAGAGATCCCAAAGCCTTCTTTGTGGCTTACCTCAACAATGTGGATGTAGGCCAGCCTTTGTGGTGAGCTAAACCACGCGATAAATTGGTGTCTCTTGTGCCTTTAGTTCATACGTATCTTGCTTGCTTGCTTTGTATTGCATATCACTTGCTCTCTTTGTTAATCCTAGGGTTTGTGCTCGATCTACCTTGTTAGTGTGTTTCTTGATAAAGTAAGTTTGTAGAACTTCAATTCATAGGCTAATTAACCTTTCTCTAGCACTAGATCTGTTTTACATCTTGTTATCCATAGCAGTTCTGGTGTAGGTTCAGTTCCCAGAAGCTTTGCGAAAATTTGTAGAGGTTCTACGTATTTTCTCTGAGGTTCCGCAGAAAAATGCGGAGGTTCCACCTTCTGAGAGTGAAGTTGCATAAAAAGTTTGAAATTGTGTTGCAAGCCTATTCACCCACCCTCTAGGCCACTTTCCTTAATCCTTTCAATCGGTATCAGAGCCAGTTTCCTCATTAGCAATTAACCGTGTCAGGATATGTCAAGTGGGGAAGAGAGGCCCGAAGACGAAGAGGAGTTTGAATACATACCAAGTGAAGTAGATGCTAAAGCATCGAAGGTTGGCACCACCTCAGCTCAAGAGAAGCTCAGCGAGCTCAAGAAGGTCGTGAAGGAGACTTCCAAAGATGATAGCAAGAAAGGCAAGAAAGAAGAGAAGGAGACAGAGAAGAAAGAAAAGAGAAAGAAAGAAGAGAAGAGAAAAAAGAACCATCTCCTCCTCCATCATCCTCATCATCTTCATCATCATCTTCCCCTAGTGAAAATGGAGACGGAGATGATGAGTACTATGGAGCAAGAATACCCAAGAGAGCACTCAAGCCCAAAGCCTAAGCCTAAGAAGACTTATGGAAGTGTATCCTTTAACTATTATTCACTAAACATATCCTTTAAGGACAACTTCACCATGTCCGTTGGCAAGTTGCCCTAATTTGGTGGGACCAACTTTACTAAATGGAAGCACTTGATGAAGGCCTATCTAACCAGATTGCACTTGGAGTTGTGGAACATTGTGTGTGTAGGTTTTGAAGGTCCCGAAGACTATGGGAAGCTCACACCTCTTCATTGTCGCAACATAAGAAAAAATGTTCAACCAACAAACATTCTCCTAATCAGTGCCTTGAATGCACAAGAATAGAATAATGTGAATGGTTTGGAGATTGCTAAGAAGATATGGGATACCCTTGATATTGCTCATGAAGGGGTTGACAAGGTGAAGATGTCCAAGATTAGCATCTTGATGGCTCAACTCAACCGGTTCTCCATCATGGAAGGAGAAGAACCATAAGAGATGTTTGATAGATTGATTGTCATAGTTGAGAAGATTAGAGGATTGGGCGGTGATGAATTGGATGATCACTTTGTGGTAAAAGTGATGTTGGAAACATTTGCTCCTAGGAACCCCGCTCTAGTCACCTTGATTAGAGAGAAGAAAAGATTTGAGGAGTTCTCACCAAATGATGTTCTTGGGAGGATTCTTACACATGAGCTTATGAACATAGGGATACAACAAAGGAAGAAGTTTGGAGAACTAGAAGCCAACGTGAAAAACTTGAATGTCAAGGATGTTGCTTTCCAAGCAAAAAAAGTCAAGCAAGCCCTCTACTTCATCTAGACCATCCATGTCCTAGTCAAAGAAGGTTGAAGTAAAGAGCTCCACAAGTGACTCAAGTGAAGATGATGATGAAGGTCCTGAAGTTGAAATTGGAGATGTGGCTTTGTTTATGAGAAGATATAGAAAAGGCTTAAAGAGCAAGATTACAAGTTCTCCAAAAGAAAGTATCCAAACAAGCAAAAGACGACATTCTACAATTGTGGAAGCACAAAGCACTTCATTGCGGATTGCCGAAATGAGAAGAAACAGAGCCAATATGACAAGAACAAGGGCAACTACAAGAAATACCAAAATCCATACCACAAGAAGAAGAATTAAGGAGGAGAAGCTCACATAGGTCATGAATGGAACTCCGGTGATGAAAGCTCAAGTGATGAAGAGGAGAAGAAAGTTGCAACATTTGCCACCAAGAAACCCATCTCTACATCAAGGCTATTCAACAGCTTAACTGATGATGAAGGGAGCTCAACCATTTATTGTCTCATGGCCAAGGATGAGAAGGTAAAACGAAAGTCCGAACCCTCTCTAGTGATGAGTCAGAAATAGACTCTAGTGATGAAGAAATTGACAACTTAGTTAGCAAAATGGATAAACAATCTAAAGCTCTTACGGCCGAGTTGGTAGAGGAACTAGAGAAGACTCAAGACATCCTTAGATCAGAGAGGAGTGAGCTTGAGGCCTTACGCTTGGAAGTTGACCAAGCTGAGAGCATCATTACTACTCTTAAAAAGGACCTTGGTGCCTCTCAAGCTCAATGTAATTCACTCAAGTCGAGGAATGAAGAGTTCGAGGAGCAATATAGCCTCCTTTGGAGTAGCACCTCAAATCCTTCGAAGGTGAAGGTTGACTCTAGTGCTTCTACTAGCAAAGGCTGTGATAAATGCTATAATATTGATCTTGAATCTTATGCCACTAACCTTGCTAACATGGAAGTAATGAAGAAAGAAATTGCTAGACTCAACTCAATCATAGCTAGTGGATGCATGAACGATAAAAACAACAAAGAGAAGGTCCACAAGAAATGTGGGGGATATACCCCCGGGGGTACCACACGCATGGCCTGGATGACTACTTCGGATGGCATGATAGGGCCCATACAGGCAGCACTCGGTATGGGCGTACGGTTCAAGATGAGGTGGCGCCTAAAGAGATATATTACCATAGATAGGACTGGTCGGTTAGGAAAGATATTGTTGACACGGTTTTTTGACACGTATCGGTAAGAGGCGAAAAGGCACCAGAAGTGTTACAGAGCCGATAAAAGAAAGGAAAGAAAGAGCAACCAGCCGATTCGAAATCGGCCAACCAAGAAAAGTCAACAAGACTAGCCGACAGTCAAAGAAGGGAATCGACTGATAAAAAGGAGAGAAAGCGACAAAAAGAAGAATACGCCAAGGGTAGGAAAAAGGCTCATGCTGGTCAACATCGGTTGGCAACGGGTCAAAGATAGTCAGAGAGTCCGACTCTTGCATGAGTCATTTATTTTTAGTAGTTGTAGTTTCTTTTAGTTAAGTAAGTCTTGTCATAATTGACTAGGAGTCAAGTTGCCCTCAGAACATAAATAGCGACCCTGTGTGGTCAGAAAAATTGTACACACCAACAAACACAAACCTTTACTTTTTCATGCATTTTAGCTTTGAAGTCGATGCTTCACCAAAACTTTTCTTCTTGTTTTCTTGTTTCTTCAAGCACCGTCCTTCAAGTTCGCCGTGCTGCATCGATCGACCTCCGGCAGGCTTGTGAGTACCGCTTTATCGAGTAATTTCTAGGCTTTAACCACCGGGCACATCGCTGTGGTTTCATCTAGATTTATTCACAATTTATCGATATCAGCTAGATCTACAAGTTTTGTACCAATTCTTGTTTATTTAGCTTTTATCACCAATTTATCCTGCTCGAGGCTCGATCGTATTGGCTACCGCTTGCTGCGTCATCGACATACCGATCTCACAGCCGATCCAGATCCGTCTCGCTGCTGACATCACCATATCGGCTGACTCTAGCCGCTCTGAACATTCTTGCACTTCGGTTGCCTCACCGACTGGCCGATTTCGCCAGCTCTCATATCGGCCGATCAGGTTGTTACGCTGTGCCCACGTGGAAGACTCTCATCGGTTCTCTAGCCGATTAACCCGTATTTAACATTCTACTCTCTTCCGTGTCGATCACTAGGTCAGGTCGGCTGGCACGCCTTGCTACATCCTGGGGATCCCTTATGTGTTGCCGTGAAGAACTTTATTCTGTTTTTTGCATCAACACATCTTGGCACGCCCAGTGGGACACGAAGAATCACTAACGATGACTAAGGAGCTCAAGAAACCTGAAGATGTCCATGTGGACAACATACAACCAATTATTGTGGATCAACTCAAGGAAGCTGACAAAGCCGAGTACGAGAATTGTATGGCAGAATATGGTCGTCTTCTAATCGCCAGCTTCGGCCTCACCAGAGAAGGGCCAGTAAGGAAGGTTCCTCTTCCAAGGCCCAGAGAGATCATAATACACGCCGAACCTGGAAAATTACAAGACATGATGACAGAAGCTATGCATCAAGCTTTGATCGATCTGTCTTCTGTCTTCTACAATTCAGTGCAGAACAGCGTGAAGGAAGTCCTCAAGGAAGAGATCATGAGCTCATACAAGGGACCAGCGTATTATCAACCTGGCATGACTTTTCCGTTTACTTCCAACAAGAGATTTAATGAAGTGCTGCCTGTTTCTCAGCCGATTCCAACTACTGCTCAAAGCAACGTCACGACGACTCCTCCTACTTTACCACCATCAACAACCGTGGGGGAGTTTAGCCAGCTGGGATCTCAGAGCTTTGTATCTGTTACACCTGTGGCCCCAAGATTTCCACCAGAAAGAGATGCAGATGGGAAGCTCATAGGATGGAATGCCTGCAAGTTCTACACCTGGGTCAAGCCAAGGACAAGAGAATACAATAGTGCCCAAATTCATTGGCCCTTATGCAGCAAAGCTCAATGACTTGGTTGGCACTACTCTTCACCATGATGACGGGGTTACATTCACATTCTACAATCCCAAGACCCAGAGTCAACAAAGTTATGAAATATCAGCCTGACATGCTTATATGGTTAAACCACTACCTCCTCCTCAGAGAGTTCAGAGGACTCAGGAGATGCTTCGACCAACTTCATCCGTTGGATATTCGGCTAGTCAGCCGATCGTAAGTCACCAGATGGAACATGAGCAAATGAGTCCAGCCATGAAAGCATCTGCAGTGTGGAGTTATGCTGCTAAACTCTAAGAGGAATACAATCAAGCCATGTATCAAACTGCACTCTTGGAAACAATGACAAATCCTCCTTTGTTCTCGACACCGCATCAAGAGGAACATATCTAGGGTTTCTCAAATGTTCAGCATGTACATCAGCTAATTGCTCCACAACCAAACCAGTCAAATCAAGGATTCTCAACTAGACACCCAGTTCAAGGAACGTCACATATTGTTGAGATCCCAAAGCGGTACTAGTCTCCTTCTAATCCTTTGGTTATCCAGTCGATTATTCAGAAACAACCGAGAACAACTAGAGCAACTTCAGGACAGCAATATCCTTCGGCAGGTTCTCAGCCAATTGATCAGGAAAGCCTGATTGCTGAAGTTACAAATATGCTGCAGAATCAATTTGGGTTAAAACCAAAGTAGCAAACGCACATGTATCGGACACCCTACCCTGCATCCTTTGATCAAATCCCGTTTCCTCAGAGGTTCAAGGTGCCCAACTTCACCAAGTTCACTAGCCAAGATGACACCTCCACCATTCAGCATGTTACTCGCTTCATCATTCAGTATGGAGAGGCAGGGACAAATGAGTCATTGAGAGTGCATTTATTCTCATCCTCACTGTTAGGGCCTGCCTTTTCTTGGTTTTCATCACTCCCAGCCAATTCAATTCAGAATTGGGAAGATTTGGAAAGGCAGTTTCATGGGTACTTCTTCTCGAGGATTCATGGGATGAAACTTACTGATCTTACCAGCTTAAGGCAAAGGAATGATGAGTCAGTACCCAACTTCATTCAAAGGTTAAGGGAGATGAGGAACAAATGCTACAGCTTATCTCTGACCCATAAACAATTGATAGAGTTGGCCTTTCAGGGATTCTTGCCATCCATCAAGGAAAAATATGCATCACAAGAGTTCGAGAACATCATTCAACCTCTCCGTCGGCTGAGTCATTAGAGCACTCGATCATACGAACCCATGAGGAACTTTCAAAAACGAGTATCCTATGTAGATTGCTCTGATGATGAAGAGGAAGCCGAAGTTGATTTGGTCGAGTGGGTGCCGAACAGGAAGCCGATTGCATGTCCCTTCAGCAAAAAGGAACGTGAGAAATTCAGCTTTGACACAACCAAAGCTGACAAGATATTTGATCTTCTCCTCCAGCAAGGGCAGATCAGGCTTTCGCAAAATCATACCATACCAAGTGCGGAAGAGTTGAAGAAGATCTGGTACTGCAAATGGCACAATGCCACATCTCATAACACTGATGAGTGCAAGGTGTTTCGTTAACAGATCCAAAATGCAATAGATCAAGGAAAGCTGAAGTTTGAAACACCTTCTAAATTAGGAAAGCTGACGAAGATTGATCAGCACCCTTTTCCTACCCACACAGTTGATATAACCAAGGCAAAGGTGTTGATGTCTGAATCGGATAAAAATAAAGGAACCATTGATCCCGAAACTCAGATGATAGCAGAAGAAGCTAAAGGGAAGGGATTGCTCGAAGAAAAAATCAACTCAAAGGGTTCAAAGCAGCATGTTACATCACAAGTTCTTCTAAGCAAATTCCAATGTCAACAAAGGTAGATCAAGGAAAAAGAATAATGGATGAGGCGCAATGCAGGACACTGGAGATGTCCATTTTTAAGATATTGCTAGGAAGAAGGGATCAAACTTCTGATATTTGACAACTGTCCAGAATGTGAAGGCTTTTATTCAGAAGGACAGTCATCAAAGAGGTTTTGTTCTGATGACAGGGACAAGAAACCCATTATCCAAGATCGGCAAGAGCACCACATCCAACGCATCTTAGTATATGATCGGCTAGGAGACAAGGCAAGCATATACGATTGGCTAGGGGACAAGCGTTAAGACAGTCAGCCCAATCAGGTAGAAGATATGGCCAATGGCAGAGTTCCCGACGAAGACGTATTGGCTCGAGATCCAGAAAGGTGTCATGCTACATATGAAGACAAGAGTCAACACAAACCTCACCAGCCTAGGTGGTGCCCGGAAGGGTTGACGAAATCTTAGAAGAAAAGAATCCAGCGCTTGCGACAATTGGATCAATAATAAGAAATTGAGAAGCAAGCACTTGATAAGAAGAAGGTCCGATCTCAAATTTAGCGACCCAAACCAAGAGCTGATGATAAGAAAGATGATCAATCAATGGCAAGCGTCAACATGGTCTTCATGGTACCCAAAGAATTCATGACTCCTGAGTCCAATTCAGATGAAGAAACTTCAGATGAACAACTAGGATCGGCTCAATTAGCTTTAGATCCAATGTTGGCCAGGTTTGAGAAACCAGAGGAAGAATAGCGTCAGCACATGAAAGCTCTATTTCTCAAAGGACATGTCAATGGGAAACCAGTCACAAGGCTTCTGGTGGATGGTGGTGCATCGGTCAATCTTATGCCCTACTCAATGCTCCGGAGATTTGGAAAAAAGTGAGAAAGATTTAACCAAAACCGATATCATGCTGCTTGATTTTGAAGGAAACGCATCGTCTGCGATGGGTGCTATCTTCGTGGATCTGACAATCAGCAACAAGACTCTTCCAACAACCTTTTTCGTCATCAAGGGGAAAGGATCCTACAATCTATTATTGGGGTGAGATTGGATTCACGCTAACTGTTGTAGCCCATCTACCATGCATCAATGTGTGATTCAATGGCTTGGTGATTCGGTGGAAGTAGTCAACGCCGATTCCTCTTTCCACATTGCAGCAGCCGATACACAATGGAACTTTGAGAAAGTCATCTGCATATCAGGAAAAGTGTGGGAGACAGATTTCCTCAAGATGTCCGACTTTGAGCTTCAGCCGATCCAAACGATCAGTTCCAAAATATAAAGAGATAAAGCATAGATCTACATCGGTCGATTGGAAGAGTAGACTATGTCAAGACAAGGCTGATACTTGTCAAAGCCAAGGCAAAGTTGGAAACAATAGATTAAATACTTAGCTGATTACTACTTCTGGCTTTTAGCCAATTTAGATTTCGAATGATAGCCGATACATAGCTATCACCTCAAGTGTAAAATAGCCGATACTGAGTTATCACCTTAAGGAGAAAAAATTGTAAAAGTAGAAGTATTTTTGAGCACTTATAGCCGATCAATGATTCAGATAATGGCCGATGTAATAATCACCCTTAGAACAAAAAATATACATATATATTCTTTCTCTCATATTTCAGTACATGGTGTTTACATCCGCATTGAAGATCAGTGGGTTACACAATTGGAGGTTGACTATCTGTCGGGGTTTGACATCGCCGGCAAGTAAATTTATACGATCGCGTGTCAGGATCCACACGGTGGCATAAGAGACACTAGGGTTTACACTAGTTCGGGCCTCCAGAGAGTAATACCCTACGTCCAGTCTAAGAGGAGTGTTCTTTATGCCCAAGCTCGTAGTAGGGGTTACAAACTGGTCGGGAGAGGGTCTCGGTGCCTAAGTCCCTGGTGTGTGTATGTCCTTCATGTAGCAGAGTTCTGCGTACGTGTGAGTGTATGAGCGTGTGTCTGAATGTGACCCCTTTCTCCCCCCTTTTATAGTCGCAAGGGAGAGGGTAAGGGGGTAAAACGGGAATGGACATTAGATTGCAGTGCAGGGTGTCCTTCTCCATGTCAGGTGCTCGTCCGGACGTGATGAGTCATCTAGGGACTGTAGCGGAGTGGTTGTTGACCGTATGGGCTTCCCGGAATAGCGGGTTCCGAGTAGTTGGCGTCAGAGACTTCTCGAGCACGTCTCCGAGTAGTCAGGCGTCATAGATCGTGAGCTTCGTACTATGTTGTCATCAGCATACTTGGTACACATCTTTCTGGGGCACTGTGGGGCTCCTTTGTCGACAGGACGGCTCACACTATGCCATTCGTGGCGCAATGGGCGCCCACACCTCCTGAAACCTGATGCCCCCTGTCAGTACGGCTCGGTATGGAGAGGGTTGCACATGGCGCCGTGGGAGCGGGCGTGCACGGAGGACCCGTCATATCAGGGTAGGGCCTCGCCTGTGGTTTCCTTCGCGGTGAAGGCTGGACTGGCTGTTGGCGGAAACTACTCGTGCGAGCGAGTAGTCGGGCGAGGCATAAACTACTCGTGCGAACGAGTAGTCACGGAGGGTGTGGAAACTCGTCAGACGAGCCGCCACGTACTCGGAAACTTGTTGGACAAGCTTCCAAGTACTCGGAGGCGGGTGGTTCTTACGTATGCAGGCCGCCAAGCACATAGACTTGACGGAAACTGGTCGTACGGTTCACTAGGTGCTCGGGTACGGGGTACTCGTCGTACAGGCTGCCAAGTACTCAGAGTGTAGCCCGTACTTCTCTTTCCGGTGGTCATGGTGGGCCCTAGTCTAGGCCCTCGTCAGTAGCCCCCGAGCCAGGTGAGGGAGTCAAGGACTCACTCCCAGGTTCAGTAGTCGTGGCGATGGGGAAGTGAGTTGTGTTTTTCCGGTGGGGGCGTGCGAGCGCACCTGCCGAGTGTAGCCCTCGAGCCCATGGGGAAGTCGGAGACTTGCTCGTGGGGTTAAAGATTTGATGTCGTGGAGATTTGGTTCCGTTACGTGTTGGGAATGCACATCATGGGGTAAATAGGTGAAAATCTCGCGCCGGTTTGGATTCGCGGGCCCATCGTGGGTGACGTGGTGGCACGTGCGCGTACCAGTGGTGCCGGCGGGTGCGCCTTTTGAGGGGTGTTGCTTCAGTTTGTGGGCCGCGTGGCCCGTAGGTGGGCCCCGGTATTAACTGCCCCTGACCGCACTGTTACCGCCCTTTTATACACGACGGCCGTCAGTTGAGATTTCTTGCCGGTAAACTAGGTGCCGTTGTCAGTGATGATGGAGTTCGGGATCCCGAAGCATGATGTCGGTGAAGAATGCAACGACCTCCTCGGAGCAGACACTTGTTATCAGCTTGGCATCGATCCACTTGGAGAACTTGTCGACCGCCACGAGTAGATGCGTGTAGCCCCCGGGCGCTTTCCTTAGTGGTCCGTCCAGATCCAGACCCTAGACTGCGAACGGCCATGTGATGGGGATGGTTTGGAGTGCATGCGCCGGGAGATGAGTTTGTTGTGCGTAGAATTGGCAACCCTCACAGCTGCGCACGATGTTCTTGGCGTCGGCGACAGCGATTGGCCAATAAAAACGTTGTCGGAACGCCTTTCTGACAAGGGTTCTCGGGGCCGCATGGTGACCGCACGCCCTGACGTGGATGTCTTGTAGCAGCACTTTCCCCTGGCCCGGTAGGATGCAACGCATGAGAATGCCCTTGGCGCCTTGTTGTCGGAGCTCGCCGTCGACAAGCTTGTATGACTTGGCCATCCGTGTGATTCGCCGGGCTTCCTCCTTGTCGGGTGCCAGTTTGATTTCCACGATCCACTCGAGGAGTGGGATCCTCCAATCCAGGTCTTCAACGTTAGGCTCTCGCACCTCGTCGAGCTCCATGACTTCTTGCATTGAGGGTTCTGGTGGCTTGTCGTCATCAGAGCGGACGGACGGCTCGTACTGGTCGCTAGCGAACACCCCGTGCGGGATGGTTTTCGATTAGATGCTGCTTTTGTGAGTGTGTCCGCCGCTTCATTGTACTTGCGCAGCACATGGTTGAGCTCGAGCCCATGGAACTTGTCCTCCAGTTCGCGCTCTGCTTGACAGTGCAGCACCATCTTCGGGCTCAAACAGCTCTTCTCCTCCATCACCTGTCCCATGATGAGGTCGGAATCCCCTCGGATCTCGATACAGTGAATTCTGAGCTCGAGGGCGATTCAGAGCCCGTTGAGGAGAGCTTCGTACTCTGTGAAGTTGTTGGGGGCTGAGAAATGTAGTCAGACCATGTTCTCCATATGCACGCCCGAGGGCGAGATGAAGACAAGTCCGACCCTGACTCCTTCCTTCATGAGCGAGCTGTCAAAGTACATGAGCCACGTCTCATGTTCGATTGGTGCTGGAGGGGTCTGGACCTCTGTCCGCTCGGCGACGAAGTCGACTAATGCCTGCGACTTGATGGTGCTGCGAGGCGCATATGTGACGTTCTGTCTCATCAACTCGAGGGCCCACTTGGCTATCCTTCCTTCAGCATCGGGGCTCTGTATGACCTCGCCAAGCGAGTATTTTGACACCACCGTGATGGGGTGTGCGTCGAAGTAATGCCAGAGCTTCCGCTTGGTGATGAGAACAGCGTAGATCAGCTTTTCGATCTGCGGGTAGCGCGTTTTTGAGTCGGAGAGGACTTCGCTGACAAAAATATACTGGGCATTGTACTTTTTGTGTCCTTCCGGGCTCTTCTCGCTCGACAACCAGTGCGTACTTATGACCTGAGTCGTTGCGGCAATGTACACGAGCATGGGCTCTTCTTCCGCCGGTGCTGTGAGCACTGGCGGGCTCTTGAGCAAGTTTTTGAGCGAGTCGAGCGCTTCTTGTGCTTCGGGAGTCCATGTGAAATTGTTCGACTTCTTCATCAGTCGGTATAGCGGCAGGCTACGTTCCCCGAGTCGAGCGATGAAACAGCTGAGTGTCGCAAGGCAACCAGTGACGCGCTGCACCCCCTTCAGGTTTTGGATCGGGCCCATGTTTGTGATGGCCGAAATCTTCTCAAGATTTGCCTCGATGCCGCATTCCGACACGACAAACCCGAGGAGCATGCCTCTTGGAACCCCGAAGACGCACTTCTCGGGGTTAAGCTTTACTTCGTGCCCCCTTAACTTTTTGAAAACCGTTGTGAGGTCGGGGATCAGGTCGCCATCTTTTTTGGACTTCACCACGATGTCATCGATGTAAGACTCGATTAGCCGTCCGTGAGATCCCCAAAGACGCGTCGCATGCATCTTTGGAACGTGGCGCCATCATTTTTCAACCTGAACGGCATAGACGCGTAGCAGAACACACCGAAGGGGGTGATGAACGGCGTGGCAAGCTGGTCGGCCAAGCTCATTGTGATTTGGTGGTACCCGGAGTAAGCGTCGAGAAAACAGAGGGTTTCGCACCCAGCTGTCAAATCGACTACCTGGTCTATGCGTGGCAAAGGAAACAGATCTTTCGAACATGCCTTGTTCAGGCTCATGTAGTCAACACACATTCTCCATTTGCCATTCTTTTTTTACAAGTACAGGATTTGCTAACCACTCGGGGTGGTACACCTCTCTAATGAACCCTGCACTAAGGAGCTTCTTGATTTCTTCACTGATGACCATGCATTTGTCGCTATTGAAGCGGTGAAGACATTGCTTTATTGGCTTCGAGCCGGACTTAATGTTAAGCTTGTCCTCGGCGACCTCCCTTGGAATCCCCGGCATGTCCGAGGGTTTCCATGCAAACACGTTGAGGTTTGCTCGGAGGAAGTCGACGCACGTGCTTTCCTATTTAGGATCGAGCGCCGTGCCAATGTGGATCGTGTGGCCGTCATCAGCGACAATCACCACCTTGGCATCCTTGGCGGGCTCGAAAGAGCATGTCGCGCGCTTGGACGACTCGAGGATGTCGAGGTCCTCGGGAGAGGGCTCAACGGTGAGCTTCTCGGACTGGATTAGCATTTCAGCAAACTGAAAACACTCAGCATTGCACTCATATGCGTACTGGAATGACGTGCCTACTGTGATGATGCCCTTCGGACTGGGCATCTTCAGCTTGAGGTACGTGTAGCTGGGGTTGGCAATGCATTTTGCGTATGCTGGCCTTCCGAGTATCGCGTGATATGGCCCCGGGAACCCGACCACCTCGAAGGCGAGGGTTTCCTTTCAGAAGTTGCATGGTGTTCCGAAAGTGACGGGTAGATCGATCTGCCCAAGGGGAACTACCTCCATCCTGTGTACGACCCCGTGGAATATTGCCGAAGACGACCGCAGTCTGGACTGTGGAATCCCCATGTCATCGAGAGTGGAGGCGTAGATGATTTTGAGGCCGCTACCCCCGTCCTTCAGGACCTTGTGTATATGCTTGGTACCGAACAGGGGCGCCACAACAAGCTGGTAGTTACTCGGTTGTGAGATGTGATCGGGATGGTCGCCACGGCCGAACGTGACCGGTGTCTCCGACGACTTCAGGTCTGTTGGCGTCACGGGCTCGGTATTGTAGATTTCTCGTCGAATCAACTTCCCTTTGCACTTGGGCGGGCGCGCCGGTGAACCCCCGAAGATCATCATGACCACGCCGTCTTCCCCGGGGTACTCGGCGTCGCCGTTGTCTTTGTCCTTGGCCCCCTTGCTGGCCGGAGCCGGGTCCCTCTTCCTCAGCGTGCCAGCGTGGTAGCTCTTCATCAGGTTGCAATCCTTGAGCGCGTGCTTGACCGGGCCCTTGTGGTTGGTGCACGGAGCCTCCAACAGCTTCTCGAAGTGGTCCTTGGGCAGATTGTTCTTGGGCCTTGCCGTCTTCCGATCAGCTGCCGCCATGAGGTTGTCGTCACATCGCCGCTTGTCCTTGTTCTTCTTCTTCTTGTCAGACCGAGCTGATGGACCTTCGTCGGCTTCCACTGCTTGCTGTCCTTTGCCAGGACTTAGGGTGGAGGCGACTGCCTCCTCTCCATTGGCGTGGTTCATGGCGATATCGAGGAGCTCCCGAGTAGATCGTGGTCCCATTATGGAATGCCGAGGCGATGTCTGTGTCGGTGGTGTTGGGCAGCTCGGTGCACCGCTTGGAGAAGCGCCGGATGTAGTCGCGCAGGCTTTCCCCCTTCATCTGCTTGCAGTTGTGCAAGTCCCACCGGTTGCCGGGCTGGGCATACGTGCCCTGAAAGTTGACGATGAAGGCATCCTGTAATTGCGACCAGCTATCGATCCTGCCTCGGGATAGGTGCTCCAGCCATGTGCGGGCCGAGTCGGCAAGATGTAGCGGGAGTTTCTTGATGATGAACAGGCCGTCCCGTGCCCCTCCAGCATGGCATGCCAGTCGGTAGTCTTCCAGCCAGATGCTGGGGTTGGTTTCCTCGTCGTACTTTGGTACGGTTGTCAGAGCTTGGAAGCGTGGAGGGAAACTAGTGATGCGAACGTTCTTCCCGAAGGTCCGTGGCCCTTGGGCGTCAGGCGATGTCCTCCGGCTCCAGTCTTCGTCGCTGTCGTAGCGGCCACCACGTCGCTTGTTGTACTCCTTACGAGGCTGGTGCTCGTAGTCGTCGTCCCGGTTTGCAGCTGCCTTCCGTCGAGATTGAACATCTGAAACATCTGAATTCCCATGCGCAAATAGCAATACAACCTCCAAGCATAGGACGTAGGGTATTACGCTTCCTAGCAACCTAAACTTGGTAAAATCCCCTGTGTCAGTTCACCATCT
The DNA here is from genome assembly GCA_036936925.1 of Cenchrus fungigraminus. Lineage (NCBI taxonomy): Eukaryota > Viridiplantae > Streptophyta > Magnoliopsida > Poales > Poaceae > Cenchrus > Cenchrus fungigraminus. The sequence continues at coordinate 66,248,144 of CM072773.1, forward strand.
AGTCCTAGCTCCGGCGATCCCCTCCTCACAATCAACCACCATCGTCAACCCCCTGGTGGATTGCCGGGACCATTGTACCGACAGTTGGCACGCCAGGTAGGGGTTCACTGAAGCATTGGTGGACTCGATGGTAGCGGTCAAGATCTGGCATAGCTGCCTAATCCTCACCACGTTGGGAGTGGGCATCACCTTCGGGACTCACGTTGACTCCACCGCCAACGAGAAGGACGCTGGCTTCACGACTCCTCCTGGGGGTCGGATGACCGTCGGCGAAGTCACCTGCTTCCTCCCCAACACTGCGGACGCCACGGAAACAACCTCCGGAGCAATATCTGAATCGCCCGAGACCTCCAACCGCCGGGCTCCCAGATCCAATGTGGAGAAGCCTAGGGCTTGCCAAGTCCTGTCCTTTTTGGCATGCCGCCCCCGACCGAGGAGCCATGTCTCCCGGTCCAAGATCTGACCGTAGAAGGGTACCCGAACCCACCCGCATGTGATCTGGTCCAATCTATGGATCAGGTCATTCATAGCATGGCCGAGTGCATTGCGAACCCTGAGGTCGCACCCGATGCTGCACCCCATGAACGCTTTCCCCACTAGTTGAAGAGCGCCACCGCCTCCATCATCGCAAAAGCGACGAAGAAGGTCCGAATGATGACCGCCACACCGACTCCTCCCGAATACCACTCGGACAAGGACCTGCCGTGATTCGCTCTCGCGATCATCATGCCCTTGGAGCCTGTCCTCCCGGTTTGACCCATACCCAGAGAAGAAAGCTTCAAACACTAAGGTTCCGGGAGAAGAAGGAAAAGGAGATGGAATTAAGAAGAGATGAGATGTTCAACAACTACAGACCTATGGTACCACAAGGGAAGGAGTGGAGAGCTAAGGCTACGTCACAGACTGAGGCGGTCAAACCGCCGGAGGACGCGGTCAGACCGCAGGAAGCGGTCCAGCCAGCAGTAGAGGCGGTCAGACCGGCTAACCAGGCGGTCAAACCGGCCCCCGCGGTCAGACCGGCCCTGGAGGCAGTCAGACCGGGTTCCCCAGAAATGCCGCCCGGTTTCACTTCTTTGACTTCCATGGTTTGCAATAATAAGTTGCCATTGGTGCCTGTATCAGAAGACGACGAGCAACTTGTTGACTACAGTTCTTCTCCAGAGTGCATGAATCTCGATATTAATGTGGTTCATTTGTTTGTTGATGGCTCTGTACCTTCGGAGGAGGACTTCGCTCATCTTGACTTTGGGCCAAAGGATGCGGTGTTCCAGAAGCCTAAAGATGCTAATAATCATCTGAAGGCTTTGTACATGAAGGGTCATATCAATGGGAAGCCTATCTCTCGGATGCTAGTGGATGGAGGTGCAATCGTCAACCTGATGCCGTATTCTCTATTCAGGAAGCTGGGAGGTTCAGATGAAGTGCTGATCAAGACCAACATGACCATTAGCGGTGTGGGAGGAGATGATCCGATAGGTGCCAAGGGCGTTATCTCCATGGAGCTCACTATTGGAAGCAAGACGCTAGCTACTGCCTTCTTCGTCGCTGAGACACAAGGTAACTTTAGCTTGATCCTTGGTCGTGATTGGATTCATGCAAATAAATATGTGCCTTCTACCTTGCATCAATTTTTAATACAATGAATAGATGATGAGGTAGAAATTGTGCATGGAGATAATTCTGCTTGTGTAGCTGTAGCTGATAGTCATTATATAAATGTACGTGATGATGTAAAATGTCTATCTAGCTTAGATTTATCTGATTATGAGTTTGTAAGCTGTTCTAAGGATGGTTTCATCCCTGCTGTCATAAAGCCAGTCGAAAATCGGTTAAACCACTTCATGTGAATCAATGAGTTCAACTAAAGAGTGGTTGCAGCAAAGGATTGATCACTATCGGGCACATAAGAACGATACGTGTGAAGCCATCGATGATTTGGATGATTTGGGAAAATTAGGACAAGGGCTTACGTCAGCTGATCCTCTTGAGAAGGTAGACATTGGTAATGGCACTGTACCTAGGCCGACATTTGTAAACAAGAGTCTTAATCCTATTTTCAAATCGGAGTTAATAAAATTATTAAAGGAGTATGTTGACTGCTTTGCATGGAATTATACTGAAATGCCTGGTTTAAGTCATGATTTTGTTGAGCATAATTTACCTATTAAACCTGGTTTTAAGCCTTATAAGCAACCCCGTAGGAATTTTAATCCTGATATATATGACCGAGTGAAAGAAGAAATCAATCGGTTACTTATTGCTAATTTTATAAGGCCTTGTCGGTATGCTGATTGGATCTCTAATATTGTGCCTGTTGTGAAAAAAGGAACTAAAAAGCTTTGTGTTTGCATAGACTTTAGAGATCTTAATAAGCTACTCCTAAAGATGAATATCCTCTGCCTATAGCCGACTTTCTTGTTAATTCTGCATCTGGATATAAGATTCTTAGCTTTCTTGATGGTAATGCTGGTTACAATCCAATTTTCATGGTCGAAGAGGATATTTCCAAAACGGCTTTCATATGTCCAGGATTTTTAGGCTTATTTGAGTGGGTAGTCATGACTTTTGGTGTGAAAAATGCTGGTGCTACTAATCAAAGAGCTATGAATTTGATTTTTCATGACTTGCTTGGTATAATCGTAGAAGTCTATATCGATGATATTGTTGTCAAATCGGCTGGTTTAAATTCCCATTTAGCCAATTTATGACTAGCATTTGAAAAAATGTGTAGATATAATTTAAAAATGAATCCACTCAAATGTGTTTTTGGTGTGTCGGCTGGCAAGTTTTTGGGCTTCATTGTACATGAGAAAGGTGTGGAGATTGATCCCAAAAAGATTGAGTCAATTAAAAAGGTTCAAGCTCCTACTTGCAAGAAAGATTTGCAGAAGTTCTTGGGCAAGGTAAATTGTTTGAGGCGATTCATTTGTAACTTGTCTGGGAAGGTGAATGCTTTTACTCCTTTACTTTGGTTGAAAGCTGGATCAGAATTTACTTGGGGGGCAAAATAGCATGAGGCTTTTGATGAGATCAAAGATTATTTGACTACGCCGCCTGTTCTTCAAGCACCCAAGAGTGGTGTTCCTTTTAGACTATATGTGGCGGCTGAGGAGAGCGTTATTGGGGTTGTTTTGACTCAACAGACCGATGGCAAGGAATATGTTGTTGCTTATGAAAGCAGGAGATTATTAGACGCCAAAATGAGGTACACTTTTATTGAAAAGTTATGTTTATCTTTATATTATGCTTGTACCAAGTTAGGCATTAATTATTATCAAGCATTTGCTATGTGTCTTGTCAGACTGACATAATTAAATATATGTTGCAAAAACCTATTCTAAGTGGTAGAGTCGGCAAATGGGCTTATGCTCTTGTTGAATATGATTTACATTGTGAACCAATCAAATCAATGAGAGGTCAAATTGTGGCCGACTTTATTGTGGAACATATAATTAATGAGCAACCTAATTTAGATGTCGGTTATTTAACTTTTACTCCATGGAAGTTGCATTTTGATGGATCGGTTTGTAGAAGTGGTTGTGGTGTTGGTGTTATTATTATTTCACCCAATGGGGCTGTTTTTGAAGCTCTTAACCGATTGGATCAAGATTGTACTAACAATCAAACCAAATATGAAACTCTCTTATTTGGTTTGCAAATTTTACATGATATGGGAGTAAAACATGTAGAAGCATATGGTGATTCTTTATTGGCGATATAGCAAGTATCTAAGGTATGTCAATGTTTAAATGGTGCTTTAAATGCTTATCTTGATAAATGTTTAGACATCATATCTTGTAGGGATGAATTTGTGATTAATCATGTACCACGGGAAGAGAATCCAAGGGCAAATGCTCTGGCTCCGCAAGCATCTGGTTATGATGTTCAGAAAAGAAAATTTTCAAGAACGAAAACTAGTGTTTGGCAAAGCCGAGGGTTATGTCCTGGAGGAGCCGGTCAGACCGCATCCTCAACCCGGTCAGACTGCCCTACCCGGTCTGACCGCCCTGCCAGGCCGGTCTGACCGCCCTGCAGACGAGAAAACCACTTCGGTCGTTGTTTCTTCCAAAATTGTTGAGGACGAAGTGGATGATCAGAGAAAGCCTTTGATCATGTATTTGCAGGATCCTAAAGGTACAAGTGACCGAAAAGTCCGACGGTGGGCTCTGAAGTTTGTTTTAGATGATGATGAGTTATATCGTCGGACTGCAGATGATTTGCTTTTAAAGTGTTTAGGTCCTGATCAAGTAAAGCTAGCTATGGCGGAAGTTCATGAAGGGATTTGTGGTACTCATCAATCGGCTCCTAAGATGAAGTGGCTTCTTAGGAGAGCTTGTTTTTATTGGCCTACTATGATAGTTGATTGTTTTCGGTATTACAAAGGATGCAAAGAGTGTCAAGAGTATGGGGATATTCAGTTGGTGCCTGCTGCATTAATGCATCCGATTATTAATCCTTGGCCTTTTAGAGGATGGGGTTTGGACTTTGTTGGCAAGATTCATCCACCTTCGTCGAAAGGGCATTGTTTTGTGATTGTGGCTACTGATTATTTTGCCAAGTGGATTGAAGCTATACCTCTCAAAAATATGACACATCGGGAGGTAATTGAGTTTATTACAGAGCATATTATCCATAGGTTTGGTATTCCACAAACTTTGACTACGGATCAAGGTACTTCATTCATTGCTAAAGAGGTGCATGATTTTGTCAATTCCTATGGTATTAAGTTGCTCAATTCATCTCCATATTATGCTCAAGCTAATGGTCAAGCCGAGTCTAGCAATAAAACTTTGATTAAGTTCATCAAGAAGAAGATAGAGGATAATCCTAGGAGATGGCATGGGGTATTATCTGAAGCTTTATGGGCTCATCGTATTTCTAAACATGGTGCTACTAAGGTTACTCCATATGAGCTTGTGTATGGTCAAGAGGCCGTTTTACCCGTTGAGGTGAATCTAGGCGCATATAGACTTGCAAAGCAAAATGATCTTGATTTTGATACATATTATGCTTTGATGATGGACAATGTTGATGAGGTGACCGATAAGCGATTGGAGGCTTTAGAGGCAATTGAAAAGGACAAAAGGCGAGTTGCTAGGGCATACAACAAGAAGGTAAAAGCCAGATCTTTTCAGGTAGGTGATTTGATTTGGAAGACTATTCTACCTATAACTAAGAGCAACAAGTTCGGCAAGTGGTCTCCAAGTTGGGAGGGGCCGTACAAGATTGTAAGAGTTTGTTCTGCAAATTCTTATATGGTGGAGACTTTGCAAGGACAGTAGCTACCTCGTGCTCTCAATGGAAGGTATTTGAAGAAGTTCTATCCAAGTGTGTGGCAAGACACTTGAAGGGAATATGGCTGATTTCTAGTAAAATCGCCCTAAGTTCAAAAAATGGTCGATGAGGTATCACATCGTCCTTACATTTATATTTTAGCACGCAAGCTTTAACTAAAAAACAGGGGGGCATATGTTGACATTCAAAAATGGCAAAAGCCGGATCAGGCTAGGCCAGGCGGTCAGACCGGGTTGCTCAGGCGGTCTAACCGCGTGGTCCTGTAGCCATTCCGGCACGAAGGCCGCCAGGCGGTCTGACCGCCTCCCCCGGGTGGTCTGACCGGGTCTCCCCGAGTCTAACCCAAATTAGGAGTTTTGGCTAGATTCGAGTTGTAAAGAGTTCCTTGCAGGGCAAGACCTCCTCCCCTTTAAATATAAAGGGGCGTGGCCGATTGAGACCTATCATCCAATCGAATTATCAATTTACTACTCTATTTTCTCCAAACCCTAGCTTTTCCAACCCCTTTGCTCTCCTCCTTCGTCTCCACGGCGGTTGAGGAAGTTATGAGTGGCCTTTCCGACCTCAGGACAACCCTAGGCGCGTTTCTCTCGACGGGGTCCCTCCCGAAGCAACGAACTTAGGATTTCGGCGATGCTTCTGCTCCAGGCGGTCAGACCGGCCCCCCCAGGCGGTCAGACCGGCTCGTGCCGGAAACTTCGGCGAGTTGATTTTCGACATCCGCGCGAACTAGCGCATCCGTGTGTTGGACCAAAAAGAGCATCAACATTTTGAACCAAGCCGGTTTGACGCATCAAAACCACATCAGTCATACTAATTCATGATTTGCTACAGCATTGCTATAATAATCATCCTCTAATCAAGCGGACAAAGGTCTCATTAACTCGAGGGTTGTGGAGATAGTTTTGTAAACTCATTTTTCCCTTTTTTAATACTTCTAATTAACGAGTGAATAATATTGGCTAGTTTTTTCCATCCAAACCAAACATCTCAGGCTCCAATGTCAACATGTTTGCAGCTGTCAGCATCTCAGGTGATCGAGCCATTTTTCGGATCTTGTGACGTACGTGGCTATCAGCCTATCACCTCAAGATCACGACATTTTTTAGGGGTGGCAACTAATAATAAATGTTGACGGGTCACTTATCGTTGCTTGAAATGTGAACCCGAAACGAGAATGGCCAGTGTGGCTTCAAAACAGTGGTGTAGCCAAGGGGTGCTGGCAGGGGCCATGCCCCCCCCCTTCCCCGTAATCATCTAAAATTACAATAAATAATCAATTTGCTATCTAGCAGCAGGTACTTATTTAGGTTTTGTGATGGGTGATTTTGTAGAAGTAAACTGTATAGTAGAGAGATGCAAAGATGCAACATTAAATTACTATAAATAATCGATTTGCTATTTAGCTGCAGGTACTTATTTAGTTTTTGTGATGGGTGATTTTCTAGAAAGTAAACTGTATAGTAGAGAGATGCAACATTTATAGTGAAGAAGGATTCAGACCATTGAAATTAGAGGCTTCAAAAACATGTTTGATTTGATCTAACTTAGGTTGCCCCCCCCCCCAAATTCTAATTCCTGGCTACACGAGTCCGGAAAGATACTAAAGTAGCTGTGTGATGCCATGTGTTGGTGCATTTCACCATGGCTTGTTGTTACTTCGATTCGGGATCAAACAAGATTTACTGCTAGTTAAGTTAGCACTGCCCCGCGTCGGCTTCGTGCGACTTGGGCGGCGTCTTCCTCCCTCAATCCTAGCACCACCTTCTGAGTACCGTCGGAGGGCATCAGCAAAAGTACGTCCGGATGCGGTGAAAGTGTCGGCAGAAGCATCTCCTCCCCCACGAGAGTTCACTTACCCACGCACAGCCTCCCCAATTTCATCCCATGTTGTTCCAGTGGTGGCTACTAACGGCAGCGATCGCCGACAATCTCGGACCAGGCACCGGCAGGCGTCCGTAACAGCCATCCATGGTGTGACAGATGCTATGGCAGTGCTCGCTCATTGTCTTCCCCAGTCTGGATTGGCTTGGGTGGCGTTCCGGTCATCTTCCCCGACACGATTACAATGGCTATCAGTGGATGGTGGATGAGCTTGCGACATAGCATTATCGATGTTCTTGCAGGTCCGTTAAAATTTCGTGGGGTTCATTGCTGTCTCCTACGAGGTTGAAGAGGGTTGCACTGGGCTTTTATCCCCGCCCGACATCTGTCAAAGCCGACAACAGTGACGCCACGAGGCGTCATTCTCTTCCCTAGAAGTGTTGTTTATTGCACCTCTTTTCATATTGGAAGCGGCGAGCATGAATCAAGGTGCAAATGGTTGGTTGTCCACAACCGTGACCGTGCTCGACATTATCAGCAACAGAGTGAGACATTTGTTCTACTCAGACGGATATTGCCATGGCGTGGCGGAGGTTGGGGCAAAAGCATGATCTGTGACGCCTGCGGGTGACACTGCCTCCTTGGATATTTCTTCCAAGAATGAGTGACTAAGCAATAGTAGATATTGCTTATAATCATTTTCTCTTTCTATGCAATTTTTTTCTCTTCATATTTTTTTTATCAGGCATTGAGTTGTAGATCTTATAAGGTTTTGGTTGTGTGTGTTTACCTTAGAGACCGGATACATTTTCATTCTCTAAGAGCATGTACAATAGTTGGGACAATTGTTGTCTATTTGACACATATAGATGACTAAATAGACAGTTTGTACAATGAGTCATCTATTTGGTTGTTTGCAAGACATTTAATTCATCTTTTGACACATAAATCATGGTGATCATGTGCTCATTTGATCTTTGTAGTCATTTTGGTGCTCAATTGAGATATAGTGTATGATATTAAATTAATTCACATAAAATACTTTAAAAACAATTAATGCAATATATATTTTTATCAAAAGAGTGTCACTATGATTCCTATATCTATAAAGGGTCCTATTGGCCCTATTGCAAAATTGCGAGAGCCTTATCTAGTTACATTCTTCTACCACTTGTCTCTCTCATTCCCTTCTCTCTCTCGAGACAAAATGCAACCAATCAAATACTCAAGCGGGTATGTCCTCCTACAAAATCAAACTACCAGAATTGGTTGTTGTTCATCTCCTCTACTAAATTCATTCAATTGATAGAATTGTTTTTGCTCAAAAAAAGATATCAAAGATGAGCAGCTATGAGCGATTCCATGCGCTTCACCCTACACACACTGGGAGATTCGTCGATTCGGTTTAGCTATGGCCTATTAATTCCTAGGGATCAAAGTGTACAGCCAGTCCCTAAACTATCACGGGTGTGTCATCCCTGTCTCTGAACTCTCAAAATGACCATTTAAGTCCTCAAACTTCTTGAGTTGTGTCATTTCGGTCCCAAAACTTACAAAGCATCCGTTTAGATCCTCAAACTTGTTCAGTTGTGACATCTTAGTCCTCAAACTTAGTTTTTGATCTCATTTGGGTCAAATCCAAGCGATCTAAACATTTTATACAAAAAAATTTATAAGTTTTCATACGAAATCGAACGAAGACAAACTTTATATCAAAATTGTAGCCCTCAAAGTGATATACAACTTTGTAGTTGAAACATTTTTTATTTGAAGCAGTTTAATGTCCCAAAATTTAAGTTTAAAATTCAAATTTCAAAATCTATAAACATACAACAATATTTTGGGTCTCTAAACATTTTTAGCTCTAAAACTTTTCAACTACAAAGTGGTAGATCACGTTGAGGGATACAATTTTGATATAAAGTCTGTCTTCATTCGAGTTCGTATGAAAAACTTATATAATGTTTTTATATAAAGTTTTTAGATCGTCTTGATTTGACCCCGATGAGATTGAAAACTAAGTCTGGGGACCGAGATGACACAGCTAAACAAGTTTGAGGATCGAAACGGATGATTTGCAAGTTTAGGGACGGAAATGACACAACCTAACAAGTTTGAGGACCTAAATGGTCAGTTTGAGAGTTCAAGAACCGGGATGACACACCCACAATAGTTTAGGGACTGGTGGGCCGCAGCGTGTCGAGAAGCTTCGAAGCGGAGGACACGCGGTGTGATCGCAAGGCTTGCGTGGAGTTGAAGCGGCTTGCGGTCGACGGGCGTCCGTCCGATGGAGAAATCGACCAAAGTTCCCAAAGTGCCCTTGGTGGGCTTGTATCTTCAATTAAGTAAGTAGGGGTAGTTTGGTCATTCGGCGCCCTCCATATAAACTCACTGGAGGGGAGATTGCAACCAACTCTTGGAACCCTAGTTCATTTGCTCTTCCTCTTTAGTTTTGCCTAGGCTAGCTTTAAAGCTTCATGAGTCATCTTGAGAGAGGGATGGATGTTCGGGCAGCTTGCTAGACCTTGTATGTACCTTTCATGGCATGTATAGAAGCTTCGGCGTGGTTCATCTTGTCTCTCTTTGTCTCCCGGCGTTTTCCCTTATGGTGATTTTCGGAGCTATTTTTGGAGATTTTCGTGGTGGCTTGTTTGAGGGGGTTCTTGGTGAGATTCTTGTTGGGTGTCACACATGAGGTCTTTGTGCCTCTTTTCTTGGTGATTTTGCCCCAGTAATCTATTGACGGTTCAAAACCGTGTTGAAGTTCACCGCAAGCACACGAGTGACTTGGTGCCTTTTTCACCAAGGGGGGATCCCCAAGGTTCTTATCAATCTGCGGAGCAAGGGATATACTAGCGTTTAATCTAGCACTAATCTAGTTGATCAAAGACTTATGAAAGAGATATTAATCTAAAGTAAAAGGCAATCTAACCTATGTTTATCTAAGTCTAAACTAGATGCCAAAGGTTGGTGCAAGAGAGAGATTAAGATAGATAAGTGTTCCCTCCCTAGAGTCTAGGATCACAAAGATATGCATCTACTACATGAAAGAGGTGTTGCCTTCTCTAGCTTCACGGCGGTTATGCGGTCGCTAGGCCTTTTCCCTTCTCTCGTACCGTCACTACGCGAAGGTAAACAATCACTTCGCTAACACATCTATATTTAAGCATCCATAGGGTTGAGCTAATCACCACGATTACCACAAACCCTACTAAGATCACATGTTGTACATACATATGTAAATAAAGCATTTGCGAAGACATAGACCATGAAGCATTGACAAGCATAAGGTTCAAGTAGCGATTACATAGCAAGGACCCATAAAACCCTAGGGATGAACGGAGGCATTACCCCATCATCTTACATAGATTGAAGCACATAGGGGTGATGGAGACTCCGGAGAACGTCGTCGATGAAGATGGCGGTGAGGAGGCTTGGGAACAAACCTAGGCTGACGGCTTGGAGTCCTCCTCTTGCTTCCTTCCCTCCGTCAGTGTTGATTCTTGCGACGAACTCATCTAACTCTTTCCCTCATCTTGCGGCAGCGGCTTTCTGGTGAATGGGCATCGGTGGAATGATTAGATGCGGCGGCCGTCAAAGGCATGGACTATTTATGCACCGAGGAGACCTTGGTCAAAGGGGAAGCCGAACCGCCTCGAAAAGGGGGCAGGCCGACCGGCCTGAACTTTTTCTAGGCCGGTTCGGTCCCATCTTTCGCGTGCGAGGTTTTCTTGCAATCTTGACCTTTTACCCCTTCATATGTGGCTTTTTGGCATCGTCATCCCCGTGATCAAGATAGGGTGTCTTCTCGTATGAAATCCAATCTTTATGTCTTGGTCCTCGGGGATGTTTCATCATAGCACCTAAGTCATTGCCACCTTTAGGAGTGAATTTGCCTTGCACTTGAACACGAACGGAACTCCTTGTTTGTCCATTTGAACTTGATGTGACTCCTTCATTTTAATCCATGTTTTCCTACAAACACATTATACTTCAAAATGCACATGCAAAGATGAACTTGTTATTTCATTAGTGTGCCTAGTGCCTAGTTAGTTCCATAACCAAGCTCAAACATAGTGTAACAAGTGCTCTAGGTTGACGGAAATCAACCGCCAACACAATCCCTCGGGAAAACCTTCGATTTGGTTGGTTTTCGGAGTTCTTCGAGTTCATAACATAGAGCCCTTGGATTCATGATTCCCTTTGATTGAGAGCGTTTTGGTGGATATCGTCCAGGAGGTGACCCAGCTATCCCCGAAGTTTCATTGCAATCCGTGGGGTGAATCGGGAGATCGGGTGATGGGAAGTTGAGAGTTGACCCGCGGCTGTTTTCTGGGAGGCAGGCGGTCTGACCGCATGGTGTAGGCGGTTTGACCGTCCTGTGTGTTTCACCGGGGAAAGTTTGGTTTTCTGAGGGATTTCTTTGATAGCTTGTTTGCCTTCATCAGAGGAGTCTCCAGGCGAAATCTTGGGTCGATTCGTGGTCATGAGCTTTGTTTGGAGGTTGGGGGAAATCTCCAGGCCTAGGCGGTCTGACCGCCCTGTCCATGCGGTCTGACCGCCCCTGGTAGGAAGTTTTCTCGTGTGTGGTTTCCGCTGTGGTGTGTGCGTGCTTGAGTGGCTTGTAGGTAGGGTTTTCTCCTAGGATCAGTAGCACTCTAGTGGCTACGTGATCTTGGCAAACATGCGAATAGAGTGGTGAGGACCAAGTGTGTCCGAGGACCAGTGGAGGGTTGCTTCTTAGTGATGAGTGATTGACAACATTGTGTGGACTGATGCTTGGCTAAGTGTGCAGGTACAGGTTGCGGCTTGACTCGTGTCGGTGCAGGTGAAGAACAAGTGCGAAAGGCCTTAGCCGTGGCGGCCTCCAGGTGATGGAGTGGCAAGTAGGCTTGGTTCGATGGACCCGGTGGCCGATGGGGTCAAGTCCGAGCCGTGCGGTGCAAGACTGGTGGGCTGAAGTCGTGAACATGGGCTGGTGCAACGTAGCGGATGGAGCCTGAAGCTTGCACGCAGGGTTTGTTGGTTTGCCCATAAAACCATCGGTGGACGGTTTTTTGGTTTGGCCCGCAAAACCAAGCCCGGAGGCCCGAGGTGACCGAGACGGTGATCCGGGAGCTTCGGAAAGTTTCGAGGGGGACACGTGGCGTGATCGTGGGGTTTGCGTCGATGTGAAGTGAAGCCGCGGTGGAAGCGTATCCGTCCGATGAAGACTTGACCAAAATACCCCTGAGGGGTTGTATCTTCATTTCAAGTTGTAGGGGTAGCGTGGTCATTTACCTCCCTCCGATGGACTTCGTATAAGTAGCGGAGAGGTGGATGGCATCTCTCTCTCTTGGACTCTAGGATTTCCTCCCCCGGTAGATTGCTCTGAACTGCTTCTTTTACCTCTGTATTCCTTAGGCTATATTCTTGTAGACTCTGACCTCTGGATGTATGGAAGCATTCGGCGTTGCGGTGATCTCCTAGTCCTCTGTGATTTTCGTGTCATTTTCGGGGCTATTTTGGGGAGTTTTGTTCTTCGCTCGATTCATGGATTTGAGGGCGTTTCTTCTCGGATTTCTTTGAGGGGATCATGGGTGGATGCCTTGCGCATCTTTGTGTGTGATCTTGACCCCTCAAACGCCGGGAAACACCTTCGATTCGTCCGTTTTTGATTGGTGCCCGAGTTCATGGTGATGGTTCGTGTGATCCGCGATTCCCGGTGATTTAGGGAGTTAGAGGTCGAGATTTTTGGGGCATAGCTTCCTTGTGTGACGCTTCTCTTCTCCCCAAAATCTTGTCTCAAGAGCTCTAGCCGTTTGGGAGATCTGGTGATGGAAAGGTGGAGTTGACTCCCGAGCTCGGGCATTTTTCTGTTCTGTTCGCGCTTGGCGGACGGTCCGCGAGGCCCATGCGGACGGTCCGCGAGGCCCAGGCAGCGTTGGTGTTCTTCGTGTTCTTCACGAGTTCTTGAGCGCTCGAGTTTCGATCTGTTGAGTTGCTTTGGTTCGGTGGCAACAAGTTTGGCGGACAGTCCGCGAGGAAGGCTCGGACCGTCCGTGACGGTCGAACGGTCCGCAGTGAACCGTCGGACAGTCCGTTTTTCCCCGGTGCGCTACTGGAGGTTCGGTCTGCTTTTTCGGACGGTCCGCCTAGGTCCCGCGGACGGTCCGCCTGGTGCTTGTAGACGGGGTATAGGCTGAGTTCGACCTTCGGGAAGAATTTTTATCGGCTCCCATTCACTCCCCCCCTTCTCTGGTCGCCTATTCGGTCCTTCAATTGGTATCAGAGCAGGTTACGAATCTTCTTGATTCTAACCAGTATAAGATCCAAAGATGGGCGATTATGGCAAGGGGTCGGGTCCTCCACACTTTGATGGCAAGAATTACCTGATGTGGGAGAGGTGCATGGGCGCGTTTTTGCGAGGGAAGGGAACTCTGATCTGGGAGGTCACTCAGAATCATCATTATGTAATCCCAGACAGTTTTCTGCTTCCAGTATCGTGGGACATGTGTGAGGCCAACAGTAAGGCCGTTGATTACTTGTTCCGTGCTCTCTGTGCCTCGGAGTTCGAGCGAGTGTATGGAGAGAATGTGGCCGGAAAGATTTGGCTCAAGTTGAGAAATGCTCATGTTGGCAATGCCCAAGTGCAAGCTCGTTTGTTTTCCACTTACCGGAGAGAGTACGAGAACTTCACTCATCTCCCCGGCGAGACGACCGATGCTATGTTCCAGCGCTTCACTAGCATAGTCAACAACATGAGGGCCAATGTGACAGTGATCCCATATACGGATCATGATCAAGCTATCAAGCTCTTGCATGCCCTGGATAGGTCTATGTGGAGTGCCAAGGTCGAGGCCATTAAGGAGTCGAGCGTGTATGATACGCTGACGCTGGATGAGCTGTTTTCCAAGCTCAGGTCTTCGGAGGTTGATCGTGGCTTGAGAGCCAAGAGCGAGAGCCCCACTGATCCTCATAGTTTGGCTCTTGTCTCAGGATCAAGGTCTAATGCTAATTCTAGTGGTTTCTCTTTGTCTTGTCTTGTGTCTTTGCCAGATGAGGACTTTGAGGTGCTGAGCGAGGACGATCTCGGTTTGTTGAGCAAGAGGTTTGGGCGGATGTACGAGAACCGCAAGAATGCAAGGCGGACCTCGAGGATGTGCTATCGGTGCGGGAAGCACGGGCACTTCATCACTGAATGCCCTGAAGCCATGGAGATCAAGAACGACTACAAGAGCAAGCCCAAGCACGACTACAACAAGCATTGCTCCCGGAATGACTGCAAGGACAAGCACAAGGACAAGGGCGAGAGAAGGCACAAGAAGAGTCGCGGCCACAAGAAGAAGACCACTCGAGCGATGGTGGCCGAAGCGAGCGACATCGACTCGACATCAAGCGATGCTTCCTCCGACTCGAGCAGCGAGGAAGAGCAAGAAAGGCGCAAGGACAAGCGGCACACGGGCAAGAACTTCACCGGCCTGAGCTTTGTTGCACAAGGAGGATTTTGCGGCATGGCGCATGTTGGTATTTCTTAACGTCACCACTATGGCGCCGGGTTAGCGTGAGCGTGTAAGAATCACTTGAGTATACTGACGGGTGCGAACGAATCCGCAAGCGCATGGATACACCGTTGTAGCAGATCACCTCAGGAGTATTCCCAAGGGTACCGAATCCAAGGAACGGTATGGGGGACTCTACGAGTGACTATCCAAGGGAACACAGTCCCTGCTGAGGTAGGTGAGTGATGTGAAGTCTCCTATAGGTTCTCGACTCTAGAGAGGAACAAGCTCGGATAAGATCTTGCTTCGGACACCGGCCCCTCCTGACTATAACAGTTGGTTCACGGCAAAGGGTTGCCTACACGCTGTATCCGAACATGGGGGATTTCAGAGGGTCCAACGGCTGTCACTACTACGGCCTACCCCAAGACAAACCGTGGGATATAGGGCATTCGAAGGATAACCATCAGTTTAGACACCACGTCTACACCACCGACTACTACTATAGCACGGCTACGTCTGACGTCCCATAGAAACACTATAGCACTCCGTATAAATACGAAGCTACGAACCCGCGAGGTTGAACTAGACCTTACTCGTCACTGAATCGATTCGCGCGAGGAGATATGATTGATACTTGGTCTAAATCAGATATGCATGAGCTCACTATATTCTAATAGATAGGCAATCATACAAACGAGATGCAAACTTATGCGATGATAACAGAAGATCTAGGGTCGTGTTCGTGAAGAACATGAGCCTCTAACTTATGAACAAACGCAAAAGTATGAATTACTCGCTCGTCAACTAGATCGAGGAGGCACGTTCATGAAGAACGCGAGCCTCTAAATGATGAACGAATGAAGAACTCAAGAACAACTCATTCATGCATGAGAGCCACTTTAGTCTAAATAGAAAATACTGAAATACAAACTTTAGTCTAAATGAAGAACAGCATCGCTCACGAGGTACAAGGGGACGATGGATGATGATCGGATCATCACCACCTCACCTCTACTCATCCACACACTCCTCTCTACCTAGCACCACCTAGTCTAGATCCTCCACACACACACTCATGGTGGGGTGAGGTTTCACCTCCACCAAGAGAGAATGAGAGAGGGAGAAAGAGGCAAAGGTGAGAAATGGCTTCAAGTGTGCTTCACCTCTTCTTACCCCCCTCTCCTCCTATTTATAGGCTTGTGCAACCGGCGTGAGAGCACCCAAACACCCCGGGGATGGCCTCTAGAACCAATGACCGAGCACCACGTGGAAGCGCCTAAGTGGGCGCCACAAGGTCGGTTCGGCCGACCCCACGGGTCGGCCGACCCCCTGTGGGCCCCACTCGAGGTGTGCTTTCGTGTGGTGGCTGCCCTGTGGGTCCTGAGGTCGGTTCCCGGTGTCCACGTGGTTTGGAGGCGGTTTAGGCGCTCTGGTGGGCCATAGGATCCATGTGATGCCTGCATGGCGGCTTCTGATTCGCCGAGGCTTCCTTCCCTGGATCGGTGATGTCATGGATCCAGGGGATGCTTGCATGCAGCCTCTCATTGGCTGAGCCCAACTTGCTAGGATCATGAGGGTGTCTTTTCTCTTCATTTCCTATGCTAATCACCTGCCTTCAACTTATCATAGACACTAGTGGAAATTGTCTGTTTAAAGCCCTATTATAGTGTGGATGCTTAGTTCTTATGATAAAATGCAGGTATTGACGGCCCTAAATTAGGTATTTAACAGCCGTCAACAACTCCCCCACACTTGCCCTTTGCTCATCCCTGAGCGAAAGAGAAGATCACATGGGTTTGAACCAAAGGTATAAGACAAGCATAGGAGTTATTACAGGTCATACCTTGCTCTTGTGAACTCTGTGGATTGGCTACAATGCCATCTTGGGTGGTTGATAAGAGGAATGACCATGAATTGAGTCTCTTAAGCACCTGTTGGTCAGCACTTGGGGTTTTTCGGATAATTTTTAAAGAAAAAGAACTGCTCTACCCTCCTTCTTTGATTCTCTCGGATCGCTCAATGTGTATATGTCCTCACCAAGGCATAAGATTGTCTTTCTTCACCCTACTTCTAATATTGGCTGTATTTGGAGCTCATGGTAGGATAAAGGTAAAGCATACTTGTATTACATATATTGCAAAGCCAAAAACTGGATCCACAGAGAAAATCAAATCATACAATGAGATCAAGATGTGCACATATATGGGTGCGGTGAGTATGGTAAGGTGGATACTAGGCCCGGAATGGGTGCTATATATTACCATACACGTATGATGAATGTTGATTGATGGTGAGGTGGACACTAGCCCCGGAATGGATACTAGTTATCACCATCTAGGTTATGGAACTCCTTTTTGCATGATTCTCCCTTTTGTATAAGGAATCTTTTTGAGAGCATGGCTATCTTATACTTTCTCTTTCTCTTTTTTTTAATGATAGCCATGTCCCTTATGTAGTAAAAACTAGGAGGGAGAGATCAACACATATGGAGCTTCTATTCTCATGGAATGGATGAATAATACAATGCTAACTTCCATGGTAGAAGCATAGCAAGGGGAATAAGGTGGTGTGCACATGAATCCTGACCATGAAAGTAATGAAAAGAATTCTCACAAAGGTCACAAAATTTGACAAAGCTCAATGCAATAACAAGCAGCATATGAGTATAAGGTTTTCAACTAGAAACATCATATGACTTTGGTAGGACGGTGGTACATCAAAGAGGAGCTTTGCAAGAGCATTTTTTTTCGAAAACAAAATTATCCCAAGGGCCGGAACCAACAGAGTTAAGATCATGTCATCAAGTCATATCTCACTTGCCAACTACTTAGATAAGCATGTTGTCCTTATGATGATTTTGTTCACAAACCTCAAGGTTATAAACGAGGAATGAAACTTACGCATATCAACCCTAGTCATGGAGTAAGCATTACCATGGATTTCTTTAGTTGATTTATCAAACATGAGTGCACAAACTCAGAAATCATGGAGAAATGAGGAAGAGATGCAAACCAGCGCTGGTTTTTGTGTGCGGACCAGACGGGGATTCCTATGATGTGCACGAATGTATGTCCCGTTCAGGTTCTCTAAGCGTGGTCGACCGTAAGAGCTGTGTGAGCGTATTGTGGGTGCGATAATGATCCGTCGTGTTCACGTTTGGAGAGTGCAACTCTCCCCCACACTGTTTTGTACCTGGGTGCAGTTCTTCGATACACAAAAAAAACAAAAACAAAAATAACTAACACACGAGTGACTCAACCGGGTTACATGACCGGTGGAGCCAAAATTTATTCATTCAAGTTCACTAAAGAAATAGGCGCTTACACAAATGATGGAAATAAAGGAAATAAATGGAAGGGAAATAAATTAAACCTAACTAAGCACCTATGAAGGGAAATAAGAGCGGGGCACGACCCTCTACTCAGCATCATAGAGGTCCTCGTGCCCCATGGCCACGAAGAGGTGCCTCATCTTGGTGCACAGGCCACAGCGAAGATCGCGGAGGTCATCTCTAAGCTCAGCGAGATCCATCTTCTGCTCCACACTAATGGTCTTCAGCTTCTCACACTCCCTGCCTAGTTTCTCTACTAGTGGGGTCATCTTGGCTGTAGTGGGAGTCCTCGGAGATCGCTCGGGCGCCCGAGTCCTCTCCCTCGACTTCCTGGATGCCCATGGTGTGGAGCTACTGCCCAACTCAAATTCTTCATTCGTTTCCTTCAAAGTCGGAGGTGCGTGGCTGCTCTTTCTACTGGTGCTGTCTCGGCTAGCGAACCTAGGCTTCCCAGGCTGAGAGACTGGTGGAGGCGATGATGGCATAGCAGGGGCCGAACGGCCTCTCATTCCGGAGGCTCCCGGAATGTTGAGCCGAGGTGGTGGAACCACCAGAGGCGGCGGAGTTGCTGTGGGTCATGGCCGGACTTCCACCTTCCTCTGATAGGGGCTGCTGGCACGCCCTCGTGGCTTCCTCGCTTTCCCGGGCGAGGCAGATCGGCCGGAAGTACGTGGAACCGGGGGTGTGAAAGGCGGCACAGCCATCCCCTTGAGCTCTAGAGTCCCGTCGATGGTGGCGCTCGGTCCTTGGTTCCCAACCGGAGGACGGGATGCGAGCGGCGGCACCTCGAAGATGCACGCGACCTCCATAGGTGCCACCCCTGTGGGAGATGCAGCAATGGCAGGGACATCCCCCTCAACGGGTTCACCGGAGGAGGGTGCCGCAGCAAAGGGGATAAGGCTCTTGTCGGCCATGAGGACTGCCACGACGGCGAGTGAGGGAGGTGAGAAGGGGAGGCAAGGGTTCTGCGCGACGCAAAACTCCATCACGCGGCGAGAGAAGGGTTTCTGGAGGACAAAAGAGTGCGCACGCGAAAAACGAGAGGCGGCGGCGGCCCTAGTGGGTCGGCCGACCTAGAGGGTCGGCCGAGCCCATCTGGGCTCTGCTAGGCCTCGGCTTCGGTGTGCGGGCTCTGGCGAGGCTCAGGGTCCCTGGGTCAAGTGGCCCACCAAACCTAAGGTCGGAGGCTTTAGCAAGGGCTAGAATGGAATTTCGGGCATAATACTGCCTTCTACTCCGAACAACTTTACTTAAACCTCTTTATACTTTAAAAGCTCAACTTGGGGACTTTACCTGGACTCATACCTGGATGAAGAGTTTTTGTTGCCCTGTTGCTCATATCGCCCATTTTCTCTTGATGATATCCTCCTACTCTGCCCTGTGGTCCTCCTTGCATGTTTCTTTATGATAGGATGCATTTTCTTTCCTGCATGGTTAGTGCATATGTGCGGTGCAAGCTGTATAAATGGGGAAACAGAGATAAACCTTACGACCATCCTAAGGAAACTATGATGGGTAACCTTACGAAAGAAGCGCAGCTAGCAAGGCTATAGCACTACAAACGGAAGATGATAGAGGTGCTGGACTTGAGCACAAAATCCGGGCCTAAGGCCTAGAGTGCTCTAAGAGTGAAGCTTTTCACCTCTTGAACTCAATGATGATTGGACCCTTGATTGAGTGAGTGAAAGTTTATGGGTCGAACGATCATTTGAGCTGAAGGTCGAGAGTGACGGACTTGCTAGTTCATCCTCTCCTTGGGTTGACAAAGGACCTCACCCTCACCTAAGTGGGATGACACATAAGCTAACCCAAGCTTCCAACGGGAGTGTAAAGGATAGGTGTGTAACCACACTCCCGCAGGGCATCGATCAGGTCAAGAAGTGAAGGGTAGGATTTACATCCACTTGACTTGATCGGCATCGGTCTTAGCTGAACTTAAGATGATGAAATGGATTGCTCAGCTAGACCGGATATAAGTTCGTGCTTCCGTAAGCCAAAGATATGGAAGTTTTATGTGCCAGGGCTCGTGTCTTAGCATAACCCTCAGTGTGGCGGCACTTTGGATTAAGCCTTGGCATGAAGCACGAAAAACTTCTACCGTGACCTCTCCTGGAAAGTTGCGGTCAAGGTTGAAGTGATCGTCTCCGCCAGGAACGATTCTTCTTCCTCGACTACTACCCTCCTCCTTCCCTCGAGACTAAGTATCGAAGGCCGGGTTTTTAAGAGAAGAAACGATAGGAGAATCTAGGGGCAGAATTTGCACTAAGTGCTCTTTCCCATAGATTCCTGCCAGTGAGGAGTGATATCCTCGACCAGAGCACAGAGAAATTTGGCATGTTGGCTCGGGCTCTCTCGAGGATTGGCTTAGGCATTTCGACATTTTCTCGTGTGGCTACCTCATCACTTGAGTCAGGTGGGGAGCTGAAATCTTGGATTTCTCCTAGAATTTCCAGTCCCTGTTCTGGCCCTAAGAGAACAAAGGCGCCTCCCGAAATGGCATCAAGCGTCATGCCACAGTCTCTTCATAAACCAAACCGAAAATGCTGCAAGAGCAATGGGTCGGGTAGACCAAGGATCAGGCACGTTTCAACCAAAGAGGCAAAACGATGCCATGCCATGCCTAAGGTTTCCTTCTCTCTTTGTTTGAAACTGAGGATTGCCATTCTTAAGGAAACGACACGCCGTAGCAGAAAGAATCGAGTGCAAAAAGATGCTCTTAATTCCTACCAGCGTAGGTGGTTGCACCCGAAACAATGGTACCAAGATTTCGCTTCTCCGGAGAGGGAAAACGAAAACAGGTTCCTCTTAAGAACATCTTGTGTTGCCCCGGTTTTACCCTGGGTGGAACACAATTGCTCAAAGTCTCTTACATGATCATAGGGATTCTCATGACTCATCCCTGAGAAGGGTTTTTCCTCAACTAGCTTCATGAGAGATGGGTGAACCATACAAGGTGTTAGAAGAGCGGGTTGTCTCCAGAAAGTTGATTCCATGGTATCACTCATAATGGGCGGAAGGTGTGTACAAGGATAACCTTCCTGGGATAGTGGGGGTAAAGGTAGAAATAAAAGGAAAACAAAAGATACGAGGATTGTCGGGTTCGTAGATTCTCGACAACCGTTCCCCGGCAACGGCACCAGAAATGCTTGTTGGTATTTCTTAACGTCACCACTATGGCTTCGGGTTAGCGTGAGCGTGTAAGAATCACCCGGGTATACTGACGGGTGCGAACGAATCCGCAAGCGCACAGATACACCGTTGTAGCACTTCACCTCAGGAGTATTCCCAAGGGTATCGAATCCAAGGAACGGTATGGGGGACTCTACGAGTGACTATCCAAGGGAACACAGTCCCTGCTGTGGTAGGTGAGTGATGTGAAGTCTCCTGTAGGTTCTCGACTCTAGAGAGGAACAAGCACGGATAAGATCTCGCTTCGGACACCGGCCCCTCCTGACTATATCAGTTGGTTCACGGCAAAGGGTTGCCTACACGCTGTATCCGAACGTGGGGGATTTCAGAGGGTCCAACGGCTGTCACTACCGCGGCCTACCCCAAGACAAACCGTGGGATACAGGGCATTCGAAGGATAACCAGCAGTTTAGACACCACGTCTACACCGCTGACTACTACTATAGCACGGCTATGTCTGACGTCCTGTAGAAACACTATAGCACTCCGTATAAATACGAAGCGACGAACCCGCGAGTTTGAGATAGACCTTACTCGTCACTGAATCGATTCGTGTGAGGAGATATGATTGATACTTGGTCTAAATCAGATATGCATGAGCTCACTATATTCTAATAGACAGGCAATCATACAAACAAGATGCAAACTTATGCGATGATAACAGAAGATCTAGGGTCGCGTTCGTGAAGAACACGAGCCTCTAACTTATGAACAAACGCAAAAGTATGAATTACTCGCTCGTCAACTAGATCAAGGAGGCACGTTCATGAAGAACGCGAGCCTCTAAATGATGAACGAACGAAGAACTCAAGAACAACTCATTCATGCATGAGAGCCTTTAGTCTAAATAGAAAATACTGAAATACTCACTTTAGTCTAAATGAAGAACAACATCGCTCACAAGGTACAAGGGGACGATGGATGATGAACGGATCATCACCACCTCACCACTACTCATCCACACACTCCTCTCTACCTAGCACCACCTAGTCTAGATCCTCTACACACACACTCATGGTGGGGTGAGGTTTCACCTCCACCAAGAGAGAATGAGAGAGGGAGAAAGAGGCAAAGGCGAGAAATGGCTTCAAGTGTGCTTCACCTCTTCTTACCCCCCTCTCCTCCTATTTATAGGCTTGTGCAACCGGTGTGAGAGCACCCAAACACCCCGGGGATGGCCTCTAGAACCAATGACCGAGCACCACGTGGAAGCCCCTGAGTGGGCGCCACAAGGTCGGTTCGGCCGACCAGTGTGGTCGGCCGACCCCCTGGGGCCCCACTCGGGGTGTGCTTTCGCGTGGTGGCTGCCCTGTGGGTCCTGAGGTCGGTTCCCGGTGTCCACGTGGTTTGGAGGCGGTTTAGGCGCTCTGGTGGGCCATAGGATCCATGTGATGCCTGCATGGCGGCTTCTGATTTGCGAGGCTTCCTTCCTTGGATTGGTGATGTCATGGATCCAGGGGATTCTTGCATGTAGCCTCTCATTGGCTGAGCCCAACTTGCTAGGATCATGAGGGCGTCTTTTCTCTTCATTTCCTATGCTAATCACCTGCATTCAACTTAGCATAGCCACTAGTGGAAATTGTCAGTTTAAACCCCTATTCTAGTGTGGAAGCTTAGTTCTTATGATAAAATGCAGGTATTGACGACCCTAAATTAGGTATTTAACAGCCGTCAATAGCGCACTCGAAGAAGGGTGGGAGGCACAGCTCGGGTTCGAACTCCGATTCTGAGGAAGAGGTACGACAAGATCCCAACTTCTTGCTAGAGAAGAATGCTAGGATGAATGAGTTGCTTGATAACCGTGATGATGTGCTTAGAAAGACCAACAAGGAGAAGAGGAAATTTAGGTCTTTGTTGGTTGATGCTAAGGATAAGATAGCCGAGCTTGAATCCTTGCTTGTGGATGCTAGAAATGAGATAGGCGCTTTGAAATCTGCTCCTGTGGTGTCTGATGAGATTGACTGTGGTGATTGCTCAGTTTTTCTTGCTGATTTGACAGCCCTCAAGGAGAAACATGCCTCTACTCTTGAGGAACTAGATGTGGTTAGGATTGAGTGTGATGAATTGAAGTCTAGGCCAGCTTTGTTAGGAGCTTGTACCTCATGTCCTATTTTGCATGCTAGGCTAGATGAATCTCACACTAGAATTGTTTCTCTTGAGGCGGCATTGAAAGCTCCTCTTCCTACATCATGTTCAACCTGTGAAATGCATACTTTGAAAAACATGGAACTTGCACACTATGTTGACCGTTTGCAGGATGAAAATGATGAGGTTAGGAAATTGATGAGTTGGTTGTCTGGGCATGAGCCACAATTGAGTTTGTTGTTGGTTCAGTTCAAGAGGTTTGATGGTCAGGCGTTGGGGGCTGACAAGAGTGGTGAGGGAGAAGAGAAAACTGGAGAGACCCCTACTCCACCACACACCATACCCATGAACAAATATGCACCCAAGCCAAACCACCTCAGAAACAAGCTTGATACAACTCCAGGCCCACCAGTGTTCCCCCAGAAAACAGAGAATTACCAGAAACCCATCAAGTTTGTGAGCAACCTGGGTAATGTCTTTGAGGGGAAGTCAGGAGAGAAAGCGGTTGAGAAGCCCACAGAAAAGCCACCGCCTAAGCCACAGCCGATCTGCTTCCATTGTGAGTATTGTGAGAGGGATGGGCATAAGGATGAGTTCTGTTTCAAGAGGAAGAGAGATGAGAGGTTTTCTAGGGAGATGGCAAACAAGGACAAGTACCACCTTTCTCGTGGTGTGCCTGAGCCTCGTAGAGGGCCTCAACCTAGGGGTGAGGTGTATGTGCGTACAGTTCCCACTCGTGGAGGTGGAGGTGGAGGTGTGCTTCCTCAGAGAGATAGGCGTGTTGGGTTTGGGCGTGGTGAGTTGGCTCGGCGTGCTCCTTCTTGTGACCGTTATGAGTTTGGGAGGCACGATCGGAGCTTTGGGTCTCAGATTGACTACGGGCCATGTTTTCCCCCTCGTGGTGCACGTACTCCTCCAGTGAGACGTGACAGGTCCTTTGGTGGTAGGCATGAGAGGGCTCCGCCTAGAGGTTTTGGTAGGATGGCTTTTGCTATGCCTTCTTTTGAGCAAATGGCTCGACACTGGTTTGACTCTTTTGGTACTAACCCAGTGTTGAGTCGCTTGCTCATTCTCGTTCTCGTTTTTTATTGCAGGTGGGAGGCTTGGAGTACTTTTGGTTGATCGACTCCGGTTGCTCACGACACATGATCGGAGATCGTGGGTGGTTCTCCAGCCTCACCCCGGTGAGTACGAGGGAGTACATCACTTTCGGGGATAATGGGAGAGGACGAGTGCTTGCTGAAGGTATGGTGAAGGTAAGTAGCAAGGTGACCTTAAGAAGTGTGGCCCTGGTCAAGTCACCTGGTTTTAACTTGTTGTCAGTATCTTAATTACTTGACGAAGGTTTTGAGGTTCGTTTTAAATCGGGCGCTTCTCGTGTGCTTGATTCTCGAGGCAATCTTGTTTGTACGATTGTCCCCGAGGGTCAAATCTTCCGTGCTGATTTTTCCCAGTCTGTTGGTCCTCCTCGATGCTTTGTTGCTGGCGTTTCGGCCGAGCTTTGGAAATGGCATAGGAGGTTGGTACACTTGAGCTTTGAGTTGCTTTCCCGCTTGAGTGGTCTTGATCTTGTCTGAGGATTGCCTAAGTTGAAATTCGAGAAGGATTTGGTTTGTGCTTCTTGTCGGCATGGAAAGATGGTTGCTGCTTCTCATGCCCCTCTGACTGCGGTCAAGACCGAGCGACCTTGTGAGCTGTTGCACATGGATTTGGTTGGGCCAGCTCGTGTTCGCTCTGCGGGTGGGAAGTGGTATGTTCTTGTGGTTGTTGATGATTTTTCGAGGTACTCTTGGGTTTTCTTTTTAGAGGATAAGAGCGAGACATTTGGTTTCGTTCGGGACTTGATCATGAGGTTGAAGAATGAGAGACATGGTGATGCCATTCGAGCTATACCCAGTGACAATGGCACGGAGTTTAAGAACTCTCATTTTGATGCCTTTTGCAGTGATCTTGGTCTCGCTCATCAGTACTCTTCTCCATACGTCGCTTCTCAGAATGGCATAGTGGAGAGGAAGAACCGGACCCTTTGTGAGATGGCCAGGACGATGCGCGATGAGCATAGGACTCCTAGGCGTTTCTGGGCCGAGGCGGTCAATACCGCTTGCTATGTCTCAAATCGCATCTTCCTTCATGCCTTTAAGAAGAAGACCTCTTATGAGCTGATGCATGGCCGACAACCGAAGGTGAGACACTTTAGAGCTTTTGGTTGCAAGTGTTTCATTCTGAAGAAGGGCAAGTTGGATAAGTTTGAGTCTAGATGTTCGGATGGTATTTTCCTTGGTTATGCGATTCACTCTAGAGCATATCGTGTGCTCAACCTTGACACTAACCGAATCATGGAGACTTGCGAGGTAACCTTCGATGAGACGCAGCCATGTAGCTCTTCTGCTTTTGAGTGTGCAGGTGACGAGGTGATTGGAGCGAGGATCTTTGAGGATGAGAAGGATGGAGATGGAGATGATGACGATGATGATGGTGGTGCTCCTGTGGCTGATCGTGTACACGCTACTTCGACTACTACGACGACGATCGAGGATGGACCATCCTCTACACCCACTACGACTGAGGCTGTTCGAGTAGAGGCTGCTGCTGAGGGGGAGGTTGTGTCCAGGTGAGAGGCTCCCCGGCGTGTACAGATTGATCACCCACCGACGACGATCATAGGTGACCTTCATGAACGCACTACACGGTCGAGGTCAAGGAACACTTCTCATTTCGCTCACTCTGCTTTTGTCGATTCTTTTGAGCCCAAAGATATTCGACACGCTTTGTCTGACGAGAATTTGGTGAATTCCATGCATGAGGAGTTGGAGAACTTTGAGAGAAACCAAGTCTGGGTGTTAGTCGATCCACCGCCAAATTGCCGTCTCATAGGTACCAAGTGGGTGTGGAAGAACAAAGAGGGTGAGAATGGGATGGTTGTGAGAAACAAGTCGAGGTTGGTGGCTCAGGGGTTCAACCAGAAAGAGGGCATAGACTATGAGGAGACATTTGCTCCTGTGGCCCGTTTGGAGGCAATTAGGATCCTTCTAGCCTTTGCCGTGGCTAAAGGGTTCAAGTTGTACCAAATGGATGTCAAGAGTGCTTTCTTGAATGGGGTGATAGAGGAAGAAGTGTATGTGAGGCCCCCGGGGTTTGAGAGTGAAAAATACCCACACCGTGTATACAAACTCCAGAGAGCGCTCTATGGGTTGAAACAGGCACCTAGAGCTTGGTATGGCAGGTTGAGAGGGTTTTTGCTGAGTAAGGGGTTTGTGATGGGCACAGTTGATAAGACCCTGTTTCTCCTTAAGCATGGGAATGACCTTTTGATTGTTCAGATTTACGTGGATGACATAATCTTTGGTGGCTCTTCTCATGATCTTGTTGCCAGATTTGCAGATGACATGAGCAGGGAATTTGAGATGTCCATGATGGGCGAGCTACAGTTTTTCTTAGGCCTCCAGATCAAGCAGTGCAAGGACGGGACGTTTGTACATCAGGCGAAGTACACCAGGGACATGGTGAAGAAGTTTGGCATGAACGACTCCAAGCCGCTGACTACACCGATGAGTACCACTACGGCTTTGGACGCGGATGAGGATGGTGAACCCATGGACCAGAAGGAGTACCGGAGCATGATCGGCTCCCTCCTCTACTTGACGGCGACGAGGCCAGACATACAGTTCAGCGTGTGTCTGTGCGCTCGTTTTCAGGCTTCACCGAGGACTTCACATCGGCAGGCCGTTAAGTGGATTTTCAGGTACTTGAACTACACTCCTGAGTTTGGTCTTTGGTATTCTACCTCCTCGACACTCAGACTTCACGGGTACTCCGATGCTGATTTTGCTGGGTGTCGATTGGACCGCAAGTCTACCTCTGGGTGTTGTCAGTTCCTTGGTTCTTCTTTGGTCTCTTGGTCATCTCGCAAGCAATCCAGTGTAGCCCAGTCCACCACAGAAGCCGAGTATGTAGCTGCTACTAGTTGTTGTTCCCAGCTGCTTTGGATGACCTATATCATGAGTGATTTTGGTGAGGAGTGCTCCCAGGTTCCACTTTTCTGTGACAGCACCAGTGCCATAAGCGTAGCCAAAAATCCTGTCCTCCACTCTAAAACTAAACATATAGAAGTGAGGTACCACTTTCTAAGGGACAATGTTGAGAAGGGAAACATATCTTTGTCCTATGTCCCTACCCAAGACCAGCTAGCCGACATTTTCACCAAACCGCTTGACCAAGTCACTTTCACTCGCTTGCGGGGGTGAGCTTTGGGTGTGCTTTCCTTTCTAGATGAGTCTTGGAGCTTCTCATGTATATATGTGTCATATGTTTCATTTTGTTGCATTCCATTCATGCATTTTACTTTCTGTACGAAACCTGGTAGGATAACCATCTTTGGATCACTTGTGCTAGGAAAAGCTTCTCTTATATACATTGATCACTGATGTGCTATTTGTGAGACTTGTGCATGTTTGGTAAATTGTGGATGTGAATGCTATACTCTTGATGGTTTTGTCATATATTTGTGTTGAGATAGTTTTCTTTTTATGAAAATGCTAAATTGATGTCTCTCATGAGTAGATTCTTGTCTATGCTCAATTTGTGCTTAAATGCCTATATCATGTTTAGTTTGTGCTTGAGAATCATGTTCTCTTTGCTTGGGGTCAAAGACCTTTTTGTCATTGTAAATGTTTAGCCCTTTTGCTTGCTTGGGGAGGAGCATAAGCTTCTTTTTGCCGCAAAGGCACTTCATGTACCATGTTTAAACTTGAAAAGAAATGGGTGTATGAATTGCCTTGTGCTTGAAAAATGAGCTTCTAATCATGTTTTTATGATTTTGATATTCATATCTTGGGTGCTAAACCGTAGCATGTTGTCTACCATGAGAAGTCTCATTTTAAGAAGTAGACACATGGCTCGGTGGCTTCAACATGACTTGAGTAGCTTGTGGGCGTTTATAATGATCTTGTGATGAGAATTTGTGATCTTGCATAAACTTTGGATGATCTAGTGTATTTGTGCTCAAATTGGTATGGATAGGGTCTTGCTCATTAGATGAATGTTTCTTTGTGAAAATTGCTTAAAATTGCTTTTAGCCATGTCACATGCTTATATGTCTCTACCTTCTTGATGGCAATGTGCTAACTACACCATGTCTACCTTGCTTGCTCTATGTCTCATGTGTAGCATTTTGTTGTGCTCTTTGTATATTTGAGAAGCTTGGTAGCTTGTATATATGCTTTGACATGCATTTTTCATGAAAACTAACGGAAGAGTTTCATATACCTTGATTCATACATTGTCAACAAGGGGGAGATGTTGTATGCTTTTTGGGAGATTTGTATGATAGGGGGAGAATTTGTGAAAATTTGGTATGCATTTGTGGGATGTGGCATGTGAGGAGAAAAATTGAGAAGAAGAGGTTGCATTTGCTCAGGGGGAGTTTTGCATATGTGTAGGGGGAGCTCCTTTGATTTTCCTGAGTTTTGTGCTTTGTGGTGTGCTCTTTGTGAGCTTTGTTTTGTCGCGGCTGTGTCGAGCCGTTGCCCTTGTCTTAGGGGGGCGAGACTTGAATCGGCGAGTGAACGTGTTTTCGCTTGTTCTTTGGCTTTGGATCATTTGCTTGGAGGTGTGTGTTCGTGGTTGTTGTCTTTTCTTTTTCTCTATGATGGTTCCTATGGGTGTTCTCAATGCACTCATCAAGGGGGAGATTGAGGACCAGGTGTGTCCGAGGCCCAGTGGAGGGTCGCTTCTTAGTGATGAGTGATTGACAACGTTGTGTGGACTGATGCTTGGCTAAGTGTGCAGGTACAGGTTGTGGCCTGACTCGTGTCGGTACAGGTGAAGAACATGCGCGAAAGGCCTTAGTCGTGGCGGCCTTCGGGTGATGGAGTGGCAAGTAGGCTTGGTTCGATGGACCCGGTGGCCGATGGGGTCAAGTGCAAGCCGTGCGGTGCAAGACTGGTGGGCTGAAGTCGTGAACATGGGCCGGTGCAAGGTAG
Source organism: Cenchrus fungigraminus (assembly GCA_036936925.1). Lineage (NCBI taxonomy): Eukaryota > Viridiplantae > Streptophyta > Magnoliopsida > Poales > Poaceae > Cenchrus > Cenchrus fungigraminus. The sequence goes on from CM072773.1 coordinate 66,277,333, forward strand.
CGGATGGAGCCCGAAGCTTGCACGCGGGGTTTGTTGGTTTGCCCACAAAACCATCGGTGGACGGTTTTTTGGTTTGGGCCGCAAAACCAAGCCCGGAGGCCCGAGGCGACGGAGACGGTGATCCGGGAGCTTCGGGAAGCTTCGAGGGGGGGCACGTGGCGTGACCGCGGGGTTTGCGTCGATGTGAAGCGAAGCCGCAGTGCAAGCATGTCCGTCCGATGAAGACTTGACCAAAATGCCCCTGACAGGTTGTATCTTCATTTCAAGTTGTAGGGGTAGCATGGTCATTTACCTCCCTCCGATGGACTTCGTATAAATAGAGGAGAGGTTCATGGCATCTCTCTCTCTTGGACTCTAGGGTTTCCTCCCCCGGTAGATTGCTGTGAACTGTTTCTTTTCCCTCTGTATTCCTTAAGCTAGATTCTTGTATAGACTCTGACCTCTGGATGTATGGAAGCATTCGGCGTTGCGGTGATCTCCTAGTCCTCTATGATTTTCGTGTCATTTTCGGGGCTATTTTTGGGGAGTTTTGTTCTTCGCTCGATTCGTGGATTTGAGGGCGTTTCTTCTCGGATTTCTTTGAGGGGATCATCGGTGGATGCCTTACGCATCTTTGTGTGTGATCTTGACCCCTCAAACGCCGGGAAACACCTTCGATTCGTGCGTTTTTGGTTGGTGCCCGAGTTCATGGTGATGGTTCGTGTGATCCGCGATTCCCGGTGATTTAGGGAGTTGGAGGTCGAGATTTTTGGGGCATAGCTTCCTTGTGCGACGCTTCTCATCTCCCCAAAATCTTGTCTCAAGAGCTCTAGCCGTTTGGGAGATCCGGTGATGGAAAGGTGGAGTTGACTCTTGAGCTCGAGCATTTTTCTGTTCTGTTCGCACTTGGCGGACGGTCCGCGAGGCCCGTGCGGACGGTCCGCGAGGCCCAGGCAGCGTTGGTGTTCTTCGTGTTCTTCGGGAGTTCTTGAGCGCTCGAGTTTTCATCCATTGAGTTGCTTTGGTTCGGTGGCAACAAGTTTGGCGGACAGTCCGCGAGGAAGGCCCGGACCGTCCGTGATGGTCGGACGGTCCGCAGTGAACTGTCGGACAGTCCGTTTTCCCCGGTGCGCTACTGGAGGTTCGGTCTACTATTTCGGACGGTCCGCCCTGTGCTTGCGGACGGTCCGCCTGGGTCCCGAGGACGGTCCGCCTGGTGCTTGCGGACGGTCCGCCCTGGACTTTGCAGATTTGGCTAAGTGCATTGCTTCTTGTCTTGTGCTTCTGCTCTTTGCTTCTAGGCTTGTCTCTTGATCTTGTGGGCTTGTTTGTGACTTGTCTAGAGCTTCTTTGGTGCGTGCGAGTACTCGGAGTGGCAATCGGGGTATAGGCTGAGTTCGACCTTCGGGAAGAATTTTTATCGGCTCCCATTCACTCCCCCCCTCTCTGGTCGCCTATTCGGTCCTTCAAGTGGAGAGAGTGATTTCGGGATCAAGGCCGTGTTCATCTTGTTAGAGAAGTCATCTCTCTCGAGAATATTTTTTATCGGCTCCCATTCACTACCCCCTCTCTGGTCGCCCAATCTGGTCCTTCACAAAATGGCCCTTCGTCCAAACTATTTCAACAAATGGACCCCTGGGGAAACTATTTCTGAAAATGGACCCGAAGCTCGGTGTGAGGGGGACGAACGTCGAGGTCAGTGGTTCGGCGCTAGGGGCTCTAGCGCCGAGCCCCTACCACGTCGGAGCCGAGGTGGCACCTCCTGCCTGCGTGGCAGGGAGCTCGGCGCTCGTCCTTTTAACACCGAGCCGAAGACCTCGGCGCGGCCGCCTCTAGGGCCGAGGTCTGGGCACTTAAGGCCGGCCGAGCTCCCTTCTTCTTCCCACCTCCCATTCTTTTTAACCCGATAGTTCTCTGTTCTCTCCCTCTCCGGCGACAGGGCAATCCACAGGCCTTGTAGATGAGTCTAGAAGTGGTTCCATTTAGATTCAAGCTAGCCCCAAGGTAATATGGCTCCCCTCTTTCATTTTGTCCAAGTAGTTTTGTTTGAATCGGTGGTAAGGTTAGGGTTTGAGGGTTTGTTAGGGTTTGCGTTTAGGGTTAGGAATGGTTCTTGTCAAGGGTTTTAATTCTTATTTTCTTGCATTTTTTGAAGGCATCACCATGGGATCTCGCCCTAGGAAGATGATGTTGGCAGGTGAGAGGAGGTCAACGACCATTCCTAAAGGGATGGATGTGCCCATGTGCTACTGTGGTGATCGTTGCAAACTTGTGCAGTCGCAGTTGTTAGGTAGCTGCTACGACATGTGGTGTTTCATGTGCGCCAACTACGAATATGACCCACCGAGAACTGTCGGATACGAGATACATGTGGTGTTCCAGGAAGGCATGAACGACCTCGGATTCGCCGACGCTCGGGAGCTCGGTGCAACGCTTGGAGAAATGGCGGATGAAGTCCTTCTGGGAACAGCCTCGAAGGTCCTAGGAGTTCCCAGGGCGCGCGTATGTGCCCTGGAAGTTTCCCACGAAAGTCTTGACTAGGTCGTACCAGTCGTGGATCTAGTTCGCGGGCAGGTGCTCAAGCCATGTTCACGCGGAGTCCGCGAGGTGCAGAGACGGGTTGCGGATGATCATGGCGTCGTCGGTGGTGCCGCCCCGCTAACAGGCCAGGCGGTAATCGTTGAGCCATACCCGGGGGTCCGTCTCCACCGAGTACTTTGTCACGGTCGCAGGTTGCCGGAAGCTCGGGGGAATCGGGGCCGTGCGGATCGCCCGGCTGAACACACAGGTTCCCGTGGGCTCCGACGTCGGGCTCCTGTCCTCCTGGCTGTCGTAGCGGCCACCAAGTCGTGGGTAGTAGCCGTGCGACGTCACGGCGTCCTGCTTCTTCTTGTTCAGGCCGCACAGTGATGGTGTCAGATGCGCAGAGCCCTAGGCCGTGTCAGCCGCGCGGCGTGGGAGACGATTTGCTTTTGACTTTAGCGTCCCGTAGCGGATCCGGGCATTAAATGCTCTTGTCAGGCGTAGCGAAGGGGCAGGGTGCCGTTGGTCGAGGGGTGGCCTCGAGCGAGGCGAAAACTTGCTCGAGGGGGCTGTGACCCTCGAGCGAGGCGGAAACTTGCTCGAGGAGTCCGTGACCCTCGAGAGAGGCGGAAACTTGCTCGAGGGGGTTGTGACCCTCGAGCGAGGCGGAAACTTGCTCGAGGGGACCGTGACTATCGAGCGAGGCGGAGAAGGGGTGCACGGGTAAGCGCCCTCGATGGAGAGGCTCGAGCGACTATTGGGCCGTAGCAGGCCGTGGGCCTAGTGTGCGCCTTGTCCCCTTTTTGGTCCGCGATGTCGTGGGTGATTTGCGTTTGTGAAGGTGATTATCCCCTTGATTAGGGGACCCCTTATGACCGTCCCCGACAGTATCCTTTGTGCAGGTTTAGTCATTGGGTCACCGTTTAGGGTAGTTAGGTTGGTTGTGGCTCCCCTCTTCTTGCTTCTTTTGTTGTATGTGTCGTTTGTTGTTGTGTGTTGGGTTTGTAATCTTTTTCAGTGTTTCTTTGTCTTTTATCCTTAGTTCTCTTGGGTCGGTCAAGCCCTGCTTTGCGGCTCCAAGATCTGTTTGTAAACTGCTTTCTTCTTAATGAAATACGTGCTAAGGCACGTTCGTGAAAAAATGGTAGCTTGCTGAAGAGGATCCTGATGGGCAGGAGGAAGGAGGCCAATGCCATGGCAAAGCAACAGGTGGTGCTGAGTTCTTAGCTGACAGAGAAGAATGGGAGCCTCGGACATGGTGGTTGATTCTGGTGTAAATTAAGTGTGTTTGTTTGTATGTGGATCGGAGCCATGTTCAGGTGATGTTAGGAATAAAGGTGCAGTGTGATTTGTATATGCTATATGGATTAGGGGTGGATTTGGGCCTAGGGCCACTAGGGCCATGGCCCTAGGCGTGGGCCAAACAATCACTTATACCTCCGGTATTTTCCCCACCCCAAATTATTTGCAGCCCATCAAACCTCGCGGCCCAGGCATCCCATCAATTCCTTTCGACGCCAGAAGCCCAGAAGGCGAGAACGGCCTACCTCTCCCGCTCTCTCTCCCGCTCTCTCTCTCTCTCCATCTCTTGCCTCGCGCTGCAGCTCTGCCCCTCGCCTCTCGTCGTCTAGCCGCGCAACGGCGCAGGGCGCAACCGCGCAACCCTAGCAGCCTATGGATTAGTGTGGTATGCGATTAGTGTGACGTGTTCTGGGAAGGTTGTTGTACCTACGTTGAGCTTTGATAATGGCTAGTGGTTTATCAGCACTTGTTTGTGTGCTTCCTCTGTGATAAAAGAACCTAGTTCCCAAAGACTAGATAGATGTCTGCTGTGAGATTTTATTTCTGAACTTGGTTACATCTCAATATCTCATACAATGCAGTGTCGCATACATATACTCTGTCGCAGTTTCTATTCTGTAGTTTGGAGCACTATGCATGTCGGTCCAAGAATCCAACTTATAAAAACTCATCTTTTTCAATGAAATAGGCACACCCTCGTGCTCGTTCGTAAAAAAAGCAGAAGTCGTCGGATTGGAACAGCGGAACAAGCATGATAAAAGCGAACGCCAGTGGTCTGGTGCCCTCCTGACCGAGCTGAAGCGGACAGAACACGACGGAGAGCAGCGGCCTGCGGGGTGGCGGGTGGCTCATGGGCACGGGCACCTGAACCCCATGAGACAGGCATGGGCTACCACGACACCACCAGCACAAGCTGTTGCGTACACTGATTAAGAGTATTAAATGTAGATTAATAATAAAATCTATTTCATAACTCTTATCTTAATTTTCGTAATGAATCTAATGAACTTAATTATACCATGGTTAGACAATGTCATGCTACAATCAACAATCTTTAATGCCAGATTAATTAGTCTTAATGGATTAATCTCGAGATTTCGGGTCCATCTATGTAATTAATTTTGTAATTAGTCTACGTTTATTACCTTCAATAGACTTAGGTCAGTCTCAATGGTAGTTTCACGGGCACATTTACCAAGACTGCCACATCAATTTTTCAATGAGATGAAATTGTCAGTCTCAGTGCACAGTTTCACAACACAGTTTCATAGGTATGATGCATTATTTAATTTTCGAATTGTGTTGTGATCAATTGTACCATTGTCACTGTGTACCCTTTTGTATAGTAGAACATTCCGTGACAAGAAGGAGCAGATGTTTAACATACCCAAATAATAGAGTATCTAAGTTTGTAGATTAATAAATTTAACACGCTTAGAGTTCTATAAGAACTACAATGTAATTTTTAAATTTTATTTTGTATCCCTGTTCTTTTCAAAAGTACTTCTGTGTGGTTTCTATCTTTGGTGATGGTCAAAATGTAAAAGTGCTAGGATATTTTAAAGAGAGGATAGAATCGCATCCTCATCTCCTCCCCTGATTAGCTTCGCTTCTGTCTGTCGTTCCCGTCTCTTTCTTCTTTCCATCCTTCGTCCGCTCTCTCTGTTGCAAATTGATGCAGCAGTGTAGGCATTTAACGCCCGAAAGGGATTGGCTCCTGTGCTGGATGCAGCCTGCAGCCGGGGAGATCAGTAGACTGCACCTACCTGCAGTAGTCACAACTCGTCGTCGTCGATCTCCAACCGCAGACCTGCACCTGTCTGAGCCTATGGCGGCGGTGCCTGTTGCGGACGTGTGCCGCGCGCGGGCGAGGAAGCAGATAGCACGTCACGGCGAAGACAGAGAACCGTGCAGGATCCGCTGTCGCCGGGAATGAATAGGCAAAATGGAGTCGAGCGAGTGCGCGAGGAAGCTGGGAGGGAGAAGCAGGAGCGAAGAGATCAGGGCGGCGCGGCGGATCCCGCCGTGAAACGGTGAGCGCCTCAGTGCGGGTTTCAATCTGTTTAACCGAACTAGGTAAGAGTGCGGAGGTGGTGTCGTGGTGATGAAACAGATTTGTTCTCTTTTCTGTTAATTAGAGTATCAAATCAGCAACTATGCTGATGTGTCTTACTAATTAATGTTTATGAAATCTTTTATGAAACTGTATTGAGACTACCTTAGTATGTACTCACTTCGGTTTGGTAAAAGAAAGTCGTTTTGGATAAGGTTTGAGGCAAATATTGGGAATATAAATGATGAATAACTTTTAAGTTATTGAGTTTATAAATGTGAAAATCATATCAATAGATTTGTTTTGAAAATCATTTTCATAATAATACACATATATAACATTTTAATAAATATTTTTATAGAAATACGAAGTCAAAGTTGTGTTTTGGAGACCGTATCGCTGTCCTAAATGACCTTTTTTACCAAACCGGAGGGAATACCATCCAGTGTCGTATATAAAAGGAATGAGTATTACATATGAACATGTACATCAAGTTGGTTCGGCTTACTTTTCAACAACTAGTCAGTGGTATTTTTTTTCTCAAACCAAATCAACACCATCCACCAACTATCAACCAGCCAATAGTATTTTTCACACACAAGAAATTAGCACCAATCATCAATCAACCAAACAAACCTACACGAGGGGGAGGACAATAAAAACATCGGCGGAATATAGGAGCGCGATTGAGAATCCAACGCTGGCTTCGGGCCTTTCGCAAATCACAACACGTCAAGCACTAACGCGCGCGATAGGTGACCGAGGGACGATCGAGCCGCCTCCATCTCCGCGGCGTCAACCACTGACTTCCCGAAGAGCAAAAAGAGCACTAAAATCAAGTCAAGGAAATTATTTCTCCGTCCCAACAGCGATGCCTCTGTCTGTCTGGTTGACATTTCGCCAGAATCCAAACCTCGAACGAAGCTGTGGGCGAGAGTGCAAAGCTCGTGTCACATGATCATCGTACAATCAACATGTTTGATTGACCACTTGTTACTTCTTTTAGACATTGATGATACCATGCGCAAGGGAGGAAGTAGAATATTTTGGGTAATACATATACAGTTGGGTCCCTCCATAAACCCCAGCACCCTGCGCCAAATCCACGACCCAGATCATCACGAAACCCTGCGATCGCCTCCGTCTGTTCCGCTATGGCCACCAACCCACCCACGACCTGGTCACGGCAGCGGCGGGCGGTCAGACCACCACCAATTTGCCCCACCAACCAACCAACGTCTCCCAACTCTGACCATGACACCGGCACACCGCACAAGCACACGAGCACCACCCATGGACTGAAAGAAAAAAGAAAACCACGCCCCGACCCGAGGGGCGAGTCGGCGACTGCGCTCGCTGCCGCCGGGTCTCGGCGTCGTCGCCGCCTGCCCACCTCTGGTTCCCGTTCTCTCTTGTCCCCGGCCTCCTAGCCGGTGGCAGGGGGAGCGGGGGTTCATCCCCTTTAGTAGATCGAGTTCATAGTTGAGTCTATCTAGGTCTAGGGTTTGTCCGCTGTCGATGCTTGACGGCGGTACTAGGTTTTGCCGGAGGAGCACGCCTCCTTTGCGGCCTCTTGTTCCTGGTGGCGTCGGTGATGCGGAAGCGACGGCGTTGCAAAGGAAAAATTTCTCCCAGTTTCTTCCGTTCTCTGATGGCGATCTACTCCGACGTCAACGGAGAGGCTGGGGAGACCTGTCCAGGAGTCGAGGGCCGGCGCATCGTCGTCTTCTTCAGGTGATGATGCTGTTGACCCTGTTAATCTCGAGGAAGATGTTCTTTGGTGAAAATCTGAGCTTTGCTCGGGTTGCTGGCGATGGTTTCGATGGATGCGTCGTGGGTACTGGAGTTGGCTGATTCGCCTAGAAGTAAGCCCTCCTCTGCGGCCTCCACCTTGTGGAGATTGGCTCTAGTGCCCGGTGATGATTGGGAAGCGGCTTCGGCGGCGGCTACGAACGGATCTCTGAAGGCTTCGAGGAAGATGATTAGGAGTTTGGACAATTTTTTTATAATTTTCTTTTTTCTTTGAGGTTATTTGTAAAGAAAGCCAGTGTAATGGACTAAGATCAATGCATTTTCCTTAAAAAAACACACGAGCACCAGAGTTCAGACCACGAGCCCACCGGAAATTCCGCTTTCGTGCAACCTCGCCCCTCGGTAACGTATAATTTTTGCATTTTGGTCCCTTTTGAGTAAGAATTTTACATTTGGACCCCTGTGAGAAAGAATCTCAAAAATGGACCCATAGCACGGCGCCACAACCCACGGCGCTGTTGTAGAACAGCACGGCGCCAAGGGGCATGGCGTCGTGCTGCTCTACAACGGCGCCGTGGTTTGTGGCGCCGTTCTATAACACGTCGACGCCACCGTCATCCGAAATCACCTAAAAAAATAGCACGGCGCCAAAAGTCAAGGCGCCGTTGTATAACAGCACGGCGCCAAATGGCGCCGTGCTGTTATACAACGGCGCCGTGACTTTTGGCGCCGTCCTATGGGTCCATTTTTGAAATTCTTTCCCCTAGGAGTCCAAATGTAGAATTCTTACTCAAAAGGGATCAAAATGCAAAAATTATACCTCGGTAACCAACCAACGCAGTTTCCCTGCACGGCGCACACGGGTTTCCGCACGAAAGCGCCAACCGGAGCTCGCTCGATCGGCGGCCAGCGCTATATAGCCACGCAAACCCAGCAGCCGAGAAAGCAGAGCCACCAGCACAGCACACACACAGCATCCTCACTTCCTCAGCCAACGTCACACTCGCCCAGCAGGTGATAGCAGCTGCTGCAGCGCGCGCACAGCGACAGCAATGGCGGTGTCCGCGGCCAGGGTGGCCGTCGCCATGGTCGCCTCATTGGCCGTGCACTGGCTCATCCGCTCCTTCCTGCTCCATTCCCAGCACCACGCGCTGGGCGTGCTCCTCCCGGCGGCCGTCTTCCTCGGCATCGCCACGACGGGCAGCGGCGGCGCCGGGAGCGCGCCTCCGGGCCCGGCGGCCGTGCCGGTGTTCGGCAACTGGCTGCAGGTGGGCAACGACCTCAACCACCGCTTCCTGGCGCACCTGTCCGCGTGGTACGGTCCCGTGTTCCGCCTCCGCCTCGGCGTGCGCAACCTCGTGGTCGTCTCCGACCCGGGGCTCGCCACGGAGGTGCTCTACACGCAGGGCGTGGAGTTCGGCTCCCGCCCCCGCAACGTCGTCTTCGACATCTTCACCGCCAACAGCGCCGACATGGTCTTCACCGAGTACGGCGACCACTGGCGCTGCATGCGCCGCGTCATGACGCTACCCTTCTTCACGGCGCGCGTCGTGCAGCAGTATAGGGGCATGTGGGAGGCCGAGATGGACGCCGTCGTCGCCGACATCTCCGCCGACCGCGCCTTGGCGCAGGCCGCCGGCTTCGTCGTGCGCCGCCGGCTGCAGCTCATGCTCTACAACATCATGTACCGGATGATGTTCGATGCGCGCTTCGACTCCGTCGACGACCCCATGTTCGTCGAGGCCACCAAGTTCAACTCCGAGCGCAGCCGCCTCGTGCAGAGCTTCGAGTACAACTACGGCGACTTCATCCCCATCCTGCGCCCCTTCCTACGCGGCTACCTCAACAAATGCAGGGACTTGCAGACCAGGAAGCTCGCCTTCTTCAACAAGAACTACGTCGAGAAGAGGCGGAAGGTCATGGACGCGCCCAGGGACAAGGACAAGCTCCGCTGTGCCATCGACCACATCCTCCAGGCGGAGAAGAACGGCGAGATCACGCCGGAGAACGTCATATACATCGTCGAGAACATCAACGTCGCCGCCATCGAGACCACGCTCTGGTCCATCGAGTGGGCGCTCGCCGAGGTCGTCAACCACCCGGACGTGCAGCGCAGGGTCCGCGACGAGATCAGGGGTGTGATCGGTGATGACGAGCCCATCACCGAGTCCAACATCCACAAGCTCCCCTACCTGCAGGCCATGATCAAGGAGACGCTGCGCCTCCACTCCCCGATCCCGCTCCTCGTCCCGCACATGAACCTCGAGGAGGCCAAGCTCGGCGGCTACACCATCCCCAAGGGATCCAAGGTGGTGGTGAACGCCTGGTGGCTGGCAAACAACCCGGAATTGTGGGAGAAACCGGAGGAGTTCCGGCCGGAGCGGTTCCTGGGCGAGGAGATGGCAGTGGATGCCACCGTCGGCGGGAAGGTGGACTTCAGGTTCCTGCCGTTTGGCGTGGGCCGCCGCAGCTGCCCCGGGATCATCCTTGCCCTGCCCATCCTCGCGCTCATCGTCGGCAAGCTCGTGCGCAACTTCGAGATGGTGCCGCTGCCCGGCGTGGAGAAGCTGGACGTCAGCGAGAAAGGCGCGCAGTTCAGCCTGCACATTGCCAACCACTCTGTCATCGCCTTCCACCCAATCTCTGCATGAAGTCATGGACTGCAAGCGCGTGCTGCGGGTCATTTCTGCAGATGAAACTTACCCTGCACGATAACTTTCGGTTTTGATTGGCATATATACGAGTTACAGAATTTATTTTGAGTCTTTTTTTTTGGAGATGTAATTTGGAAATTGAAATGTTCATGTCATCATTCATACTAATTTGAGGCAATTCAGAGTCCTGCTCTGTTTCCCGCCACCACTCCTTGTCCCTCGACAATTCTCGTAGTTTGAAATCAACAGTATGTTCGTCTGGTTTATCGGTCATCAGCGAACTGGTAATTTTTCTTTCAGCACAAATCAGCATCAACCACCAGCTACGCAAACAGACTACTAATGAGCCAAATTTTCACCCCCTTTTGCAAATACTAATAATGTAGTACTAGCTGATATATATACTTTTTTGCGAACAGGTGCTTAGCTGGACTGGTTAAGTGGCCTCATTAGCACTCTTAGGTCTTAGATTCGACTCTTCGTGAGAGCGAATTTCAGACTAAGGTTAAAAAAAGTCACTCGCTGGTTCCTTTTGGTCGGCATGGGTGAACCGACCTATGGTGGGCAGGCCCTCGTGTAAAGAGCTAGTTGTGGGTTGGGTCTCAAAGCACGAGTAAAGGCCCGAAACATAGGGAGCTATCCACATGTACGAGGAGGGCAGATTTCCGGAAAAGTCTAAGGGTCCGTTTGGCATGATCCCGACTCCGGCTGTGGCTGTGCTGGTGGAGCTGAATCCGTTTTGGAAAAATGTTTGGCAAAACAGTTTCTCCGGCTGTGTGAGGTGGATAAGATGGTGAAAAGTCCATAATGCCGTTCTCATTTTTTGTTTTTTATGTTTTATTTCCTTCTTTTATTTTCTATTTGCATTTTCATCTCAATTTTCCCTTTTTCCCTTTTCCCCTTATCTCCTTTTCCCCCCTCCTTAATTATCCACCCGTCCTTCTCTCCTCTCCTTCTCCATTCCACCCGCGCCGCCTGCCTCCGCCGCGCCGCTCTGCACCCGCCGCACCGGCCTCATCGCCCTCAACCGCGCCTGAGCCGTCCACCGCACCCGAGCATCTCCTCCCCGCAGCACCCCTCCCTCGGCTGCCTCCCCCTTCCCCCTCTGTTCGCTCCTTCGTTCGCTGGGTAGTGAGGAGCGGCGGCGGGAAAAGGAGCAACGGCAGTGCTTGGGGTGGCGGCGGCCCCCTGTCGGCAGAAAATCTGGCGCCCGCCGTCGCGCCAGATCGAGCCACCGTGCCGGATCGAGCCACCACGCCGGATCGAGGCACTATCGCCGGCCACCACCCCGGATTAAGCCTCCACCGTGCCGCGCCGCGCCGGATCGAGCCTCCACCGCGCCGGATCTAGCTCCTCCCGCCTGAATCGGACCGTCACCGCCCCTGTTAGGTACACTGCTGCAGGACCGGATTGGCGACCAGAGAGGGGTGGAGAGTGATTGGAAGTCAATAAAAATTCTTCTCAAGAAGTCGGCCTATATCCCAAAATCACTTCCAAACAATCCCGCACAAATTTGCCAAGATCACGTAGTCACAATGGACCTACTGACCCTAGGAACAAGTTAGGACAAGCCTAAAAACAAAGTGGAAGCAAGCTCAAAAGGAAACGTGAAAAAGAACGAGCTCAAACAACGTACAACAGTTTTTGTCAGAACTTCCGTCCCAAGGTCGGAACTACCGATAAAGGCTTTCTGTCTGTCAAAAACTCGTTATCGGAACTTCCGGCTCAGGGTTGGAACTTCCGACCATTGGAACTCCTGTGTCAGGTCGGAAGTTCCGACAGCCCCCAAAAATAGAGAAAACAGCCCGCGGGAGAAGGAAGGAAAATTCAAAACTCGATCAAAAGACTTCCTAAAATCACAAAAATTAAACCATAGCTTCTCAACAACACAAAGAAGGTTTTCCCTAAAGATCTGTCTAAAAAGATCAAGCCATCACCACCAGAAAAATGATTTAAGCTATGAACCCTAGAGATGGAGCTTTTTCCTCAAAATCACCGATCTCCCGATTCACCAAATGGATTGAAGCAAAACTTTAGGGGAAGTGGATTTGCCTAGAGGAGAAGCTATCTCTAAAATCTCATGGCCCCAAACCCATTCAATCTCGCGGAATCGAGGATTTCGTGATCAACACCAAGAACTAGAGGTAGAGAGGAAAAACTTCAAATCCGAGCTGATTGGTGGGGTTTGTAAGTGAAAGATCACCAGGAGAATGGTCACACAAGACCTATGAGTGATCCCTACAAAGAAATCCCCACCCAAACGCACTCAAATCCGACGAACGAAAAATCCTTCAAAAATACCTTCGAAAATCGCATAAAAGAAAAACGCTCGGGATTAAAGGATTTGACACAAGATTAAAAGAAAGATTTCACTATGAATCACTTTGTCATATCCGGATACAAGCCACTCTCAAGAATCACAAATCTTGGATGGCAAAAAGCTCCAAACAAAGAGCCAACTCTCTCCTCTCTCCTTCTCTCCCAAGAGCACCCCAAAATGAAAGACACTCCCACCACTACCCATAGAGATGGCTGCCCAAGTCAGCCACTCCTCCTATATATAGGCCCTCCGGAAAAGACAGAAGTGCCCCTACACTAGGAGATACAATACAAGTCCTCACAGGGGCATTTTGGTCAACACATGAAGTTCTCCATCAGACGGCCGCGCATCTATCGGGCCTTCGCGTCCTCCTGACGCAAGCACCTCGATCATGCCGCGTGTCGCCCGCTTCGAAGCTTCCCGACGCACCCGGATACCGTCTCCGTCACGTCGGGCCCTTGGGCTTGGTTTTGAGGCCCAAACCGAGAAACTCTCCTCCGGATGGTTTTGTTGCCAAAGCACCAAACCTCGCATACAAGTTTCGGTCGTTAGCCGCTACCTTCCACCGGCTTGGTGTTGGTTTTGTGGCCAAACCAACAAAACCTGTGTGCATGCTTCGGTCGTTAGCCACTACCTTGCACCGGCTCCATGTCCACGACTTCGTCTTGCTCTTCTTGCACCATGCGGCCCGCACTTGATCCCGTCGGCCACCGGGTCCCTCGAACCAATCCTACTTGTCTCTCCATTACCCCGGAGGCCACCTTGGCATAGTCCTTTCGCACTTGTTCTTCACCTGCACCAACGCAAACCAAGCCGCAACCAACATCTACAATACTAGGCCAAGAGTCAGTCCACACAACATTGTCGACCACTCCTCAAAAGTGCATTGACAGCACACCACATAAACATAGAAAGATACACAACCGACAACACAACCCGACGAAACACACTCAATACAAAGTCTCAAAACATCTGGTCAATCGCTCATCATATACAAACCAAGGCACATATCAACTTGGTTTCTCAATCTCCCCCTTGATGAGTGCATTGACAAAAGATGATTTGAAAGCAAAGGACAAACTCATTCAAGTGTCCAAAAGCCAAAAGAAAGCAAACACAAGGCACCTTGAAATGAGAGGAGCTCCAACCAAAGACTCTCGGAACCAAAGGATGCATAAAGGCTAAACACTACCGAAGAGTCAAGCAACCCACAAGAGCTGCAAGAAATCCCAAAACCCAACAAACCAATTTCAGATCTTAACAAAGCACTCGTCAACCGCTTATCACCATCAAATCAAGGTTCATATCAACTTGATTTTCCAAATCCCCCCCCCCCTTGATGAGTGTGTTGACAACATATGAGCACAAAAAAATGTTTTGAGAGGGTAAAGGCCGAAAATCTCATCCAAGTGAACGAAAACCGCACAAGGGCAAAGAATAAAGTCACTTGGCATGAGACAAACTACAAAGGCCATAACAATATCTCGGTCCCCAAAGACATGGGCAACGGTTCGACACAACCGAGACAAGAACACATGATCTCTCAAGAAGAGGCACAAAGGGCTCAACACCGATCATGGACAAACGAAAGCACACGATCCCTCAAGAAGAGGCACAAAGGGCTCAACACCAATCATGTGACGATCGAAAACTCAAATCAACTGCCGGCTCCTCAAGAAGAGGCAAAGGGGCTCAACACCACCGGCAAAAGAGCACAAAACTCACAAGCTCCCCCTAAACACATGCATTAGGGCCAAAGAGCATACAAAGCTCACCCTAAACACACGTGATAGAGCAAAAAGCAAAACACCAAAGCACAAAAAGCAAAACACCAAAGCACAATGCAGGCAAACAAAGAAGCTTACCAAAGCCTCCCTTACACAAATGCAACTTCCCCTGAACATGTGCATGCAAACTCAAGTTCTCCCCCTGAACTGAGTATCCCTCTAGATGCAACAAATGCATGAAAACTGAAACATTTTCTCCCCCAAAATGCAACTTTTCCTTCTTGTTGATAATGCATGAATCAAGGCAATTTTGCAAAAGATTGAACTACTAGCTTCTCAAATATACATAGAGCACTATAAAATGCTACAAGTGAGATAATGAGTAAGAAAGATAGTTCAGTTCCATGAAAGCATAGCCATCAAGATAGTAAAGCTATATAGGCATATGACAAGGCATGATCAAATTAAGCAATTTTGTGAAAAATTTCCCTCTCATGAGCAAAGACCTAAACATGAGCAAAACATGCCAAAGTGAATCTAGATCACACAAACCTCATGCTAGGTCACACATTCTCATCACAAGATCATTGCAAACACCCACAAGCATCTCATGTCATGTTAAAGCCATCGAGCCATGTGTCTACTTCTTAAAATGAGACTTCTCATGGTAGACAACATGCAATGGTTTAGCACCCAAATTAAATCATTTAAAGCATTTATGACATGAAACAAATGAGAGCATAACTTCAAGCATAGACATTTCATACCAATTTCATTTTTCAAAATTAAGCACAAAATGGTACATGAAGTACCTTTGCGGCAAAAAGAAGCTTATGCTCCCCCACAAGGTACTACATGGGCTAAACATTCACAATGACAAATGGATCTTTGACCCCAAGTGAAAAGCATATGCTCTCCAAGCACAAACTAAGCAAGGCCTTAAACTCGCCAGAGAGCCTATCCTAACATTTTTCAAAAATAACGATCTCAACATGCATATATAGCAAAACTATCAAGAGCATAGCTATCCATCACCAAATCATATCAAACATGCTCAAAAGCTCACAAATTGCATAGCATAGTATTCATGGCATGTAAGAGAAGCTCAACCTACCATGCATATGATACAAATGTAACAAAGGTAGATATGTACATCAAATGCAACATGATATATATGACACAATGCAAGACATGAATGTCAAACCTACCAAAGTCTATACATCATGATATATGATATGCAATGCAAAATGCATGGGGAGACAAGGAACTCGGCTCAACAACAAGAAGGCTCACAAGGGAACACACAAAGCAAGCAAAAGCTTCGAGCAAAGGAAGAATCTCCAAAGATCCTAATTAAGTACCATAGGAAAGATACCAATTGCAATACCACCAAAGATCCCAATTGAGTACCATAGAAAAAATACCAATTGAAGGATCACAAAGGACTACCAAGAGCCAAAGCACGCCCTCGAAACCAAATTCCCTTCGAAAGAACCCGAGCTCCCCCTCAACCAAAGACATCTAGCAAAGCAAAGGCTAGCAAAGCAAAGAGCAAGAGAAAATCTCTAAAACCAAAAACAAAGGGAGAAAGTCACAACAAGACACAAACCACAACCCAAAGACAAGACAAGGCCAAAACTCTAAGGAAAGCTCAAAACATGCTACACAATGCTACACGATAAAGGCTTTCTGTCCGTCAAAAACTCGTTGTCGGAACTTCTGGCTCCGGGTCGGAACTTCTGGCTCAGGGTCGGAACTTCCAACCATCGGAACTTCCAGTGTTAGGTCGGAAGTTCCGATAGCCCCCAGAAAACAGAGAAAAACAGCCCGCGAGAGAAGGAAGGAAAATCCAAAACTCAATCAAAAGACTTCCTAAAATCACGAAAATTAAACCATAGCTTCTAAACAACACAAAGAAGGTTTTCCCAAAAGATCTCTCTAAAAATACCAAGCCATCACCACCAGAAAAATGATTTAGGCTATGAACCCTAGAAAGGGAGCTTTTTCCTCAAAATCACCGATCTCCCGATTCACCTAATGGATTGAATCCAAACTTTAGGCGAAGTGGATTTGCCTCAAGGAGAAGCTATCCCTAAAATCTCGTGGCCCCAAACCCATTCAATCTCGCGGAATCGAGGATTTCGTGATGAACACCAAGAACTAGAGGTAGAGAGGAAGAACTTCAAATCCGAGCTGATTCGTTGGGTTTGTGGGTGAAAGATCACCAGGAGAATGGTCACACAAGACCTATGAGTGATCCCCACAAAGAAATCCCCACCAAAACGCACTCAAATCCGACGAACGAAAAATCCTCCAAAAATACCTCTGAAAATTGTATAAAAGAAAAATGCTCGGGATTAAAGTATTTGGCACAAGATTAAGAGAAAGATTTCACTATGAATCACTTTGCCATATCTGGATACAAGCCACTCTCAAGAATCACAAATCTTGGATGGCAAAAAGCTACAAACAAAGAGCCAACTCTCTCCTCTCTCCTTCTCTCCCAAGAGCACACCAAAATGAAACAGCACTCCCACCACTAGCCAAAGGGATGGCTACCCAAATCAGCCACTCCTATATATTGTCCCTCCGGAAACGACCGAAGTACCCCTACACTAGGAGATACAATACAAGCCCTCACAGGGCATTTTGGTCAACACATGAAGTTCTCCATCAGACGACCACGCATCTATCGGGCCTTCGCGTCCTCCCGACGCAAGCTCCTCGATCATACCGCGTGTCGCCCGCTTCGAAGCTTCCCGACGCACCCGGATACCATCTCCGTCACGTCGGATCCTCGGGCTCGGTTTTGAGGCCCAAACCGAGAAACCCTCCTCCGGATGGTTTCGTGGTCAAACCACCAAACCTCGCGTACAAGCTTCGGTCGTTAGCCGCTACCTTGCACCGGCTCGGTGTTGGTTTTGTGGCCAAACCAACAAACCCTGTGTGCATGCTTCGGTCGTTAGCCGCTACCTTGCACCGGCTCCATGTCCACGACTTCTTCTTGCTCTTCTTGCACCATGCGGCCCACACTTGATCCAGTCGGCCACCGGGTCTCTCAAACCAAGTCTACTTGTCTCTGCATCACCCCGGAGGCCACCTTGGCATAGACCTTTCACGTTTGTTCTTCACCTGCACCAACGCAAACCAAGCCGCAACCAACACCTGCAATACTAGGACAAGAGTCAGTCCACACAACATTGTCAACCACTCCTCACGACTGCATTGACAACACACCACATAAACATAGAAAGATACACAACCGACAACACAACCCGACGAAACACACTCAACACAAAACCTCAAAACATCTGGTCAATAGCTCATCATATACAAACCAAGGCACATATCAACTTGGTTTCTCAGCCACCCATCACCTTCCCGCGCCCAACCGTCGGCCACCTTCCCGCGCCCCTGCAACCGCTGGGGGCAGGCCTGGCAAAGGAGGGGTGGAGCCGCGGGAGCTGCGGGGTTTTTGCAGCTCCCCCCCACCTCCCCGCTCCAGAGTCGGGGTTCCCGAAGTGCTCCAGACGCGGAGCCGTTTTCCCCCTCTTTGGCACGGCTCTGCGCAAAACAGCTCCGGGAGCCTCTGGCGGAGCCGTGCCAAACGGACTCTAAATGATGTCCGGTGGTGCTGCTGCGCTACCGCGCGACGCAGCGGCCCAACAGGCCTTTCGCGGGCCTCCTCTGACAACACACGCGCGACTACCCACCCCCAATCAGATCGACCTTCCTCCCGGTGGACGAACCCCCTCGCTGGCAAACTAAGGTACGTTAGCTCCTCTAGGGATTTGTGGATTTTAAAGCGACAACTTATTTTTGGGGGGATTTTAGGTTTTGATTTTGGGGGTGGGGGATGACGTAGACGCCGGAGAGGGGGAAATGACGCTGATGAATTTTTTTTAGCTGGATTATAGGCACTTAATTTTTCCCCCGTTGCTTAGACTCTTTGCTCCACCGGCAACTATGCCTTTTGTGTGATGGTAGCAATTTGTTCTTTGCGGAGGGTGGCAACTTGGCTTAGAGAAGCATACCACGTGTATGTTTGTTCTGCCGCTTTATATTTGCGTCTGTGTTGAGATAAACTTGCCAATTCATGCAGCATGTCGACTGTATGGAACTAATTGCCAATTCATGTGCCAAAATGTAGAAAGAATCAGGCAGCACATGGACTGTAATTTAGTATTCTTTTAAAAACAATCAATCTAGCATTTTGACTGTCATGCAGTAGAGAACCAAAATTATTCAGCACTTTGGCTCATAACAATAACTTATGTTTTACACCAGGGCGCAACCTTCAAGGGCATGTCATTAGAGATGGTGAAAAAGAAGTTCATCCCAATGCCATCACTGCTGAAAATGATCACCAGTTCACCACCAAAAGGTGTCAAATGAGTGCTTAAAAGAGGACAACAACAAGTAAGCCCAGCAACTTGTTCTTTATCATCACTAGCAACTTGTGTGTTTATCACTACTAAGAAACTTTGTGTTTTATCATTACGAACTCGATACATCTCTCCATCAGCAACTTGTGCTATCACTTAACTAGCACCTCATCTATTTTGACAGTGACAAAAATCAGGAGTCACCAGGTCAAAGCAATGGGGAAGATTCCAACAGCTCGAATGAGTATTTCGAAGAACCGACAGCCCCAACACTTGCAAATGCAAAACTGTTCGGTGGCATGTCAATGTTTGAGTTATTGGGCACACCACCCAAGAGTGGGCTTTGAAGGATTTTGCACACCAGCAAAAACTTTTTTAGGTACCAGAAATTCTAGAGGGGCCAAAGCTTACCATGGGAAAACTGCTAGCCCAATTTGTTGATATGGACTTTGAAAAGATGAAGGTCGTGGACAAAATGTCTGAGGAATTGGATCTTCCGATGAAGGAACAAGCTGAGAAGTTGGAAGCTAAGTTCATGCAACATATGCCACCCAAATCAGGGAGGATAAAGAGGTGTATTCAGAGAACAGATGTACCAGACGAAGCAAATCGCAAAGAAAGTGAAGCTTGCCAAGGCTACAGCACCAATTGCACCAAAGCAAATTGTTGGGGCGCAAGTCACTAATGCGCTAGGGGAAAACAATCAAAACTCAACTGCTGCAAGGACTGCAGTTTATACACAGAAAGATCACTGAAAGGATGCCATCAAGAGTGGTTGACAGAATACTGCCCCCCCCCCCACAACATGGCTGTCTTTTCCATACAGATTGCTATTTCTTTCTTCATACAAGTTGCTAGTTCCTTTCTTCATAATATGGATGTTTTTATTTCACATATATTATTTCCAATTTATGTGGAGAACAAGGCTGACCCAAAGGCAGATGGCCACCGATTTACAATGGTAATTAACTTAGAAACCAATAAGTTCCAAGGCATCGACTCATTGAGGGCACCAGACAACAAATAATTGAGAAATATAGCGAGCAAGGTAAACACAAGTTCTTTTTTTCTTCATCTCATTTTTTTCAATATACGTTGCTGCCGGTGATCTTTTTTTTTTTGGTAATCTGAACTCAGAACTTTGTTTATATAAGTTGTGGTCAGTTGATGCGATATCCATGCAACTTGCAGATATTGCATATTTTACAATAGATAGTTACGCAGACAAACAAACAAATGTAGAGTGCAAGTTTGAAAATTGGTAGTGGTTTGTTTCAGGCCTGGCTCGGCTCGTTATGGCTCGGCTCGTTAGAGCTCAGTTCGTTTTAGCTCGTTATCTTAGCGAGCTAGGAACCCAGCTCGGTTCGGCTCGTTAAGAAGCTCGAGCTGGCTCGTTAAGCTCGCGAGCCAGCTCGTTAACGGTTATAAATTCAAAAAATCATAGTTAACAAGTAAGTATGGAATCAACAAATGCAACATGTTTACAAGCCAACCAACAATGAAACCAAGTAGTTAACAAGCAATCTAGTACTCCAAGTTATTAGGCTGTGATCTGAAGTTGGACCTATTAGGCTGTTTGCTGGCTGCTGCAACCCTAGCTCGTTAGGGCTCGCGAGCCAGCTTGAGCTCGGCTTGTTATCGTAGCGAGCTAAAACCTGAGCTCGGCTCGTTACAAATTTACTAACGAGCTGAGCCGAGCTGAGCCACTAACGAGCGAGTTCGAGCGAGCTAACGAGCTTCGAGCTTTTCGTCAAGCCCTAGTCACAGCTATGCTGGCGCTGCCACAACTGCAGGATTTTCTAATTTTCCAGCTGCAGCAGCAGCGTCAGCAGCAAGACATAGAGAGGACTCTAAGTTTCTGTCAGGATGCGCCCCTCCTCTTACGAATTGACTAAACTTTTGCTCATTTGGAGTTGCAGGTCGGCGCAAAAATGATCACACTATGGAACATGTACACATCTAAGTGATGGATCCTTGCCTTCTACAATTTTCATGTTTCAGTTGCAGTTTATTCCCGGATACAAGCAATTTGGAATGTGAGCTCAAATATTTTTTTCCCCAAGGTCATTTCCTGAGAGCAAAATCATAACTGATGGAAAACCCTGACAAATTTTGTTTATTTTTTCAGTCATGACCGTGGGCTATTCACAATCAAGAAGATTGAATATTGGGATGGAAGCAAGCTGCCTGTTTTCAAGGGATACGACGAGTTCAAATTGAGGAAGGATGTGATTTGGGAATGGATCAACCACCCTATAAACACTACAGACCGGAGGTGTGTGTTTAGAGAATGAGTGGCCTCAAATGTATAGCCGCATCCACACAGTTTCTTTGTGCAACTCTGACTGAAATTTGTAAAAGAAGTTGCCTCTTGACCTCAACTTCAGTTTTTATCTATGTATTTATTCCCAGATATTATAAATGCTTTATTTTCGTGAACCAGATATAAATGCTTTTGTGAAAAGGTAGCAACTTTTGTTGAATATGGAACTGATAGTTATGTATCCTTGTTTAGCAACTTATGTCAAATGGACATGTCAGGTGTTTATCTAAGTGCACAACAGCAGCCTACTGCAAGTAACCAATGGTGCGCATTCGCAAGACCGGCCGCGCTGGCTGTGACGGTGCTGCACCTGTTCCTGTGATCAGCTTTCGGGCTCTCCCTCAATCCTGTGATAATGCTTGGGGACATCAGTACATTACAACAAGGATGCCAAACGAATTTAGAGTGAATTCTGAATCAACATGCCAAATAGAGTAGTTGCTCCGAGAACATATAATAAGCCATGAAAATTAGTTCAACAAAAAACAAATTAGAGTTGACAAACAAAACTTATTTGCAAGCAGCAACATTTTTTGAGGAGCAACTTGTGTGTAATCATGATATCATTTTGTATATATTTCAAGCAGCAACTTATGTTCAGTCACAAAGCAAGTGACTCATGGCATATATTTTTCAACAATATTCCCTCCGTTTCATAATACTTGTCATCCTGGCTTTTCTATATAAAAAAATTATAGCCGGCAAACAAACATTTAAGTTGTATATAATTTGAGAGCTGCAACATTTCTAATTTTTCAGGAGCATCAACTTATTGTAATCATAAAATTAGCTAGCTTGTACATATTTGAAGCAGCAACTTATGTTCAGTCATATAACAATTTTGTTGTGGCTGATTAAGGTTGCAGCGTCTCTGAAACAAACTACTACAGCTGCTGAACATCAAAGTTGCCACTGCGACCGTTCAGGACACAAGTTGTTGTAGGTACTGCCAACTCGACTGATCCAGCTTGCAGCACCTCTGAAATAAGCTGTCGTTGATCCTCGACACATAAGTCACCGTTACCGCAGCCAAGCCCCCCAAAAGCTAGTGTTGCTCCTGAGCATCCAAGCTACTATTGCTGTTGATGAGCACCAAAGCTGGGAACAGATGCACTGATAAGGTGCAGCAATGTGGCATTTGGAGTAGGGACAGGTTTAGGCAACAGAGCTTCAGACACCTCATCATTCTCTCCAGGCCAAACAATACCCACATGAGAATTATTAGTACTCCGTAGTAGCTAGGCAGCAGCTCAACATTTAGATAAAGAGACCCCCAAAAGGCATGTTCGAACCGCTAAAGAAAAACACAAACCAGAGACTAGGATCAGAGATTTGTAAAAAAAAAGACACAAGTTGGTATCTAACAGAGTGAAAGAAAATAAGCATATGCAAACGCTATTGTTACATGGACATCTGAATTCCATGCTTGAACACAATGCCCACTTGAGCATAAAGGACCATGTCAACATAATCTCCATAACCAAAGCAGATTTGCAACTTATGACGCTAAATTGTAGCAAATCACGACGGAATTAGATGGTGTTTCAATTTCTGCAGAGGCAATTTCTTCACCATAATTTTTTGCACATGCAAAATCTAAACAGATGTGAAATTGCACTATTGCAGCAAGCAAGAACGGAAGATTTACCTCAATCCAGACTAGTTCGAAGGATTTGTCTTCTTCTCCAACAGGTATTCGCTCTTCCTCCAACAGAGATTCCACGAGTTCCAACACGGATTCGCAGCGAGCAAAGACAGCAGCTTTGGGCAAATGGGCTTGTAGTCCAATGGTAGGACGGTCCAGTGGGACGCTACCCACCAGGGTTCAAATCCTTGTACTCACACCTTTTCCTGGATTTATTCCGAGATTTTCCGGCGTTATGCATTAAGTGGTAAGGGACATTCATGTCGACGACGAGGCACTAAATGGTGACTTCGGGAATCTCCAGATCTGTCGGTGCTCAGTCCTTCGGAGGTGCTTATAGGGGTAGGGTTTGCATACGTGTGTTCATAGGGGTGAGTGTGCGTGCGTGTTGTGAACGTCTGAGTTGTACTGTGTCATTCTAAAAAAAAAGACAGCAGCTTTGGAGCGGCTTCGATTTTTGGGGACGGAACGGCATGTCCAGCAGATCTGGAGAGTACACAGAGGAATAACGGGAGAGAAACGGCAGAGCTGCGCCGCGGATGGGGGAGCCAACCTTGGAATCGGCGGCGCTGTGGTGTGCGGGTGCCGCGAGGAAGGTCAGGAAAGGAAAGGGGAGAAAGACAGGAGAGGCAGGAAAATAATTCTGTGGGCGCCGTGCGCACCGCACACGCCCTGCACCCCCTGGTGGCGCATCGCGAGTGGACAGAGCCTCCGCGTGGGTCCCCCGCAGCTCCCGCCCGCTCGCTCGGAATCAGTTCCGCTCCCGGCCACATGCTCGGCTCGGTGCGCAATCGCTCGCGATCTGCTGCTCGGCTTGGCCTGGGACAATTCACATAGTGACAAAGTTCGAACTTTGAGGTTCGGTTAAAATTACTTAAATTCAACATCTAGCTCAACAAATGAGAGTACATATTCACCAATGTTCATAGATCCCATTTTAGTACTGTAGAGCCAAAGTTTAGATGCAAAGTTGCTCAGAAATAAATTTTAAAAACAGCTAACTGATGCTGTTTCAGACTTTACTATTCTCTGAATTTTCAGATTGTGAATAGTAATTTCTAGTCATCAATTTTAAAGATTTAATTGAGATGCTTAGGGACTGAGTTTAACTTTCAAAACACTCCCACTAAGTTCTAAATGCACAATTTTGCATATCCCATATTTTTCACATTTTTTCCGAAATCACATAAATGATAGCCAAAATAAATTAATGTTGGTAAAACAAATATCCAAAATGTTTGCTCTCATGACAGCAAAATAAATTCATGTTTACAAAACAATATGATTCTTCATGAGAACATGTCTATGTAGATTCATCAAAATGTAACTTCCTAACAACATCTTGTATTGTAGCAACTTGATCAACTCCCATTAAAAGGCTTGTGTACCCTCCTGGTATGTATGGAGGAGCCATTGCAGAAGGATTTGCAAATAAATTAAACTGAGGCATTGCGACATTAGTATATCCACCTTGGGCAAAAGGAGCATTGATAATTGAAGATGCGCCAACATTAAAATCCTGTGTATAGTACAAGAAAGTGTTCATAAATTATTCTTGTAATGGAATAAATTGTGAAAATAGCTAATGTCTTACAATTATTTGGTTTGGCTCAGCGCGTTTGTCTCTTATTTCGTCTCTTATTTCGATATCATTATGTTTCAGGTTGTCACCTGCAATGCAATATATATGATAAACAAATATTTAGAATAAATATTACACTAGAACAAAAGGTATTGGACAGGTTGCTACCTTTCTTCTAGGCAGCCTTCTTCCTCTTCTTCACTGGGTTCTTCTCAAGATCATTTTTAAAACACAACACCTTTGGACCTTTTATGACTCGAGGGATTCTGAATGATATTACACTATTTAGTGGATCTCGGACACATTCATTTGGAGTAGGGGAAATCTCATTGGATCTTTCATGCCTCTCACTTAGATAAGTATCCGCTTCCAAGTTCAAGTCATGCATGGCTTTCTGGATTTTATCAAGTAGTTCTTTTGATGACGAACACTTCAATGCAAGAGATGTGGTCTGTCGAGATACAAGTGTTGCCTGTGCATTTAAATCTTCCTCCTCTGATCCTTGTTTTGTTTCAATATAAAATCCACTTTTAGCATATTTTGTCCATCTAGACAGTATATATTGCGATGGCAAATTATATACTCCATTCATATTGTAGACTCTAAGAGCATGTTTGCATAATAAACCTGAAACATATAGTTCCCAATTTAAACAAATAGTATTTCAAGATACAAAATGCATTTTAAACAGTCTGAAATAAAATACTTAACATACCTATGCATTCAAACATCTGGCAAGAGCATGTAATAGTCGAATCTTCAGTGTTCAATACCACTGTTGCTCCGCGTTCAGATTGCATATAACTAACGAAGATCGTCGAGTTTGTCCCATTGGCTTCCAACAAGTCACAAGTCAATGTAAATTGTTTTTTAAACTCTTCCTCAAACTCTGAGTACATTCTCCTTGTATATGTTTCAGCTGCAGTTTTCAACATTGACAGATTTGAAATGTAGCAAACTGGGTTCTTTCGACGTGACTCAAAATCAGCATCCTTCTCATTTGACCTTAGATCAACTACAACATATTCACATTCTACAAGGAGTTTGTGAGACTGAGTTTCCTATGAAATGTTTTCTTGAAGACATTGTTCATGCCTTCGCTCCTCTGGGTCGAGTGCATGTCTGCTGTAAATGAGTAACGGTATACCGCAGCCCACTTTGTCCTCAAAGCATACAAGTTTGACATCCATGAGTTATCCTCACGGTTGTATTTAGCCAACAATTCATTCCATTTCTCTGTGAAGTAACTCTCCGCTATGTCTTCATAGATACAACTTTTGAAATCAGCCCAGAACTTGTTACCTGACTTGTCCTTTTGCCTCGTCCTCTGCTGCTTTAATTATAGGATCAAGATGTTTGACAGCATTTTGGCCAATATGCCACAAACATAGGCGGTGGGCTGTGTTTGGGAATACATGAGCAATTGCTGCTGCCATTGCCGCGTCTTGATATGTGAAAATTGTGCTTGGGTGCTTTCTAGACATTGCTTGAAGAAAGGACTGAAAGAGCCAAACAAATGATGGAATTGTCTCGTTGAACATGAGTGCACACCCAAAAATTATTGTTTGCTTGTGATGGTTGGTGCCAAGAATCAGAGCAAAAGGCATTTCAAACTTATTTGTTTGAAATGTGGTGTCAAAGGACACAACATCACCAAAACATTTGTAATCCATGGTAGACTGACCATCTGCCCAAAACAAATTTGCTATATGATGAGTTTCCCTGTCCACCTCAACTACATAAAAAAATGTAGGGTCCTGAGCTTGTTTATTCCTCAGATACTCAGATAATGTTTGTGCATCATTGGCTTCTAAGTAGTGTCTGCGCTCACGACCAATCTCATTATAGCAATCCATCTTCGTAAATGGTACTTTGTCTTCCTCTCCATAATGCTGCTTCTTGAAATTGAAAACTTGGGATGGCTTCATTCCAGACCGCCGTGCCTGCCCAATTAATTTTCTATCTGCCTCTATAATCTCTCGTTGGGACCTCAACTTATGTATCTTATTTGGACTAGCAAGACAATGGTTGTTCTCTACTACGATCTTTTGCATAGTCCATACATTCTCCTTGCTGATACTAAACTGGACACGAGCATCACAACCGGTCCTTGTAATATCCATTTGTGATGCCTCATTTTTCGGATGTCCTTGGCCACTGCAAATAAAATAATTCTGAAATAAACTATCATCTGATTTGCGGTGTTTCGTCCTGCCCTTTCTAACACTAAAGCCAACAAGCCCAGCATAGGTATTGTACATCTCATAAGCTTTTTCCTCACAGTCAAAATTCATTCCAACTTTAGGTGCCATCTCAGCATATGTATCAACCACATCCTGTACAAATAGCTGTCAATTGAAATTGTACTATATCAAAAAACATTACATATAGTATGTCAACTAGTACTTTTATTTTTTTACCTCAATTGGTACTTCTATCTCCACTGATCCATCATGTGTTATTTGTTGTTTCAGATTTTCTCTAGGATCAGAAGCAACATCATCATTCACAGAAGGAGCATGTAATCTACATCAGGAAACGATCATGAGGTTTACTAAGAAACAAACAAGACCTTAACATGGATTGATGACCAACACATGAACAGGGGATCATGATCACGAGCAGCCGCATCAGTTACCTGAGGACCGATGGCGATGGAAAAACTTCCTCGCGATCCAACAGGGACGTCGCCGCCACACCGCCTTTTGTCCGTCCACGATGTGGCCGTCGCTGGGTAGGGCTTCGCCGTGCAGCCCTTCTTCCATAGCTGAATCGACAAGACTCCGTTCCTCCATGGCGCAAGACCTGATCCGGCACCATTTCATACAAGTTGACAGGCACACACACGCACAAACAAGCAGAGGGCAACTGGTTTGTACGTTGAGCAGGCGAGGCATCGCGGACAGGTTCTGCTGGCGACGAGGCCACAGAGCCCAGGAGGTGCAAGGCTCCCTCCGAGGCGCGGTCGTGTGCAGTAGCGTGGGCAGGGACGAGCGGCGCCGACCCGACAGTCGTGTGCAGTAGAGCGGGATTAGGATTCAGTGGGGAAGACGATTCCACAAGGGTGCCCAGGAAACGATCGGAGTCACCTACGTAGACGAGCCGCGCGTGGGGGCCACGAGCCGGGCGAGCCGAGGCGCGCACTGCAGAGGCAAAGCGCACATGGTCGCGAGCCGGGCGAGACGCGGACTGCCGAGCGCGAAGCGCATGTTGGCCGGGCGTCTGATCGCGGACGGGCGGCATCGCGAGGGGGCGTGCACCAAGCGCCCCGTACGCACCGCGCCCACATAATTATTTTCCGGAGAGCCAACCAGGTCGTGCGATCCCCTGTCGCGGCTTAACCGCGTCCAAGGTTTAGTGACTTTTCTCGACCGGACTCCGTTTGAGCTCTTTTTAATGTAATAACATGGAGGCAGTCTTTCTCCCACCTGCTGAGTTTTTTTGATATATATATATTTTTTAAAAATGCATCACCACTAACAGAAAGCGCACGTCATTGCCGCAGTGTCAGCGGCCACTCGATCACCTAGTGCACGCTAGTGCAGTAGTCACCGACCCGACTCCTTCGTGAGTCTTGCCAGCATGCATGATCAAAATGGCAGTACTTCTTAGAATTTTAGTTTGACTGAGCTACTTTTAAACTAAATATTAAAAATGTTCAAATAAAAAAAATTCGTCAGCACGCCTCCGTCTATTATTTTATCATCAGGTACAACAACCGTGCAAAACTCGCCCATTTGAGCCCATTCCACATGACCGGCTGGCTTGTCCTTTGAGCACATTCAAGCCTACGGCCCTGTTTTGCAGGGCTCCAAAAGGAGCTCGGGCTCCGACTCTACGCGGAGCCCTGCTAAACGGGGTGCTCCACGGCGGCTCCGGGGATTGAGCTGATGGTGGAGCCGCAAACGGCTTCTACTGTGGAGGCGGAGCCACGAAAACGTGGCTCCATCCGGCTCCGCCTCCCCTTTACTGCTTTGCCCCCTGGTGCAGGGGCCGACTGGCGCGAGGAGGCACGGGCGGCGGAGCTCGAGAAGGAGGGGAGCAGGCGGGGCGGGACCTTCCTCCGCTCCGGCGGCGGGTGCGCGCGCGGCGACGCCGTGAAGACAAGGGCGACGTGGCAGGAGGAGGAGGTCGAGGCTGTTGACACCATTTTTCGACAGATATCAGTAAGAGGCGACGAGGCACCAGAAAAATACCGAGCTGATAGAAGAAAGGAAAAAGAGAGCAACCAACCGATACGAAATCAGTCGAATCGAGTAAAAATCAACGAAGACCAGCCGATCGTCGAAGAAGGAATCAGCCGATATGATGGAAGGAAAGCGGTAGAATACGCCAAGGAAGGAAGGAAGGTTCAGGCGGGTCAACATTAGTTGACAGCGGGTCAAAGTCAGTTTAGTGAGTCCGACTCTTGCAAGAGTCATCTATTTTAGTAATTGTAATAAACCTAGATTTGAGTAAGCTATGTCGTCATTGACTAGGAGTCAAGTTGCCCTCAGGGCATAAATAGCGACCCTATGTGGTCGGAGAAAATTGTACACACTAACAAACACAAACCATTACTTTTTCCTACAATTTACCTTTCAAGTCGGCGACTTCGCCACAAGTTTTCTTCTTCTTATTTTTTTGTTTCAAGCGCCGTTCTTTGAGTTCGCCGGGCTGCATCGATCGACCTCCGGCAGGCTTGTAAGTACCGCTTTACCGAGTAACATCTAGTCTTTAACCTTCGTGCGCATCGCTGTGGTTTCATCTAGATTTATTCACAACTCATCGATATCAGCTAGATCTGCAAGTTTTTTCTTGATTATTTAGCTTTTATCACCAACTTATCCCGCTCGAGGCTTGAAACATATCGGCTAACTCTCGCTGTGTCATCAAGCAGACCGATCTCACAACCGATCCGGATCCGTCTCGTTGCTGACGTCACCAGATCGGCTGATCCTAGCTGTTCTGAACATACTTGCACTTCGGCTACCTATTGGCTGGCCGATCTCGTTCGATCTCGCATCGGCCTATCGGGCTGTTGCACTGTGCCCACGTGGAAGACATCCATCGGTTCTCTAGCCGATTAACTCTGTATTTAACTTCTTATCCTCTTTCATGCTGATCAACTGGTTAGGTCAGCTGGCACGCATTGTTACATCCCAGGGATCCGTTACGTGCCGCCGCAGAGAACTTTATTCTGTTTTTTGCGTCAACACATTTTGACACACCCAGTGGGACACGAAGAATCATGACGATGTCTAAGGAATTCAAGAAGCCTAATGAAGTCCACAAGGACAACATCCAACCAATCACTATGGATCAACTCAAGGAAGCTGACAAGGCCGAGTACGAGAATTGCATGGTAGAATATGGTCAGCTTCTAATGGGTAGTTTCGGCCTTACCAGGGAAGGACCAGTGAAGAAAGTTCCTCTTCCAAAACCTACAAAGATCATAATACAGGCCGATCCTGAAAGATTACAAGACTTGATGACAAAAGCTATGCATGACGCTTTAATTGATCACTCTTCTTTCTTCAATAATACATTACAGAATATCATGAAGGAGGTTCTCAGGGAAGAAGTCAATAGCTCTTACAAGGGACCAGCATATTATCAACCTAACGTGACTTTCCCGTTCATTGCTAACAAAAGTTCTAGTGAAGTGTTGCCGGTTTCTCAGTCGATTCCAACTTCTACTCCTGACATTGTTACAACAACTCCTCCTTCTACCATGCCGCCATCAACAACTACAGGGGGATTTAGTCAACCAGGATCTCAAGGTTTCGTATCTGTTACTCCTACAGATCCAAAATATGGTATGCCTGTGAGTTCTACACCAGAGTCAGGCCAAAGGAAAGAGACTAAAGTAATACCCAAGCACACTGGCCCTTATGCAGCAAAGCTTAATAACCTAGTTGGTACTGCTCTTCATCATGACAGAAGGATTACATTCACATTCTTCGATCAAAAATCCCAAAGTCAACAGAGTTATGATATATCACCCCTGCATGCTTATATGGTCAAGCCACTACCTGCTCCTCAGAGAATTCCGAGGACTCAAGAGATGTCGCTTCAACCAAATATGTCAGGTGGATTCTCGGCTTGTGAGACATGGGTACCCCTGGGTCCCCACCGACCAGGCTCACGACCGTCCCCGACAAGTGGGTCCGGCCTACCAGAAGACTGTTGACACATCTTATCCTATATATTTATAAGTCAACTAAACATGAGAAAAGAGCATAAATGTTAATATCAACTTAGAATAGGGTGCCACTAACAGTTTTTCTGGAGATTTGGTAAATTATATAAATCCAGGAACCATTCGGGAAAAGTGCTAAAAGAATCAAATCTAGAAGACTCCAGAAGGCTCCAGAACTCAACGAGACTTGGCACCTAAGAAAGAAGCATCTAGAAGAAGCGACGGACCACCTGGCTGATGTGGGCCCCGAGGGGGGCCCACCCTAGCCCGATCGGCCTGGTGGTGGGGCCGGTCGGCCTCCCCCGGGCGCCACCTCAGCCCTACTTCCAGAAGGTTCTTCCACTGCCTATGAGGATCAATCTAAACCACTCGTTAGGTCGGTTTGATCAAACGGCGCACGTCTACCCCTCAGGGCTATATAAGTAGCCCCCCTACCCCCTGGCAGAGGCATCTGGAAACCTGAGTTTGCATACACCAGATCAAGTCATCAAGTCAGAGATACTACGCCCTAGAAACACCATATAGCAGAGTAGCTAGCTAGTCTAGATCTAGGAGGAGGCAAGGCGTCTACTTGGCTCCTGATCGTCTAGAGGCTAATCGAGATACTGATCTAGCTTCGTCTTGTAAGTTCTTATCTAGTTCCTTACATTTGTTATATAGACATATGTTCTTATCAATGATTATATTCGACATTATATGCTTTGGTGTTTATTATGATTACATGTTTAGCATAGTTGATTTGCCTTTATATTCATGTATGGAGTCGTATAGCCCTCACCTAGATCATTTGTTAACATGGGTGAATGGTAAAGACAGTGTAAGCGTGGTGCTTATATTGTATTTATCTGCGATTGCACCCTATATGCCGGGTCGTGTGGTAGATCGTGGTGGTGACAGTACTATTGAGTCCTTCGCAGTCCACCCCCCGTGTATAGGACTAGTGGAGCCTTATACTGTTTGGGTTGTTTCAAGTTTCAGCCTTGATACTCCTGGATAGTCTCCCCATGCATTAATATAATAGTTCTTCTTCCATGATTGTTAAATGTTTGCACTAATCATAGTTTGTATTGACATATAGTTTAGAGTTACCGAGGAGTATCCTCTCTAACTAGACTTTGCTATGTTTCTCTTGCTATAATGACACTTTCTAGCTGCTCATGATGTTATGACTTGAACAATGCTATCAATATCTTTATCTTTATGTGACTTACCCCTGTTTATAGCAATTGATATATTTTGGCCACTCTACATTATAAAACTGAGAGATGAGCATGTATTAGCTATTATGGATTAGAAAGACTTCTTTCCCTGTGGTAGAATATAAATACAATACCTGGTTTTACTCCTGGTTAAAATGCTACAATGGTATATTTATATCTGTGCGCTTGCGGATTCCCTGTTTATATATATCTTCTTTTCTAGAGATCCAAGGCATATGTAAGAGTACCATATCCATGCGTTTTCTGGCACACCTGTCAGGGCTGACAACCTATATCGAGTTGTGCTATGAATCGTGTCGGAGTCCACCTTTTAGTTTAATCTGAAAGCAACATCTGATATACACTTAGAATCATGTTAAGATATACCTTTGCATTTCTGGTGCCGTCGATAGAGATGGATCTTATATCCGTTTCTAGTCGATGATGTTAGCAATGTCAACAAGCATTTTTGGCGCCGTTGCCGGGGAAAGAAAGTCTATAGCCTAGATGAAAAAGTTTCAGTAATAGCATGCATTCATCTCTCACACATAATGTATCGAGAACCCAAATTATCATTGCTTAAACAGGCTTACCCTTGTTCTTTCCACTTTTGTCTATCTTATTTCAGGGTAATGTATGAATAAGAATCTTCCAGAAAACTTCGTTTCAGAGAGAAAATCTTAAGGAAGGCAAGGTCAAAGCTTAGGTCTCCTGATTCTCGGCCCATGACTTCTGCCTTGGGAGATTCAACAGCGCGAAGCTTAACACCCACGTTTGAAGTAATGGCAAACAAGTCCCTACGCGAATATTCCGCACCAACCCCGGACAACATTCGTACTGGTCCGATAGTCGCTGTAGGAAATGCTGCTTTTGAGCTCAAGCCTGCGCTGATCAACATGGTACAAGCTAGCCAATTTTGTGGAAAAGCTCATGAAGATGCCAACAAACACCTTCAACATTTCTTGGAGATATGTAGCACCTTCACGATCAAAGATGTGCCAAGTGATGCAGTCCTACTTCGTTTATTCCCATTCTCATTATTGGGGCGAGCGAAGCAATGGTTTTACTCCAACAAAGACAAATTTACAACTTGGACATTGTGTTCTACTGCCTTTCTGGCAAAATTCTTTCCTATAGGCAAAACCAATGCCTTACGGGGGAAAATTTCGAGTTTCCAGCAGCAACACGAGGAATCTGTTCCTGAAGCATGGGAGCGCTTTCAAGACTACATTTCAGAATGCCCACATCATGGAATGGAAAACTGGTTGCTCTTGCAGAACTTCTACCACGGGCTCTCTACCAACACCCGCGAAACGATGGATGCTGCAGCTGGAGGTGCTTTCCTGTCCCTTACACTTACTCAAGCTACTAACCTTGTGGAAAAGATGGCGTCCAATCAAGCTTGGAACGAGGAACGTCAACCCCGCAAGAAAGAAAGAGGAATGCACCAGCTCAAGGAGGTAGACATGCTGTCTGCCAAAATGGATTTACTGATGAAGAGGCTTGAAGACAAAGCCCCTGAGAAGAAGGAAGTCATGCAACTCTTCGAATCCCGCATGACCTGTGAAGAGTGTGGAAACACTGGACACTCAGGGAGTCAATGCCCTCAGCTGGAGGAGGACGTGAACTACATCAACAATAACAACCAATATCGTCCCCAGCAGATTCAAGGATGGACTCAGCAGAGGACCAACTACCCAGGTAACTATTCAGGTAATTATCAAGGTAATAATTCTTCCAATAATTTCTCACCTTTAAGAGACTTAGTCCAAAACCAGGGTAGA
The DNA here is from genome assembly GCA_036936925.1 of Cenchrus fungigraminus. Classification (NCBI taxonomy): domain Eukaryota; kingdom Viridiplantae; phylum Streptophyta; class Magnoliopsida; order Poales; family Poaceae; genus Cenchrus; species Cenchrus fungigraminus. The sequence goes on from CM072773.1 coordinate 66,310,742, forward strand.
ATTATGGATAATCTGTCTAAGAAGTTAGCTTCCAATGATAAAATGCTAGAAACTATTAGTAATAAAATGGAAAGTTTCTCTTCTGCCATCAAGAACCAACATAGCTTTAATAAAATGCTAGAATCTCAGATTTCTCAGCTGGCATCATCTGTTCCCACGGCTAACCCAGGTAAGATTCCGGGCCAGCCGGAAGAATTAGAATCTGCAAATCTTGTCGATATCTACTCTGCTTATCTGTGTTCGAGTAAGATAGAAGAAGGCCCAAGATGGACTGACTGGGGCATGCCCGCCAAAAGAGGAGATCCAGGAAGGCCTGTCATCACCATCACTATTGGAGCCTACACCTTCAAGAATGCACTTTGTGACTATGGGTCTAGCGTCAACATAATGCCTAATGTAATATATAAGAAAATCAATGGTTCACCTTTATTGTATACAACCATGTGTTGCAGACCTGTCACTATGCTACCCCGAGGGCATCCTAGACGACATATGTCTGGGGGTAGGACGCTCCTACGTGGCTGCCGACTTCGCTGTGGTTGAGACTGGGAGAAGTGAGAACGCTCCAATCAGTTTGGGTCGTCCTTTCCTTGCCACAACCAAAGCCATCATCTACGCCGACGCTACTAAGATCGTCTTCACCATCAATGGGAGAAAGGAGAGATTCAATTTCAAGAACAAGATCCTAAAAGCTCCTGCGCACCCCCGATATCCTTACCCCCAAGAACACGAGCCAGTTGTCAAGAAGAAGAGAAGAGATAGAAGGAGGAATAAGAAGAACAATCGACCTCAACCGCATGTGGAGGAAGTTTGGATGATCAACACGATTCAATCAGAGAATGAGAACCTGTTCCCTTCACCATTACTGCCAAAGCTTGAAGACCCTGGAGTTCCATCAATGCACTGCTCCATCAATCAATGGAACTTCCAGCGAGTTGTCTGCGACACGGGATCGGGCATCAACCTAATGTCTAAGGTAACCTACGAATTAATATATGGTGACCTGCCTTTGTATTCCACATATATAATGTTGCATATGGCAGATCAATCACAACGGTTCCCGGAAGGAATTGCACGAGATGTACCTGTCAAGATAGTGGACCACTATGTCCTGACTGACTTTTTAGTCATAGACATGGGAGATGAGCAAGATCCTCCCATCGTGCTTGGAAGACCATTCCTGAACACAACTAGAGCAATCATCTACATTAGGACTAGCGAGATCCACTTCCCGTTCAGAACTGAAAAGGTACGCTGCTACTTCAATACTTATACTGATCCTGAGCAGCCTAAGAAGAACAAGACGCGAAGACGCCTTCAGAAATTACAACGCAAGCTGAACACAAAGTTGACGGATGTCAAGAACATTGAAGAAGAGATCAAGCAGAAGTCCGCTCAGCTTCTACCAGCCCAGTATTCTGAACCTGTTACTCCAGAAAGGTCTCCACCGAAGAAACAAGTTTGGAGGAAGAAAGATCAAAGTACACCTTCGAAAGACCAATCACTACCCGCGTCATCAACTGATCCATCAATGGCCACTACATCTACGCCATGGGAGTAAGTACTCTAAACTCTCGCCGAGAGGTAACTCGGTATTTATCTTTATATTCTGCACTGCATATTTAGATTAGCATGTTTATTTCCCTATACCTGCATTGAAAAAAATCATAAAAATATTTTCTGCTTTTGCATTCTTTAATGCCCCATGTACTCCATACCGTGGCGGCATAAAATAATAATAATAAATATATTTTTTCATTCACATGTTTTTGCATTTAGCATCCCTTTTGCATATAAAAATTCACAAAAAAAAATACGTGGGCACATGAAGGTCCACACATTTCAGAAAAACCCAAAAAGAAGTGGGCACAAGAAGGCTCACAGCATAATCCTAGAATTTGTTCCTTCGGGTATGTGCGAGACTAATATTTACAGGGAGAATTTAATAAGGACCTGAAAGCAAACAAGTTCCAAGGATGAATCAAGAATCACTTCAAGATCCAGCTTGGGGGAGAGCACCCCCAGTTATCACGATAAGTATCACTATCCTATGTTATTAGCTAGTTATTTGAGTATTAGTTAAAAGTCTTAGTTTGAATAAAATGCTAGAGTCTGCTAGTTGGCTTTTCTCTTTAATAATGATCTTGATGATATATGCTTGGAGATGAAGAATAGTTGCTCCACCGTAATTCCTTTTAAAAGTGCTTAGTTTTCAGACCTAGATTCTCCTGAAGCTTAAATGCTTAATTTGCTCTAAACCCAAAACCTGTGCAAGTACATGCTTAATCTGAGTCTAGGCTTTGAAAGATGATTCATGAAAAGTTGAGTTGCTATTGATCATTTTCCTAGAGAAGCTTGATTCCTGGATTTATCTTAAAAATCATGAAATTTTATATGATGAGTTCCTGTGTCTATAATCCTTAAGAGCTTGTCATACACATCAAGATCATTCCATTCCACCATTTATGCTGCTTCTGACATGGAAGTACGCATTTTCCATCAAGCCATATAGCTCGTGCAACTCTAGGATATATCTCTCTCAATGTTAAAAAGGATTCTGGGGCTACATTCGAAAAAAAAGAAAAGAAAAGATAGGAAAAAAAAGAGAAAAGAGAGGAAAAAGTGAGAAGAGAGAGGGAGAGAAAAGGACAAGTGTCATACTAGGCGAGAAGGGCCTACCTCCCTAAAAAAATAAATTTAGAGATGAATAATAGACACGTGTCCGAGGGCGAGTAGAGCCCACATCTCTAAGGAGAGAGAAAAATGGACAAAAGTCCGGGGCGAGTAGAGCCCACCTCTCCAAGAATGGAAAGCCCAGATCTTAAAAATCTTAGAAAGAGAGATATAGTCCAAGAGCTAGGCTAAAAGGCTTAGCACCTTTCACCCTCATCCATCCAACACTATCATCCATACATATCTTGCCAAGTGTGACTCCATGCTTGAGAAGGTCATACACAGGATCTCTGAGTTTTATCTGAAAAATGTGCAAAACCCCAGGATGATAGCTGATCAAAGAATTTGAGATATACTGCTTGACTTGATTGTTTTGTCTTTTATTTGCTCAAGATTTATGAAAAGGCTGAAGGTAAGAGAGAGCAATCTTGTTGAGGAGAATTGTTTTCTGAAAACCATAGTACTTTTGAGGTGTGAAAGCGTTGTAGCAACTCCTGATCCTGCTAAAGCAAATCTTTGCTAGGGACTAGCAAAGGGTAAGCTTGGGGGAGTTTGTTGACACATCTTATCTTATATATTTATAAGTCAACTAAACATGAGAAACGAGCATAAATGTTAATATCAACTTAGAATAGGGTGCCACTAACAGTTTTTCTAGAGATTTGGTAAATTATATAAATCTAGGAACCATTCGGAAAAAGTGCTAAAAGAATCAAATCTAGAAGACTCCAGAAGGCTCCGGAACTCAACGAGACTTGGCACCTAAGAAAGAAGCATCTAGAAGAAGCGACGGACCACCTGGCCGAAGTGGGCCCCGAGGGGGGCCCACCCCAGCCCGATCGGCCTGGTGGTGGGGCCGGTCGGCCTCCCCCGGGCGCCACCTCAGCCCTACTTCCAGAAGGTTCTTCTACCGCCTATGAGGATCAGTCTAAACCACTCGTTCGGTCGGTTTGATCAAATGGCGCACGTCTACCCCTCAGGGCTATATAAGCAGCCCCCTGCCCCCTAGCAGAGGCATCTGGAAACCTGAGTTTGCATACACCAGATCAAGTCATCAAGTCAGAGATACTACGCCCTAGAAACACCATATAGCAGAGTAGCTAGCTAGTCTAGATCTAGAAGGAGGCAAGACGTCCACTTGGCTCCTGATCATCTAGAGGCTGATCGAGATACTGATCTAGCTTCGCTCTTGTAAGTTCTTATATAGTTCCTTACATTTGTTATACAGACATATGTTCTTATCAATGATTATATTCGACATTATATGCTTTGGTGTTTATTATGATTACATGTTTAGCATAGTTGATTTGCCTTTATATTCATGTATGGAGTCGTATAGCCCTCACCTAGATCATTTGTTAACATGGGTGAACGGTAAAGACAGTGTAAGCGTGGTGCTTATATTGTATTTATCTGCGATTGCACCCTATATGACGGGTCGTGTGGTAGATCGTGGTGGTGACAGCACTATTGAGTCCTTCGCAGTCCACCCCTCGTGTATAGGACTAGTGGAGCCTTATACTGTTTGGGTTGTTTCAAGTTTCGGCCTTGATCCTCCTGGATAGTCTCCCCATGCATTAATATAATAGTTCTTCTTCCATGATTGTTAAATGTTTGCACTAATCATAGTTTGCATTGACATATAGTTTAGAGTTACCGAGGAGTATCCTCTCTAACTAGACTTTGCTATGTTTCTCTTGCTATAATGACACTTTCTAGCTGCTCATGATGTTTTGACTTGAACAATGCTATCAATATCTTTATCTTTATGTGACTTACCCCTGTTTATAGCAATTGATATATTTTGGCCACTCTACATTATAAAACTGAGAGATGAGCATGTATTAGCTATTATGGATTAGAAAGACTTCTTTCCCTGTGGTAGAATATAAATACGATACCTGGTTTTACTCCTGGTTAAAATGCTACAATGGTATATTTATATTTGTGCGCTTGCGGATTCCCTGTTTATATATATCTTCTTTTCTAGAGATCCAAGGCATATGTAAGAGTACCATATCCATGTGTTTTCTGGCACACCTGTCAGGGCTGACAACCTATATCGAGTTATGCTATGAATCGTGTCGGAGTCCACCTTTTAGTTTAATCTGAAAGCAACATCTGATATACACTTAGCACATGTTAAGATATACCTTTGCATTTCTGGTGCCGTCGATAGAGATGGATCTTATATCCGTTTCTAGTCGATGACGTTAGCAATGTCAACAAAGACCCGCCGACCTGTCAGTGGGCCCAACCGACCTAGTTGGTGACCCACACGACCTCCTGAAGACCTTCCAGAAGATTCCCCAGACGACCTTATCCAGAACGACTTCAAGACTTGGCGTGCAAGACAAGACATCGGTGGATTTCGACCGAAGCAGATCGACGGATATGGCAAGTGTCGTAGTTAGCTAGATTCAGGTCTCCTGGTCGTGTCCGACCTGGAGTCTGGGAACCGACCATGTCCGCTGGCCAATATAAGGCGGGCAGGGCGACCCCTTGTATCAATACGCAATCCTCAAGCAATCTACACCAACAACTGGACGTAGGGTTTTACTCTCCGGAGGCCCGAACCAGTATAAACACGCCGTGTTCTCCGTGTTCCGTGTGCTCGTGCGCAACCATCGAGTTCTTAGCCTTAGATTCCACCTCGCCGAACAACTAAACCACAGGGATTAACACCCCCGTGGGCTGTCCAGATCTCACCATCTGACAGTTGGCGCCCCAGGTAGGGGCGGAATCCCAGGTTCTCCGTGCAACTCGATGGCTCCGACCAACGGCGTCATCTTCCCGGAGAGCATGGCGGACATCCTCGCCAATCCCGTCGACATCTGCTTCGGCTCCATGCCAGCGAAATCCACTGCTCCAGCCGCCTGCCTCGTCATCGAGAGCAATGCGATCACCTCTAACCAGCAGGTCGGGACAGATCTGCTGGCAGAAACCCACCCACCCACTCCTAGCGACCTGATCGCGGGACTCAATCGTGATGAAGGCATGCTCTCCGACACGATCAAGGTCTGCGAACGCGTCAAACGCCCTCGCAGGACCCCTCCATCCTCATTCAACATGCCTCTTGGCATGCGGAACGCAGCTCACGCAGCATCTCGCTACATGAAGCGCAAGATCCAGATCGAATCTGGACCCAAGACACCAGATCGTGGAAACTGTAGGAGCCACCTCGACGACCCTTGCCCCATCCATGAGAACCCCAAACACACGGCTCGCCAGTGCCGTGTGCTCAAGAAGCTTCGACGACCTCTCACCGCGGCTCATCACCGCCAGATCAACCGAGACCCGTCCCCGGACCGCCTTGCGTTTCAGATCGCCCGCACGACCATCTCCCCGAACTATCCGGGAGAAGTGTTCGAGACTCTAGATCGCGAGGTCTTGGTTGTCTCTGCGGATGTACCTCCTCAAGCTGGCGAGACGGATGAGCAACGTATTGAACGTGAAAACGCCAACGCTGCATGAGCTGCACGTCGTCAACAAGAAGTCGAAGCAGCCATAGCTAATGTGGGACAAGGCGCCGGCGACCAACCCGGAGGCAACGTCGTCAACAACGGAGCGCAAGCACCCGCGGCTCCAGCAGCTCCCCAACAACGCAACGAGCCTCGTCGGAACTGCTTACGTGCTAGAGACCTCGTCAGGGACTTTGAGCAAGATGGCCACGAAGTCTACAACTCTCCTCAAGCAAACCTGGGTGCCGCTCTCGCTGCACTAGGTCAACTTGAGGATACTCCGGCAATACGGCGTCTTCAAGCCCACATCCGCGTCGCCACCGCTCAGGTCGAAGAACGGGGCCCAGGGTACAGTAGATCGGCTGCAAGCTCCTACTCCAGGAGTAGGTCGGACAACCCTCGGCAACGACGTCGCTCCAACGCCAATGCTCCTCTTCAGCCGGTGCCCGAAGAAGGAGGTGGCAAAAATGAAGTGGTACAGCCGGTCAACCCCGCTGCCAACGCTGCCGCTAATGCTGCAGCCAATCCCGGCGCTAATGCTGCCGCTAACACCGCAGCCAACCCTGCCGCCAACGCTGCAGGCAACGTTGCTAACAATGCAGCTAATGCTGCTGGCGCCCAACAAAACGTCGGAGCTCAACCTCCGCCAGTACAAGCCAACCACGCCGAAGGAAGCCAGCGTCGACGGATACGAGATGAAGTGGAGATAGCACGTCGTGCTAACTATGACCGCATCAACGGGGTCCCTGACCCCCTTAACGCCAACAATCTAATCCAAGCAACGGAACTGCGGAATATGCACGACCAAGAACTCCTCCGACGTGCCCAGTACGACAAAGATAATGGTCCACCAGACGACCTCTATATCATCCCAATAGCATACACTCCTTTGGCCAGCCCGGGAGCAGTCAACAACTTCCCGGCATTCTCACGTCGTCTCAGGACGATCAGATACCCCAAAGACTTCAAACCAGCCATTGAGAAGTACGACGGTCGCTCCGACCCAAGTATTTGGCTCAAGATGTACAGCATTGCGGCACGCGCCTCCGGGGGTAATGAAGACCACATGGCGGGATATTTCCCCCTTGTGATGGGTAAAGCGCCACTCCTGTGGCTCGACAACCTTCCTGCAGAGTGCATCACCTCCTGGGTAACTTTGTCACGGCTCTTCACGACCAACTACCAGGCGACCTACAACCGCCCGGGCAACACGCACCACCTCGCAAGAGTACGGATGCGGCGTGATGAAACTCTTTGAGAGTACACCAACCGCTACTTTGAAAACCGCAACACTCTCGCAGGTGTTAAAGACGAAGACGTCATAGCATACTACAAGAAAGGGATAACCAACATCAAGCTCTTCGAGAAGATCCACGAAGCTGACGCACATACTATCGGCGACCTCATGGCTTACGTCGACAAGCTTGTTGACACTCAAGACGCGGTGATGCACGACTTCAAGGGAGAAGACCACGACGATGGGGGCAACAGGTCACGCAAGCTATCTGGCGAAGCCTACGTGACCGATCCACCCCGACCTTCCACCTTCCTTGAGGGTGACTTTAACATGGTCATGGACGACTAGTGCCAGTTCCACCGCGACGCCAAGCACACCATGAGGGAGTGCGAACAGCTCAAGCGTGCTCTAGTGGTTCCCCCAGAGCCTAAGAAGACCAAGAGCAATAGCAACGACGACCAAAATAGCGGCCGCCGCTACGACAATCGTAACCGTCGACCTGATCGACGTGATTACCGAGATCGCAGACCTTACCGTCGTAATGACGATAGGGACCGTCGCGATTATCGCCGCGACGATCGACGTGATGACAGACGTGACGTTTACCGGCGGGAGGATCGCCGCGAAGACAACCATAACGACCGGCAGGAGGATCGCCACGACAACCGCCGGGACGACCGGCGGGACGACCATCGTCGCAACAACAACAACCGCAAGGAACGCTCTCCACCACCACCGCCAAAAGGGGGCAACCCCAACGGCGCGTTTCAAACCGCCAACCGAGAGATCAACTTCATAGTCGGCGATCGCCAAGCGACCAAGAGCAACAGGCAGCTTCGATCAAACGCAAGAGAGATCGGGCACGTCAACACTGAAACCCCGCAACCTCTGCGTTGGTCGGAATTCCCAATCACTTTCTCTAGGAAAGACCACTGGGTCCATATACCTGACCCCGGGACCTACCCGCTGGTCATCAACCCCATAGTGGATGGGGCGTTCCTACCTAAGACCCTCATCGATGGGGGCAGCAGCCTGAACATCATCTTCGCAGAGACGCTCAAAAAGATGGACTTTGACTTCAACAAGATGACCGCCTACGACGAACCCTTCTACGGCGTGGTGCCTGGCAAGGCCGCGTACCCCATAGGTCGTGTATGCCTGCCGATCACCTTCGGTACACAGGAAAACTTCCGAACAGAGTACCTGACGTTCGAGGTTGCGGACTTCCGCTCCTCTTACCATGCCATCCTTGGTCAACGTATGTTGGCCAAATTTATGGCTATACCGCACCACACCTACTTGATCATGAAGGTGCCAGCGCCTAACGGAATCCTTTCCGTCCTGGGAGACATCATGGTCTCCTACAACTGCGAGAGTTACCGTCGCGCTCGCCAAAGACTTCGCCTGCAAAGCCGCAGCTACGGTCATGGTCGCCCAGGCTGCCAAGATCGACCAAATCACTCTGGAGGTGCCAGAGCAAAAGCCTACAGCTACAGGCTTGGACCCAAGTCCTGCTGTGAAGAAAGTTTGTCTCAGCCTACCCGACGCATCCAAGGAAGTCACCATTGGGGCCAACCTTGACCCCAAATAGGAATTCGCGCTCACCAGTTTCCTCAGGGACAACGCTGACATCTTCGCATGGAGTCCATCCGACATGCCCGGTGTCCCTAGGGAGCTGGCTGAGCACGCCCTTGAAGTAAACAAGACTGCATGACCTATCAAGCAAAAGCTCCGCAATTTGCAAAAGATAGAAAACAGGCTATAGAAACCGAAGTCTGCAAGCTCTTAGCTGCAGGATTTATTCGCGAATGTAAACACCCGGTTTGGCTCGCAAACCCGGTTCTTGTACCCAAGAAGACTGGAGGATTAAGGATGTGTATCGATTACACCAACCTTAACAAGCACTGCCCCAAGGATCCCTTCCCTCTTCCTCGCATCGACCAGGTCGTGGATTCCACGGCTGGTAGCGTTTTACTATACTTTCTCGACTGCTACTCAGGTTATCATCAGATATCTTTGAATCCCGACGACGAAGATAAGACGGCGTTCATAACGTCCCATGGCATCTACTGCTACAAGGTCATGACTTTTGGCCTGAAAAACGCCGGAGCAACGTATCAGAAGGCGATCCAAAAATGTCTGAAGTCGCAGATCGGGAAGAACGTCGAAGCCTACGTCGATGATGTGGTCGTCAAGACCACCGAGGAAGACCAGCTGATCGCCGACCTCGCCGAGACCTTTGCCAACTTGCGGGAATTTCAGTGGAAGCTCTACCCGACCAAGTGTGTCTTCGGTGTTCCCTCCGGATTGCTCCTGGGCTTCATGGTCGGACACCGAGGCATTGAAGCCAACCCCGTGAAGGTAGACGCAATACGCAACATGGCCAAACCATCTTGCAAGAAAGACGTCATGAAGCTTATAGGTATGATGGCGGCTCAAGGTCGTTTCATCAGCAAGCTCGGCGAGAAAGGTTTGCCCTTCTTCAAGCTATTGAAGAAGGCAGATAAGTTCGTATGGGATGAAGAAGCACAGAAGGCTTTCGAGGCTCTCAAAGAGTCCTTGACCACACCTCCAGTCATGACACCACCTATAGCAGGGGAAACCCTCCTACTCTACATCTCTGCCACCACTCATGTGGTCAGCACGGTCCTCGTTGCGGAACGAGAAGAAGAAGGGCAGGCCTATCCTGATCAACGACCTGCGTAGTACGTAAGCGAGGTCCTGGCCAACGCTAAAACACGGTATTCGCAGCCTCAGAAGTTGCTCTATGCACTCCTGATCACGTCGAGAAAGCTTCGCCACTACTTCCAAGCCCACAAGATCACGGTGCCTTCGTCGTTCCCTCTAGGAGAGATCATCCGCAATCGTGACGCCAACGGCCGCATCGTCAAGTGGTCGGTAGAGCTTGGAGAGTTCGACATCGAGTTCTGCCCCAGGCAGGCAATCAAGTCACAGATCCTCGCTGACTTTGTGTCGGAGTGGACAGAAATCCAGATGCCCCCTCCCAAGGAGCGGCCTGAACACTGGATAATGTACTTCGACGGCGCCCTCAACCTCGAAGGCGCAGGAGCAGGTGTGCTACTCATCTCTCCCCAGGGAGAGCAGCTCAAGTACGTCCTACAGATACACTACAAAGCCTCCAACAATGGAGCAGAGTACGAAGCTCTAATTCATGGGCTCCGCATAGCAGTGTCCCTTGGCATCAAGCGACTACTGGCTTTTGGCGATTCCAAGGTCGTCATCGAACAAGTCAATAAAGAGTGGGATTGTGTCAAAGACACAATGGACGCATACTGTGCTGAGATCCGCAAGTTCAAAGGCCACTTCGAGGGGATTGAATTTCAGCACGTACCGCGAAACAATAACGTCGCCGCCGACGTACTTTCTAAACTAGGCTCCCGGCGAGCCCTAGTCCCGGCAAGCGTGTTCGTCCAAGACCTACGAAAACCTTCGATCAAGCTGCTGGATCCAGATAATCCAGACCTAGCTCAACACGACCAAATTCCAGCACCTCCCTGTGACGTGCTGATGACAGAAAAGGAGGATGATTGGCGCGAGCCTTTCTTAGCCTTCCTACTTGACCAACGAGTCCCGGACCACAAGGCAGAATGAGAGTGTATCACACGACGAAGTGCTAACTATGTCATGATTGGTACCGACCTCTACAGAAAAGCCGCCTCCACTGGCGTCTTGATAAAGTGCATCCTGCGATCAGAAGGGATTCAGCTCCTGGCTGAAATCCACGATGGAGAGTGTGGCTGCCACGCGGCATCCGCCAATCTGGTCGGTAAAGATTACCGATCTGGTTTCTACTGGCCCACGGCCATGGCTGACGCTAAAGACCTCGTAAAAAGGTGCAAAGGATGCCAATTCTTTGCCAAACAGCAGCACCTGCCAGCTCAGGCCCTGCGCACAATTCCCGCATCATGGCCCTTCGCCATGTGGGGCCTTGACTCAGTGGGACCGTTCTGAACCACCCCGGGCGGCTACAGGTATATCCTCGTGGCCGTTGACAAATTCACAAAGTGGATTGAAGTCAGACCTGTTGCAAAAGTCAAGTCGGAAGAAGCGGCCAAGTTCATACAAGACATCACACATCGCTTCGGTGTGCCCAATAGGATCATCACCGACCTTGGGACAGCCTTCACAGGCTCTGCCTTCTGGGATTTCTGCCAAGACAACATGATCGACGTCTACTACTCTTCGGTTGCCCACCCTAGGTGCAACGGCCAGGTCGAACGTGCCAATGGCACGGTTCTTCAAGCCCTCAAAGAACGTATCTTCGCTGACGCTTCAAACTACGCTACACGATGGTTAGCCGAGCTACCACATGTAATCTGGGTCCTAAGGATCCAAGTCAGCACTCCTACAGGCTTCTCTCCCTTCTTCTTGGTCTACGGCTCCGAAGCCATCCTACTTACCGACGTCACCTTCGGAGCTCCACGCATACAATTCTACGAGGAGGGAGAAGCCGAGCAGACTCGTCGTGTCGACCTCGACAGCCTCGAGGAACAAAGACTGGCTGCCGCCATGCATCAAGCTCGTCACGACCAGCAACTTCGTCGATACCACGATCGCAACGTTAAAGAGACATCCTTTAACGTGGGCGACCTAGTCCTAAGACGTATCCAGAAGACAGATGGCATGCATAAGCTCTCTTCCCCTTGGGAAGGACCCTTCATTGTCACCGAAGTCATCAGCCCATCTACATACCGCCTCTAGTGGGGCGATGGGCAAGGTGTACCCAACCCTTGGAACGTGGAGCATCTACGACGATTCTACCCGTAGAATAGTTTTTTTTAACAGCTACGTATTTTTCGTCTCTGTACTTTTTCAGCTTCAATAAATAATAGTTAAAGCAGTCATCTGCTGTGTCTTGAGCTCTACCTTCTCCTCTCTCATGTCTTCAACCCTCCCCCTCGACATGCTCGGGGGCTTGGCTAAAGCCAACATAAGGGTCGCGAGACCCGGGGGTTAAAATTTCGGATCCTCCCCCTTGACATGCTCGGGGGCTTGGCTCAAAGCCAACCTAAGGGTCAATCGACTTGAGGACATTATCCCTCATGACTACCTGCCTTGTGTTACTGCGAGCCTGCTTGGTCGTAATGGTTGCTAAACCTGAGTACCAGACTCCCTCCCGCGCGCCGACCTCGCGTAAGCCTCCCTGCTGAGCCGTGGAGGTCAGTAAGCCAGCCTCTCCGTGAGTAGTGGTCAGCGGGATATGCTATAAGAAGTCGTCACTTTGAAGACTACCAAGTTCGTGCAAACACACAATAAGTATGTCATGCAGGCAACAAAGTAAGGTTTCATCAAATGATATTTTTACATAGCTGAGAGGAGGAGGAGGTACAGCTCCTAGACTAAGACTACTCTTCGCCGTCGTCGCCTTCATAGTCAAGAGCATCCATCACCGCCGTAGCGGCATCGTGCACTTCAAGCTCCAAGGCCTTGAGGTCTTTCGTCGTATCAGAACTCTCCCTGACCTTGACCATGTCAACCTCAGGGTAGTGCAACTTCGCCCGCACTAACGCCTCCGTGGCCGCCGCCAAGCTTGTCGCCCTCAGCAGGTCGAGAAGCTTCTCGGGTATTCCTATGAGACGGTCAAGAGCAGACTTGGGTTCCTCCCCCTCGACCTGCGATGCTATCATGTCCATCGCATAATGGGCAGCGTTCTTCAGGTCGTTCAGCTCCACCTCTTGCCCTGCAATGATCACTTGGTCATTCTGCAATGACTTTAAAGCTACCTCGAGGCTGACCTCGAGATCCTGCCGAGCCTGTTTCTCATAAGTCAGCTTTTGAGTTACGACCAACTCACTGTCTATCTTCTCCTTCATCACCCGATTGAGCTCGTTGGCGCCAGCATCGGCCTCTCGCAGGGTTACCTCCAAGCTTCGAACCCTTTCTTTGGTGTTCTTCAGGTCGTTCTTGAGGTCATCCTCACACCTGTGAAAATCTGCAACACACCGATGTACTCCAAAGATCACACCCCCAGCAGCACATTACAACAACGGTGAAAAACCAATAAGCAAAAAGCCTTACCAGCGCTTGCGGTGTTAAATTGCGTATTGGCCTCCTGGGTCTTGTGCCTCTCCTCAGCCAGCTCGTCTTCAAGCTTCTTTTTGTCTGCCGCTGCCGCCTCATGGACCTGCTTGAGCTCCTGCTCAAGCTCGACCACCCGCAGCTGCGTCGCCGCAGCATTCCTCAGCAGGTCGGCCTTGCCCTTCGCACGATCAGCCAGCGACTGCTCCAAGGAACCAGGTCATCAAATACAAGTTTGAAATTATGCCTTCACAAATAGCGCAGGGGAAAGACTTACCGTCAACGCTTCGTTAAGCGTCAAGATCGCGTTCCGGACCGCCCGCATATCCTCATTATCATCGAAGATATCCTCCTGCCAAGGAGTACCATTCCAGTCAACCTCTCTACGTCTCAACGTTGGCCCTGTCGATGGCGAACTCGGTACCTGCGCGCCGGATGTTTCTAGATTCTTTGGCGGCTGCTCGAGTTGAATCGGGTCCCCAGTAAGGTCCTGATCCGACGTGCTGGGCACCGCATTGATAGGGTCCACGTCGATGATCGGGGGAGAGGTCGACGCTCTGACGTCGCCCACAGAGCCCTGTGCCCCAGCGTCAGCAGCAGGCGGCGGAGTTGCTGTCCTGGCGTCGTCAACTAGGGTCCGAGCTTCGACCTCATGGTCATCCGACCTGGTTCGGGAAGGAGACCATTGATCGCCCAGAGCACGCTAAGGCTGGACAACCGGCATGCCGCCGTCTTCATCAACAAAACGCAAAGAAAACAAACAACCAACATAGACCAAGACATGAGCAAGTTTCAGAAAAATGACCCTACCTCACAGTAGCTGGGGCGCGTAACTTAGGCCTGAAAGGCTGCACTTTCACCGGCACAGGCATCCTCGCCTGCGCTCCTGCAGCAGCCCGCTGCGCCTCCATCCCTTGACGGAGGTCGTCCTCCGTCGTTTTCTGCGTCACTTCCCGCTGCCTCTTGGCCACGGGACTCAACGACCTCCTCGCCGTCCGGTCTTCAACAACCGGTGGGTCATCGGTGACCTCATCTTCATCGGAATCACCGGCGTCCCGACCGCCGGTGGAGGCCTCGTCTTCCTCTTCCTCTTCTTCTTCTTTTCCGCCTCGAGCTTGGCGGTCTTCGTTGCTTCGACTTTCGCAGCAGCTGTCGAGACTGACTGCTTTGCCGCCGCAGCCTTGGTCCTGCGCTTGGGCTTCGCGGCGCTGCTCGCCTCTTGCTGATTCGTGGCATCATCACCGACCTCCGGGTCAGTGTCTTCATCAGCTTCCACCGACGAGTCGGACTCGTAATTCTCCAGTAGCCTAGCTGCTGGAGGTTGATACTTATCCGACCTCAGCTTCTGACGAGGTTCTTCGCCTTCGGGAAGAGGTGCTGGGCACCAAAACTGCCTCTCCTGGTCCTATGACAGATAAAGACCAAACGAGTAAGAACGACGTACACAAAGAAATAGAGCAAATGACCTAGTAAGTCCCAGGACTCACCGGGTCAGCTGGTCGGCTCAACGAGTATGCCTTTGGGCACTTCTTGATCCGTGCCTTCCCGACATAGATCTGTGACACCCTGGCCGCCATCTCCTCCTTGGGGACTTTGCAGTTGACCTCATGGGTGGGGTCCGATTGCCCCCAGTACTCGTACACCGGGTGCACCCGATCCTTGATCGGTTGGATCAGGCGCCGGCAGAAAGACCTAGCGACGGAACCTCCTGTCACACCCCTCTCCTTGAGGTCGGTGACCAGTGCAAGAACCTCCTTGACATCGTCCGTCTCGCGCGAAGACAACTGCAGGTCCCACTCCGGTATCTTCACGGGCTTGTGCCCAGTTCGCTTCGGGAATGCCGGCTTTTGATCAGCAATGTAGAACCAATCCGACCTCCACCCAATGGTGTTGTCTGGTAGGTCCGTGTCAATCCACTCTGACTTGAGGCCCGACCTCAAGCAGAACATTACAGCCCCTACAACACCGGCACGCTTGCCGGTGGTCTTCACACAGAAAAGATGCCTCCACAGAAGGAAGTGAGGCGATATCCCTAGATACGCCTCACAAAAATGAATAAATGTCGACACTACAGTGATGGAGTTCGGGACGAGGTGTACCAGCTCCAACTTGTAGTAGAAGAGAAGACCTCGGCAGAAATCCCCGACGGGGATATGGAACTCGCGCTTGAAGAAGGAACCAAAGACGACCTGCTCCCTGACGTCTTCCGTCGGGAAAGCCTTGCCCGTCGGCGCCTTCCACTCCACTTCAGCCTTAGGCCTCAACAGCCCGCGGTCCACCAGTGCTTGAATCTTCGTCTCCGTCATCGTTGAAGACTCCCACACCGTCTGCGGGTCGGGA
Organism: Cenchrus fungigraminus; assembly: GCA_036936925.1. NCBI lineage: Eukaryota > Viridiplantae > Streptophyta > Magnoliopsida > Poales > Poaceae > Cenchrus > Cenchrus fungigraminus. Next base: position 66,326,492 of record CM072773.1, read on the forward strand.
ATCTTATGGGCCGGCACCGCCATTTCTCGAGCTTGAATGGATCTGGATCTAAATGTCGCTAGGGTTTTGATGCGCATGCGCGGCGGCGCAGGGCACGGATAGCGGGGCTGGTAAACGGCCGGCTAGAGATGGTGGCGGATTGGGGAAGTTAGGGCAGAGAATGGATGCGGAACTGTGGCGGCTGAGGCGTGGTGGCTCTGGCAGTGACGACGACTGGAGGAAGAAGATGAAGCGTGCTGTCAACGATGGTCCCCGCTGCTCTATTTGTACGTGTCCCACCGGGTCCGCCCGTTGCGGCTCCTTCCACAGTACTGAGCTTGCCCTAACGGCTCTAGGTCGATAAGTTCGCGAGTTGATCACACCGGATTTTGCGTCAACAGATACTGCAGCGACCTGAACCCCGGGTTTAGGTCGTGGGGAACGTCAAGAAAATTAGGTCGTCCTAATAAACAACATTTTGAACTTCATAGGGTTGATTGGCCCCCCAAAATCATGACATTTAGGTCTTTGATGAATCAATTCGTCAAATCGATCAGTGCATGACAGAAGAGAGCGAACATCAAACGGGTCCTCCGAAGGTACACAGGTCGCCTGCGACCTTATTGGATCTAGAACCTGGCACAAAAATATAAACGTACTCGAAGACCTGATCTACCTAGAGCAATCCTTGAGGCGTACTCCGATACAGTAGAGCACATCGCAAGAATTCTTCTAGCCTCAGGACCTCGATAGTGGCCTTGCGGTGAACAACTGCACGACACTGCACGTAGTTGGGCACACTTTGTGCCTGGCTATGGAATGCAGATATGAGCTTGCTCTTCGGTGCGGACTGCAGGCCCTCGACGAGCACCACATGATCGTCGGGGACTTACAGCTTCACCTCGGGCCTCTACAGCATCACCTACAAACTCTACCTGGTACCACGCAGAGGCACGGTACAAAGAGTGGGGGTGTTGCCTACATTTCGCAAGAGTTCTTCTAGCTCCAAGCTTCTACAAACACAACATCCTATCATATGGTGGACGGACACATGCCCATGGCATGGCCTCAAAACTACTCTGCAGCTTCATAGCTCAGCAGTGCTCGGTGCTTGCCTCCGTCAAGCTTCACGGTGCTATTTATAGCTAAAAGCCAGGACCCTGGGTAGCTGGCGAAGTAATGACACTGAAACCACATGGGTCCAGTAGCCCTGTGGGCATGTGAGTGATTAAAGGCGACAACTTTATACCTGTCTCGCGACGTCTTTGTCGCTAGTGCATCGATGATGCCTGAGCCCGCCGCAGAATCACATGGCTACAGTGCGCTCCTCGATTCGTGGGTAGTTTGTCGTTTTCTGGGTGGCAAGGGAATCTCCGACCACTGTAGACCCGTGACCCTGCAGTCTACAGAAAAAGGACAAAGCCTGACCGTGTGTTAGAGGGCCCAGCGCCTAGCTACATCTCTATACAACGACGACTGAACGACCTTCCTCTACGACCTGAAGTTTTTATTTGCACCCGCTAGGCTCTGCGTCCTGATGCACCCGCTATGGCTCTGCATGTAAATGGACCTATTCCAATCAGCCTATATTTCTGTTTCCTGAGCAGAATGGTCATAGGTTCGATTGAAGACTTTCCAGGGTAGGCGTGCCTCGCTGCTCTGCCAGATCCGTCTGGGCGCCTGGAGACCAGATTCATCACATTTACGATTTTCGACGGGCCCCCGTGGTCGGTGTGCCAATTGCTGAGGTCGCCAATACCTTAGTGCCATGGCTCTGCTGGATGGTCAGCAGCTATGTTGGTCGTCTGGGCACCAAAATGACCTCCCTGAGGTCGGTGTGCCTTAATACCTGGGTCTTGCAACACCTCGGTATGTTTTCGGTTCTGCCAACCTAGTTGGGCGCCCCGGATGCGTGACCTTCTGAGGTCGGTGTGCTCTCGTAGCCCTGCCAGTCGGCTCTGGACACCCAGGATTTTACGTCGGGAATGAAGGCCTCCCTGTGGGGTGCGCGCCTAATGACCCTGCCAAGTATCTCCAGGTGCTTGGGCGCTTTTTGATTTGAGACCTTCTTGAGGTCGGCATGCCTCGGGTGGCTCTGCCAGACTCTTTGCAGCAATGCAGGATATCTGGGTGTCTGTACACTCCATTTGTTCAAAAATCAACATCTTCCTATAGCTTCATCGTCGACCGTTTTGACCACTACAAAAGACCTCTTCATGTGTCGCGCATTTTAACATCTTGCCGGGTATCCTCGGATACTGGGCATAGTTGATTTGAGGCCTCTTTGAGGTCGGCACGCCTACAAGGCCTCCCTGAGGTCGGCCCTGCCAGACTCCTGGCAGCTATGCTAGGAGATCTGGGTGTCTACACTTCGTTCGATCAAAACCATAACTCAGTTTTCTTCTCTTTTATGAGCATCAAACCAGCCATGCTGTCCGCTTCAATGCTCGGGGACTACTCTACGAGTGCGTCTTCGACGCCCTCTTAGTTTTCCCTCGTCGTACCGACCTGTTGCGAAACCTATTTCTCATCACGTCGTTACTCGACCTACCTTCTTTCTCTTCTCTTTCTTTTTTGGATCATCATACCGGCCATCCTGCCCGCCACGATGCTCGGATACTACTCTATGAGTGCGTCCTTGACGCCCTCTGAATTTTTTCATCATCGTTTCGATCTATTGGAAGTCTGCTTCCTATAGGTCGTCACTCGACCTCCCTTCGTTCGGCAAAGACTACAAACAGGTCGGCTGCCAAGCTGATTTGTTCTTTTTTGACCGACGTGCATGCTATTCGACCTGTCGATAGCTCCACGACTTCGTCATGACCTTTCTAAGGTCGCTGCGCATACACCTCGCTCGGGGGCTTGTGAGACATGGGTACCCCTGGGTCCCCACCGACCAGTCTCACGGCCGTCCCCGACAAGTGGGTCCGGCCTACCAGAAGACCCGCCGACCTGTCAGTGGGCCCAACCGACCTAGTTGGTGACCCACACGACCTCCTGAAGACCTTCCAGAAGATTCCCCAGACCTCCTTATCCAGAACGACTTCAAGACTTGGCGTGCAAGACAAGACATCAGTGGATTTCGACCAAAGCAGATCGACGGATATGGCAAGTGTCGTAGTTAGCTAGATTCAGGTCTCCTGGTCGTGTCCGACCTGGAGTCTGGGAACCGACCTTGTCCGCTGGCCAATATAAGGCGGGCAGGGCGTCCCCTTGTATCAATACGCAATCCTCAAGCAATCTACACCAATAACTGGACGTAGGGTTTTACTCTCCGGAGGCCCGGACCAGTATAAACTCGCCGTGTTCTCCGTGTTCCGTGTGCTCATGCGCAACCATCGAGTTCTTAGCCTTAGATTCCACCTCGCTGAACAACTAAACCACATGGATTAACACCCCCGTGAGCTGTCCAGATCTCACCATCTGACACGGCTAGTCAGCCGATTGTAAGTCACAAGATAGAACAAGAGCAAATGACATCAGCCATGAAAGCATCTGCAGTCAGAAGTTATGCTGCTAAACTCCAAGAGGAATACAATGAGGCTATGAATCAAGCTGCACTCTTGGAAGCAATGACAGATCCTCCTCTGTTCTCTACACCACAATATCAAGAGCAACAGATCCAGGATTTTTCAAATATTCAGTATGTACAACAGCCGATTGCTCCACAAACAAGCCAGGCGAATCAGGGTTTCTCGGCTGGACAGTTACTTCAAGGAACATCACATAGTGTTGAGATCCCAAGGCAATATTGGTCTCCTCCTAATCCTTGAGTTATCCAGCCGATTGTTCAGGAGCATCCAAGAACGACTGTGGTAACTTCAGGACAGCAATATCCTTCGGTAGGTCCTCAGCCGATTGATTAGAAAAGTCTGATGGCTAAAGTTACAAATATGCTGCAGAATCAATTCGGGTTAAAACCAAAGCAGCAAACACATATGTATTGGACACCGTACCCTGCATCCTTTGATCAGATCTCGTTCCCTCAAAGGTTTAAGGTGCCCGACTTCACTAAGTTCACTAGCCAAGATGACACCTCCACCATTGAGCATATTACTCGCTTCATCATCCAGTGTGGGGAGGCAGGAACAAACGAGTCATTAAGGATAGGGTTGTTCTCATCCTTGCTGTCAGGGCCAGCCTTCGCCTGGTTTACATCGCTCCCAGCCAATTCAATGCAGAGTTCAGAAGATTTGGAAAGGCAGTTTCATGGGTACTTCTTCTCGGGGATTCATGAGATGAAGCTTACTGATCTTACTAGCTTAATGCAGAGGAACGATGAATCAGTACCTAACTTCATCCAAAGGTTCAGAGAGATGAGGAATAAATGCTACAGCTTATCTCTGAATGATAAACAATTGGCAGAGTTGGCTTTTCAAGGACTCTTACCATCTATCAAAGAGAAGTATGCCTCACAAGAGTTCGAGAACATCAGCCAGCTTCTCCATCGGCTAAGTCATGAGAACACTCGGTCATATGAACCTAGGAGGAACTATCAAAAACGAGAAGCCTATGTAGATTGCTCTGATGATGAAGAAGCCGAAGTTGATTTGACTGAGTGGGTACCAAACAGGAAGCCTATTGCATGTCCCTTCGGCAAGAAGGAACCTGAGAAGTTCAGTTTTGACAGAACCAAAGTTGACATGATATTTGATCTTCTCCTCCAGCAAGGGCAGATTAGGCTTTCACAAAACCATACTATACCAAGTGCTGAAGAATTAAAGAAGATCAAGTACTGCAAATGGCACAATGCCACATCTCACAACACTGATGAGTGTAAGGTGTTTCATTAACAGATCCAAAGTGCAATAGATCAAGGAAAGCTGAAGTTTGAAACACCTTCCAAATCAAGAAAGTTGATGAAGATCGATCAACACCCTTTTCCTACCAACACGGTTGAAGTAACCAAACCAATGGTGTTGATATCTGAATCGGCTAAAAATAATAGAACCATTGATCCCGAAACTCAGATAACAGCTGAAGAGGCCAAAGAGAAGGGATTGTTTGAAGAAGGAATCAATTTAAATGGCTCTAAACAGCAAGTTACATCGCAAGTTCTTATGAGCAAGTTCTAGCGCCAACAAAAGCAGATCAAAGAAAAGGAAGAATTGGCAAAACGCAATGCAGGTCACTAAAGATGTCCATTTTTTAGATACTGCTAGGAAGAAGGGATCAAGCATCCAACATCTGACAACTATCCAGAATGCGAAGGCTTTTATTCAGAAGGACAGCCATCTAAAAGGCCTTGTTTTGATAATAGTGACAAGGGGCCCATTAATCAAGATCGGCAAGAGCACCATAGCCGACGCGTCTCAGTATATGATCAGCTGGGGGGCAGAGTAAGCGTATATGATCGGTGGGGGGCAAGTGCCAAAATAGTCAACCCAGTCGGCTAGAAGATATGGCTGACAGCAGGGTTCCTGATGAAGACATATTGGCCCGAGATCCAGAAAGGTGTAACGATGAATATAAGGACAAAAGCCAACATGAACCCCATCAACCTAGGTGGTGCCCAGAAGGATTGACCAAGTCTCCGAAGAGAAGGATCCAATGATTGCAAGTAGTAGAACAACAAGAAGAGATGGAGAAGGAAGCACTTGATAAGAATAAAGTCCGATCCCAAATCTGGCGACTGTTGACGTTTGATTATCATTGCAAACTTCGATCTGCAAGCGTACGGATCACATGGGACCCTTTTTCCCTTAAGTGTAAACCCAAGGTATCCAATCCATCGAACATGTGCAATGCAATATTCAATCCAATAAAGCGAGAAAGCACTTTGTTCGAGAGAGGTTTGAAACGCATCTAATCTACTAAACATGAGAGGTAGCGAGAGAAAGCAAAGAGATAACCGATCTAGAGAGTCTAGATCATGCCTTTGTTGTAGTTCCAAGCGAGAGATGAAGATAGCAATGCGAATCTCATAAAAAGCATATTTAAACCGTGGCCTCCGTTCCAATCCTCAAAGGCACCTACAGTACACGTGATCAACATCCTGTCACGATGTCCCGCTTATTGTGTAGGTGAACCTAAGAGCACGTTCATGAGGAACATGTTGAAAACACTTTGTCGATCGGGTATGCACCTCTAGCCACCGCGTCTACAAGAGCACCCTAAGTAATCTATCTTAAGTATAGATTGAGGAAGAAGCAAAACCAAGAGATGACAAAACCGTAGAGAAGGCACTTCATCGCTAGAAATCAGATTCATAAAGACTTCACCATGCATGATTCATGAACAAGATCACAACCAGGATCCTACCTTGATCTTGATCCTAGTTTCGAAACTCCGACGTGGTCTTCCATGCAAGGTTCCCACGTCGGCTAGGGAAACCCTAGACAACTAGCACAACCCTCCTCTCCGAGATGGTGTCCCTCTAGCTTCTCTGCTCCTCGGCGGCGGATGACGAATGACTTGATGCGTGGCTCTTTGCACAGGGACTATAAATAGCCCGAAGGGGTGCTAGGTCAAAGGGGGTGACGAACCGAGCCCGGAATAGGCTGGGCCGGCCGGCCTAGGCCCATTTCGGCCTGTTTCGTCTCCGGTTTTCTTCAAGACGCTTCTCGTGTTTTCTTGATTATTTGCCGAATTGCATGTGGGTCCTTGACGTCATTTTCCTCACGGTTTAGATAAGGGTGCTTGGCGGATGAACTCCCGCATCTTCCGTCTAGGTCCTCGATACTTCTCCGCATCACGCTTTAGTCCTTGGCTCATTTGGAGTCATGTTCATCTTGTGTCTTGGCTTGTGCCGGGGTTCATGATCTTCTTGTAAAACCCTTAATGAACTTTACCCGGAAGTCCTCATTTAGGCTCATAATCCCTATGTAAACAATAAACTCCAAAAACCATGCACGAGTGCGAACTTGACATATAATGGGGGTTAGGATTGTTAGTGTGAATATCAAATTAATACCAACATTGAAGGTAAACTCATGGCTAGGTTGACGGAAATCGACCACCAACACCCCCCATGCTTAAACATTGCTCGTCCTCGAGTAAGCCTTCAATGGATATCAGTGTTGCCTTTCAATGTTCATACCCTGCACTGGATCATACATGAGAAAACATAATGCTCTCTAAATTTATATTTGTTAAAGATTCATAATGTAACTAGCCTTCATCCCTACGAAGGGTGGATATCAATTAAGCTCTTCCCACAAGAAGTTAATCATGCTCCCAAATTTTAAATGAATCTCAGAAATTTTGAAATGAAGTGCAATATGAAGAAAAAGAGCTAAACCAAGTTCAAAAATTTAAACCTCCTTGCATCTTGCTCATGAACTCTCATGTCATCAAGTCTCTCAAGCCTAATTGTTCTACTCGTTTCCCCTCTCAAAATATATATAAGTGGAAGGCTTTATAGGAGCTTTTGGGAAAAGTTTAGTCCTACCAAGATATTATAATCGAGATATTATGAAAACAAGACAAGCTTCTCATGGTCTTGCGGAGACTCGTCAAAAAGGTCATTAGAAAAATAATGTTATCAAGGAGGGGGGAGAGAAAATATACACACTTTGAGATAGGTGGACATGTGCAAATGGCAAAGGGTGATCCCGAGGCACAAACGTAGTCCTCGTTATCGGATTGCACATGGTTGGAAACATGAGTATGGGTCTTGATCTTGAATCCTCTTAAAATTCCAAATGCATCTAGAGAGCCGGGAAGCTTTATTATTTTTTCTTTCTCTTTTATATATATATACACATATTTTTTTCTTTTCTCCTTTTTATTTATTTCTTTCTTCTTTTTTTCTTTCTCTTTTTGTTATATACTCCCTTTGAACTCTAGATTGCATTCTACCTACCTCCTTGGCAACTCCCCCCATGCTTAGATGATTGCACGTCCTCGGGCAAACAGATGGCGAAATATTGGTGCCAAGGTAGGTACTAAAAGTCCTATATTTTCCTGGAGAGAAACACTTGAAATCTTCTAGGGATCCTTCACGCAACTTTATGTCATCTTGGAGGTCTCCCGAAATTATACTCCAATCTTCAGCACCTTCATTCTTGTGATCTTCCTCGAAATATTCATCCATACTCAAGAATTGGGTTGTGGTCAAGGAGGTAAACACAAAAAAGATGTTTTCGGTTTGTGGGTGGATATCCGGCGAGGTTTGCAAAATTCACAATGTGGAAACTTACAATGCACGGATAGAAAAGGCTAGCATAAAGATAGATACGCAAAAATGGAATGACCAACTTCTTAGACTCGGGCCAGAGAAATCAAGCCTTGAATCAATGCACTCAAAAATAAATCTTGTACACTAAGGTTTTTGCACTCAATCAAATATAAGGCTTTGGATAGGTTGAGCAACATGCAAGAGGTATTAATGACAAGGTTAGCATTACTTTTAAGGACAAAAATAAATCATCTTTAACCCATCCAAAATTGAGAGCATGAGAAAAACTATGGGTCTCATCTTTATCGTAACCTCCGCAAAGGATTAAGCTAGCATTTAAATTAATTTCAGATTTGCATTTAAGAGAGCACTAGCTTAATCATGCATAAAACAAGTACAAAGTTGAGCAAAGCAGCAATGGTCATCATATATCAACTTGGCACAATTTTCCATCCATATTAAAGATGATAAACCGATGGTGAAACTTATTCATAGTGATGGAAAACAAAAACTACTACTACCACACATATGCTGAAAATAAAAACTGAAAATGCTACGCGTGCACAAATTTGCACACAAACTGAAAAATAAAGGAAAGGAGAAGGAAAAATCATACCAAACTTGAAAGCATTATTTCTTCTTCCTTCCTTCACTCTTCCTTCGGTGATTGATCCTTCGTTTTTATTATGAAACCAAGCTTGGAGTGCCTCCGAGTATATGGTGGTGTCGAGGTCGAACGGGTGGCTCCTCCGTGTGCCCTTGTGGTTCGGTGTACCAAATGGACGAGCTTCGTGTACTCCTCATCCTCTAAGGATCAGCGTGTTACTCCTCGGTGGTGCCACGTCCTCCTCCATGCTTCATGGGGACTCAGAGATAGAGTGCCTCCGCGAAGAGCTTGATGGCACCTCTGACGATGATGATCGTGTCTTCCTTCCGAGGATGATGTTCATGGCCTCTCTCATCGTGCCTTGCCCCACAAAGTCACAAACAACTCCCCCAGGGGGTTTCTCACCGGTGGAAATACACAAAAAGAAAGCATATGGATTGACAAGAATTGTAATGATTTTTTAGGAATTTTTAGAGAAGGAAGTGAGGCATGAATTTTTTTGGGAGGTTTCTAGAACTTCTGGGCTATGAACTCAAGAACACGAACTAGCAAATGGATGAACTACTTACCAGACGAAGGGGAGCACCGGGGGCTGTTTGGAAGGGGCAGGCCGGCTGGTGAAGGACCGAATAGGCAACCTAGAGAGGGGGGGGAGTGAATGGGAGCTAATAAAAATTCTTCCCGAAGGATGAACTCGGCCTATACCCCCATTGCTACTCCGATCACTCGCACACACCAAAGAAGCTCTAGACTAGGCACACACAAGCCTACAAGTCCTAGAGACAAGCCTTGAATCAAAGCACGGAAGCGCAAGACAAGAATCAAAGCACTTAGCCAAATCTGTGAAGGCTAGGCGCGGACTGTCCGTGAAGTACGGGCGGACTGTCCACAGCACCTGGGCAGACTGTCCGAACTCCCTACGCGGACTGTCTGAAAACCCTAACAGAACCACCAGAGACGCACCGAGAAAATCGGATTGTCCGACTGAGCCACGCGGACCGTTTGCAAGTGTCGCGGACTGTCCGTGAAGGCCACGCGGACCGTCTGTCAAAACCACTAGAACCACAGCTCAAAAACTCGCCCACGCGGACCGTCCGTCACTGACCGGCGGACTGTCCGCAAAACCGCTTGCAACAAAACCCTAGGGGCGAAACGGATCAACACACGAACGCGCATGAACACGCGACGAACTGCGACGAACTGGACCCTCGTGGACTGTCCGCGCGTATCAAGCAGACTGTCTGCCACGCACGAACAGAACCAAAAACTGCTCGAGCTAGGGAGTCAACTCCACCTTTCCATCACCGGATCTCCCAAACAGCTAGAGCTCTTGAGACAAGATTTGGGGGAGATGAGAAGCGTCACAAGAGGAAGCTATGCCCCAAAAATATTGGCCTCTAACTCACTAAATCACCAGGAATCGCGGATCACACGAACCACCACCAGGAACTCGGGCTCCGACCAAAAACTCACGAATCGAAGGTGTTTCCCGGCGTTTGAGGGGTTAAGATCACACAGAAAGATGTGCAAGCCATCCAACCATGATCCCCTCAAAGAAATCCGAGACAAAACACCCTCAAATCCCCGAATCGAGCGAAGAACGAAACTCCCAAAAAATAGACCTGAAAATGACATGATAATCACAAAGAGCTAGGAGATCACCGCAACGCCGAATGTTTCCATACATCTAGAGGTTAGAGTCTATACAAGAATCTAGCCTAAGGAAAGCAGAGGAAAAGCAGCAGTCCAGAGTGATCTACCGGGGGAGGAAACCCTAGAGTCGAAGAGAGAGAGATTCCATCCACCTTTCCGCTATTTATACGAAGTCCACCGGAGGAGGCAAATGACCACGCTACCCCTACAACTCAAATAGAAGATACACACCCCTCAGGGGCAATATGGTCTAGTCTTCATCGAGCGGACACGCTTCCACCGCGGTCTTCCTTAGCATCGATGCAAACCCCACGATCACGCCATGTGCCCCCCACCTCGAAGCTTCCCGACGCTCCCGGATCACCGTCTCCGTCGCATCGGGCCTCTGGACTTGGTTTTGCGGCCCAAACCAAGAAACCGTCCACCGATGGTTTTGTGGGCAAACCAACAAACCCTGCGTGCAAGCTTCGGCCTCGATCTGCTACCTTGCACCGGCCCATGTTCACGACTTCAGCCCGCTAGTCTTGCACCGCACAGCTCGCACTTGACCCCATCGGCCTCCGGGTCCATCGAACTAAGCCTACTTGCCTCTCCATCACCCGGAGGCCGCCACGGCTAAGGCCCTTCGCGCTTGTTCTTCACCTGCTCCGACACGAGTCAAACCGCAACCTGTACCTGCACACTTAGCCAAGCATCAGTCCACACAACATTGTCAATCACTCATCACTAAGGAGCGACCCTCCACTGGTCTTCAGACACACCTGGTCCTCAATCTCCCCCTTGATGAGTGCATTGACAACACCCATAGTAACCATCATAGAGAAAAAGAAAAGAAAAACAACCACGAACACAAACCTCCAAGCAAGTGATCCAAAGCCAACAAATAGGCGAAAACAAGATCACTCGCTAGACCAAGTCTCGGCTCCCTAAGGCAAGAGCAACGGCTCAACACAACCGAGACAAACAAAGCTCACAAAGAGCACACCACAAAGCACAAAACTCAGGCAACCCAAAGGAGCTCCTCCTGCACAAATGCAAAACTCCCCCTGAGCAAATGCAACCTCTTTTCTCAAATTTCTCCCCACATGCACAAAATCTCACAAATGCATTCATATTCTCCCCAAAATCTCATACACATTCTCCTGCTTGTTGACAATGCATGAATCAAGATATCTTGAAGCTCTCCCCCTTGTTTTCATGAAAAATGCATGTCAAAGCATATACAATCTACCAAGCTTCTTAGATATACAAAGAGCACAGTAAAATGCTACAAATGAGACATAGAGCAAGCTAAGTAGACATGGTGTAGTTAGCGCATTGCCATCAAGAAAGTAGAGACATATAAGCCTGTGACATGGCCAAAAGCAATTTTCAAAAAGAAATATTCATCTCATGAGCAAGACCCTATCCATGGCAATTTGAGAAAAAATGAACTAGATCATATAAAGCTCAGACAAGATCACAAGTTCTCATCACAAGGTCATAGCAACCGCCCATAAGCTACTACATGTCATGTCAAAACCACCGAGCCATGTGTCTACTTCTTAAAATGAGACTTCTCATGGTAGACATCATGCAACATTTTAGCACCCAAGATATATACATTAAAACATAAAGACATGATTTAGAGCTCATTTTTCAAGGATAAGGCAATTCATACACCAATTTCATTTTCAAATTTAAACATGGTACATGAAATGCCTTTGCGGCAAAAAGAAGCTTATGCTCCTCCACAAGTGAAGATATGGGCTAAACATTTACCATGACAAATGGGTCTTTGACCCCAAGCAAAGAGAGCATGATACTAAAGCGCAAACTAAGCATGATATAGGCATTTAAGCACAAATTGAGCATAGACAAGTATCTACTCATGAGTGAAGCATTTTTAGCATTTTCAATAAAAAAGAAGCTATCACATCATGAACATAAGGCAATACCATCAAGAGCATAGAATTCACATCACCATTCCCAAAGCATACACATATCTCTCATATAGCACATCATAGTGATCAAAGTATATAAGAGAAGCTCATCGTAGCACAAATGATCCAAATATGGCTATCCTACCAGGTTTTGTACATAAAGGAAAGATGCATGCATGGAATGCAAGAAATGATACATATATCACATATATACACGAGAAGCTCCAATACCCAGCTAGAAAGGAAAACACACTCCAAGTTCACCACGCAAGCGTGTGAAGGTAACTTGGTCAAGTGGTTTAGTGAATATGTCGGCTAGCTGATCTTGGGTAGGTACATAGGACAAGGATATGTTCCCTTTCTCAACATTGTCCCTCAGAAAGAGGTATCTCACTTCGATGTGTTTCGTTTTGGAGTGAAGGACTGGGTTTTTTGCTACACTTATGGCACTGGTGCTGTCACAAAAGACTGGAACCTGTGAGCACTCCGCACCAAAATCACTCATAGTGTAGGTCAGCCATAGGAGCTGGGAACAACAACTAGCTGCGGCTACATACTCGGCCTCTGTAGTGGACTGGGCTACACTGGATTGGTTGCGAAATGTCCAAGAGACCAAAGAAGAACCAAGAAACTAGCAACACCCAGAGGTAGACATGCGGTCCAATCGACACCCAGCAAAATCAGCATCGGAGTACCCGTGAAGTCTGAGTGTCGAGGAGGTAGAATACCGAAGACCAAACTCAGGAGTGTAGTTCAAGTACCTGAAAATCCGTTTGACGGCTTGCCGATGTGACGTCCTCAATGAAGTCTGAAAATGAGCGCACAGACACACACTGAACTGTATGTCCGGCCTCGTCGCCATCAAGTAGAGGAGGGAGCCGATCATGCTCCGGTACTCCTTCTGGTCCTCGTGTTCGCCATCTTTATTCACGTCCAAAGCTGTAGTGGTACCCATCGGTGTAGTTAGCGGCTTGTAGTCGTTCATGCCAAACTTCTTCACCATGTCCCTGGTGTACTTCGCTTGATGTACAAACATCCCGTCCTTGCACTGCTTGATCTGGAGTCCTAAGAAAAACTGCAGCTCGCCCATCATAGACATCTCAAATTTCCTGCTCATGTCATCTGCAAATCTGGCAACAAGATCATGAGAAGAGCCACAAAAGATTATGTCATCCACGTAAATCTGAATAATCAAAAGGTCATTTCCATGCCTAAGGAGAAATAGGGTCTTATCAACTGTGCCCATCACAAACCCCTTGCTCATCAAAAAGCCTCTCAACCTACCATACCAAGCTCTCGGTGCCTGTTTCAACCTATAAAGCGCTCTCTGGAGTTTGTATACACGGTGTGGGTATTTCTCGCTCTCAAACCCCGGGGGTTGCCTCACATACACTTCTTCCTCTATCGCCCCATTCAAGAAAGCACTCTTCACGTCCATTTGGTACAACTTGAACCCTTTAGCCATGGCAAAGGCTAGAAGGATCCTAATTGCCTCCAAACGGGCCACAGGAGCAAATGTCTCCTCATAGTCTATACCCTCTTTCTGGTTGAACCCCTGAGGCTCCAACCCCGACTTGTTTCTTACAACCATCCCATTCTCACCTTCCTTGTTCTTCAACACCCACTTGGTACCTATGGGGCAACAATTTGGCGGTGGATCAACTAACACCCAAACTTGGTTTCTCTCAAAATTCTCCAACTCCTCATGCATGGAATTCACCCAATTCTCATCAGACAAAGCGTGTCGAATATCTTTGGGCTCAAATGAAGCGACAAATGCAGAGTGAGTGAAATGAGAAGTGTTCCTTAACCTCGACCGTGTAGTGCGTTCATGAAGGTCACCTATGATCGTCGTCGGTGGGTGATCCACCTGTACACGGCGTGGAGCCTCTCGCTTGGACACAATCTTCCCCTCAGCAGCAGCCTCCACTCGAACAACCTCAGTCGTAGTGGGTGTAGGGGATGGACCATCCTCAATCGTCGTCGTCGTAGTGGAAGTAGCGTGTACATGATCAACCACGGGAGCATCACCACCATCATCGTCTTCATCTCCATCTCCATCCTTCTCATCCTCAAAGATCCTCGCTCCAATCTCCTCGTCACCTGTACACTCAAAAGCAGAAGAGCTACAAGGCTGTGTCTCGTTGAAGGTTACCTCGCAAGTCTCCATGATTCGGTTAGTGTCAAGTTTGAGCACATGATATGCTCTAGAGTGAATCGCATAACTGAGAAAAATACCATCTGAACATCTAGACTCAAACTTATCCAACTTGCTCTTTTTCAGAATGAAACACTTGCAACTGAAAGCTCTGAAGTGACTCACCTTGGGTTGCCACCCATGCATCAGCTCATAAGAGGTCTTCTTCTTGAAAGCACGAAGGAAGATGCGATTTAAGACATAGCAAGCCGTATTGACCGCCTCGGCCCAGAAACACCTAGGAGTCCTATGCTCATCGAGCATCGTCCTGGCCATCTCACAATGGGTCCGGTTCTTCCTCTCCACTACACCATTCTGGCAAGCGACGTATGGAGAAGAATACTGATGATCGAGACCAAGATCACGGAAAAAGGCATCAAAATGAGAGTTCTTGAATTCCGTGCCATTGTCACTGCGTATAGCTCGAATGGCATCACCATGTCTCTCATTCTTCAGCCTCAAGATCAAGTCCCGAAGAAAGCCAAATATCTCGCTCTTATCCTCCAAAAAGAAAACCCTAGAGTACCTCAAAAAATCATCAACCACAACTAACACATACCACTTCCCACCCGCAGAGTGAACACGAGCTGGCCCAACCAAATCCATGTGCAACAACTCACAGGGTCGCTCGGTCATGACCGCAGTCAGAAGGGTGTGAGAAGCAGCAACCATCTTTCCATGCCGACAAGAAGCACAAACCAAATCCTTCTCGAATTTCAACTTAGGCAATCCTCGGACAAGGTCAAGACCACTCAAGCGGGAAAGCAACTCAAAGCTCAAGTGTCCTAACCTCCTACGTGTAACATCCCTGATGTTTATGCAACAATGATCACTATCATTAACAATGCTAAGCATCGTAATTAACTTGGTTGACTTGGTCAAACCCCTAACCTTTAGTCAAACCCCTCCAAACCAAGGTCAAAACCCTAAGACTCTATACCTTTCTTCGATGATCTAGCACGTTCTCCACTTTTCCTATAACAACTTCAAAATCGGCCAATATGATGTTGCTCATTTTTACATGGGACACATTTCATTCAATTGGCAACATTTGAAATTCAAAGTGGTAAAGCCCCTAAATCTTGGTCAAAGCTCAGGGACACTGTTTGACCTAACCGAGAAAAACCTGAACTTCAAGCCATTTTTGTTCAAAATCTGTGGGGAATTTCATAGGCCGGCCTTTACAAAAGTTGGAGCTGGATAGGAGATCTCCAACTTTGGTTTTTGGCGAATTTCGAGTTCAGTTTGAAATTTTTGAGTTTGCTTCGGTCAAACAGAGCTTCGCTGAAATGTTTTGGAGCACGGCACTCTGGCCGCGCGTATCCTGCCTGGGCATCCGTGCCCCTTGTGCCGGCTCCTGTGGGCCCCACCTACGCTGCCAGTGCCAGCTCGGCTAGCTGAGCCTCCCCAGGGTGCCGTCGGCCAGGTTGGCCCGCGACAGGTGCCCGTGCGCCGCGCGCCACGCGCCGCACCTGCACGTGCCTGCGCGCGCGCTGCGCATCGGCACCGCTTGCGCCCGGCCGATGTGCCGCTTGTGCGCGCGCGCTAGAGGCCATGTCCTCCCGCTGCTTTCCCGCCGGAGCCGCCGCCTATAAAAGGGCAATGCCCCACAGCGCCGCGCCGTCCTCACCCCGCTCCGCCGCCCGCCATTGCCACACCGCCGTGGAGCTCGCCTTCCCGCTCGACTCCGACGGCCGTGAAGCACCCTAGCTCCCTCCCTAGACCCCACCGTAGCCTCCCCCACCGCTTGTTGCCCTGGTCGTGCAGCCTGCTCACCGGAAGACTTGCCGCCTTGGCCGCTCTGCCCCTACTCTGCCGCCGGCGATCACCGGAGCCGCCTCCGAGCCGGCCAACACCCTGAATCAACCCTAGGTGCGCCTCTAGTCCTCCCCCGGCGCTCGCCCGGCCAAATCCGGCCCCACCTCGCTGCCGACGATCTCCGCCGCACTACCGAGGACCTTCTTGTGAACATCGAGATCTTTCCGAGGGCCTCTGTGTAAAAGCCAAGGGTGTTTCTGCAAAAAGATTCTTCCTTTTGAATCTCATTTTCCTGCATCTTGTAAATTCGATATCAAATCAAAGAAAAATCTTAAAAATTCAAACTCAGTTTCGTTGTGATCCTTATGACTAGACCAAACTTTTCTACAAAGGAAGATTTCAAATTTCTGTGTATACTTTAAATAATGTCGAATTTACCAATTTGGATAGATCTGAAATGATTTAAATTCTATGCATGATCTAAAGCTCAATTTTGTATATGTTGTTTGCCTTGTCATGTTGGTTTTATGGTCTAATTTTGGCACAAAGTTATTAAGTAGATATTTAATTATGAATTAAAGTTTATTTTCAGCAATGCTCCTGTTCATGATTTTTATAAATTAATCTGTTGATCTTCTGGACCCAATCTTTTTTTTATGATCCTGTTTAATGGTGTTGCACCCATGATAAATAGTAGAGATTTTTTTACAATGTTTTATAGGGTCAAGTAATTTTTGCATAAATTTAACTTTTCTTCATAAATTTAAAGTAATTTAAATTTTTTTGCTGAGTAAGTGCATATCTCTCCATGATTAGATGTTTTGCACCTCTACATGAGTTTCTAGGTCAAGATGTAGTATATATATTTTTGTATGATTTATTCTTGTTTTTAATGGTTAAAACTAGTTGTATTTTTCATGCTAAATCTATGACTTGGATTGATCTAAATTTTTGGCAGTAGCTCATGTATAGTATGGTGTGCCTCTCTGCAAACTTTCATGGTCATATTGTTTATATTTCTTCCAAAATGAATTTTTGAAGTAAATCAAACTTAATCTATGAATTAAAAGAAAATAGAAATCACCTTTGTTTACTTTCTAAATCATTTGGTTGAGCTTCACCAAATCACACCATGGACAGCACCCAATATTTTGGTGAAGAGAAATTAATTAATTAATTTAGATGTGCACACAATCCCCATAAAAAAAGGAGTTAAACCACGCACACATACCCCTTCCTTTGATAGGAAGAGTATGCTGGATATATCCTTATCCAGGTGATTGTGGTCACTCATGCACCCCATGTTTGCCCTTCAATTCTAAACTACATTCTCACTCCTCATTTATAAATACATGAAGTTAATGCATATGCATGTCGTGTAGAACTTCCGGACGGGAACTACGAGTTGGTGCCGGAATCCGAAGGAGAACTAGCCGAAGGAGAAGTGAACGTGGTGGTGGTGCAGCAAGACCCGAACCAAAGTTCGGAGGATTTCTCCACTGACTTTGCTAGTGAAGACAAGCCCTGGAGCATAACCCAGTTTTCTAACTTTTACATTTATGCTTGTCTATGTTTGTGCATTTACGTTTCAGGAGTTGAATTGAAACCCTAGATGCATGATCATTGGTTCCTATGCTCAATTACTAGCATGATAGGTCACTAGTTGCCATGCTCTAAGGACACGGTAAAAGTCGAGTGATGTTCGTCACTCGTGAGCTATAGGTCTCTTATGTTGGAATCATAAGATTTTGTTATATGGATATGCTCATGTGGTAAGAGCATGGGACCAGCTCCGGCCAGTAGGTCTGTGGTTAAGCGTTTGAACATACTAAACATTTACCGGGAATGGGACCGGTAAGCCTATTACCCGATTGTCACGGTAAGGGAACTTTAGTGTTACTACTCCTGGGTTCGTCCCCTGTTGCATCTTAATTGTGGTGCATGTGTGGGGTTGGGGAGGCGAGGCTGAACCAACCACCTTGTACCGAGGACTGTAGCCCCTGTTCCCAAATCGAGGATTGACGCGGACCGCCTGGTTGGTGCATACCCCACCCCCTTTGGTTTCTAGTTGGTTGTTTTTGGGTTGTGCATTCTCCTGTGTGTTTAGGTCCACCTTGCACCGATCGATCGTCGGCCTCTCACCGTTACCCGAGATTGCTTAACCATACACTCTATGTCCCTTAATGATGGAATTGAGAAGTAATTTGGATATATGCTTAATCGTTTGCACAACTTATGCTTGCAATAGTTACTTACTTAGTAATGGATACTCAACTAGAACTTTGAGCTAAAATTTGAAAGTAAGGACATAATGTTTGTCGCTTTTTAGCAAAACAACCCACTAGCCAATGAGCCTTGCATGTCTAGAGAGTTGGTGATTTTCCATCACCCGATGGATATGTCTTGCTGAGTATTAGTATACTCAGCCTTGCTTTTGTTGTTGTTTTCAGGTGATATGAATACTGGTGGGTTCCCGTGGCCTGGTTCTCTCCCACCCGATTGGGGAGTGGAGTAGGAGGATGACAGTGCTTAGTGACGTCATGGATGGCCTCCTATGACGTTACTTATGACGTTTAGTATTTTATTTCCATTGTGTTTCGAACTCTAAACTATTTACCTTATGCAAAGGACTTGGTTTGTAATATTAAAACCTTATGGAGCTTGATGTAATGATTTGTGAAATGTTTGTCTCTGGACTCGCCGTCGTATGAGTTTTAATGTACAAGTCTTTGATCCTGGTTAAAGTGATTTACCGGGCTTGACCCGGCAGAGGTGACAAGTTACTTCTGTGTTATTGCTTAATGACCAAATGGACTGGTTTAGCCAATAATATGGAATTAATTTGGGCGGTTCTGTCACAGCTGGCATCAGAGCTCAATTATACACCAGAGAGTTTAATACACCCTTAATAACATGTTTTTGGAATAAAACTTGCAAGATTAAGGTGTGTTTGCAAAATGCGTTAGGAATGCTAAGGATGAACTAGTCCGAGAGGCCCTAGAGGGAATTTGGTTTCTTTCAGGTGGCTAGTAATTTATGGTGTGTTTAAACTAACTTCCGGCACTTCTTAAGCCACGTGTTTCATATGTGTGCTGTGCCGGATCACGATTATGCGAGGGTTGATATGGCAATCTATTCAACGGATCCTATCTTCTCGGTTGGATGCCCACGTGTTTTATACGTGCGCTTTCCGTATGCAAAGCATACGAAGGATGGTATGTTCTATTCCATATGAACATATCATGGGTTGTGATGTCACCACGTTTTGCCATACGTGTGCATGATTCTGCATTACGAACATGCGAAGGGGGACACCCTCCATTCAAAAGGGGCGTGTCTCAGGTTGGACGCTGTCCATGCAGCGCTAAACACATGGGTGCCGTTTCTATAGTGAACGGTAATGTTTGTGGATGCTTCCATGATGTGCTGGTATGGAAGGTTCTTTCTTTTGCAGGTACACTAACCACGTTCCGGTAGATCGAATGGTTAGTATCCAACTAGCTATTATAGGGAGAGACGTATATTTGTGCCGTGCCACCGGCACTAACCACGATTCCTGGGCATGGATTTGCCTTTTGAGGATGTTTAGGACGCTTTTTGCATCATGCTAAAAGTTGATAAGAAGGAATTAAATCACTTCATAATCTATCCTAAAACACCTCACCAAAACATATTCACATCGATCCAATCTTAATAGCTGTCCTTGTTTCTCAGTTTTGGATGCTCTGTTGGTCTGAATTTTTCGACCCTTTGAACAAAGTTTCTGGAGAAAAGTTAGATACAAAAGTTGTGTCAAATCTTGTCTAGATCTTGCTGTAAAAAATATCAGAATTTTTGAGCAAGGGAATCTGTAGTTATGCTCAGTTTAGTTCCTGTATACTTGCTGTTTTTCCTGGGAGATAGAGAACTAAATCTTGCTCTAATAGGGTATCTTCATATTGTTTTTAGCCCAACTTTTGAATACCAATTTTGGGTCAAATAACATCGCTGAGTAGCTGGAAAAGTTTGAGAATTTTTGGCCTACCAGAACATGTGTTATATGCATTTTTGTACTCTGGACAGAATCTGTTATCTTTTAACTCACACTAATCGGTGGGAGTTTTGTTGATACACATAGCTGGACCGCTGTTCTGGGAGGTACGTCCTGACGGGATGGTCCGCACCGACGGGCTACACCTTGAGGGGTTTGCCCGCATCTTGTGGGACACTCTTCGCTTGTCAGGGTACACCACTCCTCCGACATACGAGACGTTGGAGACCACGCAGCTTGGAGTTCCTCGCTGCTATGTTCGGGTGACCGTGCCACTTCACCCCACTCACCCGGAGTGGCAGGACCTGAGCATGGCCGTGTCAGGCATCCGCATGATGGAGACACTCGAGGTTGCTGCTTTGAGAGTGCTGAACGCCTTTGGTGACCAGCACCCTCTCGAGGTTTCTTCAACTCCGGTGGGACTACTTCCGACCGTGGACCCCGCGGATCCCGCGTGGAGGAACCGCATAGGGAACATGGCAGCACTTCTGACTCAGAGGACCCCACTGGACATAGTGCATGAGATGTCACGGTGCATAAATGCATTGTACCGTTTTCAGGCTCTCCGCAGTGTGGCTACCACAGACGTGTCCACTATTGTTCTCGACACTGCTGGAGTGTTAGGAGTACGGAATCACCACCTGCGCTCCATCTTCCTTGGCTACATGGGGCTGGAGCGAGACCTTGCTGAGGCACGACTGAGGATTGTTGGACTACAGGCTAGAGAGGCTCACTGGGTGACCTGTATGGCTCAGTGGGCAAACTAGTTCGCTGATCGCCTTCAAACTGTTACAGGACTCTAGGAGCAGCGGGATCAGATGCAGGTCGAGATGGATCAGATGAGAAATGAGCGCTTGCAGCACATACAAGCAATAGCATAGATGGAAGAGCAGCTAGAGTTGATGGACGAGGATCTGGGTGCTGCCCATGGCATGATTGCTGTGTTACAGCAGCCGCCACCACCACCAGTTCCGGAAGCTATGGAGGATAATCCGGATGACACTCAGTCCATAATAGATAGTGAGAAGGAAGAACCACAGGCAAAGCCAATGGAGATTCCTTCATCTGCTTCGCGCGCCTCCTCAGTAGGCAATCTAGATGACTTTTAGATGAAAGTAGCTAGTACAACATGTGTACTCCTACGATGGCCTAATTTTGGTCCGTGGAAGGGATAGGCTAACATAGATGGAGTATCCATTTGTGTGGCTAGGAGCTGCATGTCAACCACTATGATGTTGAATAAGGACCTAGCATGAGTTGCAATCATGTGTTGTAATCAAGTGTAGTATCCAAGTGTTGCAAAACTTTCTGCAGTAATCCTAGTAATCTGTAATTTGAACCTCCTTATTATCAAATATGAGCTGTGCACAGAAAAGAAAAATTGTTGGAAATTTTATTTTGTGCATGCTCACAAATTTTCACCCTTATTGCTCTTTTGTGCTGAGAGTTATGAATATTTTTGTAACCCTCGGCTGGCAGAAAAACAGCCAGGACAGAGACACGGTAAATGGATTTTTCAAGCATGATAACATCAAAATCCGTGTATCAACTGAATACCAAAGTCGTAGTGCACGAAATGATGCACCCTCTGACCAAATTTGAGCACCATCCGTTAATCGAACTGGGAGATATGAATTTTTCATTTCAGTGTTGTGGCTGACCCTCCTGAAAAATTCTGCAATGAATGGATTGTTTCACATATTCTACTTGTGCATAATTCTATCTGCGAGCTTGTGAATGTGTGACTAATCTCTATTCCCACAATTTTTCAGATGGTGGGTCCCACTCGTAATACTCTCCATGGGTTCGGTGATGCCAGTGGCAGCAATCCGCCACCGCCACCTCCCATGACGCCCATGGAGACCTTCCTATTGGCTCAAGCTGATATGATGCGCCAGATCTTGCACAATCAGCAGCAGCAGCAACGCGGCAATCCGTGTGATGAGCCACAAGTGGCCAAGAATGAACACTTCATGACTTTGAAGCCCGCAACTTTCACCGAAGCAGAAGAACCTTTGGAGGCTGCTGCTTGGATTCGTGCCATTGAGGCCAGGTTCAATGCTCTCACTCTGCCATGCTCAGAGGAGCACCAAGCCTGCTTTGCAGCCTTACAACTTTGTGGTCCTGCTCTGATCTGGTGGGAACACTTTAAGATGACATAACCGGCTGGACATGCCAATACTTGGGATGAGTTCAAAACTGCATTCAAGACTCATCACATTCCTCAGGGAATGGTTGATCAGAAGATCAGTGAGTTACTGGCATTAAGGTAAGGTTCTGACTCTGTGTATCAGTATGCCCAAAAGTTCAACAACCTTTGTCAGTATGGGGGATACCATGTGGATAATGATGTGAAGAAGATGGATCGTTTCCGACGTGGTCTTGATCCTGAGCTTTATGAAAGGCTGAACCCCGTCAAGACCGACACCTACCATGAGATAGTGAATTTGGCTATTTCTCAAGAAGATGCTATGAAGAGGACGTAGAATGCAAAGAAGAGGAAGGTTGCGTTCAACTCTAACAACGCGCCTAATCAGAAGTTTCGCCTTGTGAAAAAGGTTTCCCAGGATTCTCAAAGGAACCAGCGGTCTGGATGCTGGGTAGCTAAGCCTTCCCAGAATCAGCAGTGAGGAGAATATCGTTGTTCTGCTTCCCAGCAGCAGAATTACAAGCCCAATGCTCCACAGCCTAACCGGAATGCTAGGGATGGCAAATGCTACAACTGTGGTGAGATGGGACACTATGCTAATGAGTGCCCCCGTCCCAAGCAGCAGAACCAGCGCAACCAGCAGAACCAAGGACGTGGACCTAACCAGAACAACAAGAACAAGCGAAAGAAGCAGATCGTGCAAGTCAAGCAGGGTCGTCTCAACTTCACCACAATGGTGGGAATTCCAGAGGGAGTGCCAGTAATGATGGGTACATTCTCTATCTGAGGCCAACCTATTAAGATTTTGTTTGATTCTGGCACCACCCACAGTTTTGTGAATGGAAAAATACTAGACAAGTTGGGGTTGATCACCCATCACACTAATGGGGCCTATTTGATCGCAACCCTGGGAGGAAAATTTTCTTCCAACAAAATCACCCAGAGGGTACCTCTTGAAATAGGTAGCAAGACAATTAAAACCAACCTTATCATTCTAGGGTTGGAAGGCATAGATGTTATTTTGGGAATGAACTGGATGACTCATCATAAGGTTGTCTTGGATATCTCTGAGCGAATGATTGAAATCAATTCACCAGATGTCAGAGCCTCAACACTCTACCTTCCCTCTAGAAAGTTTGTGAATCCTTGTGCTTTTGTGGCCATAACATCACAATTGGAAGATATCCCAGTGGTTTGCGAATATCCGGATGTCTGTCCTGATGATCTGCCGGGTATGCCACCGGACCGAGATATTGAGTTTGTTATCGAACTTCAACCTGGTACGGCTCCTATCTCAAAAAGAGCCTACCACATGCCACCCAAGGAACTGGCTGAGTTGAAGACCCAGCTTCAGGAATTATTGGATAAGGGTTTCATTCGCCCGAGTTCTTCTCCTTGGGGATGTCCTGCTCTATTTGTTAAGAAGAAAGATGGTAGTTTGAGACTGTGTGTGGACTACCGGCCTCTGAATGCGGTGACTATCAAAAATAAATACCCCCTTCCCCGCATTAATGTGTTGTTTGATCAACTATCGGGAGCAAAGGTCTTTTCCATGATTGATCTTAGATCAGGATATCATCAGATAAAGATTCGGCCTTGTGATATTCCTAAAACTACCTTTTCCACACGATATAGGCTATATGAATTTTTAGTCATGTCCTTCAGGCTAACTAATGCTCCTGCTTACTTCATGTACCTCATGAACTCAGTATTCATGAATGAACTGGATAAGTTCGTGGTGGTATTCATCCACGACATCTTAATTTATTCCAAAGATGAAGAAGAACATGCCGAACATCTCCGCATTGTCCAGCAACGTTTGAGAGATCACAAGCTTTATGCTAAATTCTCCAAATGTGAATTCTGGCTGGATAGTGTGAAATTCTTGGGCCACACTATTTCTAGTGATGGTATTTCAGTGGATCCAAGTAAGGTGCAAGAAGTGATGGATTGGAAACCACCGAAGTCCGTTCATCAAATTCGAAGCTTTCTTGGATTAGCTGGTTATTATCGTCGCTTCATTCTGGATTTCTCCAGAATTGCCAAACCTATGACTGAACTTCTGAAGAAAGGAGTCAAGTTTGTGTAGGATGAGAGTTGTGAAAAATCTTTCCACACCCTAAAGCAACATTTGACTTCTGCACCCGTTTTGGCTCAACCAGACAACTCTAAGCCATATGAGGTTTATTGCGATGCCTCGGGTACTGGTCTCAGTTGTGTACTCATGCAAGAAAATAGAGTCATTGCTTATGCTTCTCGAGCACTTCGACCCCATGAAATAAACTACCCCACTCATGATCTTGAATTAGCAGCGGTTGTTCATGCTCTCAAATTTTGGAGGCATTACTTGATGGGAACCCGTTGCAATATATTCACTGACCACAAAAGCCTCAAGTATATATTCACTCAAGCCGACTTGAATATGCGCCAGAGAAGGTGGTTAGAACTCATTAAAGATTATGACCTGGAAGTACATTACCACCCCGGTAAGGCAAATGTCGTTACCGATGCTCTTAGCCGAAAAGCCCATTGCAATTGCTTATCAGTGAACACCTATAGTGACACACTGTGCCACGAGATGAACAAACTCAATTTGGAAATTGTCAGTCAATGTGAATTAAATGCTATTGGCATGGAGACAACCTTGGATGACAAAGTTTTAAATGCTCAGTACAATGACGAGGATGTTAAAAAGATAAGGCAAAAGTTGGCAGAAGGTGATCCTAAATACAATTGTTTTCACCAAGACTCGAAGGGTACGGTTTGGTTTGGGCAACGTCTTGTTGTCCCAAATGATACTAGTCTCAGGAAGGAAATTTTGGATGAAGCTCATTTGTCCAAATTTTCAATTCACCTTGGGAGTAGCAAAATGTACCAAGATTTGAAGGAAAACTTCTGGTGGTCAAATATGAAAGTAGAGATTGCCAAATATGTGTCCGAGTGTGACACATGTCAGAGAATTAAAGCCAGTCATTTAAAAGTCGATGGTGTTCTTCAACCTTTGCCAATACCTTCATGGAAATGGGATGATATAAGTATGGATTTCATAGTGGGACTACCCCTCACATCGAAGCACCATGATTCCATCTGGGTTATTGTGGACAGACTCACCAAGACCGCACGCTTTATTCCCGTTCATACCACGTACTCAGCCAAGCAATATGCAGAGATTTATCTTGAACGCATTGTGTGCTTACACGGAGTTCCTAGAACCATCGTATCCGATAGGGGTTCTCAGTTCATGTCACATTTTTGGGAACACCTACATACCTCAATGGGAACCAAGCTACTTCACAGTTCTGCTTACCACCCTCAAACGGATGGTCAGATTGAGAGAGTAAATCAAGTCCTAGAAGATATGTTGAGGGCTTGTATTATCCATTTTGACAAGAATTGGGACAATTGCTTGTCCTTGGCTGAATTCTCGTACAATAATAGCTATCAAGCTAGTTTGAAGATGGCACCATTTGAAGATCATTATGGAAGGAGATGTCGAACTCCTTTGAACTGGTCACAGACCGGGGAAAGAAAGTTCTTTGGTCCAACTTTAGTTGAAGAAGCGAAAGAAAAAGTAAAAGTAATCCAAGCAAATCTAAAGACAGCTCAAATGCGACAACAACGTTACCATGATCAAGGAAAGAAACCTAAACTGTATCAAGTTGGTGAATATGTCTATCTCAAGGTTTCACCAACAAAGAGAATTCAAAGGTTTGGAGTAAAAGGGAAATTAGCACCACGCTATATTGGCCCTTATGAAATCATTCAAGTTTGTGGACCGGTTGCCTATCGCGTTCAGCTTCCTGAACGGCTTGCAACGGTCCATAATGTGTTTCATATTTCACAACTCAGGAGATGTGCAAACAAGCCGGAGATAAAAGTTATCATCGAGTCCAATGCATGGATCGAACCCGACCTATCTGTGGTTGAGCATCCTCTGAGAATTTTGGATCAAAAAGAGAGGAAGACTCGACGACATTCGGTAAAAATTTATAAAATCCAATGGAGTCACCATACTGAAGAAGAAGCTACTTGGGAGACAGAACACTATCTCAACACCAAGTATCCGGGCTTTCTACAATCTCACAATTGTAAGTGTTTTCCCCTACCTTCATCTTTATTTTCCGAATCTCGGGACGAGATTCTTTGTAAGGGGGGTAGGATGTAACATCCCTGATGTTTATGCAACAGTGATCACTATCATTAACAACACTAAGCATGGTGATTAACTTGGTTGACTTGGTCAAACCCCTAACCTTTAGTCAAACCCCTCCAAACCAAGGTCAAAACCCTAAGACTCTATACCTTTCTTCGATGATCTAGCACGTTCTCCACTTTTCATATAACAACTTCAAAATCAGCCAATATGAAAGTTGCTCATTTTTACATGGGACACATATCATTCAATTGGCGGCATTTGAAATTCAAAGTGGAAAAGCCGCTAAATCTTGGTCAAAGCTCAGGGACACTGTTTGACCTAACCGAGAAAAACCTGAACTTCATGCCATTTTTGTTCAAAATCTGTGGGGAATTTCATAGGTCGGCCTTTACAAAAGTTGGAGCTGGATAGGAGATCAACAACTTTGGTTTTTGGCGAATTTCGAGTTTAGTTTGAAATTTTTGAGTTTGCTTCGGTGAAACAGAGCTTCGCTGAAATGTTATGGAGCACGGCGCTCTGGCCGCGCGCTCCCGTGCGTCGCGCCGCGCCGGCGTATCTCGCCTGGGCGTCCGCACTCCTTGCGCCGGCTCCCGTGGGCCCCACCTGCACTGCCAGTGCCAGCTCGGCTAGCTGAGCCTCCCCAGGGTGCCGCCGGCCAGGTTGGCCCGCGACAGGTGCCAGTGCGCCGCGCGCCATGCGCCGCGCCCGCCCGCGCCCGCGCGCATGCTGCGCCGCGCATCGGCACCCCTTGCACCCGGCCGGTGTGCCGCTTGTGCGTGCGCGCTGGAGGCCATGTCCTCACGCTGCTTTCCCGCCGGAGCCGCAGCCCATAAAAGAGCAATGCCCCGCAGTGCCGCACCGTCCTCACCCCGCTCCGCCGCCCGCCATTGCCACGCCGCCGTGGAGCTCGCCTTCCCGCTCGACTCCGACGACCGTGAAGCACCCCAGCTCCCTCCCTAGACCCCACCGTAGCCTCCCCCGCCGCTTGTTGCCCTGGCCGTGTAGCCTGCTCGCCGGAAGACTCACCGCCGTGGCCGCTCTGCCCCTACTCCGACGCCGGCGATCGCCGGAGCCGCCTCCGAGCCGGGCAACACCCTGAATCAACCCTAGGTGCGCCTCTAGTCCTGCCCCGGCACTCACCCGGCCAAATCCGGCCCCACCTCACCGCCGGCGATCTCAACCGCGCCATCGAGGACCTTCTTGTGAACATCGAGATCTTTCCGAGGGCCTCTGTGTAAAAGCCAAGGGTGTTTCTGCAAAAAGATTCTTCCTTTTGAATCTCATTTTCCTGGATCTTGTAAATTCGATATCAAATTACAGAAAAATCTTAAAAATGCAAACTTAGATTTGTTGTGATCCTTATGACTAGACCAAACTTTTCTACAAAGGAAGATTTCAAATTTCTGTGAATACTTTAAATAATGTTGAATTTACCAGTTTGGATAGATCTGAAATGATTCAAATTCTATGCATGATCTGAAGCTCAATTTTGGATATGTTGTTTGCCTTGTCATGTTGGTCTTATGGTCCAATTTTGGCACAAAGTTATTAAGTAGATCTTTAGTTATGAATTAAAGTTTATTTTCAGCAAGGCTCGTGTTCATGATTTTTGTAAATTAATCTGTTGATCTTCTGGACCCAATCTTTTTGCTATGATCCTGTTTAATGGTGTTGCACCCATGATAAATAGTAGAGATTTTTTTACCATGTTTTATAGGGTCAAGTAATTTTTGCATAAATTTAACTTTCCTTCATAAATTTAAAGTTATTTAAATTTTCTTTGCTAAGTAAGTGCATATCTCTCCATGATTAGATGTTTTGCACCTCTACATGAGTTTCTAGCTCAAGATGTGGTATATATATTTTTGTATGATTTATTCTTGTTGTAATGGTTAAAACTAGTTGTATTTTTCATGCTAAATCTATGACTTGGATTGATCTAAATTTTTGGCAGTAGCTCATGTATAGTATGATGTGCCTCTCTGCAAAGTTTCATGGTCATATTGTTTATATTTCTTCCAGAATGAATTTCTGAAGTAAATCAAGCTTAATCTATGAATTAAAAGAAAAATAGAAATCACCTTTGTTTACTTTCTAAATCATTTGGTTGTGCTTCACCAAGTCACACCATGAATAGAACCCCATATTTTGGTGTAGAGAAATTAATTAATTAATTTAGATGTGCACACAATCCCCATCAAAAAAGGAGTTAAACCACGCACACATACCCCTTCCTTTGATAGGAAGAGTTTGCTGGATATATCCTTATCCAGGTGAATGTGGTCACTCATGCACCCCATGTTTGCCCTTCAATTCTAAACTACATTCTCACTCCTGATTTATAAATATATGAAGTTAATACATATGCATGTTGTGTAGAACTTCCGGACGGGAACTACGAGTTGGTGCCAGAATCCGAAGGAGAACTAGCCGTAGGAGAAGTGAACATGGTGGTGGTGCAGTAAGACCTGAATCAAAGTTCGGAGGATTTCTCCACTGACTTTGCTAGTGAAAACAAGCCCCGGAGCATAACCCAGTTTTCTAACTTTTACATTTATGCTTGTCTATGTTTGTGCATTTACGTTTCAGGAGTTGAATTGAAACCCTAGATGCATGATCATAGGTTCCTATGCTCAATTACTAGCATGATAGGTTGCTAGTTGCCATGCTCTAAGGACACGGTAAAAGTCGAGTGATGTTCGTCACTCGCGAGCTATAGGTCTCTTATGTTGGAATCATAATATTTTGTTAAATGGATATGCTCATATGGTAAGAGCATGGGACCGGCTCCGGCCAGTAGGTCTGTGGTTAAGCGTTTGAACATACTAAACATTTACCGGGAATGGGACCGGTAAGCCTAGTACCCGATTGGCACAGCAAGGGAACTTTAGTGTTACTACTCCTGGGTTCGTCCCCTGCTGCAGCTTAATTGTGGTGCATGTGTGGGGTTGGGGAGGCGAGGCCGAACCAACCACCTTGTACCGAGGACTATAGCCCCTGTTCCCAAACCGAGGATTGAGGGGAACCGCCTGGTTGGTGCATACCCACCCCCTTTTGTTTCTAGTTGGCTGTTTTTGGGGTGTGCATTCTCCCGTGTGTTTAGGTCCACCTTGCAAGGTTATTAATCGATCGATCGTCGGCCTCTCACCGTTACCCGAGATTGCTTAACCATCACTCTATGTCCCTTAATGATGGAATTGAGAAGTAATTTGGATATATGCTTAATTGTTTGCACAACTTATGCTTGCAATAGTTGCTTACTTTGTAATGGATAATCAACTAGAACTTTGAGCTAAAATTTGAAAGTAAGAACATACTCTTTGTTCCTTTTCAGCAAAACAACCCACTAGCCAATGAGCCTTGCATGTCTAGAGAGTTGGTGATTTTCCATCACCCGATGGTTATGTCTTGCTGAGTATTAGTATACTCAGCCTTCCTTTTGTTGTTGTTTTCAGGTGATATGAATGCTGATGGGTTCCCGTGGCCTGGTTCTCTCCCACCCGGTTGGGAAGTGGAGTGGGAGGACGACAGTGCTTAGTGACGTCATGGATGGCCTCCTATGACGTTACTTATGACGTTTATTATTTTATTTCCGTTGTGTTTCGAACTCTAAACTATTTACCTTATGCAAAGGACTTAGTTTGTAATATTAAAACCTTATGGAGCTTGATGTAATGATTTGTGAAATGTTTGTCTCTGGACTCGCCGTCGTGTGAGTTTTAATGTACAAGGCTTCGATCCTGGTTAAAGTGATTTACCGGGCTTGACCTGGCAGAGGTGACAAGTTACTTCTGTGTTATTGCTTAATGACCAAATGGACTGGTTTAGGCAATAATATGGAATTAATTTGGGCGGTTCTGTCACACTACGCCATTTCCAAAGCTCGGCCGAAACGCCAACAACAAACCATCGAGGAGGACCAACAGACTGGGAAAAATCAGCACGAAAGATTTAACCCTCGGGGACGATCGTACAGACAAGATCACCTCGAGAATCAGGCACACGAGAAGCGTCCAACTTAAAACGAACCTCAAAACCTTCGTCAAGCAACTGAGATACTGACAACAGGTTAAAACCAAGTGACTTGACCAAAGCCACACTCTTCAGGGTCACCTTGCTACTCACCTTCACCATACATTCAGCAAGCACTCGTCCTCTCCCATTGTCCCCAGAAGTGATGTACTCCCTCGTACTCACCGGGGTGAGGCTGGAGAACCACCGACGATCTCCGGTCATGTGTCGTGAGCAACCGGAGTCGATCAACCAAAAGTCCTCCAAGCCTCCCACCTGCAATCAAAAACGAGGACGAGAATGAGCAAGTGACTCAACACTGGGGTTAGTACCAAAAGAGTCAAACCAGTGTCGATCCATTTGCTCAAAGGAAGGTTTAGCAAAATCCATCCTACCAAAACCTCTAGGCGGAGCCCTTGTTGACGGCTGTTAAGTACCTAATTTAGGGCCGTCAATCCCTGTATTTTATCATAAGAACTAAGCATCCACGCTAGAATAGGGGTTTAAACTGACAATTTCCATCAGTGGCTATGCTAAGTTGAATGCAGGTGTTTAGCATAAGAAATAAAGAGAAAAGACACCCTCATGATCCTAGCAAGTTGGGCTCAGCCAATGAGAGGCTGCATGCAAGCACCCCCTGGATCCATGACAT
Organism: Cenchrus fungigraminus; assembly: GCA_036936925.1. Classification (NCBI taxonomy): domain Eukaryota; kingdom Viridiplantae; phylum Streptophyta; class Magnoliopsida; order Poales; family Poaceae; genus Cenchrus; species Cenchrus fungigraminus. Next base: position 66,357,725 of record CM072773.1, read on the forward strand.
CACCAATCCAAGGGAGGAAGCCTTGGCAAATCAGAAGCCGTCATGCACACTTCACATGGATCCTATGGCCCACCAAAGCGCCTAAACCGCCTCCAAACCACAAGGACACCGGGAACCGACCTCAGGACCCACAGAGCAGTCACCACGCAAAAGCACACCCCGAGTGGGGCCCACAGGTGGTCGGCCGACCTGTGGGGTCGGCCGAACCGACCTTGTGGCGCCCACTTAGGGGCTTCCACGTGGTGCTTGCTCATTGGCCCTAGAAGCCATTCCCGGGGTGTTTGGGTGCTCTCACACCGGTTGCACAGGCCTATAAATAGGAGGAGAGGGGGGTAAGAAGAGGGTGAAGCACACTTGAAGCCATTTCTCACCTTTGCCTCTTTCTCCCTCTCTCATTCTTTCTTGGTGGAGGTGAAACCTCATCCCACCATGAGTGTGTGTGTGTGGAGGATCTAGACTAGGTGATGCAAGGTAGAGAGGAGTGTGTGGATGAGTAGAGGTGAGGTGGTGATGATCCGTTCATCATCCATCGTCCCCTTGTACCTCGTGAGCGATGCTGTTCTTCACTTAGACTAAAGTGAGTATTTCATTATTTCCTATTTAGACTAAAGTGGTTCTCATGCATGAATGAGTTGTTCTTGAGTTCTTCGTTTGTTCATCATTTAGAGGCTCACGTTCTTCATGAACGTGACTCCTCGATCTAGTTGATGAACAAGTAATTCATACTTTTGCGTTTGTTCATAAGTTAGAGGCTCGTGTTCTTCACGAACACGACACTAGATCTTCTGTTATCATCGCATAAGTTTGCATCTCATTTGTATGATTGCCTGTCTATTAGAATATAGTGAGCTCATGCATATCTGATTTAGACCAAGTATCAATCATATCTCCTCACGCGAATCGATTCAGTGACGAGTAAGGTCTAGCTCAACCTCGTGAGTTCGTCGCTTCGTATTTATACGGAGTGCTATAGTGTTTCTACGGGACGTCAGACGTAGCCATGCTATAGTAGTAGACGGCGGTGTAGACGTGGTGTCTAGACTGCTGGTTATCCTTCGAATGCCCTATATCCCACGGTTTGTCTTGGGGTAGGCCGTGGTAGTGACAGCCGTTGGACCCTCTGAAATCCCCCATGTTTGGATACAGCATGTAGACGACCCTTTGCCATGAACCAACTGTTATAGTCAGGAGGTGCCGGTGTCCGAAGCGAGATCTTATCCGAGCTTGTGCCTCTCTAGAGTCGAGAACCTACAGGAGACTTCACATCACTCACCTACCTCAGCAGGGACTGTGTTCCCTTGGATAGTCACTCATAGAGTCCCCCATACCGTTCCTTGGATTCGATACCCTTGGGAATACTCCTGAGGTGAAGTGCTACAACGGTGTATCCGTGCGCTTGCGGATTCGTTCGCACCCGTCAGTATACACGGGTGATTCTTACATGCTCAGGCTATCCCGGCGCCATAGTGGTGACGTTAAGAAATACCAACAAGCATTTCTGGCGCTGTTGCCGGGGAACTATTGTCGAGAATCTACGAACCTGACTATCCTCGTATCTTTTGTTTTTCCTTTTGTTTCTACCTTTACCCCTGCTATCCCAGGAAGGTTATCCTTGTACACACCTTCCGCCCATTATGAGTGAAACCATGGAATCAACTTTCTGGAGACAACCCGCTCTTCTAACACCTTGTATGGTTCACCCATCTCTCATGAAGCTAGTTGAGGAAAAACCCTTCTCGGGGATGAGTCATGAGAACCCCTATGATCACGTAAGAGACTTTGAGCAATTGTGTTCCACCCAGGGTAACACTGGGGCAACACAAGATGTTCTTAAGAGGAACCTGTTTCCGTTCTCCATCTCCGGGGAATTGAAATCTTGGTACCATTGTTTTGGTTGCACCCACCTACGCTGGGAGGAATTAAGAGCATCTTTTTGCACTCGATTCTTTCCGCTACGGCGAGTCGTTTCCTTAAGAATGGCAATCCTCAAGTTCAAACAAAGAGAGAAGGAAACCTTAGGCATGGCATGGCATTGTTTTGCCTCTTTGGTTGAAACGTGCCCAATCCTTGGTCTACCCGGCCCAGTGCTGTTGCAGCATTTCCGGTTTAGTTTACGAAGAGATTGTGGCATGACGCTTGATGCCATTTCGGGAGGCGCCCTTGTGTTCTTAGAGCCAGAACAGGGACTGGAAATTCTAGGAGAAATCCGAGATTTCAGCTCCCCACCTGACTCGACTGACGAAGTAGCCAAACGAGAAAATGTCGAAATGCCTAAGCTAATCTTCGAGAGAGCCCGAGCTAACATGCCAAATTTCTCTGTGTTCTGGTTGAAGATATCACTCCTCACTAGTAGGAATCTATGGGAAAGAGCACTTAGTGCAAATTCTGCCCCTAGATTCCCCTATCGTTTCTTCTCTTAAAACCCAGCCTTCGAGACTTAGTCTCGAGGGAAGGAGGAGAGTAGTAGTCGAGGAAGAAGAATCATTCCTGGCGGGGACGATCACTTCAACCTTGCCTGCAACTCTCCAGGAGAGGTCACGATAGAAGTTTCTCGTGCTTCATGTCAAGGCTCAATCCGAAGTGCCGCCACACCGAGGGTTATGCGAAGACACGATCCCTGGCGCATAAAACTTCCATATCTTTGGCTTAGGAAAGCACGAACTTATATTCGGTCTAGCTGGGCAATCCATCTCATGATCTTAAGTTCAGCTAAGGCTGATGCCGATCAAGTCAAGCGGATGTAAATCCTACTATTCACTTCTTGACCTGATCGATGCCCGACGGGTGTGTGGTTACACACCTATCCTTTACACTCCCATTGGAAGCTTGGGTTAGCTTATGTGTCATCCCACTAAGGTGAGGGTGAGGTCTTTGTCGACCCAAGGAGAGGATGAACTAGCAAGTCCGTTACTCTCGACCTTCAGCTCAAATGATCGTTCGACCCATAACCTTTCACTCGCTCAATCTGGGGTCCGATCATTCTCGAGTTATGTTTCTAGAGGTGAAAGCTTCACTCTTAGAGCACTCTAGGCTTTAGGCCCGGATTTTGTGCTCAAGTCCAGCACCTCTATCATCTTTCATTTGTAGTGCTATAGCCTTGCTAGCTGCGCTCCCTTCCTAAGGTTACCCATCATAGTTCCCTTAGGATGGTTGTGAGGTTTATCTCTGCTTTACCATATATACAACTTGCATCGCACATATGCACCAACCATGCAGGAAGCAAAATACGTCCTATCATAAAGAAACCTACAAGGAGGACCACAGAGCAGGGCAGGAGCATATCATCAGAGGAAATGGACGATATGAGCAACAGGGCAACAAAAACTCTTCATCCAGGTATGAGTCCAGGTAAAGTCCCCAAGTTGAGCTATAAAAGTATAAAGAGGTTAAAGTAAAGTTGTTTGGAATAAGAAGGCAGTATTATGCCCGAAATTCCATTCTAGCCCTTGCTGAAGCCTCCGACCTTAGAATTGGTGGGCCACCTGACGCAGAGACCTTAACCCCCATCGGAGCCCACACGCCGAAGCAGAGGCCCAGCGGAGCCCAAATGGGCTCGGCCGACCCCCTAGGTCGGCCGACCCACTAGGGCCGCTGCCGCCTCTCGTTTTTCGCGTGCGCACTCTTTCGTCCTCCAGAAACCCTTTCCTCGCCGCGTGACGGAGTTTTGCATCACGCAGAACCCCTGCCTCCCCTGCTCGCCTCCCTCGCTCGCCGTCACGGCAGTCCTTATGGCCGACAAAAGCCTTATTCCCTTCGCCATGGCACCCTCCTCCGGTGAACCTGTCGAGGGGGATGCCCCTGCCATTGCTGCGTCCCCCACGGGGGTGGCACCTATGGAGGTCGCGTGCATCTTTGAGGTGCCGCCGCTCGCCTCCCGTCCGCCGGTTAGGAATCAAGGACCGAGCGCCACCATCGACGAAACTTCGGAGCTCAAGAGGATGGCTGTGCCGCCATTCACACCCCCGGGTCCACGCACTTCCGGCCGATCTGCCTCGCCCGGGAAAGCGTGGAAGCCACGGGGGCGTGCTAGCAGCCCCTACCAGAGGAAGGTGGAGGTCCGGCCATGACCCACAGCAACTCCACCGCCTCTGGTGGTTCCACCACCTCGGCTCAACATTCCGGGAACCTTCGGAGTGAGAGGCCATTCGACCCCTGCTGTGCCATCGTCGCCTCCACCAGTCTCTCAGCCTGGGAAGCCTAGGTTCGCTAGCCCAGACAGCACCAGTAGGAAGAGCAGCCGTGCACCTCCGACTTTGAAGGAAACAAATGAAGAATTTGAGTTGGGCAGCAGCTCAACACCTCGGACATCCAGGAAGTCGAGGGAGAAGACTCGGGTGCCCGAGCGATCTCCTAAGACTCCCACTGCAGCCAGGATGACCCCACTAGTGGAGGAACTAGGCATGGAGTGCGAGAAGCTGAAGACCATCAGTGCAGAGCAGAAGATGGATCTCGCTGAGCTTAGAGATGACCTCCGCGATCTTCGCCGTGGCCTATGCGCCAAGATGAGGCGCCTCTTTGATGCTGAGTAGAGGGTCGTGCCCCGCCTTTATTTTCCCTTCATAGGCGCTTAGTTAGGTTTAATTTGTTTCCCTTCCATTTATTTCCTTTATTCCATCATTTGTGTAAGTGTCTATTTCTTTATTATTAGTGAACTTGAATGAATAAATTTTGGCTCTACCTGTTAGGTAACCCGGTTGAATCACTCGTGTGTTAGTTATTTTTGTTTTTGCTTTTTGTATCGAAGAACTGCACCCAGAAACAGTGTGGGGGAGAATTGCACTCTCCAAACACGAACACGATGGATCATTATTGCACCCACACTACGCTCACACAGCGCTTGCGATCGACCACGCTTAGAGAACCTGAACGGGACATACATTCGTGCGCATCACAGGAATCCCCGTCTGGTCTACACAGAAACCAGCGCTGGTTTGCATCTCTTCCTCTTCACCATGATTTCTGAGTTTGTGCACTCATGTTTGATAAATCAACTTAAGAAATCTATGGAAATGCTTACTCTGTGCCTAGGGTTGACATGCCTAAGTTTTATTCCTCGTTTATAACCTTGAGGCTTGTGAACAATATCATCATAAGGACAACATGCTTATCTAAGTAGTTGACAAGTGAGATATGACTTGATGACATGATCTTAACTCTGTTGGTTCCGGCCCTTGGGATAATTTTATTTAAAAAAAATGCTCTTGCAAAGCTCCTCTTTGATGTACCACAGTCCTACCAAAGCCATATGATGCTTCTAGTTGAAAACCTTATACTCATATGCTGCTTGTTATTGCATTGAGCTTTGTCAAATTCCGTGACCCTTGTGAGAATTCTTTTCATTACTTTCATGGTCAAGATTCATGTGCACGCCACTTTATCCCCCTTGCTATGCTTCTACCTAGGAAGTTAGCAATGTATTATCTATCCATTCCGTGAGAATAAAACTCTATATGTGTTGATCTCTCCCTCCTAGTTTTTGCTACATAAAGAGACAAGACTAAAAAAAGAGAAAAGAGAAAAGTATAGAGATAGCCATGCTCTCGAAAGATTTCTTATACGAAAGGGAGAATCATGCAAAGAAGAGTTCCATAATCTAGATGGTGATAACTAGTATCCATTCCGGGGCTAGTGTCCACCTCACCATCAATCAACATTCATCATACATGTATGGTAATAGCTAGCACCCATTCCGGGCCTAGTATCCACCTTACCATACTCACCGTACCCATACATGTGCACATCTTGATCTGATTGTATGATATGATTTTCTCTGTGGATCCAGTTTTTGACTTTGCAATATATATGATACAAGTATGCTTTACCTTTATCCTACCCTGAGCTCCAAATACAGCCATTTTTAGAAGTAGGGTGAAGAAAGGCAATCTAATGCCTTGGTGAGGACATACACACATTGAGCGATCCGAGAGAATCAAAGAAGGAGGGCAGAGCAGATTTTTCCTTTAAAAATTATCAAGAAAACCCCAAGTGCTGACCAACAGGTGCTTAAGAGACTCAATTCATGGTCATTCCTCTTATCAACTACCCAAGATGGCATTGTAGCCAATTCACAGAGTTCACAAGAGCAAGGTATGACCCGGAATAACTTTTATGCTTGTTTTATACACTTGGTTCAAAATCATGTGATCTTCCCTTTCGCTTGAGACGAGCAAAGGGCAAGTGTGGGGGAGTTGTTGACGGCTGTTAAGTACATAATTTAGGGTCGTCAATCCCTGCATTTCATCATAAGAACTAAAGCCACACTCTTCAGGGTCACGTTGCTACTCACCTTCACCTTACCTTTAGCAAGCACTCGTCCTCTCCCATTGTCCCCGGAAGTGATGTACTCCCTCGTACTCACCGGGGTGAGGCTGGAGAACCACCGACGATCTCCGGTCATGTGTCGTGAGCAACCGGAGTCGATCAACCAAAAGTCCTCCAAGCCTCCCACCTGCAATAAAAAACGAGGACGAGAATGAGCAAGTGACTCAACACAGGGGTTAGTACCAAAAGAGTCAAACCAGTGTCGAGCCATTTGCTCAAAAAAAGGGTTGGCAAAATCCATCCTACCAAAACCTCTAGGTGGAGCCCTTGTTGACGGCTGTTAAGTACCTAATTTAGGGCTGTCAATCCGTGCATTTTATCATAAGAACTAAGCATCCACGCTAGAATAGGGGTTTAAACTGACAATTTCCATCAGTGGCTATGCTAAGTTGAATGCAGGTGTTTAGCACAAGAAATGAAGAGAAAAGACACCCTCATGATCCTAGCAAGTTGGGCTCAGCGAACGAGAGGCTGCATGCAAGCATCCCCTGGATCGACATCACCAATCCAAGGGAGGAAGCCTCGGCAAATCAGAAGCCGCCATGCAGACTTCACATGGATCCTATGGCCCACCAGAGCGCCTAAACCGCCTCCAAACCATGTGGACACCGGGAACCGACCTCAGGACCCACAGAGCAGTCACCACGCGAAAGCACACCACGAGTGGAGCCCACAGGGGGTCGGCCAACCTGTGGGGTCGGCCGAACCGACCTTGTGGCACCCACTTAGGGGTTTCCACGTGGTGCTTGCTCATTGGCCCTAGAAGCCATTCCCGAGGTGTTTGGGTGCTCTCACGCCGGTTGCACAGGCCTATAAATAGGAGGAGAGGGGGGAAAGAAGAGGGTGAAGCACACTTGAAGCCATTTCTCACCTTTGCCTCTTTCTCCCTCTCTCTTTCTTTCTTGGTGGAGGTGAAACCTCATCCCACCATGAGTGTGTGTGTGGAGGATCTAGACTAGGTGGTGCTAGGTAGAGAGGAGTGTGTGGATGAGTAGAGGTGAGGTGGTGATGATCCGTTCATCATCCATCGTCCCCTTGTACCTCATGAGCGATGTTGTTCTTCATTTAGACTAATGTGAGTATTTCATTATTTCCTATTTAGACTATAGTGGTTCTCATGCATGAATGAGTTGTTCTTGAGTTCTTCGTTCGTTCATCATTTAGAGGCTCACGTTCTTCATGAACGTGCCTCCTCGATCTAGTTGACGAACAAGTAATTCATACTTTTGCGTTTGTTCATAAGTTAGAGGCTCGTGTTCTTCACGAACACGACCCTAGATCTTCTGTTATCATCGCATAAGTTTGCATCTCATTTGTATGATTGCCCGTCTATTAGAATATAGTGAGCTCATGCATATCTGATTTAGACCAAGTATCAATCATATCTCCTCGCGCGAATCGATTCAGTGACGAGTAAGGTCTAGCTCAACCTCGTGAGTTCGTCGCTTCATATTTATACGGAGTGCTATAGTGTTTCTATGGGACATCAGACGTAGCCGTGCTATAGTAGTAGTCGGCGGTGTAGACGTGGTGTCTAGACTGCTGGTTATCCTTCGAATGCCCTGTATCCCACGGTTTGTCTTGGGGTAGGCCGCGGTAGTGACAGCCGTTGGACCCTTTGAAATCCCCCACGTTCGGATACAGTGTGTAGACGACCCTTTGCCGTGAACCAACTGTTATAGTCAGGAGGGGCCGATGTCCGAAGCGAGATCTTATCCGAGCTTATGCCTCTCTAGAGTCGAGAACCTACATGAGACTTCACATCACTCACGTACCTCAGCAGGGACTGTGTTCCCTTGGATAGTCACTCATAGAGTCCGCCATACCGTTCCTTGGATTCGATACCCTTGGGAATACTCCTGAGGTGAAGTGCTACAACGGTGTATCCGTGCGCTTGCGGATTCGTTCGCACCCGTCAGTATACCCGGGTGATTCTTACACGCTCACGCTATCCCAGCGCCATAGTGGTGACATTAAGAAATACCAACAGCCCTCTCACGCCTACCATCGAAGAACCTATCACGTCTCACTGGAGTACACACACCACGAGGGGGAAAACATGGCCCGTAGTCCATCTGAGACCCAAAGCTCCGATCGTGCCTCCCAAACTCGTAACAGTCACGAGCAGGAGCACGTCCAGCAAACACACCACGCCCAAACCCAACACGCCTATCTCTCTGAGGAAACACACCTCCACCTCCATGAGTGGGAACTAAATGCACAAACACCTCACCCCTAGGTAGAGGCCCTCTACGAGGCTCAAGCACACCATGAGGAAGGTGGTACCTGTCCTTGTTTGCCATCTCCCTAGCAAACCTCTCATCTTTCTTCCTCCTGAAACAGAACTCATCCTTATGCCCATCCCTCCCACAATACTCACAATGGAAGCGGATCGGCTGTTGCTTAGGCTGTGGCTTCTCTGTGGGCTTCTCATCAGCTTTCTCTCCTAACTTCCCACCAAAGACACTCCCCTGGGTGCTCACAAACTTGATGGGTTTCTGGTAGTTTTCTGACTTGTGGGGGAACACTGGTGGATCTAGGGTTGTGTCAAGCTTGTTTCTAAGATAGTTTATCTTGGGTTCGAATTTGTTCATGGGTGTAGTTTGTGATGGGATAGGAATCTCTCCAGCTTTCTCTTCTTCCTCACCACTCTTGCCAGCCCCCAATGCCTGACCATCAAACCTCTTAAACTCAGCCAACATCAAACTCAATTGCGGGTCATGCCCAGACAACCACCCCATCATTTTTCTCAACTCATCATTCTCATCCTACAAACGGTCAACATAGTGTGCAAGTTCCATGTTTTTCAAAGCATGCAATTCACAGGTAGAGTATGATGTAGGAACAGGAGCTTTCAATGGAGTCTCAAGAGAAATAATCCTAGTGTGAGATTCATCTAGCCTAGCATGCAACACTGGAGAAGAAGTGCAGGCACCTAACAAAGCAGGTCTAGATTTCAATTCATCACACTCAACCCTAAGCACATCTGGTTCCTCAAGAGTTGAGGCATGCTTCTCCTTGAGAGCAGTCAAGTCAGCCAAGAAAACATTGCAATCACCACAATCAACCTCCTCAGAAACAACAGGAGCAGCTTTCAAAGAACCTATCTCTTTTCTAGAATCAACAAGCAAGGATTCAAGCTCAACTATCTTGTCCTTAGCATCACCCAACAAAGACTTGAATTCTCTCTTCTCCTTGTTGGTCTTCCTAAGCACATCATCACGGTTATCAAGCAACTCATTAAGCCTAGCATTCTCCTCTAGCAAGAAGTTGGGATCATGTCGTACCACTTCCTCGGAGTCGGAGTTCAAATCCGAGCTGTGCTTCCCACCCTTCTTGGAGTGCGCCATGCCACAAAATCCACCCTGTGCGACGAAGCTGAGGCCGGTGAAGTTCTTGGCCGTGTGCCACTTGTCCTTGCGCCGATCTTGCTCTTCATCGCTCTCGAGTCGGAAGAAGCATCGCTTGAGGTGGAGTCGATGTCGCTCGCTCTGGCAACCATCGCTCGAGCCGTCTTCTTCTTGTACCCGCTACTCTTCTTCGGCCTTCTCTCGCCCTTGTCCTTGCACTTGTCCTTGTAGTCGTTCCGGGAGCGGTGCTTGTTGTAGTCATGCTTGGGTTTGCCCTTGTAGTCGTTCTTGATCTCCATGGCTTCAGGGCATTCGACGATGAAGTGCCCATGCTTCCCGCACAGATAGCACATTCCCGAGCTCCGCCTTGCATTCTTATGGTTCTCGTACATCCGCCCAAACCTCTTGCTCAACAAGGCGAGATCATCCTCGCTCAGCACCTCAAAGTCCTCATCTTGCAAGGACACAAGACAAGACAGAGAAAAACCAACAGAGTTAGCATTAGTCCTCGATCCTGAGACAAGAGCCAAACTATGAGGATCTGTGGGGCTCTCGCTCTTGGCTCTCAAGCCACCATCAACCTCCGAAGACCTAAGCTTAGAGAATAGCTCATCAAGCGACAACGTGTCATACACGCTCGACTCCTTAATGGCCTCGACCTTGGCACTCCACACAGACCTATCCTGGGCATGCAAAAGCTTGATAGCTTGATCATGATCCGTGTATGGGAGCACTGTCACATTGGCCCACATGTTGTTGACTATGCTGGTGAAGCGCTGAAACATAGCATCGGTCGACTCACCAGGGAGATGAGTGAAGTTCTCATACTCTCTCCGGTAAGTAGAAAACAAACAGGCTTGCACCTGGGCATTGCCAACATGACCATTCTTGAGCTTAATCCATATCTTTCCGGCCACATTCTCTTCGTACACTCGCTCAAACTCTGAGGCACAGAGAGCACGGAACAAGTAATCAACGGCCTTGCTGTTGGCCTCACACATGTCCTGTGATCCTAGAAGAAAGAAACTGTCTGGAATGACATAGTTTCGGATTCTGAGTCACATCCCAAATCAGAGTCCCCTTCCCACGCAAAAACGCGCCCATGCGCCTCTCCCACATCGGGTAATTCTTGCCATCGAAGTGCGGAGGACCCGACCCCTTTCCATAGTCACCCATCTTTGGATCTTAGACTGGTTAGAATCACGAAGATCCATAACCGGCTCTAATACCAATTGAAGGACCGAATAGGCGACCAGAGAGGCGGGGGAGTGAATGGGAGCCAATAAAAATTCTTCCCGAACGATGAACTTGGCCTATACCCCGATTGCCACTCTGATAACTCGCACACACCAAAGAAGCTCTAGACTAGGCACACACAAGCCTACAAGTCCCAGAGACAAGCCTTGAATCAAAGCGCGGAAGCACAAGACAAGAATCAAAGCACTTAGCGAAATCTGCGAAGGCTAGGCGCAGACTATCCATGCAGTACGGGCGGACTGTCCGCAGCACCTGGACGGACTGTCCGGACCCCCTACGCCGACTGTCCGAATACCCTAACAGAACCACCACAGACGAACCGAGAAAATCACACTGTCCGACTGAGCCACACGGACCGTCCGCCAGTGTCGCGGACTATCTGTGAAGGCCACGCGGACCATCCGTCAAAACCACCAGAACCACAGCTCAAAAACTCGCCCACGTAGACCGTCCGTCACTGACCAGCGGACTGTCCGCAAAACCGCTTGCAACAAAACCCTAGGGGCGAAACGGATCAAAACACGAACGCGCATGAACACATGACGAACTGGACCGTCGCGGATTGTCCGCGCATATCGAGCAGACTGTCCGCCACGCACGAACAGAACCAAAAACTGCTCGAGCTCGGGAGTCAAGTCTACCTTTCGATCACTGGATCTCCCAAAGGGCTAGAGCTCTTGAGACAAGATTTGGGGGAGATGAGAAGCGTCACAAGAGGAAGCTATGCCCCAAAAATCTTGGCCTCTAACTCACTAAATCACCGGGAATCGCGGATCACACGAACCACCACCAAGAACTCGGGCTCCGACCAAAAACTCACGAATCGAAGGTGTTTCCTGGCGTTTGAGGGGTCAAGATCACACACAAAGATGCGCAAGGCATCCACCCATGATCCCCTCAAAGAAATCCGGGAGAAAACGCCCTCAAATCCCTGAATCGAGCAAAGAACAAAACTCCCCAAAAATAGCCCCAAAAATAACATGAAAATCACAAAGAGCTCGGAGATCACCGCAACGCCAAATGCTTCCATACATCCAGAGGTCAAAGTCTATACAAGAATCTAGCCTAAGGAAAGCAGAGGAAAAGAAGCAGTCCAGAGTGATCTACCGGGGGAGGAAACCCTAGAGTCCAAGAGAGAGAGATGCCATCCACCTCTCCGCTATTTATACGAAGTCCACCGGAGGAGGCAAATGACCACGCTACCCCTACAACTCAAATAGAAGATACACACCCCTCAGGGGCAATATGGTCTAGTCTTCATCGAGCGGACACGCTTCCACCGCGGTCTTCCTTAGCATCGATGCAAACCCCACGATCACGCCATGTGCCCCCCACCTCGAAGCTTCCCGACGCTCCCGGATCACCGTCTCCGTCGCATCGGGCCTCCAAACTTGGTTTTGCGGCCCAAACCAAGAAACCGTCCACCGATGGTTTTGTGGGCAAACCAACAAACCCCGCATGCATGCTTCGACCTCGATCCGCTACCTCGCACCGGCCCATGTTCACGACTTCAGCCCGCTAGTCTTGCACCGCATGGCTCGCACTTGACCCAATCGGCCACCGGGTCCATCGAACCAAGCCTACTTGCCTCTCCATCACCCGGAGGCCGCCACGGCTAAGGTCTTTCGCACTTGTTCTTCACCTACACCGACACGAGTCAAACCGCAACCTGTACTTGCACACTTAGCCAAGCATCAGTCCACACAACATTGTCAATCACTCATCACTAAGGAGCGACCCTCCACTGGTCTTCGGACACACCTGGTCCTCAGCCAGCCTAGGCCGATCGGCCTAGGGGGCCTCCTGCTCCTCCCAGCTCCAGTTTTCTCCGAGTTGCTTCTTGCTCCCTTGTTGTCTTGTGTTCTTGTGCTCCACAAGAATCCATCGCCCAAACGCTCTCAGCCACTACTTTGTTTTGAATGATGAGATCAATGCCGCCCTCCTTTACTTTGTGTCACTTCTTGTCTTCCATGCTTCATGTGCTTTCACTTATTTCCTGGAAAACAAAGTTATTGCTGCCCCCCATGCTTGTCCTTTACATGTGCCTAAGATGCCAAATGATGGATGCCTTCCTGTGATGCATTATGGAGCACAAAGTGTTAAGCAAACTCAAAATCCTCCCCTTAATCATGTTTTTACGCCAATCACTCCTCTAATTCTAAAAAACAAAAATTAACTCAGAGCTAGCAATGAGTCCAAATGTATTCTTGGAGGTGCTTTTAGGCATCAAAAACATTTGTAAGTCGAAAACTTTCCGACTACCTCTAAATGGGTCTTAGAAAAATTCTAAATCTAGAGAAACCGATGGATGTCAAGTTGAATGAAACTAAAAATCTAATTTCCTAGGTTCACGTGAGTCCTACCATGCGTCAAAGATTAAAAATCATTAAGGAACAACGCGAGGCTCTACTCGTGTGTTTTTAATATGCAAAACAAAATTGAACCTACCATCATGGAGAGGATGCGAGGCTCAAATAGGATCTGAATTTTCGGTTCTAGTTTCTCAAAAAGAGGCAAATAAATCATGGGATGGCTCATGTCATTGGTTTAAGATAGGAAAATCCAAATAAAACGACCGAGCAAATAAAAGGTTCTCCAAAAACTTGTTCAACCACTTAAGAGTTAATAAAATGTTTTGCGTAGCAAATTCTAAGACTGACTTACTTGAAATTTGGAAATCTTCCGGGTTGCCCTCCCGGTAGCTTTATTCTTGATCGGGTTATCCTCCCGGTAGCTTATTCTTGACTCGACGAACGGGTTGCCTCCCGCCTAGCGCTTCATTTATAGTCTATAGCTAGACTTCTTCTCTTCTTCACTTCGGGTCAACGCTCTTTGTGGGTGTTACAATCTTGGGTACCCACTTCCGCACCATCTTGGGCGCGGGTTTATTCTTTGGATTAGTCATTTTTTTGTCTTCACAGGCTGGCTTTATTCTTTGGTCTTGACGGATGCAACATCTTCCTTGATCTCCTTCGCTTCCTTCTCCCTTGGCTCTTCCTTACTAATGCGACGATGAGGCGGAACATATTTAGCATTAATCATGTTGCATACCTCGAAACATGGTCGAAACTTGAGTGCACTTCTCTCGTGTTGATGTTGAACTTGATCTCCCCCTTGCCAACGTCGATCATCGCTCCGACAGTCTTGAGGAACGGCCTCCCAAAGATGAGTGGCAGCTTCTCCCTTTCTCCCATCTTGAGAACCATGAAATCGACGGGGATGAAGTGATCTTCAACTTTTACAGGTACATCTTCGACGATTCCCACGGGATAGCAAATAGAGTCGTCACCCAACTCTAGACACATGGTCATAGGCTCTAGCTCTGGTAGGCATAGCTTCTCGAACACGTCTCTTGGCATGACTCCCACACTTCTTCCAAGGTCGCATAACACCTTCTTGAACTTGAATGAGCCAATGGAACAAGGCATGGTCAGACATCTGGGCCTCTTTGTTTCTCGGGTCCTTGATATGCAATAGCGGCACTGCATTCCTCGGACATCTTGATATGATCTACCCCGAGTGTCACCATCTCATACTTGTTGGCAAGTATGTCATTGCCCATTAGGCGTCTAACAAGTTGTCCCACTTGTGTTTCTAGCCTCTTCATCATGTTGAGCACTTGATGGTAAGAGCTTATGACCTCCATCACCTTGCTGTCTATATTCTCCAATATTTTGTTAATAGTCTTGAGCTTAGTGACGATGTCCTTGTTGATCTCAGTGTTGGGGAGAAACCCGTCCCCGAAGAGGGGCCAACAAATACAATGAAAACACTCACTCAAACACCTGGTTGAAAATCTTCGCTCATCTTCAGGCAATCTAGAGTAGCTTTTCCTCGGACTTGTCTCCCCCTTTTCATTCCTCTTGGGTCCTTTAAATAGGCCCGTAGCATTTACACTTTACACATTTGGCCTTGCTTTTTACATTGCGCAAAGGATCTTCGAGGGCATTACAGTATTTTCACTCCGACCCCGCTAACTTCTCTATTAGAACTCATCACTTTACAGCGTGGCGCTTTACAACATGAGGGCCAATGTGATAGTGCTCCCATACACGGATCATGAGCAAGCTATCAAGCTTTTGCATGCCCTGGATAGGTCTATGTGGAGTGCCAAGGTCGAGGCCATTGAGGAGTCGATCGTGTATGATACGCTAATGCTTGATGAGCTATTTTCCAAGCTCAGGTCTTTGGAGGGTGATCGTGGCTTGAGAGCCAAGAGCGAGAGCCCCACTGATCCTCATAGTTTGGCTCTTGTCTCAGGATCAAGGTCTAACGCTAACTTTGGTGGGTTCTCTTTGTCTTGTCTTGTGTCTTTTCCAGATGAAGCCATAGAGATCAAGAACGACTACAAGGGCAAGCCCAAGCACGACTACAACAAGCACTGCTCCCGGAACGACTACAAGGACAAGCGCAAGGACAAGGACGAGAGAAGGCCCAAGAAGAGTAGCAGGTACAAGAAGAAGACGACTTGAGTGATGGTTGCTGGGGCGAGCGACATCGACTCCACATCAAGCGATGCTTCTTCTGACTCGAGCAGCGATGAAGAGCAAGAACGGCGCAAGGACAAGCGGCACACGGGCAAGAACTTCACCGGCCTCAGCATCGTCGCACAAGGAGGCTTTTGCAGCATGTCACAGTCCAAGAAGGGTGGGAAGCACAACTCGGATTCGAACTCCGACTCCGAGGAAGAGGTATGACATGATCCCAACTTCTTGCTAGAGGAGAATCCTAGGCTCAATGAGTTGCTTGATAACCGTGATGATGTGCTTAGGAAGACCAACAAGGAGAAGAGGGAATTTTGGTCTTTGTTGGGTGATGCTAAGGACAAGATAGCTGAGCTTGAATCCTTGCTTGTGGATGCTAGAAATGAGATAGGTTCTTTGAAATCTGCTCCTGTTGTGTCTGATGAGATTGACTGTGGTGATTGCTCTATTTTTCTTGTTGATCTGACTGCTCTCAAGGCGAAGCATGCCTCTACTCTTGAGGAACTAGATGTGGTTAGGATTGAGTGTGATGAATTGAAATCAAGGCTATCTTTGTTAGGTGCTTGTACCTCATGTCCTATGTTGCATGCTAGGCTAGATGAGTCTCACACCAGGATAGTTTCTCTTGAGGCTGCTTTGAAAGCTCCCATTCCTACATCATGTTCTACCTGTGAAATGCATGCTTTGAAAAACATGGAACTTGCACACTATGTTGACTGTTTGCAAGATGAAAATGATGAGCTTAGGAAATTGATGAGTTGGTTGTCTGGGCATCAGCCACAGTTGAGTTTGACGTTGTCTGAGTTCAAGCGATTTGATGGTCAGGCGTTGGGGGCTGGCAAGAGTGGTGAGAAGAGTGGTGAGGGAGAAGAGAAAGTTGGAGAGACTCCTACTCCACCACACACCATACCCATGAACAAATATGCACCCAAGCCAAACCACCTCAGAAACAAGCTTGATACTACTCCAGACCCACCAGTGTTCCCCTAGAAAGCAGAAAACTACTAGAAACCCATCAAGTTTGTGAGGAACTTGGGTAATGTCTTTGAGGGGAAGTCAGGAGAGAATGCTATTGAGAAGTCTGTAGAGAAGCCACAGCCTAAGCCACAGCCGATACGCTTCCATTGTCAGTATTGTGGGAGGGATGGGCATAAGGATGAGTTCTGTTTTAGGAGGAAGAGAGATGAGAGGTTTACTAGGGAGATGGCAAACAAGGACAGGTACCACCTTTCTCGTGGTGTGCCTGAGCCTCGTAGAGGGCCTCTACCTAGGGGTGAGGTGTATGTGCATACAGTTCTCACTCGTGGAGGTGGAGGTGGTTTTCCTTAGAGAGACAGGCGTGTTGGGTTTGGGCGTGGTGAGTTGGCTCGATGTGCTCCTTCTTGTGACCGTTACGAGTTTGGGAGGCACGATCGGAGCTTTGGGTCTCAGATGGACTACAGGCCACGTTTTCCCCCTCGTGGTGCGCGTACTCCTCCAGTGAGACGTGACAGGTCCTTTGGTAGTAGGCGTGAGAGGGCTCCGCCTAGTGGTTTTGGTAGGATGGACTTTGCTAACCCTTCTTTTGAGCAAATGGCTCGACACTGGTTTGACTCTTTTGGTACTAACCCCAGTGTTGAGTCAAGTGTGGCTCTGGTCAAGTCACTTGATTTTAACCTATTGTCAGTATCTCAGTTACTCGACGAAGGTTTTGAGGTTCGTTTTAAGTTGGGCGCTTCTCGTGTGCTTGATTCTCGAGGCGATCTTGTCTGTACAATCGTCCCTGAGGGTCAAATCTTCCGTGCCGATTTTTCCCAGTCTGTTGGTCCTTCTCGATGCTTTGTTGCTGGTGTTTCGGCCGAGCTTTGGAAATGGCATAGGAGGTTGGGACACTTGAGCTTTGAGTTGCTTTCCCGCTTGAGTGGTCTTGATCTTGTCCGAGGATTGGCAAAGCTGAAATTCGAGAATGATTTGGTTTGTGCTTCTTGTCAGCATGGAAATATGGTTGCTGCTTCTCATGCCTCTCTGACTGCAGTTATGACCGAGCGACCTTGTGAGCTTTTGCACATGGATTTGGTTGGGCCAGCTCGTGTTCGCTCTGCGGGTGGGAAGTGGTATGTTCTTGTGGTTGTTGATGATTTTTCGAGGTACTCTTTGGTTTTCTTTTTGGAGGATAAGAGCGAGACATTTGGCTTTGTTCGGGACTTGATCTTGAGGTTGAAGAATGAGAGACATGGTGATGTCATTCGAGCTATACGTAGTGACAATGGCACGAAGTTTAAAAACTCTCATTTCGATGCCTTTTGCAGTGATCTTGGTCTCGATCATCAATACTCTTCTCCATACATCGCTTGCCAGAATGGTGTAGTGGAGAGGAAGAACCGGACCTTTTGTGAGATGGCCAGGACGATGCTCGATGAGCATAGGACTCCTAGGTGTTTCTTGGCCGAGGCGGTCAATACCGCTTGCTATGTCTCAAATCACATCTTCCTTTGTGCCTTTAAGAAGAAGACCTCTTATGACCTGATGCATGGGCGACAACCCAAGGTGAGTCACTTTAGAGCTTTTGGTTGCATGTGTTTCATTCTGAAGAAGGGCAAGTTGGATAAGTTTGAGTCTAGATGTTCGGATGGTATCTTCCTTGGTTATGCGATTCATTCTAGAGCATATCGTGTGCTCAACCTTGACACTAACCAAATCATGGAGACTTGCGAGGTTACCTTCAATGAGACACAGCCTTGTAGCTCTTCTGCTTTTGAGTGTGCAGGTGACGAAGAGATTGGAGCGAGGATCTTTGAGGATGAGCAAGATTGAGATGGAGATGAAGACGAGAATGGAAGTGATGCTACAGTGGCTGATCATGTACATGCTACAAAGGCAATCTCGGTTCTTCTTTGGTCTCTTGGTCATCTCGCAAGCAATCCAGTGTAGCCCAGTCCACTACAAAGGCTGAGTATGTAGCTGCTGCTAGTTGTTGTTCCCAGCTGCTTTGGATGACCTACATTATGAGCGATTTTGGTGAGGAGTGGTCCCAGGTTCCACTCTTTTGTGATAGCACCAGTGCCATAAGTGTAGCCAAAAACCCAGTCCTTCACTCCAAAACGAAACACATAGAAGTGAGATACCACTTTCTGAGGGACAATGTTGAGAAGGGAAACATATCTTTGTCCTATGTCCCTACCCAGGATCAGCTAGCCGACATATTCACCAAACCACTTGACCAAGACACTTTCACTCGCTTGCGGGGTGAACTTGGGGTGTGCTTTCCTTTCTAGCTGGGTCTTGGAGCTTCTCATGTATATATGTGATATATGTTCATTTTGTTGCATTCCATGCATGCATTTTACTTTCTGTACAAAACCTGGTTGGATAGCCATCTTTGGATCACTTGTGCTAGGAAAAGCTTCTCTTATATACTTTGATCACTGATGTGCTATGTATGAGATATATGCATGTTTGGTAAATGGTGATGTGAATGCTATGCTCTTGATGGTTTTGCCATATACTTATGTTGAGATAGCTTCATGTTTGTGAAAATGATACAATTGCCTCTCTCATGAGTAGATGCTTGTCTATGCTCAATTTGTACTTAAATGCCTATATCATGTTTAGTTTGTGCTTGAGTATCATGTTCTCTTTGCTTGGGGTCAAAGACCTTTTGTCATTGTAAATGTTTGGCCCATTTGTCCACTTTGGGAGGAGCATAAGCTTCTTTTTGCTGCAAAGGCATTTCATGTACCATGTTTAAACTTGAAAATGAAATTGGTGTATGAATTGCCTTATGCTTGAAAAATGAGTTCCTAATCATGTTTTTATGTTTGTGATATTCATATCTTGTGTGCTAAACCGTAGCATGTTGTCTACCATGAGAAGTCTCATTTTAAGAAGTAGACACATGGCTCGGTGGCTTTAACATGACTTGAGTAGCTTGTGGGCGTTTATAATGATCTTGTGATGAGAATGTGTGATCTTGCATAAACTTTGGATGATCTAGTGTATTTGTGCTCAAATTGCCATGGATAGGGTCTTGCTCATGAGATGAATATTTCTCTGTGAAATTTGCTTAAAATTGCTTTTAGCCATGTCACATGCTTATATGTCTCTACCTTCTTGATGGCAATGTGCTAACTACACCATGTCTACTTTGCTTGCTCTATGTCTCATGTCTAGCATTTTGTTGTGCTCTTGGTATATTTGAGAAGCTTGGAAGATTGTATATATGCTTTGACATGCATTTTTCATGAAAACAAGGGGAAGAGTTTCATATACCTTGATTCATGCATTGTCAACAAGGGGGAGAATGTTTGCACATCTGGGGAGAGTTTTGTATGATAGGGGGAGAATTTTCATGCTTTGGGAGATGTTGCATGTGAGGAGAAAAATTGAGAAGAAGAGGTTGCATTTGCTCAGGGGGAGTTTGCATATGTGCAGGGGGAGCTCCTTTGGTTTGCCTGAGTTTTGTGCTTTGTGGTGTGCTCTTTGTGAGCTTTGTTTTGTCTTGGCTGTGTCGAGCCGTTGCCCTTGTCTTTGGGGGTCGAGACTTGGTTTGGCGAATGATCGTGTTTTCACTTGTTCTTTGGCTTTGGATCACTTGCTTTGGAGGTTTGTGTTCATGGTTACTATGGGTGTTGTCAGTGCACTCATCAAGGGGGAGATTGAGGACCGGGTGTGTCTGAGGACCAGTGGAGGGTTGCTCCTTAGTGATGAGTGATTGACAACATTGTACAGAATGATGCTTGGCTAAGCGTGCAGGTACAGGTTGCGGCTTGACTCGTGTCGGTGCAGGTGAAGAACAAGCGTGAAAGGCCTTAGCTGTTGCGGCCTCCGGGTGATGGAGAGGCAAGTAGGCTTGGTTCGATGGACCCGGTGGCCGATGGGGTCAAGTGTGAGCCGTGCGGTGCAAGACTGGCGGGCTAAAGTTGTGAACATGGGCCGGTGCAAAGTAGCGGATCGAGCCCGAAGCTTGCACACGGGGTTTGTTGGTTTGCCCACAAAACCATCGGTGGATGGTTTCTTGGTTTGGGCCTCAAAACCAAGCCCGTAGGCCCGAGGCGACGGAGACGGTGATCCGGGAGCTTCGGGAAGCTTCGAGGCGGGGGGCACGTGGCGTGATCGCGGGGCTTGCGTCGATGTTAAGCAAGGCCGCAGTGGAAGCGTGTCTGCTCGATGAAGACTTGACCAAAACGCCCCTGAGGGGTTGTATCTTCTATTTGAGTTGTAGGGGTAGCGTTGTCATTTACCTCCCTCCGATGGACTTCGTATAAATAGCGGAGAGGTGGATGGCATCTCTCTCGCTTGGACTCTAGGGTTTCCTCCCCCGGTAGATTGCTCTGAACTGCTTCTTTTTCCTCTGCTTTCCTTAGGCTAGATTCTTGTATAGACTCTGACCTCTGGATGTATGGAAGCATTCGGCGTTGCGGTGATCTCCTAGTCCTCTGTGATTTTCGTGTCATTTTTAGGGCTATTTTTGGGGGGTTTCGTTCTTCGCTCGATTCGTGGATTTGAGGCCGTTTCTTCTCGGATTTCTTTGAGGGGATCATGGTTGGATGCCTTGCGCATCTTTGTGTGTGATTTTGACCCCTCAAACGCCGTGAAACACCTTCGATTCGTGCATTTTTGGTTGGAGCCCGAGTTCTTGGTGGTGGTTCGTGTGATCCGTGATTCCCGGTGATTTAGGGAGTTAGAGGTTGAGATTTTTGGGGCATAGCTTCCTTGGGTGACGTTTCTCATCTCCCCAAAGTCTTGTCTCAAGAGCTCTAGCCATTTGGGAGATCCTGTGATGGATTTGGAGAGTTGACTCCCGAGCTCGAGCAGTTTTGGTTCTGTTCGTGCGCGGCAGACAGTCCACCTGGTGCGCGCGGACAGTCTGCGAGGGGCCAGTTTGTCGCAGTTCGTCGCTTGTTCGTGCGCATTCTTGTTTCGATTTGTTTGATCCCTAGGTTTTGGTTGCAGGCGGTTTGCGGACAGTCTGCATGGTGTTGCCGGACAGTCCGCCGGGTCGAGTTTGTGTCTGGGGTCGAGCTGGTTTTGTCTGGGGTTTCCAGCGAGGTTTGCCGGACAGTCCGCACAGGCTTCACGGACAGTCCGTGACACTGGCAGACAGTCCGCTTGGCCTCTTCGGACAATCCAAATTTCGGGGTGCGCTTCTGGTGGTTCTGCTGAAGTTTTCGGACAGTCCGCATCGACGGTCCGGACAGTCAGCCACTGCCTTGCGGACGGTCCGCCCATACCTGCCGGACAGTCCGCGCCTGGCATTTCCAGAATTAGCCAAGTGCTTTGATTCTTGTGTTGTGCTTCCGCTCTTTGCTTCTAGGCTTGTCTCTTGATCTTGTGGGCTTGTGTGTGCCTTGTCTAGAGCTTCTTTGGTGTGTGCGAGTACTCGGAGTGGCAATCGGGGAATAGGCCGAGTTCGACCTTCGGGAAAAATTTTTATTGGCTCCGATTCACTCCTCCCCCTCTCTGGTCGCCTATTCGGTCCTTCACTATGGGTGTTGTCAATGCACTCATCAAGGGGGAGATTGAGGACCAGGTGTGTCCCAGGACCAGTGGAGGGTCGCTCCTTAGTGATGAGTGATTGACAATGTTGTGTGGACTGATGCTTGGCTAAGTGTGCAGGTACAGGTTGCGGTTTGACTCGTGTCGGTGCAGGTGAAGAACAAGTGCGAAAGGCCTTAGTCGTGGCAGCCTCCGGGTGATGGAGAGGCAAGTAGGCTTGGTTCGATGGACCCGGTGGCTGATGGGGTCAAGTGCGAGGCGTGCGGTGCAAGACTAGCAGGCTGAAGTCGTGAACATGGGTCGGTGCAAGGTAGCGGATCGAGGCCGAAGCTTGCACGCAGGGTTTGTTGGTTTGCCCACAAAACCATCGGTGGACGGTTTCTTGGTTTGGGCCGCAAAACCAAGCCCAGAGGCCTGATGCGATGGAGATGGCGATCCGGGAGCATCAGGAAGCTTCAAGGCGGGGGGCACGTGGCGTGATCGCGGGGTTTGCGTCGATGCGAAGCAAAGCTGCGGTGGAAGCGTGTCCGCACGATGAAGACTAGACCATATTGCCCCTGAGGGGTGTGTATCTTCTATTTGAGTTGTAGGGGTAGTGTGGTCATTTACCTCCTCCGGTGGACTTCGTATAAATAGCGGATAGGTGGATGGCATCTCTCTCTCTTGGACACTGGGGTTTCCTCCCCCCCGGTAGATTGCTCTTAGACTGCTTCTTTTCTTCTGTATTCCTTAGGCTAGATTCTTGTATAGACTCTGGCCTCTGGATGTATGGAACCTTTCGGAGTTGCGGTGATCTCCTAGTCCTCTGTGATTTCCGTGTCATTTTCGGGGCTATTTTTGGGGTGTTTCGTTCTTCACTCGATTCGTGGATTTGAGGGTGTTTCTTCTCGGATTTCTTTGAGGGGATCATGGGTGGATGCCTTGTGCATCTTTGTGTGTGATCTTGACCCCTCAAATGCTGGGAAACACCTTCGATTCGTGGGTTTTAGGTTGGAGCCCGAGTTCATGGTGGTGGTTCCTGTGATCCGCGATTCCTGGTGATTTAGTGAGTTAGAGGTCGAGTTTTTTGGGGCATAGCTTCATATAGTGACGCTTCTCAGCTCCCCAAAATCTTGTCTCAAGAGCTCCAGCCGGCTGGGAGATCCGGTGATGGAAACGTGGAGTTGACTCCCGAGCTCGAGCAGTTTTTGGTTCTCTTCGAGTGTGGCGGATAGTCCGCCAGGTACACGCGGACAGTCCGTGAGGGACCAGTTCGTCACTTGTTCGTGCGCGTTCTTATTTCGATCTGTTTCTTCCCTAGAGTTTGGTTGCAGGTGGTTTGCGGACAGTCCGCGAGGTGTTTTCAGACAGTCCGTCGGGTCGTGTTTTTGTCTGGGGTTGAGCTGAGTTTGTTTGGGGTTTCCAGCGAGTTGGACGGACGGTCCGCGCTGCCTTCACGGACAGTCCGCGACACTGGCGGACAGTCTAATTTTCTCGGTGCGTCTCTGGTGGTTCTGCTGAAGTTTTCGGAGAGTCCGCGTCGATGGTCCACACAGTCTGCCACTGCATTGCAGACGGTCCGCCCGTACCAGCCGGACAGTCCACGCCTAGTTTTTGCAGAATTGACTAGGTGCTTGGATTCTTGTCTTGTGCTTCTGCGGTTTGATTCAAGGCTTGTCTCTAGGACTTGTGGGCTTGTGTGTGCCTTGTTTAGAGCTTCTCTGTTGTCTGCGAGTACTCGGAGTGGCAATCAGGGTATAGGCTGAGTTCGACCTTCGGGAAGAATTTTTATCGGCTCCCATTCACTCCCCCCCTCTCTGGTCGCCTATTCAGTCCTTCACTCTGACCAGTCCCGGCTGTTTTTGGTCGCTTTTCGGGAGATCGCGAAGGTCATGGGTACTCGCGACCTTGTTGAAGAGTACTGCTGTTGCAAGGTCTTTCCTGTCAAATCTGGTTGGTCTGTCGCTGCGTGGAGCGACTTCACGAGCCCCATCAAGATTCCTGACTTCGCGAAAAGCTTCAGCCTCAAACTCGAAGGTTAGCATTTTTCGTCCTATAAACTTGCTTGTTCGTTATAATGCGTTTCCTCGTTGTACTTTTACCTTATCTGTCTTCGCATTTTTTCAGATATTGATGTTCTTCTGATTGAGGATGCTGCTAATGAAATACTTGGCCCTGCCAGCCTGAAAGAAGATAATGACATTATCAACCGGATTGGTGGTCGTCGCGACAATTGCGTCTTCCAGTTCTTTGCTATTGCCGCTGGCGAGTGCCAAGTCACTCTTACTCGTCGTGAAGCTGCCGCCAAGCGTGCCGCGAAGAAAAGCTCTGGCACTTCAGTGGGACCTTCGGCTGCTGCCGCCTCTTCACGGTCTGGGAAGAGACGTGGCAAAGCTGCAAGTCATCGCCAGCCTAAGCGCCGCCGCAAACAGAGATCTGCGTCACCCGAGACTGAGTCATCTAGTGAATGACCGAATAGGCGACCAGAGAGGGGGGCATTGAATGGGAGCTGATAAA
Organism: Cenchrus fungigraminus; assembly: GCA_036936925.1. NCBI lineage: Eukaryota > Viridiplantae > Streptophyta > Magnoliopsida > Poales > Poaceae > Cenchrus > Cenchrus fungigraminus. The sequence continues at coordinate 66,382,107 of CM072773.1, forward strand.
AATTCTTCTCCAAAGAGAGAACTCGGCCTATACCCCGATTGCCACTCGAATCACTCGCACACACAAAAGCGACTCTAAACTAGGCACACACAAGCCTACAAGCCCTAGGAGCAAACCTTGGTTCAGCTAGTGGAAGCACAGATCAAAGAACCAAAGGAACAAATCTCTCAACCAAATCTATCCGGCCAGAACGGACCGTCCGCCAGAAGGGGGCGGACTATCCGCGGTCACTAGGCGGACCGTCCGTGGATCAAAGACGGACCGTCCGAAATTCCTAACCGAACCACCAGAGACGAACCGCACCTCGCGGACTGTCCGCCCTCTCCTCGCGGACTGTCCGACACTACAGTCCGGACCGTCCGTGCCAACCACCAGAAAACTCCACCTCAATTCGAACCTCGCGGACCGTCCGTCATGGACCGGCGGACTGTCAGCAAACTCCTTGCTCCAAAAACCAAATACCCCAACGGATCAAACCACGAGCTAGCAAGAACACGAGACGAACTCGACGAACATGCGAGGAACACAGTCCTCGCAGACCGTCCGCCACCCCCTCGCGGACCATCCGCCAAAGTGCGAACAGAACCAGAAACGGAGCCCGCGAAGTCAACCCCAAATTCCAAGCAATGGATCTCCCAAACTGCTGGACAGATGGAGCCCAAATTTTGGGTAGATGAGAAGCGTCTCTAGGAGAAGCTATGCCCAAAATCTTCGAGCCCCAAACCTATTCAATCAACCGGAATCGCAAATCTCGTGCGCTCAAAGCACAAACTCGAGTTCATCCAAACTTCACCAAATCGAGCCCGATTCCCGGCGTTTGAGGGATCAAGATCATCCACAAAGAGGCACAAGGCACTCACCCATGATCCCCTCAAAGAAATCCGAAAGGAAATGGCCTACAAATCGACGGACAAGGATCGAACCGAAAAGCTCCGAAAATAGCACAAAAACCAACTCGGGAATTTGGAAGGAGATAGAATTTGCTTGAGGAATTTGTACAAGATTTGAGGGACTAATTCACTCTGAATATTCATCCCATGTTGGATTACAAGCCACTCCAAGAATTGCAAATCTTGGATGGCAAAAAGCTCCAAACAAATAGCCACACACTCTCCTCTCCCTCTCTCCCCAAGAGCACCCCAAAATGAAAGAGCACTCCCACCAACTAAACCAAAGAGTTGGCTGAAAATTCAGCCCCCTCCTCTTATATATAGGCCCTCCGGAAAGGACCGAAGTGCCCCTACACTAGGAGATACAATACAAGCCCTCACAAGGGCATTTTGGTCAACACATGAAGTTCACCATCGGACGGCCGCGCATCTATCGGGCCTTCGCGTCCTCCCGACGCAAGCACCTCAATCATGCCACATGTCGCCCGCCTCGAAGCTTCCCGACGCTCCCGGATCCCCATCTCCGTCGCGTTGGGCCTTCGGACTTGGTTTTGAGGCCCAAACCAAGAAACCGTCCTCCGATGGTTTTGTGGCCAAACCACCAAACCCCGCGTACACGGCCCGACCTCACCACGCCAAGCGTCGAGCCCGTCAAGCCTTTCACCTCCGGCACCCGGACGGTGTACTCGGTCTTGGCTCGTTCCTTGACTTGGCCGCCACCGATGCACCGGCTCCATGTCCACGACTTCGTCTTGCTCTTCTTGCACCATGCGGCCCGCACTTGATCCCGTCGGCCACCGGGTCCCTCGAACCAAGCCTACTTGTCTCTCCATCTCCCCGGAGGCCACCTTGGTATAGACCTTTCACGCTTGTTCTTCACCAGTACCAACACAAACCAAGCCGCAACCAACACCTGCAATACTAGGCCAACAGTCAGTCCACACAACATTGTCAACCACTCCTCACGAGTGCATTGACAACCCACCACACAACCATATGAAGTTACACAACCGACAACACACTCAACACAAAGCCTCAAAACATCCGGTCAATCGCTCATCATATACAAACCAAGGCACATATCAACTTGGTTTCTCAATCTCCCCCTTGATGAGTGTTGACATTGCTAACGTCATCGAATAGAAACGGATATAAGATCCATCTCTATCGACGGCACCAGAAATGCAAAGGTATATCTTAACATGATGCTAAGTGTATATCAGATATTGCTTTCAGATTAAACTAAAAGGTGAACTCCGACACGATTCATAGCACAACTCGATATAGGTTGTCAGCCCTGACAGGTGTGCCAGAAAACGCATGGATATGGTACTCTTACATATGCCTTGGATCTCTAGAAAAGAAGATATATATAAACTGGGAATCCGCAAGCGCACAGATATGAATATACCATTGTAGCATTTTAACCAGGAGTAAAACCAGGTATTGTATTTATATTCTACCACAGGGAAAGAAGTCTTTCTAATCCATAATAGCTAATACATGCTCATCTCTCAGTTTTATAATGTAGAGTGGCCAAAATATATCAATTGCTATAAACAGGGGTAAGTCACATAAAGATAAAGATATTGATAGCATTATTCAAGTCATAACATCATGAGCAGCTAGAAAGTGTCATTATAGCAAGAGAAACATAGCAAAGTCTAGTTAGAGAGGATACTCCTCGGTAACTCTAAACTATATGTCAATGCAAACTATGATTAGTGCAAACATTTAACAATCATGGAAGAAAAAACTATTATATCAATGCATGGGGAGACTATCCAGGAGGATCAAGGCCAAAACTTGAAACAACCCAAACAGTATAAGGCTCCACTAGTCCTATACACGGGGGGTGGACTGCGAAGGACTCAATAGTGCTGTCACCACCACGATCTACCACACGACCCGGCATATAGGGTGCAATCGCAGATAAATACAATATAAGCACCACGCTTACACTGTATTTACCGTTCACCCATGTTAACAAATGATCTAGGTGAGGGCTATACGACTCCATACATGAATATAAAGGCAAATCAACTATGCTAAACATGTAATCATAATAAACACCAAAGCATATAATGTCGAATATAATCATTGATAAGAACATATGTCTGTATAACAAATGTAAGGAACTAGATAAGAACTTACAAGAGCGAAGCTAGATCAGTATCTCGATCAGCCTCTAGACGATCAGGAGCCAAGTAGATGCCTTGCCTCCTCCTAGATCTAGACTAGCTAGCTACTCTGCTATATGGTGTTTCTAGGGCGTAGTATCTCTGACTTGATGACTTGATCTGGTGTATGCAAACTCAGGTTTCCAGATGCCTCTGCCAGGGGGCAAGGGGGCTGCTTATATAGCCCTGAGGGGTAGACGCGCGCCGTTTGATCAAACCGACCTAACGAGTGGTTTAGATTGATCCTCATAGGCGGTGGAAGAACCATCTAGAAGTAGGGCTGAGGTGGCGCCCGGGGGAGGCCGACCGGCCCCACCACCAGGCCGATCGGGCTGGGGTGGGCCCCCCTCGGGGCCCACTTCGGCCAGGTGGTCCGTCGCTTCTTCTAGATGCTTCTTTCTTGGGTGCCAAGTCACGTTGAGTTCTGGAGTCTTCTAGATTCGATTCTTTTAGCACTTTTCCCGAATGGTTCCTGGATTTATATAATTTACCAAATCTCCAGAAAAACTGTTAGTGGCACCCTATTCTAAGTTGATATTAACATTTATGCCCTTTTCTCATGTTTAGTTGACTTATAAATATATAGGATAAGATGTGTCAACAATGAGTGCATTGACAAAAGATGGTTTGAAAGCAAAAGGAAAACTCATTCAAGTGCCCAATTGCCAAGAAAGAGCAAACACAAGGAAGCTTGAAATGAGAAGAGCTCCAACCAAAGACTCTCGGAACCAAAGGAAGCACAAAGGCTAAACACCACCAAAGAGTCAAGCAATCTCGAAAGCCATCAAACAAATTTCAGCTCTTAACAAAGCACTTGTCAACCGCTCATCACCATCAAATCAAGGTTCATATCAACTTGATTTTCCAAATTTCTCCCTCTTGAGGAGTGGGTTGACAACATGCGAGCACAAAGAAATGGTTTGAGAGGGCAAAGGCCGAAAATCTCATCCAAGTGAACGAAAGCCACACAAGGCAAATAAAAAAAACACTTGGCATGAGAGAAACCACAAAGGCCAAATCAATGTCTCGGTCCCCAAAGACTTGGGCAACGGCTCGACACAACCGAGACAAGAACACATGATCCCTCAAGAAGAGGCACAAAGGGCTCAACACCAATCATGTGACGATCGAAAACTCAAATCAACCGTCGGCTCCTCAAGAAGAGGCAAAGGGGCTCAACACCACCGGCAAAAGAGCAAAAGAGCACAAAACTCCCAAGCTCCCCCTAAACACATGCACTAGGGGCAATGAGCATACAATGCTCACCCTAAACACATGCGATAGAGCAAAGAGCACACCAAGCTCACACACTACCCCTAAACACATGTACTAGGCCCAAAGAGCATACAAAGCTCACCCTAAACACACGTGATAGAGAAAAGAGTACACCAAACTCACAAGCTCCCCCTAAACACATGTACTAGGGCCAAAGAGCATACAAAGCTCACCCTAAACACACGTGATAGAGCAAAAGCAACCACCAAAGCATAACTCAGTCAAACAAAGGAAACTCACCAAAGCTCCCCCTACACAAATGCATACTTCCCCTGAACATGTGCATGCAAACTCTAGTTCTCCCCCTGAACTGAGTATCCCTCTGGATGCAACAAATGCGTGAAAACTAAAACATTTTCTCCCCCAAATGCAAATTTTCCTCCTTATTGATAATGCACGAATCAAGTCAATTTTGCAAAAGATTGAACTACTAGCTTCTCAAATATACAAAGAGCACTATCAAATGCTACAAGTGAGATAATGAGCAAGCAAGATAGTTCATAGTTCCATAAAAGCATAGCCATCAAGATAGTAAAGCTATATAGGCATATGACAAAGGCATGATCAAATTAAGCAATTTTGTGAAAAATTTCCCTCTCATGAGCAAAGACCTAAACATGAGCAAAACATGCCAAAGTGAATCTAGATCACACAAACTTCATGCCAGGTCACATATCCTCAACACAAGATCATTACAAACACCCATAAGCATCTCATGTCATGTTAAAGTCACCGAGCCATGTGTCTACTTCTTAAAATAAGACTTCTCATGGTAGACAACATGCAACGGTTTAGCACCCAAATTATTGCAATTTTAAAGCATTTTATGACATGGAACAAATGAGAGCATAACTTCAAGCAAGAGCAATTCATACCAATTTCATTTTTCATATTTTAAGCATACAATGGTACATGAAGTGCCTTTGCGGCAAAAAGAAGCTTATGCTCCCCCACAAGGTATCACATGGGCTAAACATTCATAATGACAAATGGGTCTTTGACCCCAAGTGAAAAGCACATGATAACCCAACATGAATTAAGCATGATAAAGACCACCAAAGCACACTAAGATCATGAAAGGCTTAAACTCACAAGAGAGAGCCTATCCTAGCATTTTCCAAAAATAGCCATCTCAACATGCATATATAGCAAAACTATCAAGAGCATAGCTATCCATCACCAAATCATATCAAACATGCTCAAAAGCTCACAAATAGCATATCATAGTATTCATGGCATATAGGAGAAGCTCAACCTACCATGCATATGATACGAATGCAACAAAGGTAGATATGTACATCAAATGCAACATGATATATGACACAATTCAAGACACAAATGTCAAACCTACCAACTCTATACATCATGATATATAAAACAAATGCAATGCAAAATGCATAAGGAGACAAGGAACTTGACTTAACACCAAGAAGGCTCACAAGGGGACACACCAACTAAGAACCGCTCCAAGTGAGAGAAGGGCTACCAAAGATCCCAATTGAGTACCATAGAAATGATACCAATTGCAAGACCGCCAAAGATCCCAATTGAGTACCATAGAAGGGATACAAATTGAAGGATCACAAATGGCTACCAAAAGCCACAACACTCCTTAGAACCAAATTCCCCGTCGAAAGAAGCCAAGCTCCCCCTCAACCAAAGACAACTAGCAAAGCAAACGCTAAGAGAAGAAAGATCAAAAGAGAAGCTCTAAAACCAACCTAAAAAGGAGAAAACCAAATAAGGAACAAAACACAACCCGAAGACACGACAAGCCCAAAACCCAAAGCAATCTCAAAACATGCTACACAATGCATTGACAATACCAGTCAAGATAAATAAAGCATTGAAACATGATTCCACATATAAATAAGCATCGGCTAGCAAGCATGTCAACAAGGTACAACCCTATACAAGGATATTAAACCAAAAAGAGAACAAAATGCCAAACAAGATACTAGAACTAAACAAAGGCATGATACAAGTTCACATGGATCATTCACCAACATATATTACAAAGCTAGCATGACAAGATAAACATGGGGGACAAACACGCTAACAAGAAAGGTACCATAGAGCTAGACAAAAAAGATATGGATGAACAACATGACATATCCAAGCGATCAACCATAAAGCATGACATGATGTTCATAAATATCGTCCACCACAATATCATACAAAAGATAGCAAGATAGGTATACAAGATCATAAAGCTATCATGAACAAGGTGGCTAGCCTACCATGGTTTTCACACAAACAAGACACAAGTATATACAAGTGAGCACAAGGGGAAAAGAAAACTCACTATACATGTGTACAAAGGCTTTCAAGAGCCATCCAAAGTGGTGTGGAGAACCATCTTGTCTTGATCACCTCACGGGCAAAGATCAAACACCATCCAACTCATGTTCTCCAACCACGTCTCCATACCTACACACAAGGAGACGAAAAAGACCGAGCCTTGGATCCCAAAGGGTTAGCAAGCACATACTTGGGAATCCAATACTTGGTCACACGGGTAAGCGATGCACTCAAGTTATCATGTGGGTTAGCACGATGCAAATGCCGGTTCGAATGAAAAGGTTTTCAAACACCCTTAGGACCATGCCTCAAAGGAGCCACTCGCGAAGAAAACCGAGTGTTACCATAAGCAAAAAGGCAAAGATCCTTCGGGGTCGTAGGAGAAGAACCAGCACAAGCACCATGGAAAGCATGTCGTGGACCAACACAAGAAACACTAGAAACAAGTCCACGAGCATGGCCTAACTCACTAGAAAGAGTGTCATAAAACCCGTCCACAAATTGTGCCTTCTTAGGCTCACAAGTGTTCATGCCATGAGAAGGGCTATGAACAACCAAAGGCCTAGAAGCACCTCCTCACCGCATTCTCCTTGCTCGGCGGTAGCAAAAACTCTCTTGATGCCCATCTTTCCCACAATGAGAGCAATGGTACAAAGGCCTATCGGGAGGCACAGTCCGAGTGGATGAATCACCATGCTCTTGTAAGTGGGAAGTCCCTTGGGACTTAGAGCAAGAAGCATCAACCCCAACATCCAACTTGGTGCCCACATTAGAATCACACGTGCCATGAGAAAGGCTACGTGGCTTCTAAAAAGCTTTGGCACGCACACGTCGCTCGTACTTGACACGGCGAAAGCAAAACTCAACGGTATGCCCATCCTTCTTGCAAAAGGTGCATTGGAACCTCGGCTTGGGAGTATGAGTTCCAAATATGTGGGAGTCACCCTTGCCATTCAAATTACCTTGGGAAATACCAGAAGGTCCACCAAGCTTAGGAATAGCTACGGGAGAGCTATCCAAAGCACCACCACATGTGCCACCATCCAAAGACTCACGCTCAAGACAGGAAGTCAACTCCGGTTGAGAAGAAGCAAATGTAAAAGCATCAACATCGGAGTGACAAGAAATGCGAGAATCCAAACCCTTTGCACAAAGACTCTTGCACCTTGTGCGCAAAGCCTCATTTTCAAATTTGAGGCTCTCACAAGTACCACATGTCATATTTCTCAAATTCTCAATTTCCGCTTCAATGCATCTAGCATATGTGGTACGCAAGAGTTCATTCTCTTTCTCAAGGTTGTCACTCATCTCATCATGCACAACCAACTTGGCGCTCATATCATCGCGCATTTTTTTTAAAGCCAAAACTTCACTTTCCAAATCAATCCATGAAGTGCAAATGAGACCACATGAACAAGTATCATCATTTACATCAACCAAAGCATCATCATCATCACAAGAAGTATGGCAAGTATCATCTATACACACCAAAGAGCACTTGCTACAAGGCATGGATTTCATATCACAAATTTCAGCCCTAGCATGCTCAATTCCATCTACACATGTGGTGTGAGTCAATTTTAGTTGATTAATTTCAGCATGCAAAGACTCACAAGAAACACATGGCATAGAGGCATCCGACTTCAACAAGGCAATCTCATTTCTAGCCTTAGCAAGATCATCATTCAAGTTACCACATTCACTAGCAAATTCAAACATATCTCCTTCTAGCACCTCAATTTGAGCAAGCAAAGCATCACAAGATTTGCATGGCAAAGAAGCATTGAATTTCAATAACTTAATTTCAGATTTCAAGCTAGCAAGAGAAGTGTTCAAAACATCATTCTTAGCATGCATGGTTTTACAAGAAGTGCAAGAATTCAAAGCACAAGACTTCCAATGAGCCATACCACATTTCAACCTAGCAAGGGAGCATTTTATCTTCTCATTCTTCCTACGCAAGGCATCACACAAATCTATGTTTCTCCTATGCAAATCCCCACAATCACATTCACAATCATTCAACCTATCACATAGGATCAAGATGCCTTTGACAAGCGTACCTTGGTTCATGTCCCTTAGCTTGTGGTAGAGCTCTCCCTTCTTGAGATCACCATCTTGATAGTCCTTGACGAGGGACATCATCTTCTCCACTCCGGCTTCCACCTCAACCTCCACACTCCTACTCAACGAATCACAAGGAGAAGAGCTTGGTGCCATACTCAAAGCACCGGTTAGGATTAGCCAAAAACAAGCTCAAGCAAAAAGCAAAGAAGCAATGAAGGCACTCGAATTGCCTCAAATCTCGGAAAAGAACTCACGAGTTCAAAAGCAAAGAACCTTATCTTTTTCCCAAAATTTGACCACTGAACAAGGAGCATCAAAGACAGAGGCACACAAAATTTCAGCTCAAATGGAGGTGAATTACGGTCTAGAGAAATTCAGGAACATTCACGAAAAAGCTGTAAAAGCAAAGAACAAATTTTTTATTTATGTTCCCGAATTTTTTATGAATTTTTTCTCAGTTTGGGGTATGACCCAAAACTTGTCACCTAACCGCTGTAAAAATTTGAGCTTAATCGGAGCACCGAGCGAAAAGTTATGCCTATTTCATTGAAGGTATCTCAAGTTATGGTTTTCAAAGGCACAACACCAAATCGCCGGGCTCAAAATGTGCAAACCAAAACCGCAAGCAAAGCGCCACTTCTCTTTTGTCGCCCTATGGATCCTAGACTTGTTAGAGTCACAAGAATCCGCAACCGGCTCTGATACCAATTGAAGGACCGAATAGGCGACCAGAGAGGGGGGGAGTGAATGGGAGCCGATAAAAATTCTTCTCCAAAGAGAGAACTCGGCCTATGCCCCAATTGCCACTCGAATCACTCGCACACACAAAAGCAACTCTAAGCTAGGCACACACAAGCCTACAAGCCCTAGGAGCAAACCTTGGTTCAACTAGCGGAAGCACGGATCAAAGAACCAAAGGAATAAATCTCTCAACCAAATCTGTCTGGCCAGAACGGACCGTCCGCCAGAAGGGGGCGGACTATCCGCGGTCACCAGGCGGACCGTCCGTGGATCAAAGACGGACCGTCCGAAATTGCTAATCGAACCACCTGAGACGAACCGCACCTCGCGGACTGTCCGCCCTCTCCTCGTGGACTGTCCGCCCGGTCCTCGCAGACTGTCCGACACTACAGTCCGGACTGTCCGTGCCAACCACCAGAAAACTCCACCTCAATTCGAACCTCGTGGACCGTCCGTCATGGACCGGCGGACTGTCCGCAAACTCCTGGCTCCATAAACCAAAGACCCCAACGGATCAAACCACAAGCTCGCAAGAACACGAGACGAACTCGACGAACATGCGACGAACACAGTCCTCGCGGACCGTCTGCCACCCCCTCGCGGACCGTCCGCCAAAGCGCGAACAGAACCAGAAACGCAGCCCGCGAAGTCAACCCCAAATTCCAATCCATGGATCTCCCAAACCACTGGACGGATTGAGCCATAATTTTGGGTAGATGAGAAGCGTCTCTAGGAGAAGCTATGCCCAAAATCTTGGAGCCCCAAACCTATCCAATCAACCGGAATCGCAAATCTCGTGCGCTCAAAGCACAAACTCGGGTTCATCCAAACCTCACCAAATCGAGCCCGATTCTCGGCGTTTGAGGGGTCAAGATCATCCACAAAGAGGCACAAGGCACTCACCCATGATCCCCTCAAAGAAATCCGGAAGGAAATGGCCTACAAATCGACGCACAAGGATCGAACCGAAAAGCTCTGAAAATAGCACAAAAACCAACTCGAGAATTTAGAAGGAGATAGAATTTGCTTGAGGAATTTGCACAACATTTGAGGGACTAATTCACTCTGAATATTCATGCCATGTTGGATTATAAGCCACTCCAAGAATTGCAAATCTTGGATAGCAAAAAGCTCCAAACAAAGAGCCACACACTCTCCTCTCCCTCTCTTCCCAAGAGCACCCCAAAATGAAAGAGCACTCCCACCAACTAAGCCAAAGAGTTGGCTGAAAATGCAGCCCCCTCCTCCTATATATAGGCCCTCCGGAAAAGACCGAAGTGCCCTTACACGAGGAGATACAATACAAGCCCTCACAGGGGCATTTTGGTCAACACATTAAGTTCACCATCGGACGGCCGCGCATCTATCGGGCCTTCGCGTCCTCCCGACGCAAGCACCTTGATCATGCCACATGTCGCCCGCCTCGAAGCTTCCCGACGCTCCCGGATCCCCGTCTCCGTCGCGTTGGGCCTTCGGACTTGGTTTTGAGGCCCAAACCAAGAAACCGTCCTCCGATGGTTTTGTGGCCAAACCACCAAACCCCGCATACACGGCCCGACCTCACCACGCCAAGCGTCGAGCCCGTCAAGCCTTTCACCTCCGGCGACTGGACGGTCTACTCGGTCTTGCCTCGTTCCTTGACTTGGCCGGCACCGATGCACCGGCTCCATGTCCACGACTTCGTCTTGCTCTTCTTCCACCATGCGGACCGCACTTGATCCCATCGGCCACCAAGTCCCTTGAACCAAGCCTACTTGTCTCTCCATCTCCCCGGAGGCCACCTTGGCATAGACCTTTCACGCTTGTTCTTCACCTGCACCAACGCAAACCAAGCCGCAACCAACACCTGTAATACTAGGCCAAGAGTCAGTCCACACAACGTTGTCAACCACTCCTCACGAGTGCATTGACAACCCACCACATAACCATATGAAGTTACACAACCGACAACACACTCAACACAAAGCCTCAAAACATCCGGTCAATCGCTCATCATATACAAACCAAGGCACATATCAACTTGGTTTCTCATCTAGTCCAGATGGTAGTGACAGAAACCGAAGTGACGGCAATAAGAGTGATGGGAATGCTGGTCACCCTGTTTTGTCTGGGCGTAGCACCCGGGCGTTTCACCCTAGAAACACGGACGAGCAAGTTGATGTTACTTCGCTGTCCCCACCTCGAGATGCAGCAGTTGGGACCATCGCTCGCCCCTTCGATATTGATATCAGTGACCAAGATCCTGAAAGTGACAAAGAGCTGGCTCCCCCTACTAGGCCTAGCGGCAAAGCACCTGTTTCTGCTAAAGGTACGACCATGGTTTCTGCTCCTGCTGGTCAGCTTGCGCCCTCTTCTTTACACAAAGTTGTTGCCGCCTCTGTTGCTGATGCTGGTGAAAGTGATAGCAGCTCTGATACTAATTCTGATAGTGGTCGCCAAAGTGCTGGTGTTTTTGTTAGCGCTGATTCTCCTTCTGTCGTTGCGCGACGTCTTGGGATTCCGCAAAGTTCTTAGTTTTTTGGTGACCGCAAACGGAAACTTCTTCAGTTCTGCAGCGATGACCGCGAGCGTGCCCTGCTTCAAGAGGCTAACCAGTCTTTCAGCTTCCCTATCATGGAAGAGGATTTGGGCCGCGAAGGCACTGATGGAGTTTTAACTCAAGCGCAAGATCTTGCCGTGAAAACCTTCGTGGCTTACAGAGTTGCTCAACATCGGTGCCGTGATGATGTCTGTCAATTCAACCTTCGCAACCAGACTACTTCTGCTGCTCTGGAGAAACAAATCACTATGGTTAAGAACCTGCAGAAGGATAAAGAGACCCTTGCCGCTGCCTTAGAAGAAGAGAAGAAGAAAAGTGTCGCTTTATCTTCGGAGATAACTTCTCTTTCTGAGAAAAACACTTCGCTTGAAAATGAAGTCTCGAAACTGAAAGAGGCTATTGAAAGTGAGAAAAAGAAAAGTGAAGGTGTTAAGGGCTTATATGAAGGGAAGCGGAAAGAGCTGGATGACTTGAAAACTACTCATGCTGCTCTCGTTAAGGAACATGATGAATACTGCGATGAAGTTCAAAAACACATTGTTCCTGTCTGCAAGAAGGTTCACGATCTTCTTGTGGACATCATTACCGCTCCTGGCCCTTACAGCATCAAGGATCAATTTATTAGCGACATTTTCAAGTGGCTATCTGATGGCGTTTCCTCCCTGGCTTCGGCTGGTCGCTCATTCGGTGAACTAAGTGCTGGGGTTGCTACTCGTACCATTTGTCACTCTTTGTACTCTCTTCTGAGTACCCCCTCTGACGGATCTGAGCCGGTTATTTCTAAGTCTGCACTTCAGCAAATGCGCGATGGTTCCTTCGCATGGCCCCATGAAACTAATGTTGACAGGATTCCCGCGTTACCAAAGAACTTTGTTAAAGAGTTTTATCGCAAGTTTGGATTTGCTTACGCGGTGGCTGAAGCCTGCCGTGTTCTTCGCAAGGTATTTGTCTTTACTATTCGCTAATTTACTTTTTCTTGCAATTTTGTTCTGTATTGTTGTCCCTTACCTTTGATTGTGCTATTGCTTTTTTTTCAGATGAGCACCAGCCTCGTTGCTTCTGATCAAGTCTTGGGCACCTCCGGCGCTGCGGCAACTCCGTCCTCTTCCACTGCTTTGTCGATTGTTGATGCTTCCGGTATTGGCGGTCAAGCTGCTGCTCCTTCTTCCCTGGCTGGTGGAACTCAAGGCGCTACCTCTACTGACGCGCGGCCTTCTTCGGCCGTTCCCCACGCTAGCGAAGAGGTGTAAGTAGTGAGGCTTCAGTGATTAGCATTAGGCGGGGAGTTTCAGAATACATTTTTCCTGTGTAACTAAAATATTTTGCGAATTTGCGTAGGTGCCGGAGTTGTGCCCTGCGCAGATAGACGAAGATGTTTGCCCAATCATTATAAACCGTGGTGATTACTTCATTTTTGGTTCCATATGGGGAAAGTTTCACTCGAAATTTTCTCAAGTGTCCTTTGACGATTTTTGGTCGTATAAAATCAAACGATACGATGATCGCAATATTGCATCTAAGGATTTCTTCGAACAGCATACCAGAAACCGTCTAATTCATGGTTTGACTTCGCAACGGTGCCTTTGTGGAGGTGATTCTTCTGTTTCTGCGCAACCTTCAACAAGCCCTTCGGCTGGTGGTGAATCTTCCCTTGCGATGCCGAAGGTTGAAATTGTCAATCTCACCGAAGATGACACGCATGAGTACATTTATAAGCGCTCTTATTAACAAGTTAACAAGTTGCTTTGGGTGTGTTGGATGTAATGATGTATACCACTGTGTTTGTAACTTTGCTACTGCTTCTGTGTTTGTTGCGATGTAATGAATTGTCTCATTTTCCTCAAAGTATTGGTTTTGGAACTCGGGAGAAAGGGAACTCACACTGTGAAGCACCTCCCCTTAGTTTCCATTTCTGTGTTTCACAACTAATTTTGTCATGGTTGCGTATTTTTATTATTGCGATGCGGCGACCACATTTTTTTACTTTCACGTGTTGTCTTCGCACAATTTCGTACAATAAAGTGAGATGATGCTTGCGTCAAATGCCCTGACGCGACGTTTTTATTTTGCGCTAGTAAGAATTTTTTTGCCCTCGAGATGACTCGTCAGTCAACTCTCGCGTTTTGCTTCGTGCATACATTGTTGAAGGCTTCTTTCCTTGCTAAAGAAGGAGATGATTTGCGACTACGCCGTTTAACAAGTCGACTATCCCTGCGGGTTTTCCCCGAGGGGCTTCGCGCATTGGCCGCTGAAGGCTTTTTCCTCATTTTTGAGCTCAACTTCACTGCGAGCACTTTAAGTGAACCAATCATGTTTTGCATTCTTCCCTGAAGCTAAACGTAATTGCTCACTTATGCAGTATTTTTCATTTTTGAATCCTGTGCCGAAAGTGACAACTCATTTCATTTGAGTTGTGTCACTTCAGACTTCTTGATGTACACCGATGATATTTTGGGGAGTCCTTGTTATAATTTCCAAGGAGATATTACACAAGAAGACAGCCCCGTTAAAAACCTCACATCCCTGTTCTGTTGATGAATACACAACAGGGACTCTCCCCGTGAGGAAAAGAGTATGGCTTCGGGAACTCAAATGAAAATGTATATTGCACAAATGTTAAGCGAGAAGAAACTACGAAAAATAAGCTAAGATACAATGAACATTGTTCCCCCTTTGTCGTTACACCTTTCACAACCAGTATTTTTGTAACATGTCTTCGATCCACGAGTACGTGTCTTCCTGCCCCACTAGTGTGGTCGGCCTGAAAGCCCCTGGTCTTGTTTCTGTTGCTACGAATGGACCATCCCATTTTTTTTGCAACTTTCCCACTCCTCTTGTCTTTTTCCTTAAGACCATGTCCCCTGTCTTTATGTTCCTCCTTTGGATTTTCCTATCTTTCCATCTTCTAGTCTCTTCTTGATATGACTCAATGTCTTGCAGTGCTCGTAGCCTCGCTTCTTCGCATGTATCTAGTGCTGGTGCCATGTCATCATTTTCTGGTGCGTCTTCGGTGCGAATGGACCCCAGTTTTATTTCTTCGGGTACCATTGCCTCTTCGCCATACAATAACCTGAAAGGCGTGAATTTTGTAGCTCTTGACTCTGTGGTGTTGTGAGACCATATGACCCTTGGTAACTCTTCTGCCCACTTGCCTCTTGGCATGCCAGTGATGTTTCTCTTTATACCTTTGAAGATTATCCCGTTGGCCCTTTCCACGGCTCTGTTGGACTGCGGGTGATATACTGAAGCAAAACACAACTTCGTGCCTAGTTGGAAACAAAATTTGCAAAAGTTTGTTGAATCAAACTGCTTGCCGTTGTCCACCGTCAGCTCATATGGGACCCCAAATCTGCAGATCACATTCTGCCAGAAGAATTTCTGTGCTACCCCCGAAGTTATTGTCTGCACTGCCTTCGCCTCAATCCACTTTGAGAAGTACTCTACAACCACTATTGCGTACTTGTAATTTCCCGTTGCTGTTGGTAGAGGCCCAACAATGTCCATCCCCCATCTTGCAAATGGCCATACCGAAGGTAGGAGCTGGATTTCATATGGTGAGAACTTGGAATAGTTTATGTGCTTCTGGCAATTTTCGCATTTTCTTACAATCTATTAGGCGTCTCTCACTGCTATTGGCCAATAGAATGCCTCGCGAAATGCCTTCGCTACCAGCTTTCTTGTTCCTATGTCCGAGGAACACATTCCCACGTGTATTTCTCTGAGCAACTCTTATCCCTCTTCGCGCGAAACGCACATGAGTAATGGTGCGCACACGCCTGCCTTGTAGAAATTTTCCCCTCTCAAGACAAATGACCTTGCTCTTGCTACCATCCTTTTCCAGTCAGCTTCGTTTTCTGGCTCGTAATGCCCTTTCAAGTAAGTGACTATTTATGTCCTCCAATCTTCGCTGGTAATCGCGCTAATGAGCTTCGGTCGCACTTCTGCAAGGTTTGTGGTCATTTTTCTCAATGTCTCATAGAACACATCTGGTGCTAGTGGTTGCTTCGTAGCCCCTGCTTTTGCTAAAGCATCTGCTTCCTTGTTCTGCTCCCTTGGGATCTTCTTGAGTGTGAACCCAAAAAAGTGCTTCTCCATTTTCCTAACTGCTTTCAGGTATGAGGTCATTTTGTCTTTCTTTGCTCTGTATGCTTTGCCTCTTTGGTTTGTGATGAGCTCTGAATTTGTGTTCAACACCAACCTTCGTACCCCTACTGCCTTTGCCTTCCGGAGCCCCAATGGCAACCCTTCGTATTCTGCGACGTTATTTGTGTGTCCATTGAACTCTAGCCTTGCCACATATCTCATTTTTATTCCCTAAGGTGATTTGAGGATTGCCGAAGCTGCCGCGCCATCATTGCAATATGCGCCGTCACAAAATATTTCCCAAGATTTTTCCTCATTTAGTGGCGTCGCTGTGTCCTCGTCTGTGTGAGCCCATTCTGCCATGAAATATGCCAACACTTGAGATTTTATTGCTGTTCTTGGTGCGAAGGTTATCTCATATTGTGATAATTCTGCTACCCACTTGCCAATCCTTCCCGAAGATTCTTTGTTCTCAAACATTTCGCGAAGTGGAAAACTGGTTGGAATGACCACTTTGTAACTTTGGAAATAATGCTTCAGCTTCTTGGCTGCCATTACAACGGCATACGCCATTTTCTCCAACTCTGAGTAAAATTTCTTTGCTCCATTGAGCACTTCTGTTACGAAGTATACTGGCACTTGTTTCAAACTTCTACCATCCTGCTTCTCCTCAACCAAAGCTGCACTTACTGCATGGTTTGATGCAGCCACATATACCAACAACTTCGCTTCAGGTCCTGGGCTTACCATTACCGTCAACAGTTCCAAATATGCTTTAAGTTCCTCAAAGGCCATCTGCTCATTTTCTCCCCATGTGATGCTTTTCTGCCCTGCCAGTTGCTTGAAAAAGGGCAAACTTCACTCTGCTGATTTCGAAATGAAACGACTGAGCGCTGTGAGTCTTCTAGTGAGTTTCTGGACATCTTTTTTGGTTCTTTGTGGCCTCATGTTTCTTATTGCTTCTATCTTTTCCGGGTTTGCTTGTATTCCTGATTTTGACACCATGCAGCCCAACAACTTTCCCCTAGACACACCGAAGATGCACTTCTCTGGGTTCAGCATGAGACCATACTTTCTCATGTTTTGGAAAGTTTATGCCAAGTCTTCGATTTGATCCTCGTCATGTTTGCTGTGCACAACCACATCATCAACGTATGCAGATACGTTCTTCTTCAACTACGGGCCAAGAACTATCTGGACCATTCTGTTGAAAGTTGGACCTGCGTTGCGCAGACCCTCGGGCATTCTTACGAAGCAGTAAACCCCAAATGGCATTATGAAACTTGTCTTGTCCTCATCTTGCCTTCGCATCCACACTTGGGGATATCCCGAGAAACAATCCAAAAGCGACATTCTTTCGGATCCGGCCGCTGCATCGACCAGCACATGAATTCTTGGGAGCGGGTAATCATCCTTTGGGCAAGCTTTGTTGAGAGATGTGAAATCTATGCACATTTTCTGATCTCCATTTTTCTTCGGGACCATAACGATGTTAGATAGCCAAGTAGTGAAATGCACTTCGCGTATGACCCCCATGTCGAGCAACTTCTGGACTTCGAGACGTGCTGCTTTCTCTTTTTCTGATGATATCACCCTTAACTTTTGCCTTCTTAGTGGTACCTTTGGATCTAAGTTTAGGCTATGCTCAATCACATCACGCGATATGCCCTTGAGATCTTTTTTGCTCCATGCGAAGACATCCTAGTTGTCTCTTAAGCAATTGAGCAACTTTACCTCTTCTTCTTCGTTGAGGTCCTTAGCGATTTTGACTGTTTTCTCATCTGTACTATCATTCAGCTTTACTCTCTTCGTGTGCTGCATGGGTTTGATTCTGGTTTCTTCCTCTTTCCTTTTCTGCTTCAAGATCTGTGACTCTTGCATGTCATCTTCGATTTCTTGCTTGCCTTCGTCTATTCTCACCAAGTGTACCGGCTTGCGATCTGTGCCTGTGTTGTACTCCCTGTCACATGCGTCTTCCTGATCACCATAGATTGATGTCACTCCATTGTTCGTTGGGATTTTCATACAAAGAAAAGGCATGTGAATTACTGCTGCAAATTTGTTTATCACTCCTCTTCCGAAGATTGCCTTGTAGTAATAAGGGATATCCACCACGTCAAAATTGACCATCTCTGTTCTCATTAGTGCCCCTTCCGC
This sequence comes from Cenchrus fungigraminus, assembly GCA_036936925.1. NCBI lineage: Eukaryota > Viridiplantae > Streptophyta > Magnoliopsida > Poales > Poaceae > Cenchrus > Cenchrus fungigraminus. Next base: position 66,400,340 of record CM072773.1, read on the forward strand.
CTAATGTAACATTCATTTCAATTGTTCCCAGAGCTTCGACCTTTTTGTTACCAAAGCCATACAATGGTTTTATGGATGTTTGCAACTGATCATCCCTGAATTCCATTTTCTTGAACAAATCATAGGTGAGAACATCTGCAGAACTGCCGTTGTCTACCAGAATTCCTCCAACATCATTTCCCAGAATGTACTTTGTGTTCTTTCCCAATATTGCTCTGATGACTAGCAGATCTTCATGGGGGTACCTTTTCAGTTTCAAGTCAGCCTCTGTGAAAGTTATTGGGATGTGAGACCACCTTGTGCGAAATATTTTCCCGAAGACAGGTGACTGACTTCTCTTCGATCATCCTTCCTTTGCCTCTTCGATGGGAACTTAGGGAAACAACATCCCCCTGTTATCGCATTTATAACATTCACCCTCTGATACCTATCATCTGAGTTGTTGTTTATGACGTTGACTATTTGGTATCTATCATCTTGTTCTGCCCTTCGGGCATTTTGCTGCTGGGATTGCGATGGGTTTTCCTTCAGTTGATATGGTGCACTTGGCACTAGCACTTGCATTTGTGGGTAAGCTGGGTGGAATTGGGGTGGATATGGTAGAGGTTGGAAATATTATGGTGGGCACGATGGTGGCTGGTACATAGATTGCCAGTTTGATGCTGAGCTATTTGCCACCGAAGGTGTTGTGGACGAAGCTCTATTGAGAAAACCCACTTGGTTCTGCACAGCTCTTTTCTTTTCCTCTTCCTCCTTTCTCTTGATGGCTCTTGATGGCCACCCGGCATTCATATGTCCAATGACCCTTGTTTCTGCCATGTATGGAACAAACTGTCAACGAAGGCGGCGTTGAGTATTTTGCAGATCCTTGCGGATTGGACTGCGAAGGTGCTTAGTTATTTGGTGTCCCTTTGGATGAAACATTGTTTACACCCCCCCTGCTGTACGTGGGGCTATTTGTTCCGTTTCTATTGTTTGTGTTTGGCCTTCTATTCCATTCTTCCTTAGCTTTCGCTGCATTTTTCTTGGTGTGATAATCCTCTATTCTTCTTTGCTTTCCCCAATCGGACAAGAAGTATGATTGCAAAACTTCGAACAACCTCTTTTCTGAAGCTGGTCTACACCTGTCCAAGTATTCCCCACAGGGTCCCACCTTGAGTACCCACGGTGGGTGCCAGAAATGCTGGGGAGAAACCCGTCCCCGAAGAGGGGCCAACAAATACAATGAAAACACTCACTCAAACACCTGGTTGAAAATCTTCGCTCATCTTCGGGCAAGCTAGAGTAGCTTTTCCTCGGACTTGTCTCCCCCTTTTCATTCCTCTTGGGTCCTTTAAATAGGCCCGAATCATTTACACTTTACACATTTGCCCTTGCTTTTTACATTGTGTGAAGGATCTTCGAGGGCATTACAATATTTTCACTCCGACCCCGCTAACTTCTCTGTTACAACTCATCACTTTACAACGTGGCGCTTTCCACGTGAGCATCAATTTCCTTGCACCCCTTCGGTGAAACAGCGCCGTCCCGAAGACCCATCCCACTCTGCTCTGCGCTCACCCGCGTAACCTTCGCGTCATGGAGCCGCCTGCTCTGCTTCGCTCTTGCGTTCAGGTCTTCGTGTTCGGGGGCCGCCTATTTTGCTTCGTACTCGCGTACCGTTTCTCGCGCGCCTTTGGCCCGAAGGTCTCCCCCACCTTCGGGCGCCTGAAGCCTTTGGACCTTCAATTCCCTAAGCCCTGAAAACACCACACCTGCACAACCACTGAAAACATAGAGTTGCTGACCTGCGGCCCGATGGTCTTAGCCGAAAAGGGACCCTGGGTTAGGTACGAAATGAATTTCCCCAACACTTAGCTTACTCGTCCACGAAGTCCTTCAATTGTATACAAAGAGAAACCGAATTTTGAATGGATGAGCTTGCATTAAATTGAGGTTTACCTTGCCCATAGTCGTAGTTTGGCAACTCTCCTTTCCTCATGTAGTTGAGCACCTTTGCTTTCTCTGAACAATCTCCTTGGACTTGGTCGTACTCCCCCACACTCCTCACATGTGGATCTTGCTTCGGCAGCCTTTATAGCTTCTATCTTCTCAATCTCCATCTTCTCCAACCTGCTCATAAGTGAACCGATATGCCATTCAAGGAATTCGGCTCGCATGTATTCATTGAAACACTCCAAAGCTTCTTCAATCGTCTCCGTCGGAAGTTGAACAAATGTATCAATCTTGTTGCGCAAACTCTGAGTCTTGGCCGGCGAATAAAATTTCTTCATGAAGGCCCTCATCAATGCTTCCCAATTTAGTTTTGACTCCGCCAGTAGAGTGTGGAACCAATGCAAAGCTCTTCCAAGTAGTGAAAACGGGAAAAGCCTTGCCCTCATTTGATCTTGAGTCACCCCTTCCACATTGAAAGTTTGACATAGTTGAACGAATGCTTGGAGGTGAAGGTTCGAATCCTCTTTACCGGTGAAAGGCGAATGTTGCACCATGTGGATAGTTGAGACTTTGATCTTGAACGACCTTTTGACATCTTCAAAGTTTAGGATTGGTAGATCATCGATGTCCGGGGTGCATAGCTCCCCGATCTTGCGCTCCGGCTGCAGTTCTTGTCCCATGGGTGGTGGTTTAGGTTGATCTCTCTTTGGACTTGGAGGTGGTGATTCCTTTGGAGATTCCGATGATCCTTCAACCTCGGCTCTTGGATCTACAAATTCCTTAGCTTGTGTTGCACGTCTCCTTTGCCTGTAAAGTTTTTGTGGATCATCCACAAAAGAAAATTTGGGTTTGTTGGAGAGGTAGCTGTCCATCTCCGGTTAGGGTCAGTGATAAACAAAATATACAAAAATCAAAAAGAAAAGTCTAGGGTTAGTCAAGAACTAGATTAGATTGATTTTTGAGGATGATCAAAGTTTGTAGATGCAAAAGAAAAACCAAAAGAAAAACTGAAAAATACTTACAAACGCGATCTTAGATCGGATCTTGATTGCTTGTTCCCCGGCAACGCGCCAGAAAAAGGGCATTGTTGACGTTTGATTATCGTTGCAAACTTTGATCCGCAAGCATACGGATCACATGAGACCCTTTTTCTTTTAAGTGTAAACCCAAGGTATCAAATCCGTGGAACATGTGCAACGCAAGATTCAATCCAATAAAGCGAGAAAGCACTTTGTTCTAGAGAGGTTTCAAATGCATTTAATCTACTAAACATGAGAGGTAGCGAGAGAAAGCAAATAGATAACCGATCTAGAGAGTCTAGACCATGCCTTTGTTGTAGTTCCAAGTGAGAGATGAAGATAGCAATGCGAATCTCATAAAAAGCATATTTAAACCGTGGCCTCCGTTCCAATCCTCAAAGGCACCTACCGTACATGTGATCAACATCCTGTCACGATGTCCCGCTTATTGTGTAGGTGAACCTAAGAGCACGTTCACGAGAAACGTGTTGAAAACACTTGGTAGATCGGGTATGCACCTCTAGCCACCGCGGCTACAAGAGCACCCTAAGCAATCTATCTTAAGTATAGATATAGGAAGAAGCAAAACCAAGAGAAGACAAAACCGTAGATAAGGCACTTGATGGCTAGAAATCGGATTCATAAAGACTTCACCATGAATGATTCATGAATAATATCACAACCGGGATCCTACCTTGATCTTGATCCTATCTCCGAAACTCTGACGTGGTCTTCCATGCAAGGTTCCCACATCAGCTAGGGAAACCCTAGACAACTAGCACGACCCTCCTTTCCGAGATGGTGTCCCTCTAGTTTCTCTGCTCCTCGGCGGCGGATGACGAATGACTTGATGCGTGGCTCTTTGCACGAGGACTATAAATAGCCCGAAGGGGTGCTAGGTCAAAGGGGGTGATGAACTGGGCCCGGAACAGGCTAGGCCGGCCGGCCTGGGCCGACCGGCCTAGGCCTGTTTCAGCCCGTTTCATCTCTGGTTTTCTTCCAGACGCTTCTCGTGTTTTCTTGACTATTTGCCGAATTGCAAGTGGGTCCTTGACGTCATTTTCCTCACGGCTTAGATAAGGGTGCTTGGCGCATGAACTCCCGCATCTTCCGTCTAGGTCCTCGATACTTCTCGGCGTCACACTTTGGTCCTTGGCTCATTTGAAGTCATGTTCATCTTGTGTCTTGGCTTGTGCTGGGCTTCATGATCTTCTTGTAAAACCCTTGATGAACTTTACCCGGAAGTCCTCATTTAGGCTCTTAATCCCTGTGTAAACAATAAACTCAAAAAACCATGCATGAGTGCGAACTTGACATATAATGGGGGTTAGGATCGTTAGTGTGAATATCAAATTAATACCAACATTGAAGGTAAACTGATGGCTAGGTTGACGGAAATCGACCTCCAACAGCGACCTAAGCCAAGAGAGCTGGTGATAAGAAGGACAATCAACCAATGGCAAGCGTCAACATGGTCTTCATACTACCCAAGGAATTCATGACTTTCGAAGCTGATTCAAATGGAGAAATTTCAGATGAAGAACTAGGATCGGCTCAGTTAACTTTGGATCCAATGTTGGCCGGTTTTGAGAAACCAGATGAGGAAAACCATCAACATATGAAAGCTCTGTTTCTCAAAGGACATGTCAATGGAAAGCTAGTCACAAGGCTCTTGGTGGATGATGGTGCATCGGTCAATCTTATTCCCTACTCAATGCTCCGAAGATTTGGGAAAAGTGAGCAAGATTTAACCTAGACCGATATCAGTTGCTTGATTTTGAAGGGAATGCATCATCTGCAATGGGTGCTATCTGTGTGGATCTGACAATCGGTAGCAAGACTCTTCCAACTACCTTTTTCGTCATCAAGGGAAAAGGATCTTACAATCTGCTACTTGGGCGAGATTGGATTCATGCTAATTGCTGCACCCCATCTACCATGCATCAATATGTGATTCAATGGATTGGAGACTCGATGGAAGTAGTCAATGCTGATTCCTTGCAGCAGCTGATACGCAATGGAATTTTGATAAAGTCATCTGCATATAAAGAAAAGCATGGGAAACAGATTTCTTCAAAATGTATGGCTTTGAGCTTCAGCCGATCCAAATGATCGGTTTCAAAATATAAACAGATAAAGCACAGAGTGACATCGGCCGAGCAAGGAATTGGACTGCAACAAGACTAGGCCGATACTCATTAAAGCCGAGACAGAGTTGGAAACTTTAGATTAAGTGTTTAGCCGATTACTACTTCTGTCTTTTAGCCGATTTAGATTTTGGATGGCAGCCGATACTGAGTTATCTCCTCTAGTAGAAAAATTGTAAAAAAATCAGAAGTGTTTTGAACACTCATAGCCGATCAATGATTCGGATAATGGCCGATGTAATAATCGCCCTTAGAACAAAAAATATGAATAGATATATATTTCTTTCTCTCATATTTCAGTACATGGTGATATTACAATGTCTGATAAGGAAAATAAATCAGAAGAATAGCCAATTATGTTGATCATCACTAGGCAATCTGTGGTTGCCAAAAGAAAGGATTTACAAGCAGATACTAAAAAGCAAAAGGAAGTGCAAATTGGACAAGATGAATCACTATTATGTGGCTTTCCTGCAAAACTCGCCGATGAACAAGACATAGGCTTGATCTTCTTCCTGATGCTAAAGGGGCTATATGCAAACTCTCCTCCACCAGCTGATGAACACAAGATGCGTCACAAGGATTCTTCTACCTGTTGGACCTCCTGGCTTCGCAAAATGAGACTAGGGAGGGAAGCATGCCCTATACTATTTCACAAGAATTCTTCTAGCCATCAGGAGATCAGAAGAAAGAAGGAGAAAGGCGAAGAGAAGAAGTTGTCAATCTATCAGACTTATATTTCGAGCCATGGTTAGGAGGTATGCTTCTCATCGATGGATGCAAGGTCTATTTATAGCCCAAACACTTGGAAGAGATAAGGATGAGGAGAACGGAAGAGATAGAAACAGAAGCGTCAGATCCGGTCAAAAGAGGAACAGACACCCTGTGAATGACTCGACCTTCAAGAGGGTGACATTGATTCAGGGATACGTTTCCCAAGAATAAGGTCAGCAACAATAAATTAAAATTGGAGTTTCTCCACGTCGACAAACTGCAGAGCATTCACCATGGATAATTTTCCTTCAACACATTGATAGCAACTACAATCTTCATAGCTCTTTCTAATGGAAATTTATCAAGGAACAATAGTAGGTGATGCTTCCTGAGAATATTTGCAAGAAGAGATGCTTCTCATTTCTAAAAATAACCAATATATCCATTGGGTAGATGATGATAGTACTAAGAAAAACTCATGAGAAACCTATGGGCAAAGGAATGAGTTTTATAAGGAAGGAAACAAGACAAGATCACATGTTGAATAGTAAAATCGGATCAAGCATTGATAGACAGAATCCAAAATGTTCAAAGCGGAGGTAGAAGGACAGTCAGAAGCTTTTACAGTCCTCATGTGCGAGATGCAAGTCTACAAGTTACACTATTCCTAAGGAATGGATTGCATTTATGGCACTAACTCGGATTTAATCAATCTCCATTTCTCTGCGATCGACATCGGCTGAACCAGGAATCGGTCGTTCCCCACTACGAATAATTTGAGCCTTCTTAGAGATGATGGACTTCTTGCGCTCCATACTTGCGATAGCACATGGGAGATCAGCTAGATTCTTCATCTGTTGCAAAAGCTCATTATCAACTTGGCGTAATTCTTCGAGAAGTGCTGACCATCTTTTCTCCAGCTGAACAATTGAACGGACGATATTGGAGCCGGAGCTAGAAAGAACTTGAACCCTATCTTCCAAATTGGCCAATTGAGAGTCAAGAATCTCTCTGTTTTCTGCAAGCTTTAACTAGCGAGCTCTTTCTTCCAGCAGATTTTGAGCATGTTCGAATCAAAGTTGTTCACTCTTTATAAAGGCAACTCGATGCAACTTCTCCTTGACATCGGCTGGTAGGTATCCTCTGATAGCTTTGAAGATTTCCCTAATCGGCTCACCCTCTTGAACAAGTTGACCGATGTCCTGATTGAGCAAAAGGAGTATGTTTTGAAGTCTGGCACAAATTTCATAAGGAAGTGGGAACAATGATAACACTTGAGAAGAACACGTTGACCAAGAGATCATCCTGAAGCTGTAGAAGTAAAGGAATAAAGATAGTGTCTCATCAGAATAAGAAGAAAGAAAGAGACACTTACAGTTGAGTCTGGTAAAGCCGAATTATCAACAATCGGCTCTTCCTCATCCCCAATATGTATGAATTCTGGAGGATCACTCTGAAGTTCTGGTATCAATAATGATGGCTTCGTAGTGGTCTGATGAGAAAAAGGATATTAAAAAGGGAACAAAACAAGATGGAAAATGAGGTCTTTTACCTCAGCAATATGTGGCTTAGTAGCTTCAGAGTTTAGTTTAATAGAGGAGTTTTCTTGGAGCTGATCATCCATCATGTTTAGATTCTCTGCCTGATTTTCACTTTAGATTGGTCAGCTGAATTTCCTTCAGGGAGATCCTCTGATTCAGCAGACTGCAAGTAAAGGATGTCAAACAAAGAACCAAAATGGTGAAAAAAAGGATGACATTGGTATATACCTTCATAGCATCGGCAGAGATATTAGTAGAAAGATTGGCTGTGAGAGGTTTTCTTCTGGTTTGATGGTTTGATTTATTGGAAGTGAGGATCTTGCTAGCTAAAGTCTTCCTTTTGAGATTCGAAGATAGATTGCCCGAAGGAGGAGCTACCATTCAACCCTTGATAGCAGAAGAAATTGAATGAGCATCCTAACCAATGTATGGACGAGTCCTTGGAGGGAGATAAGTAATCGGCTTGTCCCTCTTACTTGGAGCAGGAGGTTCGATAGCATCAAGCTGAAAAGAAAGAGAAGATAGTTAGCTAAGAAACACTAACAAAAGATCAAAAGGCATATAGGCAGTTAATGCAGAAGAGAGTTACCTCATCAGGCGAAACAATATACGTTGAATTTATCTTCTTACAATAGAGTTGAGGAGATACACAAAAGAGATGTTCACTCCATTCAGCCCACCAAATATTGAAGAGAGGAGAAGTGAAAGATACAAAACTCCAAGAGCTTAGATCCACAGAAGAAGAATCATGGATCAAATTTTGAAGCTGATTGAAGTAAAGACTGGATGGAATCACCTCCCTTGGTTTGATCAGGTTAGAGAATACAGACCAATTGGTAGTTTGCCAAATCCCAATTGACGAGCAGCCACTGATGGGTTGTAGAATTCATATGTTGCCGATTGATCTTTTCCAAAGACACAAGCAAGGAGTAGTCCTAGTTTGATCACTTCTTCAAAAACATTTCTGTTATCATCATCATCAATGATATCATCAAATCTGAACACTACTTCAAAAGATGAATCAGGATCTTCATAAGCAAACCAGATGGTAAACTGTGGTTTGAAGCCTAGGTAAATGTTCCTGAAATGTTTAGCTATATGAGAAGGAGTTCTATCTTTCCCTAGAAAAACAGAGACTGCTTCTCCAAAAGAGGTACATCAGCGTCTTTCAATTTGAACATCATCTTTTTGATCTTTTGGGAAAGACATCCTGTATATATTCTGCTCCAAGTCATCACGAAGATGAAGACTCAACCACATATTGATAAACCACCAAGGACCTCTCGGGGTACCTATTAGTGTACCAGTTGTCAAGCTAATTGACACTTGGTGAAACAAATTGTAAACTGCTCCCAGGAGGTACTTGCCAAGAGGAATTTCAAAACTAGCCACCAAACGCTCAGCTATGATCTTAAAATTTGAAGTTGGACCAAAGGATTTACCACCGAAAACAAACTTTTCAAGCCACATATTCAGAAATGCAGTATCCTCTTTGTCATCTGGAGTTCCTATTTTCATATGCTCAAGGATATAGCCGGACCAACCACCAACATTTTTTGTCTTTAACCGATGAGAAGGTTTATCAGATCAATGTGAGAAGAGTATATCTGAGGAGGATACATCTAAACCGGCTAACATAAGGACATCAATTAAGGTTGGTGTCATTGGTCCGTGGCCAAATAGGAATGCATTAAGAGCATCAGACCAGAAGTAAGATGCGGCTATGAGGAGCGATTCATTCTGGGGCATCTCAGACAGAGATAGGGTAATACATTGGCTGATTTTATATTTCATCCAGAAATCTCTATTTTTTTGAGACATCCTACAATACCAATTCCTCCATCCCTTGGTATAGCCCGTCCAAGACATAAAACAAGTATCCCAATCGGCTAGGTCTAAAGATGCATTCTTGAAAGGGATTCTGTTGGTTTTGAGATTAATTATCTCAGTAGGGTCCAGATTCCCCATTGGTCCAAGAAAGACAAAACCAAGTTCATCGCTGACAGGGATCGTAATATCGTCTTTAAGTTCCTACGAAAGAAAAAGAAAAGGCCTAAAGTTCAAAATACAGCTGCGGAGAAAAAATCGGCAAAAGATCGACGGAAAAGGAAGGGATTGATACCCCGGGGAAAAATTGAAGCTGTTGGAACGCTTGCAGAGGTTACCTGAGGATCACCGCTAGCGAAGTTCGATGCGGAAGCCATCAAACCAGAAACTTGGCTTCAAGATCTGAGAAGCTATGGAGATTGCAAAATGAAAGGGGAACTGTAGCAAAGGGCAGCGGAAGCAAGACGACGGCCAAAGGGGTTGCATTTATAGCTTCGGGTTCAGAAATATCTATCCGTTGGTTGCAGAAACAAGAAAATTTCGGAGCAAAAGATATTTACTTCGAAACTGGGGGCATGTGTTGACACCGTTTTTCGACACATATCAGTAAGAGGCGACGAGGCACCAGGAAAAATATAGAGCTGATAGAAGAAAGGGAAAAAAGAGCAACCAACTCATACGAAATCAGTCAAATCAAGTAAAAATCAATGAAGACCAGCCGATCGTCGAAGAAGGAATTGACCGATATGAAGGAAGGAAAGCGGCAAAAGCAGAATACGCCATGGAAGGAAGGAAGGCTCAGGCGGGTCAACATCAGTTGGCAATGGGTCAAAGTTAGTTTAGTGAGTCCGACTCTTGCACGAGTCATCTATTTCAGTAATTGTAATAAACTTAGATTTGAGTAAGCTAGGTCGTCATCGACTAGGAGTCAAGTTACCCTCAGGGCATAAATAGTGACCCTGCGTGATTGGAGAAAATTGTACACACCAACAAACACAAACCTTTACTTTTTCCTGCAATGTACCTTTCAAGTCGGAAACTTCGCCACAAGTTTTCTTCTTCTTGTTTTCTTGTTTCAAGCACTGTTCTTCGAGTTCGACATGCTGCGTCGATCGACCTCCGGCAGGCTTGTAATTACCGCTTTACCAAGTAACATCTAGGCTTTAACCTCCGAGCGCATCCCTGTGGTTTCGCCAAGATTTATTCACAACTTAACGATATCGGCTAGATCTGCAAGTTTTTTCTTTTTATTTAGCTTTGATCAACAATTATCCCGCTCGAGGCTCGAAACGTATCGGCTAACTCTCGCTGTGTCGTCAAGCGCACCGATCTCACAGCGGATCCGGATCCGTCTAGCTGTTGATGTCACCAGATCGGCTGATCCTAGCCGTTCTGAACATACTTGCACTTCGGCTGCCTATTGGCTGGCTGATCTCATTCGATCTCGCATCGGCCGATCAGGATGTTGCATTGTGCCCACGTGGAAGACATCCATCGGTTCTCTAGCCGATTAACCATGTATTTAACTTCTTATCCTCTTCCGTGCCGATCAACAGGTCAGGTCGGCTGGCACGCCTTGTTACATCCCGGGGATCCGTTACATGATGCCGCGGAGAACTTTATTCCGTTTTCTACGTCAACAGAGGCTGCGCCGACAGGGATGAGGAGACGCGGCCCGACACGAGGAGCCGAGCTGGCACAGGGGAGAGGAATGCACCGTCGGCAACCTGGGAAAGAGGGGCATGTGGAGGTAGCCATCCTCCGCCGCCGCGCTCCCTTCCTCTGGCCCGGTGGAGGAGGAGATGGGGCGGTGGAGGAAGAGGAGAGGCAGGGGAGGGAGGGCACCGGAGGTGGGGGAGATGGGGATGAGGGTGCTGCCGCAAATGATTGGATGAGGGGGAGAGAAATGAGTAGAGGAGAAAAAAGGAGAGAAAAAATGGAGAAAAGAGGAAAAAAAGACGGGAGAAGATAAAGGTGGAAAAAAGAGGAGAGAAAAAGAAAAGAGAAAGAGAAAATGAGAAGGGAAAAAGATAAAAAAATATAGTGAAGGGTAATTTAGACATTTTACACATCAATCTAACAGGTGAAGCCATTTTGCCAAATGTTTTCCAAAACGGCTTCAACTCCATCAGAAAAGCCTCTCCACCAGAGGAGTTAGAGCCAGAGCCATTTTTGGAGGAGCCGGAGCCCTGCCAAACAGGCCCTACCTCTCTTCCATCCTGCTCCAGTCCTTTCCGACTCCGACCTCACCGAACAGGGGCGCGCCCGTCGTGGATTCTCTAACGTCATGTACAGAAGTCACAGCTACCTTTACCCCCACTAGATGCCTTCCATTCCTCATCCTACCGCTATTGAAAATTACAGCACACCTAGGCCCTGTTTGGGGTAGCTGGAGGTTTTCCAAGAGCAACTGGTCTGAGAAACTTACTTACTCATCTGAAAAGCTGCTGGTTCAAGAATCTGTTGGTCTGATAAGCTAGCCTGTTTCGCAACCTTGCTTTTGGATAATTGGTTGTTGAGCTCGAGAGTAGAATGTCTGAAATACCCTCGGGTATAATGAACGCCTGATTACTTGTAAATTGCAATGAATGGCCTGAAGAGCTTGGTTAATACTAGTTCATTTGTTTTATTTTTTGTTTTGTTTGATATTTTAATACTTTGATATTTCATACTAATAAATTAAGAAAAAATAGTAAATTCAGTTTACATAATCTAGTATTTCCATTCTTTCACCGACCTTACACAAAAGCATATGATGAGGACATCGCCAAGCTGCTGGACACGCAAATGTCCGATTCGGAATCAGCCTACACCTCTGCACAGTTTCGGGGATATCACCATCATACGACATTGGAACCAGGCATATACGCACTTGTTCGAACGGGGACGACGACGTTATCGATTTGGTTCTGGTCCTAGCTCCAGAAGGTTCGTGGATCATACTGTGTGACCACGAAAAGGTGCTGCGTCACCTATTTTGGGCCAACACGGTCTTGTATCGAGTCGGGCCTTCAGCCCAAGTTGTGGGCGCCCCCTCCGGCGCGCCGGCAACCCTAGCATGCCTCGTTTAGGGTATAAATTCAGTAGCCGTCGCTGTTTAGACTCGGGTTTTGCTTTAGAGTTATCTGTCGTCGAACAGTCACTGTCTTCGGTTTGTGAAACCCCAACTTCGAGTGCTTAACCATTCATCTGCAGTTGTCACTATAATTTGAGTGCTACATACTTTCAAGTTCTTGCTTGAGTTCTTTGTTTCACAGGCAGGGATTAGCCTTCGCGGCGAGGTCAACCGGATTGTGACATGGTTGATAACTAGAGGAGTTGTGGTGCTAAGGTTGCAGGAGTTCGGGTCTTTGGATTTGAAGCCGGATTGGTGTGTCGCACTCCACCAAAACAAGTTATCCTTCTCCCGACAGAAGATTGAGCACCCCTGTTCCCATCAAGTGGTAATCAGAGACTCAAGTATTATCGTCAGGCTTAGCCTAGTTTTAGAGATCTTTTTGTTTCATCCCACAATCAACATAAAACCTACAAAAAAATTTTGCTATCCTACAACCCGTTTTAGCCTTGCAATTTTGACTTCAGATTGCTTTGTTGAGTTTGTGTCCGTGGTCGAGTCTTGTTGCCGGTTTAGGTTGTGTTCATCGTCGTAGTTCAACGTGCCCGTCGCTGTTTGTTTGTTTCCACCACTATCCCATCCACCTTTACCCAGATTACAAGTTGAGCCACCACATTACTTGACTTGCCCCGCTAGCTGCCTTGTGTGAACTCTGTCCACGCCAGCCCAAGATTAGGTTGCAAGCCGCTTGTGCTTTGCCTTGCATCACAGCCCCTCTTGATTCATCATCTAGCAATTACCTATTCTTATACCAGGGAGGATTGCCCCTGTATTGCTTGTTGAGACGCTTTGCTCAGCCCTAGCCGCTGCTGCGTTTCCTGCCGAGTTGTGCCTTTGGAAAACATAGGTTGAGGTACCTTTCATAAAACAGACATAACTTTTTGCTCGATGATCCGTTTCTGCTCAAGTTTTTATAGGAGCTTGGCAACAAAAAGTTGGACATACATCTACCCACTCTGTTGGTCAGGCCATTCTCAAAAACTTCAAAAAAATCGGGAAGATAAAGAAAAAAAATGTTTAAGTGTTTTCAAGGTTTTCAGAAAAAGTTCCTGATTTTCCCTAGGCTGCAATACATCTCTGTTTCACATGAAATTTCATGTCCATCCATCTTTTTTGATTTTGGTTCTGAGAAGCCAAGTTGATATGTGCCTTGGTTTGTATATGATGAGCGATTGACCGGATGTTTTGAGGCTTTGTGTTGAGTGTGTTTCATCGGGTTGTGTTGTCGGTTGCATAACTTTTTATGTTTATGTGGTGTGTTGTCAATGCACTCGTGAGGAGTGGTTGACAACGTTGAGTGGACTGACTCTTGTCCTAGTATTGCAGGTGTTGGTTGTGGCTTGGTTTGTGTTGGTGCAGGTGAAGAACAAGCGCGAAAGGTCTATGCTTGTGTGGCCCTCGAGAAGTGGAGAGACAAGTAGGCTTGGTTCGAGGGACCCGGTGGCTGACGGGATCAAGTGCGGGCCGCATGGTGGCAAGAAGAGCAAGACTTAGTTGTGTACACAGAGCCGGTGCAAGGTAGCGGCTAACGACCGAAGCTTGCACGCGGGGTTTGTTGGTTTGGCCTCAAAACCAACACTGAGCCGGTGCAAGGTAGCGGCTAATGACCAAAGCTTGTACACGGGGTTTGGTGGTTTGGCCACAAAACCATCAGGAGGAGGGTTTCTCGGTTAGGGCCTCAAAAATGAGCCCGAGGGCCCGGCGTGACGGAGACGGTATCCGGGTGCATCGGGAACCTTCGAAGCAGGCGACACGCGACATGATCGAGGTGCTTGCGTCGGGAGGACGCGAAGGCCTGATAGATGTGCGGCCGTCTGATGTAGAACTTCATGTGTTGACAAAAATGCCCCTGTGAGGGCTTGTAATGTATCTCCTAGTGTAGCGGCACTTCGGTCTTTTCTGGAGGGCCTATATATAGGAGGAGGGGGCTGAAATTTCAGCCATCTCTAGGGGTTAGAAGGTGGGAGTGCTCTTTCATTTTGGGGTGCTCTTGGAAGAGAAGGAGAGAGGAGAGTGTTGGCTCTTTGTTTGAGCTTTTTGCCATCCAAGATTTTTGATTCTTGAGAGTGGCTTGTAACCGGATATGGCAAAGTGATTCATAGTGAAATCTTCCTCTTAATCTTGTGCCATATCTTTTAACCCCTGTGTTTTTGTTTTTCAGAGGTATTTTCAGAGCCTTTTTGGTTGGATTTTTGTTCGTCGATTTCTAGGTCGTTTCTCTCCGGATTTCTTTGAGGGGATCATGGTGGATGTCTTGCGCATCTTTGGTGATGATCATGACCCCTCAAACACCGGGAACCGGGCTCGATTTGGTGAGGATTGGATGAACTCGAGTTGGTGCTTTGAGTGCACGAGATTTGCAATTCTATGATATTGAGTGGGTTTGGGGCCATGAAATTTTAGGAATAGCTTCTCCTAGAGGCACTACTACTTGTCCTAAAATTTGGCTTCAATCCACCAAGCCGTTTGGGAGATCCATCGATCGAAATTTTGGAGTTGACCCGCGGGCAATTTTCTGGGCCACCCCAGATGATCCGATCATAGGTGGCCGGGTGACTCAGTGCTGCTCTGTTGGCTGTCGGATGATCCGGCGGTAAGGGCCGAGTGACCCGGTACGGTTCTTTAAGCCCGCGGGTGACCCGGAGGTTGGTTCCAGATGATGCGGTAGGGGTCTGGTGACCTTGTTTTGGTCCGTCTTCCACCGTTTTTGCTTACTTATTGCTTCTTAGCCTTTCAAGTCTTGCTCCTAGGTTCAGTAGTACTCCAGTGACTACGTGATATTGGCAAGTTTTGTGCGGGACGCTTTGGATGTGATTTTGCGGCATAAGCCGAGTTCTCACCTGAGAATTTTTATCAACTCCCATCCACTCCCCCCCTCTCTAATCGCCAATCCAGTCCTTCAATTGGTATCAAAGCTGATTGGGGATTCTTGTGACTCTAACAAGTCTAGGATCCATAGGGCGACAAAGAAAAGGGTGATTTTGCTCACGGCATTGGTTTACGCGCTTTGAGCTTGCTTTCGGCTAATCCTTTGGGATCCAAGGCTCGGTCTTTTTCGTCTCCTTGTGTGTAGGTATGGAGACGCGGTTGGAGAACATGGGTTGGATGGTACTTGATCTTTGGACATGAGGTGATATTTGGCCCCAGGGTGTGATGCAGCTAGAGCATGAGTGCACAAGACGAGTAATAATTTTGGTATATGGTTTCTTTGGCAGAAGTAATCGTGCTTTTGTAGAGTTATGGGAGTGATCTTTGTAGTAGTGTGGTGTATGGTTTAACGGTGTCTTTGGGCCAAGGTCATATGGACCTGTTGAACTGTAGCTGGTAACCCCAGCAGTTGACCATTGTAAAATGCTCTTTAAGCTTTCAGGAAAGTTGGGTGGTTGCCTTTGGTCTAAAAAAGACAAGATGGTTCTCCACACCACTTTAGATGGCTCTTGAAAGCCTTTGTACACATATATAGTGAGTTTTTCCTTTTCCCTTTGTACTCATTTGTATACTTGTTGCATGCTTTGTTCTTGTGTCATGCTTGTGTACAAACCATGGTAGGCTAGCCACCTTGTTCATGATAGCTTTATGATCTTGTAAACTTTTCTTGCTATCATTTGTATGATATTGTGGTGGATGATATATATGAACATAATGTCATGCTTTATGGTTTCTCTAAGGTGGTTATGTCATGTTATTCATCCATATCATTTTGGTCTAGCTATGGTACCCATTCTTGTTAGCATGTTTGTCTGCCCATGTATATCTTGTCATGCTAGATTTGTAATATATGTTGATGGATGATCCATATGAACTTGGATCATGCCTTTGTTTAGTTCTTGTATCATGTTTGGCATGTTGTTCTTTGGTATCATTTTGGTTTAGTATCCTTGCATAGGTTTGTACCTTGTTGACATGCTTGCTAGCTCATGCTTATATTCATATATGTGATCATGTTATAATGCTTTATTTATCCTAATTGTTATTGTCAATGCATTGTGTAGCATGTTTTGAGCTTGCTTTTGGTTTTGGGCTTGGCTTGTCTTCGGGTTGCGGTTTGTGTCTTGTGTTGGCTTTCTCCTTTTGTTTTTGGTTTTAGAGCTTTTCTCTTGCTCTTTGCTTTCCTAGCCTTTGCTTTGCTAGGCGTCTTTGGTTGAGGGGGAATGGAGCTCGGGTTCATTCAAAGGGAATTTGGTTTCGAGGGCGTGCTTTGGCTCTTGGTAGTCATTTCTGATCCTTAAATTGGTATCTTTTCTATGGTATTCAATTGGGATCTTTGGCGGTCTTGCAATTGGTATCTTTCCTATGGTACTCAATTGAGATCTTTGGAGGTTCTTCCTTTGCTCGAAGCTTTTCTTGCTTCTTTGTTCCCTTGAGTTTTCTTGTTGTTGAGCCGAGTTCCTTGTCTCCCCATGCATTTTGCATTACATATGTCTCCATATAACATGATGTATAGACTTTGGTAGGTTCGACATTCGTGTCTTGCATTGTGTCATATATATCATGTTGCATTTGATGTACATATCTACCTTTGTTGCATTTCTATCCTATGCATGGTAGGTTGAGCTTCTCCTATATGCCATGAATACTATGATATGTTATTTGTGAGCTTTTGGGCATGTTTGATATGATTTGGTGATGGATAACTATGCTCCTGATAGTTTTGCTATATATGCATATTGAGATGGCTATTTTTGGAAAATGTTCGGATAGGCTCTCTCTTATGAGTTTAAGGCCTTGCATGATCTTAGTGTGCTTTGGTGATATATCATGATCAATTCATGTTGGGATATCATGTGCTTGTCACTTGGGGTCAAAGACCCATTTGTCATTACGAATGTTTAGCCCATGTGTTACCTTGTGGGGGAGCATAAGCTTCTTTTTGCCGCAAAGGAACTTCATGTACCATTTTATGCTTAAATGTGAAAAATGAAATTGGTATGAAATGCTTTGCTTTTAAGTTATACTCTCACTTGTTCCATGTCATAAATGCTTTAAAATTGCAATAATTTGGGTGCTAAATCGTTGCATGTTGTCTACCATGAGAAGTCTCATTTTAAGAGGTAGACACATGGATCGGTGGCTTTAACATGACATGGGATGCTTATGGGTGTTTGTAATGATCTTGTGATGAGGATATGTGACCTAGCATGAAGTTTGTGTGATCTAGATTCACTTTGGAATGTTTTGCTCATGTTTAGGTTTTTGCTCATGAGAGGGAAATTTTTCGCAAAAATGCTTAATTTGATCATGCCTTTGTCATATGCCTATATAGCTTTACTATCTTGATGGCTATGCTTTTCTGGAACTATGAACTATCTTTTTTGCTCATTATCTCACTTGTAGCATTTTATAGTGCTCTTTGTATATTTGAGAAGCTAGTAGTTGAATCTTTTACAAAATTGCTTTGATTCATGCATTGTCAGCAAGGAGGAAAAGTTGCTTTTGGGTGAGAGTATGTTTCATTTTTCATGTGTTTGTTGCATCCAGAGGGATACTCAGTTCAGGGGGAGAACTTGAGTTTGCATGCACATATTCAGGGGAAGTATGCATTTGTGTAGGGGGAGCTTTGGTGAGTTTCCTTTGTTTGCCTGAGTTGTGCTTTGGTAGTTTGCTCTTTGCTCTATCACATGTGTTTAGGGTGAGCTTTGTATGCTCTTTGGCCCTAGTGCATGTGGTTAGGGAGAGCTTGTGAGCTTGGTGTGCTCTTTGCTCTATCACGTGTGTTTAGGGTGAGCTTTGTATGCTCTTTGGCCCTAGTGCATGTGTTTAGGGGGAGCTTGTGAGTTTTGTGCTCTTTTGCTCTTTTACCGATGGTGTCGAGCCCTTTTGCCTCCCCTCGAGGAGTCGGTATTGTGGGCTTTGTGTCTCGATTGTGATGTGGCCTTTGTGGTTTCTCTCATGCCAAGTGACTTTGTTTCCTTGTCTTTGTGTGGCTTTCGTTCACTTGGATGAGATTTTCAGCCTTTGCCCTCTCAAACCATTTTTTGTGCTCGTATGTTGTCAACACACTTATCAAGGGGGAGAAAATTTAGAAATTCAAGTTGATATGAACCTTGATTTGACAGTGATGAGCGGTTGACGAGTGCTTTGTTAAGAGATGAAATTGGTTTGATGGCTTTCGGGATTGCTTGTAGCTCTTGTGGTTCATGGTTGACTCATTGGTGGAGTCTTTGGTTGGAGCTTGTATTTGTCCCTTCTCATTTCAAGTTGCCTTGTGTTTGCTTTTTGTTGGCTTTTGGGCACTTGAATGAGTTTTTCCTTTGCTTTCAAATCATCACTAGTGACGCAATCTAGTTTTGCCGTCATTGATTTATGACGTTCCTCGCTGATCTCGTATTAAATTTCACTTCTGAGCAAATTTAGTGACAAAAAGAACTTTCGTCATAACGGTTGGTCCTGTAGCCGAGCATTCCCTGTTCCAAGCAGTTTTGTGACGCCATAAACTCCGTAACAGCGTCATAAACCAACTTTGGTCCCACATTTAAGCATTATTTTAAAAATAGAGTGTTCCAAGTCGTCATAAAATTTGGAAGGGTCCCACATGAAAGCATTCTTTCGAAAAATAGAGTGTTCCAACTCGTCATAAAATTTTGCAGGGTCCCACATGTAAGTATCTGTTTAAAAATAGAGTGTTCCAATTCGTCATAAAATTTAATAGGGTCCCACAAGCCAGTATGGTAAAAAAGGGAGGAAAATTAAAAGGATACAATGTCAATAGCAAGGGTCGAACCCGGGACCTTTGATTCTGAAGGGGATGGTGGCACTACCACTGAGACATGATGCAGTTTGTGTTATTTGAGCCCAAGAAGATTTTTTATATTAGTTTATTTGTGTTTGTATTATTTTGCATGCCCCATGTAAGTTAAAGCAGATAAATATGGTAGTCAAACAAGGAGAAAATCTGCTCCTGCCGTGGGCCTAACCTATTGCCACTCGAAGGGGGATTTTTTACATTGACCAGGTCCCACTTGTAAATTTCAGGTGAGTCTTTAATATAAATCAGTAATTCGAAGTCGAAACGCTTCACTGCCTTCGCAAAGACTCTTGACTTTTGCTACGCAGATCAGCAACGGTTCGTGGCACGAATGGTGGATCCTAGCGGCGACGGGAAGATGGTTGCGCCGCCACATCCAAGCAGCGAGAGGATGAAACAGCACGATAAGGTCAGTCCTCTGGTTTGAGCCGCTATATGTTCCCCTATCTTTCTAGGGTTGGGGATATCGAGATTTAGGGATCTGGAGGATTAATGATCATATATGTTTGATTCAGATTTCATCGTACTCTTGGATTTGCTCTTCGATTGGTGTTAGAAGTTGATAGGCTATAGACAATTCATAGGTGTTAGATTCAGTTAGTTTTTAGTTTGCATCGTTTGATGGATTGATAGGTTCTTGTATTTTTCTATCTTCTAGAGGTGCTTGAAGCCACTAAAGCTGAGCTGCAGAAGGTGAGAAGAGACTTGCAAGAACAACAAGTCAGCGAGCTCAAGTCACTGCAAAAGGCTCTAAATTACAAGAACCTATATGAGCAATCATTACAGGACAACATTACTCAGATGGAACAGCTGACCAAATGCAGGGACCAGTGCAATCAATAGATGCACTAGGAGAATGCCCGGTTGAATGAAATGGTAGCGTTACGGCAGGACAACATTGCCCAGATGGAAGAGCTGACTAAATGCAGTGAACAATGTAATCAATTGCTGCAACAGGAGAATACTTGGTTGAATGAGATGGCATTGTTACAGGGCAGGACAACATTGCCAAGATGGAAGAACTGACCAAATGCAAGGAACAGTGTAATCAATTACTACAATAGGAGAATACCCGGTTGAATGAAATGGCATTATTACGGCAGGACTACATTGCCCTGATGGAAGAGCTGACCAAATGCAGGAACCAGGTTAATCAATTGTTACGACAGAAGAATGACCAGCTAAAAGAGATTCACAAATGGACAGACCAATGTAAGCAACTGTTAGCGGAGAATGCCCTGTTGAAAGAAAAGCAATCGAACTCTAACTGAGCTGCAGACAATCGATAAAACATGTATGGTGTTATGGCTACCTAGACGGTTCATAGGTGGTGTGTACTTTGTGGTGATGAGTTGCTTGTATTTTGGTGTTTGCTACTTGCTGGTGGTATGAACTTTGTGGTGATGAGTGCTAGGAGATGACATCTTATTATGCCAATTTGATTTAATCTATTTCAAATTGAGTCGAGCATACTCACCATTCTGAATTAATTTTGCTGATGTTTTGCTGGTCCGGTCTGTTGATGTTTTGCTGGAAGAACCTTCCTGAGTAACGATCGCGAAACTGCTTGTTTCCTATTGTCAGTCACGAAATGCTGCAAAAACAATTTGCCATAGCAAGGGTTCGAAATGTTGCAAAAACAATTTGCCATAGCAAGGGTTCGAACTAGAGAACTATAGGAACAAGACTGTGTTGTTTACCACTGCACCACCTCTTGGTTGTGTCAATTTGATGGGAAACAATTTCCTTATGGTTGTGCCTGTTGAAAGTTAGGAACGAGGAAGGTCTTTAATATAAATCAGTAATTCGCAGGGGAAACACTTCACTGCCTTCACAAAGACTCTCAACTTTTGCTATGCACAGATCTGCAACGGCTCGAGAAGGACCGAATAGGGCGACCAGAGAGGGGGGAGTGAATGGGAGCTGATAAAAATTCTTTACAAAGGTCGAACTCAGCCTATACCCCGATTGCCACTCCAATATCTCACGCACACAAAGAAAGCTCCAAACCAGGCACACACAAGCCTAGAAGATCAACCAACAAGCCTAAGAGCAAAGACCGGAAGCAACGGACAAGAATCAAAGCACTTGATCAATTCTGGAAACGACCAGTGCGGATTGTCCGACTGGTACTGGCGGACTGTCCGCTAGTGTACGGCAGACTGTCCGCGGGTACGGCCCGGACTGTCCGAAATGAACAATAGAACCACCAGAGCTGCAAGCCGAAATTCGGACCGTCCGTAGAGGTCACGCGGATTGTCTGCTAGTGTCGCGGACCGTCCGTGTGGCCTAGGCGGACTGCCCGCCAACTTCGCTAAAAACCCAAGACAAACCTCGAGGCACCCCACACAAAATCTCGGCCACGCGGACCGTCCGTGAAGCACTCGCGGACTGTCCGCCAAACCTCTCGCAACCAAAACCTAGGGCCAAAACTGATCGAAACGAAGACGCGCAAGAACACGAAGAACACGGGACGAACCCTAGGCGCGCGGACTGTCCGCGGGGTCCTCGCGGACTGTCTGCTAGCCCCAGACAGAGCTGCTCGAGCTCGAGCTCGCGAAGTCAACCCTCCAAATCCATCACCGGATCTCCCAAACGCCAAAAGCTCTTGAGACAAGATTTAGGGGAGATGATAAGCAACACAAGGTGAAGCTATGCCCTAAAAATCTCGACCTCTAAGCCACTAAATCACCGGGAATCGCGGATCACACGAACTCCACCAAGAACACGAACTCCGGCCAAAACTCACGAATCGAAGGCTCTCCACGGCGTTTGAGGAGTCAAGATCACACACAAATATGCGCAAGGCATCCACCCATGATCTCCTCAAAGAAATCCGAAGGAAAACACCTCCAAAATCACGAATCGAGCGAAGAACGAAACGCCCCCAAAAATAGCCCCGAAAATGACACGAAAATCACAAGGGACTAGGAGATCACCGCAACGCCGAATGCTTCCATACATCCAGAGGTCAGAGTCTGTACAAGAGTCTAGCCTAAGGAATCCAGAAGGAAAAGAAGCAGTTCAGAGAAATCTAGTGGGGGAGAAAGCCCTAGTGTCCAAGCGAGAGAGATGCCATCCACTTCTCTGCTATTTATACGAAGTCCATCGGAGGGAGGTAAATGACCACACTACCCCTACTGCTTGAAATGAAGACACAACCCCTCAAGGGCATTTTGGTCAAGACTTCATCGGACGGACACGCTTCCACCGCGGCTTCGCTTCACCTCGACGCAAACCCCACGATCACGCCACGTGCCCTCCGCCTCGAAGCTTCCCGAAGCTCCCGGATCACCGTCTCTATTGCCTCGGGCCTTCGGGCTTGGTTTTGAGGCCTAAACCAAGAAACCGTCCATCGATGGTTTTGTGGGCAAACCAACAAACCCCACGTGCAAGCTTCGGGCTCCATCCGCTACCTTGCACCGGCCCATGTTCACGACTTCAGCCCATCAGTCTTGCACCGCACAGCTCGCACTTGACCCCATCGGCCACCGGGTCCATCGAATCAAGCCTACTTGCCACTCCATCACCCAGAGGCCGCCACGGCTAAGGCCTTTCGCGCTTGTTCTTCACCTGCACTGACACGAGTCAAGCCGCAACCTGTACCTGCACACTTAGCCAAGCATCAGTCCACACAACGTTCTCAATCACTCATCACTAAGGAGCGACCCTCCACTGGTCCTCGGACACACCTGGTCCTCAATCTCCCCCTTGATGAGTGTATTGACAACACCCATAGAAATCACATAGAGAAAAAGAAAAGAAAACAACGACGAACACAAACCTCCCAAGCAAGTGATCCAAAGCCAAAGAACAAGCGAAAACAAGATCACTCGCCAACCAAGTCTCGGCCCCCTAAGACAAGGGCAACGGCTCGACACAGCCGCGACAAAACAAAGCTCTCAAAGAGCACATCACAAATCACAAAACTCAGGCAAACCAAAGGAGCTCCCCCTGCACATATGCAAACTCCCCCTAAGCAAATGCAACCTCTTCTTCTCAATTTTTCTCCTCACATGCCACATCTCACAAAAGCATACCAATTTTCCACAAAATCTCTCAATGCATGAAAATTCTCCCCATATCATACAAAACTCTCCCCCTTGTTGACAATGCATGAATCAAGGTCTATGAAACTCTTCCCCTTATTTTCATGAAAAAAGAATGTCAAAGCACATATACAATCTACCAAGCTTCTCAAATATAAAAAGAGCACAACAAAATACTACAAATGAGACATAGAGTAAGCAAAGTAGACATGGTGTATCTAGCACATTACCATCAAGAAGGTAGAGACATATAAGCATGTGACATGGCTAAAAGCAATTTTAAGCAATTTTCATAAAGAAACAGTCATCTCATGAGCAAGACTCTCTCTATACCAATTTGAACATAAATACACTAGATCATCCAAAGTTTATGCAAGATCACCAATTCTCATCACAAGATCATTATAAACGCCCACAAGCTACTCAAGTCATGTTAAAGCCACCGAGCCATGTGTCTACTTCTTAAAATGAGACTTCTCATGGTAGACAACATGCTACGGTTTAGCACCCAAGGTATGAATATCAAACCATAAAAACATGATTAGGAGCTCATTTTTCAAGCATAAGGCAATTCATACACCAATTTTATTTTCAAGTTTAAACATGGTACATGAAATGCCTTTGCGGCAAAAAGAAGCTTATGTTCCTCCCCAAGCAAGCAAAAGGGCTAAACATTTACAATGACAGAAAGGTCTTTGACCCCAAGCAAAGAGAACATGATTCTCAAGCACAAACTAAACATGATATAGGCATTTAAGCACAAATTGAGCATAGACAAGCATCTACTCATGAGAGACACAATTTCAGCATTTTCATCAAAAGAAAGCTATCTCAACACAAATATATGGCAAAACCATCCAGAGCATAGCATTCACATCCACAATTTACCCAATATGCACATATCACACATATAGCACATCAGTGATCAATGTATATAAGAGAAGCTCATTCCTAGCTCAAGTGATCCAAAGATGGCTATCCTACCAGGTTTTATACAGAAAGTAAAATGCATGAATGCAATGCAACAAAATGAACATATGACACATATATACATAAGAAGCTCCAAGACCCAGCTAGAAAGGAAAGCAAACTCCAAGTTCACCCCGCAAGCAAGTGAAAGTGACTTGATCGAGCGGTTTGGTGAATATGTCGGCTAGCTGACCTTGGGTAGGGACATAGGACAAAGATATGTTTCCCTTATCAACATTGTCCCTCAGAAAGTGGTACCTCACTTCTATGTGTTTCGTTTTGG
This sequence comes from Cenchrus fungigraminus, assembly GCA_036936925.1. NCBI lineage: Eukaryota > Viridiplantae > Streptophyta > Magnoliopsida > Poales > Poaceae > Cenchrus > Cenchrus fungigraminus. Next base: position 66,424,684 of record CM072773.1, read on the forward strand.
AGTGGAGAACAGGATTTTTCGCTACGCTTATGGCACTGGTGCTATCACAGAAAAGTGGAACCTGGGAGCACTCCTCTCCAAAATCACTAATGGTATAGGTCATCCAAAGCAGCTGTGAACAAACACTAGCAGCAGCTACATACTCTACCTTTGTAGTGGACTGGGCTACACTGGATTGCTTGCGAGATGACCACGAGACCAATGAAGAACCAAGGAACTGACAACACCCAGAGGTAGACTTGCGGTCCAATCGACACCCAGCAAAATCCGCATCGGAGTACCCGTGAAGTCTGAGTGTCGAGGAGGCAGAATACCAAAGACCAAACTCAGGAGTGTAGTTCAAGTACCTGAAAATCCGCTTGACGGCCTGCTGATGTGAAGTCCTCGGTGAAGCCTGAAAATGAGCGCACAGACACACACTGAACTGTATGTCCGGCCTCGTCGCCGTCAAGTAGAGGAGGGAGCCGATCATGCTCCGGTACTCCTTCTGGTCCACGGGTTCACCGTCCTCGTCCGCGTCCAAAGCCGTAGTGGTACTCATCGGTGTAGTCAGCAGCTTGGAGTCGTTCATGCCAAACTTCTTCACCATGTCCCTGGTGTACTTCGCCTAGTGTACAAACGTCCTGTCCTTGCACTGCTTGATTTGGAGGCCCAAGAAAAACTGCAGCTCGCCCATCATGGACATCTCAAATTCCCTGCTCATGTCATCTGCGAATCTGGCAACAAGATCATGAGAAGAGCCACCAGAGATTATGTCATCCACGTATATCTGAACAATCAAAAGGTCATTCCCATGCTTAAGGAGAAACAGGGTCTTATCAACTGTGCCCATCACAAACCCCTTACTCAGCAAAAAGCCTCTCAACCTGCCATACCAAGCTCTAGGTGCCTGTTTCAACCCATAGAGCGCTCTCTGGAGTTTGTATACACGGTGTGGGTATTTTTCACTCTCAAACCCTGGGGGTTGCCTCACAGACACTTCTTCCTCTATCACCCCATTCAAGAAATCACTCTTGACATCCATTTGGTACAACTTGAACCCTTTAGCCACGGCAAAGGCTAGAAGGATCATAATTGCCTCCAAACGTGCCACAGGAGCAAATGTCTCCTCATAATCTATCCCCTCCTTCTGGTTGAACCCCTGAGCCACCAACCTCCACTTGTTTCTCACAACCATCCCATTCTCACCCTCTTTGTTCTTCCACACCCACTTGGTACCTATGGGACGACAATTTGGTGGTGGATCAACTAACACCCAGACTTGGTTTCTCTCAAAGTTCTCCAACTCCTCATGCATGGTATTCACCCAATTTTCATCAGACAAAGCGTGTCGAATATCTTTGGGCTCAAACGACGTGACAAAAGCAGAGTGAGCGAAATGAGAGGAATTCCTTGACCTTGACCGTGTAGTGCGTTCATGGAGGTCACCAATGATCGCCGTCGGTGGGTGATCAACTTGTACTCGCCGCGGAGCCTCTCGCCTGGACACAACCTCCCCCTCAGCAGCAGCCTCCACTCGAACATCCTCAGTCGTAGTGGGTGTAGGGGATGGTCCATCCTCGATCGTCGTCGGAGTAGTGGAAGTAGTGTGTACATGATCAGCCGCGGGAGCACCACCACCACCATCATCATCATCACCGTCTCCATCTCCATCCTTCTCATCCTCAAAGATCCTGGCACCAATTTCCTCGTCACCTGCACACTCAAAAGCAGAAGAGCTACATGGCTGTGTCTCGTCGAAGGTAACCTCTCAAGTCTCCATGATTCGGTTAGTGTCAAGGTTGAGCACACGATATGCTCTAGAGTGAATTGCATAACCGAGAAAGATACCATCCGAACATCTAGACTCGAACTTATCCAACTTGCCCTTCTTCAGAATGAAACACTTGCATCCAAAAGCTCTAAAGTGACTCACCTTGTGTTGTCATCCATGCATTAGCTCATATGAGGTCTTCTTCTTGAAAGCACGAAGGAAGATGCGATTTGAGACATAGCAAGCGGAATTGACCGCCTCGGCCCAGAAACGCCTAGGAGTCCTATGCTCATCATGCATCGTCCTTGCCATCTCACAAAGGGTCCGGTTCTTCCTCTCCACTACGCCATTCTGGCAAGCGACGTATGGAGACGAATACTAATGATCAAGACCAAGATCACTGCAAAAGGCATCAAAATGAGAGTTCTTAAATTTCGTGCCATTGTCGCTGCATATAGCTCGAATGGCATCACCCTGTTTCTCATTCTTCAACCTCAAGATCAAGTCTCAAACAAAGCCAAATGTCTCACTCTTATCATCCAAAAAGAAGACCCAAGAGTACATCGAAAAATCATCAACAACCACAAGAATATACCACTTCCCACCCGCAGAGCGAACACGAGCTAGCCCAACCAAATCCATGTGCAACAACTCACAAGGTCGCTCGGTCATTACAATAGTTAGAGGGGCGTGAGAAGCAGCGACCATCTTTCCATGCCGACAAGAAGCACAAACCAAATCCTTCTCGAATTTCAAGTTAGGCAATCCTCGGACAAGATCAAGACCACTCAAGCGGGAAAGCAACTCAAAGCTCAAGTGTCCCAACCTCCTATGCCATTTCCAAAGCTCGACCGACACACCAGCAACAAAGCATCGAGGAGGACCACCAGACTGAGAAAAATCGGCACGAAAGATTTGACCCTCGGGGACGATCGTACAGACAAGATCGCCTCGAGAATCAAGCACACGAGAAGCACCCGACTTAAAACGAACCTCAAAACCTTCGTCTAGTAACTGAGATACTGACAACAGGTTAAAACCAAGTGACTTGACCAGGGCCACACTTCTTAAGGTCACCTTGCTACTCACCTTCACCATACCTTCAGCAAGCACTCGTCCTCTCCCATTGTCCCCGAAAGTGATGTACTTCCTCGTACTCACCGGGGTGAGGCTGGAGAACCACCCACGATCTCCGGTCATGTGTCGTGAGCAACCGGAGTCGATCTACCAAAAGTTCTCCAAGCCTCCCACCTGCAATCAAAAATGAGGACGAGAATGAGCAAGCGACTCAACACTGGGGTTAGTACCAAAAGAGTTAAACCAGTGTCGAGCCATTTGCTCAAAAGAAGGGTTAGCAAAATCCATCCTACCAAAACCTCTAGGCGGAGTCCTCTCACGCCTACCACCACAGGACCTGTCACGTCTCACTGGAGTACGTGCACCACGAGGGGGAAAACGTGGCCCGTAGTCCATCTGAGACCCAAAGCTCCGATGGTGCCTCCCAAACTCATAACGATCACGAGAAGGAGCACGTCGAGCCAACTCACCACGCCCAAACCCAACACACCTATCTCTCTGAGGGAACACACCTCCACCTCCACCTCAACGAGTGGGAACTGTACGCACATACACCTCACCCCTAGGTAGAGGCCCCCTACGAGGCTCAGGCACACCACGAGCAAGGTGGTACCTATCCTTGTTTGCCATCTCCCTAGCAAACCTCTCATCCCTCTTCCTCCGGAAACAGAACTCATCCTTATGCCCATCCCTCCCACAATACTCACAATGGAAGCGGATTGGCACTGGCTTAGGTAGTGGTTTTTCTGTGGGCTTCTCAACCGCTTTCTCTCCTGACTTCCCCTCAAAGGCATTACCCAGGTTGCTCACAAACTTGATGGGTTTCTGGTAATTCTCTGTTTTCTGGGCGAACACTGGTGGGTCTGGAGGGTATCAAGCTTGTTTCAAAGGTGGTTTGGCTTGGGTGCATATTTGTTCATGGGTATGGTTTGGGGTGGTGTAGGTGTAGGTGTCTCTCCAGCTTTCACTTCTCCCTCACCACTCTTCTCACCACACTTGTCAGCCCCCAACGCCTGACCATCAAAACTCTTGAACTGAGCCAACATCAAACTCAATTGTGGCTCATGCCTAGACAACCAACTCATCAATTTCGTAAACTCATCATTTTCATCCTGCAGACGATGAACATAGTGTGCAAGTTCCATGTTTTTCAAAGCATGCATTTCACAGGTTGAACATGATGTAGGAAGAGGAACGTTCAATGCCGCCTCAAGAGAAACTATTCTAGTGTGAGATTCATCTAGCCTAGCATGCAAGATAGGACATGAGGTACAGGCACCTAGTAAAGCTGGCCTAGACTTCAATTCATCACACTCAACCCTAACCACATCTAGTTCCTCCAAAGTAGAGGCATGCTTCTCCTTGAGAGCAGTCAAATCAGCAAGAAAAACTGAACAGTCACCACAATCAATTTCATCCGACACCACAGGAGCAGATTTCAAAGAGCCTATCTCATTTCTAGCATCCACAAGCAAGGATTCAAGCTCAGCAATTTTATCCTTGGCATCACCCAGCAAAGACCTAAATCCCTCTTCTCCTTGTTGGTCTTTCTAAGCACATCATCACGGTTATGAAGCAACTCATTGAGCCTAGCATTCTCCTCTAGTAAGAAGTTAGGATCTTGTCGTACCTCTTCATCGGAGTCGGAGTTCGAATCCGAGCTGTGCTTCCCACCCTTCTTGGAGTGCGCCATGCCGCAAAAGCCTTCTTGTGCGACGAAGCTGAGGCCGGTGAAGTTCTTGCCCGTGTGCCGCTTGTCCTTGCGCTTCTCTTGCTCTTCCTCGCTGCTCGAGTCGGAAGAAGCATCACTTGATGTCGAGTTGATGTCGCTCGCTCCGGCCACCATCGCTCGAGCGGCCTTCTTCTTGTAGCCGCCACCCTTCTCGTGCCTTCTCTCGCCCTTATCCTTGTGCTTGTCCTTGTAGTCGTTCCGGGAGCGGTGCTTGTTGTAGTCGTGCTTGGGCTTGCCCTTGTAGTCATTCTTGATCTCCATGGCTTTAGGGCATTCAGCGATGAAGTGCCCGTGCTTCCCGCACCGATAGCACATCCCCGAGCTCCGCCTTGCAATCTTGCGGTTCTCGTACATCCGCCCAAACCTCTTGCTCAACAAGGTGAGATCGTCCTCGCTCAACACCTCAAAGTCCTCATCTGGCAAAGACACAAGACAAGACAAAGAGAAACCACCAGAGTTAGCGTTAGACTGTGATCCCGAGACAAGAGCCAAACTATGAGGATCAGTGGGGCTCTCGCTCTTGGCTCTCAAGCCACGATCAACCTTTGAAGACCTGAGCTTGGAAAATAGCTCATCCAGCGTCAGCGTATCATACACGCTCGACTCCTTAATGGCCTCGACCTTGGCACTCCACACGGACCTATCCAGGGCATGCAAAAGCTTGATAGCTTGATCATGATCCGTGTATGGGAGCACTGTCACATTGGCCCTCATGTTGTTGACTATGCTAGTGAAGCGCTGGAACATCGCATCGGTCGACTCGCCGGGGAGATGAGTGAAGTTCTCATACTCTCTCCGGTAAGTGGAAAACAAACGGGCTTGCACTTGTGCACTGCCAACATGAGCATTTCTCAACTTAAGCCATATCTTTCCGGCCACATTCTCTCCATACACTCGCTCGAACTCCGAGGCACAGAGAGCACGGAACAAGTAATCAACGGCCTTGCTGTTGGCCTCAAACATGTCCCGCGATCCTGGAAGTAGAAAACTATCTGGGATGACATATTGATCATTTTGAGTGACCTCCCAAATAAGAGTTCCCTTCCATCGCAAAAACGCGCCCATGCGCCTCTCCCACATCGGGTAATTCTTGCCATCAAAGTGCGGAGGACCCGACCCCTTGCCGTAATCGCCCATCTTTGGATCTTAAACTGGTTAGAATCAAGAAGATCTGTAACCGGCTCTGATACCAATTGAAGGACCGAATAGTGTGACCAGAGATGGGGCGAGTGAATGGGAGCCGATAAAAATTCATCCCAAAGGTCGAACTCGGCCTATACCCCGATTGCCACTCCAAAATCTCACGCACACAAAGGAAGCTCCAAACCAGGCACACACAAGCCCAGAAGATCAACCAACAAGCCTAGGAGCAAAGAGCGGAAGCAACGGACAAAAATCAAAGCACTTGATCAATTCTGGAAATGACCTGTGCGGACTGTCCGGCTGGTACTGGAGGACTGTCCGCTAGTGTACAGCGGACTGTCCGCGGGTACGGCCCGGACTGTCCACGGGTACGGCCCGGACTGTCCGAAATGAACAACAGAACCACCAGAGCTGCAAGCCGAAATTCAGACCGTCCGTAGAGGTCACGCGGACTGTCCGCCAGTGTCGCGGACCGTCCATGAGGCCTAGGCGGACTGTCCGCCAACTTCGTTGAAAACCCAAGACAAACCTCGAGGCACCCCAGACAAAATCTCGGCCACACAGACCGTCTGTGAAGCACTCGCGGACTATCCACCAAACCTCTCGCAATCAAAACCTAGGGCCAAAACGGATCGAAACGAAGACGCGCAAGAACACGAAGAACACGTGACAAACCCTATACGCGCAGATTGTCTGCGGGGTCCTCGCGGACTGTCCGCTAGCCCCGGACAGAGCTGCTCGAGCTCGAGCTCGCGAAGTTAACTCTTCAAATCCATCACCAGATCTCCCAAACGCCAAAAGCTCTTGAGACAAGATTTTGGGGAGATGATAAGCAACACAAGGTGAAGCTATGCCCCAAAAATCTCGACCTCTAAGCCATTGAATCGTCGGGAATCACGGATCACACGAACTCCACCAAGAACACGAACTCCGGCCAAAACTCATGAATCGAAGGCTCTCTACGGCGTTTGAGGAGTCAAGATCACACACAAAGATGCTCAAGGTATCCACCCATGATCTCCTCAGAAATCCGAAGGAAAACGCCTCCAAAATCACGAATCGAGCGAAGAACGAAACCCCGCCAAAAATAGCCCAAATAATGACACAAAAATCACAAGGGACTAGGATATCACCGCAATGCCGAATGCTTCCATACATCCAGAGGTCAGAGTTTGTAGAAGAGTGTAGCCTAAGGAATCCAGAGGGAAAAGAAGCAGTTCAGAGAAATCTACCGGGGGAGAAAGCCCTAGAGTCCAAGCGAGAGAGATGCCATCCACCTCTCCGCTATTTATACGAAGTCCATCGGAGGGAGGTAAATGACCATGCTACCCCTACTGCTTGAAATGATGATACAACCCCTCAGGGGCATTTTGGTTAAGACTTCATCGGACGGACACGCTTCCACCGCAGCTTCGCTTCACCTCGACGCAAACCCCAGGATCATGCCACATGCCCTGCACCTTGAAACTTCCCGAAGCTCCCGGATCACCGTCTCCGTCGCCTCGGGCCTCCGGGCTTGGTTTTGAGGCCCAAACCAATAAACCGTCCACCGATGGTTTTGTGGGCAAACCAACAAACCCCGCGTGCAAGCTTCGGGCTCCATCCGCTACCTTGCACTGGCCCATGTTCACGACTTTAGCGTGCCAGTCTTGCACCGCACGGCTCGCACTTGACCCCATCGGCCACCGGGTCCATCGAACCAAGCCTAATTGCCACTCCATCACCCGGAGGCTGCCACGGCTAAGTCCTTTCACGCTTGTTCTTCACCTGCACCGACACGAGTCAAGCCGCAACCTGTACCTGCACACTTAGCCAAGCATCAGTCCACACAACGTTGTCAATCACTCATCAGTAAGGAGCGACCCTCCACTGGTCCTCAGACACACCTGGTCCTCAGCTCGTGGCAGGAATGGCAGATCCTAGCAGCGACGGGAAGATGGTTGCGCTGCCACCTCCCGGCTATGAGAGGCTGAAACAGCTCGACAAGGTTGGTTCTCTGGTTTGAGCCACTATATTTTCCCATATCTTCATAGGGATTTCTAGATTTGGGGATCTAACGGATTAATGAGCATATACAATAGGTGTTAGATTTAGTTAGTGTTCAATTTGCATCGTTTGATGGATTGATAGGTTCTTGTATTTTACCAGCTTGTAGAGGTGCTTGAATCCACAAAAGCTAGGCTGCAGGAGGTGAAGAGAGACCTACAAGAAAAACAAGGAAGAGAACTCATGGCGCAGCAAGAGGTTGTAAAATACAAGGAGTTGTGTCAGGAAATTTTAAATAAAAATATGCAAGAGATGAGGGAATTCAAGGAGATGGCTGACCAATTGTTACATGAAGAATTGCAACAGACCAACAAATACAAGGAGATGTGTGCCCAAATGTTACGCCAGGACAATGCCTTGTTGAAAGGAATTGGTGAGATTCTTGACCAGGAGTTTAAAGACCTGGTACTGGACTGGAAGGCAAAGCCTGAAGAGAAGGCAAGGTCATGGAAGGAAGAATGTGAAAAGGCTAACAACAAGCTTAAAGCAACTACCACTGAGCTGGAAAATGTGAAGGGAAAGCTGAAATAGTCCATCCAGGCGATGGAAGTGTATAAGCAATCAGTTGAGTAGGCAATTATCGAGATCGAAAAGGAGAAGTAATCGATACAAAAGAGTGTTATCCAGATGCAGAAGGAGAAGCAGCAGATACTGCGCGAGAAAGATAAAAATAGGTAGTGCTTGATTATTATGAAACTTTTTCCTTGTAGATGTTTAATTACTAGTTGTTGCTCCTGTGCATTTCATAGTGATGTACTGCCATGACACGTACTATTATGAAACTTGTTGTTGCTTATGTTTTCTTTAGGTCAGCCAAGCGAAAAAGGGATCAACAATGGGAAGGATCCTCAGAAGCTAACATGAACCTTAAAGATACTGCCGCTGAGCTGCAGAAGGTGACGGGACAGCTACAAGATGGAGCTACGGAAGGAGAATCAGCGTCTACTGATGGAAATTGATGATTAGTTCATATCGTTATGATTACAAATGGGTAGTAATGATTATTGTGAAAATTGTAATGATGATCATCCTATGATGTTTGCTACTTTGTGTTGTGAACTTTGTGGTCATGAGTTGAGAAACTTGTTGCTACTTGATCACAATATGATGTTTGCTGCTCGGTGGACGAGAAAGGGCCGGTCTGTTGATGTTTTGCTGGCAGGACCTTCCTCAGTAACGATCGTGTAACAACTTGTTTCCTACTGTGGTTCCAACTCATCATAAAATTTAATAGGGTCCCACAAGTCAGTCATATAAAAAACGAAGGAAAAATAAAAGGATACAATGTCAATAGCAGGGGTCGAACCCGCGACGTTTGATTCTGAAAAGGGTACACAGAACCACAGAGACATAATGCATTTTGTGTATATCTAAACAAAGTAGTATACCTAGTTTACTAAGTACGGCCAACGGTTATATCTCCAACTGCGTACACTGCAAGGGTCTCTTCAGCACACTCCTGTGGATCGTTGTGGCAAATAACTGGCCTAGAGGCATTGGTGCGCAGATCTACAACCCACGGCGGGAATGGCGCATCCTCGCATCGAAGGGAGGAGAGTGAGATACGGTCAGGTTAGTACCCTCTTTTGTGCCTCTGCTTTCCCTTTCGTCAGAGGAAAGTGATGTTTGGAATCGGGGATTTCGGTTGAAGCATGATTGTTGTTACAAGTTGATTGATTTAGAAAGTGCAAAACTAAGCATTAATTTCAAGTTGCAATGAATTTTTTTGTAGCATCCGTGTACTCCAGCATCTTCTTCCATTGGTAGTTACTGCTCGGAGACATCTTCCTGCAATAGTAGCCATTGGCATCCTAAAGACAAGTGCAAACACGGGTTGACAGCTTTAGTGAAGTATGCTTGGACCTTTCTCAACCCTGGCCGCCGGTTTGCTGGCTGCCCAAAAGTAATGGCTAGTTGGCTACCTGCTTATGTGGTTCCTTTGGTCAATAGTGACTGTTAATGGGGCGTTTAATTTGCAGGAAGAAAAAGAGCAATGCGATTACTTCTGCTAGAATGATCCAGAATGGGATGAAAGGTCGTATGCTGTTATGGTGAAGCTCATGAAGAAGAAAGCAAAAGCTGAAGAGGATGCAAAGCAGTGGGAGGAAGAATTGGGAAAAGCTAACTGTGAGCTTAGAGAGATTAGGAATGAGCTCAAGTTAGTGCAACAAAAACTTCAGAAGGCTAACGCCGAGCTGAAGTCAATTGGGAATTATAGGCACAGTGTCAAACTCGCACATGTGCTGCTTGCTTTATTTGTTGTTGTCGTGGGAATGGCGGGATTCATGCTCGGTGGGAAGGCTAATCAGATGTATCTGAACATTGTGTCGATCATTATTCTGCTAGTGTCACTTTGGTATTGTGAACATTGTGTCGATCATGTATTCTGAACATTGTGCCTTATGATTTTGAACATTGTGCTGATGATGTATTGCCAAAATCCACCAAGAAATGTGTGGCAGTTAGTATCCACCACATTGTACTGAACATTTAGTCCGACCTCTTAACATTTCCAACAATGTAATTTCCACTAGGTTTGCCAACAGTCATAATGAATTATTATTGTTATACCGAAATCAACGGAGCAGTAGCGACGATTGTTTTGGTATTGTTATCTCGAAATCAACGGGGCAGCAACAATGTTTGTTTTGGGTGGCGAAGGAGCGATGAATTTACTGTAAATGTGGAGTAAGGAGCGGTGGATTTGTTGTAAATGGGGCATCCCTCGACTTCTTCCGCCTGGTGTACAGAAAATCTTTTTGCAATTGCATCTCCTCCTCCTGGAAGGAAGATACGTTAGATTCAGTGCTCCCTTCCAAGTCTCTGTATCAATTTGAATGTGCATTTGACCTGGGACCCTGATGTTTGATCAAACTATTTTCAGGATGCCGGTAGTTCAGTAATCATACCGTCGAGGAAGTTGCGGCTATCGCTGGTGGCGCTCCCTACCGAGGTGGACATTGACATCACCGGCCACCTCGCTGCGACCTCGGAGCGGGCCATGGACGACCTCCGCAGCCTACGGGCGACCTGCTGGGATATGCGTCGCGTGTGCAAGAATGCGACCGTTGGTCGCCGCGTGGTGCTAGAGCGTTTTGCCGTCGAGCTACAGTGGAACGACCGCAAGGGCTACGACGCCCTCCTCGATTGCGTGACCCGCATAAGAAACCCGGAGGCATGTTTCCTCTCCGGGATGGACATCTTGTTCAGGGAAAACTACAGCTCCCGATCATCCATCGCCAAGCTCGAGGAGGCCGCCCAGGCCAGGCACAATGTGGCGGCCTACATAGCCGCCATGGTCCTCTACAGGGCCAATGGCGACGCCGGTGATGATGACATTGCGAGGCGGTACATCAGACAGTTCGAGGGCGATGAAGAATCGGCGGCCGTGACAGCGATGACGATGCGGATGAACAAGGGTTGCCTGCGGTGCCGTGAGGCAGCTTCAGAGGTGATCCAGCGAGTGATGTGGCACCGATGAGCAATGCTGGCGCTGTCAGTGGCGCACGATAATCATCAGTGTATAGGCGGCCTGTGCTTCAGTAGGAGCTGGGAAGAATGGTCACATTTTTGTAACGAGGAATGTAGAATTCACGGCAAATGTGATCATCTGAAGACCATTTCTCCAACTCCGACACCCAAACTGACACAGACCATCTGAAGACCGTTGCTCTATGCATCTTCCGGCACACAACTAACACCTACGGGTGCCCTGTCTGCCCCAACCGTATGCACCGGTGGAGGAACCTGAATGAGATCAAGGACCACGTCCTTGGGATGGCCAGGTCTGAGGCCCTAAGGGAGGACAACATGAAGAAGTGGAGCCACCACCGCGTCCTGGCCAGAAACGAGGGATGGATGTGGATGGAATGAGCGAGCCGCGCCAGTGGAAGATCTATGCCGTTATGTTATCTGTGATGTTAATTAGTATCTTTAGATTTCGTGAGAACATTGTCTTATGTACTCTTTCCGTCCCAAAATAGATGCAATTCTAGGACCAGGCACACAAACCAATGTGGAGTGTAAAATGACCAAACTACCCCTTGTCTTTTATGAGAAAGATCTACATGTGAACTTGTCTTTTGTTTCAGAACCTTCCAGAGTGGCTTGTCTTTTGTGATTGATTGGTCAAAGTTGCATTCTTTGTGGGACAAATTTCAAACTCTAGAATTGTATTTATTTTGGGACGGAGGGAGTATGTGAACATTGTGATGTTAATTAGTAACTTTACATTTCCATGAAACATGGTCTCATGTTTGTCCAGTCTGTTCGTGTTTCGTAGACAAGAACATCCGCCTCTATTGAACCTACATAATTGTGATTTTGGTTATCGTTTGTTTGTTGATCAATCCCGTTATTTCTGCTCTATTTCCCTGACCATTCTCTTCCTTGTCTCCCTATAAATGTTATCATATTTTAGCTCTCTCTCAGAAACTATGAAATCCTAGATCACCTTTGCCCAAAATCAAAACAAACATCTTTTACAGGAGCGGAAATATTTGTCATAGACCCAAACATCCGGTTGTGCCTATGGAATTGCATGATCTCATTTGGTCATTTCCAAGCATGCCACATGAACAAGGAAAAAACTATGGATGAAACACTGGGTCTAATTGGTTGTCCTGACCATGTCTTGTTGGCATGTAGTGTACGCTAGGCAGAGTAGCCATGGTTACTTCGAACCAATTTGTTGTCTTACTTCATATCCAATGGCATTGTACCACACCCCTCACATCAACACGCTCTAGCTTAGCCACGGCTATGTACGAAGTAGTTGGAATAATGCACGTATCTGGAGAGGTTGAAGATCAATATTGGACTATTAATAAGAAATAGCAATGTGATCGTTACTCACCTTGAACAAATTCAAAACAAGCATCCGGTCTCTTATTGCCAAACATCCGAAATGCTAATGCATCCCAAACCCAAACCATCTCTCTTTGTTTGTTGATCAATCCCCTTGTTTCTGCTTTGTTTCCCTGACCATCTCTCTTCCTTGTCTCCCTATAAAAGTTATCCTATTTTAGCTCTCTCTCGTAAACTATGAAATCCTAGATCACCTTTGCCCAAAATAAAAACAAGCATCTTTTACAGGACCAGAAATTTTGTCCTTTCTGTACATTTTTCCTATACCCAAACATCCGGTTTCGTATTGCCAAACATCTAATCTGTTAATCCATCCCAAACCCAAACATCAGGTTTAATGGTAGTGAAATAGTTCATCTCTGCATGTTGAATATTACAAATATAGTTTGCTCCAAATTCACTAAGATTACAAATTTACATAGTTCTTTCCTTTGCAAAAGACTGTTACATTATTAGAGATCGAGGCGCCTCCTTGCATTAGTGTGATACAACTCCTGAAGAGGCACCCCGCCTTTCCCTGAAATTGAGATCTATTAATATACCGGACTCTCCCAACTCCCTCCATTGCCTTGTCTCAAACTTGCTTCCTCTAGAAAACCACAACCACCATGCCTTCTTCTCCGATTAGACCGCCCGCCTCCCCCTTCCCTTCCAACCCCTCCTCCGTCGGCACACCGCCCGACTCCCCCCAACCAAGCGCGTGCGAGCCATCTGAGCCCTCCTCGAGTGAAACTAATTTAGAAGACATGGAAAGGAAGGAGAGCGAGGACAGCGAGGACGAGTACGACTACGTGGAAGAGGATGAAGAGGAAGAGGAAGAGGAAGAGGAAGAGGATGAGGATGAGGTGGAGACGTGGAGGGCCATTGAGAAGAAGCGGGAGGGGGGCCAAGAAGATGAATCGTCAGACAGAGGCGTTTGTGAGGCAACTTTTGAAGGATGACAAGGCCGATAAGCTTGATTCGTTCAAGGACATTCCGTGGGCGAAGAAGAAGAAGGGTGCGGAGGAGGAGGAGGTGCACTCGAAGATGACTAAGAAGAAGATGGACGTCGGCGCTGGTCCTTCAAATGCTGGCCCTGCTAATCCCGGTCCCGTGGCTCCCCCAGCCATTGAAGCTCCTGCGACGCCAGAGTCATCCGGGAACTCCTCGGAGGGGTCGACGTAGATTACTCAAATTTTGGTTTTCTTTTTCAAGTTCATATAGGTGGTCTTGTGGATGGAAAGATCAATTGTATGTTTTCTTTTGGATGGAAAGATCGATCCCCTGTTTTCCTACTCTGTGAATCTTGTAGTGGTAGGAAAATGCCCTGTATCCCATGTTATCCATGAAGAACATTAGTGTTCTTCTTTTCCATGATCACATTCCTTGCTTCAGTGTTTTTCCCTAGTCATGATCTGTGGTCATAGTTTGAGATGTAATGTCTTGTCATGTGATATTTTATTCTTATCCCACCGCACTGCATTGCAAGATACACACGTAAATGATGACCGATTTTACCAATTTACCGTTTGACCAAATTCACCATTTTGCTAAGAATATACACAACGTAAATGATGGTCACCTTGCCATAATTATTCAACTTAAATGTGCACATACATGATACATCCCCATAGACCCACACTCGGACAGTGGCACTGGCACACACACACACACACAGCAACGAGACCTTTAGACTTGGCAACGAGGAGACAACATACATAGTCATGGAGATGGATATGGCACACGCCTATTCCGCCACACCTAATGCACGACGGAATGTAGTATAACGAGGATCTGTGCGGAGATATTCCTCCAATGCACGATGCCTACCCCTCAACTTCATGGTACGTCCCGAGTGACCAATGCCAGAAGCATGCTACAGGATGTCACGAAAACCCCACTACCGGTGGGCAAGATTGCAGTAAGGGAACACACAGCGACCATGGTGAAAAACACGAGTGTAACCCTGCTCCTGTAGCCAAGCCAAGGCATATTTCTTCATCTCCTCCGTTTCTTCCTCGTCTGCTTCGTCCATGTCATACAGATCATATGGATCCATGTATCCTGGCCGCTGCGAAGGTGGCACAACATGGAAGTTGGTGGTTCCCCCGTTCGCATAAGAAGCCGTCCTCCTACACACACTCGCCAACAAAGTAAACATGATAAGCACTGACCAGAAACAATGATGGTAACCTGTAGAAACACGATGCGAAAGCTAAGAGCTCACCTCTTTTGACAGCACGCAGAACCAAATAGTGGTCTGCTAGCACAATGCGTGGAGGATAAGAGGTGATGAGCAAAGGTCTTGGGGGCACGCCTATTTATCGAACCATGACCAATCAAAAGGCAGCGTGCACCTCGTGGCAGAGCATGCCTCACGGGATTACAGTGGCCATGAAAATACGTGGGATGCTCGGAATACGCAGGCCTACACTGCTCAGGAATCCTGTCACAAGTATAGGGCGGAATATGCAGGCTTTTTCATCGGTAGGCATGCGAAATATTTGGTGGGTACATGGGTGTGCTTTGTCCAGATAAGAACGCAGAAGGAAGTTCCTTATATCGACATAACTAAAAAAAATAGATGTGTAGGCATTATAGTGGCAGAAGCAGTTGTTAGCCTTTGTGATCTACGACTAGAATCGCACCTAGTTTCACTGAAGTGTGGGCCTCTTCTAGATATCCATCTCCCGCCTATATTGTATGCCACCGGAATCCCACCCAAACTCACCGACAATATGGGGTCGCGCTTGCACGACCCCACTTGTCAATGGCCCCGTAGCAAGTGCAACTTACCAGATTTTCATTTCGCGGTCAGCAAGTGGAAAGCGGGATTTTCAAATTCTGTATTCCCTCACATCCGCCAAATAATAAATACTCTACTCTATTGTTACCACGTTGCGCCATTAAACTCTCAACTTCCATTTCCAAAAAGCATCACTCTGCTCAGCTAGATCTGCGGTGGCGGTCCGACCTCACCGTCGCCGGTGGAGGGAGAGGGGTATCTCAGCGAGATGGTGGGCGGCAGATATCAGTGTTCTGCTTGCGTCTGCTGTGCTGGCCAAGCTGAGCAGTTGAGCGAGGATGCGTCGCAAGCACCGGCTCCGAATGCCCCCTCAATCCATGGGCCCCTAAATCTTGGAGCTTCAAAAGTGAGAATCTCATTTCCTTTTCTCCCTAGTCCCTAGGAGTATTTTCGTTGGCTTAGAAAGTATATTGCTTTGTGTATTGTGTTAGTTCTGAGATTCTTCTCTTACCTTGTCGCTCTAGATCTAGTCACTGATTTGTAACACAAGTTAGTCATTGAGCCATGCTTAGAAAGTAAATTGCTATGTGTATTGTGTAAGATTTGAGATTCTTCTCTTACCTTGGCCGCTCTAGATCCATTAGTTCTCATATGTTGTTTCGTGAACTCATTTTTTTAATTTCTAAGCATCAATTTGTAGATGATCAATACTCCTTGCAATTGACAGCTAACCAGTGTCTAGACCTATCTGCAAGTCTACTAATGGTCACGGTACACTCTGTTCCAGATATCTAAGGCAACTGACCTAATACTTA
Source organism: Cenchrus fungigraminus (assembly GCA_036936925.1). Lineage (NCBI taxonomy): Eukaryota > Viridiplantae > Streptophyta > Magnoliopsida > Poales > Poaceae > Cenchrus > Cenchrus fungigraminus. The sequence goes on from CM072773.1 coordinate 66,440,841, forward strand.
TTGTGCAGGGCCTAGCATCCCGCTCCTGCATTGCCGAGATTCAATCACATGTCGTGGTATGTAATAGAATGCATGATTATACTGCTACTTTATTCTTAGGATTATTCTTAAGTTTATTTGCTTGCTTTGTTTAAGGTTCAAGTTTGACTTCTCCCTTCAATTTTAGGATGAAATATTGAGGACAATCCTTGCGGTTGAAATATCAAATTCCTGTCCCTCCAATGTGAAGTTAAAGCCATTCATTGATTACATGCCTCGAGATTATCCAGCTGCCGCTACATGGTCAAGACCTAAAGTTTCTTTGGGAGGGCTAGATGAAGCTACTGACCTTGGTGAAATCTTTGTTGAACAGGACCAAGTTTTGACAGACTTGAAGATCGAGGCACAAGCTTCAGAAGTAGCAATGAAGTGCAGACTAATGAGATTGAGAGGTTGAAGAAACAAGTAGAAACTACTAAGACCCTCCTTTGTCAACTGCTAAGCCCACGCCTTGGGTAAGTCCACTGTGTTTCATAGTCTTCTGGTTGTGTCCTCCCAGCTAGTTGTGCTGGTTCGTGAGTACTGAGCTTTGTTATCTTAGTGGGTTCAATTTCAAGACCAGCTTTATTTGTGAGCAGGGAGATATCATGTGTATTGGTTTGTGAGCTCCTACTGACAATCTGCTTGTGGTTGTTCTGTGTTCCTTGATAATAATGTGTCATGTGTGATCCGAAACATTTATTTGTATCAGTGGTATGGAAATATTATCTGTGATGTCAATTATTGAATTGATTAGCATGTAATATGAGATTGAATTATATTTAATTAAGCACCACCTGGATTGCAGCCCAAAATAATAGGGCAAAAAATTATGTGGGCTTGCCCTCTCGGCCCATTATTTTTTACAAAAAAACGATCTAAAATGAACTCGGCGAAATCCAAAATGACGTCAGCGTTTGGTGGGCTCGGACCAACATCATTTGGGCCTAAATCAATTATGACGTCATCGAATATTGGACTAGATCCAACTAGTACTGGACCTAAAACAAATTAATGACGACTACAATTATTGGGCTCGGTCCAACTAAAATCAGGCCTAAAACATTCTATGACGACTGCAATTATTGAGCTCCATCCAACCAGATTAAGGCCTAAAATAATCCATGACGACAACAATATTGGGCTCCATCCAACCATAATAAGGTTTAATACAATCTATGACGACTACATTTATTGGGCTCATTCCAACCTTGATAAGGCATAAAACCAATTTATGACGACCAAAACTATTGGGCTCAGCGTAACATTAAGTGGGCCAAATTCAATCTATGACGACAAGGTTTTTAGGGCTTGGCCCAACAAAATATGGGTTGAATTCACTTAATGACGAAACGGTTTGTCACAAAACGCCATGCCACATCAGATTTTGGTTCGACGTGGCATCTAGCTTATGACGCCTTAGTGTTACGAATTTATACGCGTCATTAAACTCATGACGCCGCAAAATAAGGTCTCATTATTAATCGCGGTTTGTGACACTCGATTAATGACGGCACATTTTCGTAACAACCGGCGTCATTAATCGCAGTTTATGATGAGAATCGCCCTTTTTTGCATTACTAGTCGGCACATTCCTTGTAGTGGCACTCATCAAGGGGGAGAATTAGAAACCCAGTTGGTATGTGCCTTGGTTTGTATATGATGAGCGATTGACCGGATGTTTTGAGGCTTTGTGTTGAGTGTGTTTCATCGGGTTGTGTTGTCGGTTGCGTAACTTTCTATGTTTGTGTGGTGTGTTGTCAATGCACTCGTGAGGAGTGGTTGACAATGTTGAGTGGACTGACTCTTATCCTAGTATTGAAGGTGTTGGTTGTGGCTTGGTTTACGTTGGTGCAGGTGAAGAACAAGCGCGAAAGGTCTATGCCTGTGTGGCCTCCGAGGAGTGGAGAGACAAATAGGCTTGGTTCGAGGGACCCGGTGGCCGACGGGATCAAGTGCGGGCTGCATGTTAGCAAGAAGAGCAAGACTTAGTTGTGTACACAGAGCCGGTGCAAGGTAGCGGCTAACGACCGAAGCTTGCACGCAGGGTTTGTTGGTTTGGCCTCAAAACCAACACTGAGCCGGTGCAAGGTAGCGGCTAACGACCAAAGCTTGTACACGTGGTTTGGCGGTTTGGCCACAAAACCATCAGGAGGAGGGTTTCTCGGTTTGGGCCTCAAAAACGAGCCTGATGGCCCAGCGTGACAGAGATGGTATCCGGGTGCATTGGGAACCTTCAAAGCAGGCGACACGTGACATGATCGAGGTGCTTGCGTCGGGAGGACGCGAAGGCCCGATAGATGTGCGGCCGTCAGATGGAGAACTTCATGTGTTGACCAAAATGCCCCTGTGAGGGCTTGTAATGTATCTCCTAGTGTAGGGGCACTTCGGTCTTGTAACATCCCTGATGTTTAAGCAACAGTAATCATCGACATTAACATGGCTAAGCATGGTGATCAACCTATTTGACTTGGTCAAACCCCTTCAAACCCAAGTCAAAACCCTAGAGCTCTATGCCCTTTCATCGCTAATCTAGCGCGTTCTCCGACTTTCATATAACAACTTCAAAATCGGCCAATATGAAAGTTGTTCATCTTTACATGGGACACATTTCACTCAATTGGCGGCATTTGAAATTTGAAGTGGAAAGTCCTCAAAAACTTGGTCAAAGTTCAGGGACACTGGTTGACCAAACAGAGAAAATCCCAATTTTCAAACCACTTTATCTCCAAATCCATGAGGAATTTTATAGGTTGGCCTTTACAAATTTTGTTGCTGGATAGCTGGTCTACAAGTTTGGTTTTTGGCAAATTTTCTGCACAGTTCAAATTTTTGGAGATTTTCGCGGTCAAACGAGCCTTCACCGAAATGCTTTGCACGCGAGACATCGACACGCGTTCCAAAGCGCGAGGGTGCCGTGTGCCGCGCTGGCCGCTCCCGCTTCGGCGTCCGTACCACCCCGACCGTGGGTCCCACCGCGCCACCAGTTGGGCCGCGCCACCAGTTGGGCCGCGCCCAGACACTACCTCCCCAGGCGCTGCATGCCCAAGGTGGCCCGCGCCAGGGTGGACGCGCGCCCAGCCCCGCCACGCCGCGCGTCCCGCGCCGCTACCGCCGCGCCTTTGCGCAGCTTGCTCCCACTCGTTCGTGCGCTGTGTGGAGGCCAGGAGCCGCGCTGCCCTTCTTGCGCACCGCCGCCTTTAAAAAGGGTCGCAGCCCCGCCGTGCCGTGCCGTCCGCCCTCCTCCGCCTGCCCGCCATTGGCCCCCGCCGAGGAGCTCCACTCTCTGAAGCATCTCGCGCCGGTCCAAGCACACCAGCGCCACCCCACAGCCCCACTTGTGCCTCCCGAACCGCACGTGGTTGAGCCCAGTGCCCCATCTCGCCGGTGACCTCCACCCTCCGCCCTACCTCGAGACCATCCCAGCGCCCCAGCATCACCACATACCACCACCGGAGCTCCCACGGCCGTGTGTTGTCAGGCTCCGCCGCCCTAACCGCTGGGAGCTTCGCCGCAGCGGCCGCCGCCACACCGCGCCGCCGAGCCCCCTCGCCGGCCGCTCCTCCGCCCTGACCAAGGCCAGGAACCGGTGCTAGGTGAGCTCCTGGCCCTCCTCCGCCGCTCGCCCGAGCCTCCCTGGCCCCGCCTCGCCGCCGGCGAGCTTGGACCCGCCACCCTATGGCCAAGGGACCCAATTGCGAGCTCCCCGTTCTTTCTAGGGTCAAAACTGTTAAAGCCAGGGCTTTTCTATAAAGACAGGGGCATATCTGTGGGAAGAAAATCAGCCCAGGGGCCTATCGGCAAAAGAGAATCTTCCTTTTTGTTTTAAATTTCCTGAACCTTGTAAAATGCATATCAAATCACACAACAATCATAAAAATGCAAACTCAACTGTTCTGGAATCCTTGTGAAGAACCCTAACTTTTCTACAAAGGGAGTTTTCAAATTTCTGTGTAGATTTTAAATAATTTTAAATTTACCAGTTTGAGTAGATCTGCAATAATTCAAATTCTTTGCCTGATCTGTAGAAGAATTTTGGATATGTTGTTTTCCATGTCATGTTTGTCCTCTGGTTCAATTTTGGCACAAATTTATTGAGTAGATCTTTAATTATGAATTAAAGTTGATTTTCAGCATTGTTCCTGTTTCTGAGTTATGTAAATTAATCTGTTGAGCTTTTGGACCCAATCTTTTTGCTATGCTCCTGTTTCATGGTTTTGCACCCATGATAAATAGTAGAGGTGTTTTCATCATGTTTTATAGGGTCAAGTAATTTTTGTGCAAGTTTAACCCTCTTTCATAAATTTAAATTAATTTAAATTTTCTTTGCTGAGTAAGTGCATATCTCTTCATGATTAGGTGTTTTGTGCTTCCACATGAATTTCTAGCTCAATATGTGGTATATTTATTTTTGTATGATTTATTCTTGATTTAAATGAATGAATCTAGTTGTATTTTTCATGCTAGATATATAGCTTGCATTGATCTAAATTTTTGGCAGTAGCTCATGTGTAGTATGATGTGCCTCTCTGCAAAGTTTCATGGTCATATTGATTGCATTTCTTCCGAAATGAATTTTCAAAGTAAATCAAGTTTAATCCAAGAAATAAAAGAAAGAGAGAAATCACCTTTGTTTCTTTTCAAATCTTTTGGATGAAGCCTCACCACAACATCACCATGAACAACACCCCATAACTTGGTGAATAAAAATTAATTAATCTTTATAGATGTGCACGCAATCACCATCAAATGAGAAGTTAAACCACGCACACATACCCCTATCTTTGATAGGAAAAGTATGCTGGATATATTCTTATCCAGGTGAATGTGGTCACCCATACACCCCCATGTTTACCTTCAATTCTAAGCCATGTTCTCACTCCTCAGTTATAAATACATGAAGTTAATGCATATGCATGTCGTGTAGAACTTCCGGACGGAAACTACGAGTTAGTGCCGGAATCCGAGGGAGATCTTGCGGAAGGAGAAGTGAACGTGGTGGAAGTGCAGCAAGACCCGAACCAAAGTTCGGAGGGCTTTGTCACTGACTTTGCTAGTGAAGGCAAGCCCCGGAGCATAACCCAGTTTTCTAACTTTTACAATTATGATATGCAATGTTTGTGCATTTACGTTTCAGGAGTTGATTGAAACCCTAGATGCATGATCTTAGGCTCCTATGCTCAAATACTAGCATGATAAGGTCGCTAGTTCCCATGCTCTAAGGACACGGTAAAACTCGAGTGATGTTCGTCACTCGCGAGCTATAGGTCTCTTATGTTGGAATCATAAGATTTTGATAAATGGATATGCTCATGTGGTAACAGCATGGGACCGGCTCTGGCCAGTAGGTCTGTGGTTAAGCATTTGAACGTACTAAACATTTGCCGGGAATGGGACCAGTAAGCCTAGTACCTTCTTGATCCGGTAAGGGATCTATGACCACTAATCTTGGGAAGAGTCCCCTCTGCCTGCAGCAGAGTGGTGCACGCGTGAAGCTGGGCGGCGTGTGTCTCCGTGGCCAGTATACCGTGTACTAAAGGCTGTAGAAATAGATCCTGAGTCGAGGACGGTTAGGAACCGCCTGGTTGGTGCATACCCCACCCCCTATTGGTTTCTAGTTGGATTATTTTTGGGGTGTGCATTCTTCCGTGTGTCTAGGTTTCCCTTGCAAGGTTATTAATCGATCGATCGTCGGCCTCTCACCGTTACCCGAGATTGCTTAACCATACACTCTATGTCCCTTAATGATGGAATTGAGAAGTAATTTGGATATATGCTTAATTGTTTGCACCACTTATGCTTGCAATAGTTGCTTACTTAGTAATGGTTAATCAACTAGAACTTTGGGCTCAAATTTGAAAGTAAGGACATACTCTTTGTTGCTTTTCAGCAAAAGAAACCCACTAGCCAAAGAGCCTTGCATGTCTAGAGAGTTGGTGATTTTTCATCACCTGCCGTTTATGTCTTGCTGAGTATTAGTATACTCAGCCTTGCTTTTGATGTTGTTTTCAGGTGATATGAATGATGATGGTTTCCCGTGGCCTGGTTCTCTCCCACCCGGTTGGGAAGTGGAGTGGGAGGATGACAGTGCTTAGTGACGTCATGGATGGCCTCCTATGACGTACTTATGACGTGTAGTATTTTAATTCCGCTGTGTTTTCGAACTCTGAACTTTTTACCTTATGCCAAGGACTTGGTTTGTAATTTTAAAACCTTCTGGAGCTTGATGTAATAAACTATGAAATGTTTATCTCTAGACTCGCCGTCGTGTGAGTTTTAATGTACAATTCGTCGATCCTGGTTAAAGTGATTTACCGGGCTTGACCCGGCAGAGGCGACAACTTACTTCTGTGTTATTGCTTAATGACCAAATGGAGTGGTTTAGGCAATAATACGGAATTAATTTGGGCGGTTCTGTCACAGCTGGCATCAGAGCTCATTGTACACCAGAGATTTTAATACACCCTTAATAACATGTTTTTGGAATAAAACTTGTAAGATTAAGGTGTGTTTGCAAAATTGCGTTAGGAACGCTAAGGATGAACTAGTCCGAGAGGCCCTAGAGGGATTTTGGGTTCTTTCAGGTGGCTAGTATATTATGGTGTATTTAAACTAACTTCCAGGACTTCTTAAGCCACGTGTTTCATACGTGTGCTGTGCTGCATCACGAGTATGCGAGGGTTGATAGGGCAATCTATTCAACGGATGCTATCTTCTCGGTTGGATGCCCACGTGTTTTATACGTGCGCTTTCCGTATGCAAAGCATGCGAAGGATGGTATGTTCTATTCCATATGAACATATCATTGGTTGTGATGTCGCCACGTTTTGCCATACGTGTGCATGATTCCGCATTACGAACATGCGAAGGGGGACACCCTCCATTCAAAAGGGGTGTGTCTCGGGTTAGACGCTGTCCATGTAGCGCTAAACGAATGGGTGCCGTTTCTATAGTGAACGGTAATGTTTGTGGACGCTTCCGTGACGTGCTGGCACAGAAGGTTCTTTCTTTTGTAGGTACACTAACCACGTTCTGATAGATCGAACGGTTAGTATCCGACTAGCTATTATAGGGAGAGACGTACACTTGTGCCTTGCCACCGGCGCTAACCACGAGTTTTGGGCATGGATTTGCCTTGTGAGGACGTTTTTGCATCATGCTAAAAGATGTTAAGAAATAATTAAATCACTCTTAAAAATTCATCCTAAAACACCTCACCAAAACACTCCCACATCCTCCCAATCTCAATAGCTGCTACTGTTTCTCAGTTTTTGGATGCTCTGTTGGTCTGAATTTTTCGACCCCTTGAACAGAGTTTTCTAGAGGAAAGTTAGATACAAAAGTTGTGTCAAATCTTGTCAATGATCCATGATCCTTTTGCACCCTTCTTTCAAATCAAGGAAATCAGGATTGGAGTAAACAAAAGGCAGGAAAAATCCTCTGCCGAGCTTTCCTCGATACAATCTCATGTTGAAAATTTTGGATACCCCAATTTCTCCTCGGTTCTCGAGAGTCTATTTGACTTCATCCATATCCGTGCTTCGCCTGTTCTCTATCGTGCCATCACTCTGCCACCTTTCTACCGCAGCAGCTGATCGCCGCCTACGCACCACTACGGCAGTTGTCTCGTCACCCTGGTATCCAATGCCGGCCACCATCTTGCCACCTGCCACCCCCGCACCTCCTTATCCGCCGGCCCCTACCCTAGTGGTATGAGCACCACCACCACCACGCCACAGTGAACATCCATAAAAGGAGCACCTCCTCCCGTCGGCTCTCCCCACTTAGAGCTTGCCTCCACTGGAGCTTTGCATCCCTGCCCCTCTCACTCCCTACCGGCTGCTCCTTTGAGCACGCACATCGTCCATCTTCTCCGCCTACGGCATTCATCAGTGACGCAAGGACCAAGCTCAAGAAGAAGTCCAAGAGAAGAATCCAATCTGCATCACCAATGGCTAGTTTTCTGGATTTGTTCGATTCCGTTCGTTGGGATCTAGTAGGAGTGTATGTTTGCTTTGCGCTCCAGTTCTCGCTGGTCCTAGCTTTTCATGTGTACATTCAACGCCTGCTTCCTCATGAGTGACGTAAAAGTGAGTGAGGAAAACCATGTATCTGTTATCCTCTCTGAGCTTTAGATCTTGAAGAGTTTAGCCTTGCTCTGCTAGTTTTCTCATGTACCCTTTATCCTACCCTGAAGAATTTCATCTAATCTTCTTTTTCGAATCTCGGGACGAGATTCTTTGTAAGGGGGGTCGGCTGTAACATCCCTGATGTTTAAGCAACAGTAATCATCAGCATTAACATGGCTAAGCATGGTGATCAACCTATTTGACTTGGTCAAACCCCCAACCCAAGGTCAAACCCCTTCAAACCCAAGTCAAAACCCTAGAGCTCTATGCCCTTTCATCGCTAATCAAGCGCGTTCTCCGATTTTCATATAACAACTTCAAAATCAGCCAATATGAAAGTTGTTCATCTTTACATGGGACACATTTCACTCAATTGGCGGCATTTGAAATTTGAAGTGGAAAGTCCTCAAAAACTTGGTCAAAGTTCAGGGACACTGGTTGACCAAACAGAGAAAATCCCAATTTTCAAACCACTTTATCTCCAAATCCATGAGGAATTTTATAGGTCGACCTTTACAAATTTTGTTGCTGGATAGCTGGTCTACAAGTTTGGTTTTTGGCAAATTTTCCGCACAGTTCAAATTTTTGGAGATTTTCACGGTCAAACGAGCCTTCACCGAAATGCTTTGCACGCGAGATGCCGACGCGCGCTCCAGAGCGCGAGGGTGCCGTGCGCCGCGCCGGCCGCTCTCGCTTCGGCGTCCGTGCCGCCCCAACCGTGGGTCCCACCGCACCACCAGTTGGGCCGCGCCCAGACACCACCTCCCCAGGCGCCGCATGCCCAAGGTGGCCCGCGCCAGGGTGGACGCGCGCCCAGCCCCGCCACGCCGCGCGCCGCGCCCGCGCCCGCGCACGCCGCGCACACCGCGCGCGCGCCCCGCGCCGCTGACTCCCCGCCTATGCGCAGCTTGCTCCCACTCGTGTGCGCGCCGTGTGGAGGAAAGGAGCCGCGCTGCCCTTCCTACGCACTGCCGCCTTTAAAAAGGGGTGCAGCCCCGCCGTGCTGTGCCGTCCGCCCTGCTCCGCCTGCCCGCCATTGGCCCCCACCGAGGAGCTCCACTCTCCGAAGCATCTCGCGCCGGTGCAAGCACACCAGCGCCACCCCACAACCCCACTTGTGCCTCCCAAACCGCACGTGGTTGAGCCCAGTGGCTGGAGCATAGCTCGCCGCGGCCGCCATTGCCACCCTGCCGGTGACCTCCACCCTCCGCCCTACCTCGAGCCCGTCCCAGCTGTTGACACATCTTATCCTATATATTTATAAGTCAACTAAACATGAGAAAAGGGCATAAATGTTAATATCAACTTAGAATAGGGTGCCACTAACAGTTTTTCTGGAGATTTGGTAAATTATATAAATCCAGGAACCATTCGGGAAAAGTGCTAAAAGAATCGAATCTAGAAGACTCCAGAAGGCTCCGGAACTCAACGTGACTTGGCACCCAAGAAAGAAGTATCTAGAAGAAGCGACAGACCACCTGGCCGAAGTGGGCCCCGAGGGGGGCCCACCCCAGCCCGATCGGCCTGGTGGTGGGGCCGGTCAGCCTCCCCCGGGCGCCACCTCAGCCCTACTTCCAGAAGGTTCTTCCACCGCCTATGAGGATCAATCTAAACCACTCGTTAGGTCGGTTTGATCAAACGGCGCGCGTCTACCCCTCAAGGCTATATAAGCAGCCCCCCTGCCCCCTGGCAGAGGCATCTGGAAACCTGAGTTTGCATACACCAGATCAAGTCATCAAGTCAGAGATACTACGCCCTAGAAACACCATATAGCAGAGTAGCTAGCTAGTCTAGATCTAGGAGGAGGCAAGGCATCTACTTGGCTCCTGATCGTCTAGAGGCTGATCGAGATACTGATCTAGCTCCGCTCTTGTAAGTTCTTATCTAGTTCCTTACATTTGTTATACAGACATATGTTCTTATCAATGATTATATTCAACATTATATGCTTTGGTGTTTATTATGATTACATGTTTAGCATAGTTGATTTGCCTTTATATTCATGTATGGAGTCGTATAGCCCTCACCTAGATCATTTGTTAACATGGGTGAACGGTAAAGACAGTGTAAGCGTGGTGCTTATATTGTATTTATCTGCGATTGCACCCTATATGCCGGTTCGTGTGGTAGATCGTGGTGGTGACAGCACTATTGAGTCCTTCGCAGTCCACCCCCTGTGTATAGGACTAGTGGAGTCTTATACTATTTGGGTTGTTTCAAGTTTCGGCCTTGATCCTCCTAGATAGTCTCCCCATGCATTGATATAATAGTTCTTCTTCCATGATTGTTAAATGTTTGCACTAATCATAGTTTGCACTGACATATAGTTTAGAGTTACCAAGGAGTATCCTCTCTAACTAGACTTTGCTATGTTTCTCTTGCTATAATGACACTTTCTAGCTGCTCATGATGTTATGACTTGAATAATGCTATCAATATCTTTATCTTTATGTGACTTACCCCTGTTTATAGCAATTGATATATTTTGGCCACTCTACATTATAAAACTGAGAGATGAGCATGTATTAGCTATTATGGATTAGAAAGACTTCTTTCCCTGTGGTAGAATATAAATACGATACCTGGTTTTACTCCTGGTTAAAATGCTACAATGGTATATTCATATCTGTGTGCTTAGGGATTCCCAGTTTATATATATCTTCTTTTCAAGAGATCCAAGGCATATGTAAGAGTACCATATCCATGCATTTTCTGGCACACCAGTCAGGGCTGACAACCTATATCGAGTTGTGCTATGAATCGTGTCGGAGTTCACCTTTTAGTTTAATCTGAAAGCAACATCTGATATACACTTAGCATCATGTTAAGATATACCTTTGCATTTCTGGTGCCGTCGATAGAGATGGATCTTATATCCGTTTCTAGTCGATGACGTTAGCAATGTCAACACCAGCGCCCCAGCATCACCACATACCACCACCGGAGCTCCCACGGCCGCATGTTGTCAGGCTCTGCCACCCTAACCGCCGGGAGCTTCGCCGCAGCGGCCGCCGCCAGACCGCGCCGCCGAGCCCCCTTGCCGGCCGCTCCTCCGCCCCGACCAAGGCCAGGAACCGGTGCTAGGTGAGCTCCTGGCCCTCCTCCGCCGCTCGCCCGAGCCTCCCCGGCCCCGCCTCGCTGCCGGCGAGCTTGGACCCGCCGCCCCATGGCCAAGGGACCCAATTGCGAGCTCCCCGTTCTTTCTAGGGTCGAAACTGTTAAAGCCAGGGCTTTTCTGTAAAGACAAGGGCATATCTGTGAGAAGGAAATCAGCCCAGGGGCCTATCGGCAAAAGGGAATCATCCTTTTTGTTTTAAATCTCCTGAACCTTGTAAAATGCATATCAAATCACACAACAATCATAAAAATGCAAACTCAACTGTTCTGGAATCCTTGTGAAGAACCCTAACTTTTCTACAAAGGGAGTTTTCAAATTTCTGTGTAGATTTTAAATAATTTTGAATTTACCAGTTTGAGTAGATCTGTAATAATTCAAATTCTATGCATGATCTGTAGCTGAATTTAGGATATGTTGTTTGCCATGTCATGTTTGTCCTCTGGTTCAATTTTGGCACAAAGTTATTGAGTAGATCTTTAATTATGAATTAAAGTGGATTTTCAGCATTGTTCCTGTTTCTGAGTTATGTAAATTAATCTGTTGAGCTTTTGGACCCAATCTTTTTGCTATGCTCCTGTTTCATAGTTTTGCACCCATGATAAATATTAGAGGTGTTTTCATCATGTTTTATAGGGTCAAGTAATTTTTGTGCAAGTTTAACCCTCTTTCATAAATTTAAATTAATTTAAATTTTCATTGCTAAGTAAGTGCATATCTCTTCATGATTAGGTGTTTTGTGCTTCCACATGAATTTCTAGCTCAATATGTGGTATATTTATTTTTGTATGATTTATTCTTGATTTAAATGAATGAATCTAGTTGTATTTTTCATGCTAGATATATAGCTTGCATTGATCTAAATTTTTGGCAGTAGGTCATGTGTAGTATGATCGGAGGGCTTCGTCACTAACTTTGCTAGTGAAGGCAAGCCCCGGAGCATAACCCAGTTTTCTAACTTTTACAATTATGATATGCAATGTTTGTGCAATTACGTTTCAGGAGTTGATTGAAACCCTAGATGCATGATCTTAGGCTCCTATGCTCAAATACTAGCATGATAAGGTCGCTAGTTGCCATGCTCTAAGGACACGGTAAAAGTCGAGTGATGTTCATCACTCGCGAGCTATAGGTCTCTTATGTTGGAATCATAAGATTTTGATAAATGGATATGCTCATGTGGTAAGAGCATGGGACCGGCTCCATCCAGTAGGTCTGTGGTTAAGCGTTTGAACGTACTAAACATTTGCCGGGAATGGGACCGGTAAGCGTAGTACCTTCTTGATCCGGTAAGGGATCTATGACCACTAATCTTGGGAAGAGTCCCCTCTGCCTGCAGCAGCGTGGTGCACGCGTGAAGCTGGGCGGCGTGTGTCTCCGTGGGCAGTATACCGTGTACCAAAGACTGTAGAAATGGATCCTGAGTCGAGGACGGTTGGGAACCACCTGGTTGGTGCATACCCCACCCCTGTTGGTTTCTAGTTGGATTATTTTTGGGGTATGCATTCTTCCGTGTGTTTAGGTTTCCCTTGCAAGGTTATTAATCGATCGATCGTTGGCCTCTCACCGTTACTCGAGATTGCTTAACCATACACTCTATGTCCCTTAATGATGGAATTGAGAAGTAATTTGGATATATGCTTAATTATTTGCACAACTTATGCTTGCAATAGTTGCTTACTTAGTAATGGTTAATCAACTAGAACTTTGAGCTAAAATTTGAAAGTAAGGACATACTATTTGTTGCTTTTCAGCAAAAGAAACCCACTAGCCAAATAGCCTTGCATGTCTAGAGAGTTGGTGATTTTTCATCACCCGCCGGTTAAGTCTTGCTGAGTATTAGTATACTCAGCCTTGCTTTTGATGTTGTTTTCAGGTGATATGAATGATGATGGTTTCCCGTGGCCTGGTTCTCTCCTACCCGGTTGGGAAGTGGAGTGGGAGGATGACAGTGCTTAGTGACGTCACGGATGGCCTCCTATGACGTACTTATGACGTGTAGTATTTTAATTCCGCTGTGTTTTCGAACTCTGAACTTTTTACCTTATGCAAAGGACTTGGTTTGTAATTTTAAAACCTTCTGGAGCTTGATGTAATAAATTGTGAAATGTTTATCTCTGGACTCGCCGTCGTGTGAGTTTTAATGTACAATTCGTTGATCCTGGTTAAAGTGATTTACCAGGCTGGACCCGGCAGAGGTGACAAGTTACTTCTGTGTTATTGCTTAATGACCAAATGGAGTGGTTTAGGCAATAATACGAAATTAATTTGGGCGGTTCTGTCATAGGTCTTTTCCGGAGGGCCTATATATAGGAGGAGGGGGCTGAAATTTCAGCCATCTCTAGGGGTTAGAAGGTGGTAGTGCTCTTTCATTTTGGGGTGCTCTTGGAAGAGAAGGAGAGAGGAGAGAGTTGGCTCTTTGTTTGAGCTTTTTGCCATCAAAGATTTGTGATTCTTGAGAGTGGCTTGTAACCGGATATGGCAAAGTGATTCATAGTGAAATCTTCCCCTTAATCTTGTGCCATATCTTTTATCCCCTGTGTTTTTCTTTTTCAAAGGTATTTTCGGAGCCTTTTTGGAGGGATTTTTGTTCGTCGATTTCTAGGCCGTTTCTCTTCGGATTTCTTTGAGAGGATCATGGTGGATGTCTTGCACATCTTTGGTGACGATCTTGACCCCTCAAACACCAGTAATCGGGCTCGATTTGGTGAGGATTGGATGAACTCGAGTTGGTGCTTTGAGCGCACGAGGTTTGCGATTCCATGAGATTGAGTGGGTTTGGGCCATGAAATTTTAGGAATAGCTTCTCCTAGAGGCACTACTACTTGTCCTAAAAATCGGCTTCAGTCCACCAAGCCGTTTGTGTGATCGAAATTTTGGAGTTGACCCGCGGGTGATTTTCTGGGCCACCCCAGATGATCCAGTCATAGGGGGCCGGGTGACCCAGTGCAGCTCTGTTGGCTGTCAGATGATCCGGCGGTAAGGGTTAGGTGACCCAGTACGGTTCTGTAAGCCCGCGGGTGACCCGGAGGTTGGTTCCGGATGATCCGGTAGGGGTCTGGTGACCTTGTTCTGGTCCGTCTTCCACCGTGTTTGCTTCCGTATTGCATCTTAGCCTTTCGAGTCTTGTTCCTAGGGTCAGTAGTACTCCAGTGACTACGTGATCTTGGCAAGTTTTGTGCAGGACACTTTGGAAGTGATTTTGGGGCATAAGCCGAGTTCTCACGTGAGAATTTTTATCGGCTCCCATTCACTCCCCTCCTCTCTGGTCGCCAATCCGATCCTTCAGGTTCTGTGGTAAAAAATTGGAAAAAGGTGAGATCGTTTGCTGGCACTTCTTTGGAAACACACCTTTGCTCTCTAATAGTGCCTTTTTGGCAAGGTTTTCAGCATTAATTACAGAACTGCCATTTTGCTAGTTCTTTGAGTTTTTGTCCATCGTTCCTTGCTTCTTTCACCGTGTTGTGCTGCGACTAGGATACGTCTTAGCTAGCAATTGTGACTTGTGCTTTAGACATTTATTGAACTTCGCTAATCTGCATTCGTTATTTGCTAATCCTTACTACATATTTTGGCCTCCCACGCTCCACTTATTTTTCTTCAGATCAGTATAGTGAAGGACTCTTGCAACTCTTGGTACCACTACCTCATAGGTATCACGAACCAGCTGCTGGTTGTACCATCCCTTACTAGCGTTGGTAAGAACTTGGTAAGACGTGTGTGAGGGTGTGATTCCACATACCAACCTAGATAGTTCATAAGGTCTTTGTTAATCACTAACCATGCCGGACGACGTACCTATTTTGTCTAGTCAGTTGCAGGAGATGCAGAACGAGATGAAGGCTTTCTTCCTTAAGGAGATGAGTACCCTTACGGATGAAGTTCGAAAAACAAATCACACAGTTGAGGGTGTGGAGAAGCCAGTTTCAGATCTGACAGGAAGAATTCAACAGCTTGAACTCAACCTTCCCAAGACCGAGGATAAAGAGGACTCTTTTGATGATGATGGCCATCCTGAGGATCTTGTGTTACTTCCTGATGGTACGGTTGACCACAAGACGACAAGTGAAAATCGTGCACGCCGCCTTCTTGACCACGACAGAAAAGGTATGGGAGGTAATAAAAATAAACACCATTATGTTATAGATGATCCTTAAGCTAAAGTTAAATTTACTATACCATCTTTTTATGGGAGATATGATGCTGAGGAATATCTAGATTGGGAGATGATAGTAGAACAAATATTTGCTTCCCATCTTGTTGCTGATCAACATAAGGTTAGACAAGCCACTAGTGAATTTAAAGATTTTTCTATAATCTGGTGGCATGAATGGGCTTCTTTAAACATACAACCTGTTACTTGGGATGAGCTTAAACTTGCTATGCGTGATAGATTTGTTCCTGCATCTAATAAGCGTGATTTACATAAGAAATTACAACGTTTAGAGCAGGGTGATATGTATGTTTAGGAGTATTATGTTGAGCTTCAAAAGAGTATGGTTCGGGCTGGGGTAGAAGAGGATCCTGAGGATAAGGTGTGTCGGTTTTATGGGGGTCTAAGACGTGAAATTCAGGATATTGTTGACTATAAACAGTTTACTACCACCAACCAGTTGTTCCAGCTTGCTATGCTTGCAGAAAAAGAATTGCATGGACGACGAGGGAGCTCCTACACGCACAAGACCTCCAGGCCACCAGTTTCTACCTCACCGGGTGCCTCTCCTTCAGCACCACCAGGGAGTACACGTTCATCTGCAGCAGCTCCTAAGGTATGCAATGTGTCTCATGTGCAGGACAAGACACCATCTCCTCTCCCAAGAATTCTTCGAGTCCATGCGCCAAGATCATGTGCCAAGATTCACATACAATTGAAGGATGACAAGGCCGGTAAGCTTGATTCGTTCAAGGACATTCCGTGGGCGAAGAAGAAGAAGGGTGCGGGGGAGGAGGAGGTGCACTCGAAGATGACTAAGAAGAAGATGGACGTTGGCGCTGGTACTTCAAATGCCGGCCCCGCCAATCCCGGTCCCGTGGCTCCCCCGGTCATTGAAGCTCCTGCAACGCCAGAGTCATCCAGGAACTCCTCGGAGGGGTCGACATAGATTACTCAGATTTGGGTTTTCTTTTTCAAGTTCATATAGGTGGTCTTGTGGATGGAAAGATCAATTGTATGTTTTCTTTTGGATGGAAAGATCGATCCCCTGTTTTCCTACTCTGTGAATCTTGTAGTGGTCGGAAAATGCCCTGTATCCCATGTTATCCATGAAGAACATTAGTGTTCTTCTTTTCCATGATCAACTTAAATGTGCACATACATGATACATCCCCATAGACCCACACTCGAACAGTGGCACTGGCACACACACACACACACAGCAACGAGACCTTCAGACTTGGGAACGAGGAGACAACATACACAGTCATGGAGATGGATATGGCACACGCCTATTCCGCCACACCTAATGCACGACGGAATGTAGTATAACGAGGATCCGTGCAGAGATATTCCTCCAATGCATGATGCCTACCCCTCAACTTCATGGTACGTCCCGAGCGACCAATGCCAGAAGCATGCTACAGGATGTCACAAAAACCCCACTACCGGTGGGCAAGATTGCAGTAAGGGAACACACAGCGACCATGGTGAAAAACACGAGTGTAACCCTGCTCCTGTAGCCAAGCCAAGGCATATTTCCTCATCTCCTCCGTTTCTTCCTCGTCTGCTTCGTCCATGTCGTACAGATCATATGGATCCATGTATCCTGGCCGCTGCGAAGGTGGCACAACATGGAAGTTGGTGGTTCCCCCATTCGCATAAGAAGCCGTCCTCCTACACACACTCGCCAACAAAGTAAACATGATAAGCACTGACCAGAAACAATGATGGTAACCTGTAGAAACACGACGCGAAAGCTAAGAGCTCACCTCTTTTGACAGCACGTAGAACCGAATAGTGGTCTGCTAGCACAATGCGTGGAGGATAAACAGGTGATGAGCAAAGGTCTTGGGGGCACACCTATTTATCGAACCATGACCAATCAAAAGGCAGGGTGCACCTCGTGGCAGAGCATGCCTCACGGGATTACAGTAGCCATGAAAATATGTGGGATGCTCGGAATACGCAGGCCTACACTGCTCAGGAATTCTGTCACAAGTATAGGGCGGAATATGCAGGCTTTTTCATTGGTAGGCATGCGAAATATTTGGTGGGTACACGGGTGTGCTTTGTCCGGATAAGAACGCAGAAGGAAGATCCTTATATCCGCATGACTTAAAAAAATAGACGTGTAGGCATTATAGTGGGAGAAGCAGCTGTTAGGCTTTGTGATCTACGACTGGAAACCCACCCAGTTTCACTGAAGTGTGGGCCTCTTCTAGATATCCGTCTCCCACCTATATTGTACGCCACCGGAATCCCACCCAAACTCACCGACAATATGGGGTCGCGCTTTGACGACCCCTCTTGTCAATGGCCCCGTAGCAAGTGCAACTTACCAGATTTTCATTTCGCGGTCAGCAAGTGGAAAGCGGGATTTTCAAATTCTGTATTCCCTCGCCTCCGCCAAATAATAAATACTCTACTCTATTGCTACTGCGTTGCGCCACTAAACTCTCACCTTCCATTTCCAAAAAGCATCACTTTGCTCAGCTAGATCTGCGGTGGCAGTCCGACCTCACCGCCGCTGGTGGAGGGAGAGGGGTATCTCAACGAGATGGTGGGCGGAAGATATCAGTGTTCTGCTTACGTCTGCTGTGCTGGCCAAGCTGAGCAGTTGCGTGAGGATGCGGCGCAAGCATCAGCTCCGAATGCCCCCTCAATCCATGGGCCCCTAAATCTTGGAGCTTCAAAAGTGAGAATCTCATTTCCTTTTCTCCCTAGTCCCTAGGAGTATTTTCGTTGGCTTAGAAAGTATATTGCTTTGTGTATTGTGTTAGTTCTGAGATTCTTCTCTTACCTTGCCGCTCTAGATCTAGTCACTGATTTGTAACACAAGTTAGTCATGGAGCCATGCTTAGAAAGTAAATTGCTTTGTGTATTGTGTAAGATTTGAGATTCTTCTCTTACCTTGGCCGCTCTAGATCCATTAGTTCTCATATGTTGTTTCATGAACTCATTTTTTTAATTTCTAAGCATCAATTTGTAGATGGTCAATACTCCTTGCAATTGACAGCTAACCAGTGTCTAGATCTATCTGCAAATCTACTAAAGGTCACGGTACACTCTGTTCCAGATATCTAAGGCAACTGACCTAATACTTATTGTGCAGGGCCTAGCATCCCGCTCCTGCATTGCTGAGATTCAATCACATCTCGTGGTATGTAACAGAATGCATGATTATCCTGCTACTTTATTCTTAGGATTATTCTTAAGTTTAATTGCTTGCTTTGTTTAAGGTTCAAGTTTGACTTCTCCCTTCATTTTTAGGATGAAATATTGAGGACAATCCTTGCAGTTGAAATATCAAATTCCTGTCCCTCCAATTTGAAGTTAAAGCCATTCATTGATTACATGCCTCGAGATTATCCAGCTGCCGCTACATGGTCAAGACCTAAAGTTTCTTTGGGAGGGCTAGATGAATCTACTGACCTTGGTGAAATCTTTGTTGAACAGGACCAAGTTTTGACAGACTTGAAGATCGAGGCACAAGCTTTAGACGTTGGAATGAAGTGCAGACTCATGAGATTGAGAGGTTGAAGAAACAAGCAGAAACTACTAAGACCCTCCTTCGTCAACTGCTAAGCCCGCGCCTTGGGTAAGGCCACTGTGTTTCTTAGTCTTCTACTTGTGTCCTCCCAGCTAGTTGTGCTGGTTCGTGAGTACTGAGCTTTGTTATCTTAGTGGGTTCTATTTCAAGACCAGCTTTATTTGTGAGCAAGGAGATATCATGTGTATTGGTTTGTGAGCTCCTACTGACAATCTGCTTACGGTTGTTCTGTGTTCCTTGATAATAATGTGTCATGTGTGATCCGAAACATTTATTTGTATTAGTGGTATGGAAATATTATCTGTGATGTCAATTACTGAATTGATTAGCATGTAATATGAGATTGAATTATATTTAATTAAGCACCACCTGGATTGCAGCCCAAAATAATAGGGCAAAAAATTATGTGGGCTTGCCCTCTCGGCCCATTATTTTTTACGGAAAAAACAATCCAAAATGAACTCGGCGAAATCCAAAATGACGTCAGCGTTTGGTGGGCTCGGACCAACATCATTTGGGCCTAAATCAATTATGACGTCATCGAATATTGGACTAGATACAACGAGGACTGGACCTAAAACAAATTAATGACGACTGCAATTATTGGGCTCGGTCCAACTAAAATCGGTCCTAAAACATTCTATGACGACTGCAATTATTGAGCTCCATCCAACCAGAATAAGGCCTAAAACAATCCATGACGACAACAATATTGGGCTCCATCCAACCATAATAAGGTTTAATACAATCTATGATGACTACATTTATTGGGCTCATTCCAACCTTGATAAGGCATAAAACCAATTTATGATGACCAAAACTATTGGGCTCAGCGTAACATTAAGTGGGCCAAATTCAATCTATGACGACAAGGTTTTTGGGGCTTGGCCCAACAAAATATGGGCTGAATTCACTTAATGACGAAATGGTTTGTCACAAAACGCCATGCCACATCAGATTTTCGTCTGACGTGGCATCTAGCTTATGACGCCTTAGTGTTACGAATTTATACGCATCATTAAACTCATGATTCCGCAAAATAAGGTCTCGTCATTAATCGTGGTTTGTGACGCTCGATTAATGACGGCATGTTTTCGTAACAACCGGCATCATTAATCGCGGTTTATGATGAGAA
This sequence comes from Cenchrus fungigraminus, assembly GCA_036936925.1. Lineage (NCBI taxonomy): Eukaryota > Viridiplantae > Streptophyta > Magnoliopsida > Poales > Poaceae > Cenchrus > Cenchrus fungigraminus. The sequence goes on from CM072773.1 coordinate 66,460,944, forward strand.
TCGCCCTTTTTTGCGTTACTAGTCGGCACATTCCTTGTAGTGGCACTCATCAAGGGGGAGAATTAGAAACCAAGTTGATATGTGCCTTGGTTTGTATATGATGAGCGATTGACCAGATGTTTTGAGGCTTTGTGTTGAGTGTGTTTCGTCGGGTTGTGTTGTCGGTTGCGTAACTTTCTATGTTTGTGTGGTGTGTTGTCAATGCACTCGTGAGGAGTGGTTGACAATGTTGAGTGGACTGACTCTTGTCCTAGTATTGCTGGTGTTGGTTGTGGCTTGGTTTACGTTGGTGAAGGTGAAGAACAAGCGCGAAAGGTCTATGCCTGTGTGGCCTCCGAGGAGTGGAGAGACAAGTAGGCTTGGTTCGAGGGACCCGGTGGCCGACGGGATCAAGTGCGGGCTGCATATTTGCAAGAAGAGAAAGACTTAGTTGTGTACACAGAGCCGGTGCAAGGTAGCGGCTAACGACCGAAGCTTGCACGTGGGGTTTGTTGGTTTGGCCTCAAAACCAACACCGAGCCGGTGCAAGGTAGTGGCTAACGACCAAAGCTTGTACACGGGGTTTGGTGGTTGGGCCACAAAACCATCAGGAGGAGGGTTTCTCGGTTTGGGACTCAAAAACGAGTCCGAGGGCTCGGCGTGACGGAGACGGTATCCGGGTGCATCGGGAACCTTCGAAGCAGGCGACATGCGACATGATCGAGGTGCTTGCATCGGGAGGACGCGAAGGCCCGATAGATGTGCGGCCGTCCGATAGAGAACTTCATGTGTTGACCAAAATGCCCCTGTGAGGGATTGTAATGTATCTCCTAGTGTAGGGGCACTTCGGTCTTTTCCAGAGGGCCTATATATAGGAGGAGGGGGCTGAAATTTCAGCCATCTCTAGGGGTTAGAAGGTGGGAGTGCTCTTTCATTTTGGGGTGCTCTTGGAAGAGAAGGAGAGAGGAGAGAGTTGGCTCTTTGTTTGAGCTTTTTGCCATCCAAGATTTGTGATTCTTGAGAGTGGCTTGTAACCGGATATGGCAAAGTGATTCATAGTGAAATCTTCCTCTTAATCTTGTGCCATATCTTTTATCCCCTGTGTTTTTCTTTTTCAAAGGTATTTTCAGAGCCTTTTTGGAGGGATTTTTGTTCGTCGATTTCTAGGCCGTTTCTCTTCAGATTTCTTTGAGGGGATCATGGTGGATGTCTTGCGCATCTTTGGTGACGATCTTGACCCCTCAAACACTAGGAATCAGGCTTGATTTGGTGAGGATTGGATGAACTCGAGTTGGTGCTTTGAGCGCACGAGGTTTGCGATTCCATGAGATTGAGTGGGTTTGGGGCCATGAAATTTTAGGAATAGCTTCTCCTAGAGGCACTACTACTTGTCCTAAAAATTGGCTTCAGTCCACCAAGCCATTTGGGTGATCCATCGATCGAAATTTGGGAGTTGACCGGCGGGCGATTTTCTGGGCCACCCCGGATGATCCAGTCATAGGGGGCCAGGTGACCCAGTGCAGCTCTGTTGGCTGTCAGATGATCCGGCGGTAAGGGTCGGGTGACCCGGTACGGTTCTGTAAGCCCGCGGGTGACCCGGAGGTTGGTTCTGGATGATCCGGTAGGGGTCTGGTGACCTTGTTTTGGTTCGTCTTCCACTGTGTTTGCTTCCGTATTGCATCATAGCCTTTCGAGTCTTGCTCCTAGGGTCAGTAGTACTCCAGTGACTACGTGATCTTGGCAAGTTTTGTGCGGGACACTTTGGAAGTGATTTTGGGGCATAAGCCGAGTTCTCATGTGAGAATTTTTATCAGCTCCCATTCACCCCCCTCCTCTCTGGTCGCCAATCCGGTACGTCAGGTTCAGTGGTAAAAAATTGGAAAAAGGTGAGATCGTTTGCTGGCACTTCTTTGGAAGCACACCTTTGCTCTCTAATAGTGCCTTTTTGGCAAGGTTTTCATCATTAATTATAGAACTGCCATTTTGCTGGTTCTTTGAGTTTTTGTCCATCGTTCCTTGCTTCTTTCACCGTGTTGTGCTGCGACAAGGATACATCTTAGCTAGCAATTGTGACTTGTGCTTTGGACATTTATTGAACTTTGCTAATCTGCATTCGTTATTTGCTAATCCTTACTACATATTTTGGCCTCCCACGCTCCACATATTTTTCTTCAGATCAGTACAGTGAAGGACTCTTTCAACTCTTGGTACCACTGCCTCATAGGTATCACGGACCAGCTGCCGGTTGTACCATCCCTTACTAGCGTTGGAAAGAAATTGGTAAGACATGTGTGAGGGTGTGATTCCACATACCAACCCAGATAGTTCATAAGGTCTTTGTTAATCACTAACCATGCCGGACGACGTACCTGTTTTGTCTAGTCAGTTGCAGGAGATGCAGAACGAGATGAAGGCTTTCTTCCTTAAGGAGATGAGTACCCTTACGGATGAAGTTCGAAAAACAAATCACACAGTTGAGGGTGTGGAGAAGCCAGTTTCAGATCTGACAGGAAGAATTCAACAGCTTGAACTCAACCTTCCCAAGACCGAGGATAAAGAGGACTCTTTTGATGATGATGGCCATCCTGAGGATCTTGTGTTACTTCCTGATGGTACGGTTGACCACAAGATGACAAGTGAAAATCGTGCACGCAGCCTTCTTGACCACAACAGAAAAGGTATGGGAGGTAATAAAAATAAACACCATTATGTTAAGGATGATCCTTATGCTAAAGTTAAATTTACTATAGCATCTTTTTATGGGAGATATGATACTGAGGAATATCTAGATTGGGAGATGATAGTAGAACAAATATTTGCTTCCCATCTTGTTGCTGATCAACATAAGGTTAGACAAGGCACTAGTGAATTTAATGATTTTGTTATAATCTGGTGGCATGAATGTGCTTCTTTAAACATACAACCTGTTACTTGGGATGAGCTTAAACTTGCTATGCGTGATAGATTTGTTCCTGCATCTTATAAGCGTGATTTACGTAAGAAATTACAACGTTTAGAGCAGGGTGATATGTCTGTTCAGGAGTATTATGTTGAGCTTCAAAAGAGTATGGTTCGGGCTGGGGTAGTAGAGGATCCTGAGGATAAGGTGTGTCGGTTTTATGGGGTCTAAGACGTGAAATTCTGGATATTGTTGACTATAAATAATTTACTACCACCAACCAGTTGTTCCAGCTTGCTATGCTTGCAGAAAAAGAATTGCATGGACGACGAGGGAGCTCGTACACGCACAAGACCTCCGGGCCACAAGTTTCTACCTCACCGGGTGCCTCTCCTTCAGCACCACCAGGGAGTACACGTTCATCTGTAGCAGCTCCTAAGGTATGCAATGTGTCTCATGTGCAGGACAAGACACCATCTCCACTCCCAAGAATTCTTCGAGTCCATGTGCCAAGATCATGTGCCACCGCTGCAAGGGGATGGGACATGTCATGAAAGATTGCCCCAGTACTCGTGCCTTCATCGTTGCACCGGATGGTGACGGATATGTAATTGCTGACGATGTAGAGGATTATTTGGTCTATGCTGCTAACATGACTGCAGATTTGGGGGAGGATGTGGACGCCATTGACTCCATCACTGCCTCTTGGGGTCTTCCAGGTCTTCTTCTGCAGCGTGCCTTAGCTGTACAGAAGGAACATGAGGAAGCGACGAAAGCTCAACGCAACAACTTGTTCCACATGTTTCTCATCATGCAGGGGCGACGTGTTCTCACCATCATCGACACAGGGAGCTGCAACAACTTGGTGAGTTCAGATTTGGTTGCCAAGCTTGGTTTGTCCACTCGTCCACTACGCCATCCATACCACATTGAGTGGTTCAATAGGAGTGGTAAGGCAAATGTAACTGAAACCGCGTGCATCCACTTTTCAGTTGGTTCTTGTTGACACCGTTTTTTGACATGTGTCAGTAAGAAATAAAAAGGCACTAGGAAGGTTGTAGAGCTGATCGAAGAAAGGAAAGAAGGAGCAACCAACCGATTTGATATCGACCGATTGAGAAGAAGTCAAGGAGACAACCAACAGTCAAAAAAGGGGATCGGCCAATATAAAGGAAAGAAAGCGGCGAAAGAAGGATACACCAAGGAAGGAAAGAAGGCTCAGGCGGGTCAACGTCGGTCGTCTACGGGTCAAAGAGAGTTTAGTGAGTCCGACTCTTGTACGAGTCATTTATTTTAGTAATTGTAATATACTTAGAGTTGAGTAAGCTGTGTCGTCATGGACTAGGAGTCAAGTTGCCCTCGGGGCATAAATAGCGACCCTGCGTGGTCGGAAAAAATTGTACACACCAACAAACACAAACCTTTACTTTTTCCTACAATTTACCTTTCAAGTCGGCGACTTCGCACAAGTTTGCTTCTTCTTGTTTTCTTGTTTCATGCGCCGTTCTTCGAGTTCGCCGGGCTGCATCGATCGACCTCCGGCAGGCTTGTAAGTATCGCTTTACCGAGTAACATCAAGGCTTTAACCTCCGGGCGCATCGCTTTGGTATCGTCTAGATTTAGTCACAACTAATCGATATCAGCTAGATCTGCAAGTTTTTTCTTGTTTATTTAGCTTTTATCACCAACTTATCCCGCTCAAGGTTCGAACGTCTCGGCTAACCCTCGGTGCGTCACCAAGCGCACCGGTCTCACAGCCGATCTGGATGCGCCATGCTGCTGACGTCACCAGATCGGCTGACCCTTGCCGTTCTGAACATACTTGCACTTCGGCTGCCTATCGGCTGGCCAATCTCGTTCGATCTCGCATCGGCCGATCGGGCTGTTGCGCTGTGCCCACATGGAAGACATCCATCTGTTCTCTAGATGATTAACCCTGTATTATACTTCTTATCCTCTTCTGTGCCGATCAACAGGTCAGATCGGCTGGCATACCTTGTTACATCTCGGGGATCCATTACGTGCTGCTGCGGAGGACTTGATTCTGTTTTCTACGTCAATAGTTCTTATCAAGACTCTGCTGATTTTGATATTGTACCTATGGAAGCATGCTCGCTTTTGTTAGGCCGACCATGGGAATATGATAGAGATGCTGCACACCATGGTAGAACTAATACATATACATTCTTGGTTAAGAATAAGACCATTACTTTGCTTCCTTTATCACCTGAAACATTTTCGTGATCTTGATGCTAATGATAAAACCAAAACTGCACCTAGTGAGCCTCCTGATATTAAACATGATGCAATTAAGCTAAAGGGAGGTACTTTTATTGCTACAACATCCGCTGCTTCTGAACATTGTGATACTCCTGATGCTCCTTGTTATACTATGCTCTGTCGTGACGTGTCTTTTTTCCAATGATCCTGTGTCTTGTACTTTGCATCCTGTTGGCCCTAACTTTTTGCAGGACATTGTTCATGTTGGAAGGGAGTCGAGGATGACTCCAATTCAAGAAGAGGGGATCATGAGGACATCACTAAGCTACTGGACACGCACACGCCACGACCTTCCCCAAGTTGTACTTCGTCTCTGACTCAGCTGCCACGTCCGGTTCGGAATCAGTTTACACCTTTGCACGATTTCGGCGATATCGCCATCATACGACGTCGGAACGAGGCATATAAGGACTCATTGGAACAGGGACGACGACGCCGTCGATTTGGTTCTGGTCCTAGCTCTAGAAGATTCATAGATCATACTGTGTGACCACGAAAAGGTACTGCATCACCTATTTGCCAACACGGTCTTGTATCGAGTCGGGCCTTCAGCCCAAGTTGTGGGTGCCCCCTCCGGCGCGCCCCCAACCCTAGCACGCCCTGTTTAGGGTATAAACTTAGTAGCTGCCACCGTTTAGACTCGGGTTTTGCTTTAGAGTTATCTGTCGTCGAACAGTCGGCGTCTTTGGTTTGTGAAACCCCAACTTCGAGTGCTTAATCATTAATCTACAGTTATCACTATAATTTGAGTGTTGCGTACTTTCGAGTTCTTGCTTGTGTTCTTCATTTTACAGGCAGAGATTAGCCTTCGCGGCGAGGTCAACCGGATTGTGACACGGTTGATAACCAGAGGAGTTGTGGTGCTAAGGTTGCAGGACTTCGGGTCTTTGAATCTGAAGCCGGATCGGTGTGTCACACTCCACCAAAACGAGTTATCCTTCTCCTGACGGAAGATCGGGCACCCTCGTTCCCATCAGCATATACCAAGCATGCTTACACAAAAGCATGTCTGAACTCTGAAGCATGACTAGCTTTTTTTAAGCCTATACAAAATAACAACTTGATGCTATTACATACAAAATGAGTTGTGCACCATTCATTTCGCATCTACCGTCCTTTTGCCATCAAAGAGTTTGCATTTGAATCACGAAATGCAGACATATCGAAATCATCCCATGATGCACCATTGTAGTCCGCACTTTTTGTACTAACTGAACTTAACTGACAAAATGCTAATAGAACAATTGAAGCTGCATTTGTACTTCTACTTCCCCTCGCACTCGATCTGGAGGTCATCGAAGAAGAACGACAGTTTCTGCAGGAACACATAAAGGCACAGAGACACAGGTGATTAGGATCAGAGTTTAGGTTAATTATCTGGTGACAGGTGAGGTTAAGCTATGATGAGGTTCAGATTAGAATAAAACTTGCTGACAATATGCTATGGACCTGAGACAATAGCTACAACCACATCTGTCAGTTAATGGGTCACAGCATCTCCAGACTCTAACATTGATTTCTTAATACAAGGTGAAGGACCGAAATAGGTGACCAGAGAGGGGGGGAGTGAATGAGAGCCGATAAAAATTCTTCCCGAATATCAAACTCAGCCTATACCCTGATTGCCACTCCGAGAACTCGCGCACACCAAAGAATCTCTAGACAAGGCACACACAAACCCACAAGATCTAGAGACAAGCCTAGAAGCAAAGAGCGGAAGCACAAGACAAGAAACAAAAGAGTTAGCCAAATCTGCAAAGCCCTGGCCGGACAGTCCGGACGAGTACGACAGACAGTCCGTGAGTACGGCAGACAGTCCGTGAACCCTCGGTGAACAGTCCGAAAAAGGACCCCGAGCCAATAGTGCTGCACCGAGCAAATTCAGACAGTTCGGGCAAGCACCGCACACAGTCCGGGACCTCACAGACAGTCCGGCCACCCCAAGCGGACAGTCTGGCGAAACTCGCTGGACACCCTAGGCAAACCAAAGCCACACGGACAGTCCGGACATCACCCGTGGACAGTTCGCAAATCACTTGCAACAAAACCCTAGCGGCGAAACAGATCGAAACGCGAACCCACACGAACACGGATGAACACGCGACGAAATGCAGTCGCGCAGACAGTCCGCACGCGTCCTGCGGACAGTCCGCCAGGCGCGGACAGAGCAGTAAAACTCGACCCCGCGAAGTCAACCCTCCAAATCCATCACCGGATCTCCCAAACGGCTAAAGCTCTCGAGACAAGATTTGGGGGAGATGATAAGCAACACAAGAGGAAGCCATGCCCCAAAAATCTCGACCTCTAACCCACTTAATCACCGGGAATAGCGGATCACACGAACCACCACCAAGAACTTGAACTCCGGCCAAAAACTCACAAATCGAAGGCTTTCCCCGGCGTTTGAGGGGTCAAGATCACACACAAAGATGCACAAGGCAGCCACCCATGATCCCCTCAAAGAAATCTGAAGAAAAATGCCCTCAAATCCCCGAATCGAGCGAAGAATGAAACTCTCCAAAAATAGCCCCAAAAATGACACGAAAATCATAGAGCACTAGAAGATCACAGCAACGCCGAAAGCTTCCATACATCCAGAGGTCAAAGTCTATACAATAATCTAGCCTAAGGAATACAGAGGGAAAAGAAGCAGTTCAGAGTAATCCACCGGGCGAGGAAACCCTAGAGTCCAGGAGCGAGACATGCCATCCACCTCTCCAAGACACATATATACATGAGAAGCTCCAAGACCCAGCTAGAAAGGAAAGCACACCCCAAGTTCACCCCACAAGCGAGTGAAAGTGACTTGGTCAAGTGGTTTGGTGAAAATGTCGGCTAGCTGATCTTGGGTAGGCACATAGGACAAGAAGAGTGGCGGCCACAAGAAGAAGACGGCTCGAGTGATGGTTGCCAGAGCGAGTGACATCGACTCCACATCAAGCGATGCTTCTTCCGACTCGAGCAGCGAGGAAGAGCAAGAAAGGCGCAAGGACAAGCGGCACACGGGCAACAACTTCACAGGCCTGAGCTTCGTCGCACAAGGTGGATTTTGCGGCATGGCGCACTCCAAGAAGGGTGGGAGGCACAGCTCGGATTTGAACTCCGATTCCGAAGAACAGGTACGACAGGATCCCAACTTCTTGCTAGAGGAGAATGCTAGGCTGAATGAGTTGCTTGATAACCGTGATGATGTGCTTAGAAAGACCAACAAGGAGAAGCGAGAATTTAGGTCTTTGTTGGGTGATGCTAAGGATAAGATAGCTGAGCTTGAATCCTTGCTTGTGGATGCTAGAAATGAGATAGGATCTTTAAAATCTGCTCCTGTGGTGTCTGATGAGATTGACTGTGGTGATTGCTTAGTTTTTCTTGCTGATTTGATTGCTCTCAAGGAGAAGCATGTCTCTACCCTTGAAGAACTAGATGTGATTAGGATTGAGTGTGATGAATTGAAGTCTAGGCCAGCTTTCTTAGGTGCTTGTACCTCGTGTCCTGTTTTGCATGCTAGGCTAGACGAATCTCACACTAGAATTGTTTCTCTTGAGGCGGCCTTGAAAGCTCCTCTTCCTACATCATGTTCTACCTGTGAAATGCATGCTTTGAAAAACATGGAACTTGCACACTATGTTGACCGTTTGCAGGATGAAAATGATGAGCTTAGGAAATTGATGAGTTGGTTCTCTGGTCATGAGCCACAATTGAGTTTGATGTTGGCTCAGTTCAAGAGGTTTGATGGTCAGGCGTTGGGGGCTGACGAGAGTGGTGAGAAGAGTGGTGAGGGAGAAGAGAAAGCCGGAGAGACTCCTACTCCACCACACACCATACCCATGAACAAATATGCACCCAAGCCAAACCACCTCAGAAACAAGCTTGATACAACTCCAGACCCACCAGTGTTCCCCCAGAAAACAGAGAATTACCAAAAACCCATCAAGTTTGTGAGCAACCTGGGTAATGTCTTTGAGGGGAAGTCAGGAGAGAAAGCTGTTGAGAAGCCCACAGAAAAGCCACCGCCTAAGCCACAACCGATCCGCTTCCATTGTGAGTATTGTGGGAGGGATGGGCATAAGGATGAGTTCTGTTTCCGGAGGAAGAGGGATGAGAGGTTTGCTAGGGAGATGGCAAACAAGGACAGGTACCACCTTTCTCGTGGTGTGCCTGAGCCTCGTAGAGGGCCACTACCTAGGGGTGAGGTGTATGTGCGTACAGTTCCACACGTGAAGGTGGAGGTGTGTTTCCTCACAAAGATAGGCATGTTGGGTTTGGGCGTGGTGAGTTGGCTCAGCGTGCTCCTTCTCGTGACCATTACGAGTTTGGGAGGCACGGTCGGAGCTTTGGGTCTCAGATGGACTACGGGCCACGTTTCCCCCCTCGTGGTGCGCGTACTCCTCCAATGAGATGTGACAGGTCCTTTGGTGGTAGGCGTGAGAGGGCTCCGCCTAGAGGTTATGGTTGGATGGACTTTGCTAACCCTTCTTTTGAGCAATTGGCTTGACACTGGTTTGACTCCTTTGGTACTAACCCAGTGTTGAGTCGCTTGCTCATTCTCGTTCTCATTTTTTATTGCAGGTGGGAGGCTTGGAGAACTTTTGGTTGATCGACTCCGGTTGCTCACGACACATGACCGGAGATCGTGGGTGGTTCTCCAGCCTCACCCCGGTGAGTACGAGGGAGTACATCACTTTCCGGGACAATGGGAGAGGACGAGTGCTTGCTGAAGGTTTGGTGAAGGTGAGTAGCAAGGTGACCTTAAGAAGTGTGGCCCTAGTCAAGTCACTTGGTTTTAACCTATTGTCAGTATCTCAGTTACTAGACAAAGGTTTTGAGGTTCATTTTAAGTCGGGCACTTCTCATGTGCTTGATTCTCGAGGTGATCTTGTCTGTACGATCGTCCCCGAGGGTCAAATCTTTCGTGCTGATTTTTCCCAGTCTGTTGGTCCTCCTCGATGCTTTGTTGCTGGCATTTCGGCCGACCTTTGGAAATGGCATAGGAGGTTGGGACACTTGAGCTTTGAGTTGCTTTCCCACTTGAGTGGTCTTGATCTTGTCCGATGATTGCCTAAGTTGAAATTCGAGAAGGATTTGGTTTGTGCTTCTTGTCGGCATGGAAAGATGGTTGCCGCTTCTCACGCCCCTCTGACGGCTGTCATGACCGAGCGACCTTGTGAGCTATTGCACATGGATTTGGTTGGGCCAGCTCGTGTTCGCTCTGTGGGTGGGAAGTGGTATGTTCTTATGGTTGTTGATGATTTTTCGAGGTACTCTTGGGTTTTCTTTTTGGAGGATAAGAGCGAGACATTTGGCTTTGTTCGGGACTTGATCTTAAGGTTGAAGAATGAGAGACATGGTGATGCCATTCGAGCTATACGCAGTGACAATGGCACAGAGTTTAAGAACTCCAGTCGTCACGCAGTGTACCGCTTCATCCTGTGCTTGCACTGACGTTGCTTCCAAGATACTGTCGGTTCATCCGACGGTGCCTTTTCTTCTGTTTCTCTTTCTTGGTTTTGACCTTTGAAAAATATACTATCTTCTCATTTTGGCATGTGGTATTTTTGCATCCTTGGGACCTAGAAGTGTCTACAAAGACAGGCTAGACAATATGGTTAGTCCCATTGATCATGTTGTCATTAATCACCAAAATTATGCTTTGAACAAATGGCATATGAGGCCATGTTCGCTACATCAAGACGGAGCACTCGAAGACATCGCACGCGGCAACTTCGAAGTGGACCTCCTAGATGTAGGGATCTTGGACGAGGACATCATTTCACTGAGGAGCGTAGAAGCAACTATAGTAGCAAGATTGAGTCAGATGCCAAGTTCGTCTAACATCCGGACAAGGGCTCAAGCAGAAGCGGCGTTTCTCAAGGCCAAGGGACCACAGACAGGTGATACATCCCAAGATCAACTAAATTATTAACAGATGCTGAAAGACATCCAGAAAAAGGGATCTCTCCTAGAGCAACTTCGCAAGGAGAAGGAACAGCAAGCAGTCAGGCAGAAGACAACTCAGCTTCAGGAATAGATGTCAATTTTGCAAGCACAACTAAACTTATTGCAGGAGCAATCAGCACGATTTGAGTCAAGGTCGGAGCAGCAACAAAAGACATCACCGCATCAGGGGAAGAAGCGAAGCAGGCCGGTTGTTGTGGATGAGTCTTCATATGAGTCCAGGGAATCATGGGCATTCGACTCCGACGAAGAGGTGTTCGTGGAACGTAGACCACACTACAAGCACAAGCGTTCACAATCTTCCAAAGATAAACCATCGACACCACTCACGTTTGAGCTCGAGCAAGCAGATTGGCCACCAAAATTCAAACTACCATCTTCACTGCTAGAATATGATGGTGAGTCAGACCCGTGACAGTGACAGTTCATTCTTTGGTACAGCGTGGCAATCTCTTCGGGGGGGTGATGACAGAGCGAAGGCAATGGCAATGATTATGGCATTAAAAGGCTCTGCTCAGTAATGGTATGCGTCACTGCCCAAGGGAAGCATAGGTTCATGGAATCAGCTTCGGGAGAAAATTGAAAGCAACTTTCAAGGGTTTCAACCCGAAGAACTCACGGCAAATGACCTTCATCAGATAAAACAAGGGGAAAAAGAGCCGTTGCAAGAATACATAAAGAGATTCACAAAGGCCAGAGCAAAAGTGCCACATGTCAAAGAGTCAAGTGTAATTGACGCCGTTATAGGCGGGCTCAAGGTGGGACCCTGTGGGGAATACTTGGACATGCGAAGGCCAGTTTCGGAAAAGAGATTGTTAGAAGTCTTGCAATCATACTGCTTGTCTGATCGGGGAAAGCAAAGAAGAATAGAGGATTATCATGCCAGGAAAAATGCAGCGAAGGCTAAGGAAGAATGGAACAGGAGGCCAAACACGAACAACAGAAACAGAACAAACAGCCCAACGTACAACAGGGGGGTGTGAATAATGTTTCATCCAAAGGGACAACAAATAACCAAGCACCTTCGCAGTCCAATCCGCAAGGATCCACGAAATACTCTACGCCACCTCCGTTGACAGTTTGTTCCATACATGGCAGGAACAAGGGTCATTGTACATATGAATGCCGGGTGGCAATCAAGCGAAAGGAGGAAGAGGCAAAGAAAAGAGCTCTGCAGAACCAGGTGGGTTTTCTCAATAGAGCTTCGTCCGCAACACCTTCGGTGGCAAATAGCTCAGCGTCAAACAGGAAATCTATGTAACATCCACCACCGTGCCCACCATAATATTTCCAACCTCTACCATACCCACCACAATTCCACCCAAATTACCCAAAAGCGCAAGTACTAGTGCCAAGTGCACCATATCAACCGAAGGAAAACCCATCGCAATCACAGCAGCAAAATGCCCGAAGGGCAGAAGAAGACGACAGATACCAAAGAGTCAACGTCATAAACAACGACTCAAATGATAGGTATTAGAGGGTGAATATTATAAATGCGATAATAGGTGGATGTTGTTTCCCTAAGTTCCCATCGAAGAGGCGAAGGAAGGATGATGGAAGAGAAGTCAGTCACTTGTCTTCGGGAAAAATATTTCGCACAAGGTGGTCGCACATCCCAATAACTTTCATAGAGGCTGACTTGAAACTGAAAAGGTACCCCCATGAAGATCCACTAGTTATCAGAGCAATATTGGGAAAGAACACAAAGTACATTCTAGGAAATGATGTTGGAGGAATTCTAGTAGACAACGGCAGTTCCGCAGATGTTCTCACCTATGATTTGTTCAAGAAAATGGAGTTCAGGGACAATCAGTTGCAAACATCCACAAAACCATTGTATGGCTGCGGTAACAAGAAGGTCGAAGCTCTGGGAACAATTCAAATGAATGTCACATTGGGTGAAGGGGCACTAATGAGAACAGAAATGGTCAATTTTGACGTGGTGGATATCCCTTATTCCTATAAGGCCATCTTCGGAAGAGGAGTGATAAACAAATTTGCAGCAGTAATTCACATGCCTTTTCTGTGCATGAAAATCCCAACGAACAATGGAGTGTTGTCAATTTATGGCGATCAGGAGGACGCATGGGACAGGGAGTACAACACAGGCACAGATCGCAAGCCAGTACACTTGGTGAGATTAGATGAAGCCAAGCAAGAAACCGAAGGTGACATGCAAGAGTCACAGATCCTCAAGCAGAAAAGGAAAGAGGAAGAAACCAGAATCAAACCCATGCAGCACACAAAGAGAGTAAAGCTGAATGATAATATAGACGAGAAAACAGTCATAATTGCCAAGGACCTCAGCGAAGAAGAAGAGGAAGAATTGCTCAATTGCTTAAGAGACAACCAGGATGACTTCGCATGGAGCAAAAAAGATCTCAAGGGTATATCGCGTGACGTGATTGAGCATAGCCTAAACTTAGATCCAAAGGTACCACCAAGAAGGCAAAAGTTGCTTGACGCGGGGGTCATACGCGAAGTGCATTTCACTACTTGGCTATCTGACATCGTTATGGTCCCGAAGAAAAATGGAGATCAGAGAATGTGCATAGATTTCACATCTCTCAACAAGGCTTGCCCGAAGGATGATTACCCACTCCCAAGAATTCATGTGCTGGTCGACGCGGCAGCCGGATCTAAAAGAATGTCACTTCTGGATTGTTTTTCGGGATATCACCAGGTGTGGATGCGAAGGCAAGATGAGGACAAGACAAGTTTCATAACGCCATTTGGGGTTTACTGCTTCGTAAGAATGCCCGAGGGTCTACGCAATGCAGGTCCAACTTTCAACAGAATGGTCCAAATAGTTCTTGGCCTGCAGTCGAAGAGGAACGTATCTGCATACGTTGATGATGTTGTTGTGCACAGCAAACATAAAGAGAATCACATCGAAGACTTGGCAGAAACTTTCCAAAACATGAGAAAGTACGGTCTCATGCTGAACCCAGAGAAGTGTATCTTCGGTGTGTCTAGGGGGAAGCTGTTGGGCTGCATGGTGTCAAAATCAGGAATACAAGCAAACCCGGAAAAGATAGAAGCAATAAGAAACATGAGGCCACCAAGAACCAAAAAAGATGTCCAGAGACTCACTGGAAGACTCGAAGCGCTCAGTCGTTTCATTTCCAAATCAGCAGAGCGAAGTTTTTTAAGCAATTGGCGGGGCAGGAAAGCATCACATGGGGAGAAAATGAGTAGTTGGCCTTCGAGGAACTTAAAGCATATTTGGAACAGTTCACGGTAATGGCAAGCCCAGGGCCCGAAGCGAAGCTATATGTGGCTGCAGCAAACCACGCGGTAAGTGCAGCTTTGGTTGAGGAGAAGCAGGATGGCAGAAATTTGAAACAAGTGCCAGTATACTTCGTATCTAAAGTGCTCAATGGAGCAAAGAAATTTTACTCAGAGTTGGAGAAAATGGCATATGTCGTTGTAATGGCAGCCAGGAAGCTGAAGCATTATTTCCAAAGCTACAAAGTGGTCATTCCAACCAGCTTTCCACTTCGCTAAATGTTTGAGAACAAAGAATCTTCGGGAAGGATTGGCAAGTGGGCAACAAAATGGTCACATTACGAGATAACCTTCGTACCAAGAACAGCAATAAAATCTCAAGTGTTGGCAGATTTCGTGGCAGAATGGGCTCACGCAGACGAAGACACAGCAAAGCCACCAAATGAGGAAAAATAATGGTAAATATTTTGTGATGGCACATATTGCAATGACGGCGCAGCAGCTTCTGCAATCCTCAAATCGCATTCGGGGATAAAAATGAGATACGTGGCAAGGCAAGAGTTTGACGGATATACAAATAACGTCGCAGAGTACGAAGGGTTGCTACTGGAGCTCCGAAAGGCAAAGGCAGTAGGGGCACAAAGTTTGGTGTTGAACACTGATTTAGAGCTCATCACAAACCAAATAGGCAAAGCATACAGAGCAAAGAAAGACGAAATGTCCTCGTACTTGAAAGCAGTTAGGACAATGGGGAAACACTTTTTTGGGTTCACAGTCAAGAAGATACCAATGGAGCAAACAAAGAAGCAGATGCTCTAGCAAAAGCAGGGGCTACGAAAAAACCACCACCACCAGACGTGTTCTATGAGACATTGAGAAACATGACCACAAACCTCGCAGAAGCGCAACCGAAGCTCATTAGCGTGATCACCAGCGAAGATTGGAGGGCACAAATAGTCACCTACTTGAAAGGGCATTATGAGCTAGAAAATGAAGCTGACAGGAAAAGGATGGCAGCAAGAGCAAGGTCATTTGTCTTGAGGGGGGGAAATTTGTACAAGGCAGGTGTGTGCGCACCACTACTAAAGTGTGTTTCGCGCGAAGAGGGAAAAGAGTTGCTCAGAGAAATACACGCGGGGATGTGTTCCTCACACATAGGAACAAGAAAGTTGGTAGCGAAGTCATTTCACGGGGCATTCTTTTGGCCAACAGCAGTAAGGGACGCCGAAGAGATTGTCAGAAAATGCGACAACTGCCAAAAGCACATAAACTATTCCAAGTTCTCACCATATGAAATCCAGCTCCTACCTTTGGTATGGCCATTTGCAAGATGGGGGATGGACATTGTTGGGCCTCTGCCAATAGCGCCGGGAAATTACAAGTACACAATAGTGGCTGTAGAGTATTTCTCAAAGTAGATTGAGGCGAAGGCAGTGCAGACAATAACTTCGGGGGTAGTACATAAATTCTTCTGGCAGAATGTGGTCTGCAGATTTGGAGTCCCATACGAGTTGACGGTGGACAACGGCAAGTAGTTTGATTCAACTGACTTTCGCAAATTTTGTTTCCACCTAGGCACAAAGTTGTGTTTTGCTTCGGTGTATCACCCATAGTCCAACGGAGCCGTGGAAAGAGCCAATGGGATAATCTTCGCAAGTATAAAGAGAAACATCACTGGCATGCCAAGAGGCAAGTGGGCAGAAAAGTTACCAAGGGTTATATGGTCTCACAACACCACAGGGTCAAGAGCTACAAAATCCACGCCTTTCAGGTTATTATATGGCGAAGAGGCAATGGTACCCGAAAAATAAAACTGGGATCCATTCACACCGAAGACGCACCAGAAGACAGTGACATGGCACCAGCACTAGATACATGCGAAGAGGCAAGGCTACAAGCGCTGCAAAACATTGAGTCATACCAAGCAGAGACTAGAAGATGGAAAGATAGGAGAATCCGAAGGAGGAACATAAAGACAGGGGACATGGTCCTAAGGAAAAAGACAAGAGGAGTGGGAAAGTTGCAGGAAAAATGGGATTGTCCATTCATAGCAACAGAAACAAGACCAGGGGCTTTCAGGTTGACCACGCTAGAGGGGTTGGATGACCCATACTCATGGAACGAAGACATGCTACAAAAATACTGGTTGTGAAAGGTGTAACCACAAAGGGGGAACAACTTTCATTGTATGTTAGCTTATTTTTCATAGTTTCTTTTCGCTTAACATTCATGTAATATACATTTTCATTTGAGTTTCCGAAGCCGTAGTCTTTTCCTCGCGGGGAGAGTCCCTAGTTATGTATTCATCGGCACGACGAGGATGCGAGGTTTTAAACGAGGCGGTCTTCTTGTGTAATATCTCCATGGAAATTATTACAAGGACTCCCCAAAATATAATCGGTGTGCATCAGGAAGTCCGAAGTGACAACTCAAATGAAATGAGTTTTCACTTTTGGCACAGGATTCAAAAAACAAAAATACGGCATAAGTGAACAATTACGTTTAGATTCAGAGAAGAAGGCAAAACGTAATTGGTTCACTTAAGGTGCTCGCAGCGAAGCCGAGCTCAAAAATAAGGAAAAAGCCTTCAGCAGCCAATGCGCGAAGCCCCTCGGGAAAAACACGCAGGGATAAGTCGACTTGTTAAACGGCGTAGTCGCAAATCATCTCCTTCTTCTTTAGCAAGGAAAGAAGCCTTCGGCAATGTATGCGCGAAGCAAAACGCGAGACCTGACTGACGAGTCATCTCGAGGACAAAAAATATCTTACTAGCACGAAATAAAAATGTTGCGTCATGACATTTCACGCAAGCATCATCTCACTCTACAGTACGAAATTGTGCGAAGGCAACACGTGAAAGTAAAAAATGCAGTCGCCACATCACAATAACAAAAATACGTATCCATGACAAAATTGGTTTTGAAACGTGGAAAAGGAAACTAGGGGGAGGCGCTTCGTAGTGTGAGTTCCCTCTCTCCCGAGTTCCAAAACCAAAGCTTTGAGGAAAATGAGACACTTCATTACATCGCAACAAACACAGAAGTAGTAGCAAAGTTACAAACACAGTGGCATACATCGTTACATCCAACACACTTGAAGCAACTTGTTAACTTGTTAATAAAACCGCTTGTAAATGTACTCATGCGCGTCATCTTTGGTGAGATCGACAATTTCAACCTTCGGCATTGCAAGGGAGGATTCACCACCAGCCGAAGGGCTTGTCAAAAGTTGCGCAGAAACAGAAGAATCACTTCCACGAAGGCGCCACTGCGAAGTCGAACCATGAATCAGACAGTTTCGGGTATGTTGTTCGAAGAAATCCTTAGACGCAATATTGCGATCATCGTATCGTTTGATTTTATAGGACCAAAAATCGTCAAAGGACACTTGAGGAAATTTCGAGTGAAATTTTCGCCATATGGAACCAGACATAAAATAATCACCACGGTTTATAACAATTGGGCAGACATCTTTGTCTATCTGCACACGGTACAACTCTAGCACCTGCGCAGATTCGCAAAATATTTCAGTTACACAGGCAAAATGTATTCTAAAACTCCTCGCCTAACGCTAATCACCGTAGCCTCACTCCTCACACCTCTTCGCTCGCATGGGGAACGGCCAAAGTAGTTTGCACATCAGTAGAGGCAGCGCCCTGGGTTCCACAAGCCGAGGAGGAAGGAGCAGTAGGAGCAGCAGCTTGACTGCTAATACCGGAAGCATCAGCAGTCGACAAAGGAGTGGAAGAGGACGGAGTTGCCGCAGCACCGGAGGTGCCCAAGACTTGTTTAGAAGCAATGGGGTTGGGGCTCGTCTGAAAAAAGCAGTAGTACAACCGGAGGTAAGGAACAGCAATACCGAACAGAAGTGCAAGAAAAAGTAAATTCGCGAAGCGTAAAGACAAATACCTTGCGCAGAACACGGCGGGCCTCAGCCACTGCATAACCAAATCCAAACTTGCGATAAAATACTTTAACAAAGTTCTTCGCAATGTTCTTCGGTAGCGCGGGAATCCTATCAACGTTAGTTTCTTGGGGCCATGCGAAGGAACCATCGCGCATTTGCCGAAGAGCAGACTTAGAAACAAACGGCTCAGATCTGTCAAAGAGGGTACTCAGAAGAGAGTACACAGAGTGACATATGGTACGAGCAGCAACCCCAGCACTTAGTTCACCAAACGACTGACCAGCCGAAGCCAGAGAGGAAACGCGATCAGATAGCCACATGAAAATGTCGCTGATGTATTGATTATTGATTCTATAAGGGCTAGGAGTGGTACTGAAGTCCACAAGAAGATCGTGAACCTTCTTACAAACAGGAATGATGTGTTTTTGAACTTCGTCGCAGTACTCATCATGTTCCTTGATGAGAGCAGCATGAGTACTCTTCAGATCATCCATCTCTTTCCGCTTCCCTTCATACAAACCCTTAACACCTTCACTTTTATTTTTCTCGCTTTCAATAGCCTCTATCAGTTTCGAGACTTCACTTTGAAGCGAAGTGTTTTTCTCAGACAAAGAAGTTATCTCCGAAGATAAAGCGACGCTTTTCTTTTTCTCTTCTTCTAAGGCAGCGGCAAGGGTCTCCTTATCTTTCTGCAGGTTCTTGACTGTAGTGATTTGTTTCTCGAGAGTGGAAGTAGTTTGGTTGTGAAGTTCGAACTGACAGATATCTTCACGGCACCGACACTGAGCAACCCTGCAAGCAACGAAGGTTTTCATGGCAAGATCCTGTGCTTGGGTTAAAACTTCATCAGCGCCTTCGTGACCCAAATCTTCTTCCATAATAGGAAAGCTAAAAGATTGGCCAGCCTCTTGAAGCAGGGCACGCTCGCGGTCATCACTGCAGAATTGAAGAAGTTTCCTTTTGCGGTCACCAAAAAATTGAGAACCTTGAGGAATCCCAAGACGGCGCGCAACAACAGAAGGAGAATCAGTTCTAACAAAAACACCAGCTCTTCGGCGACCACTATCAGAATCAGTGTCAGAGTTGCTGTCACTTTGACCAGCATCAGCAACAGAGGCGGTGACAACTTTGCGCGAAGAAGAGGGTGCAAGCTGACCAGCAGGAGCAGTAACCACGGTGGCAACTTCAGCAGAAATAGGGGCTTTGCCACTAGGTTTAGTAGGGGAGCCAACTCTTCATCACTTTTAGGCTCGCGGTCGCTGATGTCAATGTCGAAGGGGTGGGCAATGGTCCCAATAGCTGCACCTTGAGGCGGGGACAACGAATTCACATCAACTTGCTCATCCACGTCCCTTCAGCCTGGGTAACCCTCCGCCTACGGTAAGTGGAAATTTTCCGCTTTTTACGGTCCGCCCATTAGGGTATAAACATGTGCCCGAAAGATGTTTGATGAAATGCTTGAACCAAAATTATGATTTGTAGGGTCGTGAGGCTTTTGTCTCTGCCTCGCTGCTGCCGGGAACGCTGGCTGGGGTGGCGTCCCTGCCTGGCAGGCTCGGCGAGCTACAGAGGTTGGAGCTTACCCATGCCCATGCCGTTGCAGGTAATGGCGGCGTGGGGGCGCTGGGTCTGGCCCGGCATGACACCGTTGCTGAGTCTGGCTGGCGTGCGGCCGTGGCTCCTTCGGATGGTGAACGCGCCGTGCCTGTTGGCAAGCACGAGCGCAAAGGCAGCAGCCGGCTGGAGGTGCGGCGTGCACCACCCAGCTCGCTCAAGATTAACGAACCGGTGTCGCGCCAGCGCAGACTGGTGCTGCCGGGCGACTGATAACGAGGAGTTGGCCCCTCGTCTTTTCGGTGTTGGCAACGTCACTCTAGAGGCCGCCAAGGAGGCGCCGAGTGGTACAGCTGCTACTCCTCCTTGTCTTCCTTCTTCTCCTCCAGCTTCTCTTCCTTCTCCTCGACCTTCCATTCGACGAACAGAAACTTCTCCTCGGAGTGCAGGTGTACCACGCCCTTCACCGCAGACTACCCTAGCACCCCTTGTGACAACACAGGGTGAGCCCGAGGTGACTCCAGAGGCGACGAATGGGGCGAAAAGGCCGGCGCCCTCGAGTTCTGGATTTCGCAAGCGCGCTCGTCTGCGGGTGTCCACCGAGTAAGTTGTTCTGCAGGTCATTGCCTTGTTATGGTACCGTTTGCTGATCAGTTGGTTGAGGTTGAGGATCATGGTGTTGGAATTGTTTTTGTTTGCATGGAGCCCAGGGATGTCCCTGTTGTGGGTGAGGTTCCTGCGCCAGGCATTCGTCCAGCCGCGCATCCGCCGAGTGCTTCAGAAAAGCACTCAGGCGCAGCGTTGGGTGCCAGCGCAACCCCTCAGGTGGCCAGTCCCAGTGTAGGGACACTAGGTCTATGGCCTTGGGTTCTGCCTCTATGGCAGACCCCGAGGTTGAGGAGATACACCGGGTGATCACCACGCCGCGCACGAGCCCGCCACGCCCTGGCAGGATTGCCTAGGTGCGTGGTGGCAAAGCGCAAGAGGTGCTCGATGACCCAGTCGTCGATGAGGACAACCGACAGGAGCTCGTGACCCTGGCCACACGGGTTGCTCGGCTGGCGGGGGTGAGTGTATCTACGGATCTTCCTCTATTTCTCCATGTTATCTTCTTTTGATCATCTTGTTTTCTAGACCGTGTCTGCTGTGTCTGCTCACAAGAGCGAGCTGCTAGAGGACATCGGATCCAATGCCGTCAAGCTGCGCGCCCAGGTGCGGCGTCTTGAGGAACAGGCTGCTGCGCGTCAGGACGGCAACAACCGGGAACTCGAGGTGCTGCGCCGAGAGAGGGCTGCTACGGTGGCTGCCGCCGACCATCTGCGTGAGGAGAAAGCCGCTGCGGATGCTGCCGCCGAGCGTGCTTGCACGGAGAGGGCCACTGCAGAGGATGTCGTCGTGTCCCTGCGTGAGGCAGCGGAGGAGCACCATAAAGGTCTGTTGGCTCCGTTTATATTTCATGTGTTTTCCCGAATGCTTGTATTTGACTTGATTCTTGAAAACAGCTTGGGCCGAGGCTGAACAGGAGCTCGAGACTGTCCGGGCTCGAGCTAAGGCGACGGGGAAGGCCTTGGAGCAGGCGACCAGGGAGCGGGCCGTTCCAGGAAATAGCTCGCTAGTGAGTTATCTTCCCCCTTTGCCTTTCTTCTGTCTTTGCGTTGTCTAGTCCTTCTGACGTTTGAACAGACTTGCAGCGAAAATTATTTACCCAATTCGCAGATCTGGAGGCTCACGTGGAGTCCGAGAGGAGCCAGTTCCGGGCGCTCGGTGAAGCTTTGAGCCCTCTGCTGGACAAGCTGGCCCCGCTTGCCCAGTCCTCCTCCGTGTGGGAGTTAGGCCAGCCCTTCGTCCGCCCGCCGTCTCTGCTGGAGCGAGTCCAGGCGACGTCTTCGCGCTTCCAGGGATATCTGCGCGAGGTCAGTCTGGCGAGCACCAGCCACTGCCTCACCGTCTTCCGCTCCTTCCTTCCACACGTCGACGTTGGCTTGTTTCGTGGCGGGTTCGCTCGTGGGATGTCATCCACGCAGGTCGACGAGCTACTGGATTAGGTGAAAGACGTGGCAGAGAAGCTTGCCGAAGATGTCGTGCCTACTGAGGATGAGCCGAGTGGTTTCCTGTTGCAGCCGTGAAAACATTTGAATAAGTACTTGTAATATTTTGTCTGTGATGTTGTGACATTGTACTTTTTCATGTTTGTTTTAATTGTGGTGCTTTACTTTGACAGAATCCATGTACTTTTAATTTCTCCAGTAGTTGGTCTGTTATGGGAAACCGTAGTCCTGTTGGCCTTAGTTTCCTAGCGTAGAGGGCGTACTCTCGTACACGTGTAGTACCTTAGCTTGGCGAAGATCTCGGCCCACGATTTAAGACGTATTTTACCGAGTACTTTATGAGTCGTAGGGTCCGTGTTCAGATGAGCGTTTTAATTTTTGACAGAAATAAACATTTCCAAAAGGCAGTCCCCAAGTTTCAGATTTGGAACATGGGTCTGATCATGCAAGCAGGGTATCGAAGTGAAAGAACTTCAAAGATCATGAACTTTATTCATTGCCCAAACTGCTAGCATGTTAAAGTACAAAAAACTAGAAAGATACATAGCTTTATGCGTAGAAGCAGCGTAGATACTCGATGCTCCAAGAGTTGGGCACATCAGTGTCGTTCTCCCGCATTAGCCAGTAAGCACCCGGCCTGTTGACTTCCTTTATGATGAATAGCCCCTCCCATGGAGCCGAGAGCTTGTGCATGTGCTTCTTGCTTTGGATCCTCCAGAGAACAAGGTCACCAATGCAAAAGCCTCTCTCTTGCACATTCTTGTCATGGTAGCGCCTCAGGGCTTGGGCGTATCACACTGCCTGGATGGTTGCTGCGAGCTGTCCTTCCTCGATGCTGTCGATATCCTTAATGCACGCCTCCTCAGCCTTGTTTTCGTCAAACACCTCAACTCTTGGTGCACCAAACATCAGGTCGGTTGGAAGCACCGCCTTTAATCCATACACCAGGAAGAAGGGTCTGACCAGTAGCACGACTCGGCTATGTCCGCAGTCCCCAGATTACTGCGGGGAGCTCTCGGAGCCAGCGTGTTGCATATTTCTTCAGCCTATCGAAGATGCGCTTCTTGAGTGCCTCGAGCACTGCTCCGTTGGCTTGCTCGACCTGCCCATTGGCGCGGGGGTGTGCCACTGAAGCCTGAGCTACCTTTATGAGGAGATAGTCGCAGTATTCCTGGAACTCACTTCCTGTGAAATTTGTGTCCAGATCGGTGATGATCCTGTTGGGGACACCGAACCTGTGCACAATCTCTGCTATGAACTCTGCCGCCTTGGCTGCTATCAGTGTCTTTATTGTCTTGACCTCTATCCACTTGGTGAATTTTTCCACTGCCACCAGGATGTGGTCGTATCCCCCGGATGCTTTCTTGTAGGGACCGATCATACCGAGTCCCCAGCACGCGAAGGGCCAAGATATAGGGATCGTATGTAGGGCCTGGGCCAGGACGTGTATCTGTCGTGTGAAAAATTGGCATCCCTCGCAACACTTGACCAGCGTCTCGGCATCTGTGACAGCTATGGGCCAGTAGAAACCAGACCGAAAGGCTTTCCCCATGATGGTTTGTGCCCCAGTGTGGTTCCCGCACATGCCGCCATGGATCTCTGACAGGAGCTCTCACCCTTCCTCTTCCGAAATGCACTTCTGAAGCACTCGAGAGTATGCTCCTCGGTGGTATAACTTGTCTCCGATCAAGACGTAGTTCTTGCTCCTGCGAGAGATCCTCTCCTGTAACGCTCGCGTCTCCTTCTCGTTTCCGGGTGAGGAATCCGGGAACGTGCCGTACTTGATGTACTCGACCATCTGTGAGATCCACTCGGGTTGTGGCTCGATCATAAGGACGTCACCGAGTCCTTCAGATGGGTTGACTTGAGCTTCGGGATTCTTGATGGAGGGCTTTATCAGGTCCTGGATGAAGACGCCGGGTGGCACCTGGGCTCGAGTGGATCCCATCATGGCTAGTTCGTCAGCGGCCTTGTTGTCATCGCGGATTACGTGCTGGAATTCTAGGCCAAAAAACATGGCTTCGAGCTTGTGTATCTCCGCGTAGTATGCGTCAATTTTCTCATTTGTCCTTTGCCACCTCTTGTTGACTTGATTGACCACCGGGGCGGAATCTCCCCTGACTAGCAAGTGTTTTATCCCGAGCAAGATGGCGATGCGTAGCCTGTGTAGGGCCGCTTCGTACTCAGCCACATTGTTCGAGACCTTGAACATAATCTACAATACATACTGCAGCTTCTCGCCTTTTGGTGAGATGAACAGGAGTCCAGCTCCGCCTCCCTTAATCCTGAGTGAGGCATCAAAGTACATGGTCCAATGCTTAGGTTCTACGGCAGTAGATGGCATCTGTATCTCTGTGTAGTCGGCTACGAAGTCTGCCAGTACCTGCGATTTGACCGTACTGCAGGATATGAAGGTGATGTCGTGCGCGGCCGGCTCAATGGACCACTTCATGATTCTTCCCATGGCATCCCTGTTATGAAGGATGTTTCCTATGGGGTAGTCGGAAACTACGACGATCTTGTGAGCCTCGAAGTCGTGCTTCTACTTGCGGGCGGTGATCAACAACGCATAGAGTAGTTTCTACGCTTGGTTGTACCGCACCTTCGAGTTGGTCAATACCTCGCTGATGAAGTAGACTGGTCTCTGGACGGCGTAGGTGTGACCTTCCTCTTTGCGCTCTACAACTAGTACCGTGCTTGCCACGTGTGTGGTAGTAGAGATGTAGAGATAGAGTGTCTCCTTGGCCTGGGGTGCAGTGAGGATGGGGGCTCTGAAGGTATTCCCTGAGTTCCAGGAAAGATTTCTGGGCCTCCTCATCCCACTTGAAGTCGTGTTGGTGCTTGAGGAGCTTGAAGAAGGGCAGGCCTCGCATGCCGTGTCGTGAGATGAACTGGCTGAGTGCTACCATGCACCCGGCGAGCTTCTGCATGTCTTTTTGGCATCTTGGGGGCTTCATCTGGTTGATCGGGTAGATCTTCTCCGGGTTTGCGTCTATGCCACGGTTGCTGACAAGGAAGCCGAGTAGTTTTCCCGAGGGAACACCGAAAACACATTTTTCAGGGTTAAGTTTCCAGCGGTAAACCCTCAGGTTGGCGAAGGTCTCAGACAAGTCCTTGATGAGGTTATCAGGATCTATAATCTGGACTATGACGTCATCTACGTAAGCCTCGGCATTTTTGCCGACCTGCGTCATCAGACATGCTTGGATAGCATGTTGGTAGGTCGCGCTGCCGTTCTTTAGACCGAAAGACATTGTCAGATAACAGTACGCGATGTGGGGCGTAATAATTGACGTCTTGATCTGGTCTTCGACTTTAAGGCTGATCTGGTGATAGCCTGAATAGCAGTCGAGAAAACAGAGCAGGGCATAGCCCACCCGTGGAATCAACGACTTGGTCGATTCGCAGGAGGGTGAAGGGGTCTTTGGGGCAGTGTTTGTTGAGATCAGTATAATCAACGCACATTCTCCATTCCTTATTCTTCTTGGATACAAGAACTGGATTAACTAACCAGTTAGGATGATACACTTCCTTTATAAAATCGGCAGCTAACAGTTTTGCAAGCTCTACCCCTATTGCCTCCTTGCGGTCTTGCGTGAATCGACGTACCTTCTGCTTGACGGACTTCGTGTTCATGTCAACCTTCAAGGAGTGCTCGGTGAGCTCTCTGGGCACCCCCGGAATATCTGCTAGTTTCCAAGCGAATATGCCTGAGTTAGCATGCAAGAACTCGACGAGCACGCTTTCCTATTTGGGGACCATGTTGGCCCCCATGGTCCCGTCTTGGAAGGGCCCTCAAGCCCGAGGGACACCTTCTTCTTCGCCTCCTTCTCCCGCTGGATCACCTTCGTCGTCGGCTTCTTCGTCGGGATCTCTAGATCGTCCGGGTCCAGTTTGCTGGTAGCAGCCATGACCTCCACGGTACATCTGGAGAGGTCGAGTGTGGCTGAGATGTGAAGGTTCTGCTTCTCACATGCGCTAGCCGTCTGATAGTCCCCTCTGAGGGTGAGGACGCCATTTGGTGCTAGCATGTTCAACACCATGTAGGTGTAGTGTGCGACCGCCATGAATTTTGCCAATGAAGGCCTGTCGAGTATACCGTGATAGGTTGTCTCGAAGTCCGCCACTATGAAGCGGACATGCTTGGTACGATAGTTATTGATCATACCGAAGGTGACCGGCAAGAAGATCTTGCCGAGTGGTATCAAGGGATCCCCGGGTACGATGCCAAAGAATGTCTTCTCAGTCGTGCTCAAGTCCATGGGGGTGAGCCTCAATTCCTTTAGGGTGCTGGCGAAGAGGATGTCGAGGCCACTTCCTCCGTTCACCAGCATCTTGTCAAGCCCCACATTACGAATCGTGGGGTTCAGCACCCCGAGGCTAGCGAGTGCCGCTGGGTGGTCTTCCCTGCTGAAAGTGATCAGGACCTCTGACCAGCGTAGGTACTGGGGGTCCCGTGTTGGGCTTCATACACCGGCATACGATCCGTGAGCTTCGCCTTGTGCATTCCTTCCAGCTGCTCAGGCCCACTGTAGATCATGTTGACGGTGCGGTCGGCGACCCGGAAGTCATCGTCGTTTTCGTCTGCAGGCGACTCACACTTGACCTTGCCCTTGTCGCCCTTCGGCGGACCTCTCTGACGGCTCTTGCCGGAGAAGTAGTTCTTCAGGCCGAAACAATCGCGGGCCGAGTGCTTGTGGTTCTTGTGGCACGGGCATTGGATGTCTAGGAGCTTCTGGAACTTAGAGGTGTCTATGCACTTCGTGCCGGCCTGGACGGTGGCCAGGGTCTCAGGTTTGCGCCTCCTATTCCGCCTCGATCCTTGTTGGGAGGTCTCTCCCTCTCGGTCTGGGTCGTGGCGCCTACGACGCTCACGCGGAGAGCCGTCATCGTCCCAGCGGGACTTGACGTTCTTGAGTTGCTCGCGCTCGGCCTCCTCGCCGTCAGCTTCCAGATTCGCCACGTTGAAGTGCTCATAGACGGTCTTGGGGGCCTTTGAGCCCACATGTTCACCAGCTTGCCGTAGGCCAACCCGTGCTAGAAGGCGCTGATGACGTTGTGCTCCTCGACAAAAGGAAGAGAGTTCTTCTTTTTGGAGAAGTGACAGATGGACGAGCGCAGCGACTCGTTCTTGCGTTGCCGGATTGTCAGTGAAATCAAGCCCTAAGTGGCTTTTGGTGATGTTGACCACACAATTAAAGTACTAATAAGCTTTTAAGTGTGAGCTGCAGGTTAATCATTCAACAAGAATGCAAAAGTGTTAAAGGTGACCCCTCAACTGAAAGGAAGACTCCCCTTGGTTCAAATGAAGGTTTAAATTCATTTTATGTTTTGAAATTGAGTATAGGACAAGCCGTACTATCAAGGGGCATTCTAATAGTGGTTTGGGTATAACCAAGTGCATAAAAACCATATCCATCAATCCTAAACCCATCCACAAAAGCTCTGTCAGCCTGCTGTTGTTTCTCTGCAGAATGCAAAAGTTCTGCATATTTTCGCAGAAGTTCTGCGTTTCTCTATGTCAGGCTGTCGGTTATGTAGAACGCCGATGTTCTACATATTTTTGCAGAAGTTCTGCATTTTGGAATAGAGCCGTTACAGTCCAGATCTGAGGGTGTATTTAATCCTCTTCTTCCCCAACGGTCTCCTGTTCCTCCCCTGCCCAAATAGTGACTCCATGCTTCTCTCTCACCCAAGCATTGACTCCCACCAACTTGAATCCAAATCCAACCCTTGCATTCATGTTGAGAGTGATTCCTAGTGAGAAAAGCAAAAAGAAATCCCTGACTTGTGTTCTTGTGCACTTGGTGAAACCCTAGCTCTCTAGGTGAATCTATTACTCTTGGAGCCTTGCTCCTAGACGGCTAGAGGTTGCTTGGAAGCTCTCCAATGTTCGTGTGGAAGCTCCAAGAAGTTTGTATTGCCCTCTGTGTGATAGTGGAACCCTCCACCAATTACTTTGGTGATAGGTGTGAGAGAGGAGTGGATTGAGATAGATCCCAAAGCCTCTGTGGCTTACCTCAATAATGTGGATGTAGGCCAACCTTTGTGGTGAGCTATCTTGTCTCTTATGCTTTAAATTCCTTATGCATTGTTATTTCGGTTTGCCTTGCTATAGCTTGCTTATCTTGGGTTTGGCTTCGATCTACTTGTTGGTCAGCTTAGTAAAGGATCTTAGTGGTTATACCTTTCTTTTACCTCCTAACTAACATCTCTTATGCACCAGATCTGTTTTACCCTTTGTTATCTGCAGTTGTTGTTGTGCAGGCTGCAAAACGCAGAAGTTCTGCGATCTGACAGTAAACAACAGAAAAAGTTTAATTTTATTTTGCAGGCCTATTCACCCCCCTCTAGGCCACTTGCATTGATCCTTTCAATTGGTATCAGAGCCGGTTACCTCATTTAGCACCTAACCGTGTGAGGAAATGGCAAGTAGAGATGAAAGGCCCGAAGGGGACAAGGAAGTTGACGACCAAACCAACAAAGATGCAGCTGAAGCATCGGGAGTGGATGGCGATTCATCCTCCACTCGTGAGAAGCTTGAAAAGTAAAAGAATGCAGTGAAGGAAGACAACAAGAAGGAAAAGAAAGAAAAGAAGAAAGATAAGGAAGAGAAGAAGAAAGAGAAGAAGAAGAAGGAAAAGAAGAAAAAGAAGAAAAATCCATCACCTCCACCTCCATCTTCATCTTCTTCGGCACCTTCATCGTCATCAAGTGAGAATGGTGATGATGATGATGAGTACTATAGAGCAAGAATACCCAAGAGAACACTCAAGGCCAAGTCCAAGGCCAAAAAGAGCTATGGAAGTGTATCATTTAACTATGATTGTTTGAGCACTTCTTCTAAAGATAATTTATCTATTCCCATTAGCAAGTTGCCTCGATTTGATGGAACTAACTTTGCCAAATGGAAGCATCTAATCATTTGAACCCAATTTGACTTGGAATGAGAATATGCAGCATCATATGGATTGGAAGTAGAAAAATATAAATGGCATTAAGAAAGGACAGTTCAGTTAGTACTTGATCTTGTGCTCTCTTCTTTCCAGATCGCGTCTTAGACTGATTCACCAGTGTGTTTGTAGCGATATATGTTGTAGGTACAGAAGAAGGTGGAGAAGGTGGAGCACGATTATCATGTTTCTCGGCGAACAGTGTCTTGCTAATGTTGGCACTTGTATGACTGATGTTAGGTGGCACATTTTCTTTGTCTTTTGTCACGGTGCTTGATAGATGCATCTGGAATGTATAGTTTTATATCAAAACTATGTCAGTTGTGATTAAAAGCACGACACCATGCATCATGATTGGAAAGCTTGTTCGGTGTCGTTACCTGGGTTGTTGTTACATGATCCTGTACTACTGGTGTTGCAGGAATGTTTTCCTCCGGCCTCATATGTACAGCTTCATTAGAACTATTGTTGATGGTTTCAGAGGGAGTTTGCACATTGTGAAAGAGGGCAAGCGAGAGATAAGTGGCATAAATATGCATTTTCTCAAGTATAGTCGTTACCATGTTCATTGTTTCCTGACTCTGCACTAATGTTCTTGCAGCAATGCCATCCTCATCAACCCTAGGGTCTACTTGACATGTACTATTGTTGAATTGAGGTGTATTCTGCTTATTTGAAACGATGGAAGGTAAGATATTAGCTGCATTGGCCAAGTTATGAGCACAACAGGTACAATCATCTGGTTACCTCTGAACATGGCAGCAAGTGTTTGATAGGCTCGATCATCTTTGCAAATTGTTCCTGCATTTGCTTTTCCATCATTTTCTTTAATTCTTCTTTCTCGTGTTCCTTGTCAGCTTCATGCATCTTGAGTCTTTCTTCCAGTTGATGTTCTCGTGCTTCGACCTTATCGAGCTTCTCATGTAACAACCTGTCCTAATACACTTTGTTGCTTCTTGGAGTGGACATGTAACCATGGCCACGTGACACGGAGGATTTGACATGTGTTCTTTCCCTGTATGTTTCCTAGAAAAATTTCTCTTCCTCTTCATCTCGAGGAGTGGAACTTGTGTCTTCACCCTCCTCATCTTAGTAGAGCTAATTTCCTGACTGTACAATGTTGTGCACAAGAAAAAATTGTAAGATAGAAAACCATGCCCATGGTTTGATTCAAAAGTAAACAAGTCTTATGTGCACGCAAGGTTACAATCAAATTTCTACTCACATAAATAGTCTCAGCCACCTCATTTCTCCATTTTCCATCCCTAGAGTGAGTAACCTTCCAAAGTTCCAACTGGCATGGCTCATCACCAGTTTCGGGATCTCGCTATGATTGCATCATTACACGACATCAATATATGATTTTCTTATGTAGATAGTGAAATATGAGAATATTGTAACCAAGCTTTACCTTTTCCCAACTCCACTGAGAGTAAGGTTTCGAACCCGCCGAATGGTTGCTAACTAGATGGCCGTGATTGTCAGAATTCTGGGTGTTGTGATCGTGCAAGGAGTGAACCAGTGCTGTTAAGCGATGAAAGGTTGAACTCATTTTCTATATAACTCACAATGTTGTTCTATAAGTTAGTAGAAAAAATTGGACCTTGAATGTTTTTGTTCCAAAGTAGTGGCACAAATAGTGCCACTCCACAATGTTTAGGTCAACTGGCTTGTGCCTCATTCTTTTTGGATAACTGTTGTACGCCTTGTATGTACCACTCAAGTCGCCTCGCCAACCTTTGTAGTGTTGGTGGGCAATCTTCAATATCTTTTCCTCTGGATTTTAAATGCCCTCAAAATCCCATCCTTCCTGGTGGGATGGAACCTTGTTATTCATGCATGATTCAATCATAAAACTGGATACGAACAAAATAGAGGGAACACATCTGCTATATTAAATTAACAAGGTGCATGCGGTGGACAGTGACTTACCATTACAGCTTTTACAATCTTTTTCTTGACTATTGGAAGCACTTTACTCCAATATCGGACTCCAATTAGTGGATCCCTCTACCTAGTATGTACAATAATCTCATCAAAAAAGGTACATCTATTTTCTCCATAGGGACCACCCAACTTTGATGAAAATTGGATTTTCAACTTTTCGCAGACAGATCTAGATCTCTTGGCAACTGTAGATAACACTTTCAGGATTCCACGGCCAACATTCTTGACACCTACTTGCATTCACAGTAGAGAAAATAACATTCACTACTGAACAATAGCAGTTGCTGAGGACCAGGTGTGTCCGAGGACCAGTGGCGGGTCACTTCTTAGTGATGAGTGATTGACAACGTTGTGTGGACTGATGCTTGGGTAAGTGAGCAGGTACAGGTTGCGGCTTGACTCGTGTCGGTGCAGGTGAAGAACAAGCGTGAAAGGCCTTAGCCGTGGCGGCCTCCGGGTGATGGAGAGGCAAGTAGGCTTGGTTCGATGGACCCGGTGGCCGATGGGGTCAAGTGTGAGTCGTGTGGTGCAAGACTGGCGGGCTGAAGTCGTGAACATGGGCCAGTGCAAGGTAGTGGATCGAGCCCGAAGCTTGAAAGCGGGGTTTGTTGGTTTGCCCACAAAACCATCAGTGGACGGTTTCTTGGTTTTGGGCCTCAAAACCAAGTCCGGAGGCCTGAGGCTACGGTGACGGTGATCTGGGAGCTTCGGGAAGCTTCAAGGTGGGGGGCACGTGGCGTGATCGCGGGGCTTGCGTCGATGCTAAGCAAGGCCGCGATGGAAGTGTGTCTGCTCGATGAAGACTTGACCAAAATGCCCCTGAGGGGTTGTATCTTCATTTCAAATTTTAAGGGTAGCATGGTCGTTTACCACCCTCCGATGGACTTCGTATAAATAGCGGAGAGGTGGATGGCATCTCTCTCTCTTGGACTCTAGGGTTTCCTCCCCGATAGATTGCTCTGAACTGCTTCTTTTCCCTCTGTATTCCTTAGGCTAGATTCTTGTATAGACTTTGACCTCTGGATGTATGGAAGCATTCGGCGTTGCGGTGATATCCTAGTCCTCCGTGATTTTCGTGTCATTTTCGGGGCTATTTTTGGGGAGTTTTGTTCTTCGCTCGATTCGGGGATTTGAGGGCGTTTCTTCTCAGATTTCTTTCAGGGGATCATGGGTGGATGCCTTACGCATCTTTGTGTGTGATCTTGACCCCTCAAACACCGGGAAAGGCCTTCGATTCATGAGTTTTTGACCAGAGTTCAAGTTCTTGGTGGAGGTTTGTGTGATCCACGATTCCCGGTGATTTAAGGAGTTAGAGGTCAAGATTTTTGGGGCATAGCTTCCTTGTGTGACGCTTCTCATCTCCCCAAAGTCTTGTCTCAAGTGCTCTAGCCGTTTGGGAGATCCGGTGATGGATTTGGAGGTTTGACTTCACGAGCTCGAGCTCGAGCAGTTCTGTCCGGGGCTAGCGGATAGTCCGCAAGGAACCCGCGGACAGTCCGCGTGTCTCGGGTTCATCGCGTGTTCGTCAGCTGTTCCTGCGAACTCGCGTTTCGATCCATCGTGGCCCTAGGGTTTTGTTGCAAGCAGTTTGCAGATAGTCCGCATGTCCCACACGGACAGGCCGCGTGGGCAAGTTTTTGTCTGGGGTGGAGCTGAGTTTGTCTGGGGTTTCCAGCGAGGTTTGCCGGACGGTCCGCCCAGGCCTCACGGAAGGTCCGCGACACTAGCGGACAGTCCGCTTGGTCTCGTCGGACAGTCTGAATTTTCCAGTGCGTCTCTGGTGGTTCGGTTGCATCTTTCGGACAGTCCGCAAGGTTGGTCCGGACCGTCCGCCTGTGCGTCGCGGACAGTCTGGCCGTACCATACGGACAGACCGCACTGGTCGTTTCCAGAATTGGCCAAGTACTTTGATTCTTATCTTGTGCTTCTGCAGATTGTTTCAAGGCTTGTCTCTAGGACTTGTGGGCTTGTGTGTGCCTAGTCTAGAGCTTCTTTGGTGTGTGCGAGTACTCAGAGTGGCAATCGGGTTATAGGCTGAGTTCGACCTTCGGGAAGAATTTTTATCGGCTCCCATTCACTCACCCCCTCTCTGGTCGCCTATTAGGTCCTTCAATTGGTATCAGAGCTAGTTACGGATCTTCTTGATTCTAACCAGTCTAAGATCCAAAGATGGGCGATTATGGCAAGGGGTCGGGTCCTCCGCACTTTGATGGCAAGAATTACCCGATGTGGGAGAGGTGCATTGGCGCGTTTTTGCGAGGGAATGGAACTCTGATCTGGGAGGTCACTCAGAATCCTCATTATGTCATCCCAGACAATTTTCTGCTTCCAGGATCACGGGACATGTGTGAGGCCAACAGTAAGGCTATTGATTACTTGTTCCGCGCTCTCTGTGCCTCGGAGTTCGACCGAGTGTATGGAGAGAATGTGGCCGGAAAGATTTGGCTCAAGTTGAGAAATGCTCATGTTGGCAATGCCCAAGTGCAAGCCTGTTTGTTTTCCACTTACCGGAGAGAGTACGAGAACTTCACTCATCTCCCCGGTGAGTCGACCAATGCTATGTTCCAGTGCTTCACTAGCATAGTCAACAACATGAGGGCCAATGTGACAGTGCTCCCATACACGGATCATGATCAAGCTATCAAGATTTTGCATGCCCTGGATAGGTCTGTGTGGAGTGCCAAGGTCGAGGCCATGGAGGAGTCGAGCGTGTATGATACGCTGACGCTGGATGAGCTGTTTTCCAAGCTCAGGTCTTCGGAGGTTGATCGTGGCTTGAGAGCCAAGAGCGAGAGCTCCACTGATCCTCATAGTTTGGCTCTTGTCTCAGGATCAAGGTCTAACGCTAACTCTGGTGGTTTCTCTTTGTCTTGTCTTGTGTCTTTACCAGATGAGGACTTTGAGGTGCTAAGCGAGGACGATCTTGCTTTGTTGAGCAAGAGGTTTGGGCGGATATACGAGAACCGCAAGAATGCAAGGCGCAGCTCGGGGATGTGCTATCCAAGCGGGAAGCACGGGCACTTCATTACCGAATGCCCTGAAGCCATGGAGATCAAGAATGACTACAAGGGCAAGCCCAAGCACGACTACAACAAGCACCGCTCCCGGAACGACTACAAGGACAAGCACAAGGACAAGGGCGAGAGAAGGCACAAGAAGAGTAGCGGGTACAAGAAGAAGATGGCTCGAGCGATGGTGGCCGGAGCGAGCGACATCGACTCGACATCAAGCGATGCTTCTTCCGACTCGAGCAGCGAGGAAGAGCAAGAAAAGTGCAAGGACAAGCGGCACACGGGCAAGAACTTCACCAGCCTAAGCTTCATCGCACAAGAAGGTTTTTCCGGCATGGCGCACTCCAACAAGGGTGGGAAGCATAGCTCGGATTCGAACTCCGACTCCGAGGAAGAGGTACGACACGATCCCAACTTCTTGCTGGAGGAGAATGCTAGGCTGAATGAGTTGCTTGATAACCGTGATGATGTGCTTAGAAAGACCAACAAGGAGAAGCGAGAATTTAGGTCTTTGTTGGGTGATGCTAAGGACAAGATAGTTGAGCTTGAATCCTTGCTTGTTGATTCTAGAAAAGAGATAGGTTCTTTGAAAGCTGCTCCTGTTGTTTCTGAGGAGGTTGATTGTGGTGATTGCAATGTTTTCTTGGCTGACTTGACTGCTCTCAAGGAGAAGCATGCCTCAACTCTTGAGGAACCAGATGTGCTTAGGGTTGAGTGTGATGAATTGAAATCTAGACCTGCTTTGTTAGGTGCCTGCACTTCTTCTCCTGTGTTGCATGCTAGGCTAGATGAATCTCACACTAGGATTATTTCTCCTGTGTTCCCCCAGAAAATAGAAAACTATCAGAAACCCATCAAGTTCGTGAGCAGCCAGGGGAATGTCTTTGAGGGGAAGTCAGGAGAGAAGGCTCTTGAGAAGCCTGTAGAGAAGACACAGCCTAAGCCACAGTCGATCCGCTTCCATTATCAATACTGTGGGAGGGATGGGCATAAGGATGAGTTCTGTTTCAGGAGGAAGAGAGATGAAAGGTTTGCTAGGGAGATGGCAAACAAGGACAGGTACCACCTTTCTCGTGGTGTGCCTGAGCCTCGTAGAGGGCCTCTACCTAGGGGTCAGGTGTATGTGCGTACAGTTCCCACTCGTGGAGGTGGAGGTGGTTTTCCTCAGAGAGATAGGCGTGTTGGGTTTGGGCGTGGTGAGTTGGCTCGACGTTCTCCTTCTCGTGACCGTTACGAGTTTGGGAGGCACGATCAGAGCTTTGGGTCTCAGATGGACTACGGGCTACGTTTTCCCCCTCGTGGTGCGCGTACTCATCCAGTGAGACGTGACAGGTCCTTTGGTGGTAGGCATGAGAGGGCTCCGCCTAGGGTTTTGGTAGGATGGACTTTGCTAACCCTTCTTTTGAGCAAATGGCTCGACACTGGTTTGACTCTTTTGGTACTAACCCCAGTGTTGAGTCGCTTGCTCATTCTCGTCCTCGTTTTTTATTGCAGGTGGGAGTCTTGGAGGACTTTTGGTTGATCGACTCCGGTTGCTCACAACACATGACCGGAGATCGTGGGTGGTTCTCCAGCTTCACCCCGGTGAGTACGAGGGAGTACATCACTTTTGGGGACAATGGGAGAGGATGAGTGCTTGCTGACGGTATGGTGAAGGTGAGTAGCAAGGTGACCTTAAGAAGTATGGCTTTGGTCAAGTCACTTGGTTTTAACCTGTTGTCAGTATCTCAGTTACTTGACGAAGGTTTTCAGGTTCGTTTTAAGTCAGGCGCTTCTCGTGTGCTTGATTCTCGAGGCGATCTTGTCTGTATGATTGTCCCCGAGGGTCAAATCTTTCGTGCCGATTTTTCCCAGTCTGTTGGTCCTCCTCGATGCTTTGTTGCTGGCATTTCGGCCGAGCTTGGGAAATGGCATAGGAGGTTAGGACACTTGAGCTTTGAGTTGCTTTCCCGCTTGAGTGGTCTTGATCTTGTCCGAGGATTGCCTAAGTTGACATTCGAGAAGGATTTGGTTTGTGCTTCTTGTCGGCATGGAAAGATGGTTGCTGCTTGTCACGCCCCTCTGACTGCGGTAATGACTGAGTGACCTTGTGAGCTGTTGCACATGGATTTGGTTGGGCCAGCTCGTGTTCGCTCTGCTGGTGGGAAGTAGTATGTTCTTGTTGTGGTTGATGATTTATCGAGGTACTCTTGGGTTTTCTTTTTGGAGGATAAGAGCGAGACATTTGGCTTTGTTGGAGACTTGATCTTGAGGTTGAAGAATGAGAGACATGGTGATGCCATTCGAGCTATACACAGTGACAATGGCATGGAGTTTAAAAACTCTCATTTCGTGCAGTGATCTTGGTCTCGATCATCAGTACTCTTCTCCATACATCGCTTGCCAGAATGGCGTAGTGGAGAGGAAGAACCGGACCCTTTGTGAGATGGGCAGGACGATGCTCGATGAGTATAGGACTCGTAGGCGTTTCTAGGCCGAGGCGGTCAATACCGCTTACTATGTCTCAAATCGCATCTTCCTTCGTGCTCTCAAGAAGAAGACCTCTTATGAGCAGATGCATGGGCGACAACCCAAGGTGAGTCACTTTAGAGCTTTTGGTTGCAAGTGTTTCATTCTAAAGAAGGGCAAGTTGGATATGTCTGAGTCTAGATGTTTGGATGGTATTTTCCTTGGTTATGCGATTCATTCTAGAGCATATCGTGTGCTCAACCTTGACACTAACTGAATCATGGAGACTTGCGAGGTAACCTTCGATGAGACACAGCCATGTAGCTCTTCTGCTTTTGAGTGTGCAGGTGACGAGGAGATTGGAGTGAGTATCTTTGAGGATGAGAAGGATGGAGATGGAGACGACGATGATGATGGTGGTGATGCTCCCGTGGCTGATCGTGTACGTGCTACTTCCACTACTACGACGACGATCGAGGATGGTTCATCCCCTACACCCACTACGACTGAGGCTGTTCAAGTGGAGGCTGCTGCTGAGGGGGAGATTGTGTCCAGATGAGAGGCTCCCTAGAGGGTACAAGTGGATCACCCACCAACGACGATCATAGGTGACCTTCATGAACGCACTACACGGTCGAGGTCAAGGAATACTTGTCATTTCACTCACTCTGCTTTTGTCGCTTCTTTGGAGCCCAAAGATATTCGACACGCTTTGTCTAATGAGAATTGGGTGAATTCCATGCATGAAGAGTTGCAGAATTTTGAGAGAAACCAAGTCTGGGTGTTAGTCAATCCATAACCAAATTGCCGTACCAAAGGTACCAAGTGGGTGTGGAAGTACAAAGAGGGTGAGAATGGGATGGTTGTGAGAAACAAGTCGAGGTTGGTGGCTCAGGGGTTCAACCAGAAAGAGGGTATAGACTATGAGGAGACATTTGCTCCTGTGGCTCGTTTGGAGGCAATTAGGATCCTTCTAGCCTTTGTCGTGGCTAAAGGGTTCATGTTATACCAAATGGATGTCAAGAGTGCTTTGTTGAATGGGGGTGATAAAGGAAGAAGTGTATGTGAGGCAACCCTGGGGTTTGAGAGCGAGAAATACCCACACCGTGTATACAAACTCCAGAGAGCGCTCTATGGGTTGAAACAGGCACCTAGAGCTTGGTATGGCAGGTTGAGAGGGTTTTTGATGAGTAAGGGGTTTGTGATGGGCACAATTGATAAGACCCTGTTTCTCCTTAAGCATGGGAATGACCTTTTGATTGTTCAGATATACGTGGATGACATAATCTTTGGTGGCTCTTCTCATGATCTTGTTGCCAGATTTGCAGATGACATGAGCAGGGAATTTGAGATGTCCACGATGGGCGAGTTGCAGTTTTTCTTAGGACTCCATATCAAGTAGTGCAAGGACGGGACGTTTGTACATCAGGCGAAGTACACCAGGGACATGGTGAAGAAGTTTGGCATGAACGACTCCAAGCCGCTGACTATACCGATGGGTACCACTACGACTTTTGATGCGGACGAGGACGACAAACCCGTGGACCAGAAAGAGTACCGGAGCATGATCGGCTCCCTCCTCTACTGACATACAGTTCAGTGTGTGTTTGTGCGCTCATTTTCAGGCTTCACCGAGGACTTCACATTGGCAGGCCGTCAAGCTGATTTTCTGGTACTTGAACTACACTCCTAAGTTTGGTCTTTGGTACTCTGCCTCCTCGACACTCAGACTTCATGGGTACTCCGATGCAGATTTTGCTGGGTGTCGATTAGACCGCAAGTCTACCTCTGGGTGTTGCCAGTTCCTTGGTTCTTCTTTGGTCTCTTGGTCATCTCGCAAGCAATCCAGTGTAGCCCAGTCCACTACAGAGGCCGAGTATGTAGCTGCTGCTAGTTTTTGTTCCTAGCTGCTTTGGATGACCTACACTACGAGCGATTTTGGTGAGGAGTGCTCCCAGGTTCCACTCTTTTGTGACAGCACCAGTGCCATATGTGTAACTAAAAACCCAGTCCTTCACTCCAAAATGAAACACATAGAAGTGAGGTACCATTTTCTGAGGGACAATGTTGAGAAGGGAAACATATCTTTGTCCTATGTCCCTACCCAAGATCAGCTAGCTGACATTTTCACTAAACCACTTGACCAAGTCACTTTCACTCGCTTGCGGGGTGAACTTGGGGTGTGCTTTCCTTTCTAGCTGGGTCTTGGAGCTTCTCATGTATATATGTGTCATATGTTTCATTTTGTTGCATTCCATGCATGCATTTTACTTTCTGTACTAAACCTGGTAGGATACCCATCTTTGGATCACTTGTGCTAGGAAAAGCTTCTCTTGTATACTTTGATCACAGATGTGCTATATGTGAGATTTGTGCATGTTTGGTAAATGGTGATGTGAATGCTATGCTCTTGATGGTTTTGCCATATACTTATGTTGAGATAGCTTCATGTTTGTGAAAATGATAAAATTGCCTCTCTCATGAGTAGATGCTTGTCTATGCTCAATCTGTGCTTAAATGCTTATATCATGCTTAGTTTGTGCTTGAGTATCATGTTCTCTTTGCTTGGGGTCAAACAACTTTTGTCATTGTAAATGTTTAGTCCATTTGCTTACTTGGGGAGGAGCATAAGCTTCTTTTTGCCGCAAAGGCACTTCATGTACCATGTTTTAACTTGAAAATGAAATTGGTGTATGAATTGCCTTATGCTTGAAAAATGAGGTCTTAATCATGTTTTTATGTTTGTGATATTCATATCTTGGGTGCTAAACCGTAGCATGTTGTCTACCATGAGAAGTCTCATTTTAAGAAGTAGACACATGGCTCAGTGGCTTTAACATGACTTGAGTAGCTTGTGGGTGTTTATAATGATCTTGTGATGAGAACTTGTGACCTTGCATAATTTTTGGATGATCTAGTGCATTTGTGCTCAAATTGTCATGGATAGGGTCTTGCTCATGAGATGAATGTTCCTTTGTGAAAATTGCTTAAATTTGCTTTTGGCCATGTCACATGCTTATACGTCTCTACCTTCTTGATGGCAATGTGCTAACTACACCATGTCTACTTTGCTTGCTCTATGTCTCATGTGTAGCATTTTGTTTTGCTCCTTGTATATTTGAGAAGCTTGGTAGACAATATATATGCTTTGACATGCATTTTTCATGAAAAAAGGGGAAGAGTTTCATATACCTTGATTCATGCATTGTCAACAAGGGGGAGAAGTTATATGCACATTTGGGGAGAGTTTTGTATGATAGGTGGAGAATTTTCTCAGTGGGAGTTGCATATGTGCAGGGGGAGCTCCTTTGGTTTGCCTGAGTTTTGTGCTTTGTGGTGTGCTCTTTGTGAGCTTTGTTTTGTCTCGGTTGTGTCGAGCCGTTGCCCTTGTCTTAGGGGGCCGAGACTTGGTTTGGCGAGTGATCTTGTTTTCGCTTGTTCTTTGGCTTTGGATCACTTGCTTTGGAGGTGTGTGTTCGTGGTTGTTTTCTTTTCCTTTTCTCTATGATGGTTACTATGGGTGTTGTCAATGCACTCATCAAGGGGGAGATTGAGGACCAGGTGTGTCCGAGGACTAGTGGAGGGTCGCTTCTTAGTGATGAGTGATTGACAACGTTGTGTGGACTGATGCTTGGCTAAGTGTGCAGGTACAGGTTGCAGCTTGACTCATGTCGGTGCAGGTGAAGAACAAGCACGAAAGGCCTTAGCCGTGGCGGCCTCCGGGTGATGGAGAGGCAACTAGGCTTGGTTCAATGGACCCGGTGGCCGATGGGGTCAAGTGCGAGCCGTGTGGTGGAAGACTGGCGGGCTGAAGTCGTGAACATGGGCCGGTGCAAGGTAGAGGATCGAGCCCGAAGCTTGCACGCGGGGTTTGTTGGTTTGCCCACAAAACCATCGGTGGACGGTTTCTTGGTTTTGGGCCTCAAAACCAAGTTCGGAGGCCCGAGGCTACGGAGACGGTGATCCGGGAGCTTCAGGAAGCTTCGAGGCGGGGGGCACGTGGCGTGATCGTGGGGCTTGCGTCGATGCTAAGCAAGGCCGCGATGGAAGTGTGTCCGCTCGATGAAGACGTGACCAAAATGCCCCTAAGGGGTTGTATCTTCATTTCAAGTTGTAGGGGTAGCGTGGTCGTTTACCTCCCTCCGATGGACTTCGTATAAATAGCGGAGAGGTGGATGGCATCTCTCTCTCTTGGACTCTAGGGTTTCCTCCCCCGGTAGATTGCTCTGAACTGCTTCTTTTCCCTCTGTATTCCTTAGGCTAGATGCTTGTATAGACTCTGACCTCTGGATGTATGGAAGCATTCGGTGTTGCGGTGATCTCCTAGTCCTTTGTGATTTTCGTGTCATTTTTGGGGCTATTTTTGGGGAGTTTTGTTCTTCGCTCGATTCGGGGATTTGAGGGCGTTTCTTCTCGGATTTCATTGAGGGGATCATGGGTGGATGCCTGCGCATCGTTGTGTGTGATCTTGACCCCTCAAACACAGGGAAAGGCCTTCGATTCGTGACTTTTTGGCCGGAGTTCAAGTTCTTGGTGGTGGTTCGTGTGATCCGCGATTTCCGGTGATTTAAGGAGTTAGAGGTCGAGATTTTTGGGGCATAGCTTCCTTGTGTGACGCTTCTCATCTCCCCAAAGTCTTGTCTCAAGTGCTCTAGCCGTTTGGGAGATCCGGTGATGGATTTGGAGGTTTGACTTCACGAACTCGAGCTCGAGTAGTTCTGTCCGGGGCTAGCGGACAGTCCGCAAGGACCCCACGGACAGTCCGTGTGTCTAGGGTTCGTCGCGTGTTCGTCGGCTGTTCCTGCGAACTCGTGTTTCGATCCGTCGTGGCCCTAGGGTTTTGTTGCAAGCGGTTTGCGGACAGTCCGCGTGTCCCTCACGGACAGTCCGCGTGGGCATGTTTTTGTCTGGGGTGGAGCTGAGTTTGTCTGGGGTTTCTAGCGAGGTTTGCCGGACGGTCCGCCCAGGCCTCACGGACGGTCCGCGACACTGGCGGACAGTCTGCTTGGTCCCGTCGGACAGTCCGAATTTTCCAGTGCGTATCTGGTGGTTCGGTTGCATCTTCTGGACAGTCCGGGAGGTTGGTCCGGATAGTCCGCCTGTGCATCGCGGACAGTCTGGCTGTACCATACGGACAGTCCGCACTGGTCGTTTCCAGAATTGGCCAAGTACTTTGATTCTTGTCTTGTGCTTCCGCGGATTGTTTCAAGGCTTGTCTCGAGGACTTGTGGGCTTGTGTGTGCCTAGTCTAGAGCTTCTCTGGTGTGTGCGAGTACTCGGAGTGGCAATCGGGGTATAGGCTGAGTTCGACCTTCGGGAAGAATTTTTATCGGCTCCCATTCACTCTCCCCCTCTCTGGTCGCCTATTCGGTCCTTCAGTTGCAGAAACCAATGAAAAATAAAGAGTGAAGTTTCTCAAGGTGTAGAGCTTTGCTAACCTTTTGTCTTCCATGGTCTCCTAGCATGCGATGGAAGTTGTGGTGGCGGCATGGTTTCTGGTGGCGGCGTCAGGCTGCTGTCATTGCTCTCATCTTGTTGGAGTATGACTACTTCTGTAGGTTTAGCTTGAACTTTACCATACGCCTCTGAAAATATGGAAAACACATGCACTTAGAAGGTTCACATTTTCATCACAAATAGGCTGCAGTCAACAAGGAAAAAGGATTTACTAATTTCTTTGAGACATCTGATACTAGTTAACCATTTAGTGTCCGTTGTAACTGTATCTTCCCTGAAGTCATCGTGAAGGTCTGTAAATTAATTAGAAACACTGGTATGAGTAAAATGTGCACGCAAGGCTGCTTGTGGCTAGTGTTGAACAAGCAACACACGTACCACAGTCCTCATCTTGTTCTTCAAGCCAAATTTTGTAATCATCAACATCATAGTAGTCTTCATCATCAGAATCATGGGCATCATCAGGATTAGGCTTCCGCCTCTGAAGTTTCAGGGGTGTAACATTAACCGCCCCTACATCAACAGTAGTTTTTGACAGTACCAACCTTAATTTTATCTCATTGCTTGACTCCACTACTGAACCATTTCCACTATATCTTTCTTAGATTTAATTTCAATATTACTCGCTATACAGGTATAATCTTCATTTCTCTTCATGTAGTACATGTAGTCCCGCTGCTCAAATCCAAACATTTCTTTAATATTTGTCAGGGCATTAAAGTCTATAATACCCTTGTCCAATTTAGAAGAGACGTATTGT
Source organism: Cenchrus fungigraminus (assembly GCA_036936925.1). NCBI lineage: Eukaryota > Viridiplantae > Streptophyta > Magnoliopsida > Poales > Poaceae > Cenchrus > Cenchrus fungigraminus. The sequence goes on from CM072773.1 coordinate 66,503,369, forward strand.
AGATTTTCCCCATGGATTTCGACTAGTACAGTCTACAAATCACCTGTCAAATCGGAGTCTCTACACGTGCACATAAATATTAATACGACAGCATGGAAAAAATTCAGATGTAGTACTAATAATGGTGTATGCATATATGTATATATATACTAGTAGGAAGTATGTGGAAAACAAATATGTAGTGGTCAAATAGCACAATGCCTATTCAGCTCAGCGAGTTTCACAACAACAATTAGTTTCGGTTACAATTTTTTAGATAGAGATAGACCTGCATGAGCACATAACTATGAACACGTATTTCTGATCAAGGAAAAGACGAAACAATAGAAGGATGTTGAAAATAAAGAAATAAAATGATGCGCACATGTATCCTCATAGGAATGTAAATTTTAATGGATAAAACAAATGAGATTGTGCTGTCATCGAAGGGAGGTACATTGAGAAGTGAGAACCAAAGATGGGATTAGAGGTATATCAAATCGATTGCATGGAGGGAACAACATAACTAATGCACAAAATTTTATCCTGAAAGCCAGGAAACTCATCAAGAAGGTGTAGAGCGAGGCGGCCGATACGCACCTGACACCGTTAATGTCAATATTGACTTCGATGACATCGTGCCCATTTTGTTGTGCGACAGGTTTTCTATTGCTGGCCATGGATGGCCTCGCGGCGCCTCCGGCAACCTGGCCACGTTCCCCTCGTCGTCGCTTTCCCGAGAAGACCAGATTCTGTAACTATGGTCGCCGTCGCCGCGCGTGGTTTAGGGGGACGTGGGATGAGGATGCGATATTTAATCCGGGGGGTAATGGCGGGATGTGAAAATTTTTTTGGCAGAAAATGTTCGGAGGCGATATTTAACTTGGGGGTTAATCAGGCGGGCTGTGAAAATCTTTTTGGCAAAAAAATGTGTTGAGTTTTCCCTCCTGCCGCATGCAGTGGGTCCCACAGGCTCAATTGTTTTCATTGTATTATATTTTGAACTAATATGTTTTTGTCATGTGTTTGTTTCAAATTCCAGGTTGCCTACAGTAGCCTTGATTGAAATAACATATGAATGTGGGTAGGATGAGAGATTGTGAGTGCTAGACAACAATAGGAGCGGAGAATATGCAACATAATTTGCCTTCTCCTGACGCATTTTCACTCAAGAACAATTGACACAAATAGGTACTGACAAATATATTGCACTCAAGAACACAACCATTCAACAAAGAAAAGCAGTACTAAACACAAAGCTTGCACTCACAAAAGGGTACAAGCACAAAGCTTGCTCACAAAAGCGGTACTAATTAAACTCTCTATGCATATTAGATGTCTATCAGTTAGAAGCACAAGTCTTGGACACAAAATCATCACTAATTAATTAAACACCATACATTAGATGTCCATCAGGCACAAGCTTAAGGTTTCCACAAACAAAAGCATTAGAAAGCACAAGGCTCTCACACAAAAGTAGTACTACACTGATTACATGCATTAGTGCCGGCCTAATCACACACCATCTGTGCACTCAGGGAGCGAAATACGTCCGCTTTAGAAGGACGTGAATATTCTCACCCTTTCGCTTTAGCTGTTAGTTGACAGAGGGGCAAGAAGTTAGCACACACACACACACACACACACACACACATATATATATATATATATTCTACACGCGTGTGTAACTACTCCTACCTCCATATCTCATGATATACATTGAATCCGACCGTGAAAAGTATGTACACATAGTATGTGATGGTACTAGACTATCTATGGTGGTATATAAGTTGAGTATGTGATCATACATAGAGTATGTGAACAGACTAATTCTTATATACTAACAGTAATGTATAATAGAAATATATTAAAAACTAGAGAGGTTTTTGAAATTTTTCGTATATATCCATTTGGATTGTCCTAAAATTAGTATGTAAACATACTCAATGTGATAAATAGGTATGTAGACATACCCAGGTGGTATTTTGATGATGAGAGTAGTTACACGCACGTGTAGATAAAACTCGTCATATATATAGCACGAAGACATAGTCGTGCTCAGGAGTCTTCATTAACAAAAAAATTAGAGGCAGTATTAGAATCTCAAACATGCATGAATGCAACAACTAAATTAACCTCAAACGATTCCAGTGCTAAATTTAGAAACTAAACATTATGCTACGTATAGTTAATACTGAATTATTTTAACATGCATTAGTACTAAATTTTTCACTAATAATTCCAATCTTATGTACAAGAATTATCATGCTATATATTTAGTAACATTCCCAATAGCTGCAGTAGAAAACTAAATACTCATGCTATATACTGAATTCTCATGCTATATACTCGTGGTTGCGATATACTGTTAGTAAGAATTCTCATTATCAATAATCTTGTTTAGTAACTAAGAATTCTCATGCTATATACTGATTGCGATTGCTCAATTAAACATTGTAACATTCGAAACTACTTCTAGTAATCTGAGTTAACTACAAAAACCCTATTCCATAGCTGTAGTAGAAAACCCCAATTCGAAATCTATCCTCCCAGCAAGAAACTCAAAATTGATACTAACCGGAGGGGCGGGAGGTGGAGCGATGCCCAACAGTTCATCATCGGAATCCTTGATGACGACTGGCACCACCTCTTCAGCGTCCTCGTCGGCACCGAGGATGGTGGCCGGTGCTGCCACTTCATCGTCCTCCTGGTTGCGCCTCGGGATAGTCGTCATCCCCATCCTCGTACTCCTCTGGAGCGCGTTCCTGGTGTGATCGCCCCTGACGAATCTTCCTCGCCCTTCACGCCTCTGCTTGGTGGAGTTCTGCTCCACTTCAGGCCGCCCAACAATGGCGGCCGCAGGTGTGTCGGCGGGAATGGCGGCAGCGGTGCCCGGGATGGACTTGGTTGCGTAGCTGTGAGAGCAGGTGGAGCGAACCATCTCGCCGATGGAGCAAGAGCAGCGGCGACAGCAGGGCGGCAAGAGCGGCAGTTGATGGGACCGATTGGGAAGGAGGCGGGGTGAAGGGGTGATGTGTGGGGGTGAAATCCGGCGGCCTCGCTTCGTTTATGCATGCGAAGGGACACATTCATATCTTTAGTCACTAACTCATGGCCCCAGCTTGATCAGTGTACCCACGCGTCAGAGAGCCGAATTGGGTTTGTTGTATGTAACCGGAAGAGGAAGGGGCAAACTCGTGGGAACCACTATGGTCAAACACGTCTTCATTTTTTATTTTCTTTTAATGGTTGAAATGGAATTAAATTGTACGACATCAACAATGAATTCAAATTAGAAAGTTGGCAATTCAATAGTTTTAGAACTTATCGAGATCTACAACTTTTATTTTGGTGCGTTTCGCCAATCAAGTTACCTTCAACTTTTTGCATTACTGATTTCATCAGTTTGGAAATTCACAAATTTATTTGGGGCAATACATGATTTTGAATTAAAAAGTCATGAATACGAAAGTTGTAGAACTCATCAACATCTACAAATTGTATTTAAGTCACAAATCCATTAACTTTGACAGTTTGAACAATCCAAATTTTGAATTTCAATAATTCTCAACTTCAAGCAAGATTTTTCATACACTAAATGATGACAAATGGAATTCTGATGAATACCAAAGTTTCATAATTCATAAAAAAGGTCTACAATCTTTGTTTAGGTCACGTTGTTGTTTTCGAAAGTTGTAGTATACATTGGTCATTATTCATAGATTGACTTAGATAGTTTAAGAAACTATCTTAGAGGCTTGTCAATTTCGTACTTCACGTTATTACTACTTTAGAAAATGACTGAAAGACCTAAATAAAGTTTGTAGATCTTGATGAGTAATGAAGCTTTGGTACTCATCACTTTTCCATTTGACATCATTTAGTGTATGACAATATCTTTTGTAGTTGTCATTTTTTGAAACTCACTAACACGAGAAGTTTTTTTCAAACTAATAGCCTTTTTAAATTTCAAAACAATGATATAGCATGAATTTAGGAATATGTAGGAATAAATGATCTATTTTGAAGTTCGTTTGAGGGAGTAGTGTCATGCAAAATTAAATAAACAAACAACTGTGCTAGTTCTTTAGTTGTCACAACAGAACACTGCTTCGTCGCGCACTGCTTCGTTCCCCACCACCGCTGCTCGTCGTCGCCGCCGCTAGGCTTCGCACGTAAGGAATGGCGCAGTTTGGTGGTTCGTCTGGTGCAAGGAGGCAGATATCCGCTTCGTCCGCTGTTAGGAGGGCGCAACCGATGGCCCAGGTAGCAGATCCCTATCCCTTGTTCGCTGAGGAATCGGGTTTACCGTTGATCCAGTGCCCGTACTGCAAGAGGGCACGGCTGATTGAGCAGCGCACGTAGCAAGATTCCCCCACCAACTACGGTCGGATCTACATCAAGTTTCCAAGGAATGAAAAATGGGTGAGTTTTGGGATTAGGGTTAGCATTTCGCTTTATTTTGATTTGCAAAGGATTTATGTTTGCTATTGATGTTCAGCTTCTAGAAAGGTGTGACTACTATAGATGGCAAAGGGCCTATTTCATGGAGTTGATTGAGGCCGATATGATCCAGATGTTTGAGGAAGGAAGAGGTGAAGAAGAAGAGGCTGAGTCTGCAGGAAAGAAAGGAGGAGCTAGGAACCTGCAGCAGCATCAGAAGCATCCCTTGGAGGCAAAAGTGGAGCAAATGATGAATGTCTTGATGGTTTTGACTGCATTGGTCGTAGGATTTATGTGTGTTGGAGTAGGTTTCATGTTGAAGTAGTAGTAATGGTAGATTCCCAGATTGGAGCAATGTATCTCCAGAATTAAGCTTCAAAGCCAACACACAGACAAATTAAGCTTGTTTTGGTGTGGGCGTTGCTTAGTTCAATTTTAATATTGGACGTTGCTTAGGTCAAATTTGAACTACCAAATGTCAAAAAAACGATAGGGACGTAGTAACACAGAAATAAAGTACTAAAAACTTGTTGCCAATTTGACCCTATGAAAGCACACGCAGCATCCAATCCACATGTTCTTTTACATATAGATAACATCAGCAGACTAGCATCCAGCTATATATCCTTAATAAGTTGCTGCCGTTGTGGTGACATTCATCAACCTTTGGCATCGACACACATATGCCGTGGACACTTCTTCTTAGACAAGTTGCTCAGTCATCTACTTTTGCAGTGAGGTACTCATCACCAACCTGCATCTTTCGTTTGATAGCTTTGCGAAGCTGCTCGGCCATGCGCCGTATCTGACATTTAACAACAGGGTGCATTAGCACCTGGTTAACGTAAAGTCCAAAAGCATCACACAAAAGAAGAATGATCTAGCACATCACCTGCCCACCAGACAGAACTGGATCATTGGTAACCTCATCATCGCTCTCACCATTTATAGCCAAGTGACATGTTATCTTGTGGTACACAACTTCACACTTCTTTCCATCAAACTTTATTTAATATAAAACCATGATCACAATGATGATCAAAAAGTTACATGCCACATTTAAATCTGGTCTACTAACAGTACTTACCCAATTTGAAGTAAAAAAAAGACAACAATTTCTAATATTCATGACACTCACCAAAGCTAGTGATGCGGAAGCAGGAATGTCTGGGAAGTCGTACTGAACATCAGTCTCTGGGGTAACAGGATCACAAGTACATATGTGGCGGGTTCGTCGCACCTATGAGGAGATAACAAATGTTAACATAGTGAAGCTATCGCTATATTATGTAATCCTTTGTGAGAGCCATGTGTGGTTCGAGGACCGGTGGATGGTCGCTTCCTGGTGTGATGAGTGATTGACAACATGGTGTGGACTGATTCTTGGCTAAGTATTGCAGGTGCAGGTTGCGGCTTGACTGGTGTTGGTGCAGGTGAAGAACAAGCGCGAAAGGTCGTTGCCGGTGAGGCCTCCAGGTGTGGAGAAGACAAGTAGGCTTGGTTCGAGGGACCCGGTGGCCAACGGGGTCAAGTGCGGGCCGCATGGTGGCAAGAACAGCAAGATGAAGTCACGGACGGTTTCTTGGTTGAGCCTCAAAACCAAGGTCGAGCCGGGACAACGTGGGAGCCGAGTCATGAGTGGTGATTGGCGGAGGCTACACCGAGTTCGCGGGGTTTCCGGTGGTTCACCAGAAAATCACTGGGTTCCTTGGTTGATCCACAAAGCCAAGACCGAAGACGGAGGTGCAGCAGCATCAGACCGGTCTGACCGGTGGGTCTGACCGGTCTGACCGGTGGGTACCAGTCTGACCGGTGAGGAGCACCGGTCTGACCGGTGTGCGACGACGCAGTCCGGAATCTTCGAAGCGGAGGACACGCGTCGGGATCGCAAGGCTTGCGTCGAGGCTAAGCAAGTTTGCGGTCGCTGGGCATCCGTCTAATGGTGTGAAGACAAAGACTTCCAAATTCACACTTGAGGGGAATGTATCCCTAGTTAGCTAGTAAGGGTATTTTCGTCTTTCGGTTGCCTCCATATAACCCTAGTGGTGAGAGGATGGCAGCCATCTCTTGGAACCCTAGCTCATTTGGTTTTCCTATTTTCTCTTCCTATTTTCCTTAGGATTTTCGTAGGACTAGCTTGAGAGCTTCATGGTGAAATCTTGTGAGAGGGAAGGATGATCGGGCGGCAAGCTAGACCTTGTATGAACCTCTTTGGTATGTATAGATGATTCGGCGTGGTTCCTCAAGGCTTGGATGTGTCTTTCCCATTTCTCCTTTTTAGTGATTTTCGGAGGCTTTTCTTGGCGAATTTCTTGTGGTGGTTTTGAGACCTTTCTCTTTGGGATTTGGTGGGGGATGTATGCATGAACCTCTCGTGGTTCTTTTCCCTTTGATTCCCCTCCCAAATCTGTGAGCAAAGGGGCTCGTTTTTGGGGTTTTTGTGGTTCTAGGGTTCGTAGTGTTCTTGGCGGAAATCCTTCGATTCCTCTTGATTCAATGAGTTTTGGTGGACCAAATCTTGGCTATGGGGTGCCCATGAGGTGTTCCTACTGTCCCCAAAGTCTTGTGCGAATCCGTGGAGCGAATCGGGAGATCGGGAGTTGGATTTGGGGGAGTTGACCCGCGGGCGCTGTTCATCCCGAGCTGCCTAGGTGTGACCGGTCTGACCGGTGCTCTTGACCGGTCTGACCGGTGCGAGCCCCTGGTGGGTTTTGTCTCGGGGAACTGCTATGTTCGTGTGGTTTTGTCCCGTGGTCCTGCTGTCCAGTTCTTGGCCCGTTTGGAGTTGTCTTGCTAGGCTTTGTGAGGGGTTTTCCTTCGTGGCAGGTTGTTCTTTGGTGGTGGTTTTTGTTCCAGGGCCTAGAGGAGTCACTGAGGCTTCCTGGAACTTTGCTGTGCATCTGCTGTTCGCCACCGGCCTGACCGGTGCCATCGGTCTGACCGGCAGGAGTCATCGGTCTGACCGGCAGGAGTCATCGGTCTGACCGGTGCCATCGGTCTGACCGGCAGGAGTCATCGGTCTGACCGGTGTGGCACAGACAGCAGGCTGCTCAGTTTTCCGCTGTGCGTTTGGGCTTTTGGTTTGGTTGGTTGAGTTGTTGGTTCCTAGGACCAGTAGCACTCCAGTGGCTACGTGGTCTTGGCCAACTTGGGTAGTTGAGTCGGAGACGTGTGCTGGAAGTTGTGTTCATCTTGTTGGAGTTCCCATCTCCTTCGAGAAGAATTTTTATCGGCTCCCATTCACTCCCCCCCTCTCTGGTTCGCCTAATCGGTCCTTCAATTGGTATCAGAGCCGGTTCGGGTCTTCATTGACTCTTACCAGTCTAAGATCCAAAGATGGCATACCAGGAACGGGGTTCGGGTCCACCGCACTTCGATGGGAAGAACTACCAGATGTGGCAGAGGCGGATGGCGGCGTTCCTCCGCGGAAAGGGTCAGATCCTTTGGGACGTTACGGTGAACACAGCTTATGTTCATCCGATGAACTTACTTGCTCCAGGATCGAGGGATATGTTCGACGCCAACAACAAGGCGGTCGACTACTTGTTTCGTGCTCTGTGTCAGCCCGAATTCGATCGGGTTTAGACAGAGGACTTAGCTTGTAGGATTTGGGAGCAGTTGAAGGATGCTCATGCTGGAAATGCTCAGGTTCAGGCTCGGATGTACGTGACTTACCGGAGAGAGTACGAGAACTTCACTCATCTCCCCGGCGAGTCCGTCGATGCCCTTTTCCAGCGGTTTACGGTTGTGGTGAACAACATGAGAGCCAATGTGGCCGTACTCCCATACGATGATCATGATAGAGCCGTGAAGCTCTTGCACTCGTTGGATCGTACCGTATGGGACGGGAAGGTCGAGGCTATCCTTGAGTCCGAGAAGTATGACACATTGACCGTGAACGAGCTGTTCTCGAAGCTCAAGTCGGCTGAGTTGGACCGTGGTATGACAGCCAAGATCGAGAGCCCGACTGATTCTCATAGTCTTGCTCTCGTTGGTGGCAAAGGAGCTAAGTCTAATGCTAAGGCATCCTCCAGGATGTACTCTCTGTCTTCTTTGATGTCTTTGCCAGACGAGGAGTTCGACGTGCTTGGAGAGGACGAGCTGGCGTTGCTGACCAGACGGTTCGAGAGGCTGCACGAGAACCGGGTGAACACGAGGAGGACAGCACAGACGTGCTTTCAGTGTGGCAAGCTGGGACATTTCGTCGCCGACTGCCTAGAGAAGACGGAGAACAAGGACGGTTACAAGCACCGGTCGAGCAAGGACGCCAAGTACCGATCGAGGCGCGATCACAAGCACAAGAACAAGCATAAGGACGAGCAACGGTCGAGGAAGAAGGACGGCCGCGGCAGGAAGGCCCGAGCGATGGTCGGAGCGAGCGACGTCGACTCCAGCTCCGCCTACTCTTCCTCGAGCTCGAGTAGCAGTGAAGACGAAGGTGATCGGCGCAAGAACGAGAAGTCATTCAAGAACTTGAGCGGGCTGAGTTGCTTCGCACGAGATGGCTTCTGCGGCATTGCTCGTAGCTCCGGCAGCAAGAAGAGTTACCAGATCGACTCAGACTCCGACTCTGAGGATGAGGTACGTGACGAGCTTCCCTTCTTGCGTGAGGAGAATGAGCGTGTTGGCAAATTGCTTGATAACCACGATGACATGCTTAGAGAGGCCAAGAAGATGAGGAAAGAGCTTAGGGCCTCACTAGAAGATGCTAGGAACCGTGTGGCTGAGCTAGAAACCCAGAACCTAGATGCTAAGCTTGAGATTGATTCGCTTAAGGCTTCTCCTGTGGTTTTTGATGATGTTGATTGTGTTGATTGCTCTGTGTACCTAGCTGATCTTACTAGTCTCAAGGATAAGCATGCTTCCACTTGTGATGAACTAGATATGCTTAGGGTTGAAGTGGCTGAGCTTAAGTCTAGACCTGCTTTGCTAGGTGCTTGCACTTCTTGCCCTGTTTTGCATGGAAAGATTGATGAGATGCATGCTTACACTGTTTCGCTTGAGGCTAAGTTGAAAGAGCCTATTCCCACTTCTTGCTCTACTTGTGAATTGCATGCAGTTAAGAATTTGGAGCTTGCGCATTATGTTGATCGCTTGCAGGATGAGAATGATGAGCTGAGGAAATGTATGAGCTGGTTGTCGGGTCAGGAGCCTCAGCTTGGTATCATGATAGCGGCTTTCAAACGCTATGATGGTTAGGCACTTGGGGCTGACAAGCTTGGAGAGAACAGTGGTGAGGGAGTTGAGAGAGTTGGAGAGATCCCTATCCCACCACTAAACAGACACAAGAACAAGTTTGAGCCCAAGCCTAATCATCTCAGAAACAAACTTGACACTACTCCAAATCCACCCATATTCCCTCACCCAACGAATGATTTCCAAAAACCGGTGAAGTTTGTGAGCCCAAAGGGAAGTGAGGAAGGAGAGAAGAAGGGTGAGAAGCCGAGTGAGGAGCCACAACCCAAGCATAAGCCTAAGCCACAGCCCATGAAGTTCCATTGTGGGTATTGTGAGAGAGATGGTCACAAGGGCGAGTTTTGCTTCAAAAGGAAGCGTGAGGAGAGAATGGCTAGAGAGTGGGCTAATAAGGACAGGTACCACCCCTCTAATGGTGTACCTGAGCCTCGTATGCAGATGCCCAGGGCCAAGGTGATTGTGAGGACGGTTCCGGCTTGGGGAGACCGGAAGGTAGCAGGAGGTGCTGCTGGCCGAGCTACACCGGTCAAACCGGTGCGCTACACCGGTCAGACCGGTGCAGGTCTGGACAGACAGCGGTCTGGTTTTCGTGCTCGTGAGGATGCTCGGTTTGGTTTAGGTGGTCGTGGTTCTGATGGTTGGTATGGAAAGTCTGCAGGTGGTCAGTTTGCTAGACGTTCTCCACCTCGTGCTCAATACGAGGGTGAGAGGAGTCGTATCTTTGAGATGGAGAGGAGGAACGGTCCATGGTCTCTCTTTCGTGGCTTTCGTCCTCCTCCAGCTAGAGAGGGTTGGTTTCCTCGTAGTGATTACCGTGGTGGTAGCTTTGATAGGCGTGATGATATGGTTTGTGCTAACCCCACTTTGGAGCAAATGGCTCGGCACTGGTTTTACTCTTTTGGTACTAACCCCAGTGCTGAGTCATTTGTTCACTCACGTGCTCGCTTTTGAATTTCAGGTGGGAGACTTGAGGAACGTTTGCTTGATTGACTCCGGTTGCTCAAGGCATATGACCGGGGACAAGGGGTGGTTCTCAAGTCTCGTCCCGGTGGTGTCCAGGACATACATCACCTTTGGAGACAATGGGCAAGGGCGTGTGCTATCAGAAGGTGAGATCAAGGTAAGTGACAAGGTCACTCTCAGGCGTGTTGCTCTTGTTCAATCGCTGGGGTTCAATTTGCTTTCCGTGTCCTAGTTGTTGGATGAGGGTTTTGAGGTGTTGTTTCGGCCTGGTGGTTCTCGGATTTTAGATTCTCGAGGGGACCTAGTTTGCATGGTCGTTCCGAGGGTCAAGTGATCTGAGCTGATTTCTCTCAGTCTTCTGGTGTGGAGCGTTGCTCTTTGGCTGGTTCTTCGAGTGAGTTGTGGAAGTGGCATAGGAAGTTGGGTCACTTGAGCTTTGACCTTTTGTCTCGCTTGAGTAAACTCAATTTGGTCCGAGGATTGCCACGGTTGAGGTTTGAGAAAGAGTTGGTTTGTGCGCCGTGTAGGCATGCCAAGATGATAGCCTCTTCTCACCCGCCTCTCACCGATGTGATGACTGAGCATCCATGCGAGCTGCTCCATATGGACCTTGTTGGCCCAGCTCGTGTGCGATCTGTGGGTGGGAAGTGGTATGTCCTTGTTGTGGTGGACGACTACTCTCGGTATGCATGGGTATTCTTTCTTGAAGAAAAAGGGGAGACGTTTGGTTTTGTTCGAGATCTTGTCTTGAGGTTAAGAAACGAGAGGCACAGAGATGCCATACGAGCGATCCGCAGTGACAATGGCACGGAATTCAAAAACTCTCGCTTCGAAACCTTTTGCCATGACTTGGGTCTTGAACACCAGTTTTCGAGTCCGTATACGCCTCCTCAGAATGGCGTGGTGGAAAGGAAAAACAGAACCTTGTGCGAGATGGCTCGGACGATGCTCGACGAGCATAGGACTATGAGAAGGTTCTAGGCTGAGGCGGTCAATACCGCGTGCTATGTGTCGAACAGGATCTACCTCAGGGTTCACAAGAAGAAAACCTGTTACGAGTTGATGCACGGTCGCACACCCAAGGTGAGTTACTTCCATGTCTTTGGTTGTAAATGCTTCATTCTGAAGAAAGGGAAGAAGTTGGACAAGTTCGAGGCTAGGTCTGTCGATGGCATTTTCTTTGGTTACGCATCTCGTTCTAGAGCATTTCATGTGCTCAATCTTGAAACTAACCAAATCGTGGAGACTTGCGAGGTAACCTTCGACGAGACACAGCCACGTAGTCAACTTGTTTTTGAGTGTGCAGGTGACGACGAACTTGGCGAGGAGATCTTTCAGGAGGAGGAGCATGAACATGGAGATGATGAAGATGGCGGTGTGGTGCCCGCGGCTGAACATGTACCTACTACTTCGACAACGATCGAGAACGGGCCCTCTCCCACACCTACAACGACAAACCCAGATCAAGGCGAAGCTGCTGTTGAGGGGGAGGTAGCATCAAGGCGAGAACCTCCCCGGCGAGTGCAAGTGGATCACCTAGCTTCGAGAATCATCGGCGACATGAATGAACGTACTACACGGTCGAGGGTTTGGAACAATTCTCATTTCGCTCATGCTGCTTTTGTTGCCACCTTTGAGCCCAAAGACATTGGACACGCGCTATCTGATCATAATTGGGTTAATTCGATGCATGAGGAGTTGGAGAATTTTGAGAGGAACCAGGTTTGGGTGTTGGTTGACCCTCCCCCAGGGTGTAAGCCGATTGGGACAAAATGGGTGTGGAAGAACAAAGAGGGAGAAAAAGGAGAAGTGGTGAGAAACAAGTCAAGGCTTGTTGCTCAAGGGTATAGTCAGAAAGAGGGGATCGATTATGAGGAGACCTTTGCTCCCGTAGCTCGTTTGGAGGCGATCAGGATCCTTCTAGCCTTTTCCGTGGCTAAAGGATTCAAGCTGTACCAGATGGATGTCAAGAGTGCTTTCCTAAATGGTGTTTTGGAGGAAGTAGTGTATGTGAGGCAACCACCGGGGTTTGAGAGTGAGAAGTACCCCCACCGGGTGTACAAGTTGAGGAAGGCGCTGTATGGGCTGAAGCAGGCGCCTAGAGCTTGGTACGGTAGGTTGAGGGGGTTCCTTTTTGAGAGAGGGTTTGAGATGGGGAAGGTCGATCAGACCTTGTTTCTCCTCAAGCAGGGCGGAGATATCCTGATTGTGCAGGTATACGTGGATGATATTGTCATTGGTGGCTCGTCTAACTCTCTTGTTGCAAGGTTTGCAGAAGACATGAGCAGGGAATTTGAGATGAGCAAGATGGGTGAGTTGCAGTTCTTCCTCGGGCTATAAATCAAGCAATCAAAGGAAAGAACATTTGTGCACCAAGCTAAGTACAGCAAGGACATTGTGATGAAGTTCAAGATGGAGGACTCCAAGGCCATGGCGACGCCTATGGGTATGACTACAGCTCTTGATGCGGACGAGGAAGGTGAACACGTGGACCAGAAGGAGTACCGGAGCATGATCGGGTCACTCCTCTACTTGACGGTGACGAGGCCGGACATCCAATTCTCGGTATGTCTGTGCGCTCATTTTCAAGCGTCTCTGAGGACTTCGCATCGGCAAGCGGTCAAGCGCATATTCAAGTATTTGCGACATACTCCTGACTTTGGCCTTTGGTACTCCGCGTCTTCTTCTTTGGCTCTTCATGGATTTTCGGACGCGGATTTTGCCGGGTGTCGGTTGGATAGGAAGTCCACTTCTGGGACTTGCCAGTTCTTGGGTTCTTCTTTGGTGTCTTGGTCTTCCCGCAAACAGTCGAGTGTTGCTCAATCCACTACCGAGGCAGAGTATGTGGCCGCAGCTAGTTGTTGCTCTCAGCTCCTTTGGATCACATACACCATGAGTGACTTTGGTGAGGAGTATACCCATGTCCCACTTCAATGTGATAGCACCAGTGCCATAAGTGTAGCAAAGAACCCAGTGCTCCATTCCAAAACCAAGCACATAGAAGTGAGGTATCATTTCCTGAGAGACAATGTAGAGAAAGGGAAGATAGCCTTGATCCATGTACCTACACATGACCAACTAGCCGATATTTTCACCAAACCCCTTGATCAAGCAACTTTCACTCGTTTGCGGGGGGAGCTTGGTGTTTGTTTGATTTCTTGAGTTGGTGTGTGGGAGCTCCTTTGTAGCATATGTATAGCTTTCTTTGTGCATTTCTTGCATTTGCCATGGCATATGTAACATGATGTATAGGCATCTTTGTATCTTAGGTTGCATGCATTTTGTATCATATGCATTGTGTAGGAAAAGCTTCTCCTATATACATTGTTTCACCATGGTATGATATATATGTCCTTGTGAGCTAATTTGGTAAGCTATGGTTAGTTTGGCTTAGCTCTTGATAATCTTGGTTTATATCCATGGTTGATGGCTATGTTTTTGAAAAATGTCACATGTATGCTCTCTTGTGAGTAAATGCCTTTATATGATCTTGACATGTTTTAGTGGCTTGGCTATGCTTAATTTGTGGTTGGATAGCTTATTTTGATCATATGGGGCCAAAGGCTCATTTGCCATCATGAATGTTTAGCCCCCATGCTTGATCTTGTGGAGGGGCATAAGTTCCTTTTTGTCGCAAAGACATTTCATGTACCAATTTCAAATCTGAAAATGAAATGTAAATTGCTTGGAAAATGTGCTCCCATGTCATATGTGCTAATTTTAATTTGCTTTGGGTGCTAAACCGTTGCATGATGCCTACCAATGAGAAGTCTCATATCTAGAAGTAGGCACATGGCTCGGTGGCTTTGACATGACATGAGATGCTTGTGGGTGTTTATGATGGTCTTATGCTTAGAATGGTTGTCCTAGCATGAAGTTTGTGTGGCTTTGCCATTTTGATATGTTTTGCTCATGTTTAGGACTTTGCTCATGAGAGGGTAAATTTTCGCAAAATTGCTCAATTCTATCTTAGCTTCGTCCAATGGTTGTCAAACTTGGTGATCATGAAGTTGATGTCATTACGAAGCTATAGAGTATCTAACTTGCTCATTTGGACATGTGTAGCATCCTATGTTGAATTTTGTCTATTTGAGAAGCTCTAGGTTGCATTTTTTGCATTTTTGGCTTGATTCATGCATTGTCAACAAGGGGGAGAAGTTTGAGCATGTTTTGGCCTACTGAATGCATCTAGAAGGTTGTCAGGTGGTTTCGAGCCATTTCTGGGCTCTGTTGTGCACCGGTCTGACCGGTTGAGGTCACCGGTCTGACCGGTCAGAGTGCTGGTCCTGTTCACTTGTTGAGCACCAGTCTGACCGGTGGTGTCGACCGGTCTGACCAGTCAGAGCTGAGCTGTTGCAGCTGCTCTGTTTCGTGAAGTGGTTCGCATGCATTCGTCCAGGGGGAGTTGCATTGGTTCAGGGGGAGCTTGCATGTGTGCAGGGGGAGCTCTTTGTGGTTTTCAGCTTTGGATTGGTGGTTTGTGCTCTTTGCTTGAGCATGGTTTTTGTCTCGGATGTGTCGAGCCGTTGCCCTTGCCTAAGGGGTCCGAGACTTGTCTTCTTCATGTGATCTTGCTCTTTGCCTTTCTTTGGCTTTCGATCGCTTGTTGGAGTTTCTTTTAGTCGTTTCTTTTCTTTTCCTTTTCTCTTGGTTACCAAAACGTGTGTGTTGTCAATGCACTCATCAAGGGGGAGATTGAGAGCCATGTGTGGTTCGAGGACCAGTGGATGGTCGCTTCCTGGTTTGATGAGTGATTGACAACGTGGTGTGGACTGATTCTTGGCTAAGTATTGCAGGTGCAGGTTGCGGCTTGACTGGTGTTGGTGCAGGTGAAGAACAAGCGCGAAAGGTCGTTGCCGGTGAGGCCTCCAGGTGTGGAGAAGACAAGTAGGCTTGGTTCGAGGGACCCGGTGGCCAGCGGGGTCAAGTGCGGGCCGCATGGTGGCAAGAGCAGCAAGATGAAGTCACGGACGGTTTCTTGGTTGACCCTCAAAACCAAGGTCGAGCCGGGACAACGTGGGAGCCGAGTCATGAGTGGTGATTGGCGGAGGCTACACCGAGTTCGCGGGGTTTCCGGTGGTTCACCAGAAAATCACTGGGTTCCTTGGTTGATCCACAAAGCCAAGACCGAAGACGGAGGTGCAGCAGCATCAGACCGGTCTGACCGGTGGGTCTGACCGGTCTGACCGGTGGGTACCAGTCTGACCGGTGAGGAGCACCGGTCTGACCGGTGTGCGACGACGCAGTCCGGAATCTTCGAAGCGGAGGACACGCGTCGAGATCGCAAGGCTTGCGTCGAGGCTAAGCAAGTTTGCGGTCGCTGGGCATCCGTCCGATGGTGCGAAGACAAAGACTTCCAAATTCGCCCTTGAGGGGCATGTATCCCTAGTTAGCTAGTAAGGGTATTTTCGTCTTTCGGTTGCCTCCGTATAACCCAAGTGGTGAGAGGATGGCAGCCATCTCTTGGAACCCTAGCTCATTTGGTTTTCCTATCTTCTCTTCCTATTTTCCTTAGGATTTCGTAGGACTAGCTTGAGAGCTTCATGGTGAGATCTTGTGAGAGGGAAGGATGATCGGGCGGCAAGCTAGACCTTGTATGAACCTCTTTGGTATGTATAGATGATTCGGCGTGGTTCCTCAAGGCTTGGATGTGTCTTTCTCGTTTCTTCTTTTTGGTGATTTTCAGAGGCTTTTCTTGGCGAATTTCTTGTGGCGGTTTTGAGAACTTTCTCTTTGGGATTTGGTGGGGGATGTATGCATGAACCCCTCGTGGTTCTTTTCCCTTTGATTCCCCTCCCAAATCTGTGAGCAAAGGGGCTAGTTTTTGGGGTTTTTGTGGTTCTAGGGTTCGTAGTGTTCTTGGCGGAAATCCTTCGATTCCTCTTGATTCAACGAGTTTTGGTGGACCAAATCTTGGCTATGGAGTGCCCATGAGGTGTTCCTACTATCCCCAAAGTCTTGTGCGAATCCGTGGAGCGAATCGGGAGATCGGGAGTTGGATTTGGGGGAGTTGACCCGCGGGCGCTGTTCATCCCGAGCTGCCCAGGTGTGACCGGTCTGACCGGTGCTCTTGACCGGTCTGACTGGTGCGAGCCCCTGGTGGGTTTTGTCTCGGGGAACTGCTGTGTTCGTGTGGTTTTGTCCCGTGGTCCTGCTGTCCAGTTCTTGGCCCGTTTGTAGTTGTCTTGCTAGGCTTTGTGAGGGGTTTTCCTTCGTGGCAGGTTGTTCTTTGGTGGTGGTTTTTGTTCCAGGGCCTAGAGGAGTCACTGAGGCTTCCTGGAACTATGTTGTGCATCTGTTGTTCGCCCCCGGCCTGACCGGCAGAGTCCACCGGTCTGACCGGTGCCATCAGTCTGGCCGGCAGGAGTCATCGGTCTGACCGGTGTGGCACAGACAGCAGGCTGCTCAGTTTTCCGCTGTGCGTTTGGGCTTTTGGTTTGGTTGGTTGATTTGTTGGTTCCTAGGACCAGTAGCACTCCAGTGGCTATGTGGTCTTGGCCAACTTGGGTAGTTGAGTCGGAGACGTGTGTTGGAAGCTGTGTTCATCTTGTTGGAGTTCCCATCTCCTTCGAGAAGAATTTTTATCGGCTCCCATTGACTCCCCCCCCCCTCTAGTTCGCCTAATCGGTCCTTCA
The DNA here is from genome assembly GCA_036936925.1 of Cenchrus fungigraminus. Lineage (NCBI taxonomy): Eukaryota > Viridiplantae > Streptophyta > Magnoliopsida > Poales > Poaceae > Cenchrus > Cenchrus fungigraminus. The sequence continues at coordinate 66,520,585 of CM072773.1, forward strand.
CTTTGTTTTGTTTTGGTGTTGCATTCCTATGTTAAGGATGTGGTACGAAAAATGATGAATCCTTACAATGATTTTCTGGTGTTGTCAATGAATGTATACAAAAAAGAATAATTATGATATTCCATACAATGACCTTCTACATGTGGAATATTTTGGTGCATTGCAATTGTGAATGCAGCAAAATGAATCTAACAAATGTGAATCACAATCTACTATTGCTGCGCTCGTAATAGTGTGACTAGCATTAATTCAAGATAGCACAGCCTAACACAGCCTCACTTCTGACTGGCACCAAATGACCAAATCTAATCTACAAAAGGAACAAAGGCAAAATCTGTACTCCCTAAATCCCACCACGTGTACCTGCACTAACCCTCGAGTACAGTAATATACCAATCTATAAATGACTCGAAATGATGGAAGGGGCTTGGTCACCTGGTTATTATTGAAGCGTGATGATGGGGCAGCGGCGGCGGCAGCGGTGCTTGCACCACCCGCTGCATCACCTTGGTTCTTGGGGGTGGCGGCACTTGCTTCCACTTCATGTCCTTTCTTACTGGCCGAAGACGCAGCGATTGCTCCATATCCCGTGGTTGATTTGGTGCCACGGCGTCGCGACGACGACCCTGGGGAGGACGTCACCATACTTCGCGAGAACCGACCTCGTGCGTCGCGTAACCGCCTCAGGGAATTGTGGTTCTTGCGTCTCGACATCGTCGCACTCCAGGTGGACAAGAAGGATGCGGCCAGTGGTGGGGAAGGCGATGCGTCTAGTGAGGGAATTGGCGAGAAAAACCCAGTGTTTTGGGGGAGGGAAAAAGGATAGGAGGGCGGTTTTTGGCTTCTTTTGGAAAAATAGATACACCGTAGTTCTTTCCATCCTAAGGCACTGACATATGAGGCTGTGAAAGCTAGGGCCCACACTGCCTATAATCTCCTATAATTTGGACTTTTTCATTTTTTGCCTATAATCTCCTACATAGAAGTCGAAATTTAAAAATTGGACGCGGATTCTGTGAGTATAGGAAGCGTGAAGGGATGCATGTACAATAGCTGTCGTTCCGCATGACTGCGTCAAATCTCGAAAGGGTAGTACTGACGATTCGCTCGGGCGTTCGTGGCAGTTTTAAATCTTCTGCACTCCAAGTTACACACCTTCTTCTACCTTGCAATCACCGTTCTTCTCTCCCTCCCTGGCGATTCGTGACATGGAGTCCGGTGGCTTTCCTTCGAGTCCGGCGAAAGAGTTTTGCGATGAGAAGGGCAGCAGTGACGATGTCCCGCAGAGATCAGTGTGGGATGAGTTGACGGAGAAGGTCGACACCGAGCCGCTAGGTGAGTGGCCTGCCCAAAGTGAGTGGAAGAGTGGCCTGTCATCACATTGGAAGCACCACTATGTGATTCGTGGCCACTGACATGCAACTACGAGGTCAAATTCTTCGGAATGACTATCAACACGACAATCACATGTGATCCGGTTGTCGTCAAACAATTCCTAGACGATATCAGAAGTGATCAACCTCTAGGTGGTATGATAGTGGGACTGGACACCGAGTGGCATCGCGTCAGTGCCGGCCACTACGAGACTGCCCTATTGCAACTCTGCGTGGGGTGCCACTGCCTTATCTTTCAGGTATATCAGTGTCGTATTCATCTCATATGATCGTATGCTGCCTTAATGATGTGGCTCATTTGTGATCCATCAATTCCTACTTTTTTGCAAAACAAGGTGTACCAGGCCGGCGGCAAACTACCAGATGTCATGACGAAGTTCCTCACAGAGGAGGGGCACATTTTTACAGGAGCACATATTGATAATGACGTTAAGCGCCTAAAGACGGATTGTGGGGTCATTATTAGCAATCCAATGGACCTCCAAGCGGAAGTACCGAAAGCTGCTGAAAAATATAAATACCTGAGGAAACCTGAGCCTTATTGGAGGTCATCGCTGGAGGACCTTGCATCAGCGGTTCTAGGATTAACAATCAAGAAGGAACATGTGGACCACAGTATGTGGGGTATAACATGTCTCTTGCACTGGCAGGTGGATTATGCTACCAAAGATGCTATATGTCGTTTGAGGTAGCAAATCATCTTGTGATAAACCAAAGGTATAAATTTGTGTAAATTATTTGTGTTGATATACATGTATGTGTTGAAGTACATGCTGTTGTTTGTACCTGCTTCCACAGTATGCTCTATAGATATATTGACTAGATTCTAAGCTATAACCATGTTAGATTGAATTTTCAAAATTTGTGATTTTCACAAATTTTTAGGGTCTTGAATGATGTCAAATTAAAAACTCATGAATGACCAAAAGTGTAGAACTCATCAAGATCTACAAACATTATTTAATTCATTAATACATTTTAGATTTTTGAAGACTAAGCCATGTGAAATCGATGGTGTAGAAAAAATGACTTAAACAAAGTCTGAAAATTAGCACAACAGAAGGTGTAGCACACTGGTAAGGCTCCAATATCTTAATCACACCTTGACTTGTTCTTAGGGTAGCACATTACTACACAGTACTGAATAATTGTTTACATAAATTGGTAATCATGGTTGAGCACAAGTTGATTTGCAATCTCAAATGATAGAAATGCATCCTGGGTTGCGTAATTAACTTGCCAGCTTGTCAAATACCTCAAACCCCCACAGAGTGTGATCGAACCCATAATCCTTGTATAGAGGTAGTTTCAGTACTTGAGCTCCCAACTTCTCCAGTGATGATCTTGTACCATTTTTGCTTAGACATCTGTACTCCTCAGCAACTTCAGGTACAGTCAATTGAAGGTCTGTCCAATTAGTGATTGTGATGCCGCAGTCCTGCTCTAAGCGTGCAACATCATTGGATATATGAGCTCCAACGAAGACGTGACCTTCGTCTGTGAGAAACTTGACAAGGACATCAGGGAGATTGTAGCCGGCATGGAGCACTTGGAACACAAAGCAACGTGGCCCGGCACACAATTGCAACAATGCGGTCTTGTACCCGCAGCTCTTGGCGAGTTCAACCCACTCTGTGTCCAACCCGATGAGCAATCGTTTTGCAGGGGTGCTACCTCGGATTTCTTTGATGAACTGCTCCACCACAACCGCATCGCAAGTGATTGTTGTACGGATGATGGGATACTTCTCCTTGAAGAAGACGACGTCGTGGTTTGAAGTAGCTGGTACCGAATCCCAAACTGAAGGTCTTGCAATGACGGCGGGGCGCCATGGTTCCCACCCTTCGCTACGGCGGCGCTTGCGATGCTACAGTTCCAAATCAAGAAACAGAGTTTGCAATCTGAAATTAATCCATGACTATATATATGTGGGGATGCTGGCTGGGATTGGCTCACCTCACTGACGCGCCCTGCTAACGCTGTGGCGCTTGCGCCCAATGCATCTCCTTGGTTTGTGATGTTGGGAGCGGCGGCGCTTGATGCCAGTGCGTCCCATTGGTTCATGCTTGCGGTGGCGCTGCCTCCTGGTGTGTCACATTGGGGCAATGCAGCGGGTATTCTTGCATCTGAGCAAGGTGGCACAGCCATGGCGGCCGAACAATCGACAATTCGAGTCGGCCCACCCCACCCCCCAGTAGTAGATGAGGCGCCGCAGCTTGACGATGCCCCCGAGGTCGCCGAACATCGCGATAAGCGACCTCCTGCGTCACAAAGCCAGCGCCCCATCGTTGCACTCAGGCGGGCGAGGAGGAAGAAGTCCGGCACTCCGGCGATGGGAAGGGAAGAAGGCCGGCCTCCGGCGATGGGTGAAGGCAAGAAAACCCCAGTTGTGATGGGACAGTTTGGGTGAAGAGGCAGAAAGGCAATATTCTATGCTGTCGGTTCAGCTTCATGTATAAACTAAAAGGAAGTGGGGACACAATTTCCATGAAGAAGCCGCATACAGGTGGGACCCACTAGACAATGTAAAGGATCTACTTCAAGGAAAAGTAGTGGGGACACAAAGAAGCCGCTGGCAAGTGGGACCCACTAAGTAGTCAACTCGTTTGCGTTTACTATTAGTTACTAGTCATCTAAGTGAACTAGTTTTTAATTTCTTTTAATGATTTGAAATGTATTTAAATTCTAAGACATAAAAAAAGAGTTCAAACGAGAAAGTTGTCAATACAATAGTTTTAGTACTTATCGAGATCTACAACTTTTGTTTTGGGCATTTCCCCATCCGAGTTACCTTCAACTATTTAAATTTTATATTTCATCAGTTATAAATTCTCAAATTTGGTTGGGGCATCAAATGATTTCAAATGAAAAAGTCATGAATACGAAAGTTGTAGAACTCATCAATATCTACAAACTTTATTTAAGTCACTACTCCATTTGACAGAGTTTGAACAATCCAAATTGTGAATTTCAATAATTCTCAACTTCAAGCAAGATTTTTCATACATAAATGATGACAAGTGGAAAAGTGATGAATACCAAAGTTCAATAATTCATAAAGGTCTACAATCTTTGTTTAGGTCATGTTGCCATTTTTGAAAGGTGTAGTATACATTGCTCATTAATCTTAGATTGACTTAGATAGTTTAAGAAACTATCTAAGAGGTCTGTCAATTTTGTACTTCATGTTATTACCACTTTAGAAAATGACAGAAAGACCTAAATAAAGTTTGTAGATCTTGATGAGTTATGAAACTTTGGTATTCATCACTTTTCTTGTTGACTTCATTTTGTGTGTACAAAAGTTTGCTTGTTGTTGTCAATTTGTTAAATTGTTTAAACAGACCAATACGAGTACATTTTTCAAAATATTAGCCTTAACAAGTTGATAACTTGATACAACATGATTTTAGGAATTTTTAGGAAAAACAACGATCTTATTTGCAGTTCATATGAGGGAGAAATACTAGATACAAGGTTCATGCAGAGATTAAAAAGAAAAAAATGTGCTTGTTCTTCAAGAAGTCAAACACACTTCTGAATCTGGGGCTGATAGGTGGGACCCACCGAGACTTTGTGAAGAGCGCGAAGGACGTGGTTTTGGGGGAGGAGAGGCAAAAAGGAAAGAGAAGAGGGCAGTTTGGCTTCTTGAGGAAATCTAGATACACCACACTTGTCTCCATCCTAACGGCAATGACATGCAGGCCCAGGGAAGAAAGGGCCCACACTGCTGACAGGTGCGCCCTTTGTGGTGGTCTCCATTTGACAACCACTTGGTGGTGGAAACAACTTCCCTACTTTTCTTGAATAAACTATAGAAGGCAAACAGTCTCGCCGCCTACTATTACCTATTCGCCTACTCCGCCGGAACTGTCCCATCAACCGCTATGGTTTTCTTCCTCCCTCTAGCTCCGGACACATTGCCGCCTAGGTTTCTCGCTGCCCATCGCCGATTGCATCCTTGTCGCCCAACTACATTTCCCTGATGCCGTGCTCGAGGATCACCCCCCAGAAGCGGGCGCACGCCGACATCGACGTGAACCCTACCCCTGCCCCGGCAGTGGGGTAGGAAGCAATCCAACAGAGCGGCGCCGACATCGACGTCGAGCCTGTCCCTGCGGTGGCCCAGCAAGCAGTGCACTCCGGCAGCATCGACATCAACGTCAACCTTGCCACGACGATGGCCCAGGGAGTAGTGCACCTCGGCGGTGCCGCCCTCAACATCATTCCTGTCCCAGCGGTGGACGTGGAAGGAATGCACCCCAGCACAGTCGCTGGAGCAGCAGAGCGCCGCAAGAACAAGGTGAGCTAGACCCCTATTTCTTTTAGCTTAGAATCTGAGATGTGAGATAAAATGTAGGATTTTGTTGATTCCTCCAGGTTTGTGGATTTATTTGGGTTTTTTTGGATTACATTAATGACGGATGTACTGATTACATGCAACTAGATAAAGTGTAATGAGGGATGTACTGATTAATTGAGGGGGTTTTCTTGGATTGGATTTCATAGTTACTTTGTAAATGCATCTGAAAAACTCTGAAAGCAATGTTTTGATGTACTTTAGCATGTGAGTAGATAAATCAATGTATGAAGTTTCCATGTCAGATCAATGGTAGGAATTTTGGTGATTCCACCAGGTTTTCTTGGAGTGGATTTCAAATTTGGGGTTAAAATGCATCTTCTAAATACGGCTTTGTTCTAGAAAAGACAGTTTGTACATACAAAACTTTACTTTCAGATACATTTCTTATTATCATACTCTGTAAACAATTTTGTCACATTGGTTCGATTTGAGTAGAGATTAGCAGCAAACAAAAGGCTGACATTCCAGCCCAACACGTGCCTCCCTCCTGTTCAATCTTTGTTTTTCAATTACTCGATGCATGTTCTAAATGCTGATTTGTTCTAGAAAAAGGCACGCCACATCTTCACCGAGAGAAATTATACAGATGAAGATGGGAAGTCATTTGTAGATTGCAAAATGTTTCCAGCAACCTTGGATGAGGTATGTTCCTTGTTTGTAGATAAATTTATTCATCTAGTTAACTTGAATTCTTTACAGTAAGCAAAAAATGACATGTTCTTGCTGTGGTATGAATTTTAGACCTGATTCATCTTTGGATCTTCCTGTTTTGTTTGTAATGCAGGCTAAAGGTAGAAAGTATGAAATAGTTCTGTCAAAGAAGTGTTCAGTCACGATGATGATAGACTTGTGGAGTGATGACGACGACCACGATGGACCAACTAAGTCTAACGCGGAGGTGATGTCCTAACCATGTTAAATTTAGCATTACTTTGATATTGTAAATGCAAGATCATGAGAATTCAGATTGTGATGTAACCGAGTCCCTTCTAAAATGTCAGCTTCAAGCCATGGCATTGAATTTCCACACAAAGGTCAAGCGGAAGATCTGGAAGGGCGAGCACTACTGTTTGGACTCTGACGAGGAAACAGATTCCTCAGACTCTGATGAGGACTGAAGTGGAAGCTGAAGCGCTTTTGTGTAGTTTGTCTGTTGCTTTTGTGTAGTTTGTATGATGAAACAAGTAATAGCTTTGTTAGATGGGACTGTATGCAGTGATGTGGTCAAGTACTCTGCCTGTTATGCAGTGATGTGGTCAAGTACTTTGCTCGTTATGCTCTGTTTAGGTGTGAACCTTAGTGTTTTATGTAATGGAATTCAGTTGTGGCTCCTGCTCATCAACTGCTTGGGATTTACATGTCCCTGTTAAACTCCAGTAACTGGGCCTATTGTATCTGTCATGGTTAGGATACGTTCTGATGAATTTACTATACTTTTGATTAAGCAGCGTATTCAATATCTTACTAGTCCTTTTGTTGTGTTTTTAAAAATCAGATGAAAATTGAATTGAGTGACTTGTTCACGTCTGTACTCCTCAGCAACTTCAGGTACAGTCAGTTGAAGGTCTGTCCAATTAGTGATTGTGATGTCGCAGTCCTGCTCTAAGCGTGCAACATCATTGGATATATGAGCTCCAACGAAGACGTGGCCTTCCTCTGTGAGGAAGTGGGGACACAGTTTCCATGAAGAAGCCGCATACAGGTGGGACCCACTAGACAATGTAGAGGATCTACTTCTAGGAAAAGTAGTGGGGACACAAAGAAGCCTTCTCAAATTTCATCCTCACATTTCCCCATCCGAGATACCTTCAACTATTTAAATTTCAGATTTCATCAGTTTAGAAATTCTCAAATTTAGTCTTCTCAAATTTCAGATTTCAAATGGAAAAGTCATGAATACAAAAGTTGTAGAACTCATCAACATCTACAAACTTTATTTAAGTCACTACTCCATTTGACAGAGTTTGAACAATCCAAATTGTGAATTTCAATAATTCTCAATTTCAAGCAGGATTTTTCATACACTAAATGATGACATGTGGAAAAGTGATGAATACCAAAGTTTCATAATTCATAAAGGTCTACAATATTTATTTAGGTCATGTTGCCATTTTCGAAAGGTGTAGTATACATTGGTCATTAATCCTAGATTGACTTAGATAGTTTCTATCTAAGAGGCCTGTCAATTTTGTACTTCATGTTATTGCCACTTTAGGAAATGACAGAAAGACCTAAATAAAGTTTGTAGATCTTGATGAGTTATGAAGGTTTGGTATTCATCACTTTTCCAGTTGACTTAATTTTGTGTATTAAAAAGATTGATTGTTTTTCTCAATTTGTTAAATTGTTCAAACAGACCGACTAGAGCAGATTTTTCAAAGTATTAGCCTTAATAAGTTGATAACTTGATACAACATGATTTTAGGAACTTTTAGAAAAAACAATGATCTTTTTTTAGCAAGAAACAATGATCTAATTTGCAGTTCATATGATGGTGAAATACTAGATACAAGGTTCATGCAGAGAATAAAAAGAAAAATGGGGCTTGTTCTTCAAGAAGTCAAAAACACATCTGATTCTGGGGCATGCACGGAGGACCTGGCATGTGGGCCCTTCGTTGTGGGACCATTTGTCATATGAATGGGGATGTGAACTATACTAGTTCTAGAATAGAAGGCAAACGGTCTCGCCGCCTAGCAATTCGCCTTCTTTCCACAAAGTGTCGACTCTTGACGCGCAAAACCGCCGCCGCCGCCTCCATCTCCCCCGTCCCTTGCCGCAGCAAGCCAAGGAGAGTAGCGGAGCAACGACGATGGCTGAGCGGAGGGAGCACAACTCTAGGAGGCAAGCGCGCGACGCAAAAGGGCGCTTCATGCGGTCCCCGGCGACCTCGGTGCCTCCGTCCACACGCGGGTTGGCGGCACTGCTTCCTTCTCCAATCCGCCGCCGCTCTACCACCCTGGGCGCATCTACAGGCGGCCACACGGAAGGCCGGTACAGCCACTCGCTACTCCGCATGGTGGTCGATGAGGACGTGCAACACGAGGATCCTATTGCACCACCAAGAAATGTAGGATTCACCCCAGACCCAAGCAGGGTCGATGAGGTAAGTGTGCTAGGTTCTCTGAATCTACATGAAGATTCACTTTTGGTAGACAAAGATTCACTTTTGCTTGGTTCCCTTATACTAGATAAAGATCCACTTTTGGTAGGTATATTGCAGATGCTAGATAACTTAGTTTTCTGAAGCATGAAACAATCTCAATTTTCACATTTGTGAGTACTTTTTTGGTAGGTTCTTGTTTCTTGTGCTAGATCTCACACTACAAGGTTTTCCCCCTATTGCAACACAACTCTTAGGCAACACCACAAATTTGGTTGCAATAGGGGGTACTATGGCACCGAAATAGTGATTTGGTTGTAATATGCGTGTCTATTGCTACACAAAATTTGAGTTGCAATATTTATTTTTTGTGTTGCAACAGGTTGACGCTAATGCACCCATTATGAGGATTTGTGTTGCATTTGGTTGGAAATACTACTACCCCATTTCTGCATTGCATTAGCATTTCGTGCGTTGCAATAGAAAGTTGCTATGGCCACCATACTAGGGTTGGTTACGTTTGAACGGCTATATCGCAACGTCTTATTTGGGTTGCAAATATATTTTTGCGTTGTTGCAATACATGGAAGGCTATTGCTTCGTTTGTAGCCTCAAGATGCAATATCGTGTACGTATTGCCACGAAATTTAGTTGTTGCACTATTTTTCGTGGTTGTTGCAACTTTATCAGAATTATTGCAACAAGGTATTCCTTGGTTGCACTGTAATTTGTCTATCACGACGCTTATGCAGGAGATCAAAACGATGATCAGATAGGGACTCATCGGGACCATTCCAAAATTCCAAGTCTTCGACGACGTCGGTCTCCATCAAGATCTGTCACACCCTGAAATTTCCAATTTCAGGATGTGAATAGGAATAATAATTAAAACAATAATTTTCACTCAATATTAAAATTTTCCAACATTTATTTTCTTTACAGGAAATATAGTATAGGAAAAGTATTTGTTTGTTTTTCAGAAATTAAATAAATGTTTATGTGAGTGTTGCATTCATGCTGGAGCATCTTGGTCTTTGTTAAGTGCAAAACGTTTTCAAAACATGTTTAGATGCTGACCAAACACTTCTGAGAATTTTCCGGATTTTTCTGGAGTTTATTCTCATTTTCCTTGTGCTATTTCTATTTATTAGAAGGCTCTAAAATCTTTTTAATGAGCTCCAAATATTTTATTTGGATTGTTCATGTCTCAATTTACCTCTGGGAAATTTCCTGGAATTTTTGGGATTTTCGGAATATTTTTCGTGGCTTTGATGAATTATCTAGCTATTTCTAGATTAATCTTTTCACGAAAAATATTTTCTGAAAACAAAAAGGAATTCTTTTCTTTTACCCTCTCTCTTTCCTCTTTGGCCCAATCAAGTGTTTCAGCCCGTAGGCGACAAGTCTGATCCAGCTCCCTCAAGTCTTGGCCCGGTCCTTCATTTTTCCCCCTCTCCTTCTTCGTTTCAGCTCTGAAGGCCACGAAGCAAGAAGTCTGGAATTGCAGCCCAGACTCATCAGCTCGGCTCACTCGCCACCCCTCCAGCCCAGAAATTGGCCCAGCTCCAACCCGCTTGCTTGGCCTAGCCCACACTCCGGCCCTACCGCGGCCCGCCGAAGCCCATCCAAGCCCAGGCAACTGTTCGTCCCGGCCACGGCAGGGGCACCACGCCGCCGTTCTCGGTGTCCGCGCACGCCAAGGCTGCCTCCTCTCCACGCCCTTTAAAGCCTGAGGCCCTGCACGTCCCTGGTCGTCCCGTGCGCGTCCTCCCCCTGCGCTGCTCTGCCTCGCGCCGTCTCGCCGCCCTGCACCGCGGAACCGCCGCACGGCCATCGCCGGCAGCTCGCTGGTTCGCCGGCGCCATTGGTCCCTGGCACGACCTGAAGCCGCAAGGGTTCCGCCTTGCCGAGCCGACCACGGGCAGCCGCTCGTTGACCCCGTCCCGCCGCCGAAGACCACCGCTGCCGAGTGCACCAGAGCCGGCCGCCAAGCTGTCCACCGCCGGCCGGATTCCCCGTTGCTACCACCATGGTGAGCTTCCCCCAAGGTCCCACCTAGTCTCCTCCTTTTTCCCCACCTCGCCGAAGACCTAGGACGCCGGAGCCCCACCAATCCCACCGGCGAAGCTCCTGTTCTGCCCCTGCTCTGTTTCGAACGAGAGGAGGAAGAAGGGATGGCTGTTTTGCACATAGCCCCTTGAGGAAAGAGTAAAACCTAGATCTGTTTAATGTGTCTTGAAGATCTTGCAGAAAACCCCCTAGAAAGTTTCCCCCTCTGCACATAAATCCACCTTGGAACCCTTGCAAGTAAGACCTCGAGTTTATATACATAATTATGTATATGCCCTCGGGTTTTTGCAGATAAGCCCCTGGAAGTTTCCAATCTTTGCCAGTAGGTCCCTGAACCTTGTTTTCTCCGTAGTTTTCACGTTTTAGCTCCGTTTCCATCCGTTCAAGTTGCGTTAGGTTCATAATGACATGATGTACATGTTAGTGGTGAGTTTTCATCAAGTTTGTTTTCTGAAAATAAATTTAATATTAATTTTGATTAATGATTATTAAATATGCCTTTTCTAGATAAAATCTATATAGAGCTATACACCGTTTTTCATAATCAATATTAATTTGATTAATATTTATCTCATATGTTTTTGTAAATAAAATCTAATTAGATCTTTTACCTGGTTTTTCATAATCCAAATATTAACTTGTTTAATATTTATTTAACCTTTTCTAATTAAAAGTTGATTAGGCTTTTTACACCGGTTTTTATAAATAAATGTTAATTTGTCTAATATCAAACATGAATGAGTTTTTAATTATAACTTTGTTAGTTTACTCGAATCATAAAGTTTCGATTAGAGGATTCATATAGTTTATCTTTTCTAAATTAAATATTTAATTGGTTAACTTATATACGAATCTTTATAAATAAAAGTTGACTAGTTCTTTACACCGGCTTTGTAAATAAAGTTTAATTTGCTTTAATTCCAACTTAGGGTATTTTCTTTATGAAATATCCTTTACATATACTTTGTTAATTAAAATAAACCAAGCTCATAATCTCTTGTTGTGTGATAAAAATCCCTCGATAGTTTTTGTCTTTTCAACCTTAGTTACATTCTCAACGTTTCGTGACCATAGAATCGAGCCTATCCTTTAGCACACTCTTTTAATGCTTTTCTTTTGATTGGTGCATTGTTCTTAGTTGTACTTGTCTGTTTGCTTTGTATGTTTGTGCCGGATGATTGTTTCGAGTAGAAGATCGTTGTTCGTTTGCTTTGAAGATAAAGAGTTCCAAGAAAGCAAGAGCTTAGAAGCAGTAAGAGTAGCTTTTCGTTGGAGAAAGGCAAGTGTCCCTAACCATCCTTCTGCCTATGCTTTATATACAAGAATACTATGCTTTAATCGGAACATGGAGCGACCACCCAGGAAAACAGTGCAACCACAAAACATATGGCTTTGTCTTGGCTGAATAATTAGAAACCTTGATGTTGGGGTGGCCTTACCTGATAAGGGCAAGGGGAAGCGCCAGTGGGGTATAGACTCGCTCTAGTGGGGAGTGTGATTTGCTAAGACACGGTCCTACTAGGGGACTTTATACTCTGCAACGACTTGGAACCTTCGCGGGTTGCTTCACATTTGGGAATCTTTGTAAAGGCCTCGTAGCGTCCCTATGCAATCACACCTAGGAAGTGTGGTATTGTGCCTACTTTTACACAGCATGGTTGGGTTTAAAGTTCCTAGAACTTTTACACGACTTGTGGTGAAAGTGTACAACCTCTGCAGAGTTTAAACTAATCGATTAGTCGTGCTCACGGTCAAGAGCGGCCTGGACCCTCACATGATTAATATACTTGAAGATGAACTTTAAATTGAATTCTGGTTATTTATTGTGGCCTTGCTGAGTACCAACCATAAGTGTACTCAACCTTGTTAAACTGCTGCTCAGAAGGAGAAGATGTGTGAAGCTGTTGAAGATGTTGTTGTTGCTAGGCGTACGCAGCCCCCAGTCGTCTGCCTGTGAAGTTTGGTGCCTTCGTTTCCAGGATAAAGCATAAATCTCTGATAATCTTTGTTTTTCTTATGTGATATTGTTTCTGTAACTCACATATGTCAACTATATACATCGAACTTGATCCTAGCATGCATATAGTCTTGCACTTGGTTTTCTTTGGAAAAACAGGTGTGACAGAGTGGTATCAGAGCTGTATCGACTGTAGGACGTAAGCCTAGTTAGCAATGGATGTTTCCTAAGGTCTCTTATGATCTAAAGTTCAATCTTACCTTATCCTTGACCTCCCTGATGAATGATCTCACATCTTAACCATCTTCTTATCTCCCTACCGTGAATCCTTGTATTTATCTTCACTCTTCTTGAACACTCCTTCGATCTCGCCTGTGTCATTGCTTAAGAGAATGCACAGTTATGCAAATGTTATGATCCCTACCCTTGACAGTCCTTCCCTTGATCTTAATTTTATCTATCTCAAGCAATAACACCCCCTTGATTTATTGGTGGAATTGTTACCCTTGATATTCCATTTGTTCGCGCAGCTCTCTGACACATCATTACTCTTTTAATTCTTTCTCGAGCTACAGAACTCCGATTGACATGAAATCAGTTGGGTTAGTTCCAGAATTTCATGGGTCAATTTCTATCAAAAATTCAGCATTATTCGTTCTGTATCGAGGGAGATACACATGAATTAGTGGAGCATTCAGAATCTGTCAACACTGCTAAAATAGCCATCTTGACCAATCTATATTTCGGGTTCTAAACCTCTGATTGAGGTGATTCCAGTTGGGATGATCTCATAATCTCGTACTCCATGATCTGTGAGGAATTCATTATTTATGAATATTCTTACTAAGAGCTACATCTAATCTATTAGGAGGATACCCTATGACTATTAACAACGTGTAGTATCGTTCCTTTAACTATGCCTTGTTTGGTGAAATTTAGTGCTTGCATGATCATGATTGTTTATGGTAATTTTTGAGTTGGTTCTTTGTAGTGAGTGTTGGTGTATTGCGTGTCTTATATCCACAATAACATCAGTTGCTTAGTTGGGTTCTTCTTTTCTATCTCTCACCTCCTTGTTCTTCCCATTCTTTCTACTCTACTCTTCAATCTATCTCTTCTGATCTTATCATAAACATCCAACCAGATGGAGTGCACCAACATGAATCATGAAGATAAATATAATGAAGGAAGCATGAACATTCCACTTGCAATTTCATCATTGGAGCGCAAGATATTGGAGTATATTGCGGCACAAACTCAGGCTCTACAAGCAATGGCCCAAACCATGGTTAAAACTAATCAGTCCATTACAGAGCAAGCTTCACTCCCTAAAGACCACAACACCGTCACCAGTAATAACCATCAAAACATGACTCCACCACCATTTGACAAAGAGAAGCTACTAGCTATGCAGACTCAAATTTTACAAGGAAGGATGCAACCTAGCACATCATACTCTCATAATGAGATGGCCAAGGACAGAGTTCCCATTGGACCAGTGAAGAGGCAAGTTGCTGAAGCATGGAATAATCAAAGGAAGAAGAAGAAGCATGAAGCGCTGAAACTATCAAGGGAGGAACAACATGAGGTTAACAAAGCTCCAGATATGTGTCCGTGTGGTGAGCACCATGGCCTTCCGTGTCCCCAGAAGGAAGCTAGCCTTATGACAGCAGAAGCTCGCCAACACAATCATGTAGATATCAATAGAAAGAGGATGTTGTCCACCCAAAACCCAACTCTAGAAGAAGGTTCTCAAGCTGAAGGCCATACTCAAACCCTAAACCTTGACGAATGGAGTATCACTTGCAAGGAGTACAAACCTGGTAGACGCAAGTGATCTAACAAACAAAACAGTGGATCAAGACAAGAGAAGATGGAGTTATCACATCTAGGGGAAGATAATAGCACTAAACCTGGTTCCAGCAAACCTCAGCCTAAAATTGTTCAACCTCTACCTGCCATTCCTATCAAGAAGAATCCTGATGCACAAGTGGTTCTACCAAGAGCTATGATGGAGCAAAAAGGAAGTCAAGATGGACATCTTTCTTTTTCATCTGAATAGAAGGATATTCCATGGCAATGTTGCAACCGTAGCAAGTCAGGTCATCACACTAGGAGGTGCCCAGCAAAGCAAAGTGTGGATAAATCTCAATGATAGAGGAATGGATAGTTATAAATGGGACCAGACTAAATATCCCTGTACAAGTCTTATGAGTGTGGAGAATAGATGAGTATGTTTGGTATGCTTGTGCAAGGGAGGTTGATATGAAGAAAGTTAATAAGTTTTGGATAGCACCCACATGAGCCTTTGTTTCTTGCTAGCCTTTCTCGAATCTCGGGACGAGATTCCTTTTAATGGGGGTAGATTTGTCACACCCTGAAATTTCCAATTTCAGGATGTGAATAGGAATAATAATTAAAACAATAATTTTCTCTCAATATTAAAATTTTCCAACATTTATTTTCTTTATAGGAAATATAGTATAGGAAAAGCATTTGTTTGTTTTTCAGAAATTAAATAAATGTTTATGTGAGTGTTGCATTCATGCTGGAGCATCTTGGTCTTTGTTAAGTGCAAAACATTTTCAAAACACGTTTAGATGCTGACTAAACCCTTCTGAGAATTTTCCGGATTTTTCTGGAGTTTATTCTCATTTTCCTTGAGCTATTTCTATTTATTAGAAGGCTCTAAAATCTTTTTCATGAGCTCCAAATATTTTATTTGGATTGTTTGTGTCTCAATCTACCTCTGGGAAATTTCCTGGAATTTTTGGGATTTTCGGAATATTTTTCGTGGCTTTGATGAATTATCTAGCTATTTCTAGATTAATCTTTTCACGAAAAATATTTTCTGAAAACAAAAAGGAATTCTTTTCTTTTACCCTCTCTCTTTCCTCTTTGGCCCAATCAAGTGTTTCAGCCCGTAGGCGACAAGTCTGATCCAGCTCCCTCAAGTCTTGGCCCGGTCCTTCATTTTTCCCCCTCTCCTTCTTCGTTTCAGCTCTGAAGCCCACGAAGCAAGAAGTCTGGAATTGCACCCTAGACTCATCAGCTCGGCTCGCTCGCCACCCCTCCAGCCCAGAAACCGGCCCAGCTCCAACCCGCTTGCTTGGCCCAGCCCACACTCCGGCCCTACCGCGGCTCGCCGAAGCCCATCCAAGCCCAGGCAAGTGTTCGTCCCGGCCACGGCAGGGGCACGCCGCCGCCATTCTCGGTGTCCGCGCACGCCAAGGCTGCCTCCTCTCCACGCCCTTTAAAGCCTGAGGCCCCGCACGTCCCTGGTTGTCCCGTGCGGGTCCTGCCCCTGCGCTGCTCCGCCTCGCGCCGTCTCGCCGCCCTGCACCGCGGAACCGCTGCACAGCCATCGCCGGCAGCTCGCTGGTTCGCTGGCACCATTGGTCCCTGGCACGACCTGAAGCTGCAAGGGTTCCGCCTTGCCGAGCTGAGCACGGGCAGCCGCTCGTTGACCCCGTCCCGCCATCGGAGACTGCCACCGCCGAGTGCACCAGAGCCGGCCCCCAAGCTGTCCGCCACCGCCGGATTCCCCATTGCTACCACCGTGGTGAGCTTCCCCCAAGGTCCCACCTAGTCTCCTCCTTCTTTTTCCCCACTTCGGCAAATGAAAATACGACCGAAATAAAGATTGTTCATCTCGACGAGCTATGAAACTTTGGTATTCATCTCTTTTCCATTTGACATCATCTATTGTTTGAAAATCTTGATTCTAGTTTTGAATTGTTCTATTTCTTAATTATGATTGCTGAAACATACTCACATGAGATGCAGTATACACCATGAGCTTGATTATTGTTTTCTAAGTATGTAGGAAAAAAATTTCCTGATTTGGACGTCATTTGTGAAATCTAAACAAGTTTGTAGCTATGATTATACGAATCAAAGAATCAAGTTAATTAGGTCAATGAACAACTCAAGAACACATCACAATCTGGGCGCCGACAGGTGGGACCCACAACTCTATGATTACGTGTCCTCCCTATGAAAGCACAATTTTCTTAAACCCAATATACCCTGGGACCCCCTTAATTCAATCAGCAACCTGATCTGGCGGCGGCGTTTCTTTTCCATCTCCCCTGACATCTCGCCTTCATCTTCTACCTCATCCTCACTGGGGAGCACATACTCGCACATCCAATCAGCCCCCGCGCGTGACGAACTGTAATCACCTAATGGAAAAGGTTGCTGCGGCACGCTACGAGGTGTCGAGGCTGGTGGAACTACCGACAGAGCTGACGATTGACATCGTCTCCCGAGTCGCTGCTCAGTCAGAGGACGCCATGGAGGATCTCCGCAACCTACGCGCAACATTAAAGGCAATGTGCGTGGTGTGCAGCGCCACACGGTCGGATGACACCTACCCCTGAAACATGTCCTGCGGCGTCGATTCAACCTCAGCCCGGATTTTTGCGCGGCGCTCATCACCACACTGGCCACCGTCGGCAACCCAGAGGCCTTATTCCGCAGCGGGTTGTGCCTCGCATTATTGGGGAACAAGCGCGGCGTAATCATGTTGTGCCTCGACCAGCTAAGGTGCGCCGCGGAGGCGGGCCATAAGGTATCGATGTACGCCCTCGCCCTCTTCCTCTACAGGCCCAACAGCGGCGAGGCCGACAACGACGAGGCCCGGCGACTGCTGCGCTTGGTCGAGGGACCCGAAGAGGGGGCGGCGGCGCTTCTTTGGAAAAACTTGACTTGTACGAAACGCCGCTCCAGGATCATTTCGACGACGTGGGACTTACGGCCGTCGGCGGTGGTTGCCGTGCCGCCGGTGCCGGCGTCCGTACCTCACCAGGACGATTTTCAGTGTGCAGGTCGCGGGTGTGGCAACCACGCAGGATGGCATGCTTGGTACTCGTGCCGTAGGTTCTGTAGCGAGGAGTGTAGGATCCGGAACGAGTGTGATTGGTTCTTCTTCACACTCAAGGAAGCATTAAATGTGATCTGATACAAGGTAAAAAGTTTGTGATTGCTGATATGTTTTGATTAATTTGTTCCAGACATGATGCACCATAAAAGGCATTCAGGATTTTAGTTTACATGTTTGCTTTCTTTCTTGTCTGCTACTCATCAAGAATTCACTTTACATCTGGAATTCTTATGTTCTGAAACTTCAGCTGACTTCTAAAAATTCTTTCAGTTCATAGGATTTCAGTTATCAGGAACTCAATTGTTCTGACAGTTTGGTGAAGGCTTTATTTTTTTTAGGAAATTTATCTGGCACTGAGGAGGGTCCTTGCGGAGAGGCTTTGGCGTCATTTTAGGCAGAACTTTGAAGAAATCCAGCAAATAAACTCGAACCATGTCTCTGAAGTTGTGTCTTTGGTCGATGTGTCTCTCAACTTGTGTCGATGTGGAGCATGTTTTTTATGATCCTTAGTTGCTGTGGTGTCATCGTGGCTCGGGAAGCCTATGTGTAAACTCAGTCCTCATATATCGTACGCACTGGCTGCCGATCTTTATGTTGGTTACTTAATTTGTGTGATGCATGTTACTCTGGTACGAAATTGATGTGAGGAATGTTATTCTGCTAAAGTCGGTGGAAAGATGATATTCAAAATTTACTTTGACCACAAAAACTTTTCTATAAGAAATATACAAAAACATGTGTCATCTTGTGCAGTTACATAGTAAACAAGAAGAAAACTAGTATAACTTATATAAAACTATATTTATAAAACTTGATTATGTTCAACGCATCGTCTTTACAAATATATATAAAACTGAGTGGGACCCACTCGTCAGCGGGACACACGAAAACGCACCCCTCAAATACGCCAAGCGTTCAGAAAATTTGGTAACCAACGATTTGGAATGTGGCACCACTTTTTCCATCCGAAATATTTAACAAAGGCCCAAACTACTGTGTTACCATGACTGGGGCGACCACGTTGTTGTGAGAAATGCCAGGTTATTAGAGTAGTAAGTCGTGCGTCTTTAGTTTCCCTCCCTAATCCCCTCGCAAAACCAATCTACATCTCGGTCAGTTAGGGGCCGAGTAGTCGACGACGACCGGCGCCGCCGCCAAGCTGCTTCTCACCTTACGCGAGGATGCCGACGTCTAGCGAGGCGGCAAGGGTGACCCCTTTGTCGTCTGAAGTGTTGCGCACACCTTCGTCGGTGATGCTACCTCCAATGTTCACACCAACCTCTGGTACGGTGGCTGCTGAACCTCCGAGCAGAATGTCCACCAGGGCTAGGGTGACGACTGCGCTCTTTGGGTCATCACCTTCGTCCCAAAGAGCATCACAAGGTTCGGGTGACGTAGAAGCAATCGTCGACGGCCTAGATGCAGACCAAGATGTGGTACCTTCGTCTCAGGACGAGACGACCGAGGCCAGGTATGCTGTTTCCGCGTTCGATCTTTCCCCTCGTACTGCCACCTATATTTCATGCATTTGTGCACGCACTGGTACCCAAGATTTCATGCATTTGTTCATGCGATTTGCACACCAAATTTCTTCAAATTATTGAAATACCATCGATGAATGAGCAGATCAAAAGATGAGCAGATTTGGACCGTGTATATGATTGAAAAGGGTAGAGATGGGGAGGCAGATAAAAAAAATACATGTAAACCTCTTGGGAAACAAATCACCCTTGTAAACATAAATAAGTTGAAACAAAAATTGGGGTATCGGAACAGGGACTTGGTTTACTATAAGACTAGAATTCCTGAATCTCCTGCGGAAGCAACACTCACTGAGATCGACTACGATGTCGATGTAGCAAAAATGAAAAAGATTCACGAGGAGGAGATGGTGATCAGCTTAGTTGTATCCAGAGAGCCAATACCTAAAAACCATACCATGCCCA
Organism: Cenchrus fungigraminus; assembly: GCA_036936925.1. NCBI lineage: Eukaryota > Viridiplantae > Streptophyta > Magnoliopsida > Poales > Poaceae > Cenchrus > Cenchrus fungigraminus. Next base: position 66,540,303 of record CM072773.1, read on the forward strand.
TAACACCATTGAAATCCAAAAGTGTTTCCACACATGATGATGATGATGATGAAGTCAAAGAATCTGAATTAGATGAATACAAAGTTTGGCTAGCTGCACTGCATAAAGAGAAGAAAGCCTTGGGTAAGATATGGTACAACCCAATATTTGTATATATATACTCATGATTTTGCAGTTCACTCACATGATTGAAATTAATTATGGATCCTTTTTCATAATTAAAAGACAGATTCAGGGAGGACACAATCGACACATACCAAGAATACCTGAATGTTGCAGGACTACTTGATGACATCGGTAATATCCCTCTCCTAATTGGCAAGCAAATTACCATTGTTTGTCAGACTACAAATTATGCTAGCTCATCATGTCACAAAATTGTCTGCAGAACGGTATGTGGACCCCACCTTTATTTTGCAACACAGGCATGACATGAACCCAACACCTCCAGTGCAGCCTCCATCTCATGCTCGGCGTTGGAAACAGCAGGAGCAAGGAGATGGTAACTTCTGTTTATTAGAAATTACCTGTCTATGCATAGTATGTTTTTTTGTGGGTATTATTACATTTTGTTCCCATGGAATAGGCTCACAAAATGTGAAGAAAAGAGGACGCGGTCCCGTAAGAGCCTTGAAGGTAATCGCTAATAGAATCAAGGCGGGCAAATAGCAGTTGGACATTCAATTCACCAAACATGGAGGACTGGTAGGTAATAACTACCGCTCATTCGTTGATGAAGTAGTCATGTATACAAGGAAAATGACGCTAGTCATTGGAGTGAAATCGTGGAAACATGCCAAGAAAGAAGTCACAGACGCAATAGCAACTAATGTATTGGTAATCATAAACTTTGCTTTTGAATACAATTCAATTATAAACTAACGTAACAACTCACATAGTATTTGCATGCTATTGTGATTATATAACAGGCAAAGTGGGACATGGAGGATAATGCTAATTCAAGGGAAAAGATATGGGACATTGCTAAGGAGCGTTACAAAGGATGGGGTTCAACTTTCAGTGCTACGGCCAGAACATACGACAGCTACCACCAGAGAATGTTACATAAGCCTAAATAATTAGATATTGTTGAATGGCACTATCTGTCGAAGTATTTCAGTACTGCTAAATTCAAGGTTTGTTCCACATTATTACTATTACTTAGCAATACATTTTTCATACAAATGGCAATGTCTGAGTCTTTAAGATTATTGTTGAAATCTTGACATTCTATAGGAAAGGAGCGCACAAAATTCTGCGATTCGAGGCCAACAAATGACAAGATATTTATCAGGCTGTAAGCCTTATTCTCAGCGCAGCTATGAGAAGGTAATAACTGGAGAAGCACATCTCCAATCTGTCTTGCAGGATGAATAACTAATTTGTTATGTTCTTGGCTTAACAGAGAGACCCAGAAACTGGTGAAGAGCCTGATGATATGGAACTTTGGTGGTTAACTCACACTAAGCATGGGGAATGGACAGACGAACAATTTAAAAATGTCTATGTGAGTTCTCAATGAATGTGTACATACATTACTATACATTGTCCATGCAATTATAGAATGCAAGCAATTTCTTGTTCAACTAGCTCCTCCATCTGTGCCTTGTAAATGTTACCACAAAGCAAGCAGCATTATTGCTGAGGCGGAATCAAATGCAGAGAACAACTTCGTTTCCCAAAAGGAAAAAAATGGGATGTTCCAGAAGGCATACAAGGAAGTCACAAAGTGCAAATCAACCAAGTTGCATGATAATGGGTACCTGGCAAAAAACCCAACTAGAAGGCAGCTGCTCAATGCGGAGTGCCAGGAACAAATTCGTTGGGAAGAGCTACAGCATCAGGAACACGTCGAGCTCATGGATGCATTTGGGCTTCTACAAGAAAAAATGTCAACATGGGAAGATGAAAGGGAAGCAGAAAGGAGAGAACATGCACGACAACTAGAAGAAAGTAACAAGAAAAGGGAGGCTGATCTGCAACAGCTTAGGCAAGAGTTCCTATCAATGCTGCAAGCAGCAAATGGACTTGCACAATTTCCACAGGTACTGGTCAAGCTAGTTGCATGAATGACTTTCTTTCCTTAGGTTCTATATCTGAATGTCTGTATCCTTTCATAGATTGTCCTGCCAACATCTGTCCAACCAAACAACAATGTCACTGAATCTGCCGACGTGGCGGTGGCTGCATCAATCACCCAGCAAAACAACAATGTCACTGAATCTGCAGACGTGGCGGCGGCTCCATCAATCACTACAACTGGAAATGTACAGACAGGCTCCAGGAATGTGCTCTCTTCTACTCAGGTTGTTCTTGAATTCACAACTTTTTACTACTACATATCATCAGGTACTGATAAAATGACGCCTAATCTTTTCCTTCTAATTTATTGGTTCATAGGAGAAGGAATCTGAAGTCGTTGCTAAACAAGTCATTCGCAGAACCAGAAGTACTAAAGCTGTTAACAATCCTGAAGCACAATCCGCCGCCCCCCCCCCGTTAAACAAATTTCATCTCAACAGCTACAGGTACAAGCTGCACAAAGGAGACGACAAAACACCAAAAAGACATGAGGTGAAATTTTTGCAACTCCTCTTCCTGCTGTGAATGTAATTCATGTTTCAGCTATCAAAGTGTGTTTATGGTTGTGATAATAATTTGACATCATTCTGATAATTTTATGAATCGCAATCAAACTTTGGTTTGCTACATGCTGTTGTTGCACAAATTCCAATATTAGAGATTATTTGATGCTAGCTTAAAAATGTTGTTGATTCTTTTCAGGAGACTAAGCCATGTCGAATGGAGCAAACAGGTGATGCAAGCTCCTTGCATTGAAGTCACCCTTTGCTGATCAAGTGTTGGGATCCTCTCGAAGTCACCATTTGCTGACCAAGATCTTCATTTCCTATCAAATTAGCCTACTATGTGTTGAAACAATGTCCCGTCTGAAACTTTTTAGTATTTCAGTACTTCGTGTGTCATGTAATAACTCAGTGGATGGTTGAATGTTGTTTCATGAACTATAAATGCATAATTATATATACTTGATGATGTTATTTGATGTTTCAAATTATTGCTGCTATATAAATGAGCGTGGCAGAATACACCTTTCGTTGCAAAGGATAAATCATCCTATCACAACCCGTGTTTTTCGTTGCCAAAAAGGACCGTGGCAATAGTAAGGTGCACTTGTAGCAACCCTGTATCATGGTGGTAACAGAGACATGAACTTTTGGCAACCAAACCATTTTCGACGTTGCAAATGATAAGTCATCCTTTCACAACCCTTATTTTTCGTTCCCAAAAAGAAACGTGGCAATAGTAAGTTCAACTCGTAGCAACCCCGTATCATGGTGGTAATAGAGACTTGAACTTTTGGCAACCAAACCATTTTCGAAGCAATAATAGAGGACACATCTTACAACCAAGCAAACTATGTGGCAATAGAGTGCCAAACCTATTGCCTCCATCCTATATATATTGGTTGTAATAGAATGTTACACCTATAACAACCATCCATATGCTGCGTGGCAATAGAGGATACCACCTATAGCAACGTAACCAATTTCGTGGCATCAGACAATACTACCTATAGCATCGAAATCAAATTTTTGTGGTAATACAGGAAATCACATATTACACCCAAATAACTTTCGTGGTAATAGAGGTGGTTCCCCCTATAGCAACCAGAAACAGAGTGTAGCAATATAATACTTTGCAACAAAAGATTTTAGAAATTGCAATGCATTGTGTACGATGCAATTGCACCTATGGCAACACCAGATGCGTCGCAATAGAATAATTTGCAACCAACACGAGAACGGTCTAAAATGCTAGTTGCAACGCTGCATTGCGTTGCAATAGAAAAACTTTTGCAACCACAAAAAGACCACGGTTGCTACAGGCTAATGCAACGCGGCCTTTCGCATCACATGGTTGATGAAAAAAGTTGGTTGCAATTGCGGCTATTGCAACCAAATATGGCATATTGCAACACATTTCGTGTGTTGCATTAGGGAGAAAATCTAGTAGTGTCATGTTATGGTTACATAATTCAAGCACTATTTCTGTTAGATCGAATCTCCAGAGTTTCCTGCCGCTTGGTTGCGAGGGGACACGTGCACCTACCCTGGATGCATTGGCTATGATGATGAGATCGACCTGTCCCGTTGTTCGTATTGCCACAAACTCTGGGCAGCAGGCTTTCGAGTTAGAAAGCTGCCACGGTATGACAATGAGAAGGGAAGCAGTAGAAGAAGGTGAACTAGTCCCCCCTCGAACCATCGTATTGTTAATTCATCATATTTTGTTTAGGCCTGTATCGCTCTGCATGATGTATTTTTTAGTACGAGTTAACTTAATCGTAGGTTGTTATAACATAAACTAGCTCATATGGTTAGCTTGTTCTTTGGTCACATAGAAACTAGTTCATATGCTGATTTAGTTGGTAGTTTTTATAACACAATCATCATTTGTTTTTGGTAATTTCTGTCAATAACAATAGAAAATGCTGAATGCTAGTCTTGCATACATTGTTTAGGTAAAAAATAGGCTTTTAGGCAAATTGCTTCATAACTCAATTTGATGCCAAAGAGTTCTTGCAGGACATGAAGAAGAAGCATTAAAGCTTTGTGATGGCTAGAGGAAGAAGAAGAAGGATGAATGGCTAGCTTAACTTTTGTAGAGAGAACTTTGCCTTATCTTAAGTATCATGAGAGACTTGGATTGTAATATTCTATCTTATCTATGTGTTAGTCTTGAGAACTTTATTGTAATGTGTGATATTGTGTGTAATGTCTATCTGTAATGCACTAAGTGACTGAATGCCAGTGTGTGATGTATGTTTATTTGATGACTTCGTCTACCACTATTGATATGGTCATTTCTATATGACTGTTTTTGGTAATTATTTTATATGACTTTGTTTGGTTAGTTCTAATGCTGGCTTTTGTGTAGTGACCTACTCCCTCCATATATTAGCAAAAGGAGGTAGAGATGAACAAGTAGGTACTGATCAGCAAGTAGAAACTGATGAACAAGTAGGATTGATGAATGGGGCTTTTGTGTAATGACCCTTGTGAAGTGGCACTACTTAAGTGGAAATATATGGTCCCTGGTGAATGCTTGTGTAACGACCCTTGATGAATGGGGCTTTTGTTATATTATATATAAATTAACTATTTGTCGACGGTGAGTGCTTGTGATCTTGAGTGTCATAATCCTATCATTATTTAAGTCAATATTATTTGAGTTAAAATTGAGTTCTACCAAAATTCTATCAGTGGTTGTGTTCTTGTTTTTTTAAGTACAAATCAGCAAAGCAATAAATAAATTAATAAACACATTACTTTGTGATCTTGAGTGGCATAATTCTATCATGTGTTTTGACATTTGTTATAGGACGCATTACTTTGTTATAAGGCAATAGGAAAAAAATCTCGAGAAATTCTAGTCAATTTGACATCTGTTTGGTCAAGCAACTGATTCATCATGTACCAGGATCCTTTTTGTGTTTACAAAAATCGGAGCACAATCAAGAAAAGTGCGGCCCAATCCCCATTGCGATATTCAAAGCCACCAAGTTGCAATTTTGCCGCCTGTCCATTTCATCAGGTCCCAAAAATCTCGCGCGCTTTCTTCCTCCGTCGCCAACTATAACTTCCACTCCTCCCATCTCCGCCTCTACCATCTCACCCACCTACATCACAATGATGGCTAGATGCACGCACACATCTCGCAAGCAGCCGCGCGACATTGATGGTCGCTTCTCACGAAGTCCGTCATCAACATCGTCGACTCCATCGAGCCACCGCCACTCCTCATCCACCCCACGACCACGAAGGATCCGTCGGCATGTCGTGGAGACTTGGGTCGAAGTCGACCTAGACCACACCGTGAACGTAGAAGTGCCCTTCGTCCCAACAGGTTTTCGATCTGCCATGACCGCCCCTAGGAAGAACGGATGAATAGTTATCGTCGTCGAAGCCTCATCGTCGCGCAGGAAGAACAAGGTGAGCCAGACCCTATCCTGCGTCTTTATCATTGAATGATAGTTTACAATGTTACGTAGTGGCAGTAATTTTCGTGCCAGCATATTTATACAACATGTCAATGACAAACTGAAAAAAAATTGTTTTGATGTAGCTAAAGAGCCGCCACTTATACACCCAGGCTTGGCCCGCTACTGAATCTGACGCGGAAATGGGCATCGACAATTTTGGCCTGCAAGGATGCTTGTATGAGGCGAGGGTGCAACACTAATTGTTTAGATGAAATGGAGTAAATTTGGTTCGTAATTATTGTGTGTGCCTTATGTTCTGATCAAGATTTGCATGTAATTCAGTCAAAAGGAAAGAAGTATGAGTTTTGTTTCCCAAAGATTCAATGCAAGATGATGCTGAATTACGACAGCAATGAAGATGAATACGATGGACCTACTAAGTCTCTTCGTGAGGTGATGTTACTATCCTTCAAGTTAAACATTAGTCAGAGATTTTCTGAAAACATAATTTGCTACTGGCATGAATGCAGTTGATGACCTTCTATAAATGCTTACTGTGATGCCCTTGTGAAATGTCAGATTTTTTAGATGGCTGAAGATCTTCGCATTGCAGTGAAGCGGGAGCATCAGAGGGGTGAGTTCTACACCTAGGAATCTGATGGGGAATGAAGCGGAGGATGAAGCGATCTGAACTGAAGAAGTAGATATGATATCTTGTTATCTGTCTTTTGTCTGTTGCTATTTTATCTCTGTGATGAACAAAGGTGTTGGCGGTACGATGCTACCTTAATAAGAAGAAGTAGATGTGTCCTTAGTCTACTGAATTATGCTACCTTAAATATTTCATAAATATATTATCTTTTGACTGTTGCTTTTGCTTTGTTTTTTCATGAGAATAATGGTGATGTACAAATTAAGGCCATGAAGCTGTCGTCATAAACATAAACATGAACGCACAGAAATACTATATAACAAGACTCAAGCCAATCTTGCTTACAGAACTCCAATCTTCACCAAAATTTATTTATTGCACACAAACTTTGGACCTATTGCTTCAAAAAAAGTAAACAAAGCAACCCTTAATTATTAAGAAAAACAGCTACCCCTAATTATGAAAAAAAATCATCGTCGTCTTGTCCATCTGAATTGGCTGGAGCAACCACTCTGTCGCCAGTGTAGGTGTCATCAGCATCGTCGTCGTCTTCAGGTATTTCTGCGTGATCCGGTGTAGGCATCGGTTTAGCAAGATCAACAACAGAAGCATCAACACTTGTCCCTTCCACATCTGGCCTCCTCCAAGTTGACACATCCTCTTGGTCCACAACAGAAATTTTTTCAAAACCTATGACAACCTCGTCCATATCAGTATCACCAACATTAATGTCAGTGTCTTCCTCTCCTTCAGGCATGGCAAATAGGTTCCTAGGTTTCATTCTGAGGACGCTGCACCACTTTTCTTTCTTCAGATTCCCACTTTTCACAAAGCGCACTTGCTCCGCTTGTGTCGCCAGGATGTAAGGCTCACCTGAATAGCGACGCTGAGAAGTATCAATATCGATAATCCCAAATTTATCTTTACTGTACCCTTTTGATCTGTTTGTTCTTGGTCTAGGAACATCATACCACTCACACTAGAATAATGTGACTTCCTGCCTTTCATGAAAGTCAAGGATGTAGATTTTTTTAATCTGTCCAAACCATTCCATGCCATCTTTACTCTTGACGACAATAGAAACCATTGATTGAGCACCTATTCTTCACAGTAGCTATATTTGTTTCAGGACCACGAGATAGAGAATAAGTCATGGCATCTGCTTTCCCCTCGCTATGCAGGTTCCTCATCTACACTCAGATATGTTTTGACAATATGTTACGAGCACATTCAAAATTGACGAGTGTAAATTTAACACAAATGTATATTACTCACCTTTCGCTCGAACCATGATACAAATTCCTCGGTGTGGCTCCTTTCAACATTCTTCGATCCAGCCTTCTCCAATTCGGCCTTATGCTCACTGCAACATTTTTTCAGAGAAAAATAATCACAGTGAGATATGTAGTGTGGACCATGTAACAAGATTCAAATAATTTACATGTGTTACTTACTTTATCCATGGAAGGGCCTCATCATAGTTTGATATTATATAGTGCCTCATCATCTGCAAAACTTCGGAACCTAGTACCTTCATATTATGCATAGAAGTAGTTCTCTTTTTGTTCATGTCTCTGCTCGCAAATACACTCAGACCAGCAGGTGGTTAATTAATAGCGCTCTTTTCTTGACGCTCTGACCGATCAATCTTCGTACTAACACGTTCAAAGAACCGAGTACGGAATGTAAGGCACTCCTCCGATATATATCCCTCTACTATTGAACCCTCTGGGTACCCTTTGTTCCTCACATATCCTTTGACTGTACGTAGGTACCTCTCAACTGGATACATCCACCTATAGCAAGCAGGGCCTCTGCATTCAGCCTCCCAAGCAAGATGAACCGGTAAGTGCATCATAATATCAAAAAATGCTGAAGGGAAATTCATCTCAAAACGACAAAGGGTCTCTACAATCGATTTGCTAAGTTCTTGCATCTCGGTCACGTCAATCTCCTTTGAACATACCGAGTTAAAAAACCTGCTGAGCTGGATTAACAGGAGCGTTACTTGATCAGGCAATATGTCACATACCACAAAAGGTAGGAGTTTTGTAACATAACATGGTAGTCATGACTTTTCAAGCCAGAAACCTTGCACCCATCGACATCAACACATCTCCTGATATTAGCGGCATAACCATCGAGCATCTTAATACCTTGTAGAAAGTTGCACAGGATTTTCTTTTGATCACGACTTAATGTGTACAACGCTGGTGGCATTTTGTATTTACCTTTCTCATTGAGAACTGGATGTTGATCCTTCCTTATACCCAATTCTTGCAGATCAAGTCGAGCCTTCTCACTGTCCTTACTTTTACCAGATATGTCGAGCAAAGTGCCAAGCAAGCTCTCACAAATATTCTTCTCAATATGCATCACATCTAGATTATGGCGTACGAGCAATGAATCCCAATATGGAAGTTCAAAGAAAACACTCTTCTTCCTCCAGTTGTGCCATCTAGTATCTTCATCACGCTGCTTCCTCTTCTTAGAGGTAGTGGCTCCATAGATGACTTGCTCAAATATAGCGTGCTGCTGCCGAACTTGTTCACCGTTGAGTGGCACTGTTGCCTCCCTCGTCTCAACCAAGTTATTGAAGCTGGCCTTGACCCTTCGCCACTTGTGGTTTGTATGCAAAAAACGCCGATGCCTCATGTAGCAATGCTTCAAACCGAATTTTAACCACATGCACTCAGTGTCCTTGTGACAATAAGGACAAGCAAACCTCCCTTTGGTGCTCCAGCTAGATAACATCGCGTAAGTAGGAAAGTCGTTTATTGTCCAGAGTAACATGGCACGCATTTTAAAATTGCGCTTAGCCTTCGCATCCCAAGTTTCAACTCCATCTTTACTCCAAAGCGTTTTGAGCTCATCGATCAGAGGCTGCAAATACACATCAATGTTAATCCCCAGAGATTTAGGCCCAGGAATTAGCATGGACATGATCCAATAGGATTGTTTCAAGCACAACCAAGGAGGTAGGTTGTGAGGAATTAGGATAACTGGCCATGTAGAGTAAGCCAAGCTCAACATCCCGAATGGATTGAAGCCTTCTGATGCAAGTCCCAGCCTGACATTACGTGGATCCTCTGAAAAGTCCTCGTGCGTCTCATTCATGACCTCCCATGCCCTTGAGTTAGCTGGGTGTCTCAGTTTTTGATCATCAATCAATTCGTCCTCGTGCCAACGCATATATGTTGTTGTTTCCTCGTTCATAAATAATCTTTGCAGTCGAGGAATCAGTGGAAAATAACTTAGTATTTTACGAGGTAACCGCTTCTTTTTTGTTGCATCAGTGACAACCACGCCAGTCCCCTGTTCTGAATCTATAAATTTCCACCTACTGGCATTGCAAGTTGGGCAGTTGTCCATGCCTGCGTACACTCCACGGAATAACACACAGTCACTAACACAAGCATGAATCTTTTGGTAGTCCAAGCCAAGGTCTCGAACCACCTTTTGAACTTTATCCAGAGAATCCGGGAGATAATGCCCTTCAGGCAGCATAGGACGGAATAATAACAGTATTTGCTCCATTGCAGCGTTGCTAAGACCACACATGCACTTGATCTGATATAGCCTGACAACGAAAGAAACCTTTGAAGCCTCCTTGCAACCAGGGTACAACTCTATCTTAGCTTGTTCCAATAAATCGAAAAATTTGCGTGCTGACTCATTTGGCTCCTCTACATTACCACCTTTAATTCGACCATGTATGGCACCACTGATCAGCGAGGTAAACAATTTATTGGTGCCCCCCCGATCGTCATGATTGTCAAGATCATTGTAATCATTCACACGGATGATAGGATCAGCAGCAAGATCATGACATTTTTTTGCTCTTTTATGAAATCCCTGTCAAACCCTGATCTAAGCAAGTGACCTTCGATAGTGTCTCTGTTATGATATGCCATGCGACGACACTTACAACACGGACATTGCTGAGACTCTCCTTCCTCTTCTACTTCAAACAGATCATCCATAAACTTCTCGAAGCCGTGTTGCCACACATCATCTATAGCCGACAATTCTATCCAACTGCAATCCTCTTCACTTGCCATTGCAAGAAAACCAACTACAGCAGATTTTAATCTCCTAGAACAATGAGGACAAAGGGCGTGCTCGATCAGTATTACATTTTATTGTATTAAAATTAGATGTATATACAAACTAATTAACAAACAAATAAAATTCCATGCACATGAATCTCATAATTGATTATACCTTGGCGGATTGGATCCGAAGAACAGACTTTTTCTTGTCGTGATGCAGGTGATCGCACTTGCGCTTGTGGTTCCAGATGATCGTAGCTTGCAGCGTCACCCCAGCGGATTGCGTGATGACAACAAGCAAGGATGTGTTGTTTGGGTATTCTTCATTCCACGTATTATAGGTCGATATATATTGTTGGGTTACGATGGGTGATACGACATAGAGTTGGGTTAGGACTCGGTGAAACGAATAGAGTTGGGTTAGGACTCGGTGTACAAAGATAGATAGTCGTGTGCAGGACATGGTCCAGGCCTACAGGCCATCGAACAGGCCCACGTGGTTCGGCCGACCCATCTGTGGGTCCGTTAGGCCTCCAATTTTGCCAGTGGTTTAGAGTTGAGCAAATGTCAATTTCATTGATGGGCCTCAGTTTTTTGCAAGGTTTACAAAACAGGTCTTTGGCTAGACACACACGAACGCATCAATTGCGACTAATAGTGTATTTCATCGCAACGGGGATATTTTTGTTGCACTAGCATCTTCTCTAGCGCGACGATTACGTGTTAGCATCGTCATACCCCTCTCTAGTTTGCAACAATTTCGATGCACGTTGCAATATCAAATATTTCAGTTGTAACGAGTGCATTTTCATCGCTAAAAGTAATACTCTTTCGCAACACATGGCACAACTAATAGCGATGTGTAATAGTTGTTGTGATATGGGCAACTACTGCAACCGTTACCAATAAGCGTCGCAATACCGACGCCGCAATTGCAACAGAGGCCCATGCGTTGTCGCAATTGCCATTAAAATTGCAACGCTACACAATTGGTCTCAACACACACCCTTATCGCGACCAATATCGACTATTGTCACGTTATACCCGGTTTATAGCGACCAAAACCACCTGTCTCCATATAAATCAGTTGTGAAATCCCCAAAACTACGTAGTGACAAGAAAGATCAAAAGTCATACCACACGAAGAAGAGCTATGGTGGAGAAGCCCACATTGGATATGAATGGAACTCCGGTGATGAGAGCTCTAGTGATGAAGAGGAGAAGAAGAAGGTTGCAACCGTGGCTATCAAGAACCCTTCCTCTAGCTACATCAAGGCTCTTCAACAACTTGAGTGACAATGAAGAAAGCACCATCATTCATTGTCTCATGGCTAAGGGAGAAAAGGTAGAATCTACTTCCAAACCCTCTCCTCCACCTAGTGTAGCTCAGACATAGACTCTAGTGATGAATCAAGTGATGAAGAAATAGAAGAACTAGTTGGTAAAATGGACAAACAATCTAAAGACTTCATGGCTAAGTTAGTGGTTGAACTAGAGAAACACCAATGTCTTCTTGTTTCAGAGAGGAATGAGGTTGAGGCCCTAAGGTTGGAGGTTGATCATAACTTGGCTATCATCACTACTCTTAAGGAGGAACTTGCTACCTCTGAAGCTCAATATAATTCTCTTAAGACAAGGAATGAAGAGCTTGAGGAGCAATATAATCTCCTTTGGAGTAGTACCTCACATCCCTCCAAGGCACAGAGTGAATCTAGTACTTCCACTAGCAAGGGTTGTGAAAAATGTCATAATGTTGATCTTGAATCTTATGCTACTAACCTTGCTAATATGGATGATATGAAGAAAGAAATTGCTAGGCTCAACACTATCATAGGAAATGGATGCATGAAAGATGATGGCAAGAGAAAGATAGATCACAAATATGAGAAGATGCTTTACAAGAATACAAGGCATGGTTTTGGGTACAATGAGGACAACAAGACCGCTAAAAGGAAGATCATCAAAGGCAAGGAATGCCTGAACTTCAGCAGCACTGGGTTTCTATTTGCCCTTAATGCAGAGGTTCTGTAGAAAAATGTAGAGGTCCCGCATTCTGCAGTCAGGTAGTGGAAAAACTCCTAGAATGCAGAGGTTGGGCAAAAATATGCAGAAGTTCCACAGTCTGTGGTCTGAAGGACAGCAACAAGAAGGAACCCAAGGCTGGACCTCAATATGTTCCCAAGGCAACTAGCACTCATGTACAAGTCAACAACCATCCTATCTTGCCTAACAGGAACAAGTTTGCTCACAAGGACAAGGCTCATGCATCCACCAACATACAACCTAGCTATGTGTTGAGACGCAACAACCTTGGTAAAGTTGTTGCCACGTATGTTGGAAATCAGTCTAACATATATGTGAAAAGATCTCTATGTGTTCCTAAGATTTTGGTTTCTAACGTTGAGGGCCCCAAGTTAAATTGGGGACCTAAAAGAAGAACTAATTTGTTTTGTAGGCATACTCCTTCGGTGGATCAAGTTGCGTGCTTGATAGTGGATGTACACATCATATGACCGGAGAAAGGAGTATGTTCTCCACCTACCTCGATCTTGAAGGACCAAGAGGAAGAATTGCTTACGGAGGTGATGATGGTGGAGAAGTCATTGGAGTTGATGATATTCATATCTATTCTAAATATTCAATTACTAATGTACTTCATGTTGATCCATTGGGTTACAATCTTCTATCTGTTTCACAACTTAGTGAGATTTGATTTGATTGTCACTTCTCGGATAAGGGTGTGTCCATCATAAAGAGGGAGGATTCCTCTATTGTCCTTACGAGTCGCTTGAAGGGAAGGCTTTACCTAGTTTATCTCAATAAAAGTAAAGTCTCTCCTAAGACTTGTTTAGTGGCAAAATCTATCATGGGTTGGCTATGGCATCGCCGACTAGCCCGTGTTGGCATGAGGAACTTGGCCAAACTCTTGAAAGATGAGCACATCCTTGGACTAACAAATGTTCACTTTAAGAAAGATAGGATTTGTCAAGCATGCCAAGCCAGGAAACAAGTAGGTGCACCTCACCAACCAAATAGCATCCTCACTACTAAAAGCCCATTGGAGCTCATTCACGTGGATCTAATTGGACCGGTGGCCTACATAAGCATTGGTGGTAACAAATATGGCTTGGTCATTGTTGATGATTTTCTCGCTTCACGTGGATGTTTTTTGTGTTTGACAAAGGTGAAGTCCAAAAGAAGGTGATGACCTTCATAAGAAGATCACAAAGGGAATTCGGTTTGCCCATCAAGAAAGTAAAAAGTGACAATGCCTCTGAATTTCGCAACACCAATGTGGAAGAGTTTCTTGATAAAGAGGGCATCAAGCATGAATTTTCAGCTCCATATACCCCTCAACAAAATGGGGTGGCTGAGAGGAAGAATCGCACACTTATAGAGATGGCAAGAACCATGTTGGATGAGTACAAGACACAAGACATCTTTTGGGCTGAAGCTATGAACACGGCTTGCCATGCTATCAACTGCCTCTATCTTCACAAGTTTCACAAGAAGACCTCCTATGAACTTATCACCGGTAAAAAGCCAAAGTTGTCCTACTTTAGAGTATTTGGGTGCAAGTGTTTCATTCTAAATAAAAAGGCCCGAAGCTCTAAGTTTGGACCTAAGGTTGATAAAGGTTTTCTTCTTGGTTATGGTCCTAATGAACATGCCTATCGAGTCTTCAATCTAACCTCTGGAAGGATTGAAGTCACGGTAGATGTGACCTTTGATGAAACTAATGGATCTCAAGTGGAGCAAGTTGATATGAATGTTGTAGGAAAAGAGAAATCACCTTGTGAAGCAATCAAGCAATTGGCCATAGGTGATGTTAGACCAGTTGAAGAACAAGAAGATGAGGAACAACAACTTTTATCTTCAACACCACTCGAAGGGCCGGAAGCCACTGGTTCTGTAGGTGGACAGACTACAGAGGTTCTGCATAAAAATGCAGAGGATGAGGTTCTGCAAATAAATGCATAAGTTCCGCAGTCTGGGAATTCAGCACCTCCAATCACTAAGAACAAGGGAATTGATCAACAAGGGGATGTTCAAACAAGTACATCTGAGCCTCAAGCTGATAATGATGATGAAGACCAACCTCTACACCAACCTCTTGGACCATCACACCCTCGTGTACATCAAGTCATCCAACGGGACCACCCCGTTAACAATATCCTTGGGAGCATAAATAGAGGGGTAACAACACGATCTCGTCTAAAAACATTTTGTGCATTTTACTCATTTGTTTCCTCTCTTGAAGCTATCAAGGTAGAGCAAGCTCTTGAGGATCCGGATTGGGTGATGGCTATGCAAGAAGAGTTGAACAACTTTGAAAGAAATCAAGTGTGGGAGTTGGTGGAAAGACCCAAGACAAATATCATAGGCAACAAATGGGTTTTCAGAAACAAGCAAGATGAATTTGGCATTGTGATTAGGAACAAGGCAAGGTTGGTTGCTCAAGGGTATACTCAAGTTGAAGGACTTGACTTTGGAGAAACATATGTACCGGTAGCAAGACTTGAAGCAATTCGGTTTCTTCTTGCCTTTGCTGCCCATCATGACTTCAAGCTATATCAAATGGATGTCAAGAGTGCATTTCTCAATGGACCACTTTCCGAAGAAGTCTATGTGGAGCAACCTCCCAGTTTTGAAGATCCCAAGCTTCCTAATCATGTCTACAAACTCCATAAAGCGCTCTATGGGCTTAAGCAAGCACCAAGAGCATGGTATGAATGCCTTAAGGATTTCTTGCTCAAAGAAGGCTTTGAGACAGGCAAAGCCGATTCTACTCTCTTCACTAGAAATGTTGATGGTCATATCTTTGTATGCCAAATATATGTCGATGACATAATATTTGGCAGCACTAATGGAACTTTTTGTGAAGAATTTAATAGAGTTATGACAAAGAGATTTGAGATGTCCATGATGGGTGAGCTCAAGTACTTCCTTGGATTTCAAATCAAACAAGCAAAGGAAGCAACTTTCATTTGTCAAACCAAATATACAAGAGACATGCTATAGAAGTTTGACATGGACAAGGCCAAGCCCATGAAGACTCCAATGCCTACTAATGGACACTTAGATCTTGATGAAGAAGGGAAATCCGTGGATCAAAAAGGTATATCGCTCCATGATCGGCTCTCTTCTTTACTTATGTGCATCTAGGCCGGATATTATGCTTAGTGTGTGCATATGTGCTAGATATCAAGCTAACCCAAAAGAGTGTCATCTTATGGCCGTAAAGAGAATCTTGAGATATCTAGTGCATACCCCTAACCTTGGCTTGTGTTATCCTAAGGGATCCACTTTCGATCTACATGGCTATTCGGATTCCGATTATGCCTGTTGCAAAGTAGATAGAAAGAGTACATCGGGGACATGCCAATTCCTTGGTAGGTCTATAGTGTCTTGGAGTTCGAAAAAGCAAAACTCAGTAGCCCTTTCCATCGCCGAGGCCGAGTATGTTGCAGCCGACGCTTGTTGTGCTCAACTACTTTGGATGAAGCAAACCTTAAAAGATTACAGATGTCAATTCTCCCATATCCCACTTTTGTGTGACAATGAAAGTGCCATAAAGCTTGCAAATAACCCTGTAAGCCACTCTTGTACAAAACATATAGACATCCGTCATCACTTTTTGACAGACCATGAAACCAAAGGAGATATCGATCTAAGTCATGAGAGCACCGAAAAACAACTATCCGATATCTTCACAAAGCCTCTCGATAAGTCAAGGTTTTGTAGTTTAAGGAATGAGCTAAATATCCTTGATTCTTGTTGCGTTGTTTGATCTATAGCACACTTTGTTGTTGTGTGTTATCTTGTTGAAAACGCTTTTGCAAAACTTAAATAATGTGTTTCAAAACCTATTTTATATCCCAACTTGTCTCAAATGGCTATAGCTGTGTGACGTCTGATTGTTTTCTAGCCTATTGAGATAAGGTCTCCATGACCTAAGTGAAAAACAAAAGAAAAGGATCAATCTTCAAATCTATCTGGCAGCTCTCTATATTTGTTTTCCAGTTCGCAGAGGTTCTGCAGTTTTATCTGCTGCAGACGCGCTGCATTTATTTGCAGAGGTTTTGTGTTTTTATCTGACAGCACCAAATCGATTCAGTTAGCTAGCAGTCAAGGCGTGCAATGGTTCAATCAGCGCTAAGGGAATATTCTCTGTAAGATCCTTATCCCTTTTACCCCGCTAGGGTAACTCCCCACATCTTCCGTGCGCGCAACCGCTGTCACTCTCTCTTTTCACCGCACCGCCTCGCATCCGTCTCTCCCTCTCGCATCCGCGCCTGCATCTACCGCCTTGCGCTGCCGCCTTCCCTGCCGCTGGTGACTTCTCGTCGGTCAAGTCTCAAGTCGAAGAAGGTGGAGTGCCGCTCGACTGTTCTCGGGCTGTGGAAGCTGGAGTTGGTGGGGGAGCCGCCCGTGCCGTGGTGACCTAGATCTACTCCGGCGGAAACCTCCGGTGTCCTCAAGTCAAGAGGAGATCGAGAAAGAGCTCAAGCACATCGTCCTCAACCTGTTGACCACATCTCCCTCCTCTTAAGCTGTTCCAGCCTTGTGAAGCAGGAAAAACCGTTGCACTATTGGTTCTCCCCGGTCGGTTTCTCCAGCACCACTAGATCACCTTGTGTTCTAGGAGGGCCTCTGGGCTACGTCCTCGGCGTCAAAAGCTTCACAAGCTTCTCCTTTTTCCCCTGATCCAAAGGTAAAACCTAACTCTAATCCATGCTAGATCTATCTTTCCACTCGGTTCTAGGGCCAAGTTCTTGCGTAGATCCTCTTATCTTTGCCTTATAGTGTTGTTGATTTAGTATATTTTGGATTAAGGCTCAGTTGAAAGGTGAATCAAGTACCACAGCTCTGTCACTACAGAACGCAGAATTTCCGCATTCTTTCGCAGAAGTTCTGCATTCTACAGAGACTGTCGCTATGTCCTCGATTCAAAGTTCAACTGAGTCCTTATCTAAGTGTTGCTATTTCACATTGCACTAGTTCCTTATCTTCGCTATCTTTATCTCTAGATGGAGCTTGGCAGTTCACAGAGGAAGGATAAGAGGGCAGTGCCGTATGATGACTTTGAGGTAGAGGAAGCATTCCATCTGGCCAGCGAGTCTGTTGCAAGGCATCAGTCCAGTGCCAAGAAGGCAACTCCAAAGAGGGGCAGAGGGTCAGCAGGACCTATCAGTGGAAGAGGCAGCCGCGCTGCTGCAAACCCTGTGAAGAATGATGGAGGGACTGAAGGGAAGATCATCCCACTAGAGTTGGAGTCTCCAACTAGGCTTTGAGACATTGACAGCTCCTACATCAGATCCTTCAAAGGTATCCCCCTAAAGCAAGCTCCCACCAAGTATGATCACACATATCACATAGACCATGTCACCTATGATGGTTTGGGAGTACAAGTCAAGATTGCTAGAGAGGAGAACCCCTATCTGTATCCTAGATGTGTTGCCATAGATTACAGGTTCTGGTCACCCTTTCACTATGATTTCTACAACACTGTCATTAGAAACAAAAACAAGATTATGGTGATGAAATGGGTTGACTGGGGCATCTTCAGAGGAAAAGGACCCCTGAGTCAAAGGAGTTACTAAGGATAGTAGATGAGCATGATTTGAGGGACATCATGGGCTTGAATTATGATTGGAACACTGAGATCATCAATCAGTTTCATGCCACTTTTCATTATGAAGCCAAGCATGACACCATCCATTGGATGACTGAGGGTGTGCACTATAAGGTGGATTTCACCACCTTTGCTAGGCTATTGGGGTTTGGAGAAGATGACAGGAAGGCTGATAACATCTATTTTGAGAACAAGCTGAAGGGAAAGAAGTGCCTGAACTGTTCGAGTATGAGGAGTTAGCTAGCAGCAAGACCATAGGGCTGAAACCTGTATACTACGCCGTTAACAATCTGTTTAGCGAAACTATCAATCCCAAGGGCGACAGTGATGCCACATCCCTCCGCAAGTATGCTGTGAATCTGCAGAAGAGGATGTTACCTACTGGAAAGCTCTTCTATGTGAGCAACTACATCTGATATGAACTTTGTGATACTCTGGATGATGCTAGGAACAACTTCCCTTATGCTCCATATGTCATGTATGTGATTGAGATGGTTAGCGGCTTGCGGTTTCCTAAGGATTCCGCTCACAATTCCTATCAGCTTACATCTTGGGGTCATAAGCAAAAGGTGAGTGTGCTCAAGTCTATCCATGAAAAATCTGCTAAGGGAACTCACTCTTCAGAGCCTGGTCCTAGCAAAGATCCAAAGAAAGAAGGCAAGAAGCTGAGAGCTATGATCAGGGATACCTTTGCTGTGTGTAGGTACATAGCAAGTCAGGTCTTTGAGGTAAGGAAGGATGTCAATCAGCTCATGTTCAAGGCCAACATTGCTGCTCCAACTCCCATTCCTCCTCCAACCTTCTTTGTAGACACATCTAGTGAGGAAGAACAGGCAAGAGATGTACCTAATGATGATTAGCCACTCAGTGCCAGGCTTCACCGCAAGGGACCCAACATTGCAGCCAGGAGGAAGAAAATCAGCTCCAAGATTCCGCTGAAGACGCCCATAGAAGTTGAGTCTGACCTTGACACAAAAGAAGATGAAGAGGTTGCTGCTGCTGCCACTCCTCAAGCCACCAGGGCTGGATCTGACTTCGAGACCGATTGGAGCCAGGAGGAGTGAAGAAGGTGCACAGGTTCAAAAGCTACTTCCTCTCTTTCTTCTTCCTTTCCTTTTTGCTATCTGTTGACAAAGGGGGAGAATGAAGAAAGATTGAGATGCATTTTGTTGAAGAATCTGATCTTTTGTGAGATGTGAGAGTGCAGTTTCCTCCTTGAACTGTATCTCTGAAACTATGGTATGTAAATATTTGGGCTTTGCCTCCGTTGGCAAGCCATGATGGTTGGTTGTGGACAAAAATTTGTGGGATCCAAAACTTTAAAACTGTGTGATGTGATGTAATAGGACTAGATGAGCTTGCCTTGCTTATTTCTTAATCTAGATCCTGTTATTTGCTGGTATTTGATAGTATCTAATTACCTGTGATGATTGTTGGAGCTGCTATATTCTAGAACGCAGAGGTTCTACAAATTTTTGCAGAAGTTCTGTGGTCTGGACACAATTTGACTCTCTGGTCGATTCTATCAGTCATATGCATCACGGCTTGTATGTTACATAGTTCTTTTGCACCCAATGATGAAATGCATACAATGTATCTTGCTTCACTTGCCCACAATATATGCAAACATGTCTTATGTACATCTATTCTCTACTCATAATGAGAGATGCATATATTAAGGGGGAGAATTATATATATTCCATCAAAAGCTCAATCCTTGCAATTAAATGTAAGCTTTAATTGGGTTGTCAACATCTACCAAAAAGGGGGAGATTGTAAGTGCAATCAAGCCCAAAGTGGGTTTTTGTGATGTTGACCACACAATTAAAGTACCAATAAGCTTTTAAGTGTGAGCTGCAGGTTAATCATTCATCAAGAATGCAAAAGTGTTAAAGGTGACCCCTCAATTAAAAGGAAGGCTTCCCTCGGTTCAAATGAAGGTTTAAATTCATTTTATGTTTTGAAATTGAGTATAGGACAAGCCGTACTATCAAGGGGGGTTCTAATAGTGGTTTTGGTATAACCAAGTGCATAAAAACCATATCCATCAATCCTAAACTCATCCACAAAAGCTCTGTCAGCCTGCTGTTGTTTCTCTGCAGAATGCAGAAGTTCTGCATATTTTCGCAGAAGTTCTGCGTTTCTCTATGTCAGGCTGTCGGTTATGTAGAACGCCGATGTTCTACATATTTTTGCAGAAGTTCTGCATTTTGGAATAGAGTCGTTACAGTCCAGATCTGAGGGTGTATTTAATCCTCTTCTTCCCCAACGGTCTCCTGTTCCTCCCCTACCCAAATAGTGACTCCATGCTTCTCTCTCACCCAAGCATTGACTCCCACCAACTTGAATCCAAATCCAACCCTTGCATTCATGTTGAGAGTGATTCCTAGTGAGAAAAGCAAAAAGAAATCCCTGACTTGTGTTCTTGTGCACTTGGTGAAACCCTAGCTCTTTTGGTGGATCTATTACTCTTGGAGCCTTGTCCTAGACGGCTAGAGGTTGCTTGGAAGCTCTCCAATCTTCGTGTGGAAGCTCCAAGAAGTTTGTATTGCCCTCTTCATGATAGTGAAACCCTCCACCTATTACTTTGGTGATAGGTGTGAGAGAGGAGTGGATTGAGATAGATCCCAAAGCCTTTGTGGCTTAGCTCAACAATATGGATGTAGGCCAAACTTTGTGGTGAGCTGAACCACGGGATAAATCTTACCTCTTGTGCTTTAAATTCCTTATGCATTGTTATTTCGGTTTGCCTTGCTATAGCTTGCTTATCTAGGGTTTGGCTTCGATCTACTTGTTGGTCAGCTTGGTAAAGGATCTTAGTGGTTATACCTTTATTTTACCTCCTAACTAACATCTCTTGTGCACCAGATCTATTTACCCTTTGTTATCCGTAGCTGTTCTTGTGCAGGCTACAGAACGCAGAAGTTCTGCGAATAAACGCAGAAGTTCTGCGATCTAGCAGTAAATAGTAGAAAAAGTTTAAACTTATTTTGCAGGCCTATTCACTCCCATCTAGGCCACTTGCATTGATCCTTTCACGGATTTGATCCAGCATCCTCCTGTTACCCATCCGCTCCAATGTGCCGGAGTATTGGCTTGTGAAGTAGGTGCATAGCTCATCCCATGAGTCGATGGAGTTCTTCGGGAGTCCTGCTAGCTAGCTTCTGCACCCCTTCGCGAGCATGTTTGGCAGATAGTTTACCATCACGTCGGAGTTGCCTCCTACGGCCTTGACCGCGGTGGAGTAGATCTGCAACCACTGGACGGGGTCTGAAGTCCTGTTGTATTTTTCCATATCGGACAGCTTAAACCCACGGGGCTAGGTCACCTTCCGCAGTCGTGCCATGAGGGAGAGAAAACCATTATAGGAGGTTGTTCCCTCTCGACCTTTGTGGCGGCCGGCGGTGGACTTCCCGTAGGAGTTGTAGCTTTCCTCGGAGTACGTATAGTCATCCGAGTAGTATCCTCGTACCTGTTGACAGTTGTTCAGTACTACTTTCAGCCATCAATATTCTCACATAAATGGAGGCATATGCATTATTTACTTGCATTTTGGTTTGAATAATGTAGTTCCACGTGTCCTTGGAGATTATTCGTATGTAGGTGAAATAAGCATAAAAAGAGATGGAAACCCACCTTCTATTGAAGAACCATGCCAACTCAGCTGAGGAGGTGGCTACCACCAAGGAAACACATGGCAATCCACGTCACTGATCCAAGGGAGGCATTCACCGACAAATCAGAGGGCGACACATGGACGTCACATGGATCAAAGGGCGCACCTAGGATTCCAAAACAAGCCATGCACCGGGGAAAGCTCAAAGGGCCCACCTGCAAGCCACCACGAGGAAGCACACCAGGTGGGGCTGCCCTAGATGGTCGGCCGATCCTAGGATCGGCCGAATGGACGTAGTGGCGCCCCATTGTGGCCCTCCACGTGGTGGTTGCTCATTGGTCACTTGCTGCATCCCCGGGTGTTTTGAGGCCATTTGGTGCTCCGAGCAAGCCTGGTCCTTGCCTATAAATAGAAGGGGAGGGGCTCCCATTTCTCACACACCACTCTCTCATTCTCCTCTCACTTTTAGTTTCCAAGACTAGGGGGTAGGCTAGAGTAGCTCTTATTCAGGTTCCAAGTCTACTTTGGAGTCTAGGTGTGAGTTCTCTTATATCTTTATTTCTTTGTATGACTTTGATCTACTTCAGTTATTCAGCTATTTCATATAAAGTTGTGGTAGATCATATGATTGATATGTTCTTGAGTTCATCTCTTGTTCATCATTTAGAGGCTCGTGTTCTTCGTGAACACTACCTTTAGATACACTTGAAGTTTGATTTACTCATTCCTTGTGTGTTTGTTCATAAGTTAGAGGCTCGTGTTCTTCACGAACACGACCCTTTGATCTTGTTGAGTAGACATAAGAGAGTTCGTATCCGTTCGTATGTCTAGCCCTAGTTTGATCTTGTTAGATGGCATGTTAGTGTTGCATGAAGTTTGTGTTCAAGCTATGGTACTCGGTCTAAGTTGACCAATCTTCTGGTGGCTTTCACCCTAGGTCACAACAGCCCGGGCCGGGTGAAGTCTAGCAGCAACACAGGCATGGTGCCTGGGTTGTGTGGCTACATTAGTTATGAGCATGCCCCCTATAACGATTGAGGTAGGCCGCAGTGGTGACAGCTGTTGGACCCTTTGAAACCCTCTGTGCTGGGGTATTGTTGTAGGAGTCTAAAGTATAGTTTCGCAGAGTGCTGGTCGTCGTGGGCTATCTCCCCGTTTGTACCTGGGTGCTGAACCTTTCCCTTTCATGCAATGCTTCATGCTTATCTCTTGTATCTTCTAGCTTTGTATGTTTAGTACATTAGAACCTAGAGCTAACTCATATGTTCCCCCTAAGCCGTATTGTACTAGGGTAGAGGTAGATCTGAGTGTGCGTCACACTACCCTATCATATCTTTTATCTTACCCCAGTCTTTGAGTTGTTGTTTTCTATATCTATCTCTTGGTTTATATTTAGTGCAAAATCATAAGTCTTGATAGCCGCCATTGCCTTCTGTGGATACGATACCCTCGGAATATTCTCCTTCCTTAGGGAAATGCTACAATGGTTTATCTGTGCGCTTGCGGATTCGTTCATGATCGTTTAGATTTATCTTTGGCAAGTCTTGATGTTCACGGTAACTCGGCATCGTTAGTAGTGATGTTAAGAAAGGCCAACAAGCATTTCTAGCGCTGTCACTAAGGATGGATTCTAAATCTGTTCTTAAGTGATCACGCTAAGAAATGCCAACAAGTATTTCTTGTGCCGTTGCCGGGGAAGGCACAGGATTATCATGACTATGCTTTGCATCTGTTTATAAATCATGAGTAGGTTAGAGAAACTCTAATGTAGGCTAACCTTGATTGTCTTCTTTTATCTTTGGATGATGAAGTCAGGTAGTGTATGACTGGTTTCTTCTTACCGGAGAATTTCACTGAAGATCCCGAGTCACTAGTGAGGAGAGCTCGAATTCATTTCTACTCACCTTGTCGTACTTGTCCGGAAGCCGAACCAGCTTCCTTTGTACCATCCACGTCAAACGCTATGGCCTAGAAGACGCTTCGTGAATACTCAGCTCCTTCTGCTGACTAGGTGCTGCAAGGCCCTGAGGTGGCAATGGGGACTGAAAATTTTGAGATCAAGACGGGTCTAATCACGATGGTACAGGCTAGCCCATTCTGTGGCAAGCCAAATGAGGATGCCAATGCCCATCTGTAGCAATTCCTAGAGGTATGCAACACTTTCATCATTAGGGGTGCAAATATGGATGCTGTTCATCTTCGACTGTTTCCATTTTCTCTCCTGGGGAAAGCCAAGCAATGGTTCTACGCGAATCATGATGCCATTAATACTTGGGATAAGTGTTCAGAGGCATTCCTCAAGAAGTTCTTCCCATTGGGTAAAACTAATGCTCTTCGTGGAAGAATTTCTGGTTTTCAGCAAGCAGCAAGTGAATCCACTCCAGAGGCTTGGGAAAAGCTTCAGGAGTACGTCCTGACCTGTCCTCACCATGGGATGGAGGATTGGCTTATTCTTCAAATCTTCTATAATGGGTTGACTCCGACAACCCGAGGCCATATTGATGCTGCTGCTTAGGGAGCATTCGTCTCACTCACTGTTGACAATGCTAAATTACTCATTGAGAAGATGGTATCCAACCAAGGGTGGAGTGATGAAAGACTCCAACCACATCCGAGGGGTACTCATATTGTCAAGGAAGCAGATATGATTACTGCCAAGCTGGACCTTCTTATGAAGAGACTGGATGATTACACCAGCGAGAAGGCTGCCATGGCCACCACTTCTTTGTCTATGGATTCTCATATGACTTGTGAGGTCTATGGCAACACTGGGCATTCGGGAAACTACTGTCCTGAGACTCAGGAGGAAGTGATGTACATAAACGGCAATAACAATGGTTATCGTCCACATCAACAAGGAGACCAAACGTGGAATCAACAGCGCCCTAATTATCAAGGAGGTAACCAAGGTAACACGTACAACTCTAAACAACCCTCCTTGAGAGATCTTGTTTTCGGGCAGGCTAAAATCAATGAAGGTGTTAATAAGAAGCTAGCTGCCCTTGATAAAACCTTGGAAAGTCTCAACGTTAAGCTTGAAAGTTTTTCTTCTGCTCAAAAGAGCCAGCTAAGTTTTAACAAAATGTTAGAAACTCAGTTAGATCAGTTAGCTGCTTTGGTTTCGTTTGCTGATAACAGGAGGATCCCAGGGCAACCCGTATCCTCTTGTGAAAATGTTAGTGTAGTGTCGACTAGGTGGGGTAAGCCACCTAGGAAGACGTATGCTCCTAACTATGCAGGAAAGCCCACACAACAAGTTCTAGATCCATGGGAGGAATCTGTTGACGCAAAAAACGGAATAAATTTCTTCAACAGCAACACGTAATGTATCCCCAAGATGTAACAAGGCGTGCCAGCCGACCTGACCTGTTGATCAGCACGGAAACATAGGAAATGTTAGATGAGGGTTAGATCGGCTAGAGAACCGATGTGGGTCTTTCAACAAGTAATAGCCTGATCAGCCGATACAACTGTGGAGCAAATCGGCTAGCTGGAGCAGCCAAAGTGCAAGTATAACCAAAACCGCTAGATCAGCCGATTTGATAACGTAGGCAAAGCGTAAGCAAAAGTAGAGCAAACTAAGCGCTACGAGACAACACTCGAAACCAATCTGAATCGGCTATATCGTAGTGAAACAACGCAGGAACGAGATTAGCCGATACGATGTGATTACGAGCTGGGTAAATTGGTGATAAAAGCTAAATAAACAAAAAAACATGCAAACCTAGCTGATATCGATAAGTTGTGAATAAAACTTATACGAAACCACAGCGATGAGCCCGGAGGTTAAAGCCCAATTGTTATTCGATAAAACGGTACTTACAAGCTTGCCGGAGGTCGATCGATGCAGCCCGATGAGCTAGAAGAACGACATTTGAAGAAACAAGAAAACAAGAAGAAGTAAAAAAGGGGTGGCGAAGTCGCCGACTTGAATAAGTAAAGGTTTTGTTGATATTGGTGTGTACAATCATTCTCTGACCACGCAGGGTCGCTATTTATGTCCTGAGGACAACCTGACTCCTAGTCGATGACGACAAAGTTTTCTTGAATCTAAAAAATAAAACTACCAAAAACTTAACGATTCTCAAAAGGAATCAGACTCTCTAAACTGATTTTTGACTCGATGTCAATTTGATTGTTGATCCGCCTCCGTCTTCTTTCCTCTGGCGCATTCTTCTTCTACCACGTTTCTCTTTCACCAATCGGCCGATCCTAGATCGGCTGGTTGCTTTTTTCCTTCCTTCGTCGGCTTTGAAGTCTTCCCAACGTCTCTTCAGCTATTCTTTGACACGTGTCAAAAAACGGTGTCAACACATGCCCCCCAGTTTCAGAGTAAATTTCTTTTTGCTCTGAAATTCTCTTCTTCGATTTTTCCTTCTTGCACATGGGGATTACTTTTTTTTCTGCTCTTGCCTTGAATGTTTTGGATCTTGCTTTGTTGATGCCTGATTTGACCATGTGATTCTGACTTGCTTCTTACTTTATAACTTCACCCTTTTGTCCATACACTCTTTCATGGGCTTTTCTCAGTGCTATCCTCAATGCATCCGAAGATCATATCAATTCTCACTAGTCATGGGAGGCATATCTTTTTGCAAATGCCCGTTACTGTCCTTTGATGAACTTCTGTTAATCAGAGCTCTACATCTGGATGATACTATGAAGGTTGTACTTGCTTTCAGTGCTGTTGAAGGGCAATCATCCTTGGTATATGCTCTGCAGTTTGTCGACGTATAGAACCCCAACCTAATTTTGTCGGTGCTAGCCCTATTTCTGAGTCAATGTTGGCTTTTCAGAAACCAAATTATCAATCAGGCATCTGTCTCTCCTTTCTTGTGAATCAGCTATTGCTTCTGATTACTTTCACTAGTTTTTTCAATTGCGAGGATGTAGAAAGGATTCTGACGATCATCAATCGTTCATGGTGCTATCAATGAACTCCAGTGTTTATTGCGTTCAGACGCCTGGATAACCATCTTTCTTCTGATAATTTTTACTGTCCATCTCGTGATTCTTCTGAATTGTGGCGGATGTATAATTCCCATTTATCCTTGAATGCCACCAATCTTTTAATGTCAACATGTGACTCTGAACTGTCTTTTCCATATATCTTTCCTATAAAACTCGACTTATAGCCCAATGGTTCTTCACCGGTTTCCTCTTCATAGACTCCTTTCTTCTTTTAGCCGAAAGTCTCTGGATTGGCCTGTTGTCTTTAGGGATGGAGGCATCTTCCTCTTGGAGTGTCTACAGGAAGATTTAGAGCTTTGTTTACTGCAACAGACGTCCTCTTGAAATAGTTTTGCTTCATGTCGCTGCCAGTAATCTTGTTGATGTTTCCAACAACATTGCGGGACACTCCTTTTTGTCTTTCCCTCTTCTAGAGCTCAGAGTCTTTTCCTTTAACAGCTTTTGAGTGCCCCTCCCTTTTTTGGGGAAATGTATCACTGAGATCAACGTCGACCCCTGGAAACTAAGCCATTCACAGAAAAATTGTTTCCATTTTGACCGGATCCGGCATCTTTTCGATTCCTTCTTATCTTCTCTGACCTCTATTCCCTCTGGTTTGGGCTATAAATAGCATTCGAATGTACATCAGTTCTTCAGATTTTTCCATTATGATGCATAGACTAGATCTGATAGGGCGCAGGCTTCTGCTCTTTGATCTTTCCTTTCTCTTCTTCCTTTCTCACCATGGCTAGGAGAATTCTTGTGAAGTAGTGTAGTGTTACCTCGCCTTCTTCGACTCTTCTTGCGAAGCCAGGAGGTACAATAGCTAGAAGAATCCTTGTGAAAAGCTTGGGTTCAACAGCTGAAGGGAAGGAGCAAGGTAGAATATCCTGCTGCACCTGTATCAGAGGAAGAGCGCGCCGAGGGGACGACCACCTTGGTCATCAACTCGTGGAGCTCTTGGCGGAAGATCACAGAATCGGGCGAAGATCTTAGTCTTTCGTTTCCTCTTCGCAGTACCCCATCTCTCTCTGGTGTTCATCGATTCAATATCCTCATCATATGAGAGATAGGATAATTATCTTCTAAATTTTGTACTCCATCGCTCTTCCATGAAGATGTGAACATGATGTACTGAAATATGAGAGAAATATATATATATATATATACTCATATTTTTGTTCTAAGGGCGATTGTCACATCGGCCATTATCTGAATCATAGATCGACTATAAATGTTTGAACAAATTTTTTCACTAAAGGCGATAACTCAGTATCGGCTATATTCCGAAATCTAAATCGGCTAAGGAGCCAGAAGTAGTAATCGGCTAAGTAATTGATCCAAATTTAAAACCTTGTCTTGATCTTGACTAGCATCGGCCTAGTCTTCTTGAGGTTCAGTTCCCTCAATCGGCCGAGGTAGCTTCTTATTCCTTTTATATTTAGGAACCGATCATCTGGATCGGCTGAAGCTCGAAGTCAGACATCTTGAGGAAATCTGTCTCCCACACTTTCCCTGATATGCAAATAACTCTATCAAAATTCCAATTTGTATCGGCTGCTGCAATATGGAAGGAAGAATCGGCGTTGACTACTTCCACTGAGTCTCCAATCCATTGGATTACGCATTGATGCATGGTAGACGGAATGCAACAGTTGGCATGAATCCAATCTCTTCCCAGTAGTAAATTGTATGATCCCTTCCCCTTGATAACAAAAAAGGTAGTGGAAGGGTCTTGCTGCCGATTGTCAGATCCACACATACAGCACCCATTGCAGATGACGAGTTTCCTTCGAAGTCAAGTAGCATGATGTCAGTCTTGGTTAAGTTTTGCTCATTTTTTCCAAATCTTCGAAGCATTGAGTAGGGCATAAGGTTAACCGATGCACCACCATCTACCAGGAGCCTTGTGACTGGCTTTCTATTGACAAGCCCTTTGAGAAACAAAGCTTTCATATGTTGATGCTTTTCCTCATCTGGTTTCTCAATACTGGCCAGCATTGGATCCAAAGTTAACTGAGCTGATCCTAACTCCTCATCTGAATCTTCATCTGAGTTGTCTTCAAAAGTCATAAACTCCTTGGGTAGCATGAAGACCATGTTAATATCTGCTACTAGTTGACCTTCTCCCTTGTTATCAAATTTGGGTTTAGGTCGCCAGATTTGGGATCGAACCTTCTTCTTGTCAAGTGATTGCCTCTCAATTTCTTCTTGCTGTTCCAATTGTCGCAAGCGCTGGATCCTCCTCTTCTGAGACTTGGTTAAACCTTCTGGGCACCATTTAGGTTGATGAACTGTGTGTTGGCTTCTGTCCTCATATGTAGCATTACGCCTTTCTGGATTTCTTGCCAATAAGTCTTCATCAAGGATCCTACTGTCAGCCATCTCTTCTAGCCAATCAGAGTTTGTCCGATACTCTCTGATTTTGCCTCCTAGCCGATCATACACGCTGATACTGCCCCCCAGCCGATCATGCACTGGGATCCGTTGGTCATTAAATTCACAGCTTTTGTGCATTGCTGGCATATTTCCTCTATTGTCGAAGCAGGCCCTTTTGGAAGATTGTGCTTCAGAATAAAAACCATTGCACTCTGGACAATTATCCATTATTGGAAGCTTAATCCCTTCTTTCCAACAATATCTGAAGAACGGGCACCTCCAGTGATTTGAATTACGCCTCACCCATTCTTCTCCTTCTCTGATCCTCTGTTGATGGCATTGATACTTGTTCAGAAGAAATTGGGATTGAGTAACTTTGTTTGGCGCTCTTGGATTATTCTCGTCAAGCAGTCCTTTTCCTTTTACTTCTTCTGTTGTTATCTGAGCCTTAGGATCGATGACCGTTTTATTCTGAGCCGATTCAGATGTTAACACCTTTGTTTGTGAAGTTGATTCCACCACATTGGTAGGGAAAGGATGTTGATCAATCTTCATCGGCTTTCCTGACTTGGAAGGTGTCTCAAATTTAAGCTTCCCTTGATCTATCGTGTTTTGAATCTGTTGACGAAACACCTTTCATTCGTCAGTGTTATGGGATGTAACATTATGCCACTTGCAGTACTTGATCTTCTTAAGTTCTTCAACACTTGGGATAGAGTGATTCAGAGAGAGTTTAATCTGACCCTGTTGAAGAAGGAGATCAAATATCTTATCGGCTTTAGTTATATCAAAGCCGAATTTCTCAAGTTCCTTCTTGCTGAAAGGACACGCAATCGGCTTTCCGTTTGACACCCACTCAGCTAGATTAACCTCGGCCTCTTCTTCTGAATCGGAATTCTCCACATAAGATATTTTCTTCTGATAACTCCTTCGAGATTCATAAGGTCGAGAAGAACTTTCGTGGCCTAATCAGTGTACCAACAGGCTTATGCTTTCAAACTCCTGTGAAGCATATTTCTCTTTGATTGAAGGCAAAAGTCCTTGGAAAGCCAATTCTGCTAGTTGCTTATCAGTCAGAGATAGGCTGAAGCACTTGTTCCTCATTTCTCTGAATCTCTGAACGAAATTTATCACTGACTCATCGTTCCTCTGCTTCAAGCTGGCCAGATCAGTAATCTTCATTTCATGTATTCCACAGAAGAAATAACCATGGAACTTCTTCTCCAGATCTTCCCAACTTTGAATAGAATCAGCCGGTAGCGATGTAAACCAGGCAAAGGCTGGCCCTGACAGAGAGGATGAGAATAATCGAACCCTTAATGCTTCATTTGATCCTGCATCTCCACACTGAATAACGAATCGGCTGATATGTTCGATAGTGGAGGTGTCATCTTGACCAGTAAACTTGGTGAAATCGGGCACTTTATATCTCTGAGGGAATGGAATCTGATCGAAATAAGCAGGGTATGGTGTTTGATACATGTTGGTCTGCTGCTTTGGTTTCAACCCAAACTGCTTTTGTATCAAATCTGTAATCTCAGCCATAAATTTCTTATTCTGATCACTCGGCTGATTACCTGCCGAAGGACTTGGCTGATTTTGCATAATTCCACCCGTTCCTAGCTGTTCATACATAATTGGCTGAGAAGCCAAAGGTGTCTGAAAAACCGTATATTGAGGAATCCCAGTTGAATGAGATGTTCTTTGCTGAGTTCCTTGTTGTTCTGGCAACTGATATGGCGAATTCACAAGTTGAGCCATTTGATCCCATAATGCTTCTTGATACATGGCATTGTTATATTGCTCTTGTAAATTCGCAGCATAGGTTCTAACTGCATAAGCTTGATCAGCTGGGCTAATCTTTTCTGGTGTCAATGGATGACTTATGATAGGTTGACCAGCCACTGCCCCACTAGTAGTTACTTGTGTTGGAGTTTTCAGCATGCTAGAATTTTCTTGAGCCGATTGAATAGGCTTGACCATGTGCATATGTAACGACTGAATATCATAATGTTGTGCTTTGAGAGTTTTTGGTTCAATGAAAGCGAATGTGATTCCTTTGTCATGCTGCACTGCAGTTCCAACTAGATCTCCAAACTTCGCAGCATATGGACCAGTAGGAGTTTCTTCCACTTTTTGAGTTGTCTCTGTTGCAATACCTTTCCCATTTGTGTCTTTTTCTGAAGAAGATATCAGTGCATCAGGGATAACAGGTGCATTACTCAGAGAACCTGAAGGATCAACAATTTCAGTCATAGTTGCTGACAGAATTGGTGTTGTATGAGAAACACCATCTGAAGTAGACTGTCCCGGATGAAAAGCTAATTTTTCATGACTAAATCTCATGGCAACAACGGTTGGAATTGTTGTACCAGGTTGATAATAAACTGGTCCTTTGTATCCACTTGCGAGTTCGTCTCTGAGCACTTCTCTCACAGAATTTTGTACTATGCTGTTGAAGACAAATGAATGATCAATCAGAGATCCATGCATAGCCTTTTTCATCATATCTTGCAGCTTCACAGGGTTGGCTTGTATTATCAACTCATGAGGTCTTGGAAGAGGAATTTTCTTAATAGCCCCTTGCTTGGTTAAGCCAAAACTGCCCATTAATAGTTGACCGTATTCTGCCATGCGCTCATCGAACTCAGCTTTGTCTTCTTCATGAAGTTGATCTAACGTGATAGCTTGGGTCTTGTCTGCACTAGCTTCTTTAGGAAGTTTTGGTCCTGACATTGTTGACTGATTCTACTGGTCCCACCGGGCATGCCAAGATGTGTTGACGTAAAAAACGGAATAAAGTTCTTCAACAACAACACGTAACGGATCCCCGGGATGTAACCAGGCGTGCCAGCCGACCTGACCTGTTGATCGGCACGGGAAGATAGGAAACGTTAGATGCGGGTTAGATTGCTAGAGAACCGATGTTGGTGTTCAACAAGTAACAGCCCGATCAGCCGATACAACTGTGGAGCGAATCGGTTGCTGGAGTAGCCGAAGTGCAAGTATAACCAAAACGGCTAGATCAGCTGATTTGATGATGTCGGCAAAGCGCAAGCAAAAGTAGAGCAAACTAAGCGCTACGAGACAACACTCGAAACCAAACTAAATCGGCTGTATCGTAGTGAAACAACACAGGAACAAGATTAGCCGATACGACGTGATTACGAGCTGGATAAATTGGTGATAAAAGCTAAATAAACAAGAAAAACTTGCAAACCTAACTGATATCGGTAAGTTGTGAATAAAACTTAGACGAAACCACAGCGATGCGCCCGGAGGTTAAAGCCCAGTTGTTATTCTATAAAACGGTACTTACAAGCTTGCCAGAGGTCGATCGATGCAGCCTGACGAGCTAGAAGAAAAACGTTTGAAGAAACAAGAAAATAAGAAGAAGTAAAAAGGGGTGGCGAAGTTGCCGACTTGAATAAGTAAAGGTTTTGTTGACATTGGTGTGTACAATCCTTCTCTGACCACGCAGGGTCGCTATTTATGTCCTGAGGACAACCTGACTCCTAGTCGATGACGACAAAGTTTACTTGAATCTAAAGAAATAAAACTACCAAAAACTTAACGATTCTCAAAAGGAATCATACTCTCTAAACTGATTTTTGACCCGATGTCAATTTGATTGTTGACCCGCCTCCGTCTTCTTTCCTCTGGCGCATCCTTCTTCTACCACGTTTCTCTTTCAGCAATCGGCCGAATCTAGATCGGCTGGTTGCTTTTTTCCTTCCGTCGTCGGCTTTGAAGTCTTCCCGACGTCTCTTCGGCTATTCTTTGACACGTGCCAAAAACGATGTGAACAGAATCAGCAGTTGTGCACAGAAGAGATCTCGGCTATCCAGCTATCACGTGCACCATTTATTACAAAACGATCAAGTATGCCCTTTGTGACCTTGGTGCATGTGTCAACCTCATGTCCAAGGCCATGTTCGAGGAATTAGGATATCCAGCTCTCTCTCCAACAGCACAAACTATCCAACTCGCGGACTCAACAATACGATCCAGAAGGAATTGTTGAGAGCTTATTGGTCAAGGTCAAGAACTCCTACGTCTTCGCGGATTTCGTGGTCCTTGATATGGATGACGAGGGGGGAATGCCGCTCATCCTTGGGCGACCATTTCTCAGTGATTTCCGAGCAAGAATCAATGTAGGGGCCGGAGTAATTCGTTTTCGCATTGGGAAGAGGAACTTGGTATTCAGGTTTCAAGATAAAGAAGAGTAATGCTATTTAGTGCAAGATAGTGTTGAGCAGCTTGCGGGAAGGACGAAGCCTTCAGTCTCGAAGAAGAAATCTCCGTCTGAAGGACCAAATAGGCGACCAGAGATGGGGGGGAGTGAATGGGAGCCGATAAAAAGTTTTCCCGAAGGTCGAACTCAGCCTATACCCCGATTGCCACTCCGAGTACTCGCACACACGAGAGAAGCTCTAGACTAGGCACACACAAACCCACAAGTCCTAGAGACAAGCCTTGAATCAAACTGCAGAAGCACAAGACAAGAATCAAAGCACTTGGCTAATTCTGCAAGAGCCAGCGCGGACTGTCCGTGCAGTACGGGCAGACCGTCCGCAGTGGTATGGCGGACTGTCCGCATGGACTGCTCGGACTGTCTGGAAAACGCAACAGAACCACCAGAGACGCACTGGTTCAGACTGTCCGAAGAGACCACGCGGACTGTCCGCCAGTGTCGCGGACCGTCCGTTTAGGTCTTGTGGACCGTCCGGCAAACTCGCTGGAAACCCCAGACAAACTCAGCTCCACCCCAGACAAAATCTTGGCCACACGGACCGTCCGTGAAGGACTCGCGGACTATCCGCAAACCGCTTGCCACAAAACTCTAGAGGCGAAATGGATCGAAACACAGACGCACACGAACACGTGACAAACAGTGACAAACACAAGTCCTGCGGACTGTCCGCCACAACCACGCGGACTGTCCGCGGCTCACGAACAGAGAAGGAACAGCCCGACCCCGCGAAGTCAACCCTCCAAATCCATCACCTGATCTCCCAAATGACTAGAGCTCTTGTGACAAGACTTGGGGAGATGTGAAGCCTCACTAGATGAAGCTATGCCCCAAAAATCTCGACCTCTAACTCCCTAAATCACCAGGAATCGCGGATCACACGAACCACCACCAAGAACTCAGCCTCCGACCAAAAACTCACGAATCGAAGGTGTTTCTCGACGTTTGAGGGGTCAAGATCACACACAAAGATGCACAAGGCATCCACCCATGATCCCCTCAACGAAATCCGAGAAGAAACATTCTTAAATCCACGAATCGAGCAAAGAATGAAACTCCCCAAAAATAGGCCCGAAAATGACATGAAAATCACAAAGAGCTAGGACATCACCGCAACGCCGAATGCTTCCATACATCCAGAGGTCAGAGTCTATACAAGAATCTAGCCTAAAGAATATAGAGGAAAAGAAGCAGCCCAGAGAAATCTACCGGGGGAGGAAACCCTAGAGTCCAAGTGAGAGAGATGCATCCACCTCTTCGCTATTTATACGAAGTCCACCGGAGGGAGGTAAATGACCACGCTACCCCAACAACTCAAATAGAAGATACACACCCCTCAGGGGCAATATGGTCCAGTCTTCATCGAGCGGACAAGCTTCCACCGCGGCTTTGCTTCGCATCGACACAAACCCCGCGATCACGCCACGTGCCCCCCGCCTCGAAGCTTCCCGACGCTCCAGGATCACCGTCTCCGTCGCATCGGGCCTCCGGACTTGGTTTTGAGGCCCGAACCAAGAAACCGTCCACCGATGGTTTTGTGGGCAAACCAACAAACCCCGCGTGCAAGCTTCGGCCTTGATCCGCTACCTTGCACCGGCCCATGTTCACGACTTCAGCCCGCTAGTCTTGCACCGTACGGCTCGCACTTGACCCCATCGGCCACCGGGTCCATCGAACCAAGCCTACTTGCCTCTCCATCACTCGGAGGCCACCACGGCTAAGGCCTTTCGCGCTTGTTCTTCACCTGCACCTGCACCAGTCAAGCCGCAACCTGCACCTGCAATACTTAGCCAAGAATCAGTCCACACCACGTTGTCAATCACTCATCACACCAGGAAGCGACCATCCACCGGTCCTCGAACCACACCTGGCTCTCAATCTCCCCCTTGATGAGTGCATTGACAACACACACGTTTTGGTAACCAGGAGAAAAGGAAAAGAAAAGAAACGACTAAAAGGAACTCCAACAAGCGATCGAAAGCCAAAGAAAAGGCAAAGAGCAAGATCACCTGAAGAAGACAAGTCTCGGACCCCTTAGGCAAGGGCAACGGCTCGACACATCCGAGACAAAACATGCTCAAGCAAAGAGCACAAACCATCAAACCAAAGCTCGAAAACCACAAAGAGCTCCCCCTACACACATGCAAGCTCCCCCTGGACAAATGCATGCGAACCACTTCACGAAACAGAGCAGCTGCAACAGCTCAGCTCTGACCGGTCAGACCGGTCGACACCACCTGTCAGACCGGTGCGCAACATGTGAACAGGACCAGCACTCTGACCGGTCAGACCGGTGACCTCAACCGGTCAGACCGGTGCACAACAGAGCCCAGAAATGGCTCGAAACCACCTGAAAACCTTCCGAATGCATTCAGTAGGCCAAAACATGCTCAAACTTCTCCCCCTTGTTGACAATGCATGAATCAAGCCAAAAATGCAAAAAATGCAACCTAGAGCTTCTCAAATAGACAAAATTCAACATAGGATGCTACACATGTCCAAACGAGCAAGTTAGATACTCTATAGCTTCGTAATGACATAAACTTCTTGATCACCAAGTTTCACAACCATTGGGCGAAGCTAAGATAGAATTTAGCAATTTTGCGAAAAATCACCCTCTCATGAGCAAAGTCCTAAACATGAGCAAAACCTGTCAAAATGGCAAAGCCACACAAACTTCATGCTAGGACAACCATTCTAAGCATAAGACCATCATAAACACTCACAAGCACCTCATGTCATGTCAAAGCCACCGAGCCATGTGCCTACTTCTATATATGAGACTTCTCATTGGTAGGCATCATGCAACGATTTAGCACCCAAAGCAACTTAAAATTAGCACATATGACATGGGAGCACATTTTTCAAGCAATTTACATTTCATTTTCAGATTTATAATTGGTACATGAAATGTCTTTGTGACAAAAAGGAACTTATGCCCCTCCACAAGATGAAGCATGGGGGCTAAACATTCATGATGGCAAATGAGCCTTTGGCCCCCATATGATCAAAATAAGCTATCCAACCACAAATTAAGCATAGCCAAGCCACAACAACATGTCAAGATCATGTAAAGGCATTTACTCACAAGAGAGCATACATATGAAATTTTCAAAAAACATAGCCATCGACCATGGATACAAACCAAGATTATCAAGAGCTAAGCCAACCTAACCATAGCTTACCAAATTAGCTCACAAAGACATATATATCATTCCATGGTGAACAATGTATATAGGAGAAGCCTTTCCTAAACAATGCATATGATACAAAATGCATGCAACCTAAGATACAAAGATGCCTATACATCATGTTACATATGCCATGCCAAATGCAAGAAATGCACAAAGGAAAGCTATACATATGCTACAAAGGAGCTCCCACACGCCAACTCAAGAAATCAAACAAACACCAAGCTCGCCCCGCAAACGAGTGAAAGTTGCTTGATCTAGGGGTTTGGTGAAAATATCGGCTAGTTGGTCATGTGTGGGTACATGGATCAAAGCTATCTTTCCTTTCTCTACGTTGTCTCTCAGAAAATGATACCTCACTTCTATGTGCTTGGTTTTGGAATGGAGCACTGGGTTCTTTGCAACGCTTATGGCACTGGTGCTATCACATTGAAGTGGGACATGGGTATACTCCTCACCAAAGTCACTCATGGTGTATGTGATCCAAAGGAGCTGAGAGCAACAACTAGCTGCGGCCACATACTCTGCCTCGGTAGTGGATTGAGCAACACTCGACTGTTTGCGGGAAGACCAAGATACCAAAGAAGAACCCAAGAACTGGCAAGTCCCAGAAGTGGACTTCCTATCCAACCGACACCCGGCAAAGTCCGCGTCTGAAAATCCATGAAGCGCCAAAGAAGAAGACACAGAGTACCAAAGGCCGAAGTCGGGAGTGTGTCGCAAATACCTGAAAATGCACTTGACTACTTGCCGATGCGAAGTCCTCGGAGACGCTTGAAAACGAGCGCACAGACACACCGAGAATTGGATGTCCGGCCTCGTCGCCGTCAAGTAGAGGAGTGACCCGATTATGCTCCGGTACTCCTTCTGGTCCACGTGTTCACCTTCCTCGTCCGCATCAAGAGCTGTAGTCGTACTCATAGGCGTTGCCATAGCCTTGGAGTCCTCCATCTTGAACTTCCTCACAATGTCCTTGGTGTACTTAGCTTGGTGCACAAATGTTCCTTCCTTTGATTGCTTGATTTGTAGCCCGAGGAAGAACTGCAACTCGCCCATCATGCTCATCTCAAATTCCCTGCTCATGTCTTCTGCAAACCTTGCAACAAGAGAGTTAGACGAGCCACCAAAGACAATATCATCCACGTATACCTACACAATTAGGATATCTCTGCCCTGCCTGAGGAGAAACAAGGTCTGGTCGACCTTCCCCATCTCCAATCCTCTCTCAAACAGGAACCCCCTCAACCTACCATACCAAGCTCTAGGCGCCTGCTTCAACCCATACAGCGCCTTCCTCAACTTGTACACCCGGTGGGGGTACTTCTCACTCTCAAACCCCAGTGGTTGCCTCACAAACACCTCTTCCTCCAACACACCATTCAGGAAAGCACTCTTCACATCCATCTGGTACAACTTGAACCCTTTAGCCACGGAAAAGGCAAGAAGGATCCTGATCGCCTCCAAACGAGCTACAGGAGCGAAAGTCTCCTCGTAGTCGATCCCCTCTTTCTGACTGTACCCCTGAGCAACAAGTCTTGACTTGTTCCTCACCACTTCTCCTTTCTCTCCCTCTTTATTTTTCCACACCCATTTTGTCCCAATCGGCTTACACCCTGGAGGAGGGTCAACCAACACCCAAACTTGGTTCCTCTCAAAATTCTCCAACTCCTCATGCATCGAGTTAACCCAATTATGATTAGATAACGCGTGTCCAATGTCTTTGGGCTCAAAGGTGGCAACAAAAGCAGCATGAGCGAAATGAGAATTGTTCCGAACCCTCGACCGTGTAGTACGTTCATTCATGTCGCCGATGATTCTCGAAGTTGGGTGATCCACTTGCACTCGTCGGGGAGGTTCTCGCCTTGATGCTACCTCCCCCTCAACAGCAGCTTCGCCTTGATCTGGGTTTGTCGTTGTAGGTGTGGGACAGGGTCCATTCTCGATCGTCGTCGAAGTAGTAGGTACACGTTCAGCCGCGGGCACCACACCGCCATCTTCATCATCTCCATGTTCATGCTCCTCCTCCTGAAAAATCTCCTCGCCAAGTTCGTCGTCACCTGCACACTCAAAAACAAGCTGACTACGTGGCTGTGTCTCGTCGAAGGTTACCTCGCAAGTCTCCACGATTTGGTTAGTTTCAAGATTGAGCACACGAAATGCTCTAGAATGAGATGCATAACCAAAGAAAATGCCATCGACAGACCTAGCCTCGAACTTGTCCAACTTCTTCCCTTTCTTCAGAATGAAGCATTTACAACCAAAGACATGGAAGTGACTCACCTTGGGTGTGCGACCGTGCATCAACTCGTAACAGGTTTTCTTCTTATGAACCCTGAGGTAGATCCTGTTCGACACATGGCACGCGGTATTGACCGCCTCAGCCCAGAACCTTCTCGGAGTCCTATGCTCGTCGAGCATCGTCCGAGCCATCTCGCACAAGGTCCTGTTTTTCCTTTCCACCACGCAATTCTGGGGAGGCGTATACGGAGTCGAAAACTGATGTTCAAGACCCAAGTCATGGCAAAAGGTTTCGAAGCGAGAGTTTTTGAATTCCGAGCCATTGTCACTGCGGATCGCTCGTATGGCATCTCCGTGCCTCTCGTTTCTTAACCTCAAGACAAGATCTCGAACAAAACCAAACGTCTCCCCTTTCTCCTCAAGAAAGAACACCCACGCATACCGAGAGTAGTCGTCCACCACAACAAGGACATACCACTTCCCACCCGCAGATCGCACACGAGCTGGGCCAACAAGGTCCATATGGAGCAGCTCGCATGGACGCTCAGTCATCACATCGGTGAGAGGCGGGTGAGAAGAGGCTACCATCTTGGCATGCCTACACGGCGCACAGACCAACTCTTTCTCAAACCTCAACCGTGACAATCCTCGGACCAAATTGAGTTTACTCAAGCGAGACAAAAGGTCAAAGCTGAAGTGACCCAACTTCCTATGCCACTTCCACAACTCACTCGAAGAACCAGCCAAGAAGCAACGCTCCACACCAGAAGACTGAGAAAAATCAGCTCGGAACACTTGACCCTCGGGAACGACCATGCAAACAAGATCCCCCCGAGAATCTAAAATCCGAGAACCACCAGGCCGAAACAACACCTCAAAACCCTCATCCAACAACTGGGACACAGAAAGCAAATTGTATCCAAGCGATTGAACAAGGGCAACACGCCTGAGAGTGATCTTGTCACTTACCTTAATCTCACCTTCTGACAGCACACGCCCTCGCCCATTGTCCCCAAAGGTGATGTACTTCTTTGTCACCACCGGGACGAGACTTGAGAACCACCCCTTGTCTCTGGTCATATGCCTCGAGCAACCGGAGTCAATCAACCAAATGTTCTTCAAGTCTCCCACCTGAAATTCAAAAGTGAGCACGTGTGTGAACAAACGACTCAGCACTGGGGTTAGTACCAAAAGAGTAAAACCAGTGCCGAGCCATTTGCTCCAAAGTGGGGTTAGCACAAACCAAATCATCACGCCTATCAAAGCTACCACCACGGTAACCACCATGAGGGAACCAACCCTCTCTAGCTGGAGGAGGACGAAAGCCACGAAAGGGAAAACGTGGATCGTTCCTCCTCTCCATCTCAAAGCTACGACTCCTCCCACCCCCGTGTTGAGCACGAGGTGGAGAACGCCTAGCAAACTGACCACCTGCAAACTTTCCAGACCAACCACCAGAACCATGACCTCCAGAACCAAACCGAGCATCCTCACGAGCACGAAACCCGACTCGCTGTCTACCCAGACCTGCACCGGTCTGACCGGTGTAGTACACCGGTCTGACTGGTGTACCTCGGCCAGCAGCAGCACCTGCAGCCTTCCGGTCTCCCCAAGCCAGAACTGTCCTAACAATCGCCTTGGCCCTGGGCATCTGCATACGAGGCTCAGGTACACCATTAGAGGGGTGGTACCTGTCCTTGTTAGCCCACTCTCTAGCCATTCTCTCCTCATGCTTCCTCTTGAAGAAAAACTCATCCTTGTGACCATCTCTCCCACAATACCCACAATGGAACTTTATGGGCTGTGGCTTACTCTTAGGCTTGGGTTGGGGCTGCACACTCGGCTTCTCACCCTTCTTCTCTCCTTCCTCACCTCCCTTTGGGCTCACAAACTTCACCGGTTTCTGGAAATCATTCGTTGGGTGAGGGAATATGGGTGGATCTGGAGTAGTGTCAAGTTTGTTTCTGAGATGGTTAGGCTTGGGCTCAAACTTGTTCTTGTGTCTGTTTGGTGGTGGGATAGGAATCTCTCCAACTCTCTCAACTCCCTCACCACTGTTCTCTCCAAACTTGTCAGCCCCAAGTGCCTGACCATCATAGCGTTTGAAAGCCGCTATCATGATACCAAGCTGAGGCTCCTGACCCGACAACCAGCTCATACATTTTCTCAGCTCATCATTCTCATCCTGCAAGCGATCAACATAATGTGCAAGCTCCAAATTCTTAACGCATGCAATTCACAAGTAGAGCAAGAAGTGGGAATAGGCTCTTTCAACTTAGCCTCAAGCGAAACAATGTAAGCATGCAACTCATCAATCTTTCCATGCAAAACAGGGCAAGAAGTGCAAGCACCTAGCAAAGCAGGTCTAGACTTAAGCTCAGCCACTTCAACCCTAAGCATATCTAGTTCATCACAAGTAGAAGCATGCTTATCCTTAAGAGCAGTAAGATCAGCTAGGTACACCGAGCAATCACAGCAATCAATCTCATCAGAAACAACAGGAGAAGCCTTAAGCGAATCAATCTCAAGCTTAGCATCTAGGTTCTGGGTTTCTAGCTCAGCCACACAGTTCCTAGCATCTTCTAGTGAGGCCCTAAGTTCTTTCCTCATCTTCTTGGCCTCTCTAAGCATGTGATCGCGGTTATCAAGCAAGTCAACCAACTCATCATTCTCCTTGCGCAAAGAAGAGAGCTCATCACATACCTCATCCTCGGAGTCAGAGTCCGAGTCACTCTGGTGGCTCTTCTTGCTGCCGGAGCTACGGGCCATGCCGCAGAAGCCATCTCCCGCGAAGCAGCTCAACCCGCTCAAGTTCCTGGATGACTTCTTGTTCTTGCGCCGATCACCTTCATCTTCACTGCTACTCGAGCTCGAGGAAGAGTAGGCGGAGCTGGAGTTGACGTCGCTCGCTCCGACCATTGCTCGGGCCTTCCTGCCGCGGCCATCCTTCTTCCTCGACCGTCGCTCGTCCTTGTGCTTGTTCTTGTGCTTGTGATCGCACCTCGATCGGTACTTGCCATCCTTGCTCGATCGGTGCCTGTAGCCGTGCTTGTAGCCGTCCTTGTTCTCCGTCTTCTCCGGGCAGTCGGCGACGAAGTGTCCTGGCTTGCCGCACTGAAAGCACGTCCGTGCTGTCCTCCTCATGTTCACCCGGTTCTCGTGCAGCCTCTCGAACCGCCTGGTCAGCAACGCCAGCTCGTCCTCTCCAAGCACGTCGAACTCCTCGTCTGGCAAAGACATCAAAGAAGACAGAGAGTACATCCTGGAGGATGTGTTAGCATTAGACTTAGCTCCTTTGCCACCAACGAGAGCGAGACTATGAGAATCAGTCGGGCTCTCGATCTTGGCTGTCATACCACGGTCCAACTCAGCCGATTTGAGCTTCGAGAACAGCACGTTCACCGTCAAGGTGTCATACTTCTCGGACTCAACAATAGCCTCAAACTTCCCGTCCCATATGGTACAATCCAACGGGTGCAAGAGCTTCACGGCTCTATCATGATCATTGTATGGGAGGACGTCCACATTGGCTCTCAGGTTGTTCACAACGACCGTAAATCGCTGGAAAAGGGCATCGACGGACTCGCCGGGGAGATGAGTGAAGTTCTCGTACTCTCTCTGGTAAGTCGCGTACATCCGAGCCTGAACCTGAGCATTCCCAGCATGAGCATCCTTCAACTGCTCCCAAATCCTACAAGCTAAGTCCTCTGTCTGAACCCGATCGAATTCAGGCTGACACAGAGCACGAAACAAGTAGTCGACAGCCTTGTTGTTGGCTTCGAACATATCCCTCGATCCTGGAGCAAGGAAGTTCATCGGATGAACATAAGCTGTGTTCACCGTGACATCCCAAAGGATCTGACCCTTTCCGCGGAGGAACGCCGCCATCCGCCTTTGCCACATCTGGTAGTTCTTCCCATCGAAGTGCGGAGGACCCGAACCCCGCTCCTGGTACGCCATCTTTGGATCTTAGACTGGTAAGAGTCAATAAAGACCCGAACTGGCTCTGATACCAATTGAAGGACCGATTAGGCGAACCAGAGAGGGGGGGAGTGAATGGGAGCCGATAAAAATTCTTCTCGAAGGAGATGAGAACTCCAACAAGACGAACACAGCTTCCAACTCACGTCTCCGACTCAACTACCCAAGTTGGTCAAGACCACACAGCCACTGGAGTGCTACTGGTCCTAAGAACCAACACTCAACCTTCCGAGCCAAAACTCACCAAACCACACAGTGGAAACTTGCACGGCTTGCTGCCTGTGCTACACCGGTCAGACCGATGGCCTGCGCCGGTCAGACCGGTGACACCGGTCAGACCGATGGACAGAGCCGGTCAGGCCGGTGGCTACAGCAGCCGCACAGCAAACGTTCCAGGAAGCCTCAGTGACTCCTCTAGGCCCTGGAACAAAAACCACCACAAAACACAACCTATGAGGAAGACGAACCCCTCACAAAACCCAGCAAAACAACTCCAAACACGCCAAGAACTAATCAGCAGGACCACGGGACAAAACCACACGGACAAGGCTATTCCCCGAGACAAAAACCCACCAAGGGCTAGCACCGGTCAGACCGGTCAAGAGCACCGGTCAGACCGGTCGCGCCTGGGCAGCTCGGGATGAACAACGCCCGCGAGTCAACTCCCTCCAAATCCAACTCCCGATCTCCCGATTCGCTCCACGGTTTTGCACAAGACTTTGGGGATAGTAGGAACACCTCATGGGTACTCCATAGCCAAGATTTGGTCCACCAAAACTTGTCAAATCAAGAGGAATCGAAGAAATCCCACCAAGAACGCCTCTAACCCTAGAGCCACGAAAACCCCAAAATCGAGCCCCTTTGCTCACGGATTTGGAAGGGAAATCAAAGGGAAAAGAACCACGAAGGGTTCATGCATACATCCCC
The DNA here is from genome assembly GCA_036936925.1 of Cenchrus fungigraminus. Classification (NCBI taxonomy): domain Eukaryota; kingdom Viridiplantae; phylum Streptophyta; class Magnoliopsida; order Poales; family Poaceae; genus Cenchrus; species Cenchrus fungigraminus. Next base: position 66,584,181 of record CM072773.1, read on the forward strand.
CACCAAATCCCAAAGAGAAAGGCCTCGAAATCGCTCCAAGAAAATCGCCAAGAAAGGGCTCCGAAAATCACCAAAAAGGAGAAACGGGAAAGACACATCCAAGTCTTCAGGAACCACGCCGAATCATCTATACATACCAAAGAGGTTCATACAAGGTCTAGCTTGCCGCCCGATCATCCTTCCCTCTCACAAGATCTCACCATGAAGCTCTCAAGCTAGTCCTACGAAAATCCTAAGAAAATAGGAAGGAAAATAGGAAAACTAAATGAGCTAGGGTTCCACCAGATAGCTGTCATCCTCTCACCCCTTGGGTTATATGGAGGCAACCGAAAGACTAAAATACCCTTACTAGCTAACTAGGGATACATGCCCCTCAAGGGTGAATTCGGAAATCTTTGTCTTCGCTCCATCGGACGGATGCCCAGCGACCGCAAACTTGCTTAGCCTCGACGCAAGCCTTGCGATCCCGACGTGTGTCCTCCGCTTCGAAGATTCCGGACTGCGTCGTCGCACACCGGTCAGACCGGTGCTCCTCACCGGTCAGACCGGTACCCACCGGTCAGACCGGTAAGACCCACCGGTCAGACCGGTCTAGAGCTGCTGCACCTCTGTCTTCGGTTCTTCGGTCTTGGCTTTGTGGATCAACCAAGGAACCTAGTGGTTTTCTGGTGAACCACCGGAAACCCCGCGAACTCGGTGTAGCCTCCGCCAATCACCACTCATGACTCGGCTCCCACGTAGTCCCGGCTCGACCTTGGTTTTGAGGCTCAACCAAGAAACCGTTCATGACTTCATCTTGCCGTTCTTGCCACCATGCGGCCCGCACTTGACCCCGCTGGCCATCGGGTCCCTCGAACCAAGCCTACTTGTCTTCTCCACACCTGGAGGCCTCACCGGCAACGACCTTTCGCGCTTGTTCTTCACCTGCACCTGCACCAGTCAAGCCGCAACCTGCACCTGCAATACTTAGCCAAGAATCAGTCCACACCACGTTGTCAATCACTCATCACACCAGGAAGCGACCATCCACCGGTCCTCGAACCACACCTGGCTCTCACACTATGTATAGCTCGAATGGCATCTCCATGTCTCTCATTCTTCAACCTCAAGATCAAGTCCCGAAGAAAGCCAAATGTCTCACTCTTATCCTCCAAAAAGAAAACGCAAGAGTACCTCGAAAAATCATCAACAACCACAAGAACATACCACTTCCCACCGTAGAGCGAACACGAGCTGGCCCAACCAAATCCATGTGCAACAGCTCACAAGGTCGCTCGGTCATGACAGCAGTCAGAGGGGCGTGAGAAGCAGCAACCATCTTTCCATGCCAACAAGAAGCACAAACCAAATCCTTCTCGAATTTCAACTTAGGCAATCCTCAGACAAGATCAAGACCACTCAAGCGGGAAAGCGGCTCAAAGCTCAAGTGTCCCAACCTCCTATGCCATTTCCAAAGCTCGGCCGACACGCCAGCAACAAAGCATCGAGGAGGACCAACAGACTGAGAAAAATCGGCACGAAAGATTTGACCCTCGGGGACGATCGTACAGACAAGATCACCTCGAGAATCAAGCACACGAGAAGCACCCGACTTAAAACGAACCTCAAAACCTTCGTCGAGTAATTGAGATACTGACAACAGGTTAAAACCAAGTGACTTGAACAGGGCCACACTTCTTAAGGTCACCTTGCTACTCACCTTCACCATACCTTCAGCTAGCACTCGTCCTCTCCCATTGTCCCCAAAAGTGATGTACTCCCTCGTACTCACCGGGGTGAGGCTGGAGAACCACCCACGATCTCCGGTCATGTGTCTTGAGCAACCGGAGTCGATCAACCAAAAGTTCTCCAAGCCTCTCACCTGCAATCAAAAAACGAGGACGAGAATGAGCAAGCGACTCAACACTGGGGTTAGAACCAAAAGAGTCAAACCAGTGTCGAGCCATTTGCTCAAAAGAGGGGTTAGCAAAATCCATCCTACCAAAACCTTTAGGCGGAGTCCTCTCACGCCTACCACCAAAGGACCTGTCCCATCTCACTGGAGGAGTATGCGCACCACGAGAGGGAAAATGTGGCCCGTAGTCCATCTGAGACCCAAAGCTCCGATCGTGCCTCCCAAACTTGTAACAGTCACGAGAAGGAGCACGTCGAGCCAACTCACCACGCCCAAACCCGACACGCCTATCTCTCTGAGGGAACACACCTCCACCTCCACCTCCACGAGTGGGAACTGTATGCACATACACCTCACCCCTAGGTAGAGGCCCTCTATGAGGCTCAGGCACACCTCAAGCAAGGTGGTACCTGTCCTTGTTTGCCATCTCCCTAGCAAACCTCTCATCCCTCTTCCTCCAGAAACAGAACCCATCCTTATGCCCATCCCTCCCACAATACTCACAATGGAAGCGGATTGGCACTGGCTTAGGCGGTGGCTTCTCTACAAGCTTCTCTCCAGCTTTCTCTCCCGACTTCCCATCAAAGACACTCCCGTGGGTGCTCACAAACTTGATGGGTTTTTGGTAGTTCTCAGCTTTGTGGGGGAACACTGGTGGATCTGGTGTTGTGTCTAGCTTGTTTCTGAGGTGGTTTGGCTTGGGTGCAAATTTGTTCATTGGTGTGGTATGTGGTGGAATGGGAATCTCTCCAGCTTTCTCTTCTCCCTCACCACTCTTCTCACCACACTTGTCAGCCCCCAACGCCTGACCATCAAACCTCTTAAACTGAGCCAACATCAAACTCAATTGTGGCTCATGCCCAGACAACCACCCCATCATTTTTCTCAATTCGTCATTTTCATTCTGCAGACGATCAACATAGTGTGCAAGTTCCATGTTTTTCAAAGCATGCATTTCACAGGTTGAACATGATGTAGGAAGAGGAGCTTTCAATGCTGCCTCAAGAGAAACAATTCTAGTGTGAGACTCATCTAGCCTAGCATGCAAGACAGGACATGAGGTACAAGCACCTAGTAAAGCTGGCCTAGACTTCAATTCATCACACTCAATTGTAATCACATCTAGTTCCTCCAAAGTAGAGGCATGCTTCTCCTTGAGAGCAGTCAAATCAGCGAGAAAAACTGAACAATCCCCACAATCAATCTCATCCGACACCACAGGAGCAGATTTAAAAGAGCCTATCTCATTTCTAGCATCCACAAGCAAGGATTCAAGCTCGACTATCTTATCCTTAGCATCACCCAACAGAGACCTAAATTCCCTCTTCTCCTTGTTGGTCTTTCTAAGCACATCATCACGGTTATCAAGCAACTCATTGAGCCTAGCATTCTCCTCTAGCAAGAAGTTGGGATCTTGTCGTACCTCTTCATCAGAATCGGAGTTCAAATCCGAGCTGTGTTTCCCACCCTTCTTGGAGTGCGCCATGCCGCAGAAGCCTCCTTGTGCGACGAAGCTTAGGCCGGTGAAGTTCTTGCCCATGTGCCGCTTGTCCTTGCGCTTCTCTTGCTCTTCCTCGCTGCTCGAGTCGGAGGAAGCATCACTTGATGTCGAGTTGATGTCGCTCACTCCGGCCACCATCGCTCGAGCGGTCTTCTTCTTGTGGCCGCCACTCTTCTTGTGCCTTCTCTCGCCCTTGTCCTTGTGCTTGTCCTTGTAGTTGTTCCGGGAGCAGTGCTTGTTGTAGTCGTGCTTGGGCTTGCCCTTGTAGTCGTTCTTGATCTCCATGGTTTCAGGGCATTCGGCGATGAAGTGCCCGTGCTTCCCACACCAATAGCACATCCCCGAGCTCCGCCTTGCATTCTTGCGGTTCTTGTACATCCGCCCAAAGCTCTTGCTCAACAAGGCGAGATCATCCTTGCTCAGCACCTCAAAGTCCTCATCTGGCAAGGACACAAGACAAGACAAAGAAAAGTCAACAGAGTTAGAGTTAGTCCTCGATCCTGAGACAAGAGCCAAACTACGAGGATCAGTGGGGCTCTCGCTCTTGGCTCTCAAGCCACGATCAACCTCTGAAGATCTGAGCGTGGAGAACAGCTCGCCAAGCGACAATGTGTCGTACGCGCTCGACTCCTCAATAGGCTCGACCGTGGCACTCCACACGAACCTATCTAGGACATGCAAAAGCTTGATAGCTTGATCATGATCCGTGTATGGGAGCACTGTCACATTGGCTGTCATGTTGTTGACTATGCTAGTGAAGCGCTGAAACATAGCATCGGTCGACTCACCGGGGAGATGAGTGAAGTTCTTGTACTCTCTCCGGTTCATATGGGCTTGCACTTGGGCATTGCCAACAGGAGCATTTCTCAACTTGAGCCAAATCTTTCCGGCCACATCCTCTCCGTACACTCGATCGAACTCCGAGGCACAGAGAGCACGGAACAAGTAATCAACTGTCCGGACCTACCTCGCGGACTGTCCGAAATAAGCAACCAAACCACCAGAGACGAACCCCGAAAATCGGATTGTCCGGCTATGCCTTGCGGACTGTCCGTCAGTGTCGCGGACTGTCCGTGAGGGCAGCGCGGACTGTCCGTCCAGCCCGCTGGAAACCCCAGACAAAACCCCAGACAAAACCTCACCACGCGAACCGTCCGTGATCGACACGCGGACTGTCCGCAAACCTCTTGCAACGAAACCCTAAGGCCAAAACGGATTGAAACGAAGACGCGCAAGAACACGAAGAACACGCGACGAAAAACTGGACGCGCGGACAGTCCGCGGGGTCCTCGTGGACTGTCCGCTAGCCCCGGACAGAGTTGCTCGAGCTCGAGCTCGCGAAGTCAACCCTCCAAATCCATCACCGGATCTCCCAAACGCCAAAAGCTCTTGAGACAAGATTTGGGGGAGATGATAAGAAACACAAGAGGAAGCTATGCCCCAAAAATCTTGACCTCTAAGCCATTAAAACGCCGGGAATCGCGGATCACACGAACTCCACCAAGAACACGAACTCCGGCCAAAAACTCACGAATCAAAGGCTCTCCACGGTGTTTGAGGAGTCTAGATCACACACAAAGATGCGCAAGGCATCCACCCATGATCTCCTCAAAGAAATCCGAAGGAAAATGCCCTCAAATCCCCGAATCGAGCATAGAACGGAACTCCCCAAAAATAGTCCCGAAAATGACACGAAAATGACAAAGGACTAGGAGATCACCGCAACGCCGAATGCTTCCATACATCCAGAGGTCAAAGTCTATACAAGAATCTAGCCAAAGGAATACTGAGGGAAAAGAAGCAGTTCAGAGAAATCTACCGGGGGAGAAAGCCCTAGAGTCCAAGAGAGAGGGATGCCATCCACCTCTCCGCTATTTGTACGAAGTTCATCGCAGGGAGGTAAATGACCACGCTACCCCTACAACTCAAATGAAGATTCAACACCTCAGGGGCGACCCTGTAACACCCTAAATTACACTTTGGCCAGGTTTTAAAAATTTTATTAAAAATTGTTAGAATTAAATAGAGAGTGTGTATAATTATTTCAAAATAAATAATATTTTCTAAACTAAATAAATGAATCATAGGCTATACATATTGGTTTGTTGCATTCATGCTGCAAATGCATAGTGTTTATTGTGTGGAAAATGAGTTTGAGTTTTCAAAACTCGAAGAGGTTTGTGTTTTAGTTTAACCCTTCTATCCCTATCTCCAAACCTCTCTACTCTTTTCTCTAATTGAACCCATGTCTCTCTTTTTCTCTCAACCGAAGACCATCTCTCTACAACTAAAAGTGTTTCTTATCTCTCTAAAACCATGCCTACTTCATATCTCTCTCTCTCTCTCTCTTTCTCCCTCTAAATCTATCTTGGACCCAATCTCTCTCTAAATATTTTTGGGCTAAATCCTTCACTATATCCAACCCAATCCACATCCATCATCCCTCTCTCCTCTCTAAAATCTGGCCCAACACCGTCTCTCCCTCTCTCTCTTTCCGCATCAGGCCCACAACTCCTCGCGGCCCAACAGCCACAGCTCAGCCCACCAGGCCCACCACCTCCTCCCTCCCACTGCTGAACCAGCCCCACGTGTCATCCCCTCCCCTCCACCTTCCTTCTTCCCCCCTCTTCTGCACCGAACAGAGCACACCGCCGCCTGCCGTTCAAACCGTGGCACTGGCCCGGATGCACGCGCCATCCCCGCCGCTATCCCTGTCCCAGCCCCACCTGCGTCCCTCCTCGCGTCTCCCCTTGCCCCAACTCCCGTCCAGGAACGCCCTTGCCCCGGATGGCAAGCACCACCGCCGCATCCGTCACAGCTGGTGAATGCATCCTCCAAATTCCCCACCTCCCGTTCTCCCCCCGGCCTACAAAAGCCTAGCACCGAGCTCCCTCCCCTCTCTTTTCCTCTCCGCAAAGCCTCGCTCACCGTCGTGCCGCCCCTGGCCGTCAGACGCCGTCGCCGTTGCCGCGGTGAGGAGCTCCGCCGTCGCTGTGTTTTCCCCGCTCCGACCCTCCCTCACCCTCCTCCTTCCCTCCTTGCACGCACAAGTACACCAGGACGACGCCCCCGCCCCCGAAGACACGAACCCGAGGCCGAAGCACCCTCCTCCGCGAGCGCCTGCGACGCCGTTCGCCTCCGGCCGTCGCATGCATCTTCCGCTGCCGCTCGGTCGACCACGACCCCTGGTGAGATCCGCGCCGTCCTCCTCTTCCTCCTGGTCCAAACCCCGCTCGAATTTGTGCTCCGTAGCGCTCAGGCCGCTCAACTCTGGCGAGCCGGCGCCAAGTCCGGCCAGGCGCCGCCGTCCCGAGTACCCCCCGCCGGCGATCCAACACCAGCCAGTTCCCAGCCGCCGGATCTTCCACGGACGGTGCAGATCGCGTACCCCTTCGCCCTTTTGCAACCGGTCCACCATGGACCAGTGGACCTGGTCCACAGCGCGGTCCACAGCCGCGTCAGCACCACGTCTGCGCCACGTCAGCGTACCCAGCCAGTCGCAGTGCGCTGCATGACGTCCAGTCAGCAGATCCGCCCGGTCAGCCATTCTTTTGCAGTTTAGCCCCTGACAAAATAGGATATAACCCACCAAATCTTTGTGTCTTGCTGTTTTGCACAAGAAGCCCCAGAAGTATCCCACCTTTTGCAGATAAGGCCAGCTGAGCCTCTTTTACACCCAGAACCTTATGTTTTCTCATATTCGCGGCCAGAATTCCCTAAGTCTTGCGAATCTTCCGTCCTAGTCCCTGAAGTCCACAGTTTACTACATCTAGGTCCCCGAAACCTTCAAAAGCTCATATCTTTCTTGTCCTAGCTCCGTTTTAGCTCGTTCAAGTTGCGTTAGTTTTGTTTCGATGTAAAGTACGTGTTAGTAGTGACGTTAACCATGTTTCTAACAAATTAAAGTTAACATTAATTTGATTAATATCCAATTCAAACTCTTTTGAATAAAATCAAATATAGGTTTAACCTTCGCTTTTCTTTAAACAAAAGTAAACATGATTAATTTGAACATAAATATGTTTTTCTTATAACTTGTTTAGCTCAACCCGGCACATGTTTTAGCTTGTTAGTTGCTCTCACATAAAGTTTCTTTTATAAAGATAAATGCTAAATTTGTATAAATTCTAATAAACTTTATAAATAAAATATGGCTAGGTTTATACTGTGCTTTCTATTCAAGTATAAATTTGATTAAGTTATAACATGTGGTATTTCTCAGAAATACCCATTAAACATATTTCTTTAATTAAAATAAATCAAGCATATACTCCCTTCTTTCTTATAATATAATCTTTACCGATAGTGGTGCCTTTTTACTCGTAGCTCCGTTTAGTCGTCCCTTGCGCTCTAGAGTTTGTAGCTAGCTCATGTTAGCTAGTGGTGCACCTTTTTATCAAATGATTTTAGTGTCTGATGTATTGTTCTTAGTTGCTTTAATGGTTGTTTCAGTTGATTGTTGCGCGTGAAGGAACGTCTTTGAGCAGTGGAGCATTGGGAAACGAGCAAGTGTCCTTGACATCTTGCTATTTTATACCTTTATGTTTTATTCACCATAATCACTACTTTATTTAATGCTTTCTTGCATTAGATGTCTAATCTGATGGGAATCCTATTAAGGACTGTTTATTAGATTTTCAAGATCATTCCTTGTTTACCCTTAGTGGTTACCTATGTGGGTAGAATATGCTTAGTTTGCTCAACGTGGGTTGGGTTTAATCTTAAACTTGATTAATAATTATGCAACGTGTTAATGTGGGTTATGGTTAGCAACATGAACACCCTAGGCGACTCAGGCAAGTGGTTTGAACGGTGGCTTGTGATTGCTTGATGTTGGCCTTGCCTGAGTCAACATTATAAGGACCGGTCTATGGAGTGACCACCCGGGACATACAGTACAACCACGAGAACTAATGGGCTATGGTCTTGGCCAATTAAGTAGGGTAAACCAGCGGTCTGTGTTAAGCTGTCTGGGCAGGATGAGGGTGTAGTTCCCAAGAGTCCGGCAAGGAAACTCGGGTGTCGCTGACACTCCGTAACCCAGTGAATACGCGCTGGTGAACCTATGTAAAGGCCTCGTAGAGTCCCTATGCTATCACACCTAAGGAAGTTTTAAAGTGCCTGATCCGCACAACATGGTAGGTTTAACGTTCTATCAAACGTTTACGCGACTCGTGGGTAAAGATGTACAACCTCTGCAGAGTGTTAAAAACTGTTATTACAGTCGTGCTCACGGTCAAGAGCGGCCTGGACCCTCACATGGTTAGTTGGTGGTTTGGGTGGATCACAGTGGTGGTAACTGTGGTTTGGGTGCTGGTTTTGATTCTATGATGTTTTAACCCTAGGATCAGGATAGGTTGGTGCCTGTGCCTCGAAGGGGATGGGAAGCTTTATACATAATAATTTATAGGTGCTTAATTAAAACTTGACCAACTAAAACTTGAGCTTTGCAGTCCACCAAATAAAGCCTTCCTTGCTTTAAGCCAGCATGTTATGCATACCTTTTCCCTCCACTGGCGGAGTACACACCTCCAGGTGCACTCACCATTTTCTCTTTCAACCCCTGCAGTTCTCTCCCCACTGCTGCTCAGATAAACAGAAGTTAGAAGAAAGAGCTACATCATGAAGACCTGGAGTTCTAGGTTGGCGTGCCCCCAGTCGACGTTCCTGTGGAAGATGGTGCCTACTCCGCTGCGATAGAATAACGATGTGTAATCTTTTGTTTTAGACCCTCGGGTAATTTTGTAATAATTATACGCTTGTAATGATATATGTTGTGATATTACACTGATGATGTTACTCTATGCATGAATTTTGATCATGGGCATGCATAAAGGGCGCATTCGGTTTGTCCTTTAAAACCGGGTGTTACAGAAGTGGTATCAGAGCTATATCGACTGTAGGACGCAAACCTAGATAGAAATGGTCGACGTTAAGGATTATATTTTCACACTATTTTGAAAAATTTCACCTCTTTGACTTTCTGCCTCCCGATTTGCACTCTGATCCCCCCCTATTCCCTTCTGTTGTGAAAATAAGTTGCTCCTGTCTTATCCTTGTATAATTCTTAGTCACTAACTTCCCCTGTGGTCAAGAAAGAAGTTCCAGAAGACACTTAAGAAGACTATGCTTCAACGAGCTGTCGCTCGAAGAATTTCAAGATTGAAGATGAAGAATCTCCATCAAGCTAGAAGTGTCGCGTTTGACACCTCAAGACTACTAACTTAAAGCCATCGATAGTTTTAGTCTTACGAGATATATAAGAAGCCTACCTAAGTTTTCTTTTATCAATAGACAATGATGCTAAGGTGTCAAATGCTAGTGTGCTTTTAATAAGGACGTGTGCCATCTTAGTGTGCTCTTGTGTGTTGTTGTTGGTTTGTTATTGTGCTGTGCTTGATTTGGCTCTTTGTAATGATTGTTGATGTGTTGTTGGACCCTTGTCCGTGATGACATCAGTTAGTTATATGTATAGATCGTAGGTTGGGTTTTCCTTTCTTTTGCTTCCTCTAACCTTGGGATCTCCCTCCTCAACTATTGCTCCCTCTCTATCCTACAATCGGCATGGAATTAAGAGGAATCCTCTGTTAAGAGGGGTAGCACCGGTCGTGCTTCTACCTATGACAACCAAGGTGTACAAGACGGAAGAATTGTCACCAAACAAGCCAGTAAAGCCTAAGAAAGTTATAAAGTCGTCACTTCAGCACTACTCGAACCACTTCAGGAGAATGTTCACGAACACTCTCATGCGACAACCCATGAAGAAACAATGAAGAATGGGGAACGACGAAGCAAGAAGAAGTGTGATTGAGAAACTTCAGCAAACTTATGCCACTAAGAACTTCTACATGGACCATTCACAAGAAGATACCCCGACAATGGTAACGAAGGTAGCAACAAGAGGATACAACATGAAGAAAGTACAAGGTGATCATTGCTCAGAAAAATCATCATAGAGGAGTCACCAAAGATCTCCATGATGGACCATCCCCAAGAGTTGAAGGTATCTCCCACAAGTGACATAAAGGTGTGAAGAACAAGACATGATGATATAAGGCAACCTTGTCTCTCCGCATTGCCAACCTGCTTCTCTTGCAAACCTTTTTGCAGAATCTCGGGACGAGATTCCTGTTAAGTGGGGTAGTATTTGTAACACCCTAAATTACACTTTGGCTAGGATTTAAAAATTTTATGAAAATTTGTTAGAATTAAATAGAGAGTGTGTATAATTATTTCAAAATAAATAATATTTTCTAAACTAAATAAATGAATCATAGGCTATACATATTGGTTTGTTGCATTCATGCTACAAATGCATAGTGTTTATTGTGTGGAAAATGAGTTTGAGTTTTCAAAACTTGAATAGGTTTGTGTTTTAGTTTAACCCTTCTATCCCTATCTCTAAACCTCTCTACTCTTTTCTCTAATTGAACCCATGTCTCTCTTTTTCTCTCTACCGAAGACCATCTCTCTACAACTAAAAGTGTTTCTTATCTCTATAAAACCATGCCAAGTTCATATCTCTCTCTCTATTTCTCTCTCTAAATCTATCGTGGACCCAATCTCTCTCTAAATATTTTTGGGCTAAATCCTTCACTATATCCAACCCAATCCACATCCATCATCCCTCTCTCCTCTTCTAAATCTGGCCCAACACCTTCTCTCCCTCTCTCTCTTTCCGCATCAGGCCCACAACTCCTCGCGGCCCAACAGCCACAGCTCAGCCCACCAGGCCCACCACCTCCTCCCTCCCACTGCTGAACTAGCCCCACGTGTCATCCCCTCCCCTGCACCTTCCTTCTTCCCCCCTCCTCTGCACCGAATAGAGCACACCGCCGCCTGCCGTTAAAAACGTGGCGCTGGCCCGGATGCACGCGCCCTCCCCGCCGCTATCCCCGCCCGGCCCCACCTGCGTCCCTCCGCGCGTCTCCCCTTGCCCCAACTCCCGTCCAGGCACGCCCTTGCCCCGGATGGCAAGCACCACCACCGCATCAGTCACAGCCGGTGAATGCGCCCTCCAAATTCCCCACCTCCCAGTCCCCCCGGCCTACAAAAGCCTAGCACCGAGCTCCCTTCCCTCTCTTTTCCTATCCGCAAAGCCTCGCTCATCGCCGTGCCGCCCCTGGCCGTCATACACCATCGCCGTTGCCGCGGTGAGGAGCTCCGTCGTCACCGTGTTTTCCCCGCTCCGACCCTCCCTCACCCTCCTCCTTCCCTCCTTGCACGCACAGGTACACCAGGACGACGCCCTCGCCCGCGAAGACACGAACACGAGGCCGAAGCACCCTCCTCCGCGAGCGCCCGCGACGCCGTCCGCCTCCGGCCGTCGCACGCGTCTTCCGCCGCCGCTCGGTCGACCACGAGCCCTAGGTGAGATCCGCGCCGTCCTCCTCTTCCTCCTGGTCCAAACCCCGCTCGAATCCGTGCTCCGTTGCGCTCGGGCCGCTCAGCTCCGGCGAGCAGCCGCCAAGTTCGGCCTGGTGCCGCTGTCCCGAGTAACCCCCGCTGGCGATCCAACACCAGGCACTCCCCTGCCGCCGGATCTTCCACGGACGGTGCAGATCGCGTACCCCTTCGCCCTTTTGCAACCTGTCCACCATGGACCAGTGGACCTGGTCCACAGCGCGGTCCACAGCCGCGTCAGCACCACGTCTGCACCATGTCAGCGTACCCAGCTAGTCGCAGCGCGCCGCGTGGCGTCCAATTAGCAGATCCGCCCGGTCAGCCATTCATTTGCAGTTTAGCCCCTGACGAAATAAGATATAACCCACCAAATCTTTGTGTCTTGCTGTTTTGCAACAAGAAGCCCCAGAAGTATCCCACCTTTTGTAGATAAGGCCAGCTGAGCCTCTTTTACACCCAGAACCTTATGTTTTCTCATATTCGCGACCAGAATTCCCTGAGTCTTGCGAATCTTCCGTCCTAGTCCCCGAAGTCCACAGTTTACTACATCTAGGTCCCTGAAACCTTCAAAAGCTCATATCTTTCTCGTCCTAGCTCCGTTTTAGCTCGTTCAAGTTGCGTTAGTTTTGTTTCGATGTAAAGTACGTGTTAGTAGTGACGTTAACCATGTTTCATGTTTCTAAAAATTAAAGTTAACATTAATTTGATTAATATCCAATTCAAAGTCTTTTGAATAAACTCAAATATAGGTTTAACCTTCACTTTTCTTTAAACAAAAGTAAACATGATTAATTTGAACATAAATATGTTTTTCTTATAACTTGTTTAGCTCAACCCGACACATGTTTTAGCTCGTTAGTTGCTCTCACATAAAGTTTCTTTTATAAAGATAAATGCTAAATTTGTATAAATTCTAATAAACTTTATAAATAAAATATGGCTAGGTTTATACCATGCTTTCTATTCAAGTATAAATTTGATTAAGTTATAACATGTGGTATTTCTCTGAAATACCCATTAAACATATTTCTTTAATTAAAATAAATCAAGCATATAGTCCCTTCTTTCTTATAATATAATCTTTACCGATAGTTGTGCCTTTTTACTCATAGCTCCATTTAGTCGTCCCTTGCGCTCTAGAGTTTGTAGCTAGCTCATGTTAGCTAGTGGTGCACCTTTTTATAAAATGATTTTAGTGTCTGGTGTATTGTTCTTAGTTGCTTTAATTGTCGTTTCAGTTGATTGTTGCGCGTGAAGGAACGTCTCTGAGCAGTGGAGCATTGGGAAACGAGCAAGTGTCCTTGACATCTTGCTATTTTATACCTTTATGTTTTATTCACCATAATCACTACTTTATTTAATGCTTTCTTGCATTAGATGTCTAATCTGATGGGAATCCTATTAAGGACTGTTTACTAGATTTTCAAGATCATTCCTTATTTACCCTTAGCGGTTACCTATGTGGGTAGAATATGCTTAGTATGCCCAACGTGGGTTGGGTTTAATCTTAAACTTGATTAATGATTATGCAACGTGTTAATGTGAGTTATGGTTAGCAACATGAACACCCTAGGCGACTCAGGCAAGTGGTTTGAATGGTGGCTTGTGATTGCTTGATGTTGGCCTTGCCTGAGTCAACTTTATAAGGACCGGTCTGTGGAGTGACCACCCGGGACATACAGTACAACCACGAGAACTAATGGGCTATGGTCTTGGCAAATTAAGTAGGGTAAACCAGCAGTCTGTGTTAAGCTGTCTGGACTGGATGAGGGCGTAGTTCCCAAGTGTCCGGCAAGGAACCTCGGGTGTCGCTGACACTCCGTAACCCTGTTAATACACGCTGGTGAACCTATGTAAAGGCCTCGTAGAGTCCCTATGCTATTACACCTAAGGAAGTGTTAAAGTGCCTAATCCGCACAGCATGGTTGGGTTTAACGTTCTATTGAACGTTTACGCGACTCGTGGGTAAAGATGTACAACCTCTACAGAGTGTTAAAAACTGTTATAACAGCCGTGCTCACGGTCAATAGCGGCCTGGACCCTCAAATAGTTAGTTGGTGGTTTGGGTGAATCTCAGTGGTGGTAACTATGGTTTGGGAGCTGGTTTTGATTCTATGATGTTTTAACCTAAGGATCAGGACAGGTTGGTGCCTGTGCCTCGAAGGGGACGGGAAGCTTTATACATAATAATTTATAGGTGCTTAATTAAAACTTGACCAACTAAAACTTGAGCTTTGCAGTCCACCAAATAAAGCCTTCCTTGCTTTAAGCCAGCATGTTATGCATACCTTTTCCCTCCACTTGCGGAGTACACGCCTCCAGGTGTACTCACCGTTTTCTCTTTCAACCCCTGCTGTTCTCTCCCCACTGCTGCTCAGATAAACAGAAGTTAGAAGAAAGAGCTACATCATGAAGACCATCGTGAAGACCTGGAGTTCTAGGTTGGCGTGCCCCTAGTCGACGTTCCTATTGAAGATGGTGCCTACTCCGCTGCGATAGAATAACAATGTGTAATCTTTTATTTTAGACCCTCAGGTCATTTGGTAATAGTTATAGGCTTGTAATGATATATGTTGTGATATTACACTGATGATGTTACTTTATGCATGAATTTTGACCCTGGGCATGCATAAAGGGCGCATTCGGTTTGTCCTTTAAAACCGGGTGTTACAGAAGTGGTATCAGAGCTATATCGACTGTAGGACGCAAACCTAGATAGAAATTGTCAAGGGTTGAGACCTGGACAGATCCGCTAGGGGGTTGCCCTAGTGGTTTGCAGGTTAATGGAAGATCGGGACCTAAGAGCGTAGGTGGCTATGCACGTGGTGCACACGGAGCTAGGAGAGTATGGCGGCGAGGAACATGGAGACCAGGGTTTATACTGGTTCAGGCCTCCGGAGAGTATAACCCTACGTCCAGTTGTGGTGGATTATGCGAGGATGAAGATGAATTGTCTTGTGCATGGAACCCTAGGCCGCCTTATATGGGGGGAGGGCTAGGGTTTGCATGCGCAGGTCGGTTGACCCGTGTCGGGGTCAGTTACAAATGTGGGAAGCTTATCTCCCGGATTAGAAGGAGTATCCCATGATAGTCGGAGCTACAGGCGGCGGCGTGCTAGGTCGCCGTGTCTTGTCTTGCACGCCAAGGCTTCGCAGGTCTTCCGGGAGCTTGATTAGGTCGCTGGGCCCACTTGTAATGTCGGTGAGTCTTCTAGAAGGTCGGGTCCGCTTGACAGGGGCCTCTGGGACCCTGGCCGGTGGGGACCCATGTCTCTCAAGCCCCCGATCGACATGTAGGCGTAGCGGCCGAGGCGAGGTCATGTCGAAGAGCAGCAGAGGCTTGGCACCGTCGAGGTCGTGAAGGGTGCACAGGGATCAAAAAAGAAAACCCCTCCGATGCGTGCACGAAGTAGAACGTCGAGCTTCTGGGTCGAATGTCCATAAGGTCGAAGTGAAGACGAGGCGTAGATCTTGTAGAATCGCTGACCTAACCGGAATCAGGCATGTTGTAGTAGTAGTCACGACCTTCAGAAAGGTCAACAAGCCTACCAAGGGTAGGTCGAGCCGAGATGTGATGGAAGCAGGCTTCCATGAGGTCGAGGCGACCCAAAGAAAATAGGGTGTCGAAGACGCACTAGTGTAGTAGCCCCCGAGCAGTAAAGCGACCAGTATAGCCGGTTTGATGCTCTAAAGAAGAAGAAGAAAGAAATAGCCGAACCTACGACCTTCTGCTTAGGAAACAGATGCTCTTGTATGGTCGATGCTAGAGGACAAGAGCTCCAGAATCTTGCAGAGGGCAGCAGGCGACAGGTCTATCACGATCAGAATCACGAGTGTACTGTATGGTCACGGGCCATCATACTCATGAAGCACAGGTTACTGCCACCCACAAAAGACAAAAGTGCCTCAGTTTGTAGTCAGGTAGGGGGTCATGCGCGCTAATGCCTTGTCACAGGAAAACAGTAACCTCGTGCTCCACGAGGGTACAGTGCCGTCGAGGATAAGGACGCCACACAAGTTGGCCTGGCAAGTAAGGCTGCATGGCATGTGCTTGGTAGTATAAATAGGTGCCCAAGGTTTGAAGCAAACCGCACCAATCTTCAGAGGAGATCCAAGATGACCCAGTGTAGTAATATTACCACATCGTGGGCTTGTGTCCGCCCACCAGAGTGTAGAGGTGATGTAGTTCATGCTTGGAGCTAGAAGAATGCTTGTGAGGCTCGAAGAACTCGATTGGCCTCTTCTCCCAGCCTCACCGAGGAGCCCGGAAGGAGTATGAAGCAGCAGTTGCATCGTCGGCCCTGACACTTTCAGGCCTGATGCGATGCTGGTGAGTACCGCGCTCCACCCGGTGAGTTTGGTGTTAAAGCTCGGACCTTCTGCAATCTTGCGGCGAAGCTCAGACTTGATGCTGGGCGTTGCAGGAGACCGGTTGGTGCGCGAGTAGAGGTGGTTGTGTGGCAGCTACCTCCACAGTAGCTGTAGAGGTCGTCGAGTAGGCCCTGAAGCCAGAAGAAAGCTTGCGACAAGCCTTATTAGTGTAGATTGAGTCGTAAGCACTTGGGAAGGTAATTCAGGACCTTTAAGATCTTTGTATCTTGTAATTTGGCCAAGGGCCAAACTCCTTGTAGCTTATGAAGCTGTAAATATAATTTTGCATGAGCAGAGTCATGGCTTTAGTAATTTGTACGGGCACCCGGGCTGCAATGGTACGGATACCAAGGTCCCAGCGGGGCTGTAATAGCACGCCGACCTTCGGGAGGCCTTTCGTAGAGACAGGGAGCCCATGTCGACCTGGGTCGACACGACCATTGTGCGGTAACACAACACAGCTAGTCAGCCTGGAAACTCTAGGTCTACAAGACCTAGGAGGCGGCAGGGCCTTAGCGACCTCAAGGAGGTGCTACTTGACCAAGAGGTCGCCAACGGGCAGTGGAGCCATTAAGCACAGGGCTGTTGGTATTAGCCATTAAGGCAGTTTAGTAGGTAGTAGGACCTAAGCGACCTCAAGAAGGTGCTACTTGACCCGGAGGTCGCCAACGGGCAGTGGAGCCTTTAAGCACGGGGCCGTCGGTGTAAACCAGCCACGAAGGATAAGGCAATCCAGTAGGTAGCAGGACCTAGGAGCTAGGGATGTGAACTTGCTAATGAAAGCTGAGGCAACCTACCAAATAGTAGTACCTGTCGACCTTGTGAAGGTGTTATCATAGACCCGGAGGTCGTCAGAGGCCAAGAGACCTTGAAAAAAATAAAAGGGGGGCTTGAAATAAGGCATAGCGAGTCCATGGACGCCAGGCCGTTGGGCAAAAACCAACGGGCATGGATTCCCGCACGGCTTGAGCCGTCACTGCCTGTAGCCATTAGGCCGAAAGAGCCATTAGGCAATGTATCCGTTGGGTCGCCGGTGATGTCGCCGAAACCAAGGGGACGCTTGGGGCGCCGCGGCCCACCACACTGAGATGGCCCAGTTATAAAAGGCTGAGCGAAGGGTCGAGCACCCCACTTGCTTTTAGCGCCTAGAATCGATGGCACCGCCGTGCTTAGAGCCGCCGCGTGCAGCGCTGTCGTATGCGCCAGAAGTCCCTGGTGGTATTTAGAGCTAGATCCACCAGCTTCGAGGAAGAGGAAATGGCCCTAGAGCTTGCGCCGGCCCCGGAGAAGGTGTGGGAGCACTCGACGGTGACGGAGGCGCAGCTCAAGGAGCTGGTGGAGCGCAGGCTGCTGAAGCCCAGGGAGCAGGTCAGCTGGAGGCCCACCGCCGGCGAAGCGTTCCCCTCCGAGGGAACTAGGGAGACCGTCGCCTTCGTCTCGTATGTCGAGCGTGGCTTCGGAGTTACGGCGGGCGACTTCTTCCGCGGGCTTCTCCACTTCTACCACATCGACCTGGTGCATCTCGTCCCCAATGCCATCACCATGGTATCCTCGTTCATCCACCTGTGCGAGGCGTACCTGAGGATACCGCCACATTTCGACTTGTGGCGGTATTTGTTCGAGGTGAAGAAGATGGGGAAGAACGGCATCGTCGGCACCGTCGGCTTCATGCTACGCCGCCACATGAAGATGGTGTACATCAACATGAAGTTGCCGAACAACACCCAAGGCTGGAGGCGGGGCTGGTTCTACATCGAAAACCCCAAGCCAGTGCTGCCGACCAGGTCGGGGCTCGCGCCAGTCCCGGTGCCAGAGTGGTCCAACCAGCTAACATCGCGGGAGATGGACGCCGTCAAGCCGCTGCTGGAGGACCTCAAGCAACAGAAGGAGGAAGGGCTGACCGGCGGAGCGGTGGCCATTAGTTTCAGCCGGAGGCTGCTGCAGCCGATCCAAGATCAGGTGCACCCGGCCTACAAGTACTGGGGGCAGACCGACCCGACCCGCGTACAGCAGCGGAAGGTCTCCAAGCAGGAGATGGTGGCGTGGGTGAGGGAGCTCTTCAATGGGGTGATCCGGAACCGGACATGCCCCAAGGCATTCTCCCTCACACGGCCCGCGGACGTGGTATGTCGCTAATCGACCTTGATTTCCCTATTGTTATTGCATTGCCCTTGTTTTGAAACGAAGGTCGAGTGTTTTCGCAGGGTCGTGAAGGTTTGTTCTGGTGTCCGGCTCCCCTCATGGACGAGGGAGAGCGCAGTTTCAAGGTCCGGGCGGCGGAGGACGTGAGGGCTCCACCACTGGAATTGTTGGAGAACTACCTCTCTGACTCATCGGTGGGGGGTAGTGATGATGAAGATCCGCCCGTGGTGAGCGCTGTGCCGAGGACTCATCGTACGAGGCAGGCCACCGCTAAGATCCCGGCACACAAGGGCGTCAAGATCATCTCCGCCACCATCGAGGCGGAGAAGAAGAAGAGGAAGAAGAAAGACGTCACTGCGTCATCAGAGACGGCCACGACTGACACCGAGGTCGTCTTCGAGGAGCGTGACGATGCGGGGTCGCGCGACGTCGCCGGAGGATCGGGCGGCGCAGCGACCGTAGGAGCAAGCAATGCGCCACCGGTGGTTACCGGTGAGCAGCAACAGAATCCGAGCGCGGAGGGTACGAGCGACCAGGGGTCACAGAAGAAGCCAAGGCGGGCGCCGCCCAGGCCAATGTCGATGAAGCTGAAGACCGGCAGTGGGTATGTTTGCTGAGCTTGATTTATGATGTTTTTCATCTTTGCGGCTGTGTTGAGTAGGTCGGTGCTGACGAACATGTGCGCCTTGGGCAGGGGGACTCCTGCTATTTCTGGTAGCAGCAAGAACGCCTCGGGCCAAGAGGCCTTTGGTTGGAAGGTCGAGAAGTTGCCGGCCGGGCAGTCACCCGCGACCTCAGGTGGGGACTTTAGCAGTAAGCCCCCTGAGGTCGTGGAGACAACACCGTCGGCGGCAACCAAGGTCACTTCAGAGGGCGCACAGCAGGAGGAGGGCCCGCGTCAGCACGACCCACCTGAGTCGAGTCTGTCGGGGATGCGGGGGGCGGAAGCCGGAGGTGGAAGCGGGGAAGCCGAACAGCAACCCTGCCTCTACGAAGGTACTCCATGGGAGGATGACGTCTGGGCCGGCACCAAGGACCCTGATGACTTCAAGGCGGCGCAGGCAACCATCACGGAGGCGGCGAACACCATCGGCAGGACACTCATGGTGAGTTGGTATTACTTTTGGGGCTGCCGACCCAGGTTTCCCAGGCGTAATGTTTTTGACGATCTTGATGTGTTGTTGCAGACTCTTGCTGAGCGCTCGCAGAAGAGGGTGAACCTGCTAAAGGAGGGCGCCAATCTTCACGTGGAGCTGGCAACAACCCGGGAGCCCGTGCTTCAGGCCAAGATGGAGGCCGCGAAGGAAATAAGGAGCCTCAAGGATGAGGCAATCTTGAAGGACCAGGCCGTAGAGGCCTCGAAGCAGGAGCTTGAAGCTACAAAGCTGAAGGCGAAGGAAGCGGAAGACGATCTGAAGAACGCCACCGCAGGTACGTCGAGAGACGCCCTTTTGGTCTTATATGTTTGATCATCGCGGTGACATGTTCTTGACCTCAGCACTTGTAGAGGCCAAGAAGAGGGAGACTGCCTTGAAGAAGGATCTCAAGGAGTCAAAGGAGCAAGTGAAGATCCTCAAGGAGAAGCACTAGGAGGTCGTCGCCAGTGAGTATTACTTCACCCGGAAAGCTGCTTATGAATTTAGGGTGCGCAGGGATCTAGAGATCGACCTTGGTCGGGCGATGCAAACCCTTATTGATCACCAAGAGATGACTGCAGATCTGGAGAAGGAGCTGGACGACCTCAAGGAGGCCGCCGAGTACCTTGTGGATGTGTATGCCCCTAAGGTCGAGGGCAATCCGCAATGGCTCGTCAAGCGGTCGGAGGGCGCGGTAGGTCGCATTAAGACCTTGCTTATGGACGGCGGCAAGCTCGCTGCTGCTACCGTACTGGCCACGGTGAAGCACCATGAGCCGTCGTTTGACCTCGAGAAGGTCAAGGAGGAGCCGGACATGGTGCACCTGGTGGCCAGCGAAGAGATTCAGGCCGCCGCGGACGACATCATGAAGAAAATAGACCTGTAGCTTAGAACTGGCAGACAGTTAGTAACAATGGGTCGCGGACCCTTTTGATGTAATATAAACATTTCATGAATGAAAAAGGCATGTTTGTGTGACCCCTTATTTGACTTTGTATACTCTTTATAAGAACGCAAAGGTAACGAAGTTGCGAGACCCCTTTTCCTTCGCTAACCCAACTCGATGGAGGAACGGCTTGCTGACCACACGGCTCGACGTTGGAGGCTTAGGTGCGGCCAGTGCACGGAGGGGGTCAGGGACCCAAGGTCAAGAACCCCATGACCCAGGAATACTTATAAAATGCATAAGAAGCTGTGGTAAGGGAACACTTGTAAAAAGCTAGGTCAGGCGACCCTTAGGTTGGCAGAGCCAAGCCCCCGAGTGTGAAGGGTCGGGCTTAGAGCCAAGCCCCCGAGCGTGTCGAAGGGGAGGGGTACACAAGAACAAGCAGGTTGAAAGAGAAATCTTTATTTTTATATTGAATTACAAAGGATAGAGTACATAGCTTTGTTTTGATACAAGGCTCCTAAGGATAGAAGCGACGCAAGTGCTCGATGTTCCAGGGGTTAGGAATACCCTGGCCATCGGCCCATTAGAGGCGATAGGTCATCGGTCCAACGACCTCCTTAACTATGAAGGGGCCTTCCCAAGGTGCAGAGAGCTTGTGCATATCCTTGGTGCTCTGAATCCGCCGCAAGACTAGGTCGCCAACGTTGAAAGAACATTCCCGCACATTGCGGTCGTGGTAGCGACGTAGCTGCTGCTCGTGGCGAGTGTGGCACTTGAGCGCAGCCACACGGTGTTCCTCGACGCTGTCGACGTCGAGCCGACGTGTTTGCTTTACTTCTCCGTCGTCGAAGTGCTGGATGCGGGGAGCACCGAAGGCCACATCAGTGGGGAGGATAGCTTCTGATCCGTAGACCAGGAAGAAGGGTGAGTACCCAGTAGCCGAGCTGACCTGGGTCCGGAGACCCCAGAGGATGTGAGGGAGCTCTGAGAGCCACCTGGTGGCGTAAGGCACTGAGCCGTCGAAGATACGGTCTTTTATGGCCTGGAGAACCATGGCGTTGGCCCGCTCGACCTGGCCGTTGCATCGGGGGTGTGCCACCGAGGAGTAGTATACATCGATCAGACTGTCCTGACAAAAGTCCCAGAATTCGGCTCCTGTGAAGGCCGTGCCAAGGTCAGTGATGATCCTATTTGGCACCCCGAAGCGATGTGTGATCTCCTCGATTAATTTGGCCGCTTCTTTCGACGTGACGCTGGATACGGGACAGACCTCGATCCACTTGGAGAACTTATCCACCGCCACGAGTATGTGGTTGTAGCCACCGGGGGCGGTCTTGAAAGGTCCCACAGAGTCGAGACCCCAAACTGCGAAGGGCCACGACGGGGGGATGGTCCTGAGGGCCTGAGCCGGGAGGTGCTGCTGCTTAGCGAAGAACTGGCACCCCTTGCAATGATGTACGAGTTCTTGGGCATCGACCAAGGCCGTTGGCTAGTAGAAGCCAGACCTGAAGACCTTGCCCACCAAGTTGGAAGAAGCGGCGTGGTTGCCGGACTCGCCACCGTGGATCTCGTCCAAGTGCCTGAGGCCCTCGGATCGCAGGATGCATCTCATTAGTACTCCAGTGGAGGCGAACCTCCGGTAGAGTTCCTTGCCTACGATGACGTAGTTGGTGCTATGCCTCATAATCTTTTCTCGTTCTGCCTTGTCCTCAGGTACTCGATGCTCGAGGAGGAAGACAATGAAGTCGAGGCGCCAGTCGTCTTCTGCGTCGATCATGAGGATCTCGTGACCGTCGGGCGAGGTGAGCTCGTCGCTGGGCGACTCTGGGTCGGGGATGAGCTTGATGGACGGCTTGCATAGGTCTTGAACGAACACACCGGCCAGAACCAATGCGCGTTTGGAGCCAAGCTTAGAGAGGACGTCCGCAGCGACATTGTTGTTGCGGCAGACGTGATGGAACTCGAGCCCTTCGAAGTGACGCTCGAGCTTGCGCACCTCGGCATAGTATGCATCCATCTTATCCTTCCTAGCTTCGGAGTCTTTGCTGACTTGGTCGATGATGACCTTGGAATCTTCGTAGGCCAGATGGCGCTTGATCCCGAGGGAGACGGCGATTCGGAGCCTGTGGATGAGGGCCTCGTACTCGGCGCCGTTATTAGACGCCTCATAGTGGATCTGCAGGACGTATTTAAGGTGGTCGCCCTTAGGGGAGATGAACAGGACACCCGCGCCTGCTCCTTCGAGGTTTAGGGAACCGTCGAAGTACATCTTCCAATGCTCTGGTGGCTCCGATAGCGGAGGCTGCTGGATTTCTGTCCACTCCGAGACGAAGTCTGCGATGACTTGGGACTTGATGGCCTACCTGGGGCAAAACTCCAGGTCGAACTCGCCTAGTTCGATGGAGCACTTGACGACGCGCCCAGAGGTATCACGACTCCGTAGGATCTCACCAAGAGGGAAGGCCGAGACGACCTTGATCTTGTGGGATTGGAAGTAGTGTCGGAGCTTTCGCGAGGTCATGAGTAGCACATAGAGCATCTTCTGGGGCTGGCTGTACCTGGTCTTGCTGTCAGATAGGACCTCGCTGACGTAGTAGATAGGTCGCTGGACGGGGTAAGGTCGCCCCTCTTCAGGTCGCTCAGCCACCAGGACAGCACTGACCACCAGGGTGGTCGCCGAGATGTAGAGCAGTAAGGGCTCTTTAGGCGTCAGGGGCACCATCACCGGGGGCGTCGTGAGAAAGGTCTTGAGTTGCTCAAGAGCTTGGTCCGCCTCCTCGGTCCAGGCGAACTTGTCCGCCTTCTTTAGCAGCTTGAAGAAGGGCAGGCCTTTCTCCCCGAGCTTGCTAATGAATCGGCCTAAGGCCGCCATCATGCCTGTGAGCTTCATGACGTCCTTCTTGCCGGTAGGTCGCTTCATCATGAGGATAGCATCCACCTTGGTGGGATTGGCTTCGATGCCCCGGTTGCTGACCTTGAAGCCCAGGAGCTTGCCGGACGGGACACCGAAGACGCACTTCTCTGGATTGAGTTTCCAGCGGTAATTGCGAAGGTTGGCGAAGGTCTCCGCGAGGTCAGCTATGAGCTTGTCCTCGTGAGTGGTCTTGACGACCACATCGTCGACGTAGGCTTCTACGTTCTTGCTGATCTGGCTGGCCAGACACTTCTGGATGGCCTTTTGATAGGACGCACCCGCATTCTTGAGGCCGAAGGTCATGGCCGTATAGCAGTAGATGCCATGGGGCGTTATGAACGCCGTCTTGTCTTGGTCGGAGACCTTCAGGGCTATCTGGTGATACCCTGAGTAGCAGTCGAGGAAGCAGAGAAGGATGCTCCCGGCCGTGGAGTCCACGACCTGGTCGATACGCGGAAGAGGGAAGGGGTCTTTAGGGTAGTGCCTGTTGAGATCGGTGTAGTCGATACACATTCTCCATTGACCGGTTTTCTTTGGTACAAGAACCGGGTTGGCGAGCCAGACCGGGTTTTTACACTCTCGGATGAATCCGGCAGCTAGGAGCTTTATTAGCTCTACCCTAATGACGTCCTGGTGATCTTTCGCAAAGCGGCGAAGTTTCTACTTGACGGGCTTCGCCGTCTTGCTTCCATCCAAGGCGTGCTCAGCCAACTCCCTAGGAACACCTGTCATATCCGATGGACTCCAAGCGAATATGTCGGCGTTATCCCGAAGGAAGCTGGTGAGCGCGAGTTCCTATTTGGGGTCGAGCCCGTCGCCGATCACCACCGTCTTCTCTGGGTTGGCAATGCCGAGGCAGACCTTCTTCGTCGATGGAGCCGCATCGAGGGCGGTCTCGGTGCGCTTCTGCTCCGGGACGGACTGGTCGACAGGGTCGACTTTTTTGGCTTCGGCCACCAAGACCACGGAGGCCTCGGCAGCTGCAGAGGTCGCAGCGAGGTCGAGGGCCTCCGTGTTGCACCTGAAGGAGATGACGAGGTCGCCTTTGATGGAGAGGACCCCTCGCGGAGTCGACACCTTCAACACCAGGTAGGTGTAGTGTGGGATGGCCATGAATCTGGCCAGCATTGGGCGACCTAGGATCGCGTGGTAGGAGGACTTGAAGTTGGCCACCTCAAAGTTGAGGTACTCCGTGCAGAAGTTCGCCTCCGTACCAAAGGTCACCGGGAGGGAGACTCGACCCAGAGGTTGGGCCGCCTTCCCGGGGACAATGCCATAGAAAGGCTCATCGCACTCCGTCATCTTGTTGAAGTCGAAGCCCATCATCTTGAGGGTATCAACAAAGATGATGTTGAGCCCACTGCCTCCGTCGATCAGGGTTTGGGAGAGCTGGGCTCAATCCACTGTAGGCTCGACGACAAGCGGGTAGGACCCAGGGTCTGGGATATGGACCCAGTGATCAGCTCTGGAGAATGTGAATGGCTGCTCGGACCATCGTAGGGGCACGATTAGATGAGTGTGGATGAGGTGGACGTCGTGCTTGTCCTTCTGCTAGCGCCTCCAGCTGGCGCTAGACTTGATTCCGCCCACGATCATGTTGGTCGCGCGGGTTGCGGCCTGGAAAGGCCCATTGGGGTTGCCCGATGCTGGTGGAGGAGGCAGGTTCGTCTCGTCGCGGGTGGCTGCCGGAGCAGGGTCGTTGCGAGGCGGGTCGCTGCGAGGTGGCTCGCGGCGATCATCATACCGATCGTCATGACGGTCGTCACGCCGATCTCGCCGGTCGTCATGGCGGTAGTTGTTGTTGTAGGGGCGGTTGTCGCGTCGCCTGCCGTCGTTCCTAGGTCGCTTGGGGTCCACGGGGGCGCTGAAGGCCCTCTTGAACTGGGAGCACTAGTGGAGAGTGTGGGTGGCCCCCTCAAGGAACCCACAGATGCTGTCGAGCGTCAGGTTGAACTCCACTTGGTTGAAGGACGAACCTCGTCGCCCTTCGGCCGCCAGGACCTCGGAAGGTCGCTTGCGGAGCTTGTCCGCTGCAGAACCGGATGTACCAGCGTTACCAGCGTCGAACTGGTTTTGGAGCGCGTCTTCTGTGTCCATGAGCTTGTTGACGACGATCATCAGCTCCTTGACGTTGGTGGCACCAGACTCATGGATCTTCTCAAAGACTTTGGGGTCTTTGATGCCTTTCTTGTAGCTGTCGACGATCTGGTTGTCCCTGACACCGACACACTAGTTCCGGTTCTCGAAGAACCGGGTATTGTAGTCGCGGAGCCGCTCCTTGGGCTTCTGCACGACCCGCCCTAGGCTGAAGGTGTTCCCAGGGCGATCGTAGGTCGCTTGGAAGTTCGATGTAAAGGCCTGGGACAGATCGGCCCAGGTCTTGATGCTGCCAGGCGCAAGGTTGTTGAGCCAAAGCGAAGGGGCCTTGCCCATCACCAGAGGGAAATAGGTCGTCATGTGGTCGAAGTCGCCACCGGCCGCCTTGACGGCGACGTAGTAGGTCGATAGCCAAATGCTGGGGTCGGAGCACCCATCATACGGCTTGATGTTGGGCTTGAAGTTATCAGGGTACTCCACCCTATTGAAGCGGGCATCCAACACTGGGAAGGCGTTGAGTGCGAGGTCATCGCTGGTGCCTCCTGCTGGGGCAGCACCTCATGGCGCGGAGTGAACACTGCGCTCCGGGACGACAACCTGGGAACGTGGCTGTCGGTTTTGGTCGAGCTGGACGATGGCGGGATCACCGTGATCAGCATTGTACTTGGCCCGTCGCTGATTCTTGATCTCATGCTGGTCACAGAGCTCCCGCTCCATGATGCAGTGGACGCCGCCGGGCGGGTCGTACTCGCGGTCGTAGTCCAAGCGGCAGCAGAGCTCGCGCTCCTCGCGCTCCTGGTGGCGTTGGTCAACGACGGTGCGAGCGTCGCGAGCAAGCCTGTTGGCGTCGAGGTTGACACGAAGGTCACGGGCAGCAGCGGGCTGCCGGGCGGGCTGCTCAGGGTTATGCTGAGCGACCTCCTCCTGGATGGGGGAGAGGTGGCTGCGCGCAGGTCGATGAGATCGACTGCGTGAGTGGTGAGTAGAGGATGATGCGGCGGATCTGGAGGCCGCGCTCTTTTCTTCCACCAAGGCGTTGGCGACCCGGAGGTACGCGAGGGCCTGCTGAGCTTCAGGCGACTGAGTTTGCTAAAGCCGGGTGATTGCCGCACCCAGGTTGGCCTAGGGGCTGTTGAAGGTCGTGATCCCAGCCTCCTCGAACTCGAGGTGAAGATCACGAGCGCAGGGCAGGGCACGCCGCTGCTCTTCCTCACGTCGCTTAGCGCGACGGGCGTTCGCTTGGATACGGGCCGCCTCCTGGGAGTTGGTCGCACCCAAGCGTGGTGGTTCGTTCTCCGAGACCACCATCACCTAACGGAAGATGACTTTCGGGTCGTTCGGAGAGATACGAACCCGGACCTTCTGGAACTTCCCGCAGTCCGGGGACTCGGTAGGTCGCTTAGCTCGACGAGGAAGCTCGTTGTCGATCTTCTTCCGCAGGCGGCACCCGCGGAGGGTGTGTTTTGCACCCTTGTGGTAAGTGCAGGGCATGTCGAGGGTGTCGCGCCGAGCGCGAGGCGCAGGCCTTGGGTCGTGCGAAGGTCGCCGCCCAGATTGGATCTCAGGGGGAGTGGAGAGTTGGCTTAGGTGAAGGCCGGGCATAGACTTCAGGCCGAAGGGAAACGTGTCGTGGCGTAGCGCTATCTGCGCCGAGCGTTGAGCTCGTTCGTAGATCTCCAAGGTTTCCCTCATGGAGCCGATGACATGTTCCATCCCCTGGACAAGGTCACAGGGTTTGGGTGGGTGGGTCTCCGATACTAGATCGGGAACAGGGATGGCGGCGGACGCCGTGGTGACCTTTTTGGAGGTCGTTGGGAGAGTCGAAGCTGCCGGAGCAGGTGAGGTCGCCGTGAAGGATCCAAAGCAGATCTCCACGGGGTCAGCGAGGAAGGCCGCGATGCTCGCCGGGAAGACGACGCCAGATTCGGTCACCATGCTGCACAGCGAGTTCCCGACCACCCCTACCTGGTGCGCCAACTGTCAGGGGTTGAGACCTGGACAGATCCGCTAGGGGGTTGCCCTAGTGGTTTGCAGGTTAATGGAAGATCGGGACCTAAGAGCGTAGGTGGTTATGCACGTGGTGCACATGAGCTAGGCGAGTATGGCGGCGAGGAACAGGGCGACAAGGGTTTATACTAGTTCAGGCCTCCGGAGAGTAAAACCCTACGTCCAGTTGTGGTGGATTATGCGAGGATGAAGATGAATTGTCCTGTGCATGGAACCCTAGGCCGCATTATATGGGGGGACGGGCTAGGGTTTGCATGCGCAGGTCGGTTGACCCGTGTCGGGGTCGGTTACAACTATGGGAAGCTTATCTCCCGGATTACAAGGAGTATCCCATGATACTCGGAGCTACAGGCGGCGGCGCGCCAGGTCGCCGTTTCTTGTCTTGCACGCCAAGGCTTCGCAGGTCTTCTGGGAGCTTGATTAGGTCGTTGGGACCACTTGTAAGGTCGGCGAGTCTTCTAGAAGGTCGGGTCCGCTTGACAGGGGCCTCTAGGACCCTGGCCGGTGGGGACCCATGGGTACCCATGTCTCTCAGAAATGGTCGACGTTAAGGATTATATTTTCACACTATTTTGAAAAATTTCACCTCTTTGATTTTCTGCCTCCCGATTTGCACTCTGATCCCCCTATTCCCTTCTGTTGTGAAAATAAGTTGCTCCTCTCTTATCCTTGTATAATTCTTAGTTACTAACTACCCCTGTGGTCAAGAAAGAAGAACCTGAAGACACTTAAGAAGACTATGCTTCAACGAGCCATCGCTCGAAGAATTTCAAGATCGAAGATGAAGAATCTCCATCAAACTAGAAGTGTCGCATTTGACACCTCAAGACTACTAACTTAAAGCCATCGATAGTGTTAGTCTTACGAGATATATAAGAAGCCTACCTAAGTTTTCTTTTATCGATAGACAACGATGCTAAGGTGTCAAATGCTAGTGTGCTTTAAATAAGGACGTGTGCCATGTTAGTGTGCTCTTGTGTGTTGTTGTTGGTTTGTTATTGTGCTCTGCTTGATTTGGCTCTTTGTAATGATTGCTGATGTGTTGTTGGACCCTTGTCCGCGATGACATCAGTTAGTTATATGTATAGATCGTAGGTTGGGTTTTCCTTTCTTTTGCTTCCTCTAACCTTGGGATCTCCCTCCTCAACTATTGCTCCCTCTCTATCCTACAATCGGCATGGAATTAAGAGGAATCCTCTATTAAGAGGGGTAGCATCGGTCGTGCTTCTACCTATGACAACCAAGGTGTACAAGAAGGAAGAATTGTCACCAAACAAGCCAGTAAAGCCTAAGAAAGTTATAAAGTCGTCACTTCAGCGCTACTCGAACCACTTCAGGAGAATGTTCACGAACACTCTCCTGAGACAACTCATGAAGAAACAATGAAGAATGGGGAACGACGAAGCAAGAAGAAGTGTGATTGAGAAACTTCAGCAAACTTATGCCACTAAGAACTTCTACATGGACCATTCACAAGAAGATACCCCGACAATGGTAACGAAGGTAGCAACAAGAGGATACAACATGAAGAAAGTACAAGGTGATCATTGCTCAGAAAAATCATCATAGAGGAGTCACCAAAGATCTCCATGATGGACCATCGACAAGAGTTGAAGGTATCTCCCACAAGTGACATAAAGGTGTGAAGAACAAGACATGATGATATAAGGCAACCTTGTCTCTCCGCATTGCCAACCTGCTTCTCTTGCTAACCTTTTTGCAGAATCTCGGGACGAGATTCCTGTTAAGTGGGGTAGTATTTGTAACACCCTAAATTACACTTTGGCTAGGATTTAAAAATATTATTAAAATTTGTTAGAATTAAATAGAGAGTTTGTATAATTATTTCAAAATAAATAATATTTTCTAAACTAAATAAATGAATCATAGCCTATACATATTGGTTTGTTGCATTCATGCTGCAAATGCATAGTGTTTATTGTGTGGAAAATGAGTTTGAGTTTTCAAAACTCGAATAGGTTTGTGTTTTAGTTTAACCCTTCTATCCCTATCTCTAAACCTCTCTACTCTTTTCTCTAATTGAACCCATGTCTCTCTTTTTCTCTCTACCGAAGAACATCTCTCTACAACTAAAAGTGTTTCTTATCTCTCTAAAACCATGCCAAGTTCATATCTCTCTCTCTCTCTTTCTCTCCCTAAATCTATCTTGGACCAATCTCTCTCTAAATATTTTTGGGCCAAATCCTTCACTATATCCAACCCAATCCACATCCATCATCCCTCTCTCCTCTCTAAAATCTGGCCCAACACCTTCTCTCCCTCTCTCTCTTTCCGCATCAGGCCCACAACTCCTCGCGGCCCAATAGCCACAGCTCAGCCCACCAGGCCCACCACCTCCTCCCTCCCACTGCTGAACTAGCCCCACGTGTCATCCCCTCCCCTCCACCTTCCTTCTTCCCCCCTCCTCTGCACCGAACAGAGCACACCGCCGCTTGCCGTTCAAACCGTGGTGCTGGCCCAGATGCACGCGCCCTCCCCGCCGCTATCCCTGCCCCGGCCCCACCTGCATCCCTCCGCGTGTCTCCCCTTGCCCCAACTCCCGTCCAGGCACGCCCTTACCCCGGATGGCAAGCACCACCGCCGCATCCGTCACAGCCGGTGAATGCGCCCTCCAAATTCCCCACCTCCCGTTCTCCCCCCGACCTACAAAAGGCTAGCACCGAGCTCCCTCCCCTCTCTTTTCCTCTCCGCAAAGCCTCGCTCACCGGTGTGCCGCCCCTGGCCATCAGACGCCGTCGCCACGGTGAGGAGCTCCACCGTCGCCGTGTTCTCTGTGACAACCACCCAGGAAAATACCGTACTATCGCCTAAACCAATCCACTTTGGTCATTAAGCAATAATAAGGTGTCATCCTGTCGTTAGTTGCCGGGTTAACGCCCGGTAAATCACTTACAAAACAACAAGGATCGACATATATGCATTAAAACTCACGCGAAGGCGAGTCCAGAGAACAACATAAGATTAACATCCAAATTTACCCCAAAGGGCTTAATCATTACAAACCGAAGTCTTTGACATGATAACGAAGTTCAGAGTTTTGAAAACAGCGGAATTAAACTAACGGCACGAGGAAACATCACGGGAGGCCTGCCATGATGCCTTCATTCATCGTCTTCAACCCACTCCAGCTCCCAGCTAGGCGGGATCTCTCCAGGCCACACATCAGCAAAGGCACTACCTGGAGCAACAGATTATAGCAAGGCTGAGTATACTAATACTCAGCAAGACTTACCCGTCGGTGACAACTACATCACCAACTCTAGACATGAAAGGCTTTTTGGCCAAAGGGGTTTCATTTGCTGAAAAGCAACAAAGAGTATGTCCTTACTTTCAATATTTTAGCACAAGTTCTAGTTGATTATTCCTTTCTAAATTAGCAAGCTAGTGCAAGCATAAGTGGTGCAAACAATTAATCAAGCATAATATTCATCAACTTCCATCATTAGGGATCTCATGGCCAGGGGAGTAAGTAGTCTCAGATAACGGTGAGAGGCCGACAATCGATTGATTTAAACCTTGCAAGGTAGACCTAAACACACGGTAGGGTGCCCCCGCGAGTACAACCACCAGGCGGTTCCCAAAAATCTTCGGATTGGGATCAGATGTTACAGTCTTAAGTACAAGGTTTGCTAGGCTACGCCACCAAGGTCACCTAGCCTCACACATGTACTCAGGTGGCGAGCCCGGGGCCGCAACCCTAAGATTAGTAGCGCAAAGTTCCCGCACCGCCTCATTCAGGTACTAGGCTTACCGTACCCATTTCCGACAAGTGTTTAGTACATTCAAACACTTAACCCACGAAAGCCATTGGACCGGAGCCCACATCCCATGCTCTTACCACATGAGCAATCCATTTAAGGAGATCTTATGATTCCAACATAAGAACCTATTCTCGCGAGTGACAAGCATCACTCGACTTGTAACGGTCCTATAGCATAGCAGCTATCGACCTATCATACATAGATAGTTGCATAAAGTTTCAAAAACACTTGGTTAATGCACCGGGGCTTGCCTTCGTCAGCAGGGTTAGCCTGAGGGTCCTCGGTGTCGTCGATCACCTCCACGTACTGCAGCTCCGCGTCAGCTCCTCCTTCCTCGGCTTCCGGCACGAGCGCGTAGTTACCGTCAGGAAGCTCTACACAGAATGCAATGCAGGGTTCAGGTGGTGTGATCGATTAATTATTTCATCCAACTCTTGTTGGCCACATTCACCTTAACAAACAATAATTTATTAATTCCTTTTTATTAAGGTTATTATGGACAAGAGTTTAATCATTGCCCAACAATTAACTAGTGTTCATTTTCATGATTGTTATTTCATGTGAGATTTACTATTCAATCTTTCAATAGCAAAGGTGTGCACATAAATGTAAATATTTCCATTTAAATGTTTAAAACAGCAAGGGTGAATTTAAAGGTTCCAAAGTAAGCCATGCATCCATTTACAAGGGTCACAAGGTCAAAAGGTCACACTTTTGGAATTAACTCCCACTAGCAAGCTTATGCATCTAACTTGTAAGTGCCAAATTTAAAACATACAAACAAGGGTAGGAGCCCCTGCTGGTCTAAAGTTACTAAACATACCACTAGATCAAACTTCGCCATTAAAAGAACTATAAAACTTATATAAGCAAGATTACATTTCCTAGCCATGCAAATTAAAGGAAATGCATAAATAAATAAAAGTAAAGCTCCTGCATCCAACAACAGGCCTACAGCTACTCTGGCCCTAAACAAGATCATACCACCCATAGGTTCATCACAAACCAATTTGAATTATGAACTATGCATTTAAATATATTCCTAAGCATAAAACAAGATTAAATATTTCTAACAGAGAGAAATTCATGATAAATTCAGTAAAGTTGCATCTAGGCATAACATGAGCATAGCTACAAGTTGAGCACAAAAATCAATTCATATTTTGCTACAAAAATCAGTAAAGCAGAAATAGCATAAATACAAAGTAATTCATATAAAAAGATCTGTTCAACAACTTTGTGCAATTTTCGGTCCAATTTCGAATCATGACATGTCTAGCAACATATCCAAAATTTAGCTCCATAGCCTTTCTAGATTTTGAATTATAGCAAAAATGTGTCAAACTGAATTTGAATTTTCATTCACAATCTATAAGTCAAAACTATGGTCATTCTTTGTAGAAGTTGTAGATCTTCTCTCACTGAGACCAACAAAATTTGGTTTGAATTTTTCTAAATTTTCTGTGAATTTCTAGGCTATTTTTAAGGCACTGGACTGACTTGCAAGGAAACTAAGAATCTTTCTATTGTAACCGGGTCCCTGGGTTCACAACCATGCCCTTGCGAATTACAACCGTGCCCTTGTCGGCGGAGGGAAGTTCGTCGGCGGCGAGGCAGGGCCGGGGGAGGTAAACAAGCAACACGGTGGTGCGATTGGTCTCACCAGGAGCGGATTGGTGGTGGCGGCGTGACCGGAGATGGCTCCGGCGAGCGGCGGCGGCGAGGTCGCGGCGGCACGCCCGCGGGTGCTCGGTTTCCGGCGAGGTTCGAGGTAGAGAAGATCAACACGCGGCCATTGAAGCTCGAGTGGGACCTAAGGAAGGGCTAGGAGAGGTTGGCTGGCGGCGGGAGCTTGCGGGAGTGTGAGCTCGCGGCGGCGGCGGCAATGGCGGATCGGCGGGCGGCGGTGTTCACGCGCGGGAGGAGAAGGAGGCCAGCTTTTTATAGCCGAGCGCGCGCAGAGGCACCTCGCTTCGAGGCTAAGCCTTCCCGCCACTTCAATGCGCGGGTACGGCGGCCTTGGCGTGCGTGCGCAGCGGGTGGATCGACGGCGCCTTGGAGCACGCGCATGAAGCGGACGTCAGCCGCGCTCACGCGCTGACTCCCAGACGACCGTGGTACGACCGGCGCACGGCGGCGGCGCGGCGGCGATGCGTGGACGCGCGCGCGCGCGCGTGATGTCGCACCGAGCGCGTCTCCGGCCCGGTCCGTTCCAAGTACCTCTGTTGGCTGGCACGATTCTCGAAAAGTTGCATGTAAACTTCAAAACCTGTAGATAGGAAAGTTGTAGATGGGTGATTCCTCTAAAACATGGCTGAAACCGAATTTGAAAAGGATTCAAATTGAAAGAGAAATTCGAATGCCAAGTTGGGGAATTTTCATGTCTCGGTGAACAGCGACTCAGAGCTTGTTTGGCCATTTAGCACCTTTTCCACTCAAAACTAGCAATGCCACTCAACATGAAAGTTGTGTCTCATGAAAAACTGGACAACTTTTATATTGGGAGATTTGGAAGTGTTTAGGTGAAATTTGGAGAACGCGGCAAAAGTTCCAGGATCACATAAAGACATCAAAGGGTTTGTCCCCCTTAGCTAGGGTTTTGACCATGGGAAGTGCATTAGACTTGTTTAAGATGCTAATAGGTGAGTGTTGGTGAGATTTGCGAGGTGATGACCCAGGTTGACCATGATTTGACCCCGGTCAACAGGTTTGACCGACAATTAGGGTTAATTAAAAACCTGGGGCGTCACAGCCTACCCCCCTTAAACGGAATCTCGTCCCGAGATTCGATTCAAGAAAAACAAGGTAGGTAGTAGAACTCACGGTTTCGAGATTGCAGAAAACCCGGGTACTTGGTGTTGAGGTACTCTTCCGTTTCCCAAGTCGCCTCTTCTTCCGTATGATGACTCCATTGTATCTTGTACATTCTTACGGTATGTCTTCGGGTCTTCCTCTCCTTTTTGTCCAACACCCTCATGCGATGCTCGATGAGCGAGAAATCCGGCTCAATCCAAGCATTTGCTTCCGTGATCACTTCGGTTTCAGGCATAGACACGCCTTTCTTCAATTGGGTCACATGGAATACATTGTGAACTGCGGAGAACCGCTCCGGAAGTCGGATGCGATAAGCCACTGGCCCACATACTTCAATGATTTCATAAGGTCCGATATAGCGCGGGGCTAACTTTCCCTTAACACCGAACCTTTGCACACCCTTGGTTGGTGAAACCTTTAGGTATACATAATTACCAACTTCAAATTGTCGGGGTGCCGTTCCTCTATCGTGATAGCTCTTTTGCCTCATCTGTGCTAACTTCAAGTTCTCCCGTATCACTTGCACTTTCTCTTCGGCGTCTTTGACTAAGTCCGGACCAAATAGTGTCCGTTCTCCGGCTTCTGACCAGTTCAAAGGGGTACGACATCTCCGTCCATAAAGAGCATCGAACGGTGCCATCTTCAAACTAGCTTGGTAGCTATTGTTATAAGAGAACTCTGCCAAGAACAAACACTTGTCCCAACTTTTATCAAAATGCAGGATGCTTGCCCGTAGCATGTCTTCCAAAATTTGATTTACCCTTTTCGTCTGACCATCGGTCTGCGGGTGATAGCTGGAACTACGGATCAACTTGGTTCCTAGGCATTCATGCAATTGCTCCCAGAAACGAGCTACAAATTGAGTCCCTCTATCCGAGATTATGGTCTTCGGAACTCCATGCAAACGGACTATTTGATCCATATACAACTCTACATATTGCTGCACTGAATAAGTAGTATGTACTGCAATGAAATGGGTAGTCTTTGTGAGTCTGTCCACGATAACCCAAATAGAATCCTTCTTTCTAGCAGTCAGGGGTAAACCCATAATGAAGTCCATACTTATGTCATCCCATTTCCACATAGGTATCGACAAGGGTTGGAGTACACCTGCCGATTTCAAATGGCTTGCTTTCATTCTGTGGCAAGTATCACACTCTGACACATATTTTGCTATATCAACTTTCATATTGGACCACCAGAAATTTTCCTTCAGATCTTGATACATTTTGGTGCTTCCGGGATGAATGGAGAATTTGGAAAGATGAGCTTCATCGAAGATGGTTTTCTGAATTTCTTGATCAGTGGGAACCACAAGACGTTTCCCAAACCATACCACATCGTTTGAATCCCTCCGGAAATAGGTATACTTGGGATCTCCTTCTGCTAACTTCTGTTTGATTAGCTGTATGCCCTCGTCATTGCGTTGAGCAGTGACAATTCTATCATAAAGATTGGATTCGGCAGCTAGGACATATAGATTTCCTTGCTCTACCACTTCCAAGTTAAGCTTCCTCATGTCTTCACACAAGGTGTCACTATACGGCTCCACTTCTAGATGATTGCAGTGAACTTTGCGGCTAAGAGCATCCGCAACAACATTAGCTTTCCCGGGGTGATAGTGCACTTCTAAATCATAATCTTTAATCAACTCAAGCCATCTCCTTTGTCTCATGTTGAGATCCGATTGAGTGAAGATATATTTGAGACTCTTGTGATCGGTGAAGATATTGCAACGATTGCCCATCAGATAGTGTCTCCAAATCTTAAGAGCATGAACAACTGCTGCTAGCTCTAGATCATGGGTGGGATAATTGATCTCATGGGGTCGAAGTGCCCATGAGGCATAGGCAATGACTCGGCCCTCTTGCATAAGAACACAACCGAGACCAGTGCCTGACGCGTCACAGAAGACTTCAAAAGGTTTGGAATTATCCGGTTGCACTAGCACTGGGGCTAAAGTTAAGTGCTGTCTCAGTGTGTGGAAGGCTTTCTCACATGCTTCACTCCACGCAAATTTCACCCCTTTCTTGAGCAGTTCAGTCATAGGTTTAGCGATCCTGGAGAAGTCCGGAATGAATCGACGGTAATAACCCGCCAAACCTAGAAAACTGCGGATTTGGTGTACGGACTTGGGTGGTTTCCAATCCATCACATCTTGTACTTTACTAGGATCTACGGATATGCCATCTTTGGAAATAGTGTGCCCCAAGAATTTCACACTATCCAACCAGAATTCACATTTGGAGAACTTAGCATAGAGCTTATGATCTCTCAAACGTTGTAGGACAATTCGAAGATGTTTGGCATGTTCTTTCTCATTTTTGGAATAGATTAGAATATCATCGATGAAGACCACTACAAATTTGTCAAGCTCTGTCATGAATACGGAGGTCATGAGATACATGAAGTAGGCTGGGGCATTTGTGAGACCGAAGGACATCACCAAGAACTCGTAGAGACCATAACGAGTGGAGAAAGCAGTTTTGGGAATGTCACAAGGTCGAATTTTGATTTGATGATAACCAGAACGAAGATCGATCTTGGAGAAAACTTTGGCTCCAGCCAACTGATCAAAAAGAACATCAATTCGGGGAAGAGGATATTTGTTTTTGATGGTCACCGCATTGAGTGGTCTGTAGTCAACACATAGCCTCAAACTACCATCTTTCTTTTTGACAAAGAGTGCGGGACAACCCCAAGGAGAAGAACTTGGGCGAATGTAGCCCTTATCTAACAATTCCTGGAGTTGGTTTTTCAGTTCAGCTAATTCCTTGGGAGGCATACGATAAGGTCGTTTAGAAATGGGCGCAGTGCCCGGTTGGAGTTCAATCACAAACTCGACATCCCTGTCTGGTGGCATGCCAGGCAACTCATCGGGAAAGACATCAGGATATTCACAAACTACTGGAATTTCTCCAAGGTGAGAGATAATGGTCACATAGGCACAAGGGTCTGCACCGTCCTTAAAAGGTAGGTACAATGTGGTGTGCCCGACCGTAGGTGAATTGATTGCTACAACTCGGCCTGATATATCTAGAACCACCTTATGTCGGGTCATCCAATCCATACCCAAGATAACATCCATACCCTCTAAGCCTATGACAATGAGGTTTGATTTAACCGTTTTACTCCCCAATGTCAACGGTACCCCGAGGGTTAAGGTGTGGGAAAGATTTTTCCACCCGGAGTGACAATTGTAAAAGCCTCCTTAACATGTGAACCACTTAAACCCAATTTGCCTACCAACTTTTCACTTATGAAACTATGAGTGGCCCCGGAGTCGAACAATATTTTAACGGGATTGTCATTGATAGAGAATGTACCCATAAGCACTGCAGCTCCCTCCGGTATGTCACTCATGGTGGTGAAGTTCAGCTTGCCTTGGCGGACTTGCACCATTGGCTTCTTAGCCGGATTGGCTGGCTTGGTCCCTGAACCTTGATTCTGCTGGTTGGGCTTGTTCTGCTTAGGTTTGGGGCAGTCATTGATATAGTGGCCCGGCTGTCCACAGTTGTAACAGCGGCGATCACCGGGGTTACGTGGGGGTGCATTAGGCTTGGGAGCCTGCTGCTGAGTGTTGCGGAACTGGAAATTCCCTGAAGGCTTGCTCTGTGATGGCTTCATTGTCCAGCATCCAGTTGAAGATTGCTGGGATGAGTTAGGAACATTCTTCTTCACAAAGCGAAACTTTTTGTTAGTCCCACTGCCCGAAGCAAAACCAACCTGCCTCTTCTTGTTTCTCTGGGCCTTCTTCATAGCATCCACTTGGGATATAGCCTTGTTTACGAGCTCATGGAAGTTGTTGGGTTCGATCAAGTTCAGCCGTTCGTACAACTCACCATCCAGGCCATCACGGAACCTTTCCATTTTCTTTGCATCGGTATCCACATGATGTCCGCCTTACTGGCAAAGGCTATTGAA
The DNA here is from genome assembly GCA_036936925.1 of Cenchrus fungigraminus. Lineage (NCBI taxonomy): Eukaryota > Viridiplantae > Streptophyta > Magnoliopsida > Poales > Poaceae > Cenchrus > Cenchrus fungigraminus. The sequence goes on from CM072773.1 coordinate 66,622,054, forward strand.
TCTCTGTGCATAGTGATACACAGTGTCGGATCCCTGCCTGAGGGCTAGCAACTCCCTCATCTTCCTATCCATTAATCCCTTAGGAATGTGATGGCTCTTGAAAGCTTGCTTGAATTCGTCCCAAGTGACAGCATGCCCCTGCTGCATGATCTTGAAATGATCCCACCACATTAAGGCGTCACCTCACAGTTGCAGAGCTGCGAAGTTGGCCTTGTTTTCCTCTGAGCAAGGCAGCACAAAGGCAGAGAATTTGGCCTCGATTGCCTTGATCCACGCCTCAGCTTCAAGGGGGTCTTCCGCCTTAGAAAAGGTCGAGGGCTTCATACCAATGAACTGAGGGTAGGTGGTGACCTGATTTGGCCCCTCATGATTTGCCACATGTGGCGGCCTTTGGTTCAGCTGCTGGGCGATTTGTTGCTGCGTCTGTAGGATCTGGCGCAGCACCTCGGTCTGAGTGGCCATGAATGCCTCCGACGGCGTCATGGGCGGTGGCGGTGGTAGTTCACCACTGCCCGACGTTCCGAACCCGTTGGGGGAGCTGCGCGTTGGTCCCACCATCTGAAATGCGAGCCTTTGTTAGACACATAGCCATAATCTTGCTTAGAAAGAAATGACAAGTGTAAAACATGCATGACAAAAGCTCATTCGTGCATTCACTCGACATTTGCAGCAACACAGTCATAAGAGTACTTCACATCCAACAACCTAGTCACCGAAATATTCTCCAAATTTGGTTAGTAGATACCAATTTTCATACGCCCCAAGGTTGGCATTCCACATTGCGGCGAACTTCAACTTCGCATGCCCAAAGAATGCAATTGCGGAAAGCTACCTAGCTGTCCTGGCAGCCGGCCGACACTCACCGAAAATTTCGTAGCTCCCTCTACTCTTATGCAAAAATGCTGAATTTTGGTGAGCACGGTCATCGCAACCCTCCGCACAACTTTGGTATTCAACGCATGCTAAGATTCCGATGTTCAATTGTTTGAAAACTCCCTTTCCTAAGCTGTTTGGACAGCAGCCCGGATTGGGTTAAAACTTGCATAACTTCCAATAAGAAAGTGCACGATTGCTGAGATTTTGAGAACACGATCATCACAAAAATTACAAACAAGCTTGGTATACAACACCGAACTCGATTCTGAGCACAACTTGCTTAAGCATTTCCTTACAACAAACATTACAGATAAAGTGTTCACAGAACATTACAAAGGTTCCAAGGTTTGAAAATACCACATTACAACCTGGGTTACACTGCAATCATGCTGCACAAAAGCATACCCCTATGCTCACCTACCACAAACCAACCAAAAGGCTACACACAGGAGTATGACCCATCTTATTACAACACTACGCCAACCTAGTTGCCGACCGAAGCACCACTGCTAGCAGGTGAAGCCGGTGGGGTCGGTAGCGGTGGTCCAGCCTGACTTGCCTGGTCAAGACCAGACTGACCCTGCTGCTCCTCCGGAGGTGCCTCCACCGGAGGTGGTGGCTGCAGAGCCACAATGGCCTACAGAGCTGCTACCTGTACCTCAGCCTCCTCTACCTGCTGCTGCATCTCGATGATGTTCTGTAACAGTGTCAACCTCTCGATCTCTCGAGCGTCCACGTCCTCCTCAAGGGTAGTGACCTCTGCCTCCAGGTCTAAGATTCTCTGCAGGCGGTCACCTCTCTCTAACTCCAACTGGAACCTCCTGGCACGCAGTCGGTCGTTCTCCTGCTGAGTGTGGGCGAGAGTGAAGCTCAGCTGTTGGTACGCTGCTGAGAGATTGTGCCAGGCCAGCCGAGCCGACTCCAGTCGCTGGCTGATCATCAGCTGGGTGGTGTTACGCAGGCCCTGGAGAGTGAACACAGCGTCCAGGCAACGCGTTAGCATCTGCGTGACGTCTAGTGGGACTGCGAGCATCAGCAACTCCTGAAGGTGGTCCACACGGTCCCTCCATGCCGGATCGTGCGGGTTCACCGCCGGAAACAGTCCGAATGGTGACAGTGCTACCACCGTCGGGTTACGGTCGCAGAAATCCGTCAATACCCAGAGGGCAGCCGACTCGAAGGACTCCTGCAGATGAAAACCCCAGTACACAGAGCTCAAGTCGAACCAGTCAGGGTGGTCCGGGTGAGGTGGTACAGTGACGGTCACTCTACAACGAGGCACGCCCAGGTGCTCTAACTCGAGCGCCTCGTAGACGGGCGGAATGGTGTAGCCGGCAGCGCTGAGTGCCTCCCACGCAAGGCGTGGAAAACCCTCCCAGTGCAGTCTGTCGGTACGGACCGAACCGTCAGCGCCATACTCGAGAAACATGGGGGCAGCCATCTGTACAACAATGTAACGCATGTTAGAACTCAAAAGAGAGCAACATGTCAAATGGTGCAAATTTTGGCAGCTGTGAATAAAAATTCATAACTAAAAATCCAGAACCCCAAAAATTCCCAAATTTTACAGGCTACTCCGTAAGGTTTTTATACACACTTTTGGTATTCAACGGTTGAGCTAGATCATGTAGGAACAAGGTCGAAAGTTGCAAGGTTTCAGGTTCTGCCTTCCTGAAAAACAGCATGACCTGAGTTCACTAAAAAGGGTACAACTCAAGATTTACAGAAGCTATGACCGTGAATTTTTGCGAACAAAAACTAGATTAGATATGGAGCGACTTTGGTATAGGTCAACTAGTCTAAACATTTTTAGAATCTGGTGCAAAAATTCAAGCTAGCAGCACTACAGATTGTTGGACAGCACAACACCTATGCATGAGAGGTAATCTAGTTCACAGAAACCACACACTAGCAAATCTTCCTTAGAGAGCATATATGTTCTGTTTTGGGTCCATTTTAAAAGTTTCGACTTTTAGTATGCATGCAAGACGTCCTATTCGACCTCACACGGCAATCAAGCCAAAAGTCGAAGTCAGTGCCGGTGGCAAGGCTTTTACTCGTCTCTCCCTATAATAGCTAGTCGAGAGCTACACGGTACTCACTTAGCGTCTAACGAAGCGCTGTTATGTACCTGCAGAAAAGAACCTTCCATGCCAGCATGTCACGGAAGCATCCACATACATTACCGTTCACTATAGAAACGGTATCCATGCGTCAAGCCGCTGCATGGACAGCGTCCAACCTCAGATACACTCCTTTTGGAATGAAGCGGATCCTTGCCTCGCATATACAAAATGCGGAACGTCCACGTATGGCAAAACGTGGCGAGACACAGACGCGACGGTGGGTTCCCTTTGGAATAGGTCCCATCCATCCCTCGCATGACTTCCATGCGGTACCACCACGTATAGCAAAACGTGATGAGACGCAGACGCGACGTGGGTGCCCATTTGAATAGGTCCCATCCATCCCTCACAGGACTTTCCTGTGGTACCACCACGTATAGCAAAACGTGATGAACTAGTATGGTTGTGCAGAAAGTAAGTTCTGACAGGAAATAAATGTGCTGGGAGTTAGCAAAATAAACCATAGATTAATAAGCCACCTGAAAGAACCCAAAATTCCCTCTAGGGCCTCTCGGTCTAGTTTATCCTTAACGGACCAACGTGTTTTGCAAATCCAAACAATCTTGGCAAATTTTATTCAAAAACCAGTGATTAAGGTTATTAATTAATCTCTGGTGCATATAATTGCTCTGATGCCAGCTGTGACAACCCGCCCAGGAAAATACCGTACTATCGCCTAAACCAATCCACTTTGGTCATTAAGCAATAATAAGGTATCATCCTGTCGTTAGTTGCTGGGTTAACGCCCGATAAATCACTTACAAAGCAACAAGGATCGACATATATGCATCAAAACTCACGCGAAGGCGAGTCCAGAGAACAACATAAGATTAACATCCAAATTTACCCCGAAGGGCTTAATTATTACAAACCGAAGTCTTTGACATGATAACGAAGTTCAGAGTTTTGAAAATAGCGGAATTAAACTAACAGCATGAGGAAACATCACGGGAGGCCTGCCATGATGCCTTCATTCATCGTCTTCAACCCACTCCAGCTCCCCAGCCAGGCGGGATCTCTCCAGGCCACACATCAGCAAAGGCACTACCTGGAGCAACAGATTATAGCAAGGCTGAGTATACTAATACTCAGCAAGACTTACCCGTCGGTGACAACTACATCACCAACTCTAGACATAAAAGGCTTTTTGGCCAAAGGGGTTTCTTTTGCTGAAAAGCAACAAAGAGTATGTCCTTACTTTCAATATTTTAGCACAAGTTCTAGTTGATTATTCCTTTCTAAATTAGCAAGCTAGTGCAAGCATAAGTGGTGCAAACAATTAATCAAGCATAATATTCATCAACTTCCATCATTAGGGATCTCATGGCCAGTGGAGTAAGTAGTCTCAGATAACGGTGAGAGGCCGACAATCGATTGATTTAAACCTTGCAAGGTAGACCTAAACACACGGTAGGGTGCCCCCGCGAGGACAACCACCAGGCGGTTCCCAAAAATCTTCGGATTGGGATCAGATGTTACAGTCTTAAGTACAAGGCTTGCTAGGCTACGCCACCAAGGTCACCTAGCCTCACACATGTACTCAGGTGGCGAGCCCGGGGCCGCAACCCTAAGATTAGTAGCGCAAAGTTCCCGCACCACCTCATTCAGGTACTAGGCTTACCGTACCCATTTCCGACAAGTGTTTAGTACGTTCAAACACTTAACCCACGAAAGCCATTGGACCGGAGCCCACATCCCATGCTCTTACCACATGAGCAATCCATTTAAGGAGATCTTATGATTCCAACATAAGAACCTATTCTCGCGAGTGACAAGCATCACTCGACTTGTAACGGTCCTATAGCATAGCAGCTATCGACCTATCATACTAGTAAAGACATAGGTACCTAGGGATCATGCATCTAGGGTTTCATTTCAACTCCTGAACGTAAATGCACAATCATCCATAGATAGTTGCATAAAGTTTCAAAAACACTTGGTTAATGCACCGGGGCTTGCCTTCGTCAGTAGGGTTAGCCTGAGGGTCCTCGGTGTCGTCGATCACCTCCACGTACTGCAGCTCCGCGTCAGCTCCTCCTTCCTCGGCTTCCGGCATGAGCGCGTAGTTACCATCAGGAAGCTCTACACGGAATGCAATGCAGGGTTCTGGTGGTGTGATCGATTAATTATTTCATCCAACTCTTGTTGGCCACATTCACCTTAACAAACAATTAATTATTAATTCCTTTTTATTAAGGTTATTATGGACAAGAGTTTAATCATTGCCCAACAATTAACTAGTGTTCATTTTCATGATTGTTATTTCATGTGAGATTTACTATTCAATCTTTCAATAGCAAAGGTGTGCACATAAATGTAAATATTTCCATTTAAATGTTTAAAACAGCAAGGGTGAATTTAAAGGTTCCAAAGTAAGCCATGCATCCATTTACAAGGGTCACAAGGTCAAAATGTCACACTTTTGGAATTAACTCCCACTAGCAAGCTTATGCATCTAACTTGTAAGTGCCAAATTTAAAACATACAAACAAGGGTAGGAGCCCCTGCTGGTCTAAAGTTACTAAACATACCACTGGATCAAACTTGGCCATTAAAAGAACTATAAAACTTATATAAGCAAGATTACATTTCCTAGCCATGCAAATTAAAGGAAATGCATAAATAAATAAAAGTAAAGCTCCTGCATCCAACAACAAGCCTACAGCTACTCTGGCCCTAAACAAGATCAGATCACCCATAGGTTCATCACAAACCAATTTGAATTATGAACTATGCATTTAAATATATTCCTAAGCATAAAACAAGATTAAATATTTCTTACAGAGATAAATTCATGATAAATTCAGGAAAGTTGCACCTAGGCATAACATGAGCATATCCACAAGTTGAGCACAAAAATTAATACATATTTTGCTACAAAAATCTGTAAAGCAGAAATAGCATAAATACAAAGTAATTCATATAAAAATATATGTTCAACAACTTTGTGCAATTTTTGGTCCAGAGTCTAATCATGACAAGTCTAGAAACATATCCAAAATTCAGCTCCATAGCCTTTCTAGATTTTGAATTATTGCAAAAATGTGTCAAACTGAATTTGAATTTTCATTCAAAATCCATAAGTGAAAACTATGGTAAAGCTTTGTAGAAGTTGTAGATATACTCTCATTGAGACCAACAAAATTGGGTTTGCATTTTTCTGAATTTTCTATGAATTTCTAGGCTATTTCTAAGGCACTGGACTGACTTGCAAGGAAACTAAGAATCTTTCTATTGCAACCGGGTCCCTGGGTTCACAACCATGCCCTTGCGAATTACAACCGTGCCCTTGCCGGCGGAGGGAAGTTCGCCGGTGGTGAGGCAGGTCCGGGGGAGGTAAACAAGCGACACGGCCGTGCGATTGGTCTCACCAGGAGCGGATTGGTGGTGGCGGCGTGACCGGAGATGGCTCCGGCGAGCGGCGGCGGCGAGGTCGCGGCGGCGCGCCCGCGGGTGCTCGGTTTCCGGCGAGGTTCGAGGCGGAGAAGATCAACACGCGGCCATTGAAGCTCGAGTGGGACCTAAGGAAGGGCTAGGAGAGGTTGGCCGGCGGCGGGAGCTTGCGGGAGTGCGAGCTCGCGGCGGCGGCGGCAATGGCGGATCGGCAGGCGGCGGTGTTCACGCGCGGGAGGAGAAGGGGGCCGGCTTTTTATAGACGAGCGTGCGCAGAGGCACCTCGCTTCGAGGCTAAGCCTTCCCGCCGCTTCAATGCGCGGGTACGGCGGCCTTGGCGTGCGTGCGCGGCGGGCGGACCGACGGCGTCGCGGCGAGCGCGCGCACACCGCGTGGCGCGCGGGCTCACCGGCCGAGGCCGCGTCTTGGAGCACGCGCATGAAGCGGACGTCAGCCGCGCTCACGTGCTGACTCCCAGACGGCCGTGGTACGGCCGGCGCACGGCGGCGGCGCGGCGGCGACGCGTGGACGCGCGCGCGCGTGACGTCGCGCCGAGCGCGTCTTCGGCCCGGTCCGTTCCAAGTACCTCTGTTGGCTGGCACGATTCTCGAAAAGTTGCATGTAAACTTCAAAACCCGTAGATAGGAAAGTTGTAGATGGGTGATTCCTCTAAAACATGGCTGAAACCGAATTTGAAAAGGATTCAAATTGAAAGAGAAATTCGAATGCCAAGTTGGGGAATTTTCATGTCTCGGTGAACAGCGACTCAGAGCTTGTTTGGCCATTTAGCACCTTTTCCACTCAAAACTAGCAATGCCACTCAACATGAAAGTTGTCTCTCATGAAAAACTGGACAACTTTTATATTGGGAGATTTGGAAGTGTTTAGGTGAAATTTGGAGAACGCGGCAAAAGTTCCAGGATCACATAAAGACATCAAAGGGTTTGTCCCCCTTAGCTAGGGTTTTGACCATGGGAAGTGCATTAGACTTGTTTAAGATGCTAATAGGTGAGTGTTGGTGAGATTTGCAAGGTGATGACCCAGGTTGACCATGATTTGACCCCGGTCAACAGGTTTGACCGACAATTAGGGTTAATTAAAAACCTGGGGCGTCACATTTTCCCCGCTCCAACCTTCCCTCACCCTCCTCCTTCCCTCCTTGCACGCACAGGTACACCAGGATGACACCCCCGCCCGCGAAGACACGAACCCGAGGCCGAAGCACCCTCCTCCGCGAGCGCCCACGACACCGTCTGCCTCCGGCCGTCGCACGCATCTTTCGCCGCCGCTCGGTCCACCACAAGCCCCTGGTGAGATCCGCGCCGTCCTCCTCTTCCTCCTGGTCCAAACCCCGCTCGAATCCGTGCTCCGTAGCGCTCGGGCCGCGCAGCTCCGGCGAGCCGCCGCCAAGTCCGGCCAGGCGCCGCTGTCTCGAGTACCCCCCGCCGGCGATCCAACACCAAGCACTCCCCTGCCGCCGAATCTTCCACGGATGGTGCAGATCGCGTACCCCTTCGCCCTTTTGCACCTGGTCCACCATGGACCAGTGGACCTGGTCCACAGCGCGGTCCACAGCCGCGTCAGCACCACGTCTATGCCACGTCAGCGTACCCAGCCAGTCGCAGCACGCCGCGTGGCGTCCAGTTAGCAGATCCGCTCGGTCTGCCATTCTTTTGCAGTTTAGCCCCTGACGAAATAGGATATAACCCACCAAATCTTTGTGTCTTGCTGTTTTGCAACAAGAAGCCCCAGAAGTATCCCACCTTTTGCAGATAAGGCCAGCTGAGCCTCTTTTACACTTAGAACCTTATGTTTTCTCATATTCGCAGCCAGAATTCCCTGAGTCTAGCGAATCTTCCGTCCTAGTCCCCGAAGTCCACAGTTTACTACATCTAGGTCCCCGAAACCTTCAAAAGCTCATATCTTTCTCGTCCTAGCTCCGTTTTAGCTCGTTCAAGTTGCGTTAGTTTTGTTTCAATGTAAAGTACGTGTTAGTAGTGACGTTAACCATGTTTCATGTTTCTAAAAATTAAAGTTAACATTAATTTGATTAATATCCAATTCAAACTCTTTTGAATAAAATCAAATATAGGTTTAACCTTCGCTTTTCTTTAAACAAAAGTAAACATGATTAATTTGAACATAAATATCTTTTTCTTATAACTTGTTTAGCTCAACCCGGCACATGTTTTAGCTTGTTAGTTGCTCTCACATAAAGTTTCTTTTATAAAGATAAATGCTAAATTTGTATAAATTCTAATAAACTTTATAAATAAAATATGGCTAGGTTTATACCGTGCTTTCTATTCAAGTATAAATTTGATTAAGTTATAACATGTGGTATTTTTCTGAAATACCCATTAAACATATTTCTTTAATTAAAATAAATCAAGCATATAGTCCCTTCTTTCTTATAATATAATCTTTACCGATAGTTGTGCCTTTTTACTCGTAGCTCCGTTTAGTCATCCCTTGCGCTCTAGAGTTTGTAGCTAGCTCATGTTAGCTAGTGGTGCGCCTTTTTATAAAATGATTTTAGTGTCTGGTGTATTGTTCTTAGTTGCTTTAATTGTTGTTTCAGTTGATTGTTGCGCGTGAAGGAACATCTCTGAGCGGTGGAGCATTGGGAAATGAGCAAGTGTCCTTGACATCTTGCTATTTTATACCTTTATGTTTTATTCACCATAATCACTGCTTTATTTAATACTTTCTTGCATTAGATGTCTAATCTGATGGGAATCCTATTAAGGACTGTTTACTAGATTTTCAAGATCATTCCTTGTTTACCCTTTGCGGTTACCTATGTGGGTAGAATATGCTTAGTTTGCTCAACGTGGGTTGGGTTTAATCTTAAACTTGATTAATGATTAAGCAACATGTTAATGTGGGTTATGGTTAGCAACATGAACACCCTAGGCGACTCAGGCAAGTGGTTTGAACGGTGGCTTGTGATTGCTTGATGTTGGCCTTGCCTGAGTCAACTTTATAAGGACCGGTCTGTGGAGTGACCACCCGGGACATACAGTACAACCACGAGAACTAATGGGCTATGGTCTTGGCCAATTAAGTAGGGTAAACCAGTGGTCTGTGTTAAGCTGTCTGGGCTGGATGAGGGCGTAGTTCCCAAGAGTCCGGCAAGGAACCTCGGGTGTCGCTGACACTCCGTAACCCGGTTAATATGCACTGGTGAACCTATGTAATGGCCTCGTAGAGTCCCTATGCTATCACACCTAAGGAAGTGTTAAAGTGCCTGATCCGCACAGCATGGTTGGGTTTAACGTTCTATTGAACGTTTACGTGACTCGTGGGTAAAGATGTACAACCTCTGCAGAGTGTTAAAAACTGTTATAACAGCCGTGCTCACGGTCAAGAGCGGCCTGGACCCTCACATGGTTAGTTGGTGGTTTGGGTGGATCACAGTGGTGGTAACTGTGGTTTGGGAGCTAGTTTTGATTCTATAATGTTTTAACCCTAGGATCAGGACATGTTGGTGCCTGTGCCTCGAAGGGGATGGGAAGCTTTATACATAATAATTTATAGGTGCTTAATTAAAACTTGACCAACTAAAACTTGAGCATTGCAGTACACCAAATAAAGCCTTCCTTGCTTTAAGCCAGCATGTTATGCATACCTTTTCCCTCCACTTGCGAAGTACACGCCTGGTGTACTCTCCGTTTTCTCTTTCAACCCCTACTGTTCTCTCCCCACTGCTGCTCAGATAAACAGAAGTTAGAAGAAAGAGCTACATCGTGAAAACCATCGTGAAGACCTGGAGTTCTAGGTTGGCGTGCCCCCAGTCGACGTTCCTGTGGAAGATGGTGCCTACTCCGCTGCGATAGAATAACGATGTGTAATCTTTTGTTTTAGCCCCTCGGGTCATTTTGTAATAGTTATACACTTGTAATGATATATGTTGTGATATTACACTGATGATGTTACTTTATGCATGAATTTTGATCCTGGGCATGCATAAAGGGCGCATTTGGTTTGTCCTTTAAAACCGGGTGTTACAGACCCTCCACTGGTCCTCGGACACCCCTGGTCCTCAGGAGCACGTCTAGCCAACTCACCACACCCAAACCCAACGTTCCTATCCCTCTGACGAAACACACCTCCACCTCCACGAGTGGGAACTGACCGCACAAACACCTCACCCCTAGGTAGAGGCCCTCTATGAGGCTCAGGCACACAATGAGGAAGGTGGTACCTGTCCTTGTTTGCCATCTCCCTAGCAAACCTCTCATCCCTCTTCCTCCTGAAACAGAACTCATCCTTATGCCCATCCCTCCCACAATACTAACAATGGAAGAAGATTGGCTGTGGCTTCTCTACAGGCTTCTCAACAGCCTTCTCTCCTGACTTCCCACCAAAGACACTCCCCTGGGTGCTCACAAACTTGATTGGTTTTTGGTAGTTTTCAGATTTGTGGGGGAACACTGGTGGATCTGGTGTTGTGTCTAGCTTATTTCTGAGGTGGTTTGGCTTGGCTACAAATTTGTTCATGGGTGTGGTATGTGGTGGAATAGGAATCTCTCCAGCTTTCTCTTCTCCCTCACCACTCTTCTCACCACACTTGTCAGCCCCCAACGCCTGACCATCAAACCTCTTGAACTGAGCCAACATCAAACTCAATTGTGGCTCATGCCCAGACAACCACCCCATCATTTCCCTCAACTCATCACTCTCATCCTACAGACGATCAACATAGTGTGCAAGTTCCATGTTTTTCAAAGCATGCATTTCACAGGTAGAGCATGATGTAGGAAGAGGAGCTTTCAATGCCACCTCAAGAGCAACTATTCTAGTGTGAGATTCATCTAGCCTAGCATGCAACACAGGACATGAAGTGCAAGCACCTAACAAAGCAGGTCAAGATTTCAATTCATCACACTCAATCCTAATCACATCTAGTTCCTCAAGAGTAGAGGCATGCTTCTCCTTGAGAGCAGTCAAGTCTGCAAGAAACACATTGCAATCACTACAATCAATCTCATCAGACATAACTGGAGCAGATTTCAAAGAGCCTATGTCATTTCTAGCATCAACAAGCAAGGACTCAAGCTCAACTATCTTGTCCTTAGCATCACCCAACAAAGACCTAAATTCCCTCTTCTCCTTGTTGGTCTTTCTAAGCACATTATCACGGTTATCAAGCAACTCATTAAGCCTAGCATTCTCCTCTAGCAAGAAGTTGGGATCATGTTGTACCTCTTCCTCAGAGCCGGAGTTCGAATCCTATCTATGCTTCCCACCCTTCTTAGAGTGAACCATGCCGCAGAATCCACCTTGTGTGACGAAGCTCAGGCCGGTGAAGTTCTTGCCCGTGTGCCGCTTGTCCTTGCGCCGTTCTTGCTCTTCCTCGCTGCTTGAGTCGGAAGAAGCATCACATGATGTGGAGTCGATGTCGCTCGCTCCGGCAACCATCGCTCGAGTCATCTTCTTCTTGTACCCGCTGCTCTTCTTCAGCCTTCTCTCGCCCTTGTCCTTAAGCTTGTCCATGTAGTCGTTCCGGGAGCGGTGCTTGTTGTAGTCGTGCTTGGGCTTGCCCTTGTAGTCGTTCTTGATCTCCATGGCTTCACGGCATTCGGCGATGAAGTGCCCGTGCTTCCCGCACCGATAGCACATCCTCGAGCTCCGCCTTGCATTCTTGCAGTTGTCGTACATCCGCCCAAACCTCTTGCTCAACAAGGCGAGATCATCCTCGCTCAGCACCTCAAAATCCTCATCTGGCAGAGACACAAGACAAGACAAAGAGAAACCAACAGAGTTAGCGTTAGACCTTGATCCTGAGACAAGAGCCAAACTATGAGGATCAGTGGGGCTCTCGCTCCTAGCTCTCAAGCCATGATCAACCTCCGAAGACCTGAGCTTGGAAAATAGCTCATCAACCGACAACATGTCATACACGCTCGACTCCTCAATGGCCTCGACCTTGGCACTCCACACAGATCTATCCATGGCATGCAAAAGCTTGATAGCTTAATCATGATCTGTGTATGGGAGCACTGTCACATTGGCCCTGATGTTGTTGACTATGCTGGTGAAGCGCTGAAACATAGCATTGGTCGACTCACCGGGGAGATGAGTGAAGTTCTCATACTCTCTCCGGTAAGTGGAAAACAAACAAGCTTGCACCTGGGCATTGCCTACATGAGCATTTCTCAACTTGAGCCAAATCTTTCCGGCCACATCCTCTCCGTACACTCGCTCAAACTCCGAGGAACAGAGAGCACGGAACAAGTAATCAATGGCCTTGCTGTTGGCCTCACACTTGACCCCACACATGTTCCCTAATGTGTGAGGCCAACAGCAAGGCCGTTGATTACTTGTTCCGTGCTCCCTATGCCTCAGATTTTGAGTGAGTGTACGGAGAGAATGTGGCCGGAAAGATTTGGCTTAAGCTGAGAAATGCTCATGTTGGCAATGCCCAAGTGCAAGCCCGTTTGTTTTCCACTTACCGGAGAGAGTACGAGAACTTCACTCATCTCCCCGGTGAGTCGACCGATGCTATGTTTCAGCGCTTCACCAGCATAGACAACAACATGAGGGCCAATGTGACAGTGCTCGCATACACGTATCATGATCAAGCTATCAAGCTTTTGCGTGCCCTGGATAGGTCTGTGTGGAGTACCAAGGTTGAGGCCATTGAGGAGTCGAGCGTGTATGACACGTTGTCGCTTGATGAGCTATTCTCCAAGCTCAGGTCTTCAGAGGTTGATCGTGGCTTGAGAGCCAAGAGCGAGAGCCCCACTGATCCTCATAGTTTGGCTCTTCTCTCAGGATCAAGGACTAATGCTAACTCTGTTGGTGTCTCTTTGTCTTGTCTTGTGTCCTTGCCAGATGAGGACTTTGAGGTGTTGAGCGAGGATGATCTTGCCTAGTTGAGCAATAGGTTTGGGAAGATGTACGAGAACTGCAAGAATGCAAGGCAGAGCTCGGGGATGTGCTATCGGTGCGGGAAGCATGGGTATTTCATCATCGAATGCCCTAAAGCCATGGAGATCAAGAACGACTAGAAGGGCAATCCCAAGCATGACTACAACAAGCACCAATCCCGGAACGACTACAAGGACAAGCGCAAGGACAAGGGCGAGAGAAGGCCGAAGAAGAGTGGCGGGTACAAGAAGAAGACGGCTCGAGCGATGGTTGCCGGAGCGAGCGACATCGACTCCACATCAAGCGATGCTTCTTCCGACTCGAGCAGTGATGAAGAGCAAGAACGGCGCAAGGACAAGTGGCATACGGGCAAGAACTTCATCGGCCTGAGCTTCGTCACACAAGGTGGAATTTGCGGAATGGCGCACTCCAAGAAGGGTAGGAACCATAGCTCGGATTCGAACTCTGACTCCGAGGAAGATGTACGACACGATCCCAACTTCTTGCTAGAGGAGAATGCTAGGCTCAATGAGTTGCTTGATAACCGTGATGATGTGCTTAGGAAGACCAATAAGGAGAAGAGAGAATTTAGGTCTTTGTTGGGTGATGCTAAGGACAAAATAGTTGAGCTTGAGTCCTTGCTTGTTGATGCTAGAAATGAGATAGGCTCTTTGAAATCTGCTCCTGTTGTGTCGGATGAGATTGATTGTAGTGATTGCAATGTTTTTCTTGCTCACTTGACCGCTCTCAAGGAGAAGCATGCCTCTACTCTTGAGGAACTAGATGTGATTGGGCTTGAGTGTGATGAAATGAAATCTAGACCTGCTTTATTAGGTGCTTGCACTTCATGTCTTGTGTTGCATGCTAGGCTAGATGAATCTCACACTAGAATAGTTTCTCTTGAGGCGGCATTGAAAGCTCGTCTTCCTACATCTTGCTCTACCTGTGAATTGCATGCTTTGAAAAAGATGGAACTTGCACACTATGTTGATCGTCTGCAGGATGAGAATGATGAATTGAGGAAAATGATGGGGTGGTTGTCTGGGCATGAGCCACAATTGAGTTTGATGTTGGCTCAGTTTAAGAGGTTTGATGGTCAGGCGTTGGGGGCTGACAAGTGTGGTGAGAAGAGTGGTGAGGGAGAAGAGAAAGTTCGAGAGATTCCTATTTCACCACATACCACACCCATGAACAAATTTGCACCCAAGCCAAACCACCTCAGAAACAAGCTAGACACAACACCATATCCACCAGTGTTCCCCCACAAATCTGAGAACTACCAAAAACCCATCAAGTTTGTGAGCACCCAGGGAAGTGTCTTTGGTGGGAAGTCAGGAGAGAAAGCTATTGAGAAGCCTGTAGAGGAGCCACAGCCTAAGCCACAGCCGATCCGCTTCCATTGTCAGTATTGTGGGAGGGATGGCCATAAGGATGAGTTATGTTTCAGGAGAAGAGAGATGAGAGGTTTGCTAGGGAGATGGCATACAAGGACAGGTACCACCCGTCCATTGGGGTGCCTGAGCCTCGTAGAGGGCCTCTACCCAGGGGTGAGGTGTTTGTGTGTACTGTTCCCACTCGTGGAGGTGGAGGTGGTTTTCCTCAGAGAGATAGGCGTGTTGGGTTTGGTTGTGGTGAATTGGCTAGACGTGCTCCTTCTCGTGACAGTTACGAGTTTGGGAGGCACGATCAGAGCTTTGGGTCTCAGATGGACTATGGGCCACGCTTTCGCCCTCATGGTGTGCGTACTCCTCTAGTGAGACGTGACAGGTCCTTTGGTGGTAGGCGTGAGAGGGCTCCGCCTAGAGGTTTTGGTAAGATGGACTTTGCTAACCCTTCTTTTGAGCAAATGGCTCGACACTGGTTTGACTCCTTTGGTACTAACCCTAGTGTTGAGTCACTTGCTCATTCTCGTTCTCATTTTTTATTGCAGGTGGGAGGCTTGGAGGACTTTTGGTTGATCGACTCCGGTTGCTCGCGACACATGACCGGAGATCATGGGTGGTTCTCCAGCCTCACCCCGGTGAGTACGAGGGAGTATATCACTTTCGGGGACAATGGGAGAGGACGAGTGCTTGCTAAAGGTATGATGAAGGTGAGTAGCAAGGTGACCTTAAGAAGTGTGGGTTTGGTCAAGTCACTTGGTTTTAACCTGTTGTCTGTATCTCAGTTAGTTGACGAAGGTTTTGAGGTTCATTTTTAGTCGGGCGCTTCTCGTGTGCTTGATTCTCGAGGCAATCTTGTCTGTACGATTGTCCCCGAGGGTCAAATCTTTCATGCCTATTTTCCCAGTCTGTTGGTCCTCCTCGATGCTTTGTTGCTGGTGTTTCGGCCGAGCTTTGGAAATGGCATAGAAGATTGGGACACTTGAGCTTTGAGTTGCTTTCCCGCTTGAGTGGTCTTAATCTTGTCTGAGGATTGCCTAAGTTGAAATTCGAGAAGGATTTGGTTTGTGCTTCTTGTCGGCATGGAAAGATGGTTGCTGCTTCTCACGCCCCTCTGACTGCGGTCATGACCGAGCGACCTTGTGAGCTATTGCACATGGATTTGGTTGGGCCAGCTCGTGTTCGCTCTGCTGGTGGGAAGTGGTATGTTCTTGTTGTGGTTGATGATTTTTCGAGGTACTCTTGGGTTTTCTTTTTGGAGGATAAGAGCGAGACATTTGGCTTTGTTCGGGACTTGATCTTGAGGTTGAAGAATGAGAGACATGGTGATGCCATTTGAAATATACGCAGTGACAATGGCACAGAGTTTAAAAACTCTCATTTCGATACCTTTTGTAGTGATCTTAGTCTTGATCATCAGTATTCTTCTCCATATGTCGCTTCCCAGAATGGCGTAGTGGAGAGGAAGAACCAGACCCTTTGTGAGGTGGCCAGGACGATGCTTGATGAGCATAGGACTCCTAGGCGTTTCTGGGCCGAGGCGGTCAATACCGCATGCTATGTCTCAAATCGCATCTTCCTTCGTGCTTTCAAGAAGAAGACCTCTTATGAGCAGATGCATGGGCGACAACCCAAGGTGAGTCATTTTAGAGCTTTTGGTTGCAAGTGTTTCATTCTGAACAAGGGCAAGTTAGATAAGTTTGAGTCTAGATGTTCAGATGGTATTTTCCTCGGTTATGCGATTCACTCTCGAGCATATCATGTGCTCAACCTCGAGCATATCGAGATCCATCGATCGAATGTTTAGGGCGATTCCGCAGGCTGTTGTTTGGGCTGTCCTAGGTGATCCGACCCAAGTGCCCGGGTGATCCGGAGGGGTCGGGTGATCCAGCCACTTGTGCCCGGGTGACCCGGCCGGCTCTGGAGGCTCCACGGTGATCCGGCCCAAGTGTCAGGATGATCCGGTAGGACTCAACTTTTTGCCTTGTTGCTCGAGCTCATTCGTGTTTGCTTCCGCTTTTCTTCCTAGCCTTCCATGCTTTGTTCCTAAGGTTCGACAGAGGTTTGATTGTGCTCCCGCTTGATCGTTTGTGATCCTCGGAGTTGCGATTGGGACATAGGCCGAGTTCTTAGAAAGAATTTTTATCGGCTCCCATTCACTCCCCCCCCCCTCTTTGGTCGCCTAATCGGTCCTTCACACATGTCCCGCGATCCTGGAAGCAGGAAACTATCTGGGATGACATAATGAGGATTCTGAGTGACCTCCCAGATCAGAGTTCCCTTCCATCGCAAAAACACGCCCATGTGCCTCTCCCACATCGGGTAATTCTTGCCATCGAAGTGCGGAGGACCCGACCCCTTGCCATAATCGTCCATCTTTGGATCTTAGACTGGTTAGAATCAAGAAGATCCGTAACCGGCTCTGATACCAATTGAAGGACCGAATAGGCGACCAGAGAGGGGGGGAGTGAATGGGAGCCGATAAAAATTCTTCCCGAAGGTCGAACTCAGCCTATACCCCGATTGCCACTCTGAGTACTCACACACACCAGAGAAGCTCTAGACTAGGGACACACAAGCCCACAAGTCCTAGAGACAAGCCTTGAATCAAACTGCAGAAGCACAATACAAGAATCAAAGCACTTGGCCAATTCTGGAAGAGCCAGCGCGGACTGTCCGTGCAGTACGGGTGGACCGTCCGCTATGGTACAGCGGACTGTCCGTAGGGACTGCTCGGACTGTCCGAAAAACACAACAGAACCACCAGAGACGCACTGGAAAATTTGGACTGTCCGAAGAGACCACGCGGACTGTCCGCTAGTGTCGCGGACCGTCTGTGAAGGTCTTGCGGACCGTCCGGCAAACTCGCTCGAAACCCCAGACAAACTCAGCTCCACCCCAGACAAAATCTTGGCCACGCGGACCGTCCGTGAAGGACTCGCGGACTGTCCGCAAACCGCTTGCCACAAAACCCTAGAGGCGAAATGGATCGAAACGCGGACACGCACGAACACGTGACGAACTACAACGAACACAAGTCCTGCGGACTGTCCGCGGCTCACGAACAGAGCAGGAACAGCCCGACCCCGTGAAGTCAACCCTCCAAATCCATCACCTGATCTCCCAAACGGCTAGAGCTCTTAAGACAAGACTTTGGGGAGATGTGAAGCATCACTAGATGAAGCTATGCCCCAAAAATCTCGATCTCTAACTCCCTAAATCACCGGGAATCGCGGATCACACGAACCACCAACAAGAACTCGGTCTCTGACCAAATACTCACGAATCAAAGGTGTTTCTCGGCATTTGAGGGGTCAAGATCACACACAAAGATGCTCAAGGCATCCACCCATGATCCCCTCAAAGAAATCTGAGAAGAAACTCCCTCAAATCCATGAATCGAGAGAAGAACGAATCTCCCCAAAAATAGCCCCGAAAATGACACGAAAATCACAAAGAGCTAGGAGATCACCGCAACGCCGAATGCTTCCATACATCCAGAGGTCAGAGTCTATACAAGAATCTAGCCTAAGCAATACAGAGGAAAAGAAGCAGTCTAGAGAAATCTACCTGGGGAGGAACCCCTAGAGTCCAAGTGAGAGAGATGCCATCCACCTCTCTGCTATTTATACGAAGTCCACCGGAGGGAAGTAAATGACCACGCTACCCCTACAACTCAAATAGAAGATACACACTCCTCAGGGGCAATATGGTCCAGTCTTCATCAAGCGGACACGCTTCCACCACGGTTTTGCTTCGCATCGATGCAAACCCCGCGATCACGCCACGTGCTCCCGCCTTGAAGCTTCCCGACGCTCTCGGATCACCGTCTCCGTCGCATCGGGCCTCCGGACTTGGTTTTGAGGCCCAAACCAAGAAACCGTCCATCGATGGTTTTGTGGGCAAACCAACAAACCCTGCGTGCGAGCTTCGTCCTCGATCCGCTACCTTGCACTGGCCCATGTTCATGACTTCAGCCCGCTAGTCTTGAACCGTACGGCTCGCACTTGACCCCATCGGCCACTGTGTCCATCGAACCAAGCCTACTTGCCTCTCCATCACTTGGAGGCCGCCACGGCTAAGGCCTTTCGCGCTTTTTCTTCACCTGCACCGACACGAGTCAAACCGCAACCTGTACCTGCACACTTAGCCAAGCATCAGTCCACACAACGTTGTCAATCACTCATCACTAAGGAGTGACCCTCCACTGGTCCTCGGACACACCTGGTCCTCACCGTCAAAATTGAAGCAAAAGAAAATTCGTAAAGAATGGCAGAAGGATGAAAAGGCATCACCCTCTACTTCTCAGGAGTGGTGTGTCGAGTCGAATTAACCGCTGAGAAGAGTCCAACTCATCAGACTAAAAATGATGAGTGCTTTCTACCAAAAAGGTTAAAGATGGTATTTATCTCATATTTCCCTTTCCAAAATTTTATTTGATTTCCAAAACTGCATATTTGTTTTTCCAAACCTTGCGTCTGAATGCTAGATTTATCTAGCCTATTTTCCCTTTTCAAATAAAATTTCTGAAAATATTTTCGGAGTTTCAAGATTCTAGAAAAATCATATGAAAAATATTTTTGCCGATTTTGGGCCGAAGCACTCAGGCAGGCCCCCAACTAGCCATTGTGGAGCTATTGGCCAAGGCAGAGGGCAGGTGGGCCCGGCCTGGGGTCGGTCGACCCCAGGTTCGGCCGAAGCAGCCCAACGGCTGCTGGGCCCCACCTTACTCCAATGGCTCCTAGCCGTTGCACAACGGCTATGTCTGGATGCCCGGCGCATTTGCCTATAAATAGCAGGGGGAGAGGGGGTGTTCTTCATCCATTCAACTCATTTCACTCACACTCCCCTCTCTACTCCTTGCTCTCTTGGTTTTCTTGGATTTCTTGCTCAAGTTTGGATTCATCAAGTACTCTCTCTATTGTGTTGCTGCAAGTATTGCTATTGGTGGAGCAAGCTCAGTAAGAATTTCATTTGATTTCACTAACCCATCACAGAGTTGCTCTTGTTGTCCCGTTGAGTGCTAGCATGAGTTGGGCGGCGAACGCTCTCCGGAGGGTGACACGCTCCAGTTCACAAGCAAGCGCAAGTGAGAGCCAGGTGTGGTTCGAGGACCGGTGGATGGTCGCTTCCTGGTGTGATGAGTGAATGACAACGTGGTGTGGACTGATTCTTGGCTAAGTAATGCAGGTGCAGGTTGCGGCTTGACTGGTGCAGGTGCAGGTGAAGAACAAGCGTGAAAGGTCATTGCCGGTGAGGCCTCCAGGTGTGGAGAAGACAAGTAGGCTTGGTTCGAGGGACCCGGTGGCCAGCGGGGTCAAGTGCGGGCCGCATGGTGGCAAGAACGGCAAGATGAAGTCATGGACGGTTTCTTGGTTGAGCCTCAAAACCAAGGTCGAGCCGGGACTACGTGGGAGCCGAGTCATGAGTGGTGATTGGCGGAGGCTACACCGAGTTCGCGGGGTTTCCGGTGGTTCACCAGAAAACCACTGGGTTCCTTGGTTGATCCACAAAGCCAAGACCGAAGAACCGAAGACGGAGGTGCAGCAGCTCCAGACCGGTCTGACCGGTGGGTCTGACCGGTCTGACCGGTGGGTACCGGTCTGACCGGTGAGGAGCACCAGTCTGACCGGTGTGCGATGACACAGTCCGGAATCTTCGAAGCGGAGGACACGCGTCGGGATCGCAAGGCTTGCGTCGAGGCTAAGCAAGTTTGCGATCACTGGGCATCCGTCCGATGGTGCAAAGACAAAGACTTCCAATTTCGCCCTCGAGGGGCATGTATCCCTAGTTAGCTAGTAAGGGTATTTTAGTCTTTCGGTTGCCTCCATATAACCCAAGTGGTGAGAGGATGGCAGCCATCTCTTGGAACCCTAGCTCATTTGGTTTTCCTATTTTCCTTCCTATTTTCTTAGGATTTTCGTAGGACTAGCTTGAGAGCTTCATGGTGAGATCTTGTGAGAGGGAAGGATGATCGGGCGGCAAGCTAGACCTTGTATGAACCTCTTTGGTATGTATAGATGATTCGGCGTGGTTCCTTAAGGCTTGGATGTGTCTTTCCCGTTTCTCCTTTTTGGTGATTTTCGGAGCCCTTTCTTGGCGATTTTCTTGGAGCGAATTCGAGGCCTTTCTCTTTGGGATTTGGTGGGGGATGTATGCATGAACCCTTCGTGGTTCTTTACCCTTTGATTCCCCTTCCAAATCCGTGAGCAAAGGGGCTCAATTTTGGGGTTTTCGTGGCTCCAGGATTAGAGGTGTTCTTGGTGAGATTTCTTCGATTCCTCTTGATTTGACAAGTTTTGGTGGACCAAATCTTGGCTATGGAGTACCCATGAGGTGTTCCTACTATCCCCAAAGTCTTGTGCAAAACCGTGGAGCGGATCGGGAGATCGGGAGTTGGATTTGGAAGAGTTGACTCGCGGGCGCTGTTCATCCCGAGCTGCCCAGGCACGACCGGTCTGACCGGTGCTCTTGACCGGTCTGACCGGTGCTAGCCCTTGGTGGGTTTTTGTCTCGGGGAACAGCCTTGTCCGTGTGGTTTTGTCCCGTGGTCCTGCTGTTCAGTTCTTGGCGTGTTTGGAGTTGTTTTGCTAGGATTTGTGAGGGGTTCTTCTTCCTCACAGGTTGTGTTTCGTGGTGGTTTTTGTTCCAGGGCCTAGAGGATTCACTAAGGCTTCCTGGAACGTTTGCTGTGCGGCTGCTGTAGCCACCGGCCTGACCGGCTCTGTCCACCGGTCTGACCGGTGTCACCGGTCTGACCGGCGCAGGCCATCGGTCTGACCGGTGTAGCACAGGCAGCAAGCCGTGCAAGTTTCCGCTGTGTGTTTTGGTGAGTTTTGGCTAGGAAGGTTGAGTGTTGGTTCCTAGGACCAGTAGCACTCCAGTGGCTGCGTGGTCTTGACCAACTTGGGTAGTTGGGTCGGAGACGTGAGTTGGAAGCCGTGTTCGTCTTGTTGGAGTTCTCATCTCCTTTGAGAAGAATTTTTATCGGCCCCCATTCACTCCCCCCCTCTCTGGTTCGCCTAATCGGTCCTTCAATTGGTATCAGAGCCGGTTCGGGTCTTTATTGACTCTTACCAGTCTAAGATCCAAAGATGGCGTACCAGGAACGGGGTTCGGGTCCTCCGCACTTCGATGGGAAGAACTACCAGATGTGGCAAAGGCGGATGGCGGCGTTCCTCCGCGGAAAGGGTCAGATCCTTTGGGATGTCACGGTGAACACAGCTTATGTTCATCCGATGAACTTCCTTGCTCCAGGATCGAGCGATATGTTCGAAGCCAACAACAAGGCTGTCGACTACTTGTTTCGTGCTCTGTGTCAGCCTGAATTCGATC
The DNA here is from genome assembly GCA_036936925.1 of Cenchrus fungigraminus. Classification (NCBI taxonomy): domain Eukaryota; kingdom Viridiplantae; phylum Streptophyta; class Magnoliopsida; order Poales; family Poaceae; genus Cenchrus; species Cenchrus fungigraminus. Next base: position 66,644,042 of record CM072773.1, read on the forward strand.
GGGTTCAGACAGAGGACTTAGCTTGTAGGATTTGGGAGCAGTTGAAGGATGCTCATGCTGGGAATGCTCAGGTTCAGGCTCGGATGTACGCGACTTACCGGAGAGAGTACGAGAACTTCACTCATCTCCCCGGCGAGTCCGTCGATGCCCTTTTCCAGCGATTTACGGTCGTTGTGAACAACATGAGAGCCAATGTGGACGTCCTCCCATACAATGATCATGATAGAGCCGTGAAGCTCTTGCACTCGTTGGATCGTACCATATGGGACGGGAAGTTTGAGGCTATTGTTGAGTCCGAGAAGTATGACACCTTGACGGTGAACGAGCTGTTCTCGAAGCTCAAGTCGGCTGAGTTGGACCGTGGTATGACAGCCAAGATCGAGAGCCCGACTGATTCTCATAGTCTCGCTCTCGTTAGTGGCAAAGGAGCTAAGTCTAACGCTAACGCATCCTCCAGGATGTACTCTCTGTCTTCTTTGATGTCTTTGCCAGATGAGGAGTTCGACGTGCTTGGAGAGGACGAGCTGGCGTTGCTGACCAGGCGGTTCGAGAGGCTGCACGAGAACCGGGTGAACACGAGGAGGACAGCACGGACGTGCTTTCAGTGCGGCAAGCCAGGACACTTCGTTGCCGACTGCCCGGAGAAGACGGAGAACAAGGACGGCTACAAGGACGGCTACAGGCACCGATCGAGCAAGGATGGCAAGTATCGATCGAGGCGCGATCACAAGCACAAGAACAAGCACAAGGACGAGCGACGGTCGAGGAAGAAGGATGGCCGCGGCAGGAAGGCCCGAGCAATGGTCGGAGCGAGCGACGTCGACTCCAGCTCCGCCTACTCTTCCTCAAGCTCGAGTAATAGTGAAGATGAAGGTGATCGGCGCAAGAACAAGAAGTCATCCAGGAACTTGAGCGGGTTGAGCTGCTTCGCGAGAGATGGCTTCTGCTGGCATGGCCCGTAGCTCCGGCAGCAAGAAGAGCCACCAGAGTGACTCGGACTCTGACTCCGAGGATGAGGTATGTGATGAGCTCTCTTCTTTGCGCAAGGAGAATGATGAGTTGGTTGACTTGCTTGATAACCGCGATCACATGCTTAGAGAGGCCAAGAAGATGAGGAAAGAGCTTAGGGCCTCACTAGAAGATGCTAGGAACCGTGTGGCTGAGCTAGAAACCCAGAACCTAGATGCTAAGCTTGAGATTGATTCGCTTAAGGCTTCTCCTGTGGTTTCTGATGAGATTGATTGCTGTGATTGCTCTGTGTACCTAGCTGATCTTACTGCTCTTAAGGATAAGCATGCTTCTACTTGTGATGAACTAGATATGCTTAGGGTTGAAGTGGCTGAGCTTAAGTCTAGACCTGCTTTGCTAGGTGCTTGCACTTCTTGCCCTGTTTTGCATGGAAAGATTGATGAGATGCATGCTTACACTGTTTCGCTTGAGGCTAAGTTGAAAGAGCCTATTCCCACTTCTTGCTCTACTTGTGAATTGCATGCGGTTAAGAATTTGGAGCTTGCACATTATGTTGATCGCCTGCAGGATGAAAATGATGAGCTGAGAAAATGTATGAGCTGGTTGTCGGGTCAGGAGCCTCAGCTCGGTATCATGATAGCGGCTTTCAAACGCTATGATGGTCAGGCACTTGGGGCTGACAAGCTTGGAGAGAACTGTGGTGAGGGAGTTGAGAGAGTTGGAGAGATTCCTATCCCACCACCAAACAGACACAAGAACAAGTTTGAGCCCAAGCCCAACCATCTCAGAAACAAACTTGACACTACTCCAGATCCACCCATATTCCCTCTCCCAACAAATGATTTTCAGAAACCGGTGAAGTTTGTGAGCCCAAAGGGAGGTGAGGAAGGAGAGAAGAAGGGTGAGAAGCCGAGTGGGCAGCCCCAACCCAAGTCTTAGCCTAAGCCACAGCCCATAAAGTTCCATTGTGGGTATTGTGGGAGAGATGGTCACAAGGATGAGTTTTGCTTCAAGAGGAAGCGTGAGGAGAGAATGGCTAGAGAGTGGGCTAACAGGGACAGGTACCACCCCTCTAATGGTGTACCTGAGCCTCGTATGCAGATGCCCAGGGCCAAGGCGATTGTGAGGACGGTTCCGGCTTGGGGAGACCGGAAGGCTGCAGGTGTTGCTGCTGGCCGAGCCACACCGGTCAGACCGGTGTACTACACCGGTCAGACCGGTGCAGGTCTGGGCAGACAGCGAGTCGGGTTTCGTGCTCGTGAGGATGCTCGGTTTGGTTCTGGAGGTCGTGGTTCTGGTGGTTGGTCTGGAAAGTTTGTAGGTGATCAGTTTGCTAGGCGTTCTCCACCTCGTGCTCAATACGAGGGTGAGAAGAGTCGTAGCTTTGAGATGGAGCGGAGGAACGATCCACGGTTTCCCTTTCGTGGTTTTCGTCCTCCTCCAGCTAGAGAGGGTTGGTTCCCTCGTGGTGGTTACCGTGGTGGTGTTCGTGGTGGTAGCTTTGATAGGCGTGATGATTTGGTTTGTGCTAACCCCACTTTGGAGCAAATGGCTCGGCACTGGTTTTACTCTTTTGGTACTAACCCCAGTGCTGAGTCGTTTGTTCACTCACGTGCTCGATTTTGAATTTCAGGTGGGAGACTTGAAGAACATTTGGTTGATTGACTCCGGTTGCTCGAGGCATATGACCGGAGACAAGGGGTGGTTCTCAAGTCTCGTCCCGGTGGTGACAAAGAAGTACATCACCTTTGGGGACAATGGGCGAGGGCGTGTGCTGTTAGAAGGTGAGATTAAGGTAAGTGACAAGATCACTCTCAGGCGTGTTGCTCTTGTTCAATCACTGGGATACAATTTGCTTTCTGTCTCCCAGTTGTTGGATGAGGGTTTTGAGGTGTTGTTCCGGCAGGGTGGTTCTCGGATTTTAGATTCTCGGGGGGATCTTGTTTGCATGGTCGTTCCCGAGGGTCAGGTGTTCCGAGCTGATTTTTCTCAGTCTTCTGGTGTGGAGCGTTGTTTCTTGGCTGGTTCTTCGAGTGAGTTGTGGAAGTGGCATAGGAAGTTGGGTCACTTGAGCTTTGACCTTTTGTCTCGCTTGAGTAAACTCAATTTGGTCCGAGGATTGCCACGATTGAGGTTTGAGAAAGAGTTGGTTTGTGCGCCGTGTAGGCATGCTAAGATGGTAGCCTCTTCTCACCCGCCTCTCACCGATGTGATGACTGAGCGTCCATGCGAGCTGCTCCATATGGATCTTGTTGGCCCAGCTCGTGTGCGATCTGCGGGTGGGAAGTGGTATGTCCTTGTTGTGGTGGACGACTACTCTCGGTATGCGTGGGTGTTCTTTCTTGAGGAGAAGGGGGAGACGTTTGGTTTTGTTCGAGATCTTGTCTTGAGGTTAAGAAACGAGAGGCACGGAGATGCCATACGAGCGATCCGCAGTGATAATGGCTCGGAATTCAAAAACTCTCGCTTTGAAACCTTTCGCTATGACTTGGGTCTTGAACATCAGTTTTCGAATCCGTATACGCCTCCCCAGAATGGCGTGGTGGAAAGGAAAAACAGGACCTTGTGCGAGATGGCTCGGACGATGCTCGACGAGCATAGGACTCCGAGAAGGTTCTCGGCTGAGGCGGTCAATACCGCGTGCCATGTGTCGAACAGGATCTACCTCAGGGTTCACAAGAAGAAAACCTGTTACGAGTTGATGCACGGTCGCACACCCAAGGTGAGTCACTTCCATGTCTTTGGTTGTAAATGCTTCATTCTGAAGAAAGGGAAGAAGTTGGACAAGTTCGAGGCTAGGTCTGTCGATGGCATTTTCTTTGGTTATGCATCTCATTCTAGAGCATTTCGTGTGCTCAACCTTGAAACTAACCAAATCGTGGAGACTTGCGAGATAACCTTCGACGAGACACAGCCACGTAGTCAGCTTGTTTTTGAGTGTGCAGGTGACGACGAACTTGGCGAGGAGATCTTTCAGGAGGAGGAGCATGAACATGGAGATGATGAAGATGGCGGTGTGATGCCCGTGGCTGAACATGTACCTACTACTTCGACGACGATCGAGAATGGACCCTCTCCCACACCTACAACGACAAACCCAGATCAAGGCGAAGCTACTGTTGAGGGGGAGGTAGCATCAAGGCGAGAACCTCCCCGACGAGTGCAAGTGGATCACCCAGCTTCGAGAATCATCGGCGACATGAATGAACGTACTACACGGTCGAGGGTTCGGAACAATTCTCATTTCGCTCATGCTGCTTTTGTTGCTACTTTTGAGCCCAAAGACATTGGACATGTCTTATCTGATCATAATTGGGTTAACTCGATGCATGAGGAGTTGGAGAATTTTGAGAGAAACCAAGTTTGGGTGTTGGTTGACCCTCCCCCAGGGTGTAAGCCGATTGGGACAAAATGGGTGTGGAAAAATAAAGAGGGAGAGAAAGGAGAAGTGGTGAGGAACAAGTCGAGACTTGTTGCTCAGGGGTACAGTCAGAAAGATGGGATCGACTACGAGGAGACTTTCGCTCCTGTAGCTCGTTTGGAGGCGATCAGGATCCTTCTAGCTTTTTCCGTGGCTAAAGGGTTCAAGTTGTACCAGATGGATGTGAAGAGTGCTTTCCTGAACGGTGTGTTGGAGGAAGAGGTGTTTGTAAGGCAACCACCGGGGTTTGAGAGTGAGAAGTACCCTCACCGGGTATACAAGTTGAGGAAGGCGCTGTATGGGTTGAAGCAGGCGGCTAGAGCTTGGTATGGTAGGTTGAGGGGGTTCCTGTTTGAGAGAGGGTTTGAGATGGGGAAGGTCGACCAGACCTTGTTTCTCCTCAGGCAGGACAGAGATATCCTGATTGTGCAGGTATACGTGGATGATATTGTCTTTGGTGGCTCGTCTAACTCTCTTGTTGCAAGGTTTGCAGAAGACATGAGCAGGGAATTTGAGATGAGCATGATGGGCGAGTTGCAGTTCTTCCTCGGGCTACAAATCAAGCAATCAAAGGAAGGAACATTTGTGCACCAAGCTAAGTACACCAAGGACATTGTGAGGAAGTTCAAGATGGAGGACTCCAAGGCCATGGCGACGCCTATGAGTACGACTACAGTTCTTGATGCGGACGAGGAAGGTGAACACGTGGACCAGAAGGAGTACCGGAGCATGATCGGGTCACTCCTCTACTTGACGGCGACGAGGCCGGACATTCAATTCTCGGTGTGTCTGTGCGCTCGTTTTCAAGCTTCTCCGAGGACTTCGCATCGGCAAGCAGTCAAGCGCATTTTTAGGTATTTGCGACACACTCCCGACTTCGGCCTTTGGTACTCTGCGTCTTCTTCTTTGGCGCTTCATGGATTTTCAGACGCGGACTTTGCCGGGTGTCGGTTGGATAGGAAGTCCACTTCTGGGACTTGCCAGTTCTTGGGTTCTTCTTTGGTATCTTGGTCTTCCCGCAAACAGTCGAGTGTTGCTCAATCCACTACCGAGGCAGAGTATGTGGCCGCAGCTAGTTGTTGCTCTCAGCTCCTTTGGATCACATACACCATGAGTGATTTTGGTGAGGAGTATACCCATGTCCCACTTCAATGTGATAGCACCAGTGCCATAAGCGTTGCAAAGAACCCAGTGCTCCATTCCAAAACCAAGCACATAGAAGTGAGGTATCATTTTCTGAGAGACAACGTAGAGAAAGGGAAGATAGCTTTGATCCATGTACCCACACATGAACAACTAGCCGATATTTTCACCAAACCCCTAGATCAAGCAACTTTCACTCGTTTGCGGGGGGAGCTTGGTGTTTGTTTGATTTCTTGAGTTGGCGTGTGGGAGCTCCTATGTAGCATATGTATAGCTTTCCTTTGTGCATTTCTTGCATTTGGCATGGCATATGTAACATGATGTATAGGCATCTTTGTATCTTAGGTTGCATGCATTTTGTATCATATGCATTGTTTAGGAAAGGCTTCTCCTATATACATTGTTCACCATGGAATGACATATATGTCTTTGTGAGCTAATTTGGTAAGCTATGGTTAGTTTGGCTTAGCTCTTGATAATCTTGGTTTGTATCCATGGTTGATGGCTATGTTTTTGAAAATTTCATATGTATGCTCTCTTGTGAGTAAATGCCTTTCCATGATCTTGACATGTTTTTGTGGCTTGGCTATGCTTAATTTGTGGTTGGATAGCTTATTTTGATCATATGGGGCCAAAGGCTCATTTGCCATCATGAATGTTTAGCCCCCATGCTTCATCTTGTGGAGGAGCATAAGTTCCTTTTTGTCACAAAGACATTTCATGTACCAATTATAAATCTGAAAATGAAATGTAAATTGCTTGAAAAATGTGCTCCCATGTCATATGTGCTAATTCTAATTTGCTTTGGGTGCTAAATCGTTGCATGATGTCTACCAATGAGAAGTCTCATATATAGAAGTAGGCACATGGCTCGATGGCTTTGACATGACATGAGGTGCTTGTGGGTGTTTATGATGGTCTTATGCTTAGAATGGTTGTCCTAGCATGAAGTTTGTGTGGCTTTGCCATTTTGACATGTTTTGCTCATGTTTAGGACTTTGCTCATGAGAGGGTGATTTTTCACAAAATTGCTAAATTCTATCTTAGCTTCGCCCAATGGTTGTGAAACTTGGTGATCATGAAGTGTATGTCATTACGAAGCTATAGAGTATCTAACTTGCTCGTTTGGACATGTGTAGCATCCTATGTTGAATTTTGTCTATTTGAGAAGCTCTAGGTTGCATTTTTTGCATTTTTGGCTTGATTCATGCATTGTCAACAAGGGGGAGAAGTTTGAGCATGTTTTGGCCTATTGAATGCATTTGGAAGGTTTTCAGGTGGTTTCGAGCCATTTTTTGGCTCTGTTGTGCACCGGTCTGACCGGTTGAGGTCACCGGTCTGACCGGTCAGAGTGCTGGTCCTGTTCATATGTTGAGCACCGGTCTGACCAGTGGTGTCGACCGGTCTGACCGGTCAGAGCTGAGCTGTTGCAGCTGCTCTGTTTCGTGAAGTGGTTCGCATGCATTTGTCTAGGAGGAGTTGCATTGGTTCAGGGGGAGCTTGCATGTGTGCAGAGGGAGCTCTTTGTGGTTTTCGAGCTTTGGTTTGATGGTTTGTGCTCTTTGCTTGAGCATGTTTTGTCTCGGATGTGTCGAGCCGTTGCCCTTGCCTAAGGGGTTCGAGACTTGTCTTCTTCAAGTGATCTTGCTCTTTGCCTTTTCTTTGGCTTTCGATCGCTTGTTGGAGTTTCTTTTAGTCGTTTCTTTTCTTTTCCTTTTCTCTTGGTTACCAAAACGTGTGTGTTGTCAATGCACTCATCAAGGGGGAGATTGAGAGCCAGGTGTGGTTCGAGGACCGGTGGATGGTCGCTTCCTGATGTGATGAGTGATTGACAACGTGGTGTGGACTGATTCTTGGCTAAGTATTGCAGGTGCAGGTTGCTGCTTGACTGGTGCAGGTGCAGGTGAAGAACAAGCGTGAAAGGTCGTTGCCGGTGAGGCCTCCAGGTGTGGAGAAGACAAGTAGGCTTGGTTCGAGGGACCCGGTGGCCAGCGGGGTCAAGTGCGGGCCGCATGGTGGCAAGAACAGCAAGATGAAGTCATGGACGGTTTCTTGGTTGAGCCTCAAAACCAAGGTCGAGCCGGGACTACGTTGGAGCCGAGTCATGAGTGGTGATTGGCGGAGGCTACACCGAGTTCGCGGGGTTTCTGGTGGTTCACCAGAAAACCACTGGGTTCCTTGGTTGATCCACAAAGCCAAGACCGAAGAACCGAAGACGGAGGTGCAGCAGCTCCAGACCGGTCTGACCAGTGGGTCTGACCGGTGAGGAGCACCGATCTGACCGGTGTGTGACGACGCAGTCCGGAATCTTCGAAGCGGAGGACACGCGTCGGGATCGCAAGGCTTGCGTCGAGGCTAAGCAAGTTTGCGGTCGCTGGGCATCCGTCCGATGGTGCGAAGACAAAGACTTCCAATTTCGCCCTCGAGGGGCATGTATCCCTAGTTAGCTAGTAAGGGTATTTTAGTCTTTTGGTTGCCTCCATATAACCCAAGTGGTGAGAGGATGGCAGCCATCTCTTGGAACCCTAGCTCATTTGGTTTTCCTATTTTCCTTCCTATTTTCTTAGGATTTTCGTAGGACTAGCTTGAGAGCTTCATGGTGAGATCTTGTGAGAGGGAAGGATGATCGGGCGGCAAGCTAGACCTTGTATGAACCTCTTTGGTATGTATAGATGATTCGGCGTGGTTCCTCAAGGCTTAGATGTGTCTTTCCCGTTTCTCCTTTTTGGTGATTTTCGGAGCCCTTTCTTGGCGATTTTCTTGGAGCGAATTCGAGGCCTTTCTCTTTGGGATTTGGTGGGGGATGTATGCATGAACCCTTCGTGGTTCTTTACCCTTTGATTCCCCTTCCAAATCCGTGAGCAAAGGGGCTCGATTTTGGGGTTTTCGTGGCTCTAGGGTTAGAGGTGTTCTTGGTGAGATTTCTTCGATTCCTCTTGATTTGACAAGTTTTGGTGGACCAAATCTTGGCTATGGAGTACCCATGAGGTGTTCCTACTATCCCCAAAGTCTTGTGCAAAACCGTGGAGCGGATCAGGAGATCGGGAGTTGGATTTGGAAGAGTTGACTCGCGGGCACTGTTCATCCCGAGCTGCCCAGGCACGACCGGTCTGACCGGTGCTCTTGACCGGTCTGACCGGTGCTAGCCCTTGGTGGGTTTTTGTCTCGGGGAACAGCCTTGTCCGTGTGGTTTTGTCCCGTGGTCCTGCTGTTCAGTTCTTGGCGTGTTTGGAGTTGTTTTGCTAGGATTTGTGAGGGGTTCTTCTTCCTCACAGGTTGTGTTTCGTGGTGGTTTTTGTTCCAGGGCCTAGAGGATTCACTGAGGCTTCCTGGAACGTTTGCTGTGCGGCTGCTGTAGCCACCGGCCTGACCGGCTCTGTCCACCGGTCTGACCGGTGTCACCGGTCTGACCGGCGCAGGCCATCGGTCTGACCGGTGTAGCACAGGCAGCATGCCGTGCAAGTTTCCGCTGTGTGTTTTGGTGAGTTTTGGCTAGGAAGGTTGAGTGTTGGTTCCTAGGACCAGTAGCACTCCAGTGGCTGCGTGGTCTTGACCAACTTGGGTAGTTGGGTCGGAGACGTGAGTTGGAAGCCGTGTTCGTCTTGTTGGTGTTCTCATCTCCTTCGAGAAGAATTTTTATCGGCTCCCATTCACTCCCCCCCTCTCTGGTTCGCCTAATCGGTCCTTCAGCAAGTTCATCCGTCCCCGCCGAGCCGACGCCGAGCCTATCAACGATGGACTATGAGGAAGAGCAAGAAGAGCAAGCCGAACCTCAAGTAGCGGAGGAGGTTGTCGACGACACCCCCTATGTCAGCTTGCGGGGCGCTCGAGAGGAGCAAGCCTATGCTCTCCTGAAGGACCGAGTCTTCGCCCACACCCGGGACTTCGACCCGGCACTTATGGAGAAAACAGGTATGAACCTCGAGTTCGCTTCTATTTGGTATGCTCTTGGTTGGGAGGACTTTGCGCCGGTTACAGAGCTTGGCTCTCGGCCCCTCACCATCCAGTTTCTTTCCTCTCTTACCGAGGTGCCCGATGGTATTGAGCTTCGTCTTTTCGGGACCGATTACCGAGTTTCATGGAAAGATCTTAGTCGTATCCTTGGTTTTAATCATTGTTGTGCTCTTTCTTTGAAGAAGGCTTGTGAGGGTTTTGTTCGAGACTCTTTCTGGGGAGACATTTCCGGTCTGGTTTATAGTGGTAAATTTGTACCTCAGTGCAATAATATTGTGCAACCCACTCTCCGTTTGTGGCACAAGTGGCTCGCCATTACTCTCTTTGCACGAGAGGATGTTCGGCCCATGCGCAACGATGAGTTAATGCTTTTATACACCGCTACTAAACAGATCAAGGTCTCTCACGTTAAAGCTATGATTCGGCAGTGGTTGACGAATTTTAAGATGATAGGTCCTATTGACTGTACATCTTTGGTGACTCGTATTGCTCTCAGACTCGGGGTTCTTAGCGGGAATCCCGTTGTTGGGGAAATTTACTTCGTACCTAACCCCGGGTACCCATTTCGGCTCGGATCTTCGGGACAAGAGACCTTCGGGTCGCGCGTCAACAACTTGGTGTTTTTAGTGGCTGTGCAGGTGCGGCATCTTCGGGGCTCGGTGGGAGCGAAGACCCGGGAGCTTTGGGCCACCGAGGCTGGAAAGAACCTTCGGGCCAAGAGCGAGAGTGGCACATGGGGGCACCGCGCGAGTGCGACGCAAATGAGCCGTCCCTGGAAGCGAAGAGTTGAAGGCTCTCGTGAAGCAAAGCGGGCGTTGCCACAGCGCCGAGGGTGGCACGCGAGGGCGGAGCGAAGCAGGACGGGTCTTCGGGGGCATGCGTTGTCCCACCGAAGGTGTGCAAGTGAAGCTGGAGCCCACTTGGTCAACGCCATGCTGTAAAGTGATGAGTTGTAATGTAGCAGTTGACAGGATCAGGGTGAAAATATAGTAGTCCCTCGGAGATCCTTCGCACGATGTAAAAAGCAAAGGCAAGAATGTAAAGTGTAATTATTACGGGCCTATTTAAAGGACCCGAGAGGAATGAAAAGGGGGACACGAGTGGTCTGAGAAGAAGCTTCTTTTGCTTGCCCGAAGACGTGTGTGAGTTTCTCGTGAGAGTCCAAGTGAGTGTTATCGTTGCATCTGTTGGCCCCTCTTCGAGGACGGGTTTCTCCCCAACATTTCTGGCGTCCACTGTGGTTCGTCCCACCACAACTCAATGGCACCGAAGAGAGCACCACGGAACACCAATACCAATCCACAAAGAGCTACCAATGATCCGTCGGGAGCAGAGTCCGAAGGCCCAGCCAACGAAGGGGCGAACGCAAACGCAGATAGAGACATGGTGCTTAGTCACGCACCAGTTGGTCGAGATGGAGCACTTGAGGACATCGCAGACGACAAATTTGAAGTTGACCTCTTAGACGCAGGGATTCTGGTCGAAGACATCATGTCATTAAGAAGGGTAGAAGCAACTATAGCAGCAAGATTGAGTCAGATGCCAAGTTCGTCCAACATCCGAACGAGAGCTCAAGTAGAAGCGGCATTTCTCAAGGCCAAGGGACCACAGACAGGTGATCCATCCCAAGATCAAGTAAAGTATCAACAGATGCTGAAAGACATCCAGAAAAAGAAATCTCTCCTAGAGCAACTTCGCAAGGAGAAAGAGCAACAAGCAATCATACAGAAGACAACTCAGCTTCAAGAACAGATGGCAATCTTGCAAGAACAATCGGTAAGGTCTGAATCAAGGCCGGAACAGCAACACAAAGCATCGCCACCTCAAGGGAAGAAGCGAAGCAGGACAGTTGTTGTGGAGGAGTCTTCATACGAATCTGAGGAATCATGGGCATTCGATTCTGACGAGGAGGCGTTCGTGGAACGTAGACCACGCTACAAGCACAAGGGTTCACTATCTTCTAAGGATAAACCGTCCACACCACTCACGTTTGAGCTCGAGCAGGCGGATTGGCCACCAAAATTCAAATTACATCTTCGCTACCACGACAATTCATTCTTTGGTATAGTGTGGCAATCTCTTCGGGAGGGGGCGATGATAGAGCGAAGGCGAAAGATATGATCATGGCATTAAAAGGCTCTGCTCAGTAGTGGTATGCGTCGCTGCCCAAAGGAAGCATAAGTTCATGGAACCAACTTCAAGAGAAAATTGAAAGCAACTTCCAAGGGTTTCAGCCCCAGGAGCTCACGGCCAACGACCTTCATCAGATAAAGCAGGGGGAAAAAGAACCGTTGCAAGAATACATAAAGAGATTCACAAAGGCCAGAGCAAAAGCGCCACATGTCGAAGAGTCAAGTGTAATTGACGCCGTTATAGGCGGGCTCAAGGTGGGGCCCTGCGGGGAATACCTGGATAGGCACAAGCCGGTGTCGGAAAAAAGATTGTTCAAAGTCTTGCAGTGATAGAGGATTATCATGCCAGGAAAAATGCAGCGGAGGCTAAGGAAGAATGGAGCAGGAGGCCAAACACGAACAACAGAAACAGAACAAACAGCCCAACATACAATAGGGGGGTGTGAACAATGTCTCATCCAAGGGGACGGCGAATAACCAAGTGCCTTCACAGTCAAACCAGCAAGGATCCGTCAAATACTCAGCGCCACCTCCGTTGACAGTTTGTTCCATACATGGAAGAAACAAGGGTCATTGGACATATGAATGCAGGGTGGCAATCAAGAGATAGGAGGAAGAGGAGAAGAAAAGAGCTGCGCAGAACCAAGTTGGTTTTCTCAATAGAGCTTCATCCACAGTACCTTCGGTGGCAAACAGTTCAGCGTCAAACTGGCAGCCCATGTATCAGCCAGCACCGCAATATTTCCAACCCTTGCCATATCCACCCCAGTTGCACCCAGCTTACACACCAACGCAAGGCTCAGCGCCAATTGCTCAGTATCAGCCTAAAGAAAACCTACCGCAATCCCAGCAGCAAAACGCCCGAAGGGCAGAGCAAGATGATAGATATCAAAGAGTCAACGTCATAAACAACGACTCTGATGATAGGTACCAGAGGGTGAATGTCATAAATGCAATAACAGGGGGATGCTGTTTCCCTGAGTTTCCATCGAAGAGGCAAAGGAAAGATGATCGAAGAGAAGTTAGCCATCTATCTTCGGGAAAGGTGTTTCACACAAGGTGGTCGCATATCCCAATAACCTTCACAGAGGCTGATTTGAAATTGAAAAGATACCCCCACAAAGACCCACTGGTGATCAGAGCAATATTGGGAAAGAACACAAAGTACATCCTGGGAAATTGTGTAGGAGGAATTCTGGTAGACAATGGCAGTTCCGCAGATGTTCTCACCTATGACTTGTTCAAGAAAATGGAATTCAAGGACCATCAGCTGCAAAGGTCCACAAAACCATTGTATGGCTTCGGTAACAAGAAGGTTGAAGCTCTGGGAACCATTGAAATGAATGTTACGTTTGCTGAAGGGGCACTAATGAAAACAAAAATGGTTAACTTTGATGTAGTGGATATCCCTTATTCCTACAAGGCTATCTTCGGACTAGGAGTGATAAACAAATTTGCAGCGGTAATTCACATGCCGTTTTTGTGTATGAAAATCCCAACGAATAATGGGGTGTTATCAACCTATGGTGACCAGGAGGATGCGTGGGACAGGGAGTACAACACAAGCACAGATCGCAAGCCCGTACACTTGGTGAGATTAGACGAAAGTAAGCAAGAGACCGAAGATGACATGCAAGAGTCACAGATCCTAAAGCCGAAAAGGAAAGAAGAAGAAAACAGAATCAAGCCCATGAATCATACGAAAAGGGTGAAGCTGAATGATAATACAGACGACAAGACGCTTATAATTGCCAAAGACATCAGCGAAGAAGAAGAGGTAGAGCTGCTTAATTGCTTGAGAGGCAATCAGGACGTCTTCGCATGGAGCAAAAAAGATCTCAAGGGCATACCGCGTGACGTGATTGAGCATAGCCTCAACTTAGATCCGAAGGTCCCCCCAAGAAGACAAAAGTTAAGGGTGATATCACCAGAAAAAGAGAAAGCCGCACTTCGAGAAGTACAGAAGTTGCTAGACGCGAGAGTCATACGCGAAGTACATTTCACTACTTGGTTATCTAACATCGTTATGGTCCCGAAGAAGAATGGAGATCAAAGAATGTGCATAGATTTCACATCTCTCAACAAGGCTTGCCCGAAGGATGATTGCCCGCTCCCGAGAATTCATGTGTTGGTAGATGTAGCAGCCGGATCCGAAAGAATGTCACTTCTGGATTGTTTTTTGGGATATCACCAGGTGTGGATGCGAAAGCAAGACGAAGACAAGACAAGTTTCATAACGCCATTCGGGGTGTACTGCTTCGTAAGAATGCCTGAGGGTTTACGCAACGCAGGACCAACTTTCAACAGAATGGCTCAGATAGTTCTTGGCCCGCAGTTGAAGAGGAACATATCCGCATACGTCGATGATGTGGTGGTGCATAGAAAACCTAAAGAGAATCACATCGAAGACTTGACGGAAACTTTCAACAGCATGAGAAAGTATGGTCTCATGTTGAACCCAGAGAAGTGCATCTTCGGTGTTTCCAGGGGCAAGTTATTGGGATGCATGGTGTCAAAATCAGGGATACAGGAAACCCGGAAAAGATTGAAGCAATAAGAAACATGAGACCACCAAGAACCAAAAAAAGAGATCCAGAAACTCACTAGCGGACTCGCATCGCTCAGTCATTTCATTTCCAAAACAGCAGAACGAAGTTTGCGTTTTTAAGCAATTGGCAGGGCAGAAAAACATCACATGGGCAGAAAACAAGCAGTTGGCCTTCGAGGAACTTAAAACATATCTAGAACAATTGACGGTAATGGCAAGCCCATGGCCCGAAGCAAAGTTGTTGCTATATGTGGCAGCGTCAACCACGTGGTAAGTGCAGCTTTAGTTGAGGAGAAGCAGGATGGCAGAAATTTGAAACAAGTGCCAGTATACTTCGTCTCCGAAGTGCTCAATGGAGCAAAGAAATTTTACTCAGAGTTGGAGAAAATGGCGTACGCCGTTGTAATGGCAGCTAGGAAGTTGAAGCACTATTTTCAAAGCTTCAAAGTGGTCATTCCAACTACCTTTCCACTTTAGGAAATGTTTGAGAACAAAGAATCTTCGGGAAGGATTGGCAAGTGGGCAGCGGAACTGTTACAGTACGATATAACTTTCGCACGAAGAACAACAATAAAATCTCAAGTGTTGGTAGATTTTGTGGCAGAATGGGCTCACGCATACGAAAACACAGTGAAGCCACCAAATTAAGAAAAATCATGGAAGATATTTTGCGACGGCGCATATTGCAATGACGGCGTAGCAGCTTCGACAATCCTCAAATCACCTTCGGGAATAAAAATGAGATACGTGACAAGGCTAGAATTTGACGGATATACGAACAATGTCGCAGAGTACGAAGTAGTTGCTACTGGGGCTCCGAAAGGCAAAGGCAGTAGGGGCACGAAGGTTGGTATTCAACACAGACTCAGAGCTCATCACAAACCAAATAGGCAAACCATACAGAGCAAAGAAAGATGAAATTTCTTCAAACTTGAAAGCAGTTAGAACAACGGAGAAACACTTTTTTGGGTTCACAGTCAACAAAATACCAAGGGAGCAGAACAAGGAAGCAGATGCTTTAGCAAAAGTAGGGGCTACAAGGCAACCACTACCACCAGATGTGTTCTATGAGACATTGAGGAGAATGGCCACACACCCAGCAGAAGCGCAGCCAAAGCTCATTAGCGCAATCACCAGCGAAGATTGGACGGCACAAATAGTCACATACTTGAAAGGTCATTACGAGCCAGAGAATGAAGCTGACAGAAAACGGATGGCAGCAAGGGCAAGGTCATTTGTTTTGAGGGGGGAAAATTTGTACAAGGCAGGTGTGTGTGCACCATTACTCAAGTGCATCTCACGCGAAGAGGGAAAAGAGTTGCTCAGAGAAATACACGCGGGAATGTGTTCCTCACACATAGGAACAAGGAAGCTGGTAGTGAAGGCATTTCGTGAGTGAAGGACCGAATAGGGGGGCCAGAGAGGGGGGGAGTGAATGGGAGCTGATAAAAATTCTTCCCAAAGGTCGAACTCGGCCTATACCCCGATTGCCACTCCAAGTACTCGCGCACGCAAAGGAAGCTCCAAACAAGGCACACACAAGCCTAGAAGAATAAGATACAAGCCTAGGAGCAAAGAGCGGAAGCACCAAAGTAAGAACCGAAAGACTTAACCAAGTCTGCGAAGTCCAGGACGGACCGTCCGCAAGAACCAGGCGGACCGTCCGCAGGACCCAAGCGGACCATCCGCAACCTCTGGGCGGACTGTCCGAAATAGCAGACCGAACCACCAGTAGCGCACCCTGAAATTCGGACCGTCCGAGGAGGGCACGCGGACTGTCCTCTAGTGTCGCGGACCGTCCGTGAGGCCTAGGCGGACTGTCCGCCAACCTCGCTGAAAACCGCAGACAAACCTCGAGGCACCCCAGACAAAATCTCGGCCGCGCGGACCGTCCATGAAGCACTCGTGGACTGTCTGCCAAACCTCATGCAACAAAACCCTAGGGCCGAAACGGATCAAA
The DNA here is from genome assembly GCA_036936925.1 of Cenchrus fungigraminus. Taxonomy (NCBI): domain Eukaryota; kingdom Viridiplantae; phylum Streptophyta; class Magnoliopsida; order Poales; family Poaceae; genus Cenchrus; species Cenchrus fungigraminus. The sequence goes on from CM072773.1 coordinate 66,660,169, forward strand.
ACACGAGCGCGAAGAACACACGACGAACTCTGATGAACACGCTCCACGCGGACAGTTAGCGACGCTTGAGCGGACAGTCCGCGACACGCGGACAGAGCAGAAACAGCCCGACCCCGCGAGGTCAACTCTCCAAATCCATCACCGATCTCCCAAATGCCAAAACCTCTTAAGACAAGATTTGGGGGAGATGATAAGCAACACAAGATGAAGCTATGCCCCAAAAATCTCGACTTCTAAGCCACTAAATTGCCGGGAATCGCGGATCACATGAACTCCACCAAGAACACAAACTCCGGCCAAAAACTCACGAATCGAAGCCTCTCCACGGCGTTTGAGGAGTCAAGATCACACACAAAGATGCGCAAGGCATCCACCCATGATCTCCTCAAAGAAATCCGAAGGAAAACGCCCTCAAATCCTTGAATCGAGCGAAGAACGAAACTCCCCAAAAATAGCCCCAAAAATGACATGAAAATCACAGAGGACTAGGAGATCACCGCAACGCCGAATGCTTCCATACATCCAGAGGTCAGAGTCTATACAAGAATATAGCCTAAGAAATACAGAGGGAAAAGAAGCAGCTCAGAGAATTCTACCGGGGAAGAAAGCCCTAGAGTCCAAGAGAGAGAGATGCCATCCACCTCTCCGCTATTTATACGAAGTCCATCGGAGGGAGGTAAATGACCACGTTACCCCTACTGCTTGAAATGAAGATACAACCCCTCAGGGGCATTTTGGTCAAGTCTTCATCGGACGGACACGCTTCCACCGCGGCTTCGCTTCACCTCGACGCAAACCCCGCGATCACACCACGTGCCCTCCGCCTCGAAGTTTCCTGAAGCTCCCGGATCACCGTCTCCATCGCCTCGGGCCTCTGGGCTTGGTTTTGAGGCCCAAACCAAGAAACCGTCCACCGATGGATTTGTGGGCAAACCAAGAAACCCCGCGTGCAAGCTTCGGACTCCATCCGCTACCTTGCACCGGCCCATGTTCACAACTTCAGCCCGCCAGTCTTGCACCTCACGGCTCGCACTTGACCCCATCGGCCATCGGGTCCATCGAACCAAGCCTACTTGCCACTCCATCACCCGGAGGCCGCCACGGCTAAGGCCTTTCGCACTTGTTCTTCACCTGCACCGAGACGAGTCAAGCCGTAACCTGTACCTGCACACTTAGCCAAGTATCAGTCCACACAACATTGTCAATCACTCATCACTAAGGAGCGACCCTCCACTGGTCCTCGGACACACCTAGTCCTTAATCTCCCCCTTGATGAGTGCATTGACAACACCCATAGGAATCACATAGAGAAAAAGAAAAGAAAAACAACCACGAACACAAACCTCCCAAGCAAGTGATCCAAAGCCAAAGAACAAGCGAAAACTCGATCACTCGCCAATCCAAGTCTCGGCCCCCTAAGACAAGGGCAACGGCTCGAAACAGCCAAGACAAAACAAAGCTCACAAAGAGCACATCACAAAGCACAAAACTCAGGAAAAACAAAGGAGCTCCCCCTGCACATATGCAAACTCCCCCTGAGCAAAAGCAACCTCTTCTTCTCAATTTTTTTCCTCACATGCAACATCTCACAAATGCATACCAATTTTCCACAAAATCTCCCAATGCATGAAAATTCTCCCCATATCATACAAAATTCTCCCCTTTGTTGACAATGCATGAATCAAGGTATATGAAACTCTTCCCATTGTTTGCATGAAAAATGCATGTCAAAGCATATACAATCTACCAAGTTTCTCAAATATACAAAGAGCACAACAAAATGCTACAAATGAGACATAGAGCAAGCAAAGTAGATATATGGTGTAGTTAGCACATTGCCATCAAGAAGGTAGAGACATATAAGCATGTGACATGGCTAAAAGCAATTTTAAGCAATTTTCACAAAGAAACATTCATCTCATGAGCAAGATCCTATACATAGCCATTTGAGCACAAATACACTAGATCATCCAAAGTTTATGCAAGATCACAAATTCTCATCACAAGATCATTATAAACACCCACAAGCTACTCAAGTCATGTTAAAGCCACCGAGCCATGTGTCTACTTCTTAAAATGAGACTTCTCATGGTAGACAACATGCTATAGTTTAGCACCCAAGATATGAATATCAAAAGCATAAAAACATGATTAGGAGCTCATTTTTCAAGCACAAGGCAATTCATACACCAATTTCATTTTCAAGATTAAACATGGTACATGAAGTGCCTTTGCGGCAAAAAGAAGCTTATGCTCCTCCCCAAGCAAGCAAAAGGGCTAAACATTTACAATGACAAAAAGGTCTTTGACCCCAAGCAAAGAGAACATGATTCTCAAGCACAAACTAAACATGATATAGGCACTTAAGCACAAATTGAGCATAGACAAGCATCTACTCATGAGAGACATCAATTTAGCATTTTCATAAAAACAAAGCTATCTCAACACAAATATATGGCAAAACCATCAAGAGCATAGCATTCACATCCACAATTTACCAAACATGCACAAGTCTCACATATAGCACATCGGTGATCAATGTATATAAGAGAAGCTCATTCCTAGCACAAGTGATCCAAAGATGGCTATCCTACCAGGTTTTGTACAGAAATTAAAATGCATGAATGCAAAGCAACAAAATGAACATATGACACAAATATACATGAGAAGCTCCAAGACTCAGCTAGAAAGGAAAGCACACCCCAAGTTCACCCTGCAAGCGAGTGAAAGTGACTTGATCAAGCGGTTTGGTGAAAATGTCGGCTAACTGGTCTTGGGTAGGGACACAGGACAAAGATATGTTTCCCTTCTCAACATTGTCCCTCAGAAAATGGTATCTCACTTCTATGTGTTTCGTTTTGGAGTGGAGGACAAGATTTTTGGCTACACTTATGGCACTGGTGCTGTCACAGAAAAGTGGAACCTGGGAGCACTCCTCTCCAAAATCACTCATGGTATAGGTCATCCAAAGCAGTTGGGAACAACAACTAGCAGCAGCTACATACTCGGCCTTTGTAGTGGACTGGGCTACACTGGATTGCTTGCGAGATGACCAAGAGAGCAAAGAAGAACCAAGGAACTGACAACACCCAGAGGTAGACTTGTGGTCTAATCGACACCCAGCAAAATCAGCATCGGAGTACCCGTGAAGTCTGAGTGTCGAGGAGGCAGAATACCAAAGACCAAACTCAGGAGTGTAGTTCAAGTACTTGAAAATCCGCTTGACGGCCTGCCGATATGAAGTCCTCGGTGAAGCCTGAAAACGAGCACACAGACACACACTGAACTGTATGTCCGGCCTCGTCGCCGTCAAGTAGAGGAGGTCGCCGATCATACTCCGGTACTCCTTCTGGTCCTTGGGTTATCCGTCCTCGTCCGCATCCAAACCCGTAGTGGTACTCATCGGTGTAGTCAGCGGCTTGGAGTCGTTCATGCCAAACTTCTTCACCATGTCCCTGGTGTACTTCGCCTGATGTACAAATGTACCTTCCAAGGAGGGCACGCGGACTGTCCGCCAGTGTCGCGGATAGTCCGTGAGGCCTAGGCGGACTATCCGCCAACCTCGCTGAAAACCCCAGACAAACTTCGAGGCACCCCAGACAAAATCTCGGCCGCTCGGACCGTCTGTGAAGCACTCGTGGACTGTTCGCCAAACCTCGCGCAACAAAACCCCAGGGCCGAAACGGATCAAAACACGAGCGCGAAGAACACGCGACGAACTTTGATGAACACGCGCCACGCGGACAGTCCGCGACGCTCGAGCGGACAGTCCGCGACATGCGGACAGAGCAGAAACAGCCCGACCCAAATCCATCACCGGATCTCCCAAACACCAAAAGCTCTTGAGACAAGATTTGGGGGAGATGATAAGCAACACAAGATGAAGCTATGCCCCAAAAATCTCGACCACTAAGCCACTAAATCACCGGGAATCGCAGATCACACGAACTCCACCAAGAACACGAACTCCGGCCAAAAACTCACAAATCGAAGGCTCTCCACGGTGTTTGAGGAGTCAAGATCACACACAAAGATGCGCAAGGCATCCACCCATGATCTCCTCAATGAAATCCGAAGGAAAACGCCCTCAAATCCCCGAATCGAGCGAAGAACAAAACTCCCCAAAAATAGCCCCAAACATGACACAAAAATCACAGAGGACTAGGAGATCACCGCAACGCCGAATGCTTCCATACATCCAGAGGTCAGAGTCTATACAAGAATCTAGCCTAAGGAATACAGAGGGAAAAGAAGCAGTTTAGAGAAATCTACCGAGGAAGAAACTCCTAGAGTCCAAGAGAGAGAGATGCCATCCACCTCTCCGCTATTTATACGAAGTCCATCGGAGGGAGGTAAATGACCACGCTACCCCTACTGCTTGAAATGAAGATACTACTCCTCAGGGGCATTTTGGTCAAGTCTTCATCGGACAGACACGCTTCCACCGCGGCTTCGCTTCACCTCGACACAAACCCCGCGATCACGCCACGTGCCCTCTGCCTCGAAGCTTCCCGAAGCTCCTGGATCACCGTCTCCGTCACCTCGGGCCTCCGGGCTTGGTTTTGAGGCCCAAACCAAGAAACCGTCCACCGATGGTTTTGTGGGCAAACCAACAAACCCCGCGTGCAAGCTTCGGGCTCCATCCGCTACCTTGCACCGGCCCATGTTCACAACTTCAGCCCGCTAGTCTTGCACCGCACGGCTCGCACTTGACCCCATCGGCCACCGGGTCCATCGAACCAAGCCTACTTACCACTCCATCACCCGGAGGCCGCCACGGCTAAGGCCTTTCGCGCTTGTTCTTCACCTGCACCGACACGAGTCAAGCCACAACCTGTACCTGCACACTTAGCCAAGCATCAGTCCACACAATGTTGTAAATCACTCATCACTAAGGAGCGACCTTCCACTGATCCTCGGACACACCTAGTCCTCAGCGAGGCATTCTATTGGCCAACAGCAGTAAGAGACGCTGAAGAAATTGTAAGAAAATGTGACAACTGCCAAAAGCACATAAACTATTCCAAGTTCTCACCATATGAAATTCAACTCCTACCTTCGGTATGGCCATTTGCAAGATGGGGAATTGACATCGTTGGGCCACTACCAACAGCACCAGGAAATTACAAATACGCAATAGTGGCTGTAGAGTACTTCTCAAAATGGATTGAGGCGAAGACAGTGCAAACAATATCTTCGGGGGTAATACAGAAATTCTTTTGGCAGAATGTGGTCAGCAGATTTGGAGTCCCATACGAATTGACAGTGGACAACGGCAAGCAGTTTGATTCGACAGACTTTCGCAAGTTTTGTTTCCACCTAGGCACTGTCGACCGGGCATCCCTGGGCCCACCAACACATTGTGGGCCATACCCGGGAGATGAGTTCCTGTACACTGGTACTACTCGACTAGTGGGCCACAGTGCTGGTACCGTGGACCACAAGGCAAGACAAGACGGACAAGGACTTTTACTAAGACTAGGATAGCTTTCCATACCTTGTATAGGCTACTCCGGGTCCTACTCGAGTAGTACCCTTGTACCAATCCGACTTGTAACCCTGCCTCCCGTGGCATATAAGGCGAGGCAGGGACCCCTCTCAAAACATAGGCAATCAATACAGAGCCACGCAGCATACAGGACGTAGGGTATTACGCACATTGCGGCCTGAACCTGTCTAATTGTGTGCCCCGTGTCTCACCATCATGTTCCTGATCTCGGCGAGCCCCACCGTACAATCTACTACTTCGGGTAACCCATCGTAAGCTCGGTGTCTAAAACACTGACAGCTAGCGCGCCAGGTTGGGGATCTCGTCGTTGATCCACTGACGAACACGATGGCTCTCGTCATCATCAAGCTGACCGTCGCTTTCCAGCAAGGCGACACCTTCGTTTTCGGCTCTTGGGTTTGCGTTGCTCATGGCGCCGGATCGTTCCTGCGTTTCTTAGCGCCAACTCCGGTGTCACACCCGAATTTAAAGGCAAATTCGAATGCTCATATTATATGTATGCCAGGATCAAGTTTCACACAGATAACGACTCAGTGATAACCAAAACACAATGCCATAACGTAAAGAGAGTATTAAACTTTATTACAGCCCAAAAATGTCTCATAAATGAACTAATATTAATGAGTAGCAACGCAGCGGATGGGGTCAACACCACAGGCAGCGGACTGGTGGCACACCCGCCTAGAACTCGTCGAAGTCTCCAGGGAAATCTTCAAATCTCTCCAAATCTTCAAATCACACCCGCCTAATCCTTAAAAATAGAACAGTACTGCTGACTTAGGAAACTTCGTGAACAGATTGAGATTTACTGGATTGTATTGGGAGTAGAGCATAGGGATTAAAGGATTAGGACAAGAAAGATATAGATTGGGACAAAGATAAACCCAACTAACACTTTACTAAAGAACCAATGTCATTGTGGTTATTTACTCCACAACACATTGCACTCAAACAAAATTCCAGCTCAAACATTTACACAAAATCAAGCATTCAAACACACTACTAGACTAAGCAAACTTAAACGATCGTTTAGGACTAACGATTACAAAAGATCCTAGCTTAAGAACTCCTATATCCTAAGGAAGCTCTTCTGTGCGGGCGTCTGAAGAGTTGTAGCGAGGTCTCTTGGATGATGGAGAATGATGAGTATCCACTACGCTGTCATGGATCACAGGAGACTCTCTTCCTACTAACATAGCTTCCAGCTGGCGCTTCTCTATCTCTGTTACATAGATCTTCTGTTGAGCTGCAGCAAGCATGTTGTTGGTGTTATCCAAAGCAGTATTGACAGCAGCCAGTAACTCTCTGAGGTTGTCTATGGTGGGGCTGTGACCATTAGCTGATGCAATATAAGTCTTGGCTTCACCACTTGCTCTATATGGAGTGTACAAACTGCAAGTGTGTATCAACTCAGATCGCTCCCTGTGAGAGAGAACATAGAGTGCTCTTCTAGCAGCTTCAGCAATTCCAGCTTCCATAGTATCTCTGGTAGCAACATCCTCATGTCTAGATACCTCCATAGGACCATAGTCTTCCACTCTTTTGTAAACGATGACTGTCACTTCCCAGTGAGGCTCAAACCAAGGATGAGTCCACTTCTCACAAAAATAAATGGGCTCTTCACCATAGGCCAGACGGTATACTGTTCTCCTCAGATTGTCAGCCATAAGGATGCCTCTTCCATCCTTCTTGTAGTGGAACACCTTCCATTTCACTTCCTCAGCTTGCTCCTCTTGTTCCTCTTGCTCTTCCATCTGCTCTTGATAATCTCCTTGATCACCATCCTCTTCCTCTGGAATTTCCTCTTCCGGATCTTCTTCTTCCTCTGGAACCAACTCCTCTGGGTCTTCCTCAGGTTCTTCAGCTGGTTCTTCATCATCTGACACAGTGATAGGCTCTGAAGCAGGTGCTGGAGATGTCATTGCAGTTGGTGCTTCTCTCATAATCTCCTCGTCAGTGTCTCTTTCATGCTCTTCATGCTCTCTACTTTCCATGGGATAGTAGTAAAAATCTTGATCCTCCAAATAGCAGGGAAACTGGGAATAGCCTGAATAGGATGTCTGCAACTGACGAACCATCTATACAGAAACATGTGATGGGTGAGATAGATGTCAAGACAAGGTACTAGAAAGGAGAGAACCAAGGTAAAGATCAAGGATGAGATAAAGCAAGGATGATATTATTACAAATAAAGCAAGCATAAGGCAAGAATGGCTTCTAAGATATTATAATCCTTAAATACGACCATTTTCTAACTAGGCTAACGTCCTATAGTCAACACGGCTCTGGTACCACTTTGTCAGACCCGAATTTAAAGGCAAATTCGAATGCTCATATTATATGTGTGCCAGGATCAAGTTTCACACATATAATGACTCAGTGATAACCAAAACACAATGCCATAACGTAAACAGAGTATTAAACTTTATTACAGACCAAAAATGTCTCATAAACGAACTAATATTAATGAGTAGCAACGCAGCGGATGGGGTCAACACCACAGGCAGCTGAGTGGTGGCACGCCCGCCTAGAACTCGTCGAAGTCTCCAGGGAAATCTTCAAATCTCTCCAAATCTGAACAGCATCCGGATTGTGTCGTTGCAATAATAAAAACAAGTGTGAGCACATGCCGTACTCAGCAAGCGGAAACATCATATAACATGCAAGGCTTTATAGTGGAGGTTGTTGGTTTAAGCATTCAACATTTTAGTTGGTCAAATTTTATTAACAGCATAATTACTAGCAAGTATAAGTTTATACCAAACCCATAATTAACATAAGAGAGATAACAACATAAATAAAGATTGATGCATCAAGTTAATTATAGACTTCCATAGATTAATCATGTGAGGGTCCAGGCCGCTCTTGACCGTGAGCACGGCTAATCGATTAGTTTTACACTCTGCAGAGGTTGTACACTTTCACCACAAGTCGCGTAAAAGTTCTAGGAACTTTAAACCCAACCATGCGATGCCGGCCAAGCATCATACCACACTACCTAGGTGTGATTGCATAGGGACGCTATGAGGCCTTTACTAAGTTTCCCCAGTGTGAAGCAACCCGCGAAGGTTCCAAGCTGCCGCAAAGCATAAAGTCCCCTAGTAGGACCGTGTCTTAGCAAAGCACACTCCCTACTAGAGCGAGTCTATACCTCAACTAACGCTTCCCCTTGCCCTTATCAGGTAAGGTCACACCAACACTAGAGTCACTAATTAATTAGCCAAGGCAGAGCCATGTACCCTTGTGGTTGCACTGTTGTCCTGGGTGGTCGCTCCATGTTCCAATTAACAAGGTGGTCTTGTATTAATGAAAGTATAGCATAAATAAATCAAGTTTCATAAAGTTTCATTAATACCATCCACCAAGTTAAGCATAGCATGAGCTACCCAACAACAAATTAAATACCCAGGTTGATCAAGGTAAAGGGATGAAAATGATCTAGTCTTGTCCTTAAAAAGGGTCCCATCAATTTAATGCAAGCAAAAGTAAGAACAGTGAATTAAATGCATGTTGTATAGGTAAATGGGTATGCATCAAGGTAGACTTGCCTTCAACAAATCTTTGTTGCTGTTCAGACACTTGAGCTTCTTGGTCTTCAAATCCTTCAGCCCAAACGTTCTCTACGCATCACATCAAGTACATACAAGCACACAATGAAATAAAATAAGAAACAATCACCAAACGGTAAGATCAAAGCAAAACAGGGGTAAATAGCTATTCTACTCTTCGATACGATCGTTTGGACATAAAGAACGCTAAAAATGGAGTTAAAACGGAAAAGATATGCCTAGAAGAAGATTCAAGGGTATAACTGTGAAGAAACTAAGGTTCGAGGGACCTATCTGCAAGAAACCAAGGGCTAAAATGTGAAGAAACTTGAAAATAGAAGGGTTTGATTAAAAACTTAAAGGTTTGGACCTCGAGCACTATTTTAAAAGAAAATAGGGGTTAAAACAAAAGAAAACGGACTGATCTGAAAGGATCTTTGTGAGGTGGAAGGACCGGCTTGCAATTTTGAAAAGATCAGGGGCTTTTTCACAAAACGGCATGGTCACGTGGGGAGATAGACTTGTTGACTGGTACGTTTGACTGGTTGACTTGATCTAGGGTGCTGGTTTCAGATCGGACGGCTGAGGAGTTGCGTGTGCGAAGGACGGCGGCGCGAACGGCGACGAGCAGCGGCGCAGGGGCTTAACTCCGGCGAGGTCGCACGATTTCGAGCTGGGGTGCTCAAATTGCTCTGCTGATGGGTCAAGGAGCTAGCTAGGGATATAGCGAGCACATCTAGGGTTTCGGGGAGACGAGTCGGCGAGTGACAACGGCGCACAGCTCGGAGGGGCGGTCGGCGGCGGAAAAACGACTCCGACGAGCTCGTTTGCGTGCTGCAGGGCGTCTGGGCGACAACAAGCGACACCGAGGTGTTGCTCACCTCCTTGGGGTTTCCCTGGCAGTCTTCTTGATGACGAAGCGGCGGCAGACCGACAGATTCGACTTCACGGCGGCGCTAGGGTTTCGCGGGCGGGCACTGAAGCTTGAAGGCGGCGGCTTGGATTCGATTGGGGAGGAGCGACGGGGCACGGGAGGTTATAAAGGGCCGGGCGGGCTCATCGTGCTGGGCAGGGCCTCTCCGAGGCGGGGGTGGCCGAGAGTCCAACTCGGGCATGGCGGCGCGGCAAGAGGAGTCTGGGGTGGATTCGGGAGGAAGACGACGACCAGGCGGGGCCACTGTCGGCGACTGCAGGCGAGGGCGGGGATACGCGGGCCGGTTGTTAACTGGTCCGGAATGAACAGTGGATGGCGGAAGGAAATCGGAGGGGCTTCAGCGGACTCGGCGAGCTAGGCTGCACTCGCACTGGGCTGGGCTGAGGCGAGCTGCGGACGGCGGAAAAGAAGGAGGGGCGCCGATGGACTTCTGCTGGTGGGGCCGAAACAAAGAAGCAGGCCGGTAGGGTTAAAAAGGTAGGGTTAAAAGGAAAGGCTTTTGATTTTTTTAAAACAACTCAAACTCATGAATTCAAATTCGAATTTGAATTCAACCAAACAAAAACAATGCTCCAGCATGTATGCGACATTAAACTCCTATATTTATTTATTTTATTTTTAAAAATGTATTTAAATGGCTAAAAATTCACACACACCTTATATTCCTTAAACTCAAAGCATTGTTTCTATTCAAATTTTTATCAAAACAAATTTTTGTAAAATTAGGGTGTTACATCCGGAGTCAAAGCTCAAGTCCTCGACGCTTACGCAAGCTTCGATGGAGGATTTCGTTGAAAATTTTGGCGCAATTTCGATCTCTGACCCGCTCAGAGAACTCGAGTCGGAGTCCGAGTACAACTCGACTTCGTCTCCTATCCAGCCTGAGTTGCTTTCTTCAGCTTCCCAGCTTGCGCTCAACCTGGATAACATTCCAGCACCACTTCTCTTCGGTCATCGCCATGTCAGTGCTGCTTACCAAGCCGCATTGAAGTGCCTCATGTGCCCTGGCCCAAAGATCGTGCTCGAGTACTCTTCGGATTCGGACGTCAACCTCAACTACTATTCGGATTCATCTGAGTTCGAGTTCGACTACGGTTCGGATTCTGCTGAAGTACAACAACTGTCTGGCCCTGCTCAAGGACTGGTGATCACATCGACACCTGAGGGTAGATTCGTCTACTTGCCTGAGCATGTGCCTGTTGATCTCACACTGGATGATGATAACAATGTTGCTGCGGATGTCTTGTCGAAGCTGGGATCTACACGAGCACAAGTGCCCGCTGGAATCTTCGTCCATGAACTTCACAAACCATCAATTCTGGAGCAATCATCTGCACCCACGACTACTTCAGTTCAACCTGATCGAGAAGTGCTTATGATTGACGTGGACTGGAGAACTCCCTTCATCAACTACATTAAACATCAGCTGATTCCAGAAGACAAGTCGGAAATCAACTCTACAAGCGAGGCGCAAGCTCTAATATACTCATGAAGTGTGTTTCTCGCGAAGAAGGCAAGGAAATCTTGGAAGAGACACACAAAGGAATCTGTGGCAACCACGCTTCTTCCCGCACCTTGGTGGGAAAAGTGTTCAGACGTGCTTTCTACTGGCCAACCGCTCTTGCTGATGCAGAGGAACTTGTCAAAAAGTGCCAAGGATGCCAATTCTTCGCCAAGCAATAACACGTTCCTGCCTACAAGCTCATCACGATTCCACCAACTTGGCCTTTTGCTTGCTAGGGGCTGGATATGATTGGTCCTCTCCCAAATGCGCCAGGGGGATTCAACAGAGTTCTAGTGGCTACCGACAAGTTTACCAAGTGGATTGAGGTCAAACCTGTCACCTGTCCCAAGGCTGATCGTGTCCTCGACTTCTTGGATGAAATCGTACATCGCTATGGTTTCCCTAACCGCATCATTACAGACCTGGGTTCGAATTTCAACAATCACCAGTTCTGGGAGTACTGCGAAAACAGTGGAATTGACGTCCGGTACGTCTCCGTTGCTCACCTACGTGCCAACGGCCAAGTGGAACGCGCCAACGGGATGATACTCGATGCTCTCAAGAAGCGACTGTATGATGCTGCAAATACCAAGGGCGGCAAGTGGATCAAGGAACTACCCAATGCACTCTGGGGGCTGCGTACTCAGCCTACTACTCCCACAGGGCAGTCACCTTACTTCCTAGTCTACGGCTCTGAAGCTGTTTTTCCTGCAGACGTCATGTGGCGTTCTCCGATGGTTCATCAGTACGAAGAAGGCGTAGCTGAAGAAACAAGACAGACAGATGTGGACAGTCTCGAGGAAGCTCGCTGCAACGCACTTGTTCAATCCGCTCGATACCTTGAGAGGATTCACCGCTATCATGACCGCAACGTTAAGGAACGCTCCTTCAACGTTGGTGACTTAGTCCTCCGTCGCATCCAAAATACGACAGGAATACACAAACTCAACTCACCATGGGAAGGTCCTTTCTCTGTTGCAAAGGTTACTGGCCCCGGCTCATATCGTCTTCGAACTCTAGAAGGCGAGGAAGTCGACAACTCTTGGAACATCGACCAGCTTTGTTGCTTCTACCCGTAGGGGGTCTCAGCAACCCTCTCCAGACGGCTACGGCTATAAAACAACTCGTATTGGGTTTCATCAACCCTTTCCAGGCAGCTTCGGTTGCAACCACTCAACAGACAGCTACGGTTGTCACCACTCGTAGGGGATCAAGATAATCCTCTTCAGACAGTTTCGGCTGTATCTTCTCGTGGCTTTCAGCTACGAGCACCCGCAGGGGGCTTCATCAACCCTCTCCAGGCAGTCTCATTCTACGACCTCGTAGGGAGTCATGATAACTCTCTCTAGACGATCCTGTATCATATAGGGCAATAAGTGGCACATGCTGTCCATGTTCCTATTTTTCAATAAGAGGCTTCGGCCTAGAGTAACACCCTTCTGGTAGGGTCTCAGTGGAACTCTCATACAAGTTGCTGCTACAGCAAGGATGAGTTCATCACACTGTCCCCTACGGTCTTACTCGTTCTTCGAAACATCCTTGCGAGTACTCTCTCACTAGGCTCATAGCCTTAGAGGTACTTAAGACATTGTAAACACTGTACAATGTATTCAGTAATAAAGTTGCTACTCTATACCGACTTGTTACTATCCTTTACTTGTTCATAACAAAGCCTTATTTCATGCTGTTACAGCTAAGGTGTTCAACTCGTTATGAATAAGTTCTTTTCGAGTACTCTCTCACTAGGCTAGTTAGCCTCAAAGGTACTTAAGACATTGTAAACTCTGTACAATGTGTTTAGTTCAAGTCGCTACTCTACATCGACTTGTTACTACTCTTAGCTTATTTCATGACAAAGCCTTCTTTTACGCTGCTACAGCTAAGGTGTTCAACTCGTCATGATTAAGCTAACGTTCTTCGGAACATGTATACACTTGAGTACTTTTACTCGTGTATTGTATCTCTTTTTGCAGCCACACACTCAATACCAACTCGAGTACTTGGCCAACACATCAGCATACAAGGGATCCAGATAATTGACTTACTCAAGTTTTCAATTATATTACATAAACACTTGTTCGGGATTACACTTGTTTTCCCTAGTGTTTCTACTCTACAGGTACATCTAACGGAGATCGATGAACTTGGAGACTGCTTCCGCGATTGGAGAAGTCTGTTGCATCAACTCGTTGAGCCGGTCGTCGGTGCAATCTCCAGATCTGCCGTTCATGATGACTGTGAGGTCTGCCTCGGCATAGAAGGACTTGATGAAGCTCAAGACTTGATTTGGGATCGAGCAGGCCAGCCTTTGGGCATACTCCAGAATCTTCTTCGGTGTGTCCTTCAACCTCTCCACAAGTGGTCGAGGCTGAACTCCAGTGACTCTAGGCTCAAAAAGATTCGCCACTGGCTCGGCTGCTTCTGTCAAGGCCTTCAACTATGAGCACAGGCCTTCGGCTTCTTCGATCTTGGTTTTGAGCGACTGCATGCAAGTCAACAAATCATTCCAACCCGCTAGGCGGATCTCCATTTCACGCTCAAGTTCGAAGCACCACACCTTATAGTCCTCCTTAATATCCATGTGAGCTGATTCTTCGCGGTTAAAGGCCAGCTGCCAGTCCAGCGCCTTGTTCTTGAACTTGTCCACCTCTTCAGTCAGCTCTGCAGGGGATCAAGACTACTTAGCAGATGCAGTGTGTAAGGACAAAAGTACTCAACGATGATTTCAGAAAGGGAGATTACCTTTATTCTTCAGGCGTAGGGACTTGTTTTTACAAACAATGTCATCCTTCTTAGCCGTCAGCTTCTGGATCTCGTTGTGGAACTCGGCAGCGTTGGCATCAAGTTTCTCTTGCAGCTTCAGAGACAAAGCTTTCTGCTGTTTAAGCTCTTCTCTGAGCCGCGTGACTTCTTCAATGTCAGCTGTGTGTTGCTCATGCAGCCGAGTCTTGCGTTTCGACTGCTTGACTACTTCCTGCAAGGGCCAAAACAACTTAAGCGTCAGAGACAGGATATCTTTGACTAAAAAGTACTCTACAAGAGACTACACAACTTACCGCGAGGAGTTTCTCTACGTCGCGGAACATTTCAGCATGCGCGTGCAAGTTATCCTCATCTAGGCACGAGTTGTCATATGACATCAAGTCTTCGGCCATGGACTGAGTACTTGTACTTGCTGCAGAGTACTTCGCAGCGCTACGCAAAGGAGCCGGGTCTTCAATAAGTGGCTCATGCGGCACTATGCGATTCTCTGGGTTGTCCTCCAGCGCCAGTTGTGCATCAACACGATGCACCGGGGCTTCTGCAGCTGGGACTTCTTCATGGCGCAGCATGGCTTCTGGATCAACCTCCAGGCCCTCATTTACCACGGCTTCAATATCTTCGAGTTGTTGAGCCCTGGGCCTGGAAGTTGCCTCCACTGCTGCCTTGACTACATCGCTCCAAAGGGTACGCAATGCTTGGGCAGCTTCAGCTTCTGTGGGTACTTCTTGGCGATCTGGAAGTACATCTTCTTGTTGTTCTTGGGGAGTTTGGTCTCCTCTAGCAGCGCTACTTCCAGAAGCGCCCCACTTCACATCAGTGGATTTTCTGCATCAACAAGTTGGTCAGCAAAAGCAGAGCACATAATATTAATAAGTACTCGAGTACTCGGGTACTTACAGAGCAGCTCGAGGCACGGAGACTTTCGGCCCCAGGATGTCGAAGAATGAAGGTGCCGCCGGCACCTTTGGCACGCTTTCCACCGGCGGCACGCTTCCTGGTACCATGGCTTCTTGTTGCTCATGCGCCACCATCTCCACGGCTGATGCTGGAACCACCTCGGGTTCTGTTATTCTTGGGGGGCTACTCAAGGGTACATTTACTGTACTCTCGATAACCTGCGCAAGTCAAAATTTAACACATTACAGCAGAGAACAAGTATTCAATACGACATCGATTACTTAAAAGTTCTCCAACACTTACTATAATGGAGGGGAGGCCTGTCATCTTCTTTACGGCCCGCTTCCCCACCGTGGTCCTCTTCATCCGCGGTGGCAGCGTCACATCATCTGAGAGAGATGATGCTGGTCTCTTTGATGCTCCTGCGGCAAGGCCACTGGGGATGGGCGCTCCAGAGTACCCGTAGCGGCTCTTCACTTCAAAACGATGTTGAAGTGTTTGGCCATCATCGTCGCTTGAGGAGGTGTCCTCCACCAAGACTTCTTCATCTTCCCCTTGAGCAGATCAACTACTCTCTGGGGCTTGCGCATCTGCTCTTGTTGCCTCTTCCTCCGGCGCTTGTAGTGGATCCTCAGGACGAGGAGGAGGGTCGGACACAAACTTCAAGACATCCTCCTGTGAAACAAGACAAATATTAGCTACATGACTACTTATAATAAGTACTCGGGGGCTAGTTTTTCGAAACTCACGAGACGAGGAGGGTTGTCAGCACTGTACTCCGGGACAGCTGCAGGAATTCCATGAAGATTTTTGATGATCTTCTGCAGCCTCTCCATCACAAGATCATCACTGATCTCTTCAACAGATAGCCTGGAGCCATCATCCGCTCCAGTATACTCGAACCCAAGATGCTCCTGCTGCATCAAGGGTTGTACCCGTCACTTCATAAAGCTGAAGGCTACCCTTTCAGCTGTCAAGCCTTGCGCCTTCTTCTGCGCAATCTTCGCCAACAGCTCTGGGATCTGGATGCACTCCTGCATCATTGGTTCATCTTTCTAGAGCCTGTCATACACTGACGCGAACATGCTGGGCTTCGGCAGCTGAGGCGGGGCGTTCTCGATGTAGAACCACTTGTTCTTCCAGTCTTGATTTGAGTCAATCAAGTCGTACTTGAAGTATAACTCCTGCGCCTTCTGGCGCATCTGCACACCAGCTCCACCAACTACAACTGGGAAGTTGGTGTTGGGCTGTGGCTTCAAGCGGAAGATCTTCCTAAACAAAGCCCAATGCGGGCGGATTCCGAGGAAGGCTTCGCAGAAGTGCACGTACACAGCAATCTGTAAGATACTGCTGGGGTTGAGGTGTACGTGCTCCAGCTTGAAGAAGTCAAGGAAGCCGCGGAAGAAATCTAATGACGGCAGTGTCACCCCACGCTTGACGAAGTGGCCGAACATCGGGATCTCATCCGGGCTCTTCTCCATCGGCCACGCATCTCCGGCGGCAGAGCTCCAGCCGGCAATCGCTTTCTCGCGCAGCAACCCGCTGGCTTCGAGGGCCTTGATATCTTCTTCCCTCATCTTGGACTTCTTCCAAGAGACGGCCTGGCTCGGGGGCTTCGTAATGACCACGGTCTTATACTTTGGCTCTGGCAATTGATCTTTGCCGCGGCCGGACTTCTTCTTCTGACCCTTGGACGGTGCTGGCTTCATCCTGTCAGTCATGAGAGTCTTCTTTCGCATTGACTTGAGGACTACGAGGGGATGGAGGCACGAACTCTTGGCGGCGTGGATGCTCGAACTCTGCAGCAACTATGGATGCTAAGGCTTTCTGGATCTAAGGGCGAATGGAAGCTGTGGAACCCTAAGGGATACCCCTTTGCGTATTTATAAAACAAAAACCCTAACGGATCGACCTGGTGACCCTTCGTATTCAACAGATTAGTTTCGCACAGGCAAAATTTTGGCTAAGTCAGAGGACTAAAATCCAAGACCTGCTCGGCTCTATCTCGAGGGCTCGACTACTCGATGGGATTGGATTTCACTCAGCTACAGTCACTGAATTCAGGCCACTATTCTACAGTCAGATTGGACCCTTCAAATCGAGAAAGTACTCAACTCAAGGCTCGGGGGCTCTGTGCCACGTGTCCTTCAGTTTTTCTCAGGATTTTATGGGATTATTTGATGAAGACTACAGATTGACCCTCAGCTTGAATTGTCAATTCGAACTAAGGCCCGGGGGCTAAATCCATATAGGATGCGATTTTTGCAAATCGCATTCCTATATTATTTCTTCAGATTTTCTGCGGATTTTTTGGAGCAAGATCAAAGAGTAGACGATTGACCCTCAGCTTGAATCCTAGATTCGACCTAAGGCTTGGGGGCTACATTCCATATGGAATGTGATTTCAGTAATCGCATTTCCATATGGATCTTTGATGCAAAGATTTCAAGAACGAAGCGAGTATTATTGAAGACCTTCAAGGGAAGTACTCAGGGACGCTTGAGAACAACTCGAGAAGACTTCAAGACTACTAGTGGAGTTAGCTGGAGTACCTTCCAGCCTCGTGATGATTCAAGTACTATTGAAGATTGAAGCTTGTAGAACTCGGGGACGCTTGGGAACTACTCGTGGAGACCTTCAAGACTACTTGGAGCATCGCACTCGACTACAAAGTACTCGGGGGCTTCTCGACCGGGCATCCCTGGGCCCACCAACACATTGTGGGCCATATCCGGGAGATGAGTTCCTGTACACCTGGACTACTCGACTAGTGGGCCACGGTGCTGGTACCATGGACCACAAGGCAAGACAAAACGGACAAGGACTTGTACTAAGACTAGGATAGCTTTCCATACCTTGTATAGGCTACTCCGGGTCCTACTCAAATAGTACCCTTGTACCAATCCGACTTGTAACCCTGCCTCCCATGGCATATAAGGCGAGGCAGGGGCCCCTCTCAAAACATAGCCAATCAATATAGAGCTAGGCAGCATACAGGATGTAGGGTATTACGCACATTGCGGCCCGAACCTGTCTAATTGTGTGCCCTGTGTCTCACCATCGTGTTCCTGATCTTGGCGAGCCCCACCGCACAATCTACTATTTCGGGTACCCCGTCGTAGGCTCGGTGTCTAAAACACTGACAGGCACCAAGTTGTGTTTTGCTTCAGTGTATCACCCACAGTCCAATGGAGCCGTGGAAAGGGCCAATGGGATAATTTTCACAGGTATAAAAAGAAACATCACTAGCATGCCAAGAGGCAAGTGGGCCAAACAGTTACCAAGATTCATATGGTCTCACAACACAACAGAATCAAGAGCTACAAAATTCACACCATTCAAGTTATTGTACGGCGAAGAGGCAATGGTACCTGAGGAAATAAAACTGGGATCCGTTCGAACCGAAGGCACACCTGAAAGTGATGACATGGCACCAGCACTAGATACATGTGAAGAAGCCAGACTACAAGCACTGCAAAACATTGAGTGTTATCAAGAGAAACCAGAAGATGGACTGACAAGAAAATCCGAAGGAGGAACATAAAAACAGGGGACATGGTCTTAAGAAAGAAGACAAGAGGGGTGGGAAAGTTGCAGGAAAAATGGGATGGTCCATTCATAGCGACAGAAACAAGACCAGGGCTTTCAGGCTGACCACACAAGAGGGGCTGGAGGACCCGTACTCATGGAATGAAGACATGCTGCAAAAATATTGGCTGTGAAAAGCGAAAACGCGAAGGGGGAACAAACTTCATTGTATCTTAGGTTATTTTTTCGTAGTTTCTTTTCGTTTCACATTTTTGTAACATACACTTTCATTTGAGTTCCCGAAGCCATATTCTTTTCCTCGCGGGGAGAGTCCCTAGTTGTGTATTCATCAGCACGATGGGGATGCGAGGTTTTTAACGAGGCGGTTTTCCTGTGTAATATCTCCTTGGAAATTATAACAAGGACTCCCCAGAATATCATCGGTGTGCATCAGGAAGTCCGAAGTGACACAACTCAGATGAAATGAGTTGTCACTTTCGGCACAGGATTAAAAAAAATGTATATCGCGTAAGTGAACAATTACGTTTAGATTCAGATAGGAATGCAAAACGTAATTGGTTCACTTAGGGTGCTCGCAGCGAAGTCGAGCACAAAAATAACAAAAAGACTTCGGCGTCCAATGCGCGAAGCCCCTCGGGAAAAAACCCTCAGGGATAAGTCGACTCATTAAAAGGTGTAGTCGCAAATCATCTCCTTCTTTAGCAAGGAAAGAAGCCTTCGGCAACATATGCGCGAAGGAAAAACTCGAGACCTGACTGATGAGTCATCTCGAGGAATAAAAAAATGGTTTTTACTAGCACAATATAAAATGTCGCATTATATCATCACACGCAAGTGTCGTTTTACACTACAGTACATAAAGTGTGCGAAGGCAGCATGAGAAAGTGAAAAACGCAACCGCATCATCGCAAGGACAGAAATACAAAACCATGACAAGATTGGTTGTGAAACATGGAAATGGAAACTAGGGGGAGGTGCTTCGCACTATGAGTTCTCTTATTCCCAGGTTCCAAAACCAATGCTTTGAGGAAAATGAGACAATTCATTACATCACAGCAAACATACAAGCACTAGCAGAGTTACAAATGCAATAGTATACTTTGTTACATCCAATGCATCCAAAGCAGCTTGTTAACTTGTCAATAGGAACGCTTGTAAATGTACTCATGCATGTCGTCTTCGGTGAGACCAACGATTTCAACCTTCGGCATCGCAAGGGGGAATTCACCATCAGCCGAAGAGCTTTCTGGAAGTTGCACAGGAAATGAAGAATCACTTCCACGAAGGTGTCGCTGCGAAGTCGAACCATGAATCAGACGATTCCGAGTATGCTGTTCGAAGAAATCCTTAGACGCAACATTGTGTTCATCGTATCGTTTGATTTTATAGGACCAAAAGTCGTCGATGGACACTTGAGCAAATTTCGAGTGAAACTTTCGCCATATGGAACCAGACATAAAATAGTCACCACAATTTATAACAATCGGGCAAGTATCTTCGTCTATCTGCGCAGGGCACAACTCCGGTACCTGCGTAGATTCGCAAAATACTTCAGTTACACAGGCAAAATGTATTCTAAAAGTTCCTCGCCTAACGCTAATCACCGCAGCCCCACTCCTCACACCTCTTCGCTCGCTTGGGGAACGGCCAAAGTAGTTTGCGCGTCAGTAGAACCACCGCCTTGGTTTCCACCAGCCGAAGAAGAGGGAGCGGTAGGAGCAGCAACTTGACCTCCAGTACCGAAGCATCAGCAGTCGCCGAAGGAGTGGAAAAGGGCGGAGTCGCCAAAGCACCGGAGGTGCCCACAACTTGTTCAGAAGTAACGGGGCTGGGGCCCGTCTGAGGAAAAAAGCAACAAAATAACCAAAGATAAAGGATAGCAACATAGAGCAAAAGTGTAATAAAATATAAGGTTACAAAGAGCAAAGTGAAATACCTTGCGCAAAACGCGGCGGGCCTCAGCCACCGCATAGCCAAATCCAAATTTGCGATAAAACTCTTTCACGAAGTTCTTCGCAATGTTCTTCGGCAATGCGGGTATCCTGTCAACGTTAGTTTCCTGGGGTCATGTGAAGGAATTGTCACGCATTTGCCAAAGAGCAGACTTAGATACACCCGGTTCAAAATCATCAGAAGGGGTCATCAAAAGAGCGTACACAGAGTGGCAAATTGTCCGAGCAGCAACCCCAGTGCTTAGTTCACCAAACGAGCGACCAGCAGAAGCCAGAGAGGTAACAACGTCAGACAGCCACTTGAAAATGTTGCTGATGTATTGATCCTTGATGCTGTAAGGAGCAGGAGCGGTGCCGAAGTCCACAAGAAGATCATGAACCTTCTTGCAGACAAGAACAATGTGTTTTTGAACTTCGTCGCAGTACTCATCATGTTCCTTGACCAAAGCAGCATGCGTAGTCTTTAGATCATCCAGCTCTTTCCGCTTCCCTTTGTACAACCCTTTAACACCTTCACTCTTCTTTTTCTCACTTTCAATAGCCTCCTTCAGCCTAGTGACTTTACATTGTAGAGAAGTGTACTTTTCAAAAAGGGAAGTTACATCTGAAGACAAAGCAACGTTTTTCCATTTCTCCTCTTCCAAAGCAGCAACTAGTGTCTCCTTGTCTTTCTGCAAAGTCTTAACCATAGTAATTTCCTTCTCAAGAGCAGAAGAAGTAGACTGGTTGTGAAGGTCGAACTGACGGATGTCATCAGGACACCGACGCTGAGCAACTCTGCAAGCAATGAAGGTTTTCATGGCAAGAACATGTGCTTGTGTTAAAACTTCATCAGCACCTTCTCGACCCAAATCTTCCTCCATGATAGGAAAACTGAAAGATTGGCCAGCCTCTTGAAGAAAAGCAACGTTGTGTGGACTGATACTTGGCTAAGTGTGCAGGTACAAGTTGCGGCTTGACTCGTGTCGGTGCAGGTGAAGAACAAGCGCGAAAGGCCTTAGCCGTGGCGGCCTCCGGGTGATGGAGTGGCAAGTAGGCTTGGTTCGATGGACCCGGTGGCCGCTGGAGTCAAGTGCGAGCCGTGCGGTGCAAGACTGGCGGGCTGAAGTCGTGAACATGGGCCGGTGCAAGGTAGCGGATGGAGCCCGATGCTTGCACGCGGGGTTTGTTGGTTTGCCCACAAAACCATCGGTGGACGGTTTCTTGGTTTGGGCCTCAAAACCAAGCCCGGAGGCCCGAAGCGACGGAGACGGTGATCTGGGAGGATCGGAAAGCTTTGAGGCAGAGGGCACGTGGCGTGATGGCGTGGTTTGTGTCGATGTGAAGCGAAGCCGCGATGGAAGCGTGTCCATCCGATGTAGACTTGACCAAAATGCCCCTGAGGGGTTGTATCTTCATTTTAAGTTGTAGGGGTAGCGTGGTCATTTGCCTCCTCCGGTAGACTTCATATATATATAGCGGAGAGGTGGATGGCATCTCTCTCTGAAGCCCTAGCTCTCTCTCCCCCGGATGATTTGCTTCCATTTTCTTCGATCCATAGGCTAGACAATTTCTTGTATAGAATCTGACCTCTGGATGTATGGAAGAATTCGGCGTTGTGATGATTTCCCTCTCCTAGCTCTTTGTGATTTTCGTGTTATTTTCGGAGCTATTTTTGGGTGTTTTTTTCGTCGCTCGATTCGTCGATTTGAGGCTGTTTCTCTCCGGATTTCTTTGAGGGGATCATGGGTGAGTGCCTTGTGCCTCTTTGTGGATGATCTTGACCCCTCAAACGCCGGGAATCGGTCTCAAGTTGAAGGTTTTGGGATGAACTCGAGTTCTTGGTGGAAGTTCCTTTGATTCGGGATTACTCATGATTGGAGGTGTTTGGGGATGAGATCTTTGAGATAGAGGCTCCTCTAGTGGTGCTACTACATTCCCCAAACTTTCTCTTCAATCCGTTGGGTGAATCGGGAGATCGGGTGATGGGAACTTGGGGTTGACTTCGCGGGTGTCTCGAGCTGTTGAAAGCCCGGAGTTTCTGGACTTTTGTCTGGAGTTTCTGGAAAACCCGGAGTTTTCGGACTTTGGCCCAGAGTTTCCAGACATTGGAGTTTCCGGACTTTGGCCCGGAGTTTCCGGACTTTTGGAAACCTGGAGTATCCGGACTTTGGCTCTGAGTTTCCGGACTTTTGGAAACCTGGAGTTTCCAGACTTTGGCTCTGAGTTTCCAGATTTTGGCCCGGAGTTTTCGGACTTCTCAGTGGGTTTCGCTAGACTTGTTTACTTGTGCTTCCGCTTTGTTTCTAGGCTTGTCCTAACTTGTTCCTAGTGTCAGTAGGTTCGTTGTGACTATGTGATCTTAGCAAGGTTGTGCGGGATTCTTTGGAAGTGATTTTGGGGTTTAGGCCGAGTTCTTGAGAAGATTTTTTATCGGCTCCCATTCACTCCCCCCCCCTCTCTGGTCGCCAATTCGGTCCTTCAAAAGCACGCCCGCGGTCATCACTACAGAATTGAAGCAGTTTTCTTTTACGGTCACCAAAAAATCGAGAACTCTGTGGAATCCCGATATGGCACGCAACAACAGAGGGAGAATCGGCGCTAACAAAGACACCAGCACTTCGCTGACTGCTATCAGATTCAGTATCAGAGCTGCTGTCACTTTCGCCAGCATCAGTAGCAAATGCGGCAATAACCTTGCGCGAAGAAGAGGGAGGAAGCTGTCCAGCAGGAGCGGAATCCTTAGTGGCACCTTCGACAGAAACATGCGCTTTACCACTAGTTTTAGAAGGGGCAGGCAACTCTTCATCACTTTCCGATTCATGATCACTAATATCAATATCGAAGGGGCGAGCAATGGTCCCGGCAGCTGCATCTCGAGGCAGTGACAGCGAAGTCACGTCAACTTGCTCTTCCGTATGCCCTTGGTCAGATGCCCGGGTGCTCCTCCCGGACAAAACAGGGTCACCAACATTCTCATCGCTTTTATTACCATCACTACGGTTTCCATCACTACCATCGGGGCTGGAAGATTCAGTCTCAGGAGAGGCGGATCTTTGCTTGCGGCGGCGTTTAGGCTGGCGGTTACTTGCAGCTTTTCCATGTGTTTTGCCAGGACTAGAAGATGCGGCAACAGCCGAAGGTTCCGCAACAGTGCCAGAACCCTTCTTCTCGGCGCGCTTGATGGCAGCTTCGTGTCGTGTGACGGTGACTTGACGATCACCAGTAGCAATGCCGAAGAACTGGAAGACGCGGTTGTCACGATGACCACCAATTCGGTTAACGATGTCATTATCCTCTTTAAGGCTGGCAGGGCCAAGTATTTCATTAGCGGCATCTTCGATCAGAAGGACGTTGATGTCTGAAAGGATGCAAAAGATGATAAGGGAAAGTAAAACAAGGAAGCGTAGTACAGCAAACAGGCAAAAGTAAAAAACCTAAAAATGCATTTCTTCGAGTTTCAGGCCGAAGCTCTTAGCGAAATCAGGAATCTTGATAGGGCTTGTGAAATCGCTCCACGTAGCGACAGACCAGCCGGACTTCACACGGAAAATCTTGCAACAGCAATACTCTTCGACGTGGTCGCAAGTACCCATGACCTTCGCAATCTATCGAAAAGCAACCAAAAATAGCCTAGACTGGTCAGAGTCGTCGAGCGTAGTGCCAACACCGTTCTGAAGATCTTGCAGTTCCTTACAAACCAGCGACGCGGCGCTGTCATCCACCTTATGGTAAAACCAGTAGGTGTTCCAGTCGTCCACCCACTTATTTTTGTAACAAACAACGGGGGGCTCCACATCATACCAATATCTAAAGTTCAAAGATGCAAATTGGGCCTCCTCCTTAACATAAGTGTCACCTTCGGCACGCTCCATATAGAGGGGTTGGTGGTGGATGGTGTGAGCGCGAACAAAGTAGCAACAATGGGGCTGACGCCCACGGTCTTGCACGCCCACATAAACAGACTGAGCCAAAGAATAGAGTTGGGACTAAGATGGTGAACATACATATCAAAGTTGCGAAGGATAGCAACAACGATAGGGTCGAGCGGAAATCGAAGGCCGACAGTGAAAAGATCGCGGAAATCAACAACTTCGTCATCCCTCGGAGCTGGAGTCACTTCATTCCCAGGAGCCCTAGCTTGGCCATTCTTGAAGTACTCTAGCTTCTCATACTTAGCAAGAAGCCGCGGAGTAACGCGACTTCGCCCAAAAACCTTCGTAGTAGCTTTTGGAGGCTTCGGTGCAGCAGCTTTGGGAGCCATAGGTGCGATGTAAATAAAAGCAGAAAATCCCGAAGTGCAAGCTACAGAATATAAAAATATCCTAAGTAAGTAACAATAAGGAAAGCAGGAGAAAGTACAAAGCGAAGACAGGAAAGAAAAGCTCCAGGAAACTAACAGAGTAAAAAAGGCAGCGAAGCGTGAAGCAGTCCACCAGCAGCAAGTAGGGTTTTCGCCGCAGGGCAGGGGGCCGGTTTTTATAGCCTTAGTGGTGCGCCAATCTTGGAAGACATGGCATGAGAATATAGGAGAAGATATAGCTACTATTATGGAAGGCATATCGCAAAAAAATAGGAGAACATCACTGAAAAATCAGGAAAAAAGATCACAAAATCGAAGGCAATAGTATCACGAAAAAAAGGGGGAGATTTTAAGAGATTCGGACCTGAGACGCGTGTACAAGCATACAACTCGACGAGCCGAAGTGGGGAGCCACTTCGGTACGAAAAGATTTCTACCCGTTTTTGATATCGCTAGTTCGGCTCGTCAAGGAGGCAAACCTTCGCTAGCGAGGGGCTAATGTTGGGGAAATTTACTTCATACCTAACCCTGGGTCCCCATTTCGGCTCAGATCTTCGGGACAAGAGACATTCGGGTCGCGAGTCAGCAACTTGGTGTTTTCAGTGGCTGTGCAGGTGAGGCATCTTCGGGGCTCGGTGGGAGCGAAGACCCTGGAGCTTCGGGCCACCGAGGCTGGGAAGAACCTTCGGGCCAAGAGCGAGAGCGGCACATGGGGGCGCCGCGCGCGCGGCGCAAATGAGTCGTCCCTGGAAGTGAAGAGCTGAAGGCGCCCGTGAAGTGAAGCGGGCGTTGCCACAGCGACAAGGGTGGCACGCGAGGGCGGAGCAGAGCAGGACGGGTCTTTGGGGGCATGCGTTGTCCCACCGAAGGGGTGCAAGTGAAGCTGGAGCCCACTTGGTCAATGCCATGCTGTAAAGTGATGAGTTGTAATGTAGCAGTTGACAAGATCAGGGTGAAAATACTGTAGTGCCCTCAGAGATTCTTCGCACGATGTAAAAAGCAAGGGCAAGAATGTAAAGTGTAATTGTTACGGGCCTATTTAAAGGACCCGAGAGGAATGAAAAGGGGGACATGAGTGGTCTGAGGAGAAGCTTCTTTTGCTTGCCCGAAGACGTGTGTGAGTTTCTCGTGAGAGTCCAAGTGAGTGTTATCGTTGCATTTGTTGTCCCCTCTTCGGGGACGGGTTTCTCCCCAACACCCGTACCTTTCATTAGGATGCCCCGAGTTCTCATTGATGAGGCATACTTGATCGAAGGGCATACACTTAAGAGAGGCCCAAATGATTCTTTTACTTTCTTCTTCCCAGGTTATGCAAATCAAATCCCGTTACCTAACCCGGGGTTTCGATTGTATAGCTCGGAGACTTTAACCATTCCCCTTGTTACACAAGAGGAAAGCCATCGTGCTAGTGTTTTAGGCTGGTCCACCAGAAGCGTGGCAAAGAGAGCACACATGCAGCAGCAGTAGTCATAGCCACCACCACAGCCACAGCCACAATCTACTACACCACCGGTGGCAGGAGGGGCCCCTGCGGGGCACATGTTCGGGGTTACTCCTGGATATGCACCTGGTTGGGACCAGCCCGCCTACCAGCCGAGTGCGAGCGGCACGGCTTGGGCGAGTGTGAGCAGGGACCAGTGGGCTACACCTGCTAGTTCTAGCTCCGGTGGTCTGCCTCTGTCTTTGTCCTTCAGGTCGCACTCTTCGGCCTCTGCACGGGACGCTCAGCTCGCGTAGTAGCTGGGAGAGCTCACTGTCCAGGTCACGGGATTGGAGGAGACGTTGAACACACACGTCGAGTCTACCTCAGCATGGCAGCGTCAGGCTGGCGAGAGGATTGACGCCATGCAGCAGGCACGGCAATGACACATGGAGGAGCAGAGGGCTTTCTATGCGAGTCAGGGTTTCTTCTACCCTCCTCCGCAGTGAACCTAAAGCTTGCTTGGGGGAGGACACCCATCCTGAGGTAACTTGTATCTTTCTTTGTTTCCAGAATATCTTATAATGAAAACCCATAAAAATCTGCAAAACTAAAAAGACCAAAAAGATTTATTTGCTTTCATCGTTAAGTTTGCTTAGTTTGCTTTGATATGCATTTTAAGAATGCTTTGCCTCTATGGTTGAAATGATGAATAGTTTCTCTGTTTATTCTTCTCGTATGTCTTGCTTACAACTTTGTATCCTACCTAAGTTTTGAGTTTGTTGGCTTGCATGTTCGAACCTTAGCTTGAAAACTGTGGGTAGCAAAAAGCATGATCCATGCCTAAGTTGTTGTGAGACATGATATGGGATAATAGAGTGCTATGATCTTTTACCTTGTGATGCTTGACATCCAGAGTTTTCCTTTTTTGAAAAAAATCTAAACATGATGAGTTCCTCAATGATGAGCATTTCCTATCCAAGGCCATATGTAGATTCTAGCTCTTGTTAGCCTCCACATATGTAGCATGTTCTCTCATTGAGCTTTGTCAAATTGTTGTGACCCTTGTTAGAACTCATACTCCCCTGATTAAGATCACGTACACATTCATGCTAAAACTTCTACTCTGGAAGTTAGCATTCATCATTTGTTCCATTTGCTTACGCATTCTTCCACAAATAAAACTCTATGCATCTTTGTATTATTCATCCCTCTCCGAATATCTCCAATAGAGACAAAGGGCTAGCTAAAAAAAAGAGAAGAAAGAAAAGCATGGCAAAAATAAAATAAAGAGAGCTAGCCCAGGTCTCGAAAAAAATTCCAAAAGGAGAAAATGGAATTGATATGTGCAAGAGAAAGAGTTCCACCATATAGATGGTAATAACTAGTACCTACTCCGGGGCTAGTGTCCACCTTACCTTCAATCCCTCATTTCTCATATCAAGCATGGTAATATCTAGCACCCATTTCTGGGCCTAGTATACACCTTACCATGCTCATTCACATCACACACATATGCACATCTTGATCAAGATGTATGTTTGTTTCTTCCAAGGATCTGGTTTTTGACTTAGCAAAATATGCGAAACAAGTATGCCACATTTCTTCCCTACCTACAGCTCCACATAAGCTTATTAGGAGTAGGATGTGAAGAAAGGCAACTGATGCCTTGGTGAGGAATCATACACTTTGAGCGATCCGAGAGTATCATTTGAGGAACTCTGATTTTCTTTTGAAAAATTTGCAAAACCTCCAGATTGATAGCTCATCAAGGTATGAGTGATTATGCATTTGCTATATAACCATTCTTTCTCTCAACCACCTAAGGCAGGTGAAGCTATATGCCCCATGTCATCAAGTGAATGGTAAGAACATTGACAACTTGTTCAACTCTTGGTAGAGCACTTTGTTGTATGTTTGCCATAAGTTAAGAATATGACATCGTAGCATCTCCTGATCAACCAACCTAAGTCCTTAATGTCTTGCTTCGAGACGAGCAAGAGGTTAGCTTGGGGGAGTTTGTTGACGGCTGTTATGTACTACTTTCAGCCATCAATCACATAAATGGAGGCATAGCATTATTTACTTGCATTTTGGTTTGAATAATGTAGCTCCACTTGTCCTTGGAGATTATTTGTATGTAGGTGAAATAAGCATAAAAAGAGATGGAAACCCACCTTCTATGGAAGAACCATGCCAACTCAGCTGAGGAGGTGGCTGCCACCAAGGAAACACATGGCAATCCACATCACTGATCCAAGGGAGGCATTCACCGACGAATCAGAAGGAACACATGAACTTCACGTGGATCAAAGGGCCCACCTAGCATTCCAAAACAAGCCATGCACCGGGGAAAGCTCAGAGGGCCCACCTGCAAGCCACCACGAGGAAGCACACTAGGCGGGGCCACGCTAGATGGTCGGCCGATTCTAGTATCGACTGAACCGACCTAGTGGCGCCCCATCGTGGCCCTCCACGTGTTGGTTGCTCATTGGACACTTGCTGCATCCCCGGGTGTTTTGAGGTCATTTGGTGCTCCGAGCAAGCCTGGTCCTTGCCTATAAATAGAACGGGAGGGGCTCCCATTTCTCACACACCACTCTCTCATTCTCCTCTCACTTTTAGTTTCCAAGGCTAGGGGGTAGGCTAGAGTAGCTCGTATTCAGGTTCCAAGTCTACTTTGGAGTCTAGGTATGAGTTCTCTTGTATCTTTATTTCTTTGTATGACTTTGATCTACTTCAGTTATTCAGCTATATCATATAAAGTTGTGGTAGATCATATGATTGATATGTTCTTGAGTTCATCTCTTGTTCATCATTAGAGGCTCGTGTTGTTCGTGAACACTACCTTTTGATACACTTAAAGGATGATTTACTCATTCCTTATGTGTTTGTTCATAAGTTAGAGGCTCGTGTTCTTCACGAACACGACCCTTTGATCTTGTTGACTAGACATTAGAGAGTTTGTATCCGTTCGTATGTCTAGCCCTAGTTTGATCTTGTTAGATGGCATGCGAACTCGGTCTAAGTTGACCAATCTTCTGGTAGCTCTCACCCTAGGTCACAACAGCCCGGGCCGGGTGAAGTCTAGCAGCAACGTAGGCATGGTGCCTGGGTTGTGTTGCTACGTTAGTTATGAGCATGCCCCCCGTAACGATTGAGGTAGGCCGTAGTGGTGACAGCTGTTGGACCCTTTGAAACCCTTCGTGCTGGGGTATTTTTGTAGGAGTCTAAAGTATAGTTTCGCAGAGTACTGGTCGTCGCGGGCTATCTCCCCATTTGTACATGGGTGCTGAACCTTACCCTTTCATGCAATGCTTCATGCTTATCTCTTGTATCTTCTAGCTTTGTATGTTTAGTACATTAGAACCTAGAGCTAACTCGTATGTTCCCCCTAAGCCGTAGTGTACTAGAGTAGAGGTAGATATGAGTGTGTGTCACACTACCCAATCATATCTTTTTTCTTACCCCTGTCTTTGAGTAGTTTTCTATATCTATCTCTTGGTTTACATTCAGTGCAAAAGCATAAGTCCTGATATCCGCCATTGCCTTCCACGGATACGATACCCTCGGAATATTCTCCTTCCTTGGGGAAATGCTACAATGGTTTATCTGTGTGCTTGCAGATTCGTCCATGATCGTTTAGATTTACCTTTGGCAAGTCTTGATGTTCACACTAACTCGGCGTCGTTAGTAGTGACGTTAAGAAATGCCAACAAGCATTTCTAGCACTGTCACTAAGGATGGATTCTAAATCTATTCTTAAGTGATCACGCTAAGAAATGCCAACAGTACCTACTGTGTGAGTCAGTGGGCGGTGTTGCGTTCCGTGCTCCTAGTCATAGTTGCGGCGGTGTCTCGACTCTTGTCGGTGTCGCTATCGAGCACGACGGTCGATGATGTATCTCGCGTCCCGGTGACGCAGCTTCTCGCGCAGGTCTTCACCGTCGTCGCGGTGCACCCGCTTACGGTGTGGCCTCTGCGTGTTGCCTGTCTCCTCTTGCCCTACCAGCGGGAAAGGATCGATCTGGTTGGTCTGGGTCGCGGTGGCCTGCACCAGGGCTTGTAGGCGAGCCAGGCCCGGCGTCTCCGACAGCATCTTCTCGAGATTCTCCTTGGGGGTCGTATATAACTTGTGCCCAGCGTAGTCGACTGTGAAGCCGTCCTCTAGCCTCCGGGGGCGTATGCCTCGGCCACGCCGAGTGCGATGCCTTCTCCTCTCTCATGGCGGGCTAGATTCTGAGTACTACTTGTCCTCTTCCTCCTTGTCGTCCCGGCATCGGTTGTCATGACGTCGGTCATTTTAGCGCCGGAGCTCTTGGCGCCGCCGTTCCCGATCCACGTTTTTTCGTTCGCGTTCGGTCTTCTGGGTGGTCGTCTCACCGTCCCGGGCGGGCTCGTCCTCCGAGACGGCTGGGGGTACGCCGGCTGCTACCGCCACCGCGTAGACGAAGGTGGGCGCTCGGCCCCCGTCCGAGGACTCGGAGGAGGAGGTGCTGTCAGATTGGATCTCCGTAGTATCGGTAGACTCGAGAGTTTCAGAGCTGTCCTTGAGGCGGAGTGCAGCTCTCAAGGATGTGAAAGAGCCCTCCGATCCGGAGCTGGGATCATGTTGCTTGGCAGAGTAGTTTGGCCGGTGCAGATCCTCTGACCCGTCGGTGGTCCACTCTCCAACTTGCCCATCTTCCTCCAAGACGGGGAAGAGGGACTCATCTAGGTCATCACCATCTAGAGGGGTGATCACCATCGACACGAAGCACGGCGCATCCTCGTCCGAGTGGTATTCCACCGTGAGGACCAGGTGTGTCCGAGGACCAGTGGAGGGTCGCTCCTTAGTGATGAGTGATTGACAACGTTGTGTGGACTGATGCTTGGCTAAGTGTGCAGGTACAGGTTGCAGCTTGACTCGTGTTGGTGCAGGTGAAGAACAAGCGCGAAAGGCCTTAGCCGTGGCGGCCTCCGGGTGATGGAGTGGCAAGTAGGCTGGTTCCATGGACCCGGTGGCTGATGGGGTCAAGTGCGAGCCGTGCGGTGCAAGACTGGTGGGCTGAAGTCGTGAACATGGGCCGGTGCAAGGTAGTGGTTGGAGCCCGAAGCTTGCACGCGGGGTTTGTTGGTTTGCCCACAAAACCATCAGGTGGATGGTTTCTTGGTTTGGGCCGCAAAACCAAGCCCGGAGGCCCGAGGCGACGGAGACGGTGATCCGGGAGCTTCGGGAAGCTTCGAGGCGGAGGGCATGTGGCGTGATCGCGGGGTTTGCGTCGAGGTGAAGCGAAGCCGCGGTGGAAGCGTGTCCGTCCGATGAAGTCTTGACCAAAATGCCCCTGAGGGGTTGTATCTTCATTTCAAGCAGTAGGGGTAGCGTGGTCATTTACCTCCCTCCGATGGACTTCGTATAAATAGCGGAGAGGTGGATGGCATCTCTCTCTCTTGGACTCTAGGGCTTTCTCCCCCGGTAGATTTCTCTGAACTGCTTCTTTTCCCTCTGGATTCCTTAGGCTAGACTCTTGAACAGACTCTGACATCTGGATGTATGGAAGCATTCGGCGTTGCGGTGATCTCCTAGTCCTCTGTGATTTTCGTGTCATTTTTGGGGCTATTTTTGGGGGGTTTTGTTCTTCGCTCGATTCGTGATTTTGGGGGCGTTTCTTCACGGATTTCTTTGAGGGGATCATGGGTAGATGCCTTGCGCATCTTTGTGTATGATCTTGACCCCTCAAACGCTGTGGAGAGACTTCGATTCGTGCGTTTTTGGTTGGTGCCCGAGTTCATGGTTGTGGTTCGTGTGATCCGCGATTCCCGGTGATTTAGTGGCTTAGGAGTCGAGATTTTTGGGGCATAGCTTCCTGTTGTGTTGCTTATCATCTCCCCCAAATCTTGTCTCAAGAGCTTTAGCCATTTGGGAGATCTGGTGATGGAAAGGTGGAGTTGACTCCCGAGCTCGAGCATTTTTCTGTTCTGTTCGTGCTTGGCAGACGGTCCGCGAGGCCCGTGCAGACGGTCCGTGAGGCCCAGGCAGCGTTGATGTTCTTCGTGTTCTTCGTGTGTTCTTGAGCGTCTTCATTTCGATCCATCTTGGCCTGAGTTTTTTGTTGAGTGGGGTTTGGCGGACAGTCCGCGAGGGTGTCACGGATGGTCCGCGCGGCCAAGATTTTGTCTAGGGTGCTTTGAGGTTTGTCTGGGGTTTTCAGCGAGGTTGGCGGACAGTCCGCCTAGGCCTCACGGATGGTCCGCGACAGTAGCGGACAGTCCGCGTGACCTCCACGGACGGTCCGAATTTCGGCTTGCATCTCTGGTGGTTCGGGTGGCATTTACGAACAGTCCACCGTGACCTTCCGGACGGTCCGCGACCTCCACGCAGACGGTCCGCCCGGTCACCCCGGACAGTCCGCTAGGGACTTCGCAGCAGTGCCTAAGTCCTTTGGTTCTTGCTTTGGTGCTTCCGCTCTTTGCTCCTAGGCTTGTTGGTTGATCTTCTTAGCTTGTGTGTGCCGTGTTTGGAGCTTCCTTTGTGTGCGCGAGTACATGGAGTGGCAATTGGGGCATAGGCCGAATTCGACCTTTGGGAAGAATTTTTATCGGCTCCTATTCACTCCCCCCTCTCTGGTCGCCCGATTCAGTCCTTCAATTGGTATCTGAGCCGGATACGGTTCTTCTTGATTCTAACCAGTCTAAGATCCAAAGATGGGCGATTACGGCAAGGGGTCGGGTCCTCCGCACTTTGATGGCAAGAATTACTCGATGTGGGAGAGGCGCATGGGCGCGTTTTTGCGAGGGAAGGGAACTCTGATCTGGGAGGTCACTCAGAATCCTCATTATGTCATCCCAGACAGTTTTCTGCTTCCAGTATCGCGGGACATGTTTGAGGCCAACAGCAAGGCCATTGATTACTTGTTCCGTGCTCTCTGTGCCTCGGAGTTTGATCGAGTGTACGGAGAAGATGTGGCCGGAAAGATTTGGCTCAAGTTGAAGAATGCTCATGTTGGCAATGCCCAAGTGCAAGCTCGGATGTTTTCCACTTACCGGAGAAAGTACGAGAACTTCACTCATCTCCCCAGTGAGTCGACCGATGCTATGTTTCAGCGCTTCACTTGCATAGTCAACAACATGAGGGCCAATGTGACAGTGCTCCCATACACGGATCATGATCAAGCTATCAAGCTTTTGCATGCCCTGGATAGGTCTGTGTGGAGTGCCAAGGTCGAGGCCATTGAGGAGTCGAGCGCGTATGACATGCTGTCGCTGGATGAGCTATTCTCCAAGCTCAGGTCTTCAAAGGTTGATCGTGGCTTGAGAGCCAAGAGCGAGAGCCCCACTGATCCTCATAGTTTGGCTCTCATGTCAGGATCGAGGACTAACGCTAACTCTGTTGGCTTTTCTTTGTCTTGTCTTGTGTCCTTGCCAGATGAGGACTTTGAGGTGCTGAGCGAGGATGATCTCGCCTTGTTGAGCAAGAGGTTTGGGCGAATGTACGAGAATCGCAAGAATGCAAGGCGGAGCTCGAGGATGTCCTATCGGTGCGGGAAGCACGGGCACTTCATCGCTGAATGCCCTGAAGCCATGGAGATCAAGAACGACTACAAGGGCAAGCCCAAGCATGACTACCACAAGCACCGCTCCTGGAACGACTACAAGGACAAGCACAAGGACAAGGGCGAGAGAAGGCACAAGAAGAGTGGCGGCCACAAGAAGAATACCGCTCGAGCGATGGTGGCCGGAGCGAGTGACATCGACTCGACATCAAGTGATGCTTCTTCCGATTCGAGCAGCAAGGAAGAGCAAGATAAGCACAAGGACAAGCAGCACATGGGCAAGAACTTCACCGGCCTGAGCTTCGTCACGGAAGGAGGCTTTTGCGGCATGGCGCATTCCAAGAAGGGTGGGAAGCACAGCTCGGATTCGAACTCCGACTCTGATGAAGAGGTATGACAAGATCTCAACTTCTTGCTAGAGGAGAATGCTAGGCTCAATGAGTTGCTTGATAACCGTGATGATGTGCTTAGAAAGACCAACAAGGAGAAGAGGGAATTTAGGTCTTTGTTGGGTGATGCTAAGGACAAGGTAGCTGAACTTGAATCCTTGCTTGTGGATGATAGAAATGAGATAGCTGCTTTGAAATCTGCTCCTGTGGTGCCTGATGAAATTGACTGTGGTGATTGCTCAGTGTTTCTTGCTGATTTGACTGCTCTCAAGGAGAAGCATGCCTCTACTCTTGAGGAACTAGATGTGGTTAGGATTGAGTGTGATGAATTGAAGTCTAGGCCAGCTTTGTTAGGAGCTTGTACATCATGTCCTATTTTGCATGCTAGGCTAGATGAATCTCACACTAGGATCGTTTCTCTTGAGGCGGCATTGAAAGTTCCTCTTCCTACATCATGTTCAACTTGTGAAATGCATGCTTTGAAAAACATGGAACTTGCACACTATGTTGATCGTCTGCAGGATGAAAATGATGAGCTTAGGAAATTGATGAGTTGGTTGTCTGGGCATGAGCGACAATTGAGTTTGATGTTGGCTCAGTTCAAGAGGTTTGATGGTCAGGCGTTAGGGGCTGAGAAGAGTGGTGAGGGAGAAGAGAAAGTTGGAGAGATCCCTACTCAACCACACACCATACCCATGAAAAAATATGCACCCCAGCCAAACCACTTGAGAAACAAGCTTGATACAACTCCAGACCCACCAGTGTTCCCCCAGAAAACAGAGAATTACCAGAAACCCGTCAAGTTTGTGAGCAACCTGGGTAATATCTTTGAGGGGAAGTCAGGAGAGAAAGGTGTTGAGAAGCCCACAGAGAAGCCACCGCCTAAGGTAGTGCTGATCCACTTCCATTGTGAGTATTGTGGGAGGGATGGGCATAAGGATGAGTTCTGTTTCCGGAGGAAGAGGGATGAGAGGTTTGGTAGGGAGATGGCAAACAAGGACAGGTACCACCTTGCTTGTGGTGTGCCTGAGCCTCGTAGAGGGCCTCTACCTAGGGGTGAGGTGTATGTGCATACAGTTCCCACTCGTGGAGGTGGAGGAGGAGGTGTGTTCCCTCAGAGAGATAGGCGGGTTGGGTTTGGGCGTGGTGAGTTGGCTCGACGTGCTCCTTCTCGTGACCGTTACGAGTTTGGGAGGCACGATCAGAGCTTTGGGTCTCAGATGGACTACAAGCCACATTTACCCCTCGTGGTGCGCGTACTCCTCCAGTGAGACGTGACAGGTCCTTTGGTGGTAGGCGTGAGAGGGCTCTGCCTAGTGGTTTTGGGAGGATGGATTTTGCTAACCCTTCTTTTGAGCAAATGGCTCAGGACTGGTTTGACTCTTTTGGTACTAACCCCAGTGTTGAGTCGCTTGCTCATTCTCGTCCTCGTTTTTTATTGTAGGTAGGAGGCTTGGAGAACTTTTGGTTGATCGACTCCGGTTGCTCAAGACACATGACTGGAGATCATGGGTGGTTCTCCAGCCTCACCCCGGTGAGTACGAGGGAGTACATCACTTTCGGGGACAATGGGAGAGGACGAGTGCTTGCTGAAGGTATGGTGAAGGTGAGTAGCTAGGTGACCTTAAGAAGTGTAGCCCTGGTCAAGTCACTTGGTTTTAACCTGTTGTCAGTATCTCAATTACTTGACGAAGGTTTTGAGGTTCATTTCAAGTTGGGTGCTTCTCGTGTGCTTGATTCTAGAGGTGATCTTGTTTGTACGATCGTCCCCGAGGGTCAAATCTTTCGTGCTGATTTTTCCCAGTCTGTTGGTCCTCCTCGATGCTTTGTTGCTGGCATTTCGGCTGAGCTTTGGAAATGGCATAGGAGGTTGGGACACTTGAGCTTTGAGTTGCTTTCCCGCTTGAGTGGTCTTGATCTTGTCCGAGGATTGCCTAAGTTGAAATTCGAGAAGGATTTGGTTTGTGCTTCTTGTCGGAATGGAAAGATGGTTGCCGCTTCTCACGCCCCTCTGACTTCTGTCATGACCGAGCGACCTTGTGAGCTGTTGCACATGGATTTGGTTGGGCCAGCTCGTGTTCGCTCTGCTGGTGGGAAGTGGTATGTTCTTGTGATTGTTGATGATTTTTCGAGGTACTCTTGGGTTTTCTTTTTGGAGGATAAGAGTGAGACATTTGGCTTTGTTCGGGACTTGATCTTGAGGTTGAAGAATGAGAGACATGGTGATGCCATTCGAGCTATACGCAGTGACAATGGCACGGAATTTAAGAACTCTCATTTTGATGCCTTTTGCTGTGATCTTAGTCTCGATCATCAGTACTCTTCTCCATACGTCGCTTGCCAGAATGGCGTAGTGGAGAGGAAGAACCGGACCCTTTGTGAGCATAGGACTCCTAGGCGTTTCTGGGCCGAGGCGGTCAATACCGCTTGCTATGTCTCAAATCGCATCTTCCTTCGTGCCTTTAAGAAGAAGACCTCTTATGAGCTGATGCATGGCCGACAACCCAAGGTGAGTCACTTTAGAGCTTTTGGTTGCAAGTGTTTCATTCTGAAGAAGGGCAAGTTGGATAAGTTTGAGTCTAGATGTTCGGATGGGATTTTCCTTGGTTATGCGATTCATTCTAGAGCATATCGTGTGCTCAACCTTGACACTAACCGAATCATGGAGACTTGCGAGGTAACCTTTGACGAGACACAACCATGTAGCTCTTCTGCTTTTGAGTGTGCAGGTGACGAGGAGATTGGAGCTAGGATCTTTGAGGATGAGAAGGACGGAGATGGAGATGACGACGACGATGGTGGTGATGCTCCAGCGGCTGATCGTGTACATGCTACTTCCACTACTACGATGACGATTGAGGACGGACCATCCCCTACACCCACTATGACTGAGGCTGTTCGAGTGGAGGCTGCTGCTGAGGGGGAGGTTGTGTCTAGGCGAGAGGCTCCCTGGCGAGTACAAGTGGTGCACCCACGGACGACCATCATTGGTGACCTTCATGAACGCACTACACGGTCGAGGTCAAGGAACACGTCTCATTTCGCTCACTCTGCTTTTGTTGCTTCTTTTGAGCCCAAAGATATTCAACACGCTTTGTCTGACAAGAATTGGGTGAATTCCATGCATGAGGAGTTGGAAAACTTTGAGAGAAACCAAGTCTGGGTGTTAGTCAATCCACCGCCAAATTGCCGTCCCATAGGTACCAAGTGGGTGTGGAAGAACAAAGAGGGTGAGAATGGGATGGTTGTGAGAAACAAGTCGAGGTTGGTGGCGCAGGGGTTCAAACAGAAGGAGGGGATAGATTATGAGGAGACATTTGCTCTTGTGGCCCGTTTGGAGGCAATTAGGATCCTTCTAGCCTTTGCCGTGGCTAAAGGGTTCAAGTTGTACCAAATGGATGTCAAGAGTGCTTTCTTGAATGGGGTGGTAGAGGAAGAAGTGTATGTGAGGCAACCCCCGGGGTTTGAGAGTGAAAAATACCCACACCGTGTATACAAACTCCAGAGAGCGCTCTATAGGTTGAAACAGGCACCTAGAGCTTGGTATGGCAGGTTGAGAGGGTTTTTGCTGAGTAAGGGGTTTGTGATGGGCACAGTTGATAAGACCATGTTCCTCCTTAAGCATGGGAATGACCTTTTGATTGTTCAGATATACGTGGATGACATAATCTTTGGTGGCTCTTCTCATGATCTTATTGCCAGATTTGCAGATGACATGAGCAGGGAATTTGAGATGTCCATGATGGGTGAGTTGCAGTTTTTCTTGGGTCTCCAGATCAAGCAGTGCAAGGACGGGACCTTTGTACATCAGGAGAAGTAAACCAGGGACATGGTGAAGAAGTTTGGCATGAACGACTCCAAGCCGCTGACTACACCAATGAGTACAACTACGGCTTTGGACACGAACGAGGATGTTGAACCCATGGACCCGAACGAGTACCGGAGCATGATCGGCTCCCTCCTCTACTTGACGGCGACGAGGCCAGACATACAGTTCAGCGTGTGTCTGTGCGCTCGTTTTCAGGCTTCACCAAGGACTTCACATCGGCAGGCTGTCAAGCGGATCCTCAGGTACTTGAACTACACTCCTGAGTTTGGTCTTTGGTACTCTGCCTCCTCGACACTCAGGCTTCATGGTTTTTCTGATGTGGATTTTGCTGGGTGTCGATTGGACCGCAAGTCTACTTCTGGGTGTTGTCAGTTCCTTGGTTCTTCTTTGGTCTCTTGGTCATCTCGCAAGCAATCGAGTGTAGCCCAGTCCACCACCGAGGCTGAGTATGTAGCTGCTGCTAGTTGTTGTTCCTAGCTGCTTTGGATGACCTATACCATGATTGATTTTGGTGAGGAGTGCACCCAGGTTCCACTTTTCTGTGACAGCACCAGTGCCATAAGCGTTGCCAAAAATCCTGTCCTCCACTCCAAAATGAAACACATAGAGGTGAGGTACCACTTCCTGAGAGACAATGTGGAAAAGGGAAACATATCTTTGTCCTATGTCCCTACCCAAGACCAGCTAGCTGACATTTTCACCAAACCGCTTGACCAAGTCACTTTCACTCGCTTGCGTGGTGAGCTTGGGGTGTGCTTTCCTTTCTAGCTGGGTCTTGGAGCTTCTCATGCATATATGTGTCATATGTCTCATTTTGTTGCATTTCCTTCATGCATTTTACTTTCTGTACAAAATCTGGTAGGATAGCCATCTTTGGATCACTTGAGCTAGGATTGAGCTTCTCTTATATACATTGATCACTGATGTGTGTTGACACTTCTGAATGTCGATCACTTAAGAACAGATTTGGAATCCATCCTTAGCGTCAGTCTACACGTGTCTGTTGGCACTTCCCAATGTCACAACTAATTGGCGCAGGTTAGCTTGAACATTGAGAGTTGCCATAGGTTTTATCTAAATGATCAATAATGAATCCGCAAGCGCACAGATAAACCATTGTAGCATTTCCCCAAGGAAAGAGAGTATTCCAAGGGTATCGAATCCAAGGAAGGCAATGGCGGAGATCTTAGACTTATGCTTTTGCTCTGAATGTAACCCAAGAGATAGATATAGGGAAAACACACTCAAAGGTAGGGGTAAGATAAATGATATAAAGGGGTAGTGCAACACACACACCTCAAATCTACCTCTACTCTAGCACACTACGGCTTAGGGGGAACATACGAGTTAGCTCTAGGTTCTAATGTACTAATCATACAAAGCTAGAAGATACAAGAGATATGCATGAGTATTGCATGAGGGAAACATGGTTCAGCACCCAGGTACAAACGGGGAGCTAGCCCGCGACGACCAGCACTCTACGAAACTAGACTTTAGACTCCTACAGCAGGTACCCCAACGCGGAGGTTGCCATAGGATCCAACAGGGCTGTCACCACCTGAGGACCGACTTCTCGTTACGGGGGGTATGCTCATAACTATCGTAGCTAGACAACCCAGGCACCATGCCTACGTTGCTGCTAGACTTCACCCGGCCCGGGCTATTGTGCCCCAGGGTGAGAGCCACCAGAAGATTGGTCAACTAGACCGAGTACCATAGCTTGAACACAGACCCCATGCAACACTCTCATGCTATCTAACAAGATCAACTAAGGCTAGACATACAAACAGATATGAACTCTCTTATGTCTAATCAACAAGATCAAAGGGTCGTGTTCGTGAAGAACACGAGCCTCTAACTTATGAACAAACACATAAGGAAGGAGTTTATCACCCTTCAAGTTGATCAAAAGGTAGTGTTCATGAAGAACACGAGCCTCTAAATGATGAACAGAGGATGAACTCAAGAACATATCAAGAATATGATCTACCATGACTTTATATGAAATAGCTGAATAACTGAAGTAGATCAATGTCATACAAAGAAATAAAGATAAAAGAGAACTCATACCTAAACTTTCAAGAGGACTTGGAACCTGAAGAAGAGCTACTCTAGCCTACCCCCTAGCCTTGGAAACTAAAAGTGAGAGGAGAATTAGAGAGTGGTGTGTGAGAAATGGGAGCCCCTCCCCTCCTATTTATAGAGGAGGACAAGGCTTGCTCGGACGCCCAAATGGCCCCTAAACACCCGGGAGTGAAGCAAGTGACCAATGAGCAATCACCATGTGTAAGGGCCGGATGGGGCGCCACTAAGGCGGTTCGGCCGATCCTATGATCGGCCGACCCCTTAGGGTGGCCCCACCTAGTGTGCTTCCTCTGAGTGGCTGCCCTGTGGGCCCTTGATCCATCCCCGGTGCATGGCTTAATTTTGTATCCGAGGTGGGCCCTTTGATCCATGTGAAGTCCATGTGGCGTCCTCTGATTCGTCGGTGAGTGCCTCCCCTGGATTGATGACGTGTCTTGTCATGTCTCCCTTGGTGGCAGCCACCTCCTCAGCTGAGTTGGCATGGTTGCTTCATAGAAGTGGAGTTTCCTTCTCTTTTAATGGGTAAATCACCTACATACAAATAATCTCCAAGGACAAGTGGAACTACATTATTCAAACCTAAATGCTAGTAAATAATGCATATGCCTCCATTTATGTGAGAATATTGAGGGTTGGAAATGGTGAATTTCCACCGTCAACAAACTCCCCCAAGCTAACCTCTTGCTCATCTCGAAGCAAGACATTAGAGACATAGGTTGGTTGATCAGGAGTTGCTACAATGTTGTATTCTCAACTTATGGCAAACATACAGCAAAGTACTCTACCAAGAGTTTAAACAAGTTGGCAATGTTCTTACCTTTCGCCTGATACGTGGGGCATATAGCTTCAGCTGCCTTGGGCAGTTGAGAGACAGAATGGTTATATAGAGAATGCTTAATCACTCATACCTTGATCAGCTTAGCAATCCGAAGGTTTTGCAATTTTTTCAAAACAAAAATCAGAGTTCCTCAAATGATACTCTCGGATCGCTCAAAGGTGTATGTTTCCTCACCAAGGCATCAATGTTGCCCTTCTTCACATCCTACTCCTAATAGGCTTTATGGGGAGCTGTAGGTAGGGAAGATGTGGCATACTTGTCTCTCATATATTGCTAAGTCAAAAACCGGATCCTTGGAAGAAACAAACATACATCCTGATCAAGATGTGCATATGTGTGTGATGGATATGAACATGGCAAGGTGGATACTAGGCCCAGAAATGGGTGCTAGATATTGCCATGGTTTATATGAGGAAATGAGGGATTGATGGTAAGGTGGACACTAGCCCCGGAGTAGGTACTAGTTATTACCATCTAAATGGTGGAACTCTTTCTCTTGCACATATCAATCCCTTTTTCTCCTTTGAAATTTTTTCGAGACTTGGGCTAGCTCTCTTTATTTATTGTTGCCATGCTTTTAAGCATGCTTTTTTTAAGCTAGCCCTTTGTCTCTATTGGAGATATTTGGAGAGGGATGAATAATGCAATGATACATAGAGTTTTATTTTGCGGAAGAATGCATAAGCAGTATGGAGTAAATGATGAATGTTTAACTTCCAGTGTAGAAGTTTAGCATGAACGTGTACGTGATCTTGATCAGGGGAGTATGAGTTCTAACAAGGGTCACAACAATTTGACAAAGCTCAATGAGAGAACAAGCTGCATATGTGGAGGCTAAAAACTAGAATCTACATATGGCCTTGGATGGGAAATTCTCATCATTGAGGAACTCATCATGTTTTGATTTTTTTCAAAAAGGAAAACTCCGGATGTCAAGCATCACTAAGCACAAGATCATAGCACTCTATTCTACCATATCATGTCTCACAACAACTTAGGCAAAGATCATGCTTTTGCTACCCACAGTTTTCAAGCTAAGGTTTGAACATACAAGCCAACAAACTCAAAACTTAGGTAGGATACAAAGTTGTAGGCAAGACATATGAGGAGAATAAACAGAGCAACTATTCATCATTTCAACCATAGAGGCAAGCATTCTTACTAAGCATATCAAACCAAACTAAGCAAATGATGGTGATGAAAGCAAATAAATATTTTTGGTCTTTTTATTTTGCAGATTTTTTTGGATTTTCATTTATAAGACATTCTGAAAATGAAGGAAGATACAAGTTACCTCAGGATGGGGGTCCTCCCCCAAGCTAGCTTTAGGCTCACTGCGGAGGAGGGTAGAAGAAACCCTGACTCGCGTAGTAAGCCCTCTGCGCATCCATGTACTGCCGCTGATCTTGCTGCATGGCTGCTATCCTCTCACCAGCCTGACGCTGCCACGCTGAGGTAGACTAGACGTGGGTGTTCAGCGTCTCCTCCAATCCCGTGACCTGAACGGTGAGCTCTCCCAACTGCTGTGCGAGCTGAGTGTCGCACGCAGAGGCTGAGGAGTGCCGTCGGAAGGACGAAGACGGAGGTGGACCACCTGAGCTGGAACTAGCGGGTGTGGCCCACTGAGCTCTGCTCGCGTCCGCCCAAGCCGTGCCACTCGCACTCGGCTGGTAGGTGGGCTGGTCCCAACCAGGTGCATATCCAGGGGTAACCCCGGACATGTACCCCGCAGGGGCCCCTCCCGCCACTGGTGGTGTAACAGGCTGTGGCTGAGGCTGTGGTGGTGGTGTCGGCTGTGGCTGCTGCTGCTCTTCTTCATAATCCATCGTTGATGGGCTCGGCGTCGGCTCGGCAGGGGTGGATGCACTCGTGCTTGCCTGCGAACGGGAGTGTGAGTGTGTCACCCTCCGGAGAGTGTTTGCCACCCAATTCATGCTAGCACGACAACAAGGGACAACAAGAGCAACTCGGTGATGGGTTAGTGAAATCAAATGAAGTTCTTACCGAGCTTGCTCCACCAATAGCAATAATTTCAGCAACACAATAGAGAGACCACTTGATGATCCAATC
Organism: Cenchrus fungigraminus; assembly: GCA_036936925.1. Lineage (NCBI taxonomy): Eukaryota > Viridiplantae > Streptophyta > Magnoliopsida > Poales > Poaceae > Cenchrus > Cenchrus fungigraminus. The sequence goes on from CM072773.1 coordinate 66,703,270, forward strand.
TTGAGCAAGAAATCCAAGAAAACCAAGAGAGCAAGGAGTAGAGAGGGGAGTGTGAAATGAAATGAGTTGAATGGGTGAAGAACACACCCTCTCGGGTCCAATTTATAGAGCAAAGGGGCAGCACACCGCGGGGTAGCCGTTGGGCAACGGCTAGGAGCCGTTGGCCAAGGCTGGGCCCTCTTGACTGTTGCCAGGGTTCGGTCGAACCCTGGTTCGGCCGGCCTAGTGGTGGGCCCGGTACTAGCCCCCTTTTGCTGGTATGCCACCAACGGGTATATGAAAATATGCCAAGGTGCACCGGCCAAAGTTTACTCCAGAAATTGCCCAAATAAATTTTCTATGGTTTTCAAACTCAGAAATGATTTTCAGAATTTTTATTTTGAAAGAGAAAAGGGCTAGATAAATCTAGCATGCAAATGCAGAGTTTTGGAAAATCAAACATGGAATTTTGGAAATGAAATTTTGGAAAGCGAAATATGAGATAAATACCAGCTTTAACCTTTTTGGTAGAAAGGACCCATCATTTTTAGTCTGACGAGTTGGACTCTTCCCAACGATCAATTCCATTCGGCACCCCACTCCTGAGAAGTAGAGGTTGGTGCCATCTCAATCTTCCGCCATTCTTTCCGAATTTTCCTTAACCTCTTTGACGGAGATTTCTTCCTTGGGGGTGAAGGCTCCGTCCTTCCCCCAAGCTGCTCAACACTATCTTGCACCAAATAACATTGCTCTTCTTTGTCCTGAAACTTGAACTTCAAGTTCCTCTCCCCAATGCGGAAATGGATGATACCGGATCCCACATTGATTCTATCTCGGACATCACTGAGAAATGGTCGCCCAAGGATGAGCAGCATTCCCCCCTCGTCATCCATATCGAGGACCACGAAATCCGCGAAGACATAAGAGCTCTTGACCTTAACCAATAAATTCTCGGCAATTCCTTCTGGATATCGGATCGTTGAATCGGCGAGTTGGATAGTCTGTGCTGTTGGAGAGAGAGCTGGATATCCCAGTTGCTCGAACATGGCCTTGGACATGAGATTAACACTTGCACCAAGGTCACAAAGAGAATGCCTGATCTTCTTGTAATAGATTGTGCATGTTATAGTCGGGTAGCCTGGATCTTTCTTGTGCACCACTGCTGATTCCTCCCATGGATCAAGAATTTGTTGAATGGGCTTTCCTGCATAGTCAGGGGCACGTGTCTTCCTAGGTGGTTTAACCCACCTGGTTGACACTACACTAACATTTTCACAAGAGGATACGGGTTGCCCCGGGATCCTCCCGTTAACAGGAGACGGAACCAAAGCAGCCAGCTGAGCCAACTGGGTTTCTAACATCCTGTTGAAACTCAGCTGACTCTTCTGGGTAGAAGAAAAACTATCAAGCTTAAAATTGAGGCTTTCCATAGTTTTATCAAGGGCAGCTAGCTTCTTGTTAAAACCTTCATTATTCTTAGCTTGCCCGAAAACAAGATCTCTCAAGGAAGGTTGGTTAGGATTGTAAGAATTACCTTGGTTACCTCCTTGATAATAAGGGCGTTGTTGATTCCACGATTGGCCTCCTTGTTGAGGTGGACGATAACCGTTGTTGTTGCCATTCATGTACATCACTTCCTCCTGAGTCTCCGGACAATAGTTGCCTGAGTGCCCAGTATTGCCACAGACTTCACAAGTCATGTGAGAGTCCATAGGCAAAGAAGTAGTGGCCATGGCAGCCTTCTCGCTGGTGTAGTCATCCAATCTCTTCATAAGAAGATCCATCTTGGCAGTAATCATGTCTGCTTCCTTGACAGTATGAGTACCCCTCGGTCGTGGTTGGAGTCTTTCATCACTCCACCCTTGGTTGGAGACCATCTTCTCCATGAGCAATTTAGCATTGTCAATAGTGAGTGAGAAGAATGCTCCTTGAGCAGCAGCATCAATATGGCCTCGGGCTGTCGGAGTCAACCCATTATAGAAACTTTGAAGAATGAGCCAATCTTCCATCCCATGATGAGGACAAGCCAGGACATACTCCTGAAGCCTCTCCCAAGCCTCTGGAATAGATTCACTTGCTGCTTGCTAAAAACCAGAAATCCTTCCACGAAGAGTATTGGTTTTACCCAATGGGAAGAACTTCTTGAGAAATGCCTGTGAACACTTGCTCCAAGTGTCAATAGATTCCCGATTTGCGTAGAACCATTGCTTAGCCTTTCCCAAGAGGGAGAATGGAAATAGTCGTAGACTAACAGCATCCATATTTGCACCCCTGATGACGAAGGTGCTGCACAACTCTAGGAATTGCTGCAGATGAGCACTGCCACCTCAGGGCCTTGCAGCACCTGGTCAGCGGAAGGAGCTGAGTACTCACGAAGTGTCTTCTGGGCCATGGTGTTGGACGTGGATGGTACAAAGGAAGCTGGTTCGTCCTCCGGACGAGTACGAGGAGGTGAGCCGAAATGAATTCGAGCTTTCCTCACAAGTGACTCGGGATCTTCAATAAAATTCCCCGGTAGGTCGAAACCAGTCATACACTACCTGTCTTCATCATCCAAAGATAAAAGAAGACAATCAAGGTTAGCCTGCATTAAGGGTTGTCCTAACCTACTCAGAGTTTATAAATAGATGCAGAGCATAGTCAAGATAATCCTGTGCCTTCCCCGGCAACGGCGCCAGAAATGCTTGTTGACACTTCTGAACGTCGATCACTTAAGAACAGATTTGGAATCCATCCTTAGCGTCAGCGCTAGAAGTGTCTGTTGGCAAATTCCCAATGTCACAACTAATTGGCGCAGGTTAGCGTGAACATTGAGAGTTGCCATAGGTTTTATCTAAACGATCATGAACGAATCTGCAAGCGCACAGATAAACCATTGTAGCATTTCCCCAAGGAAAGAGAGTATTCCAAGGGTATCGAATCCAAGGAAGGCAATGGTGGATAACTTAGACTTATGCTTTTGCTCTGAATGTAAACCAAGAGATAGATATAGGGAAAACACACTCAAAGGCAGGGGTAAGATATATGATATAAAGGGGTAGTGCGACACACACACCTCTAATCTACCTCTACTCTAGCACACTACGACTTAGGGGGAACATACGAGTTAGCTCTAGGTTCTAATGTACTAATCATACAAAGCTAGAAGATACAAGAGATAGGCATGAGTATTGCATGAGGGAAACATGGTTCAGCACCCAGGTACAAACGGGGAGCTAGCCCGCAATGACCAGCACTCTGCGAAACTAGACTTTAGACTCCTACAGCAGGTACCCCAACGCAGAGGTTGCCCTAGGATCCAACAGGGCTGTCACCACCTGAGGACCGACCTCTCGTTACGGGGGGTATGCTCATAACTATCGTAGCTAGACAACCCAGGCACCATGCCTATGTTGCTGCTAGACTTCACCCGGCCCGGGCTATTGTGACCCAGGGTGAGAGCCACCAGAAGACTGGTCAACTAGACCGAGTACCGTAGCTTGAACATAGACCCCATGCAACACTCTCATGCTATCTAACAAGATCAACTAAGGCTAGACATACGAACAGATATGAACTCTCTTATGTCTAATCAACAAGATCAAAGGGTCGTGTTCGTGAAGAACACGACCCTCTAACTTATGAATAAACACATAAGGAAGGAGTTTATCACCCTTCAAGTGGATCAAATGGTAGTGTTCACGAAGAACACGAGCCTCTAAATGATGAATAGAGGATGAACTCAAGAACATATCAAGAATATGATCTACCATGACTTTATATGAAATAGCTGAATAACTGAAGTAGATCAAACTCATACAAAGAAATAAAGATAAAAGAGAACTCATACCTAAACTTCCAAGAGGACTTGGAACCTGAAGAAGAGCTACTCTAGCCTACCCCCTAGCCTTGGAAACTAAAAGTGAGAGGAGAATAAGAGAGTGGTGTGTGAGAAATGGGAGCCCCTCCCCTCCTATTTATAGAGGATGACAAGGCTTGCTCGGACGCCCAAATGGCCCCTAAACACCCGGGAGTGAAGCAAGTGACCAATGAGCAACCACCATGTGTAAGGACCAGATGGGGCACCACTAAGGCGGTTCGGCCGATCCTAGGATCGGCCGACCCCTTAGGGTGGCCCCACCTGGTGTGCTTCCTCTGAGTGGCTGCCCTGTGGGCCCTATGATCCATCCCTGGTGCATGGCTTGATTTGGTATCCGAGGTGGGCCCTTTGATCCATGTGAAGTCCATGTGGTGTCCTCTGATTCGTCGGTGAGTGCCTCCCCTGGATTGATGACGTGTCTTGTCATGTCTCCCTTGGTGGCAGCCACCTCCTCAGCTGAGTTGGCATGGTTGCTTCATAGAAGTGGAGTTTCCTTCTCTTTTAAGGGGTAAATCACCTACATACAAATAATCTCCAAGGACAAGTGGAACTACATTATTCAAACCTAAATGCTAGTAAATAATGCATATGCCTCCATTTATGTGAGAATATTGAGGGTTGGAAATGGTGAATTTCCACCGTCAACAATGTGCTATGGATGAGATATGTGCATGTTTGGTAATTTGTGGATGTAAATGCTATGCTCTTGATGGTTGTGCTGTACATGTATGATGAGATAGCATTTTGTTTGTGAAAATGATAAAATTGTCTCTCTCATGAGTAGATACTTGTCTATGATCAATTTGTGCTCAAATGCTTATACCATGCTTAGTTTGTGCTTGAGAATCATGTTCTCTTTTCTTGGGGTCAAAGACCTTTTGTCATTGTAAATGTTTAGCCCTTTTGCTTGCTTGGGGAGGAGCATAAGCTTCTTTTTGCCGCAAAGGCACTTCATGTATCATGTTTAATCTTGAAAATGAAATTGGTGTATGAATTGCCTTGTGCTAGAAAAATGAGCTCCTAATCATGTTTTTATGTTTTTGATATTCATATCTTGGGTGCTAAACCGTAGCATGTTGTCTACCATGAGAAGTCTCATTTTAAGAAGTAGACACATGGCTCGGTGGCTTTAACGTGACTTGAGTAGCTTGTGGTCATTTATAATGATCTTGTGATGAGAATTTGTGATCTTGTATAAACTTTGAATGATCTAGTGCCTTTGTGTTCAAATTGCCATGGATAGGCTCTTGCTCATGAGACGAATGCTTATTTGTGAACATATTGCTTAAAATTGCTTTTAGCCATGTCACATTCTTATATGTCTCTACCTTCTTGATGGCAATGTGCTAACTACACCATATCTACCTTGCTTGCTCTATGTCTCTTTTGTAGCATTTTGTTGTGCTCTTTGTATATTTGAGAAGCTTAGTAGATTGTATATATGCTTTGACATGCATTTTTCATGAAAACAAAGGGAAGAGTTTCATATACCTTGATTCATGCATTGTCAACAAGGAGGAGAATTTTGGGAGATATACATGCATTGGGGAGAATTTTCATGCATTAGGAGTTTTTGTGGAAAATTGGTACGCATTTGTGAGATGTTGCATGTGAGGAGAAAAATTTGAGAAGAAGAGGTTGCATTTGCACAGGGGGAGTTTGCATATGTGCAGGGGAGCTCCTTTGTTTTTCCTGAGTTTTGTGCTTTGTGGCATGCTCCTTGTGAGCTTTGTTTTGTCTCGGCTGTGTCAAGCCGTTGCCCTTGTCTTAGGGGGCCGAGAGTTGGATTGGCGAGTGATCTTGTTTTCACTTGTTCTTTGGCTTTGGATCACTTGCTTGGAGGTTGATGTTCATGGTTATTTTCTTTTCTTTTTCCCTATCATGGTTACTATGGGTGTGGTCAATGCACTCATCAAGGGGGAGATTGAGGACCAGGTGTGTCCGAGGACCAGTGGAGGGTCGCTCCTTAGTGATGAGTGATTGACAACGTTGTGTGGACTGATGCTTGGCTAAGTGTGCAGGTACAGGTTGCGGCTTGACTCGTGTTGGTGCAGGTGAAGAACAAGCACGAAAGGCCTTAGCCGTGGCGGCCTCCGGGTGATGGAGTGGCAAGTAGGCTTGGTTCGATGAAGTCTTGACCAAAATGCCCCTGAGGGGTTGTATCTTCATTTCAAGCAGTAGGGGTAGCGTGGTCATTTACCTCCATCCGATGGACTTCGTATAAATAGCGGAGAGGTGGAAGGCATCTCTCTCTCTTGGACTCTAGGGCTTTCTCCCCCGGTAGATTTCTCTGAACTGCTTCTTTTCCCTCTGGATTCCTTAGGCTAGACTCTTGTACAGACTCTGACCTCTGGATGTATGGAAGCATTCGGCATTGCGGTGATCTCCTAGTCCTTTGTGATTTTCGTGTCATTTTTTGGGCTATTTTTGGGGGGGTTTCGTTCTTCGCTCGATTCGTGATTTTCGGGGCGTTTCTCCACGGATTTCTTTCAAGGGATCATGGGTGGATGCCTTACGCATCTTTGTGTGTAATCTTGACCCCTCAAACGCTGTGGAGAGCCTTCGATTCGTGCATTTTTGGTTGGTACCCGAGTTCATGGTGGTGGTTCGTGTGATCCGCGATTCCCGGTGATTTAGTGGCTTAGGAGTCGAGATTTTTGGGGCATAGCTTTCTCTTGTGTTGCTTATCATCTCCCCCAAATCTTGTCTCAAGAGCTTTAGCCGTTTGGGAGATCCGGTGATGGAAAGGTGGAGTTGACTCCCGAGCTCGAGCATTTTTCTGTTCTGTTCGTGCTTGGCGGACGGTCCGCGAGGCCCGTGCGGACGGTCCGCGAGGCCCAGGCAGCGTTGATGTTCTTCGCGTGCTCTTGAGCGTCTTCGTTTCGATCCGTCTTGGCCCGAGGTTTTTGTTGAGTGGGGTTTGGCGGACAGTCCGCGAGGGTGTCACAGACGGTCCGCGCAGCCAAGATTTTGTCTAGGGTGGTTTGAGGTTTTTCTGGGGTTTTCAGCGAGGTTGGCGGACAGTCCGCCTAGGCCTCACGGACGGTCCGCGACACTGGCGGACAGTCCGCGTGACCTCCACGGACGGTCCGAATTTCGGCTTGCATCTCTGGTGGTTCGGGTGGCATTTACGGACAGTCCGCCGTGACCTTCCGGACGGTCCGCGACCTCCACACGGATGGTCCGCCCAGTCACCCCGGACAGTCCGCTAGGGACTTCGCAGCAGTGCCTAAGTCCTTTGGTTCTTGCTTTGGTGCTTCCGCTCTTTGCTCCTAGGCTTGTTGGTTGATCTTCTTAGCTTGTGTGTGCCGTGTTTGGAGCTTCCTTTGTGTGCGCGAGTACTTGGAGTGGCAATCGGGGCATAGGCTGAATTCGACCTTTGGTAAGAATTTTTATCGGCTCCCATTCACTCCCCCCCTCTTTGGTCGCCCGATTCGGTCCTTCACACCGACCAGGCGCGAGGAGGTCGCGTCGAGGGTTTTCTTCACTATTTCCAAGGCGGAGGCAGCGGCGCTCTTCAACCCGTGGGGAAAGCGCTCGGCCTGTGGGGCGTCTAGGGTGGCCTCGCACATCGTGATGGTGTCGGCCGTGTGGCTGATGATCCGATCCATAGATTGGACCAGATCACCTTTGGGAGGATCAGCGAATCCTGCAACCTGCAGATCTTCCACCGGGAGGCTAGGCCTCTGGGCTACTCATGGCATGCCGAAAAGGACTCGACAAGCCCTAGGCCTCTCCAGATTGGATCTAGGAGCCAGTTTGTTGCCTACGAACGGTGCGGAATCCGCTTTAGAGGGCTTTTCCGCAGTGATCGCGGTGTCGGAGATGATGCAAGGGATCTCCCCGATGACGATGTGACCCTGAGGCGGGATCACGTAGCCGGCCGCCTGCTCGTGAGCGGTGGAGTCGGGGTCGAAGCTTCCGAATGGAATTCCCGCTTCCATCACGGCGCAGACGAGGCAGCTAGCTGGGATCTTGACTGCGGCCATCAAGCTTGCCAATTACCTTGGTGAAGCCCCTACCTGGCGTGCCAACTATCGGTACAATGGTGCCGACAGTCCACCATGGGGTAGGCTATGGTGGTAGATTGTGTGGAGGGGATCGCCGAGACTGAAGCTAGATGGTAACGAAGGACACAGGGATTTATCCATGTTCAGGCCGCAAAGATGAGTAATGCCCTACGTCCTGCGTTGGTGGTTGTATTGATTGTTTCGCGAATGGGAATCCGATTGGACCTATTTTAAAGGGGGTCCCTGCCGCCCTTATATAGGCATGGGGGGTAGGGTTATAGATTATGTGGGATCTATCCTAGTCAGTTATACAAGATCTCCCTTCGATCACAAGTAATATCTTTCGTAACCAACTAGTCTTTATCTACGGGAGTATATCTCTTCAGGCATCGTCTCATTCCTGATTCGTACGCTCGTGCCGAGTGCCTCACGTGTGGGCCCACGCCGTCCCCGTAGATACGCCGTGAGGCTCCTCCATGTGGCACCCCGGGGGTATATCCCCCACAATGTTAGTGTATCGATGGAGAAAATATATGATTTAATATTGATGCATATTTTGATTTTTACAAGATGTTAGTGTATCAATGGTTGAATATGAAGATAATGAATGGCTCCACAGGGGACATTTGACTCAACACAATGAGCTGCAGGTAATACTGAACCAATAATCATTTTTTATTTTGATGGACCACATGTACATGCGGTTTTGGTCTGCTTTCGCTTCCTTTGTTCTTGCCGGCATGACAAATAGGTCTGCTTCTGCTTCCTTTGCCTCCCTTTACTGTGCATGGCATGTGAGGTTCCACTGCATGACAAATGTGCATTTTCAGATTATAACGGTGTTTCTCTTGTCATTTTTTGATGCTGCTTGGAGCTAAATTAACCAAAAGAACAATCATTGCAGTGCATGACTCCTATTTCACCTGCCACCTGGTAAATAAGAATATCATGTTAAAACACTTGGTGGGTATACAAGTTCTGGTGTCTTTCTGATTTCCAGATTTTCCTCTTTAATTCCTGTGTTGTGCTTTTTTTTAACAAGTAAGGAATTTCTTTCTCCGTACACTGCCATTATGCTCTCATTACTCAAGTGCTTGTGAGAATCACATAACTGGATTTTAACATGAAGTTTCATTTTCCATAGAACCATGTACTCTAGCCCTGTGGTGAATTCTCATAAATTGTTTGCAAGAGGGGCTCACTTGAACAAGGTTATGTTTCAACAAAGAAAAAACTGAAAGTGAGTTCTCATAATAGTATCAAATATTATGGTCATGAGTAGAAACAAGTTGATAGAATCACAATCTAGAATTAGAGATATGATGAGTCTTGTGATGGATCCAATTAAATCAAATTTAATTTAACCATTCACACTCCTGGTTGTTTGGAAACCATATGTATAGGGAAAACATACTTAGTTTCTTTAACATAACCAAATGTTATGTTTTACTCTCTCCACCATTCATGACTTCACAGTTCACATGTGTGATCTGCGGACATTTGCCACTCTGATCTCTAATACTCGATAAAAGTAAACATCCCATCCTAATGGTCTTATTCCTTACCAAGTCATTGCCTTTGGAGCTGCAGCGGATCATGTGCTTTGCATCCACATTAGTCAGGTCAACTTGTTAATCCTTCACAAATCCTTTGCGCAAACAACCTTGTGTTTGGACCTTGTTGTGCCAAAACATTTATTGTTACTAGTAGTTAAGAAATTTATGAAATCGTATAGAAATAGTTTTTTGAAATAAAATAATTTAATCTTATATCCATTTGAATTGGGCAGGTATATTTCTAATGCTGGAGCCCCTCTTCTGAACAAGTTGTGCAATGAAATTTCTAGATCACTTGAGCTTGTGAGGCTACTGCATTGGCTCGGGCAGTCTTTAACTATGCCTTTGAGATAATCTCTCGAATTGTCTCTGAGACACATGGGTACCCCTAGGTCCCCACCGACCAGTGTCCCAGAGATCCCTGCCAAGTGGACCCGACCTGCCAGAAGCCCCGCCGACCTGCAAGTGGGCCCGAAGACCATATCCACAGACCCGGCGACTTCGGGCGACCTTATCCGAATCCCGGAGGTTCCGCGGCACTTGGAGTGCAAGTCAAGCAATAGCACATGGCGTTGCGCTGCCAGTAGGTCCGAGTATCATGGGATACTCCTTGTAATCCGGGAGGATAGCCTTCCAACTTGTAGCCGACCTCGAATGGAAACCCTAGCTCGCTGCCCATATAAGGCGGCCTCGAGCTCCATTCCTGGGGACACCTTCATCTCTCCCGCATAATTCCACCACCAAATTGGTCGTAGGGTTTTACTCTCCGGAGGCCTGAACCAGTCTAAACCTTTGCGCCCCCGTGCTCTTCGCCATACTTGCCGTGTTCCGAGTTCATCACGTGAACTACCACCTACGCTCCTTGTTCACGATCCACTCCATTAACCTGCAAACCACTTGGGTAGCCCCCTTGCGGATATGTCCAGGTCTCAACCCTTGACAGTTGGCGCGCCAGGTAGAGGCGATCAGGAACTCACTGTGCAGCATGGTGGCCCGATCTGGTGCCGTCTTCCCGGCAAGCATGGCGGCCATCCTCGCCAACCCCGTGGAGATCTGCTTCGGCTCCTTCACGATGACCTCTCCTGTTCCGGCGGCCGCAGCGTCTCCAGCAGCCGCAGGGCAGGTCACAACAATGCCTGTCGCCACCCCTGTTTCTGATCTGACGTCGGAGACCTACCGCCCAAACCCTACAACCTTGTCCAGGGGATGGTGCGCGTCATCAGCATGACAGAGGAGACCCTTGAGATCTGCGAGCAAGCTCAACGCTCGGCGCAGCTAGCGCTGCACCATGACACCTTCCCCTTCGGTCTACGATCTTCGGTCGGTGCCCGTATCGGCGAGATGCTCAAGCCTTCCAAGATCCGATCTGGGCGGCGGCCATCTAGCGACCTAAAGCCAGCCCCTCGCGCTCGGCGCGACCCTCTCGACATACCTTGCACCTACCATAAGGGTGGGAGGCATACTCTCCGCGGATGTCGCCTGCGGAAGAGAATCGACCAAGGTTTTGACGGCTGTCAAGTACCACTTTCAGTCCTCAATATTCTCACATGAATGGAGGCATATGCATTATTTACTTGCATTTTGGTTTGAATAATGTAGTTCCACTTGTCCTTGGGGATTATTAGTATGTAGGTGAAATACCCCTTAAAAGAGATGGAAACCCACCTTCTATGGAGAAACCATGCCAACTCAGCTAAGGAGGTGGCTGCCACCAAGGAAACACATGGCATTCCACGTCATTGATCCAATGGAGGCACTCACCGGCGAATCAGAGAGCGACACATGGACTTCACATGGATCCATGGGCCCACCAGAGTCCAAATTTATCAGGAAATTTGGCATGCACGGAGGACAAGCATCAGGGCCCACATGTTAGCCTCCCTGAGAAAGCACAGCCGGGAAGGCCGTCCTAGGGGTTCGGCCGACCCTAGGATCGGCCAAACCGACCTAGGGTCGGTTCATCCCGGCCTTTCATGTGTCACTTGCTCATTGGTTGCTGGTTGCATCCCGAGGTGTTTTGGAGCACTTTGAGCCTCCAAGCAAGCCTTGTCCCAGCCTATAAATAGAAGGGGAGGGGCTCCCATTTCACACACACACCACTCTCTCATTCTCCTCTCACTTTTAGTTTCCAAGGCTAGGGGGTAGGCTAGAGTAGCTCTTCTTCAGGTTCTAAGTCTTCTTTGGAGTCTAGGTGTGAGTTCTGTTTTATATTTATTTCATTGTATGACTTAGATCTACTTCAGTTATTTAGCTATTTCATATAAAGTCATGGTAGATCATATGCTTGGTATGTTCTTGAGTTCATCCTTTGTTCATCATTTAGAGGCTTGTGTTCTTCATGAACACTACCTTTTGATCCACTTGAAGGATGATAAACTCATTCCTTATTTGTTTGTTCATAAGTTAGAGGCTCGTGTTCTTCACGAACACGACCCTTTGATCTTACTGACTAGACAAAAGAGAGTTTGTATCTGTTCGTATGTCTAGCCTTAGTTGATCTTGTTAGATGGCATGAGAGTGTTGCATGAGGTTTGTGTTCAAGCTACGGTACTCGGTCTAAGTTGACCAGTCTTCTAGTGGCTCTCACCCTGGGTCACAATAGCCCGTGCCGGGTGAAGTCTAGCAGCAACGCAGGCATGGTGCCTGGGTTGTGTGGCTACGTTAGTTATGAGCATACCCCCGTAACGATAGAGGTAGGCTGCAGTAGTGACAGCTGTTGGACCCTTTGGAACCCTCCGCACTGGGGTACTTGCTGTAGGAGTCTAAAGTCTAGTTTCGCAGAGTGCTGGTCGTCGCGGGCTAGCTCCCCGTTTTTACCTGGGTGCTGAACCTTACCCTCTCATGCAATGCTCATGCCTATCTCCTGTATCTTCTAGCTTTGTATGTGTAGTACATTAGAACCTAGAGCTAACTCGTATGTTCCCCCTAAGCCGTAGTGTGCTAGAGTAGAGGTAGATCTGAGTGTGTGTGTCACACTACCCTTTTATATCTTTATCTTACCCATGCCTTTGAGTTTGTTGTTTCCTATATCTATCTCTTAGTTTACATTCAGTGCAAAAGCATAAGTCTATGATATCCGCCATTGCCTTCCACGGATACGATACCCTTGGAATATTCTTCTTCCTTGGGGAAATGCTATAATGGTTTATCTGTGCGCTTGCAGATTCATTCATGATCGTTTAGATTAACCTTTGGCAAGTCTTGATGTTCACGCTAACTCAGCGACGTTAGTTGTGACGTTAAGAGATGCCAACAGGCATTTCTTGGTGTTGTCACTGAGGATGGATTCCAAATCTGTTCTTAAAGTGACGGCGCTAAGAAACGCCAACAAGCAATTCTGGCACCGTTGCCGGGGAAGGCATAGGATTATCATGACTATGCTTTGCATCTGTTTATAAGCTATGAGTAGGTTAGGACTACTCTCAACGCAGGCTAACCTTGATTGTCTTCTTTTATCTTTGGATGATGAAGACAGGTAGTGTATGACTGGTTTCGACTTATCGGAGAATTTCATTGAAGATCCCGAGTCACTTGTGAGGAAAGCTCGAATTCATTTCGACACACCTCGTCGTACTCGTCCGGAAGGCGAACCAGCTTCCTTTGTACCATCCACATCAAACGCTATGGCCCAGAAGACACTTCGTGAGTACTCAGCTCTTTCTGCTGACCAGGTGCTGCAAGACCCTGAAGTGGCAATGGGGGCTGAAAATTTTGAGATCAAGACGGGTCTAATTACGATGGTACAGGCTAGCCCATTCTGTGGCAAGCCAAATGAGGATGCCAATGCCCATTTGCAGCAATTCCTAGAGCTATGCAGCACTTTCATCATCAGGGGTGCAAATATGGATGCTGTTCGTCTCCGTCTGTTTCCATTCTCTCTCCTGGGGAAAGCCAAGCAATGGTTCTACGCGAATCGTGATGCTATTAACACTTGGGATAAGTGTTCAGAGGCATTCCTCAAGAAGTTCTTCCCATTGGGTAAAACCAATGCTCCTCCTGGAAGAATTTTTGGTTCTCAGCAAGTAGCAAGTGAATCCATTCCAGAGGCTTGGGAAAGGCTTCAGGAGTTTGTCCTGGCCTGTCCTCACCATGGGATGGAGGATTGGCTTATTCTTCAAAGTTTTTATAATGGGTTGACTCCGACAGCCCGAGGCCATATTGATGCTGCTGCTCAGGGAGCATTCTTCTCACTCACTGTTGATAATGCTAAATCACCCATTGAGAAGATGGTTTCCAACCAAGGGTGGAGTGATGAAAGACTCCAACCACGACCAAGGGGTACTCATACTGTCAAGGAAGCAGACATGATTACTGCCAAGTTGGATCTTCTTATGAAGACATTGGATGACTACACCAGCGAGAAGGTTGCCATGGCCACCACTACTCTGCCTATGGATTCTCATATGACTTGTGAAGTCTGTGGCAACACTGGGCACTCAGGAAACTATTATCCGGAGACTTAGGAGGAAGTGATGTACATGAATGGAAACAACAATGGTTATCATCCACCTCAACAAGGAGGCCAATCGTGGAATCAACAACGCCCTTATTATCAAGGAGGTAACCAAGGTAATTCTTACAATCCCAACCAACCTTCCTTGAGAGGTCTCGTTTTTTGGGCAAGCTAAGATTAATGAAGGTGTTAACAAAAAGCTAGATGTCCTTTATAAAACTTTGGAAAGTCTCAACGTTAAGCTTGATGGTTTTTCTTCTTCTTAGAAGAGGCAGCTGAGTTTTAACAAGATGTTAGAAACCCAGTTAGCTCAGTTAGCTGCTTTGGTTCCATCTGCTGATAACGGGAGGATCCCGGGGCAACCCATGTCCTCTTGTGAAAATGTTAGTGTAGTGTCAGCTAGGTGGGGTAAGCCACCTAGGAAGACACGTGCTTCTAACTATGCAGGAAATCCCAATACAACAAATTCTCGATCCATGGGAGGAATCAGCAGTTGTTCACAAGAAAGATCCAGGCTATCCAACTATCACTTGCACAATCTATTACAAGACGATCAAGCATGCCCTCTGCGACCTTGGTGCAAGTGTTAATCTCATGTCCAAGGCCATGTTCGAGCAACTGGGATATCTAGCTCTCTCTCCTACAGCACGGACTATCCAACTCGCTGATTCAATGATACGATATCCAAAAGGAATTGTTGAGAGCATATTGGGTAAGGTCAAGAACTCTTATGTCTTCGCGGATTTTGTGCTCCTTGATTTGGATGACGAGGGAGGAATGCCGTTCATCCTTGGGCGACCATTTCTCAGTGATGTCCGGGCTAGAATCAATGTGGGGGCCGGAGTAATCCGTTTCCGCATTGGGAAGAGGAACTTGAAGTTCAAGTTTCAGGACAAAGAGGAGCAGTGCTATTTGGTGCAGGATAGTGTTGAGCAGCTTGAGGGAAGGATGGAGCCTTCACCCCCAAAGAAGAAATCTCCGTCAAAGAAGCAAAAGAAAATTCAGAAAGAATGGCAGAAGATTGAGAAGGCACCACCCTCTACTTCTCAAGAGTGGGGTGCTGAGTGGAATTAACTGCTGAGGAGAGTCCAACTCGTCAAACTAAAAATGATGGGTCATTTCTACCAAAAAGGTTAAAGCTGGTACTTATCTCATATTTCCCTTTCCAAAATTTTATTTTCAAAATTGCATATTTGATTTTCCAAAACCTTGCATCTGCATGCTAGATTTATCTAGCCCTTTTTCCTTTTCCAAATAAAATTTCTGAAAATGATTTCTGAGTTTGAAAACCTTAGAAAAATCATTTGGGCAATTTCTGGAGCAAACTTTGGCCGAGGCACCCAGGTATAACCTCATATAGCTGTTGGGAGGCTGCTGGCCAAAGGGGGCTGCTAGGTGGGCCCACCAGGGTTCGGCCGACCCCTGGTTCGGCCGACTTGGGAGCAACGGCTCTCGGGTCCCACCGGCGCCAACGGGTAGTAGCCGTTGCCTCTGGTCGGAATCTGGCTGTTGTGCCCCCATTGCTCTATAAATTGGACCCAAGAGGGGGTGCTCTTCACCCATTCATTCACACTCCCCTCTCTACTCCTTGCTCTCTTGGCTTTCTTGGATTTCTTGCTCGAGATTGGATCATCAAGTATTCTCTCTATTGTGTTGGTGAAAGTATTGCTATTGGTGGAGCAAGCTCGGTAAGAATTTCATTCGATTTCACTAATCCATCACCGAGTTGCTCTTGTTGTCCCTTGTTGTTGTGCTAGCATGAATTGGGCGGTGAACACTCTCCGGAGGGTGACACGCTCCCGTTCGCGGGCAAGCACAAGTTCATCCGTCCCCGCCGAGCCGACGCCGAGCCCATCGACGATGGATTATGAAGAAGAGCAAGAAGATCAAGCTGAGCCACAAGCCGCGGACGAGGTCGTCAATGACACCCCCTACCTCAGCTTGTGGGGCGCTTGAGAGGAGCAGGCCTACGCTCTCCTGAAGGACCGAGTCTTCGCCCACACCCGGGACTTCGACCCGGCTCTCATGGAGAAAACAGGTATGAATCTCGAGTTCGCTTCCATTTGGCATGCTCTTGGTTGGGAGGAGTTTGCACCGGTTACAGAGCTTGGCTCTCAGCACCTCACCATCCAGTTTCTTTGCTCTCTTTCTGAGATTCCGGATGGCATTCAGTTTCGTCTTCTGGGGACCGATTATCGTGTTTCTTGGAAGGAACTTAGTCGTCTTCTTGCTTTTAGTGCTTGTTGTGCTGTTTCTTTGAAAAGGGCTTGTCGTGCGCAGCGATGAGATGATGCTATTATACGCCGCTGTTAACCAGATCAAGGTCTCTCCCGTTAAAGTTATGATTCGGCAGTGGTTGATGAATTTTAAGATGATAGGTCCTATTGAGTCTACATCTTTGGTGACTCGTATTGCTCTCAGACTCGGGGTGCTTAGCGGGAATCCCGTACCCTTCATCAGGATGCCCGAGTTCTCATTGATGAGGCATACTTGATCCAAGGGCATATACTTAAGAAAGGCCCAGATGATTCTTTGACTTTCTCCTTTCCAGGTTATACAAATCAAATCCCATTACCTAACCCGGGGTTTCGATTGTATAGCTCGAAGTCACTAACCATTCCCCTTGTTACACAAGAGGAAAGCCGTCGTGCTAGTGTTTCAGGCAGGTTCACCAGAGGCGCGGTGAAGAGAGCACACATGCAGCAGCAGCAGCAGTCACATCCAGCACCACAGCCACAGCCACAGCCTGCGACACCACCGGTGGCAGGAGGGGTCCCTGCGATGTACATGTTCGGGGTTACCCCTGGATATGCACCTGGTTGGGATCAGCCCACCTACCATCCGAGTGCAAGTGGCACGGCTTGGGCGAGTGCGAGCGGTGCTCAGTGGGCTACACCCGCTAGTTCCCGCTCTGGTGGTCCACCTCCATCTTCGTCCTTTCGGCGACACTCCTCAGCCTCTGCATGCGATGCTCAGCTCGCGCATCAGATGGGAGAGCTCACCGTCCAGGTCACGAGACTAGAGGAGACGCTGAACACCCACGTCGATTCTACCTCAGCGTGGTAGCGTCAGGCTGGTGAAAGGATTGCAGCCATGCAGCAGGCTCAGCAGCAACACATGGAGGAGCAGAGGGCTTACTACGTGAGTCAGGGTTTCTTCTACCCTCCTACGCAGTGAGCCTGAAGCTAGCTTGGGGGAGGACCCCTATCCTAAGGTAACTTGTATCTTCCTTTGTTTTCAGAATATCTTATAAATGAAAACCCAAAAAAATCTGCAAAAATAAAAACACTAAAAATATTTATTTGCTTTCATCATCGTTTGCTTAGTTTGCTTTGATATGCATAGTAAGAATGCTTTTCTCTATGGTTGAAATGACGAATAGTTGCTCTATTTATTCTTCTCGTATGTCTTTCTTTCAACTTTGTATCCTACCTAAGTTTTGAGTTTGTTGGCTTGATGTTCAAACCTTAACGTGAAAAACTGTGGGTAGGAAAAAGCATGATCCTTGCCTAAGTTGTTCTGAGACATGAGTGCTATGATCTTGTGCATAGTGATGCTTGACATCCGGAGTTTTCCTTTTTGTAAAATCAAAACATGATGAGTTCCTCAATGATGAGAATTTCCTATCCAAGGCCATATGTAGATTCTAGCTCTTAGCCTCCACATATGCAGCTTGTTCTCTCATTGAGCTTTGTCAAATTGTTGTGACCCTTGTTAGAACTCATACTCCCCTGATCAAGATCACGTACACATTCATGCTAAACTTCTACACTGGAAGTTAACATTCATCATTTGCTCCATATTGCTTATGCATTCTTCCGCAAAATAAAACTTTATGAATCTTTGTATCTTTCATCCCTCTCCAAATATCTCCAATAAAGACAAAGGGCTAGCTAAAAAAAGAGAAAAGCATGCTCAAAAGCATGGCAAAAATAAAATAAAGAGAGCTAGCCCAAGTCTCGAAAAAAATTTCAAAAGGAGAAAAAGGGATTGATATGTGCAAGAAAAAGAGTTCCACTATATAGATGGTAATAACTAGTACCTACTCCGGGGCTAGTGTCCACCTTACCATCAATCCCTCATTTCCTCATATAAAGCATGGTAATATCTAGCTGCCATTTCCAGGCCTAGTATCCACCTTGCCATGCATATCACCATCACACACATATGGACATCTTGATTAGGATGTATGTTTGTTTCTTCCAAGGATCCGGTCTTTGACTTCAAAAATATGAGAAACAAGTATGCCACATTTCTTCCCTACCTACAGCTCCACATAAGCCTACAAGGAGTAGGATGTGAAGAAAGGCAGCATTGATGCTTTGGTGAGGAACCATACACTTTTGAGCGATCCGAGAGTATCATTTGAGGAACTCTGATTTTCTTTTGAAAAATTTGCAAAACCTCCAGATTGATAGCTGATCAAGGTATGAGTGATTATGCACATGCTATATAACCATTCTGTCTCTCAACCGCCTAAGGCAGGTGAAGCTATATGCCCCACATCGTCAGGTGATAGGTAAGAACATTGCCAACTTGTTCAACTCTTGGTAGAATACTTTGCTGTATGTTTGCCATAAGTTGAGAATACAACATCGTAGCAATTCCAGATCAACCAACCTAAGTCTCTAATGTCTTACTTCGAGACGAGCAAGAGGTTAGCTTGGGGGAGTTTGTTGACGGCTGTTAAGTACCACTTTCAGCCCTCAATATTCTCACATAAATGGAGGCATATGCATTATTTACTTGCATTTTGGTTTGAATAATGTAGTTCCACTTGTCCTTGGAGATTATTTGTATGTAGGTGAAATACCCCTTAAAAGAGATGGAAACCCACCTTCTATGGAGAAACCATGCCAACTCAGCTAAGAAGGTGGCTGCCACCAAGGAAACACATGGCATTCCACATCATTGATCCAGGGAGGCACTCACCGACGAATCAGAGAGCGATGCGTGGACTTCACATGGATCCATGGGCCCACCAGAGTCCTAATTTATCAGGAAACTTGGCATGCATGGAGGACAAGCATCAGGGCCCACATGTTAGCCTCCCTGAGAAAGCACAACCGAGAAGGCCGCCCTAGGGGTTCGGCCGACCCTAGGATCGGCCGAATCGACCTAGGCTCAGTTCATCCCGGCCTTTCACGTGTCACTTGCTCATTGGTTGCTGGCTGCATCCCGGGGTGTTTTGGAGCACTTTGATCCTCCGAGCAAGCCTTGTCCCTACCTATAAATAGAAGGGGAAGGGCTCCCATTTCACACACACCACTCTCTCATTCTCCTCTCACTTTTAGTTTCCAAGGCTAGGGGGTAGGCTAGAGTAGCTCTTCTTCAGGTTCCAAGTCTTCTTTGGAGTCTAGGTATGAGTTCTCTTTTATCTTTATTTCATTGTATGACTTTGATCAACCCCAGTTATTCAGCTATGTCATATGAAGTCGTGGTAGATCATATGCTTGATATGATCTTCAGTTCATCCTTTGTTCATGATTTAGAGGCTTGTGTTCTTCATGAACACTACCTTTTGATCCACTTGAAGGATGATAATCTCATTCCTTATGTGTTTGTTCATAAGTTAGAGGCTCGTGTTCTTCACGAACACGACCCTTTGATCTTATTGATTAGACATAAGAGTGTTCGTATCCATTCGTATGTCTAGCCTTAGTTGATCTTGTTAGATGGCATGAGAGTGTTGCATGAGGTTTGTGTTCAAGCTACTGTACTCGGTCTAAGTTGACCAGTCTTCTGGTGGCTCTCACCCTGGGTCACAATAGCCCGGGCCGGGTGAAGTCTAGCAGCAACACAGGCATGGTGCCTGTGTTGTGTGGCTACGTTAGTTATGAGCATACCCCCCGTAACGATAGAGGTAGGCCGCAGTAGTGACAGCTGTTGGACCCTTCGGAACCCTCCGCGCTAGGGTACTTGCTGTAGGAGTCTAAAGTCTAGTTTCGCAGAGTGCTGGTCGTTGCGGGCTAGCTCCCCGTTTGTACCTGGGTGCTGAACCTTACCCTCTCATGCAATGCTCATGCCTATCTCCTGTATCTTCTAGCTTTGTATGTGTTGTACATTAGAACCTAGAGCTAACTCGTATGTTCCCCCTAAGCCGTAGTGTGCTAGAGTAGAGGTAGATTTGAGTGTGTGTGTCACACTACCCTTTTATATCTTTATCTTACCCATGCCTTTGAGTTTGTTATTTCCTATATCTATCACTTAGTTTACATTCAGTGCAAAAGTATAAGTCTATGATATCTGCCATTGCCTTCCACAGATACGATACCCTTGGAATATTCTCCTTCCTTGGGGAAATGCTACAATGGTTTATCTGTGTGCTTGCGGATTCGTTCATCATTATTTAGATTAACCTTTGGCAAGTCTTGATGTTCACGCTAACTCGGCATCGTTAGTTGTGACATTAAGAGATGCCAACAGGCATTTCTTGGTGTTGTCACTGAGGATGGATTCCAAATCTGTTCTTAAAGTGACGGCGCTAAGAAATGCCAACACAAGGGCACCCTCGCCACGCTACATGAACTCCCCCGTCCGGGTCCGTGTCTCCCCCAACGATTCGGACATCGTCTTCCGTCAGGTGCTCGTTGTCTCAGAGAACGAGCCACCACGTCACGGCGTGACAGACTCCGAGGAGGCAGCACGCATCCAAGGAAACGCCCTGCGTGCCCAGCGACATGCAGAAGAACAACGTCGCGCAGTTCCTCCTTGCGCTTGAGACCTTCCCCTCGAGTTCGAGGAGGCAGGGCTTCCGACATTCAACAGCCCCCAGGACAACCTAGGTGCTGCCATTACACGTCTCCAGCAAGCTCAGCTGACACCCGAGGTCAAGGTGGCCATCGCCTAGTAGAAGAAAAGAGTGCGGCCTCCAAGTCTGCCGCATCTTCGTCGATGCATCACTCGCGCAGTTGATCCCATCGACCTCGGCGCCTCAACCTTCCACCCATCCAGAAGGAGGTCGATCAGCACAACCCCGAGCAGCCTAACCGCCAGGCTAACAGCGTCAAGGATGGCAACCCAACTCCTGGGCTGACCTATCCCAGGCCTTCACCTCCAACTTCCAAGCGACCTACAGTCACCCTGGAACCGCCTTCAACCTCAGGAGGATCGTCATGAAGCCCAAGGAGCAGCTCTGTGACTACACCAACTGGTTCTTTGAGAACCGCAACACCTCCGTCGGCGTCAGAGACGACCAGATCATCGAGAGCTACAAGAAGGGCATCAAGGATCGCAAGATCTTTGAGATGATTCACGAGTTTGGCGCCACCACCGTCAAGACCCTCATGGAGGTCGTCAACAAGCTCATCGACACCAACGAGGCGATGGTGAACCAGTTCGACGCCGACACTGGGCGTGACGCTGGCACATCCGGCGCAGCAGGGGACTCCGATTCCAAGCTGCGCAAGCGACCTTCTGAGGTGTTGGCGGCTGAAGGGCGTCGACATTGGACGTTCAATCAGGAAGAGTTCGACGCAACGCTCCACAGCCTCTGCGGGTTCCACGAGGGGTCCAATCATACCCTCCATGAGTGCTCGCAGTTCAAGAAGGCCTTCAGCACCCCTGAGGACCCCAAGCGACCCAAGAAAGATGGCGACCGATCCTCTTCGCGCCGCTACAACAACTACCGCTACGACCGCCGCAACGACCGCCGCGATGATCACCGTGACAACTGTCGCGACGACCCACGCCCCGAAGGTCGTTGTGACGAGCGTGACCTGCCACCTCCACCACCGACAGGCAACCCCAACGGGCCCTTCCAGCCACCGACCTGAACGATCAACATGATCATCGGAGGCCTCAAATCCCACGTCAGCAGAAGGCGCTATCGCAAGGATAAGCGTGAGGTCCACCTCATCCACACCAAGCCGACGGCGCCTCTACGTTGGTCCGAGCAGCCTATCATGTTCTCCAGGGCTGGTCACTGGGTCCACATCCCAGACCCTCGGTCCTACCCACTCGTCATCGAGCCTACGGTGGAAGGGGCCCTGCTCTCCCAGACCCTCATCGATGGCGGGAGCGGGCTCAATATCATCTTCGTCGAGATGCTGAAGAAGATGAAGTTTGACTTCAACAAGCTCACAGTGTGCGAAGAGCCTTTCTACGGCATCGTCCCAGGAAAGCGGCGTACCCCCTAGGTCGGGTCTCCCTCCCCGTCACCTTCGGCATAGAGGACAACTTCCACACGGAGTACCTCAACTTCAAGTCCTCCTAGCATGCGATCCTAGGTCGCTCGATACTTGCCAGTTTCATGGCCATTCCGCACTACACATACTTGGTGTTGAAGATGCCTGCACCAAACGGTGTCCTCTCCGTCTACGACGACCTCATGGTCTCCTTCAAGTGCGACTCCGAGGCCCTCGACATCGCCATGACCTCTGCCTGCGTTGACGACTCCGCAGTCTTGGTCGCTGAGGCCAAGAAGGTCGCTCCGAGCGACCTGATCATCTCGGAGTAGCAGCACACGGACACTGCTCTAGACATCATGCCATCGACGAAGAGAGTCCACCTCGGCCTGCCTGACGCGGAGAAGACGGTGGTCATCGGTGATGACCTCAGGGAGAAATAGGAACTTGTGCTCACCAGTTTCCTCTGGGAGAATGCGGATATATTCGGATGGAGTCCATTGGATATGCCGGGTGTCCCCAGGGAGCTGGCTGAGCACTCCTTGGATGTAAGCAAGACAGCCAAGCCTATCAAGTAGAAGCTGCGCCGCTTTGCGAAAGATCGCAAGGAGGTCATTAGGGTAGAGATAATAAAGTTCCTAACTGCCGGATTCATCCGTGAATGTAAAAACCCGGTTTGGCTCGCAACCTGGTACTTGTACCCAAGAAAACTGGTCAATGGAGAATGTGTATAGACTACACCGATCTCAACAGGCACTACCCTAAAGACCCCTTTCCTCTTCCTCGCATCGACCAAGTCATGGACTCCACGGCCGGAAGGGTCCTGCTATGCTTTCTCGACTGCTACTCAGAAAATTACCAGATAGCCCTGAAGGTCTTTGACCAAGACAAAACGGCGTTCATAACGCCGCACGGCATCTACTGCTACACGACCATGACTTTCGGTCTCAAAAACGCTGGAGCGACCTACCAGAAGGCCATTCAGAAGTGTCTGGAGTCCCAAATCGGCGACAGCGTGGAAGCTTACGTCGACGATGTGGTCGTCAAAACCACCGTTGAGGACAACCTCACAGCTGACCTCGCCAAGACCTTCGCCAACCTCTGCCACTATCGCTGGAACCTCAATCCAGAGAAGTGCGTCTTCGTCGTCCCGTCCGGCAAGCTCCTGGGCTTTATGGTTAGTAACCGGGGCATCGAAGCGAATCCCACCAAGGTGGATGCCATCTGCAGAATGAAGTGACCTACTAGGAAGAAAGACGTCATGAAGCTCACCGGCATGATGGCGACCCTAGGTTGGTTCATCAGCAAGCTTGGGGAGAAAGGCCTGCCGTTCTTCAAGCTGCTAAAGAAGGTGGATAAGTTCGTCTGGACAGAAGAGGCTGACCAGGCCTTGGAAAAGCTCAAAACCTTCCTTATGTCACCCTCGGTGATGGTGCCCCCGGCACCAAAGGAAACGCTACTGCTCTACATCTCCGCGACCACTCTGGTGGTCAGTTTGGTCCTGGTGGCAGAGCAACCTGAAGAAGGCAAGCGTTACACGGTCCAGCGACCTATCTACTACGCCAGCGAGGTCTTGTCAGATAGCAAGACTAGGTATTCACAGCCGCAGAAGATGCTCTACGCCCTCCTCGTAACCTCGCGCAAGCTTCGGCATTACTTCCAGGCACACAAGATCAAGGTCATCTCGGCCTTCCCCTTGGTGAGATCCTGCATAGCCGCGACACCACTGGGTGCATTGTCAAGTGGTCCATCGAACTAGGTGAGTTCGACCTCGAGTTCTGCCAAAGGCATGCCATCAAGTCCCAGGTCATCGCTGACTTCGTCTCTGAGTGGACAGAGATCCAGCAGCCTCCATCGTCGGAGAAGCTAGAACATTGGAAGATGTACTTCGATGGTTCCCTGAACCTCAAAGGAGTGGGAGTAGGCGTGCTTTTCATCTCTCCTCAGGGCGATCACCTGAAGTACGTCCTACAGATCCACTACAAAGCATCTAACAACAGCACCGAGTACGAAGCCCTCATACTCGGGCTACGCATCGCTATCTCCCTAGGGATCAAGCATCTCATAGCATACGGCGACTCCAAGGTCGTCATCGACCAAGTCAACAGGGCTTGCGACATGAAGAAGGACACGATGGACGCCTACTGCGCCGAGGTGCGCAAGCTCAAAGGCCACTTCGAGGGGATCGAGTTCCATCATGTCTGTCGCGACAATTACGTAGCGGCTGACGTTCTTTCCAAGCTTGGCTCCAAGCGCGCGCTGGTTCTGGCTGGTGTGTTTGTCCAAGACCTACGCAAGCCCACCTTCAAACTTCTCTCTGACCCAGAGCCACCAGCCGACGATGCGACCCTGCGAGGTGGCCGTGACGTCCTTATGGCTAAGGCCGAAGATGATTGGCGCCTTGATATCCTCACCTTCATCCTCGAGCACCGGTTCCCGAGGAGAAGGCAGAACGCGAGAAGGTCACAAGGCACAGCGCCAACTACGTCATCATTGGCACAGAACTCTACCGAAGGTCCGCCTCCAACGGTGTGCTAATGAAGTGCATCCTACGATCTGAGGGTCTCAGGCTCTTAGAGGAAATCCACAGTGGCGAGTGCGGCAACCACACCTCCTCCGCCAACCTGGTGGGAAAAGCTTTCAGGTCGGGCTTGTACTGGTCCACCACCATGGCCGATGCTCAGGACCTTGTCCGGCGATGCAAGGGGTGCCAGTTCTTCGCCAACCAGCAGCACATGCCGGCTCAGGCCCTGCGGACCATCCCCCGTCCTGGCCCTTTGCAGTATGGGGCCTCGACTCGGTGGGACCTTTCAAGACCGCTCCCGGCGGCTATAAGCATATCATCGTGGTGGTGGACAAGTTCACCAAGTGGATCGAGGTCAGGTCTGTATCCAGTGTTACGTCGAAGGAGGCGGCCAAGTTCATCAAGGAGATCACCAATCATTTTGGGGACCCCAACAGGATCGTCACCGACCTTGGCATGGCCTTCACAGGGGCTAACTTCTAGGACTTTTGCCAAGACAGCCTCATTGACGTCTACTACTCTTCGGTGGCACACCCGCGGTGCAACAACCAGGTCGAGCGTGCCAACGTGAGAGCCAGGTGTGGTTCGAGGACCGGTGGATGGTCGCTTCCTGGTGTGATGAGTGATTGACAACGTGGTGTGGACTGATTCTTCGCTAAGTATTGCAGGTGCAGGTTGCGGCTTGACTGGTGCAGGTGCAGGAGAAGAACAAGCGTGAAAGGTCATTGCCGGTGAGGCCTCCAGGTGTGGAGAAGACAAGTAGGCTTGGTTTGAGGGACCCGGTGGCCAGCGGGGTCAAGTGCGGGCCGCATGGTGGCAAGAACGGCAAGATGAAGTCATGGACGGTTTCTTGGTTGAGCCTCAAAACCAAGGTCGAGCCGGGACTACGTGGGAGCCGAGTCATGAGTGGTGATTGGCGGAGGCTACACCGAGTTCGCGGGGTTTCCGGTGGTTCACCAGAAAATCACTGGGTTCCTTGGGTGATCCACAAAGCCAAGACCGAAGAATCGAAGACGGAGGTGCAGCAGCTCTAGACCGGTCTGACCGGTGGGTCTGACCGGTCTGACCGGTGGGTACCGGTCTGACCGGTCTGACCGGTGGGTACCGGTCTGACCGGTGAGGAGCACCGGTCTGACCGGTGTGCGACAACGCAGTCCGGAATCTTCGAAGCGGAGGACACGCGTCGGGATCGCAAGGCTTGCGTCGAGGCTAAGCAAGTTTGCGGTCGCTGGGCATCCGTCCGATGGTGCGAAGACAAAGACTTCCAATTTCGCCCTCGAGGGGCATGTATCCCTAGATAGCTAGTAAGGGTATTTTAGTCTTTCGGTTGCCTCCATATAACCTAAGGGGTGAGAGGATGGCAGCCATCTCTTTGAACCCTAGCTCATTTGGTTTTCCTATTTTCCTTCCTATTTTCTTAGGATTTTCGTAGGACTAGCTTGAGAGCTTCATGGTGAGATCTTGTGAGAGGGAAGGATGATCGGGCGGCAAGCTAGACCTTGTATGAACCTCTTTGGTATGTATAGATGATTCGGCGTGGTTCCTCAAGGCTTGGATGTGTCTTTCCCGTTTCTCCTTTTTGGTGATTTTCGGAGCCCTTTCTTAGCGATTTTCTTGGAGCGATTTCGAGGCCTCTCTCTTTGGGATTTGGTGGGGGATGTATGCATGAACCCTTCGTGGTTCTTTTCCCTTTGATTCCCCTTCCAAATCCGTGAGCCAAGGGGCTCGATTTTGGGGTTTTCGTGGCTCTAGGGTTAGAGGCATTCTTGGTGGGATTTCTTCGATTCCTCTTGATTTGACAAGTTTTGGTGGACCAAATCTTGGCTATGGAGTACCCATGAGGTGTTCCTACTATCCCCAAAGTCTTGTGCAAAACCGTGGAGCGGATCGGGAGATCGGGAGTTGGATTTGGAGGAGTTGACTCGCGGGCGCTGTTCATCCCGAGCTGCCCAGGCACGACCGGTCTGACCGGTGCTCTTGACCAGTCTGACCGGTGCTAGCCCTTGGTGGGTTTTTGTCTCGGGGAATAGCCTTGTCCGTGTGGTTTTGCCCCGTGGTCCTGCTGATCAGTCCTTGGCGTGTTTGGAGTTGTTTTGCTAGGTTTTGTGAGGGGTTCTTCTTCTTCACAGGTTGTGTTTCGTGGTGGTTTTTGTTCCAGGGCCTAGAGGAGTCACTGAGGCTTCCTGGAACGTTTGCTGTGCGGCTGCTGTAGCCACCGGCCTGACCGGCTCTGTCCACCGGTCTGACCGGTGTCACCGGTCTGACCGGCACAGGCCATCGGTCTGACCGGTGTAGCACAGGCAGCAAGCCGTGCAAGTTTCCGCTGTGTGGTTTGGTGAATTTTGGCTCGGAAGGTTGAGTGTTGGTTCCTAGGACCAGTAGCACTCAAGTGGCTGCGTGGTCTTGGACAACTTGGGTAGTTGGGTCGGAGACGTGAGTTGGAAGCCGTGTTCGTCTTGTTTGAGTTCTCATCTCCTTCGAGAAGAATTTTTATCGGCTCCCATTCACTCCCCCCCTCTCTGGTTCGCCTAATCGGTCCTTCAATTGGTATCAGAGCCGGTTCGGGTCTTTATTGACTCTAACCAGTCTAAGATCCAAAGATGGCGTACCAAGAACGGGGTTCGGGTCCTCCGCACTTCGATGGGAAGAACTACCAGATGTGGCAAAGGCGGATGGCAGCGTTCCTCCGCGGAAAGGGTCAGATCCTTTGGGATGTCACGGTGAACACAGCTTATGTTCATCTGATGAACTTCCTTGCTCCAGGATCGAGGGATATGTTCGAAGCCAACAACAAGGCTGTCGACTACTTGTTTCGTGCTCTGTGTCAGCCTGAATTCGATCGGGTTCAGACAGAGGACTTAGCTTGTAGGATTTGGGAGCAGTTGAAGGATGCTCATGCTGGGAATGCTTAGGTTCAGGCTCGGATGTACGTGACTTACCGGAGATAGTACGAGAATTTCACTCATCTCCCCGGCGAGTCCGCCGATGCCCTTTTCCAGCGATTTACGGTCGTTGTGAACAACATGAGAGCCAATGTGGACGTCCTCCCATACAATGATCATGATAGAGCCGTGAAGCTCTTGCACTCGTTGGATCGTACCGTATGGGATGGGAAGTTTGAGGCTATTGTTGAGTCCGAGAAGTATGACACCTTGACGGTGAACGAGCTATTCTCGAAGCTCAAGTCGGCTGAGTTGGACCGTGGTATGACAGCCAAGATCGAGAGCCCGACTGATTCTCATAGTCTCGCTCTCGTTAGTGGCAAAGGAGCTAAGTCTAACGCTAAGGCATCCTCAAGGATGTACTCTCTGTCTTCTTTGACGTCTTTGCCAGACGAGGAGTTCGACGTGCTTGGAGAGGACGAGCTGGCGTTGCTGACCAGGCGGTTCGAGAGGCTGCACGAGAACCGGGTGAACACGAGGAGGACAGCACGGACGTGCTTTCAGTGCGGCAAGCCAGGACACTTCGTCGCCGACTGCCCGGAGAAGACGGAGAACAAGGACGGTTACAAGGACGGCTACAGGCACCGATCGAGCAAGGATGGCAAGTACCGATCGAGGCGCGATCACAAGCACAAGAACAAGCACAAGGATGAGCGACGGTCGAGGAAGAAGGATGGCCGCGGCAGGAAGGCCCGAGCAATGGTCGGAGCGAGCGACGTCGACTCCAGCTCCGCCTACTCTTCCTCGAGCTCGAGTTGCAGTGAAGATGAAGGTGATCGGCGCAAGAACAAGAAGTCATCCAGGAACTTGAGCGGGTTGAGCTGCTTCGCGAGAGATGGCTTCTGCGGCATGGCCCGTAGCTCCGGCAGTAAGAAGAGCCACCAGAGTGACTCGGACACTGACTCCGAGGATGAGGTATGTGATGAGCTCTCTTCTTTGCGCAAGGAGAATGATGAGTTGGTTGACTTGCTTGATAACCGCGATCACATGCTTAGAGAGGCCAAGAAGATGAGAAAAGAGCTTAGGGCCTCACTAGAAGATGCTAGGAACCGTGTGGCTGAGCTAGAAACCCAGAACCTAGATGCTAAGCTTGAGATTGATTCGCTTAAGGCTTCTCCTGTGGTTTCTGGTGAGATTGATTGCTGTGATTGCTCTGTGTACCTAGCTGATCTTACTGCTCTTAAGGATAAGCATGCTTCTACTTGTGAGGAACTAGATATGCTTAGGGTTGAAGTAGCTGAGCTTAAGTCTAGACCTGCTTTGCTAAGTGCTTGCACTTCCTGCCCTGTTTTGCATGGAAAGATTGATGAGATGCATGCTTACACTGTTTCGCTTGAGGCTAAGTTGAAAGAGCCTATTCCCACTTCTTGCTCTACTTGTGAATTGCATGCGGTTAAGAATTTGGAGCTTGCACATTATGTTGATCGCTTGCAGGATGAGAATGATGAGCTGAGAAAATGTATGAGCTGGTTGTCGGGTCAGGAGCCTCAGCTTGGTATCATGATAGCGGCTTTCAAACGCTATGATGGTCAGGCACTTGGGGCTGACAAGCTTGGAGAGAACAGTGGTGAGGGAGTTGAGAGAGTTGGAGAGATTCCTATCCCACCACCAAACAGACACAAGAACAAGTTTGAGCCCAAGCCTAACCATCTCAGAAACAAACTTGACACTACTCCAGATCCACCCATATTCCCTCACCCAACAAATGATTTTCAGAAACCGGTGAAGTTTGTGAGCCCAAAGGGAGGTGAGGAAGGAGAGAAGAAGGGTGAGAAGCCGAGTGGGCAGCCCCAACCCAAGCCTAAGCCTAAGCCACAGCCCATAAAGTTCCATTGTGGGTATTGTGGGAGAGATGGTCACAAGGATGAGTTTTGCTTCAAGAGGAAGTGTGAGGAGAGAATGGCTAGAGAGTGGGCTAACAAGGACAGGTACCACCCCTCTAATGGTGTACCTGAGCCTCGTATACAGATGTCCAGGGCCAAGGCAATTGTGAGGATGGTTCCGGCTTGGGGAGACCGGAAGGCTGCAGGTGCTGCTGCTGGCCGAGCTACACCGGTCAGACCGGTGCAGGTCTGGGCAGACAGCGAGTTGGGTTTCATGCTCGTGAGGATGCTCGGTTTGGTTCTGGAGGTCGTGGTTCTGGTGGTTGGTCTGGAAAGTTTGCAGGTGGTCAGTTTGCTAGGCGTTCTCCACCTCGTGCTCCATATGGGGGTGGGAGGAGTCGTAGCTTTGAGATGGAGAGGAGGAACGATCCACGGTTTCCCTTTTGTGGCTTTCATCCTCCTCCAGCTAGAGAGGGTTGGTTCCCTCGTGGTGGTGTTCGTGGTGGTAGCTTTGATAGGCATGATGATTTGGTTTGTGCTAACCCCACTTTGGAGCAAATGGCTCGGCACTGGTTTTACTCTTTTGGTACTAACCCCAGTGCTGAGTCGTTTGTTCTCTCACGTGCTCGCTTTTGAATTTCAGGTGGGAGACTTGAAGAACATTTGGTTGATTGACTCCAGTTGCTCGAGGCATATGACCGGAGACAAGGGGTGGTTCTCAAGTCTCGTCCCGGTGGTGACAAAGAAGTACATCACCTTTGGGGACAATGGGCGAGGGCGTGTGCTCTCAGAAGGTGAGATTAAGGTAAGTGACAAGATCACTCTCAGGCATGTTGCTCTTGTTCAATCGCTTGGATACAATTTGCTTTCTGTGTCCCAGTTGTTGGATGAGGGTTTTGAGGTGTTGTTCCGGCCTGGTGGTTCTCGGATTTTAGATTCTCGGGGGGATCTTGTTTGCATGGTCGTTCCCGAGGGTCAGGTGTTCCGAGCTGATTTTTCTCAGTCTTCTGGTGTGGAGCGTTGCTTCTTGGCTGGTTCTTCGAGTGAGTTGTGGAAGTGGCATAGGAAGTTGGGTCACTTGAGCTTCGACCTTTTGTCTCGCTTGAGTAAACTCAATTTGGTCCGAGGATTGCCACGATTGAGGTTTGAGAAAGAGTTGGTTTGTGCGCCGTGTAGGCATGCCAAGATAGTAGCCTCTTCTCACCCGCCTCTCACCGATGTGATGACTGAGCGTCCATGTGAGCTGCTCCATATGGACCTTGTTGGCCCAGCTCGTGTGCGATCTGCGGGTGGGAAGTGGTATGTCCTTGTTGTGGTGGACGACTACTCTCGGTATGCGTGGGTGTTCTTTCTTGAGGAGAAGGGGGAGACGTTTGGTTTGGTTCGAGATCTTGTCTTGAGGTTAAGAAACGAGAGGCACGGAGATGCCATACGAGCGATCCGCAGTGACAATGGCTCGGAATTCAAAAACTCTCGCTTCGAAACCTTTTGCCATGACTTGGGTCTTGAACATCAGTTTTCGAGTCCGTATACGCCTCCCCAGAATGGCGTGGTGGAAAGGAAAACCAGGACCTTGTGCGAGATGGCTCGGACGATGCTCGACGAGCATAGGACTCCGAGAAGGTTCTGGGCTGAGGCGGTCAATACCGCGTGCCATGTGTCGAACAGGATCTACCTCAGGGTTCACAAGAAGAAAACCTGTTACGAGTTGATGCACGGTCGCACACCCAAGGTGAGTCACTTCCATGTCTTTGGTTGTAAATGCTTCATTCTGAAGAAAGGGAAGAAGTTGGACAAGTTCGAGGCTAGGTCTGTCGATGGCATTTTCTTTGGTTATGCATCTCATTCTAGAGCATTTCGTGTGCTCAATCTTGAAACTAACCAAATCGTGGAGACTTGCGAGGTAACCTTCGACGAGACACAGCCACGTAGTCAGCTTGTTTTTGAGTGTGCAGGTGACGACGAACTTGGCGAGGAGATCTTTCAGGAGGAGGAGCATGAACATGGAGATGATGAAGATGGCGGTGTGATGCCCGTGGCTGAACATGTACCTACTACTTCGACGACGATCGAGAATGGACCCTCTCCCACACCTACAACGACAAACCCAGATCAAGGCGAAGCTGCTGTTGAGGGGGGGTAGCATCAAGGTGAGAACCTCCCCGACGAGTGCAAGTGGATCACCCAGCTTCGAGAATCATCGGCGACATGAATGAACGTACTACACGGTCGAGGGTTCGGAACAATTCTCATTTCGCTCATGCTGCTTTTGTTGCCACCTTTGAGCCCAAAGACATTGGACACGCGTTATCTGATCATAATTGGGTTAACTCGATGCATGAGGAGTTGGAGAATTTTGAGAGGAACCAAGTTTGGGTGTTGGTTGACCCTCCCCCAGGGTGTAAGCCGATTGGGACAAAATGGGTGTGGAAAAATAAAGAGGGAGAGAAAGGAGAAGTGGTGAGGAACAAGTCGAGACTTGTTGCTCAGGGGTACAGTCAGAAAGAGGGGATCGACTACGAGGAGACTTTCGCTCCTGTAGCTCGTTTGGAGGCGATCAGGATCCTTCTAGCTTTTTCCGTGGCTAAAGGGTTCAAGTTGTACCAAATGGATGTGAAGAGTGCTTTTCTGAACGGTGTGTTGGAGGAAGAGGTGTTTGTGAGGCAACCACCGGGGTTTGAGAGTGAGAAGTACCCTCACCGGGTGTACAAATTGAGGAAGGCGCTGTATGGGTTGAAGCAGGCGCCTAGAGCTTGGTATGGTAGGTTGAGGGGGTTCCTGTTTGAGATAGGGTTTGAGATGGGGAAGGTCGACCAGACCTTGTTTCTCCTCAGGCAGGGCAGAGATATCCTGATTGTGCAGGTATACGTGGATGATATTGTCTTTGGTGGCTCGTCTAACTCTCTTGTTGCAAGGTTTGCAGAAGACATGAGCAGGGAATTTGAGATGAGCATGATGGGCAAGTTGCAGTTCTTCCTTGGGCTACAAATCAAGCAATCAAAGGAAGGAACATTTGTGCACCAAGCTAAGTACACCAAGGACATTGTGAGGAAGTTCAAGATGGAGGACTCCAAGGCCATGGCGACGCCTATGAGTACGACTACAGCTCTCGATGCGGACGAGGAAGGTGAAAACGTGGACCAGAAGGAGTACCGGAGCATGATCGGGTCACTCCTCTACTTGACAGCGACGAGGCCGGACATTCAATTCTCGGTGTGTCTGTGCGCTCGTTTTCAAGCTTCTCCGAGGACTTCGCATCGGCAAGCAGTCAAGCGCATTTTCAGGTATTTGCGACACACTCCCGACTTCGGCCTTTGGTACTCTGCGTCTTCTTCTTTGGCGCATCATGGATTTTCAGACGCGGACTTTGCCGGGTGTCGGTTGGATAGGAAGTCCACTTCTGGGACTTGCCAGTTCTTGGGTTCTTCTTTGGTGTCTTGGTCTTCCCGCAAACAGTCGAGTGTTGCTCAATCCACTACCGAGGCAGAGTATGTGGCCGCAGCTAGTTGTTGCTCTCAGCTCCTTTGGATCACATACACCATGAGTGACTTTGGTGAGGAGTATACCCATGTCCCACTTCAATGTGATAGCACCAGTGCCATAAGCGTTGCAAGGAACCCAGTGCTCCATTCCAAAACCAAGCACATAGAAGTGAGGTATCATTTTCTGAGAGACAACGTAGAGAAAGGGAAGATAGCTTTGATCCATGTACCCACACATGAACAACTAGCCGATATTTTCACCAAACCCCTAGATCAAGCAACTTTCACTCGTTTGCGGGGGGAGCTTGGTGTTTGTTTGATTTCTTGAGTTGGCGTGTGGGAGCTCCTTTGTAGCATATGTATAGCTTTCCTTTGTGCATTTCTTGCATTTGGCATGGCATATGTAACATGATGTATAGGCATCTTTGTATCTTAGGTTGCATGCATTTTGTATCATATGCATTGTTTAGGAAAGGCTTCTCCTATATACATTGTTCACCATGGAATGATATATATGTCTTTGTGAGCTAATTTGGTAAGCTATGGTTAGTTTGGCTTAGCTCTTGATAATCTTGGTTTGTATCCATGGTTGATGGCTATGTTTTTGAAAATTTCATATGTATGCTCTCTTGTGAGTAAATGCCTTTACATGATCTTGACATGTTTTTGTGGCTTGGCTATGCTTAATTTGTGGTTGGATAGCTTATTTTGATCATATGGGGCCAAAGGCTCATTTGCCATCATGAATGTTTAGCCCCCATGCTTCATCTTGTGGAGGGGCATAAGTTCCTTTTTGTCGCAAAGACATTTCATGTACCAATTATAAATCTGAAAAATGAAATGTAAATTGCTTGAAAAATGTGCTCCCATGTCATATGTGCTAATTTTAATTTGCTTTGGGTGCTAAATCGTTGCATGATGCCTACCAATGAGAAGTCTCATATATAGAAGTAGGCACATGGCTCGATGGCTTTGACATGACATGAGGTGCTTGTGGGTGTTTATGATGGTCTTATGCTTAGAATGGTTGTCCTAGCATGAAGTTTGTGTGGCTTTGCCATTTTGACATGTTTTGCTCATGTTTAGGACTTTGCTCATGAGAGGGTGATTTTTCGCAAAATTGCTAAATTCTATCTTAGCTTCGCCCAATGGTTGTGAAACTTGGTGATCATGAAGTTTATGTCATTACGAAGCTATAGAGTATCTAACTTGCTCGTTTGGACATGTGTAGCATCCTATGTTGAATTTTGTCTATTTGAGAAGCTCTAGGTTGCATTTTTTGCATTTTTGGCTTGATTCATGCATTGTCAACAAGGGGGAGAAGTTTGAGCATGTTTTGACCTACTGAATGCATTTGGAAGGTTTTCAGGTGGTTTCGAGCCATTTTTGGACTCTGTTGTGCACCGGTCTGACCGGTTGAGGTCACCGGTCTGACCGGTCAGAGTGCTGGTCCTGTTCATATGTTGAGCACCGGTCTGACCGGTGGTGTCGACCGGTCTGACCGGTCAGAGCTGAGCTGTTGCAGCTGCTCTGTTTCGTGAAGTGGTTTGCATGCATTTGTCCAGGGGGAGTTGCATTGGTTCAAGGGGAGCTTGCATGTGTGCAGGGGGGAGCTCTTTGTGGTTTTCGAGCTTTGGTTTGATGGTTTGTGCTCTTTGCTTGAGCATGTTTTGTCTCGGATGTGTCGAGCCGTTGCCCTTGCCTAAGGGGTCCGAGACTTGTCTTCTTCAAGTGATCTTGCTCTTTGCCTTTTCTTTGGCTTTCGATCGCTTGTTGGAGTTTCTTTTAGTCGTTTCTTTTCTTTTCCTTTTCTCTTGGTTACCAAAACGTGTGTGTTGTCAAAGCACTCATCAAGGGGGAGATTGAGAGTCAGGTGTGGTTCGAGGACCGGTGGATGGTCGCTTCCTGGTGTGTTGAGTGATTGACAACGTGGTGTGGACTGATTCTTGGCTAAGTATTGCAGGTGCAGGTTGCGGCTTGACTGGTGCAGGTGCAGGAGAAGAACAAGCATGAAAGGTCGTTGCCGGTGAGGCCTCCAGGTGTGGAGAAGACAAGTAGGCTTGGTTCGAGGGACCCGGTGGCCAGCGGGGTCAAGTGCGGGCCGCATGGTGGCAAGAACGGCAAGATGAAGTCATGGACGGTTTCTTGGTTGAGCCTCAAAACCAAGGTCGAGCCGGGACTACGTGGGAGCCGAGTCATAAGTGGTGATTGGCGGAGGCTACACCGAGTTCGCGGGGTTTCCGGTGGTTCACCAGAAAATCACTGGGTTCCTTGGTTGATCCACAAAGCCAAGACCGAAGAACCGAAGACGGAGGTGCAGCAGCTCCAGACCGGTCTGACCGGTGGGTCTGACCGGTGGGTACCGGTCTGACCGGTGAGGAGCACCGGTCTGACCGGTGTGCGACGACGCAGTCCGGAATCTTCGAAGCGGAGGACACGCGTCGGGATCGCAAGGCTTGCGTCGAGGCTAAGCAAGTTTGCGGTCGCTGGGCATCCGTCCGATGGTGCGAAGACAAAGACTTCCAATTTCGCCCTCGAGGGGCATGTATCCCTAGATAGCTAGTAAGGGTATTTTAGTCTTTCGGTTGCCTCCATATAACCTAAGGGGTGAGAGGATGGCAGCCATCTCTTTGAACCCTAGCTCATTTGGTTTTCCTATTTTCCTTCCTATTTTCTTAGGATTTTCGTAGGACTAGCTTGAGAGCTTCATGGTGAGATCTTGTGAGAGGGAAGGATGATCGGGCGGCAAGCTAGACCTTGTATGAACCTCTTTGGTATGTATAGATGATTCGGCGTGGTTCCTCAAGGCTTGGATGTGTCTTTCCCGTTTCTCCTTTTTGGTGATTTTCGGAGCCCTTTCTTAGCGATTTTCTTGGAGCGATTTCGAGGCCTCTCTCTTTGGGATTTGGTGGGGGATGTATGCATGAACCCTTCGTGGTTCTTTTCCCTTTGATTCCCCTTCCAAATCCGTGAGCCAAGGGGCTCGATTTTGGGGTTTTCGTGGCTCTAGGGTTAGAGGCGTTCTTGGTGGGATTTCTTCGATTCCTCTTGATTTGACAAGTTTTGGTGGACCAAATCTTGGCTATCGAGTACCCATGAGGTGTTCCTACTATCCCCAAAGTCTTGTGCAAAACCGTGGAGCGGATCGGGAGATCGGGAGTTGGATTTGGAGGAGTTGACTCGCGGGCGCTGTTCATCCCGAGCTGCCCAGGCACGACCGGTCTGACCGGTGCTCTTGACCGGTCTGACCGGTGCTAGCCCTTGGTGGGTTTTTGTCTCGGGGAATAGCCTTGTCCGTGTGGTTTTGCCCCGTGGTCCCGCTGATCAGTCCTTGGCGTGTTTGGAGTTGTTTTGCTAGGTTTTGTGAGGGGTTCTTCTTCTTCACAGGTTGTGTTTCGTGGTGGTTTTTGTTCCAGGGCCTAGAGGAGTCACTGAGGCTTCCTGGAACGTTTGCTGTGCGGCTGCTATAGCCATCGGCCTGACCGGCTCTGTCCACCGGTCTGACCGGGGTCACCGGTCTGACCGGCACAGGCCATCGGTCTGACCGGTGTAGCACAGGCAGCAAGCCGTGCAAGTTTCCGCTGTGTGGTTTGGTGAATTTTGGCTCGGAAGGTTGAGTGTTGGTTCCTAGGACCAGTAGCACTCCAGTGGCTGCGTGGTCTTGGCCAACTTGGGTAGTTGGGTCGGAGACGTGAGTTGGAAGCCGTGTTCGTCTTGTTGGAGTTCTCATCTCCTTCGAGAAGAATTTTTATCGGCTCCCATTCACTCCCCCCCTCTCTGGTTCGCCTAATCGGTCCTTCACAACGGCATGGTACTGCAGGCCATCAAAGATCGCATCTTCGACGACGCGTCGCCCTACGCCACTAGGTGGCTAGCAGAGCTCCCTCATGTCATCTGGGGTCTCCAGACTCAGGTCAGCTCGGCCACAGGATACTCTCCATTCTTCTTGGTCTAAGAGTCAGAGGCCATCCTCCCCACCAACGTTGCATTCGAGGTTCCTCGCATCTAGCATTACGATGAGGGTGAAGCGGAGCAAACACGCAAGGTCGACCTCGATAGCCTTGAAGAACATCATGTGGCGGCGTTCATGCACCACACCCGCCACGAGCAGCAGCTACGTCGCTACCACGACCGTAACATGCGGGATCGTTCCTTCAACATCAGTGCCCTGGTCCTGCAGCAGATCTAGAACACCAAGGACATGCACAAGCTTTCGACGCCTTGGGAAGGCCCCTTCATAGTAAAGGAGGTCATTGGACTGGCGACCTATCGCCTCCAATGGGCTTATGACCAGGGCATCCCAAACCCCTGGAACATCAAGCACTTACATCGCTTCTACCCTTAGGAGCCTTGTATCAAAATAAAAAGCTATGTACTCTACGCTCTTGTAATTTACAAATCAATAAATATAAGATCCCTTTCGGCAAGTTTCTTGTTGACCTACATCTGTGTCTCTTTTTACTTTCTATTGATCCCTCCCCATCGAGACGCTCGGGGGCTTAGTCTTTAACCAGACCCGACGCGCTCGGGGGCTTGGTCTAAAGCCGGACCTGAGACACCGGGGGCTTGGCTTTGCCAATCTATGGGTCTTACGACCTGAGGGGTCTTACCTTTTCTTTCTTAAAAGTGTTTTCCCTTACCACAGCTCTCATGCTTCTTATGCATATTCTTAAGTCGTGTGGTTGCGAGACCTTGGATCCAAGGCCCCCCTCCGCGCGCCGGCTGCACCTAAGCCTCCACGCTGAGCCGTGCAGTCGGTAAGCCGTTCCTCCACTGATTTTGGTTAGCGGAGGGGACACATTTTGCAATTGCACTGCTCATGAGTTCTCATAATAGGTGTTTTTGCCAAATAAGGGGTTACATTCTTTAATTAAAAGGGACATTTTCATTCATGCAAGTTTATGTACATAGTCAAAAAGGGTCCACGACCTTTTTTACATCGACAGCCCAATACATCCTGAACTACAATTTCAGAGGACGACCTTCTAGATGATCTCCTCTGTGGCGGCCTAGATGTCCTCAGCTTTCACCAGCTCCGACAAGTCGACTTCCTCAGCGACCTTCTGCAGGTCGAACGTCGGCTCGTGGAACTTCACCGTAGCCAAGGCTGCGGCCACGACGAGTTTGCTGGTATCCAGTAGCAGCATCTTCATCTGGCCTTCTGCTTCGTCCAGGCGGGCGACCAGCTCCTTGGGCTCTGCCTCCCCCTCCTGAGGGACATAAATGTCCATCAGGTACTCAGCGGCCTCCTTGAGGTCGCCCAGCTGCTTCTCAAAATCTGCAGTCATCGCTTGATGATCAATGAGGGTCTGCACGGCCTGGGAGAGGTCGCTCTCCAGGTCTCGACGTACACCATGCTCATATGCAGCTTTTCTAGAAAAGTAATACTCACTGTCCTGGGCATCCTTGGTCTTCTCCTTCAGGCTCTTTACTTGGTCCTTTGACTCCTTGAGTTCCTTCTTCAAGGCGTCCTCCTTCTTCTTGGCATCTGGAAAGGTCAAAATCAAAGTTAGTAAAAACTGCAACCTCCAGAAATCAAGGTTGGGAGTCAGGCAAGGCGTACTGTCTACGATGATTTTGAGGTCCTCCTCGGCGTCCTTCACCATCTTTTGGGTGGTTGCCAGCTCCTTCCTAAGGGTGGCCATATCCTTCTCAGCCTGCTTGGCCATGGCGTCCTTCATGCATTGGATCTCCTCCGCGGCCTTCATCTTAGCCTGCAGCACGGCCTCCTGAGCCGCAGTAGCCTCCATGTGGGCCTTGGCCCGGGCCTACGCTCACCCCGTGAGAGAATACAACGAACAAGGTCAGCTTCACACAATACCAGAACGACCAGTGGCAGCCCCCTCGGAAGAAAGGACTCACCACGAGCGTCTGTGCAATCGTCTGCTGCGCCACCTTGAACTCACCAAGGTCGCGGTAGTCAGCGACGATGTCGTCCCCCCATGGGCTCCCGACGTAGAGGCACCTGTCGTCCTCATCCTCGCCGTCAGGCCCGCTCCCTTTCCCAACCTCCACCTCCCATGTCGACGGCGGGTCTGTCACGAGCGGATCCCTCTGAGGCCCTTCGACCTGTTGGGTGCCGCCCGACGCGACCTTCGTCGCCGCCGATGTTGTTGTCCCTCCAGTCCCAGGAGCTTGGCTCGACACATCTCCTGCCGACGTTGCCGGTGACTGCTCCACCGGCACCTTCATCCCTTTGTGCCCAAAGGCCTTTTGGCTTGCGGCATTCTTGTCACTCTCTGAGGTAGCATGGGTCGCTCTGCCAAAAAGGCAAAGTCCGTCAACAACGACACATACAAGACGTCCAAGGCCGAACCTTAATGAAAAAAAGTTCGTCAACTTACTTGCTACTAGGCTTCAGTCCGGGCTTTATCGGTCTAGGTGGAGCTTTCCTTTGCTTCTTCTGTGACCCTGCGTCGCTTGGCCCCCGGCGCCTGGCTTCAGAAGTACCTCCTCCACAACCTTGGGGACCTTTTCCCTCCCCTGCTCGGCTGGTGTGGTGGGCGACATTGCGTCGTCATCTTCAGCAGCGTCCGTCTCGGCCTCGGAGCTGGCTGTCGCCGTCTCCGACGACGCAGTGGCACACTTCCTCTTCCTCTTCTTCTTCTCTGCCGTCTGGGTGGCGGCGATCACTATGGCGGTCTTGGATGCTGACATCTTGCCAACGACCTGCCGCGTGTGCCACGTCATCGGCGCGGCAGTCTCCGTCGCCATCCCCGTGGCAGGATCCTAGTCATCACTACCCTCCACTGTCAAGTCGGAGAGGTAGTTGTCGATGTGCTGCTGTGGAGGCACCCCGATGTCCTCTGCAACTCGGACCTTGAAGCTCCGCTCGTCCTCGTCGGGGAGCAGAGCTAGGCACTAGTACACACCCTCACGACCCTGCATCAGACGACCTTCATCACAAACATCGAAAATCCAACTACATGAACAACAAATTAAGGTCGACTGGACAAAGGCGACTTACGGCTTCGGTGGGGCGCTTCATGCTGAGCGCCTTAGGGCACGTTCGGTTGCGGATACGCCCGGCGAATAGGTCCTTCACCCAGTTCACCATCTCCTCCTTGGAGACCTTGCACTGCGCCACCCGGGTGGGGTCAGCCTAGCCCCAGTACTCATAGGCTGGGCGCACCCGATATTGGATCAGCTGCAGGAGCCGCCGGCTGAAGCTGATTGCCACAGCACCGCCGGTCAGCCCCTCCGCCTTCAACCTCGCCAGGTCGTCCAGCAGCAGCTTGATGGTGTCGTTCTCCCGCGATGTCAGTTGATTGGCCCACTCTGGCACTGGCACCAGCGCGTACCCCGACCTTGTTGGTAGCGCCGGCTTTGGGTTGTCAATGTAGAACCACCCCTGCCTCCAGCCCGAGGTGTTGTCCGGCAACACCATCTCGATGTACAGCGGCTTCATATAGCGGCGGAGCATGAAGCTGACGCTCCCCACGACCTCAGACTTCCCCGTCTTCTTCAGCTCGAGGAAGTACCGCCACAGATGGAAGTGTGGCGATATCCCCAAATACGTCTCGCAGAGGTGGATGAAGGACGAAATCATGGCGATGGCATTAGGGATGAGGTGTACCAGGTCGATCGGGTAGTAGTGGAGGAGCCCGCGGAAGAAGTCACCCGTGGGGACTCCGAACCCACGCTCGATGTGCGCGACAAACACGACGGTCTCGCCGGTCCCCTCGGTGGGGAAGGCCTCACCGGTCGCCGGCCTCCAGCCCACCTCCTCCTTGGGCTTCAGCAGCTCGCGCGCCACGAGACCTTGGAGCTGCTCCTCTGTCAGCGTCAAAGGCTCCCAGATGCTTTCCAGCGGCGGCGCAAGCTCGGGAGCCATTTCTTCTTTTTCAATGCTGGTGGATCTAGCCCTATGTACCGCAAGGGATTTCACGTGCATACGGTGGTACGCGGCGGGGCGGATCTAGGTGCGGCGGCGCCGGCGGACTTGCGCGGAATGCTCTAGTGGCGGAAGTGAAACCCTAAGTCGAGGCAGAAATGGAAGTGAGTGGGGTCCCCGGCCCTTCACTAGGACTTTATAGATGGGCCCCAGTGGCGCTGCGGGCCGCCGCTCCCAAACGTCTCTTCATTTTTGCAGGATCTTCAACGACCCAACGGATCTCTCTCCAACGGCTTTTTCAGCCGAATGGTGACAGGCAGTAACGGCTCGTGTCGTGTAGGAATTTATGCCCGCTGGCTACGTGGTTAACGGCCCTGCGTTCATAGACTCGTCATGCCTTACACTAAGCCCCTTACTATACTACAAATGATATCTGCTTCAAGGTCTCTTGACAAGTGGACAACCTTTGGGTCCATCACATCGCCTCCGCAAGATCGATGATGCCCCTGCTGCCTTCTAGGTCGCCTCGGCCTACGGCGGCGGGTTCACACCAACAACTCTGAGGCCCTGCTGCCTTATAGGTCACCTCAGCCTTCGACGGCGGGTTCACACCAACGGCTTCGAGGCCCTGCTGCCTTCTAGGTCGCCTCAGCCAACAACGGCGGGTTCACACCAATGGCTTCGAGACCCTGCTGCCTTCTAGGTTGCTTCGGCCTACGACGGCGGGTTTACACCAACGGCTCCACGCTTAAAGGCCCTGCTGCCCGTTGCTGACCTCCTGGTCATAACTACAGCTCCTCCTTGAGGTTGCTAAGGCCATGCTGCCTTCTCGGTCGCCTAGACCTACAATTCTCAGGTTGACGCCCTGCGTTGTGTCACTGCACAATGACCATGTTGATTTAGGTCGACACGGGTTATTTGTCGCTTCTGAAGGTCGGCGTGCTAGCATAGCCCTGCTGGGACCTTGGTAGCGATACCATTGCCGCCCGGGCGCCTCTACAACTATTTGGGCAACACCATTTGTCATAAAAATGCATATATGAAGCTTCATAAACTACAAAGACTTTGGCCCTTGTCCAATTACAAGATACAAAGACATTTATGGCCCTAAGGTACCCTATAGAGTGTTTGCGATACAGTCTACACTAATAAGGCGTATCACATGTTTTTTTCTGGCTTCAGG
The DNA here is from genome assembly GCA_036936925.1 of Cenchrus fungigraminus. NCBI lineage: Eukaryota > Viridiplantae > Streptophyta > Magnoliopsida > Poales > Poaceae > Cenchrus > Cenchrus fungigraminus. The sequence goes on from CM072773.1 coordinate 66,745,041, forward strand.
ACCTAGTTGAAGACCTCTACAGCCGTTGTAGAGGCAGCCGCCACACAGCCACCTCTACTCGCGCTCCAACAGGTTTCTTGTGGGGACCAGCATCATGTCGGGCCTCCCCCGATGGAGCATGGTGGCCTCCAGCATCACATTAGGCCTCTGCGTGTGAGGCCTGTCGATGCATGTACTACCCCATGCTGCACCTGGATTCCTCGGTGGGCGCGGGAGAAAAGGCTGATCGAGTTCTTCGGGCTTCGCAAGCATTCTTCTAGCTCCAAGCATGAAAGGCACTAGCTATATGCTCTGGTGGATGGACGCAAGTCCAAGGGATGGAAAAATTACTACACAGCATCACCATGGCTTCACAAGTGGCTTGGGTACTTTGCTCAACGGTGTGGGTACCTATTTATACCCGCAGCACTCGGCCTTCGATCTTATCCGTAGCCCAGCTTGCGTAGCGTCCTTATCCTCAAGCTCACTGTTCACCTGTTGGGGGGTGTTGGCGTGCCTTTCCCCTACCTGACTCATCTTGGTGCTTTTGTCCCTTGCGGCTGGACAGCGGCCTGCGCCTCGCGTGGGAGTAGACCCGTGACCATGCAGTGCGCTCATGACTCAAGTCATGTTAGCTTTCGGTGTTTGGCCTTTTCCTCAAGATTCCATGGTTTTTGGCCTATTGGCTCTGTCCGTCAGAGCATCCCGCTGACAACAGAAGGCTGTAGGTTCTCTTTTTCTTCTCCTTCGAAGCATCAAACCGGTCATACTAATCGCTTTACTGTTTAGGGGCTACTACACTAGTGCGTCTTGCGACGCCCTCTTCCTTCTATGTCGCATTGACTTCACGGAAGCCTGCTTCCATTCCTTCTCTGCTCGACCTATCTATGGTCAGCATTGCGGCCTTTCTGAAGGTCGCGAGAACTACTTTATCACACCTGATCCAGGCCAGGTCGGCGGTTCTTCGAGGTCGCCGTCTCGCCTACACTTCGACCTTCTGGATTCCTATTCCAGGAGTTCGATGTTCGACTTCGTGCGTGCCTTGGAGGGGTTTTTCTTTTTTGGATCCTGTGTACCCTACATGACCTTGACGGTGCCATGTCTTCGCCAAGTTTTGACATGACCTCGTCTCGGCTGCTAAGCCTACACGTCGATCGGAGGCTTGAGAGACATGGGTACCCTTGGGTCCCCACCGACCAGTGTCCCAGAGGTCCCTGCCAAATGGACCTGACCTGCCAGAAGCCCCGCCGACCTGCAAGTGGGCCTGAAGACCTTATCCACAGACCCGGCGACCTCGGCCGACCTTATCTAGATCCCGGAGGTTCCGTGGCACTTGGAGTGCAAGTCAAGCAATAGCACGTGGCGTTGCGCCGCTAGTAGGTCCGAGTATCACGGGATACTCCTTGTAATCCGGGAGGATAGCCTTCTAACTTGTAACTGACTTCGAATGGAAACCCTAGCCCGCTGCCCATATAAGGCGGCCTAGCGCTCCATTCGAGGGGACACCTTCATCTCTCTTGCCTAATTCCACCACCAAACTGGACGTAGGGTTTTACTCTTCGGAGGCCTGAACCAGTCTAAACCCTTGCGCCCCCGTGCTCTTCACCATACTTGCCGTGTTCCGAGTTCATCACGTGAACTACCACCTACGCTCTTAGTTCCTGATCCTCTCCATTAACCTGCAAACCGCTTAGGTAACCCCCTTGCGGATCTGTCCAGGTCTCAACCCCTGACAGTCTTAGGGGCACACTTTTTTCTATCTAGAATGTGTGCACAAGTACATTTGATTTATTTATCTATAGTTAATAATAGATTATATTAAGTTATGCAAATATATTAATTCTATATTTATATTTGTCTTCACATCATCATTATCCTATTGAAAGCAAGCCGTATAGTAATATAAATATTTCGTTGCCCGTCACAACGCACGGGCACATTCCTAATTTCTATATCTCTATACCTCTATATATCTATATATCTCCCTTCGCTCCGTCCTGCTAGCCCACACTGTTGACGGTTAAATAACGCATCAAATTTGAACCGCAAGCGCACAGATCGTGTGTAGCTTTTCCCTTAGAGTATTCCATCCAAGGTTATCAATCCGTGGATCGACATTGAAGCACCTAGGGTTTTCCATCTAGCTAAACAGATCTATCCTAGCATGATGTGAAGATTGCATAAGAAAGGTAACACTTTATAAATATGAGTGACGTATAAGTGTTGATCACATTCACAACCATAGATGAGATAACACAGCCAAGAAGCTAGGGCCTATCGTCTCTAGGTAAGGTTCTACTAAAAAAGGTGATCAAAACATAGATTGCATCTCAACTAAAGGTACACGGAAACATCTCTCCCAAAGCCGGCTTGCAAGCAGCCTACTTTCCCAAGGTCACCGGTGTGAGGCACGTGTTGACGCCTAATGTTTCCCAAAGCTTTACCCCAAACACCCACCAAGCACTCTTATTCGTAGCCCCTCCTCTTGGTGGTCGCCCACCGGCTCTCGTGGTAGTCGCCATCGATCATATTCCACATCATGTTGTCGCTAGAACTTTTCGCTCCCGCATGCTGTCACCACACAAGGGTAATCAACCAACTAGCTAAAACAAGTTACCTCGACATATCTGCAAGATGTAGACTAATCACACGAATAGATCTAATCTTACTATGAACATATGGATGCATCACATATGAGAAAGAAAGCATTGAAGTAGACCAAAGTCGAGACAACTAGAATAAAGAGTAGATTGATATCACCATCGTGTGTGTACATACCCCGACGAATGTTGGGGGTGACTCCCGAACTCCACCATGGCGCAACCTCGTAGGGAGGCCATGGCGGCTAGGGGTGGCCTAAGCCATCTCCTAGGTACCTTCGAAGACTTGCGGCGGCCGTCAGCTTCCTTCGGTGAATCTCCTTCTTCCAGCGGCTCTCTCGTGAATGGATCCCCCCTCTTGGACGTCCGGGGTTGTATTTATGCCCTTGAGGAGCCTTGGAGCGAGCTCCACCTTTCCTTGCACGAAATCTTCCTTGGGATAGAAGTGAACTTCGTTTCCATAAAATCAACATCGTCCAGATTTTCCTAATTCGCAGCCCTTTCTTGCCGGCACCATATGTCCTATGTCCGGACTCCAAATACTGCAAATTCATTGTCTAGATTGTGTGCTACAAAATTATCTCCAACTTTGGTATGCATTGCTTTCCTTAGAAACGAAGATAAGATCTCCAAAATGGTCTCGGAAGATAATCTGTCTGATTTCAGACTTATCTGCGCAGTAGGTATTTCGGGGGCCATATCTCCTAGCTCCTTGAACCAAATTGGGCCTTCCATATGACCAAATCGAAGCTCTCATCGAGGCCCACAACTTTGATATTCAAACTTTTGGCATTAAAGGTCGTTTAAGTCTCCGAATCTGCACCGAAAGATCATGCTGTTCTAGGCTGCGTGAATATATCTCGGGCTGAGTTGATCTCGTGGGTAAACCTCCAAGTCCCCGGAGTTTTACGACTTCATGCTTTGGTCCTCGGGTCATTTGGAGTCATGTTTACTTCGTGTCTTGACTTGTGCTGGGCTTCATTATCTTCTCATAAAGTGCTCGATGAACTTTGCCCGAAAGTCCTTCTTTAAGCGCTTAAATCCTGTGTAAACAACAAACTCCAAAAATCACATGCAAGTGTGAACTTGTTACATCATTAGTATGCCTAGTGGCGGGTAAGTTATAATTCAAAGCTCAAACCAAAGTGTAACAAGTGCTTTTAGTTGACGGAAATCGACCGCCAACAACTCCCCTATGCTTAAACCTTACTCGTCCTCGAGCAAGTCCAAGATCTTTGCTTAACATGGAAATCAGTGTTGCCCTTCAATGTCTTCCCTACACTCAATCATACACAACAAGACATATTGCTCTCTCAACTATTTAGTATTGAGGTTTAAGTTGACCGGCTACTTTCATCATGGAAGGTAGACTAGCAATAAAGAACATGCCACAATAAAACTAATATAATGCTCTCAAACTTAAGCAAACATCAAACCTTTTACCTTGTTGCATCGTGAAGAGTTTTCAAAAAGGTGCATATCAAACATAGTGAGGTCCCCTTGCAAGAGCTCATGGAAACACTCATGTCATCAAGTCACTCAAGCCTATACTAGATTATTTTCAACCTATTCTACTCATATATGTAAGTGGAGGGCTTATGTGAAGCTTGGTGGGTAAAGATAATCCTAGCAAAACATTATATCAGAATATTGTCAAACTAAGAGAGAGAGCTATTGGATTTGCTGAGACTTGTCAAAAAGGCCATGGAATATAATGTTGAGGAGGGAGAGAGAGGTGGAACACACGCATTTAGATAACTGGACATGTGCAAGTGGCAAATGGATGATCCCGAGGCACAAACGAAGTCCTCGTTATCGGATTGCACATGGTTGGAAAAAATGAGTATGGATCCATCCTTAATCTTGATAGCACGCTTTGAACTTTAATGAAGCTCGAAGAACTGAGGAGCACTCTTATTTCTTTTTCCATTTCTTTTTCTTTTTTCTCTATTTTTTTCCTTTTTTTCTTCTTCTTTTTCTTTTTATTTTCTTTTGCCTTTTTTTCTTGCTCCTCAGAACTTCTTGCAACATAGCACTCACTCAGCAAAAAGTTAGAAATAATGCGATGACTCCTCCCCCATGCTTAGATGATGGTCGTCCTCAAGCATGAAAGGGAACAATGATATATTGTTGATGTGAGTATCAAAATATTCGATCTCCAAAAAAAATTAATTTATTCCTCTAGAGGGGCTTCCGCACTTTATGGGCACCTCTAGGTCTTGATCTTCTTGAAGGGGCACTCATTAATCTTCTGAATCTTGGACAAGATATTTTTTCTATACTCAATGAGGTTGTGGTCAAGGAGGTATTAAAAAATGATAATTTGGGTTTAGGTTGGATCCCCAGCGAGGTTTGTGAAATTTCCAGTGTAGAAACTCACAATGCATGGACAAAAAGGCTGGCAATAAGAAGTTATGCAAAATGGAATTACCAGCTTCTAAGTCCCATACCACAGAAATCAATCTTAATCCAACTCGTTAAAATATAAGTTTGCAAACTAGGGTTTCATTATGAAAGATCATACATGTGTAAGGCTTTGGTAGGTAGAACTTTGCAAGAGGTTCACGCATGTAGGTAGCATAAAAATCAAGTTTTAAATAAAATAATACAAGATATAAGGTCATTGTTAAACTTAAGTCAAAGAGCAACATAGAGTATGTGGGTCTAGAATTTAGTCATTTAACCTCCACAAATAAAAGAGCTGGTATTTTGTCAATTTAAGTTCTTTTTAATGGAGAGCAAATAGTCAAGTCACATACAACATTGTGTAGGTAAAATAAAGAGGCAAGTTTCATCACTTTTCCATAAGCAAGAGCATTTAAGAATATCATTGTGGTGAGCTCAAGGTGATGGTGATAATCATTTATTGAAAACCAAAACAAATGTAGGTTGTACTCCTAGTAACCATGTTATTAACGAGAGATATACAAAGGTTTCTAACCTATGGTTGAAGGCACATATATATACATATACAAGCATTTAGAAAAATGATGGACAAAGAGAAGGTTGAGGAAGAGTTACCATCCTTTTGATGCTTGCAATGAGTTGTAGCATGGCTTCCCCCGTGCTTAAGCATTGTGCTTAGCATGGAAGAAGGAGAGTTAGCATCTTCTAGCAATTGTGATCCTTGTTTTCATTGGGTCCTCCCCCGTGCTTAGCGTCGTGCTAGGCATGGAAAGAAAGGATGAAGCTTGATTCTCCATGTCCGGAGTTTGTCCTTATGCATCTTCACTTTTGTCGCCTTTATCCTTCAATTTCTTCTCTTTTCCTTTCTTGAAAGCTCATCATCATGCCTGCAAAACAATTGAAGTGCACAACCTACCCTCGGGATGATGCTCGGGAGTAGAAACATTTGCCAACAAACCAACAACAATCCCTAAGATCCTTAACTTGTGACATAATTAATCTAATGAAAATAAAATAGGACCTAATGGATGTGTGTGAATGCAAGAGGGAGGAAGGTATATAAGCAAAGACAATGTTTACACCTAATTCTAAGCACCATGCTTACAATTAGGTGGCTGAATTTCTCCATAGCCATAGAGATTTATTAACGAAGGGTAAAACACCATGTTTATTCCAAGGTCAATAATTCTTTATAGCACAAGAAACATAAAGCATATTACAAAGCTTATAAACCAACCAATGCAACATAGAAGTTAGCAAGGTTTATTAAGTTAGAAGATGATGGTATGCAAGCAAGTTTAAACACCACGTTTACACATGATTGCTAAGGAAAAATGCCCATGGAGCATTAACACAAATATGAAAGCATTCATCATACTAAGTGTAGCAACCAAGCCAACCAAATGCAAAACATGTGTGGAGTGCAAAAAGAATGATGATGAAAAGATGCTATGCATGCATAAGACAAACATGAATCATGATCGTGATGATGGTCTAAAAAGAAAAGTTAAAACTAGATTAAATAGCGACAAGCTTAGAATCAAAGGGTAGTGCCACACTTCATATTTCTCTCTACAAGGACATAAACAAAAAGACTCTAAATAGTAACAGGCACACAAAAACGGTCTACAAGTTTTCCATGATCAAATAACAAGGTGCTTTCTCAAGCAATTAAATCATACTACATGATGTTGTGATATTTATTAGAGCAATGGTACAATGTTACTTGATGAGTTTAATTTAAGAGAACAATATAGACCGTCATTATATATATATATATATATGTATGTATATATATATATATGTATATGTATGTATGTATATATATATGTATATGTATGTATGTATGTATATATATATATAACGGGTTGCCTCCCGCAAAGCACTTCATTTAAAGTCATAGAGCTTGACTCTCTCACATACCTTCTCATTGTTGTAAAGCCATGGTCTTTCGTGCGAGAATTCGAATTGTCCATGCAGCTTGTATTGATGTCGCCTTTCGTAATCCATCATGGTTAGCTCTTAACATCTTCATGCATTGAATGATGTCACTTGTGCCTTTATTTGCAAATGTTCTCGAGGGTCTTATTTTGTCTTGAGCTTCTGAATTCGATCATGTATGCTTGATGAAACCATAGCCCAAGCTCCTCTTCATTGTTGTCATCCTTATCTCCCTTCACCTTGTTCTCGTCATGTTGCTCTTGCATCTTTCTTCATAGATTTTCCCCTGCGTCCAGAACAGAACCTATACAAAAATATAGTTTTGTTGAAAATTTTATGAAATTACCTTTCCAACGAGTGGTCATTCGTCTTAAACGGAGCTCAAAGGGAGAATTTATGCTCGTTTTACTTTAGTGCTGCGTGCTGTCTAGAGACTTTCAGAACGCACGACCTTTAATGTTTTGGCTATAACCGCTTGTAGGAATCTCCGATTGACTTGGTTTTTGATTCGTTGGAACCGAAATTTCATGGGGCTCCTTAATATCAAAAAAAATATTCTGGTGCTTTCTTCAGAGGCCTTGCAGAATTTACACGCAATCGGTACCTTCTTGTGAATCGATCTGGAGATGTTGATGACCTTGATCTTGTAGTCTTTGAGCATCGTGTTGTGCATCCCTAGGCTCCAAGCTCAGCACCATTGATCCACCAGCGATCATGGCTCTGATGATGTATCTTCTTCATTGTTCTTGCATTACCCAGGGTGTCGGGATCATAGGGGGCTCAAGGCTCTATAATCTTCCTTCTACCTCGTCATCGCCTTCTCTATCGTTTGCTGCTGCCTGTTCTTCATTGAATTGCTCTTCATCCAGTGCAGAATATGTACCAAACTTTCACTCCATTGCAATGCGTATCAAATTCTCTTTCCAACGAGTGCTCATTCACTCCAAACGGACTCCGGATGAAAGAGCTATGCTCGTATAACTCTAGCACTACAATCCGTTCTGAAGAATTTCAGAATGTGTAGCGTGGAAAGATTTTACCTTAACTCTTTGTACCGATGTCCAAAATTGACGATTTTTGATGCATTGGAAAGAAGACTTGATGGAGTTTGATAATATTCAACTTTCCTCGATGGTACCTCTCTGATTATGGATGAAAAACTTGATAATAACAGCAACCTTCCAGAGATGTTGATGATCGGATGTCACGACTTCTTTGGGGCTTGATTCATCACCTATAGCTTGGACAAAGAAATCTCCAAGAGACATTAGCCAAAATCAATTGACACGGTGACATACCTTTTTCATCTTTACTTGTTTTAAGTGTGGGCTCGATAGCGGATGTTGGGCCACTAACAACAGTTAGCACCTACCACTAAAGAGCGGGTCTTCACGTAGCCATCAACTTGCTTGAGCGAGATTGGACTTGTCGAAGAACGGATGTTGAGAACTCCTTGATCGCTTTGTGTCTATAATATTACCTGCATTCATGGACACAAGCAAGAAACATAGAATATATGCAATAATAAAATTAGGGTTAGCCCAAAAAGATAGATAGATCCCTCTAGGGTTCGTGCTGCCGATCCCCGGCAACGGCGCCAAAAAAGCTTGTTGATGGCTAAATAACACGTCATGTTTGAACTGCAAGCACACAGATCGTGTGTAGCTTTTCCCTTAGAGTATTCCATCCAAGGTTATCAATCCATGGATCGACATTGAAGCACCTAGGGTTTTCCATCTAGCTAAACGGATCTATCCTAGCATGATGTGAAGATTGCATAAGAAAGGTAACACTTTATAAATATGAGTGAAGTATAAGTGTTGATCACATTCACAGCCATAGATGAGATAACACAACCAAGAAGCCAGGGCCTATCGTCTCTAGGTACAGTTCTAGTCAAAAAGCTGATCAAAACATAGATTGCATCTCAACTAAAGGTACACGGAAACATATCTCTGAAAGGCGGCTCGCAAGCGGCCTACTTTCCCAAGGTCACCGGTGCGAGGTGCGTGTTGACGCCTAAGGTTTCCCAAAGCTTTACCCCAAACGCCCACCAAGCGCTCTTACTCGTAGCTCCTCCTCTTGGTGATCGCGCACCGGCTCCCGTGGTACTTGCCATCGATCATATTCCACATCATGTCGTCGCTAGAACTTTTCCCTCCCGCATGCTGTCACCACACGAGGGTAATCAACGAACTAGCTAAAACACGCTACCTCGAAATATCTGCAAGATGTAGACTAATCACACGAATAGATCTAATCTTACTATGAACATATGGATGCATCACATATGAGAAAGAAAGCATTGAAGTAGACCAAAGTCGAGACAACTAGAATAAAGAGTAGATTGATATCACCATCGTGTGTGTACATACCCCGATGAATGTTGGGGGTGACTCCCGAACTCCACCATGGTGCAACCTCGTAGGGAGGCCATGGCGGCTAGGGATGGCCTAAGCCATCTCCTAGGTACCTTCGAAGACTTGTGGCGGCCGTCAGCTTCCTTCGGTGTATCTCCTTCTTTCGGCGGCTCTCTCGTGAATGGATCCCCCCTCTTGGACGTCCGGGAGTTGTATTTATGCCCTTGGGGAGCCTTGTAGCGAGCTCCACCTCTCCTTGCACGAAGTCTTCCTTGGGATAGAAGCGAACCTGGTTTCCATAAAATCAGCCTCGTCCAGATTTTCCTGATTCGCAGCCCTTTCTTGCCAGCACCATATCTCCTACGGCCGGACTCCAAATAGTGCAAATTCGTTATCTAGATTATGTGCCACGAAATTATCTCCGACTTTGGTATTCATTGCTTTCCTTGGAAACGAAGATAAGATCTCCAAAACGGCCTCGGAAGATAATCTTTCTGATTTCGGACTTATCTGCGCAGCAGGTATTTCGGGAGCCATATCTCCTAGATCCTTGACTCGAATTGGGTCTTCCATATGTCCAAATTGAAGCTCTCATCGAGGTCCACAACTTTGATATTCAAACTTTTGGCATTAGAGGTCGTTTAAGTCTCTGAAACTGCACTGAAAGATCATGTTGTTCTGGGCTGCGTGAATATCTCTTGGGCTGAGTTGATCATGTGGGTAAACCTCCAAGTACCCGGAGTTTTACGACTTCATGCTTTGGTCCTCGGGTCATTTGGAGTCATGTGAGGACCAGGTGTGTCCGAGGACCAGTGGAGGGTCGCTCCTTAGTGATGAGTGATTGACAACGTTGTGTGGACTGATGCTTGGCTAAGTCTGCAGGTACAGGTTGCGGCTTGACTCGTATTGGTGCAGGTGAAGAACAAGCACGAAAAGCCTTAGCCGTGGCGACCTCCGGGTGATGGAGAGGCAAGTAGGCTTGGATCGATGGACCTGGTGGCCGATTGGGTCAAGTGCGAGCCGTGTAGTGCAAGACTGGCGGGCTGAAGTCGCGAACATGGGTCGGTGCAAGCTAGCGGATGGAGCCCGAAGCTTGCACGCGGGGTTTGTTGGTTTACCCACAAAACCATCGGTGGACGATTTCTTGGTTTGGGCCGCAAAACCAAGTCCGGAGGCTCGAGGTGACGGAGACGGTGATCCGGGAGCTTCGGGAAGCTTCGAGGCGGGGGGCACGTGGTGTGATCGCGGGGCTTGCATCGATGCTAAGCAAGGCCGCAGTGGAAGCGTGTCTGCTCGATGAAGACTTGACCAAAATGCCCCTGAGGGGTTGTATCTTCATTTCAAGTTGTAGAGGTAGCGTGGTCATTTACCTCCCTCCGATGGACTTCGTATATATAGTAGAGAGGTGGATGGCATCTCTCTCTCTTGGACTCTAGGTTTTCCTCCCCGGTAGATTGCTCTGGACTGCTTCTTTTCTCTCTGTATTCCTTAGGCTAGATTCTTGTATAGACTCTGACCTCTGGATGTATGGAAGCATTCGGCGTTGCGGTGATCTCCTAGTCCTTTGTGATTTTCATGTCATTTTCGGGGCTATTTTTTGGGAGTTTCGTTCTTCGCTTGATTCGGGGATTTGAGGGTGTTTTCCTTCGGATTTCTTTGAGGGGATCATGGGCGGATGCCTTGCGCATCTTTGTGTGTGATCTTGACCCCTCAAACGCCGGGGAAAGCCTTCGATTCGTGAGTTTTTGGCCGGAGTTCATGTTCTTGGTGGTGGTTCGTGTGATTCGCGATTCCCGGTGATTTAGTGGCTTAGAGGTTGAGATTTTTGGGGCATAGCTTCCTCTTGTGTTGCTTATCATCTCCCCCAAATCTTGTCTCAAGAGCTTTTGCCGTTTGGGAGATCCGGTGATGGATTTGGAGAGTTGACTTCGCGGGGTTGAGCTTTTTCTGCTCTGTCCGCGGGTCGCGTGCGGACTGTCCGCGCGACTGCAGTTCGTCGCGTGTTCATCCGTGTTCGTGCGCGTTCGCGTTTCGATCCGTTTCGCCGCTAGGGTTTCGTTGCAAGTGGTTTGCGGACTGTCCGCGGGTGCTGGCCGGACTGTCCGCGTTGCGTTGATTTTTGTCTGGGGTGGCTCGAGTTTTGTCTTGGGTGTCCAGCGAGTTTCGCCGGACTGTCCGCCTGGTGTGGCCGGACTGTCCGCGCGGTGCCGGATTGTCCGCGGTGCTTGCCCAGACTGTCCGATTTTTCCCAGTGCTGCACTGGTTGTTCAGGGTCCTATGTCGGACTGTCCGCTGAGGGTTCGCGGACTGTCCGCCATACTCGTCCGGACTGTCCGGCCTAGACTTCGCAGATTTGGCTAAGTCTTTTGGTTCTTGCTTTTGTGCTTCCGCTCTTTACTTCTAGGCTGGTCTCTTGATCTTGAGGGCTTGTTTGTGACTTGTCTAGAGCTTCTTTGGTGTGTGCGAGTACTCGGAGTGGCAATCGGGGTATAAGCTGAGTTCGACCTTCAGGAAGAATTTTTATCGGCTCCCATTCACCCCCCCTCTCTGGTCGCCTATTCGGTCCTTCATTATGTTTACTTCATGTCTTGACTTGTGCTGGGCTTCATTATCTTCTCATAAAGTGTTCGATGAACTTTGCCCGAAAGTCCTCCTTTAAGCGCTTAAATCCTGCGTAAACAGCATACTCCAAAAACCACATGCAAGTGTGAACTTGTTACATCATTGGTATGCCTAGTGGCGGGTAAGTTATAATTCAAAGCTCAAACCAAAGTGTAACAAGTGCTTTTAGTTGACGGAAATCGACCGCCAACACACACCCATGCGATTCCGTTCCGCACGCCCCTGGCCCACACCCCCGCGTCCCTCTGCCCTGATCCGATCCTCCCCTCACTTCCCTTTCCTCCTGACACTGTTGCACGCCCCTATGATTGCCGTCCCCCTCTCCTCTCGCGTCTGCCTTCGCCGCCGCACGCATTCGCGTCCTCCTCCATCCGCCTCCCCCTCCGCACGCCGTCGCTGCTCCCCCGTGCCGTGACCTGTGCCCTGCACTCTCTCGACGCGCCGCTCTCCGTCACGATCTCCGCCAACGGCTCATCTTCGTCGGGTCCCTGCCTGGAGGCAATCGCTTTGGTGGTCTCGTGCGGGTGGATCTGCGAGGTACGGTCGTGGTGGTCAACTACATCTCGGGCCGCAGCCCGATCCTTAAATCGGTGGGACGACGGGGACCTTGGCTCCACCGCCGTCCTCCATCACAGAACCTGCACCGCTACCATCACCCGTCCTCCATCGCGGAACCTACGCCGACGCCATCCCCCATCCTCTCCATCCCCCGATCCAAGCCATCGACACCCCCAGCCACGCCGCTGCTATCCGCTGTCTTCTCCGTGCCCCAATCATAAAACCCTAGATAGCCCAAACCCTCGGCTCTGTCGTCTCCATGGGCTTCTTCCTCTCCTGCTTCTGCGGAGGCTGTGACCCATCAAACGATCTCCGCGTCATCAAGTCCAACTGTGAGTCTGTGACCTCTCATTTTTCATTTTGGTTCCTCGTGCTCTGTGAGTTTGTTTTATCTAGCATATAGGATGGCTCTTCTCAAATAAATATGAATTCAATTTTTAGGCACAATGTAGTTTTTTATAATAAGTGTATCTGTGCTTGACATTTGGAAAGATATTTTGCAGGTTTATGCACTGCCTGGTATTGTGAAGGATGTGACGAGGATATGGTAATATTTCTTCTTTATTAGTTTACAAAGAATCTGATGAAACAATACATATTGTAGAACAAAAGCATCAGTTCTGGGATTGTTTCTACGTGGATATATAATTTTTCATGTCTTTAAGCACTATTTAATTTTACTTTTGCAAGTGTATGTTAGATGAATCATTTCTGATTTGGTTTCGTACATAAAATTGTTTTGGTCATAATAAAAATTGTTGTGCTGCTTTGCTCTTCTCACCAGGAATGAGGTTGTGGAGGGCTTCACTCGGGTGCTGCTTTTGAGCAAATGGCTCGACACTAGTTTGACTCTTTTAGTACTAACCCCAGTATTGAGTTGCTTGCTCATTCTCTTTCTCATTTTTGATTGCAGGTGGGAGGCTTGGAGGACTTTTGGTTGATCGACTCCAGTTGCTCACGACACATGACCAGAGATCGTGGGTGGTTCTCCAGCCTCACCCCGGTGAGTACGAGGGAGTACATCACTTTCGGGGACAATGGGAGACGACGAGTGCTTGCTGAAGGTATGGTGAAGGTGAGTAGCAAGGTGACCTTAAGAAGTGTGGCTCTGGTCAAGTCACTTGATTTTAACCTGTTGTCAGTATCTCAGTTACTGGATGAAGGTTTTGAGGTTCGTTTTAAGTCGGACGCTTCTCGTGTGCTTGATTCTCGAGGCGATCTTGTTTGTACGATCGTCCCCGAGGGTCAAATTTTCTGTGCCGATTTTTCCTAGTCTGTTGGTCCTCCTCGATGCTTTGTTGCTGGCGTTTCGGCTGAGCTTTGGAAATGGCATAGGAGGTTGGGACACTTGAGCTTTGACTTGCTTTCCCGCTTGAGTGGTCTTGATCTTGTCCGAGGATTGCCTAAGTTGAAATTCGAGAAGGATTTGGTTTGTGCTTCTTGTCGGCATGGAAGAACCGGACCCTTTGTGAGATGGCCAGGACGATGCTCGATGAGCATAGGACTCATAGGTGTATCTGGGCCGAGGCGGTCAATACCGCTTGCTATGTCTCAAATCGCATCTTCCTTCGTACCTTTAAGAAGAAGACCTCTTATGAGCTGATGCATGGGCGACAACCCAAGGTGAGTCACTTTAGAGATTTTGGTTGCAAGTGTTTCATTCTGAAGAAGGGCAAGTTGGATAAGTTCGAGTCTAGATGTTCGGATGGTAGTTTCCTTGGGTATGCGATTCACTCTAGAGCATATCGTGTGCTCAACCTTGACACTAACCGAATCATGGAGACTTGCGAGGTAACCTTCGATGAGACACAGCCATGTAGCTCTTCTGCTTTTGAGTGTACAGGTGACGAGGAGATTGGAGCGATGATCTTTGAGGATGAGAAAGATGGAGATGGAGATGAAGATGATGATGATGGTGGTGCTCTCGTGGCTTATCGTGACTTCCACTACTACGACGAGGATCGAGGATGGACCATCCCCTACACCCACTACGACTGAGGTTGTTAGAGTGGAGGCTGCTACTGAGGGGGAGATTGTGTCCAGGCGAGAGGCTCCCCGGCGTGTACAAGTGGATCACCCACCGACGACGATCATAGGTGACCTTCATGAACGCACTACACGGTCGAGGTCAAGGAACACTTCTCATTTCGCTCACTCTGCTTTTGTTGCGTCGTTTGAGCCCAAAGATATTCGACACGCTATGTCTGACAAGAATTTGGTGGATTCCATGCATGAGGAGTTGGAGAACTTTGAGAGGAACCAAGTCTGGGTGTTAGTCGATCCACCACCAAATTGCCGTCCCATAGATACCAAGTGGGTGTGGAAGAACAAAGAGGGATGGTTGTGAGAAACAAGTCAAGGTTGGTGGCGCAGGGGTTCAACCAGAAGCAGGGGATAGACTATGAGGAGACATTTGCTCCTGTGGCACGTTTGGAGGCAATTAGGATCCTTCTAGCCTTTGCCGTGGCTAAAGGGTTCAAGTTGTACCAAATGGATGTCAAGAGTGCTTTCTTGAATGGGGTGATAGGGGAAGAAGTGTATGTGAGGCAACCCCCGGGGTTTGAGAGTGAAAAATACCCACACCGTGTATACAAACTCCAGAGAGCGCTCTATGGCTTGAAACAGGCACCTAGAGCTTGGTATGGCAGGTTGAGAGGGTTTTTGCTAAGTAAGGGGTTTGTGATGGGCACATTTGATAAGACCATGTTTCTCCTTAAGCATGGGAATGACCTTTTGATTGTTCAGATATACGTGGATGACATAATCTTTGGTGGCTCTTCTCATGATCTTGTTGCCAGATTTGCAGATGACATGAGCAGGGAATTTGAGATGTCCATGATGGGCAAGCTGCAGTTTTTCTTAGGACTCCAGATCAAGCAGTGCAAGGACGGGACGTTTGTACATCAGGCGAAGTACACCAGGGACATGGTGAAGAAGTTCGGCATGAATGACTCCAAGCCGCTGACTACACCGATGAGTACCACTACGGCTTCGGACACGGACGAGGATGGTGAACCCGTGGACCAGAAGGAGTACCGGAGCATGATTGGCTCCCTCCTCTACTTGACGGCGTCAAGGCCGGACATATAGTTCAGTGTGTGTCTGTGCGCTCGTTTTCAGGCTTCACCGAGGACTTCACATCGGCAGGCCGTCAATCAGATTTTTAGGTACTTGAACTACACTCCTGAGTTTGGTCTTTGGTATTCTGCCTCCTCGACACTCAGACTTCACGGGTACTCCGATGCTGATTTTTCTGGGTGTCATTTGGACCGCAAGTCTACCTCTGGGTGTTGTCAGTTCCTTAGTTCTTCTTTGGTCTCTTGGTCATCTCGCAAGCAATCCAGTGTAGCCCAGTCCACTACAGAGGCCGAGTATGTAGCTGCTGCTAGTTGTTGTTCTCAGCTGCTTTGGATGACCTACACTATGAGTGATTTTGGTGAGGAGTGCTCCTAGGTTCCTCTTTTCTAAGAAAGCACCAGTGCCATAAGTGTAGCCAAAAATCCTGTCCTCCACTCCAAAATGAAACACTTAGAAGTAAGGTACCACTTTCTGAGGGACAATGTTGAGAAGGGAAACATATCTTTGTCCTATGTCCCTACCCAAGATCAGCTAGCCGACATTTTCACTAAACCTCTTGATCAAGTCACTTTCACTTGCTTGCGGGGTGAACTTGGGGTGTGCTTTCCTTTCTAGCTGGGTCTTGGAGCTTCTCATGTATATATGTGTCATATGTATCATTTTGTTGCCTCCCATTCATGCATTTTACTTTCTGTACAAAACCTGGTAGGATAGCCATCTTTGGATCACCTGTGCTAGGAAAAGCTTCTCTTATATACATTGATCACTGATGTGCTATATGTGCATGTTTGGTAAATGGTGATGTGAATGCTATGCTCTTGATGGTTTTGCCATATACTTATGGTGAGATAGCTTTCTTTTTATGAAAATGCTAAAATTGTGTCTCTCATGAGTAGATGCTTGTCTATGATCAATTTGTGCTTAAATGCGTATATCATGTTTAGTTTATACTTGAGAATCATATTCTCTTCGCATGGGGTCAAAGACCTGAAGGACCGATTAGGCGAACCAGAGAGTGGGGGAGTGAATGGGAGCCGATAAAAATTCTTCTCGAAGGAGATGAGAACTCCAACAAGACGAACACGGCTTCCAAATCACGTCTCCGACTCAACTACCCAAGTTGGCCAAGACCACGCAGCCACTGGAGTGCTACTGGTCCTAGGAACCAACAACCACCTTCACGTACTCGAGGACGCAGCGGAACACCAACTCGAGCACCACTGACTTACACCGGTCAGGCCGGTGAGCAGCACCGGTCAGACCGGTCCCTACTGGTAAAACCTGGGAACTTCCACAGAAGGCCTCTACACCGGTCAGGCCGGTGTAGCTCGCCGGTCCGACCGGTCCAAGCCAGGAAACCCCAAATCCACCAAACAGGCCTACAGAGCTCCAAACTGACCCAAGCTCGAAACAGCAGCAACACGGGACTACAACGAACTCACCAGAACGTTCACCCGAGACAAAACCCACAGAGCCTCTGCACCGGTCAGACCGGTGAGCAGCACCGGTCAGACCGGTCAGGCTGGGCCGCTCGGGGATGAACATCACCCGCGGGTCAACTCCCCCAAATCCAACTCCCGATCTCCCGAATCGCTCCACGGATTTGTGCAAGACTTTGGGGATAGTAGGAACACCTCATGGGCACTCCATAGCCAAGATTTGGTCCACCAAAACTTGCTAAATCAAGAGGAATCGAAGAAATCCCACCAAGAACGCCTCTAACCCTAGAGCGACGAAAGCCCCAAAATCGAGCCCCTTTGCTCACGGATTTGGGAGGGGAATCAAAGGGAAAAGAACCACGAAGGGTTCATGCATACATCCCCCACCAAATCCCAAAGAGAAAGGCCTCGAAATCGCTCCAAGAAAAACGCCAAGAAAGGGCTCCGAAAATCACCAAAAAGGAGAAACGGGAAAGACACATCCAAGCCTTGAGGAACCATGCCGAATCATCTATACATACCAAAGAGGTTCATACAAGGTCTAGCTTGCCGCCCGATCATCCTTCCCTCTCACAAGATCACCACGAAGCTCTCAAGCTAGTTCTAAGAAAATCCTAAGGAAAATAGGAAGAGAAAATAGGAAAGCAAATGAGCTAGGGTTCCAAGAGATGGCTGCCATCCTCTCACCACTTGGTTTATATGGAGGCAACCGAAAGACGAAAATACCCTTACTAGCTAACTAGGGATACATGCCCCTCAAGGGCGAATTCGGAAATCTTTGTCTTCGCTCCATCGGACGGATGCCCAGCGACCGCAAACTTGCTTAGCCTCGACGCAAGCCTTGCGATCCCGACGCGTGTCCTCCGCTTCGAAGATTCCGGACTGCGTCGTCGCACACCGGTCAGAGCACCGGTCAGACCCACCGGTCAGACCGGTCTGGAGCTGCTGCACCTCCGTCTTCGGTTCTTCGGTCTTGGCTTTGTGGATCAACCAAGGAACCCAGTGGTTTTCTGGTGAACCACTGGAAACCCTGCGAACTCGGTGTAGCCTCCGCCAATCACCATTCATGACTCGGCTCCCACGTAGTCCCGGCTCGACCTTGGTTTTGAGGCTCAACCAAGAAACCGTACATGACTTCATCTTACCGTTCTTGCCACCATGCGGTCCGCACTTGACCCCGCTGGCCACCGGGTCCCTCGAACCAAGCCTACTTGTCTTCTCCACACCTGGAGGCCTCACCGGCAACGACCTTTCGCGCTTGTTCTTCACCTGCACCTGCACCAGTCAAGCCGCAACCTGCACCTGCAATACTTAGCCAAGAATCAGTCCACACCACGTTGTCAATCACTCATCACACCAGGAAGCGACCATCCACCGGTCCTCAAACCACACCTGGCTCTCAATCTCCCCCTTGATGAGTGTATTGACAACACACACATTTTGGTAACCAAGAGAAAAGGAAAAGAAAAGAAACGACTAAAAGAAACTCCAACAAGCGATCGAAAGCCAAAGAAAGGCAAAGAGCAAGATCACTTGAAGAAGACAAGTCTCGGACCCCTTAGGTAAGGGCAACGGCTCGACACATCCGAGACAAAACATGCTCAAGCAAAGTGCACAAACCAACAAACCAAAGCTCGAAAACCACAAAGAGCTCCCCCTGCACACATGCAAGCTCCCCCTGAACCAATGCAACTCCCCCTGGACGAATGCATGCAAACCACCTTGCAAAACAGAGCAGTTGCTTCAGCTTTGCTCTGACCGGTCAGACCGGTCAACCACACCGGTCAGACCGGTGTGCTAGATCGCCTAGCACCTGGACCTCACACCGGTCAGACCGGTGTACCTCACCGGTCAGGCCGATGACCACCTGGGAAAAACTGGGAACTGCACGAGCTCAAAACTAGCACAAAACCACTTGGAAACCTTCTAAATGCATGCAGCAAGCCAAAACATGCTCAAACTTCTCCCCCTTGTTGACAATGCATGAATCAAGCCAAAAATGGAAAAAATGCAACCTAGAGCTTCTCAAATAGACAAAATTCAACAAAGGATGCTACACATGTCCAAATGAGCAAGTTAGATACTCTATAGCTTCGTAATGACATCAACTACAAGATCACCAAGTTTCACAATCATTGGGCGAAGCTAAGATAGAATTGAGCATTTTTGCGAAAAATCACCCTCTCATGAGCAAAGTCCTAAACATGAGCAAAACATGTCAAAATGGCAAAGCCATACAAACTTCATGCTAGGACAACCATTCTAAGCATAAGACTATCATAAACACCCACAAGCACCTCATGTCATGTCAAAGCCACCGAGCCATGTGCCTACTTCTAGATATGAGACTTCTCATTGGTAGGCATCATGCAACGGTTTAGCACCCAAAGCAAATTAAAATTAGCACATATGACATGGGAGCACATTTTCCAAGCAATTTACATTTCATTTTCAGATTTATAATTGGTACATGAAATGTCTTTGCGACAAAAAGGAACTTATGCCCCTCCACAAGATCAAGCATGGGGGCTAAACATTCATGATGGCAAATGAGCCTTTGGCCCCATATGATCAAAATAAGCTATCCAACCACAAATTAAGCATAGCCAAGCCACAAAAACATGTCAAGATCATGTAAAGACATTTACTCACAATAGGGCATACATATGAAATTTTTCAAAAACATAGCCATCAACCATGGATATAAACCAAGATTATGTAAAGGCATTTACTCACAAGAGAGCATACGTATGAAATTTTTCAAAAACATAGCCATCAACCATGGATATAAACCAAGATTATCAAGAGCTAAGCCAAACTAACCATAGCTTACCAAATTAGCTCACAAAGACATATATATCATTCCATGGTGAACAATGTATATAGGAGAAGCCTTTCCTAAACAATGCATATGATACAAAATGCATGCAACCTAAGATACAAAGATGCCTATACATCATGTTACATATGCCATGCCAAATGCAAGAAATGCACAAAGAAAAACTATACATATGCTACAAAGGAGCTCCCACACACCAACTCAAGAAATCAAACACACACCAAGCTCCCCCCGCAAACGAGTGAAAGTTGCTTGATCTAGGGGTTTGGTGAAAATATCAGCTAGCTGGTCATGTGTGGGTACATGGATCAAAGCGATTTTCCCTTTCTCTACGTTGTCTCTCAAGAAATGATACCTCACTTGAAATGATACCTCACTTCTATGTGCTTGGTTTTGGAATGGAGCACTGGGTTCTTTGCAACGCTTATGGCACTGGTGCTATCACATTGAAGTGGGACATGGGTATACTCCTCACCAAAGTCACTCATGGTGTATGTGATCCAAAGGAGCTGAGAGCAACAACTAGCTGCGGCCACATACTCTGCCTCGGTAGTGGATTGAGCAACACTCGACTGTTTGCGGGAAGACCAAGACACCAAAGAAGAACCCAAGAACTGGCAAGTCCCAGAAGTGGACTTTCTATCCAACCGACACCCGGCAAAATCCGCGTCTGAAAATCCATGAAGCGCCAAACAAGAAGACGCAGAGTACCAAAGGCCGAAGTCGGGAGTGTGTCGCAAATACCTGAAAATGCGCTTGACTGCTTGCCGATGCGAAGTCCTCGGAGACGCTTGAAAACGAGCGCACAGACATACCGAGAATTCGATGTCCGGCCTCGTCGCCGTCAAGTAGAGGAGTGACCCGATCATGCTCCGGTACTCCTTCTGGTCCACGTGTTCACCTTCCTCGTCCGCATCAAGAGCTGTAGTCGTACTCATAGGCGTCGCCATGGCCTTGGAGTCCTCCATCTTGAACTTCCTCACAATGTCCTTGGTGTACTTAGCTTGGTGCACAAATGTTCCTTCCTTTGATTGCTTGATTTGTAGTCCGAGGAAGAACTGCAACTCGCCCATCATGCTCATCTCAAATTCCCTGCTCATGTCTTCTGCAAACCTTGCAACAAGAGAGTTAGACGAGCCAGCAAAGACAATATCATCCACGTATACCTGCACAATCAGGATATCTTTGCCCTGCCTGAGGAGAAACAATGTCTGATCGACCTTTCCCATCTCAAACCCTCTCTCGAACAGGAACCCCCTCAGCCTACCATACCAAGCTCTAGGCGCCTGCTTCAACCCATACAGCGCCTTCCTCAACTTGTACACCCGGTGGGGGTACTTCTCACTCTCAAACCCTAGTGGTTGCCTCACAAACACCTCTTCCTCCAACACACCGTTCAGGAAAGCACTCTTCACATCCATCTGGTACAACTTGAACCCTTTAGCCACGGAAAAGGCTAGAAGGATCCTGATCGCCTCCAAACGAGCTACTGGAGCGAAAGTCTCCTCGTAGTCGATCCCCTCTTTCTGACTGTACCCCTGAGCAACAAGTCTCGACTTGTTCCTCACCACTTTTCCTTTCTCTCCCTCTTTATTTTTCCACACCCACTTTGTCCCAATCGGCTTACACCCTGGGGGAGGGTCAACCAACACCCAAACTTGGTTCCTCTCAAAATTCTCCAACTCCTCATGCATCGAGTTAACCCAATTATGATCAGATAACGCGTGTCCAATGTCTTTGGGCTCAAAGGTGGCAACAAAAGCAACATGAGTGAAATGAGAATTGTTCCGAACCCTCGACCGTGTAGTACGTTCATTCATATCGCCGATGATTCTCGTAGCTGGGTGATCCAGTTGCACTCGCCGGGGAGGTTCTCGCCTTGATGCTACCTCCCCCTCAATAGCAGCTTCACCTTGATCTGGGTTTGTCGTTGTAGATGTGGGAGAGGGTCCGTTCTCGATCGTCGTCGAAGTAGTAGGTACATGTTCAGCCGCGGGCACCACACCGCCATCTTCATCATCTCCATGTTCATGCTCCTCCTCCTGAAAGATCTCCTCGCCAAGTTCGTCGTCACCTGCACACTCAAAAACAAGCTGACTACGTGGCTGTGTCTCGTCGAAGGTTACCTCGCAAGTGTCCACGATTTGGTTAGTTTCAAGATTGAGCACATGAAATGCTCTAGAATGAGATGCATAACCAAAGAAAATACCATCGACAGACCTAGCCTCGAACTTGTCCAACTTCTTCCCTTTCTTCAGAATGAAGCATTTACAACCAAAGACATGGAAGTGACTCACCTTGGGTGTGCGACCGTGCATCAACTCGTAACAGGTTTTCTTCTTATGAACCCTGAGGTAGATCCTGTTCGACACATAGCACGCGGTATTGACCGCCTCAGCCCAGAACCTTCTCGGAGTCCTATGCTCGTCGAGCATCGTCCGAGCCATCTCGCACAAGGTCCTATTTTTCCTTTCCACCACGCCATTTTAGGGAGGCGTATACGGACTCAAAAACTAGTGTTCAAAACCCAAGTCATGGCAAAAGGTTTCGAAGCGAGTTTTTGAATTTCGAGCCATTGTCCCTATGGATCGCTCGTATGGCATCTCCGTGCCTCTTGTTTCTTAACCTCAAGACAAGATCTCGAACAAAGCCAAACGTCTCCCCTTTCTCCTCAAGAAAGAACACCCACGCATACCGAGAGTAGTCGTCCACCACAACAAGGACATACCATTTCCCACCCGCAGATCGCACACGAGCTGGGCCAACAAGGTCCATATGGAGCAGCTCGCATGGACGCTCAGTCATCACATCGGTGAGAGGCGGGTGAGAAGAGGCTACCATCTTGGCATGCCTACACGGCGCACAAACCAACTCTTTCTCAAACCTCAACCGTGGCAATCCTCGGACCAAATTGAGTTTACTCAAGTGAGACAAAAGGTCAAAGCTCAAGTGACCCAACTTCCTATGCCACTTCCACAACTCACTCGAAGAACCAGCCAAAAAGCAACGCTCCACACCAGAAGACTGAGAGAAATCAGCTCAGAACACTTGACCCTCGGGAACGACCATGCAAACAAGGTCCCCTCGAGAATCTAAAATCTGAGAACCACCAGGCCGAAACAACACCTCAAAGCCCTCATCCAACAACTGGGACACAGAAAGCAAGTTGAACCCCAGCGATTGAACAAGAGCAACACGCATGAGAGTGACCTTGTCACTTACCTTGATCTCACCTTCTGTTAGTACACGCCCTCGCCCATTGTCCCCAAAGGTGATGTATGTCCTGGACACCACCGGGACGAGACTTGAGAACCACCCCTTGTCTCCGGTCATATGCCTCGAGCAACCGGAGTGAATCAACCAAACGTTCCTCAAGTCTCCCACCTGAAATTCAAAAGCGAGCACGTGAGTGAACAAACGACTCAGCACTGGGGTTAGTACCAAAAGAGTAAAACCAGTGCCGAGCCATTTGCTCCAAAGTGGGGTTAGCACAAACCAAATCATCACGCCTATCAAAGCTACCACCACGAACACCACCACGGTAACCACTACGAGGGAACCAACCCTCTCTAGCTGGAGGAGGACGAAAGCCACGAAAGGAAAACCGTGGATCGTTCCTCCTCTCCATCTCAAAGCTACAACTCCTCCCACCCCCGTATTGAGCACGAGGTGGAGAACGCCTAGCAAACTGACCACCTGCAAACTTTCCAGACCAACCACCAGAACCACGACCACCAGAACCAAACCGAGCATCCTCACGAGCACGAAACCCAACTTGCTGTCTGCCCCGACCTGCATCGGTCTGACCGGTGTAGTGCACCGGTCTGGCCGGTGTAGCTCGGCCAGCAGCACCACCTGCTGCCTTCCGGTCTCCCCAAGCTGGAACCGTCCTCACCATCGCCTTGGCCCTGGGCATCTGCATACGAGGCTCAGGTACACCATTAGAGGGGTGGTACCTGTCCTTGTTAGCCCACTCTCTAGCCATTCTCTCCTCACGCTTCCTCTTGATGCAAAACTCATCCTTGTGACCATCTCTCCCACAATACCAACAATGGAACTTTATGGGCTGTGGCTTAGGCTTAGGCTTGGGTTGTGGCTACCCACTCGGTTTCTCACCCTTCTTCTCTCCTTCCTCACCTCCCTTTGGGCTCACACACTTCACCGGTTTCTGGAAATCATTTGTTGGGTGAGGGAATATGGGTGGATCTGGAGTAGTGACAAGTTTGTTTCTGAGATGGTTAGGCTTGGGCTCAAACTTGTTCTTGTATCTGTTTGGTGGGGGGATAGGAATCTCTCCAACTCTCTCAACTCCCTCACCACTATTCTCTCCAAGCTTGTCAGCCCCAAGTGCCTGACCGTCATAGCGTTTGAAAGCCGCTATCATGATACCAAGCTGAGGCTCCTGACCCGACAACCAGCTCATACATTTTCTCAGCTCATCATTCTCATCCTGCAAGCGATCAACATAATGCGCAAGCTCCAAATTCTTAACCGCATGCAATTCACAAGTAGAACAAGAAGTGAGAATAGGCTCTTTCAACTTAGCCTCAAGCGAAACAGTGTAAGCATGCATCTCATCAATCTTTCCATGCAAAACAGGGCAAGAAGTGCAAGCACCTAGCAAAGCAGGTCTAGACTTAAGCTCAGCCACTTCAACCCTAAGCATATCTAGTTCATCACAAGTAGAAGCATGCTTATCCTTAAGAGTAGTAAGATCAGCTAGGTACACAGAGCAATCACAGCAATCAATCTCATCAGAAACCACAGGAGAAGCCTTAAGCGAATCAATCTCAAGCTTAGCATCTAGGTTCTGGGTTTCTAGCTCAGCCACACGGTTCGTAGCATCTTCTAGTGAGGCCCTAAGCTCTTTCCTCATCTTCTTGGCCTCTCTAAGCATGTGATTGCAATTATCAAGCAAGTCAACCAACTCATCATTCTCCTTGCGCAAAGAGGAGAGCTCATCACATACCTCGTCCTCAGAGTCGGAGTCCGAGTCACTCTGATGACTCTTCTTGCTGCCGGAGCTACGAGCCATGCCGCAGAATCCATCTCCCGCGAAGCAGCTCAACCCGCTCAAGTTCCTGGATGACTTCTTGTTCTTGCGCCGATCACCTTCATCTTCACTGCTACTCGAGCTCGAGGAAGAGTAGGCGGAGCTAGAGTCGACGTCGCTCGCTCCGACCATCGCTCGGGCCTACCTGCCGCGGCCATCCTTCTTCCTCGACCGTCGCTCGTCCTTGTGCTTGTTCTTGTGCTTGTGATCGCGCCTCGATCGGTACTTGTCGTCCTTGTTCGACCGGTGCTTGTAGCCGTCCTTGTAGCCGTCCTTGTTCTCCATCTTCTCCGGGCAGTCGGCGACGAAGTGTCCTGGCTTGCCGCACTGAAAGCACGTCCGTGCTGTCCTCCTCGTGTTCACCCGGTTCTCGTGCAGCCTCTCGAACCGCCTGGTCAGCAACGCCAGCTCGTCCTCTCCAAGCACGTCGAACTCCTCGTCTGGCAAAGACATCAAAGAAGATAGAGAGTACATCCTGGAGGATGCGTTAGCGTTAGACTTAGCTCCTTTGCCACCAACGAGAGCGAGACTATGAGAATCAGTTGGGCTCTCGATCTTGGCTGTCATACCACGGTCCAACTCAGCCGACTTGAGCTTCGAGAATAGCTCGTTCACCGTCAAGGTGTCATACTTCTCAGACTCAACAATAGCCTCAAACTTCCCATCCCATACGGTACGATCCAACGAGTGCAAGAGCTTCACGGCTCTATCATGATCATCGTATGGGAGCACGTCCACATTGGCTCTCATGTTGTTCACAACGACCGTAAACCGCTGGAAAAGGGCATCGACGGACTCGTCGGGGAGATGAGTGAAGTTCTCGTACTCTCTCCGGTAAGTCGCGTACATCCGAGCCTGAACCTGAGCATTCCCAGCATGAGCATCCTTCAACTGCTCCCAAATCCTACAAGCTAAGTCCTCTGTCTGAACCCGATCGAATTCAGGCTGACACAGCACGAAACAAGTAGTCGACAAACTTGTTTTTGGCTACGAAAATATCCCTCGATCCTGGAGCAAGGAAGTTCATCAGATGAACATAAGCTGTGTTCACCGTGATGTCCCAAAGGATCTGACCCTTTCCGCGGAGGAATGCTGCCATCCGCCTCTGCCACATCTGGTAGTTCTTCCCATCGAAGTGCGGAGGACCCGAACCACGTTCCTGGTACGCCATCTTTGGATCTTAGACTGGTAAAAGTCAATAAAGACCCGAACCGGCTCTGATACCAATTGAAGGATCGATTAGGCGAACCAGAGAGGGGGGGAGTGAATGGGAGCCGATAAAAATTCTTCTCGAAGGAGATGAGAACTCCAACAAGACGAACACGGCTTCCAAATCACGTCTCCGACTCAACTACCCAAGTTGGCCAAGACCACGCAACCACTGGAGTGCTACTGGTCCTAGGAACCAACAACCACCTTCACGTACTCGAGGACGCAGCGGAACACCAACTCGAGCACCACTGACTTACATCGGTCAGGCTGGAGAGCAGCACCGGTCAGACCGGTGCCTGCTGGTAAAACCTGGGAACTTCCACAGAAGGCCTCTACACCGGTCAGGCCGGTGTAGCTCGCCGGTCAGACCGGTCCAAGCCAGGAAACCCCAAATCCACCAAACAGGCCTACAGAGCTCCAAACTGACCCAAGCTCGAAACAGCAGCAACACGAGACTACAACGAACTCACCAGAACATTCACCTGAGGCAAAACCCATAGAGCCTCTGCACCGGTCAGACCGGTGAGCAGCACCGGTCAGACCAGTCAGGCTGGGCCGCTCGGGGATGAACAGCACCCGCGGGTCAACTCCCCCAAATCCAACTCCCGATCTCCCGAATCGCTCCACGGATTTGTGCAAGACTTTGGGGATAGTAGGAACACCTCATGGGCACTCCATAGCCAAGATGTGGTCCACCAAAACTTGCTAAATCAAGAGGAATCGAAGAAATCCCACCAAGAACGCCTCTAACCCTAGAGCCACGAAAGCCCCAAAATCGAGCCCCTTTGCTCACGGATTTGGGAGGGGAATCAAAGGGAAAAGAACCACGAATGGTTCATGCATACATCCCCCACCAAATCCCAAAGAGAAAGGCCTCGAAATCGCTCCAAGAAATACGCCAAGAAAGGGCTCCGAAAATCACCAAAAATGAGAAACGGGAAAGACACATCCAAGCCTTGAGGAACCACGCCGAATCATCTATACATACCAAAGAGGTTCATACAAGGTCTAGCTTGCCGCCCGATCATCCTTCCCTCTCACAAGATCTCACCATGAGAAGCTCTCAAGCTAGTCCTAAGAAAATCCTAAGGAAAATAGGAAGAGAAAATAGTAAAGCAAATGAGCTAGGGTTCCAAGAGATGGCTGCCATCCTCTCACCACTTGGTTTATATGGAGGCAACCGAAAGACGAAAATACCCTTACTAGCTAACTAGGGATACATGCCCCTCAAGGGCGAATTCGGAAATCTTTGTCTTCGCTCCATCGGACGGATGCCCAGCGACCGCAAACTTACTTAGCATCCACGCAAGCCTTGCGATCCCGACGCGTGTCCTCCGCTTCGAAGATTCCGGACTGTGTCGTCGCACACCAGTCAGACT
Organism: Cenchrus fungigraminus; assembly: GCA_036936925.1. Taxonomy (NCBI): domain Eukaryota; kingdom Viridiplantae; phylum Streptophyta; class Magnoliopsida; order Poales; family Poaceae; genus Cenchrus; species Cenchrus fungigraminus. The sequence continues at coordinate 66,772,507 of CM072773.1, forward strand.
GGTGCTCGTCACCTGTCAGACCGGTACCCACCGGTCAGACCGGTCTGGAGCTGCTGCACCTCCGTCTTCGATTCTTCGGTCATGGCTTTGTGGATCAACCAAGGAACCCAGTGGTTTTCTGGTGAACCACTGGAAACCCCGCGAACTCGGTGTAGCCTCCGCCAATCACCACTCATGACTCGGCTCCCATGTAGTCCCGGCTCGAACATGGTTTTGAGGCTCAACCAAGAAACCGTCCAAGACTTCATCTTGCCGTTCTTGCCACCATGCGGCCCGCACTTGACCCCGCTGGCCACCGGGTCCCTCGAACCAAGCCTACTTGTCTTCTCCACACCTGGAGGCCTCACTGTCAATGACCTTTCGCGCTTGTTCTTCACCTGCACCTGCACTAGTCAAGCTGCAACCTGCACTTGCAATACTTAGCCAAGAATCAGTCCACACCACGTTGTCAATCACTCATCACACCAGGAAGCGACCATCCACCGATCCTCGAACCACACCTGGCTCTCAAGACCTTTTGTCATTATAAATGTTTAGCCCATTTGTTCACTTTGGGAGGAGCATAAGCTTCTTTTTGCCGCAAAGGCATTTCATGTACCATGTTTAAACATGAAAATAAAATTGGTGTATGAATTGCCTTGTGCTTGAAAAATGAGCTCTAAGTCATGTCTTTATGTTTTGAAATTTATATCTTGGGTGCTAAACCGTAGCATGTTGTCTACCATGAGAAGTCTCATTTTAAGAAGTAGACACATGGCTTGGTGGCTTTAACATGACTTGAGTAGCTTGTGGGCGTTTATAATGATCTTGTGATGAGAATTTGTGATCTTGTATAAACTTTGGATGATCTAGCGTAATTGTGCTCAAATTGCCACGGATAGGGTTTTGCTCATGAGATGAATGTTTCTTTGTGAAAAATTGCTTAAAATTGCTTTTAGCCATGTCACATACTTATATGTCTCTACCTTCTTGATGGCAATGTGCTAACTACACCATATCTACTTTGCTTGCTATATGTCTCATGTGTAGCATTTTGTTGTGCTCTTTGTATATTTGAGAAGCTTGGTAGATTGTATTTATGTCTTGACATGCATTTTCATGAAAACAATGGGAAGAGTTTCATATACCTTGATTCATGCATTGTCAACAAGGGGGAGAATATGCTTGATAGGGGGAGAGTTTTGTATGATTTGGGGAGAATTTTCATGCATTGGGAGATTTTGTGAAAAATTGGTATGCATTTGTAAGATGTTGCATGTGAGGAGAAAAATTGAGAAGAAGAGGTTGCATTTGCTCAGGGGGAGTTTGCATATGTGCAGGGGGAGCTCCTTTGGTTTTCCTGAGTTTTGTGCTTTGTGGTGTGCTCTTTGTGAGATTTAGTTTGTCTCGGCTGTGTCGAGCCGTTGCCCTGGTCTTAGGGGGCCGAGACTTAGTTTGGCGAGTGATCTTGTTTTCGCTTGTTCTTTGGCTTTGGATCACTTGCTTTGGAGGTTTGTGTTCGTGGTTGTTTTTCTTTTCTTTTTCTCTATCATGGTTACTATGGGTGTTCTCAATGCAATCATCAAGGGGGAGATTGAGGACCAGGTGTGTCCGACGACCAATGGAGGGTCGCTCCTTAGTGATGAGTGTTTGACAACGTTGTGTGGACTGATGCTTGGCTAAGTGTGCAGGTATAGGTTGCGGCTTGACTCGTGTCGGTGCAGGTGAAAAACAAGCGCGAAAGACCTTAACCGTGGCGGCCTCTGGGTGATGGAGAGGCAAGTAGGCTAGGTTCGATGGACTCGGTGGCCGATGGGATCAAGTGCGAGCCGTGCGGTGCAAGACTGGCGGGCTGAAGTCGTGAACATAGGCCGGTGCAAAGTAGCGGATCGTGACCGAAGCTTACACGCGGGGTTTGTTGGTTTGCCCACAAAACTATCAGTGGACGGTTTCTTGGTTTGGGCCTCAAAACCAAGCCCGGAGGCCCGAGGCTACGGATACGGTGATCCGGGAGCTTCGGGAAGCTTCGAGGCGGGGGGCACGTTGCGTGATCGCGGGGCTTGCGTCGATGCTACGCAAGGCCGTAGTGGAAGCGTGTTCGCTCGATGAAGACTTGACCAAAATGCCCCTGAGGGGTTGTATCTTCATTTCCAGTTGTAGGGGTAGCGTGGTCACTTACCTCCCTCCGATGGACTTCGTATAAATAGCGGAGAGGTGGATGGCATCTCTCTCTCCGTTGGACTCTAGGTTTTTCTCCCCCGGTAGATTGCTCTGAACTGCTTCTTTTCCCTCTGTATTCCTTAGTCTAGATTCTTGTATAGACTCTGACATCTGGATGTATGGAAGCATTCAGCGATGTGGTAATCTCCTAGTCCTCTGTGATTTTCGTGTCATTTTCGGGGTTATTTTTGGGGGGTTTCGTTCTTCGCTCGATTCGTGGATTTGAGGGTATTTCTTCTCGGATTTCTTTGAGGGGATCATGGGTGGATGCCTTGCGCATCTTTGTGTGTGATCTTGGCCCTCAAACGCCGGGAAACACCATCGATTCGTGCATTCTTCGTTGGAGCCCGAGTTCATGGTGGTGGTTCGTGTGATCCGTGATTCCCGGTGATTTAGGGAGCTAGAGGTCGAGATTTTTGGGGCATAGCTTCCTTGTGTGACGCTCTAGCCATTTGGGAGATCCGGTGATGGAAAGGTGGAGTTGACTTTTGAGCTCGAGCATTTTTCTGCTCTGTCTGCACTTGGCGGACAGTCCGCGGCCTCCGTGCGGACGGTCCGCGGGGTGCTTGACAGGCAGGCTGTTCTTCGTGTTCTTCGCATGTTCTTGCGTGTCTTTCGTTCGATCCGTTGAGCCGGTGGGTTTTTGGTGCGCGAAGTTTGCGGATGGTCCATACTGAAGTGCCGGACGGTCCGTGACGAGGCGGACGGTCCGTGGGTCCATCACGGACGGTCCGTTTTTCTCAGTGCGCCCCTGGAGGTTCGGGTTGCTTTTTCGGACGGTCCGCCGAGACCTGACGGACAGTCCGCGCAGTCATCGCGGACGGTCCGCCTGGTCCCCTCGGATAGTCCGCTAGGAGCTTTCGCAGAGTTGTTCTAGGTGTTTGATTCTTGTCTTGTGCTTCCGCTCTTTGCTTCTAGGCTTATCTCTAGGACTTTTAGGCTTGTCTGTGCCTTGTCTAGAGCTTTTTTGGTGTGCGCGAGTACTCGGAGTGGCAATCGGGGTATAGGCCGAGTTCGACCTTCGGGAAGAATTTTTATTGGCTCCCATTCACTCCCCCCCTCTCTGGTTGCCTATTCGGTCCTTCACTACTATATGTCATGTCAAAGCCACCGAGCCATGTGTCTACTTCTTAAAATGAGACATCTCATGGTAGACATCATGCAACTGTTTAGCACCCAAGATATGTACATAAAAGCATGAAGACATGATTATGAGCACATTTTTCAAGCATAAGGGAATTCATAGACCGAATTCATTTTTAAATTTATGCATGGTACATGAAATGCCTTTACGACAGAAAGAAGCTTATGTTCGTCCACAAGTGAACATATGGGCTAAACATTCACCATGACAAATGGATCTTTGACCCCAAGCGAAAAGAGCATGATACTCAAGCACAAACAAAGCATGATATAGATATTTGAGCACAAAGAGAGCATGAAAAAGTATCTACTCATGAGTGAAGCATTTTAGCATTTTCACAAAAAGGAAGCTATCTCATCATAAACATATGACAATACCATCAAGAGCATAGCATTCACATCACCATTCCCAAAGCATACATATATCTCACATATAGCACATCATGGTGATCAAAGTATATAAGAGAAGCTCATCCTAACTCATATGATACAAAGATGGCTATCCTACCATGTTTTGATACAAAATGAAAATGCATGCATGCAATGCCACAAATGATACATATATCACATATATACATGAGAAGCTCCAAGAACCAGCTAAAAAGGGAAACACACTCCATGTTAACCTCGCAAGCGCACGAAGGTAACTTGGTCAAGTGGTTTAGTGAATATGTCGGCTAGCTGATCTTGGGTAGGCACATTGGACAAGGAAATGTTCCCTTTCTCAACATTATCCCTCAGAAAATGATATCTCACTTCGATGTGTTTAGTCTTGGAGTGAAGGACTGGGTTTTTTGCTACACTTATGGCACTGGTGCTGTCACAAAAGAGTGGAACCTGGGAGCACTCCTCACCAAAGTCGCTCATAGTGTAGGTTATCCATAGGAGCTAGGAACAACAACTGGCTACAGGAACAAACTCGGCCTCTGTAGTGGACTGGGCTACACTGGATTGCTTGCAGATGACCAAGAGACCAAAGAAGTACCAAGAAACTAGCAACAACCCGAGGTAAACTTGCAATCCAAGCGACACCCAGCAAAATCAGCATCGGAGTATTCGTGAAGTCTGAGTGTCGAGGAGGTAGAATACCAAAGACCAAACTCTGGAGTGTAGTTCAAGTACCTGAAAATCCTCTTGATGGCCTGCCGATGTGAAGTCCTCGGTAAAGCCTGAAAATGAGCGCACAGACACACACTAAACTGTATGTCCGACCTCGTCGCCTTCAAGTAGAGGAGGGAGCCGATCATGCTCATGTACTCCTTCTGGTCCACAGGTTCGCCATCTTCATCTTCATCTGTATCCAAAGCCGTAGTGGTACTCATCGGTGTAGTCAGCGGCTTGGAGTCATTCATGCCAAACATCTTCACCATGTCCTTGGTGTACTTCGCCTGATGTACAAACGTCCCGTCCTTGCACTGCTTGATCTGGAGCCCTAGGAAAAACTGCAGCTCGCCCATCATAGACATCTTAAATTCCCTGCTCATGACATCTCCAAATCTGGCAACAAGATTATGAGAAGAGCCACCAAAGATTATGTCATCCACGTAAATCTGAACAATCAAAAGGTCATTTCCATTCTTAAGGAGAAACAGGGTCTTATCAACTGTGCCCATCACAAACCCTTTATTTAGCAAAAAGCCTCTCAACCTACCATACCAAGCCCTCGGTGCTTGTTTCAACCCATAAAGCGCTCTCTGGAGTTTGTATACACGGTGTGGGTATCTCTCACTCTCAAACCCCGAGGGTTGCCTCACATACACATCTTCCTCTATCACCCCATTCAAGAAAGCACTCTTCACATCCCTCTGAAACAACTTGAACCCTTTAGCCACGGCAAAGGATAGAAGGATCCTATTTTCCTCCAGACGGGCCACAGGAGCAAATGTCTCCTCATAATCTATACCCTCTTTCTTGTTGAACCCCTAAGCCACCAACCTCAACTTGTTCCTCACAACCATCCCATTCTCACCTTCCTTGTTTTTCCACATCCACTTGGTACCTATAAGACGACAATTTGGCGGTGGATCAACTAACACTCAGACTTGGTTTCTCTCAAAATTCTCCAACTCCTCATGCATGGAATTCACCTAGTTTGCATCAGAAAGTGTGTGTCGAATATCTTTGGGCTCAAACAAGGCAACAAATGCAGAGTGAGCAAAATGAGAATTATTTCGTGACCTCGACCGTGTAGTGCGCTCATGAAGGTCACCTATGATCGTAGATGGTGGGCGATCCACCTGTACACGCCGGGGAGCCTCTCGCCTGGACATAATCCCCCCCTCAGCAGCAGCCTCCACTCGAACAACCTCAGTCGTAGTAGGCATAGGGGATGGACCATCCTCGTTCGTCGTCGTCGTAGTGGAAGTAGCATGTACACGATCAGTCGTGGGAGCATCACCACCACCATCATCTTCTTCTCCATCTCCATCCTTCTCATCCTCAAAGATCTTCTCACCAACTTCATCGTCACCTTCACACTCAAAGATAGAAGAGCTACATGGCTGTGTCTCATCGAAGGTTACCTCACAAGTCTCCATGATTCGGTTAGTGCCAAGATTGAGCACACGATATGCTCTAGAGTGAATAGCATAATCGAGAAAAATACCATGCGAACACATAGCCTCAAACTTATCTAGCTTGCCCTTCTTCAGAATAAAGCACTTGCAACCAAAGGCTCTAAAATGACTCACCTTGGGTTTTTGCCCATGCATCAGCTCATACAAAGTCCTCTTCTTGAAAGCACGAAGGAAAATGCGATTCGACATATAGCAAGCAGTATTGACCGCCTCGGCGCAGAAACGCCTAGGAGTCCTACGCTCATCAAGCATCGTCCTGGCCATCTCACAAAGTGTCTGGTTCTTCCTCTCCACTACACCATGCTGGCAAGCAAAGTATGGAGAAGAGTATTGATGATCGAGACCAAGATCACTGCAAAAGGCATCAAAATGAGAGTTCCTGAACTTCGTGCCATTGTCACTACGTATAGCTCAAATGGCATACCCATGTCTCTCATTATTCAACCTCAAGATCAAGTCTCGAACAAAGCCAAATGTCTCGCTCTTATCCTCCAAAAAGAAAACTCAAGAGTACCGCGAGAAATCATCAACCACTACCAACACATACCACTTCCCACCCACAGAGCGAGCACAAGCTGGCCCAACCAAATCCATGTGCAACAGCTCACAAGGTCGCTCGGTCATGACCGTAGTCTGTAGGGCGTGAGAAGCGGCAACCATCTTTCCATGCCGACACAGAGCACAAACCAAATCCTTCTCGAATTTCAACTTTGGCAATCCTCGGATTAGGTCTAGGCCACTCAAGCGGGAAAGCAACCCAAAGCTCAAGTGTCCTAGCCTCCTATGCCACTTCCATAGCTCAATCGAAACATCAGCAACAAAGCATCGAGGAGGACCAACAGACTGGGAAAAATCAGCATGAAAGATTTGACCCTCGGGGACGATCGTACATAAAAGATCACCTCGAGAGTCAAGCACACGAGAAGCACCCAACTTAAAATGAACCTCAAAACCCTCGTCAAGCAATTGGGATACTGACTATAGGTTAAAACCAAGTGACTTCACCAAAGTCACACTCTTTAAGGTCACCTTGCTACTCACCTTCACCATACCTTCAGCAAGCACTCGTCCTCTCCCATTGTCCCCGAAAGTGATGTACTCCCTCGTACTCATCGGGGTGAGGCTGTAGAACGACCCACAATCTCCGGTCATCTGACGCGAACAACTGTAGTCGATCAACAAAAAGTTCTCCATGCCTCCCACCTGTAACTAAAAAACAAGGACGAGAATGAGCAAGCGACTCAACACTAGGGTTAGTACAGAAAGAGTCAAACCAGTGTCGAGCCATTTGCTCAAAAGAAGGGTTAGCAAAATCCATCCTATCAAAACCTCTAGGCGGAGCCCTCTCACGCCTACCACCAAAGAACCTGTCACCTCTCACTGAAGGGGAACGCGTACCACGAGAGGGAAAATGTGGCCCATAGTCCCTCTGTGAAGCAAAACTATGATCGTGCCTCCCAAACTCGTAACGGTCACGAGCAGGAGCACGTCCAACAAACTCACCAAGCCCAAACCCAACACGCCTATCTCTCTAAGGAAAACCACCACCACCCCGAGTAGGAACTGTATACACAAACCCCTCACCCCGAAGTAGAGGGACCACACGAGGCTCAGGCACACCATGAGAAGGGTGGTACCTGTCCTTGTTTGCCATCTCCCTAGCAAACCTTTCATCCCTTCTCCTCTTGAAGCAAAAATCCTCCTTATGACCATCCCTCCCACAATACTTCCAATGGAAGCGGATTGGCTGTGTCTTAGGCTGTGGTTTCTCATTGAGCTTCTCAACAGCTTTCTCTCCTGGTTTCTCCCCAAACACCTTCCCAAGGGTGCTCACAAACTTCACCGGTTTCTGGTAGTTTTCTGTCTTTTGGGGGAACACTGGTGGATCTAGGGTTGTGTCAAGCTTGTTTCTGAGGTGGTTTGGCTTGGGTGCAAATTTGTTCATGGGTGTAGTGTGTGGTGGAATAGGAATGTCCCCAACTTTCTCTTCTCCCTCACCACTCTTCTCACCACTCTTCTCAGCCCCTAACGCCTGACCATCAAACCTCTTAAACTCAGCCAACATCAAACTCAGCTGAGGCTCATGCCCACACAACCAACTCATCAATTTCCTCAACTCATCATTCTCATCCTGCAAATGATCAACATAATGTGCAATTCCATGTTTTTCACCACATGCATTTCACAGGTAGAGCATGATGTAGGAATAGGAGCTTTCAAAGTAGCCTCAAGAGAAACTATACTATCATGAGATTCATCTAGCCTAGCATGCAACACAGGACAAGAAGTGCAACCACTTAGTAAAGCATGCCTAGATTTCATCTCGTCAAGCTCAATCCTAAGAACATCTGGTTCCTCAAGAGTTGAGGCATGCTTCTCCTTGAGAGCAGTCAAGTCAGCCAGGAAAACATTGCAATCACCACAATCAACCTCATCAGAAATAACATGAGCAACTTTCAAAGAGTCTATTTCTGTCCTAGCATCAACAAGCAAAGACTCAAGATCAACTATCTTGTCCTTAGCATCACCTAGCAAAGACTGAAATTCCCTCTTCTCCTTGTTGGTCTTTTGAAGCACGTCATCATGGTTGTCAAGAAACTCATTCAGCATAGCATTCACCTCTAGCAAGAAGTTGGGATCTTGACGTACCTCATCCTTGGAGTTAGAATTTGAATCTGAGCTATGCTTCCCACCCTCCTTGGAGTTGTGCGCCATGCCGCAGAAACCACCTTGCGCGACGAAGCTGAGGCTGATGAAGTTCTTGCCCGTGTGAAATCCTTACGCCGATCTTGCTCTTCCTCGCTGCTCGAACCGGATGAGGGGTCACTTGAAGTGGAGTCGATGTTGCTCGCTTCGGCGACCATCGCTTGAGCCGTCTTCTTCTTGTACCCGCCGCTCTTCCTTGGCCTTCTCTCACCCTTGTCCTTGTGCTTGTCCTTGCAGTCGTTCCGGGAGTGGTGCTTGTTGTTGTAGTCGTGCTTGGGATTGCCCTTGTAGTCGTTCTTGATCTCCATGGCTTCTGGACATTCAGCGATAAAATGCCCGTGCTTCCCGCACCGATAGCACATCCCCGAGCTCCTCCTCGCATTCTTGCAGTTCTCGTACATCCGCCCAAACCTCTTGATCAACAAGGCGAGATCCTCCTCTCTCAGCACCTCCAAGTCCTCATCTGGCATGGACACACGACAAGACAAAGAAAACTGCATAGCAACTAGGTTAGCGTTAGTCCTCGATCCTGAGACAAGAGGCAAACTATGTGAATTAGTGGGGCTCTCGCTCTTGGCTCTCAGGACACGATCAACCTCCGAATACCTGAGCTTAGAAAACAGCTCGTCCACCATCAGGGTCTCATACACACCCGACTCCAAGATGGCCTGGACCTTGGCACTCCACACGGATCTGTCAAGTGAGTGCAAGATCTTGATAGCTCTATCATGATCCGTGTAAGGAAGCACTATCACATTAGCCCTCATGTTGTTCACAATACAGGTGAAGCGCTGGAACATCACATCAATCGGCTCACCGGGGAGATGAGTGAAGTTCTCGTACTCTATATGGTGAGTGGCAAACAAATGAGCCTGCACCTGAGCATTCCCAGCATGAGCATTCTTAAGCTTCAGCCAAATCTTTCCGGCCACATCCTCTCCGTACACTCGATCAAACTCCGAGGCCCAAAGAGCACGGAACAAGTAATCAACAGCCTTGCTGTTGGCCTCAAACATGTTCCGTGAACCAGGAAGAAGGAAACTGTCGGGAATGACATAATAAGCATTTTGTGTCACTTCCCAGATTAGTGTACCTTTATCACGCAAAAATGCGCCCATGCGCCTCTCCCACATCTGGTAATTCTTGACATCGAAGTGCGGAGGACCCGACCCCTTGCCGTAGTCGCCCATCTTTGGATCTTAGACTGGTTAGAATCACGAAGATCCATAACCAGCTCTGATACCAATTGAAGGACCGATTAGGCGACCAGAGAGGGGGGAGTGAATGGGAGCTGATAAAAAGTCTTCCCGAAGGATGAACTCAGCCTATACTCCGATTGCCACTCCGATCACTCACACACCCCAAAGAAGCTCTAGACTAGGCACACACAAGCCTACTAGTACTAGAGGTAAGCCACGAATCAAAGAGCGGAAGCACTAGACAAGAATCGAAGCACTTAGCCAAAACTGTGAAGGCTAGGCGCGGACCGTCCGGCTGGTACAGGCGGACCGTCCGCAATGGTGGGCTGGGCTGTTGCCCGGACTGTCCAAAAAATGCAACAGAACCACCAGAGACGCACCTCGAAAAATCGGACTGTCCGCGAGGGACTCGCGGACTGTCCTGCCCGTCACGGACCGTCCGACACTCAAGTACGGACCGTCCGCAAACTCGTTGCCACCAAAAACTCTTGAACCAATGGTTCAAAACACGGGCACACAAGAACACGCGAAGAACATGAAGAACAGTTGCACTGTCAGGCCCCACGCGGACCGTCCGCCAAGGCCGTGCTCACTGTCTGCCAGGCACAGACAGAGCTGCTCGAGCTCGCGGTCTCCAAGGTCAACTCATCCTTCCCTTCACCCAATCTCCCGAATCAACCAATGGATAGCGACCAAAACATAGGGGAAAATGAAGCGTCTCTATGAGATGCTATCCCTATAAAATCTTGGCCTCAAACCAACTAAAACGAGAGGAATCGAGTTCCTATGAAATGACCTCCAAGAACTCAGGTTCCTCCAAGAACTTGCAAAACAAAGGGTTTTCCAGCGTTTGTGGGGTCAAGATCACACCAAAAGACGCACAAGGCATCCACCTATGATCCCCACAAAGAAATCCGAGGAGAAACACCCTCAAATCGACGAATCAAGCGAAGAACAAAAGCAACCGAAAATAGCTCCGAAAATGACATGAAAATCACAAAGAGCTAAGAGAGGGAAGGAATCACAACGCCGAATGCTTCCATACATCCAGAGGTCAGAGTCTATACAACAAACTAGCCTAAGGAAATACTGGGAAAAGAAGCAGTCCAGAGCGGATTACCCTAGCCATCCTCTTCTACCTTCTATTTATACTTAGTCTCCTGGAGGTGGCAAATAACCCAACTACCCCTAGTGCATAAATGTAATATACACACCCATAAGGGGAATTTTGGTCCAAGTCAAGCATATTCTCATCGAGCGGAAATGCTTCCACCATGGACTCGCTTAGCTTCGACGCAAGCCCTGCAATCACGCCACGTGCCCCTTCGCCTCGAAGCTTCCCGATGCTACCGGATCACCGAGTCCGTCGTGTTGGGCCATCAACCTTGGTTTTGAGGCCCAAACCAAGAAACCGTCCTCCGATGGTTTAGTGGGCAAACAACCAAACCCCGCGTGCAAGCTTCGGCCGCGAACCGCTACCTTCCACTGGCCCATGTCCATGACTTCAACTTGCTCTTCTTGCACCGCACGGCTCGCATTTGACCCCATCGGTCACCGGGTCCATCGAACCAAGCCTACTTGCCTCTCCATCACCCGGAGGCCACCACGACATAGGCCTTTCGCTCTTGTTCTTCACCTGCACGAACACGAGTCAAGCCGCAACCTGTACCTGCACACTGAGACAAGTATCAGTCCACACAATGTTGTTAATCACTCATCACTGAGGAGCGACCCACCACTGGTCTTCGGACGCTCCTGGTCCTTAGATTAGAGGATGGTTACTGCAGCATTACTGTAGCAAATCATTAAATTAATTATGCTCATTAGATTCATCACGCAAAGTTGCTCTCATCTGTGAAAATGTTTTGCAAATAAACTTCATTTATAGTGTGATTGGTAGGGTGCATATATTTGAGGCTGGCTAGGATAAGCCCATGACCAGCTTAAACCTAGCTAGGTCTACCATTTTTGTCAGTGTTTGGTAGGGTGCATAAGAACTTTTGGCATGTACAAGCATGTGATTGGTAGGGTGCATATGTTGAATGGGCTCACCACTTGCACAAGTCAGGTGAGTTTACCCTTCCCTCTTCTCCTCTCGAGCTCCATCTCTCACGAGCTCCTTGTCTCCCCTTTGACTTCCCTGCCTGCTGCCAGTTGCACTCGAGCTCTCCAGCTGCGTCTTCTCCTCCGAGGAGCTCTCCTGCGTCCCCTCCTCCTCCAAGAAGTGGCCGCCTGCGGAGCCCTCATGCGGCCGCGTCGTGGAGCTCTCCTGAGCCGAGCAGAATCCACCCATGGAGCTCGTCGGGGCCTCAACATGATAGCTCTCTTGCATCACCTCCACCTCCTCAAAATCATCAGCACCTTCAAATCGAGGTTTAGCACCATCGAATCCAACTCCAGCTCTAGAAATGGAGATCTGAGGCACCTCTTGATGAGGACTTTGGCATCGCTCATGGCCATGGGCCAATAAAAGCCAGATCGATAAACCTTGCTGACCAGATTAGCAGATGTTGCGTGGCAGCCACAATCGTCGCCGTGTATCTCAGCTAAGAGCTAAATACCTTCTGACTGCAAGACGCACTTCATCAGCACACCAGTAGAGGCTGCTTTTTTGTATAACTCTTCTCCAATGACGACGTAGTTAGCACTACACCGGGTGATCTTTTCTCATTCTGTCTTGTCCTCTGGAACCAATTGATGGACCGGGTAGGCTATGAATTGTTTATGCCAATCATCTTTTGCTTTCGCCATTAACACGTCATGGGGAGGTGCAGGCACTTGGTCTGAAGGATCTGCAGCTGGATTGTCCGGGTCTAGCATCTTGATGGATGGCTTACGTAGGTCTTGAACGAACACACCGGCCGGAACCAATGCTCGTTTGGAGCCTAATTTGGAGAGGACGTCTGCAACAACATTGTTGTCATGAGGGATGTGTTCTTTGAGTTTTCGAACCACAGCGCAATAAGCATCCATTGTGTCCTTCACACAATCCCAATCCTTGTTAACTTGCTTGATGACGACCATGGAATCGCCATAGGCAAGCAGCCGCTTGATGCCCAGGGACACCGCAATACGGAGTCCATGGATACGAGCTTCGTACTCCGCTCCATTGTTGGAGGCCTTGTAGTGGATTTGTAGCACGTACTTGAGTTGGTCTCTCTTAGGAGAGATGAGTAGCAAGCCTGCTCCAACACCTTCATGGTTGAGTGCGCCGTCGAAGTACATGATGTACATGATCCAGTGCTCAGATCGCTCCGTGGATGGTGGCATCTGGATTTCCGTCCACTCTGACACGAAGTCAGCTAGGATCTGAGATTTGATTGCCTGCCTAGGGCAGAACTCAAGGTCGAACTCGCCCAGCTCGACAGACCACTTGACAATGCGGCCATTGGCGTCACGGGTGCGAAGAATCTCCACTAGCGGGAAGGACGAAGGCACCTTTATCGTGTGAGCTTGAAAGTAGTGCCTGAGCTTTCTCGACATGATCAAAAGTGCATAGAGCAACTTCTGAGGTTGTGTATACCGTGTTTTAGCGTCGGCCAGGACCTCGCTCACGTAATACACAGGTCAGTGGACAGGATAGACCTGCCCGTCCTCTTCTCGTACTGCAACGAGAACAATACTGACCACATTGGTGGTCACCGTGATGTAGAGTAGTGTTTCCTTCGCAATTGGAGGTGTCATGATTGGTGGAGAGGTGAGAGATTCCTTGAGCTTATCAAAGGCTTGTTGTGCCTCATCGTCCCACACAAACTTATCCGCCTTCTTCAATAGCTTGAAGAAAGGTAGACCTTTCTCCCCGAGCTTACTGATGAAACGACCTAGAGCCGCCATCATGCCTGTGAGCTTCATGACTTCCTTCTTGCTAGATGGCTTGTCCTTGTTGAGGATAGCGTCGACCTTGACGGGGTTGGCTTCAATGCCTCGGTGCACGACCATGAAGCCTAGGAGCGACCCAGAGGGGACACCAAAGACACACTTGGTCGGATTGAGCTTCCATTGGTAGGCACAGAGATTGGGGAGGTCGGTGATGAAATTATCCTCCTGGTTGGTCTTTGAAAAGATCTTGTGATGCCTAGAGGGGGAGGTGAATAGGATCACTTAAATTTTTCCTGAAAAACTTGGCAGCGGATTAGAGACCGGATGACCTAACCTAAAGTTTGGATGATCCGGCTGGGACCGGGTCAACTGAAATCAGGATCGGGTAATCCGACACCAGGAGAAATAATAAGCGAAACTTGATGTTAAAACTTGAACTAACAATTCTACTTGAAGTAAAAGCTTTACAAAGATACAAAGAGCTTCCTGCAAGAGATTATTAGTCAATCAACCGCACAAATATAGAGATTGATCCAAAACAAGCAACTGGGGTTAGAAAAAGGAGATGAACTCAAAGAGCAAGAGACAAGCGATATAATCCGAAGTTCACTTCCACCAAGGAAGCTACATCTCCGTTGAGGTTCCCACAAAGGGAGGGCTATCACGAAGAGCCACTTGCCTCACCTAATCCCGACAAAGGAAGATTGGTGCTTACTAAGAAATCTACACAAAGGAGAGGGTAATAAAAATGTTCCCAGGTGCTCCACACCAAGAGGGCACTCAACGGGCGACGCCTAATCGTTTAGAAGCAAGCTTCAAGAGTAATAAATGCAAATCGATGATTCTTGACCACCACAAGTGCTTCTTGAGATGAACAAGCGAATAACTCACTCAAGGTGCTCAATCTCACACCTCAAAGGCACTCACACCCAAACCCTAGAAGAAATCGTTGCTAGGAATGCTTGGAAGGGAGTTGGGAGAGAGGTAAACAAGCTTTGTAGGTGTTATAACTCAGTGGAGGCGGAACCAAATGAAAGAGGGGGTGAAAGGGTATAAATACCCAACCAACAAAACTAGTCGTTAGGTTCCCTGCACGCCCTGCCCGGATGATCCAAACTTTAGGTCGGATCATCCGGCCAGCACCTAAGAACGACCGGGAGATCCACCCGGATCACCCCAGAATGGCCGGGTCATCCGGCCCAAAAGTCGGATCATCCGGATCCACCCTAGAAAGTGGTCATGAGTGAATTTTGTGTCTGTCATGGGTAGTTAGATTTCAAGTAAAGCACATGTGACAACCTTGATTCAACAATTTGCATCCCACTTAATAGTACGGTGATTCCTAAACTCAAATTTGAAATGAAATTTAAATTAAATCGCCGAGTTGAGCTCCAACACCGGATAGAATGTGATGAGGGACTTCCTTTGATCAAACTCAATAAATATTCTTTTCTTAATTCATGCACACATCTCATTAAAAAGTTAAACCACTCAAATTGTGATTGACATTATCACAAAAATTAATTAGGGGCCTAGATGCACTTTCAATCTCGCCCTTTTTGGTGATTGATGACAACACAATTTGGTTAAGATAAAAAGAGATGTGTGTATCCAATATAATATAGGAAAGCTCCCCCTAAATGGTGCCTTGTCAACAAAGGAGGCCTCAAATGCCTTGACATACATTTAGTGAAAGCTCCCGCTATTTGTTTGCATACAACAACAATGTGCAAAAAGTGTGATAAATAACCCATGATGCATATGACAAGATATATCACAACAATAAAGTGAGAAATAACAAATCACCAACCAAACATAGTCATCACACATAGATAATTAAGTCTTACAAC
This sequence comes from Cenchrus fungigraminus, assembly GCA_036936925.1. NCBI lineage: Eukaryota > Viridiplantae > Streptophyta > Magnoliopsida > Poales > Poaceae > Cenchrus > Cenchrus fungigraminus. Next base: position 66,787,999 of record CM072773.1, read on the forward strand.
ACATTAGCATGAACATAAGTCTTACATGAATAAAAGTTTTCACTTGTCACACACCACACATGACACCATCACATAGTTCATTACATGTCCATAACTAAACATTAAGCAACATAGATAGATATAAAAGATAGATAAGGGGCCTCCAACACCCAAATCCACTATCCCTTTCGCAACAAGCACCAAAATGGGAGAGCTAGTCTTCATCCTCCTCGGTGACCTCCTCATCTTCCTCTTCCTCATCATCATTATCACCATCATCACCTACTTTTTCACCTTCTTCGGTGTCACCATCATCATCATGACTACGCTCATGGCTACCATGGTCCTCTTCTTCAAGCTCATCAACCGGAACAAAAGAGGCTAGATCTTCCCAAGGATTGTCAATCGGAGAGGGAGGATCAAAAACTTTAGGCTTATGGACCAGAGAGTGTGGCATGTCAAGTTTAGCATAAATTTCTTTTTGCCTCTTCTCTTGCTTGTAGATCTTATCGGCCATCCACTTCCTAGTTTCCTCATGTCTTCTAGCATTTTGGCGGTTTAAGTTGAAACAAGCAAAGATGCCTTGAGCAATAAAATCCAATCTTCCTTTCTTTGCCTTAGGCACTCCATAAGTGTGAGTGGCACCATGAGGATTAAGAGGAGCAAAAGATGGACCTTGAGAAGAAGATGGTGCTTGAGAGAATGAGGCACCCGCATCACCGGGGCCTCCTCTAAGTCCTTCAATAGGATAAAAGCTCGGAAAGGGTCCCTTAGGAGTAATGCTGGTAGAATGAGATCCAATTTTCATCATTTGCTCAAGTTTCCCTTTCTTTGTCTTGTATGTGTCACGAACCTTGTCAATCTTGATATTGAGACCGGTCACGTGTTGAATCATGTGAAAAATGTACGTAGCATAGTGACAACTGGAAGTCTCATGAGAGTAAATAACGATCTCTCTCCATATGAAATCACACACATTGAACCTCCTTTGAGATGGAGCCATTTGATAAATTAAATTCTTGGCCCTATGGGAGATGTTCTCGGGATCACCGCCTCTAGGTGTGAGACTAAACCTATCAGAGGTTTAGATCTACACAGCCCACAGGGGGGTTAACCTCGGTGGCTTATTTAGGTTCGGAGGGTGCGATCTAGAGCTAAGGGCTTGATGGTTATACGAGAGCACACGGAACACTGCAAGTATATACTAGTTCGGGCCTTTGGAGAGTAAAAACCTACATCCAGTTATTGATGTCGATTGCTTGAGGATTGATTGGTGCGTACAATGGGGGACGCCCTGCCCGCCTTATATTGGCCAGCGAACAAGGTCGGTCACCCAGAATCCTGGTCGGTTAAGACCAAGAGACCTATCTCTAGTTGATTACAACTATTTCCATATTCCCCAGACTGCCTGTCGGATCCGCTGCCATCTTGTCGTGCACTCCAAGTCTTGTAGTTGTTCCGGATAAGGTCTTCAGGAGGTCGTGTGGGCCACAGATCAGGTCTGTTGGGCCCACTACCAGGTCGGTAGGTCTTCTGGTGGACCCATTTGTCGGGGACGGTCGTGAGACTGGTCGGTGTGGACCCACGGGTACCCATGTCCCACAAGCCCCCGAGTGATGTGTAGGCGCGTCGAACTAGATGGAATCATGACGAGGTCGTGGGGCCATCGACAGGTCGATAAGCGTGCACGTCGGTCCAAAAAAGAACAAGTCTTTCGTAGCTGACCATTTTGCAGAATCCTGAGAGTAGCGAGGTCAAGTTCCAACCAATAGGAAGTAGACTTCCAATAGGTTGAAGCGACGATGAAAAAACAGAGGGCGTTTGAAAAACGCTCTCGTAGAGTAGTCCCTGAGCATTGAAGTAGGCAGCAAGACTGCTTCGATGATCCAAAAAAGAAGGAGGAGAAGAAGAAGAAATCAGCTCAAGAGCTGACTTGATGAGAAACAGGATTTCCCAGAAGGTCGAAACGACGAGGAAAACAAGAGGGTGTTTGAAAAACGCTCTCGTAGAGTAGTCCCCGAGCATTGAAGCTGGCAGCATGGCCGATTTGATGGTCCAAAAATAGGAAGTAGTAGAAATCCAAGTCGTAGTCATGGATAATCAGTTGTAGAGACACCCAGATATCTTGCATAGCTGCAAAGAGTCTGGCAGAGCCACTCGAGGCATGCCGACCTCAAGAAGGACTCTCTTTAATAGTGCCCAAGCACCCAGAGATGCCTAGCAGGGCCAACTTGGCACGCTCCGCACAGAGAGGCCTTCATTCCTTAAAATAATCATTCGAATGGTGTCCAGAACAGGTTGGCAGGGCTAAAACGCACACCGACCTACATGAGGTCACGCATCCAGGGCGCTCAACTAGGTTGGTAGGGCCAAAACAGTACCGAGGCCGTGAAGGGCCAAGGAATTGAGGCATGCCGGCCTCCAGGAAGGCTATTTTGGTTCCCAGACGACCAGCATAGCTGCCAGTTATCCAACAGAGCCATGGTACCAAGGTATTGTCGACCAAGGTAGTGGGCACATCGACCTTTAGGAGGCTCGATGAAATCGTAGACTTGGTTGATCTAGACTCCAGGCGCCCAAACGAATCTGGCATAGCAGCGAGGCACGGCTACCTCAAGAAGGACTTCAATCGAACCTATGACCATTCTGCTCAGCAAACAGAAATATAGGCTGACTGGTATAAGGTTCATTTACACGCAGAGCCGTAGTGGGTGCACCAGGACGTAGAGCTATAGAGGGTGCAAATAAGATGCAAAGCCGTAGCAGGTGCGAATGTCGTATGATGAAGTTATAGCAGGTCGTAGAGCCGAAGAGGTCGTAGAACTAGCAGGTACAAGACCATATAGCAGCTAGGCCGTCTGACACGGAGTCAGGCTAGTTGAAGGAGCGAACTATAGGGTCACAGGGGCAATGGTGCAATAATAGCATGAGATCACCAGCCAACTCGCTCAACACAATGTGCCAAAAATCGCATCCGACAAAGGTATTGTCCGAGCGCAACAGACGAAGTCCAGCCAAGGCACACACTGTGCTGGTCACAGGCGGCAAGGTTGGCAGGGAACCACATGCGTGCAGTGCACTTTGCGTCTGGTGCAGGACACCCAGCCTTGTCATCCTGTATAGGAGGGAAATGCTAATGGAGGCCTCACATGCGTACAATGACCAGAGTCACACGCTAACAATGTAGAGGTCGACCGAGCGCAGGACTCAGCTATAAATAGAGCAAGAGCTCGAAGGCAAAGCAGTCACCCAGAAGTAGAACATGGAGTTCCATTGTAACCAGAATATCATGCCATGGGCATGCATGCGCCCACTAGAGAGTAGGAGAAAGAAGTTGTAGAAGCTTTGAGAGAGAGGAATACTTGCGAAGTGTAGAGGAATCCACCGATCTCTGCGCTCGCGCCCACCGAGGAATCTAGAAGGAAACCGGTGTGATACTCTAGGTTCTTGGCGAGTAATAGATGCTCGTTGAGGCCTAGTGGAGAGTAGAGTTGGTGGCGAGTGTGCTAGATCCCAGAGTCTAGTACACACCTGTTGACGCAAAAAACAGAATCAAGTTCTTCAACGGCAACACGTAACGGATCCCCGGGATGTAACAAGGCATGCCAGCCGACCTGACATGTTGAGCGGCATGGAAAGAATAGGAAATGTTAGATGCGGGTTAGATCAGCTAGAGAACCGATGTGGGTCTTCAACAAGTAATAGCCCGATCGGCCGATACAACTACAGAACGAATCGGCTAGTTGGAGCAGCCGAAGCGCAAGTATAACCAAAACGGCTAGATCAGCCAATTTGATGACGTAGGCAAAGCGCAAGCCAGAGCAGAGTAAACTAAGCGCTACGAGACAACACTCGAAACCAATCTAGATCGGCTGTATCATGGTGAAACGATGCAGGAGCGAGGAAAGCCGATACGATATGATCACAAGCTGGATAAATTGGTGATAAAAGCTAAATAAACAAGAAAAGACATGCAAACCTAGCTAATATCGATAAGTTGTGAATAAAACTTCAACGAAACCACAACAATGCACCCGGAGGTTAAAGCCCAGTTATTATTCGATAAAACGGTACTTATAAGCTTGCCGGAGGTCGATCGATGCAGCCCGACGAGCTAGAAGAACGGCGTTTGAAGAAACAAGAAAATAAGAAGAAGTAAAAAAGGGTGGCAAAGTCGTCGACTTGGAAAAGTAAAGGTTTTGTGTATATTGGTGTGTACAATCTTTTTCTGACCACGCAGGGTCACTATTTATATCTTGAGGACAACTTGACTCCTAGTCGATGACGACAATGATTACTTGAAACTAAAGAAATAAAACTACCAAAACTCAACGATTCCCTTAGGAATCGGACTCTCTAAACTGATTTTGACCCGATGTCAACTTGATTGTTGACCCGCCTCCGTCTTCCTTACTTTTGGCGCATTCTTCTTCTGCCACGTTTCTTCTCCATTAATCGGTTGATCCCAGATCGGCTGGTCGCTTCTTCATCAGCCTTGAGTAAATTTCGCGATGTCTCTTCGGCTATTCTCTGACATGTGTCAAAAAATGTTGTCAACACATGCCCCCCAGTTTCAGAGTAAATTTCTTTTGCTCTGAAATTCTCTCCTTCGATTTTTTCTTCTTGCACATGGGGATTAGCAGAAATTCTTTGCTATCTTTCTGCTCCTGCTTTGAATATTTTGGATTTTGCTTTATTGATGCCTGATTTGATCATGTGATTCTGTCTTGCATTTTCCTTTATAAACTCACTTTTTCGTCAATAGACTTTCTCATGAGTCTTTCTTAGTGCTATCCTCAATGTATCCGAAGAACATACCAATTTTCACTAGTCATGGGAGGCATCTCTTATTGCAAATATTTTCAGGAAGCAGTACCCGTTACTTTCCTTTGATGAACTTCTATTGGTCAGTGCTCTACATCTGGATGATGCTATGAAGGTTGCAGTTGCTTTCAGTGCTATTGAAGGGTAATCATCCTTGGTATATGCTCTGCAGTTTGTCGACGTATAGAACCTCCAACCTATATTTGTTGGTGTTAGCTATGTCTCTGAGTCAATGTTGACTTTTCAGAAGCCAAATCAACAATTAAGCATCTATCTCTCCTTTCTTGTGAATCAGTATTTGCCTCTGATTACTTTCTTTTTCCTCTAATTTTTTCAATCATGAGGATGTAGAAATGATTCTGACGATCATCAACGCTCATGGTGCTATCAATGAACTCCAGTGCTGTAGCAGAAGCAAAGTTCGAAGTCAAAAATCTGGAGAAATTTTGATGTAATGTGATCGGCCTACTTAGCCGATGTAATTATCTTTTACTTCATTGCGTTCAGATGCCTGGATAACCATCTCTCTTCTGACAATATTTACTGTCCATCTCGTGACTTTTCTGAATCATGGCAGATGAATACTTCCCACTTATCCTTGAATGCCACCAATCTTTTAATGTCAGCATGTGATTCTGAACTGTTTTCTTCATGTATCCCTTCTATAAAACTCAGTCTATGACCCAATGGTTCTTCACTGGTTCCTTTTTCACAAGTTCCTCTTTTAGCCGAGAATGTCTAGATTGGCCTGTTGATCTTAGGGATGGGAGGCATCTTCCTCTTAGAGTGCCTTCAAGAAGACTTAGATCTTTACTTACTGCAACAAGCGTCTCCTTGAAATAGTTTTGCTTCATGTTGCTGCCAGTAAGCCTGTTGATGCCTTCAGCAACATTGAGGAACACCCCTTTTTGTCTTTTCCTCTTCTGGAGCACAGAGTCTTTTCCTTCAACAGCTCCTGAGCGCCCCTCCCTTTTTTGGGGAAACGTATCACTAAAATCAATGTTAGCCTCTGAAAATTGAGCCTTTAATGGAAAGACTGTTTCCATTTTCACCGGATCTGGCATCTTTTTGATTCCTTCTTGTCTTCTTCAGCTTCCTTTCCCTCTGGTTTGGGCTATAAATAGCAACCGAATGTTCATCAGCTCTTCACATTATTCCATTATGGCACATATACTAGATCTGATAGATTATAGGCTTCTGCTGTTTGATTGTTCCTTTGTCCTCCTTTCGTACCGTGGCTAGAATAATTCTTGTGAATTAGTGCATCGTTCCCTCACCTTCTTCGACTCTTCTTGCGAAGCCAGGAAGTACAACAGCTAAAAGAATCCTTGTGAAAAGCTGGGTTCAACGGCTGAAGAGAAGGAACAAGGAAGAATGTCCTGCTGCACCTGTATCAGAGGAAGAGCGCGCCAAGGGGACGACCACCTTGGTCATCAACTAGTGGAGCTCTTGGTGGAAGATCACAGAATCTGGCGAAGATCTTAGCCTTCTGTTTCCTCTTCGCAGCACCCCATCTCTCTCTGGTGTTCATCGATTCAATATCCTCATCATATGAGAGATAGGATAATTATCTTCTAAATTTTTTTACTCCATTGCTCTTCCATGAAGATGTAAATACGATGTATTGAAATATGAGAGAAAGAAATATATATGCTCATATTTTGTTCTAAGGGCTATTGTTACATCGGCCATTATCCGAATCATAGATCGGATATAAATGTTTGAACATTCTTTGATCTTTATAATTTTTTCCACTAAAGGCGATAACTTAGTGAAGGACCGAATAGGCGACCAGAGGGGGGGGAGTGAATGGGAGCTGATAAAAAATCTTTCCAAGAACTCGGCCTATGTCCCAATCGCAACTCCGAGGATCACACACGATCAAGCGGGAGCACAATCAAACCTCTCTCGAACCATGGGAACAAAGCACGGAAGGCTAGGAAGTAAAGCGGAAGCAAACACGAAAGAGCTCGAGCAACAAAGCAAAAGGCTGAGTCCTACCGGATCATCCTGTCACATGGGCCGGATCACCCGTTAGCCTCCAGAGCCGGTCCGGGTCACCCGGGCACAAGTGGTCGCATCACCCGGACCCCTCCGGATCACCCGGGCACTTGGGCCGGATCACCCGGGACAGCCCAGAAAACAGCCCGCGAAATCCTTTCAAACTTTCGATTGATGGATCTCCCAAACCACTTGGAGTCTTGAGACGAAATTTTGGGGAGAAGATGAACACCCTAAGAAGATGCTATGCCCCAAAAATCTCGGCCTCAAACATCCTACAACTCCCGAAATCACGAATCTTGGCCAAGAACACTATGAACTAGGGTTCATCCGAAAATCAACGAATCGAAGCCCAAATCCGGCATTTGAGGGGTCAAGATCATCCACAAAGAGGCACAAGGCACTCACCCATGATCACCTCAAAGAAATCCGGAGAGAAACGACCTCAAATCGACGAATCGAGCGATGAACAAAAACACCCAAAAATAGCTCCGAAAATGACACGAAAATCACAAAGAGCTAGGAGAGGGAAATCATCGCAACGCCAAATGCTTCCATACAACCAGAGGTCAGAGTCTATACAAGAATCTAGCCTAAGGAATACAGAGGAAAAGAAGCAGTCCAGAGCGATCTACCGGGGGAGGAAACCCTAGAGTCCAAGAGAGAGAGATGCCATCCACCTCTCCGCTATTTATACGAAGTCCATCAGAGGGAGGTAAATGACCACACTACCCCTACAACTCAAATAGAAGATACAACCCCTCAGGGGCATTTTGGTCAAGTCTTCATCGGACGGACACGCGTCCACCACGGCTTCGCTTCACATCGACGCAAACCCCGCGATCACGCCACGTGCCCCCCGCCTCGAAGCTTCCCGAAGCTCTCGGATCACCGTCTCCGTCACCTCGGGCCTCCGGACTTGGTTTTGTCGCCCAAACCAAGAAACCGTCCACCGATGGTTTTGTGGGAAAACCAACAAACCCCGCGTGCAAGCTTCGGGCTCCATCCGCTACCTTGCACCGGCCCATGTTCACGACTTTAGCCCACCAGTCTTGCACTGCACGGCTCGCACTTGACCCCATCGGCCACCGGGTCCATCAAACCAAGCCTACTTGCCTCTCCATCACCCGGAGGCCTCCACGGCTAAGGCCTTTCGCGCTTGTTCTTCACCTACACCGACACGAGTCAAGACGCAACCTGTACCTGCACACTTAGCCAAGCATCAATCCACACAACGTTGTCAATCACTCATCACTAAGGAGCGACCCTCCATTGGTCCTCGGACACACCTGGTCCACACTTAGTATCGGCTATCATCCGAAATCTAAATCAGCTAAGGAGTTAGATGTAGTAATCGGCTAAGTAATTGATTTGATCTTCAAACTTTGTCTCGATGAGCATCGGCCTAGTCCTGTTGAAGTCCAACCTTCTCAATCGGCCGATGCAGTCCTTTATTCTTTCTTTTATATTTGAGAACCGATCGTCTGGATCGGCTGAAGCTCAAAGTCAGACATTTTGAGGAAATCTGTTTCCCACACTTTCCCTGATATGCAAATCACTTTATCAAAATTCCAGTGTGTATCGGCTGCTGTAATATGGAAGGAGGAATCAGCATTGACCACTTCCAGCGAATCTCCGATCCATTGGATCACGCATTGATGCATGGTAGACGGAATGCAGCAGTTGGCGTGAATCCAATCTCTTCCAAGTAGGAAATTGTATGATCCCTTCCCCTTGATAACAAAAAAGGTAGTTTCAAGGGTCTTGCTGCCGATTGTCAGATCCACACATATAGCATCCATTGTAGATGATGAGTTTCCTTCCAAATCAAGTAGCATGATGTCGGTCTTGGTTAAGTCTTGCTCACTTTTCCCAAACCTTCAAAGCATTGAGTAGGGCATGAGATTGACCGATGCACCACCATCTACCAAGAGCCTTGTGACCGGCTTCCCATTGATAAGTACCTTGAGAAACAAAGCTTTTGATGCTTTTCCTTATCCGATTTCTCAAAACTGGCCAGCATTGGATCCAAGGTTAACTGAGCTGATCCTAACTCCTCATCTGAATTTTCTTCATCTGAGTTGTCCTCAAGAGTCATAAACTCCTTGGGTAGCATGAAGACCATGTTAACATCTGCTACTAGTTGACTTTCTCCCTTGCTATCAAATTTAGGTTTAGGCCGCCAGATTTGGGATCGGACCTTCTTCTTGTGAAGTGCTTGCTTCTCAATCTCTTCTTGCTGTTCCAATTGTCGCAAGCGCTGGATCCTCCTCTTCTGAGACTTGGTTAAACCATCTGGCACCATTTAGGTTGATGAACTGCGTGTTGGCTTCAGTCCTCGTATGTTGTGTTACGCCTTTCTGGATTTCTTGCCAATACATCTTCATCAGGAACCCTGCTGTCAGCTATCCCTTCCAACCAATCAGAGTCTGTCCGATTCTCTCTGACTTTGCCTCCTAGCTGATCGTACACGCTGACCCTACCCCCCAGCCGATCATGCACTGGGATCCGTTGGTCGTGAAATTATCGACTGTTGTGAATTGCTGGCCTATTTCCTCTATCATCGAAGCAGGCCCTTTTGGAAGATTGTCCTTCAGAATAAAAACCATTGCACTCTGGACAATTATTCATTGTTGGAAGTTTAATCTCTTCTTCCCAACAGTATCTAAAAAATGGGCATCTCCAATTATTTCAATTGCGCCTTGCCCACTTTTCTCTTTCTCTGATCCTTTGTTGATGGAGTTGATATTTGTTCAGAAGAAACTAGGATTGAGTAACTTTGCTTGGTGCTCTTGGATTATTCTCCTCAAGCAGTCCTTTGCCTTTCGCTTCTTCTGTTGTTATCTGAGGCTTGGGACTGATGACCTTTTTATTCTGAGCCGATTCAGATGCCAACACCTTTGTTTGTGAAGTTGATTCCACTACATTAGTAGGGAAAGGATGTTGATCAATCTTCATCGGCCTTCCTGACTTGGAAGGTGTCTCAAATTTAAGCTTCCCTTGATCTATTGTGTTTTGAATCTGTTGACGAAACACCATGCATTCGTCAGTGTTATGGGACGTAGCATTATGCCACTTGTAGTACTTGACCTTCTTAAGCTTTTCAGCACTTCGAATAGTGTGATTCTAAGAGAGTTTAATCTGACCCTGCTGAAGAAAGAGATCAAATATCTTATCGGCTTTAGTTATATCAAAGCCGAATTTCTCAGGTTCCTTCTTGCCGAAAGGACACGCAATCGGCTTCCTGTTTGACACCCACTCAGCTAGATTAGCCTCAGCCTCTTCTTCTGAATTAGAGTCTTCTACATAAGCTATTTTCTTCTGATAATTCCTTCGAGGTTCATAAGGCTGTGAAGACCTTTCATGACTTAATCGGTGCACTAATTGGCTAATACTCTCGAACTCCTGTGAAGCATACTTCTCTTTGATTGAAGGCAAGAGTCCTTGGAAAGCCAATTCTGCCATTTGTTTATTAGTCAGAGATAGGCTGAAGCACTTGTTCCTCATTTCTCTAAATCTCTGAACAAAATTTACCACTGACATATCATTCCTCTGCTTCAAGCTAGTCAGATCAGTAATCTTCATTTCATGTATTCCAGAGAAAAAATAACCATGGAACTCCTTTTCCAGATCTTCCCAACTTTGAATAGAATCAGCCGGTAGCGATGTAAACCAGGCAAAAGCTGGCCCTGATAGAGAGGATGAGAATAGTCGAACCCTTAATGCCTCATTTGATCCTGCATCTCCACATTGAATAATAAATCGGCTGATATGCTCGATGGTGGAGGTGTCATCTTGACCAGTGAACTTGGTGAAGTCAGGCACTTTATATCTCTGAGGGAATGGAATTTGATTGAAATAAGCAGGGTATGGTGTCCGATACATGTTGGTTTGCTGCTTTGGTTTCAACCCAAACTACTTTTGTATCAAATTTGTAATCTCAGCCATAAATTTCTTATTCTGATCAATCGGCTGGTTTCGTACCGAATGATTTGGCTGATTTTGTAGCATTCCAATTATTCCTGGTTGTTCATACATAATTGGCTGCGAAGCCAAAGGTGTCTGAAAAGCCGTATATTGAGGAATCTCACTTGAATGAGGTGCTCTATGCTGAGTTCCTTGCTGTATGTATTGCCTGTTTGGAGTACCTTGAATATGTTGTTCTGGCAACTGATATGGCGAATTCCCAGGTTGAGCCATTTGATCCCATAACGCTACCTGATACATGGCATTGTTGTATTGCTCTTGTAAATTCGCAGCATAGGTTCTAATTGCATAAGCTTGATCAGCTTGGCTCATCTGCTCTAGTGTCAATGGATGACTTATGATAGGTTGACCAGCCACTGCTCTACCAGAAGTTACTTGTGTTGGAGTTTTCTACATGCTAGAATTCTCTTGAGCCGATCGAATAGGCTTGACCATGTGCATATGTAACGGTTGAATATCATAATGTTGCGCTTTGAGAGTCTTTGGTTCAATGAAAGAAAATATGATTCCTTTGTCATGCTGTACTGCAGTTCCAATTAACTCTCCAAACCTTGCAGCATACGTACAAGTAGAGGTTTCTCCTACCTTTTTATTTGTTTCAGTCGCAACACCGTTCCCATTTGTGTCTTTTTCTGAAAGAATCGTTGGCGCATCAGGGATAACAGGAGCGTCAAGACTCGGAGAACCTAAAGAATCAACAATTCCCGTTGTAGTTGTTGGTTGATAGTATACTAGTCCTTTGTATCCGCATGCGAGTTCATCTCTGAGAACTTCTTTTACAGAATTTTGCACTATGCTGTTGAAAACAGAAGACCGATCAATAAAAGATTGTTGCATGGCCGTTGTCATCATGTCTTGCAACTTCCCAAGGCCGCCTTGTATTATCAACTCATGAGGTCTTGGAAGGGGAGTTTTCTTGATAGCTCCTTGCTTGGTTAAGCCGAAACTGCCCATCAATAGCTAACCATATTCTGCCATGCGCTCATCGAACTCAGCTTTGTCTTCTTCACGAAGTTGATCTAATGTGATAGCTTGGGTCTTGTCTGCACCAGTTTCTTTAGGATGTTTTGGTCCAGACATTGTTGACTGATTCTTCGTGTCCTACTGGGCGTGCCAAGATGTGTTGACGCAAAAAATGAGATCAAGTTCTTCAATGACAACACGTAACGGATCCCCGGGATGTAACAAGGCGTGCCAGCCAACCTGACCTATTGATCGGTACGGAAAGAATAGGAAACGTTAGATGCGGGTTAGATCAGCTAGAGAACCAATGTGGGTCTTCAACAAGTAACAGCCTGATCAGCCGATACAACTATAGAACGAATCGGCTAGTTGGAGCAGCCGAAGCGCAAGTATAACCAAAACAGCTAGATCAGCCGATTTGATGACATAGGCAAAGCGCAAGCAAAAGCAGAGCAAACTAAGTGCTACGAGACAACACTCAAAACCAATCTAGATTGGCTGTATCATGGTGAAACGATGCAGGAGCGAGGATAGCCAATACAATATGATCACAAGCTGGATAAATTGGTGATAAAAGATAAATAAACAAGAAAAGACTTGCAAACCTATCTAATATCAATAAGTTCTGAATAAAACCTAGACGAAACCACAGCGATGCGCTCGGAGGTTAAAGCCCAGTTATTATTCGATAAAACGGTACTTACAAGCTTGCCGGAGGACGATCGATGCAGCCCAACGAGCTAGAAGAACGACGTTTGAAGAAACAAGAAAATAAGAAGAAGTCAAAAAGGGTGGCGAAGTCACCGACTTGGAAGAGTAAAGGTTTTGTGTATATTGGTGTGTACAATCTTTTTCCGACCATGCATGGTCGCTATTTATATCCTGAGGACAACTTGACTCCTAGTCGATGACGATAATGTTTACTTGAAACTAAAGAAATAAAACTAACAAAATTCAACGATTCCCATAGGAATCGGACACTCTAAACTGATTTTGACCCGATGTCAACTTGATTGTTGACCCGCCTCCGTCTTCCTTACTTTTGGCGCATTCTTCTTCTGCCACGTTTCTTCTCCATTAATCGGCTGATCCCAGATCGGCTGGTAGCTTCTTCATCAGCATTGAGGTTTTCCCAATGTCTCTTCGGCTATTCTATGACATGTGTCAAAAAATGGTGTCAACAACACCCGGGGTGAAGAACCCATCTGTATGCAAAAGTCGGGGGCCCTAAACGACTTGCTAGGAGCAGCATCGGGCCGCCGATCCCCGAGAGGTCTCCACGAAGGTGTAGAAGCCAGAAGAAAACTTGCGATGTGCTCTACGATGGAAGAAAGCATGCCAAGGTTCATTCTGGGTAGGTCAGATCCTCAATCATGCCCATTATGGATGAACTAGTTTGTATCTTGTAACTGGTTGTGGACCAGATTTGCTTTTTGACGACCATGTAGACATGGAGTCGTGCGTGTAATGATCACACTCTTCTGTCTAATCATGTGTAGTAATATCCGCAAAGGAATTGAATCCCCTACGACCTGTTGTGACACCTTTAGGGAGTCCACCGACCTCAAGAAGGTCGGGGACGCTATTAGGACGACCTGATAGCAAGTAGTATCCCACTGACCTCAAAAGAGGTCTTGACGACTTGGTAGGCCACCACTGTGGGATTCCAAATGAATTGCAAAATGCCATGACTGACTATCACTTAGCCATTGGCGTAGTTATCTGTTGGAAGCTAGCCGTTGGAGGGAAATGATCGTTTGGCATAGAGTCGTTGGGCTCGGCGACCCGTTGGCATAGAGCCATTGGGCTCGCTAACCCAGGAATGATCAGATGGACTGCGGGAGCCCGTATATAGGTTGTTGCTCACGGGGACATACCCCACTCTCACTCTTTCACATCCACACTGCTAGGGTTACGAATTCCGTCGCTGCTCGAGTGCTCCGCGCCGCCGCGTAGAATCCGTGCACCGCCGCAGCTACAGCTGGAGCTCGCCGCCACACACCGCACCACCACCACTGCTTTGAGTGACTCTATGTGCGTGCCGACACATGCGTGCGAAGACCCTCTGCGTCTTTAGGACCAGATCCCAAGGGTTCGCCAAAGAAGAAGAAGAAATGGCGTTGCGCCAGATCCCCGTGCTGGAGGTGCAGTGGGTCCCGTCAGAGATGACGGAGGCTAAGATCAAGGTGCTAGTGGAGCATGGGCTGCTGAGGCCTAAGGCAGATGTGGAGTGGAAGACGCCCACTGGCGATGCGTTCCCCTCGGAGGACGTCACCGAGCAGGCCGTCTTTGACTCCTTCTTCAAGCACGGCTTCAACATCCCCACTAGGGACTTCTTCCGCCGGCTGCTACACTACTATTGCCTGGAGCTGGTACACCTTGTCCCTAACTCCATTACCACGGTCTCTTCCTTCATCCACATGTGCGAGGCCTATTCTTCCTATTTTTCATGTGAAGAAGTCGGGCAAGTCGCCAGTCGTAGGTAGTGTCGGGTTCTAACTTAGAACAGGTCATAAGGTAGATTACATAGATATGGAGCTGCCAGACAGCAATGCTGGCTAGAGGTCGGAGTGGTTCTACATTGCGAACCAGAAGCCGGAGCTCCTGAAGTTATCGGGTTTTAGGCCAGACAAGGTTGCCGAGTGGGACCTTGCCTTGACCTCCTGTGAAGAAGAGGAGATCGCTCCACTCCTTGCCATGTTGGCCGACCTCAAGGAGGTCGGCTTGAGAGGGGGAGCCGTCGCAATTAGCTTTAGCTGCCGTCTGATCTAGCCGATCAAGGATCAGGTGCATCCGGTGTACAAGTACTGGGGTCAGACAAACCCGACTCATGAAGCCAACAGGACGGTCTCCAAGGAGGAGATGGTCGCCATGGTAAAAGAGCTCTTTTGCGGACAGATCTGCTACAAGACCTGCCTGAAGGCGCATTCATTGAAGCACCCAACTGATCCAATAAGTTGCTAACCTTTCTCTTCTCCATCTGGTCATGATTATTAGGGGGTCGACCTCGCTAATAAGTTTTTGGTTGCTTTCTTGTGTGCAGGCACTCGCTGCAGACTTCTGGTGTCCCGCGCCTCTGCCTGATGGCCAGGAGGCACAGAGGAAGATTAGGGCGCTGGCAAATCTCCAATAGCTGCGAGCCCAACTGGTGGACGAGTACCTGTCCGACTCATCAGTTGAGGCGAATGGGGATCACATGTCGGAGGTCGCGCAGAGCACCAGTCAGCAGACCCGCCGGACGCGGCAAACTGCCAGCAAGGTCGCATAATCGAAGGCAGAGGCCGCCAAGACGACGAAGCTGGAGAGTGCAAAGAAGAAGCAGAAGAGGGGAAAAAGCCCCACCCCACCGTCAGAGCAGAAGAAGAAGATGCGGAGGTCGCCGCGGACGACGACTCCGAGGAGGTTGACAAGGAGATGGAGATCAAGGATCCCAGTCCTGACAACCTTCTTTCTGACTTTGTGCTTCACTTCAAGGTTTCAAACACTAACAGAATGATCTATGTAGGTCGGCGACGTCATCGCCAAGCGTGTCACTCATGAAGGAGTGGACACCAGAGGTCGATGTCGGGGGTCAAAGCTCCACTCCGCCAGCGATGACCCCAGAGGCCGTGGTGGATCCCAATCCTGTCAACGTGCTGCCCTCCCCAGCAGCTCACGACGTTGTGGTGGATCAATTACAAATCGAGCTACCACTGCCGCGCCAAGAAACGGCCACGCAGGGAGGACAGGGTCTGACCACGCTGAGCGCTGGGTTTGACACATACCAGGCCAAAGAGTTGGACTAGAATGGCACACCATTTGAGGATGACATCCTCGATGATCTGGAGGATACCAAGGTGATCCAGAACTCCATCATCAGCCTGGGACAGGCCTTCCAGGTGAGAGGCCGTTGTTGCCGTAAAGGATATAGGTTGTTCATTAATTTGTTAGCAAACTAACACTTCTATTTTTGTCTGTGCAGAATATGGCCGCCCGAGCCAAAGCTCGGGCTGACTTGTGTAGGTGTGCTACGATGGTAACACTGGAGGCACATCAATTGGACCATGAGCTCCAACGGGTGAAGTGCAAAGCCACCCTCGAGAAGAAGAAGCTCGAGGATGAGAAGAAGAAGCTCGCTGACGAGCTGGCTGAGCAGAAACGGCTGGCCGCCAATACTGACAACCTCTTGAAGAAGGTCAGCAATGGTAAGACCACATTCCGCCTAGGTCGTAGAATGTGTTTACTTTGCAATATACTTATGCTGACAACTGTTGGTGCAACAGATGCTCGTGTCGTGGAGAAGAGGTTGAAGGAAGACCTCAAGGAGGCTGAGAAGGCCATTGCTACCCTCAAGGAAGAAAACAAGGCACTTAACGACAGTGAGTACAGTGTTTGCAAAAAGCTAGCTCATGAAAAGCAAATCAGGAGGGATCTGGAGATCAACCTTGTGGTTGCAATGCAGTCACTTTATAATGATCAAGTGATCATTGCAGCTCACAAAGTGGAGATGGCCGACCTCTGGAATGCTGCGGGCTTCATCATGGACAAAGTTGTCTCGTAGCCCACCGAAGGGGAGCCAATGTCGTTGCTGGAGCGGCTCGTGGCGGCTCCAGACAAGGTCGATGTGCTGCTACAGGCTGCGAGCAGGGTAGCGGCCTTGGAGATGCTCGCGCGGCTCAAGTCCCACTTCCCTCAGGTGGAAGTCAAGAAGATTGCCGAATGTCCGAATGCTGACGTCGACCATCGACTGGTCGAGGCTGAAGTAGAAGACGTGGCGAACAAGGTCGTAGACAGCCCTGCCTTTGAAGACAATGAAGAGTAGACCCGACTTGTAAATAGGTTAGTTTTTGCTGCCCTTGTTGGCCGGAGCTCAACAATCTCTGTGCTATGTAAAAACTATATGAAATGAATCCATCATTATTATGCAAAGTCTTTGACTTATTCGACCTTGACGACTCGGAAGCACATGTGTTTTCAACTCACGGAGAGGACGACTTATCGACCATATAGCTCAGTGGGGAGACTTACACATGATCGACGCATGAGAGGAGTCAAGGACTCAGGTTTAGCAACCTCACAATCAAGGTCGAACAAGCAAGAGACGAGCAATCAAAAGGTAGAAAAATAATCCTCAGGTCGAGCGACCCTTCAGTTGGCAAGGCCAAGCCCCCGAGCATGTCGAGGGGGAGGAAGACACATAACCCTCAGGTCTAACGACCCTGTAGTTGGCAAGGCTATGCCCCCGAGCATGTCGAGAGGGAGGGAGATAACCACAACACAAAGAGAAGGACAACAACTTCAAAGGTCGATAGAAAACTGTCTAAAAACTAAACTTTATTGAACTAAAATTAATAATAGTAAAGAGTACATATCTTAGTATTATACATAGTCTATGGATAGAATCGTCGTAAGTGCTCCACCTTCCATGGGTTTGGAACCCCTTGACTGTCGCCCCACTGAAGGTGATAGGTCAATGGGCTGATGACTTCCGTGACATTGAAGGGGCCCTCCAATGGGGCCGAAAGCTTGGGCATCCTGTCGGTCTTCTGTATCCTTCGTAGGACCAGATCACTAATGTTGAAGGAGCACTCCTTGACACTGCGATCATGATAATGACGTAGCTGCTGGTCGTGGCGCACCTGCCGCATTACGGCCACCACTCTATTTTCTTCAAGGCTATCGAGGTCAACTCGACGCGTATGCTCTCCTTCTCCTTTGTTGTTATGCTGGATGCGGGGTGCACCAAACACTACGTCAGTGGGGAGGACGACCTCCGAGCCATAGACCAAGAAGAAGGGCGAAAAGCCCGTTATTGAGCTGACCTGAGTCCTGAGACACCAGATCACATGTGGGAGTTCTGCTAGCCAGCGGGTAGCATAATTGGAGCCAGCATCAAAGATGCGATATTTGAGGGCTTGTAGAACCATGCCATTGGAACGCTCGACTTGGTCGTTGCACCTAGGGTGAGCGACCGACGAGTAGTAGACGTCAATCATGCTGTCCTAGCAAAAATCCCATAACGTAGAGCCGGTGAAGGCTATACCAAGATCGGTGATGATCCTGTTCGGCACACCGAAGCGATATGTGATATCCTTGATGAATTTCGCCACCTCCTCCGATGTGACCTTAGCAACAGGATGGACTTCAATCCACTTGCCAAATTTGTCCACAGCAACAATGATATGCTTGTAACCACCGGGGGCAGTTTTGAACAGACCAATAGAGTTCAGACCCCACATGGCGAAGGGCCATGACAGGGGAATTGTATGCAAGACCTGGGCAGGCAGGTGTTGTTGCTTGGCAAAGAATTGGCATCCATTGCACCTCTTGATGAGGTCTTTGGCATCACTCATGGCTGTGGGCCAGAAGAAGCTAGATCGGTACACCTTGCCGACCAGATTGGCAGAGGCTGCGTGACAGCCGTACTCACTGTCGTGGATCTCAGCCAAGAGCTGGATACCCTCTAATCGCAAGATGCACTTCATCAGCACACCAATAGAGGCTGCTTTGCAACATAGTTAGCTCTTCTCCAATCACGACATAGTTAGCATTACACCGCGTGATCTTTTCTTGTGCAGACTTGTCATCTAGAACCAACTAGTGGACCAGGTAATATAAGAAAGCCTGGCACCAATCGTCTTCTGCGTCTGCCATGAAGACGTCTCGGGGAGGTGCAGGCACTAGGTCTGGCTGTTCTAGGGCCAGGTTGTCTGGGTCCAGAATCTTGATTGAAGGCTTGCGTAGGTCTTGAACGAACACACTAGCCGGAACCAGTGCTTGCTTGGAGCCCATCTTAGAGAGGACATCGGCGGCAACGTTGTTGTCGCGAGGAATATGGTGAAATTCAACTCCCTCGAAGTGACCTTAAAGTTTTCGAATCTCAGCACAATAAGCGTCCATTGTGTCTTTGACACAATCCCAGTTCTTGTTGACTTCTCTATGACGACCTTGGAGTCACCATAGGCGATCAGTTGCTTGATGCACAGAGACACAGCGATACGGAGCCCATGGATGAGAGCTTCGTACTCTGCTCCATTATTGGAGGCCTTGTAGTGGATTTGAAGCACATACTTGAGCTAATCTCCTTTAGGAGAGATAAGCAATACTCCAGCTCAAGGGCCCTCAAGGTTGAGTGCGCCATTGAAGTACATGATCCAGTGTTCAGGTCGTTTCGTGGACGGAAGGATCTGAATTTCAGAACACTCTGACACAAAGTCAGCGAGGATCTGAGACTTGATAGACTACCTAGAGCAGAATTCAAGGTCGAACTCGCCAAGCTCGATAGATCACTTGACGATGCGGCTATTGGCGTCACGGTTGCGAAGAATCTCCCCAAGCGGGAAGGATGAAGGCACATTGATGGAGTGAGCTTGAAAGTAGTGCAGGAGCTTCCTTGTGTAGCGAACATGGCCTCATGTGCCATTTGATCAAGTTTGATTTTGGTGATTAATGACAACATGATCAATGGGACTAACCATATTGTTGAGCATGTCTTTGTGGACATTTCTAGATCCCATGGATGCAAAACCAAGAAGAAGAAAGGAAAGGGAAAAGACACCGTCGGATGAACCGACGGTACCCTGGTAGCAAGCGTCAGTGCAAGCAACGGATGAAATGGTACACTACGTGAAGACAGGAGTTATCCTAAAGAGCACCGGATGAACTGACGGCGGGTTTTTTAGTTGCACCGGATGATTGACCAAAGAAGATGCAGCACAGTCAGCAGCACCGGATGAACCAACGGTCCATCTGTGGGCACCGTCGGTCTATCCGATGGATCCTGAAGACAAGACAGAGAGGAGCCAGCGCAGGAGGCAGTAGCACCGGATGAACCGGCGGAGCATGCAGCGGTTCATCCGGCGGCCGTATATTTGCTAACATAGAGGTATTTGCCGCGGAGTCTTCAGCACCAGATGAAATGATGTACCGTCGGTTGAAGCGTCGGATGAATATCGTCAGCAGAAATGCAATGGCTACGTGACGTGGATGCAGCACCAGATGAACCGACTGAGAAACTAAGTTGATATGTGCCTTGGTTTGTATATGATGAGCGATTGACCGGATGTTTTGAGGCTTTGGGTTGAGTGTGTTTCGTCGGGTTGTGTTGTCGGTTGTGTATCTTTCTATGTTTATGTGGTGTGTTGTTAATGCACTCGTGAGACTGGTTGACAATGTTGTGTGGACTGACTCTTGGCCTAGTATTGCAGCTGTTGGTTGCGGCTTGGTTTGCGTTGGTGCATGTGAAGAACAAGCGTGAAAGGTCTATGCCAAGGTGGCCTCCGGGGTGATGGAGAGACAAGTAGGCTTGGTTCGAGAGACCCGGTGGCCGACGGGATCAAGTGCGGCCCACATGGTGCAAGAAGAGCAAGACAAAGTCATGGACATGGAGCTTGTGCATCGGTGGCGGCCAAGTCAAGGAACGAGGCAAGACCAAGTAGACCGTCCGGGTGCCGGAGGTGAAAGGCTTGATGGGCTCGATGCTTGGCGTGGTGAGGCCGGGCCCTGTACGCGCGGTTTGGTGGTTTGGCCACGAAACCATCGGAGGACAGTTTCTTGGTTTGGGCCTCAAAACCAAGTCCGAAGGCCTAACGCGACAGAGATGGGGATCCGGGAGCGTCAGGAAGCTTCGAGGTGGGCGACACGCGGCATGACTGAGGTGCTTGCATCAGGAGGACGCGAAGGCCCGATGGATGCGCGGCCGTCCGATGGTGAACTTCATGTGTTGACCAAAATGCCCCTGTGAGTGCTTGTATTGTATCTCCTAGTGTAGGGGCACTTCGGTCTTTTCCGGAGGGCCTATATATAGGAGGGTGGGGCTGATTTTTCAGCCAACTCTTGGGCTTAGTTGGTGGGAGTGCTCTTTCATTTTGGGGTGCTCTTGGGGAGAGAGGGAGAGAGGTGTGAGTGGCTCTTTGTTTGGAGCTTTTTGCCATCCAAGATTTGTGATTCTTGTGAGTGGCTTGTAACCGGATATGGCAAAGTGAATCTTAGTGATTACTTCCTCATAATCTTGTGCCAAATCCTTTGATCCCGAGCGTTTTTCTTTTATGCGATTTTCGGAGGTATTTTTGGAGAATTTTTTGTTTGTCGGATTTGAGTGCGTTTTTGTGGGGTTTTCTTTGTGGGGATCACTCATAGGTCTTGTGTGACCATTCTCCTGGTGATCTTTCACCCACAAACCCCATGAATCGGCTCGGATTTGAAGTTCTTCCTCTCTACCTCTAGTTCTTGGTGTTCTTCACGAAATCCTCGATTCCGCGAGATTGATTGGGTTTGGGGCCATGAGATTTTAGGGATAGCTTCTCCTTGAGGCAAATCCACTCCCCTAAAGTTTGGCTTCAATCCATTGGGTGAATCGGGAGATCGGTGATCTTGAGGAAAAGCTCTCTCTTTCTAGGGTTCATACACTAAATCTTTTTTCTGGTGGTGTTTCCTTGATCTTTTGGAGAAGATCTTTTTAGAAAAGCTTGTTTGTGTTGTTGAGAAGCTGTGGTTAAAATTTCGTGATTTTTGGAGGTCGTTTGATCGAGTTTTGGATTTTTCCGTCTTCTCTCGAGGCTGTTTTCTAGGCTGTCCCGGGTGATTCGGTCACTTGGGCCGGATGATCCGGAGGGTAGGTTGATCCGGCCACTTGTGGTCGGGTGACCCAGAGCGGCTCTGGATGCTACAGGGTGATCCGGCCTAAGTGTCTGGGTGACCCGGTAGGACTCAGCCTTTTGCTTTGTTGCTCGAGCTCTTTCGTGTTTGCTTCCGCTTTGCTTCCTATCCTTCCAAGCTTTGTTCCTAAGGTCTCGAGAGAGGTTTGATTGTGCTCCTGCTTGATCATGTGTGACCCTCGGAATTACGATTGGGACATAAGCCGAGTTCTTTTGAGAAAGAATTTTTATCGTCTCCCATTCACTCCCCCCTCTCTGGTCGCCTAATCGGTCCTTCAATTTGTATCAGAGTCGGATGCGGGTCTTTGCGACTCTAACCAGTCTAAGATCCATAGGGTGACAAAAGAGAAGGGATGCTTTGCTTGCGGTTTTGGTTTGCGCATTTTGAGCTTGCCTTTGACTAATCCTAACCGGTGCTTTCAATTATGGCACCAACCTCTTTGTCTTGTGAGTCTTTATCTCCAGATATTGATGGAATGGAGGTTGCTTCGGGAGATGACCACAAGTGGAGGCGGAAGTACGAGGAGTTGAAGGAAGATAAAGAAGCAATGACATTGATGTGTCTTTTGGTGGCTCAAGAAGATTACCTCCAAGACAAGCTTATCAAGAGAAGCAAAGTGAAGCTCTCCCAAGGTATCATTGGCTTGTTCACTCGTCTTTGCGCTTATGGCGAGATGCTTGTTAAGCTTAAGAACTCACCTTTGCCAGGCAAATCTTGTGATGCCTTGTGTGTTGAAAATGAGAAACTAAAAAATGAGGCTAATTGTCGTAAAGAGCATGTTGAAGCCATTAGAAGAGCATGTAACAATCTTGATTTTGAGAATGATGAATTGAGATCATCTCTTGCTAACTTGCAATCTGAAATTGACTTGTTGAAATCCAATGCTTCTATGCCTTGCAATTCTTGTGTTGCTTTGAATATTGATCTTGATGTGGCTAGAAGTAAGATTGCTTTGTTGGAGACAAGTGCTTCTTTACCATGTGTTTCTTGTGAGTCTTTGCATGCTGAAATTAATGAATTAAAATTGACTCACACCACATGTGTAGATGAACTTGAGCATGCTAGGGATGAAATTTGTGAAAGTAAATCCATGCCTTGTAGTACAATATTCGATCCTTGTTGTAAGTGATTTACCGGGCTTGACCCGACAGATATTGAAGGACCGATTAGGCGAACCAAAGAGGGGGGAGTGTTGACACATCTTATCCTATATATTTATAAGTCAACTAAACATGACAAAAGGGCATAAATGTTAATATCAACTTAGAATAGGGTGCCACTAATAGTTTTTCTGGAGATTTGGTAAATTATATAAATCCAGGAACCATTCGGGAAAAGTGCTAAAAGAATCGAATCTAGAAGACTCCAGAAGGCTCCGGAACTCAACATAACTTGGCACCCAAGAAAGAAGCATCTAGAAGAAGCGACGGACCACCTGGCCGAAGTGGGCCCCGAGGGGGGCCCACCCCAGCCTGATTGGCCTGGTGGTGGGGCCGGTCGGCCTCCCCCGGGCACCACCTCAGCCCTACTTCCAGAAGGTTCTTCCACCGCCTATGAGGATCAATCTAAACCACTCGTTAGGTCGGTTTGATCAAACGGCGCGCGTCTACCCCTCAGGGCTATATAAGCAGCCCCCCTGCCCCCTGGCAGAGGCATCTGGAAACCTGAGTTTGCATACACCAGATCAAGTCATCAAGTCAGAGATACTACGCCCTAGAAACACCATATAGTAGAGTAGCTAGCTAGTCTAGATCTAGGAGGAGGCAAGGCATCTACTTGGCTCCTGATCGTCTAGAGGCTGATCGAGATACTGATCTAGCTTCGCTCTTGTAAGTTCTTATCTAGTTCCTTACATTTGTTATACAGACATATGTTCTTATCAATGATTATATTCGACATTATATGCTTTGGTGTTTATTATGATTACATGTTTAGCATAGTTGATTTGCCTTTATATTCATGTATGGAGTCGTATAGCCCTCACCTAGATCATTTGTTAACATGGGTGAACGGTAAAGACAGTGTAAGCATGGTGCTTATATTGTATTTATCTGCGATTGCACCCTATATGCCGGGTCGTGTGGTAGATCGTGGTGGTGACAGCACTATTGAGTCCTTCGCGGTCCACCCCCCGTGTATAGGACTAGTGGAGCCTTATACTATTTGGGTTGTTTCAAGTTTCGGCCTTGATCCTCCTGGATAGTCTCCCCATGCATTGATATAATAGTTCTTCTTCCATGATTGTTAAATGTTTGCACTAATCATAGTTTGCATTGACATATAGTTTAGAGTTACCGAGGAGTATCCTCTCTAACTAGACTTTGCTATGTTTCTCTTGCTATAATGACACTTTCTAGCTGCTCATGATGTTATGACTTGAATAATGCTATCAATATCTTTATCTTTATGTGACTTACCCCTGTTTATAGCAATTGATATATTTTGGCCACTCTACATTATAAAACTGAGAGATGAGCATGTATTAGCTATTATGGATTAGAAAGACTTCTTTCCCTGTGGTAGAATATAAATACGATACCTGGTTTTACTCCTGGTTAAAATGCTACAATGGTATATTCATATATGTGCGCTTGCGGATTCCCAGTTTATATATATCTTCTTTTCTAGAGATCCAAGGCATATGTAAGAGTACCATATCCATGCGTTTTATGGCACACCTGTCAGGGCTGACAACCTATATCGAGTTGTGCTATGAATCGTGTCGGAGTTCACCTTTTAGTTTAATCTGAAAGCAACATCTGATATACACTTAGCATCATGTTAAGATATACCTTTGCATTTCTGGTGTCGTCGATAAAGAAGGATCTTATATCCGTTTCTATTCGATGACGTTAGCAATGTCAACAAGCATTTTTGGCTCCGTTGCCGGGGAAAGAAAGTCTATAGCCTAGATGAAAAAGTTTCAGTAATGGCATGCATGCATCTCTCACACATAATGTATCGAGAACCCAAATTATCATTGCTAAAACAGGCTTACCCTTGTTCTTTTCACTTTTGTCTATCTTATTTCAGGGTAATGTATGAATAAGAATCTTCCAGAAAACTTTGTTTCAGATCTAGAGAAAATCTTAAGGAAGGCAAGGTCAAAGCTCAGGTCTCCTGATTCTCGGCCCACAACTTCTGCCTTGGGAGATTCAACAGCGCGAAGCTTAACACCCACGTTTGATGTAATGGCAAACAAGACCCTACGCGAATACTCCGCACCGACCCCGGACAACATTCGTACTGGTCTGACAGTCGCTGTAGGACATGCTGCTTTTGAGCTCAAGCCTGCACTGATCAACATGGTACAAGCTAGCCAATTTTGTGGAAAAGCTCATGAAGATGCCAACAAACACCTTCAACATTTCTTGGAGATATGTAGCACCTTCACGATCAAAGATGTGCCAAGTGATGCAGTCCTACTTCGTTTATTCCCATTCTCATTATTGGGGCGAGCGAAGCAATGGTTTTACTCCAACAAAGACAAATTTACAACTTGGACATTGTGTTCTACTGTCTTTCTGGCAAAGTTCTTTCCTATAGGCAAAACCAATACCTTACGGGGAAAAATTTCGAGTTTCCAGCAGCAACACGAGGAATCTGTTCCTGAAGCATGGGAGCGCTTTCAAGACTACATTTCAGAATGCCCACATCATGGAATGGAAAACTAATTGCTCTTGCAGACCTTCTACCACGGGCTCTCTACCAACACCCGTGAAACGATGGATGCTGCAGCTGGAGGTGCTTTCCTGTCCCTTACACTTACTCAAGCTACTAACCTTGTGGAAAAGATGGCGTCCAATCAAGCTTGGAACGAGGAACGTCAACCCCGCAAGAAAGAAAGAGGAATGCACCAGCTCAAGGAGGTAGACATGCTGTCTGCCAAAATGGATTTACTGATGAAGAGGCTTGAAGACAAAGCCCCTGAGAAGAAGGAAGTCATGCAACTCTTCGAATCCCGCATGACCTGTGAAGAGTGTGGAAACACTGGACACTCAGGGAGTCAATACCCTCAGCTGGAGGAGGACGTGAACTACATCAACAATAACAACCAATATCGTCCCCAGCAGAATCAAGGATGGACTCAGCAGAGGACTAACTACCCAGGTAACTATTCAGGTAATTATCAAGGTAATAATACTTCCAATAATTTCTCACCTTTAAGAGACTTAGTCCAAAACCAGGGTAGAATTATGGATAATCTGTCCAAGAAGTTAGCTTCCAATGATAAAATGCTAGAAACTATTAGTAATAAAATGGAAAGCTTTTCTTCTGCCATCAAGAACCAACATAGCTTTAATAAAATGCTAGAATCTCAGATTTCTCAGCTGGCATCATCTGTTCCTACGGCTAACCCAGGTAAGATTCCGGGCCAGCCGGAAGAATTAGAATCTGCAACTCTTGTCTATATCTATTCTGCAGATCTGTGTTTGAGTAAGACAGAAGAAGGCCCAAGATGGACTGACTGGGGCATGCCCGCCAAAAGAGGAGATCCAGGAAGGCCCATCATCACCATCACTATTGGAGCCTACACCTTCAAGAATGCACTTTGTGACTTTGGGTCTAGCGTCAACATAATGCCTAAGGTAATATATAAGAAAATCAATGGTTCACCTTTATTGTATACAACCATGTGCTTGCAGCTTGCAAACCTGTCACTATGCTACCCCGAGGGCATCCTAGACGACGTATGTCTGGGGGTAGGACGCTCCTACGTGGCTGCTGACTTCGCTGTGGTTGAGACTGGGGGAAGTGAGAACGCTCCAATCATTTTGGGTCGTCCTTTCCTTGCCACAGCCAAAGCCATCATCTACGCCGACGCTGCTAAGATCATCTTCACCATCAATGGGAGAAAGGAGAGATTCAAGTTCAAGAACAAGATCCTAAAAGCTCCTGCACACCCCCGATATCCTTACCCCCAAGAACACGAGCCAGTTGTCGAGAAGAAGAGAAGAGATAGAAGGAGGAATAAGAAGAACAATCGACCTCAACCGCATGTGGAGGAAGTTTGGATGATCAACACGATTCAATCAGAGAATGAGAACCTGTTCCCTTCACCATTACTGCCAAAGCTTGAAGACCCTGGAGTTCCATCAATCCACTGCTCCATCAATCAATGGAACTTCCAGCGAGTTGTCTGCGACACGGGATCGGGCATCAACCTAATGTCTAAGGTAACCTATGAATTAATATATGGTGACCTGCCTTTGTATTCCACATATATAATGTTGCAGATGGCGGATCAATCACAACGGTTCCCGGAAGGAATTGCACGAGATGTACCTGTCAAGATAAAGGACCACTATGTCCTGACTGACTTTTTAGTCATAGACATGGGAGATGAGCAAGATCCTCCCATCGTGCTTGGAAGACCGTTCCTGAACACAACAAGAGCAATCATCTACATCAGGACTGGCGAGATCCACTTCCAGTTCAGAACTGAAAAGGTACACTGCTACTTCAATACTTATACTGATCCTGAGCAGCCCAAGAAGAACAAGACGCGGAGACGCCTTCAGAAATTACAACGCAAGCTGAACACAAAGTTGACGGATGTCAAGAACATTGAAGAAGAGATTAACGAGAAGTCCGCTCAGCTTCTACCAGCCCAGTATTCTGAACCTGTTACTCCAGAAAGGTCTCCACCGAAGAAACAAGTTTGGAGGAAGAAAGATCAAAGTACACCTTCGGAAGACCAATCACTACCCGCGTCATCAACTGATCAATCAATGGCCACTACATCTACGCCATGGGAGTAAGTACTCTAAACTCTCACCGAGAGGTAACTCGGTATTTATCTTTATATTCTGCACTGCATATTTAGATTAGCATGTTTATTTCCCTATACCTGCATTGAAAAAATCATAAAAATATTTTCTGCTTTTGCATTCTTTAAGGCCCCATGTACTCCGTACCGTGGCGGCATAATAAAAAATAATAATAATAAATATATTTTTGCATTCACATGTTTTTGCATTTAGCATCCCTTTTGCATATAAAAATTCACAAAAAAATAATACGTGGGCACATGAAGGTCCACACATTTCAGAAAAACCCAAAAAGAAGTGGGCACATGAAGGCTCACAACATAATCCTAGAATTTGCTCCTTCGGGTATGTGCGAGACTAATATTTGCAGGGAGAATTTAATAAGAACCTGAAGGCAAACAAGTTCCAAGGATGAGTCAAGAATCACTTCAAGATCCAGCTTGGGGGAGAGCACCCCTAGTTATCACGATAAGTATCACTATCCTAGGTGTTTAATATTAGCTAGTTATTTGAGTATTAGTTAAAAGTCTTAGTTTGAATAAAATGCTAGAGTCTGCTAGTTGGCTTTTCTCTTTAATAATGATCTTCATGATATATGCTTGGAGATGATGAATAGTTGCTCTGCCGTAATTCCTTTTAAAAGTGCTTAGTTTTCAGACCTAGATTCTCCTGAAGCTTAAATGCTTAATTTGCTCTAAACCCAAAACCTGTGCAAGTACATGCTTAATCTGAGTCTAGGCTTTGAAAGATGATTCATGAAAAGTTGAGTTGCTATTGATCATTTTCCTAGAGAAGCTTGATTCCTGGATTTATCTTAAAAATCATGAAATTTTATATGATGAGTTCCTGTGTCTATGATCCTTAAGAGCTTGTCATACACATCAAGATCATTCCATTCCACCATTTATGCTGCTTCTGACATGGAAGTACGCATTTTCCATCAAGCCATACGGCTCATGCAACTCTAGGATATATCTCTCTCAATGTTAAAAAGGATTCTGGGGCTACATTCGAAAAAAAAGAGAGAGGAAAAAGTGAGAAGAGAGAGGGAGAGAAAAGGACAAGTGTCATACTAGGCGAGAAGGGCCTACCTCCCTAAAAAAATAAATTTAGAGATGAATAATGGACACGTGTCTGAGGGCGAGTAGAGCCCACATCTCTAAGGAGAGAGAAAAATGGACAAAAGTCCGGGGCGAGTAGAGCCCACCTCTCCAAGAATGGAAAGCCCAGATCTTAAAAATCTTAGAAAGAGAGATATAGTCCAAGAGCTAGGCTAAAAGGCTTACCACCTTTCACCCTCATCCATCCAACACTATCATCCATCCATATCTTGCCAAGTGTGACTCCATGCTTGAGAAGGTCATACACAGGATCTCTGAGTTTTATCTGAAAAATGTGCAAAACCCCAGGATGATAGCTGATCAAAGAATTTGAGATATACTGCTTGACTTGATTGTTTTGTCTTTTATTTGCTCAAGATTTATGAAAAGGCTATGCTTAAAGGTTGAAGGTAAGAGAGAGCAATCTTGTTGAGGAGAATTGGTTTTGAAAACCATAGTACTTTTGAGGTGTGAAAGCGTTGTAGCAACTCCTGATCCTGCTAAAGCATATCTTTGCTAGGGACTAGCAAAGGGTAAGCTTGGGGGAGTTTGTTGACACATCTTATCTTATATATTTATAAGTCAACTAAACATGAGAAAAGGGCATAAATGTTAATATCAACTTAGAATAGGGTGCCACTAACAGTTTTTTTGGAGATTTGGTAAATTATATAAATCCAGGAACCATTCGGGAAAAGTGCTAAAAGAATCGAATCTAGAAGACTCCAGAAGGCTCAGGAACTCAACGTGACTTGGCACCCAAGAAAGAAGCATCTAGAAGAAGCGACGGACCACCTGGCCGAAGTGGGCACCGAGGGGGGCCCACCCCAGCCCGATCGGCCTGGTGGTGGGGCCGGTCGGCCTCCCCCGGGCGCCACCTCAGCCCTACTTCCAGAAGGTTCTTCCACCGCCTATGAGGATCAATCTAAACCACTCGTTAGGTCGGTTTGATCAAACGGCGCGCATCTACCCCTCAGGGCTATATAAGCAGCCCCCCTGCCCCCTGGCAGAGGCATCTAGAAACCTGAGTTTGCATACACCAGATCAAGTCATCAAGTCAGAGATACTACACCCTAGAAACACCATATAGCAGAGTAGCTAGCTAGTCTAGATCTAGGAGGAGGCAAGGCATCTACTTGGCTCCTGATCGTCTAGAGGTTGATCGAGATACTGATCTAGCTTCGCTCTTGTAAGTTCTTATCTAGTTCCTTACATTTGTTATACAGACATATGTTCTTATCAATGATTATATTCGACATTATATGCTTTCGTGTTTATTATGATTACATGTTTAGCATAGTTGATTTGCCTTTATATTCATGTATGGAGTCGTATAGCCCTCACCTAGATCATTTGTTAACATGGGTGAACGGTAAAGACAGTGTAAGCGTGGTGCTTATATTGTATTTATCTGCGATTGCACCCTATATGTCGGGTCGTGTGGTAGATCGTGGTGGTGACAGCACTATTGAGTCCTTCGCAGTCCACCCCCCATGTATAGGACTAGTGGAGCCTTATACTGTTTGGGTTGTTTCAAGTTTCGGCCTTGATCCTCCTGGATAGTCTCCCCATACATTGATATAATAGTTCTTCTTCCATGATTGTTAAATGTTTGCACTAATCATAGTTTGCACTGACATATAGTTTACAGTTACTGAGGAGTATCCTCTCTAACTAGATTTTGCTATGTTTTCTCTTGCTATAATGACACTTTCTAGCTGCTCATGATGTTATGACTTGAACAATGCTATCAATATCTTTATCTTTATGTGACTTACCCCTGTTTATAGCAATTGATACATTTTGGCCACTCTACATTATAAAACTGAGAGATGAGCATGTATTAGCTATTATGGATTAGAAAGACTTCTTTCCCTGTGGTAGAATATAAATACAATACTTGATTTTACTCCTGGTTAAAATGCTACAATGGTATATTCATATCTGTGCGCTTGCGGATTCCCTGTTTATATATATCTTCTTTTCTAGAGATCCAAGGCATATGTAAGAGTACCATATCCATGCGTTTTCTGGCACACCAGTCAGGGCTGACAACCTATATCGAGTTGTGCTATGAATCGTGTCGGAGTTCACCTTTTAGTTTAATCTGAAAGCAACATCTGATTTACACTTAGCATCATGTTAAGATATACCTTTGCATTTCTGGTGTCGTCGATAGAGATGGATCTTATATCCGTTTCTAGTCGATGACGTTAGCAATGTCAACAGGGAGTGAATGGGAGCCGATAAAAATTCTTCTCGAAGGAGATGAGAACTCCAACAAGACGAACACGGCTTCCAAAACACGTCTCCGACTCAACTACCCAAGTAGGTCAAAACCACGCAGCCACTGAAGTGCTACTGGTCCTAGGAACCAACAACCACCTACACCTACTCGAGAACGCAGCGGAAAAACTAACTCGAGCAGCTACTGGGCTACACCGATCAGGCCGGTGAGCAGCACCGGTCGGACCGGTCCCTGCTGGCAAAATCTGAGAACTTCCACAGAAGGCCTCTACACCGGTCAGGTCGGTGTAGCTCGCCGGTCAGACCGGTCCAAGCCAGGAAATCCCAAATCCACCAAACTGACCTATCGAGCTCCAAACAGGACCAAACCCGAAATAGTAGCAACACAGGACAACAGGGAACTCACCAAGACGTTCACCCGAGCAAAACTCAACAGAGAGTCTGCACCGGTCAGACCGGTGAGAGGCACCGGTCAGACTGGTGTGACCTGAGCTCTCGGGATGAACAGCGCCCGCAGGTCAACTCCCCAAATCCAACTCCCGATCTCCCGAATCGCTCCACGGTTTTGCACAAGACTTTGGGGATAGTAGGAACACCTCATGGGCTCTCCATAGCCAAGATTTGGTCCACCAAAACTTGTCAAAACAAGAGGAATCGAGGAAATCCCACCAAGAACACCTCTAACCCTAGAGCCAAGAAAACCCCAAAATCGAGCCCCTTTGCTCACGGATTTGGGTGGGGAATCAAAGGGAAAAGAACCACGAAGGGTTCACACATACATCCCCCACCAAATCCCAAAGAGAAAGGCCTCGAAATCGCTCCAAGAAAATCGCCAAGAAAGGGCTCCGAAAATCACCAAAAAGGAGAAATGGGAAAGACACATCCAAGCCTTGAGGAACCACGCCGAATCATCTATACATACCAAAGAGGTTCATACAAGGTCTAGCTTGCCGCCCGATCATCCTTCCCTCTCACAAGATCTCACCATGAAGCTCTCAAGCTAGTCCTAAGAAAATCCTAAGGAAAATAGGAAGAGAAAATAGGAAAACAAATGAGCTAGGGTTCCAAGAGATGGCTGCCATCCTCTCACCACTTGGGTTATATGGAGGCAACCGAAAGACGAAAATACCCTTACTAGCTAACTAGGGATACATGCCCCTCAAGGGCGAATTCGGAAATCTTTGTCTTCGCTCCATCGGACGGATGCCCAGCGACCGCAAACTTGCTTAGCCTCGACGCAAGCCTTGCGATCCCGACGCGTGTCCTCCACTTCGAAGATTCCGGACTGCGTCGTCGCACACCGGTCAGACCCATCGGTCAGACCGGTTTGGAGCTGCTGCACCTCTGTCTTCGGTTCTTCTGTCTTGGCTTTGTGGATCAACCAAGGAACCCAGTGGTTTTCTGGTGAACCACCGGAAACCCCGCGATCTCGGTGTAGCCTCCGCCAATCACCACTCATGACTCGGCTCCCACGTAGTCCCGGCTCGACCTTGGTTTTGAGGCTCAACCAAGAAACCGTCCATGACTTCATCTTGCCGTTCTTGCCACCATGCGGCCCGCACTTGACCCCGCTGGCCACCGGGTCCCTCGAACCAAGCCTACTTGTCTTCTCCACACCTGGAGGCCTCACCGGCAATGACCTTTCGCGCTTGTTCTTCACCTGCACCAACACCAGTCAAGCCGCAACCTGCACCTGCAATACTTAGCCAAGAATCAATCCACACCACGTTGTCAATTACTCATCACACCAGGAAGCGACCATCCACCGGTCCTCGAACCACACATGGCTCTCAATCGACAAGTTAACTCCTCTTTAACACATAGTGACCAAGTGGATGGTTTATGTGTTAAATGGGAATTAATTTGGATGGTTCTGTCACAGCTGGCATCAGAGCTTAATTGTACACCAGAGATCTTAATACACCCTTAATAACATGTTTTTGGAATAAAACTTGGCAGATTAAGGTGTGTTTGTGAAAATGTGTTAGGAACGCTAAGGATTAACTAGTCCGACAGGCCCTAGAGGGATTTTTTGGTTCTTTCAGGTGGCTAGAACTCTATGGTTTATCTAAACTGACTTCTAGCATATTTTATTACCTGTCAAATCTTACTTTCTCGCACAACCATACTAGTTCATCACGTTTTGCTATACGTGGTGGTGCCACATGGAAGTCATGTGAGGGATGGATGGGACCTATTCCAAAGGGAACCCACTGTCGCGTCTGTGTCTTGCCATGTTTTGTCGTACATGTGCATGATTCCACATTACGAACATGTGAAGGGGGACGCCCTCCATTCAAAAGGAGCGTGTCTCAGGTTGGATGCTGTCCATGCAGCGCTAAACGCATGGGTGCCATTTCTATAGTGAACGGTAATGTATGTGGACGCTTTCGTGAGTGCTGGCACGAAAGGTTTGTGATGTTCTGTGATTTTCTGCGGGTACACTAACCATGATTTGTAAGTGCTAAGATCGATTAGAAATTTGACTAGCTATTATAGGGAGAGTCGTATATTGTGCCATGCCACCGGCGCTAACCTCGATCTTGACAAGGAATTGTCTGTGAGGACGAATAGGTTTTGCATGCATCATGTTAAATCTTTAAAACTGAATAGCAAAGATAATGAGTACAACTTGAAATCACTTTCATCCAAGTTTTTGTCAAGTAGCTTAAGGTCTTTCTAGTGTTTGTTGAATGATTCGCTGGTTTGGATTTTTTGGGCTAGCAAAAGAAGTTTCTCCATAGACCTTTTACTCAAAAGTTGTCTCCAATTTTACAACGAAGTTGTTGTAAAATTTTCACAAACTTTGGATCAGCTGAACTCAAGATATGATCTTTTCATAAGGAGTGCTCTAGCTGCCAATCTGTGAACTTATCTGTTCTGAAATGCTTTGACCCCCAAGACAGTGTTTTCTGAGGAAAAGTTAGATATGAAGGTTGCTCCAAATCTTGTCAAGCATCTGCTAAAAGTTTCAAAAATTTTGGTTGAAGGAATTTTGAGTTATGACCAAAATAGTGCAGCTCTGTTTGCTGTTTTTCCTGAGGGACAGCCACTAGAGTTTTAATTCTTTTGGCTATCTTCTTCTAGCTTTTAGCTCCACCTTTGAATACCAATGTTGTACTCCATAATCTTACCGAGTACCTGGTAAAATTTCAGAATTTTTGGCTAAGCAGAATTTCAGTTACACTAATTTGAGTAACTGCCTGTCTGTTGAAAATTTCTGGACAACAGCAAACTGAAGTTTGATCCAATCACCTCTTTTCCCATCAGTCGTAGCCCAACCTTGGAATACCAAAGTTGTTTGGAACTTCAAGTTTGGTATGCTCGTAAAAGTTGAGTATCATTGCATTGTTATGCTGAGAGTTATGAACTTTTTAGTAACCCTATGCCTGCTGTCCAACAGCCAAGATAGAGCATCGGTCTCAAAAAATTTTCGAGCATATTACCCTTAGTTTTTACCCAACTTGAGAATACAAAGCTTGCTTCTACCTCAATAAGGATCTGGTGGAAGTTAGGAACCTCTAGTTTTATAGTTTTCCAACCATGATCATTTTTGTATGGCTGCGAAAATCTATCTTTTATGCACATACATCTATCTGGATTCTCACATAGGTCACTCTCTAGATGGCCAACTTCGGATCTGCAAATGTTGATGAAGAGGGATGGACTCACGTTGATTGCCTCCATGAGAGCCAGGTGTGGTTCGAGGACCGGTGGATGGTCGCTTCCTGGTGTGATGAGTGATTGACAACGTGGTGTGGACTGATTCTTGGCTAAGTATTGCAGGTGCAGGTTGCGGCTTGACTGGTGCAGGTGCAGGTGAAGAACAAGCGTGAAAGGTCGTTGCCGGTGAGGCCTCCAGGTGTGGAGAAGACAAGTAGGCTTGGTTCGAGGGACCCGGTGGCCAGCGGGGTCAAGTGCGGGCCGCATGGTGGCAAGAACGGCAAGATGAAGTCATGGACGGTTTCTTGGTTGAGCCTCAAAACCAAGGTCGAGCCGGGACTACGTGGGAGCCGAGTCATGAGTGGTGATTGGCGGAGGCTACACCGAGTTCGCGGGGTTTCCGGTGGTTCACCAGAAAACCATTGGGTTCCTTGGTTGATCCACAAAGCCAAGACCGAAGAACCGAAGACGGAGGTGCAGCAGCTCCAGACCGGTCTGACCGGTGGGTCTGACCGGTCTGACCGGTGGGTACCGGTCTGACCGGTGAGGAGCACCGGTCTGACCGGTGTGCGACGACGCAGTCCGGAATCTTCGAAGCGGAGGACACGCGTCGGGATCGCAAGGCTTGCGTCGAGGCTAAGCAAGTTTGCGGTCGCTGGGCATCCGTCCGATGGTGCGAAGACAAAGACTTCCAATTTCGCCCTCGAAGGGCATGTATCCCTAGTTAGCTAGTAAGGGTATTTTAGTCTTTCGGTTGCCTCCATATAACCCAAGGGGTGAGAGGATGGCAGCCATCTCTTGGAACCCTAGCTCATTTGGTTTTCCTATTTTCCTTCCTATTTTCTTAGGATTTTCGTAGGAATAGCTTGAGAGCTTCATGGTGAGATCTTGTGAGAGGGAAGGATGATCGGGCGGCAAGCTAGACCTTGTATGAACCTCTTTGGTATGTATAGATGATTCGGCGTGGTTCCTCAAGGCTTGGATGTGTCTTTCCCGTTTCTCCTTTTTGGTGATTTTCGGAGCCTTTTCTTGGCGATTTTCTTGGAGCGATTTCGAGGCCTTTCTCTTTGGGATTTGGTGGGGGATGTATGCATGAACCCTTCGTGGTTCTTTTCCCTTTGACTCCCCTTCCAAATCCGTGAGCAAAGGGCCTCGATTTTGGGGTTTTCGTGGCTCTAGGGTTAGAGGCGTTCTTGGTGGGATTTCTTCGATTCCTCTTGATTTGACAAGTTTTGGTGGACCAAATCTTGGCTATGGAGTACCCGTGAGGTGTTCCTACTATCCCCAAAGTCTTGTGCAAAACCGTGGAGCGGATCGGGAGATTGGGAGTTGGATTTGCAGGAGTTGACTCGCGGGCGCTGTTCTTCCCGAGCTGCCCAGGCACGACCGGTCTGACCGGTGCTCTTGACCGGTCTGACCGGTGCTAGCCCTTGGTGGGTTTTTGTCTCGGGGAACAGCCTTGTCCGTGTGGTTTTGTTCCGTGATCCTGCTGTTCAGTTCTTGGAGTGTTTGGAGTTGTTTTGCTAGGATTTGTGAGGGGTTCTTCTTCCTCACAGGTTGTGTTTCGTGGTGGTTTTTGTTCCAGGACCTAGAGGATTCACTGAGGCTTCCTGGAACGTTTGCTGTGCGGCTGCTGTAGCCACCGGCCTGACCGGCTCTGTCCACCGGTCTGACCGGTGTCACCGGTCTGACCGGCGCAGGCCATCGGTCTGACCGGTGTAGCACAGGCAGCAAGCCGTGCAAGTTTCCGCTGTGTGGTTTGGTGAGTTTTGGCTAGGAAGGTTGAGTGTTGGTTCCTAGGACCAGTAGCACTCTAGTGGCTGCGTGGTCTTGACCAACTTGGGTAGTTGGGTCGGAGACGTGAGTTGGAAGCCGTGTTCGTCTTGTTGGAGTTCCCATCTCCTTCGAGAAGAATTTTTATCGGCTCCCATTCACTCCCCCCCTCTCTGGTTCGCCTAATCGGTCCTTCAATTGGTATCAGAGCCGGTTCGGGTCTTTATTGACTCTTACCAGTCTAAGATCCAAAGATGGCGTACCAGGAACGGGGTTCGGGTCCTCCGCACTTCGATGGGAAGAACTACCAGATGTGGCAAAGGCGGATGGCGGCGTTCCTCCGCGGAAAGGGTCAGATCCTTTGGGATGTCACGGTGAACACAGCTTATGTTCATCCGATGAACTTCCTTGCTCCAGGATCGAGGGATATGTTCGAAGCCAACAACAAGGCTGTCGACTACTTGTTTCGTGCCCTGTGTCCACCTGAATTCGATCGGGTTCAGACAGAGGACTTAGCTTGTAGGATTTGGGAGCAGTTGAAGGATGCTCATGCTGGGAATGCTCAGGTTCAGGCTCGGATGTACGCGACTTACCGGAGAGAGTACGAGAACTTCACTCATCTCCCCGGCGAGTCCGTCGATGCCCTTTTCCAGCGATTTACGGTCGTTGTGAACAACATGAGAGCCAATGTGGACGTCCTCCCATACAATGATCATGATAGAGCCGTGAAGCTCTTGCACTCGTTGGATCGTACCGTATGGGACGGGAAGTTTGAGGCTATTGTTGAGTCCGAGAAGTATGACACCTTGACGGTGAACGAGCTGTTCTCGAAGCTCAAGTCGGCTGAGTTGGACCGTGGTATGACAGCCAAGATCGAGAGCCCGACTGATTCTCATAGTCTCGCTCTCGTAAGTGGCAAAGGAGCTAAGTCTAACGCT
Source organism: Cenchrus fungigraminus (assembly GCA_036936925.1). Taxonomy (NCBI): domain Eukaryota; kingdom Viridiplantae; phylum Streptophyta; class Magnoliopsida; order Poales; family Poaceae; genus Cenchrus; species Cenchrus fungigraminus. The sequence continues at coordinate 66,824,881 of CM072773.1, forward strand.
AACGCATCCTCCAGGATGTACTCTCTGTCTTCTTTGATGTCTTTGCCAGATGAGGAATTCGACGTGCTTGGAGAGGACGAGCTGGCGTTGCTGACCAGGCGGTTCGAGAGGTTGCACGAGAACCGGGTGAACACGAGGAGGACAGCACGGACGTGCTTTCAGTGCGGCAAGCCAGGACACTTCGTTGCCGACTGCCCGGAGAAGACGGAGAACAAGGACGGCTACAGGCACCGATCGAGCAAGGACGGCAAGTACCGATCGAGGCGCGATCACAAGCACAAGAACAAGCACAAGGACGAGCGACGGTCGAGGAAGAAGGATGGCCGCGGCAGGAAGGCCCGAGCAATGGTCGGAGCGAGCGACGTCGACTCCAGCTCCGCCTACTCTTCCTCAAGCTCGAGTAGCAGTGAAGATGAAGGTGATCGGCGCAAGAACAAGAAGTCATCCAGGAACTTGAGCGGGTTGAGCTGCTTCGCGAGAGATGGCTTCTACGGCATGGCCCGTAGCTCCGGCAGCAAGAAGAGCCACCAGAGTGACTCGGACTCTGACTCCGAGGATGAGGTATGTGATGAGCTCTCTTCTTTGCACAAGGAGAATGATGAGTTGGTTGACTTGCTTGATAACCGCGATCACATGCTTAGAGAGGCCAAGAAGATGAGGAAAGAGCTTAGGGCCTCACTAGAAGATGCTAGGAACCGTGTGGCTGAGCTAGAAACCCAGAACCTAGATGCTAAGCTTGAGATTGATTCGCTTAAGGCTTCTCCTGTGGTTTCTGATGAGATTGATTGCTGTGATTGCTCTGTGTACCTAGCTGATCTCACTGCTCTTAAGGATAAGCATGCTTCTACTTGTGATGAACTAGATATGCTTAGGGTTGAAGTGGCTGAGCTTAAGTCTAGACCTGCTTTGCTAGGTGCTTGCACTTCTTGCCCTATTTTGCATGGAAAGATTGATGAGATGCATGCTTACACTGTTTCACTTGAGGCTAAGTTGAAAGAGCCTATTCCCACTTCTTGCTCTACTTGTGAATTGCATGCGGTTAAGAATTTGGAGCTTGCACATTATGTTGATCGCCTGCAGGATGAAAATGATGAGCTGAGAAAATGTATGAGCTGGTTGTCGGGTCAGGAGCCTCAGCTCGGTATCATGATAGCGGCTTTCAAACGCTATGATGGTCAGGCACTTGGGGCTGACAAGCTTGGAGAGAACTGTGGTGAGGGAGTTGAGAGAGTTGGAGAGATTCCTATCCCACCACCAAACAGACACAAGAACAAGTTTGAGCCCAAGCCCAACCATCTCAGAAACAAACTTGACACTACTCCAGATCCACCCATATTCCCTCACCCAACAAATGATTTTCAGAAACCGGTGAAGTTTGTGAGCCCAAAGGGAGGTGAGGAAGGAGAGAAGAAGGGTGAGAAGCCGAGTGGGCAGCCCCAACCCAAGCCTAAGCCTAAGCCACAGCCCATAAAGTTCCATTGTGGGTATTGTGGGAGAGATGGTCACAAGGATGAGTTTTGCTTCAAGAGGAAGCGTGAGGAGAGAATGGCTAGAGAGTGGGCTAACAGGGACAGGTACCACCCCTCTAATGGTGTACCTGAGCCTCGTATGCAGATGCCCAGGGCCAAGGCGTTTGTGAGGACGGTTCCGGCTTGGGGAGACCGGAAGGCTGCAGGTGTTGCTGCTGGCCGAGCCACACCGGTCAGACCGGTGTACTACACCGGTCAGACCGGTGCAGGTCTGGGCAGACAGCGAGTCGGATTTCGTGCTCGTGAGGATGCTCGGTTTGGTTCTGGAGGTCGTGGTTCTGGTGGTTGGTCTGGAAAGTTTGCAGGTGGTCAGTTTGCTAGGCGTTCTCCACCTCGTGCTCAATACGAGGGTGAGAAGAGTCGTAGCTTTGAGATGGAGCGGAGGAACGATCCACGGTTCCCCTTTCGTGGTTTTCGTTCTCCTCCAGCTAGAGAGGGTTGGTTCCCTCGTGGTGGTTACCGTGGTGGTGTTCGTGGTGGTAGCTTTGATAGGCGTGATGTTTTGGTTTGTGCTAACCCCACTTTGGAGCAAATGGCTCGGCACTGGTTTTACTCTTTTGGTACTAACCCCAGTGCTGAGTCGTTTGTTCACTCACGTGCTCGCTTTTGAATTTCAGGTGGGAGACTTGAAGAACATTTGGTTGATTGACTCCGGTTGCTCGAGGCATATGACCGGAGACAAGGGGTGGTTCTCAAGTCTCGTCCCGGTGGTGACAAGGAAGTACATCACCTTTGGGGACAATGGGCGAGGGCGTGTGCTGTCAGAAGGTGAGATTAAGGTAAGTGACAAGATCACTCTCAGGCGTGTTGCTCTTGTTCAATCGCTTGGATACAATTTGCTTTCTGTGTCCCAGTTGTTGGATGAGGGTTTTGAGGTGTTGTTTCGGCCTGGTGGTTCTCGGATTTTAGATTCTCGGGGGGATCTTGTTTGCATGGTCGTTCCCGAGGGTCAGGTGTTCCGAGCTGATTTTTCTCAGTCTTCTGGTGTGGAGCGTTGCTTCTTGGCTGGTTCTTCGAGTGAGTTGTGGAAGTGGCATAGGAAGTTGGGTCACTTGAGCTTTGACCTTTTGTCTCGCTTGAGTAAACTCAATTTGGTCCGAGGATTGCCACGATTGAGGTTTGAGAAAGAGTTGGTTTGTGCGCCGTGTAGGCATGCCAAGATGGTAGCCTCTTCTCACCCGCCTCTCACTGATGTGATGACTGAGCGTCCATGCGAGCTGCTCCATATGGACCTTGTTGGCCCAGCTCGTGTGCGATCTGCGGGTGGGAAATGGTATGTCCTTGTTGTGGTGGACGACTACTCTCGGTATGCGTGGGTGTTCTTTCTTGAGGAGAAGGGGGAGACGTTTGGTTTTGTTCGAGATCTTGTCTTGAGGTTAAGAAACGAGAGACACGGAGATGCCATACGAGCGATCCGCAGTGACAATGGCTCGGAATTCAAAAACTCTCGCTTCGAAACTTTTTGCCATGACTTGGGTCTTGAACATCAGCTTTCGAGTCCGTATACGCCTCCCCAGAATGGCGTGGTAGAAAGGAAAAACAGGACCTTGTGCGAGATGGCTCGGACGATGCTCGACGAGCATAGGACTCCGAGAAGGTTCTGGGCTGAGGCGGTCAATACCGCGTGCCATGTGTCGAACAGGATCTACCTCAGGGTTCACAAGAAGAAAACCTGTTACGAGTTGATGCACGGTCGCACACCCAAGGTGAGTCACTTCCATGTCTTTGGTTGTAAATGCTTCATTCTGAAGAAAGGGAAGAAGTTGGACAAGTTCGAGGCTAGGTCTGTCGATGGTATTTTCTTTGGTTATGCATCTCATTCTAGAGCATTTCGTGTGCTCAATCTTGAAACTAACCAAATCGTGGAGACTTGCGAGGTAACCTTCGACGAGACACAGCCACGTAGTCAGCTTGTTTTTGAGTGTGCAGGTGACGACGAACTTGGCGAGGAGATCTTTCAGGAGGAGGAGCATGAACATGGAGATGATGAAGATGGCGGTGTGATGCCCGCGGCTGAACATGTACCTACTACTTCGACGACGATCGAGAATGGACCCTCTCCCACACCTACAACGACAAACCCAGATCAAGGCGAAGCTGCTGTTGAGGGGGAGGTAGCATCAAGGCGAGAACCTCCCCGACGAGTGCAAGTGGATCACCCAGCTTCGAGAATCATCGGCGACATGAATGAACGTACTACACGGTCGAGGGTTCGGAACAATTCTCACTTCGCTCATGCTGCTTTTGTTGCCACTTTTGAGCCCAAAGACATTGGACATGCGTTATCTGATCATAATTGGGTTAACTCGATGCATGAGGAGTTGGAGAATTTTGAGAGGAACCAAGTTTGGGTGTTGGTTGACCCTCCCCCAGGGTGTAAGCCGATTGGGACAAAATGGGTGTGGAAAAATAAAGAGGGAGAGAAAGGAGAAGTGGTGAGGAACAAGTCGAGACTTGTTGCTCAGGGGTACAGTCAGAAAGAGGGGATCGACTACGAGGAGACTTTCGCTCCTGTAGCTCGTTTGGAGGCGATCAGGATCCTTCTAGCTTTTTCCGTGGCTAAAGGGTTCAAGTTGTACCAGATGGATGTGAAGAGTGCTTTTCTGAACGGTGTTTTGGAGGAAGAGGTGTTTGTGAGGCAACCACCGGGGTTTGAGAGTGAGAAGTACCCTCACCGGGTCTACAAGTTGAGGAAGGCGCTGTATGGGTTGAAGCAGGCGCCTAGAGCTTGGTATGGTAGGTTGAGGGGGTTCCTGTTTGAGAGAGGGTTTGAGATGGGGAAGGTCGACCAGACCTTGTTTCTCCTCAGGCAGGACAGAGATATCCTGATTGTGCAGGTATACGTGGATGATATTGTCTTTGGTGGCTCGTCTAACTCTCTTGTTGCAAGGTTTGCAGAAGACATGAGCAGGGAATTTGAGATGAGCATGATGGGCGAGTTGCAGTTCTTCCTCGGGCTACAAATCAAGCAATCAAAGGAAGGAACATTTGTGCACCAAGCTAAGTACACCAAGGACATTGTGAGGAAGTTCAAGATGGAGGATTCCAAGGCCATGGCGACGCCTATGAGTACGACTACAGTTCTTGATGCGGACGAGGAAGGTGAACACGTGGACCAGAAGGAGTACCGGAGCATGATCGGGTCACTCCTCTACTTGACGGCGACGAGGCCGGACATTCAATTCTCGGTGTGTCTGTGCGCTCGTTTTCAAGCTTCTCCGAGGACTTCGCATCGGCAAGCAGTCAAGCGCATTTTCAGGTATTTGCGACACACTCCCGACTTTGGCCTTTGGTACTCTGCGTCTTCTTCTTTGGCGCTTCATGGATTTTCAGACGCGGATTTTGCCGGGTGTCGGTTGGATAGGAAGTCCACTTCTGGGACTTGCCAGTTCTTGGGTTCTTCTTTGGTATCTTGGTCTTCCCGCAAACAGTCGAGTGTTGCTCAATCCACTACCGAGGCAGAGTATGTGGCCGCAGCTAGTTGTTGCTCTCAGCTCCTTTGGATCACATACACCATGAGTGACTTTGGTGAGGAGTATACCCATGTCCCACTTCAATGTGATAGCACTAGTGCCATAAGCGTTGCAAAGAACCCAGTGCTCCATTCCAAAACCAAGCACATAGAAGTGAGGTATCATTTTCTGAGAGACAACGTAGAGAAAGGGAAGATAGCTTTGATCCATGTACCCACACATGAACAACTAGCCGATATTTTCACCAAACCCCTAGATCAAGCAACTTTCACTCGTTTGCGGGGGGAGCTTGGTGTTTGTTTGATTTCTTGAGTTGGCGTGTGGGAGCTCCTTTGTAGCATATGTATAGCTTTCCTTTGTGCATTTCTTGCATTTGGCATGGCATATGTAGCATGATGTATAGGCATCTTTGTATCTTAGGTTGCATGCATTTTGTATCATATGCATTGTTTAGGAAAGGCTTCTCCTATACACATTGTTCACCATGGAATGACATATATGTCTTTGTGAGCTAATTTGGTAAGCTATGGTTAGTTTGGCTTAGCTCTTGATAATCTTGGTTTGTATCCATGGTTGATGGCTATGTTTTTGAAAAATTTCATATATATGCTCTCTTGTGAGTAAATGCCTTTACATGATCTTGACATGTTTTAGTGGCTTGGCTATGCTTAATTTGTGGTTGGATAGCTTATTTTGATCATATGGGGCCAAAGGCTCATTTGCCATCATGAATGTTTAGCCCCCATGCTTCATCTTGTGGAGGGGCATAAGTTCCTTTTTGTCGCAAAGACATTTCATGTACCAATTATAAATCTGAAAATGAAATGTAAATTGCTTGAAAAATGTGCTCCCATGTCATATGTGCTAATTTTAATTTGCTTTGGGTGCTAAATCGTTGCATGATGCCTACCAATGAGAAGTCTCATATATAGAAGTAGGCACATGGCTCGGTGGCTTTGACATGACATGAGGTGCTTGTGGGTGTTTATGATGGTCTTATGCTTAGAATGGTTGTCCTAGCATGAAGTTTGTGTGGCTTTGCCATTTTGACATGTTTTGCTCATGTTTAGGACTTTGCTCATGAGAGGGTGTTTTTTCGCAAAATTGCTAAATTCTATCTTAGCTTCGCCCAATGATTGTGAAACTTGGTGATCATGAAGTTTATGTCTTTACGAAGCTATAGAGTATCTAACTTGCTCGTTTAGACATGTGTAGCATCCTATGTTGAATTTTGTCTATTTGAGAAGCTCTAGGTTGCATTTTTTGCATTTTTGGCTTGATTCATGCATTGTCAACAAGGGGGAGAAGTTTGAGCATGTTTTGGCCTACTGAATGCATTTGGAAGGTTTTCAGGTGGTTTCGAGCTATTTTTGGGCTCTGTTGTGCACCGGTCTGACCGGTTGAGGTCACCGGTCTGACCGGTCAGAGTGCTGGTCCTGTTCACATGTTGACCACCGGTCTGACCGGTGGTGTCGACCGGTCTGACCGGTCAGAGCTGAGCTGTTGCAGCTGCTCTGTTTTGTGAAGTGGTTCGCATGCTTTTGTCCAGGGGGAGTTGCATCGGTTCAGGGGGAGCTTGCATGTGTGCAGGGGGAGCTCTTTGTGGTTTTCGAGCTTTGGTTTGATGGTTTGTGCTCTTTGCTTGAGCATGTTTTGTCTCGGATGTGTCGAGCCGTTGCCCTTGCCTAAGGGGTCCGAGACTTGTCTTCTTCAAGTGATCTTGCTCTTTGCCTTTTCTTTGGCTTTCGATCGCTTGTTGGAGTTTCTTTTAGTCGTCTCTTTTCTTTTCCTTTTCTCTTGGTTACCAAAACGTGTGTGTTGTCAATGCACTCATCAAGGGGGAGATTGAGAGCCAGGTGTGGTTCGAGGACCGGTGGATGGTCGCTTCCTGGTGTGATGAGTGATTGACAACGTGGTGTGGACTGATTCTTGGCTAAGTATTGCAGGTGCAGGTTGCGGCTTGACTGGTGCAGGTGCAGGTGAAGAACAAGCGTGAAAGGTCGTTGCCGGTGAGGCCTCCAGGTGTGGAGAAGACAAGTAGGCTTGGTTCGAGGGACCCGGTGGCCAGCGGGGTCAAGTGCGGGCCGCATGGTGGCAAGAACGGCAAGATGAAGTCATGGACGGTTTCTTGGTTGAGCCTCAAAACCAAGGTCGAGCCGGGACTACGTGGGAGCCGAGTCATGAGTGGTGATTGGCGGAGGCTACACCGAGTTCGCGGGGTTTCCGGTGGTTCACCAGAAAACCATTGGGTTCCTTGGTTGATCCACAAAGCCAAGACCGAAGAACCGAAGACGGAGGTGCAGCAGCTCCAGACCGGTCTGACCGGTGGGTCTGACCGGTCTGACCGGTGGGTACCGGTCTGACCGGTGAGGAGCACCGGTCTGACCGGTGTGCGACGACGCAGTCCGGAATCTTCGAAGCGGAGGACACGCGTCGGGATCGCAAGGCTTGCGTCGAGGCTAAGCAAGTTTGCGGTCGCTGGGCATCCGTCCGATGGTGCGAAGACAAAGACTTCCAATTTCGCCCTCGAAGGGCATGTATCCCTAGTTAGCTAGTAAGGGTATTTTAGTCTTTCGGTTGCCTCCATATAACCCAAGGGGTGAGAGGATGGCAGCCATCTCTTGGAACCCTAGCTCATTTGGTTTTCCTATTTTCCTTCCTATTTTCTTAGGATTTTCGTAGGAATAGCTTGAGAGCTTCATGGTGAGATCTTGTGAGAGGGAAGGATGATCGGGCGGCAAGCTAGACCTTGTATGAACCTCTTTGGTATGTATAGATGATTCGGCGTGGTTCCTCAAGGCTTGGATGTGTCTTTCCCGTTTCTCCTTTTTGGTGATTTTCGGAGCCTTTTCTTGGCGATTTTCTTGGAGCGATTTCGAGGCCTTTCTCTTTGGGATTTGGTGGGGGATGTATGCATGAACCCTTCGTGGTTCTTTTCCCTTTGACTCCCCTTCCAAATCCGTGAGCAAAGGGCCTCGATTTTGGGGTTTTCGTGGCTCTAGGGTTAGAGGCGTTCTTGGTGGGATTTCTTCGATTCCTCTTGATTTGACAAGTTTTGGTGGACCAAATCTTGGCTATGGAGTACCCGTGAGGTGTTCCTACTATCCCCAAAGTCTTGTGCAAAACCGTGGAGCGGATCGGGAGATTGGGAGTTGGATTTGCAGGAGTTGACTCGCGGGCGCTGTTCTTCCCGAGCTGCCCAGGCACGACCGGTCTGACCGGTGCTCTTGACCGGTCTGACCGGTGCTAGCCCTTGGTGGGTTTTTGTCTCGGGGAACAGCCTTGTCCGTGTGGTTTTGTTCCGTGATCCTGCTGTTCAGTTCTTGGAGTGTTTGGAGTTGTTTTGCTAGGATTTGTGAGGGGTTCTTCTTCCTCACAGGTTGTGTTTCGTGGTGGTTTTTGTTCCAGGACCTAGAGGATTCACTGAGGCTTCCTGGAACGTTTGCTGTGCGGCTGCTGTAGCCACCGGCCTGACCGGCTCTGTCCACCGGTCTGACCGGTGTCACCGGTCTGACCGGCGCAGGCCATCAGTCTGACCGGTGTAGCACAGGCAGCAAGCCGTGCAAGTTTCCGCTGTGTGGTTTGGTGAGTTTTGGCTAGGAAGGTTGAGTGTTGGTTCCTAGGACCAGTAGCACTCTAGTGGCTGCGTGGTCTTGACCAACTTGGGTAGTTGGGTCGGAGACGTGAGTTGGAAGCCGTGTTCGTCTTGTTGGAGTTCCCATCTCCTTCGAGAAGAATTTTTATCGGCTCCCATTCACTCCCCCCCTCTCTGGTTCGCCTAATCGGTCCTTCACTCCAGGAGAGTGGTTTTCCCACGTTTTTGTGGACCACTTTGAAGGACTTTGGATATACTACCCACCCACAATATCTGTGCCGTGAGTTCATGAACGAAGGACAGATCCCTAGTTGCGAAGTGAAAGTGAAGATTTCGGCTTGTTCTGCAAATCCAAGTTGGGAAGCTTGGGAAAGTAAAGCATAAGGCTTAGAGTGGGCTGATACCGTGCAAAAGGCTGCTCTTGAAGCAATCACAACTTTTTGTGGGAAGCATCCTGTCTTGGTAGCTCACCCTACAGCCAAGGTAATTCCCCTGCATGAGCAATACCCTAGACAATGGGCTGAGCAGGAGTCTCTCCTCTCGGTGCAGGAAAACTCTCGCTATAACCCTGATCTGGTCACCTCAGTTCGTTTTTCTAAGGCCATGTATGATACATACCAACTGATGGTCAGAGAAAATGCAATCTATAGACACCAAGTTAGGGAAATGGAAAGTACCACACATGAGTTGAAGGAAGCTCGAGCCATGATAGAAGCTCTTAAGAAAGGAAGACGCAAGGATAAAGCAAACATACGAGAACTATGTTAGGAAATCTAGGACCAGGACTATATGCTACATCAGGCCGATCTACACATGCTAGACATGGAGAATCAAGTAGAAGCAGTAGCAGCTCCACTACCAGGACCTATCTTTCGTCCACCTGAAGAAGAGGAGAATCACAATGAGATTCAAGGAGAATCTGGAGTAGAGTCTGGACCTGCATCACCCTGAGCCCTTTATTTCTCGACTTGAGGAAAATAAAAAGTGAACCTAGGACTAACTAGTGGGTCTAGGTTAGTGATTGTCACGAATGTAATAAAATAAGGAGATGTAAGAGTGCTATATATGAACCATATCAGTACTTTGATAATGACTTGGTCTTCAGAGTTCACTCTTAGCTTGTAATCTTCTCTTGGCAATGCAAACATGATATCTCCATCGACATGTTTCATTCCCACTTTGTGTGTATGCATTTTGAAGCACTCGAATATTCTGTGATATTGATATCCTTGGGTTGATCACTTTTTGATCTCTCAACTTCAAATTCTATCTTTCTTAACTCTCCTCACACAGTTTGAGTAAATGAGAATAATGTCACAAGTGGCAGAATCTTTTTGGTATACATGTTCACCCTCATCCTTTCCAGAATTTTTGCCATTTGCCAACTGAAATTTGATACTTCCAAGGACATACCCTGAGTAGACATCTTGTTGTTTTCCTAGTGCAACTTCAGAAATTTCAGTAAACAAACTTAACAAATGTTTGTTTACTAGCCTTCCCTTTCTTCATAGAATTCTCTATGGAACAATTCGACTTTGCCTCCTCTCGTCCCAATCTCAAACTTCACCTAGTATCAAATCAACAAGACTAGTTTAAAGGAGTATGAGCAATCAAGGTTCTCTAAAAGTCAAGATATGAGGAGTTTTATACCAATCAGTGATCTGTGATCCTTTTCCAGCTTCGACCAAATCCACAGACTGCATATAACAGAAAAGAAAGAATGGACAAAAGTTTTTGACAATTTTCCCAGGCAAAAATAAATTTTAGTCTGAATTGTGGATACCTCAGGATCTTCTCATTTTTTCCCAGATTCACAGTCAATTCTCTCGAGAATCAATTTGACTCCCTTCGTATCTGTGCTCCGTCTGCTCTGTGTTGTGCCATCGCTCTTCCACCTTTCTACTGCAGCAGCTGATCGCCGCCTACGCAGCCATCTTGTCACCATGGCATCCCATGCCGGCTACCACCGTGCCACATGCCACCACCACCACACCTCCATACCCCCGGCCCCTACCAAAGTGGCGCGAGCACCACCGCCACTACACCATGGTTTCCACTACCCTTCCCTTTGCATCCACTTGAGCCATCGCCTACCGTCGCCCTCCCTTCTCTCCAGCTCTTTTCTTCGAGCGCACACCAGCCATCTTCATCGTTTCCAGCGTTTCCTCCATCGTCCCCAACAATGTGAAGAAGAATCAAGCTCCTTCAGAAGTCAATGTCAGTTCAAGCCTTTGCTTGAAGCTCGTCAATTGAAGGTTTGGTGCCTACATCAAAAAGAAGAAGCTCAAGAAGAAGGTCAAGAGAGGAAGCCAATCCCACATGGCCAACTATGGATCGTTCTCTCGAGATATGTGATTCAAAGTGCTGGGACGCATTGATGGTGTTGATTTGTTTTCTGCCTCTGCTAGGCTTGTTTGTAGCTTTTCATGTGCACATTCAGCACCCGCTCCCTCATGGGCAACGTTGAAGTTGTGTGATGAAACCAGTGTATCTTTTGTCACCTTTGAGTTCTAGATCTTGGAAAGTTTAGCCTTGCTCTTTTAGTTTCTCTATGTAACCTTTACCTTCCCCTGGAAAGTTTATCAAAGCTTGTTGTCGAATCTCGGGATGAGATTTTGTTTAAGGGGGGTAGGTTGTAACACCCCAGGTGTTTATCTATTTTTAAATCAAGGAGTTAACCTAAGCTCATGGTGTTTAAAGGAAAAATCAAGCAAGTTTGGTTAAAACACCATCCGGAGCAAAGCTTGGTCTGAACTTGATTTCAGTTTCACTTAGAACTTGAACTTTTGCCATGATGATAGTTGTCACCAAGATTCGGGAACACAACCTAGTAGTTTGACACTTTTTGAAATTTGAGATGGAAAAAGGAGTTAAGCCCTATCTCACTTGATCAACCTCCCTAAAGGATCTTATGAGTTCCTTTGATGGCTTGGCCTTAATCTCCAAATTTCATATGGCAACTCCAAAATTGGCCAATGTAAAAGTTGTTGGTTATCTCAAGATAAACATTTCCTCTTTTAGGTGGAAGTTGAGATCTCGAGTGAAAAGCCTTCAAAACTTTGAGTCAAACCCTTCTAATGTGGTCAAACCCATATGATCCTATATCCTTCTCTAGAACTTTGGCTATATCTTCAATTTTCCCTAAATACTGAAAATTCTGCCAATACAAAAGTTGCTCAGAATTTCTAGGGACACATTTCATCTAATTACCAGCATTTCAAATTTTGTGTGAAAAAGCCTCAAAATCTTGGTCAATGCCCAGAGCGCCTGTTTGACTACGCTGAGAAAATCCGCATCTTCAAGCCAAATTTGTGCTCCATCTGTTGATTTTTACACTAGTCAACCTTTGTGAAAGTTGTAGATGGTTGTCTCATCTACAACTTTGGTATTGACCAAAATTTGAGTTAGGTTTGGTTTTGAATTGTTCTAGCTGGTCAAAGCAACCTAAACCGAAATGGGTTGTCGCGTTGTTGCTAGAGCGCACACCCTGGGTGCCACGTCACACCGCGAATGCCGCCCTGGTGTGAGATGTCATGTGCACGCCTGCCTTGTGCCACCTGGCATGGACGCCGAGGGTGGGTCCGCCGTCACGAGCACACGCTAGCCGTCGAAGCCGTGGCAACGCCGCGCTGCTCGTCACGTCCACCTATAAAAGGGGAGGAACTCCCCCGAGCTTGATGCGCCGCTCAGCACGCCGCCAGGCTGGCGCCGTCAGCCGCTGGAGCACCACCGTCGAACCTCCTCTTCCGAGCTGCCCTGTCCCCGCTTGAGCCTCGTGGGAGCACCGCACAACCCTGCTGCAGCCTCACGTGCAGCACATTGACGTGCGCAGCCGCCCTGTTCACCAGACTTGAGCTACCCGTGACCAGAGATCCACACTGCCACCGAGCTCACCCACCAGCCGCTTCTCTGCCCTGTCCAAGCACCAGAACCGACCCAAGGTGATCCCCAGGCACTTCTCCGCCCCTTCCCCCAACCTAGCTCGCCGCCGGATCGCCGGATTCCGGCCACCTTGGCCGGCGGCCATGGCCAAGGGCCTTTCTGTGAAGATTAGGATCTTCCCGGGGTTCAATCTGTAAAAGCAAGGGCCTCTGTGCAAATGCAAGGGCATCGTTGCGAATAAGAATCTTAAACCGAGGACCTGCCCGGAAATAGATTCTTTAACCCTAGTTTTAAATCACAGAGATCTTGTAAAATTCGTAATAAATCAAAGAAAAATTAGAAAAATACAAACTCAAATGTTCTAACATCCACATGAATAGAAGAAACTTTTCTAGAAAGGAAGTTTGTAAATTGTTTCGTAGATTTTGAATTATTTGGAATTGATCAGTTTGGATAGATTTGAAATAACTTGAAATCCAGAGCTGATCTGCATATGACATTTTAATATGTTGTTAGTATGGACATTATTGTTCTTGTGTAGAAAAATGGCACATAGATCTGTTATATATCTTTAGTTATAATTTTATTTTGATATATGTTAGCATATAAATTCCAGTTAAGTTTTAAATATGTGGTTAAGCAATTAGGGTTGATCTTTTTGCAGTAGGCTATGTATGACTAGATGAAGCTATGGTAAATATATTAGTTGCTTTTGACATGTTTAACTAGCCTGAATTAATTTAGGTTTCAAATATGAGCTATATTTAATCAAGCATGTTGTAGGCATTTTCTGGCCATGATAATTTTTGAGTAGTCTTGTTATACCTTCATATGGCTGTAGTAAAAGTTGTAGCCCCAATTAAAGCTTGAATATTTCTATGTGTTTTATTTATCATTTCAGCAGTGTTAAAGTGTTGTATTTTTTATGCTAAATATATAGCTTAGTTTAGTCTGAATTTTTGTCAGAAGCTCAGTTATACCATGTTTATGCTTTGTATAAATTCTTGATGCTAAAACATGTGCATATCTCTCTGTATAAAAAAATCATGTTTATACCAGCTAGAACTTGCTAGATTTTTCGTGTGCAGTTTATAACTTAGACTAATACCAATTTTGGGCAGTAGCCTAGTTATCATAATATGTGCTTGTATGAATTGTCTCTCTGTCTGTTTGTGTGTGGATTATTCAGAATTAATTTTCGAAGTGAATCAAACTTAATAAGTGGAATAAAAAGAAAATCCAAATCACCTTTAATGTGACTTGAATTTGAATAACTATGCTTCACTAAGACACACCCTAAACAGCACCTTTACTTTGGTGAAGTCAAATAAATTAATTAATTTAAATATGCACACCATCACCATCAAATAAATAAGATAAATAACACACATGCATTTCCTTGGTAAAGGAAGAGTATGCTGAATATAATTTTGTCTAGGTGAATGTGGCCAACAATAAACCCCATGTTTACCCTTTAAATCTGAACCAAGTTCTTCCTTCTTAAATACGAATACTTAAAGTTTGTACATATGCATGTCGTGTAGAACATCCGGACGAGAGCTACGAGTTGGTGCCGGAAGCTGAAGGAGAGCTAGCTGAAGGAAAGGTGAACGTGGTGGAATTGCAACAAGACCCGAACCATGTTCGGAGGATCTCCAGACTAACTTTGCTAGTGAAGGCAAGCCTCGGAGCATAACCTATGTTTTCAACTTATGCAACTATCTTTGTATGTTTGTGCATTTAAGTTTCAGGAGTTGTATTGAAACCCTAGATGCATGATCTTAGGTTCCTATGCTCAAATACTAGTATGATAAGATGCTAGTTGCCATGCTCTAAGGACACAGTAAAAGTCGAGTGATGTTCGTCACTCGCGAGCTATAGGTTTCTTATGTTGGAATCATAAGATATGCTAAACTAGATTGCTCACGTGGTAAGATCATGGAATGGGCTCCGGCCAATAGTTGTCCTTGGTTAAGCATTTTAACGTACTAAACACTTGTTGAGAATGGAGACGGTAAGCCTAGTACCTTTTTGATCCAGCGAGGGAACTCTCTACCACTAATGTTGGGATTCGTTCCCCCAACTTGCAACCGGTGGTGCATGTGTGAGTCTGGTAGGACGTCGGGTCATAATTCTAGTAATCCTTGTACCTAGGACTGTGGACATTGATCCTGAACTGACGATGACTGGGAACCGCCTGGTTGGTGTATACCCCGCCCCTTTGGGCTTTTAGTTGTTATCTTGGGGTATGTATTCTCCCGTGTGTTTAGGTTTCCCTTGCAAGGTTATTAATCGATCGATTGTCGGCCTCTCACCGTTATCCGAGATTGCTTATCTATACACTCTATGTCCCTTAATGATGGAATTGAGAAGTAATATGGATGTATGTTTAATTGTTTGCACAACTTATGCTTGCAATAGTTGCTTACTTAGTAATGGTTAATCAACTACAATTTTGAGCTAAAACATGAATGTAAGGACATACTCTTTGTTGCTTTTCAGCAAAACAACCCACTAGCCAAAAAGCTTTGCATGTCTAGAGAGTTGGTGATTTTCCATCACCAGACGGTTAAGTCTTGCTGAGTATTAGTATACTCAGCCTTGCTTTGTTGATAACTTTTGCAGGTGTTGATGTGAATGGTGGTTTTTTGTGCCCTGGTTCTCTCCCACCCTTTTTGAAAGTTGAGTGGGAGGATGATAGTGCTTAGTGATATCATGGATGGCCTCCCGTGATGTCGCTTATGACATTTAGTATTTTTATTTCCGCTGTGTTTTCAAACTCTGAACTTTTTACTTTCCTGTATGGAACTTGGTTTGTAATAATGAACCTTTGATGAATATCATGTAATAAATGGTAACTTGTTTATCTCTGGACTCACCGTCGTGTGAGTTTTGACTTACAATCTTCGATCCTTGTTGTAAGTGATTTACCGGGCTTGACCCGACAGATATCTACAAGTTAACTCCTCTTTAATGCATAGTGACCAAGTGGATGGTTTATGTGTTAATTGGGAATTAATTTGTATGGTTCTGTCGCAGCCTTCTGGTACGTGGCCCCAGTGTTTTTAGGCCAAAGGTCTTGACCTTGTAGCAGTAGATGCCGTGGGGTGTTATGAATGCCGTTTTGTCCTGGTCGTCGGGATTCAGAGGTATCTGGTGATACCCCGAATAGCAGTCAAGGAAGCACAACAGGGTGCTACCAGCTGTGGAGTCGACGACTTGGTCGATGCGCGAAAGAGGGAAGGGATCCTTGGGGCAGTGCCTGTTCAGGTCGGTGTAATCGATACACATTCTTAATCCACCAGTCTTCTTATGTACAAGCACCGATTTGGCTAACCATACCGGGTGTTTACATTCACGAATGAACCCTGTAGCTAAGAGCTTGCACACTTCTACCCCTATGGCCTCCCTTCGATCCTTCGCAAAGCGACAAAGCTTCTGTTTGATAGGTCTTGCCGTCTTGCTTACATCCAAGGAGTGCTCAGCCAGACTCCGTGGGACACCAGGCATATCGGATGGACTCCATGCGAATATGTCGGTGTTGTCCCGGAGGAAGCTGGTGAGCGTGTATTCCTATTTCGGGTCCAAGTTGGCCCCGATGGTGACTTCCTTCGTTGCGTCGGGCAGGCTGAGGCAACCTTCTTCACTACAGGATTAGCATCCAAAGCAGTTGGGTTGCGCTTTTGCTCGGGCACCGTAAGCTTGGAGACATCGACCTTGGCGCGATCGAACCAGCAGCAGCATAGACAGATGTCGAGTCAAGGTCGAGGGTCTCGTCCTCACATCTGTAGGAGACCATGATGTCCCCATAGATGGAAAGGATTCAGTTAGGCGCTGGCATCTTCATGATGAGGTACGTATGATACGGGATGGTCATGAACCGAGCCAGCATCGGACGACCTAGGATGGCATGGTAGGAGGAGCGGAAGTCTGCGACCTCGAACGTGAGGCACTCAGTGCGGTAGTTAGCTTCAGTGCCGAAGGTGATTGGGAGGCAGACACATCCCAGAGGGTATGCTGCCTTGCCGGGCACAACGCGTTAAAACGGCTCATCACAGGCTGTCATCTTGCTGAAGTTGAACTTCATCTTCTTCAGCATCTCAGTGAATATGATGTTAAGGCTACTGCCTCCGTCGATGAGTGTCTTTGGGAGCACGACTCCATCCACTGTGGTGTTGACGATGAGCAGGTAGGTCCCAGGGTCTGGTATATGCACCCAATGGTCTTCCCTAGAGAAGGGGATGGGGAACTCCGACCACCTCAGGGGTTGTGGAGTCTTTGTGTTGACGAGCCCGATCTCTCATGCTCCAGCATGTTGTTGTCTGTGGCTTTGAGCAGCTCTGCGACCTCCGACGATGAAGTTGATCTCCCTGTTGGCTGCTTGAAAGTCACCTTTAGGGTTGCCACTAGGGGGTGGTGGAGGAGTCCTTTCCTTGCACCGGTCACCGTCATTGTGACAGTTGTTGGTGCGGTCATCTCTGTGGTCGTCGCGGCGATTGTCACGGCGATCATCGCGGCGATCTCTATCATCGCAGCGATCATCACGACGATAAGGTTGCCTATCTCGGTCATCACGCCAATCACTGTTGTTGGCCTTCTTCGCCTACTTGGGCTCTTCAAGTACGTCGAGAGCGCACTTCAGCTCTACACAATCACGCATAGAGTGATTTGCCCCATGGTGGAACTAGCAGATGTCATCGAGAGTTGATTGAAACTCTTCGCGCATGAAGCTGGAGTTGTTGGCCATTTAGACCTTGTTGGAGCACTTCCGCGACTTTCCACCAGCGTAGGAGGCCAGTGCCCCGGACATCTTGTCAGTTTTGATCCCCTTGAAGTTTTGGACAACTGCATCTTGGGTATCCACGAGCTTGTCAACGTATGCCATGAGGTCGGTGATGGTCTTGGCTCCGGCCTTGTGGATCTTCTCGAAGAGCTTGATGTTGGTGACGCCTTTCTTGTACGCAGTGATAACGTCATCGTCCTTGACACCAGCAAGCTCGTTACAGTTCTTGAAGAACCCATTTCTTTAGTCCCGGAGGGTTCGCCAGTCTTCATGGCCACCCTTGCGAGGTGATGCGTGTTGTCGGGGCGGTTGTAGCTCACCTGGTAGTTCGTAGTGAACAGCCGCGACAGACTTGCCCAGGAGGAGATGCACTTGTCTGGTAGATTATTAAGCCACAGGAGTGGCGGTTTGCCCATCTCCAGGGGGAAATAATCCGCCATGTGGTCTTCGTTTCCTTGTGCTGCAAGAGCAGCTAAGGAGTACATCTTGAGCCAAATATTCTGGTCGGAGCGACCGTCATATTTCTCGATGTTGGGCTTGAATTCCTTGGGGTATCACATAGTCCGGAGACGCCATGAGAAGGCCGTGAAGTTGTTGATGTTACTGGAGCCTGGTTGGTCTACAGTAAGAGGTCCGTCGGGGACGACGTATAGGTCATCAGGCGTGCTATTGAGTTGGTCATAGTTGGCACGACGTTGTAGCTCTGCATCGTGCATCGCCCGAAGGTCGGTTGCTTGGAGTGGATTGTTAGCATTAAGAGGGTCCGGGGACCATTAATATGGTCATAGTTTGTATGGTGCTGGATCACGTGCTCGTCTCGCCGTGGCTGCTACTGGTTGGCTGCGGGAGCCTGTGCGGCCTGGGGCGGCACGTTACCTGCAGCTTGAGGTCTTGCACCAGGATTTGGTTGCTGCACAACCTCGTTCTCACCATGTCCCTCTTCAGCCACGAGCTATTGAGGAGCTTGGCCAGCATTGTTGTTGTTTTGAGGTCGTACCAACCTACTCCTTGAGTGTTGGGTGCGCGCCAACCTGCTGTAGCCTTGGCTTCTTTCCTCCACTTGCGCCATGGCGACCCTGATCTTGGTGATAGCTCGCCGTATCTACGGGGTATCGACCATTAGTTGGATTTCCGCCAGGGCAGCCCCCAAGTTGGCTTGGGGAGAGTTGAACACTTCATGGCCAGCTTCTTCAAAGTCCCTCCAGAGGTCACGTGCACGCATGCGATGTCATGGTGGTGGCATTTGTTGTTGCTATTGCTGCTGGGCTATGACCTAACCTGTAGGGGGTGGGCCATTGCCGTTGTTTTGAGTGTTGTCTTGAGGTATCGCACCACCATCAGCTGCAGCGGTGACCTGAGCTGCCGCATTGGCCTGATCTAGTTTCGCTTGGCTGCGTTGAGCTCAATTAGCATTGTCAGCTTCATGTTGTATGCGTTGAGCATTGGTTTCACCAGCCAGAGCAAGTACATCCACTGGGACCACAAGGACCTCGTGATCTGGGAAACCACAACATGCCAAGACCTCATCACCATAGGTGTTGGGCGTGAGGATGACACGGGTGACCTGGAACTCACCACAGTCCAGAGACTGCACGGGAGGATGGATCGAGTGACCTGGGGTCGCTGCAGGAGGTGTAGTTCGTTAGAGCTTCTTCAGGGCACAACACGGACGGGCAGTGTGCTTGGCTTTCTTGTGGAGAGGGCAAGGACCGTCTGGGAGGTCCCTGCAGTGCCCACAGGCCGGAACCTGAGGGTTGGTCGAGTCCGACCCAGATTGGATCTGGATCTGCTTCCTTGCGTGGTCGGAGACCACACAGACTGTGTTACGCAGGCCAAAAGGCATGAGATTTGGAGTTGGCTTCAGATTGCTAGAGCGCTTGACGCTTTCGCAGATCTTGATCGTGTTCACAAGGATGGTTGCAACAAAATCGAACCCCGCGATGAGATCGCGAGGTGTGGGTGGGTGGGTTTCCGTCTGCGAGTCAGATTCGACCTGCTGAACGGGTTTGACCACGGTGTTGCTGAGGACGACTTGCCCGGCGGATCCCGACGGCATGGAGCCGAAGCTGGTGTCGACAGGGTTGGCGAGGAAGTCTGCCATGCTGGCGGGGAAGATGACGCCGTTGAACGAAGCCATCGAAGTCGCACGAAGAACTCTGGATCTACCCCTACCTGGCGCGCCAACTGTCAGAGGTTTAGATCTACACAGCCCATAGGGGGGTTAACCCCGGTGGTTTATTTAGGTTCGGAGGGGGCGATCTAGAGCTAAGGGCTTGATGGTTATGTGAGAGCACACGGAACACGACGAGTTTATACTAGTTCGGTCCTCCAGAGAGTAAAACCCTACGTCCAATTGTTGATGTCGATTGCTTGAGGATTGATTGCTGCATACAACGGGGGACGCCCTACCCGCCTTATATTGGCCAGTAGACAAGGTCGGTCGCCCAGAATCCTGGTCGGTTAAGACCAGGAGACCTATCTCTAGTTCATTACAACTATTTCCATATTCCTCGGACTGCCTATCAGATCTGCCGCCATCTTGTTGTGCACTCCAAGTCTTGTAGTTGTTCCGCATAAGGTATTCAGAAGGTCGTGTGGGCCACAGATCAGGTCTGTTGGGCCCACTACCAGGTCTGGTGGGCCGAACCCACTTGTCGGGGACGGCCGTGAGACTGGTCAGTGGGGACCCAAGGGTACCCATGTCCCACAAAACCTAAAGAGTCGGTTGAGCATCTTGTAGAATGGAGAGAGTCTGTGGCATGCCCAAACACAATTTTACCATAGGCCATGTCATACATGAAGTGCATCTTGCTGACCTCAAGTTCCTTGCCATCATGCAAATGAACAAGATCACGATCAATCTCCGATATGCTGCGACCATTGAAGATAGTCTCCTTAACTACATTAAGATGAAGGGGAGAAGAAAACTCATGCATCTTGATAGAGAACCTTTTTCCTCCAAGAGTTAAGTGCATAACATTCCTCGTATCATCCACATAGAGTGTGGCATAAAACTGAGCCACAACTTCCTCATTATAATCACAAGAGAAATGCATGATGTTGAGAAGACCCATCTCACGGCAATGATCAAAAACAACATTCATAACTTGCTTGCAAGGAGATGGAAGTGACCTCAAATAATCCCAATTAACCCATCTCATCTCCGTAGTGATACGACTCTTAGGAAAGATAACGGTCTCATACCAATCAGCTTGATAGGATTGCCAAAAGTGAGAATCACCATGAAAAGTCCGGTTACGCTTACTTGGGACTTGGAAGCGAAGCGGTTTCATGGTGGTGGCATTGAGATCCGAGAGAGGAGGGTCATTGCATGCACGAGTGGGACGTCTGACTCAAACCAGAACATGCTCATAGGGACATAAGTCAATGTCATCATCATAGCGGTCATCAACATTGCAAGTACTTCCCCTTTTTGTCCTTGCACCATGACCGAGTGCACTAGAGGGATCTGGAGCAGCCTGAGGCATGGTCCTCTTGGGGTTGATGCGCCTTTCAAAGTGCTGCCCTTCATCATCAGAGAATTGGGAGCCTCGAATTTCCTTGCCCTTGCCTTGTATCTTCTCTCTACCCATCTGACAAAAGGATATATAGAATTGAATCAAATTGGTCCTCGAAAATGGTTGATAGGGACACCCAGACCACCCTTGGATGATCCGACGCAGAGGCCGGGTGATCCAGCGGGGCTGGGTCATCCGGCGCAACAGCCAGGTCATCCAAATAGGAGGGGATGAACCCTAATCACAATAAATCGAGAGAAATAGTGCACCAATTTAGATGGGATCATTGGTAGTTGTTCTAAGGTACTAGATGAAGCATTGGACCAAAGGAAAACTCCTAGAACGAATTGCATTGGGAGAACTCGAAGAGGAAAAAGCTCAGGATGAAATGTTGAAGCTCAACAGCTTGAGCTCCTCAGCACAGCCTCGAATCGTGGAGAAAGGATGGCGGTGGCACGTGTGTCACATAGCAAAAATGTGCAGGCCAACCAGCAGCGGCGCGCGCTGCCCAGCGGCGCATCCTGGGCACTAGCGAGCACGGCCTGCGGGGCTTGTGAGGCGCAGGAGGAAGGAGAGCGTGGGGCGTGGCGCACAGGGGTGTACGACCTGGCACACGCGAGCCGAGGGAGAGCGGCGCGAGGCCAGGTGAGAGAGAGAGGCACGGGTCGTGGGACAGGCGGGCGAACGGGCACACGAGTCAAGAGAGCACGACGGCGGCGGATGAAAAAGAAATAGGTTAGGAGCCACCTGTTGACGGCTGTTAAGTACTACTATCAACCAACAATATTCTAACATAAATGGAGGCATATGCATTATTTACTTGCATTTTGGTTTGAATAATGTAGTTCCACTTGTCCTTGGAGATTATTTGTATGTAGGTAAGATAAGCATGAAAAGAGATGGAAACTCACCTTCTATGGAAGATCCATGCCAACTCAGCTGAGGAGATGGCTACCACCTAGGAAACATGTGGCAATCCACGTCACTGATCCGAGGGAGGCACTCACCGACGAATCAGAGAGCGACACATGGACTTCACAAGGATCCATGGGCCTACCTAGGATTCCAAAACGAGGCATGCACGGGGGAGTGATCAAAGGGCCCACAGGGCAGCCACCCAGAGGAAGGACACCCCGAGAGGAGGGCCCAGGGGGCTGGCCGATCCTAGGATCGGCCGAACCGACCTAGTGCATTTCCACCTCAGCCCTCCACGTGTTGCTTCCTCATTGGTCCATTGATGCATCCCCGGGTGAATTGAGGCACTTTGAGCCCCGAAGCAAGCCTCCTCCTTGCCTATAAATAGAAGGGGAGGGGCTCCATTTCTCACACACCACTCTTTTCATTCACCTCTTACTTTTTGTTTCCAAGGCTATGGGGTAGGCTAGAGTAGCTCTTATTCAGGTTCCAAGTCTACTTTGGAGTCTAGGTATGAGTTCTCTTGTATATTTATTTCTTTGTATGACTTTGATCTACTTCAGTTATTCAGCTATTTCATATACGGTTGTGGTAGATCATGTGATTGATATGTTCTTGAGTTCATCCATTGTTCATCATTTAGAGGCTTGTGTTCTTCATGAATACCTTTCCATCAAGTTGAAGGATGATTTACTCATTCCTTATGTGTTTGTTCATAAGTTAGATGCTCGTGTTCTTCACGAACATGACCCTTTGATCTTGTTGACTAGACATAAGAGAGTTCGTATCCGTTCGTATGACTAGCCCAAGTTTGATCTTGTTAGATAGCATGTTAGTGTTGCATGAAGTTTGTGTTCAAGCTACGATACTCGATCTAAGTTGACCAGTCTTCTGGTGGCTCTCACCCTGGGTCACAATAGCTCGGGCCGGGTGAAGTCTAGCAGCAACGCAGGCATGGTGCCTGGGTTGTGTGGCTACGTTAGTTATGAGCATGCCCCTCGTAACGATTGAGGTAGGCCGTAGTGGTGACAGCTGTTGGACCCTTTGAAACCCTCCGCGCTGGGGTATTGCTGTAGGAGTCTAAAGTATAGTTTCGCAGAGTGCTGGTTGTCGCAGGCTATCTCCCTGTTTGTACCTGGGTGCTGAACCTTACCTTTAATGCAATGCTTTATGCTTATCTCTTGTATCATCTAACTTGTATGTTTAGTGCCTTAGAACCTAGAGGTAACTCGTATGTTCCCCCTAAGCCGTAGTGTACTAGAGTAGAGGTAGATCTGAGTGTGTCTCACACTACCCCATCATATCATTTATCTTACCCCTGTCTTTGAGTTGTTGTCTTCTATATCTATCTCTTGGTTTACATTGAGTGCAAAAGCATAAGTCCTGATATCCGCCATTGCCTTCCATGGATACGATACCCTTGGAATACTCTCCTTCCCTGGGGAAATGCTCCAATGGCTTATCTGTGCGCTTGCGGATTCGTTCATGATCATTAGATTTACCTTTGGCAAGTCTTGATGCTCACGCTAACTCGGCGTCATTAGTAGTGACGTTAAGAATTGCCAACAAGCATTTCTGGCACTGTCACTAAGGATGGATTCTAAATTTGTTCTTAGGTGATTGCGCTACGAAACGTCAACAAGCATTTCTGGCGCCGTTGCCGGGGAAGGCACATGATTATCATGACTATGGTTTGCATCTGTTTATAAATCATGAGTAGGTTAGAACAACTCTCGATGTAGGCTAACCTTGATTGTCTTCTTTTATCTTTGGATGATGAAGACAGGTAGTGTATGACTGGTTTCGACTTACCGAAGAATTTCACTGAAGATCCCGAGTCACTGGTGAGGAGAGCTCGAATTCATTTCGACTCACCTCATCGTACTCGTCCGGAAGGCGATCCAGCTTCCTTTGTACCATCCACGTCAAACGCTGTGGCCCAGAAGACGCTTCGTGAGTACTCAGCTCCTTCTGCTGACCAAGTGCTACATGGCCCTGAGGTGGCAATGGGGACTGAAAACTTTGAGATCAAGACGGGTCTAATAATGATGGTACAGGCTAGCCCATTTTGTGGCAAGCCAAATGAGGATGCTAATGCCCATTTCCAGCAATTCCTAGAGCTATGCAGCACTTTCATCATCAGGGGTGCAAATATGGATGCTGTTCGTTTTCGACTGTTTCCTTTTTCTCTCCTGGGGGAAAGCCAAGCAATGGTTCTATGCGAATCGTGACGCTATCAATACTTGGGACAAGTGTTCAGAAGCATTCCTCAAGAAGTTCTTCCCATTGGGTAAAACCAATGCTCTTTGTGGAAGAATTTCTAGTTTTCAGCAAGCAACAAGTGAATCTATTCCGGAGGCTTGGGAAAGGCTTCAGGAGTACGTCCTAGCCTGTCCTCACCATGGGGTGGAGGATTGGCTTATTCTTCAAAGCTTTAATAATGGGCTGACTCCGACAGCCCGAGGCCGTATTGATGCTGCTTCTCAGGGAGCATTCTTCTCACTCACTATTGATAATGCCAAGTCACTTATTGAGAAGATAGTATCGAACCAAGGGTGGAGCAATGAACGACTCCAACCACGTCCGAGGGTTACTCATACTGTCAAGGAAGCAGATATGATTACTGCCAAGCTGGACCTTCTTATGAAAAGATTGAATGATTACACCAGCGAGAAGGCTGCCATGGCCACCACTACTCTACCTATGGATTCTCATATGATTTGTGAAGTATGTGGCAACACTGGGCATTCGAGAAACTGTTGTCCTGAAACTCATGAGGAAGTGATGTATATGAATGGCAATAACAATGGTTATCGTCCACAACAACAAGGAGGCCAACCGTGGAATCAACAACGCCCTTTTTATCAAGGAGGTAACCAAGGTAACACTTACAATCCTAACCAACCCTCCTTGAGAGATCATGTTTCGGGCAGGCTAAAATTAATGAAGGTATTAATAAAAAGTTAGCTGCCCTTGATAAAACCTTGGAAAGTCTCAACGTTAAGCTTGAAAGTTTTTCTTCTGCTCAGAAGAGCCACCTAAGTTTTAACAAAATGTTAGAAACATAGTTAGCTCAGTTAGCTGCTTTGGTTCCGTCTGCTAATAACGGGAGGATCCCGGGGCAACTCGTGTCCTCTTGTGAGAATGTTAGTGTAGTGTCGACTAGGTGGGGTAAGCCAACTAGGAAGACGTGTGCTCCTAACTATGCAGGGAAGCCCATACAACAAATTCTAGATCCATGGAAGGAGTCAGCAGTTGTGCACAGAAGAGATCCTGGCTATCCAGCTATCACATGCATAATCTATTACAAGAAGATCAAGCATGCCCTTTGTGACCTTGGTGCAAGTGTCAATCTTATGTCCAAGGCCATGTTCGAGCAACTGAGATATCCAACTCTCTCTCCAACAGCACGAACTATCCAACTCGCCGATTCAACGATACAATATCCAGAAGGAATTGTTGAGAGTCTATTGGTCAAGGTCATGAACTCTTACGTCTTCGGGGATTTCGTGGTCCTTGATATGGACGATGAGGGAGGAATGCCGCTCATCCTTGGGTGACCATTTCTCAGTGATGTCCGAGCTAGAATCAATGTGGGAGTCGGAGTAATCCATTTCCGCATTGGGAAGAGGAACTTGGTGTTCAGGTTTCAAGATAAAGAAGAGCAATGCTATTTCGTGTAAGATAGTGTTGAGCAGCTTGGGGGAAGGACTAAGCCTTCACCGCGAAGGAAGAAATCTCTGTCAAAATTGAAACAAAAGAAAATTTGTAAAGAATGGCGGATGGTCGAGAAGGCATCACCCTCTACTTCTTAGGAGAGGGATGCTGAGTGGTATTAACCGCTGAGAAGAGTCCAACTCGTCGGACTAAAAATGATGAGTCCTTTCTACCAAAAAGGTTAAAAATGGTATTTATCTCCTATTTCCCTTTCCAAAATTTTATTTTAATTTCCAACCTGCATATTTAATTTTTCCAAACCTTGCATCTGCATGCTAGATTTATCTAGCCCTTTTTCCCTTTTCAAATAAAATTTCTGAAAATATTTCCTGAGTTTGAAAACTTCAGAAAACTCATTTGGGCAATTTCTAGAGCAAACTTTGGCCGGTGCACCAGGGTATTTCATCATATGGCTGTTCGTGACACAGCTGTGAAAGGGGGCCAGCACCGGGCCCACAGCCTGGTCGGCCGAACCAGGGTTCGGCCGAACCATGGCAACGGTAGAGTGGGCCCAGCTTTGGCCAACGGCTCCTAGCCGTTGAGCAACGGCTAGCCCGCGGTGTGCTGCCCCTTTGCTCTATAAATTGGACCCGAGAGGGGGTGTTCTTCACCCATTCAACTCATTTCACTCACACTCCCCTTGCTCTTTTGGTTTTCTTGGATTTGTTGCTCAAGTTTGGATTCATCAAGTACTCTCTCTATTGTGTTACTGCAAGTATTGCTATTGGTGGAGCAAGCTCGGTAAGAGTTTCATTCGATTTCACTAATCTATCACCGAGTTGCTCTTGTTGTCCCTTTGTTGTGCTAGCATGAGTTGGGCGGTGAACACTCTCCGGAGGGTGACACGCTCCTGTTCACGGCCAAGCGCAAGTTCATCCGTCCCCGCCGAGCCGACGCCGAGCCCATCAACGATGGACTTTGAGGAAGAGCAAGAAGAGCAAGCCAAACCACAAGCAGCGGAGGAGGCCGTTGACGACACCCCCTACCTCAGCTTGCGGGGCGCTCGAGAGGAGCAAGCCTATGCTCTCCTAAAGGACCGAGTCTTCGCCCACAACCGGGACTTCGACCCGACACTCATGGAGAAGATAGGTATGAACCTTGAGTTCGCTTCCATTTGGTATGCTCTTGGTTGGGAGGAGTTTGCGCCGGTTACAGAGCTTGGCTCTCGGCCCCTCACCATCTAGTTTCTTTGCTCTCTTACCGAGGTGGCAGATGGTATTGAGTTTCGTCTTTTCGGGACCGATTTCCGAGTTTCATGGAAAGATCTTAGTCGTCTCCTTGGTTTTAATCATCATTGTGCTCTTTCTTTGAAGAAGGCTTGTGAGGGTTTTGATCGAGAATCTTTCTGGGGACATATTTCCTGTCTAGTTTATAGCGGTAAATTTGTGCCTTGGTGCAATGATATCGTGCATCCCACTCTCCGCTTGTGGCACAAGTGGCTCGCCATTACTCTCTTTCCATGAGAGGATGTTCGGCCTGTTCGCAACGATGAGTTGATGCTTCTATACGCCGCTACTAAATAGATCAAGGTCTCCCCCGTTAAAGCTATGATTTGGTAGTGGTTGATGAATTTTAAGATGATAGGCCCTATTGAGTGTACATCTTTGGTGACTCGTATTGCTCTCAGACTTGTTGTTCTAAGCGGGAATCCCGTACCCTTCATTGGGACGCCCTGAGTTCTTATTGATGAGGTGTACTTGATCCAAGGGCATACACTTAAGAAAGGCCCAAATGATTCTTTGACTTTCTTCTTCCTAGGTTATGCAAATCAGATCCCGTTACCTAACCCGGGGTTTCAATTGTATAGCTCGGAGTCATTAACCATTCCCCTTGTTACACAAGAGGAAGGCCGTCATGCTAGTGTTTCAGGCAGGTCCACCAGAAGCGCGGCAAAGAGAGCACACATGCAGCAGCAGCAGTCACAGCCACCACCACAGCCACATCCTACTACACCACCAGTGGCAGGAGGGGCCCCTGCAGGGTACATGTTCGGGGTTATCCCTGGATATGCACCTAGTTGGGACCAGCCTGCCTACCATCCGAGTGCGAGTGGCTCAGCTTGGGAGAGTGCGAGCAGGGACCAGTGGGCTACACCCGCTAGTTCTAGCTCCGGTGGCCCACCTCCATCTTCGTCCTTCAGGCGGCACTCTTCGGCCTCTGCACGAGACGCTCAGCTCGCGCAGCAACTGGGATAGCTCACCGTCTAGGTCACGGGATTGGAGACACTGAACACCCACATTGAGGCTAACTCAGCGTGGCAGCGTCAGACTGGAGATAGGATTTACGCCATGCAGCAGGCGCAACAGCGACACATAGAGGAGCAGAGGGCTTACTTTGTGAGTCAGGGTTTCTTCTACCCTCCTCCGCAGTGAGCCTGAAGCAAGCTTGGGGGAGGACCCCCATGCTGAGGTAACTTGTATCTTCCTTTGTTTTCAGAATATCTTATAATGAAAACCCATAAAAATCTGCAAAATTAAAAAGACCAAAAAGATTTATTTGCTTTCATCATTAAGTGTGCTTAGTTTGCTGTGATATGCATAGTAAGAATGCTTTGCCTCTATGGTTGAAATGATGAATAGTTGCACTATTTATTCTTCTCGTATGTCTTGCATACAACTTTGTCTCCTACCTAAGTTTTGAGTTTGTTGGCTAGCATGTTCGAACCTTAGCTTGAAAACTGTGGGTAGCAAAAAGGATGATCCATGCCTAAGTTGTTGTGAGACATGATATGGTATAATAGAGTGCTATGATCTTGTACCTAGTGATGCTTGATATCTGGAGTTTTCCTTTTTGAAAAACCTTACATGATGAGTTCCTCAATGATGAGCATTTCCTATCCAAGGCCATATGTAGATTCTAGCTCTTGTTGGCCTCCACATATGCAGCTTGTTCTCTCATTGAGCTTTGTCAAATTGTTGTGACCCTTGTTAGAACTCATACTCCCCTGATCAAGATCACGTACACGTTCATGCTAAAACTTCTACACTGGAAGTTAGCATTCATCATTTGTTCCATTTTCTTATGCATTCTTCCAGAAGTAAAACTCTATGCATCTTTGTATCATTCATCCCTCTCCGAATATCTCCAACAGAGACAAAGGGCTAGCTAAAAAAAGAAAGAAGAAAGAAAAGAAGCATGCTCAAAAGCATGGCAAAATAAAATAAAGAGAGCTAGCCCAAGTCTCGGAAAAAATTCCAAAAGGAGAAAAGGGGATTGATATGTGCAAGAAAAAGAGTTCCACCATATAGATGGTAATAACTAGTACCTACTCCGGGGCTAGTGTCCACCTTACCATCAATCCCTCATTTTTCATATCAAGCATGGTAATATCTAGCACCCATTTCCGGGCCTAGTATTCACCTTACCAATGCTCATTTTCATCACGCACATATGCACATCTTGATCAGGATGTATGTTTGTTTCTTCCAAGAATCTGGTTTTTGAATTAGCAAAATATGAGAGACAAGTATGCCACATTTCTTCCCTACCTACAGCTCCACATAAGCCTATTAGGAGTAGGATGTGAAGAAAGGCAACTTAATGCCTTGGTGAGGAACCATACACTTTGAGTTATCCGAGAGTATCATTTGAGGAACTCTGATTTTCTTTTGAAAAATTTGCAAAACCTCCGGATTAATAGCTGATCAAGGTATGAGTGAATATGCATCTACTATATAACCATTCTGTCTCTCAACCACCTAAGGCAGGTGAAGCTATATGCCCCATGTCATCAAGCGAATGGTAAGAACATTGCCAACTTGTTCAACTCTTGGTAGAGTACTTTGCTGTATGTTTGCCATAAGTTATGGATACAACATCATAGCAACTCCTAGTCAACCAACCTAAGTCTCTAATGTCTAGCTTCGAGACGAGCAAGAGGTTAGCTTGGGGAGTTTGTTGACGGCTGTTAAGTACTACTATCAGCCATCAATATTCTCACATAAGGAAGCATATGCATTATTTACTTGCATTTTGGTTTGAATAATGTAGTTCCACTTGTCCTTGGAGATTATTTGTATGTAGGTAAGATAAGCATGAAAAGAGATGGAAACTCACCTTCTATGGAAGATCCATACCAACTCAGCTGAGGAGATGGCTACCACCTAGGAAACATGTGGCAATCCACATCACTAGTCCAAGGGAGGCACTCACCGATGAATCAGAGAGCGACACATGGACTTCACAAGGATCCATGGGCCCACCTAGGATTCCAAAACGAGGCATGCACGGGGGAGTGCTCAAAGGACCCACAGGGTAGCCACCCAGAGGAAGGACACCCCGAGAGGAGGGCCTAGGGGGCCGGCCGATCCTAGGATCAGTCGAACCGACCTAGTGTCCTTCCATCTCGGCCCTCCACGTGTTGCTTCCTCATTGGTCCACTGCTGCATCCCCGGGTGAATTTAGGCACTTTGAGCCCCGAAGCAAGCCTCCTCCTTGCCTATAAATAGAAGGGGAGGGGCTCCATTTCTCACACAACACTCTCTTCATTCACCTATCACTTTTAGTTTCCAAGGCTAGGGGGTAGGCTAGAGTAGCTCTTATTCAGGTTCCAAGTCTACTTTGGAGTCTAGGTATGAGTTCTCTTGTATATTTATTTCTTTGTATGACTTTGATCTACTTCAGTTATTCAGCTATTTCATATAAGGTTGTGGTAGATCATGTGATTGATATGTTCTTGAGTTCATCCATTGTTCATCATTTAGAGGCTTGTGTTCATCATGAACACTACCTTTCGATCCAGTTGAAGGATGATTTACTCATTCCTTATGTGTTTGTTCATAAGTTAGAGGCTCGTGTTCTTCACGAACACGACCCTTTGATCTTGTTGACTAGACATAAGAGAGTTCGTATCCGCTCGTATGACTAGCCCTAGTTTGATCTTGTTAGATAGCATGTTAGTGTTGCATGAAGTTTGTGTTCAAGCTACGGTACTCGGTCTAAGTTGACCAGTCTTCTAGTGGCTCTCACCGTGGGTCACAATAGCCCGGGCCGGGTGAAGTCTAGCAGCAACGCAGGCATGGTGCCTAGGTTGTGTGGCTACGTTAGTTATGAGCATGCCCCTCGTAACGATTGAGGTAGGCCGCAGTGGTGACAGCTATCGGACCCTTTGAAACCCTCCGCACCGGCGTATTCCTGTTGGAGTCTAAAGGATAGTTTCGCAGAGTGCTGGTCGTCACGGGCTATCTCCCTGTTTGTACCTGGGTGTTGAACCTTACCTTTCATGCAATGCTTTATGCTTATCTCTTGTATCATCTAACTTGTATGTTTAGTACCTTAGAACCTAGAGCTAACTCGTATGTTCCCCCTAAGTCGTAGTGTACTAGAGTAGAGGTAGATCTGAGTGTGTGTCACACTACCCCATCATATCATTTATCTTACCCCTGTCTTTGATTTGTTGTGTTCTATATCTATCTCTTTGTTTACATTCAGTGCAAAAGCATAAGTCTTGATATCCGCCATTACCTTCCACGGATATGATACCCTTGGAATACTCTCCATCCCTAGGGAAATGCTTCAATGGTTTATCTGTGCGCTTGCGGATTCGTTCATGATCATTAGATTTACCTTTGGCAAGTTTTGATGCTCATGCTAACTCGGCGTCATTAGTAGTGACGTTAAGAAATGCCAACAAGCATTTCTGGCGCTGTCTCTAAGGATGGATTCTAAATCTGTTCTTAGGTGATTGCGCTACGAAATGTCAACACCACCGGTGCAGAGAATTTAACTGGAGTGAGTGGGGCCGGATGACCAGGCGCGCAGGCCAGATGACCCGGCGGCCACCCGAGCGGGACCGGGACAAGTGCCCGGCTGACCCAGTGGGCACCGGATTATTCGGTTAATTTACCATATGACCCGGAAGAAGGCCGAGCTGAACCAGGACAAGGACCCGGGTGATCCGGCCTCGACCGGATGACCTGAATATTTGGCCGGAAGATCCGGTTGCCACAGCAGGAGTTCAAAAGAATTTTTCGAGATGACTTAGAGAGAGATTTTGATGGATATAGCTATGGACAAATAATATATTCTTAACAAGTGACTAGCCACAACCAACATTCTTAACAATAGTCACTTGAGTTAAGATTTGATCCAAGGATCATAAAATCCAATCTTTTGCAAAACTCACCCAAAGTATAGAAAATAAAACATTTTCAACCTATCTAGGTAACAATCAAGTATGTGCAACAAGTCAAGCCAAGTTATGAGAATCCAAGATATTTAGCTCACTTCTCAATGCACCAAAACCATTGCTCATCTAGAGGCTTAGTGAAGATATCGGCAAGTTGACTTTCGGTGCTCACATGATGTAAAGCAATATCTCCCTTAGCCTCATGATCCCTTAAGAAATGATGTCTAATATCTATGTGCTTTGTTCTAGAGTGTTACACCGGATTGTTTGCTAGTTTGATAGCACTCTCATTGTCACACAAGAGTAGAATCTTGCTAAACTCACATCCGAAGTCACTCAAGGTTTGCTTCATCCACAAAAGTTGGGCACAACAAGCACCAGCCGCCACATACTCGGCTTCGGCCGTGGATAAAGCAACCGAATTTTGTTTCTTAGAGTTCCATGACACCAAAGACCTACCTAGGAATTGGCAAGTCCTCGTTGTACTCTTTCGATCTACTTTGCAACTGGCATAGTCTGAATCGGAATAGCCAAGTTGATTAAAAGTGGAACCCTTGGGATACCACAAGCCAAGGTTAGGAATGTATACCAAGTATCTAAGGATTCTCTTAACAGCCATTAGATGACATTCCTTAGGATTGGCTTGAAATCTTGCATACATGCACACACTAAGCATGAAATCGGGCCAAGATGCACAAGGTAAAATAAAGAGCCAATCATAAAGTGATATACCTTTTGATCGATGGACTTGCCCTCTTCATTTAGATCAAGATGTCCATTTGTTGCCATTGGAGTCTTGACGGGTTTGGCATTCACCATATCAAACCACTTGAGCATGTTCTTCACACACTTGGTTTGACATATGAAAGTT
The DNA here is from genome assembly GCA_036936925.1 of Cenchrus fungigraminus. Lineage (NCBI taxonomy): Eukaryota > Viridiplantae > Streptophyta > Magnoliopsida > Poales > Poaceae > Cenchrus > Cenchrus fungigraminus. Next base: position 66,857,291 of record CM072773.1, read on the forward strand.
CCTTCCTTCATTTGCTTGACTTGAAATCCAAGAAAGAACTTCAATTCACCCATCATGGACATCTCAAACCTCTTGGTAATGATCCTACTAAATTCCTCATACAGTGTTTTATTAGTAGAACCAAATAAGATATCATCAACATAAATTTGACAAACAAAGATATCATTCCAAATCTTTTGAGTAAAGAGAGTATAATCGTCTTTACCCATTACAAAGCTGTTCTTAACAAGAAAATCCATAAGGCATTCATACCATGCTCTAGGAGCTTGCTTAAGCCCATAGAGTGCCTTATGGAGCTTGTACACATGGTTAGGAAACTTAGGATCTTCAAAGTCCGGTGGTTGTTCAACATAAACTTCCTCGACAATGGGGCCATTCATGAATGCACTCTTTACATCCATTTGATAACGCTTGAAATCATGGTGAGTAGCATAGTCCAATAAAATACGAATTCACCCAAGACTAGCTACGGGTGCATAGGTTTCACCAAAGCCCAAACCTTCAATTTGAGTATAGCCTTGAGCAACAAGTCTTGATTTGTTCTTTGTGACAATACCATGTCATCGGTCTTGTTTCTATATACCCACTTGGTACCAATCACATTTTGCTTTGGTCTTTCCACCAACTCCCATACTTTATTTCTCTTGAAGTTGTTCAATTATTCTTGCATAGAGATAATCCAATCCGGATCATCAAGTGCTTCTTCCACCCTAAGAGGCTCCAAAGAGGAAACAAATGAGTAACTTTCACAAAAATTTGCTAAACATGAACGAGTGGTTACCCCTCTGTGGATGCTTCCAAGTATGTTGTCAACGGAATGATCTCGTTGAACCATTTGATGAACTCTTGGATGAAAGTCTTGAGATTGACGTTGAATGGGTCATTACCATCATCTTCAACTTGTAGACCGTCAACTTGAGGCTCATCACCTTGTTCCTCCCTTGATCATTGCCACAGTCATGATTGTCACCATGACCTTGACTTGAATCTTCATTTACTTAGAACTTGGTGGTTCAACTCTTATTGATGATGATAGATCTTTGTTGCTTGTGTCAACCGGTGCTTGAACTTCAATTTCCCTTGGTCTCACTTCACCGATACCCATCCTTAAGATTGATTGACTTGGAGGTTCTTCATCATCTACAAGGTTCTCATTAACTTGCTCTACTTGAGAGCCGTTGGTTTCATCAAACTTCACATCCACTGTGACTTCAATGCAACCATTGGTTTTGTTGAAAACATGATAGGCATGTTCGTTAGTTCCATAACCAATGAGAAAACCTTCATCAACCTCGGATGCAAACTTTGAGGCTTTGGGTATCTTGTTATGTATGAAACACATACACCTAAAGACCCTAAAGTAGTGCACACTAGGTTTCTTACCGGTGATGATTTCGTAGGGAGTCTTGTTCAAATACTTGTGAAAGTAGAGTCGATTGGCGGCATGGCAAGCCGTGTTGACCCCATCGGCCCAAAAGATATCCGGTGTCTTGTATTCATCAAGCATTGTCCTTGCAGGTTCAATCAAGGTACGGTTCTTCCTCTCAACAATGCCATTTTGTTGAGGGGTGTATGGAGCTGAGAGTTTATGCTTGATGCCTTCCTCGTCAAGGAATTCTTCAACTTGAGTGTTCCTAAATTCCGAGTCGTTGTCACTTCTTATGTTCTTGACCTTGAGCTCGAACTCATTTTGAACTCTTTTCAAGAATTTCTTGATTGTCCCTTTAGCTTCACTTTTATCATGCAAAAAGAAAACCCAAGTGAAACGCGAAAGGTCATCAACAATTACAAGACCATATTTGTTACCACCGATGCTTATGTAGGCAATAGGTCCAAATAGATCCATGTGTAGAAGCTTCAAAGGTCTTGATGTAGATACGATGTTCTTGGCGGGATGTAGAGCTCCTACATGCTTCCCGGCTTGGCATGCATTACACAACCTATCTTTCTCAAAAACAACATTCGTTAGTCCGAGAATGTGCTCGTCCTTTTGAAGTTTGGCCAAGTTCCTCATCCCAACATGGGCGAGTCGGCGATGCCATAGCCAACCCACGTCAGTTTTTGCCACAAGGCAAGCTTTGGGTTCCACTTTAGCTTTAGTGAAGTCCACATAGTAAAGCTTTCCCTTAGCTCACCCTTAAAGACAATTTTGAGCATGCAATTGTCCCTTCTTGAGACGGTCACACCCTCAATGGTAAAGAGACAATTGAAGCCTTTCTCACAAAGTTGTGAAACCGACAACAAGTTGTACCCCAAACCATTTACAAGATAAACATCATCAATTGCATTAGAAGAAGAGATAGCAATTTTACCCATACCAATGACATACCCAAAACTATTGTCTCCATAAGTAATTCTTTCTGTAGGCTTGTCATAATGTTCAAGGGATGCAAATAAGCCTTCATCTCCGGTCATATAATTAGTGGCTCCACTATCAATCAACCATGCACTTCCACCGGAGGAATAGGCCTACAAAGCATGTTTAGGCTTTTGGTTTAGGTACCCAAAAGGATTTGGATCCTTGAATGTTAGAAGCATAAACTTTGGGAACCCACACACTCTTCATGATAGCCTTCCTTGTATAGGCTCCAACATACTTGACCATCATTTTACCATTGTGGTCTAAGGTGACTACATAGTAACAAGTGTAGTTGCGACATAGCTTGTGTTCCACTACATTCTTTGGTGCCTTAGATGGAGAGTTGACTCCACCATTTCCATTTGTAATGGTTGCACTTTTGAGCCTGTCTTGAGATGATGTAGAGGTAGTGACTCCATGTGCAATATCCATGATGGTGTTGAGATAGCCTCCTTTATTCCACAAGGGAATTTCTTGGCCATTCACCACCTTCCTACCATTTGCCTTATCATCCTTTTGATGATCAAGCCCATTACCATTCATTGAAATCTTTCCTTACTTGTACACCACCTTGGGTGTAGGCTTGACATCTCCATCATGCCCTAGCTTCACAAACATGTTCAATCTATCCAATTGCTTGTCCTTGGCCTTGATCAACTCTTCTAACTTGGCATGGTTAGCTTTACAAGCATTAATGTCAAAGTAATAGCATTTAGAGAACCTTTACTTGTGGAAGCATTAGAGTCAAGTGTTGCCTTAGAGTTGCCTTTGGAACTTTCCAAAAGAGCACTATAGTTAACTTCAAGGTCTTTGGATTTGACCTCTAAGCATGAAAAGGTTGCTTGAAGTTCACTATGAGTGGCCTTTAGGGAAGCAAAAGATTCATTTGTCATGATATTATCCTTTGACATCCTCTTGTTGGAATCATTAGCCAAGGATAGTTCCAACGTTAATTTTTCCACCTTAGCCTTTTCTTCGGCAAGGAGCTTCTCTAATTCAAGGTTTCTCTCTTTTGCAAGGATGAGTAAGTCCTCTTGATTATTGATAAGCTCCTTCTTGTTCTCTAATTTGTCCCTAGGCCTTGTGATTTCTTTATAGCCTTTCTTACTAAATTTTTGTATCATGATAGTTTTCATTTTCTCTTCCTCTTCATTAAAATCATCATCTATTCTATCATTGGATGAAGGGAGAGAGGAAGGAGTAGAAGTTTCTAGTACCTTGCTCCCACTTGCCATGAGGAAAAAATGAGAGTTGTCTTCATCGTCGTTCAAGAGTCTTGATAAGGATGCACTACACCAAACTAACTTTGCCTTGGGGGCCATCGATTTTCTTAGCAGTCAAAATTAAGCCACCAAGAAAAAACAATATTTCTTGGCGGGTCTAAGAAACAGCCAAGGAAATGTAATTCCTTGGCAGTTTTCTTGAACTGCTCTTGTTGCACGCTAAGGAAACGATGCATTTCCTTGGCTATTTTTGTGATCCGCCAAGAAAATGATGCATTTTCTTGGTTGTTTGCATTGCCTACCAAAAAAATAGCATATTTCCTTGGCTATTTTTTGAATCGCCAAGAAAATTGTGCATTCCTTGGTTTCTTTGGTGAAAACGTAAGGAAAGTATGCATTTCCTTGGCCATTTTGATGAAGCCGCCAAGAAAATGGTATATTCAGTATAGTAGGATTATTTCAAACGACCGAGCAAATGCAAAAATAGACAATTCCGAAATTTCGCTAGGGAACCAAAATACATCCTAATAACATTCCAAAATCATTTAAAAATGAGAATTGGGTTGTGGTAATGCTTTTTCTTTATTTGGTGTTCATTTGATGGCATATGATAATTTCGTCTCTATCAAGTTCCAAGATAATCAATATCTTACTTTACCTTTTTGGAATGGAAGTTTAATAAAACATCAATTCAGCACACTTGATTGTAAAAAGTTTATTGTAATTTTTACACTAGCATACCTCTTTAGACTTTAAATGTATTTCTACTTATTTACAATAACTAATCCATAGACAACCTTGTCTTCTCTAGGAAGATTTAAGGTCATCAATAGCAAACTTTATCTTTTTTGATAAAAATCAATATATCCTTGGTTTGGTATCCTTTTTAAGAAAATAATTTATTTACAATTCGTATGCAATATCCATATACTTTATTAAACATTCACAAAATAAGCAAAAATACAAAAGGATAAAAGTAATTGTTTTGAGCCGAGGAGACCATTCTAATTGGGCTGAATTCGACCCAGACTATATATGCCCCAGAGCCCACATCGACCTGCTGAGCACTCGATTGTCGTTGGCCGTTCATCTCACGATTGAACGGTCCCGATGTTGCACGCACACATAAAACCTGCACTGTGGCCGGCTCCTACAGAAACCCAATTCTTCTTCCCCTTTCTATTCGCACCAGTGGCGGCGGATCTAGCGAGAGAGACTCTATTGCAGCGCCGGGGTTGCTCGGGAGTCGGGATGCAGCGGCACGGGCTCCAGTGGGCTCCGCCACTGCCGCATGAACTCGTCACCTCCTCGTCACGGAAGCGGCGATGGGCTCCTCGCTGAGAGATGACCTTCTCTGTCAGAATCAGAGGAGATCCAGACGAGAAATTAAGCGAGTGACTAGGAAGAACACAAGTTCACAGGGGAAAGAAATCACGGGCAAGAACTCAGTTTAGATTATCCAGCAGAAACTTACAATCTCCGGTTCAGAGTCACCGGCGGCCAGGAAGACGGCGGCAACGGAGAACCACTACCACTACTACTACTTAGGGTGTTCACCCGTTTTCCCCTTAGTTCCATTACAGCAATGCCATGGCCTATATCAATGGTCGGCTCGGTAAAACAGTTCAACAGAAAATAACAACAGTAACTATTGGTAATCTGAAAATAACAACGGCACACATATAAGCGACAGGAGCTGTAGATGCCAAGAATGATGGTCACGATTGCGTAGAGCTTGCTCTGCTTGATCAGGTCTTCCTGACAATTCCCCCCTCTCAAGATCATCCTTGTCCTCAAGGATGAAAGGAAGGAAAGACTTTTCTGATGAATGATGCGTCTTCCCATGTAGCTTCCAACTATGGCAAATTAACCCATTGGATTAACCATTGAACTACAAGTTCATTGTTGCGTGGAATCTGCCTGCGGTCCAATATAGCTTCAGGAGCCACCTTGATTGTTCATTTCGCATCAATCAATGGTAATTCAGCACTAGGAACAACATGAGAACCAAGATGTCGTTTGAGCTGGCTGACATGAAAGACACCATGTAGTTGGCATCCCTCTGGCAGCAAGATCTTGTAACCAGCCTTACCAACTCGCTGAAGAACACGAAAGGGCCCAAAATACTTGGAGTGTAATTTTAGGCACCTGTGAGCACTGAGTGATGTATGCCTATATGGTTGTAACTTTAGATAGACCATATCACCAACTGAGAATTCCATGTCAGATCAATGTTTGTCAGCTTGTAACTTAATTCTTGCATGGGCCTTGTGTAAATTATCCTTGATAACTTGATGTGCTATCTGCCTGTTTCTAGCTTGTTCTTGTGGTGTGAGACCTGGACAGTCAGGCCTTACTACTTCTGCAACCAATGGTGGAGGAAAACCATAAGTGCTTGAAATGGAGTGATATTCAAAGAAGTATGGTATGAAGTATTATACCACCATTCAGCTAGGGACAGCTAGTACAACCACCTTTTTGGACTGCTGAAACACATGCATCTCAGATAGTTTTCCAAACACTGATCAACCCTTTCAGTTTGCCCATCAGTTTGTGAATGGTATGCAGAGGATGAATGCAATTTGACACCCAAGTTCTTGAACATGCCTTGCCAAACTGAACTTGTGAATATAGGATCTCTATCTGTAACAATCACCTTGGGTAAACCATGTAGCTTAAACACATGTGTAATGTAAGTATCAACAATATCTTGAGTAGTGTAAGGGTGACTGACAGCAATAAAGTGAGAGTATTTTGTAAACCTGTCTACCACCGCCAAGATCACATTCTTGCCCTGAGATTTTGGAAGCCCCTCAACAAAATCCATAGAAATGTGGGTCCATGCCATATTTGGGAGTGGTAACGGAGCTAGCAAGCCTGGGTATGGGACATTTTTTGATTTATTCTTCTGGCAAACAAGACATGTTTTCACCAATTCTTTAACATGCTGCTGCATTTTTGGCCCATAGAATATTAATTGAAGCCTTTTGCAAGTGGCTCTTCCACCAAAAGTGTCCCCCCAAAGCAGATGTATGAAAAGTCTCCAATAATTGCTGCCTGAGGTTGCCTGTATTCCCAATGAGCAACTTGTTCTTGTATCTGAGTACACCATTTTCCAGAGTGTAATTTGGTGTTGCTGATGGATCTATGCTCAATTTAGCAATCAATTCCAAACAAGTATTGTCTTCTTCATAGCTGGTTGTTACTTGTTCCATCCAAATAGGTACTGCTTGTGTCATGGTCATCACTTCTGGTGCATGAGTAGCCCTAGATAGTGCATCTGCTACCTTGTTCTCTCTCCCCTTTTTATATTCCACTTTGTAGTTATAGCCCAATAGCTTGACTAGAAGTTTATGTTGAATCCCTTCAACCAGTCTTTGCTCTTGTATAAACTTCAAACTTTGTTGGTCAGCCCTTATGATGACTAATGTCTAGGCAAAATAATGCTTCCACTTCTTGAGAGCTTCCAAGATTGCCAAGGCTTCTTTTTCATATGTTGAGAGTGTTGAAGTTTTGGGGCCTAACGTCTTGCTGATAAAAGAGATAGGCTTGCTCTCTTTCATTAAGACAGCTCCAATACCATTTCCACATGCATCTGCCTCCAGCATAAATGGTAGTGCAAAATTAGGTAGGGCCAATACTGGTGGAGAAGACATTATGTGTTTGATTGTGTCAAAAGCTTCTTATTGAACAGGTGTCCAAAGAAAAGCATCCTTGTTGAGAGCATCAAAGAGTGGTCTGCATATAATACCATAACTCTTAATGAATCTCCTATAATAACCTGCTAAGCCCAAGAAACTCCTCAATTCAGTGACATTTAATGGAGGTGGCCATATCTTGATGAGTGAGATCTTTTGTGGATTAGTAGCCACACCCTCTTGGCTAATTATGTGGCCTAGATATTCAATCTCTGTCTGGCCAAATGTACACTTGCTCATTTTTGCAAAGAGTTTGTTGATTCTTAGAACTTGCAGTATTGTTCTCAGATGGGTGACATGCTCTGTGATATCCTTGCTGTAGATCAAGATGTCATCAAAAAACACAAGGGCAAACTTTCTCAAGAAATCTGCCAGTATAGTATTAATTAGGGTCTGGAAGGTGGCTGGGGCATTTGTAAGACCAAAAGGCATAACAATGTACTCAAAATGGACTAAATGGGTTGTGAAAGCTGTCTTATGGATATCTTCCTCTTTCATCAATATCTGGTGATAACCTGACCTGAGATCAATCTTAGAGAATATTTTGGAGTCAAATAACTCATCTAATATGTCTTCAATCATATGGATTGGGTATTTGTTCTTGATGGTATTTGCATTAAGCTTTCTATAGTCCACACAGAATCTCCAGCTGCCATCTTTCTTTTTGACTAAAATCACTGAAGCGGAATAGGGGCTGACACTGGGCCTAATCATCTGAGCCTGCAACAAATGCTTGATCAATTCTTCCATTTCATTTTTCTTGTGAAATGGTAATCTGTAGGGTCTCTGATTGATTGCTTTTGTTGCCTCCATTAGGGGAATAGAGTGATCTACAGTTCTTGGTGGTGGGAGAGCTTGAGGTTCCTGAAACACATCCTGAAATTCAGTGAGCACTTGTTGAATTTCTGGTGGAATTTGCTGATCAGGGGTACTTGATTTAGGAGTGGAATTGTTCAAAATAACTACAACCCCAATAGCTTTCTTTTTCAGTAGCTGATACGACTTCTTAGCGCTAATGACTTGGTTAGAATTCTAGAGTGTCTCATCATAGAAGGTGATGATCCATTTGCCTTCCTTGGTTATACTGAATTCTCTTTTTCTCAAATCTAATGCATCTGGACTATGTGTGTAAATCTAGTCTGCTCCAAGGATAATATCATAACCTTGTACTTCCAGCAGTCTAAAGTCAGTGAAAAATTCATGGCCTTGGACTATGTATATGCTTTGCAAATAAGCTGTTTCACTTATCATTTCTTCCCATTAGCAGCTTTCACCTTAATAGCTTCCACATTGGTCAATACACACTTGTTCTTGATTGCAAATTTTGCATTTATGAAGGATGCATCACTACCACTATCAACAAAGGCTATTGCAATTTTGGAGCCAAACTGCAATTTCAGTGTGAATGTGTTTGCTTTGGTTGGTGTACCAGATAGGGCATGCATGGCATCATGATACTCATGATCAGAATCATCTTCATCTTGAATTACTATCACCTTCTCTTAGACCATGTTCATCTTCCACTAGGATGAGAGAGTAGATGTGCTTTCCTTTGCAAATTTTTGTGTGTCCTGGAACCCAAGGTTCCCTACACTTGAAACATTTTCTAGCAGCCCTACTATTGTTGGTTGTGGTTTTGCCTCCTTGTCCTGATTAACCTCCCTATCCTTTACCCATGGTTGAGGACTAGGTGTGTCCGAGGACCAGTGGAGGGTCGCTCCTTAGTGATGAGTGATTGACAACATTGTGTGGACTGATGCTTGGCTAAGTGTGCAGGTACAGGTTGCAGCTTGACTCGTGTCGGTGCAGGTGAAGAACAAGCGCGAAAGGCCTTAGCCGTGGCGGCCTCCAGGTGATGGAGAGGCAAGTAGGCTTGGTTCAATGGACCCGGTGGCCGATGGGGTCAAGTGCGAGCCGTCTGGTGCAAGACTAGCGGGCTGAAGTCGTGAACATGGGCCGGTGCAAGGTAGCGGGTCGAGCCCGAAGCTTGCACGCGGGGTTTGTTGGTTTGCCCACAAAACCATCGGTGGACGGTTTCTTGGTTTGGGTCTCAAAACCAAGCCCGGAGGCCCGATGCGACGGAGATGGTGATCCGGGAGTGTCGGGAAGCTTCGAGGCGGGGGCACGTGGCGTTATCGCGGGGCTTGCGTCGATGCTAAGCAAGGCCACGGTGGAAGCGTGTCCGCTCGATGAAGACTTGACCAAAATGCCCCTGAGGGGTTGTATCTTCAATTCAAGTTGTAGGGGTAGTGTGGTCATTTACCTCCTCCGGTGGACTTCGTATAAATAGCGGAGAGGTGGATGGCATCTCTCTCTCTTGGACTCTAGGGTTTCCTCCCCCGGTAGATTGCTCTGGACTGCTTGTTTTCCTCTGCTTTCCTTAGGCTAGATTCTTGTACAGACTCTAACCTCTAGATGTATGGAAGCATTCGGCGCAGCGGACTGTCCGCCATACTCATCCGGACTGTCCGGCCAGGGCTTCGCAGATTTGGCTATGTCTTTTGATTCTTGTCTCGTGCTTCCGCGCTTTGATTCCAGGCTTGTCTCTAGGACTTGTGGGCTTGTGTGTGCCTAGTCGAGAGTTTCTCTGGTGTGTGCGAGTACTCAGAGTGGCAATCGGGGTATAGGTCGAGTTCGTCCTTTGGGAAGAATTTTTATTGGCTCTCATTCACTCCCCCCCCCCTCTCTGCTCACCTATTCGGTCCTTCAATTGGTATCAGAACCGGTTACAGATCTTCTTGATTCTAACCAGTCTAAGATCCAAAGATGGGCGATTATGGCATGGGGTCGGGTCCTCCACACTTTTATGGCAAGAATTACCCGATGTGGGAGAGGCGCATGGGCACGTTTTTGCGAGGGAAGGGAACTCTGATCTGGGAGGTCACTCAGAATCCTCACTATGTCATCCCAAATAGTTTTCTACTTCTAGGATCATGGGACATGTGTGAGGCCAATAGCAAGGCCATTGATTACTTGTTTCGTGCTCTCTGTGCCTCGGAGTTCGAGCGAGTGTACGGAGAGAATGTGGCCGGAAAGATTTGGCTTAAGTTGAGAAATGCTCATGTTGGCAATGCCCAAGTGCAAGCCCGTTTGTTTTCCACTTACCGGAGAGAGTATGAGAACTTCACTCATCTCCCCGGTGAGTCGACCGATGCTATGTTTCAGCACTTCACTAGCATAGTCAACAACATGAGGGCCAATGTGACAGTGCTTCCATACACAGATCATGATCAAGCTATCAAGCTTTTGCATGCCCTGGACAGGTCTGTGTGGAGTGCCAAGGTCAAGGCCATTAAGGAGTCGAGCGTGTATGACACATTGTCGCTTGATGAGCTGTTTTCCAAGCTTAGGTCTTCGGAGGTTGATCGTGGCTTGAGAGCCAAGAGCGAGAGCCCCACTGACCCTCATAGTTTGGCTCTTGTCTCAGGATCATGGTCTAACGCTAACTCTATTGGTTTCTCTTTGTCTTGTCTTGTGTCTTTGCCAGATGAGGACTTTGAGGTGCTAAGCGAGGATGATCTTGCCTTGTTGAGCAAGAGGTTTGGGCGGATGTATGAGAACCGCAAGAATGCAAGGCGGAGCTCGAGGATGTGCTATCGGTGCGGGAAGCACGAGCACTTCATCGCAGAATGCCCTGAAACCATGGAGATCAAGAACGACTACAAGGGCAAGCCCAAGCACGACTACAACAAGCACCGCTCCCGGAACGACTACAAGGACAAGCGCAAGGACAAGGGCGAGAGAAGGTCCAAGAAGAGTAGCGGGTAAAACAAGAAGGCAGCTCGAGCGATGGTTGCCGGAGCGAGCGACATCGACTCCACATCAAGCGATGCTTCTTCTGACTCGAGCAGCGAGGAAGAGCAAGATCGGGGCAAGGACAAGCGGCACACGGGCAAGAACTTCACTGGCCTCAGCTTCGTCTCACAAGAAGGCTTTTGCGGCATGGCACATTCCAAGAAGAGTGGGAAGCACAGCTCGGATTCGAACTCTGACTGCAAGGAAGAGGCACGACATGATCCCAACTTCTTGATAGAGGAGAATGCTAGGCTCAATGAGTTGCTTGATAACCGTGATGATGTTCTTAGGAAGACCAACAAGGAGAAGAGGGAATTTAGGTCTTTGTTGGGTGATGCTAAGGACAAGATAGCTGAGCTTGAGTCCTTGCTTGTGGATGCTAGAAATGAGATAGGCTCTTTGAAATCTACTCCTGTTGTGGCTGATGAGATTGACTGTGGTGATTGCACTGTTTTCTTGGCTGACCTAACTGCTCTCCAGGAGAAGCATGCCTCTACTCTTGAGGAACTAGATATGCTTAGGGTTGAGTGTGATGAATTGAAATCTAGACCTTCCTTGTTAGGTGCTTGCACTTCATGTCATGTGTTGCATGCTAGGCTAGATGAATCTCACACCAGGATAGTTTCTCTTGAGGCTGTGTTGAAAGCTCCCATTCCTACATCATGTTCTACCTGTGAAATGCATGCTTTGAAAAACATGGAACTTGCACACTATGTTGACCGTTTGCTGGATGAAAATGATGAGCTTAGGAAAGTGATGAATTGGTTGTCTGGGCATGAGCCACAGTTGAGTTTGATGTTGACTGAGTTTAAGTGGTTTGATGGTCAGGCGTTGGGGGCTGGCAAGAGTGGTGAGAAGAGTGGTGAGGGAGAAGAGAAAGTTGGAGAGATTCCTACTCCACCACACATCATACCCACGAACAAATATGCACCTAAGCCAAACCACCTCAGAAACAAGCTCGATACAACTCCAGACCCACCAGTGTTCCCTCACAAAACAGAAAACTACCAAAAACCCATCAAGTTTGTGAGCACCCAGAAGAATGTCTTTGAGGGGAAGTCAGGAGAGAAAGCGGTTGAGAAGCCCACAGAAAAGCCACTGCCTAAGCCACAGTCGATCCGCTTCCATTGTGAGTATTGTGGGAGGGATGGGCATAAGGATGAGTTCTGTTTCTGGAGGAAGAGGGATGAGAGGTTTGCTAGGGAGGTGGCAAACAAGGACATGTACCACCTTTCTCGTGGTGTGCCTGAGCCTCGTAGAGGGCCTCTACCTAGGGGTGAGTTTTTTGTGCATACAGTTCCCACTCGTGGAGGTGGAGGTGGTTTTCCTCAGAGAGACAGGTGTGTTCGGTATGGGCATGGTGAGTTGGCTAGACGTGCTCCTTCTCGTGACCGTTACGAGTTTGGGAGACACGATCGGAGCTTTGGGTCTCAGAAGGATTACGAGCCATGTTTCCCCCCTCGTGGTGCGTGTACTCATCTAGTGAGATGTGACAGGTCCTTTGGTGGTAGGCGTGAGAGGGCTCCGCCTAGAGGTTTTGGTAGGATGGACTTTGCTAACCCTTCTTTTGAGCAAATGGCTCGACACTGGTTTGACTTCTTTGGTACTAACCCCAGTGTTGAGTCACTTGCTCATTCTCATTCTCGTTTTTGATTGCAGGTGGGAGGCTTGGAGGACTTTTGGTTGATCGACTCCGGTTGCTCACGACACATGACCGGAGATCGCGGGTGGTTCTCCAGCCTCACCCCAGTGAGTACGAGGGAGTACATCACTTTTGGGGACAATGGGAGAGGACGAGTGCTTGCTGAAGGTATGGTGGAGGTGAGTAGCAAGGTGAACTTAAGAAGTGTGGCCCCGAGGGTCAAATTTTGTCTGTACGATCGTCCCCGAGGGTCAAATTTTTTGTGCCGATTTTTCCCAGTCTGTTGGTCCTCCTCGATGCTTTGTTGCTGGCGTTTCGGCCGAGCTTTGGAAATGGCATAGGAGGTTGGGACACTTGAGCTTTGAGTTTCCTTCCCGCTTGAGTGGTCTTGATCTTATCCGAGGATTGCCTAAGTTGAAATTCGAGAAGGATTTGGTTTGTGCTTCTTGTCGGCATGGAAAGATGGTTGCCGCTTCTCACGCCCCTCTGACTGCGGTCATGACCGAGCGACCTTGTGAGCTGTTGCACATGGATTTGGTTGGGCCAGCTCGTGTTCGCTCTGCGGGCGGGAAGTGGTATGTTCTTATTGTGGTTGATGATTTTTCGAGGTACTCTTGGGTTTTCTTTTTGGAGGATAAGAGCGAGACATTTGGCTTTGTTCGGGACTTGATCTTGAGGTTGAAGAATGAGAGACATGGTGATGCCATTCGAGCTATACCCAGTGACAATGGCACAAAGTTTAAGAACTCTCATTTCCACACCTTTTGCAGTGATCTTGGTCTCGATCATCAGTACTCTTCTCCATATGTCGCTTGCCAGAATGGCGTAGTGGAGAGGAAGAACCGGACCACTTGTGAGATGGCCAGGATGATGCTCGATGAGCATAGGACTCCTAGGCGTTTCTGGGCCGAGGCGGTCAATACCGCTTGCTATGTCTAAAATCGCATCTTCCTTCGTGCTTTCAAGAAGAAGACCTCTTATGAGCTAATGCATGGGCGACAACCCAAGGTGAGTCACTTTAGAGCTTTTGGTTGCAAGTGTTTCATTCTAAAGAAGGGCAAGTTGGATAAGTTTGAGTCTAGATGTTCGGATGGTATTTTCCTCGGTTATGCGATTCACTCTAGAGCGTATCGTGTGCTCATCCTTGACACTAACCGAATCATGGAGACTTGCGAGGTAACCTTCGACGCGATACAGCCATGTAGCTCTTCTGCTTTTGAGTGTGCAGGTGACGAGGAGATTGGAGCGAGGATCTTTGAGGATGAGAAAGATTGAGATGGAGACGACGACGATGATGGTGGTGATGCTCCCGTAGCTGATAGTGTACAGGCTACTTCCACTACTATGACGACGATCGAGGATGGACCATCCCCTACACCCACTACGACTGAGGCTGTTCGAGTGGAGGCTGCTGCTGACGGGGAGATTGTGTCCAGGCGAGAGGCTCCCCGGCGTGTACAAGTGGATCACCCACTGACGACGATCATAGGTGACCTTCATGAATGCACTACACGGTCGAGGTCAAGGAACACTTCTCATTTCGCTTAGTCTGCTTTTGTTGCGTCGTTTGAGCTCAAAGATATTCGACACGCTTTGTCTGACGAGAATTGGGTGAATTCCATGCATGAGGAGTTGGTGAATTTTGAGAGACACCAAGTCTAGGTGTTAGTCGATCCACCACCAAATTGTCGTCCCATAGGTACCAAGTGGGTGTGGAAAAACAAAGAGGATGAGAATGAGATGGTTGTGAGAAACAAGTCGAGGTTGGTGGCTCTGGGGTTCAACCAGAAATAGGGTATAGATTGTGAGGAGACATTTGCTCCTGTAGCCCGTTTGGAGGCAATTAGGATCCTTCTATCCTTTGCCGTGGCTAAAGGGTTCAAGTTGTACCAAATGGACGTGAAGAGTGCATTCTTGAATGGGGTGATAGAGGAAGAAGTGTATGTGAGGCAACCCCCGAGGTTTGAGAGCGAGAAATACCCACACCGTGTATACAAACTCCAGAGAGCACTCTATGGGTTGAAACAGGCACTTGGAGCTTGGTATGGCAGGTTGAGAGGCTTTTTGTTGAGTAAGGGGTTTGTGATGGGCACAGTTGATAAGACCCTGTTTCTCCTTAAGCATGGGAATGACCTTTTGATTGTTCAGATATACATGGATGACATAATCTTTGGTGGCTCTTCTCATGATCTTGTTGCCAGATTTGCAGATGACATGAGCAGGGAATTTGAGATGCCCATGATGGGCGAGCTGCAATTTTTCTTAGGACTCCAGATCAAGCAGTGCAAGGATGTGACGTTTGTACATCAGGCGAAGTACACCAGAGACATGGTGAAGAAGTTTGGCATGAACGACTCCAAGTTGCTGACTACACCGATGAGTAGCACTACAGCTTTGGATGTGGATGAGGATGGCGAACCCGTGGACCAGAAGGAGTACCGGAGCAGGATCGGCTCTCTCCTCTACTTGACGGCGATGAGGCCGGACATACAGTTCAGTGTGTGTCTGTGCGCTCGTTTTCAGGCTTCACCGAGGACTTCACATCGGCAGGCCGTCATGCGGATTTTCAGGTACTTTAACTACACTCTTGAGTTTGGTCTTTGGTACTCTGCCTCCTCGACACTCAGACTTCACGGGTACTCCGATGCTGATTTTCCTGGGTGTCGATTGGACCGCAAGTCTACCTCTGGGTGTTGTCAGTTCCTTGGTTCTTCTTTGGTCTCTTGGTCATCTCGCAAGCAATCCAGTGTAGCCCAGTCCACTACAGAGGCCGAGTATGTAGCTACTGCTAGTTGTTGTTCCCAGCTCCTATGGATGACCTACAGTATGAGCGATTTTGGTGAGGAGTGCTCCCAGGTTCCACTCTTTTGTGACAGCACCAGTGCCATAAGTGTATCCAAAAACCTAGTCCTTCACTCCAAAATGAAACACATAGAAGTGAGATACCACTTTCTAAGGGACAATGTGGAGAAGGTAAGTATATCTTTGTCCTATGTGCCTACCCAAGATCAGCTAGCCGACATATTCACCAAACTTCTTGACGAAGTCACTTTCACTCGCTTGCGGGGTGAACTTGAAGTGTGCTTTCCTTTCTAGTTGGGTCTTGGAGCTTCTCATGTAGATATGTGATATATGTTTCACTTTGTTGCATTCCATGCATGCATTTTACTTTCTGTACAAAACCTAGTAGGATAGCCATCTTTGGATCACTTGTGCTAGGAAAAGCTTCTCTTATATCTTTGATCACAGATGTGCTATATGTGAGATATGTGCATGTTTGGTAAATGGTGGATGTGAATGCTATGCTCTTGATGGTTTTGCCATATATGTATGATGAGATAGCTTTATGTTTGTCAAAATGATAAAATTGCTTCACTCATGAATAGATGCTTGTCTATGCTCAATTTGTGCTTAAATGCCTATATCATGTTCAGTTTGTGCTTGAGTATCATGTTCTCCTTGCTTGGGGTCAAAGACCCATTTGTCATTGTAAATGTTTAGCCCATTTGTTCACTTGTGGAGGAGCATAAGCTTCTTTTTGCCGCAAAGGCATTTCATGTACCATGTTAAAACATGAAAATTAAATTGGTGTATGAATTGCCTTATGCTTGAAATATGAGCCGTTGATCATGTATTTATGTTTTGATATTCATATCTTGGGTGCTAAACCGCTGCATGTTGTCTACCATGAGAAGTCTTATTTTAAGAAGTAGACACATGGCTGTGGCTTTAACATGACTTGAGTAGCTTGTGGGCATTTATAATGATCTTGTGATGAGAATTTGTGATCTTGTATAAACTTTGGATGATCTAGTGTATTTGTGCTCGAATTGCCATGGATAGGGTCTTGCTCATGAGATGAATGTTTCTTTGTGAAAATTGCTTAAAATTTCCTTTTGGCCATGTCACATGCTTATATGTCTCTACCTTCTTGATGGCAATGTGCTAACTACACCATGTCTACTTTGCTTGCTCTATGTCTCATTTGTAGCATTTTGTTGTGCTCTTTGTATATTTGAGAAGCTTGGTAGATTGTATATATGTTGTGACATGCATTTTTCATGAAAACAAGGGAAAGTGTTTCATATACCTTGATTCATGCATTGTCAACAAGGGGGAGAATTTTGTGAGATATGTATGATAGGGGGAGATTTTGTGGAATTTTGGTATGCATTTGTGAGATGTTGCATGTGAGGAGAAAAATTGAGAAGAAGAGGTTGCATTTGCTTAGGGGGAGTTTACATATGTGCAGGGGGAGCTCCTTTGATTTGCCTGAGTTTTGTGCTTTTGTTGACGTTTGATTATCGTTGCAAAGTTCGTTTGGACTTGCAAGCGGACAAATCCTCCGTAGTAGTCAAGGGACCCTAATTCCCTTGAGTGGTGAACCCAAGGTATCGAATCTGTGGAACAATGTGTAATACAAGATCAATCTAATAACCGAGAAACACTTGCTTCTTTAAGAGGTTTCGAATTGCATCTAATCTACTAAGATCAAAAGAGGTAGCAAGAGAAAGCATTGAGGTACTGATCTAGAGAGGGTCTAGATCGTGTTTATGTCGTCGTTCCGAGCAAGATAGAAGAGAGAGTAAAACGAATCTCATTGAAAGCGTCTTTAAACCTTGACCATCGGTCAAACCCCCTAAGTCGCCCCGTCGTACTCGCTGTCAACATCCTGTCACGATGTTCCCCTTTCTTCGCGGTCGAATCTTAGAGCACACCCGCAAGGACTGCGTTGAACTACTTGGTAGATCGGGTATGCACCTCTAGCCACCGCGGCTACAAGAACATCCCATGCAATCTATCTCGAGAATAGATTCATGAAGAAAACACCCAAGCAAGACCAAGAATTGCAAACAAAGGTACTCGATCGCTAGGAATCGGATCCATTAAAACTCCATCAAAAGTATGTATACATGAATAAGATCCAACTGGGATCCTACCTTGATCTTGATTCACGCCTTCGGAACTCCGACGTGGTCTTCCTTGCAAGGTTCCCACGCTGGCTAGGCCAACCCTAGACGACTAACACGACCCTCCTCTCTAGGGTGGTGTCCCTCAAGCTCCTCTGCTCCTCGGCGGCGAATGACGAATGGCTTGATAGTTGCAACTTTGCACGGGCGCTAGAAATAGCCCGAGCATCATCTAGGTCAAAGGGGGTGACGAACCGCCCCGGGGATGGGCCAGGCCGGCCGGCCTGGGCCGACCGGCCCAGGGCCTCCTCGGCTCGGTTCGTCCCCGGTTTTCTTCGTGAAGCTTCTCGCGACTTCCTGAGTTTTTGCTGAGATGCATGTGGGCCCTTGACGTCATTTTCCTCGCGGTTTGGATGAGGGTGCTTTGCGTATGAACTCCCGCATCTTCCGTCTAGGTCCTCAGCACTTCACGGCCTCACGCTTTCGTCCTTGGTTCATTTGGAGTCATGTTCATCTTGTATCTTGACTTATCCCAGGGTCCATGATCACCTTGTAAATCCCTTGATGAACTTTACCCGGAAGTCCTCATTTAGGCTCTTGATTCCTGCGTAAACAATAAACTCCAAAAAACATGCATGAGTGCAAACATAACATATAATGGGGGTTAGGATCATTAGTGTGAATATCAAATCAATACCAACATAGAAGGTAAACAAGTGGCTAGGTTGACGGAAATCGACCGCCAACATCCCCCCATGCTTAAACCTTGCTCATCCTCGAGTAAGCCTTCTATGGATATCAGTGTTGCCCTTCGATGTTCAAACCCTACACTTGATCATACATGAGAAAACATAATGCTCTCTAGTTTTATATTCATTAAAGTTCCATAATGTACTAACTTTTATCTTTATGGAGGGTAGATATCATTCAAGCTCTTTCCACAAGTACTTGATCAAGCTCTCAAACTTTTAAACAAATCTCAGAAATTTTGAAAAATAAAGAATGAGATAAAGAGAAAAAAATGCTTTACCAAGATCGAAAATAACCATCTTGCACTTTGCTCATGTACTCTCATCTCACTTGTCTCTCAAGCCTACTTGTTCTACTCCTTTCCTCTCTCAAAGTATATGGTGGAAAGCTTTATGTGGAGCTATTGGAATGTATAGTCCTACCAAGATATTATAGTTGAGATATTATTAAAACAAGACTAGCTTCTCATGGTCTTACCGAGACTCGTCAAAAAGGTCATTGGAAAAATAATGTTATCAAGGAGGGGGGAGAGATGAACACACACTTTTAGATAGGTGGACATGTGCAAATGGCAAAAAGTGATCCCAAGGCACAAACAAAGTCCTCGTTATCGGATTGCACATGGTTGGAAAGATGAGTATGGGCCTTGATCTTGAATCCTCTTGAAAACTCAAAAGCACTAAAACATAGCTAGAGAAACGGGGAGCTTTATTATATTTTTTTCTTTCTTTCTTCTTTCTTTCTTGTTTCTTTCTTTTTTCTCATCATACTTTTTCTTCTTTTATCATTTTTTTCTTTCATCATACTTTTTCTCTTTTTTTATTTACTCCCCTTGAACTCTAGACTATACTAGCACTTCCTTGGCAACCCCCCCCCCATGCTTAGACATTTGCTCGTCCTTGGCAGAAGAGGTGACAAATATGCCATGGTGGAAATTGAAGCTCTCATATTTTCTTAGAGAGAGATACTCAAAAAATCTTCTAGGGGTCCTTTTGGAAGTCTCCCTTTCTCACTTGAAGTACCTTCCTTGTAATCTTCTCCAAAATATTCTTCCATACTCATATATTGGGTTGTGGTCAAGGAGGTGAACACAAAAAAAGATATATTTGGGTCTTGGTTGGATATCCGGCGAGGTTTGCGAAATTCCCAATGTGGAAACTCACAATGCACGGATAGAAGAGGCTAGCATAAAGAACGATGCACAAAAACGGAATGACCAGCTTCTTAGTCTCGTGCCAAAGAAATCAGGCCTTGAATCAATGCACCCAAAAATAAATCTTGTATATACTAAGGTTTTGTACTCAAGTAAACTTAGGCTTTGGATGGGTAGAGCAAAATGCAAGCGGTACTTGTGACAAGGTTAGCATAACTTTTTGAGAATAAAAAGGTTCTTTGATTCATCCAAAGTTGAGAGCAATGAAAAAGAACTATGGGACTTGAGTTATCATAACCTCCACACAAGATTAGGCTAGCATTTAATTAAATTTCAGATTCATATTAAAAGAGAGCACTAGCTTAAACATGCACAAAACAAGCATAAGATCGAGCAGAGCAGCAACGATCATCACATATCATCATGGTACAAATTTTCCATCCATATTAAGATCATAAAAGCAACAGTGAACCTTATTCATGATGATGGATAACAAACTACTACTACCACACATGCTGAAATTAAATAAAAACAAGAAAATACTACGCAAACATAAACTCACACAAGATGAAAGTAAAGAAAAGGAAAAGGAAAAATCAAACCACACTTAAAAAGCTCTGTCCCTTCCTTCTTTCTTCACTCCTCATCCGATTGCTCTTGCTCCGTTGGTTGACTTTCATTGAATCCTTGCTCAAAATATTGTTGCATGGCCCCTCCATGGAATTGGTGCGGGGGCACGAGTTGAAGACGTCCCAATTGATGGGCGATTCCCGCCATTCCTTCATGCCAATGGATGACATGGCTTCGGATCCTCTCGACATCTTGTTCATTCCTTTGCATATACGCCCCAATAATGGCTGCACTTTGTTGGGGCTAGGCAATGCTTGCGTACGGTGCCACAAATGCTTCATTGGGCACAACAAAAGTTGGTGGAAAATATGTTGGATGAGGTGGCGGCATGGCTGTACCACTCCCCCATGCTTGCATCAGCACACTTCCGTAGTAGGGTGGTGGAATAGGAATCCCACCATAAGGTTGATGGTAAGCAGCCCCTCCTTGGTCTTGGGCTGCGGAGGACGAACCTTCTTCTATAATTCTTCCTCTCTTGTTCTTTTTGACCGGCACGAGAATTCCTTCCTCTAACCAATTCTCTCTCCCTTCAATAAATAATTTCAGCTTCATATTTGGGAGAGGAACATTGACTTTTGCCACCTTGTACCCTCTCTTTTCATCTCCACTAATGTATTTTGCTTGCTTCATGCAATCAATTCCAAGTGAATTTCCCGCAAGTATGAATTTTGGATTCCTTAAAATACCTGGCTTCACAGAAATTGCTATCATAGAGAGATAGCATCCCGAACCAATTTGTCCACTCCCCGATATTGCCTCACAACACCACCGATTGATAATGATATATGATGGATCAATGGCTTGCCTTGCAACCAATGCCGAGTAAAGCCAATTAACTTCCATGTCGGTGACCTTGGACTCCTTCATTCTTCCCAAAATCCTTTTGCTCATCCAAGAATGAAATATCCGGATGATGGGATTCCGGATGCTACTTCTCTACTGGTTATCTTCCTCTGAAATCATACTCCAAAATCCTTCCAATACACTTTCATTAGCATCAACTTACTCCGGGGCTTCCCTAGGAAAACCGAGCAACTCTCTAATTTGCTCATTAGAAATTATGTGCTCATCATCCTTGAGTCGAAATGAGAGGGATGGCACCCCTTCATTAATAATCGGTGCCATGGTCATGAGAATCTCCATGGCAAGCTCCAAATGAAAACTCACTCCTACTCCATCGGAAAATTGCCCCCATCCAAGGTGGTTCATCATTTGATAGATATCCGGAGAAAATCCCAACACTTGGAGGGCATCATCATCAAAGTCAACATTGGGCACAACCCTCTTCTCTAGGCACCCAGCTTCTCCTCCTCCTCCTCCTCCGACATCACAAGAAATCCATACTTGCAACATCGCGGAGTGTACAGTGGTGGAGCGGATGAACGAGTCGAGCGACGAGGTTGGACGGGCGGCTCCTCCGTTCGCCCTTGCGGTTCGGTGAAATGCATGGATGAGCTTCGCGTGTCTCTTCTTCCACTAAGGAGCATAGTGTCGCTCCTTGATGGCGCCACGTCCTCTTCCATGCTTTGCGGCGACTTGGAGATTGAGTGCCTCCGCGAAGAACTTGTTGATGCCGGCTTCGATGATGACGATTGCGTCTTCCTTCCAAGGACCTTGCCAAAAACCTTCTTCATCTTGTAGTTGCTGCAAAAATCACAAACAAACTCTCCTGGGGGTTTCTTGCCGGTAGAAATACACACAAAAGAAGTATATGGAAGGGCAAGAATTGTGACGTATTTCTCTGAATTTTTGGACTCAAGAATGGAGAATCAATTTTTCGGAGGTGTTTCTGGAGGTTCTGGACTAGGAACTCAAGAACAAGAACTAGCAACGAAGCAAGTGGCTTACCTGAGAAAGATGAGCGCCGGGGGCCAAATATATAGGCCAGGCCGACCGGCCTGGGCCGACTGGCCTAGGACCCCTGCCCCTCTTCTTTGTCTCCTTTTTCTCCCACTTTGTTGCTTGATTGATCATGGTGCTGTGTACTTGTGCTCCACGCCGTCCACCGTCCAATTCTTCTCAGCCACTCCTTTTTCTTTCATGGTCAAATCCTCCATCTTGATCATTTTCTTTGTGTCACTTCCATGCCTCCTTGCCTCCCATGCCATCATTCATAACCTGCAAAAATCAAAGCAATGCTGCCCCCCATGCTTGTCCTTGCATGTGCTCAAGATGCCTTAATGGTGAAGCCTTCCCGTGATGCATCAATGAGCATTAGAAGATCAATTAAGCTTAAAACCTTCCCTTGATCATGTTTGGATGCTAAATACTCCTCCAATTACGAAAATGAAAAATTAACTCAGAGATATCAATGAGTTCAAATGTATTTTTAGAGGAGTGTTTAAGCATCAAGAACATTTGTAAGTCGAAACTTCCGACTACATTGATTTTGGTTACACCGGGATCACTTGCTTTCATTAATTGATAGCGAGCTCCTCCGGCTTGACCATGGGGGTATGGGTTTAGGTTCTAATTTTGGCCAAACATGGGAGAGATGTTTTGAATAAACAAAAATAAATGGGGCTTGGAAAAAAATCTAATTTTAGAGAAACCTAGGTTCACGCGAGTCCTAGCATGAGTCAAAGATTAAAAATCATTAAGGAACAACACGGGGCTCTACTCGTGTGTTTTTATGATGTAAAACAAAGCAACCTTATCATCATGAGGAGGATGAAAGGTGTGGGTAGGTTCTGAATTTTTGGAGTTGGTTTCTCGAAAAGAGGCAAATAAATCGTAGAATGGCTCATGTCAAAGGTTTATGTCAAATAAAATCCAAATGAAACATCCGAGCAACTTAAATGTCTCAAAAATAAGTTCAACCACTTAAGAGTTTATACCAAGTCTTGCGTAGCAAATTCTAAGACCAACTTACTTGAAAATCGGAAATAATCCGGGTTGCCCTCCCGGCAGCTTTATTCTTGAACGGGTTGTCCTCCCGGTAGCTTATTCTTGACTCGACGAACGGGTTGCCTCCCACTTAGCGCTTCGTTTATAGTCCATGGCTAGACTTCTTGTCTTCTTCACTTTGGATCAATGCTCTGTGCGGGCGTTGCAATCTTGGGTACCCACTTCCGCACCATCTTGGGCACTGGCTTATTCTCCGGCCTAGTCATCTTTTTGGTATTCACAGGCAGCTTTTGTTCTTTGGTCTTGACGGATGTAACGACTTCTTTGATCACCTTCGCTTCCTTCTTCTTGGGCTCCTCCTTCTTCTTTGGCTCTTCCTTGCTAAAACGATGATGAGGTGGAACATATTTAGCATTGATCATGTTTGCAGCGAACATGGCCTCATATGCCATTTGTTCAAGTTTGATTTTGGTGATTAATGACAACATGACCAATGGGACTAACCATATTGTCTAGCATGTCTTTGTAGACACTTCTAGGTCCCAAGGATGCAAAAATACCATATGCTAAAATGAGAAGATAGTGTATTTTTCAAGGGTCAAAACCGTGGAAGAAAAAGAAAGAAAAGAGTAGCGTCGGATTAACCGACGGTACACTAGAAGACAGCGTCGGTGCAATGGCCGGATGAAGTAGTACACTGCGTGAAGACTCGAGTCAACATTATGATCACCAGATCAACCGACGCCCCCATTTCTAGTTGCGCCGGATAAATCAAGAGACCAAGCCTGCAGAAATCAGTAGCACCGGATGAACCAATGGGTGAGCAGCGGTTCATCCGATGGCGTCAAATCAGCTAACAGAGAAGTCCGGGAGCGAAGCTCTTCAGCACCGGATGAACCGATGGACATAAGGGTTTCAGCAGCGGTTCATCCGACGACCGCGTATTTGCTAACAGAGAGGTTTTGGCTGCGAACCCATCAGCACCGGATGAACCGACGGTTAAGTGAGGGGACCGTCGGTGCAAGCGTCGGAGGATATGTGTCAGTGGGGATGCAACGGCTAGGTGACGTGGAGGGGCACCGGATGAACCGCTGCCCTGGAATTCTATAGCATCAGTTCATCCGGTGGTATATTTTCCTGCAGCTTTTAGCCAACGGCTAGTTTGATGCCTTGGGCTATTTATACCCCCTCCACTCGCCCATTTGGAGTTGCTGGAGTGTGTGGAAGTGCAGAGGAGTTCAAGACTCATAGAAGATCATATCCAAGCTATCCAAGTGCTAAATTGCTCATCCATAGACTTGCACATACTTTGTGTGTGTGCTTAGTGCTAGGCTTAGCTTAGGGCTGAGTGAGTGCAAGGTGTGCCTACCTTGTGCGGTGATTCTCGAGTGGATCAAGTTGTACGAGGTGCGCCGGAAGCCTTGGAGCCTAGGTGGCTTTCCGGCAAACGTCTTCGACCCTCCGACGTGGTGTGGAACGGCGAGGACACTTTGTGCGGGGGACGTGGAGACCCCCTCCCGTTGGTGGAGAAGCTCCTTAGTGGAGGCAGCATCAAGGTGACCAAGGGAGCATGGCGAGTGCCTTCGTGGCGAGCCTTTGTGGCAAGTCAAGTCGTGCTCTTGGGAGAGACTTGGTGACCGGGAAGCAATACTCTTGTGTAGAGTGCTTCAACAACGTGGACTAGGGGTGGCTTAGTGCCTACCGATACCACGGGATAAATCACGTGTCAAGAGTTTGCTTCCTGTCATCCCCCTTTACGTTTCCGCATTACATTCTTGCAATCCTTGTTTGCCTTTACTTTCCTAGAGTAGTATCTTGCTAGATTGGCTATAGGTTGCAAAACTTGTTTTGGGATGGGAGTTTCACAATAGAACAACCTTAGTTGCACATCTAGATAGCATGTTCTAGTTTATGTTTGATGCAAATAGTGAGAAGCCATAGGTTAAGTTTTTAAGTTTCCTAATTCACCCCCTCCCCCTCTTAGGCTACGAGCATACGATTCCTTACAATGTTGCATACCTCGAATCGTGGACAAAACTTGAATATGCTTCGTGTGCCATTGACGTCGAACTTGATCTCCCCCTTGCCAACGTCGATCGTTGCCCCGACGGTTTGGAGGAAGGGCCTCCCTAGGATAAGGGGCGGCTTCTCCCTTTCTCCCATCTCAAGTACCACGAAGTCGACGGGGATGAAGTGATCTCCAACTTTTACGGGCACATCTTCGGTGATTCCCACAGGATAGCGGATAGAGTTATCGCCCAACTCCAAACACATACCCGTGGGTTCAAGTGGTAAGCGTAGCTTCTCGAACACATCTCTTGGCATGACACTCACGCTTGCTCCAAGGTCGCATAATGCCTTCTCGAATGTGAATGAGCCAATAGAATATGGATAGTCGGACATCCAGGGTCTCTTTGCTTCTCGGGCCCTTGATTTGCAATGGCGGCACTACATTGTTCGGACATCTTCACATGATCCGCCCCAAGTGTTGCCATCTCATACTTGTTTGCAAGTATGTCTTTGAAGTAGCAAGAATATGTAGGAACTTGGAGAGCATCCAATAGCGGCATGTTGATGCTTAACCTGCGCACCACTTCCACAAACTTTTCAAAATGATTATCAAATTTACCTCGAAAGTAGCATGTCTTTAGTGTAGGCATCTTCGTGTCATCACTTGGCATTTCGAATTCCGACTCTTCGGTAGCAATCTCCGAAATAGTAGACACCTTCTCCTTAGTGTGATCATCCGCTTCAATGGTTGGTTTAGGCTTCCTTGCACCGGCTGGAAGTTCGGGATCCTCCGTCTCCTTTCCCGACCGAGTTTGAATAGCCTTCGCCGTCTCGAGACCTTGGGGTTGCCCTGGCAATCTTCCTTCACTAGCGGTTAAGCGCCCGGCAAGTTGTCCCACTTGCGTCTCCAAAATCTTCATTATGTTGAGCACTTGTTGGTTGGAGCTCCCGACCTCCGTCACCTTGCCATCAATGTTCTCCAAGATTTTATCCATAGTCTTGAACTTAGTGACGATGTCCTTGTTGATCTTTGCTTGCTCGTCCATGAAATCCTTCAATTGTATACGAAGAGGCACCAAATTTTGAATAGACGAACTTGCATTAAATTGAGGTCTACCTTGCCCGTAGCGGGAGTTCGGCAAATCTCCTTTCATCATGTTGTCGAGCACGTTTGCTTCCTCCGGATAATCTTTTTGGACATGGCCGTACTCCCCACATTCTTCACACGTGGATCTTGCTTCGGCGGCCTTCAAGTCTTGGGCGGCCTTCTTTTCTAGCTCCATATTTTCCAACCTCCTCATGAGCGAGTCAATCTTCCCTTCTAGAAGTTCTTCCTTTTCAACCTGCATAACACCTTTAACATTGCCCGTCGGTTGAACCGGAAGTAAGCGTCCGGATGACGCCCATGTATCATTATCCGCAACCTTCTTGAAAAGAGTGAATGCCTCCATCGGAGTTAGCTCAATAATAGATCCTCCCGCCGATGCGTCAATCACGGTCCTCGATGCTAGATTGAGACCTAGATAGAACTTTTGAACAAGGTCCTCCTTCAGGAACTTGTGATGTGGCATGGCTCGGGTGTACTCGTTGAAACACTCAAAAGCTTCCGCGATAGTCTCCGTAGGATATTGAGCAAATGTAGCAATCTTATTACGCAAACTTTGAGTCTTACCCGGCGAATAATACTCCTTCATGAAAGCTCTCATCAATGCTTCCCAATTTTGCACCGTCTCCACCGGTAGAGTGTAGAACCATTGCAAGGCTTTTCCGAGAAGTGAGAACGGAAAAAGTCTTACCCTCAATTGATTTTGATCCAGTCCTTCCATCGTGAATGTCTGACAAAGTTGAATGAATGCTTGGATGTGAAGGTTAGGATCCTCTTTACCGGTGAAGGGTGTATGTTGCACCATGCAGATGGTTGAAGTCTTGATCTCAAACGGCCTTCCGATGTCGGCTAGGTTGAGGATGGGGAGATCACCAAGCTCCGGGATGCAAAGCTCCCCAAACCTCCTCTCTTCTCCCATTGGTGGCGGTTGAGGTTGATCTCTCCTTGGACTTGTAGGTGGTGATTCCTTCTTTGGACTTGTAGGTGGTGATTCCTTCGGAGATCCCGACGATCCTTCATCTCTGGTGTTTGGATCTACAATCCCCAGCTTCCTAGATCGTACTTCGCATCTCCCTTGCCTGTAAATTTTTTCTGGATCATCCACAAAATTTTTCGGTTTGTTGGAGAGGCGGCCATCCATCTCCTATTAGGGTTAGCGATAAACAAAATATACAAAAGATCTAAAAAGAAAAGAAAACAACAAAAAGGGTTAGTCAAAAACTAGATTAGATTGGTTTTTGAGGATGATCAAAGTTTAGTAGATGCAAAAGGAAAATCAAAAAGAAAATGAAAATACTTACAAACGAGATATTAGATTGGATCTCGATTACTTGTTCCCTGGCAACGGCGCCAGAAAAAGGGGCTTGTTGATGTTTGATTATCGTTGCAAAGTTCGTTTGGACTTGCAAGCAGACAAATCCTCCGTCGTAGTCAAGGGACCCTTATTCCCTTGAGTGGTGAACCTAAGGTATCGAATTCGTGGAACAATGTGTAATACAAGATCAATCTAATAACCGAGAAACACTTGCTTCTTTAAGAGGTTTCGAATTGCATCTAATCTACTAAGATCAAAAGAGGTAGCAAGAGAAAGCATTGAGGTACCGATCTAGAGAGGGTCTATATCGTGTTTATGTCGTCGTTCCGAGCAAGATAGAAGAGAGAGTAAAACGAATCTCATTGAAAGCGTCTCTAAACCTTGACCTTCGATCAAACCCCCTAAGTCACCCCGCCGTACTCGGTGTCAACATCCTGTCACGATGTTCCCCTTTCTTCGCGGTCGAATCTTAGAGCCAACCCGCAAGGAGTGCATTGAACTACTTGGTAGATCGGGTATGCACCTCTAGCCACCGCGGCTACAAGAACATCCCATGCAATCTATCTCGAGAATATATTGAGGAAGAAAACACCCAAGTAAGAACAAGAATTGCAAACAAAGGTACTCGATCGCTAGGTATCAGATCCATTAAAACTCCATCAAAAGTATGTATACATGAATAAGATCCAACCGGGATCCTACCTTGATCTTGATTCACGCCTCCGGAACTCCGACGTGGTCTTCCTTGCAAGGTTCCCATGCCGGCTAGGCAAACCCTAGATGACAAACACGACCCTCCTCTCCGGGGTGGTGTCCCTCAAGCTCCTCTGCTCCTCGGTGGCGAATGACGAATGGCTTGATAGTTGCAACTTCGCACGGGGGCTACAAATAGCCGGAGCATCATCTAGGTCAAAGGGGGTGATGAACCGCCCCAGGGATGGGCCAGGCCGGCCGGCCTGGGCGGACCAGCCCAGGGCCTCCTCGGCCCGGTTCGTCCCTGGTTTTCTTCGTGAAGCTTCTCGTGAGTTCCTGAGTATTTGCCGAGATGCATTTGGGCCCTTGACATCATTTTCCTCGCGGTTTAGATAAGGGTGCTTTGTGTATGAACTCCTGCATCTTCCGTCTAGGTCCTCAGCACTTCTTGGCCTCACGCTTTAGTCCTTGGTTCATTTGGAGTCATGTTCATCTTGTATCTTGACTTGTCCCGGGGTCCATGATCACCTTGTAAATCCCTTGATGAACTTTACCCGAAAGTCCTCATTTAGGCTCTTGATTCCTGTGTAAATAATAAACTCCAAAAACCATGCACGGGTGCGAACATTAGTGTGAATATCAAATCAATACCAACATAGAAGGTAAACAAGTGGCTAGGTTGACGGAAATCGACCGCCAACAGCTTTGTGGTGTGCTCTTTGTGAGCTTTGTTTTGTCTCGGCTGTGTTGAGCTGTTGCCCTTGCCTTAGGGGGCCGAGACTTGGTCTGGCGAGTGATCGTGGTTTTCGCTTGTTCTTTGGCTTTGGATCACTTGCTTGGAGGTTTGTGTTCGTGGTTATTTTCTTTTCTTTTTCTCTATGATGGTTACTATGGGTGTTGTCAATGCACTCATCAAGGGGGAGATTGAGGACCAGGTGTGTCCGAGGACTAGTGGAGGGTCGCTCCTTAGTGATGAGTGATTGACAAAGTTGTGTGGACTGATGCTTGGCTAAGTGTGCAGGTCCAGGTTGCAGCTTGACTCGTGTCGGTGCAGGTGAAGAACAAGCGCGAAAGGCCTTAGTCGTGGCGGCCTCCGGGTGATGGAGAGGCAAGTAGGCTTGGTTCGATGGACCCGGTGGCCGATGGGGTCAAGTGCGAGCCGTGCGGTGCAAGACTAGCGGGCTGAAGTCGTGAACATGGGCCGGTGCAAGGTAGCGGATCGAGCCCGAAGCTTGCACGCGTGGTTTGTTGGTTTGCCCACAAAACCATGGGTGGACAGTTTCTTGGTTTGGGCCTCAAAACAAAGCCCGGAGGCCCGATGCGACGGAGATGGTGATCCGGGAGCGTCGGGAAGCTTTGAGGCGGGGGGCATGTGGCGTGATCGCGGGGCTTGCGTCGATGCTAAGCAAGGCCGCGGTGGAAGCGTGTCCGCTCGATGAAGACTTGACCAAAATGCCCCTGAGGGGTTGTATCTTCAATTCAAGTTGTAGGGGTAGCGTGGTCATTTACCTCCTCCGGTGGACTTCGTATAAATAGCATAGAGGTGGATGGCATGTCTCTCTCTTGGACTCCAGGGTTTCCTCCCCCGGTAGATTGCTCTGGACTGCTTCTTTTCCTCTGCTTTCCTTAGGCTAGATTCTTGTATAGACTCTGACCTCTGGATGTATGGAAGCATTCGGCGTTGCGGTGATCTCCTAGCTCTTTCTAATTTTCATGTCATTTTCGGAGCTATTTTTGGGGTGTTTTGTTCTTCGCTCGATTCGTGGATTTGAGGGCATTTCTTCTCGGATTTCTTTGAGGGGATCATGGGTGGATGCCTTGTGCATCTTTGTGTGTGATCTTGACCCCTCAAACACCGGGAAACACCTTCGATTCGTGCGTTTTTGGTCGGAGCCCGAGTTCTTGGTGGTGGTTCGTGTGATCCGCGATTCCCGGTGATTTAGGGAGTTAGAGGTCGAGATTTTTGGGGCATACCTTCATCTAGTGACGCTTCTCATCTCCCCAAAGTCTTGTCTCAAGAGCTCTAGCCGTTTGGCAGATCCGGTGATGGATTTGGAGGGTTGACTTCGCGAGGTCGTGTTGTTTCTGCTCTGTCCACGTGTCACGGACTGTCCGCTCGAGCGTCGCGGACTGTCCGTGTGGTGTGTGTTCTTCAGAGTTCGTCGTGTGTTCATTCGCGTTCGCGTTTCGATCTGTTTCGCCGCTAGGGTTTTGTTGCAGGGGGTTTACGGACTGTCCGCGAGGGGTGTGCGGACTGTCCACGTGGCTTGGATTTTGTCTGGGGTTGGCTCGTGGTTTGTCTGGGGTTTTCAGCGAGTTCAGCCGGACCATCCGCCAGGTGGGGCCGGACTGTCCGCGAGGTGCTAGACTGTCCGCAGTGCTTGCCCGGACTGTCCGAATTTTCTCGGTGCAGCACTAGAGGTTCGGGGTCCTATTTCGGACTGTCCGCCGAGGGTTCACGGACTGTCCGCCAAGCTTGCGAACTGTCCGCCGTACTCGTCCGGACTGTCCGGCCAGAGCTTCGCAGATTTGGCTAAGTCTTTTGATTCTTGTCTCGTGCTTCCGCGCTTTAATTGAAGGCTTGTCTCTAGGACTTGTGGGCTTGTGTGTGCCTAGTCTAGAGTTTCTCTGGTGTGTGCGAGTACTCGGAGTGGCAATCGGGGTATAGGCCGAGTTCGTCCTTCGGGAAGAATTTTTATTGGCTCCTATTCACTCCCCCCCTCTCTGGTCGCCTATTCGGTCCTTCAATGGTTTTTGTTGTCTTGGAAAGGCTGCGGAAGGAGTATTTTTCTTGGTATATGGGGAAGCTTGCTCTAATCTTCTTGCATACCAATAAGCTTGGGATATGTTGTTGGCCTGTAGCACTGTATGTGATATTGGCTATAGTCCTTGAGACCCGAGATGGAACTGGATATATAGTAAGCATCAAGGAGAGATGGGTTGTGCCTTCTCACTTGGCTCAATACCTCCTCAAATTTGTCCACATAATCAGTTACAGTGCCAGTTTGCTTCAGCTCATGAAATTGGCCCACTATTTCATATTCAGAGGTTTGGTTGAACCTGTCACTCAACATTCTACAGAAGTGATGCCATGGTAATGTGTTTGGGTTACAACCAGTGGCCCTCCACCAATATTCAGCTCTACCTTGCATATAAAGAACTGCTACTTGTACTCTTTGCTCACTTGGTACCCCTACCATTTCAAAATACTTTTCAGCCTTTCCGATCCACCCATCAGAGTCAGCGCCTTCAAATTTAGGGAAGGTTAGTTTTGGACCTCTAGCCACATGTTTGTGTTCATGTTGTAACTGCATATTGTAGGTTGGTGGTTGATAAGCAGAAGGTCTGAACTATTTGCTCTCTTCATAGGTCTGATTGGTCATCTGCTTGGGTGGTCCCTTGGGAATTTCCCTGTGAGTGTGGAGATCTGGCTTGTTTGTAATATGATAAGTCTGATCTTCATAATGACTAGTGCCCCATGGATGTTCCTACTACTCATCTCCATCATCCAATTCATCTTCCAATTCATTATCCTGGCCAAACTGAGTATTGCCAGGCCACCCTTTTAGCTCACCAGCAGAGAATGCCCCCATTGCACTAGATTCAGCTTGCTGTTAAATCATTCTTGCTTTGGCTACTGGTGGTGGTGTGTAGTATCTGGGTTTTGTAGTAGCATTAGGTGGTTGTTGGGACTTGTGGACTTGGGTTTGGCCTTGAGGTATTGGGAGTTGTGGAATTTCCCCAGGTTCTTTTGCCTTAGTACTGGATCCTTTCTCTTCAAGAGTGAAATTGTCAGTAGGATTTGGTGCTTCACCCCATTTAGTCAAAAGCTTATCCAAACTGTTCTGCAGAGTAGTATTGAACCGATCTTGCTTTTTCTGAAAGCATCCATGGTATTGCGAATGCCATTTACCTCTATAGCAGTAGCAAACTCATTCTTTGGGATGTCGTCAAGCTTTGTCATTGTGTAGTACAGATTCAGTTCAGGCAAGGCCCTCCCTAATCGATCTGTACTACGGTTCTACTGCCGCCTTGGACTCGGATTTGGCTGGGAATTTTACACAAGCACTTGGCCTGCAACCTTGACCAAAGAGAGCCCAACTCCAAACGCCACCGCTGACTCCAATCTCCAATCAGATTACGGAATTTTACACAGGAACAAGTGTCCTGAAACCCTTTCTAATCAGAAATTCGCAGCTAGATTTGGGAAATTGGGGTTGTTTCCTCAGATCCGGATGGGAGGGTGGGGATTTTAAGCAGGTGAGCTGCAACCCCCTCCTCACCTCGCCAATCGGATATGACACGAGGAACTTGGCTGTGGAAGCGGATCAGAGAAAAAATTTCTGCCAAGGAGAACCTTGCTCTTGATACCAATTGCCAGGATCAGAGGAGATCCAGACAAGAAATTAAGCGAGTGACAAGGAAGAACACGAGTTCACAGGGGAAAGAAATCACAGGCAAGAACTCAGTTTAGATTGTCCAGCAGAAACTTATAATCTCCGGTTCAGAGTCGCCGGCGGCTAGGAAGACAGTGGCGACAGAGAACCACTACCACTACTACTACTTAGGGTTTTCACCCATTTTCTCCCTTAGTTCCATTACAGCAACGCCATGGCCTATATCAATGGCCGGCTCGGTAAAACGGTTCAACGGAAAATAACAGCGGTAACTGTTGGTAATCTGAAAATAACAGCGGCACACATATATGCGACAGGAGCCGTAGATGCCGAGATGGACGGTCACAAGTGCGTAGAGCTTGCTGTGCTTGATCAGGTCTTCCTGACATTCTCTTTTGGCAAGGGGGCGACAAGGAGCTTTGCTGGGTCGATTACTCCCCAGCGCGGAGGCAGTGACGAGGAACAACAAGAAAGGTCAGTGCTACGGTTTTGATAAGCTTGTTAACGGGCAGTTGATCTGGGTGGCTAGTTTGTCGATTTGAGATACGGGGACCTCAAGCTTGGTACGAGGAACCCGATCTGCCAAGCTAGCAACTCAAATCAAGACCCTCTATTCCGCGGCCACTTTCACGACCAACGACGCGAGACACGTCGCCACCATTTCCCGGCCATCCGATCACGTCGATCCAGCGGCCAGCAACCCGCCAGCGCTGCGTGTTTTTTTCTGAAACGCCCTTCGGTTCGTTCATTATTCCGTTTCGCATCCCGGGAGGTCCCTCTGCTACAGTAATGATGTCTGTTTTTCTTCCACGAAACCCCCTGTGCTCCACAAGACCCTCTATTCCGCGGCCACTTTCGCGACCAATGACGTGAGACACGTCGCCACCATTTCCCGGCCATCCGATTGCGTCAATCCAGCAGCCAGCAACCTGCCAGCGCTGCGTGTTTTTTTTTTGAAAAGCCCTTCGGTTCGTTCATTATTCCGTTTCGCATCCCGGGAGGTCCCTCCGCTACAGTAATGATGTCCGTTTTTCTTCCACAAAACACCCTGTGCTCCAAAATATTCTACTACTAAGAAGACGAAATTCTGATTTCGTGACTTTTTTGCATTTAACCGCCCGCCGTCGGTTTTGCGGGAAACCCCCCGCCGAACGTCAGACGCCCTCCCTGCCGTTCTTATGATCTTATCCCCCTCCTCTCTCATGCTTCTCTCTCTCCCCCTCGCTCCCGACGCCGCACCGCTGCCCATCGTATCCCTCTTCCTTCCCCGCTGCAGGCGTGCCACCATCGGGTACCCGGCCCTCCCCTTCCATGGAGTCCGCCACCCCCGCCGCATCTCCCGTCCACCCCGTCGCCCCAAGCTGGGCGCATCGACGCCGACGAAGAGGAGGAGAGAGCGATGAGCAACGAGGAGGATCTGAGGGACGAGGGCACGAGGAAGCCACTAGATGTTTTTCATGTTCTTCGCTCGCACAGGTTTGATCCCCTTTTCCCAATCTCCTGTGCCCCAATCTTGCTCTAATCCCTTTCCGTGTTCCTACATCTAGGGGCGGCGGGGCGATTCTGGTGGCCGTCAGCGTGCTCGGCGGTGGCGGGGTCTGTTCTCTTCTTCGGAGCACCAAAAATCGAAGATGTGAAGGGTGCAAAATTGGCATCAACGAAGAGGTTGCTTCTTAGTTGTTTTCTTTCTGCACGCAATTCACCAAAGCACAAACCTCACGCTCTGAATTATATTTTGTAGCTTGTTTCATGGCTCTGAATTTCCAAAGGTGACCCTGTTTCAGCGTTGATCGAAGATGTGAAGGGAGCAAAATTGGCATCATCGAAGAGGTTACTTCCTGATGTCAGTTAGTTGTTTTCTTTCTGCACGCAATTCACCAAAGCACAAAACTCACGCTCTGAATTATATTTTGTAGCTTGTTTCATGGCTCTGAATTTCCGAAGGTGACCCTGTTTCAGCGTTGTTCCTTTTTTTGGTTTACCAAAGGAAATTTGTTCTGCTAAGACAGTCGACCAGTGTATCGAACAAATTGGAGGTGTCCCATGCCCCACTTCACGGAGAGGGTACGAAGGATGGGGTAACAATGTTCTTTAAGTTCTGTTGATTTACATGAGATATATTCAAACGCTTGCATAATTGATGAACAAGCTAAGTAGCAGAGTAGTATATCTGTATTAATGAATTTTGGAACATGCTGCGGGCTACATAGTTAAATATATTGTATAGTTATCAATTATACAAACCAAAAACCAATGACCAGGTTCCTTAGGTTTGGTGTTGTTACTACCTTATTTGAAAAATTGTCAAATGATTCCAGGCTTCTAGCTAGATATTAATCATTGCTGATGTGTGAGAAGTAAAGATCAGCTCTATTAATGTGCTTACTGAATACTGATATCTTCTTGTTGCATATTTTTGTACAAATTAAAATTTGTACCCTTAATACAATTCAATAGATTCCACTAATGCTGTATTGAGTTTGACACTTTATCCTTGTTCCATGTTACTGGGTAACAGGAATCACTATCTCTCACAATACAAGTAGGAAGGTAAATAGAGAAGCTGGAGTCCATGGTGTCAGGTGGTCATGGTTGGGTGCCAGTTGAACCTCCTGGACAGGCTGGAGCTTGAATGTGTCTTGGTACCCATCATGGAGAGAATGAAGCCTGCATTAATTGTATAATTCTAACCCTAATTACTTTGTACTTACTATTAATTTGCCCTTAGGGTAGTCTTCTACATATTGAAGAAAACATTTGTGGAATTAGTAGCACTAACACAAATTGAATATGGGGAGGTTAATTATATCTCAGTTTTTTTCCTATATTTACATTTTGCAGCTGTATGATGACATAAGGTGCCCATTTTCAATCTTGGTTAGTTGGTTTTGGGCTTCTTATTACCCATTCATTTTTATGGGTTAGTGTGAAAGTTGTTTTTGTAAAACTTATTCTGAATATACAATGCTAGAGCCGTGTAAAGATTTAGCATTCATGGGAGGAGATGAGAGTTGTAAAATTATTAGTGTTCAATTCAATGGGAGATTTATGCTTCTTTCCCTGCTGATCATATACCAAAGGGACCTGATTACAAGGTTGCATATCAATATCATTTAGGTCATACTGTGTTTTTGGTAATTTCTTTGTTTGCTGGTGGTGGGGATCCATTTTGGATTTCTCAAAGTATTGTACTAGCTCATTGTTCTATGACTTGGATAGGATAGAGACTAGAAATACCTGGAAGAGCTCACAGGGCATTCTCAGATATATCATTTGAAATGTGTTCTCTTCAAATTTAACTTTGTGGCTGTGGCTTATTTTTTTCCTTTATTTACACTGTTTTCCAAGCATTGTTATTTTCTTTCTAAAAACTATAATCCAATGTTTTTTTTTCATTTTACTGGTCATTTTAGGCAAGAGGATTTGTGTTGTCATTGCAGACATATGGTCGAACGGGCTGTCGTACCACCAAAAAGAGGAGTCCGGTGCAAACAAATTCTTCAAATAAGACGACATATGGTCGAACGGGCTGTCGTACCACCAAAAAGAGGAGTCCGGTGCAAAAAAATGCTTCAAATAAGACGACATATGGTCGAATGGGCTGTCGTACCACCAAAAAGAGGAGTCTGGTGCAAACAAATGCTTGAAATAAGATGTTTAGAGCTCCAAAAGGCTAAGCCAAGGTAGTTATTAAATCAAACTACTGTTTGCCTGCAAAATATGTGATGTATAATAACTACAAGTTCATTGGGCAACAACTCTGAAATATTTCTGTTGTGAAGGTTGTCATTTTTGGAAAACTCAATTATAAATTGAAAATTGTAGAGATTACATGGATCTGGGAAAATTATGTATCCCTCTCATCTAAATAGAATGTTTATTGATCATTGTCATTGCTTTTATATGCTAATCGTGTCAGTGGGTGGTGGGAACTAAACACAAAATATTCAAATTCCAAACAGAAGATATATTTTGCTTGAATTAAATTTGTCTTAAGAAAACAGGATATAGGTAAATTTGTCTGGAGGTATCTATATTTTTCCAAAATGAAGCATGCATGAAACTGTCAGTCATTTTTCCCCAAATATTGTGCTACTATGATTATACTGACCTTTTTTTTGGGTTAGCCATTGATTTCACTTCTTTCCCATTAAGCTTGATTTGTTTTCCAGGTGTGTGTTACTACTATCATCTCCTGCTGTGAAGAAACATCGAGAACTAGAGAAGATGTCAATTATAATATGTGTGTCCTTACATTGTACCTGATGCTCACGAGACAACTTTTGTTGTCAAAAAAACTATAAAATAGACAACTTTGATCGATTGGCATGTACTGACTTTTGCTGAAGATAGCCATGCTTCAATATCTTCAATTATTTAAAAAAAAATTTAGATCAATATAGGAAGGCTTTCTTGAAGTTTGGTCTTACACATCATTTGTGTTCTGAATACCCTTTTGTTTCCTTCAATATCATGATGAGCATATGTCCATATTTATGTAAAAAACATTAAATCAGTAATTACATTTATGTGGCACCATTTATTGGAACATGTTAAGTATTGTGTGTGCTTTTCATCTTTACCAAAATGAAAAATGGCGCGCCTCCGGCGCGCTCAGGCTCTAGTCGTACTTAAATGTGTGACGGTCATGCTTCCCTTTTAGCACATGCGGAGAGGGAATCTTTCTGTTTTGTTATGTGTCTGTTTAACTTCAATTGAAAAGTACTAGAAACTGACAAGACCATGGCCGGTGAGCATACACTGGTAGTTCTATGCTACATGAAAGTAGAGTATGTTTCAAGTTCTCTGAAATAATTAAATAACAATATTTACCTTTCTTTATTTCTTTAACTCTCCTAGAATGGCTTATTTCCTCTCGCTGAAGGTTGTAGCGGAATTGTTGATGAGATTTTCTATCACGAGACAATTGGTCTTCTAACTGAAATTGTTCCATTTGGTGTGATTATTAATGGCTCCAACATTTCTAATGAAAATGGTCCTTACTGCGCAACCATCAGTCCACACATTTGTTAGTTAAGCTTTTCCAATTGTGTGATTCAGTTTCTG
Organism: Cenchrus fungigraminus; assembly: GCA_036936925.1. NCBI lineage: Eukaryota > Viridiplantae > Streptophyta > Magnoliopsida > Poales > Poaceae > Cenchrus > Cenchrus fungigraminus. The sequence continues at coordinate 66,894,885 of CM072773.1, forward strand.
CTCACTACCTCTTAATGCCTGCTTGTGATAACGTGAAGCTACTTATCTTATTCTTCATTATTTTTTAGCATTTGGTAATGCATTGTCCACTTTTGCTAATAATATTCCTTCTATGCAGGTGGTTCTATGATGGGCTCTTACTCAACATGAAATGCAGATATAATTGGAGCTGAGAAGAATATTGGGAATTGCAGAAAATAGGAATTTCTTGTTGTTAGTCTTCACACTAAATGATGATCCTTGGAGTTGTTTTGCTAGTTAGTATATAGTTTTATCTGTAAGTTAAGGACTACAATGCCCCATTCAAATAGTTACAGGGACAAGTTTGATTTATATGAAAAGTACTAAATTTGAATAATACGTGTGGAATAAAGAATTAATTGTTTCTTGCATTGGACTACAATATTGTTGGATGTATTAAATTGTATTTTTTTTGGTTGGTGATATGTGTTTCCTTGGCGGTTGGCAGCCAAGGAAATAAAACATTACTTAGCAGGTAAGGGCAGCCAAGGATTGCGATTTCCTTGGCGGGTGAGGCCAGGGTGAGGGCAGCCAAGGATTGTTGTTGGCTGCCAAGAAAACCAATTTGCTTGGGGGTTTGTACTTATCCTTGGCAGCCCTTGGCAGCTAAGAAAACTGTTGACGCTTTTTCTGGTGGAACACACGAATGCACTAGTTCGTGCGGATGTCAAAAATCAACTTGCCGAAGTTTCCGGCACGAGCCGGTCTGACTGCCTGGGGGGCCCGGTCTGACTGCCTGGAGTGGAAGCGTCGCCGAAATCCTAAGTTCGTCGCTCTGGGAGGGACCCCGTCAGGAGAAACGCACCTAGGGTTGTCCTGAGGTCGGCAAGGCCACTCAGAACTTCCTCAACCGCCATGGAGACGAAGGAGGAGAGCAAAGGGGTTGGAAAAACTAGGGTTTGGAGAAAATAGAGTAGTAAATTGATAATTCGATTGGATGATCGGTCTGAATCGGCCACACCCCTTTATATTTATAGGGGGAGACCTTGCCCTGTAAGGAACTCTTTACAACTCGGGAATAGCTAAAAATCCCTAATTTGGGTCGGATTCGGGGAGACCCGGTCAGACCGCCCGGGGGAGGCGGTCAGACCGCCTGGCGGCCTTTGTGCCGGACCGGCTACAGGGCATGCGGTCAGACCACCTTAGCTACCCGGTCTGACCACCTGCCCAGCCTGATCCTGCTTTTGCCGATTTTGAGTGTCAACATATGCCCCCCTGTTTTTTAGTAAAGCTTGCGTGCTAAAAAATAAATCTAAGGACGATGTGACACTTCATCGGCCATTTTTTGAACTTAGGGCGATTCGTACTTAGAAAACGGCCATATCATTGTTGACACATTTTATCTTATATATTTATAAGTTAACCAAACATGAAAAAAGGGCATAATCGTTAATACCAACTTAGAATAGGGTGTCACTAACAGTTTTCCTGGAGTTTTGAAGAATTCTATGTATTTGTCACACCCTGAAATTTCCAATTTCAGGATGTGATTAGGAATAATAATTAAAACAATGATTTCTCTCAATTTTAAAATTTTTCCAACAATTTTTTTTCTTTACAGGAAATATAGAATAGGAAAAAGTCTTTGAATGTTGTTCTGAATTAAATAAAACGATTGTGTGAGTGTTGCATTCATGCCAATGCATCTGAGTGTTTTTTAGTGCAAAATGTTTTGAAAACACGCTTAGGTGCTGACCAAACCCTTCCAAGAATTTTCCAGAATTTTCTGGGATTTATTCTCATTTTCCCTGAGCATTTTCTATTTATTAGAAGGCTCTAAAATCTTTCTCATGAGCTCCAAATATTGGATTTGGATTGTTCGTGTCTCGATCTATCTCTGGGAATTTTCCTAGAATTTTTGGGATTTTTAGAATATTTTTCGTGGCTTTAATGAATTATCTAGCTATTCCTAGATTATTCTTTTTCACGAAAATGTTTTCTAAAAATAAGAATTTCTTTTCTTCTTTCTCTCTTTCGGCCCATAAAGCGTTGCAGCCCAGCATCGCGAAGTATGTCACCGCCCCTTGATCTCCTTTGATTTGACCGCAACCGCCCCTCTTCTCCTACTTTCAGCCCAACATTTGAAGTCTGCTCTTGCCCCCTCTACTCTTGGCGCAGCCCATCACCAGCCCACCTTCTGACCAGTTCCGACCCAACCTCGCCAGCCCGCGCGAGGCCCGCCAGGCCCATCGGCCGGAGCCGGGACGCGGCCGGCGAGCAGTCCGTCCCGGCCACGCCTGCGCCGCCGCCGGACTCTTCTCGACGTGCGCGCCCAGGTTACCTCGGCCGCGCCCCTATATAGCTGCGCGCCCTGCCCTGCTCACCCCGCGCACTGCGTGCCCTAGCCGCCGTCAGCATCCCGCGCCGTCGCCAGCCGAGAGGCGCCGCCGGAGCTTGGTACCGCGACCACCATCCGTCGTTGGTCCCAAGAGCAAGGCGACACCACGGGGAGTTCCAGGACGCTGAGCTGCACGACTGTCGACCCTCCACATCGCCGGAAGACCACCGGGACCTCACCGCCGAGTGCACCCGAGCCGGCGCCCCTGTTTCCCGTCAGGCGCCAGGTTCCGGCCGTCCATGGCATCTCCGTCCATGGTGAGCTGCCTATCTTGACCATCTCGTCCTCCTCTACCTCCTACACCGCTCAATCGAGCTTATAGGCTGCTGGACCGCCGGCAATCGAGGCCACCAGGGCCGCTGGAGCCCCCTGTCCGCCTGTGCGTCGGAAGACAGAGAAAGGGGATGAAGGAGTGGCTAGTTTGCACATAACCCCCTGCGGTTCCTCAAAACTATTAGATCCAATCTTTGTGTCTTGGCAAATCTTCAAGAAACCCCCTAGGACATTTAAATTCTCCAGATCCAGTGCATCCTGAAGTGTTTGCATAAAAGCCCTCGGGTTTATATACATAATTATGTATATGCCCTCGAGTTTTCGCAGTTAGGTCCCTGGAAGTTTCTAATCTTTGCCAGCAAGCCCTTAGACCTTTAAATAGCCATATCTTCTATGTTTTAGCTCCGTTTTCGTCCGTTTAAGTTGCGTTGGGTTCATAATGAAGTAAAGTACGCGTTAGTGGTGTGTTTCCTTCATACATGTTTTCTGAAAAATTAATTTGTTATTAATTTTGCTTAAAGCTTAGTTATGCACACCTTTTATGAATAAAAGCAATATAGAGCTATACCGATTTTCATGATTAATAATAATTTGATTAATGATTACTTCACGTGTTTTTATAAATAAAATCTAATTAGATCTTTTACCTGGTTTTTCATAAACCAAATGTTAATTTGTTTAATATATAATTAAACTTTTCTAATTAAAAGTTGATAGGCTTTTACACCGGCTCTTTATAAACAAATGTTAATTTGTTTAATATCAACATGAATGAGTTTTAAATTATAACTTATTTAGTTTACTCGAATCATAAAGTTTCGATTAGAGGGTTCATATAGTTTATCTTTTCTAAGTTAAATGTTTAATTGTATAATTTTATATATGAATCTTTATAAATAAAATTTAATTAGTTCTTTACCCGGTCTTTTGCAAATAAAATTTAATGTTGCATTAATTCCAACTTAAGGTATTTTCTTTATGAAATATCCTTTACATGTTTTTGCTAATTAAAATAAACCTAGCCCATAGTTTGATCCCTCAGATATGCAAATCGAACGTTAGCCGTTCTTTATCGAGCTCTGCCTCGGTGTGTCTCTGTTGTAGAACTAATCTCCTTTCGAGCTCTAGATCTTCTGATCCTAGTTCTTGCTCAAGCCTAGTGTTCTTCATAAAGCTAACCAAGCCTTTCCTTTTTCCAGCACGGTCTGTGTGCTTCAGTGATCCATAGCACCGAGCCTATCCTTTAGTGCGTTCTTTAAAGCTTTGATTTGATTGGTGCATTGTTCTTAGTAGTACTTGTTTGTTTTCATTGCATGCTTGTGCCCGATGTTTGGTGCGAGTAGATTGAACGTCGTTCGAGAGCTTTGAAGAGCAAGAAGTTGAAGAACTCTGAGCAACAACATTACACTGGTTAAAGGCAAGTGTGTCCTTATTCTTTTGTCCTAATAACTGTGTTTAATCGCATTGCATATGCTTACATTTAATTTGATGGGTCCTATTAAGGATTATCCTAGTCTTTATGATGATTCCTTGTCAACCTGGGTTTACCTTTTTGTTGGGTAGCTATGCTTAGTTGCTCTACTTGGGTTATGGTGGTTCTAATGAATAACAATGATGAACTTGCTTTACTTTATGCTATGTATCTCTGGTTAATACAAGATCACCATGCTTAATCAGAACATGGAGAACCACCCAGGAAAGCAGTGCAACCACAAGACATATGGCTCTGTCTTGGCTAATTAATTAGAGACTCTAGTTTGGGGTAATCTTACCGAAAGGGCAAGGGGCTCATAGGTTGTGTGATGGCTTGTCCAGCCAAGTGGTCGTCGTACCACTAGGGGGAGGGTTCATCCCCTTATGGGGAAACCTTAGCGGGTTACCACTTACTAGGGAATCTTTGTAAAGGCCTCGTAGCGTCCCTATGCAATCACACCTAGAAAGTGTGGTATTGTGCCTACTTTTGCACAGCATGGTTGGGTTCAAAGTTCCTAGAACTTTTACGCGACTTGTGGTAAAAGTGTACAACCTCTGCAGAGTGTAAAACTAATCGATTAGCCGTACTCACGGTCAAGAGCGGCCTGGACCCTCACATGATAATTAAACTTGAAGATGGACTTAAATCGTGGTTTATGGTTATGTTAGCCATATGCTTATGGCGTATCTCTTATGCTAATTGAGGGTTGGTATATACTTATACTTTATTAGTAATCAGGTGCTAATAAAATTTGACCAACTAAAAGTGCTTAATGCAGTCAACCTGTCAGCCTTTCCTTGATAAGCCTTTGCATTCATACTTTCCCCACACTTGCTGAGTACGACATGTACTCACCCTTGCTATAAACAATATTGCTCAGAAAGAGGAAGCTGCTATGAAGATGTTGCTGGTGCTAGGCATACGCAACCCCCAGTCGACTGTTTGTGGATGTTTGGAGCCTTCGTTTCCAGGATTTAGCGTAATACTCTGATAATCTTCCTTTTTCTTACGTGATACTGTTTCTGTATTCACTTATATGTCACTATATGTATGAAAATTGATCCTGGCATACATATAGTTATGCACTTGGTTTTGTTTGGAAAAACAGGTGTGACAGAGTGGTACCAGAGCGGTATCGACTGTAGGACGTAAGCCTAGATAGCAATGGTCGTTTCTTAAGGTTTTCTTTGATCTAAAATTCATCACTACCTTTCCCTTGAGCTCTGTGATGAATATTCTCACTTCTTGACCACTATCCTTCATCAATCCTCCTTGATAACTCACCTTTGACTGTCTCATTTTCATTTGCACATCATTGTTTTGCAACTGTTATGACCCCTACCCTTGTCTGTTTATTTTATCTACCCTTGATCTTGATCTTGCTTCCCTTTCCACTTGTTTCATGCAATGCCTCCCTTTAATATCATGCTTGCTTGTCCATTCTAAACATATCTACCAATTCCTATCCATCTATCCTCATCCTTGAACTTCTCTTTGTTCTTCAAACAATGCTGCTTTAATTTGGATTCTTTCCTTGACTTTTAGATTCCAAAGTGTCCTTTCTGATTCAACATCTTTAGATGATAAAAGACCGAAGAAGCTATGCACATGCTTAGGAGGATACCCTTCACTCTATTAACAACGTTTAGCCTCGTTCCTTTGACTGTGTCTTGATTGGTGGAATTCAGTGCTTGCATGATCATGATTGTTTATGGTAATGTTTGAGCTGGTTCTTTGTAGTGAGTGTTGGTGTATTATGGATCTTATATCTGCAATGACATCAGTTGCCTAGTTGGGTTCTTCTTTTGTACCTTCCACACCCTTGTTATCTCTCTCTACCTGATCAAGTGAAGGACATCAGAAGAAGAAAATTGAAGCCCGCACCACCAAACAAAGGCTACTGCCATCATCACCATAAAGAAGTGAGCAAGTGAAGATAAGAAGACATAACTCTACCTTCATTCCTATCTTGTGCTTGCTATTATCCCATCTAGCTCACTCCAATGAAGACCTCGACGACCAAGAAAGGTGAATATTGAAGATCCTACACTCTGAAGACAAGAGAGGATGACCGCCTGCCTACCTTAGCAGCAATATTCTTGTTTGTCTACCTACTCCTTGTTTCTTCTTTCTTCGAATCTCGGGACGAGATTCCGTTTAAGGAGGGTAGATTTGTCACACCCTGAAATTTCCAATTTCAGGATGTGAATAGGAATAATAGTGAAAACAATGATTTCTCTCAATTTTAAAATTTTTCCAACAATTATTTTCTTTACAGGAAATATAGAATAGGAAAAAGTCTTTGAATGTTTTTCTGAATTAAATAAAACGATTGTGTGAGTGTTGCATTCATGCCAATGCATCTGAGTGTTTTTGAGTGCAAAACGTTTTGAAAACACGCTTAGGTGCTGACCAAACCCTTCCGAGAATTTTCCAGAATTTTCTGGGATTTATTCTCATTTTCCCTGAGCATTTTCTATTTATTAGAAGGCTCTAAAATCTTTTTCATGAGCTCCAAATATTTTATTTGGATTGTTCGTGTCTCAATCTATCTCTGGGAATTTTCCTAGAATTGTTAGGATTTTTAGAATATTTTTCGTGGCTTTAATGAATTATCTAGCTATTGCTAGATTATTCTTTTCACGAAAATGTTTTCTAAAAATAAGAATTTCTTTTCTTCTTTCTCTCTTTCGGCCCGTCAAGGGTTGCAGCCCAGCATCGCGAAGTCCGTCACCGCCCCTTGATCTCCTTTGCTTTGACCGCAACCGCCCCTCTTCTCCTTCTTTCAGCCCAACATTTGAAGTCTGCTCTTGCCCCCTCTACTCATGGCGCAGCCCATCACCAGCCCACCTTCTGACCCGTTCCGACCTAGCCTTGCTTGATCAGGACCTAAACACTTTAGAAGCAAATCATCTGCGGTCCAACGATACAACTCGTCATTATCTAATACAAACTTTAGAGCCCATCGTCGGACTTTTCGGTCACTTGTACCTTTAGGATCCTGCAAATATAAATCAAAGGCTTTCTCCAGTCATCTACTTCGTCCTCAACATTTTTGGAAGAAACAGCGGCCGAAGCGATTTTCTCCTCTGCAGGGCGGTCAGACCGGCCTGGCAGGGCGGTCAGATCGGGTAGGGCGGTCTGACCGGGTGGAAGATGCGGTCTGACCGCCTCCTCGAGGACATAACCCTCGGCTTTGCTAAATATTGGTTTTCGTTCTTGAAAATTTCTTTTCTGAACATCATAACCAGATGCTTGCTGAGCCAGAACATTTGCCCTTGGATTATCTTCTCGTGGCACATGATTAATCAAAAATTCATCCATGCAAGATATGATGTCTAAACATTTATCAAGATAAGCATTTAAAGCACCATTTAAACATTGGCATAGCTTAGATACTTGTTGTAACACTAACAAGGAATCACCATATGCTTCTACATGTTTTACTCCCATATCATGTAAAATTTGCAAACCAAACAAGAGAGCCTCATATTCAGTTTGATTGTTAGTGCAATCTTGATCCAATCGGTTAAGAGCTTCAAAAATAGCCCCATTAGGTGAAATAATAATAACTCCAACACCACAACCACTTCTACAAACCGATCCATCAAAATGCAACTTCCATGGAGTAAAAGTTAAATAACCGACATCTAAATTAGGTTGCTCATTAATTCTATGTTCTACAATAAAGTCGGCCACAATTTGACCTCTCATTGATTTGATTGGTTCACAACGTAAATCATATTCAACAAGAGCATAAGCCCATTTGCCGACTCTACCACTTAGAATAGGTTTTTGCAACATATATTTAATTATGTCGGTTTGACAAGCCACATAGCAAGTGCTTGATAATAAATAATGCCTTAACTTGGTACAAGCATAATATAAAGATAAACATAACTTTTCAATAAAAGTGTACCTCATTTCGGCGTCCAATAATCTCCTGCTTTCATAAGCAACAACATACTCCTTGCCATCGGTCTCTTGAATCAAAACAACCCCAATAATGCTTTCCTCAGCCGCCACATATAGTCTAAAAGGAACACCACTCTTGGGTGCTTGAAGGAAACGCGGCGTAGTCAAATAATTCTTGATCTCATCAAAAGCTTGTTGTTGTTTTGTCCCCCAAGTAAATTCTGATCCAGCTTTCAACCGAAGTAAAGGAGTAAAAGCATTCACCTTCCCAGACATGTTACAAATGAATCGCCTCAAATAATTTACCTTGCCCAAGAACTTCTGCAAATCCTTCTTGCAAGTAGGAGCTTGAACCTTTTTGATTAACTCAATCTTTTTGGGATCAATCTCCACACCTTTCTCATGCATAATGAAACCCAAAAACTTGCCAGCCGATACACCAAAGGCACATTTGAGTGGATTCATTTTTAAATTATATCAATGCATTTTTTCAAATGGTAGTCTTAAATCGGCTAAATGGGAATTTAAACCAGCCGACTTGACAACAATATCATCGATATAAACTTCTACGATTATACCAAGTAAGTCATGAAAAATCAAATTCATAGCTCTTTGATAAGTAGCACCAGCATTTTTCAAACAAAAGTCATGACTACCCACTCAAATAAGCCTACAAATCCTAGACATATGAAAGCCGTTTTGGAGATATCCTCTTTGGCCATAAAGATTTGATTATACCCAGCATTACCATCAAGAAAACTAAGAATCTTATGTCCAGATGCAGAATTAACAAGAAAGTCGGCTATAGGCATAGGATATTCTTCTTTAGGAGTAGCTTTATTAAGATCTATAAAGTCTATGCAAACACGAAGCTTTTTAGTTCCTTTTTTCTCAATAGGCACAATATTAGAGATCCAATCAGCATACCGACAAGGCCTTATAAAATTAGCAACAAGTAACCGATTGATTTCTTCTTTCACTCGGTCATATATATCAGGATTAAAATTCCTACGGGGTTGCTTATAAGGCTTAAAACCAGGTTTAATAGGTAAATTATGCTCAACTAAATCGCGACTTAAACCAGGCATTTCAGTGTAATTCCATGCAAAACAATCAACATACTCTTTTAATAATTTTATTAATTCTGATTTGAAAAAAGGATCAACACTCTTGTTTACAAATGTCGGTCTAGGTACAGAGCCATCACCAATGTCTACCTCCTCAAGAGGATCAGCTGACGTAAACCCTTGTCCTAATTTTCCCAAATCATCCAAATCATCGATGGCTTCACACGTATCGTTCTTATGTGCCCGATAGTGATCAATCCTTTGTTGCAACCACTCTTTAGTTGAACTCATTAATTCACATGAAGTGATTTAGCTGATTTTCGACCAGCTTTATGACAGCAGGGATGAAACCATCCTTGGAACAGCTTACAAACTCATAATCAGATAAATCTAAGCCAGATAGACATTTTACATCATCATGTACATTTATAGAATGACTATCAGCTACAGCTACGCAAGCAGAATTATCTCCATGTACAATCTCTATCTCATCGTCTATCCATTGTATTAAAAATTGATGCAAGGTAGAAGGCACACATTTATTTGCATGAATCCAATCACGACCAAGGATCAAGCTAAAGGTACCTTGTGTCTCAGCGACGAAGAAGGCAATAGCTAGTGTCTTGCTTTGAATAGTGAGCTCTATGGAAATAACACCCTTGGCACCTATCGGATCATCTCCTCTCACACCGCTGATGGTCATGTTGGTCTTGATCAGTTCTTCATCTGAACCTCCCAGCTTCTTGAACAGAGAATACAGCATCAGGTTGACAATTGCACCTCCATCCACTAGCATCCGAGAGATAGGCTTCCCATTGATGTGACCCTTCATGTATAAAGCCTTCAGATGATTATCAGCGTCTTTAGGCTTCTGGAACACAGCATCCTTCGGCCCAAAGTCAAGATGAGCGAAGTCCTCCTCCGAAGGTGCAGAGCCGTCCATGAATAAATGAACCACATTAATATCAAGGTTCATGCGCTCTGGAGAAGAACTGTAATCAACGAGTTGCTCATCGTCTTCTGATGCAGGCACCGACGACAACCCACCATTGCAAACCATAAAAACCAAAGGAGTGAAACCGGGCGATGTTTCTGGAGCACCCGGTCTGACCACCTCCAGGGCCGGTCTGACAGCGGGGGCCGGTCTGACCGCCTGGTCAGCCGGTTTGACCGCCTCTGCTGCCGGCTGAACCGCCTCCTGCGGTCTGACCGCGTCTTCTGACAATTTGACTGCCTCAGCCTGAGATGTGTCTTTAACTCTCCACTCCTTCCCTTGAGGCATAATGGGTCTGTAGTTGTTGAACATCTCATCTCTTTTTGCCTCCATCTCCTTTTCCTTCTTTTCCCGGAACCTCAGTCTTTGAAGCTTTATCCTTTGTGTATGGGTTAAACCGGGAGGACACCACCTTGGCAAGAAGTAATTGCAGTTGGAACCACTCCCACTGGCCTCATGATCATTAGCAGCACATCCTTTCTGAGTAGGTGTCACAACCTGATTGTTTAGCACAATCGGTCTTTTGCCACTTTTCTCAATAGGAACATCCATTGTCCCAATCTGTATAATATCTCGGCCAGTAGTCCTCTCTAGATCAATATCCATCTTCTGAACTTCCTCCTCTCTAATCTTGGGCTTGTACACTTGTCATGGAGGAAATTGGGCATTTTTCCTGGGCAGGGCGGTCTGACCGCGTTGGCCGGTCTTTGCTGTCCTGACCAATGTGAGCCCCAATGATCTTGTGTAGGTCGTGAAATCCTGTCCAGTGCTGGTCTTCTTGGCCCTCCCCATCCAGGATGGAAGGACTGCTGATAAGGCACCCAAATCACTCCATTGTCATCATAAACCGGGCGAGGTTGATTTGAAGGCGCCCATTGTGGAGTAAAGTGTTGCCCCTGCTATGATGATTCACCTCTGAACCTTGTAGTTGCTCTTGGAGGCGACGACAGCCTCTCTTGATGTGGAGGTGATCTCATCCTTTTTTTAATGGCCGATCACTTGTAACGGCCTTTTGCTTAGAGTACTTGTTAAATAACATATCAAATGTGACCTTTGACTTTGAAATACTCCCCTGATTCTTGGCAATATTAAGCTTCTAGTTTCCAATCTCCGGCCGCTTTGGAATAAGCATTTTTGGCCGGCCGTGGGGAGGGGCGGTCTGACTGCCCTGGGGCGCCGGTCTAACCACCCTGGGCTGACCAGGCTCAGTTGCTTATTGACCAGACGACGTAGACGATCCTTGCCACCCAAGTCCAGAAGCTTTGACAGTAATTTTGAATGTCTCTCTGCCATCAGGAGTCTTCTCACATGCAACTTCCCTTATCAACTCTTTTCCCCTCAAGTCGGGCTTAGCCTCCCCGACTACCACGTTCTTGCCTTTAGTTGCTTCGGCTTGGTGTGGCCGAATCAATACTTTAGGTTGCTGCAGATCCATGGTATTTACAGGAAAAGGTTGCTTGTCCACTTGCATCTCATGAAGCACCAAACGACCCTCATTTATGGCCGATTGAATCTAACGACGAAACACATTACAATCATTAGTAGCATGAGAGTAAGAATTATGAAACTTGCAATATGCACGTCATTTAATTTCATCAAGTGGAGGCAAAGTATGAGTCAATTTAATGTTTCCAAATTTAAGTAGTTCATCAAATATGCGGTCACATTTAGAAACATCAAAAGTAAACTTTACTTCTTCTTGCCAACCTTTACTAGCCGGCTTAAGAGATGAGCAAGAATAAGATTTTTCTTTAGAAGGCTAAATTAATTCAGCAGTATAAATTTCTTTATCTCTGTCACTCGAGCTGTCAGAATCATAATCAATATGATGTACATTTGAACGACGTGATTTAAAATTATCTTTTTCTTTATTCAATCGGTTTTCAACAATTAAGGCTCTTACTTGAACTTGTGCAACCGAAAGAAAATCTGAACTTTCTATTCTATCTCTAATAGAAGATCTTAAACATTTTAAGCAAATGTCAGCAAGATCCATATCAGTAATTGACAAATTAAAGCAACGGTTTTTAGTTTCTTTAAACCTTTTAATGTAAGAAGAGATATTTTCATCTCTCCCTTGCCTAACCGATGTTAAATCTGTCAATTTTAATTGCATGCTCCCACTATAGAAGTGATCATGAAACTTACGTTCTAACATATCCCAAGATATAATAGAACTAGGAGCAAGCGATGAAAACCAAGCAAAAGCAGTGCCAGTCAAAGATAAAGAGAACAAACGTACTTTCAAAGCATTAAAAGCACCTGCTTCGCCTAGCTGAGCTGTATACTGACTAATGTGTTCCCACGTGGTTCGATCGTCATCACCACTAAATTTAATTAAATCAAGCATACGCCAACCACGTGGGAGAGGGAAATTATCAAACTCGGGGTCATATGGTTATTGATACAAATTAGTATTACCAATATCAACACCATGTTTAGTTTTTACCGCATTAGCCAAATCTTCCTTAAATTTGCTAAATTCTGCCCAATTAGGATTATTTGGCTGTTGTGGAGCTGGATTCACCATGTTCATTTTATTCAGATAGGGAGACATCTTAGCATGAGCAAGCTTATAACTCTCAAAAACATCATCAGGAATTATGTTCTTTTGAGCTATTGAATTAACAGTCGTGCTATAATATGGTCCAGGATTAAAAGTATTATTAAAATTTGGCACGACAGAAATTGGCTCAGGTTGTTCATACACAAGATCCAATGCACTGGTCTGACCGGTCAGACTGGTACCTTGCATCGGTTCAACTGATTTGAACGGTTGAAATGGCAGGGTTTGACCAATGGGATCGTGTGGCATGCCATACTGATAATTCATGTTATTAGTAACAGGCAAAGGTGCTAAGCTAGGATGAATCCCTTTATTAGTATTAAACTTAGGACCACTGCTATTAGTTTCATTATTATTAAAGCCAGCAATGCTCCTATCTTTTTCAAGATCCTCTAAGCACTCTAAACGAGCAATATAAGATGTAATCAAATCATCACTATCATTAGTAGATTTCTGAGAAGATGAAGTAGGGGGTGGCTTGCTTACATTGGTTACTACCTCAACCATATTGTCGTTTAGCTTGATCAGTGGCAGCTCAAATTCTTTCAATCTTGCTACCTTGCCGTGGCGATCCTTCTTGACGCCTGCGAGGAACTGAACTTGAAGGTACTCTTGCAGCGCCTTGAACTTCTGCTGCTCCTCCGGAGAAAGATCCTCCATTGAAGCCGTAACGATGTTGTTCATGTCAAGTTCGCAATGAGAACCCACTAGGCTAGGGTTAGATCGAACGGTTTTAGCAACCTGATCTTCTTTCCCCAGCGGAGTCACCAAAAGTGTGTTGATGCTTTTTTTGGTCGAACACACGAATGCACTAGTTCGTGCGGATGTCGAAAATCAACTCGCCGAAATTTTCAGCACGAGCCGGTCTGACCGCCTGGGGGGGCAGTCTGACCGCCTGGAGCAGAAGCGTCGCCGAAATCCTAAGTTCGTCGCTCTGGGAGGGACCCCGTCAGGAGAAACGCGCCTAGGGTTGTACTGAGGTCAGCAAGGCCACTCAGAACTTCCTCAACCGTCGTGGAGACGAAGGAGGAGAGCAAAGGGGTTGGAAAAGCTAGGGTTTGGAGAAAATAGAGTAGTAAATTGATAATTTGATTGGATGATCGGTCTCAATCGGCCACACCCCTTTATATTTATAGGGGGGGAGGTCTTGTCCTGCAAGGAACTCTTTACAACTCGGGAATAGCTATAAATCCCTAATTCGGGTCGAACTCGGGGAGACCCGGTCAGACCGCCCGGGGGAGGCGGTCAGACCGCCTGGTGGCCTTTGTGCCGGACTGGCTACAGGGCACGCGGTCAGACCGCCTTAGCTACCTGGTCTGACCACCTGGCCTAGCCTAATCCGGCTTTTTGCCAATTTTGAGTGTCAACAAAAACCATTTTGCTTGGCGGTTGGTACTTTTCCTTGGCGCTTTGGATAGTTTTCCCTCCTGCTAGTTACCTTAGCAGCCAAACCGTCAAAGAAACTATTCTTGGCAGCCAGCAGCTAAGGAATTTGATTTCCTTGGCTCTCTATTTTTGGCGGATTTTGCTTGGTGGGAGACTGCCAAGTATAATTTTGTTGGCGGTTTTGGTATATTTCTTGGCAGTTTTTGGTCGCCAAGGTAATTCTAGATTCTGGTAGTGCTGAGGATGAAGTCGTGTGCATGGCCGCTAAGGTAATTCTAGATTCTGGTAGTGCTGAGGATGAAGTCGTGTGCATGGCTAGAGTGGCCATGCCTTTCTTCTTGGGTGCTTCATCTTCCTCATCACTTGAGTCCCATTGTTGACCAACGTGAGCTTCACCTTGATATTTCTTCTTGAATTCCTTGCTCTTCTCCTTGTACTTCTTCTCATCCTCTTCCTTGTTCTTATTAGGACACTCGGTGATGAAGCGACCACAGAGTCCACACTCATAGCAAGTTCTTGAGGACTTCTTCTTGTCATTGCCACCTTTCTTGAATTGCTTCTTCTTGAAGTATCTTTTGAGAGTAGCAAGAGCAAAAGCGCTGTCTTCATCATTGCTTTCATCGTCACTTGTATCTTGCTTCGTGGCCTTTGATGATTTTTGGCTTGATTGCGTTACTTCACTAGAGGTAGCATTGAGAGCTAGACTCTTGTTGACCTTGAAGCTAAGTGACTTCTCCACATCTTGATCCACCAATTCTTGATGCAAGATCTCACCAAGAAGTTGGTCCGGTGCATTGTTGTCATAGTTTGGGTCCCGTCTTATCATGGTTGCAAGGTTGGGATTTCTTGGAGTGGATGCCCTTAGAAATTTCTTGGTGACCTTAACGTCATCACAATCCTTGCTTCCAAGAGCTCTAATGTTCGAGACAAGAAGCATGAGTCTATCATACAATTGTCTCACGGTTTCATCGTCCTTCATGATGAAAAACTCTAGCTCTCCATGAATCAAATCTTGCTTTTTCTCACATTATGAGTTCCCTCATGTGCTTCCTTGAGGGTGTCCCAATTCACTTTGGCAATGTGAATGTTGCGGACTTTATTGAATTCTTGGGCGCATAATGATCTCGTGATGACTCTTGTAGCTTGAACATTGCGGTAGAGGTCATATTCATGCTCGGGCGTTGTTGGCTCCCCTTCTTCAAGCTTTGTGACACCTACACAGACAATTTTCCATAGAGGAGGGTGAAGCCCGTAAAGGTGTATTTGCATATCATAAGCCCATTTGGGATAGTCCTTCCCATCAAAGTGAGGTGGCTTTCCCAAATGAAGCCTGGTACTTGAGTGTGGTGGTATGGAAATTCATGGTAGCCGGAGGAGGCAAACTTCTTCTCCTTCTTGATAATCTTCTTGAAGAGCTTCTTTGCCTCCTTCTTTGCCTTCTTCTTCCTTTTGGCTTTCTTTTCTTTGCCGCTTTCTTGGCCGTATCCTCAACTCCATCTTTGTCTTCTTCACTACTTGAGTCAGAATCAGAGTCGGAATCAGAATCGGAGTCGGACTCAGAGTTGGAGTCATTAGAACAACATGGAGCTTTGTTGAAGGGGTTCAAGGGGTTAGCACCACGTAGTGCTTCCTCTTGAGCAACCTTCTCTTGAGCTTCCTTTGCGGCTTGCTCTTCCGCCGTGAGTACTTGAGCCTTTCGAGCACCTTGAGTTCAAGACATCGTGTTTCCCTTAGCGGTTAAGCCTTAAACAAGGGATCAGGCTCTAATACCAATTGAAAGGATCTTGTGATGCCTAGAGGGGGGTAAATAGGATCACTTAAATTTTTCCTGAAAAACTTGGCAGCGGATTAGAGACCGGATGACCCAACCTAAAGTTCGGACGATCCGGCTAGGACCGGGTCACCCGAAATCAGGATCGGGTAATTCGACAACAGGACAAATAATAAGTGAAACTTGATGTTAAAACTTGAACTAACAATTCTACTTGAAGTAAAAGCTTTACAAAGATACAAAGAGCTTCCTGCAAGAGATTATTATTCAATCAACTGCACAAATATAGAGATCGGTCCAAAACAAGCAACTAGGGTTAGAAAAGGGAGATGAACTCAAAGAGCAAGAGACAAGCGATATAATCCAAAGTTCACTTCCACCAAGGAAGGTACGTCTCTGTTGAGGTTCCCACAAAGGGAGGGCTATCACGAAGAGCCACTTGTCTCACCTAATCCCCACAAAGGAAGATTGGTGCTCACTAAGAAATCTCCACAAAGGAGAGGGTAATACAAATGTTTCCAGGTGCTCCACACAAAGAGGGCACTCAACAGGCGACGCCTAACCATCTAGAAGCAAGCTTCAAGAGTAATAAATGCAAATTGATGATTCTTGACCGCCACAAGTGCTTCTTGAGATGAACAAGCGAAGAACTCACTCAAGGGGCCCAATCTCACACCTCAAAGTCTCTCACACCCAAACCCTAGAAGAAATCCTTGCTATGAATGCTTGGAAGGGAGTTGGGAGAGAGGTAAACAAGCTTTGGAGGTGTTAGAACTCAGTGGAGGCGGAACCAAATGAAGGAGGGGGTGAAGGGGTATAAATACCAAACCCCCAAAACTAGTCGTTAGGGTTCCCTGCACGCTCTGCCCGGATGATCCAAACTTTAGGTCGGATCATCCGGCCGGCACCTGAGAACAACCAGGAGATCCACTCGGATCACCCGGGGATGGCAGGGTCATCCGGCCCAAAAGCTGGATCATCCGGATCCACCCTAGAAAGTGTTCGTGAGTGATTTTTGTCTCTCATGGGTAGTTAGATCTCAAGTAAAGCACCTATCAGAACCTTGATTCAACAATTTGCATCCCTCTTAATAGTATGGTGATTCCTAAACTCAAATTCAAAATGAAATTTAAATTAAATCGCCGAGTTGAGCTCCAACACCGGATAGAATGTGATGAGGGACTTCGTTTGATCAAACTCAATAAATTTATTTTCTTAATTCCTGCACACATCTCATTAAAAAGTTAAACCACTCAAATTGTGATTGACATTATCACCAAAATTAATTAGGGGCCAAGATGCACTTTTAGTCTTGACGACCACGTCGTCGA
Source organism: Cenchrus fungigraminus (assembly GCA_036936925.1). Taxonomy (NCBI): domain Eukaryota; kingdom Viridiplantae; phylum Streptophyta; class Magnoliopsida; order Poales; family Poaceae; genus Cenchrus; species Cenchrus fungigraminus. The sequence continues at coordinate 66,912,021 of CM072773.1, forward strand.
CGTAGGCTTCAACATTGCGATGGAGCTCAGACTCCAAGCAATTCTGGATCGCCTTCTGGTACGTGGCACTAGCGTTTTTCAGGCCAAAGGCCATGACCTTGTAGTAGTAGATTCCATTGGGCGTGATGAATGCCATCTTGTCCTGATCGTCAGGATTAAGGGCTATCTGGTGATACCCTGAGTAAAAATCGAGGAAGCATAACAGGATGCTGCTAGCCGTGTAGTCCAAGACTTGGTCGATACGCAGAAGAGGGAAGGGGTCCTTGGGGCAGTACTTGTCGAGGTCAGTGTAATCGATACAGATTCTTAATCCGCTAGTCATCTTGGGTACAAGGACTGGATTTGCGAGCCAAACCGGGTGCTTACATTCATGGATGAATCCGGTAGCCAATAGCTTGCACACTTCTACCCATATGGCCTCCTTTCGATCTTTCGCAAAGCAACGAAGCTTCTGCTTGACAGGTCTTGTCATCTTGCTGACATCGAGGGAGTGCTATGCTAGCCTCCTTAGGTGAGGACCTGTGTGGTCCGAGGACCGGTGGATGGTCGCTCCTTAGTGATGAGTGATTAACAATGTTGTGTGGACTGACTCTTGGCCCTGTATTGCAGGTGCAGGTTGCGGCTTGATTCGCGTGGTGCGGGTGAAGATCAAGTGCGAAAGGTGTATGTCTGTGTAACCTCCCAGAAGCGGAGAGACAAGTAGGCTTCGATCGAGGTACCCGGTGGCCGATGGGATCAAGTGCGGGTTGTACGCTGGCAAGAAGAGCAAGACGATGTCGAGAGGGATGGAGCCGATGCAAGGTAGCAGCTGACGACTGAAGCTTGCACGCGGGGTTTGTAGAGGTTTGGCCACAAAACCACTGGGTTACTTGGCTGAGCCACATAGCCAAGGCTGGAGTTCAGAGCATGGCGGTTCTGCACCAGACCGGTCAGACCGGTGTGGACCGGTCTGACTGGTGAGGAGGACCGGTCTGACCGGTGGGTCCTGTGGGCGTCCGGAAGCTTCAAAGTGGAGGACACGCGGCGCGATCGCAAGGCTTGCGTGGAGTTGAAGCGGCTTGCGGTCTGCGGCGCCCTCCATATATACTCACTTGTGTGAGAGATGGCAGCCAACTCTTGGAACCCTAGACCATTTACTCTTTTCTTTTTTCTAGTTTTTCCTAGGCTAGCTTGAGAGCTTCATGTTGCATCTAGAGAGAGGGATGGATGATCGAGCGGCTTGCTAGACCTTGATGAACCTTTCGTTGTATGTATAGAAGCTTCGGCGTGGTTCCTCAAGTGCTCTAGTTGTTCCTCTCGTTTTCCTTTTTGGTGATTTTCGGAGCCCTTTCTTTGGATTTTCGTGGTGAGATTTTGGGGGTGTTTTCCTATGGGATTTGTTGGTGGATTCACTCATGAGGATGTTGTACCTCTTTTCTTGGTGATTTGTCCCCTCCAAATCCGTGGAAAGGCCTTCGATTTTGGGGTTTTCGGAGTTCCTTGTGTTCTTGGGGTTAGAGCACGAGATTTGTGATTCCTCCTATTCTAGAGATATTTGGGGCATATGCTTAGAGCTAGAGGTCACCCATGAGGTGTTCCTACCTTCCCCAAAGTTTCTCTTGAATCCATGGAGCGACTCGGGAGATCGGGCGAAGGGAATCAAGGAGTTGACCTGCGCGGCGGAGTTCTTCCTGAGCTGCCCAAGCCTGACCGGTCTGACCAGTGCCTCCCACCAGTCTGACCGGTGTGTGCCTTTGTGGGTATTTTTCTCGGCTGAACGTGTGGTTCAGTGTAGTCGCTCGTGTGTTTTCCCAGGATCAGTTCTTGGTGAGTTTCTCCTTGGTTTGCCCCTTCTTGGCTTGGTTGGAGTAGACCCTTATCGCTGGTGGTCTCTTAGTTTGGGGTGGTTTTTGTTCCAAGGCCTAGAGATGTTGTTGAGGCTCTCTGGAACGTTTTTGTGCGTGTTGCTGTGCACACCGGCCTGACCGGTGCAGTTCACCGGCCTGACCATTGCCATCGGTCTGACCGGTGAAGGCTGTCGGTCTGACCGGTGCAGTGCAGGCAGTAGGCAGCACAACTTTCCGCTGCGTTTTTTCGGTTCCTTGTTTTGGTGGAGATACTTGCTCCTAGGATCAGTAGCACCTCCAGTGGTTACGTGGTCTTGGCAAGGTGTGCGTGGGATTGCTCGGAAGTGAAATCAGGGTATAGGTCGAGGTTCTTGTTGGGAAGAATTCTTTATCAGCTCCCATTCACTTCCCCCCTCTCTTGTCGCCAATCCGGTCCTTCAATTGGTATCAGAGCCGGTTACAGATCTCCTTGATTCTAACTAGTCTAAGATCCAAAGATGGGCGACTATGGAAAGGGGTCGGGTCCTTCGCACTTTGATGGAAAGAACTACGAGATGTGGAGAGGCGCATGGGCGTGTTTTTGCGTGGGAAAGGACAACTGATCTGGGAAGTGACGCAAAATGCAAACTATGTCATTCCAGACAGTTTCATCCTTCCAGGTGCTCGGGACATGTTTGAGGCCAACAGCAAGGCCGTGGATTACTTGTTCCGTGCTCTTTGTGCCGCGGAGTTCGATCGCGTGTACAAAGAGGATGTGGCTGGCAAGATTTGGGTAAAGTTGAGGAATGCTCATGTTGGGAACACTCAGGTGCAGGACCGCTGATTTGCCACTCACCGGAGGGAGTATGAGAACTTCACTCATCTCCCCGGTGAGTCGATTGATGCCATGTTCCAGCGCTTCACTTGTATTGTGAACAACATGAGGGCCAATGTGACGGTGCTCCCATACACAGATCATAATAGAGCTATCAAGCTCTTGCACTCACTTGACAGATCTGTGTGGAGTGCCAAGGTCGAGGCCATCTTGGAGTTTGGTGTGTATGAGACGTTGACCGAGGATGAGCTGTTCTCTAAGCTCAAGTCGTCAGAGGTGGATTATGGCCTGAGAGCCAAGGCTGAGAGCCCGACTGAGTCACATAGTCTTGCTCTCATGTCCGGATCTGGTGGAAGGACTAACACTAACTCCTCTTCGAGAATGTTCTCTTTGTCTTCCTTTGTGTCCTTGCCAGATGATGAGTTCAACGAGATTGGAGAGGATGAGCTGGCCCTGCTGACCTGGAAGTTCGAGAGGCTGCACGAGAACCATGTGAACATGAGGAGGACCACGCGTACATGCTATAGATGCGGCAAGCAGGGACACTTCATTGTCGAGTGCCCACAAGAGATCGAGCCCAAGAACGAGTACAAGCACCGCCCAAGGATCGAGAACAAGCACCGCTCGAGGTGTGAGCACAAGTACAAGGACAAGGACGAGTGGAGGTCGAGGAAGGGCGGCTACAACAAGAAGAAGAAGGCTCAGGTGATGGTGGGAGCGAGCGACGTTTACTCCAGTTCCTGCTACACCTCGTCGAGTTCCAGCGATAGCGATGACAACAGCAAGCGCAAGAGCAAGAAGCACGGTTCCAAGAACCTGAGCGGCTTGAGTTGCTTTGCTGGAGAGGACGGCTTCTGCGGCATGGCCCACAGCTCCGGCAGCAAGAAGAGCCAGAAGGATGACTCGGGATCAGAATTCGTGGATGAGGTATGTGATGAGCTCTCATCCTTGCACCAGGAGAATGCAGAGTTGGTTGCTTTACTTGACAACTGTGATAGCATGCTTAGAGAGGCCAAGAAGCTTAGGAAAGAACTTAGGGCCTTGCTAGAAGAAGCTAGGGAGAAGATAGCTAAGCTAGAATATGTGAATCTTGATGCTAGACTTGAGATTGATTCCCTTAAGATTGCTCCTATTGTTGTTGATGCTGCTGATTGTGATGACTGCAATGCTTTCTTGGCTGATTTGACTGTGCTTAAGGAAAAGCATGCCTCTAAGTTGGAGGAACTAGACTTGCTTAGGGGTGAGCTTGATGAGATGAAGTCCATGTCTGCTTTACTAGGTACTTGCACTTCTTGTCCTATGTTGCATGCTAGGCTAGATGAATCTCATGATAGAATTGTTTCTTTAGAGGCTGCTTTGAAAGTTCCTATTCCTACATCATGATCTACATGTGAATTACATTCTGTTAAGAATATGGAACTTGCACATTATGTTGATCACTTGCAGGATGAGAATGATGAGTTGAGAAAATTGATGAGTTAGTTGTCTGGGCATGAGCCACAACTGAGTTTGGTGATGGCTGAGTTTAAGAGGTTTGATGGTCAGGCGTTGGGTTCTAGGACGATCGGTGGGAGCAGTGGTGAGGGAGAGAAAATTGGAGAGATTCCTATTCCACCACAAACTACACTCATGGACAACTTTGCACCCAAGCCCAACCACCTGAGAAACAAGCTAGACACTAGTCCAGATCCACCAGTGTTCCCCCACAAAACAGATAACTTCCAGAAGTCCGTGAAGTTTGTGAGCACCCTTGGGAATGTGTTTGGGGGGGAAGCCAGGAGAGAAAGTTGTTGAGAAACCGAGAGAAGCTCCACAACCAAAGCCAAAACCAGTCCGCTTCCATTGTGAGTATTGTGGGAGGATGGTCACCTTGGAGAGTTTTGCTATAAGAAGAAGAGGGATTAGAGGATGGCTAAGGAGTGGGCTAACAAGGATAGGTATCATCCTTCTCATGATATACCTGAGCCTCGTATGCCTCTACCTAGAGGAGAGGCTGTGGTCAGGTCTGTTCCAGCTTGGGGTGCTAGAAGCGTTGCTGATCGGGACAGAGGTGCTGGCCGGGGTGCACCGGTCAGACCGGTGCAACCCAGAGAGATGGCCGTTTTGGGTTTCGTGATCGCAGTGGTACCTATGGTCGTGGTACAGGTAGTAGAGGATTTGTTTTTGGTGGTGGTGTGTTTGCTGGACGTTCTCCACCTCATGATCGATATGAGGATGGGAGAGGTCGTCGCAACTTTGAGTTTCAGAGGGGCTACGAGCCATGGTTTCATTTTCGTGGTAGTCGTTCTCCTCTAGCGAGGCGTGAGGTGGTTCAGCGTGGTGGTCCTAGCTTTGGTCGTGATAGGATGGATGTTGCTAACCCCACTTTTGATCAAATAGCTCGACACTGGTTTGACTCTTTTTGTGCTAACCCTAGTGTTGAGTCACTTGCTCATTCTCGTTCTCATTTTTTATTTGTAGGTGGGAGGCATGGAGAACATTTGGTTGATTGACTCTAAGTGTTCGCGACACATGACCAGAGACAAGGGGTGGTTCTGAGGTGCGTTTCAAGTTGGGGGCTTCTCGTGTTCTTGACTCTCGAGGCGATCTTGTTTGTACGATCGTGCCCGAGGACAGATCTTTTGCGCTGCTTTTTCTCATCCTTTTGGTCCCCTGAGGTGTTTGGTTGATGTCCTTCTTCCGAGTTGTGGAGGTGGCATAGGAGGTTGGGGCACTTGAGCTTTGAGCTACTTTCCCGCTTGAGTGCGCTCGATCTTGTCCGAGGATTTCCCAGGTTTGTTTTGAGAAGGATTTGGTTTGTGCGCCTTGTAGGCATGGCAAGATAGTAGCCACTCCCCATCCACCCCTGACTGTTGTCATGACAGAGCGTCTGACAGAGCTGTTGCATATGAACCTTGTTGGGCCAGCTCGAGTTTGCTCTGTGGGTGGGAAGTGGTATGTCCTTGTGGTTGTGGACGATTACTCTCGCTATGCCTGGGTGTTTTTCTTGGAGGATAAGGGTGAGACGTTTGGTGTTGTTCGTGACCTGATCTTGAGGTTGAAGAACGAGAGACATGGGGATGCCATTAGAGCTATACGCAGTGACAATGGCACAGAATTCAGAAACTCTCGTTTTGAGTCCTTTTGTCGTGATCTTGGTCTTGAGCATCAGGTTTCGACTCCGTACACCCCTCCTCAGAATGATGTTGTGGAAAGGAAGAATTGGACCCTGTGTGAGATGGCTACACGATGCTCGATGAGCACAGGACTCGTAGGAGGTTTTGGGCCGAGGCGGTGACTACCGTGTGCTGTGTCGAACAGGATTCTCCTCCGAGCTTTCAAGAAGAAAACCTGCTACGAGCTGATGCATGGGCTAGTACCCAAGGTGAGTCACTTTCATGTCTTTGGTTGCAAGTGTTTCATTCTTAAGAAAGGCAGAAACTTGGATAAGTTTGAGGCTAGGTCTGTTGATGGTATTATCTTTGGTTATGCTACTCACTCTCGAGCATTTTGTGTGCTCAATTTGGAAACTAACCAAATCGTGGAGACTTGCGAGGTTACCTTCAACGAGACACAGCCACGTAGCTCTTTGGTATTTGGTTGTGCAGGTGATGAGGAGTTTGGCGAGGAGATCTTTGAGGAGGAGGTGCAGGAAGATGGTGAAGAAGATGATGGTGGTGGTGCTCCCGCAGCTGGCTGTGTACCTACTACTTCCACGACTACGACGATGATCGAGGATGGTCCATCCCCTACACCAATGACGACTGAGGCTGTTTGAGTGGATGCCGCTGCTGAGGGGAAGGTGGACTCCAGATGTGAGGCTCCCCGGCGTTACAGGTGGATCACCCACCTTCTTCGATCATAGGTGACATTCATGAACGTACTACACGGTCTAGGTCACAGAGGCATTCTCATTTCGTTCATTCTACATTTGTCGCTTCTTTTGAGCCCAAAGATATTGGACACGCACTTTTCGATCCAGATTGGGTGAACGTTATGCATGAGGAGCTTGAGAACTTTGAGAGGAATCAGGTGTGGGAGTTGGTTGAGCCTCCACCAAATTGCAAATCTATTCGGAAAAAAATGGGTGTGGAAGAAAAACGAGGGAGAAAATGGGGAGATAGTGAGAAATAATGCGGGGTTGGTTGCTCAGGGGTTTAGCCAGAAAGAGGGGATAGACTATGAGGAGACATTTGCTCCGGTGGCTCGTTTGGAGGCAATTAGGATCCTTTTAGCACTTTCAGTTGCTAAAGGGTTCAAGTTGTACCAAATGGATGTGAAGAGTGCCTTCCTTAATGGGTTTTTAGAGGAAGAAGTGTATGTGAGGCAACCCCTAGGTTTTGAGAGTGAGAGGTTTCCCCATCGGGTATACAAACTCAGAAAAGCACTGTATGGCTCAAAGCAAGCTCCCAGGGCATGGTATGGCAGGTTGAGGAAGTTTCTTTTCAGTAAGGGGTTTGTGATGGGGGTAGTAGATCAGACTCTCTTTCTCCTCAGGCAGGGCATTGACATTGTGATTGTGCAGGTGTACGTGGATGGTATAATCTTTGGTGGCTCTTCTCACACTTTGGTTGCCAGGTTTGCAGATGACATGAGCAGGGAATTCAAGATGTCCATGATGGGTGAGTTGCAGTTCTTTCTCGGGCATTAGATCAAGTAGTGCAAGGACGGGACATTTGTGTATCAAGCTAAGTACACCAAGGACATAGTGAAGAAATTCAAGATGGATGACTCAAATCCGATGGCTACACCGATGAGTACGACTACACCTTTGGATGAGGATGTAGATGGCGAGCCCGTGGACCAGAAGGAGTACCGGAGCATGATCGGCTCTCTCCTCTACTTGACGACGACAAGGCCGGACATACAGTTCAGTGTGTGTCTGTGCGCTCGTTTTCATGCTTCACCGAGGACATCACATCGGCAGGCCGTCAAGAGGATTTTCAGGTACTTGAACGAAACCCTTGAGTTTGGTCTTTGGTATTCTGCGGCCTCGACACTCAACCTTCACGGGTTTGCAGATGTTGACTTCGCTGGGTGTCGTTTGGATCGTAAGTCTACCTCGGGTGGGTGTCATTTTCCTGGGTCTTCTTTGGTTTCTTGGTCATCCCACAAGAAGTCCAGTGTAGCCCAGTCCACTACAGAGGCTGAGTATGTTGCTACAGCCAGTTGTTGTTCCCAGCTCCTATGGATTACCTACACTATGAGCGACTTTGGTGAGGAGTGTTCCCATGTTCCACTCTTTTGTGATAGCACCAGTGCCATAAGTGTAGCCAAGAACCCAGTTCTCTACTCCAAAACCAAGCATATAGAGGTGAGGTACCATTTCCTGAGAGACAATGTGGAGAAGGGAAATTTTGCTTTGATCCATGTGCCTACCCAAAACCAACTAGCCGATATCTTTACCAAACAACTTGACCAAGCCACTTTCACCCGCTTGCGGAGTGAGCTCGGTGTGTGTTTGCTTTCTTGAGTTGGTGGTGGGAGCTCCTTTGTAGCATATGTATCATATTTACTTTGTTGCATGGCATTGCATTTGTAGCATGATGTATAGTCATCATTGTATCTTAGGTTGTTTTTGCATTTGTATCATAGTAGGATGAGCTTCTTCTATATACATTGATTGCTATGATATGCTAGTTGTGAGCTTGTGAGCATGTTTCATATGAATTGATGATGGATAGCTATGCTCTTGATAGTCTTGCTATAATTGCATGATGAGATGGCTAATTTTTAAATAATGCTAGATAGGCTCTCTCTCTTGTGAGTTTAAGGCTTTGCATGATCTTAGTGTGCTTTGCTGGTTTATATCATGCTTAATTCATGGTTGGATATCATGTGCTTTTCATTTAGGGTCAAAGACCCATTTGTCATTATGAATGTTTAGCTCGTGTGTTACCTTGTGGGGGAGCATAAGCTTCTTTTTGCCGCAAAGGCACTTCATGCACCATTTTATGCTTAAATGTGAAAACATCAAATTGGTATGAAATGCTTTGCTTGAAGTTGTGCTCTCATTTGTTACATGTCATAAAATACTTTAAAATTGCAATAATTTGGGTGCTAAACCGTTGCATGATGTCTACCATGAGAAGTCTCATTTGAAGAAGTAGACACATGGCTCAGTGGCTTTAACATGACATGAGATTCTTATGGGTGTTTGTAATGATCTTGTGTTGAGGATATGTGATCTAGCATGAAGTTTGTGTGATCTAGATTCACTTTGGTAGACTTTGCTCATGCTTTGGTCTCTAGCTCATGAGAGAGAATTTTTTCACAAAATTGTGTACTTTGATCATGGCTTGCTCATATGCTCATATAGCTTTACTATCATGATGGCTATGCTTATACGAAACTTTGAAATGTCTTGCTTGCTCATTTGCTCACTTGTAGCATTTTGTGGTGCTCATTATCTATTTGAGAAGCTCTAGGTTGAACTTTTCGTAAAAATGCCTTGATTCATGTATTTTCAACAAGGGGGGGGGGACTTTGTGAAGGAAAAGTGGATCTGGATGCATTTAGAAAGTTTTCAGGCAGTTTCGAGCATTTTCTGGGCTCTGGGTGCCACCGGCCTAACCGGTGTGTGCCACCGGTCTGACCGGTCAGGTAGATCTTTCTAGAGATTGTTGCCCACTGGCCTGACCGGTAGAGGGCACCGGTCTGACCGGTGATGGCCAGAGCTGAGCAGCTCTATTTTGCATGGCACGCATTGCATGCATTTGTTCAGGGGAGTGTGCATTTGTTCAGGGGGAGTGTGCATTTGCTCAGGGAGAGCCTGCATGTGTTCAGGGGGAGCTCCTTGTGTCGCTTGAGTTTCTTGCTTTGGTGGTTTTCTCTTTTTGAGTTTTTGTTTTTGTCTCGGTTGTGTTTAGTTGTTGCCCCTGCCTTAGGGGACCGAGACTTTGGCTTCAAGTTATCAGGGGTTGTTTTGTTTGGCTTTTGGATCACTTGATTGGGTTTGTGTTAGTTTCTTTTTCTTTTCCTTCCTATGATGGTTACTATGTGTGGGTGTTGTCAATGCACTCATCAAGGGGGAGATTGAGGACCTGTGTGGTCCGAGGACCGGTGGATGGTCGCTCCTTAGTGATGAGTGATTGACAACATTGTGTGGTCTTACTCTTGGCCGAGTATTGCAGGTGCAGGTTGTGGCTCGATTCGCGTGGTGCAGGTGAATATCAAGTGCGAAAGGTCTATGTTTGTGTGACCACCCAGGAGTGGAGATACAAGTAGGATTCGATCGAGGTACCCGGTAGCCAACGGGATCAAGTGTGGGCCGTACGCTGGCAAGAAGAGCAAGACGACGTTGAGAGGGATGGAGCCGGTGTAAGGTAGCAGCTGACAACTGAAGCTTGCACGCGGGGTTTCTAGTGGTTTGGCCACAAAACCACTGTGTTACTTGGCTGAGCCACAAAGCCAAGGTCGGAGTTCGGAGCACAGCAGTTCTGCACCGGACCGGTCTGACCGGTGGGCCTGACTGGTGTGGACCGGTCTGACCGGTGTGTCCCGTGGGCATCCGGAACCTTTGAAGCGGAGGACACGCGGCGGGATCGCAAGGCTTGCGTGGAGTTGAAGCGGCTTGTGGTCTGCGGGCATCCGTCCGATGGAGATATCGACCAAAGTTCCCAAAGTGCCCTTGGTGGGTGTGTATCTTAAGTTAAGTAAGTAGGGGTAGTTTGGTCATTCGGCGTGCTCCATAATACTCACTTGAGTAGGAGATGATAGCCAACTCTTGGAACCCTAGACCATTTGCTCTTTTCTTTTTCCTAGTTTTTCCTAGGCTAGCTTGAGAACTTCATGTTGCATCTAGAGAGAGGGATGGATGATCGGGCGGCTTGCTAGACCTTGTATGAACCTTTCATGGTATGTATAGAAGCTTCGGCGTATCATTAATGGTGTAGAGATCCCCGACGGTAGCTATACACTCGTGCCGACGGGCGAGGACGAGGGAGCTGAAGGAGAGGTGCACTACGTGTCCATAGAGCAAGACCCAGACCAAAGTCCAGAGGGGTGTCAGACTTCTTGTGCTGAGGAAGGCAAGCACCGGTTTATCATTAACCTATTGTGTTTTCTTTAAACATTTACCTCTTTTTATGCTTATGATTGTGCATTTACATTCAGGAGTGAATTGAAACCCTAGATGCATGCTTCCTAGGTACCTATGCTCTCTTACTAGTATGCTAGGTCGCTAGTTGCTATGCACTAAGGACACGGTACAAGTCGAGTGATGTTCATCACTCGCGAGATATAGGTTCTTATGTTGGAATCATAAGACTTGATAAACTAGATTGCTCACGTGGTAAGAGCATGGGATTTTGGGCTCCGGTCCAGTGGTTGGTAGGTTAAGCGTTTGAACGTACTAAACACTTGTCAGGAATGGGATTGGTAAGCCTAGTACCTACAGGATCGGTGCGGGAACTTTGCGCTACTAATCCTAGGGATGCGTCCCCGGGTTCGCCACCCGTGTACTTGTGTGAGGTTGGGTGAACTGTGTGGTGTAGCCCAGATCACCTTGTACATAGTTTTGTAGCATCTGATCCTAACCCGAGGAACGATGGGAACCGCCTGGTCGGTGCATACCCCACCCCTTTGGGATTTTTAGTTGTCATCTTTGGGGTGTGCACTCTTCCGTGTGTTTATGTCCACCTTAAAAGGTTATCAATCGATCGATCATCGGCCTCTCACCGTTATCCGAGATTGCTTAACCAACAGACCATGATGAACCTTTATGATGGAATATGGATAAACTTGATGTTTGATTAATTGTATTGCACAACTCATGGTTGCAATTGTTTCTTATCTAGTAATGATTTAATCCACTAGAACTTGAGCTAAAATATTGAAAGTAAGGATCCACTCCTTAGTAGCTTTTTGGCAAAACAAACACACCAGCCAAAAGCCTTGCGTGCTTAGAAGTAAAGTCTTTCATTTTAGTAGGGTAAGCCTTGCTGAGTATTAGTATACTCAGCCTTGCTATATATGTTGCTTTTAGGTGAGAATGTGTGGCCTGGAGAAATCCCACCAGGCTGGGAGCTGGAATGGGTGGATGATGACGAGTGATGACGTCATGGGTGGCCTCCCATGATGTCACTTTATCATTTAGTTTAATTTCTGCTGTCTTTGAACCCTGAACCATTTACTTTCATGTCAAGAACCATGGTTTGTAATAAATGGCCCTACAGGGAAGATTTGGATTTAATTTGTAAGGTACTCTGGAATCGCCTTCGTGTGAGTTGTAATGTATATGCTTCGATCCTCTGTGTGCTATGTAAGTGATTTACCGGGCTTCGAACCGGCAACACTCAACGGGATGGTTCCTTATTATCGCTTAATGACCAAATGGAGTGGTTTAGGCGATAGTACGGAATTAGCTCGGGTGAGGTTGTCACAACTGGTATCAGAGCAATACATATACACCAGTGTAATTAGAATAATATTAATCACATGTTTTCGAATAAAACATGCCAAGATTGATTGGATTTAGAAAATACGTTGGATCGCTAAGGGATGACTTAGACCGAGAGGCCATAGAGGGAATTTTCGGTTTCTTTTAGGTGGCTTAATAATCTATGGTTTATTTTGCTAACTCCTAGCACTTTGCTTTATGTCAAGACTTACTTTATTGCACAACCAAACTAGTTGAAGCCACGTGTTTAATACATGTGTTGTGCCGTATCACGAGTATGCGAGGGTTGATGGGGCAGTCTATTTCACGGATCCTATCTTTTCAGTTGGATGCCCACGTGTTTTATACGTGCGCTTTCCGTATGTAATCCATACGAAGGATGGCATTCTATTCAAGATGAACATGTCATGGGTTGTGATGACGCCACGTTTCGCTATACGTGTGCATGATTCCGCATTACGAACATGAGAAGGGGGACACCCTCCATTCAAAAGGGACGGGTCTCAGGTTGGACGCTGTCCATGCAGCGCTAAACGCATGGGTGTCATTTCTGTAGTGAACGGTAATGTTTGGGGACGCTTTCATGAGTGCTGGCATGAAAGGTTCATGTGTTATGAGTTTTCTGCAGGTACACTAACCATGTTTCGTGCGATCGTTATGTGAACGACGTGTAGCTCCGACTAGTTAATATAGGGAGAGTCGATTATAAGCTTGCAACCGGCACTAACTACGTCTTTTTAGATCCATGTTTCGTGAGGTCGTTTAAGATGTGTGTATCATGGTAAAATCTTGTGGAACCCTAAAATGTTGTCTTGATGTTTGTAGTATGTTTTCTAGAGTTGTTGCTTGCTCTTAGTAAAGATATCCTCTCACATTGGTCATAGGTGTTTTTCTACCAATTTTTCTGATGTCAGCTCATGAATTTTTTAGAGCCCAATCTAGAAAGTTTCTGACTAGGCAACCTTTACAAAGGTTGTTCCTTATCAAGTCAAGCATCTACTGTGAAGTTGTCATGATTTTAGGATGTCTCGATCTAGAGTTATGCTCAAAGTAGTGAACCTCTATCTTGCTGTTTTCCTGGGCAACCTCACTCTGAAAATGGGATCTTTTGAACATGCTCCTAGCTGATCTAGATCTACCTTTGACTACCAAAAATGTATCTAAACATCTCACTGAATTGATGTAAAAAGTTGGAAATTTTTGGATCTCTGCTTTTCATGTTATGAATTTTTGTTCATATCTGCCAGAATTTGCACCCTTATTCACGTTATGCTCGTATTGAGGTTTAACATGTTAAGTACCACTTTTTGTATAGATGGAGTACTCGCTGCACTATGAGATCGACATGGATGGTACGATCCGTACCGACAGCCTTCACTAGGAGGGTTTCACCCGCATTTTGTGGGATACCCTTAGTGACGTCGGCTACACCACCCCACCGACGTACGAGGTCGTCCACTTCTGGGACCAGGGTGTCCCCTACTCTCACGTGATCACGACTGTGCCGCCACACCCCGAGCACCCAGAGTGCCCCGAGCTTCTCATGATGTTCTTCGGGCACCGCGGTGTGGAGTCGTTGGAGTCTGCGGCTCTGTGTATCCTGCACACCTTCGTGAGCAGCACCCGGACGAGGTGATGCTCACACCGCTGGGTTTCTTTCCAGCACTTGACCCGCAAGACTCGGACTCGCTGGAGCGTGTGTCGCTCACTGAGGTGTTGCTCACTACTAACCCTACCGAGGTCACGATGCGCAAGCTGCTCAGGCTTCTGGAAGCTATCTACAACGTGCAGGTCTACCGTCTCTCCACTCAGGGTATGCTCTCCCTTGTACTCATGGATTCGACAGCTATGAGGAGCGCCCTCTCGTGGGACTTGCAGTAAGAGCGGTAGACTTCCGCTTATCTCCAGCAGGAGATTGTCACACTGCAGGATGAGCATATCTAGTGGAACTTGGAGCGCGGTGACTACTTGCAGCAGCTTTACACCCGGAAGAATGAGATTGACATGTTGCGTACATTGTTGGCCCACTTCGAGGCCCAGCGTTTGGCTTTGGTGCAGAACACCGACAAGATGCAGAACCAGGTGGTGGATCTTGAGATCGAGGTTGAGGTCTGGTAGGCCCTTGCACACCAGTAGCATCATCAGCCGGCTCCTCCACCAGTTGGACCTGAGGCTTCTAAGGAGCTACAGGGACACTCTGAGTTGGACAAGGAGAGCGTCGACGGACCACCGCCACCCGCTTCTCCTCTGTCCAACGCTGGCTCCGCCACGGGCAACTAGCTTGCCGTAGTTGATGTAGTAGGACAATGTCATGTACTCTTAGTTTTGCCTTTTTAGCTGTTTTTTGTGGAAGGGATTAGGCTGTTCGGAGAGTACGTGTGATGTGTTTGTAATTTCCTTGTAAATCGTGCCGTAGGTGGTGATCCAAAAACTATGCATCATGTAATGCTCAGAATGAACACCCCTTGTGATGTTGATTCAATGAATGAATTAGTGTTGTTGTGTCAAATTTTCATCTTGTGCTAAATACCAAACTTGTGTGAAATATTGTGGAGATCATGCTCACCAAAATTCATCACATTTGCATAAGCGTACCGAGAATTATGGTAAATTTAATGCACCTCGGCCTCCTATGAAAACAGCTAGGCAGGACCTCCATTACGAAATTGTTCGGGCATGGTAACATTGGAATTTGACATTGAGTTGAATATCAATGTTGGAGCTTATGAAATTTTACACTTCCTGACCAAAAATGAGAATTTTTCCATATATGGGCAGAGAGTTATGATGTTTTCGCCAAATCAGCTGCGCTGTCCGGTTTCTTAAAATATTGCCATTTACGAGTTTTTCATCATACATATTCTTCTTGTTAATTATGAGCAAGCTTATGAATATGTAGCTAATGAAAACTCCCTGTATTTCAGATGGTGAGACCGACATGCACCTCCCCAAATGGTTTTGGTGCAAGTGGGAGTGGTGAGCTGCCACCTCCTCCCAACATGACGCTGCAAGAGCAATTTATAGCCACCCAGACAGAGGTGATGCGCCAAATCTTGCAGACGCAGTAGCAGATAGCTCAGCAGCTGCAGCAGCCTCCACGTGGAGGAAATCAAGATGGCCAACCCTTGGTCACAAAATATGAGCACTTCCTAGGCATGAAGCCCCCACTATTTGAGGAGGCCAAGGAGCCTCTAGCTGCAGATGCTTGGATCAGGGCACTGAGGCTAAGTTCTCAGTGTTCATCCTGCCATGTTCTGAGGAGCGTAAGGCCAACTTCGCTGCCTTACGGCTTCGTGGTTCTGCATTGCTGTGGTTGGAGCATTACAAGTCCATGCTCCAGCCTGGATAGGAAATCACTTAGGCTGAGTTCAAGAGAGCCTTCAAGGAGCATCACATTCCTAAGGGTCTCATGGACAGAAAAATGAAGGTGCTGCTCTCACTGAAGCAAGGCCCTGACACCGTGTATGAGTATGCTAAGAAATTCAACGCATTGTGCCAGTACGGTGGGCATCACGTGATAGTGATCCTAAGAATATAGAGCGTTTTCGTGATGGCTTGGACGGAAACCTTTATGAGAGGTTTAATCTTTACGAGCCCAACAACTACCAGGACCTTGTGAACAAGGCCATTTCTCATGAGGATGCTATGAAAAAGGCACATAAGGACAAGAAGAGGTAGGCTGGGTTCACCACTGCTGGTGGATCGGGCAAAAAGTTTTGCTTTATCAAGAAGGGCACTCAGGGGCACTCCCAGTCATCTTCAACTAGGCACTGGTGGATGACCCCGTCTCAGAACAAGTCTTCTGGGAACTTCCAGACTGTAAGACACAGCAGCAGCCTTACAAGCCTAGTGCACCCCTAGTCAACAACAGTGTCGTCAAGGATCGTCGCTGCTACAATTGTGGGTAGCCAGGGCATTATGCAAATGAATGCCCCAAGCCTAAGCAAATCAAGACCTACCAGCAGGGTGAAAGGTCAGGAGCCAAGTAGGGCAATCAAGGGGAAAACCCACTGTGCACGTGAAGCAGGGCCAGCTGAACTTCACCTCCATGGTGGACATGCCATAGGGAGCACCAGTACTGACAGGTACTTTTTCTATCCGAGGTTATTCAGTTAAAGTGTTGTTTGATTATGGTGCCACGCATAGTTTTATAAATGGGAAAAATTCTGAGCAAGTTGGGTTTAAGTAGTTGTCAAACGAACCGACCATTCATGGTAACAACACCGGGTGGAAGAGTTGCCACTAGAGACCTAACCTTGAGAGTGCCACTTGAGCTAGGTAGCAAAGTCTTTTCAACAAATCTCATTGTTTTGAGTCTAGAGGGTATTGATGTGATCCTAGGCATGAATTGGTTGGCACAACATAAAGTTATCTTGGACATTGCTACAAGAATGATAGAAATCAATTCACCTACTGTGGGCACCTCTACTCTATACTTATGCTCCAATTGCGGTGGAAATTCTTATGCTTTCGCGGCTATCACCTCTTCACTCAATGACATTCCGGTAGTTTGTGAATATCCTGATGTGTTTCCTGATGACTTGCCTGGCATGCCACCAAACAAGGACATCGAATTCCTGATAGAGCTCCAACCTGGCACTGCACCTATCTCTAAAAGACCTTTACGTATGCCACCCAAAGAGCTAGCCGAATTGAAAAATCAATTGCAAGAGTTACTTGATAAAGGGTATATCCACCCAAGTTCTTCTCCTTGGGGCTGTCCTGCTCTTTTTGTGAAGAAGAAAGATGGTAGTTTGCGGATGTGCGTTGACTACCGTCCTCTCAATGTGGTGACAATAAAGAACAAGTATCCTTGCCCCGCATTGATGATCTCTTTGATCAATTGGCTGGTGCCAAAGTCTTTTCTAAGATCGATCTTCGGTCGGGTTATCATCAAATCAAGATTCGACCATGTGATATCCCGAAAACAGCCTTCTCCACCAGATATGATCTTTATGAATTTTTTGTGATGTCTTTTGATCTCACAAATGCACCCGCCTATTTCATGTACCTTATGAACTCCGTCTTCATGACTGAATTGGACAAGTTCGTAGTGGTCTTCATTGATGATATTCTAATTTATTCCAAAAATGAAGAAGAACATGATGAACATCTTCGGATTGTTTTGCAGCGTTTGAGACCTCACAAACTTTATGCTAAGTTCTCAAAATGTGAATTCTGGTTGGATAGTGTGAAATTTTTGGCTCACACTATTTCCAAGGATGGTATCTCCATGGATCCTAGCAAGGTGCAGGAAGTCCTGGATTGGAAGCCACCCAAGTCCGTGCATCAAATCCACAGTAATCTGGGTCTAGCTGGCTATTATCGTCGATTTATCCAGGATTTCTCCAGGATAGCTAAACCCATGACTGAACTATTGAAGAAAGGGGTGAAGTTTCTGTGGAGTGAAGCTTGTGACAAGGCTTTCCACACCTTGAGAGAACACTTGACATCGGCCCCCATGCTAGCACAGCCGGATATCCGTTTGAGGTGTATTGTGACGCTTCAGGCACTAGCCTTGGTTGTGTGCTTATGCAAGAAAACCGGGCCATTTCCTATGCCTCACGGGCACTTCGACCTCATGAGAAGAATTATCCTACCCATGATCTTGAGCTAGCAGCAGTTGTTCATGTCTTCAAAATTTGGCAGCATTATTTGATGTGAAATCGCTGCAATATTTTCACTATCACAAGAGCCTTAAATATATTTTCACCCAATCATATCTGAATATGAGGCAAAGAAGGTGGTTGGAATGAATAAAAGATTATGATCTGGAAGTCCAGTATCACCCCGGCAAAGCCAACATGGTTGCAGATGCTCTTAGCCGCAAGGTTCATTGCAATTGCATGACGGTAGAGTCGTATAATGAGACTCTATGTGAAGATATGAGGAACCTTAACCTAGAAGTGGTCAAACACAGAAATCTATATGCCATCTCCACAGAATCCCCTCTCCATGAGGGAATTTCTCTAGCTCAACTCAATGATGAAGGTGTTCGGGTAATCAAACAGAAATTTTTAGAGGGAGACCCCAAGTATAATTGTTTCCGGAAAGATGAAAAAGGGCTAGTGTGGTTTGATCAGAGACTGGTCATTCCCCAGGATCCGGAACTAAAGAAAGAGATTTTAGATGAGGCTCATCTCTCCAAATTCACCATTCATCCCGGTAGTACAAAAATGTACCGAGATCTTAGGGAGAATTTCTAGTGGTCAAACATGAAGGGTGAAATAGCCAAGTATGTGTCCAGATGTGATACATGTCAAAGAATCAAGGCTAGTCACTTGAAGACCGCAGGTCAAATGCAACCCTTGTCTATACCCGGATGGAAGTGGGATGACATAAGCATGGATTTCATTGTGGGTTTACCCCTTACTCCCAAAAAACATGATTCCATTTGGGTTATAGTGGACCAGCTTACCAAGACCGCTCATTTCATCGCTGTCCACACTACCTACATAGCCGAGCGATATGTGGAAATTTATGTTGACCGCATAGTACGCTTGCATGGTGTTCCAAAAACTATCCTATCCGACAGGGGCACCCAATTTGTCGCTCGCTTTTGGGCACAAGTGCATGAATCTTTGGGTACCAAGTTGATCCATAGCTCTAGCTATCATCCCCAGACTGATGGTCAAACGGAGAGAGTAAATCAAATAGTGGAGGATATGCTGAGAGCTTGTGTTATTCACTTTGACAAAAGTTGGGACAAATGCTTAGTCTTGGCAGAGTTTGCTTATAACAATAGCTACCAAGCTAGTTTGAAAATGGCACCTTTTGAAGCATTGTATGGGCAAAGATGTCGCACCCCCTTGAATTTGTCACAAGCGGGTGAGAGAACATTATTTGGTGCTAAGCTAGTGCAGGAAGCCAAAGAAAATGTGGAAGTGACTAGAGAAAATCTGAGAGCCGCTCAAATGAGACAAAAGAGCTACCATGATAAAGCCAAAGCACCTAGAGAATTTGAAGTTGGTGATTATGTGTACATCAAGGTGTCACCGACCAAAGGTGTACAAAGATTTGGGGTAAAAGGGAAGTTTGCTCCACGCTATATCGGCCCTTATGAAGTCACCGAGAAGTTTGGTACAGTTGCCTATCGTATTAAACTCCCGGACCGACTCTCCATAGTACACGACGTGTTTCATGTCTCACAATTGAAAAAGTGTGAGCAAATACCAGAAGCACAAATAATCACTGAGACCAATGCATAGATAGAACCTGACCTACCACTGGGGGAATATCCAATGAAAGTGTTAGATCAAAAAGAAAGGAAAACTAGGAGACAAACGGTGAAGATGTACAAGATACAATGGAGTCACCACAGTGAAGAAGAAGCTACATGGGAGACCGAGCAATTTCTAAACACCAAGTATCTGGGTTTTCTTCAAACTCAAAATCGTATGTACCTTTTCCCGTCTATGTTTCAAATTCTGAATCTCGGGACAAGATTCTTTTTAAGGGGTGTAGCCTTTAACACCCCAAGTTTTTAGTTAGTGTTATTTAATGCTAATTACCACCTTAACCAAGTCAACAATCATTAGTGGTCAAAACCCTAGTCAAACCCCTGGTCAAACCCTAACCCAAAGTGGTCAAATCCCCTAGTGTCCATACCCTTTCCATGAACTTTTGCCATGTTCTCCAAATTTCACATAAACACTTCAAAATCGGTCAATACATAAATTGTGCATATTTTCAAGGGACACAATTTTCATAATTGGCGGCATTTCAAATTTTGAGTGGAAATTGGTCAAAAACGTGGTCAGCGGCAGAAACTGCATTTGTTGGCGCCGAGAAAATCCCCAAGTTGGCATGCAGTTCATGCAAAATCCTTTGAGCAAAACACCTATAAGCCTTTGTAGAAGTTGTAGAGGGAATAGATCTACAACTTCGGTATATATTGTTTGGCACACTTTAGTTACAAAATTTTGAGAAAAACGCGGTCAAACAAGACTAAGTGGAACTGGATCTGCACTCGGGCGCATAGAGCGCACGCTCTCGCGCACGACGTCGCACCGGGCGCCACGTCGGCCCGTCATCGTACACACACACCGAGGACCGCCTCTGACCCCCAGTTCGAGGCAGTCGCCTCCGCCACTGTTGGCCGCCGCGGTGACGCAGGCTTGGAGTCGTTAGCCGGTGCCACGCGGCGTCTGCGCACACGACTGACGCCTGCACGCCGTCCCGCCATTGGCCGGCGCGCCACCGCACGTCGTTGCCGACCCGTGCCCATGCTGTGACGCCTCCAGCTGGTGAGGCTCCGAAATTTCCTCTCCTCCACGCCGTGCCCGCCTATAAATACCCCATCTCCGTCGTGGTGCGGGAGAAACTCTGCCGCCGCTCCGCCATTGCTGCCGCCGCGACGAACTCGCGCCTCCACTCGCTCCCACAGCCTCCTTACACCTCGAGAATCTCCTCTAGCACTCACCTGAGCTTCCACCCTCACCCATGGCTTAGCTCCGCCTCTCCTCGCGTCGGAATCCGAGCCGTAGCGGCCTCGCCACTGCCGCTCGCCGGAGCCACCTCCGGCCACGCCACCACCACCAATAGGCTCGTGGTAAGCCCAATCGATCTCAGGTGTCGCTTGTTGCCCTACTCCAGCCGCCCTTCGCCGCCGGCGAGCTCGCCCCGCCGCCGGAGGGTATAGTTGTGAATATCTAGGGGCATATGTGTGAATGAGGGACCTGCTTGTAACGATCTGTATCTTAGTTTTCTCGCAGCTAGGTCCAGCACCTTCAAAAATTCATAGAAAATAGCAGAAAAATTAGAAAAATGCAAATGATGACTTTTTGAATCCTTGCGAGGAGCACTATCTTTCCTAGAAAACATGTATATAGTTTTTCTAAACAGTTTTTGAATAAATGTTTAAAGTCAATTTGAACTGTTTCTGTTGTAGTTTAAATTCTAGACATGAGTTTGACTTGTATTTTGGATATGTTGTGCACAATGCTGTCCTTGAGCTATGGTGAAACATTTGCACAAAGTTACTGAGTAGATGTGAGGTATGATTTATTTAGTCTTTATGCTAGTAGTAGCTTCACCTTTTTGCCTAGCACTGGATAGGTCTGATCCAGGGCTATACTTTGCACCTTGAGCTAGTTATGACATGCTGAACCCCTGGTAATAAGTGTGTCTGTTTGGCTACGTTAAAATAGATTTTTGATTTATGTATGCTAGTGAGCCTATGTGTATATTTTGAGTTATGTGTAGAATAAGGACTTGATTCTTGGTACAGGCCCTTGAAATGGTGATGTTGACCTCTGATGAAAATCTTAGGCCTGTTGCGTGAGCACTTTTTCCTAAATTAATTTGTGTTTAATCACTAGGCTGATTTTGTTAGTTTTTCTAGAATTAATATATATTTTTGCTATGGGTAAATTTTTGTGTGAGAGCATGTTTTGTGATCATCTTGCTGTGTAGGAAAAATCAGGACTAGAGGAGCTATATTTATATTTATTTTTATATGCTTAAGGGTAGTTTTGAATAGCTATAAAGTGCTTGATATGTGTGTTATATGCATGTATAACCATGATGGATTTTATTCAGTGGCTTGTTAAGTAGTTTTCAGAGTGTGGTTGAACTTTTCTTGCTGGTTGTAAGTATAGTTAAGTTACTTGTATATATGTGCACACAATCACCATCAAAGAGAATGTTCAATAAATTGTTGCCTAGCTTTTTCTTTATAGGAAGAGTATGCTGAATATATGTTTATCTAGGTGAATGTGGTCAACCTTACACCCTGGGGTTTTCAGTTTTGAATGAATAAAGTTTCACTGAAAGAACGTCACCTACGTTGCATATGCATCTCCGTGTAGAGATCCCCGACGGTAGCTATACGTTCGTGCCGACAGGCAAGCACGAGGGAGCTGAAGGAGAGGTGCACTACTTGTCCGTAGAGCAAGACCCGGACCAAAGACCAGAGGGGTGTCAGACTTCTTGTGCTGAGGAAGGCAAGCACCGGTTTATCATTAACCTATCGTGTTTTCTTTAAACATTTACCTCTATTTATGCTTATGATTGTGCATTTATGTTCAGGAGTGAATTGAAACCCTAGATGCAACATTCCTAGGTACCTATGCTCTCTTACTAGTATGCTACGTCGCTAGTTTCTATGCTAAGGACACGGTACAAGTCGAGTGATGTTAGTCACTCGCGAGATATAGGTTCTTATGTTGGAATCATAAGACTTGATAAACTGAATTGCTCACATGGTAAGAGCATAGGATTTTGGGCTCCGGTCCAATGGTTGGTAGGTTAAGCATTTGAACATACTAAACACTTGTCAGGAATGGGATCGGCAAGCCTAGTACCTACAGGATCCGGTGCGGGAACTTTGTGCTACTAATCCTAGGGATGCGTCCCCGGGTTCGCCACCCGTGTACTTGTGTGAGGTTGGGTGAACTGTGTGGTGTAGCCCAGATCACCTTGTACATAGTACTGTAGCATTTGATCCTAACCTGAGCGAAAAATGGGAACTGCCTGGTCAGTGCATACCCCACCCCTTTGGGATTTTTAGTTGTCATCTTTGGGGTGTGCACTCTTCGATGTGTTTAGGTCCACCTTGCAGGGTTATTAATCGATCGATCGTCAGCCTCTCACTGTTATCCAAGATTGTGTGACCAACAGACCATGATGATCCTTTATGATGGAATATGGATAAACTTGATGTTTGATTAATTGTATTGCACAACTCATGCTTGCAATTGTTGCTTATCTAGTAATGATTTAATCCACTAGAATTTGAGCTAAAATATTGAAAGTAACGATCCACTCCTTAGTAGATTTTTGGCAAAACAAACCAACCAGCCAAAAGCCTTGCATCCTTAGAAGTAAAGTCTTTCATTTTAGATGTGTAAGCCTTGCTGAGTATTAGTATACTCAGCCTTGCTATATATGTTGCTTTCAGGTGAGAATCTGTGGCCTGGAGAAATCCCACCTGGCTGGGAGCTGGAATGGGTAGATGATGACGAGTGATGACATCATGGGTGCTCTCCCATGATGTCACTTTATCGTTTAGTTTAATTTCCGTTGTCTTTGAACTCTGAACCATTTACTTTCATGTCAAGAACCATGGTTTGTAATAAATGACCCTACGGGGAAGATTTGGATTTAATTTGTAAGGTACTCTGGACTCGCCTTCGTGTGAGTTGTAATGTATATGCTTCGATCCTCTGTGTGCTATGTAAGTGATTTATCGGGCTTCGACCCGGCAACACTCAACGGGATGGTTCCTTATTATCGCTTAATGACCAAATGGAGTGGTTTAGGCGATAGTACGGAATTATCTTGGGTGAGGTTGTCATAGCTTTTTGGTTGCTTGTTTGGGTGGAAATACTTGCCCCTAGGATCAGTAGCACCTCCAGTGGCTACGTGGTCTTGGCAAGGTGTGCGTGGGATTGCTCGGAAGTGAAATCAGGGTATAGACCGAGGTTCTTCTTGGGAAGCATTTTTTATCGACTCCCATTCACTCTCCCCCTCTCGTCGCCAATCCGGTCCTTCATCGGGACACCAGGCATATCTGATGGACTCCATGCAAATATGCCTGCATTATCCCGAAGGAAACTGGTGAGCGTGTATTCCTATTTCGGGTCCAGGTTGGCCTCGATGGTGACTTCCTTCTCTGCGTCGGGCAGGCCGAGGCAGACCTTCTTCACCGCAGGACTGGCGTCCAAGGCGGTTGATGTACGCTTCTACCGGGGCACCTCCAGCATGGTGACGTCGATCTTGGAGGCCTCTATTGACATTTGATTATCGTTGCAAAGTTCATTTGGACTTGCAAGCGGGACAAATCCCTCGTCGTAGTTAAGGAACCCTTCTTTCCTTGAGTGGTGAACCCAAGGTATCGAATCTGTGGAACAATATGTAATGTAAAATCAATCTAATAACCGAGAAACACTTGCTTCTTTGAGAGGTTTCGAATTGCATCTAATATACTAAGATCAAAAGAGGTAGCAAGAGAAAGCATTGAGGTACCGATCTAGAGAGGGGTCTAGATCGTGTTTATGTCATCGTTTGGAGAAAGATAAAGAAAGAGTAAAACGAATCTCATTGAAAGCTTCTTTAAATCATGACCTTCGGTCAAACCCCCTAAGTCGCCCCGCCGTACTCGGTGTCAACATCCTGTCACGATGTTCACCTTTCTTCGCGGTCGAATCTTAGAGCACACCCGCAAGGAGTGCGTTGAACTACTTGGTGGATCGGGTATGCACCTCTAGCCACCGCGGCTACAAGAACATCCCATGCAATCTATCTCGAGAATAGATTGAGGAGGAAAACACTCAAGCAAGAACAAGAATTGCAAACAAAGGTACTCGATCGCTAGGAATCGGATCCATTAAAACTCCATCAAAAGTATGAATACATGAATAAGACCCAACCGGGATCCTACCTTGACCTTGATTCATGCCTTCGGAACTCTGACGTGGTCTCCCTTGCAAGGTTCCCACGTCAGCTAGGCAAACCCTAGACGACTAACACGACCCTCCTCTCCGGGGTGGTGTCCCTCAAGCTCCTCTGCCCCTCGGCGGCGAATGACGAATTGCTTGATACGTGGCTCGGGGTACCGCGGCTATAAATAGCCTGAGGATCAGCTAGGTCAATGGGGGCAGCGAACAGGGCCCAGAATGGGCTGGGCCGACTGGCCTGGGCCAGTCGGCCTGGGCCCATCCTGGCCTAGTTCGGTGCCGCCTTTCTTTCGGATGCTTCTCGCGACTTCTTGAGTTTTTTGCCGAGTTGCATGTGGGCCCTTGACGTCATTTTCCTCACGGTTTAGATAAAGGGGCTTTGTGAATGAACTCTTGCATCTTCCGTCTAGGTCCTCCGCACTTCTCGGCTTCACGCTTTAGTCCTTGGCTTGTTTGGAGTCATGTTCATCTTGTATCTTGACTTGTCCCGAGGTCCATGATCACCTTGTTAATCCCTTGATGAACTTTACCCGGAAGTCATCATTTAAGCTCTTGATTCCTGTGTAAACAACAAACTCCAAAAACCATGCACGAGTGCGAACATAGCATATAATGGGGGTTAGGATCCTTAGTGTGAATATTAAATCAATACCAACATAGAAGGTAAACAAGTGGCTAGGTTGACGGAAATCGACCGCCGACAGCCTCAGCGACCTTGACTGCAGCGGCTTAGGTGGATGTCAAGGCGAGGTCGATAGTGTCATCCTCGCATCTGTAGGAGACCATGATGTCGTCGTAGACAGAGAGTATCCCATTGGGAGTCGATATCTTCATGATGAGATACGTGTGATGTGGGGTGGCCATAAACCTGGCCAGCAAAGGGCGACCCAGGATGGCATGGTAGGATGAGCAGAAGTCCGCCACCTCGAATGTCAGATACTCTGTGCGGTAGTTTTGCTCGGTACCGAAAGTAACCGGAAGGCAAACACGACCCAAGGGGTAGGCTGCCTTGCTGGATACAACCCCGTAGAAGGGCTCGTCACAGGCTATCATCTTGCTAAAGTCAAACTTCATTTTCTTCAAGGTCTCTGTGAATATGATGTTGAGGCTGATGCCCCCATCGATGAGGGTCTTAGGCAATATTGCGCCATCCACCATGGGATTAAGAAATAGTGGGTTGGTCCCGGGGTCTGGTATGTAAACCCAATGATCTTCCTTGGAGAAGGTTATGGGGAACTCCGACCACGTCAGAGGTTAGGGAGCTTCTGTGTTGACGAGGCTGATCTCTCTCGCCCCGGAGTGTTGTTGTCTATTGCTTTGGGCAGCCCGGCGACCTCCGACGATGAAGTTGATCTCCCTATTGGCGGCCTAAAAGGCACCATTGGGATTGCCACCCGGAGGCAGTGGAGGAGGAGTTCATTCCTTGCGGCGTTCACCGTCATTGTGATGGTCATCACATCGATCCTTGGCACGATCATCCCGACGATCATCTCATCGATCATCGCGGCGGTCATCGCGGCGATCCTATCATCACGACGGTCGTCACGGGGATAAGGTCGGCGGTCGCGGTCCTCACGCCAATCAGGTCGGCGGTAGCAGTCGTTGTAGCATCAGTTGCTGTTATAGCGGCTATTGCAGCGGCCATCACCACTGTTGCTCTTCTTGGCCTGCTTGGGTTCTTCAGGGACGCCAAGGGCGCACTTCAACTCCTCGTAGTTGCGCATGATGTGTTTCGCACTAGTATGGAATAGACAGACGTCGTCTAGAGTTTCACGGAACTCATCTTGGAGAAAGGTAGACCCTCTCGAAGCATTAGCCATTAAGACCACACCAGATTGCTTGCGCGATTTGGTGGCAGCGTCGGAGACCAAGGCGGTGGAGGTTATCCAGCCACAAGAGCGGTGCCTTACCCATCACCAAGGAGAAGTAACACGCCATGTGGTCTTCGCTTCCACCCGCGGCCTGAGCGGTGATGGAGTACATATTTAGCCAAATATTTGGGTCGGAGCGACCGACATATTTTTCATTAGCTGGCTTGAAGTCTTTTGGATATCTCATGCTCCTAAGACGTTGTGAGAAGGTTGGGAAGTTGTTGAGTGCTCTGGCATCCATGTGGTCATTGAAGTCAACACGAGGCCTCCTAGGGGCGACCTATAAATCATCAGGTGGATCGTTAGCTTGGTCGTAGTTTGCACGGTGCTGGAGTTCTTCATCATGGAGCGCACAGAGGTCAACTGCTTGCATTGGATTGTTGGCATCGAGAAGGTTCGGGGGACCATTGATGCGATCATAGTCGGCATGACGTTGAATCTCCCGCTCATCGTGTTCACATCGTGGCTGCTCTTGATTGCCCCGGGGTACGTGTGCGGCCCTGACGAGCGACACGTTAGCTGCAGCTTGAGGTCTTGAGTTGGTGTCGGCGTTTGGTTGCTGCACGACCTTGTTCTCACCACCCCCTTCGTCAGCTATGGGCTGAAGAGGGACGTTGCCAGCATTGTTGGTACGAGGTCGTACCGATCTACTCCGGGAGTGTTGGCTTTGCGCCGATCTGCTGTAACCTTGGCTTCATTCTTCCACTTGGGCCGTGGAGACCCGGATGTGAGAAAGAGCTCGACGCACCACCGGAGTGTCTAGTAATAAACCAACTTCTGCTAGGGCAGTGCCTAGGTTGACTTGAGGAGAGTTGTATACCTCGTGTCCAGTATCTTCGAAATCTCTCTGAAGGTCCCTAGCACGTAGGCGACGTCGTGGTCGATCGTCTTGGCACGGCTGTTGCACCGCTGCCTGACCCCCGGGGGTGGTCCGTTGTTGTTTACTTGAGCATTGACCTGAGCTACCGCGCCGGCCTGAGCCGCCGCAGCCTGAGCAGCTTGATCTGCCTCCGCCTGGTGGCGTTGAGCTCGAGTAGCATTGTCAGCTTCCCGTTGCAATCGTTGAGCTTCCATCTCGCCGACTTGTTCGCGATTTGGGATTTGGGAGACCACAAAGGATTCGCGATTTGGGAGGCCGTGACGTGCACAGACCTCATCGCCGTAATTGTTCAGCGTGAGGATGATGCGGGCGACTTGGAACTCACCACAGTCCGGAGACTGTGTAGGACGATGGATCTGGTGACCTTGGGACGCTGCTGGAGGAGTAGGTTGATGAAGCTTCTTCAACGCACGACACTTGCGGACAATGTGTTTTGCCTTTTTGTGGATGGGGCAAGGACCACCTAGGACATCAAAGAAAGTGGCAAATTTGTTGCCTCGCGCGAATAGGAGTGACAAATATGTAGAAGTCAAAAAGATCCCCTTACAAGAATAGACCCTTGTAAAAGTGGCAAAAGATTAAAGAGTAAAGTGTACGGCCAGTCCCTAAACTATCGTGGGTGTGTTATCCTGGTCCCTAAACTCTCAAAATGACCGTTTAGGTCCTCAAGTTGTTGGGTTGTGTGATTTCGGTCCCTAAACTGGCAAATCATCCGTTTAGATCCTCAAACTTGTTTAGTGGTGTCATCTTGGTCCCCAAACTTCGTTTTCAATCTCATCAGGGTCAAATCAAGATGATCTAAAAACTTTATATAAAAACTTTATATAAGTTTTTAATACGAACTCGAATGAAGACAAACTTTATTTCAAAATTGTATCCCTCAACGTGATCTACGACTTTGTAGTTGAAAAGTTTTTGAGCTAAAAATGTTTAGAGACCCAAAATATTATTGTATGTTTATAGATTTTGAAATTTGAATTTTAAAATTAAATTTTTGGACATTAAACTACTTCAAATAAAAAGTGTTTCAAGTACAAAGTTGTATATCACTTCGAGGGCTACAATTTTGATATAAAGTTTGTCTTCGTTCGATTTCGTATGAAAAACTTATAAATTTTTTCGTATAAAATTTTAAGATTGCTTTGATTTGACCCAAATGAGATCGAAAACTAAGTTTGACGACTAAGATGACACAACTGAACAAGTTTGAGGATCTTAATGGATGCTTTGTGAGTTTAGGGACCAAAATGACACAGCTCAACAAGTTTGAGGACCTAAATGGTCATTTTGAGAGTTCAGGGACTGGGATGACACACCCACGATAGTTTATGGTCCAGCCATACACTTTGATGCCTAGGAATGAATAGGCCATAGCTAAAATGAATCGACGAATCTCCCAGCATGTGTAGGGTGAAGCGCATGGAATCGCTCATAGCTGCCCATCTTTGATCTCTTTATTTGAGCAAAAACAATTCTATCAATTGAATGAATTTAGTAGAGGAGATGAACAACAACCAATTCTGGTAGTTTGATTTTGTAGGAGGACATAGCCGCTTGAGTATTTGATTGGTTCCATTTTGTCTCGAGAGAGAGAGAAGGGAATGAGATAGACGAGAGGTAGAAGAAGGTACTAGATAAGGCTCTCGCAATTTTTTAATAGGGCCAATAGGACACTTCATAGAGATAGGAAGTATAGTGACACTCTTTCGATAAAAAAATATATATTGCATTAATTGTTTTTAAAGTATTTTATGTGAGGACCAGAGTGTCTGATGGCTAGTGGTTGGCCACTCTCTAGTGATGAGTGATTGACAACGTTGTGTGGACTGACATTGTGTTCTATCTTGTGGATGTAGGCTGTGGCTTGATTTGCGTTGCTGCAGGTGAAGAACAAGTGCGAAAGGTCTCAGGGACAAGTAGGCTTGGTTCGAGGCACCTGGTGGCCAGACGGGATCAAGTGCGAGTCACATGGTGCGAGAAGAGCAAGTCGAAGTCAGATGATAGCAGGTTCGTTGGTTGATCCGAAAGCTAACATCGAGCGGGAGCGGACGTGGCGGCCAAGTCGAGGAGCTCGGCATGGAGGCTGCACCAAGATCGCGGGGTTTGCAGTGGTTCACCAGAAAACCACTAGGTTCCTTGATTGATCCACAAAGCCAAGTCCGAGTGGTCAGCGCGGCTCACCTCTACGCGGGGCCGGTCTGACTGGTGCGTCAGACCAGTCAGACCGGTGCCACCGGTCTGACCGATGGTGAGCACTGGTCTGACCGGTGGAGGCTGAGGAGCGTCGGGTGACTCGAAGCGGAGGACACGTGTCGGGATCGCAGGCTTGGCGTCGAGGCTACGCAAGGTGCAGTTGCTGGGCGGCCGTCCAATGGAAAGGATGTCAAGTTTCCAAATATGCCCTTCAAGGGGTTGTATCTCCTAGAGGGCATTCTAGTCATTTAACCCCACCGGAGGACCTTATATATAAACTTGGTGGAAGGGTTGTGGCAGCCATCTCTTAGGCTTTAGGGTTTTCATTTGCTCTAGCCTATTTCACTTTTTAGTTTCCTATTTTCTCTAGGACTAGCATTGGAGCTTCATGAGAGATTTTGAGAGAGGGATGGATGATAGGGAGGCAAGCTAGACCTTGTATGAATCTTTCCTTTGATGTATAGAAGGTTCGGCGTGATTCCACTATCTCTTGTGGTGGTGATTCCCGTTTTCCTTTTTGTGGATTTTCGGAGCCTTTTCTTGGCGATTTTCTTGTGGTTGATTTGAGGCCTCCCCTTTGCGAATTTGATGTGGGATGTATACAAGAGCCCCTTGTGGTTCTTTTCCTTGTGATCCCTCCTCTAAATCCATGGGTTTGGGTACTCAAATTTGGGGTTCTCTTTGTGTTCCGGGAAAGGTGTTCTTGGTGTTCATTCTCCGATTCCTCTTGATTTAGTGGATCTTTGGGACCAATCTCTTAGGCATGACTTGTTCATGAGGTGATACACCTATCCCCAAAGTTTTACTTGAATCCGTGGAGCGAATCGGGAGATCGAGGCATCGGAAGGTAGGGGTTGACTCGCAGGTGGAGTTCATCCCGAGCAGCCCAGGCTTCACCGGTCAGACCGGTGCCCTCCATCAGTCAGACCGGTGTAGCCTGCTGTGGCTGTTTCTCGGGGTGTTCTTCTCTGAAGTGTTGGTCGTGATCTTGGCTTGCTACTGTTTCAATCTCGTGCAGTTTTGGCCTTTGGAAGATCGAGTTCTTGCAGTTGGGGTTTTCGGAGCCAGACCGGTCAAACCGGTGGAGTGGACTGGTCAGATTGGTGCAGGGCTTCCAGTGGGATAATCCTTCTTACTATTGTTGGTTGTGCTACTTGTTCGCAGAGTGCTTCTGGGGCAAGTTTGGCTGAGGAGAGTTTTCGGTGTGCTTGAGGTTTGGGGTGTTTTTGTTTGCCTGGTAGATCTCTGGATTTCACTCTGGTGCTCCACATCCTAGAATTGCCATCTAGGTTTGCTGGACAAGTTTGGGAGAATTCTGAGCAGGTTGCTCTGGACCGGTCCGGCCGGTGCAGGTGACCGGTCTGACCGGTGTAAGCAAGTTGCTGCTCCAGTTATTTTCCGCTGCGTGTTCGAGTAGCTTGGGTGTGTGGCTAGCTCCTAGGTCCAGTAGCACTCTAGTGGCTACGTGGATTTGGCTAGCGAGCTGTTGAGGACTCCAGAGTTGCGTTTGGGACCATAGGCTGAGTTCGTCTCTTCGGAGAAGAACTTTTATCGGCTCCGATTCACGCCCCCCCCTCTCTGGTCGCTATTCTAGTCCTTCAATTGGTATCAGAGCCAGATACAGATCATTGAGACCTTGACCGGTTGAGATCCAAAGATGGCGGACTATGGGAAGGGTTCAGGTCCTCCCCACTTCGATGGGAAGAACTACCAGATGTGGGAAGCCCGGATGGGCGCGTTCATGTGTGGAAAGGGTCAGTTGATATGGGATGTCACGGTTGACGAGAACTATGTCATACCGGAGTCAATCTTGTTGCTCGGGAATAGGGATATGTTCGATGCCAACAACAAGGTCGTGGACTATCTCTATCGTGCTCTCTATGCATCCGAGTTCAGTAGGGTGTATGGAGAGAAGTTGGCAAATCGGATATGGACCCAGCTGAGGAATGCCCATGGAGGAAACAGTCAGGTGAAGGCGCGTCATTTTATGACCTACCGGAGAGAGTACGAGAACTTCACTCATCTCCCCGGAGAGTCTGTGGATGCCATGTTTGAGCGCTTCACGCTAATTGTGAACAACATGAGAGCCAACATTACCGGGATTCGATATGATGATCATGATAGAGCTATCAAGTTCTTACACACGTTGGATCTTGATGTATGGGGAGCGAAGGTTGAGGTTATTTAGGAGTCCAGTGTGTATGAGACCCTGACGGTGGACAAGCTGTTCTCTAAGCTCATGTTGTCCGAGGTGGACCGTGACCTGAGAGCCAAGAAGGGCAAGGGTCCTGCTGGTGATAGCCTTGCGCTTGTGTCTGGACCAAGAACTAACTCTAATCATTCTTCTAGGATGTTCTCTCTATCTGCTCTTGTTTCTTTGCCAGATGAGGAGTTTAAGGTGTTGGGTGATGAGGATCTTGCTTTGCTGACCAAGCGGTTTGGGCGCCTAAATGAGAACAGGAAGAACTTTAGGAGGAACTCGGGTACGTGCTACAAGTGTGGGAAGCACGAACACTTCTTCGCTGAGTGTCTCGAGGGAGACGAGAACAAAATCGACTACAAGAAGCCTGAGTACAAGCAAGAGTACAAGCATCGCCCGTAGAACGAGTACAAGCAGGCCGAGCACAAGCATCGATCCTGGAACCACTACTCCAAGCACAAGAGCCGGGACGAGTACAAGGGCAAGAAGAAGGGCGGCTACCACAAGAAGAAGTCGAGAGCGATGGTGGCCGGTGCGAGCAACGTGGACACCTCTTCCTCCTGCTACACCATGTCAAGCTCGAGTAGTGAAGATGAAGACCGTGGGAGACACAAGATCAAGAAGCATTCTAGCAAGAACTTCACTGGGTTGAGCGTCATGGCGGCGAGCGGGTTCTGCGGCATTGCACATAGTTCAGGGAGCAAGAAGTGTAGCAAAGAGGACTCAGGATCCGACTCCGAGGATGAGGTATCACCACCCACCATTGACTCTTTGCTTGAGGAAAATGCTGCTCTGAATGAATTGCTAGATAATCGTGATAGTGTGCTTAGAGATGCTAAGAAAATGAGAAAAGAGCTTAGAGCCTCGCTTGAGGAAGCTAAGGAAAGAGTGGCTGAGTTAGAGGATAGGCATCTTGATGACATGCTTGCTATTGATGCTTTGAAATCTGCTCCTATTGTTACCGATGAAGTTGATTGTAGTGGTTGTTCTGTTTTCCTGTCTGACTTGACTGCTCTGAAAGAGAAGCATGCCCTCATAGTTGAGGAACTAGATGTGGCTAGGGTTGAATTGGATGAATTGAAAGCTAGGTCTAGTTTGCTTGCTGCGTGCAAATCTTGTCCTGTGTTGCATGCTAAATTGGATGATTCACATGCTAGGATTGTTTCTCTAGAGGCTGAGTTGAAAGCTTACTACTTGTTCTACATGTGAATTGCATGCTTTGAAAAATATGGAACTTGCACACTATGTTGATCGCTTGCAGGATGAAAATGATGAGCTTAGAAAGTTGATTAGTTGGTTGTCTGGGCATGAGCCAGTTGAGCTTAATGATGGCTGAGTTTAAGAGGTTTGATGGTTAGGCATTGGGCTCTGACAAGGTTGGTGAGAGCAGTGGTGAGAAAGGAGAGAAAATTGGAGAGATTCCTATTCCACAACAAACTACACCCATGAACAAATTTGCTCCCAAGCCTAACCACATGAGAAAAAAGCTTGACACCACTCCCGATCCACCCGTGTTCCCCCACAAAACAGAAAACTACCAAAAACCCGTGAAATTTGTGAGCAACATGGGAAATGAGTTTGAGGGGAAGGGTGAGAAGAAAGAGGAGGAGAAACCCATTGAGAACCCACAGCCAAAGCCAAAATAGGTCCGATCCCATTGTGAGAATTGTCGGAAAGAAGGTCACTGAAGGACTGAATAGGCGACCAGAGAGGGGGGAGTGAATGAGAGCTGATAAAAATTCTTCCCGAAAGATGAACTCAGCCTATACCCCGATTGCCACTCGGAACACTCGCACACACCGAAGAAGCTCTAGACTAGGCACACACAAGCCTACAAGTCCTAGAGACAAGACACGAAGCAACGAGCGAAAGTACAAGACAAGAACCGAAGCACTTAGCCAAATCTACAAGGCTAGGTGCGGACCATCCGGATGGTACGGGCGGACCATCCGGTAGGCACAGGCGAACTGTCCGCATGGTCACCCCGAATGGTCCGAAAACTCCAACAGAACCACCAGAGACGCATCGAGAAATTCGGACTGTCCGACCTAGGCACGAGGACCGTCCGCCAGTGTCGCGGACTGTCCGTGAGAAGCCTGCAGACCGTCCGGCCAAACTCCAGAACCACTTCGCTCAAACTTGACCACACGGACCGTCCGTCATTGACCGGCGGACTGTCCGCAAAACCTCTTGCAACAAAACCCTAGGGACTCGACGGATCAAAACACGAGCTCGCAACAACACGTGACGAACAGCAGCCCGCACAGCGCCTCGCGGACCGTCCGCCACAAGCTTGCGGACTGTCCGCACAGCATGAACAGAACAGAAAAACGCCCGAACCCGTGAGGTCAACTCCTCCTATCCATCACGGGATCTCCCAAACCACTTGAGCTCTTAAGACCAGATTTGGGGGAGATGAAAAGCGTCACTAGGTGAAGCTATGCCCCAAAAATCTCGACCTCTAACTCGCTAAATCACCGGGAATCGCGATCACATGAACCACCACCAAGAACTCATGTTCTTCCAAGAACTCGTGAATCGAAGGAATTTCCTGGCGTTTGAGGGTTCAAGATCACACCCAAAGATGCACAAGGCATCCACCCATGATCCCCTCAAAGAAATCCGAGAGAAAATGCCCCCAAATCAACGAATCGAGCGAAGAACAAAAACACCCAAAAATAGCTCTGAAAATGACACGAAAATCACAAGGAACTAGGAGAGGGAAATCATCACAACGCCGAATGCTTCCAGACATCCAGTGGTCGGAGTCTATACAAGAATCTAGCCTAAGGAAATACTTGGAAAAGAAGCAGTCCAGAGCGATCTACCGGGGGAGGAAACCCTAGAGACAGAGAGAGAGATTCCATCCACCTCTCCGCTATATATACGAAATCCACCGGTGGAGGCAAATGACCATGCTACCCCTACAACTTAAAATGAAGATACACACCCCTCAGGGGCATTTTGGTCATGTCTTCAGATATTCCCATCAAGCGGACATGCTTCCACCGCGGACTTACTTAGCCTCGACACAAGCCCCACGATCACACCACGTGCCCCCCCCGCCTCGAAGCTTCCCGATGCTCCCGGATCCCCATCTCCGTCGCATCGGGCCTCCGAACTTGGTTTTGAGCCCAAACCAAGAAACCGTCTACCGATGGTTTTGTGGGCAAATCATCAAACCCCGCGTGCAAACTTCGGCCTCGAACCGCCACCTTGCACCGGCCCATGTCCATGACTTCAACTTGGTAGTCTTGCACCGCACGACTCGCACTTGACCCCATCGGCCACCAGGTCCACGGAACCAAGCCTACTTGCCTCTCTATCACCCGTTGGCTGCCACGGCTAAGGCCTTTCATGCTTGTTCTTCACCTACACCAACACGAGTCAAGCCGCAACATGTAGCTGCACATTGAGCCAAGCATCAGTCCACACAACGTTGTCAATCACTCATCACTAAGTAGCGACTCTCCACTGGTCCTCGGACACACCTAGTCCTCAATCGTCCCCTTGATGAGTGCATTGACAACACCCATAATAACCATCATAGAGAAAAAGAAAAGAAAAACAACCACGAACACAAACCTCCAAGCAAGTGATCCAAAGCCAAAGAACAAGCGGAAAACACGATCACTTGCCAGACCAAGTCTCGGCCCCCTAAGGCAAGGGCAACGGCTCAACACTGCCGAGACAAACAAAGGTCTACAAAGAGCACGCCACAAAGCACAAAACTCAGGCAAACCAAAGGTGCTCCCCCTGCACATATGCAAACTTCCCCTGGGCAAATGCAACCTCTTTTCTCAATGTTTCTCCCCACATGCAAAATCTCACAAATCTCCACAAAATCTGCCCAATGCACACAACTTATCCCCCTTGTTGACAATACATGAATCAAGGTATCATGAAACTCTCCCTCTTGTTTCCATGAAAAATACATGTCAAAGCATATACAAGCTACCAAGCTCTCAGATATACAAAGAGCACAACAAAATGCTACACATGAGATATAGAGAAAGCAAGGTAGACATGGTGTAGTTAGCGCATTGCCATCAAGCAAGTAGAGACATAGATATATGTGACATGGCCAAAGACATTTTTAAGCAACTTTCACAAAGAAATATTCATCTCATGAGCAAAGCCCTATCCATGGCAATTTGAGCAAAAATGAACTCGATCATACAAAGCTCATACAAGATCACAAGTTCTCATCACAAGATCATAACAAACGCCCATAAGCTACTAAATGTCATGTCAAAGCCACCGAGCCATGTGTCTACTTCTTAAAATGAGACTTATCATGGTAGACTTCATGCAACGGTTTAGCACCCAAGATATGTACATAAAAGCATAAAGACATGATTAAGAGCTCATTTTTCAAGTATAAGGCAATTCATACACCAAATTCATTTTCAATTTTAAGCATGGTACACGAAAATATCTTTGCGGAAAAAAGAAGCTTATGCTCCTCCACAAGTGAACATATGGGCTAAACATTTACCATGACAAATGGGTCTTTGACCCCAAGCGAAAAGAGCATGATACTCAAGCACAAACTAAGCATGATATAGGCATTTGAGCACAAATTGATCATAAACAAGCATCTACTCATGAGTGAAGCTTTTTTTTAGCATTTTCACAAAAAGGAAGCTATCTCATCATGAACATATGACAATACCATCAAGAGCATAGCATTCACATCACCATTCCCAAAGCATACACATATCTCACATATAGCACATCATAGTGATCAAAGTATATAAGAGAAGCTCATCCTACCACAAATGATCCAAAGATGGCTATCCTACCATGTTTTGTACATAGAGTAAAATGCATGCAATGCAATGCCACAAATGATACATATAACACATATATACATGAGAAGCGCCAAGATCCAGCTAAAAAGGAAAGCACACTCCAAGTTCACCTTGCAAGCGCGTGAAGGTAACTTGGTCAAGGGGTTTAGTGAATATTTTGGCTAGCTGGTCTTGGGTAGGTACATAGGACAAAGAAATGTTCTCTTTCTCAATATTGTCCCTCAGAAAATGATACCTCACTTCGATGTGTTTAGTCTTGGAGTGAAGGACTGGGTTTTTTGCTACACTTATGGCACTGGTGCTGTCACAAAAGAGTGGAAACTGGGAGCACTCCTCACCAAAATCGCTCATAGTGTCGGTCATCCATAGTGGGAATAACAACTGGCTGCAGCAACATACTCGGCTTGTGTAGTGGACTGGACTACACTACATTGCTTGCGAGACGACCAAGAGACCAAAGAAGAACCAACAAACTGGCAATAACTCGAGGTAGACTTGCGGTCCAAACGACACCCAGCAAAATTAGCATCGAAGTAACCGTGAAGTCTGAGTGTCGAGGAGGCAGAATACCAATGACCGAACTCAGGAGTGTATTTCAAGTACCTGAAAATCCTCTTGATGGCCTGCCGATGTAAAGTCCTCGGTGAAGCCTGAAAATGAGCGCACAGACACAAACTGAACTGTATGTCTGGCCTCGTCGCCCTCAAGTAGAGGAGTGAGCCGATCATGCTTCGGTACTCCTTCTGGTCCACGGGTTTGCCATCTTCATCTGTGTCCAAAGCTGTAGTGGTACCCATCGATGTATTCAGCGGCTTGGAGTCGTTCATCCCAAACTTCTTCACCATGTCCTTGGTGTACTTCGCCTGATGTACAAACGTCCCGTCCTTGCACTGCTTGATCTGGAGTCCTAGGAAAAACTGCAACTCACCCATCATAAACATCTCAAATTCCCTGCTCATATCATATGCAAATCTGGCAGCAAGATCATGAGAAGAGCCACCAAAGATTATGTCATCCACGTAAGCCTAAACAATCAACAGGTCATTTCCATGCTTAAGGAGAAATAGGGTCTTATCAACTGTGCCCATCACAAACCCCTTACTCAGCAAAAAGCCTCTCAACCGGCCATACCAAGCCCTTGGTGCCTATTTCAACCCATAAAGCGCTCTCTGGAGTTTGTATACGCGGTGTGGGTATTTTTCACTCTCAATCCCCGAGGGTTGCCTCACATACACTTCTTCCTCTATCACCCATTCAAGAATGCACTCTTCACATACATTTGGAACAACTTGAACCCTTTAGCCACGGCAAAGGCTAGAAGGATCCTAATTGCCTTCAAACGGGCCACAGGAGAAAATATCTCCGAATAATCTATACCCTCTTTCTAGTTGAACCCCTGAGCCACCAACCTCGACTTGTTTCTCACAACCATCCCATTCTCACCTTCCTTGTTCTTCCACACCCACTTGGTACCTATAGTACGGCAATTTGGCGGTGGATCCACTAACACCCAAACTTGGTTTCTCTCAATGTTCTCCAACTCCACATGCATGGAATTCACCCAATTTGCATCAGACAAAGTGTGTCGAATATCTTTGGGCTCAAACGAGGCAACAAATGTAGAGTGAGCAAAGTGAGAAGTATTCTGTGACCTCGACCGTGTAGTTCGTTCATGAAGGTCACCTATGATCGTCGTTGGTGGGTGATCCACCTGTACACACCAGGGAGCCTCTCACCTGGACACAATCTCCCCCTCAGCAGCAGCCTCCACTCGAACAGCCTCAGTCGTAGTGGTTGTAGGGGATGGACCATCCTCGATCGTCGTCGTGTAGTGGAAGTAGCGTGTACATGATCAGCCGCGGGAACATCACCACCATCATCATACTCGTCTCCATCTCCATCTTTCTCATCTTCAAAGATCTTCTCACCAATTTCCTCATCACCTGCACACTCAAAAGCAGAAGAGCTACATGGTTGTGTCTCGTCAAAGGTTACCTCGCAAGTCTCCATGATTCAGTTAGTGTCAGGATTGAGCACACGATATGCTCTAGAGTGAATCGCATAACCGATGAAAATATCATCTGAACATCTAGCCTCAAACTTATCCAACTTGCCCTTCTTCATAATAAAGCATTTGCAACCAAAAGCTCTAAAATGACACACCTTGGGTTTCCTTCCATGCATCAGCTCATATGAAGTCCTCTTCTTCAAAGCACGAAGGAAATGCGATTCGACACATAGCAAGCGGTATTGACTGCCTCGGCTCAGAAATGCCTAGGAGTCATATGACCATCAAGCATCGTCCTGGTCATCTCACAAAGGGTCTGGTTCTTCCTCTCCACTACGCCATTCTGGCAAGCGACGTATGGAGAAGAGTACTGATGAGCGAGACCGAGATCACAACAAAAGGCATCAAAATGTCAGTTCCTGAACTCCGTGCCATTGTCACTGCGTATAGTTCGAATGGCATCACCATGTCTCTCATTCTTCAACCTCACAATCAAGTGCCGAACAAAGCCAAATGTCTCGCTTTTATCCTCCAAAAAGAAAACCCAAGAGTACCTCGAGAAATCATCAACCACTACCAACACATACCACTTCCCACCCACAGAGCGAACACGAGCTGGCCCAACCAAATCCATGTGCAGCAGCTCACAAGGTCGCTTGGTCATGATCGCAGTCAGAGGGGCGTGAGAAGCAACAACCATCTTTCCATGCCGACACGGAGCACAAACCAAATCCTTCTCGAATTTCAACTTAGGCAATCCTCGGACAAGGTCTAGGCCACTCAAGCGGGAAAGCAACTCAAAGCTCAAGTGTCCTAGCCTCCTATGCCATTTCCAAAGCTCAGCCGAAACACCAGCAACAAAGCATCGAGGAGGACCAACAGACTGGGAAAAATCGGTACGAAAGATTTGACCCTCGGGGACGATCGTACAGACAAGATAGCCTCGATAATCTAGCACACGAGAAGCGTCCAACTTAAAACGAACCTCAAAACCTTCATCAAGCAACTGGGATACTGACAACAGGTTAAAACCAAGTGACTTGACCAAAGCCACACTCTTCAAGGTCACCTTGCTACTCACCTTCACCATACCTTCAGCAAGCACTCGTCCTCTCCTATTATCCCTGAAAGTGATGTACTCCCTCGTACTCACCGGGGTGAGGCTGGAGAACCACCCACGATCTCCGGTCATGTGACACGAACAACCGGAGTCGATCAACCAAAAGTCCTCCAAGCCTCCCGCCTGCAAATCAAAAACGAGAACGAGAATAAGCAAGCAACTCAACACTGGGGTTAGTACCGAAAGAGTCAAACCAGTGTCGAGCCATTTTCTCAAAAGAAGGGTTAGCAAAATCCATCCTATCAAAACCTCTAGGCGGAGCCCTCTCACGCCAACTACCGAAGAACATGTCACGTCTCGCTGGAGGGGAACGCGCACCATGAGGGGAAAACGTGGCCCGTAGTCCCTCTGAGAACCAAAACTGTGATCGTGCCTGAGAGACATGGGTACCCATGGGTCCCCACCGGCCAGGGTCCCAGGGGCCCCCGACAAGTGGACCCAGCCTTCCAGAAGACCCACCGACCTTACAAGTGGGCCCGGCGACCTTATCCGCGCCTCCGAAGAGCGCGGGCGACCTGATTAGGATCCCGGAAGACCCGCGAAGCCTTGGCGTGCAATTCAAGACACGGCGACCTGGCGCGCCGCCGCCTGTAGCTCCGGGTATCACGGGATACTCCTTGTAATCCGGGAGATAAGCTTCCCACAGTTGTAACCGACCCCGACACGGGTCAACCGACCTGCGCATGCAAACCCTAGCCCATCCACCCATATAAGGCGGCCTAGGGTTCCATGCACAGGGAGAACTCATCTTCATCCTCGCATAATCCACCACAACTGGACGTAGGGTTTTACTCTCCGGAGGCCTGAACCAGTATAAACCCTTGTCTCCTTGCTCCTCGCTGCCATACTCGCCTAGTTCCGTGTGCACCCCGTGCATAACCACTTACGCTCTTAGGTCCCGATCCTCCATTAACCTGCAAACCACTAGGGCAACCCCCTAGCGGATCTGTCCAGGTCTCACCCCCTGACAGTTGGCGCGCCAGGTAGGGGTGATCGGGAACTCGCTGTGCAGCATGGTGGCCCAGTCTGGCGTCGTCTTCCCGGCGAGCATGGCGGCCTTCCTCGCCGACCCCGTGGAGATCTGCTTCGGATCCTTCACGTCGACTTCTCCAGCTCCGGCATCCTCCACTCCTCCGGTGACCTCCGAGCAGGTCGCCACGGCGTCCGTCGCCGTCTCTGTTCCCGATCTAGCATCGGAGACCCACCCACCCAGACCCTGTGACCTTGTCCAAGGGATGGAAAGCGTCATCGGCTCGATGAGGGACACCCTGGAGATCTGCGAACGAGCTCAGCGCTCGGCGCAGACCGCGCTACGCCATGACGCGTTCCCCTTCAGCCTGAAGTCAGCACCCGGCCTTCGCCTCAGCCAGTTGCTCAAGCCTCCCCAGATCCAGGGCGGCGACCTTCTCGCGACACAAGACCGGCACCTCGCGCAAGGCGCGACCCCCCTCGACGTGCCCTGCACCTATCACAAGGGTGCGAAGCATACCCTCCGCGGGTGCCGCCTGCGGAAGAAGATCGACAACGAGCTCCCTCGCCGAGCTAAGCGGCCTACCCAGTCTCCGGACTGCGGGGAGTTCGAGAAGGTCCGGGTTCGCATCTCCCCCAATGACTCGGAGATCGTCTTCCGTCAGGTGATGGTGATCTCGGAGAACGAACCACCCCGCGCGGGTGCAACCAACTCTGAGGAGGCGGCCCGGATCCAAGCCAACGCTCGTCGCGCTGAGCGACGTGCGGAGGAGCAGCGGCGCGTCTTGCCCTACGCTTGAGACCTGCGTCTGGAGTTCGAGGAAGCTGGGATTCCGACCTTCAACAGCCCCAGGCCAACCTGGGTGCGGCCATTACCCGACTCCAGCAAATCCAGACACCTGAAGCTGAGCAGGCCCTCGCGTACCTCCGGGTGGCAAACGCCCTGGTGGAAGAGAAGAGCGCGGCCTCCAAGTCCGCTGCGTCTTCATCGACCTGCCACTCGCGCAGTCTATCTCATCGACCTGCGCGCAGCCATCTCTCCCCCATCCGGGAGGAGGTCGCTCGGCACAACCCTGAGCAACCCGCCCAGCAGCCCGCTGCTGCCCGCGACCTTCGCGCCAGCCTCGACACCAATAGGCGCGCCCGTGACGCCTGCGGCTACGTCGACCAGCGCCACCGAGAGCGCGAGGATCGCGAGCTCCGTCGCCGCCTGGACTACGACCGCGAGTACGACGCACCCGGGGGCGTTCACCGCATCATGGAGCGCGAGCTCCGTGATCAGCACGAGATCGAGAATCGGCGACGTGCCAAGTAGGACGCCGATCACGGCGATCCCGCCATCGTCCAGACCAACCGGGACCGGCAGCCACGATCCCAGGCTGTCATCCCGGAGCGCAGCGTCCACTCCGCACCAAGAGAGACCACCCCGGCCAGAGGCTCCGGCGACGACCTAGCCCTCAACGCCTTCCCGGCGCTGGATGCCCGCTTCAAGAGGGTGGAGTACCCCGACAACTTCAAGCCCAACATCAAGCCATATGATGGGCGCTCCGACCCAAACATCTGGCTGTCGACCTACTACGTCGCCGTCAAGGCGGCTGGTGGTAGCTCCGACCACATGACGGCCTACTTCCCACTAGTGATGGGCAAGGCTCCTTCGCTATGGCTCAACAACCTTGAGCCTGGCAGCATCAAGACCTGGGCCGATCTGTCCCAGGCCTTCACGTCGAACTTCCAGGCGACCTATGACCGCCCTGGAAACGCCTTCAGCCTGGGGCGGGTCGTGCAGAAGCCTAAAGAGCGGCTCCGTGACTACAACACCTGGTTCTTCGAGAACCGGGACGAGTGCATTGGTGTCAGGGACGACCAGATCGTCGACAGCTACAAGAAGGGCTTCAAAGATCGCAAGATCTTTGAGAAGATCCACGAGGTTGGCCCGACCAACGTCAAGGAGCTCATGGTCATCGTCAACAAGCTGATGGATATGGAGGATGCACTCCAGAATCAGTTCGACGCTGATAACGCTGGTACATCTGGTACTGCAGCAGACAAGCTTCGCAAGCGACCTTCCGAGGTCCTAGCGGTCGATGGGTGCCGAGGTTCGACCTTCAACCAGGAAGAGTTCGACCTGGCGCTCGACAGCATCTGCGGGTTCCATGAGGGGGCCACCCACACTCTCCACGAGTGCTCCCAATTCAAGAGGGCCTTCCGCGCCCCCACGGACCCTAAGCAACCTAGGAACGATGGTGGGCGTCGTGACAACCGCCCCTACAACAACAACTACCGCCGTGACGATCGACGTGATCGGCGTGACGACCGCCGCGAGGAGCGATACGACTATCGCTGCGGGCCACCTCGCAGCAACCCACCTCGCAGCGACGATCCTCCAGCGGCCCCCCGCGACGAGACGAACCTGCCCCCTCCACCAGCATCGGGCAACCCCAACGGGCCTTTCCAGGCCGCAACCTGCGCGATCAACATGATCGTCGGCGGAATCAAGTCCAGCGCCAGCAGGAGGCGCTACAGGAAGGACAAGCGCGACGTC
The DNA here is from genome assembly GCA_036936925.1 of Cenchrus fungigraminus. Taxonomy (NCBI): domain Eukaryota; kingdom Viridiplantae; phylum Streptophyta; class Magnoliopsida; order Poales; family Poaceae; genus Cenchrus; species Cenchrus fungigraminus. Next base: position 66,955,035 of record CM072773.1, read on the forward strand.
CACCTCGTCCACACTCAGCCAATCGTGCCTCTGCGTTGGTCTGAGCTGGCGATTACATTCTCCAGCGATGATCACTGGGTCCACATCCCAGATCCCGGGTCCTACTCGCTTGTCGTCGAGCCCACGGTGGACAGGGCCCTGCTCTCCCAGACCTTGATCGACGGGGCAGCGGGCTCAACATCATCTTTGTTGAGACCCTCAAGAAGATGGGCTTCGACTTTGACAAGATGACGGAGTGCGACGAGCCCTTCTACGGCATCGTCCCCGGGAAGGCGGCCTACCCTCTGGGTCGGGTCTTCCTCCTTGTTACCTTCGGCACGGAGGCGAACTTTCGCACGGAGTACCTCAACTTCGAGGTCGCCAACTTCAAGTCCTCCTACCACGCGATCCTAGGTCGCCCGATGTTGGCCAGGTTCATGGCCATCCCGCACTACACCTATCTGGTGTTGAAGATGCCGGCTCCACATGGGGTCCTCTCCGTTAAGGGGGACCTCATCGTCTCCTTCCGGTGCAACACGGAGGCCCTTGACCTCACCGCGACCTCCGCTGCTGCCGACGCCTCCGCAGTCTTGGTCGCCGAGGCCAACCAGGTCGACCCTGTCGACCAGTTTGTCCCAGAACAGAAGCGCACCGACACCGCCCTCGACGCGACTCCCTCGACGAAGAAGGTCTGCCTCGGCCTTGCCGACCCAGAGAAGACGGTGGTGATCGGCGACAGGCTAGACCCTAAATAGGAACTCGCGCTCACCAGCTTCCTCCGGGATAACCCCGACATATTCGCTTGGAGTCCATCGGATATGCCGGGTGTCCCCAGGGAGCTGGCTGAGCATGCCTTGGATGTAAGCAAGACGGCCAAGCCTGTCAAGCAGAAGCTTCACCGCTTTGCGAAAGATCGCAAGGACGTCATTAGGGTAGAGGTAATAAAGCTCCTAGCTACCGGATTTATCCGAGAGTGTAAAAACCCGGTTTGGCTCTCCAACCTGGTTCTTGTACCAAAGAAAACCGGTCAAAGGAGAATGTGTATCGATTACACCGACCTCAACAGGCACTGCCCTAAAGACCCCTTCCCTCTTCTGCGTATCGATCAGGTCGTGGACTCCACGGCCGGAAGCGTCCTCCTCTACTTTCTTGACTGCTACTCAGGGTATCACCAGATAGCCCTGAAGGTCTCTGACCAAGACAAGACGGCATTCATAACGCCCCACGGCATCTACTGCTACACAGCCATGACCTTCGGCCTCAAAAATGCGGGTGCGACCTATCAAAAGGCCATCCAGAAGTGCCTTGCTAGCCAGATTAGCAAGAACGTAGAAGCCTACGTCGACGACGTGGTCATCAAGACCACCCACGAGGACAAGCTCATAGCTGACCTCGCGGAGACCTTCGCCAATCTCCGCACTTACCGCTGGAAACTTAATCCAAAGAAGTGCGTCTTCGGTGTCCCGTCTGGCAAGCTCCTGGGCTTCATGGTCAGCAACCGAGGCATCGAGGCCAACCCCACCAAGGTGGACGCCATCATCAGGATGAAGCGACCTACTGGCAAGAAGGACGTCATGAAGCTCACAGGCATGATGGCGGCCTTAGGCCGATTCATTAGCAAGCTCGGAGAGAAAGGCCTCCCCTTCTTCAAGCTGCTAAAAAAGGCGGACAAGTTTGTCTGGACCGAGGAGGCGGACCAAGCCCTTGAGCAACTCAAGACCTTCCTCATGACTCCCCCGGTGATGGTACCCCCGGCGCCTAAAGTTCCTTTACTACTCTACATCTCGGCGACCACCCTTGTGGTCAGCGCCGTCCTGGTGGCTGAGCGACCTGAAGAGCGGCAACCTTACCCCGTCCAGCGACCCATATACTACGTCAGCGAGGTTCTGTCTGATAGGAAGACCAGGTACAGCCAGCCCCAGAAGATGCTCTACGCGCTACTCATGACCTCCCGCAAGCTCCGGCATTACTTCCAATCCCACAAGATCAAGGTCGTCTCGGCCTTTCCCCTTGGCGAGATCCTACGGAGCCGCGACACCACTGGGTGCATCGTCAAGTGGTCCATCGAGCTAGGGGAGTTCGACCTAGAGTTTTGCCCCAGGCAGGCCATCAAGTCCCAAGTCATCGCAGACTTGGTCTCGGAGTGGACAGAGATCCAACAGCCCCCACCGTTGGAGCGACCTGAGCACTGGAAAATGTACTTCGATGGTCCTTGAACCTCGAGGGAGCCGGTGTAGGTGTCTTATTCATCTCCCCTCAGGGCGACTACCTCAAGTACGTCCTGCAGATCCACTACAAAGCGTCCAACAACGGCGCCGAGTACAAGGCCCTCATCCACGGGCTACGCATCGCTGTCTCCCTCGGGATCAAGCGCCTCATGGCCTACGGCGATTCTAAGGTCATCATCGACCAAGTCAGCAAGGACTCCGAAGCCAGGAAGGACACAATGGATGCCTACTGTGCCGAGGTGCGCAAGCTCGAGCGTCACTTCGAAGGCCTCGAGTTCCACCACGTCTGCTGCAACAACAATGTCGCGGTCGATGTCCTCTCCAAGCTCGGCTCCAAGCGCGCACTGGTTCCAGCCGGTGTGTTCGTCCAGGACCTATGCAAGCCGTCCATCAAGCTGATCCCCGATCCAGAGTCGGCTAACGACGAGGTGACCTCGCCTGCGGGTCGTGAGATCCTCATGATCGACGCGGAAGATGACTGGCGCCTCGACTTCATCGCCTTCCTCCTTGAGCATCGAGTACCTGAGGATAAGGTGGAGCGAGAAAAGATCACGAGGCGTAGCGCTAACTACGTCGTCGTCGGCAAAGAACTCTATCGGAGGTCCGCCTCCACTAGAGTACTGATGAAGTGCATCCTACGACTTGAGGGCCTTAAGCTCTTAGACGAAATCCACGGTGGCGAATGCGGCAACCATGCCGCCTCTTCCAACCTAGTGGGCAAGGCCTTCAGGTCTAGCTTCTACTGGCCCACTGCCATGGCTGATGCCCAGGAACAGGTACGTCGCTGCAAGGCGTGTCAGTTCTTCGCTAAACAACAACATGTCCCGGCTCAAGCCCTGAGGACCATCCCTCCGTCCTGGCCCTTCGCAGATTGGGGTCTCGACTCTGTGGGTCCCTTCAAGACCGCCCCTGGCGGCTACAAGCACATCATCGTGGCGGTGGATAAGTTCACCAAGTGGATCGAGGTCCGTCCCGTATCCAGCGTCACATCCAAAGAGGCGGCCAAATTCATCGAGGAGATCACCCATCGCTTTGGGGTGCCAAACAGGATCGTCACTGACCTTGGCACGGCCTTCACCTTGGCACGGCCTTCACAGGAGCCAAGTTCTGGGACTTCTGCCAAGACAGCCTGATCGACATATACTACTCCTCGGTGGCGCACCCACGGTGCAATGGCCAGGTCGAATGGGCCAACGGCATGGTCCTACAGGCCATCAAAGATCGCATCTTCGACGGCTCAGCGCCTTACGCAACCAGGTGGCTCTCAGAGCTTCCTCACGTCCTTTGGGGTCTCAGGACCCAGATCAGCTCGGCTACAGGGTACTCACCCTTCTTCCTGGTATACGGATCAGAGGCTATCCTCCCCACCGACATGGCCTTCGGTGCTCCTCGCATCCAGAACTTCGACGAAGGAGAAGTAGAGCAAACACGCCGGCTCGACCTGGACAGCGTCGAGGAACATCGTGTGGCTGCACTCATGCGCCACACCCGCCATGAGTAGCAGCTACGTCGCTACCACGACCGCAACGTGCGGGAGCGTTCCTTCAACGTGGGCAACCTAATCTTGCGGCGAATCCAGAACACCAGGGACATGCACAAGCTCTCTACGCCTTGGGAAGGCCCCTTCATAGTTAAGGAAGTCATTGGACCGGCGACCTATCGCCTCCAATGGGCTGATGGCCAGGGTGTTCCCAACCCCTGGAACATCGAGCATTTACGCCGTTTCTATCCTTAGGAGCCTTGTATCACAATAAAGCTATGTACTCTATCCTTTGTAATTCAATATGTATATAAAGTTCTCTTTCTTGATATGCTTGTTTTTCTGTTCACCCCTCCCCTTCGATGCGCTCGGGGGCTTGGTTTAAAACCGGACCCCTCACACTCGGGGGCTTGGCTTTAAGCTCGGCCCTTCACGCTCGGGGGCTTGGCTTCGCCAACATAAGGGTCAGTCGACCTAGGGTCTCTACATCTCTTCTTTTTACCAGTGTTCCCTTACCACAACTTTTTGTACGCCTTATAAGCATTCCTAGGTCGTGGGGTTGCTCGACCTTGGGTCCCTGACCCCCCTCCGCGTGCCGGCTGCACGTAAGCCTCCATGCCGAGCCGTGTAGTCAGTAAGCCGTTCCTCCACTGAGTTGGGTTAGCGGGGGGAAAGGGGTTCTTGCAACCTCATTGCTTTTGTGTTCTTATAAGGAGTATACGAAGTCAAATAGGGGATCACGTTAACTTAATTAAACATGTCTTTTTCATTGACGCAAGGTTTATATTACATCAAAAGGGTCCACGACCCATTGTTTCTAACAGTTTGCCACGTCCTAAGTTACATCTCCAGCTCTATCTTCTTCATAATTTCATCTGCAGCGACCTGGATATCTTTGCTGCCCACCAGCTGCGACAAGGCGAGCTCCTCCTTGACCTTCTCAAGGTCGAACGACGGCTCATGGTGCTTCACCGTGGCCTGCGCCGTAGCAGCGGCGAGCTTGCCGCTGTCTATCAGCAAAGTCTTTATGCGACCCTCCGCGTCCTCCAGCCGCGCGACGAGCTCCTATGGACCGCCCTCGACCTTCGGGGCGTACACGTCCACAAGGTACTTGGCGGCCACCTTGAGGTCGTCCAGCTCCTTCTCAAGATCTGCAGTCATCTCTTGATGATCAATAAGGGTTTGCATCGCCCGGCCAAGGTCGATCTCTAGATCCCTGCGCACGCCAAATTCATATGCAGCTTTACGAGTGAAGTAAGACTCACTAGCAACGACCTCCTTGTGCTTCTCCTTGAGGATCTTCACCTGCTCTTTGGAGTCCTTAAGGTCCTTCTTCAAGGTGGTCTCCCTCTTCTTGGCATCTGCAAAAGCCAAGGTCAGGATGGGTTCACCGCGGCGCAGAAACATAAAGATCAAGGGCGTCCTACGACGTACCCGCGGTGGCGACCTTCAGTTCGTCCTCCGCCTTCTTCGCATTCAGCTTCGCAGCCTCCAGCTCTTGCTTCAAGGCCTCCATCGCCTTGTCCTTCGAGGTCACCTCATCCTTGAGGCACTGTACATTCTTCGCGGCCTCAATCCTGGCCTGAAGCACGGCCTCCCGCGTTGCGGTCAGCTCCGCGTGAAGCTTGGCGTCCTCCGTCAGTAGAGCCGCCCTACCCTGCGCCCGCTCGGCAAGGGTCTGCATCCACACGTTATACAACATCGTCAAGTCAACGCGCCTAAGTGAATTGAAGGCCTAGCCCCAAAGGTAATATTGACTCACCATGAGTGTCCTACCGATCGTCTTCGCCGCCTCCGTGATGGTCACCTGCGCCGTCTTGAAGTCGGCAAGGTCTTTGGCGTCAGCGATGACGTCATCCTCCCAAGGAGTGCCGGTGTAGAGGCACCAATGCCGCTCGTCCTCCTCGCTTCCACCTCCAGTCTCCGCCAACCTCGTCTCCGACAGGCTTGACTCGGGCGGGTCTTGCTGGCGCAAGCCTTCCACCTGCTGAGCGCTCTCAGCAGCGACCTTGACAGCCGCCAACGATGTTGCCCCCACGGTCTCGGGGACCTTGCTGGTGACGTCCCCGCCCGAGGTCGCTGGCGACTGCCCCACCGGCACCTTCTCAATCTTCCGCCCAAAGGCCTCTTGGCCTGAGGCGTTCTTGCTGCTGCCCGATGCAGCAGGAATCCCCCTGCCCAAGGTGCATGAATCCATCGGTACAGACGTACTCAACAAGCCGTAAAGATGAAGCATGGCATAAAATCAAGCTCGGCAATATACCCGCTGTCAGTCTTCAACTTCATCGACATCGGCCTGGGTGGCACCCGCCTTGGCTTCTTCTGCGATCCTTGGTCGCTCACGCCTTCCACACTCGGTTTCGGCTGCTCCTCGCCTACATCGCCGAGCGCGGTGTCCTCTGCCCCCGCGGCCGCTACGTCGCCCGACCCTCCGGCAATGTCGTGCGACCGCGCATCATCCTGCTCCTCGAAGACGACCTCGGTGCTAGTCGTTGCCGTCTCCGATGATGCAGTGGTGTCCTTCCTCTTCCTCTTCTTCTTCTCCGCCTCAACGGTGGCAGAGATGATCTTGACACCCTTGTGCGCCGGGATCTTGCCAGCGACGGACCGCGTCCGCCGGGTTGTTGGTGCGGAGCTCGCCACCGGCGGATCCTCATCATCACTACCCCCCACCGATGAGTCGGAGAGGTAGTTCTCCAATAACTCCGGCGGTGGAGCCTGCACGTCCTCCGCCGCCCGGACCTTGAAGCTGCGCTCGCCCTCATCTGCGAGGGGAGCCGAGCTCCAGAACAAGCCTTCACGACCCTGCAACAAGCGACCTTCGTCTCAGAAATAGGGGAATGCAAAAACAACAAAGGACTCAAGGTCGTTCAGCGACATACCACGTCGGCGGGCCGCGTGAGGGAGAATGCCTTGGGGCACGTCCGGTTCCGGATCACCCCGTTGAAGAGCTCCCTCACCCGCGCCACCATCTCCTGCTTGGAGACCTTCCACTGCTGTATGCGGGTTGGTTCGGTTTGGCCCCAGTACTCGTAGGCCAGGTGCACCCGATCCTGGATTGGTTGCAGCAACCTCAGGCTGAAACTGATGGCCACCGCGCCACCCGTCAGCCCTTCTTCCTTCCGCGTCTTGAGGTCCTCCAGCAGCGGCTTGATGGCGTCCATCTCCCGCGACGTTAGCTGGTTGGTCCACTCCGGCACCGGGACCGGCGCGAGCCCCGACCTAGTGGCTAGCGCCGGCTTCGGGTTGTCGATGTAGAACCACCCTCGCCTCCAACCCTGGGTGTTGTCCGGCAGCTCCATGTCGATGTACACCGTCTTCATGTGACGGCGTAGCATGAAGCCGACAGCCCCAACGACGCCATTCTTCCCCGTCTTCTTCACCTCGAAGAAGTACCGCCACAGGTTGAAGTGTGGCGGTATCCCCAAGTATGCCTCGCACAAGTGGATGAACAAGTAAACTGTGGTGATGGCGTTGGGCACGAGGTGTACTAGGTCAATGCGGTAGAAGTGGAGAAGCCCGCGGAAGAAGTTGCCCGCCGGGACTCCGAATCCGTGCTCGATGTGCGTGATGAAGGCGACGGTCTCCCCGGTCCCCTCAGAGGGGAAGGCTTCGCCGGCGGCTGGCCTCCAGCCCACCTGCTCCCGGGGCTTCAGTAGCCCGCGCTCCACCAGACTCTTCAGCTGCGCCTCCGTCACCGTCGAGTGCTCCCAAACCTTCTCCGGCGACGGCGCAAGCTCTGGGGCCATTTCTTCTTCGTCGAAGCCCGTTGATCTAGTTCTAAATACCACCAGGGACTTCTGGCGCATACGGCGGCACTGGGCGTGGTGGATCTAAGCATGGCGGCGCCGGCGAACTGTGCGCTAAAGCTCTTGGCGGCGGATCGCAAACCCTAGCTGCTGCGGGGAGTGGAAGGGAGTGGGGTCCTCGACCCCTCACTCGGCCTTTTATAACTGGGCCGCACCAGTGCGGCGGGCCGCGGCGCACCAAATGTCCCTTCGGATTCGGCGACGTTCACGGTGACCCAACGGCTAAATCGCCCAACGGAAACATCGCCTAACGGCTCTTTCGACCTAACGACCCCAGGCAGTAACGGCTCGTGCCGTACGAGAATCTATGTTCACCGGCCTTCTGCTCAACGGCCCGGCGTCCATGGACTCATTATGCCTACTTCAAGCCCCTTCTTCGTCCTTTCACTACAAGATTTTCGGTCAAATGCAACACCAAAAAAGTGTTGCAAAAGACCCAAAAATGGTAGCAATAGTACTTTTGCTACCATTTTTTTTGGTTAAATGTCGTTGCACTTGTGACTGTAGCAATAGGAGAATGCAACGGGTTACGTTTTAATTGCGACACATAGCCTCTCTATTGCAACAGTTTTGACGCTTTTGTAACACATGGTGAGTGTTGTAACAAAAGCAATTGCAACCACTATGGGTGTGGCAATAGGATCAATTGCAACGAACTAGGCGTTGCTAGCAATACGTATTGCGACACGCTGGTCGTGTAGCAACATAATGCAATCGCAACGCAACGTAGGTGTTGCAATCGTGGTTATTGCTACGCAGAGAAAGCATTGCAATAGAGGTTCTCTATTGCCACGTCTCCTAAATGGTTGCTGTAGGTGACTTAGGTTATCGCAACATCTCTTTAGGTTGGTTGCTACAGAGAGGTCCTCTATTACCACATTTCTAAATGGTTGCTATAGATAGCATAAGCTATTGCCACGTTACTTAGGTTGGTTGCTACATATAGGTCATCTATTACCACGTTACTAAATGGTTGCTATAGGTAGATTCCTCTATTGCCACCATCTTCTTTTTTTAGTTGCAAGAGATAGTTTCTCTTTTTTGTTTGGTAGCTTAAATCAATAATCGCAAAACGATAAATACATAATGAATGAAGCATTAACATCCATTAAAATAAAATATAATTTGTTCATACAAATCTTTGATGAAACACACCCAATGTCAAACTAAACTTAAACACAACCATTGGTATAACACATAATGTATCCAACACCCAATTTGGACTCATTCGAATTATATGACCTATGTCTACTACAGCAGCAAAGGTTGCTTTCATGTTCACCTCGTCCACCATTCGCATGCTCCTCAAACTCAAGCTTCCTCCTGAAAAAAATCATTGACATGCTTTAGTAAAACTATAATCATTGACCTATGAATCGAAAACCTTGCTATTGGACCCTGACTCAGTGACCAAACATTATTTTTAGTTCTAATTAAGTGATACGGCATTTAAATTCAGTTTTAATTGTCTGAATTAATTAGTGAAGTAAGCAAAAAGAATTTGCAGCCCTCAGAGTAAGAATACAAAACTTTTAGTCAATCAAAAAAGTGTGCAATTTCAAAAGGCAGCTCTACATTTTCAAAACAATGTAACCTTATAACTGCACGTAATGCATTTTTCGAAATCAAATGTCCAACTGTATCCTCACCTTGGCTTGGTGTGTTTGTGAGATCTCTAAAAGCTACCCTAGACCGGCTTTACCCTGATGGTTCCATCAAAGTGATAGTCCCTGCACAAGTCAGAGGACAGGCAACACTGGTGAAGATTAGAGTTTCATGCAACAGGGTCCTAGGATTGTTTCCATCTACTGCATGTGCAAATGCAAAAGGCAGATCTACATTTTCAAAACAATGTAACCTTAGTATAGCAGGTAACCTTAAGCTATAAGCCAAGTTAGGAAGATAGATGGAAGAACCAAATCATCAGAAGAACAAACTCTTAATATACTAAACTTGATTTGCAACTATAGCAAGAAGCAATTCTGTCATCTAGACAGTAACAACTCAACACTTGTCTAGTTCTGATAGGGATGCAAACAGGTGCTAAATACATCATTAGATAAGATGTGCAGTACAGTCATCTCAAGTTCGCAATATCTCAAGCAGCAACTTTAAAGTATGCAAAGCACAAGAGTTGTGACATTCGATGGATTATGCTAGTTTATAGAGATTAGCTTACATAGCGGTTGACATTTCAATGGCCTTGTCAGCTGACAACCATGAACGAAAATTGTAATATTTGTTTTTTATTTTTAACTTTTACATTTCCAACAACAAGGGCGTGAGGAGGAATGCTCATGAGGAAACTTACAGAAAGCGGAGGTGAGTAAGGCTTCCAATCGACGCAGGGATTGTACCCCTCAACAGTTTGCTCGACAGGTCCCTGCAGTTTTCAGCCCATTATTAGATCGGCCGTAAAGGCACAATGAAAGATGGTATTCATGTGTGGAGAGCAAGCTAACAAGATTGTGAGGTGCACGAGCTCGCTAATCTCTGAAGGGATACCTCCTTGCAGGTAGTTAGCTCGCAGGTAACTGAACGTAAAAAGGTTCAATCATCATTTGAACAGCCTGACGAGTTAGCAGAACGAATCGAGGAAACGAAAACTAGTATATAGTTGCTTGGAGTAGCTTCTAGCAATTTCTTACATACATTGCCCTCAGTTCAGTGCAGTTCTTGATCTCCGCAGGGATTGAGCCGTGCAAGCTGTTTTGGTGCAGAGCTCTGAAAAGGGAAAGGTCCATCCGTCAACATGCAGCATAAATACATGCACAAACACAAAGAGAGAAGGACAACTTCAGTTATTTGCCCGCAGACACACCACCATTATTTGCCCCATTTGAGGTTTTCTCTAGAACTCCCTTGATACCACACGCCGAAGGCGCAGCATTATTTGCAACACAACAATAAACATTGCACTACTATTGTCGACAAGCACAACCTATTGTGCTCCTTACAAAAAATTTGAACGACATTTGATTCAGAGTACGTAGTGACTAGTAACTAGTGACTTATATATTTGTCCTTTAAAATTTTGAAGACCTTGACCTTGAATGGTCCATGGTCAAACTGCTTTCCCAATTGTTGAAGAAGGGTTTTGTACGAATTTACAAGGAAAATATGACTCCTAATGTTGCTAACATATATCAGGGGAAAGGGAACAGCATGGTTCAATGTCACACGGCATAACAGATTACTCCACAACCAACGAACATGGTAATAATGGATTAACGATTGATCCAATTGCTCCAACAAGAAACAGGATGGCAAAAGAAGCATCAGACAGACGAAATTAAGATTAACAATATTAAGCGTTGGAAACAGTTAACTTGTAAAGGGGATACGCTACAAGGCAGAGAGCAAGCGCTTTCCCTTCCCATTCGCTTTCCCCAAATCCTTTGCTTTCCACTATCTAAATTGCATCTAATTCTTCAAACTGATAAGGCAATAGATAGATAGCCCCGGACGCGACAGAGGACGAGGAGAACTTACGAGGTCGAGCACTTGCAGTAGGGCGCAGATGTTGGCCTCATCCATGGAGTGTACGTGCTGCTCCACCCAGGTCCCCAGCACCAGGTCCAGCTCCAGGAAACCACGCTGCTTGCTCCGGTACACCAGCGCGAGACCTCGATGGCGGCCGGCGGCGCGGGACTTCGATGGTGGCGTCCTTGCTACTTTATGGCCTGGCGCGACGCCACTCCTGCTCCTTCCTGGCTCGGTGAGCGACAGGCGTCGTGGTAGAGGACTGGCGAGCCCTCGCCGTCGAGGTCGATGATGCAGCACAAACTAGTAACAACGAATCATGCAAAAATCAATTCAAATTGTGCACAAATCGATTCACATCTGAACAAATCGTGCAGGTCAAACAAGAAACAAATCGTGGCTCTAGCCGCAATTGTCGCTGCTCGCCTGCTCATCGGAAAGAGGAGTAGGTGACATGCCTCCACCAGTCTGCGGTCGCATGGAGAGCCGGCGGCGAGTTGGGAAGGGGCGCCGCCTCCTGCCGCGCATGCTAGCCTGCTGGCTGCTTCGACTGGAGTGGAGAAGAGGGAAGAATGCGGCGGTCTCCAGAGAGCGGTGGTGGCAGTCTCCAGCGCGATGCGAGGTGGGGCCGTGGCCCGTGGGCAGGGGGGTGGCGGCGGCACATGGAGGACGGGAGGGAGATAGGGCGTGCGGCTGCTTTGTTGCCTGCGGATGGGATGAGGATTTTAGGTCAGCCAGGTAGTTGGGCTGGGCTACATTTGTTTTGTGTTAGTTGGGCTGGGTTGAATGGTTGTAAATAAGCAGTGTTCACAAAACCAGTCTGATGGCGGGGAAACCGGGCGGTTCTTTCAGAGATTTGGTGCTTCTTTCATTCAATTTCTGTCTTCGCTAATGACGCGGCATCCTATGATTTTGAATCAACACGCGCGCCCATTAGCAGAACGTGGCTTCGTGGATTTCGTGGCTTGGACTTCGTCAGCCGCGGTTGGAAATCCTGACGTGCAAGGGAGATAGCTGCGTGTGTGGCAAGTGGCCCTTCACGCCTTCTTTTTCTCTACTTCTAAAAAGTACGAAGTGGAGACAAAAACCTGTTACTACTTTTTCCGCTCTCCCGTGATCTGCCTCCCCCTCCCCGTGCGTCTGCCTCGCCCCGGACGACCGCAAACCCTCCGATCGCTCCCCTCAGCCCCGCTCTCTTGTCATCCATCCATTTTTTTCTCCGCTCTACTCTGCCTCCCATCTAGTTGTGCGCCCACCGACGCCGCCGCCAGCCCTACCTGCACCGTTCACCTCCCTCGATCCCCTGCCCACGCCGCCAGCAGCACCATTCCCCTCCCTCCTCTCCCTTGCCCTCGACGCCGCACCGCCCAACCGCGTGCCTCCCGCATCCGCCGCTGCCGCCCCGTGTGCCCTTGTGCGAAGGCCAGCGCATGCCTCCTACGCCGCCATGGCCACCGCCGTCCGCTCACACCGGCTTGTGGACGCCGCTCCCACCTCCAACCTCGCCCACGCTTACGGACGCCGGATCCCGCTGCCGTGGACGCCGCTGTCCATTCGCCGCCATGGATGCCGCCTCTTCCTCCCTATTCCCCAACCCTAAAACCGGAACCACTTCCACTTCCTCCGCGCACGCCGTTCCTTCTGCACCCTCCCCATGCGGTCTCGATCCGCCGCCGCCTCTCCCACCTCCACCCAAAAATCGCCTCCTCATTCATTCCTCTCCCAAACGGCGCCTGCCGCAGTGGCCGTGTGTACGCACGACGTGGGCTGCCCACCGCGGGATCTCGTGCGGCGCAGGCCTTGCCGAGGACGGTGGCGCCGGATCTAGCCATTGTGCTGTCGGCGGGATGACTCCAAGAAGACGGTCATCGAAGGCCGCCGCATTGCCGCCAAGACCTGTCTTGACCCTAACCTCATCGAGATCTCTGCTGCGCTGTACCTCAAGATTCCCCACGCCATCGAGGTACCCACCCTGATTCATTCTTTGATAATTTCTTTTATTAGTCTAGCCTTTCTTATGGGTGTTGTTGTGTGGATTGATTGCCAGTTGGGGAGGGTAGGGTGTTGTGTGGATTGATTGCCAGTTGGGGAGGGTAGGGTTGCAGCTCAAGAAGGACGATGAGTCCCTTGTGGCCCTGTCAATCCTACTATTCTGAGAAGCAGCATGCTTTCACCTATGTTGGCTTACAAAGAAGCAAATGGCTCATTGACCTCATAACTCACCAGATGAGGATTAGATATACTCAATGACATCTCAACTCTTGCATCGATGGATCTAGATTTTCAAACAAAATAATTCAACTCCAGATATCATTATCCTATGTGCTTTCTGTAGACTAAAAATGGGATATTTTCCTGATGTACCGGTAGCCATTTGTCTTAGATAGTTTTATCTGTGATATTTTTTTCTTTCTTTTGGTGTTTTTAAGAACTGAATCTTCTCCATTCCTACTTAACTATGCAGATTTATGAATCTGCCTTATCCAAGTGAATAAAACCCTAGCTAGACACTCCTAATGGTCTTCATGACGGATGGGGGCTTGTTTAGCAGATAATTTCACCACAAGCATGCATTTTCTAATGCTTCTCTACCATTCTTACAGGTTCAATATCCAAGCAAAATTGAAGGATTCAAAGGATAGACATTTTAACAAGGACAAGAGCACGAGAATTACCATGTGTAAGTACACTTAAGTGATAGAACTAGCCTTACGGCGTCTCTCTCTTTCGTTCCCGAGAAGGCGATGCCTCAAGTTTCTAACTTTTAAGCAGAACTTAAAATTATATCAATTTTTCTTCTTGTACACAGTTGTATTGAACTACCGAAGGATTGTAGGCTTGTAGTCTGGCCATTTTTCAAGTTTGGATAGGACTGAATGGTTTCTAGCTTGTTCATTTCAGCTTGTTGTCTCACATTTTTCAATAAACATATTAGATTTGTGATACCCTTGCGCATAACAAGATTGGTTTCATTGATGTCCTTTTGGATGGTCTCAGGTTTTTAAATGCATCTTTAGCTACATCTAATTGACAAAATGGTAATTGACAAGACAATTACTTAATTTCTTTGTTGGAAGGAGAAATGGTAACACAATGGATATGAATTGAGGATGAACATGAATATATCATATTAAATTTTATTAGTGTTGAGCAATAATCTTTGGCAACATTTAAAAATGATTATTTATCTAAAATTGCTTAGGAAAGAAAAGGGAGAAGCAATGGTTGTTGCTACGGTGGAGAGGACAACAGAAATTAAGGAAGTGCTCTGGGGAGTGCTCATCTTTACTTCTCTATCTCTATCTGCTATCATAATCAGTCAAAGATGATCTCTGCTATTACCTGGACTAAGCAGAAGCATAATAACCCTATTGTGAGTAATATCTTATCGTTGTCTGGCTTGACAATCGTTGCAAAAGCATGATATTATTTGATGTGCATGCTTCTTTCCTATTAATACATAGACTGATGCTTGTTGTCTGGTGTGCAGGGCCTGCCCGAGAAAAAGAAAAGTGGGGCAAGGAAAGAAATGAATTGTGTGATCTGGTAAGTCAATGACATTTGCACATATTCTACTTGAATATATTTTCTAATCCATATATACTCATCTCACTTACATCAATCTTTTAATCATCTTCTAGGTGGTTAACTGTAAGGACAACCTTGCACAACTCTACATGATGGACTGTATAATCCAAGTCTTTCAAAACGAATATCATTTACAGACATTGAAAAACTATTGAGTGCATCTTTCCCCAGCTACAGGTTGGCAACTTTACCTTCTTTTTTCGCTCGATCTCCTGCTGCATTTGCCATTGTGGATATCCCATTGTAATGCATATGCATTGTGCCGCTACATTTAGCTGATTCTGTCAACAGTCAACCAAGCACTTGACTGCTTGGCTTTGCCTAGCCTTTTGTTGTGTATGGATGATACATTTTTCTTTTTCGTGAGAATGCTAAAAAGTAAGTTTGTAAATTGTATGACTGATAAGAAATTATATGACTCCAATAGGAACTCAGCTACAATGAGCCCACATGCATCCTGTGCTGATCTTAATTTCACAACGTCATGTCTCTACATTTGTGTAAAACCAATGTCTTGTCAGAGAAAAACTAACCAGGTCTATATTAGCATATTATTGTACTAATAGTAGAATATTTAATTAGAATGATGAAAATATGATTTACAATCCTCTAACATCGCTATATGTTGCATTTATTGTTCATGTGTTACCTTGTAGAATAAATAGATTCAATTAACCTCAAACACTAAATACTATGTTGTTTCAATTTATTTTGGAAGTTTACATGCATTCTCTATTTATTTCACCAATAACTGAACTCATTTTTAAATTCATCTTGCACTACTTGCAGCCAGGTACATTGCTCTCAATATAATGAAGAGTACTTCTGCTTCAATTTTTTTTTTGTTTGAGAATGCGATGATCTATACATTTTGTTAACACAAATTAAACGATGATGGTTAGTTCATTTTACTGCTGAAAGCATGTAGGCCTTCAGGCTAAATTTAGGTTGCTAACTCGCTTCAGTTTTCTATTGTCAAACGACTCAAACCATTGGACTTTTTGACCATGCTGCTTGTATTGCACCTTGAAGCAGGGTAGAGGATCAGTGTCACGGATCAGAACTGAACTTTTATATCATTTGACCTGTTGTTAATATTGTTAATATTTGGAGATGAGATTCTCTGCCGGAAAATACGGTTATCTTTTGCTGAAGAGGTCTCAAGCTCTCATGTTGATTGGTTTTGCTTATTAAACCTTAATAATACCTGAGCCATGACGAGATGGAAGAAAAGAAGAATAATTATAGCATCATCTACTTTTTGCCGTGTCACTTCTATGTACTGACCTTTAGTTTTTTCCCATAGGATGTTTTACATTAAGAAATACATGTGTTTGCATAATATACTGTAGTATGATTTATTATCATTACTTTCGTACTATAAAATTTTATTAAATATTTCGTATATCGCATTATAGATATTGGATGCCCGTAGCAACGCACGGGCAATTTCCTAGTCTTCTTATAATTGTATGATTAAGAAAAGCGTTTTAATTATCGTCTGGCCGGTACAATACTTGTGTACGTGTCATGTCTGTTGAGCTTTTGAGATTAGTTTGCTAGTTCACCCACCCGATCGATCGTATAGATGAACAAACATTTACTTTGCACGTGGACTTTTTCCTATGTATATTTAACGTGCACATGCATAGCTAGCAAGCATTCGTATACCGGTATACGTGCATGTACTATGGCTTATACACGTCCATTTATTTACCTTTTATTTCTTGGATCTTTTCCGATCCATTTAGAGATGGCCATGCGCGATATAATTAAATCACGTCACTAGATTGACCAATACTTTGATTAGTCGGATGGATATCCTTATTTCTGTATGTCATACGTATTCGTAGATCATGACCGGCAGCCGTGTATTCTGCTGGCCGTGTATTTATACGTACAAAGGTATTGACATACCTTTATTCACATACGCCAAGGTATATTTAATTTTTGCAACCCTGTAGCATCCTCATTTCCTATTGTTGATTTATTTTATTCTGTGGATGGCATCTTATTCATGATTGCATTGCCCATCCAAAAAAACATATGTTCTTAGTTGTGAAAGATGTATAGTATCACTTTGTCGAAATCGTTTGAAACTTTAATGAGATGGTTATGGAGCCAAAATATGTTGTGTGAATCTATGGAATTTTCTGATCAAGTTTTGCTATTACTGTAATTATTTATTAAATTACTAAAGAATAAACGTGAAAATATCATAAAGTGGCTAAAAAAATCTAAAAAGTTACGTAGTAACATGATTTTGGTGTATGAGCGTCACATAAAAATTCAAGTGATTTCGATAAAGAATTGCTGAATAGCCCTCACAAAGACATATATAGCTCACATAGTCCTATGTACCTAAGTAAGATATGTTCCTAGTTGTGAAAGATGTATAGTATCACTTTGTCGAAATCGTTTGAAACTTTAATGAGATGGTTATGGAGCCAAAATATGTTGTTGTGTGAATCTATAGATTTTTCGGATCAAGTTTTGCTATTACTGTAATTATTTCTTAAATTACTAAGGAATAAATGTGAAAATATCATAAAGTGGTTAGAAAAATCTAAAAAGTTACGTAGTCACATGATTTTGGTATATGAGCATCACATAAAAAATTCAAGTGATTTCGATAAAGAATTGCTGAATATCCCTCATAAAGACATATATAGCTTACATAGTCCTATGTAGCTAAGTGAGATATGTTCCTAGTTGTGAAAGATGTATAGTATCACTTTGTCGAGATCGTTTGAAACTTTTATGATATGGTTATGGAGCCAAAATGTGTTGTATAGCCACATATTTTTTTCAAGTTTGTTTTAAAAAATTTATTACAGTTCAATTAATAAAAAAATGAAACACGCTAATACAACATAAGCTAATGCTTATCCTAGTGGTTTGCACACGTCACTTTTGTTCCAAAGGTCTCAGGTTCGATCCCCAAGCAGACATTTTTTGTGAATTAAATTCCTGGTATTGTGTCTTGCAACTATTTTAGACCTATTGCAACACTTTTTCAGTGTTGCATTAGACATAAAACACAATCTATTCATCCAGGAACGATAGGTCATTTTCTCACCTATTCAAACTTCTTTTATCCAAATTAAAAAATATATTTGTAAGTTTCAAATCATTTCGGATGCGGTCGGGGTGTGGCTAGGCACAGCTGGGGCGTGGCCGGCCGTGGTCAGGGTGCGATCGACCGTTGCCAGGGTGCGGCGCCGCGGCCAGGGTGCAGCTGGCTGGGCGTAGCAGCAGTGTGGCCGGCCGTGGCCAGGGTGCGACCGGTCGTTGCCAGGGTGTGGCCAGGGTGAGGTCGGTCGCGACTAGGGTGCAGCCGGCTGGGCACAGCAGGGGCGTGGCCGGCCGTGGCCAGGGTGCGGCCGGCTATGGCCAGGGTGCGGTCAGGGTGCGGCCGACTATAGCCAGGGTGCGGCCGGCTGGGCGTGGTCGGCTGTGGCAATGCAGGGCAGGCCAGCAGGTAGCGAAGGGTCTCTAGTTGCGATTATGCCGGCACGTCTCTTCTTTTTTGGATTTTTTTACGTCCTCAAGGTGGGACCGCATCACCACGTCCTCAAGGTGGGACCGGGTGACATGGCAATTTAAAGTTATTTTGGTTTCCTGGCAATGTGTCTATTGTAACCATTTTGGGCCTATTGTAACACTTTTCCGGTGTTGCATAGGCAAAAAACAATAATAATTTTAGAAAACTTTACTTTGTTTTTGAAATAACTAACTAATAGAGCTCTGTAAAGTAACTATTCTATTTTAATATCTATAAGATTACTATAAGCTGACCACATAGAAACATGAAAAAGGCTTGAACGATGCTACCTAACACAAACATTGTAATGTAGTCGTAAGTTATATACTAGTGTAGTATTGAGGTCCTTGGTTCAATTCCATATCATGGCGCTTTTTATTTTTTTCTATTTTGTCACTAATGACGGATTGTTTTCCTACCAATTCAAACTTCTTTCTTAATATTAATAATTAGAATAAAATCTCAATTCAAAATTAGCCAAATTCTATTTTTGACTATGAATTTTATTTTTTTCATAGTATATCATACACGTTACAAGACCCAATCCAAATCAGACTCGCCTCTTAGTTGTTGCAACACTCAAAGTATATATTGCAACAAAAATTAAGCGTTGCACTTGAACACAATTTTAGCTTCGAAGCTGAAGATCTCGTTGCAATAAAATTTACTATTTGCAACAATATCAAAGTATATTGCAACTATCAACAAAGGTTGCAATTGAACCTCACTTTTGCTTCGCCTCCAAGAGTTCTCGTTGCATTAAGCATCAATAATTTGTAATGCTTATGAAATTTTATGCAACACCAAACAATCGTAGCAATAGTCACAACCAAATGCAACTAACGCAAATGTGGTTGCAGTACTACCACCCAATTGCAACCAAAATTAATTCTACTGCAACCATTTTGCACCATTGCAATATCGTCCACCAATCGCAACAGAGCTTTGCAACATCTTGAAAACCGTTGTATTAAAGCCATGTATCGCTACCATTTTTTAGAATGGTTGTAATACAACCATCTCTAGCAACCAAATTTTCTACGTTGCAATTCTTCAGCGTTGCATTTGACCCAAAACCTTGTAGTGTTTTCTTCAAGGTCTTCTGCCCTCCGGCGACCTCCGGGTCCATGATAACACCTTCTCAAGGTCGATGGGCACTACTGCTTGGTAGGTCGCCTCAGATGTCACTAATGGGCTCACACACTCATTCACGACCTCCGGGTCAAGTAGCACCTCCCTGAGGTTGCTAAGGTCCTGCTACCTCCTACCGTTGCCTTAAATGGCTATACCAACGGCCCTGCACTTAATGGCTCTACTGCCCGTTGGTGACCTCTTGGTCAAGTAGCACCTCCACGAGGTCGCTAAGGCCCCGCTGCCTTCTAGGTCGTATAGACCTAGAGTTTCCAGGCTGACTACCTGTGTTGTGTCACTGCACAACGGCCGTGCCGACCCAGGTCGACACGGGTTCCTCGTCTCTACGAATGGCCTCCCGAAGGTTGGCGTGCTATTACAGCCCTACCGGGCCCTTGGTATCCGTACCATTGCGGCCTGGGCGCCCTTACAATCACCAAAATCATGATACTCCTCATGAAAAACTATATTTACAGCTTCATAAGCTACAAGGAGTTTGGCCCTCGGCCAAATTACAACATACAAAGATATTAAAGGTTCTGAATTACCTTCCAAAGTGCTTACGACTGAATCTACACTAATAAGGCTTGTCGCAAGCTTTCTTCTAGCTTTATGGTCTACTCGATGACCTCTCCAGCTACTGGTGAGGCAGCTGCCACACAGCCACCTCTACTCGTGCACCAACCGGTCTCCTGCAGCGCCCAGCATCAAGTCTGAGCTTGGCCGCAAGATTGCAGAAGGTCCGAGCTTTAACACCAACCTCGCCGGGTGGAGCGCCGCACCCACCTGCATCACCTCAGGCCTGAAAGTGTCAGGGCCGACGATGTAGCTGCTGTTTCATACTCCTCCTGGGTTCCTCGGCGGGACTGGGAGAAGAGGCCAATCGAGTTCTTCGAGCCTCGCAAGCATTCTTCTAGCTCCAAGCATGAACTACATCAACCCTACACTCTGGTGGGCGAACACACGCCCATGGTATGGCACTATTACTACACTGGTTCATCTTGAATCACCTTTGAAGATTGGCACGGTTTTCTTCAAGCCTTGGGTATCTATTTATACCATCAAGCACCTGGTATTCGGTCCTATCCGCAAGCCAACTTGCGTGGCGCCCTTATCCTCAAGATCACTGTACCCTCGTGGAGCACGAGGTTACTGTTTGCCCGTGGGAGGCATTGGCGCGCTTGTCCCCTACTTGACCGCATCCCGGAGTGCTTTTGTCTTCAGCAGCCAACAGCGACCTGTGCTATGTCTGCAAGCTGGCCCGTGACCGTACAGTGCACGTGTGACTCTGGTTGCACCAGACCTGGCGCCTATTGCCCTCTGCAAGATTCCGGAGCTCTTGTCTTCTAGCGTCGACACATCATTAGCATCTGTTTCCTAAGCAGAAGGTCGTAGGTTCGAATTATTTTTCTCTTCTTCTTTGGAGCATCAAACCGGCCACCTTGGTCGCTTTACTACTCGGGGGCTACTACACTAGTGCGTCTTCGACGCCCTATTTTCTTCAAGTCGCCTCGACCTAATGGAAGCCCACTTCCATCACTTCTCTGCTCGACCTACCCTTGGTAGGCTTGTTGACCTTTCTGAAGGTCGTGACTGCTACTACAACATGCCTGACTCAGGTCAGGTCGGCGGTTCTGCAAGATCTACGCCTCGTCTTCACTTTGACCTCATGGACCTTCGACCCAGAAGCTCGACGTTCAACTTCGTGCGTGCATCGGAGGGGTTTTTCTTTTTTTGGATCCCCGTGCACCCTTCACGACCTCGACGGTGCCGTGTCTTGCTACTCTTCGACACAACCCCACCTCGGCCGCTACGCCTACACGTCGATCGGGGGCTTGAGAGACATGGGTACCCATGGGTCCCCACCGGCCAGGGTCCCAGGGGCCCCCGACAAGTGGACCCGACCTTCCAGAAGACCCGCCGACCTTACAAGTGGGCCCGGCGACCTTATCCGCGCCTCCGAAGACCGCGGGTGACCTGATCAGGATCTCGGAAGACCCGCGAAGCCTTGGCGTGCAATTCAAGACACGGCGACCGGGCGTGCCGCCGCCTGTAGCTCCGGGTATCACGGGATACTTGTAATCCGGGAGATAAGCTTCCCACAGTTGTAACCGACCCGGACACGGGTCAACCGACCTGCGCATGCAAACCCTAGCCCGTCCCCCCATATAAGGCGGCCTAGGGTTCCATGCACAGGGAGAACTCATCTTCATCCTCGCATAATCCACCACAACTGGACGTAGGGTTTTACTCTTCGGAGGCCTGAACCAATATAAACCCTTGTCTCCTTGCTCCTCGCCGCCATACTCGCCTAGTTCCGTGTGCACCCCGTGCATAACCACTTACGCTCTTAGGTCCTGATCCTCCATTAACCTGCAAACCACTAGGGCAACCCCCTAGCGGATCTGTCCAGGTCTCACCCCCTGACAGTGCCTCCCAAACTCATAACGGTCACGAGTAGGAGCACGTCCAGCAAACTCACCACACCCAAACCCAACACGCCTATCTCTCTGAGGGAAACCACCACCACCACGAGTGGGAACCATACACACAAACCCGTCACCCCGAGGTAGAGGCCCTCTACGAGGCTCAGGCACACCATGAGAAGGGTGGTACATGTCCTTGTTTGTCATCTCCCTGGCAAACCTCTCATCCCTTCTCCTCCTAAAACAGAACTCATCCTTATGCCCATCCCTCCCACAATACTCACAATGGAAGCGGGTCGGCTGTGGGTTAGGCTGTGGCTTCTCTGTGGGCTTCTCAACAACTTTCTCTCCTGGCTTCTCACCAAAGACATTCCCTTGGGTGCTCACAAATTTGATGGGTGTCTGGTAGTTTTCTGTCTTGTGGGGGGAACACTGGTGGATCTGTAACACCCTAGTTTGAATTTTTCTAGGATTTCAAAACTATTTAATAAAAATTGTTAGAATTAAATTAGAAAGAGTGTGAACAACCTTTTAAAAACAAACTACTTTCTAAATGCAAATCAAATGAACATATGTTAGAAAACATATTTGTTGCATTCATGCCGATTGCATAGTATTTTGTGTAAAATAGTTTTAATAAACATTTTCAAAACACGCTTAGGTCTCGACCCAACCTCATCCCTTGAAAACTCCATCTAATCCTAGACAAACACTTCCTCTTTCTCCCACCTATCTCTTTCTCAGTTCATTTCAAGCTTAATCACAATTTCTATCCATGTCAAGTTTCTCTCATCTTTATTTATCGCCAACTCGATAATCAACATTTAATATCCGAATCAAGTCCTTCTCACCCTCCTTTGATTCATCCATCTGAATCAAACCCAATTCGACCGAAGTCCATGTCGATAAGCTGCTCTCTGTCTCAACCACAATACGACAGCCCAAAACCCTCTCCTGTATGCTAACGGACCAAAGCCCAATCATATGGATCACTTCTCATAACCTCGAGCCAAGCCCAACTCTCCCACCTCCCTCTCTCTCACCCTCTTGGTCGAACCAGCCACATCCCTCACGTCATCCCCCTCCCTCTCCCACGCAGCAGCCAGTGCCTCTCTCCTGTTGACCTCCCCTTCCTCCCTTCGGCAATGAACCTGGACGCCATCTAAACCAGCAAGCACCAATCCCCTCCCCCTCCTCATGCCCTCCCTTGGTCCCTCTCATCTCTCCCACGATTCAGATCAAGAGGATGGAAAACAAAAGCCCTCTGGATGAGCTTCTCCCTCTCCCTTGACATGGCCGCCCTACCACATCCACCCCTCCCTACCCGTCCAATCCACCAAAACGAAGACCTCTCGTAGCCATGACTCCGTTTTGCCGCTGAACCTCTCCCCTAGATGACTGCTGCACATCAGCGAAGAACATCGCCGTCGTCTACCTTGGCTGCTGCACATGAAGGCCATGGTTGCCTTTGGTATGTGGCGCCCCTCCTCTCCTTTACCTCATCTCCTACCTCTTTGATGTGCTCTAAACATAGGCCCCAAGGACGCCCTGAAGGCCACCCATGACTCCAAGCCGAACCCCCTCCCCTGTTGAACCATGAGCAGGCTGCCCCATCTCACTGCCATCGTTGTTGTCGTCAACTGCCACAGCCTCTCGCCATGGTGCTCATCTCCAGCCATCACAAACACCCAAAGTAAGACCCTATCTCTTTCCTCTTTCTATTTTGGTCGTCCATATCGTGAATCATGTACCAGAGATCGAATTCCCATGGTTTTCTGGTCGAGTTTCCCATAGAACCAGTTGCTGCACTCGCGGCCAGTTTTCCTGTCACTGGATGGCACAGTGTGAAGGACCGATTAGGCGAACCAGAGAGGGGGGGAGTGAATGGGAGCCGATAAAAATTCTTCTCGAAGGAGATGGGAACTCCAACAAGATGAACACGGCTTCCAACACACGTCTCCGACTCAACTACCCAAGTTGCCCAAGACCACGTAGCCACTGGAGTGCTACTGGTCCTAGGAACCTACAACTCAACCAACCGAACCAAACACCCCAAACGCACAGCAGAAACTTGCACAGCTTGCTGCCTGTGCTACACCAGTCAGAACGATGGCCTGCGCGCGGTCAGACCGGTGACACCGGTCAAACCGGTGGACAGCGCCGGTCAGGCCGGTGGCTACAGCAGCCGCACAGCAAACGTTCTAGGAAGCCTCAGTGACTCCTCTAGGCCCTGGAACAAAAACCACCTCCGAAACACAACCTGGAAGGAAGAGAAACCCTTCACAAAACCTAGCAAAACAACTCCAAACAAGCCCAGAACTGA
This sequence comes from Cenchrus fungigraminus, assembly GCA_036936925.1. Classification (NCBI taxonomy): domain Eukaryota; kingdom Viridiplantae; phylum Streptophyta; class Magnoliopsida; order Poales; family Poaceae; genus Cenchrus; species Cenchrus fungigraminus. Next base: position 66,979,026 of record CM072773.1, read on the forward strand.
CCAGCAGGATCTCAGAACAAAACCACACGGACAAGGCTGTTCCCCGAGACAAATCCCATAAAGGGCTAGCACCGGTCAGACCGGTCAAGTGCACCGGTCAGACCGGTCGCGCCTGGGCAGCTCGGGATGAACAGCGCTCGCGAGTCAACTCCTCCAAATCCAACTCCTGATCTCCCAATTCGCTCCACGGATTCGCACAAGACTTTGGGGGATAGTAGGAACACCTCATGGGCACTCCATAGCCAAGATTTGGTCCACCAAAACTTGTTAAATCAACAGGAATCGAAGGATTTCCGCCAAGAACACCACGAACTCTAGAACTACGAAAACCCCAAAATCGAGCCCCTTTACTCACGGATTTGGGAGGGGAATCAAAGGGAAAAGAACCACGAGGGGTTCATGCATACATCCCCCACCAAATCCCAAAGAGAAAGGTCTCAAAACCGCCACAAGAAATTCACCAAGAAAAGCCTCCGAAAATCACCAAAAAGGAGAAACGGGAAAGACACAACCAAGCCTTGAGGAACCACGCCGAATCATCTATACATACCAAAGAGGTTCATACAAGGTCTAGCTTGCCGCCCGATCATCCTTCCCTCTCACAAGATCTCACCATGAAGCTCTCAAGCTAGTCCTATGAAAATCCTAAGGTAAATAGGAAGAGAAAATAGGAAAACCAAATGAGCTAGGGTTCCAAGAGATGGCTGCCATCTTCTCACCACTTGGGTTATATGGAGGCAACCGAAAGACTAAAATACCCTTACTAGCTAACTAGGGATACATGCCCCTCAAGGGCAAATTTGGAAGTCTTTGTCTTCGCACCATCGAACAGATGCCCAGCGACCGCAAACTTGCTTAGCCTCGACGCAAGCCTTGCGATCCCGACGCGTGTCCTCTGCTTCGAAGATTTCGGACTGTGTCGTCGCACACCGGTCAGACCGGTGCTCCTCACCGGTCAGATCGGTACCCACCAGTCAAACCGGTCAGACCCACCGGTCAGACCGGTCTGGAGCTGCTGCACCTCCGTCTTCGGTTCTTCGGTCTTGGCTTTGTGGATCAACCAAGGAACCCAGTGGTTTTCTGGTGAACCACTGGAAACCCCGCGAACTCGGTGTAGCCTCCGCCAATCATCACTCATGACTCGCTCCCACGTAGTCCCGGCTCGACCTTGGTTTTGAGGCTCAACCAAGAAACCGTCATGACTTCATCTTGCCGTTCTTGCCACCATGCGGCCCGCACTAGACCCCGCTGGCCACCGAGTCCCTTCGAACCAATCCTACTTGTCTTCTCCACACCTGGAGGCCTCACCAGCAACGACCTTTCGCGCTTGTTCTTCATCTATACCAACACCAATCAAGCCGCAACCTGCACCTGCAATACTTAGCCAAGAATCAGTCCACACCATGTTGTCAATCACTCATCACACCAGGAAGTGACCATCCACCGGTCCTCGAACCACACCTAGCTCTCACAGTGTTCCCCGGTGATCTACGCATCGTATCATCAAATCTATCAACCACCACGTGCGACTTATACCTGCACATGTTCCTGCAAGACGGATCCTCCATATGATCTTCGAAGCTAGAGGAAATAAATTCTCCGTACTCGCTGTTCCTGCAGTCCTGCCAGCAGTACAACCCTGTCTTGCTATCGCGTCCCCCGCTGATCTAGTAGAGCAGTCACCACACCTTTTTACCAGCACATGTATTATATACCTGAACATGTCTCCACCAAATGGTTCAGCAATAGGACTTGCAAATCTAGAGATATCGCTCTTGCAGTGCTCACTGCTCCCACGGTTCACACTGCCATGCCATCCTGTCTTTCTATCGTGTTTCCCCGCTGATCCTGATCTCTGATGATCAAGCCCTTCGACCAAAGCATGATGATCAGGTCAACCATATCTATTGCGGTTGTTGGCATATCAACTTCGTCATGCTCGCAGCTCCTGCTGTCAAGCCAGCAGCGCCACCATGATGGCATTCCTTGCTTAACCTTTTTGTTTGATCATCATGCTCTTTTACCATGAGGTGACCCTTATACCTGCACATAATCCTGCCAAGTTTTGCATTCATATGATTCATGATTCTTGAGATATAAATCCCGCCATGCTTGCTGCACTCTCTGTGTACACAGCCACATAAATCACATTCTACTTATGTGTTCCTCGTTGATCCAATGAACAAATGACATATCTTTTCGACCAGCACATGTTGCACATGAACTCATCGAAGTGCTTGACCATATGCATTGCAGAGCTCCACTTCTTAATTTTGATAGTACACCCTACCATGCAATCCTCCACAAACATATCAGTGCCACATTGATTCCTACACCATCTCCATGCAGCCCATTATTCATGTGTCTTCCTATATCCCTTTTACCTGGATGAAAGAGTAACTCTCCGTGTCTTCAAAGGAACATTCAGCACACAAGAAAACCCATTAAATGTCGCTGCTATCCATCTTTTTCTCCGATTGCTTTACCCTCCTATAGTTCTAGCCATCCCCATCACAAATGATGTCCTCACTTCTAGATATTCTACAATCGGAGGGCAACCTCATGCTAATATTTTTTCATAACCATCGGTCCCTAAATCCATGGCAGTCTAACAATTATCGACCCCCTTTCTAGCTAATCCTATCTTTCCAGCTGCAGCCCTATTTTCCTTGTTTCTTGCTCTTCCGCGTCTGCTGTAGGTAGACTTAGCTCGTAGTACGCTTTCCTTAAAATGATTTTATTGTTTGGTGCTATGTTCTTAGTTGTACTATTGTGTTGTTTCAGTTGATTGCTACGCATTGAGGAACGTCTCTAAGTAGTGGAGCATCGGGAAACGGGCAAGTGACCTTGACATCTTGCTATTTTGTACCTTTACTTTTTATACATCATAATCACTGCTTTTAATTATGCTTTTTGCATTAGATGTCTAAATTGATGGGTAATCCTATTAAGGACTGTTTACTAGATTTTTCATGATATTCCTTACTTGCCCTTAGTGGTTACCTATATGGGTAGTTTATGCTTAGCTTGCTCAACAGGGTTGGGTTATAATCTTAACTTGATTAATGATTATGCAACTTGTTAATGTGGGTTATGGTTAGCAACATATGAACACCCTAGCTGACTCAGGCAAGTGGTTGGATGGTGGCTTGTGATGTTTGATGTTGGTCTTGCCTGAGCCAATCTGATAAGGACCGGTCTGTGGAGCGACCACCCAGGACTTACAGTACAACCACGAGAACTAATGGGCTATGGTCTTGGCCAAGTAAGTAGGGTAAACCAGCGGTCTGTAACCCGGTTAATACGCGCTGGTGAACCTATGTAAAGGCATCATAGCATCCCTGTGCCATCACACCAAAGGAAGTGTTAAAGTGCTTGGCCGGCACAGCATGGTTGGGTTTTACATTTTTTCGAACGTTTACGGGACTCGTGGGTAAAGATGTACAACCTCTGTAGAGTGTTAAAAACTGTTATAATAGTCGTGCTCACGGTCAAGAGCGGCCTGGACCCTCACATGGTTAGTTGGTGGTTCAGGTGGATCACAGTGGTGGGTGCCTGTGCCTTGATTGGTTTGGGAAGCCTTAAATACACTTAATATCTAGGTGCTTAATTAAAACTTGACCAACTAAAAGTTGAGCTTTGCAGTCCACCAAATAAAGCCTTCCTTGATTTAAGCCTGTATGTTATGCATACTTTTCCCTCCACTTGCGGAGTACACGCCTCCAGGTGTACTCACCGTTTTCCGTTTCAACCCCTGCTGTTATCTCCCCACTGCTGCTCAGATAGATGGAAGCCAGAAGAAGGAGCTGCTTCATAAAGACCTTGAAGACCTGGATGTCAGGGGGTGAGACCTGGACAGATCCGCTAGGGGGTTACTCTAGAGGTTTGCAGGTTAATGGAGGATCGGGACCTAAGAGCGTAGGTGGTAGTCCACGTGGTGAACTCGGAACTAGGCGAGTATGGCGATGAACACGGGGAGACAAAGGGTTTAGACTGGTTCAGGCCTCCGGAGAGTAAAACCCTACGTCCAGTTGTGGTGGATTATGCGAGAGGATGAAGATGAGTTGTCCCCTTGAATGGAGCCCAGAAATGGCTCGAAACCACCTGAAAACCTTCTAGATGCATTCAGTAGGCCAAAACATGCTCAAACTTCTCCCCCTTGTTGACAATGCATGAATCAAGCCAAAAATGCAAAAAATGCAACCTAGAGCTTCTCAAATAGACAAAATTCAACATAGGATGCTACACATGTCCAAATGAGCAAGTTAGATACTCTATAGCTTCGTAGTGACATCAACTTCATGATCACCAAGTTTCACAACCATTGGACGAAGCTAAGATAGAATTGAGCAATTTTGTGAAAATTTACCCTCTCATGAGCAAAGTCCTAAACATGAGCAAAACATATCAAAATGGCAAAGCCACACAAACTTCATGCTAGGACAACCATTCTAAGCATAAGACCATCATAAACACCCACAAGCACCTCATGTCATGTCAAAGTCACCGAGCCATGTGCCTACTTCTATATATGAGACTTCTCATTGGTAGGCATCATGCAACGGTTTAGCACCCAAAGCAAATTAAAATTAGCACATATGACATGGGAGCACATTTTCCAAGCAATTTACATTTCATTTTCAGATTTGAAATTGGTACATGAAATGTCTTTGCGACAAAAAGGAACTTATGCCCCTCCACAAGATCAAGCATGGGGGCTAAACATTCTTGATGGCAAATGAGCCTTTGGCCCCATATGATCAAAATAAGCTATCCAACCACAAATTAAGCATAGCCAAGCCACAAAAACATGTCAAGATCATATAAAGGCTTTACTCACAAGAGAGCATACATATGAGATTTTTCAAAAACATAGCCATCAACCATGGATATAAACCAAGCTTATCAAGAGCTAAGCCAAACTAACCATAGCTTACCAAACTAGCTCACAAAGACATATATATCATTCCATGGTGAACAATGTATATAGGAGAAGCTTTTCCTAAACAATGCATATGATACAAAATGCATGCAACCTAAGATACAAAGATGCCTATACATCATGTTACATATGCCATGCCAAATGCAAGAAATGCACAAAGGAAAGCTATACATATGCTACAAAGGAGTTCCCACACACCAACTCAAGAAATCAAACACACACCAAGCTCCCCCCGCAAATGAGTGAAAGTTGCTTGATCTAGGGGTTTGGTGAAAATATCGGCTAGCTGGTCATGTGTGGGTACATGGATCAAGGCTATCTTCCCTTTCTCTACATTGTCTCTCAGGAAATGATACCTCACTTCTATGTGCTTGGTTTTGGAATGGAGCACTGGGTTCTTTGCAACGCTTATGGCACTGGTGCTATCACATTGAAGTGGGACATGGGTATATTCCTCACCAAAGTCACTCATGGTGTATGTGATCCAAAGGAGCTGAGAGCAACAACTAGCTGCGGCCACATACTCTGCCTCGGTAGTGGATTGAGCAACACTCGACTGTTTGCGGGAAGACCAAGACACCAAAGAGGAACCCAAGAACTGGCAAGTCCAGAAGTGGACTTCCTATCCAACCGACACCCGGCAAAATCCGCGTCCGAAAATCCATGAAGAGCCAAAGAAGAAGACGCGGAGTACCAAAGGCCAAAGTCGGGAGTATGTCGCAAATACCTGAGTATGCGCTTGACTGCTTGCCGATGCAAAATTCTCGGAGACACTTGAAAATGAGCACACAGACATACCGAGAATTGGATGTCCGGCCTCGTCGCCGTCAAGTAGAGGAGTGACCCGATCATGCTCCGGTACTCCTTCTGGTCCACGTGTTCACCTTCCTCGTCTGCATCAAGAGCTGTAGTCGTACTCATAGGCGTCGCCATGGCATTGGAGTCCTCCATCTCGAACTTCCTCACAATGTCCTTGGTGTACTTAGCTTCGTGCACAAATGTTCCTTCCTTTGATTGCTTGATTTGTAGCCCGAGGAAGAACTACAACTCACCCGTCATGCTCATTTCAAATTCCCTGCTCATGTCTTCTGCAAACCTTGCAACAAGAGAGTTAGACGAGCCACCAAAGACAATATCATCCACGTATACCTGCACAATCAGGATATCTCTGCCCTGCCTGAGGAGAAACAAGGTCTGATCGACCTTCCCCATCTCAAACCCTCTCTCAAACAGGAACCCCCTCAACCTACCATACCAAGCTCTAGGCGCCTGCTACAACCCATACAGCACCTTCCTCAACTTGTACACCCGGTGGGGGTACTTCTCACTCTCAAACTCCGGTGGTTGCCTCACATACACCTCTTCCTCCAACACACCGTTCAGAAAAGCACTCTTCACATCCATCTGGTACAACTTGAACCCTTTAGCCACGGAAAAGGCTAGAAGGATCCTGATCGCCTCCAAACGAGCTACAGGAGCGAAAGTCTCCTCGTAGTCGATCCCCTCTTTCTGACTGTACCCCTGAGCAAGAAGTCTTGACTTGTTCCTCACCACTTCTCCTTTCTCTCCCTCCTTATTTTTCCACACCCATTTTGTCCCAATCGGCTTACACCTTGGGGGAGGGTCAACCAACACCCAAACTTGGTTCCTCTCAAAATTCTCCAATTCCTCATGCATCGAATTAACCCAATTATGATCAGATACCGCGTGTCTAATGTCTTTGGGCTCAAAGGTGGCAACAAAAGCAGCATGAGCGAAATGAGAATTGTTCCGAACCCTTGACCGTGTAGTGCGTTCATTCATGTCGCCGATGATTCTCGAAGTTGGGTGATCCACTTGCACTCGCCGGGGAGGTTCTCACCTTGATGCTACCTCCCCCTCAATAGCAGCTTCGCCTTGATCCGGGTTTGTCGTCGTAGGTGTGGGAGAGGGCCCGTTCTCGATCATCATCGAAGTAGTAGGTACATGTTCAGCCGTGGGCACCACACCGCCATCTTCATCATCTCCATGTTCATGCTCCTCCTCCTGAAAGATCTCCTCGCCAAGTTCATCATCACCTGCACACTCAAAAACAAGCTGACTACGTGGCTGTGTCTCGTCAAAGGTTTCCTCGCAAGTCTCCACGATTTGGTCAGACCGGTCTGGAGCTGCTGCACCTCCGTCTTCGGTTCTTCGGTCTTGGCTTTGTGGATCAACCAAGGAACCCAGTGGTTTTCTGGTGAACCACTGGAAACCCCGTGAACTCGGTGTAGCCTCCGCCAATCACCACTCATGACTCGGCTCCCACGTAGTCCCGGCTCGACCTTGGTTTTGAGGCTCAACCAAGAAACCGTCCATGACTTCATCTTGCCGTTCTTGCCCCCATGCGGCCCGCACTTGACCCCGCTGGCCACCGGGTCCCTCGAACCAAGCCTACTTGTCTTCTCCACACCTGGAGGCCTCACCGGCAACGACCTTTTGCGCTTGTTCTTCACCTGCACCAACACCAATCAAGCCGCAACCTGCACCTGCAATACTTAGCCAAGAATCAGTCCACACCACGTTGTCAATCACTCATCACACCAGGAAGCGACCATCCACCGGTCCTCGAACCACACCTGGCTCTCACAGTGTTCCTCGGTGATCTACGCATCGTATCATCAAATCTATCAACCACCACGTGCGACTTATACCTGCACATGTTCCTCAAGACGGATCCTCCATATGATCTTCGAAGCTAGAGGAAATAAATTCTCCGTACTTGCTGTTCCTGCAGTCCTGCCAGCAGTACAACCCTGTCTTGCTATCGCGTCCCCCGCTGATCTAGTAGAGCAGTCACCACACCTTTTTACCAGCACATGTATTATATACCTGAACATGTCTCCACCAAATGGTTCAGCAATAGGACTTGCAAATCTAGAGATATCGCTCTTGCAGTGCTCACTGCTCCCACGGTTCACACTGCCATGCCATCCTGTCTTTCTATCGTGTTTCCCCGCTGATCCTGATCTCTGATGATCAAGCCCTTCGACCAAAGCATGATGATCAGGTCAACCATATCTATTGCGGTTCTCGGCATATCAACTTCGTCATGGTCGCAGCTCCTGCTGTCAAGCCAGCAGTGCCACCATGATGGCATTCCTTGCTTAACCTTTTTGTTTGATCATCATGCTCTTTTACCATGAGGTGACCCTTATACCTGCACATAATCCTGCCAAGTTTTGCATTCATATGATTCATGATTCTTGAGATATAAATCCCGCCATGCTTGCTGCACTCTCTGTGTACACAGCCACATAAATCACATTCTACTTATGTGTTCCTCGTTGATCCAATGAACAAATGACAGATCTTTTCGACCAGCACATGTTGCACATGAACTCATCGAAGTGCTTGACCATATGCATTGCAGAGCTCCACTTCTTAATTTTGATAGTACACCCTACCATGCAATCCTCCACAAACATATCAGTGCCACATTGATTCCTACACCATCTCCGTGCAGCCCATTATTCATGTGTCTTCCTATATCCCTTTTACCTGGATGAAAGAGTAACTCTCCGTGTCTTCAAAGGAACATTCAGCACACAAGAAAACCCATTAAATGTCGCTGCTATCCATCTTTTTCTCTGATTGCTTTACCCTCCTAAAGTTCTAGCCATCCCCATCACAAATGATGTCCTCACTTCTACATATTCTACAATCGGAGGGCAACCTCATGCTAATATTTTTTCATAACCATCGGTCCCTAAATCCATGGCAGTCTAACAATTATCGACCCCCTTTCTAGCTAATCCTATCTTTCCAGCTGCAGCCCTATTTTCCTTGTTTCTTGCTCTTCCGCGTCTGCTGTAGGTAGACTTAGCTCGTAGTACGCTTTCCTTAAAATGATTTTATTGTTTGGTGCTATGTTCTTAGTTGTACTATTGTGTTGTTTCAGTTGATTGCTACGCATTGAGGAACGTCTCTAAGCAGTGGAGCATCGGGAAACGGGCAAGTGTCCTTGACATCTTGCTATTTTGTATCTTTACTTTTTATACATCATAATCACTGCTTTTAATTATGCTTTTTGCATTAGATGTCTAAATTGATGGGTAATCCTATTAAGGACTGTTTACTAGATTTTTCATGATATTACTTACTTGCCGTTAGTGGTTACCTATATGGGTAGTTTATGCTTAGCTTGCTCAACAGGGTTGGGTTATAATCTTAACTTGATTAATGATTATGCAACTTGTTAATGTGGGTTATGGTTAGCAACATATGAACACCCTAGCTGACTCAGGCAAGTGGTTGGATGGTGGCTTGTGATGTTTGATGTTGGTCTTGCCTGAGCCAATCTGATAAGGACCGGTCTGTGGAGCGACCACCCAGGACTTACAGTACAACCACGAGAACTAATGGGCTATGGTCTTGGCCAAGTAAGTAGGGTAAACCAGCGGTCTGTAACCCGGTTAATACACGCTGTTGAACCTATGTAAAGGCCTCATAGCGTCCCTATGCCATCACACCAAAGGAAGTGTTAAAGTGCTTGGCCGGCACAGCACGGTTGGGTTTAACATTTTTTTGAACGTTTACGGGACTCATGGGTAAAGATGTACAACCTCTGTAGAGTGTTAAAAACTGTTATAACAGCCGTGCTCACGGTCAAGAGCGGCTTGGACCCTCACATGGTTAGTTGGTGGTTTAGGTGGATCACAGTGGTGGGTGCCTGTGCCTTGATTGGTTTGGGAAGCCTTAAATACACTTAATATCTAGGTGCTTAATTAAAACTTGACCAACTAAAAGTTGAGCTTTGCAGTCCACCAAATAAAGCCTTCCTTGCTTTAAGCCTGTATGTTATGCATACTTTTCCCTCCACTTGCGGAGTACACGCCTCCAGGTGTACTCACTGTTTTCCGTTTCAACCCCTGCTGTTATCTCCCCACTGCTGCTCAGATAGACGGAAGCCAGAAGAAGGAGCTGCTTCATAAAGACCTTGAAGACCTGGATGTCAGGGGGTGAGACCTGGACAGATCCGCTAGGGGGTTACCCTTGAGGTTTGCAGGTTAATGGAGGATCGGGACCTAAGAGCGTAGGTGGTAGTCCACGTGGTGAACTCGAAACTAGGCAAGTATGGCGATGAACACGGGGAGACAAAGGGTTTAGACTGGTTCAGGCCTCCGGAGAGTAAAACCCTACGTCCAGTTGTGGTGGATTATGCGAGAGAATGAAGATGAGTTGTCCCCTTGAATGGAGCCCTAGGCCGCCTTATATGGGGAGGACGGGCTAGGGTTTCCATTCAAGGTTGGTGGACCCATGTCCGGGTCGGTTACAATTATGGGAAGCTTATCTCCCGGATTACAAGGAGTATCCCGAGATACTCGGAGCTACAAGCGGCGGCGCGCCGCGCCCTACTGCCTTGACTTGCACGCCAAGCTTTGCGGATCTTCTGGGATCTTGATCAGGTTGCCCAGAGTCGTTGAGGTTGTGCATAAGGTCGCTGGGCCCACTTTGCAGGTCGGCGGGGCTTCTGGAAGGTCGGGTCCACTTGTCAGGGACCTCTGGGACCCTGGCCGGTGGGGACCCATGGGTACCAATGTCTCTCAAGCCCCCGATCGACGTGTAGGCTTTGCGGCCGAGGCGAGGTTGTGTCGAAGAGTAGCAAAGGCACGGTACCGTCAAGGTCGTGAAGGGTGCACATGGATCCAAAAAAGAAAACCCCTCCGATGCGAGCACGAAGTTGAACGTTGAGCTCCTGGGACGAAGGACCAGAAGGTCGAAGTGAAGACGAGGCATAGATCTTGAAGAACTCGCCGACCTGTCCTAAGTGAAGTGTGATGTAATAGCTGCCGCGACCTTCGGAAAGGTCGCCATGCCTACCGAAGGTATGTCGAGCGGAGAAATAGTGGAAGCAGACTTCCAGTAGGTCGAGGCGACCTAGAGAAAATAGGGCGTCGCAAGACGCACTAGTGTAGTAGCCCCCGAGCAGTAAAGCGACCAGAATGGCCAGTTTGATGCTCTGAAGAAGAAAAAGAAATAGCCGGACCTACAGCCTTCTGCTCAGGGAACATCACTATGCTCTTGTGATATCAATCCAATAAGGACAAACGATCCAGAATCTTGCAAGGGGAGTCAGACGCCAGGGCTGACACAGCCTGAATCATGGGCGCACTGTATGGTCATGGGCCGGCTCCTAGGCGAAGCACAGGTCACTATCACCCGCAAGAGACAAAAATGCTCCAGGATGCAGTCAGGTAGGGGAAAGGTGCGCCAATGCCTCCCACGGGCGAACAGTGAGCACGTGTCTCACGAGGGTACAGTGATCTTGAGGATGAAGACGCCACACAAGCTGGTTTGCGGATAAGACCAAACTGCAGGTGCTGGGGGTATAAATAGGCACCCACACCTTGAATCGAACCGCCCAATCTTCAAAGGTGAACCATGATGATCCAGGGTAGTAATATTTCCATGCCAGGGACTTATGTCCGCCCACCAGAGCATAGGGTTGATGTAGTGCATGCTTGAAGCTAGAAGAATGCTTGCGAAGCTCGAAGAACTCGATTGGCCTCTTCTCCTAGTCCCGTCGAGGAACCTAGACGGAGTATGAAGCAGCAGCTGCATCATCGGCCCTGACACTTTAAGGCCAGATGTGATGCTGGTGAGCACGATGCTCCCCCCAGCGAGGCTGGTGTTGAAGCTTGCTCCATTTGGAATCTTGTGGTGAAGCTCAGACTTGATGCTGGGTGCCACAGGAGACCGGTTGGAGCTCGAGTAGAGGTGGTTGTGTGGCAGCTGCCTCCACAGTGGTTGTAGAGGTCGTCGAGTAGGTCCTGAAGCTAGAAGAAAGCTTGCGACACGCCTTATTAGTGTAGATTGTGTCGTAAGCACTTTGGAAGGTAATTCAGGGCCATTAATATCTTTGTATCTTGTAATTGGCCAAGGGCCAAACTCCTTGTAGCTTATGAAGCTGTAAATACGCATTTACATGATAAATGTCATTGTTGCAAGTAGTTGTAGGGGCGCCTGGGTAACAATGGTATGGCTACCAAGGTCCCAGCAGGGCTGTAATAGCACATCAACCTTCGGGAGGCCTTTCGTAGAGACGGGGATCTCGTGTCGACCTGAATCGACACGGCCGTTGTGCTGCGACACAATGTAGGTCGTCAACCTGTGAACCATAGGTCTAGGTGACCTAGAAGGTAGCAGGGCCTTAGCGACCTCGCGGAGGGGCTACATGACTAGGACGTCGCCAACGGGCAGTAGAGCCATTAAGCACGGGGTCGTTGGTATAAACTAGCCATAAAGGCTAAGGCAATCCAGTAGGTTGCAGGACCTAGGAGCCGGGGTGTGAACCCATCATTTGTAGGCTGAGGCGACCTATCAAGCAGTAGTGCTTTATCGACCTTGCGAAGAGGATGTAATGGACCCGGAGGTCATCGGAGGTCAAGAGACCTTGAAGAAAATGTTGATATAGGGGCTTGAAGTAGGGCATAGCGAGTCCATGGGCGCCAGGCCGTTGAGCAGAAAGCCATCGAGCATGGATTCCCGCACGGCGCGAGCCGTTACTGCCTGTGACCGTTAGACCGAAAGAGCCGTTGAACGATGTATCCGTTGGGTCACTGGGAATGTCGTTGAACCCTTAGAGATGTTTGGGATGCCGCGGCCCACCGCACTATTGCGGCCCAATTATAAAAGGCCGAGTGAGGGGTCGGGGACCTCACTCACTTCCATTTTCGTGCAATCCTTAGGGTTTCATTGCTGCCGCCAAGAGCTTTCCCCGTAGATTCGCCGGTGCCACCGTGCTTAGATCCACCGCGCCACGCACTACCGCATGCGCACGAAGTCCTTGGTAGTTTTTAGAACTAGACCCACCAGATTCGAAGAAGAAGAGATGGCCCCGGAGATTGCGCCGGTCCCGGAGAGCGTTTGGGAGCCCTCGACGGTGACCGAGGCGCAGCTCCAAGGTTTGGTGGAGCGCGGGCTGCAGAAGCCCAAGGAGCAGGTGGGCTGGAGGCCAACCACCGGCGAAGCCTTCCCTCCGAGGGGACCGGAGAGACGGTCGCCTTCATCACGCACGTGGAGCGCGGATTTGGAGTCCCCGCGGGCGACTTCTTCCGCGGGCTCCTCCAATTCTACAGGATCGACTTGGTACACCTCGTCCCCAACGCCATTACCACCATTTCGTCCTTCATCCACCTGTGTGAGGCGTAGTTGGGGATACCGCCACACTTCCACCTGTGGTGGTACTTCTTCGAGTTGAAGAAGACGGGGAAGAAGGACGTCGTGGGGTCCATCGACTTCATGCTGCATCGCTACATGAAGACCGTGTACATCGACATGGAGCTGCCAGACAACACCCAGGGCTTGAGGCGAGGGTGGTTCTACATCGACAACCCGAAGCCAGCGCTGGCGACTAGGTCGGGGCTCGTGGGAGACGGACGCCATCAAGCCGCTGCTGGAGGACCTCACGACGCTGAAGGCAGGAGGGCTGACGGGCGGCACGGTGGCCATCAGCTTCAGCCGGAGGCTCCTGCAACCAATCCAAGATCGGGTGCATCCGGCCTACGAGTACTGGGGCCAGGCCGACCCAACCCACGTGGCGCAGCGCAAGGTCTCCAAGCAGGAGATGGTGGCGCAGGTGAGGGAGCTGTTCAACGGGGTCATCTGGAACCGGACGTGCCCCAAGGTGTTTTCCCTCAAGCGGCCCACCGAAGCGGTAAGTCGCCCATTTGCTGATCGACCTTGATTCCTTTTGCTTGCAATTGCTTTCCCCTGATCTAAGACGAAGGTTGCCTGATATAGGGTCGTGAGGGCGTGTTTTGGAGCCCGGCTCCCCTCCCTGACGCTGGTGAGCGGAGCTTCAAGGTCCGAGCGGCGGAGGACATCCAGGCTCCGCCGCAAGAGTACGTCGACAACTACCTTTCCGACTCATCGGTGGGAGGTAGTGACGATGAAGATCCCGCCGCGGGAGGCTCCGCACCGGTCATCCGTGGCTCGCGGCGGGTCTTTGGGAAGATGCCGGCGCACAAGGCCACCAAGATCGTCTCCGCCACCATCGAGGTGGAGAAGAAGAAGAAGAAGAGGAAGAGGAAGGACACCACTGCATCGTCAGAGATGGCGACCGTCAGCGTCGAGGTCATCACCGATGCTGGCGAGGACGATGACGCGAGGTCGCGTGACGTCGGTGCAGGGTCGGGCGACACGGCAGCCGCGGGAGGAGATGAAACCCCGCTCGGGGTTATAGGCGAACAACACCCAAAGCCAAGTACTGAGGGTGTGAGCGACCAAGGGTCGCAGAAGAAACTGAGGTGGGTGCCACCCAGGCTGATAAAGCTTGGGTTGAAACCTGGTGGCAGGTACGTCTTTGAACGCGATCTTAATTTGCTCGACCTTTCCAGCTTTTTGAGTATGTTGTACTGATAGTTTTGGTTCCTTGGACAGGGGAACCCCTACTGTGTTGGACAACAGTAAGAACGCCTCAGGGCAGGAGGCCTTTGGGCGCAAGCTCGAGAAAGTGCCGGCGGGCCAGTCACTGGCAATGTCAGGCGGTGATGTCACCTGCCAGGTCCCTGAGACTGTGGGCGCAACATCGTCGGCGGCGACCAAGGTCGCTGCTGATAGCGCTCAACAAGGGGAAGGTCTTCGACAGGAGGACCAACCCGAGTCGGGCCTACCGCGGACGCAGGAGGCGGAGGTCGAAGGAGGGGGCGGGCCTGATGACATAGACCGGTGCCTCTACTCCGGCACCCCGGTGGAAGAGGACATCCTTGCTGACGGCCGGGACCTTGACGACTTCAAGGTGGCGTCGGCAACGATCAAGGTAGCGTCGCAAACGATCGGGAGGACACTCATGGTGAGTCTTTGTTGCTTTTAGGACTAGGTCCTCAATTCGCTCGGAAGACTTGATTTGATGACCTTTTGTGGTATGTTGATGCAGTCTCTCACCGAGCGGGCGCAAAGCAGGGCAGGCCTGCTGAAGGAGGGCGCCAAGCTGCACACGAGCTGACTGCGGCCCGGGAGGCCGTGCTGCAGGCAAGGATCGAGGCTGCATGAGAAATCAAGCGTCTTAAGGACGAGGTGGCCTTGAAGGACAAGGCGATGGTGGCCTTGAAGGAGGAGCTCGAATCCGCCAGGCTGAAGGTGAAGGAGGTGGAAGACGAGCTAAAGGTCATCGCTGCGGGTACGTCTGGGGGTGCTTGGAACTTACGTCGGGGTATGCCATTCCTGACCTTGTTGATTGCAGAGGCCAAAAAGAGGGAGTCCACCTTGAAGAAGGACCTTAAGGAGTCGAAAGACCAGGTGAAGACCCTCAAGGAGAAGAACAAGGAGGTCGTCACCAGTGAGTATTACTATACCCGGAAGGCTGCATATGAATTTGGTGTTCGCAGGGATCTAGAGATCGACTTTCCAGGGCAATGCAAACCCTTATTGATCATCAAGAGATGACTGCAGATCTTTAGAAGGAGCTGGACGACCTCAAGGAGGCCGCTGAGTACCTTGTGGACGTCTACGTCCCTAAGGTCGAGGGCGGGCCGCAAGAGCTCATCGCGCGACTGGAGGAGGCAGAAGGTCGGATGAAGACCCTGCTGATCGACAGCGGCAAGCTCACCGCGGCTGCCGCACTGGCCACAGTGAGGCACCATGTGCCGACGTTTGACCTTCAGAAGGTCAGGGAGGAGCTCGACCTGGCTCCGCTGGTGGGCGTTGAAGACACCCAGACCACCGCAAAGGAGATCGTGAAGAAAATAGACCTCTGAAATGTCTCTTAGGATGTAGCAAACTGTTAGTGCCAATGGGTCGTGGACCCTTTTGATGTAAGATAAACCTTGCATGAATGACAAGGTTGAATTTAATTAACTACTGTGACCCCTTATTTGGCTTGAATACTCTTTATAAGAACGCAGAAGTAATGAGGCTGCACAGACCTTTTCCCTCCACTAACCCAACTCAGTGGAGGAACGGCTTACCGACTACACGGCTCAGCGTGGAGGCTTACGTGCAGCCAGCGCGCGGAGGGGGGTCCTGGACCCAAGGTCGAGCAACCACACGACTTAAGAATGCTTATAAAGGGCAGAAAAGTTGTGATAAGGGAGAACACTTGCAAAAAATAAATGTAAAACCCCTCAGGTCGAGCGACCCTTAGGTTGGCAAAGCCAAGCCCCCGAGCGTGAAGGGCCGGGTTTAACACCAAGCCCCCGAGCACGTGGGGTCCAGTTTTAAACCAAGCCCCCGAGCGTGTCGAGGGGGAGGGGTGAACAGAAAGTATACAGAGACCCATAAAAGTAGGTCGAAAGGTAATCTTTATATATTGTCAAATTACAAAGGATAGAGTACATAGCTTTTATCGTGATACAGGGCTCCTAAGGATAGAAGCGACGTAAGTGCTCGATGTTCCAGGGGTTCGGGACGCCCTGGCCATCGGCCCATTGGAGGTGATAAGTCACCGGTCCAATGACCTCCTTAACTATGAAGGGGCCTTCCCAAGGTGCTGAGATCTTGTGCATGTCCTTGGTGTTCTGGATCCGCCGCAGGACTAAGTCGTCAACATTGAAGGAACGTTCCCGCACGTTGCGGTCGTGGTAGCGACGTAGCTACTGCTCGTGGCGGGTGTGGCGCATGAGCACGGCCACACGATGTTCTTCGACACTGTCGAGGTCGAGCCTGCGTGTTTGCTCTACTTCTCCTTCATCGAAGTTCTAGATGCGAGGAGCCCTGAAGGCAACATCGGTGGTGAGGATAGCCTCTGACCCGTAGACCAAGAAGAAGGGGGAGTACCCTCTAGCTGAACTGACCTGGTTCCTGAGACCCCAGATGAAGCGAGGGAGCTCTGAGAGCCACATAGTTGCATAAGGTGATGAGCCGTCGAAGATGTGGTCCTTGATGGCTTGCAGGACCATGCCATTAGCCCGCTCGACCTGGCCATTGCACCGTGGGTGTGCCACCGAGGAGTAGTATACGTCTATCAGGTTGTCTTGGCAGAACCCAGAAATCAGCTCCTGTGAAGGCAGTGCCAAGGTCGGTGACAATCCTGTTGGGCACCTCGAAGCGGTGGGTGATTTCCTCGAAGAACTTGGGCGCCTCTTTTGATGTGACACTGGATATGGGACGGACCTCGATCCACTTTGGTGAACTTGTCCACCACCACGATGATGTGCTTGTAGCCGCCAGTGGCGGTCTTGAAGGGTCCCATAGAGTCGAGGCCCCATACTGCGAAGGGCTAGGATGGAGGGATGGTCCTTAGGGCCTGAGCCGGGACGTGCTGCTGCTTGGCGAAGAACTGGCATCCCTTGCATCGACGTACAAGTTCCTGTGCATCAGCCATGGCCGTAGGCCAGTAGAAGCCGGACCTGAAGACCTTGCCCACCAGGTTCGCAGAGGCGGTGTGGTTGTCGCACTCACCGCCGTGGATCTCATCTAAGAGCCTGAGGCCCTCGGATCATAGAATGCACTTCATCAAAACCCCGGTGGAGGCGGACCTCCGGTAGAGTTCGTTGCCGACGACGACGTAGCTGGCACTACGCCTCGTGATCTTTTCGCGCTCCACCTTGTCCTCGAGTACTCGGTGTTCGAGGAGGAAAGCGATAAAGTCAAGGCGCCAGTCGTCTTCTGCCTCGATCATGAGGACATCACGACCTCCCGGTGGGGTCGCTTCGTCATCTGGCGACTCTGGGTCAGGGAGAAGCTTGATAGTCGGCTTGCGTAGGTCTTGGACAAATACGTCGGCCGGAACCAACGCACACTTGGAGCCGAGCTTGGAGAGGACATCAGCCACGACGTTGTTGTTGCAACAGACATGGTGGAACTTGAGCCCCTCGAAGTGACGCTCGAGCTTGCGCACCTCAGCATAGTAGGCATCCATTGTGTCCTTCCTAGCTTCAGAGTCTTTGCTGACTTGGTCGATGACGACCTTGGAGTCACCGTAGGCTATTAGGCGCTTGATCCCCAGGGAGACAGCAATGCGTAGCCCATGAATGAGGGCCTCGTACTTGGCGCCGTTGTTGGACGCCTTGTAGTGGATCTGCAGGACGTACTTGAGGTAGTCGCCCTGGGGGGAGATTAACAGGACACCCGCACCAGCCCCTTCGAGGTTCAGGGAACCATCGAAGTACATCTTCCAGTGCTCAGGTCGCTCCGGGGGTGGAGGCTACTGGATTTCTGTCCACTCCGAGATGAAGTCTGCGATGACCTGGGACTTGATGGCCTGCCTGGGGCAGAACTCTAGGTCGAACTCACCTAGCTCGATGGACCACTTGACGATGCGTCCAGTGGTGTCGCGGCTTCGCAGGATTTCGCCGAGGGGGAAGGCCGAGACGACCTTGATCTTGTGCGACTAGAAGTAGTGCCGGAGCTTGCGAGAGGTGATAAGCAGGGCGTAGAGCATCTTTTGGGGCTGGTTGTACCTGGTCTTGCTATCAGACAGGACCTCACTGACATAATAGATAGGTCGCTAGACAGGGTAGGGTCTACCCTCTTCAGGTCGCTCAGCCACCAGAACCGAACTGACCACCAGGGTGGTCGCCGAGATGTAGAGTAGCAACGGTTCCTCAGGCGCCAGGGGCACCATCACCGGGGGTGATGTGAGGAAGGCCTTGAGTTGCTCCAGGGCTTGGTCCGCCTCTACGGTCCAGACAAACTTGTCTGCCTTTTTTAGCAGCTTGAAGAAGGGCAGGCCTTTCTCTCCAAGTTTGCTAATGAACCGACCTAGGGCTGCCATCATGCTGGTTAGCTTCATGACGTCCTTCTTCCCTGTAGGTCCCTTCATCCTGAGGATGGCATCCACCTTGGTGGGGTTTGCCTCGATGCCCCGGTTGCTGACCATGAAGCCCAGGAGCTTGCCGGACGGGACACCGAAGACGCACTTCTCTGGATTAAGTTTCCAGCGATAGACGAGGAGGTTGGCAAAGGTTTCCATGAGGTCAGCTATGAGCTTATCCTCGTGGGTGGTCTTGATGACCACGTCGTCGACGAAGGCTTCTACGTTTTTGCCGATCTGGCTCCCGAGGCACTTCTGGATGGCCTTCTGGTAGGTCGCGCCGGCGTTTTTGAGGCCGAAGATCATGGCCGTATAGTAGTAGATGCAATGGGGCGTTATGAACGCCGTCTTGTCTTGGTCAGAGACCTTCAGGGCTATCTGGTGATACCCTGAGTAGCAGTCGAGAAAGCATAGGAGGACGCTTCCAGCCGTGGAGTCCACGACCTGGTCGATGCGCGGAAGAGGGAAGGGGTCTTTAGGGCAGTGCCTGTTGAGGTCGGTGTAGTCGATACACATTCTCCATTGACCGGTTTTCTTGGGTACAGGTACCGGGTTGGCGAGCCAAACCGGATTTTTACACTCGCAGATAAATCCGGCAGCTAGGAGCTTTATTAATTCTACCCTAATTACCTCCTTGCAATCTTTCGCAAAGCGGCGAAGCTTCTGCTTGACAGGCTTGGCCGTCTTGCTTACATCCAAGGAGTGCTCAGCCAGCTCCCTGGGGACACCCGGCATATCCTATGGACTCCATGCGAATATGTCCGCGTTATCCCGGAGGAAACTGGTGAGCGCGAGTTCCTATTTGGGGTCGAGGCCGTCGCCGATCACCACCGTCTTCTCTGCGTCAGCAAGGCCGAGGTAGACCTTCTTCGTGGAGGGCACCACGTCCAGGGCGGTATCGGTGCGCTTCTGCTCTGGTACAACTAGGTCGACCGGGTGGACCGCCTTGGCTTCAGCGACCAATACCGAGGAGGCGTCGGCGGCAGCGGAGGTCGCGGCGAGGTCAAGGGCCTCCGAGTTGCACTTGAAGGAGATGATGAGATCCCCCAGGACGGAGAGGACCCCATTTGGAGCCGGCATCTTCAACACCAAGTAGGTGTAGTGCGGGATGGCTACGAACCTGGCCAGCATCGGGCGACCTAGGATCGTCTGGTAGGAGGACTTGAAGTTGGCGACCTCGAAGCTGAGGTACTCCGTGCGGAAGTTTGCCTCCGTACCGAAGATGACGGGGAGGGAGACCCGACCCAGGGGGTAGGCTGCCTTCCTAGGGCTGATGCCGTAGAAGGGCACATCGCACTCCGTGAGCTTGTCGAAGTCGAAGCCCATCTTCTTAAGGGTCTCAACGAAGATGATGTTGAGCCCACTCCCCCCATCGATCAGGGCCTAGGAGAGCAAGGCCCCGTCCACTGTGGGTTCAACGATGAGTGGGTAGGACCCAAGATCTGGGATGTGCACCCAGTGATCAGCTCTAGAGAACGTGATCGCCTGCTCAGACCAACGTAGAGGCGCAATTGGCTGAGTGTGGACGAGGTGGACCTCGCGCTTGTCCTTGCGGTAGCACTTCCTGCTGACACCAGACTTGATACCCCTAATGATCATGTTGATCGTGCGGGTTGCGACCTGGAAAGGCCCGTTAGGGTTGCCTGTCGGTGGTGGAGGCGGCAGGTCGGTCTCATCGCGAGGAGGTGCCGGAGGTGGGTCACTGCGAGAGGTCTCGCGGCGATCGTCACATCGCTCCTCGCGGCGGTCGTCGCGTCGATCTCGCCGATCATCACGGCGGTAGTTGTTGTTGTAGTGGCGGTTGTCATGACGGCCGCCGTCGTTCCTGGGTCGCTTGGGGTCCACGGGGGTGCTGAAGGCCCTCTTGAACTGGGAGCACTCGCGGAGAGTGTGGGTAGCTCCCTCATGGAACCCGCAAACGCTATTGAGCAGCAGGTCGAACTCCTCCTGGTTGAAGGTCGAGCCTCGACGCCCTTCAATCGCTAGAACCTCAGGAGCTTGGACACGGCGTCCGCTGCGGTGCTAGATGTGCCAGGGGCATCAGCGTCGAACTGGTTCTGCAGCGCCTCTACTGTATCCATCAGCTTGTTGACGACGTTCATCAGCTCCTTAACGGTGGTGGCACCGGACTCGTGGATCTTCTCGAAGAGCTTGCGATCTTTGATGCCCTTCTTATAGCTGTCGACAATCTGATCGTCCCTGACGCCAATGCACTCATTGCGGTTCTCGAAGAACTGATGGTTGTAGTCTCGGAGCCACTCCTTGGGCTTCTGCATGACCCACCCAAGGTTAAAGGCATTTCCAGGGCGATCGTAGGTTGCCTGGAAGTTGGATGTGAAGGCCTGGGACAGGTCGACCCAAGTCTTGATGCTGCCAGGCTCGAGGCTGTTGAGCCACAACGAGAGGGCCTTGCCCATGACCAGCGGGAAGTAGGCCGCCATGTGGTCGAAGTTACCACCAGCCGCCTTGACGGCGACGTAGTAGGTCGACAACCAGATGTTGGGGTCCGAGCACCCATCGTACTCCTTGATGTTGGGCTTGAAGTTCTCGGGGTAGTCCACCGTCCTGAAACAGGGAGCCAGCGCTGGGAAGGCGGTGACGGTGAGGTCGTCGCCAATGCCTCTGGCCGGAGCAACTTCTCTAGGTGCGGAGTGGACGCTGCGCTCCGGGATGACGACTTGGGAGCGCGGCTGCCGATCCCGGTTGCTCTGGAGAAGTCCTGGGTCGCCGTGCTCGACGTCGTAGATGGCATGCCGCTTGTTCTTGATGTCGTGGCGGTCCCGTAGCTTGCGCTCCATGATGCGGTGAACGACACCAGGTGGGCCGTACTCACGATCGTACTCCAAACGGTGATGAAGTTCGTGCTCCTCGCGCTCTTGGTGGTGCTGGTCGACGTAGCTGCGCACGTCGCGAGCGCGCCTGTTGGCATCGAGGTTGACGCGAAGGTCGTCGGCAGTAGCAGGCTGCTGGGCAGGTTGCTCAGGGTTGTGCTGAGCGACTTCTTCCTGGATGGGGGAGAGATGACTGCGCGGAGGTCGATGAGATCGACTGCGCGAGTGGCGGGTCGATGAAGACGTGGCGGCCTTAGAGGCCGCACTCTTCTCATCGGAGCGTTGGCGACCCGGAGGTATGCGAGGGCCTGCTCAGCTTCAGGCGTCATCGGAGCTTGCTGGAGCCGGGTGATGGCCGCGCCCAGGTTGGCCTTGGGGCTGTTGAACGTCGGGATCCCGGCTTCCTCGAACTCCAAGCGCAGGTCCCAAGCGTAGGGCAGGGCCACGCGCTGCTACTCTTCCGCACGTCGCTGGGTACACAGGGCGTTGCCTTGGATGTGAGCTGCTTCCTCAGAGTTGGTCGCGCCCACACGAAGTGGCTCGTTCTCGGAGACCACAAACACTTGGCGAAAGACGATGTCCGAGTCGTTGGGGACGACTCGAACACGAACCTTCTGGAACTCCCCGCAGTCCGGTGACTAGGTAGGTCGTTTGGCTCAGCGGGGGAGCTCTTGGTCGATCTTCTTCCGCAGGCGGCACCCGCGGAGGGTGTGCTTCGCACCCTTGTGATAGGTGCAAGGCACGTTGAGAGGGTCGCGCCGGGCGCGAGGTGCAGGCCTTGGGTCGCCAGAAGGTCACCGCCCAGATTGGATCTGGGAAGGCGTGGAGAGCTGGTTGAGGCGAAGGCCAGGCGCAGACTGCAGGCCAAAGGGGAACATATCGTGACGTAGCGCTGTCTGAGCCGTGCGCTGAGCTCGTTCGCAAATCTCTAGAGTTTCCTTCATCATGCCAATGACGTTCTTCATACCCTGAACGAGGTCATAGGGTTTGGGCGGGTGGGTCTCCGATACTAGATCGGACACGAGGGTGGCAACGGACACCGTGACGACCTGCTCTGGGGTCGCTGGAGGAGTTGCGGCTGCCGGAGCAGGAGAGGTGACGTGAAAGATCCAAAGCAGATCTCCACGGGGTCGTCAAGGATGGCCGCCATGCTCGCCAGAAAAATGACACCAGATTGGGCCACCATGCTGCACAGCGAGTTCCTGATCGCCCCTACCTAGTGCGCCAACTGTCAGGGGGTGAGACCTGGACAGATCCGCTAGGGGGTTACCCTAGAAGTTTGCAGGTTAATGGGGGATCGGGACCTAAGAGCGTAGGCGGTAGTCCACGTGGTGAACTCGGAACTAGGCGAGTATGGTGATGAACATGGGGAGACAAAGGGTTTAGACTGGTTCAAGCCTCTGGAGAGTAAAACCCTACGTCCAGTTGTGGTGGATTGTGTGAGAGGATGAAGATCAGTTGTCCCCTTGAATGGAGCCCTAGGCCGCCTTATATGGGGAGGACGGGCTAGGATTTCCATTCAAGGTCGGTGGACCTATGTCCGGGTCGGTTGCTATTGTGGGAAGTTTATCTCTCGGATTACAAGGAGTATCCCGAGATACTCAGAGCTACAGGCGGCGGCGCGCCGCGCCCTACTGCTTTGACTTGCACGCCAAGCTTTGCGGATCTTCTGGGATCTTGATCAGGTCGCACGGAGTCATAGAGGTTGTGGATAAGGTCGCTGGGCCCACTTTGCAGGTCGGCGGGGCTTCTGGAAGGTCGGGTTCACTTGTCAGGGACCTCTGAGACCCTGGCTGGTGGGGACCCATGGGTACCCAAGTCTCTCACTGTAGTTCTAGGTTGGTGTGCCCCCAGTCGACGTTCCTGTGGAGGATGGTGCCTACTCCGCTGTGATAGAAAAACGATGTGTAATCTTTTGTTTTAGACCCTCTAGTCATTTTGTAATATAAACAATGTAATGATATATGTTGTGATATTACACTGATGATGTCACTATCAGGGACGGTCATAAGGGGTCCCCTAACTAAGGGGATAATCACCCTCATTAAACGCAAATCATGTACGGACAAATCCCCACGGACCCAAAGGAGGGACAAGGCACACGCCAGGTCCACGGCCTGGTACGGCCCAACAGTGGCTCGGAGCTCCCCATCGAGGGGACTCGCCCGCACGCCCCATTCTCCGCCTCGCTCGAGGGTCCTGACCCCCTCAAACAGGTTTTCGCCTCGCTCGAGGGTCATGACCCCCTCGAGCAACTGTCCGCCTCGCTCGAGGGGCTCGACCCCCCTCGAGCGAGTTTCCAGCTCTGCCTCGCTCGAGGACATCCCTCGACCAACGGCGCCCCGCCTCTCCGCTCCGCCTAGCAAGGGCATTTAATGCTGGGATCCGCGGTGGGACGGCGAAGTCAAAAGCAAGATCTCCCTCTACGCCGTGCGGCTGACACGGTCTGAGCACCTGACATTGTCACTGTGCGGCCATCTCCGGCCTTGTTCATGCGCTGCGCGGCCCTGTACGAACAAGCCGGTGTCACTCCGTGGCACTGTGCCGCCTGCTCCCGTCCTTCCCCCGCGGTCAGACCCTTGAACGGGTATGGGGCACCCTCGAAAGGTGTACGGGCGGCAAGCAGACGTACGCGCTGACCGGCGCCGCCGTATGGGCGGTGCGCACCGCGTCTCATCCACCAACTTCGGCGCCGAGCGACCATCCCCGGCACTGTGCAACCATCCCCGACGCTGTGCTGCCATCCCCGTCACTATGCGGTGAACTGCGCAGTCCTGTGCGGAAAGGCCGGTGTCATTTCGCGGCCCTGTACTGCCAACTCCCGTCCTTCTCTTGTGGCGGAACCCTCGAACAGGCAGGAAAGCACCCTCGAAATCGCATCTAGACAAGCACAGGAATCACCACGCTGCTCGCGGAAGCCGGAGCTCGTCACCAATGAGAGCCAGGTGTGGTTCGAGGACCGGTGGATGGTCGTTTCCTGGTGTGATGAGTGATTGACAACGTGGTGTGGACTGATTCTTGGCTAAGTATTGCAGGTGCAGGTTGCGGCTTGACTGGTGCAGGTGCAGGTGAAGAACAAGCGTGAAAGGTCGTTGCCGGTGAGGCCTCCAGGTGTGGAGAAGACAAGTAGGCTTGGTTCGAGGGACCCGGTGGCCAGCGGGGTCAAGTGCGGGCCGCATGGTGGCAAGAACGGCAACATGAAGTCATGGACGGTTTCTTGGTTGAGCCTCAAAACCAAGGTCGAGCCGGGACTACGTAGGAGCCGAGTCATGAGTGGTGATTGGCGGAGGCTACACCGAGTTCGCGGGGTTTCCGGTGGTTCACCAGAAAACCACTGGGTTCCTTGGTTGATCCACAAAGCCAAGACCGAAGAACCGAAGACGGAGGTGCAGCAGCTCCAGACCGGTCTGACCGGTGAGGAGCACCGGTCTGACCGGTGTGCGACGACGCAGTCCGGAATCTTCGAAGTGGAGGACACGCGTCGGGATCGCAAGGCTTGCGTCGAGGCTAAGCAAGTTTGCGGTCGCTGGGGATCCGTCCGATGGTGCGAAGACAAAGACTTCCAATTTCGCCCTCGAGGGGCATGTATCCCTAGTTAGCTAGTAAGGGTATTTTAGTCTTTCGGTTGCCTCCATATAACCCAAGTGGTGAGAGGATGGCAGCCATCTCTTGGAACCCTAGCTCATTTGGTTTTCCTATTTTCCTTCCTATTTTCTTAGGATTTTTGTAGGACTAGCTTGAGAGCTTCATGGTGAGATCTTGTGAGAGGGAAGGATGATCGGGCGGCAAGCTAGACCTTGTATGAACCTCTTTGGTATGTATAGATGATTCGGCGTGGTTCCTCAAGGCTTGGATGTGTCTTTCCCGTTTCTCCTTTTTGGTGATTTTTGGAGCCCTTTCTTGGCGATTTTCTTGGAGCGATTTCGAGGCCTTTCTCTTTGGGATTTGGTGGGGGATGTATGCATGAACCCTTCGTGGTTCTTTACCCTTTGATTCCCCTTCCAAATCCGTGAGCAGAGGGGCTCGATTTTGGGGTTTTCGTGGCTCTAGGGTTAGAGGTGTTCTTGGTGGGATTTCTTCGATTCCTCATGATTTGACAAGTTTTGGTGGACCAAATCTTGGCTATGGAGTACCCATGAGGTGTTCCTACTATCCCCAAAGTCTTGTGCAAAACCGTGGAGCGGATCGGGAGATCGGGAGTTGGATTTGGAAGAGTTGACTCGCGGGCGCTGTTCATCCCGAGCTGCCCAGGCACGACCAGTCTGACCGGTGCTCTTGACCAGTCTGATCGGTGCTAGCCCTTGGTGGGTTTTTGTCTCGGGGAACAGTCTTGTCCGTGTGGTTTTGTCCCGTGGTCCTGCTGTTCAGTTCTTGGCGTGTTTGGAGTTGTTTTGCTAGGCTTTGTGAGGGGTTCTTCTTCCTCACAGGTTGTTTTTCGTGGTGGTTTTTGTTCCAGGGCCTAGAGGATTCACTGAGGCTTCCTGGAACGTTTGCTGTGCAGCTGCTGTAGCCACCGGCCTGACCGGCTCTGTCCACCGGTCTGACCGGTGTCACCGGTCTGACCGGCGCAGGCCAAAGGTCTGACCGGTGTAGCACAGGCAGCAAGCCGTGCAAGTTTCCACTGTGTGGTTTGGTGAGTTTTGGCTTGGAAGGTTGAGTGTTGGTTCCTAGGACCAGTAGCACTCCAGTGGCTGCGTGGTCTTGACCAACTTGGGTAGTTGGGTCGGAGACGTGAGTTGGAAGCCGTGTTCGTCTTGTTGGAGTTCTCATCTCCTTCGAGAAGAATTTTTATCGGCTCCCATTCACTCGCCCCCTCTCTGGTTCGCCTAATCGGTCCTTCAATTGGTATCAGAGCCGGTTCGGGTCTTTATTGACTCTTACCAGTCTAAGATCCAAAGATGGCATACCAGGAATGGGGTTCGGGTCCTCCGCACTTCGATGGGAAGAACTACCAGATGTGGCAAAGGCGGATGGCGGCGTTCCTCCGCGGAAAGGGTCAGATCCTTTGGGATGTCACGGTGAACACAGCTTATGTTCATCCGATGAACTTCCTTGCTCCAGGATCGAGGGATATGTTCGAAGCCAACAACAAGGCTGTCGACTACTTGTTTCGTGCTCTGTGTCCGCCTGAATTCGATCGGGTTCAGACAGAGGACTTAGCTTGTAGGATTTGGGAGCAGTTGAAGGATGCTCATGCTAGGAATGCTCAGGTTCAGGCTCGGATGTACGCGACTTACCGGAGAGAGTACGAGAACTTCACTCATCTCCCCGGCGAGTCCGTCGATGCCCTTTTCTAGCGATTTACGGTCGTTGTGAACAACATGAGAGCCAATGTGGACGTCCTCCCATACAATGATCATGATAGAGCCGTGAAGCTCTTGCACTCGTTGGATCGTACCGTATGGGACGGGAAGTTTGAGGCTATTGTTGAGTCCGAGAAGTATGACACCTTGACGGTGAACGAGCTGTTCTCGAAGCTCAAGTCGGCTGAGTTGGACCGTGGTATGACAGCCAAGATCGAGAGCCCGACTGATTCTCATAGTCTCGCTCTCGTTAGTGGCAAAGGAGCTAAGTCTAACGCTAACGCATCCTCCAGGATGTACTCTCTGTCTTCTTTGATGTCTTTGCCAGATGAGGAGTTCGACGTGCTTGGAGAGGACAAGCTGGCGTTGCTGACCAGGCGGTTCGAGAGGCTGCACGAGAACCGGGTGAACACGAGGAGGACAGCACGGACGTGCTTTCAGTGCGGCAAGCCAGGACACTTCGTCGCCGACTGCCCGGAGAAGACGGAGAACAAGGACGGCTACAAGGACGGCTACAGGCACCGATCGAGCAAGGATGGCAAGTACCGATCGAGGCGCGATCACAAGCACAAGAACAAGCACAAGGACGAGCGATGGTCGAGGAAGAAGGATGGCCGCGGCAGGAAGGCCCGAGTAATGGTTGGAGCGAGCTACGTCGACTCCAGCTCCGCCTACTCTTCCTCAAGCTCGAGTAGCAGTGAAGATGAAGGTGATCGGCGCAAGAACAAGAAGTCGTCCAGGAACTTGAGCGGGTTGAGCTGCTTCGCGAGAGATGGCTTCTGCAGCATGGCCCGTAGCTCGGGCAGCAAGAAGAGCCACCAGAGTGACTCGGACTCTGACTCCGAGGATGAGGTATGTGATGAGCTCTCTTCTTTGCGCAAGGAGAATGATGAGTTGGTTGACTTGCTTGATAACCGCGATCACATGCTTAGAGAGGCCAAGAAGATGAGGAAAGAGCTTAGGGCCTCACTAGAAGATGCTAGGAACCGTGTGGCTGAGCTAGAAACCCAGAACCTAGATGCTAAGCTTGAGATTGATTCGCTTAAGGCTTCTCCTGTGGTTTCTGATGAGATTGATTGCTGTGATTGCTCTGTGTACCTAGCTGATCTTACTGCTCTTAAGGATAAGCATGCTTCTACTTGTGATGAACTAGATATGCTTAGGGTTGAAGTGGCTGAGCTTAAGTCTAGACCTGCTTTGCTAGGTGCTTGCACTTCTTGCCCTGTTTTGCATGGAAAGATTGATGAGATGCATGCTTACACTGTTTCGCTTGAGGCTAAGTTGAAAGAGCCTATTCCCACTTCTTGCTCTACTTGTAAATTGCATGCGGTTAAGAATTTGGAGCTTGCACATTATGTTGATCGCTTGCAGGATGAAAATGATGAGCTGAGAAAATGTATGAGCTGGTTGTCGGGTCAGGAGCCTCAGCTCGGTATCATGATAGCGGCTTTCAAACGCTATGATGGTCAGGCACTTGGGGCTGACAAGCTTGGAGAGAACTGTGGTGAGGGAGTTGAGAGAGTTGGAGAGATTCCTATCCCACCACCAAACAGACACAAGAACAAGTTTGAGCCCAAGCCAACCATCTCAGAAACAAATTTGACACTACTCCAGATCCACCCATATTCCCTCACCCAACAAATGATTTTCAGAAACCGGTGAAGTTTGTGAGCCCAAAGGGAGGTGAGGAAGGAGAGAAGAAGGGTGAGAAGCTGAGTGGGCAGCCCCCACCCAAGCCTAAGCCTAAGCCACAGCCCATAAAGTTCCATTGTGGGTATTGTGGGAGAGATGGTCACAAGGATGAGTTTTGCTTCAAGAGGAAGCGTGAGGAGAGAATGGCTAGAGAGTGGGCTAACAGGGACAGGTACCACCCCTCTAATGGTGTACCTGAGCCTCGTATGCAGATGCCCAGGGCCAAGGCGATTGTGAGGACGGTTCCGGCTTGGGGAGACCGGAAGGCTGCAGGTGTTGCTGCTGGCCGAGCCACACCGGTCAGACCGGTGTACTACACCGGTCAGACCGGTGCAGGTCTGGGCAGACAGCGAGTCGGGTTTCGTGCTCGTGAGGATGCTCGATTTGTTTCTGGAGGTCGTGGTTCTGGTGGTTGGTCTGGAAAGTTTGCAGGTGGTCAGTTTGCTAGGCGTTCTCCACCTCGTGCTCAATACGAGGGTGAGAAGAGTCGTAGCTTTGAGATGGAGCGGAGGAACGATCCACGGTTTCCCTTTCGTGGTTTTCGTTCTCCTCCAGCTAGAGAGGGTTGGTTCCCTCGTGGTGGTTACCGTGGTGGTGTTCGTGGTGGTAGCTTTGATAGGCGTGATGATTTGGTTTGTGCTAACCCCACTTTGGAGCAAATGGCTCGGCACTGGTTTTACTCTTTTGGTACTAACCCCAGTGCTGAGTCGTTTGTTCACTCACGTGCTCACTTTTGAATTTCAGGTGGGAGACTTGAAGAACATTTGGTTGATTGACTCCGGTTGCTCGAGGCATATGACTGGAGACAAGGGGTGGTTCTCAAGTCTCGTCCCGGTGGTGACAAAGAAGTACATCACCTTTGGGGACAATGGGCGAGGGCGTGTGCTGTCAGAAGGTGAGATTAAGGTAAGTGACAAGATCACTCTCAGGCGTGTTGCTCTTGTTCAATCGCTTGGATACAATTTGCTTTCTGTGTCCCAGTTGTTGGATGAGGGTTTTGAGGTGTTGTTTCGGCCTGGTGGTTCTCGGATTTTAGATTCTCGGGGGGATCTTGTTTGCATGGTCGTTCCCAAGGGTCAGGTGTTCCGAGCTGATTTTTCTCAGTCTTCTGGTGTGGAGCGTTGCTTCTTGGCTGGTTCTTCGAGTGAGTTGTGGAAGTGGCATAGGAAGTTGGGTCACTTGAGCTTTGACCTTTTGTCTCGCTTGAGTAAACTCAATTTGGTCCGAGGATTGCCACGATTGAGGTTTGAGAAAGAGTTGGTTTGTGCGCTGTGTAGGCATGCCAAGATGGTAGCCTCTTCTCACCCACCTCTCACCGATGTGATGACTGAGCGTCCATGCGAGCTGCTCCATATGGACCTTGTTGGCCCAGCTCGTGTGCGATCTGCGGGTGGGAAGTGGTATGTCCTTG
This sequence comes from Cenchrus fungigraminus, assembly GCA_036936925.1. NCBI lineage: Eukaryota > Viridiplantae > Streptophyta > Magnoliopsida > Poales > Poaceae > Cenchrus > Cenchrus fungigraminus. Next base: position 67,008,919 of record CM072773.1, read on the forward strand.
TTGTGGTGGACGACTACTCTCGGTATGCGTGGGTGTTCTTTCTTGAGGAGAAGGGGGAGACGTTTGGTTTTGTTCGAGATCTTGTCTTGAGGTTAAGAAACGAGAGGCACGGAGATGCCATACGAGCGATCCGCAGTGACAATGGCTCGGAATTCAAAAACTCTCGCTTCGAAACCTTTTGCCATGACTTGGGTCTTGAACATCAGTTTTAGAGTCCGTATACGCCTCCCCAGAATGGCGCGGTGGAAAGGAAAAACAGGACCTTGTGCGAGATGGCTCGGACGATGCTCGACGAGCATAGGACTCCGAGAAGGTTCTGGGCTGAGGCGGTCAATACCGCGTGTCATGTGTCGAACAGGATCTACCTCAGGGTTCACAAGAAGAAAACCTGTTACGAGTTGATGCACGGTCGCACACCCAAGGTGAGTCACTTCCATGTCTTTGGTTGTAAATGCTTCATTCTGAAGAAAGGGAAGAAGTTGGACAAGTTCGAGGCTAGGTCTGTCGATGGAATTTTCTTTGGTTATGCATCTCATTCTAGAGCATTTCGGGTGCTCAATCTTGAAACTAACCAAATCGTGGAGACTTGCGAGGTAACCTTCGACGAGACACAGCCGCGTTGTCAGCTTGTTTTTGAGTGTGCAGGTGACGACGAACTTGGCGAGGAGATCTTTCAGGTGGAGGAGCATGAACATGGAGATGATGAAGATGGCGGCGTGATGCCCGCGGCTGAACATGTACCTACTACTTCGACGACGATCGAGAATGGACCCTCTCCCACACCTACAACGACAAACCCAGATCAAGGCGAAGCTGCTATTGAGGGGGAGGTAGCATCAAGCCGAGAACCTCCCCAACGAGTGCAAGTGGATCACCCAGCTTCGAGAATCATCGGCGACATGAATGAACGTACTACACGGTCGAGGGTTCGGAACAATTCTCATTTCGCTCATGCTGCTTTTGTTGCCACCTTTGAGCCCAAAGACATTGGACATGCGTTATCTGATCATAATTGGGTTAACTCGATGCATGAGGAGTTGGAGAATTTTGAGAGGAACCAAGTTTGGGTGTTGGTTGACCCTCCCCCAGGGTGTAAGCCGATTGGGACAAAATGGGTGTGGAAAAATAAAGAGGGAGAGAAAGGAGAAGTGGTGAGGAACAAGTCGAGACTTGTTGCTCAGGGGTACAGTCAGAAAGAGGGGATCGACTACGAGGAGACTTTCGCTCCTGTAGCTCGTTTGGAGGCGATCAGGATCCTTCTAGCCTTTTCCGTGGCTAAAGGGTTCAAGTTGTACCAGATGGATGTGAAGAGTGCTTTTCTGAACGGTGTGTTGGAGGAAGAGGTGTTTGTGAGGCAACCACCGGGGTTTGAGAGTGAGAAGTACCCTCACCGGGTGTACAAGTTGAGGAAGGCGCTGTATGGGTTGAAGCAGGCGCCTAGAGCTTGGTATGGTAGGTTGAGGGGGTTCCTGTTTGAGAGAGGGTTTGAGATGGGGAAGGTCGACCAGACCTTGTTTCTCCTCAGGCAGGGCAGAGATATCCTGATTGTGCAGGTATACGTGGATGATATTGTCTTTGGTGGCTCGTCTAACTCTCTTGTTGCAAGGTTTGTAGAAGACATGAGCAGGGAATTTGAGATGAGCATGATGGGCGAGTTGCAGTTCTTCCTCGGGCTACAAATCAAGCAATCAAAGGAAGGAACATTTGTGCACCAAGCTAAGTACACCAAGGACATTGTGAGGAAGTTCAAGATGGAGGACTCCAAGGCCATGGCGACGCCTATGAGTACGACTACAGCTCTTGATGCGGACGAGGAAGGTGAACACGTGGACTAGAAGGAGTACCGGAGCATGATCGGGTCACTCCTCTACTTGACGGCGACGAGGCCGGACATCCAATTCTCCGTGTGTCTGTGCGCTCATTTTCAAGCGTCTCCGAGGACTTCGCATCGGCAAGCAGTCAAGCGCATTTTCAGGTATTTGCGACACACTCCCGACTTCGGCCTTTGGTACTCTGCGTCTTTTCTTTGGCGCTTCATGGATTTTCAGACGCGGACTTTGCCGGGTGTCGGTTGGATAGGAAGTCCACTTCTGGGACTTGCCAGTTCTTGGGTTCTTCTTTGGTATCTTGGTCTTCCCGCAAACAGTCGAGTGTTGCTCAATCCACTACCGAGGCAGAGTATGTGGCCGCAGCTAGTTGTTGCTCTCAGCTCCTTTGGATCACATACACCATGAGTGACTTTGGTGAGGAGTATACCCATGTCCCACTTCAATGTGATAGCACCAGTGCCATAAGCGTTGCAAAGAACCCAGTGCTCCATTCCAAAACCAAGCACATAGAAGTGAGGTATCATTTTCTGAGAGACAACGTAGAGAAAGGGAAGATAGCTTTGATCCATGTACCCACACATGAACAACTAGCCGATATTTTCACCAAACCCCTAGATCAAGCAATTTTCACTCGTTTGCGGGGGGAGCTTGGTGTTTGTTTGATTTCTTGAGTTGGCGTGTGGGAGCTCCTTTGTAGCATATGTATAGCTTTCCTTTGTGCATTTCTTGCATTTGGCATGGCATATGTAACATGATGTATAGGCATCTTTGTATCTTAGGTTGCATGCATTTTGTATCATATGCATTGTTTAGGAAAGGCTTCTCCTATACACATTCTTCACCATGGAATGACATATATGTCTTTGTGAGCTAATTTGGTAAGCTATGGTTAGTTTGGCTTAGCTCTTGATAATCTTGGTTTGTATCCATGGTTGATGGCTATGTTTTTGAAAAATTTCATATATATGCTCTCTTGTGAGTAAATGCCTTTACATGATCTTGACATGTTTTAGTGGCTTGGCTATGCTTAATTTGTGGTTGGATAGCTTATTTTGATCATATGGGGCCAAAGGCTCATTTGCCATCATGAATGTTTAGCCCCCATGCTTCATCTTGTGGAGGGGCATAAGTTCCTTTTTGTCGCAAAGACATTTCATGTACCAATTATAAATCTGAAAATGAAATGTAAATTGCTTGAAAAATGTGCTCCCATGTCATATGTGCTAATTTTAATTTGCTTTGGGTGCTAAATCGTTGCATGATGCCTACCAATGAGAAGTCTCATATATATAGAAGTAGGCACATGGCTCGGTGGCTTTGACATGACATGAGGTGCTTGTGGGTGTTTATGATGGTCTTATGCTTAGAATGGTTGTCCTAGCATGAAGTTTGTGTGGCTTTGCCATTTTGACGTATTTTGCTCATGTTTAGGACTTTGCTCATGAGAGGGTGATTTTTCGCAAAATTGCTAAATTCTATCTTAGCTTCGCCCAATGGTTGTGAAACTTGGTGATCATGAAGTTTATGTCATTACGAAGCTATAGAGTATCTAACTTGCTCGTTTGGACATGTGTAGCATCCTATGTTGAATTTTGTCTATTTGAGAAGCTCTAGGTTGCATTTTTTGCATTTTTGGCTTGATTCATGCATTGTCAACAAGGGGGAGAAGTTTGAGCATGTTTTGGCCTACTGAAAGCATTTGGAAGGTTTTCAGGTGGTTTCGAGCCATTTTTGGGCTCTGTTGTGCACCGGTCTGACCGGTTGAGGTCACCGGTCTGACCGGTCAGAGTGCTGGTCCTGTTCACATGTTGCCGACCGGTCTGACCGGTGGTGTCGACCGGTCTGACCGGTCAGAGCTGAGCTGTTGCAGCTGCTCTGTTTCGTGAAGTGGTTTGCCTGCATCTGTCCAGGGGGAGGTGCATTGGTTCAGGGGGAGCTTGCATGTGTGCAGGGGGAGTTCTTTGTGGTTTTCGAGCTTTGGTTTGATGGTTTGTGCTTTTTGCTTGAGCATGTTTTATCTCGGATGTGTCGAGTCGTTGCCCTTGCCTAAGGGGTCCGAGACTTGTCTTCTTCAAGTGATCTTGTTCTTTGCCTTTTCTTTGGCTTTCGATCGCTTGTTGGAGTTTCTTTTAGTCGTTTCTTTCCTTTTCCTTTTCTCTTGGTTACCAAAAGGTGTGTGTTGTCAATGCACTCATCAAGGGGGAGATTGAGAGCCAGGTGTGGTTCAAGGACCGGTGGATGGTCGCTTCCTGGTGTGATGAGTGATTGACAATGTGGTGTGGACTGATTCTTGGCTAAGTATTGCAGGTGCAGGTTGCGGCTTGACTGGTGCAGGTGCAGGTGAAGAACAAGCGTGAAAGGTCGTTGCCGGTGAGGCCTCCAGGTGTGGAGAAGACAAGTAGGCTTGGTTCGAGGGACCCGGTGGCCAGCGGGGTCAAGTGCGGGCCGCATGGTGGCAAGAACGGCAAGATGAAGTCATGGACGGTTTCTTGGTTGAGCCTCAAAACCAAGGTCGAGCCGGGACTACGTGGGAGCCGAGTCATGAGTGGTGATTGGCGGAGGCTACACCGAGTTCGTGGGGTTTTCGGTGGTTCACCAGAAAACCACTGGGTTCCTTGGTTGATCCACAAAGCCAAGACCGAAGAACCGAAGACGGAGGTGCAGCAGCTCCAGACCGGTCTGACCGGTCTGACCGGTGGGTACCGGTCTGACCGGTGAGGAGCACCGGTCTGACCGGTGTGCGACGACGCAGTCCGGAATCTTCGAAGCGGAGGACACGCGTCGGGATCGCAAGGCTTGCGTCGAGGCTAAGCAAGTTTGCGGTCGCTGGGCATCCGTCCGATGGTGCGAAGACAAAGACTTCCAATTTCACCCTCGAGGGGCATGTATCCCTAGTTAGCTAGTAAGGGTATTTTAGTCTTTCGGTTGCCTCCATATAACCCAAGTGGTGAGAGGATGGCAGCCATCTCTTGGAACCCAGCTCATTTGGTTTTCCTATTTTCCTTCCTATTTTCTTAGGATTTTCGTAGGACTAGCTTGAGAGCTTCATGGTGAGATCTTGTGAGAGGGAAGGATGATCGGGCGGCAAGCTAGACCTTGTATGAACCTCTTTGGTATGTATAGATGATTCGGCGTGGTTCCTCAAGGCTTGGATGTGTCTTTCCCATTTCTCCTTTTTGGTGATTTTCAGAGCCCTTTCTTGGTGATTTTCTTGGAGCGATTTCGAGGCCTTTCTCTTTGGGATTTGGTGGGGGATGAATGCATGAACCCTTCGTGGTTCTTTACCCTTTGATTCCCCTTCCAAATCCGTGAGCAAAGGGGCTCGATTTTGGGGTTTTCGTGGCTCTAGGGTTAGAGGTGTTCTTGGTGGGATTTCTTTGATTCCTCTTGATTTGACAAGTTTTGGTGGACCAAATCTTGGCTATGGAGTACCCATGAGGTGTTCCTACTATCCCCAAAGTCTTGTGCAAAACCGTGGAGCGGATCGGGAGATCGGGAGTTGGATTTGGAAGAGTTGACTCGCGGGCGCTGTTCATCCCGAGCTGCCCAGGCACGACCGGTCTGACCGGTGCTCTTGACCGGTCTGACCGGTGCTAGCCCTTGGTGGGTTTTTGTCTCGGGGAACAGCCTTGTCCGTGTGGTTTTGTCCCGTGGTCCTGCTGTTCAGTTCTTGGCGTGTTTGGAGTTGTTTTGCTAGGCTTTGTGAGGGGTTCTTCTTCCTCACAGGTTGTTTTTCGTGGTGGTTTTTGTTCCAGGGCCTAGAGGATTCACTGAGGCTTCCTGGAACGTTTGCTGTGCGGCTGCTGTAGCCACCGGCCTGACCGGCTCTGTCCACCGGTCTGACCGGTGTCACCGGTCTGACCGGCGCAGGCCATCGGTCTGACCGGTGTAGCACAGGCAGCAAGCCGTGCAAGTTTCCGCTGTGTGGTTTGGTGAGTTTTGGCTCGGAAGGTTGAGTGTTCGTTCCTAGGACCAGTAGCACTCCAGTGGCTGCGTGGTCTTGACCAACTTGGGTAGTTGGGTCGGAGACGTGAGTTGGAAGCCGTGTTCGTCTTGTTGGAGTTCTCATCTCCTTCGAGAAGAATTTTTATCGGCTCCCATTCACTCCCCCCCTCTCTGGTTCGCCTAATCGGTCCTTCAACCAACTTACGCCAGGAGCAAGGACATGCAAGGACGACGATCCCTAGCGCCACGCCGACTGGTACACGATCACTGTACATATCATTATGTGACTCCCCTGTAACTGCCCTCCCTTGGTCTATAAAAGGGAGAGGCAGACGCCCCATCAGGAGGACGACACTCATTCACGCCCACATACGCATTCGCTCACTCCACACTCCACCACTCACGATATTGGCACTTGCCTCAATCATCTTAGCAGGGACCTGGAGGGCTCGCCTCCTCTCCCGATTTGCTTGTAGCCCCCCTCTACGAGCACCATCGGTGCAAGCTAATACAGTGCGCGAGCACACCTTGCAGGACGTACGGCCCCGTGGCCGGAACCAGGATAAACCCGTGTCCCCTACGTTAGCATTCACACCAACCATCGAGAGATAGATCACAGCATGATTTACTAGTAAGTGCCGGAGCTAATCCGGACACCGACAGTCACTTTATGCATGAATTTGATCCTGGGCATGCGTAAAGGGTACATTCGGTTTGCCTTTATGAACCGGGTGTTACGATCTGGGGTTGTGTCAAGCTTGTTTCTGAGGTGGTTTGGCTTGGGTGCGAATTTGTTCATGGGTGTGATGTGTGATGGGATAGGGATCTCTCCAACTTTCTCTTCTCCCTCACCACTCTTCTCACCACTCTTCCCAGCCCCCAACGCCTAACCATCAAACCTCTTAAACTCAGCCAACATCAAACTCAATTGTGGCTCATGCCCAGACAACCAACCCATCAATTTCCTCAACTCATCATTCTCATCCTGCAAACGGTTAACATAATGTGCAAGTTCCATATTTTTCAAAGCATGCATTTCACAGGTAGAGCATGATGTAGGAATAGGAGCTTTCAATGCAGCCTCAAGAGAAACTATCTTAGTGTGAGATTCATCTAGCCTAGCATGCAACACAGGACAAGAACTGCAAGCACCTAACAAAGCAGGTCTAGATTTCAACTCATCACGCTCTATCCTAAGCACATCTAGTTCCTCAAGAGTTGAGGCATGCTTCTCCTTGAAAGCAGTCAAGTTAGCTAGGAAAACATTATAATCACTACAATCAACCTCATCAGAAACAACAGGAGCAGCTTTTAAAGAGTCTATCTTAGTTCTAGCATCAACAAGCAAAGACTCAAGCTCAACTATCTTGTCCTTAGCATCACCTAGCAAAGACCGAAACTCTCTCTTCTCCTTGTTGGTCTTCCTAAGCACATCATTACGGTTATCAAGCAACTCATTCAGCCTAGAATTCTCCTCTAGCAAGAATTGGGATCATGTCGTACCTCTTCCTCGGAGTCAGAGTTCGAATCCGAGCTATGCTTCCCACCCTTCTTGGAGTGCGCCATGCCGCAAAAGCCACCTTGTGCGACGAAGCTGAGGACGGTGAAGTTCTTGTCCGTGTGCCGCTTGTCCTTGCGCCGATCTTGGTCTTCATCGCTACTCGAACCGGAAGAAGAGTCACTTGAAGTGGAGTCGATGTCGCTTGCTCCGGCAACCATTGCTCGAGCCGTCTTCTTCTTGTACCTGCTACCCTTCTTTGGCCTTCTTGTCCTTGCGCTTGTCCTTGTAGTCATTCCGGGAGCGGTACTTGTTGTAGTCGTGCTTGGGCTTGCCCTTGTAGTCGTTCTTGATCTCCATGGCTTCAGGGCATTCGACAATGAAGTGCCCGTGCTTCCCGCACCGATAGCACATCCCCGAGCTTCTCCTCGCATTCTTGCGGCTCTCATACATCCGCCCAAACCTCTTGCTCAACAAGGCGAGATCCTCCTCACTCAGCACCTCAAAGTCCTCATCTGGCATGGACACAAGACAAGACAAAGAAAACTGCCTGGCAGCATGGTTAGCATTAGTCCTCGATCCTGAGACAAGAGCCAAACTATGAGGATCAGTGGGGCTCTCGCTCTTGGCTCTCAGGCCATGATCAACCTCCGAAGATTTGAGCTAGGAAAACAGCTTGTCCAACGTCAAGGTATCATACACGCTTGACTCCTCAATGGCCTCAACCTTGGCACTCCACACAGATCTATCTAGTGCATGCAAGAGCTTGATAGCTTGATCATGATCTGTGTATGGGAGCACTGTCACATTGGCCCTCATGTTCACGATGCTGGTGAAGTGCTGGAACATCACATCAATCGACTCATCGGGGAGATGAGTGAAGTTCTCGTACTCTCTCCGGTGAGTGGCAAACAAGCGAGCCTGCACCTGAGCATTGCCAACATGAGCTTTCTTGAGCTTAAGCCATATCTTTCTAGCCACATCCTCTCCATACACTCGATCGAACTCCGAGGCACAGAGAGCACGGAACAAGTAATCAACGGCCTTGCTGTTAGCCTCAAACATGTCCCGTGATCCTGGAAGAAGGAAACTATCGGGAATAGCATAATGAGGATTTTGGGTCACTTCCCAGATCAGAGTCCCCTTCCCACGCAAAAACGCGCCCATGCGCCTCTCCCACATCTGGTAATTCTTCCATTGAAGTGCGGAGGACCCGACCCCTTGCCATAGTCGCCCATCTTTGGATCTTAGACTGGTTAGAATCACGAAGATCTGTAACCAGCTCTGATACTAATTGAAGGACCAAATAGGCGACTAGAGAGGGGGGAGTGAATGGGAGCTGATAAAAATTCTTCCCGAAGGATGAACTCGGCCTATACCCCAATTGCCACTCAGATCACTCGCACACACCAAAGAAGCTCTAGACTAGGCTCACACAAGCCTACAAGTCCTAGAGACATGCCATGAAGCAAAGAGCGGAAGCACAAGACAAAAACCAAAGCACTTAACCAAATCTGCGATGCTAGGTGTGGACCGTCCGGATGGTACAGGCAGACCGTCCGCTAGGCACAGGCGGACTGTTCGCATGGTCACCCCGGACCGTCCGAAAACTCCAATAGAACCACCAGAGACGCACCGAGAAATTCAGACTGTCCGACCTAGGCACGCGGACCATCCGCTAGTGTCGCGGACTGTCCGTGAGAAGCCTACGGACCGTCCGGCCAAACTCTACAACCACTTCGCTCAAACTTGCCCACGCGGACCGTACGTCATTGACCGGTGGACTGTCCACAAAACCTCTTGCAACAAAACCCTAGGGACTCGACAGATCAAAATACGAGCTCGCAAGAACCCACGACCAACACGACAAACAGCAGCCTGCACAGCACCTTGCAGACCGTCCGCCACAAGCTTGCGGACTGTCCGCATAGCACGAACAGAACAGAAAAACGCCTGAACCCGCGAGGTCAACTCCTATCCATCACCGGATCTCCCAAACCACTTGAACTGTTGAGACAAGATTTGGGGGAGATGAGAAGCGTCACTAGGTGAAGCTATGCCCCAAAAATCTTGACCTCTAACTCGCTAAATCACCAGGAATCGCATATCACATGAACCACCACCAAGAACTCATATTCTTCCAAGAACTCGCGAATCGAAGGAATTTCCCGGCGTTTGAGGGGTCAACATCACACCTAAAGATGCACAAGGCATCCACCCATGATCCCCTCAAAGAAATCTGAGAGAAAACGCCCCCAAATCAACGAATCGAGCGAAGAACAAAAACACCCAAAAATAGCTCCGAAAATGACACGAAAATCACAAGGAACTAGGAGAGAGAAATCATCACAACGCCGAAATCTTCCATACATCTAGAGGTCAGAGTCTATACAAGAATCTAGCCTAAGGAAATACTGGGAAAAGAAGCATTCCAGAGCGATCTACCAGGGGAGGAAACCCTAGAGACAGAAAGAGAGAGATGTCATCCACCTCTCCGCTATATATACGAAGTCCACCGGAGGAAGCAAATGACCACGCTACCCCTACAACTTAAAATGAAGATACACACCCCTCAGGAGCATTTTGGTCAAGTCTTCGGATATTCCCATCGAGTGGACACGCTTCCACCGCGGACTTGCTTAGCCTCGACACAAGCCCCACGATCACGCCACGTGCCCCCCGCCTCGAAGCTTCCCGATGCTCCCGGATCCACGTCTCCGTCGCATCGGGCCTCCGGACTTGGTTTTGAGGCCCAAACCAATAAACCGTCCACCGATGGTTTTGTGGGTAAATCACCAAACCTCACGTGCAAGCTTCGGCCTCGAATCGCCATCTTGCACCGGCCCATGTCCATGACTTCAACTTGCTAGTCTTACACCGCACGGCTCGCACTTGACCCCATCGGCCACCGGGTCCATCGAACCGAGCCTACTTGCCTCTCCATCACCCAGAGGCCGCCATGGCTAAGGCCTTTCGCGCTTGTTCTTCACCTGCACCAACACGAGTCAAGCCGCAACCTGTACCTACACACTGAGCCAAGCATCAGTCCACACAACATTGTCAATCACTCATCACTAAGGAGCGACCCTGCACTGGTCCTTGGACACACCTGGTCCTCAGTCACGTTTGTGAGTTTTGCTACAAAAGGAAGAGGGATGAGAGGTTGGCTAAGGAGTGGGCAAACAAGGATAGGTACCACCCTTCTCATGGGGTGCCTGAGCCTCGTATGCCACTACCTAGGGGAGAGGCTGTGGTGAGGTCTATACCAGCTTGGGGAGGTCAGAGAGTTGCTGATCGGGACCGGGATGCTTCCAGGGGGCCACCGGTAAGACCGGTCAGGGGCACCGGTCAGACCAGTGCACCCCAGAGAGGTGAGAATTTTGGGTTTCGAGGTCGTGGAGTTGGTTCTGGTGGTAGACAGTTTGAGACTGGTCATGGGTTGTTTGCTGGACGTTCTCCATCTCATGGTCGATATGAGTATGGGAGACGTCGTCGCAGCTTTGAGTCTTAGAGGAGGTGTTGACACAAAAAACGGAATAAAGTTCTTCAACAGCAACACGTAACGGATCCCCGGGATGTAACAAGGCGTGCTAGCTGACCTGACCTGTTGATCAGCACGGAAAGAAATAGGAAATGTTAGATGCGGGTTAGATCGGCTAGAGAACTGATGTGGGCCTTCAACAAGTAACAGCCTGATCGACCGATACGACTGTAGAGCGAATCGGCTAACTAAAGCAGCCGAAGTGCAAGTATATCCAAATCGGCTAAATCAGCCGATTTGATGACGTAGGCAAAGCACAAGCAGAAGTAGTGCAAACTAAGCGCTACAAGACAACACTCGAAACCTGATCTGAATCGGCTATATCGTAGTGAAATGACGCAGGAACGAGATTTAGCCGATACGACGAGATTACGAGCTGGATAAATTGGTGATAAAAGCTAAATAAACAAGAGAAATTGCAAACCTAGCTGATATCGATAAATTGAGAATAAAACTTAGACGAAACCACAGTGATGCGCCTGGAGGTTAAAGCCCAGTTGTTATTCAATAAGACAGTACATACAAGCTTGCCGGAGGTCGATCGATGCAGCCCAACGAGCTAGAAGAACGGCATTTGAAGAAACAAGAAAATAAGAAGAAGTAAAAAAAGGAGTGGTGAAGTCGCCGACTTGAATAAGTAATGGTTTTGTTGATTTGGTGTGTGAAGGACCGATTAGGCGAACCAGAGAGGGGGGGAGTGAATGGGAGCCGATAAAAATTCTTCTCGAAGGAGATGAGAACTCCAACAAGACGAACACGGCTTCCAAATCACGTCTCCGACTCAACTACCCAAGTTGGCCAAGACCACACAGCCACTGGAGTGCTACTGGTCCTAGGAACCAACAACCACCTTCACGGACTCGAGAACGCAGCGGAACACCAACTCGAGCATCACTAACCTACACCGGTCAGGCCGGTGAGCAGCACCGGTCAAACCGGTCCCTGCTGGTAAAACCTGGGAACTTCCACAGAAGGCCCCTACACCGGTCAGGCCGGTGTAGCTCACCGGTCAGACCGGTTCAAGCCAGGAAACCCCAAATCCTCCAAACAGGTCTACCGAGCTACAAACTGACCCAAACTCGAAACAACAGAAACACGGGACAACAACGAACTCACCCAGACGTTCACCCGAGGCAAAACCCACAGAGCCTCTGCACCGGTCAGACCGGTGAGCAGCACCGGTCAGGCTGGGCCGCTCGGGGATGAACAGCACCCGCGGGTCAACTCCCCCAAATCCAACTCCCAATCTCCCGAATCGCTCCACGGATTTGTGCAAGACTTTGGGGATAGTAGGAACACCTCATGGGCACTCCATAGCCAAGATTTGGTCCACCAAAACTTGCTAAATCAAGAGGAATCGAAGAAATCCCACCAAGAACGCCTCTAACCCTAGAGCCACGAAAACCCCAAAATCGAGCCCCTTTGCTCACGGATTTGGGAGGGGAATCAAAGGAAAAAGAACCACGAAGGGTTCATGCATACATCCCCCACCAAATTCCAAAGAGAAAGGCCTCGAAATCGCTCCAAGAAAATCGCCAAGAAAGGGCTCCGAAAATCACCAAAAAGGAGAAACGGGAAAGACACATCCAAGCCTTGAGGAACCACGCCGAATCATCTATACATACCAAAGAGGTTCATACAAGGTCTAGCTTGCCGCCTGATCATCCTTCCCTCTCACAAGATCTCACCATGAAGCTCTCAAGCTAGTCCTAAGAAAATCCTAAGGAAAATAGGAAGGAAAATAGGAAAACCAAATGAGCTAGGGTTCCAAGAGATGGCTGCTATCCTCTCACCACTTGGGTTATATGGAGGCAACCGAAAGACGAAAATACCCTTACTAGCTAACTAGGGATACATGCCCCTCAAGGGCGAATTCGGAAATCTTTGTCTTCGCTCCATCGGACGGATGCCCAGCGACCGCAAACTTGCTTAGCCTCGACGCAAGCCTTGCGATCCCGACGCGTGTCCTCCACTTCGAAGATTCCGGACTGCGTCGTCGCACACCGGTCAGACCAGTGCTCCTCACCGGTCAGACCGGTCAGACCCACCGGTCAGACCGGTCTGGAGCTGCTGCACCTCCGTCTTGGGTTCTTCGGTCTTGGCTTTGTGGATCAACCAAGGAACCCAGTGGTTTTCTGGTGAACCACCGAAAACCCCGCGAACTCGGTGTAGCCTCCGCCAATCACCACTCATGACTCGGCTCCCACGTAGTCCCGGCTCGACCTTGGTTTTGAGGCTCAACCAAGAAACCGTCCATGACTTCATCTTGCCGTTCTTGCCACCATGCGGCCCGCACTTGACCCCGCTGGCCACCGGGTCCCTCGAACCAAGCCTACTTGTCTTCTCCACACCTGGAGGCCTCACCGGCAACGACCTTTCGCGCTTGTTCTTCACCTGCACCAACACCAGTCAAGCCGCAACCTGCACCTGCAATACTTAGCCAAGAGTCAGTCCACACCACGTTGTCAATCACTCATCAAACTAGGAAGCGACCATCCACCGGTCCTCGAACCACACCTGGCTCTCAATCTCCCCCTTGATGAGTGCATTGACAACACACACGTTTTGGTAACCAAGAGAAAAGGAAAAGAAAAGAAACGACCAAAGGAAACTCCAACAAGCGATCGAAAGCCAAAGAAAAGGCAAAGAGCAAGATCACTTGAAGAAGACAAGTCTCGAACCCCTTAGGCAAGGGCAACGGCTCGACACATTCGAGACAAAACATGCTCAAGCAAAGAGCACAAAACACCAATCCAAAGCTCGAAAACCACAAAGAGCTCCCCCTACACACATGCAAGCTCCCCTGAACCAATGCAACTCCCCCTGGATGAATGCATGCAAAGCACCTCGCAAAACAGAGCAGCTGCTTCAGCTTTGCTCTGACCAGTCAGACCGGTCAACCACACCGGTCAGACCGGTGTGCTAGATCGCCCAGCACCTGAACCTCACACCGGTCAGACCGGTGTACCTCACCGGTCAGGCCGATGACCGCCTGGGAAAACTGGGAACTGCACGAGCTCAAAACTAGCTCGAAACCACTTGGAAACCTTCTAAAAGCATGCAGCAAGCCAAAACATGCTCAAACTTCTCCCCCTTGTTGACAATACATGAATCAAGCCAAAAATGCAAAAAATGCAACCTAGAGCTTCTCAAATAGACAAAATTCAACATAGGATGCTACACATGTCCAAAAGAGCAAGTTAGATACTCTATAGCTTCGTAATGACATCAACTACAAGATCACCAAGTTTCACAACCATTGGACGAAGCTAAGATAGAATTGAGCAATTTTGCGAAAAATCACCCTCTCATGAGCAAAGTCCTAAGCATGAGCAAAACATGTCAAAATGGCAAAGCCACACAAACTTCATGCGAGGACAACCATTCTAAGCATAAGACCATCATAAACACCCACAAGCACCTCATGTCATGTCAATGTCACCGAGCCATGTGCCTACTTCTATATATTAGACTTCTTATTGGTAGGCATCATGCAACGGTTTAGCACCCAAAGTAAATTAAAATTAGCACATATGACATGGGAGCACATTTTCAAGCAATTTACATTTCATTTTCAGATTTGAAATTGGTACATGAAATGTCTTTGCGACAAAAAGGAACTTATGCCCCTCCACAAGATCAAGCATGGGGGCTAAACATTCATGATGGCAAATGAGCCTTTGGCCCCATATGATCAAAATAAGCTATCCAACCACAAATTAAGCATAGCCAAGCCACAAAAACATGTCAAGGTCATATAAAGGCATTAACTCACAAGAGAGCATACATGTGACCTTTTTGAAAACATAGCCATCTACCATGGATATAAACCAAGATTATCAAGAGCTAAGCCAAACTAACCATAGCTTACCAAACTAGCTCATAAAGACATACATATCATTCCATGGTGAACACTGTATATAGGAGAAGCTTTTCCTAAACAATGCATATGATACAAAATGCATGCAACTTAAGATACAAAGATGCCTATACATTATGTTACATATGCCACGCCAAATGCAAGAAATGCACAAAGGAAAGCTATACATATGCTACAAAGGAGCTCCCACACACCAACTCAAGAAATCAAACACACACCAAGCTCCCCCCGCAAACAAATGAAAGTTGCTTGATCTAGGGGTTTGGTGAAAATATCGGCTAGCTGGTCATGTGTGGGTACATGGATCAAAGCAATTTTTCCTTTCTCTACGTTGTCTCTCAGAAAATGATACCTCACTTCTATGTGCTTGGTTTTGGAATGGAGCACTGGGTTCTTTGCAACGCTTATGGCACTGGTGCTATCACATTGAAGTGGAACATGGGTATACTCCTCACCAAAGTCACTCATGGTGTATGTGATCCAAAGGAGCTGAGAGCAACAACTAGCTGCGGCCACATACTCTGCCTCGGTAGGGGATTGAGCAACACTCGACTGTTTGCGGGAAGACCAAGACACCAAAGAAGAACCCAAGAACTGGCAAGTCCCAGAAGTGGACTTCCTATCCAACCGACACCCGGCAAAATCCGCGTCCGAAAATCCATGAAGAGCCAAAGAAGAAGACGCGGAGTACCAAAGGCCAAAGTCGGGAGTATGTCGCAAATACCTGAATATGCGCTTGACTGCTTGCCAATGCGAAGTCCTCGGAGACGCTTGAAAACGAGCGCACAGACATACCGAGAATTGGATGTCCGGCCTCGTCGCCGTCAAGTAGAGGAGTGACCCGATCATGCTCCGGTACTCCTTCTGGTCCACGTGTTCACCTTCCTCGTCCGCATCAAGAGCTGTAGTCGTACTCATAGGCGTTGCCATAGCCTTGGAATCCTCCATCTTGAACTGCCTCACAATGTCCTTGGTGTACTTAGCTTGCTACACAAATGTTCCTTCCTTTGATTGCTTGATTTGTAGCCCGAGGAAGAACTGCAACTCGCCCATCATGCTCATCTCAAATTCCCTGCTCATGTCTTCTGCAAACCTTGCAACAAGAGAGTTAGACGAGCCACGAAAGACAATATCATCCACGTATACCTGCACAATCAGGATATCTCTGCCCTGCCTGAGGAGAAACAAGGTCTGATCGACCTTTCCCACCTCAAACCCTCTCTCAAACAGGAACCCCCTCAGCCTACTATACCAAGCTCTAGGCGCCTGCTTCAACCCATACAGCGCCTTCCTCAACTTGTACACCCGGTGGGGGTACTTCTCACTCTCAAACCCCGGTGGTTGCCTCACAAACACCTCTTCCTCCAACACACCGTTCAGGAAAGCACTCTTCACATCCATCTGGTACAACTTGAACCCTTTAGCCACGGAAAAGGCTAGAAGGATCCTGATCGCCTCCAAACGAGCTACAGGAGCGAAAGTCTCCTCGTAGTCCATCCCCTCTTTCTGACTGTACCCCTAAGCAACAAGTCTCGACTTGTTCCTCACCACTTCTCCTTTCTCTCCCTCTTTATTTTTCCACACCCATTTTGTCCCAATCGGCTTACACCCTGGAGGAGGGTCAACCAACACCCAACTTGGTTCCTCTCAAAATTCTCCAACTCCTCATGCATCGAATTAACCCAATTATGATCAGATAGCGCGTGTCCAATGTCTTTGGGCTCAAAGGTGGCAACAAAAGCAGCATGAGCGAAATGAGAATTGTTCCGAACCCTCGACCGTGTAGTACGTTCATTCATGTCGCCGATGATTCTCTAAGCTGGGTGATCCACTTGCACTCGCCGGGGAGGTTCTCGCCTTGATGCTACCTCCCCCTCAACAGCAGCTTCGCCTTGATCTGGGTTTGTCGTTGTAGGTGTGGGAGAGGGCCCGTTCACGATCGTCGTCGAAGTAGTAGGTACATGTTCAGCTGCGGGCACCACACCGCCATCTTCATCATCTCCATGTTCATGCTCCTCCTCCTGAAAGATCTCCTCGCCAAGTTCGTCATCACTTGCACACTCAAAAACAAGCTGACTACATGGCTGTGTCTCGTCGAAGGTTACCTCGCAAGTCTCCATGATTTGGTTAGTTTCAAGATTGAGCACACGAAATGCTCTAGAATGAGATGCATAACCAAAGAAAATGCCATCGACAGACCTAGCCTCGAACTTGTCCAACTTCTTCCCTTTCTTCAGAATGAAGCATTTACAACCAAAGACATGGAAGTGACTCACCTTGGGTGTGCGACCGTGCATCAACTCGTAACAGGTTTTCTTCTTATGAACCCTGAGGTAGATCCTGTTCGACACATAGCACGCGGTATTGACCGCCTCAGCCCAGAACCTTCTCGGAGTCCTATGCTCGTTGAGCATCGTCCGAGCCATCTCGCACAAGGTCCTATTTTTCCTTTCCACCACGCCATTCTAGGGAGGCGTATACGGACTCGAAAACTGGTGTTCAAGACCCAAGTCATGGCAAAAGGTTTCGAAGCGAGAGTTTTTGAATTCCGAACCATTGTCACTGCGGATCGTTCGTATGGCATCTCCGTGACTCTCGTTTCTTAACCTCAAGACAAGATCTCGAACAAAACCAAACGTCTCCCCTTTCTCCTCAAGAAAGAACACCCACGCATACCGAGAGTAGTTGTCCACCACAACATGGACATACCACTTCCCACCCGCAGATCGCACACGAGCTGGGCCAAGAAGGTCCATATGGAGCAGCTCGCATGGACGCTCAGTCATCACATCGGTGAGAGGCGGGTGAGAAGAGGCTACCATCTTGGCATGCCTACACGGCGCACAAACCAACTCTTTCTCAAACCTCAACCGTGGCAATCCTCGGACCAAATTGAGTTTACTCAAGCGTGACAAAAGGTCAAAGCTCAAGTGACCCAACTTCCTATGCCATTTCCACAACTCACTCGAAGAACCAGCCAAAAAGCAACGCTCCACACCAGAAGACTAAGAGAAATCAGCTCGGAACACTTGACCCTCAGGAACGACCATGCAAACAAGGTCCCCTCAAGAATCTAAAATCCGAGAACCACCAGGCCGAAACAACACCTCAAAGCCCTCATCCAATAACTGGGACACAGAAAGCAAATTGAACCCCAGCGATTGAACAAGAGCGACACGCTTGAGAGTGACCTTGTCACTTACCTTGATCTCACCTTCTGATAGTACACGCCCTCGCCCATTGTCCCTAAAGGTGATGTATGTCTTGGACACCACCGGGACGAGACTTGAGAACCACCCCTTGTCTCCGGTCATATGCCTCGAGCAACCGGAGTCAATCAACCAAACGTTCCTCAAGTCTCCCACCTGAAATTCAAAAATGAGCACGTGAGTGAACAAACGACTCAGCACTGGGGTTAGTACCAAAAGAGTAAAACCAGTGCCGAGCCATTTGCTCCAAAGTGGGGTTAGCACAAACCAAATCATCACGCCTATCAAAGCTACCAGCACGAACACCACCACGGTAACCACTACGAGGGAACCAACCCTCTCTAGCTGGAGGAGGACGAAAGCCACGAAAGGAAAACCGTGGATCGTTCCTCCTCTCCATCTCAAAGCTACGACTCCTCCCACCCCCGTATTGAGCACGAGGTGGAGAACGCCTAGCAAACTGACCACCTGCAAACTTTCCAGACCAACCACCAGAACCACGACCACCAGAACCAAACCGAGCATCCTCACGAGCACGAAAACCAACTCGCTGTCTACCCAGACCTGCACCGGTCTGACCGGTGTAGCTCGGCCAGTAGCACCACCTGCTGCCTTCCGGTCTCCCCAAGCCGGAACCGTCCTCACAATCACCTTGGCCCTGGGCATCTGCATACGAGGCTCAGGTACACCATTAGAGGGGTGGTACCTGTCCTTGTTAGCCCACTCTCTAGCCATTCTCTCCTCACGCTTCCTTTTGAAGCAAAACTCATCCTTGTGACCATCTCTCCCACAATACCCACAATGGAACTTCATGGGTTGTGGCTTAGGCTTTGGCTTGGGTTGGGGCTGCCCACTCGGTTTCTCACCCTTCTTCTCTCCTTCCTCACCTCCCTTTGGGCTCACAAACTTCACCGGTTTCTGGAAATCATTTATTGGGTGAGGGAATATGGGTGGATCTGGAGTAGTGTCAAGTTTGTTTCTGAGATGGTTAGGCTTGGGCTCAAACTTGTTCTTGTGTCTGTTTGGTGGTGGGATAGGGATCTCTCCAACTCTCTCAACTCCCTCACTACTGTTCTCTCCAAGCTTGTCAGCCCCAAGTGCCTGACCATCATAGCGTTTGAAAGACGCTATCATGATACCAAGCTGAGGCTCCTAACCGGACAACCAGCTCATACATTTCCTCAGCTCATCATTCTCATCCTGCAAGTGATCAACATAATGCGCAAGCTCCAAATTCTTAACCGCATGCAATTCACAAGTAGAGCAAGAAGTGGGAATAGGCTCTTTCAACTTAGCCTCAAGCGAAACATTGTAAGCATGCATCTCATCAATCTTTCCATGCAAAACAGGGTAAGAAGTGCAAGCACCTAGCAAAGCAGGTCTAGACTTAAGCTCAGCCACTTCAACCCTAAGCATATCTAGTTCATCACAAGTAGAAGCATGCTTATCCTTAAGAGCAGTAAGATCAGCTAGGTACACAGAGCAATCACAGCAATCAATCTCATCAGAAACCACAGGAGAAGCCTTAAGTGAATCAATCTCAAGCTTAGCATCTAGGTTCTGGGTTTCTAGCTCAGCCACACGGTTCCTAGCATCTTCTAGTGAGGCCCTAAGCTCTTTCCTCATCTTCTTGGCCTCTCTAAGCATGTGATCGCGATTATCAAGCAAGTCAACCAACTCATCATTCTCCTTGCGCAAAGAGGAGAGCTCATCACATACCTCGTCCTCGGAGTCGGAGTCCGAGTCACTCTGGTGACTCTTCTTGCTGCCGGAGCTACGAGCCATGCCGTAGAAGCCATCTCCCGCGAAGCAGCTCAACCCGCTCAAGTTCCTGGATGACTTCTTGTTCTTGCGCCGATCACCTTCATCTTCATTGCTACTCGAACTCGAGGAAGAGTAGGCGGAGCTGGAGTTGACGTCACTCGCTCCGACCATCACTCGGGCCTTCCTACCGCGGCCGTCCTTCTTCCTCGACCATTGCTCGTCCTTGTGCTTGTTCTTGTGCTTGTGATCGCGCCTCGATCGGTACTTGCCGTCCTTGCTCGACCGGTGCCTGTAGCCGTCCTTGTTCTCCGTCTTCTCCGGGCAGTCGGTGACGAAGTGTCCTGGCTTGCCGTCTTCTTTTTAGCTGTACCTTTTTTCATGATATGGGAGACAGAGATCAAAAATCTTAGAGCATAGATACTTTAGTGAAAGCAGTGTACGTGATCTTGATCATAGACTTAGACAAAACTTCAACATAGCTCTAGATTTGACAAAGCTCAATACAAGTAAGCAGCATTTAATAAAATTTATTTTCAATGAAAGCTCTGCTGAGATATATTATTGATCACAAAAGAGAAACTTAGCTAATGATTTTTAAAGCACTCTCCATAGACAAGACAAAAGAAAGATGGTTCTCATTATTCTAACCTCATTCTGATCATCCCAAAAGCAATAAATATTTCTAAGAGTATAAACATGTGAAACTTTATCTTTTAGGTTATCAGGACATTTTAGCAGGGCATCTTTATTTAAATTCGAAACGGAAAGCAAATTACAAAAATTTAAAAAGTTCAGGAAGCAAACCGAGTGGTGGACGAGACGTGGCCAAACTGGGTTCTGTCGTGGTTCGTCGTGCGAGTCGTTTGTTCTGTGCTTTTCCCGTTTTTCTTGATTTTGGTCGTGGAAGATGCCGTTTGGTCGTCTGTTCTTCTCCCCCACACTTGTTTTCTGTTATCTTGCATGCACAGTATGGTGGAGACAAAAACATATCCAGAAAATATATATATAGGCAAAAATAGCTCAACTTGTGGAATACTTCTTTATTAAAAGAGAGAGCACTTTATTAAACAACTCTAACAACTAAAGCAAACTAACTAACTCGAACTAACTATCACTAATGTGCTCTCTAACTAAGGTGTTTACAAAGGGCGCTTGCCCTTCTTAAGGTCGCGGCTATGGTCTTCCTCATCGTCCCTTCGCTTCTTTGATTCTAACAGTTTGAGGACGGTCTTGGTGAGGGAAGTGTTGACGCGGTGGATCTCTTTGCAAGTTTCTGCCAGGCTTGCTACTTCCTGCGCTAGCTCAGCTACGGTCTTCCGGGTCTTCTGTTTGTACGGCATCTGCTGGCTGGCTTCGATGACCGGAATTCTCTTGATTTGAGGTTCTTTGGCACGAACTCCGTCGATGGTAACACGGCTTGAGGAGGTGGTGTACTTATGCACCCTTGTGTTGCCATGCTTGTCCATGCGCACGTCAGCGAGTCGCTCTCCATCCCTTGGTTTCTTTAGATCCATGTAGCTAAGAACACGGATCGGCTTCTTCTGAGCTGCTTCACGACAGCGATCGTACGGTTGAGCGTACATTGCCTGCCTGCTTTCTTTAGGCGGTGGCGGCGAACATGGACGACTAGGCGGGAACAACGAGAGAGGGCTGAGATCAGGAGGCAAGGAGGCTAGCGGCTTTGCTTCCTTCTCGAAAGGTACAACTGCCTTGGCTTCAAAGCTAAAGGGGATAAGCTGCTTGTCGGCCATTGCTGCTACTTGGAGGCTTTGGGATGAGAAAAAGGTGGAGGTCTACCCCTGCTTATATATCGGTCATGGACTTGCAGAGGGGGTTGACCTAGCTTGGAAAGCTTACAGGATATCTCGTAAAAGATCCCCGAACAAGTTTTACCAAAATTGAGCACCTTAGAGATAGCGTGGGCGAAAGCTGGCGGCGCGAGGCGGCGGGCAGGGCCCGATCGGCCCAGTGAGGAGGCCGGTCGGCCCCCCACCACGTCGTCTCGCGACGATCTTCGGCGCGGGGTGCTCTAACCGTGTGCTGATCCTTAAAAACCCTAAGACGGCCCATTACGGCCTAAAATTAATATTCGTGGGAAAACAAAAGAAATCTATTTCATCTAAATCCTCAGACTCTTTATTGGGCTCTAAAAATATTTTAAGACGTTGACCATTTACCTTGAATAACGTACCTTCGTTGTCTTGAAGAGTGACAGCTCCGTGTGACGATGAATTCACCACCTTGTATGGTCCATCCCACTTGCTTCGTAGCTTCCCGTGCCCAAAGAGTCGTACCCTGGAGTTAAAAAGTAATACCTGATCGCCTGGGTTAAATTCTTTCTTTATGATTCTCTTGTCATGCCATCTCTTGGTTCTTTCCTTGTAGATCTTGGCACTGTGATACGCCTTCTCTCTCCATTCTTCTAGCTCGGACAGTTGCATTTTCCGTTTTGTTCCGGCTGCTTCAAAGTCCATGTTCCATCTCTTTATTGCCCAATGAGTCTTGAATTCTAGCTCAACCGGCAAGTGACATGTCTTCCCGTAGACCAGTTGGTAGGGAGACATTCCAATGGGGGTTTTATAAGCTGTCCGATAAGCCCAAAGTGCTTCGGGTAGCTTGTCTTTCCATTTTATCCCCATTTGGTCCACCGTCTTCTGCAGAATGTTCTTGATCTGCTTAATGGACGTCTCTGCTTGACCACTTGTTTGCGGGTGGTAAGGAGTACCGACATTGTGCTGGATCCCATGGTTCATGAGGTATTTCTCGAAGTGCTTGTCGATGAAATGGGATCCTCCATCACTTATCACTAACCTTGGCGTACCGAATCTCGGAAATATTGTCTCTTCAAACATTCTTATTGAGCTTTTGTGGTCAGCAGATCTGCATGGCAGGGCTTCAACCCATTTAGAGACATAGTCAACTGCCACTAAGAAGTACTCGAATTTTCCAGATTTTGGGAATGGTCCCATGTAATCAATTCCCCAGACATCAAAGAGCTCGATCTGAAGGTTGGTTGTCAGTGGCATGGCATTTCTGGAATTGATGTTTCCGTGCCTCTGACAGGAGTTCCACCTTCGTACGAAATCTTTTGTGTCTTGATACATGGTTGGCCAGAAAAATCCGCTTTGCCAGATCTTTGCATGTGTGCGGAAAGCTCCATAATGACCTCCATATGGTGATGAGTGGCACTTCTCAATGATCTTCATTCCTTCTTCTGTCGGTACACACCTCCTGAGTAACATGTCAGACCATACTCGAAAAAGCTATGGTTCATCCCACAGGTGATGGCGACTCTCGTAAATAAGCTTTTTCTTGTCGGCTCCTGGTCGTACATACCCTGCAACCATAAAATTAACAATATCTGCGTACCAGGGGTCTGACCGGGCGATCCGAAAGAGCATGTCGTCCCTCATTGCATCACTGATGGGTAGTTCCTGTGGTTTCTCAAAATACATTCTAGACAAATGATCGGCAACAGAATTTTCTACTCCCTTCTTATCTTTTATTTCTAAGTCAAATTCTTGGAGAAGCAGAATCCATCTTATTAATCTAGGTTTAGCATCTTTCTTAGTGAGCAAATATTTTAAAGCAGCATGATCAGTGTAAACAATAACTTTTGCTCCTACTAAGTAAGATCTAAACTTGTCAATGGCATAAACAATAGCTAGCAGTTCTTTTTCAGTTGTGGCATAATTGAGTTGAGGTCCTGTCAAAGTTTTACTAGCATAAGCAATGGCATGATGTTTCTTGTCCTTTGTTTGCCCCAAAACAGCCCCCACAGCATAATCACTTGCATCACACATAATTTCAAAAGGTAAAGACCAATCAGGGGGTTGTATAATGGGTGCAGAAATAAGAGCATTTTTTAGAGTTTCAAAAGATTTAAGACAAGCATCATCAAAGTCAAAAGGAACATCTTTGGCAAGCAAGTTTGTAAGAGGTCTAGCAATATGAGAAAAATCTTTTATAAACCTTCTATAGAAACCAACATGGCCAAGAAAACTTCTGATTCCCTTGACATTAACAGGTGGAGGTAGTTGTTCAATTACTTCTATTTTAGCTCTATCTACCTCAATTCCTCTTTCAGAAATTAGATGGCCTAGCACTATTCCTTCTCTAACCATGAAATGACATTTTTTCCAATTAAGGACTAAGTGCTTTTCTTCACATCTTTGCAAAACCTTATCCAAGTTTTCTAGACAATCATCAAAAGTTTTTCCATAAACAGAAAAATCATCCATGAAAACTTCCATGATCTCTTCAATCATATCAGAGAATATAGACAACATACATCTTTGAAAAGAAGCTGGAGCATTACATAGCCCAAAAGACATTCTACGATAAGCATAAGTTCCATAAGGGCATGTAAAAGTGGTTTTGCTCTGGTCACTGGGATGGATTGGAATTTGGTGATATCCAGAATATCCATCAAGAAAGCAAAAGAAAGAGTGATTTGCCAACCGCTCTAACATTTCATCAATGAAGGGCAGTGGAAAGTGATCTTTCCTTGTGGCTTTGTTGAGTTTTCTATAATCTATGCACATATGCCAACCAGTGACGGTTCTCTGAGGAATTAATTCATTCCTCTCATTTTTCACAACTGTCATGCCTCCCTTTTTAGGCACAACTTGCACGGGGCTCACCCACTCACTATGTGGCACAGGATATATAATCCCGGCGTGTAAGAGTTTCAGAACTTCTTTCTTCACTACCTCTCTCATCGCATTGTTGAGTCTTCGTTGTGGCTCTCTAGATGGTAGAACATCAGGGTTTGTAGGAATGCGATGAGTGCAAAGGGCAGGACTGATGCCCTTAAGGTCTTGGAGCGAGTAGCCAAAGGCCGAGCGATGTTGTTCTAAGATGGTTATCAGCCTATGGGTCTCTTCCTGAGTGAGTTGATCATTAATGATCACAGGAGACTCAGAATCATTGTGCAAAAAGGCATATCTAAGACCAGGTGGTAAAGGTTTAAGCTCAATGGGAGGTCTCGAGGGTTCCTCGGTTTCATTGAGGGGCTCAGATTCTGTAGGATTTTCTTCTTCTTCCTCGATGAAGAATTCAGTGACGTTTTCTTGATTGGATTCTACGAAATGTTCTAGAGATGCTTCATTCACCTCTTCCATTGGGTCAGGTTCAGGACTGGGATCGGTCTTAGTATGGATCGAATGTGAGAAGTGTAAGGGAACTTTAATGGTTTTGCCTAGGCAAACATCAAGTTTCCCTGTGTGTCCTTCCTTAAGGAGTTTTTCTAAAGGATAGCCTATTAAAAGATCAAACTCCTTAATATCACAAATGCGAAAGCTCAGGTGAATTGACATGTCATAAACTGAAACGGGTAAGACATAGAGAATTCCCGAACTTTGAATAATTTCTCCTGAGGAGCACTTTAATAATTTCGTTGTGGGAGATAATGGCTTGTTTTTAATAAACTGATGGAAAAAGGATAAGGCCATTATATTGATTCCCACAACTGGATTATAAAGGGCATCAAAGGGGGTTCCATTGATTGTACATTGAATTGGTATAGAAGGTGAATCCAAATGGACTACATCAGAGGAAAGCTCTGACTCTTCTAACCATTCCCCACTCATGATGGATGCAAGCTCCACAGTGTGTTCTCTTGAGAAGGTTTGCTCAAAAGGGTCTATCTTCTCATGTGAAGAAGATGTGTGCTTTCGAGGCCTCTTCTCTTTATGATATTTCGAGGTGTTTCCATAATCGGAAAATAAATCATCCTCGATATCATTTATAAAATCAGGTAGAGGAATTTCTTCCTGTGGTGATTCTATATGTTGGATAGCTATAGGTTGAGATGTTTCTGGCATAGGTTCTGGTGTAGCTATCTCTGGAATCTCTTCTTCTAAAGTTTTCTCTTCTAAAGGACCATCATTAGTGCTGGCTAGAATGTTGTCTAGGACAGTTCTAGCTTCACTAGATGTAAGGTGTATGAATGATCCATGAGAGGAGACATTCAAATAGGCTCTAGATTCCTTATTAAGACCAATATAGAAATGTTGAAGGAGAATATGGTCTTGAAGGCTTAGATCTAGTCCGGGTTTGCAAAGGAGTTCAAAACGTTCCCAGGATGAACTCATAGACTCATTATCCCCCTGTTTGAAGGATATGATCTTGATTCTGAGGTCGACTACTTTAGATAAGGGATAAAAATCCATGCAAAAATCTGCACGGAGAGTTCCCCAATCGCCTTTCATCTTCTCTTTGCTCCGGTCGTACCATTGGCGAGCTTTTCCTTTCAGAGTGAATGAAAAAAGCTTCCAACGGATAGTCTCGTCTGACATACCCTCAATGTGCAGGTAGTCACAAGTTTGCTCAAACTGCTGGAGATGATGATAAGGATCTTCGTCTTCTATTCCTAAGAAAGTGTTGGTTTGGACCATCTCTATTAACCGTGGGCGCAGCTCATAGGCATCAGATAGGATTGGTTTCGATGATGGCATAGGCCTAAGGCTGAGCTCTAAGGGTGTCGAAAAGTCTTTAATGAGGGTAGTGTCCATAAGGACAGTAGGTAATCTAAAACTAAAAAGAAAAAAGAAAGATACAAGATTAGTTATACTCGAAGAGTTTTCTCTTAACCGTTCTCCCCGGCAGCGGCGCCAGAAATGCTTGTTGGTATTTGTTAAGCCTACAGAAATATTATGATGGATAATCCGCAAGCGCACGGATACCGGTGAGCATTCCACCCGGGAGAGGGTTTTAAATATCGAATCCACAAGGAGAATGGTAAAGAGAGTATCTGAGGTATACAACTAATCACTGAGTAGCTATCAAGGACTTGACAGAAAGAGAGATAAGGAAAACTGAAGGATGTCTGGTTCTTATTCTCACAAGCTATGTCTATATTGTTCTTATGGGATGATTGTCTGAAGGCACACTTAGGAAAGGGAACCTCCCGAGAATCTATGGGGGGAGTCCTACGGTTTCTATAGACGGGAGGTGGACTGCAAAGGACAGATGGGAACAAGGTCACTTCCCGCTTCTACCACACGATCCAGAATATAGAAGGCATTCATAAGCTAGCTAGTCTAAGCACCACGCTTACACTAAACATGCAACTTTAACTCAAGAGCGACAGGAATTAAAGTACACCGAGAGTTATGAACCGTAAGAACAATAAAAACAATGTTACTCACTTGAATAAGAAGTCTATCTTTCCACAAGGTCTCAGGATCAGGCTCCAATGGAGTTGATCCCAGAGGTAGAAGATGAAGAGGAGACACCGACAGGTCCAGGCCTTCCTTCAGCTTCGCCTCTACCGCTCTCTAATCCTCTCGAACAAGATTAGCTAGATCTAAATAGATCGTGGCTCTAATCTCTCAACTTGATACTAACTCTCCAACTCTAATTCTAATCTAGAGCTCTAATCTCAGATAGGCATGGAGGATCTGATAGAATGAATTGTTGTCTGCCCTTGGGTCAGGGGGTCTGCTTATATAGCCCGGAGGAGATGACGTGCACCATACGATCAAACCGACCTTAACTTGTGGTTTAGATTGATCCTCATAGGCGGTGGAAGAACATTCCGGAAGCTGGGCCCATTTGGCGCCAGGGGGGGCCGACCGGCCCCACCACCAGGCCGATCGGGCTGGGGTGGGCCCCCCTCGGGGTCCACTTCGGCCAGGTGGGACCTTGATCCTTCTAGATGCTTCTTTCTTAGGTGCTAAGTCACGTTGATTTCCGGAGCCTTCTGGAGTCTTCTAGAGTGGTTTCTTTGCATATTTTCTGAATAGTCCCTGTAAATTCATAGATTCACCAAAACTCGTGGAAATTGTCAATATAAACCCTAATAAGGTGATCTAATTATATTTTAGTCCTTTTTCCAGTAAATGTGAGGGGAAATATTCATAGATAAAATGTGCCAACAAGCATTCCCAGCATGAGCATCCTTCAACTGCTCCCAAATCCTACAAGCTAACTCCTCTGTCTGAACCCGATCGAATTCGGGCTGACACAGAGCACGAAACAAGTAGTCGATAGCCTTGTTGTTGGCTTTGAACATATCCCTCGATCCTGGAGCAAGGAAGTTCATCGGATGAACATAAGCTATGTTCACTGTAACGTCCCAAAGGATCTGACCCTTTCCGCGGAGGAACGCTGCCATCCGCCTCTGCCACATCTGGTAGTTCTTCCCATCGAAGTGCGGAGGACCCGAACCCCGTTGCTGGTACGCCATCTTTGGATCTTAGACTGGTAAGAGTCAATGAAGACCCGAACCGGCTCTGATACCAATTGAAGGACCGATTAGGCGAACCAGAGAGGGGGGGAGTGAATGGGAGCCGATAAAAATTCTTCTCGAAGGAGATGAGAACTCCAACAAGACGAACACGGCTTCCAAATCACGTCTCCGACTCAACTACCCAAGTTGGCCAAGACCACGCAGCCACTGGAGTGCTACTGGTCCTAGGAACCAACAACCACCTTCACGGACTCGAGAACGCAGCGGAACACCAACTCGAGCACCACTGACCTACACCGGTCAGGCCGGTGAGCAGCACCGGTCAAACCGGTCCCTACTGGTGAAACCTAGGAGCTTCCACAGAAGGCCCCTACACTGGTCAGGCCGGTGTAGCTCACCGGTCAGACCGGTTCAAGCCAGGAAACCCCAAATCCTCCAAACAGGCCTACCGAGCTCCAAACTGACCCAAACTCGAAACAACAGAAACACGGGACAACAACGAACTCACCCAAACGTTCACCCGAGGCAAAACCCATAGAGCCTCTGCACCGGTCAGACCGGTGAGCAGCACCGGTCAGACCGGTCAGGCTGGGCCGCTCGGGGATGAATAGCACCCGCGGGTCAACTCCCCCAAATCCAACTCCCGATCTCCCGAATCGCTCCACGGATTTGTGCAAGACTTTGGGGATAGTAGGAACACCTCATGGGCACTCCATAGCCAAGATTTGGTCCACCAAAACTTGCTAAATCAAGAGGAATCGAAGAAATCCCACCAAGAACGCCTCTAACCCTAGAGCCACAAAAACCCCAAAATCGAGCCCCTTTGCTCAAGGATTTAGGAGGGGAATCAAAGGAAAAAGAACCACGAAGGGTTCATGCATACATCCCCCACCAAATCCCAAAGAGAAAGGCCTCGAAATCGCTCCAAGAAAATCGCCAAGAAAGGGCTCCGAAAATCACCAAAAAGGAGAAACGGGAAAGACACATCCAAGCCTTAAGGAACCACGCCGAATCATCTATACATACCAAAGAGGTTCATACAAGGTCTAGCTTGCCGCCCGATCATCCTTCCCTCTCACAAGATCTCACCATGAAGCTCTCAAGCTAGTCCTAAGAAAATCCTAAGGAAAATAGGAAAACCAAATGAGCTAGGGTTCCAAGAGATGGCTGCCATCCTCTCACCACTTGGGTTATATGGAGGCAACCGAAAGACGAAAATACCCTTACTAGCTAACAAGGGATACATGCACCTCAAGGGCGAATTAGGAAATCTTTGTCTTCGCTCCATCGGACGGATGCCCAGCGACCGCAAACTTGCTTAGCCTCGACACAAGCCTTGCGATCCCGACGTGTGTCCTCCGCTTCGAAGATTCCGGACTGCGTCATCGCACACTGGTCAGACCGGTGCTCCTTACTGGTCAGACCGGTACCCACCGGTCAGACCGGTCTGGAGCTGCTGCACCTCCGTCTTCGGTTCTTCGGTCTTGGCTTTGTGGATGAACCAAGGAACCCAGTGGTTTTCTGGTGAACCACTGGAAACCTCGCGAACTCGGTGTAGCCTCCGCCAATCACCACTCATGACTCGGCTCCCACGTAGTCCCGGCTCGACCTTGGTTTTGAGGCTCAACCAAGAAACCGTCCATGACTTCATCTGCCGTTCTTGCCACCATGCGGCCCGCACTTGACCCCGCTGGCCACCGGGTCCCTCGAACCAAGCCTACTTGTCTTCTCCACACCTAGAGGCCTCACCGGCAATGACCTTTCGCACTTGTTCTTCACCTGCACCAACACCAGTCAAGCCGCAACCTGCACCTGCAATACTTAGCCAAGAGTCAGTCCACACCACGTTGTCAATCACTCATCACACCAGGAAGCGACCATCCATCGGTCCTCGAACCACACCTGGCTCTCAGTGTGTACAATCTTTTATGACCACGCAGGGTCGCTATTTATGTCCTGAGGACGACTTGACTCCAAGTCGATGACGACAACGTTTACTTGAATCTAAAGAAACAAAACTTCCAAAAACTTAACGATTCCTATAAGAATCGGACTTTCTAAACTGATTTTGACCCGTTGTCAACTTGGTTGTTGACCCGCCTCCATCTTCCATCCTTTTCGGCGTATTTCTTCTTCTGCCACTTTTCTCCTTTATCGATCGGCCGATTTCAAATCGGCTAGTCACTTTTCCCCTTTTCTCCATCGGCTTTGAGGTCTTCTTGACACGTGTCCAAAAACGGTGTCAACACCCAGTTTCAGAGTAAATTTCTTTTGCTCTGAAATTCTCTTTTTTCCTTTTTGCACATGGGGATTACTAGAAGTTCTTTACTGTTTTTCTGCTCCTGTTTTGAATGTTTTTGGATCTTGCCTTATTGATGCCCGATTTGACCATATGATTTTGTCTTGCTTCTTCCTTTATAAACTCGCCTCTTCGTTTCATCAACTCTCATGAGCTTTTCTTATTGCTATCCTCAACATATCAGTCTCCTTTTAGCCATGGGAGGCATCTCTCTTTGCAAATATTTTCAGGAAGCAGTATAAATTACTATCCTTTGATGAACTCCTATTAATTAGAGCTCTACATGTGGATGATGCTATGAAGGTTGCAGTTGCTTTCAGTGCTGTTGAAGGGTAACCATCCTTGGTGTATGCACTGCAGTTTGTCGACGTATAGAATTCCCAACATAGCTTCGTTGGTGTTAGTCAGGACTGTAGGTCAATATTGGCCTTCTAGAAATTAAATCATCAGTAATGCATCTGTTTCCCCTTTCATGAATCGGCCTTTATTTCTTGTATGTGGCCGATAATTACTTTCTCATTTCTTCAGCCTTTCGATCATGGGGATGTAGAGAGGACTTCTGATGATCATCAACACTTGAAGTATGAATCAACAAGCTCCAATGTTGAGGTAGAAGTGATATCTTTGATTCATAACTCCCATAGATAGGAACAAATTAGAGGCTATGGAGGTCAGGAGAATGTATCTTCTTGAGGACTTGAATCAAGTAGATGGTGAATGACATCACCAAGATCCAATTTTAGTAAAACCAAAGATCCAAAGAAGATTTGATGTAATGTGATCGGCTTTCAAATCTAACCGATTGTGGTTATGTTCATTGCTTTTGGCTACCTGAATAGTCTTTCTTTCTTCTGACAATATTTACTGACTATCTTGTGACTCCTCTGTGGCAGATGAATGCTTCCCACCTACTCTTGCATGTTTAATAATCTTTCACTGTCAACATGTGACTCTGAACTGTCTTTTCCATGCACCCTTCTTATAAAACTCAGTCTATAACCGAATGGTTCTTCACTAGCTTCTTCTTCATAGACCCCTTTCTTTCTTAGCCGAAAGTCTCTGGATCGGCCTGTTGTCTTTAGGGATGGGAGGCATCTTCTCCTTGGAGTGTTTATAGGAAGACTTAGAGCTTTGTTTACTGTAACAGACGTCATCTTGAAATAGTTTTGCTTCATGACGCTGCCAGTAAGCTTGTTGATGTTTCCAGCAACATTGAGGGATACTCCCTTTTGTCTTTTCCTCTTCTAGAGTTCAGAGCATTTTCCTTCAACAGCTTTTCAGTGTCCCTCCCCCTTTTGGGGAAACGTATCACTGAGATCAATGCCAACCTCTGGAAACTGAGTCATTCACGGAAGAAATGTTCCTATTTTGACTGGATCCGGCATCTTTTTTATTCCTTCTTATCTTCTCCGGCCTCCATTTCCTCTGATTTGGGCTATAAATAGCATCCGTGTGTACATCGACTCTCCACATCTTTTCATCATGATGTATAAACTAGATTTGATAGGGCGTAGGCTTCTGCTCTTTGATTTTTCCTTTCTCCTCTTCCTTCCTCACCATGGCTAGGAGAATTCTTGTGAAGTAGTGCAGCGTTACCTCACTTTCTCTGACTCTTCTTACGAAGCCAAGAGGTACAAGAGCTAGAAGAATCCTTGTGAAAAGCTTGGGTTCAACGGCTAGAGGGAAGGAGCAAGGTAGAATGCCTCGCTGCACCAGTATCAGAGGAAGAGCGCGCCGAGGGGACGACCATCTTGGTCATCAACTCGTGGAGCTTTTGACGGAAGATTCACAGGATCGGGCGAAGATCTTAGTCTTTCATTTCGTCTTCGTAGTACCCCATCTCTCTCTGGTGTTCATCGATTCAATATCCTCATCATACGAGAGATAGGATAATTATCTTCTAAACTTTGTACTCCATTGCTCTTCCATGAAGATGTAAACTCGATGTACTGAAATATGAGAGAAAGAAAGAAATATATATATATGCTCTTCCACATATATATGCTCATATTTTTGTTCTAAGGGTGATTGTTACATTGGCCATTATCCGAATCATGAATCGGCTATAAGTGTCTGAATATTTCTTTCATTTCACAATATTTTCACTAAAGGCGATAACTTAGTATCTGCTATTATCCGAAATCTAAATCGGCTAAAGAGCCAGAAGTAGTAATCGGCTAAGTAATTGATCCACTTTTAAAACCTTGTCTTGATCTTGACTACCATCGGCCTGGTCTGGCTGAAGTCCAATTATCTCAATCAGCCGATGCAGCTTTTATTCTTTTCATATTTGAGAACCGATCATCTGGATCGGCTGAAGCTCGAAGTCAGACATCTTGAGGAAATCTGTCTCCCACACTTTCCCTGATATGCAGACGACTTTGACAAAATTCCAATGTGTATCAGCCGCTGCAATATGGAAGGAAGAATCGGATTGACTACTTCCACTGAGTCTCCAATCTATTGGATCACGCATTGGTGCATGGTAGACGGAATGCAACAGTTGGCATGAATCCAATCTCTCCCCAGTAGTAAGTTGTACGATCCCTTCCCCTTGATAACAAAAAAGGTAGTTGGAAGGGTTTTGCTACAGATTGTTAGATCCACACATATAGCACCCATTGCAGATGATGAATTTCCCTCGAAATCGAGTAGCATGATGTCGGTCTTGGTTAAGTCTTGTTCAATTTTCCCAAATCTCCGAAGCATTGAATAAGGCATAAGATTGACCGATGCACCACCAACTACCAAGAGCCTTGTGACTGGCTTCTGAGAGCCAGGTGTGGTTCGAGGACCGGTGGATGTTCGCTTCCTGGTGTGATGAGTGATTGACAACGTGGTGTGGACTGACTCTTGGCTATGTATTGCAGGTGCAGGTTGCGGCTTGACTGGTGTTGGTGCAGGTGAAGAACAAGCGCGAAAGGTCATTGCCAGTGAGGCCTCCAGGTGTGGAGAAGACAAGTAGGCTTGGTTCGAGGGACCCGGTGGCCAGCGGGGTCAAGTGCGGGCCGCATGGTGGCAAGAACGGCAAGATGAAGTCATGGATGGTTTCTTGGTTGAGCCTCAAAACCAAGGTCGAGCCGGGACTACGTGGGAGCCGAGTCATGAGTGGTGATTGGCGGAGGCTACACCGAGTTCGCGGGGTTTCCGGTGGTTCACCAGAAAACCACTGGGTTCCTTGGTTGATCCACAAAGCCAAGACCGAAGAACCGAAGACGGAGGTGCAGCAGCTCCAGACCGGTCTGACGGGTCTGACCGGTGGGTACCGGTCTGACCGGTGAGGAGCACCGGTCTGACCGGTGTGCGACGACGCAGTCCGGAATCTTCGAAGCGGAGGACACACGTCGGGATCGCAAGGCTTGCGTCGAGGCTAAGCAAGTTTGCGGTCGCTGGGCATCCGTCCGATGGAGCGAAGACAAAGATTTCCGAATTCGCCCTTGAGGGGCATGTATCCCTAGTTAGCAAGTAAGGGTATTTTCGTCTTTCGGTTGCCTCCATATAACCCAAGTGGTGAGAGGATGGCAGCCATCTCTTGGAACCCTAGCTCATTTGGTTTTCCTATTTTCCTTAGGATTTTCTTAGGACTAGCTTGAGAGCTTCATGGTGAGATCTTGTGAGAGGGAAGGATGATCGGGCGGCAAGCTAGACCTTGTATGAACCTCTTTGGTATGTATAGATGATTCGGCGTGGTTTCTCAAGGCTTGGATGTGTCTTTCCCGTTTCTCCTTTTTGGTGATTTTCGGAGCCCTTTCTTGGCGATTTTCTTGGAGCGATTTCGAGGCCTTTCTCTTTGGGATTTGGTGGGGGATGTATGCATGAACCTTTCGTGGTTCTTTTTCCTTTGATTCCCCTCCCAAATCCATGGGCAAAGGGGCTCGATTTTGGGGTTTTCCTAGCTCTAGGGTTAGAGGCGTTCTTGGTGGGATTTCTTCGATTCCTCTTGATTTAGCAAGTTTTGGTGGACCAAATCTTGGCTATGGAGTGCCCATGAGGTGTTCCTACTATCCCCAAAGTCTTGCACAAATCCGTGGAGCGATTCGGGAGATCGGGAGTTGGATTTGGGGGAGTTGACCCGCGGGCGCTGTTCATCCCGAGAGCTCAGGTCACACCGGTCTGACCGGTGCCTCTCACCGGTCTGACTGGTGCAGACTCTCTGTTGAGTTCTGCTCAGGTGAACGTCTTGGTGAGTTCCCTGTTGTCCTGTGTTGCTGCTGTTTCGGGTTTGGTCCTGTTTGGACCTCGGTAGGTCAGTTTGTTGGATTTGGGATTTCCTGGCTTGGACCGGTCTGACCGGCGAGCTACACCGGCCTGACCGGTGTAGAGGCCTTCTGTGGTAGTTCTCAGATTTTGCCAGCAGGGACCGGTCTGACCGGTGCTGCTCACCGGCCTGACCGGTGTAGCCCAGTAGCTGCTCGAGTTAGTTTTTCCGCTGCGTTCTCGAGTAGGTGTAGGTGGTTGTTGGTTCCTAGGACCAGTAGCACTTCAGTGGCTGCGTGGTCTTGACCAACTTGGGTAGTTGAGTCGTAGACGTGTTTTGGAAGCCGTGTTCGTCTTGTTGGAGTTCTCATCTCCTTCGAGAAGAATTTTTATCGGCTCCCATTCACTCCCCCCCTCTGGTTCGCCTAATTGGTCAATCAATTGGTATTAGAGCGGGTTCGGGTCTTTATTGACTCTTACCAGTCTAAGATCCAAAGATGGTGTACCAGGAATGAGGTTCGGGTCCTCCGCACTTCGATGGGAAGAACTACCAGATGTGGCAGAGGCGGATGGCAGCGTTCCTCCGCGGAAAGGGTCAGATCCTTTGGGACGTTACGGTGAACACAGCTTATGTTCATCCGATGAACTTCCTTGCTCCAGGATCGAGGGATATGTTCGAAGCCAACAACAAGGCTGTCGACTACTTGTTTCGTGCTCGTGAGGATGCTCGGTTTGGTTCTGGTGGTCGTGGTTCTGGTGGTTGGTCTGGAAAGTTTGCAGGTGGTCAGTTTGCTAGGCGTTCTCCACCTCGTGCTCAATACGGGGGTGGGAGGAGTCGTAGCTTTGAGATGGAGAGGAGGAACGATCCACAGTTTTCCTTTCGTGGCTTTCGTCCTCCTCCAGCTAGAGAGGGTTGGTTCCCTCGTAGTGGTTACCGTGGTGGTGTTCGTGGTGGTAGCTTTGATAGACGTGATGATTTGGGTTGTGCTAACCCCACTTTGGAGCAAATGGCTCGGCACTGGTTTTACTCTTTTGGTACTAACCCCAGTGCTGAGTCGTTTGTTCACTCACGTGCTCGCTTTTGAATTTCAGGTGGGAGACTTGAGGAACGTTTGGTTGATTGACTCCGGTTGCTCGAGGCATATGACCGGAGACAAGGGGTGGTTCTCAAGTCTCGTCCTAGTGGTGTCCAAGACATACATCACCTTGGGGGACAATGGGCGAGGGCGTGTGCTATCAGAAGGTGAGATCAAGGTAAGTGACAAGGTCACTCTCAGGCATGTCGCTCTTGTTCAATCGCTGGGGTTCAATTTGCTTTCCGTGTCCTAGTTATTGGATGAGGGCTTTGAGGTGTTGTTTCGGCCTGGTGGTTCTCGGATTTTAGATTCTCGAGGGGACCTTGTTTGCATGGTCGTTCTCGAGGGTCAAGTGTTCCGAGCTGATTTCTCTCAGTCTTCTGGTGTGGAGCGTTGCTTTTTGGCTTGTTCTTCGAGTGAGTTGTGGAAGTGGCATAGGAAGTTGGGTCACTTGAGCTTTGACCTTTTGTCACGCTTGAGTAAACTCAATTTGGTCCGAGGATTACCACGGTTGAGGTTTGAGAAAGAGTTGGTTTGTGCGCCGTGTAGGCATGCCAAGATGGTAGCCTCTTCTCACCCGCCTCTCACCGATGTGATGACGGAGCGTCCATGCGAGCTGCTCCATATGGACCTTGTTGGCCCAGCTCGTGTGCGATCTGCGGGTGGGAAGTGGTATGTCCTTGTTGTGGTGGATGAGTACTCTCGGTATGCGTGGGTGTTCTTTCTTGAGGAGAAAGGGGAGACGTTTGGTTTTGTTCGAGATCTTGTCTTGAGGTTAAGAAACAAGAGGCACGGAGATGCATACGAACGATCCGCAATGACAATGGCTCGGAATTCAAAAACTCTCGCTTCGAAACCTTTTGCCATGACTTGGGTCTTGAACACCAGTTTTCAAGTCCGTATACGCCTCCCCAGAATGGCATTGTGGAAAGGAAAAACAGGACCTTGTGCGAGATGGCTCGGACGATGCTCGACGAGCATAGGACTCCGAGAAGGTTCTGGGCTGAGGCGGTCAATACCGCGTGCTATGTGTCGAACAGGATCTACCTCAGGGTTCATAAGAAGAAAACCTGTTACGAGTTGATGCACGGTCGCACACCCAAGGTGAGTCACTTCCATGTCTTTGGTTGTAAATGCTTCATTCTGAAGAAAGGGAAGAAGTTGGACAAGTTCGAGGTTAGGTCTGTCGATGACATTTTCTTTGGTTATGCATCTCATTCTAGAGCATTTCGTGTGCTCAATCTTGAAACTAACCAAATCATGGAGACTTGCGAGGTAACCTTCAACGAGACACAACCACGTAGTCAGCTTGTTTTTGAGTGTGCAAGTGACGACGAACTTGGCGAGGAGATCTTTCAGGAGGAGGAGCATGAACATAGAGATGATGAAGATGGCGGTGTGGTGCCCGCAGCTGAACATGTACCTACTACTTCGACGACGATCGTGAACGGGCCCTCTCCCACACCTACAACGACAAACCCAGATCAAGGCGAAGCTGCTGTTGAGGGGGAGGTAGCATCAAGGCGAGAACCTCCTCGGCGAGTGCAAGTGGATCACCCAGCTTAGAGAATCATCGGCGACATGAATGAACGTACTACACGGTCGAGGGTTCGGAACAATTCTCATTTCGCTCATGCTGCTTTTGTTGCCACCTTTGAGCCCAAAGACATTGGACACGCGCTATCTGATCATAATTGGGTTAATTCAAAGCATGAGGAGTTGGAGAATTTTGAGAGGAACCAAGTTTGGGTGTTGGTTGACCCTCCTCCAGGGTGTAAGCCGATTGGGACAAAATGGGTGTGGAAAAATAAAGAGGGAGAGAAAGGAGAAGTGGTGAGGAACAAGTCGAGACTTGTTGCTCAGGGGTACAGTCAGAAAGAGGGGATCGACTACGAGGAGACTTTCGCTCCTGTAGCTCGTTTGGAGGCGATCAGGATCCTTCTAGCCTTTTCCGTGGCTAAAGGGTTCAAGTTGTACCAGATGGATGTGAAGAGTGCTTTCCTGAACGGTGTGTTGGTGGAAGAGGTGTTTGTGAGGCAACCACCGGGGTTTGAGAGTGAGAAGTACCCCCACCGGGTGTACAAGTTGAGGAAGGCGCTGTATGGGTTGAAGCAGGCGCCTAGAGCTTGGTATGGTAGTGTTGACACATCTTATCCTATATATTTATAAGTCAACTAAACATGAGAAAAGGGCATAAATGTTAATATCAACTTAGAATAGGGTGCCACTAACAGTTTTTCTGGAGATTTGGTAAATTATATAAATCTAGGAACTATTCGGGAAAAGTGCTAAAAGAATCAAATCTAGAAGACTCTCAACGAGACTTGGCACCCAAGAAAGAAGCATCTAGAAGAAGCGACGGACCACCTGGCCGAAGTGGGCCCCGAGGGGGGCCCACCCCAGCCCGATCGGCCTGGTGGTGGGGCCGGTCGGCCTCCCCCGGGCGCCACCTCAGCCCTACTTCCAGAAGGTTCTTCCACCGCCTATGAGGATCAATCTAAACCACTCGTTAGGTCGGTTTGATCAAACGGCGCGCGTCTACCCCTCAGGGCTATATAAGCAGCCCCCCTGCCCCCTGGCAGAGGCATCTGGAAACCTGAGTTTGCATACACCAGATCAAGTCATCAAGTCAGAGATACTACGCCCTAGAAACACCATATAGCAGAGTAGCTAGCTAGTCTAGATCTAGGAGGAGGCAAGGCATCTACTTGGCTCCTGATCGTCTAGAGGCTGATCGAGATACTGATCTAGCTTCGCTCTTGTAAGTTCTTATCTAGTTCCTTACATTTGTTATACAGACATATGTTCTTATCAATGATTATATTCGACATTATATGCTTTGGTGTTTATTATGATTACATGTTTAGCATAGTTGATTTGCCTTTATATTCATGTATGGAGTCGTATAGCCCTCGCCTAGATCATTTGTTAACATGGGTGAACGGTAAAGACAGTGTAAGTGTGGTGCTTATATTGTATTTATCTGCGATTGCACCCTATATGCCGGGTCGTGTGGTAGATCATGGTGGTGACAGCACTATTGAGTCCTTCGCAGTCCACCCCCTGTGTATAGGACTAGTGGAGCCTTATATTGTTTGGGTTGTTTCAAGTTTCGGCCTTGATCCTCCTGGATAGTCTCCCCATGCATTGATATAATAGTTCTTCTTCCATGATTGTTAAATGTTTGCACTAATCATAGTTTGCACTGACATATAGTTTAGAGTTACCGAGGAGTATCCTCTCTAACTAGACTTTGCTATGTTTCACTTGCTATAATGACACTTTCTAGCTGCTCATGATGTTATGACTTGAATAATGCTATCAATATCTTTATCTTTATGTGACTTACCCCTGTTTATAGCAATTGATATATTTTGGCCACTCTACATTATAAAACTAAGAGATGAGCATGTATTAGCTATTATGGATTAGAAAGACTTCTTTCCCTGTGGTAGAATATAAATATGATACCTGGTTTTACTCCTGGTTAAAATGCTACGATGGTATATTCATATCTGTGCGCTTGCGGATTCCCAGTTTATATATATCTTCTT
The DNA here is from genome assembly GCA_036936925.1 of Cenchrus fungigraminus. Classification (NCBI taxonomy): domain Eukaryota; kingdom Viridiplantae; phylum Streptophyta; class Magnoliopsida; order Poales; family Poaceae; genus Cenchrus; species Cenchrus fungigraminus. The sequence continues at coordinate 67,047,905 of CM072773.1, forward strand.
TTCTAGAGATCCAAGGCATATGTAAGAGTACCATATCCACGCGTTTTCTGGCACACCTGTCAGGGCTGACAACCTATATCGAGTTGTGCTATGAATCGTGTCGGAGTTCACCTTTTAGTTTAATCTGAAAGCAACATCTGATATACACTTAGCATCATGTTAAGATATACCTTTGCATTTCTGGTGCCGTCGATAGAGATGGATCTTATATCCGTTTCTAGTCGATGACGTTAGCAATGTCAACAAGCATTTTTGGCGCCGTTGCCGGGGAAAGAAAGTCTATAGCCTAGATGAAAAAGTTTCAGTAATAGCATGCATGCATCTCTCACACATAATGTATCGAGAACCCAAATTATCATTGCTTAAACAGGCTTACCCTTGTTCTTTCCACTTTTGTCTATCTTATTTCAGGGTAATGTATGAATAAGAATCTTCCAGAAGACTTCGTTTCAGATCTAGAGAAAATCTTAAGGAAGGCAAGGTCAAAGCTCAGGTCTCCTGATTCTCGGCCCACGACTTCTGCCTTGGGAGATTTAACAGCGCGAAGCTTAACACCCACGTTTGAAGTAATGGCAAACAAGTCCCTACGCGAATACTCCGCACCGACCCTGGACAACATTCGTACTGGTCCGACAGTCGCTGTAGGAAATGCTGCTTTTGAGCTCAAGCCTGCACTGATCAACATGGTACAAGCTAGCCAATTTTGTGGAAAAGCTCATGAAGATGCCAACAAACACCTTCAACATTTCTTGGAGATATGTAGCACCTTCACGATCAAAGATGTGCCAAGTGATGCAGTCCTACTTTGTTTATTCCCATTCTCATTATTGGGGCGAGCGAAGCAATGGTTTTACTCCAACAAAGACAAATTTACAACTTGGACATTGTGTTCTACTGCCTTTCTGGCAAAGTTCTTTCCTATAGGCAAAACTAATGCCTTACGGGGGAAAATTTCGAGTTTCCAGCAGCAACACGAGGAATCTGTTCCTGAAGCATGGGAGTGCTTTCAAGACTACATTTCAGAATGCCCACATCATGGAATGGAAAACTAGTTGCTCTTGCAGACCTTCTACCACGGGCTCTCTACCAACACCCGTGAAACAATGGATGCTGCAGCTGGAGGTGCTTTCCTGTCCCTTACACTTACTCAAGCTACTAACCTTGTGGAAAAGATGGCGTCCAATCAAACTTGGAACGAGGAACGTCAACCCCGCAAGAAAGAAAGAGGAATGCACCAGCTCAAGGAGGTAGACATGCTGTCTGCCAAAATGGATTTACTGATGAAGAGGCTTGAAGACAAAGCCCCTGAGAAGAAGGAAGTCATGCAACTCTTCGAATCCCGCATGACCTGTGAAGAGTGTGGAAACACTGGACACTCAGGGAGTCAATGCCCTCAGCTGGAGGAGGACATGAACTACATCAACAATAACAACCAATATCGTCCCCAGCAGAATCAAGGATGGACTCAGCAGAGGACCAACTACCCAGGTAACTATTCAGGTAATTATCAAGGTAATAATTCTTCCAATAATTTCTCACCTTTAAGAGACTTAGTCCAAAACCAGGGTAGAATTATGGATAATCTGTCTAAGAAGTTAGCTTCCAATGATAAAATGCTAGAAACTATTAGTAATAAAATGGAAAGTTTTTCTTCTGCCATCAAGAACCAACATAGCTTTAATAAATTGCTAGAATCTCAGATTTCTCAGCTGGCATCATCTGTTCCCACGGCTAACCCAGGTAAGATTCCGGGCCAGCCGGAAGAATTAGAATCTGCAAATCTTGTCGATATCTATTCTGCAGATCTGTGTTCGAGTAAGACAGAAGAAGGCCCAAGATGGACTGACTGGGGCATGCCCGCCAAAAGAGGAGATCCAGGAAGGCCCATCATCACCATCACTATTAGAGCCTACACCTTCAAGAATGCACTTTGTGACTTTGGGTCTAGCGTGAACATAATGCCTAAGGTAATATATAAGAAAATCAATGGTTCACCTTTATTGTATACAACCATGTGCTTGCAGCTTGCAGACCTGTCACTATGCTACCCCGAGGGCATCCTAGACGACGTATGTCTGGGGGTAGGACGCTCCTACGTGGCTGCCGACTTCGCTGTTGTCGAGACTGGGGGAAGTGAGAACGCTCCAATCATTTTGGGACGTCCTTTCCTTGCCACAGCCAAAGCCATCATCTACGCCGACGCCGCTAAGATTGTCTTCACCATCAATGGGAGAAAGGAGAGATTCAATTTCAAGAACAAGATCCTAAAAGCTCCTGCACACCCCCGATATCCTTACCCCCAAGAACACGAGCCAGTTGTCGAGAAGAAGAGAAGAGATAGAAGGAGGAATAAGAAGAACAATCGACCTCAACCGCATGTGGAGGAAGTTTGGATGATCAACACGATTCAATCAGAGAATGAGAACCTGTTCCCTTCACCATTACTACCAAAGCTTGAAGACCCTGGAGTTGCATCAATCCACTGCTCCATCAATCAATGGAACTTCCAGCGAGTTGTCTGCGACACGGGATCGGGCACCAACCTAATGTCTAAGGTAACCTACGAATTAATATATGGTGACCTGCCTTTGTATTCCACATATATAATGTTGCAGATGGCGGATCAATCACAACGGTTCCCGGAAGGAATTGCATGAGATGTACCTGTCAAGATAAAGGACCACTATGTCCTGACTGACTTTTTAGTCATAGACATGGGAGATGAGCAAGATCCTCCCATTGTGCTTGGAAGACCATTCCTGAACACAACAAGAGCAATCATCTACATCAGGACTGGCAAGATCCACTTCCAGTTCAGAACTGAAAAGGTACGCTGCTACTTCAATACTTATACTGATCCTGAGCAGCCCAAGAAGAACAAGACGCGGAGACGCCTTCAGAAATTACAACGCAAGCTGAACACAAAGTTGACGGATGTCAAGAACATTGAAGAAGAGATCAAGGAGAAGTCCGCTCAGCTTCTACCAGCCCAGTATTCTGAACCTGTTACTCCAGAAAGGTCTCCACCGAAGAAACAAGTTAGGAGGAAGAAAGATCAAAGTACACCTTCGGAAGACCAATCACTACCCGCGTCATCAACTGATCAATCAATGGCCACTACATCTATGCCATGGGAGTAAGTACTCTAAACTCTCGCCGAGAGGTAACTCGGTATTTATCTTTATATTCTGCACTGCATATTTAGATTAGCATGTTTATTTCCCTATACCTGCATTGAAAAAAATCATAAAAATATTTTCTGCTTTTGCATTCTTTAAGGCCCCATGTACTTCGTACCGTGGCAGCATAAAAAAAAATAAATATATTTTTGCATTCACATGTTTTTGCATTTAGCATCCCTTTTGCATATAAAAATTCACAAAAAAAATACGTGGGCACATGAAGGTCCACACATTTCAGAAAAACCCAAAAAGAAGTGGGCACATGAAGGCTCACAGCATAATCCTAGAATTTGTTCCTTCGGGTATGTGCGAGACTAATATTTACAGGGAGAATTTAATAAGGACCTGAAGGCAAACAAGTTCCAAGGATGAGTCAAGAATCACTTCAAGATCCAGCTTGGGGGAGAGCACCCCCAGTTATCATGATAAGTATCACTATCCTATGTTTTTAGCTAGTTATTTGAGTATTAGTTAAAAGTCTTAGTTTGAATAAAATGCTAGAGTCTGCTAGTTGGCTTTTCTCTTTAATAATGATCTTGATGATATATGCTTGGAGATGATGAATAGTTGCTCCGCCGTAATTCCTTTTAAAAGTGCTTAGTTTTCAGACCTAGATTCTCCTGAAGCTTAAATGCTTAATTTGCTCTAAACCCAAAACCTGTGCATGTACATGCTTAATCTGAGTCTAGGCTTTGAAAGATGATTCATGAAAAGTTGAGTTGCTATTGATCATTTTCCTAGAGAAGCTTGATTCCTGGATTTATCTTAAAAATCATGAAATTTTATATGATGAGTTCCTGTGTCTATGATCCTTAAGAGCTTGTCATACACATCAAGATCATTCCATTCCACCATTTATGCTGCTTCTGACATGGAAGTACGCATTTTCCATCAAGCCATATAGCTCATGCAACTCTAGGATATATCTCTCTCAATGTTAAAAAGGATTCTGGGGCTACATTCGAAAAAAAAGAGAAAAAAGAGGAAAAAGTGAGAAGAGAGAGGGAGAGAAAAGGACAAGTGTCATACTAGGCGAGAAGGGCCTACCTCCCTAAAAAAATTTAGAGATGAATAATAGACACGTGTCCGAGGGCGAGTAGAGCCCACATCTCTAAGGAGAGAGAAAAATGGACAAAAGTCCGGGGCGAGTAGAGCCCACCTCTCCAAGAATGGAAAGCCCAGATCTTAAAAATGTTAGAAAGAGAGATATAGTCCAAGAGCTAGGCTAAAAGGCTTACCACCTTTCACCCTCATCCATCCAACACTATCATCCATACATATCTTGCCAAGTGTGACTCCATGCTTGAGAAGGTCATACACAGGATCTCTGAGTTTTATCTGAAAAATGTGCAAAACCCCAGGATGATAGCTGATCAAAGAATTTGAGATATGCTGCTTGACTTGATTGTTTTGTCTTTTATTTGCTCAAGATTTATGAAAAGGCTATGCTTAAGGGTTGAAGGTAAGAGAGAGCAATCTTGTTGAGGAGAATTGGTTTTTGAAAACCATAGTACTTTTGAGGTGTGAAAGCATTGTAGCAACTCCTGATCCTACTAAAGCATATCTTTGCTAGGGACTAGCAAAGGGTAAGCTTGGGGGAGTTTGTTGACACATCTTATCCTATATATTTATAAGTCAACTAAACATGAGAAAAGGGCATAAATGTTAATATCAACTTAGAATAGGGTGCCACTAATAGTTTTTCTGGAGATTTGGTAAATTATATAAATCCAGGAACCATTCGGGAAAAGTGCTAAAAGAATCAAATCTAGAAGACTCCAGAAGGCTCCGGAACTCAACGAGACTTGGCACCCAAGAAAGAAGCATCTAGAACAAGCGACGGAGCACCTGGCCGAAGTGGGCCCCGAGGGGGGCCCACCCCAGCCTGATCGGCCTGGTGGTGGGGCCGGTCGGCCTCCCCCGGGCACCACCTCAGCCCTACTTCCAGAAGGTTCTTCCACCGCCTATGAGGATCAATCTAAACCACTCGTTAGGTCAGTTTGATCAAATGGCGCGCGTCTACCCCTCAGGGCTATATAAGCAGCCCCCCTGCCCCCTGGCAAAGGCATCTGGAAACCTGAGTTTGCATACACCAGATCAAGTCATCAAGTCAGAGATACTACACCCTAGAAACACCATATAGCAGAGTAGCTAGCTAGTCTAGATCTAGGAGGAGGCAAGGCATCTACTTGGCTCTTGATCGTCTAGAGGCTGATCGAGATACTAATCTAGCTTCGCTCTTGTAAGTTCTTATCTAGTTCCTTACATTTGTTATACATACATATGTTCTTATCAATGATTATATTTGACATTATATGCTTTGGTGTTTATTATGATTACATGTTTAGCATAGATGATTTGCCTTTATATTCATGTATGGAGTCGTATAGCCCTCGCCTAGATCATTTGTTAACATGGGTGAACGGTAAAGACAGTGTAAGCGTGGTGCTTATATTGTATTTATCTGCGATTGCACCCTATATGCCGGGTCGTGTGGTAGATCGTGGTGGTGACAGCACTATTGAGTCCTTCGCAGTCCACCCCCCGTGTATAGGACTAGTGGAGCCTTATACTGTTTGGGTTGTTTCAAGTTTCGGCCTTGATCCTCCTGGATAGTCTCCCCATGCATTGATATAATAGTTCTTCTTCCATGATTGTTAAATGTTTGCACTAATCATAGTTTGCACTGACATATAGTTTAGAGTTACCGAGGAGTATCCTCTCTAACTAGACTTTGCTATGTTTCTCTTGCTATAATGACACTTTCTAGCTGCTCATGATGTTATGACTTGAATAATGCTATCAATATCTTTATCTTTATGTGACTTACCCCTGTTTATAGCAATTGATATATTTTGGCCACTCTACATTATAAAACTAAGAGATGAGCATGTATTAGCTATTATGGATTAGAAAGACTTCTTTCCCTGTGGTAGAATATAAATATGATACCTGGCTTTACTCCTGGTTAAAATGCTACGATGGTATATTCATATCTGTGCGCTTGCGGATTCCCAGTTTATATATATCTTCTTTTCTAGAGATCCAAGGCATATGTAAGAGTACCATATCCATGCGTTTTCTGGCACACCTGTCAGGGCTGACAACCTATATCGAGTTGTGCTATGAATCGTGTCGGAGTTCACCTTTTAGTTTAATCTGAAAGCAACATCTGATATACACTTAGCATCATGTTAAGATATACCTTTGCATTTCTGGTGCTGTCGATAGAGATGGATCTTATATCCGTTTCTAGTCGATGACGTTAGCAATGTCAACAGGTAGGCTGAGGGGGTTCCTGTTTGAGAGAGGGTTTGAGATGGGAAAGGTCGATCAGACCTTGTTTCTCCTCAGGCAGGGCAGAGATATCCTGATTGTGCAGGTATACGTGGATGATATTGTCTTTGGTGGCTCGTCTAACTCTCTTGTTGCAAGGTTTGCAGAAGACATGAGCAGGGAATTTGAGATGAGCATGATGGGCGAGTTGCAGTTCTTCCTCGGGCTACAAATCAAGCAATCAAAGGAAGGAATATTTGTGCACCAAGCTAAGTACACCAAGGACATTGTGAGGAAGTTCAAGATGGAGGATTCCAAGGCTATGGCAACACCTATGAGTACGACTACAGCTCTTGATGCGGACGAGGAAGGTGAACACGTGGACCAGAAGGAGTACCGGAGCATGATCGGGTCACTCCTCTACTTGACGGCGACGAGGCCGGACATCCAATTCTCGGTATGTCTGTGCGCTCGTTTTCAAGCGTCTCCGAGGACTTCGCATCGGCAAGTAGTCATGCGCATATTCAAGTATTTGCGACATACTCCCGACTTTGGCCTTTGGTACTCCGCGTCTTCTTCTTTGGCTATTCATGGATTTTCGGACGCAGATTTTGCCGGGTGTCGGTTGGATAGGAAGTCCACTTATGGGACTTGCCAGTTCTTGGGTTCTTCTTTGGTGTCTTGGTCTTCCCGCAAACAGTCGAGTGTTGCTCAATCCACTACCGAGGCAGAGTATGTGGCTGCAGCTAGTTGTTGCTCTCAGCTCCTTTGGATCACATACACCATGAGTGACTTTGGTGAGGAGTATACTCATGTTCCACTTCAATGTGATAGCACCAGTGCCATAAGCGTTGCAAAGAACCCAGTGCTCCATTCCAAAACCAAGCACATAGAAGTGAGGTATCATTTTCTGAGAGACAACGTAGAGAAAGGAAAAATTGCTTTGATCCATGTACCCACACATGACTAGCTAGCCGATATTTTCACCAAACCCCTAGATCAAGCAACTTTCATTCGTTTGCGGGGGGAGTTTGGTGTGTGTTTGATTTCTTGAGTTGGTGTGTGGGAGCTCCTTTGTAGCATATGTATAGCTTTCCTTTGTGCATTTCTTGCATTTGGCATGGCATATGTAACATAATGTATATGCATCTTTGTATCTTAGGTTGCATGCATTTTGTATCATATGCATTGTTTAGGAAAAGCTTCTCCTATATACAGTGTTCACCATGGAATGATATGTATGTCTTTATGAGCTAGTTTGGTAAGCTATGGTTAGTTTGGCTTAGCTCTTGATAATCTTGGTTTATATCCATGGTAGATGGCTATGTTTTCAAAAAGGTCACATGTATGCTCTCTTGTGAGTAAATGCCTTTATATGATCTTGACATGTTTTTGTGGCTTGGCTATGCTTAATTTGTGGTTGGATAGCTTATTTTGATCATATGGGGCCAAAGGCTCATTTGCCATCATGAATGTTTAGCCCCATGCTTGATCTTGTGGAGGGGCATAAGTCCTTTTGTCGCAAAGACATTTCATGTACCAATTTCAAATCTGAAAATGAAATGTAAATTGCATGAAAACGTGCTCCCATGTCATATGTGCTAATTTTAATTTGCTTTGGGTGCTAAACCGTTGCATGATGCCTACCAATGAGAAGTCTCATATATAGAATTTGGCACATGGCTCGGTGGCTTTGACATGACATGAGGTGCTTGTGGGTGTTTATGATGGTCTTATGCTTAGAATGGTTGTCCTCGCATGAAGTTTGTGTGGCTTTGCCATTTTGACATGTTTTGCTCATGCTTAGGACTTTGCTCATGAGAGGGTGATTTTTCGCAAAATTGCTCAATTCTATCTTAGCTTCGTCCAATGGTTGTGAAACTTGGTGATCTTGTAGTTGATGTCATTACGAAGCTATAGAGTATCTAACTTGCTCTTTTGGACATGTGTAGCATCCTATGTTGAATTTTGTCTATTTGAGAAGTTCTAGGTTGCATTTTTTGCATTTTTGGCTTGATTCATGCATTGTCAACAAGGGGGAGAAGTTTGAGCATGTTTTGGCTTGCTGCATGCTTTTAGAAGGTTTCCAAGTGGTTTCGAGCTAGTTTTGAGCTCGTGCAGTTCCCAGTTTTTCCCAAGCGGTCATCGACCTGACCGGTGAGGTACACCGGTCTGACCGGTGTGCGGTTCAGGTGCTGGGCGATCTAGCACACCGGTCTGACCGGTGTGGTTGACCTGTCTGACCAGTCAGAGCAAAGCTGAAGCAGCTGCTCTGTTTTGCGAGGTGGTTTGCATGCATTCGTCCAGGGGGAGTTGCATTGGTTCAGGGGGAGCTTGCATGTGTGCAGTGGGAGCACTTTGTGATTTTCGAGCTTTGGATTGGTGTTTTGTGCTCTTTGCTTGAGCATGTTTTGTCTCGAATGTGTCGAGCCGTTGCCCTTGCCTAAGGGGTTCGAGACTTGTCTTCTTCAAGTGATCTTGCTCTTTGCCTTTTCTTTGGCATTCGATCGCTTGTTGGAGTTTCCTTTGGTCGTTTCTTTCCTTTTCCTTTTCTCTTGGTTACCAAAACGCGTGTGTTGTCAATGCACTCATCAAGGGGGAGATTCAGAGCCAGGTGTGGTTCGAGGACCGGTGGATGGTCGCTTCCTGGTGTGATGAGTGATTGACAACATGGTGTGGACTGACTCTTGGCTAAGTATTGCAGGTGCAGGTTGCGGCTTGACTGGTGTTGGTGCAGGTGAAGAACAAGCGCGAAAGGTCGTTGCCGGTGAGGCCTCCAGGTGTGGAGAAGACAAGTAGGCTTGGTTCGAGGGACCCGGTGGCCAGCGGGGTCAAGTGCGGGCCGCATGGTGGCAAGAACGGCAAGATGAAGTCATGGACGGTTTCTTGGTTGAGCCTCAAAACCAAGGTCGAGCCGAGACTACGTGGGAGCCGAGTCATGAGTGGTGATTGGCGGAGGCTACACCGAGTTCGCAGGGTTTCCGGTGGTTCACCAGAAAACCACTGGGTTCCTTGGTTGATCCACAAAGCCAAGACCGAAGAACCGAAGACGGAGGTGCAGCAGCTCCAGACCGGTCTGACCGGTGGGTCTGACCGGTCTGACCGGTGGGTACCGGTATGACCGGTGAGGAGCACCGGTCTGACCGGTGTGCGACGACGCTGTCCGGAATCTTCGAAGCGGAGGACACGCGTCGGGATCGCAAGGCTTGCGTCGAGGCTAAGCAAGTTTGCGGTCGCTGGGCATCCGTCCGATGGAGCGAAGACAAAGATTTCCAAATTCACCCTTGAGGGGCATGTATCCCTAGTTAGCTAGTAAGGGTATTTTCGTCTTTCGGTTGCCTCCATATAACCCAAGTGGTGAGAGGATGGCAGCCATCTCTTGGAACCCTAGCTCATTTGGTTTTCCTATTTTCCTTCCTATTTTCCTTAGGATTTTTCGTAGGACTAGCTTGAGAGCTTCATGGTGAGATCTTGTGAGAGGGAAGGATGATCGGGCGGCAAGCTAGACCTTGTATGAACCTCTTTGGTATGTATAGATGATTCGGCGTGGTTCCTCAAGGCTTGGAGGTGTCTTTCCCGTTTCTCCTTTTTGGTGATTTTCGGACCCTTTCTTGGCGATTTTCTTGGAGCGATTTCGAGGCCTTTCTCTTTGGGATTTGGTGGGGAATGTATGTGTGAACCCTTCGTGGTTCTTTTCCCTTTGATTCCCCACCCAAATCCGTGAGCAAAGGGGCTCGATTTTGGGGTTTTCTTGGCTCTAGGGTTAGAGGCGTTCTTGGTGGGATTTCCTCGATTCCTCTTGTTTTGACAAGTTTTGCTGGACCAAATCTTGGCTATGGAGTGCCCATGAGGTATTCCTACTATCCCCAAAGTCTTGTGCAAGACCGTGGAGCGATTCGGGAGATCGGGGGTTGGATTTGGGGGAGTTGACCCGCGGGCGCTGTTCATCCCGAGAGCTCAGGTCACACCGGTCTGACTGGTGCCTCTCACCGGTCTGACCGGTGCAGACTCTCTGTTCAGTTTTGCTCGGGTGAACGTCTTGGTGAGTTCCCTGTTGTCTTGTGTTGCTGCTGTTTCGGGTTTGGTCCTATTTGGACCTCGGTAGGTCAGTTTGGTGGATTTGGGATTTCCTGGCTTGGATCGGTCTGACCGGCGAGCTACACCGGCCTGACCGGTGTAGAGGCCTTCTGTGGAAGTTCTCAGATTTTGCCAGCAGGGACCGGTGCTGCTCACCGGCCTGACCGGTGTAGCCCAGTAGCTGCTCGAATTAGTTTTTCCACTGCGTTCTCGAGTAGGTGTAGGTGGTTGTTGGTTCCTAGGACCAGTAGCACTTCAGTGGCTGCGTGGTCTTGACCAACTTGGGTAGTTGAGTCGGAGACATGTTTTGGAAGCCGTGTTCGTCTTGTTGGAGTTCTCATCTCCTTCGAGAAGAATTTTTATCGGCTCCCATTCACTCCCCCCCTCTCTGGTTCGCCTAATCGGTCCTTCAGCTTCCCATTGACAAGTCCTTTGAGGAACAATACTTTCATATGTTGACGCTTTTCCTCATCTGGTTTCTCAAAACTAGCCAGCACTGGATCCAAGGTTAATTGAGCTGATCCTAACTCCTCATCTGAATCTTCATCTGAGTTGTCTTCAAGAGTCATAAACTCTTTGGGTAGCATGAAGACCATGTTAATATCAGCTGCTGGTTGATCTTCTCCCTTGTTATCAAATTTGGGTTTAGGTCGCCAGATTTGGGATTGGACCTTCTTCTTGTCAAGTGCTTGTTTCTCAATCTCTTTTTGCTGTTCCAATTGTTGCAAGCGCTGGATCCTCCTTTTCTGAGACTTGGTTAAACCCTCTGGGCACCATTTAGGTTGATGAACTACGTGTTGGCCTTTGTCCTCATATGTAGCATTACACCTTTCTGGATTTCTTACCAATACGTCTTCATCAGGTACCCTACTGTCAGCCATCTCTTCTATCCAATTGGAATCTGTTCGATTCTTTTTGACTTTGTCTCCTAGCCGATCATACACGCTGATCCTGCCCCCCAGCCGATCATGCACTGAGATTTGTTGGTCATGAAATTTTCAGTTGTTGTGTATTGTCGGCTTATTTCCCCTGTTATTAAAATAGGCCCTTTTGGAAGATTGTCCTTCAGAACAAAAACCATTGCACTCTGGACAATTATCCATAGTTGGAAGTTTAATCCCTTCCTCCCAAAAATATCTGAAAAACAGGCAACTCCAGTGATTTGAATTGCGTCTTGCCCACTTTTCTCCTTCTTTGATCCTTTGTTGATGGCGTTGATACTTGTTCAGAAGAAATAGGGATTGAGTAACTTTGCTTGATGTTCTCTCTTCGAGCAGTCCTTTACCTTTCGCTTCTTCTGTTGTTATCTGAGCCTTGGGATCGATGACCTTTTTATTTTGAGCCGATTCAAGTGTCAACACCTTTGTTTGTGGAGTTGATTCCACCACATTGGTAGGGAAAGGATGTTGATCAATCTTCATCAGCTTTCCTGACTTGGAAAGTGTCTCAAATTTAAGCTTCCCTTGATCTATTGCGTTTTGAATTTGTTGACGAAACACCTTGCACTCGTCAATATTGTGGGATGTGGCATTATGCCACTTGCAGTACTTGATCTTCTTGAGCTCTTCAGCACTTGGGATAGAATGATTCTGAGAGAGTTTAATCTGGCCCTACTGAAGAAGGAGATCAAATATCTTATCGGGTTTAGTAATATCAAAACTGAATTTCTTAGGTTCTTTCTTGCCGAAGGGACACGCAATTGGCTTCCTGTTTGGCACCCATTCAGCCAGATTGACCTCAGCCTCTTCTTCTGAATCAAAATTTTCCACATAAGAGATCTTCTTTTGATAACTTTTTCGAGGTTCGTAGGGCCGAGAAGAACTTTCATGGCTTAACCGGTGAACTAACTGGCTTATATTTTCAAACTCCTGCGAAGCATACTTCTCCTTGATTGAAGGCAAGAGTCCTTGAAAAGCCAATTCTGCTAGCTGCTTATCGGTCAGAGATAAGCTAAAGCACTTGTTCCTTGTCTCTCTGAATCTTTGAATGAAGTTTACTACCGATTCATCGTTCCTCTGTTTCAAGCTGGTCAGATCAGTAATCTTCATTTCATGTATTCCAGAGAAAAAATAACCATGGAATTTCTTCTCAAGATCTTCCCAACTTTGAACAGAATCGGCCGGTAGTGATATAAACCAAGCGAAGGTTGGTCCTGACAGAGAGGATGGAAACAACCGAACCCTTAATACCTCATTTGATCCTGCATCTCCACACTGAATAATGAATCGGCTGATATGCTCAATAGTGGAGGTGTCATCTTGACCAGTAAACTTGGTGAAGTCAGGCACTTTATATCTTTGAGGAAAGGGAATCTGATCGAAATAAGCAGGGTATGGTGTCCGATACATGTTGGTTTGCTGCTTTGGCTTCAACCCAAACTGCTTTTGTATCAAATCTGAAATCTCAGCCATAAATTTCTTATTTTGATCAATCGGCTGACTACCTGCCGAAGGACTTGGTCGATTTTGTACAATTGTACCTGTCCCTGACTATTAGCGCATAATTGGCTGTGAAGCCAAAGGCGACTGAAAAGCAGTATATTGAGGAATCCCACCTAAATAATGCGCTCCATGATGAGTTCCCTGTTGCGTATGTTGCCTATTTGGAGTACCTTGTACGTGCTGATCTGGCAACTGATATGTTGAATTCCCCGTTTGAGCCATTTGATCCCATAATGCTGCATGATACATGGCATTATTGTATTGCTCTTGCAAGTTTGCATCATAGGTTCTAACTGCAGAAGCTTGATCCACTAGGCTCATCTGTTCTAGTGTCACTGGATGACTTATGATAGGTTGACCAGCCACTGCTCCACCAGTAGTTACTTGAGCCGGAGTTTTCTGCATGCTAGAATCCTCTTGAGCCTATTTTCTTGAGCTGATTGAATAGGCTTGAACATGTGCATATGTATCGGCTGAATGTCATAATGCTTCGCCCTAAGAGTCTTTGGTTCAATGATGGTGAATGTGATTCCTTTGTCATGCTGGACTGCAGTTCCAGCTAAATCTCCAAATTTCGCAGCATATGGACCAGTAGGAGTTTCTTCTACCTTCTGAGTTGTTTCCATTGCCACACCCTTCCCATTTGTGTCCTTTTCTGATATCGGTACCTCGTGGACAATAGGTATATTACTCGGAGAACTTGAAGGGTCAACATCTTCAGTCGTGGTTGCTGATAGAATTGGTGTTGTATGAGCCGCACTATCTGAAGTAGATTGTCCTGGCTGAAAAGCCGAAAACCTCATGGTAGCAACGGTTGGAATTGTTGTACCAGGTTGATAATATATTGGTCCTTTGTATCCACTTGCGAGTTCATCTCTGAGCACTTCTCTTACAGAATCATGTACTGTGTTGTTGAAGACAAATGATTGATCAATCAGGGATCCATGCATGGCCTTTGTCATCATATCTTGCAGCTTCACAGGATCGGCTTGTATTATCAACTCATTAGGTCTTGGAAGAGGAAATTTCTTGATAGCCCCTTGCTTGGTTAAGCCGAAACTGCCCATTAATAATTGACCATATTCTGCCATGCGCTCATCGAACTCAGCTTTGTCTTCTTTTTGAAGTTGATCTAACGTGATAGATTGTGTCTTGTCTGCACCAGCTTCTTTAGAAATTTTAGGTCCCGACATTGCTGATTGCTTCTTCGTGTCCCACCGGGCGTGCCAAGATGTGTTGACGCAAAAAAACGGAACAAAGTTCTTCAACGGCAACACGTAACGGATCCCCGGGATGTAACAAGGCGTGCCAGCCGACCAGACCTGTTGATCGGTATGAAAAGAAATTGGAAACATTAGATTCGGGTTAGATCGGCTAGAGAACCGATGTGGGCCATCAACAAGTAATGGCCTGATCGGCCGATACGACTGTAGAGCGAATCGGCTAACTGAAGCAGCCGAAGTGCAAGTATAACCAAACCGGCTAGATCAGCCGATTTGATGACGTAGGCAAAGCGCAAGCAGAAGCAGTGCAAACTAAGCGCTACGAGACAACACTCGAAATTTGATCTGAATCAGCTATATCGTAGTGAAACGACGTAGGAACGAGATTTAGTCGATACGACGAGATTACGAGCTGGATAAATTGGTGATAAAAGCTAAATAAACAAGAGAACTTGCAAACCTAGCTGATATCGATAAATTGTGAATAAAACTTAGATGAAACCACAGCGATGCGCCCGGAGGTTAAAGCCTAGTTCTTATTCGATAAAATGGTACTTACAAGCTTGCCGGAGGTCGATCGATGCAGCCCGACGAGCTAGAAGAACGACGTTTGAAGAAACAAGAAAATAAGAAGAAGTAAAAAAAGGGGTGGCAAAGTCGCCGACTTGAATAAGTAAAGGTTTTGTTGATTGGTGTGTACAATCTTCTATGACCACGCAGGGTCGCTATTTATGTCCTGGGGACGACTTGACTCCTAGTCGATGACGACAATGTTTACTTGAATCTAAAGAAGCAAAACTTCCAAAAACTTAACGATTCCTATAAGAATCGGACTCTCTAAACTGATTTTGACCCGTTGTCAACTTGGTTGTTGACCCGCCTCCGTCTTCCTTCCTTTTCGGCGTATTTCTTCTTCTGCCACATTTCTCCTCTATCAATTGGCCGATTCCAAATCGGCTGGTCACTTTTCCCCTTTTCTCCATCGGCTTTGAGGTCTTCTCGACACGTGTCAAAAAACGGTGTCAACAGGAGGTACGAGCCACGGTCTTCCTTTCGTGGTGGTCGTACTCCTCCAGCGAGATGTGAGGTGGTTCAGTTTGGTAGGGTTCGTAGCTTTGATGGATATGGTAGGATGGATTTTGCTAACCCCTCTTTTGAGCAAATGGCTCGACACAGGTCTGACTGGTCGAACCTGGTGCACTGTTGGTATGGTCATCGGTCTGATCGGTGCCTTCACCGGTCTGACCGGTGTGAGCTGAGAGCTCGGTTGCTCCAGGTAAGTTGCATGGTCTGGTTCTGGGGGAGTTGCATTTGCTCAGGGGGAGCTGCATGTGTTCACGGGAAGCTCCTTGTGTCGTCTGAGTTTTTGCTTTGGTTGGTTTGCTCCGTGTGAGCTTTGCTTTGCTCTTTGAGAGTTTTGGTGGTGTTTGTCTCGGTTGTGTTGAGCCATTGCCCTTGCCTTAGGGGACCGAGACTTTGGATTGCAAGTGATCAGGGTTTGTGTTGTTTGGTTTTTAGGTCACTTGTTTGGTGGCTTTCGTTTGTCTTTTGTTTTTACTTTTTTTTATGTATCGATTATGTGGTGTGTTGTCAATGCACTCATCAAGGGGGAGATTGAGGACCAGAGTGTCCGATGGCTAGTGGTTGGCCACTCTCTAGTGATGAGTGATTGACAATGTTGTGTGGACTGACGCTGTGTTCTATCTTGTGGATGTAGGCAGCGGCTTGATTTGCGTTGGTGCAGGTGAAGAACAAGTGAGAAAGGTCTCAGGGACAAGTAGGCTTGGTTCGAGGGACCTTGTGGCCAGACGAGATCAAGTGCGAATCACATGGTGCGAGAAGAGCAAGTCGAAGTCAGATGATAACGGGTTCGTTGGTTGATCCGAAAGCCAACATCGAGCCGGAGCGGATGTGGTTGCCAAGTCGAGAAGCTCGGCGTGGAGGCTGCACCAAGCTCGCGAGGTTTGCAGTGGTTCACCAGAAAACCACTGGGTTCCTTGGTTGATCCACAAAGCCAAGTTTGAGTGGGCGGCGGCTTAGCTCTACGCGGGGCCGGTCTGACTGGTCTGACCAGTGCCACCGGTCTGACCGATGGTGAGCACCGGTCTGACCGATGGAGGCCGAGGAGCGTCGGGTGACTCGAAGTGGAGGACACATGTCAGGATCGCAGGCTTGACGTCGAGGCTACGCAAGGTGCGGTTGCTGGGCGGCCGTCCGATGGAAAGGGTTGTATCACCTAGAGAGCATTCTAGTCATTTACCCCCACCGGAGGACCTCATATATAAATTTGGTGGAAGGGTTCTAGCAGCCATCTCTTGGGCTTTAGGGTTTTCATTTGCTCTAGGCTATTTCTCTTTTTAGTTTCCTATTTTCTCTAGGACTAGCTTGAGAGCTTCATGAGAGATCTTGAGAGAGGAATGTATGCTAGGGAGGCAAGCTAGACCTTGTATAAATCTTTCCTTTGATGTATAGAAGGTTCGCTGTGATTCCTCTAGCTCTTGTGGTGGTGATTCCCGTTTTCCTTTTTTGTGGATTTTTGGAGCCTTTTCCTGGCGATTTTCTTATGGTTGATTTGAGGCCTCCCCTTTGCGGATTTGATGTGAGATGTATACATGAGCCCCTTGTGGTTCTTTTCCTTGTGATCCCTCTTCTAAATCCGTGGGTTTGGGTGCTCAAATTTGGGGTTTTCTTTGTGTTGCAGGAAAAGGTGTTCTTGGTGTTCATCCTCTGATTCCTCTTGATTTAGTGGATCTTTGGGGACGATCTCTTAGGCATGACTTGTTCATGAGGTGATACACCTATCCCCGAAGTTGTACTTGAATCCGTGAAGTGAATCGGGAGATCGAGGCATCGGAAGGTGGGAGTTGACTCACGGGTGGAGTTCATCCCGAGCAGCCCAGGCTTGACCGGTCAGACCGGTGCCCTCCACCGTTCAGACCGGTGCAGCCTGCTGTGGCTGTTTCTCGGGGAGTTCTTCTCTAGAGTGTTGGTCGTGATCTTGGCTTGCTGTTGTTTCTGTCTCGTGCAGTTTTGGCCTTTGGAAGATCGAGTTCTTACAATTGAGGTTTTCTGAGCCAGACCGGTCAGACCGGTGGAGTGGACCGGTCAGACCGGTGCAGGGCTTCCAGTGGGAAAATCCTTCTTACTGTTGTTGGTTGTGTTACTTGTTCGCAGAGTGCTTCTGGGGCAAGTTTGTCTGAGGAGAGTTTTTGGTGTGCTCGAGCTTTGGGGTGTTTTTGTTTACCTGGAAGATCCCTGGATTTCTCTCTGTTGCTCCACATCCTAGAATTGTCATCTAGGTTTGCTGGACAAGTTTGGGAGAATTCTGAGCAGGATGCTCTGGACCGGTCTGACCGGTGCAGGTGACCGGTCTGACCGGTGTAAGCAGGTTGCTGCTCGAGTTGTTTTCCGCTGCGTGTTCGGGTAGTTTGGGTGTGTGGCTAGCCCTAGGTCCAGTACAACTCCAGTGGCTACGTGGATATGGCTAGCGAGGTGTTGAGGATTCCGGAGTTGCGTTTGGGACCATAGGCCGAGTTCGTCTCTTCGGAGAAGAATTTTTATCGGCTCCCATTCACTCCCCCCCTCTCTAGTCGCCATTCCGGTCCTTCATTATGTGAATTAATTTAATATCATACACTATATCTCAATTGACACCAAAATGACTAAAAAGATCAAATGAGCACATGATCACCATGATTTATGTGTCAAAAGATGAATTAAATGTCTTGCAGACAACCAAATAGATGACTCATTGTACAAACTGTCTATTTAGTTGTTGTTGGGGCGGTAGAAAACATCACCTCTTGGCCCTGGGGATTTGTTTCCAAAAAATCACTTGGCCTCGGCCTAATTTGGGAAATTAGTTGAGAGTTTAGGCTTGCACGATCAGTTCATGGAATAAATATGCACAAAAGCATGGGAATTAACCAAGGACAAGTCATCTTTTTTCAGGACGAGTTCTAAGCTTTGGGATCTTTGTCGTCGCTCAGCTCCGGGGAGTCGTTTCATGAAATCATCCAGCTCTGACGGTCTTTTAAGAGAGAAACAAGAAAACCTAGGCTTCGCCAGGTTGGTTGTGCATCGAAGGGCATGAATTAACCAGGATTGAGTCTTTTCTTCACAGGGAAAGTTCGGGCTCCGGAAACTTCTTTAAAACAGACGATGGTTGAAAGCCTGGGCTCCGCCGGGGCTTTCCCGGGAACCCGGCGTCAAGAAATCTCAAGGATGGACCCCGAAGTCGTGGAGTCTTCAGGGAAAGGAGCGCCGAAGACAACGGATCGCGAAGCCCAGAAGTTCTTCAAGATCCCGCCGGCATGGACTTGGTCAAAAGCTGCTACAACACGGAACTGTCGTGTCTCCATGTTTCATGGCGCATCGCCCGCTCTGTTGTCTCCGGCGAGTTTTGCGCTCCGCTATTTTCGGTGTCGAGTCCGCGTTCTGTGTAAGCCCAAGATTACCCCCGTATATTCTTCATAGATGCTAGGGCTCTGGGGTAAACTTGGAATGTAATCTTAGTCTTTTAGCACTATAAAAGGAGGCCCCCTCCTCATTGTAAAGGGGACGACCTTTTGGAAAAGTGAAAGAGTAATGTATTAAGGAAGGCTATCCATTTAATACAACTTGTTTTGAATGTGATTATTGTGAGTTGTTCACCGTTAAACCATATCTCTGTTTGAGGGTTTTGTGATCCCAACAGTTGTCTATATGTGTCAAATAGACAATAGATGTCTTAACTATTGTACATGCCCTTAGAGAATGAAAATGTATCCAGTCTCTATGGTAAACACACACAACCAAAACCTTATAAGATCTACAACTCAATGCCTGATAAAAAAATTATGAAGAGAAAAAAATTACATAGAAAGAGAAAATGATTATAAGCAATATCTACTAATGCTTAGTCACTCATTCTTGGAAGAAACATCCAAGGAGGCAGTGTCACCCGCAGGCGTCACAGATCAGGATTTTGCCCCAACCTCCGCCACGCCATGGCAATAGCCGTCTGAGCAGAACAAATATGTCTCACTCAGTTGCTGATGGTGTCGAGCACGGTCATGGTTGCGGACAGCCAACCATTTGCACCTTGATTCATGCTCGCCGCTTCCAATATGAAAAAAGATGCAACAAACAACACTTCTAGGGAAGAGAATGACACCTCGTGGCGTCACTGTTGTCGGCTTCGACAGATGTCGGGCGGGGATAAAAGCCCAGTGCAACCCTCTTCAACCTCGCAGGAGACATTAATGAACCCCACGAAATTTTAACGGACCTGCAAGAACATCAATAATGTAATATCGCAAGCTCGTCCACCGTCCACTGATAGCCATTGTAATCGTGCCGGGGAAGATGACGGGAACGCCACCCAAGCCAATCCGGACTGGGGAAGACAACGAGCGAGCACTGCCATAGCATCTGTCACACCATGGATGGCTGTTACGGACGCCGCCAATGCCGCCACCCACATGTGGCCAGCAATTGAGTCGTCACCACTATCGCAAGCCTTACTCACCCACGAGCGGCCGCCGCTGCCGCCACTGTGAGCAACCAGTCTCACTGGCCGTCGAGATTGGCACGGCCCCTGGTGGTGCCTGGTCCGAGATTGTCGGCGGTCGCCGCCATCAGTAGCCACCACTGGAACAACATGGGATGAAATTAGAGAGGGTGTGCATGGGTAAGTGAACTCTCGTGGGGGAGGAGATGCTTCTGCCGCCACTTTCACCGCATCCGGACGTACTTTTGCTGATGCGCTCCGACGGTACTCAGAAGGTGGTGCTAGGCTTGAGGGAGGAAGGCGCCGCCCAAGTCGCACGAAGCCGACGCAGGGCAGTGCTAACTTAAGTAGCAGTAAATCTTGTTTGATCCCGAATCTAAGTAACAACAAGCCATGGTGAAATGCACCAACACATGGCATCACACAGCTACTTTAGTAACTTTTCGGACTGGTGTAGCCAGAAATTAGAATGGGGGGGGGGCAACCTAAGTTAGATCAAATCAGACTTGTTTTTGAAGCCTCTAATTTCATTCTTCACTATAAATGTTGCATCTCTCTACTATACGGTTTACTTTCTAGAAAATCACCCATCACAAAAGCTAAATAAGTACCTGCTGCTAAATAGCAAATTGATTATTTATAGTAATTTAATGTTGCATCTCTCTACTATACAATTTACTTTCTACAAAATCACCCATCAGAAAAGCTAAATAAGTACATGCTACTAAATAGCAAATTGATTATTTATTGTAATTTTAGATGATTACGGGGAGGGGGGAGCATGGCCCCTGCCAGCACCCCTTGGCTACGCCATTGTTTCGGAGCCACACTGGCCATTCTCGTTTCGGGTTCGCATTTCAAGCAACGCTAAGTGACCCGTCGACATTTATTATTAGTTGCCACCCCTAGAAAACGTCGTGATCGGGAGGTAATAGGCTGATAGCCACGTACGTCACAAGATCCGAAAAAATGGCTCGATCACCTGAGATGTTGACAGCAGCAAACATGTTGACATTGGAGCCTGAGATGTTTGGTTTGGATGGAAAAAAACTAGCCAGTATTCTTCACTCGTTAATTAGAAGTATTAAAAAAGGGAAAATCAGTTTACAAAATTATCTCCACAACCCTCGAGCTAATAAGACCTTTGACCGCATGATTAGAAGACGATTATTATAGCAATACTGTAGCAAATCATGAATTAGTTAGACTTATTAAATTCGTCGTGCAAAGTTGCACTCATCTATGAACAAATTTTGTAAATAAACTTTATTTAGTACTTCATGTATGCAAGATTCATTCAGACTAAATTTAGATGTGATGAAACAAACACGGCTGAGGCACTTCGTTTTGTACTTCACATGCATGGATCAAGCAGTTACTTCACTCGAATAAACACAAAGATGTTGTTTCGAAGTTAACAAGAAATATAGGAAAAGCAGATTACATAACCTGATACCAAAGAATGCCTTGCATTTATTTGTGTGTGCTACCACTTTACCGATGGCCAGAAAAAAATAGCAGAAAGTATTCAGACAAGTGTAGCGTGACATGTACTGCAATTGAAAAAGGTTGATAAGGCTAAAGCAATAAACTAAATATTCTGAATCGGAGTAATTGTTGATGATGGTTGTAGTAGTTCACAAGAAGGATGCAGTATAATTTACTTAGCAAGAAAGATGGCAGGAGATCAAAGGAATAGTGCTTAGAAATTAAACTTTGTGATGATATATGACTACTTTGCTTTGTTTAGAGGCCAAAATTTGCATTCATGCATTGAATCGAAGAGGGTAGTAGAAATTCTTTCTATAATAGAATCACAATTCACAAAAAAACATTTACACGATGCGACTGCTTGTTGGTTGGATAAGGCTTGGGTACAATGCAAATTCAAGGGTACAAAGCAGCTGTAATTTTTTTCCATTTGAAAGAAATGCTACAAAGCAACTGCACAAATCACTGATGTGGTTTTGATGCGTCAAACCGGCTTGGTTGAAACTTACAAGAGGTTAACCAAACATGTTGACATTGGAGCCGGAAATGCAGATTTATTAGGCCTGAACCTCCTTCGGTTCTGCTCCCGATGGGATGAAGCTGGACTCTCCTTGTGTGCCTCAGCACCTAGGCCAGAGCCGGAGCCAGCGCCCGGGGAATGCTGCTCGTGAGCAGGTCTGCCGCGAAGCATCTCCAAGAAGAACTCAAGAAGAACAGGCTCGAACCCCGGCATCTTGGAGTATCCCGGGCAGTAGTTGATGTCGAGGATGAGGTACTTGGCATTGCCGTCGGCGTCCTTCGCTCGGATCAGGTCGAAGTTGATGAGGTGCAAGCCGAGCGCCCGCCGGAGCTCGCGGGCAACCCTGTTCACGAGTTTCTGGGGCGGCATCTCGGCGTCGCCGGCGGCGGAGGGAGGGAGGAGGGAGATGTTGGCGAAGGGGGCCGCGGCGTCGGCGGCGAGGTCGTGCAGGCGCTCGTCGGGAACGTTCGGCAGGCTGCTCCGCATGACGCAGGTGGCGTGGTCGCCCACCACGTAGACCTTGAAGAGCACGCTGCCGTGGTTGACGAACTCCTGGAGCACGAGCGGCGCGCGGAGGCCGCGGAGGCCCTCGCGGCGGTATACCAGGCAGAGTTTTTTTTTCGAGAACGTGCAACGCACGTATTGCATTAAGAAGAAAGGGGAAGCGACCCAAAATTACAAAGCGATTACAACATGAACGTAGTGCCTGGCACTAGTGTGCAACCAAGGAAGACAAAAGAAAAACTGAAACGAGCCCTTGCTGCTCCCGCTAAAACAACAGCGGCAGCAGATACCGAGGTGCCCGGCGGGCTGACGCAGTAGGCACCCCCGAAAGCCTGCGCGATTACTCATCCTGTGGACTGGCGACCAGACCCGCACAGCACCATTGCCGCAGTTCATCCCGAATCAAGTCAGCTAGCTGATGGGGCAAGTGGAGAACCGCGTTGAAAACTCGGCCATTGCGCTCGAGCCAGAGCCGCCAAACCGTCAAAGTGAAGACCGAGTCAAACTTCCTTCTGACCTGTTTTGGTACTCTCTTCCTTGCCCCAATCCACCATTGGATAACTGATGCAAGAGTGTCCGGGGTCAGAGATTGCCAACCGAAAGTTCTGAAGATTCTGAACCACACCTCCCGGCTGTAGACACATCGCACCAAGAGATGATCAAGAGTTCCAGGCTCCTGCAAGCATAGCGCGCAAGCATCATCGTTCTGGAGGCCATGGCGCCGGCGACGGTCCGACGTCCAACACCTGCCGTGCAGTACTAACCAGAGGAAGAAACGGCATTTGCTTGGAGCTCTGATCTTCCAAAGTTGCTTAGCCCCCAACTGCTCCGTCAAACCAAGGAAGAAGGCCCTGTACGTGGACGAGGCTGAATAACTGCCGGAACTGTCCCATTTCCATCTGAAAACATCCGGTTCCTCATTGAGCTGCCGACCTGATAGAACGTCCCAGAGCCTAAGGTACTCCAGCAACACTTGTACTGATAAACCTCCCCGGATGTCTCTGACCCAACGCCTATTGCTAAGCGCATCATGAACTGATCTGGAATTTTGGGTACGCACCGTCACCGTGGCCAACAGATTAGGGGCGAGGTGACCAATGGATCGTCCCTCTAACCAATTATCACGCCAGAAGAGTACCGACCGACCGTCATTTACCTCGATCGATGCTGAAGCTTCGAACATAGCCTTCAGGCATCTCGTGCTGTTGTTGTTGGGCAGCTGCATGCTGACACCCGGCCTATCCGGCTTTGTTTTGCTCAACCAGAGCCATCTCATCTGCAGCGCTAGGCCCATAGTGTGCAGATCGATAATGCCCAGGCCACCAAAGTTTTCCGGCCGGCAAGCCGTTGTCCAGGCCACCAAACATTGTCCACCTGACACTACCTCCGATCCCTTCCAGAGAAAAGTGCGACGCAGCCTGTCAATTGTTCTGAGTGCCCATGGAGATAGTTGAATGGCGATCGCCGGGTAGATGACAAGCGCCGTCAGTGTCACTTTAACAAGCACCAGCCTGCCCGACCTGGTTAAGAAATTTCCCATCCAAGCGGGCAAGCGATCTGCTACTTTGTCAACAATTGGTTGTTCCTGTGCTTTTGTTAGCTTCTTGATTGAAAGAGGGATCCCAAGGTATTTGCACGGAAAATTTGCGAGTCTACATTGGAAACAACCTAGCGCCTCCTGGATTTGGTCATCAGAGCATCAGATGGGAGTAATAGAGCATTTACCAAGGTTTGTGGCGAGACCAGTGGCTCCCTCAAAGCATCTGAGTATTACTTTGGCGACCGAGAGTTCCTTGGTGGTCGGTTGCAGGAAAACAACCACATCATCCGCGTACAGGGATACACGGAAAGGCACTGCCCGGAGGTTGAGAGGGGAGAGGAGCCGGTTGTCGTCCGCCTTGGCAAACATGGCGTTCAGAGCTTCCATCACAAGGACAAAGAGCAACGGGGACAAGGGATCACCTTGTCGTACTCCTCTGGCATGACAAATACGCTGACCGTGGTCCCCATTCATGGCGATCTTACTACTTGCCGTCGACAGGAGCACAGAGATCCAGTTTGTCCATCTCAGCGGAAAACCCAAATGGCTGAGCAACTCTAGCAGGAACAGCCAAGAAACCGAGTCAAAGGCCTTCGAGATATCAATCTTGAGCAACACAGCAGGCTTCTTACGAGCATGTAACAGCTTGGCCACCCCCCTGACCATCCTGAAATTGTCCTGGATGTTTCGAAGTTTGATGAAGGCGCTCTGATTCGGTCTCACTAGTGTATCCATCAAAAGAGCCAACCTGCTCGCGAGGGCCTTGGAGAACAGTTTCCCCAAACAGTGGATCAGACTGATTGGCCTGAACTCAGTAATACAACGTGCGTCCTTTGTCTTCGGCAGCAAGATCATTAAAGCTCCATTGATGAGGTGAAAACTCCTTGTGTCCATGGACGAGAAGGCGTCGAAGGCTTGCATGATATCCGTTTTGATGATCGGCCACGCAATCTTGAGAAAAAGGCCCGTGAACCCATCCGGTCCTGGGGCCTTGTTCGACGGGAGGTCCTTAACGATCCTCTCCACTTCCTCCGACGTGAAAGGCACCGCGAGGTGCTGTAGGTCAACCGACGGGATGTTGACGAAGTCGAAGTTGAGCCCGTGATGGCGAGGGGCCGGAACACCAATAATCCCATTGAAAAACTCATGCGCCATCGCCGCTTTCTCTTCTTCCGCATGAACGACCCGCTCCCCATCACAGAGGGAAGGGATGAATCGTTTATTCCGATGATGAGAGGCGTGGGAGTGGAAGAACTTGGCATTCGCGTCACCTGCCGCCAGATGAAGGATGCGTGATCGCTGCCGTGCCATTGTACGCTGTAGTGAAGCTAAAACCAGGGCTTTGAGTTTCAACTTCTTTCGCAATGTCTGTTCTGCAGGGGATAACTGTCTTCTATCTTGAGCCATCTCCAGCCGGTGCACCACCTCTTTGGCGATCGCCAGTTGCAGCCGCACACTACCCACGAAGCGGCCACTCCATCTCTGTAAAGCCTTGGCCGTGTTGCGCATCAACCAATCAAGACGCCTGAACGGGTCAGCATCTTGCAGCGGACACTGCCAGGCGTCCTTGATCACGTCGAGGAAGCCGGGATATCTCAACCAGATGGTTTCAAAGTCGAACCGTTTCTTGGAGTGCACCAAAGCGTCGAGCTGCAGTAATAGCGGGGCATGGTCGGAGCAACCCGAGTAGAGCGACTGGAGATATGCATTAGGATTGAGGTCTTCCCAATCAGAGGAAATGAAGATACGATCAATACGCTCGAGGGTGGGGTGCGACCATTCATTACTCCATGTGAACAAACATCCATGGAGGTGAATCTCCTTGAGCTCAAGATCGTTCAACAGGCGTCGAAAGCTTCCCATCCGTCGACGATGCAGCCTGTCGTTATTTTTGTCTTCCCCACGATAAATCATGTTGAAGTCGCCGTTCAAAAGCCATGGAGCCCCTACCGCAGCGTGAGCCTCTCTAATCTCCTGTAAGAACGCATCTTTCTCAGCATCACGCGTTGGCCCGTATACCGAGGTTAGCCACCAAGAGTTATCAGAGGTGAGCTCCGTTAGCTGCAAAGTGATGGAGTGTTGGCGTATGGCAAAGTTTGAAGCCGACCAGGTATCACTTCGCCATGCCACCAAAACCCCACCAGCCGACCCAACCGCAGGCAAGAAGACATAGTCAAATCCAAATCCTAGCATAGAGAGTACATCGTTGGGGGTGATTACATGCATTTTTGTCTCCTGGATACAGACTAGCGACGCACGATCCGAAGCGACCAAATCTCTCAGAACATTACGGTGTCCCGGATCGTTGAGACCCCGCACATTCCAAACTAGCACACGTTCGTTTAACATGCTGAACGATTATGCGACCAAAAAGCAACGGGGGGTCAGGCCCACTCTGCCTCCTCGACGTCCTCCTCGCCCACCGGGAGGCCATCCGGGAAGAGCTCATCGATCGCTTCGGCGTTGCTGTCGGAGAGGCCGTTTGCACAGAGCTCGCTGTAGCGCAGAACCGCATCAGCATCTGGTTTCGGCTTGTCGTCGTTGAGCAGACCAAGCTTACGCATGAGCACATTTTGGGCTGCCACCAGGGGGCTGGAGGAGCGTCCTCTGGATTTCTTCGCTATCCTCTCGCTACGACGGGGCAGCCGCGACCGTTCCAATTTCTTAGGTATCCGACGCGGCAGCGAGATGATTAGGACCGAAACCGGCAGTGGCTTTCTGCAGAGCTCCTCGAACGCCCTCAGCTCTTCTGAGTTGTCCCCGCCTTCCATCGCTCTGCGTGTCACCGTCACGTTACGACCCGTAGGCAGACTACACACCTGATCAACTGTGGCCAAGGCTGTCGGTGGTGGGGGGTCAACAGGCCTCGCAGGGGAGGCAGGCGACTCAGGCCCACGTGCCATAGCCCCATCCTGGCCCGTCTCAGCGGCAACTGGGAAAGTTACTGCCTCAAGCGATGGGCCAAAGCTCGGCGTACCTGGGCCATCCTCTCCAACGGCCTGAGGAGACCCAAGAGCCAAGTCAGAGGGCCAAAGGGCAGCCTGGCCCAGCCTGGGTGATTGCAATGCGACCCAATCCAGAACCCGAGGTTCGCCCAGAGGAGCCACCGCGATCCTTCTGGAGGCTTCTTCCCACATGGGATCCCATTCCATGGGCTTGATACAATCGACCAATGGACAGGGGAGGAGGATCTCCTCAACTGTAGTCCCGCACGTTTCCACCGCCGAAAGTGAGGCGGCTTGCTCAGACATCCGCTCCACCGCCCCGTCAGCCGCATTTGGAATGGAGCGGCGTGGCGACCGGTCCGCCTGGCTGGCGGGTGACGCCACGAAGTCAGGTGATCCTGACACCTACCCCCCGCCAGCTGCCTCTCGAGTTGGCGTCTTGCGGCGCCAGACCTTCTGCTGCTTTACGACCAACACGGTCCCCGAAGGACCGTTGAGCCCCCCTGTCGCGTTCTCCGTACGTCGGACCTTCGGCCGAGCGCATTGTCGACCCGTGCGCCGCCGCGATAGCACCGACGCTTGTTCCCCTTGAACCGCGCGATGGCCCCACTAGCCAATCGCAGAGTCGGCTCCCTTGGCGGTCGGCCAGGAGTCCCGGCCGTCCCCGCCATGCGCGTCCGGGAACCGATGGCGGCGAGGCAACGGTCCCGAGCCGCCACCGCCCCCGGCCCCCGGGAAACCATCTGAGCTCGAGCCATCATTGCCGCCTCCACCATCGCGACCATGACGACCCCCACCATCATCAGAGGAATCATCATGAGGCCGCCAATCTTGCGTCTCTCTGATGTCGATGATCACACTGTACCGGAGGGTTCCCTTCGCGGAGTGGATAAGCTCTTCCGGCCGGAGGAAGAGACCCTGTTCGACGTAAGGTGCGTCCGCCTCTGGCACGACCAGCACGACCTGCTCCGGAATGAGATCCGGGTCGATGCACCACGCTACAACAGTGAAGGTCTTCATGTCCCACTTGGATGTCGTCGCCGGCGCCGCCTGAATGATCAACGATGATGACCGGACAACACACTGAGCTATCTCCACATCCCAGAGGTGCGCTGGGATGCCCCTGATGTCCAGCAGCACCTTGAAGAGCATCAGGGCCGCAGACGCCCTGGCCTCCGGATGCCACCGCATGAAGGAGAGGTGGAACGGGGCCCCCGCCGGCGGCACATGATGAAGTACCCTGTCCGCATCGATGCGCCTCTGGAAGACGAGCAGGAAGTCATTCGGCAGGAAGAGCCTCACCTCGACGTCGTCAACCCCCAGCTGGAAGTACTCGGCCATGTGCTGCCGCACCTGCTTAGCCGTAAGGCTGGGTCGGGTGCCCGCCACCATTGCTATCAGAGCCGAGCGGAGTTCCGCCTCCCTGGCCTC
Organism: Cenchrus fungigraminus; assembly: GCA_036936925.1. Classification (NCBI taxonomy): domain Eukaryota; kingdom Viridiplantae; phylum Streptophyta; class Magnoliopsida; order Poales; family Poaceae; genus Cenchrus; species Cenchrus fungigraminus. Next base: position 67,076,026 of record CM072773.1, read on the forward strand.
AATCGTCGGCGACCGCGGGATGACGCATAACTCGACTGATGGGTGGCGGTGTCGCGCCCCATGCACCTCCGACGAGGGGGGGCGCACAGGCACCGGCACGGACGGTGAAGGCGGAGGGGCGTTGTCATCCGAAGAGCGAGCCGAGGGGGACGGCGGGCAGGAGTGGCCGCCCGGCAGGTCTTCCGTGCGTGGGGTAGGACCAGGCAGAGGTTGTGCGACGCGGCGCAGCCATCGACCTCCACCGGCTTGGCGATCAGCGGGAACCGGAGACCGCCGGGGACTACCGCGTTGTTGCCGGCGGCCAGCGCCGCGGCGTCGCCGACGAAGACCTGCCTGGGGCGTGGCTACAACACCCTCCTTCGCGACGCCGAGGCCAGCGACAGCATCGAGCATGGTGAAGCGTGAAAGAAGCGATGCTATGCTAAGCACGACTGCCTATCTTGGCTTGCCTCGTCTCCGTGTTAATATAGGGCCAATGGTCAACAATTTTACATGGTTAAGATTACAGGTTTGATCTCCAAGATACTCAGTTTGAGGCCTAACAACATTCAACTGAGTATATCAGGATCTTAACCATATACACTGAAGGACCGATTAGGCGAACCAGAGAGGGGGGGGGAGTGAATGGGAGCCGATAAAAATTAACACGGCTTCCAAATCACGTCTCCGACTCAACTACCCAAGTTGGCCAAGACCACGCAGCCACTGGAGTGCTACTGGTCCTAGGAACCAACAACCACCTTCACGGACTCGAGAATGCAGCGGAACACCAACTCGAGCACCACGGACCTACACCGGTCAGGCCGGTGAGCAGCACCGGTCAGGCCGGTGAGCAGCACCGGTCAGACCGGTCCCTGCTGGTAAAACCTGGGAACTTCCACAGAAGGCCCCTACACCGGTCAGGCCGATGTAGCTCACCGGTCAGACCGGTTCAAGCCAGGAAACCCCAAATCCACCAAACAGGCCTACCGAGCTCCAAACTGACCCAAACTCGAAACAACAGCAACACGGGACTACAACGAACTCACCAGAACGTTCACCCGAGGCAAAACCCACAGAGGCTCTGCACCGGTCAGACCGGTGAGCAGCACCGGTCAGACCGGTCAGGCTGGGCCGCTCGGGGATGAACAGCACCCGCGGGTCAACTCCCCCAAATCCAACTCCCGATCTCCCGAATCGCTCCATGGATTTGTGCAAGACCTTGGGGATAGTAGGAACACCTCATGGGCACTCCATAGCCAAGATTTGGTCCACCAAAACTTGCTAAATCAAGAGGAATCGAAGAAATCCCACCAAGAACGCCACTAACCCTAGAGCCACGAAAACCCCAAAATCGAGCCCCTTTACTCACTGATTTGGGAGGGGAATCAAAGGGAAAAGAACCACGAAGGGTTCATGCATACATCCCCCACCAAATCCCAAAGAGAAAGGCCTCGAAATCGCTCTAAGAAAATCGCCAAGAAAGGGCTCCGAAAATCACCAAAAAGGAGAAACGGGAAAGACACATCCAAGCCTTGAGGAACCACGCTGAATCATCTATACATACCAAAGAGGTTCATACAAGGCCTAGCTTGCCGCCCGATCATCCTTCCCTCTCACAAGATCTCACCATGAAGCTCTCAAGCTAGTCCTAAGAAAATCCTAAGGAAAAATAGGAAGAAAAAAATAGGAAAGCAAATGAGCTAGGGTTCCAAGAGATGGCTGCCATCCTCTCACCACTTGGTTTATATGGAGGCAACCGATAGACGAAAATACCCTTACTAGCTAACTAGGGATACATGCCCCTCAAGGGCGAATTCGGAAATCTTTGTCTTCGCTCCATCGGACGGATGCCCAGCGACCGCAAACTTGCTTAGCCTCGACGCAAGCCATGCGATCCCGACGCGTGTCCTCCGCTTCGAAGATTCCGGACTGCGTCGTCGCACACCGGTCAGACCGGTGCTCGTCACCGGTCAGACCCACCGGTCAGACCGGTCTGGAGCTGCTGCACCTCCGTCTTCGGTTCTTCGGTCTTGGCTTTGTGGATCAACCAAGGAACCCAGTGGTTTTCTGGTGAACCACCGGAAACCCCGCGAACTCGGTGTATCCTCCGCCAATCACCACTCATGACTCGGCTCCCACGTAGTCCCGGCTCGACCTTGGTTTTGAGGCTCAACCAACAAACCGTCCATGACTTCATCTTGCCGTTCTTGCCACCATGCGGCCCGCACTTGACCCCGCTGGCCACCGGGTCCCTCGAACCAAGCCTACTTGTCTTCTCCACACCTGGAGGCCTCACCGGCAACGACCTTTCGCGCTTGTTCTTCACCTGCACCTGCACCAGTCAAGCCGCAACCTGCACCTGCAATACTTAGCCAAGAATCAGTCCACACCACGTTGTCAATCACTCATCACATCAGGAAGCGACCATCCACCGGTCCTCGAACCACACCTGGCTCTCAATCTCCCCCTTGATGAGTGGATTGACAACACACACGTTTTGGTAACCAAGAGAAAAGGAAAAGAAAAGAAACGACTAAAAGAAACTCCAACAAGCGATCGAAAGCCAAAGAAAGGCAAAGAACAAGATCACTTGAATAAGACAAGTCTCGGACCCCTTAGGCAAGGGCAACGGCTCGACACATCCGAGACAAAACATGCTTAAGCAAAGAGCACAAACAATCAAACCAAAGCTCGAAAACCACAAAGAGCTCCCCCTGCACACATGCAAGCTCCCCCTGAACCAATGCAACTCCCTCTGGACGAATGCATGCAAACCACCTTGCAAACCAGAGCAGCTGCTTCAACTTTGCTCTGACCGGTCAGACTGGTCAACCACACCGGTCAGACCGGTGTGCTAGATCGCCCAGCACCTGGACCTCACACCGGTCAGACCGGTGTACCTCACCAGTCAGGCCGATGACCACCTGGGAAAAACTGGGAACTGCACGAGCTCAAAACTAGCTCGAAACCACTTGGAAACCTTCTAAATGCATGCAGCAAGCCAAAACATGCTCAAACTTCTCCCCCTTGTTGACAATGCATGAATCAAGCCAAAAATGCAAAAAATGCAACCTAGAGCTTCTCAAATAGACAAAATTCAACAAAGGATGCTACACATGTCCAAATGAGCAAGTTAGATACTCTATAGCTTCGTAATGACATCAACTACAAGATCACCAAGTTTCACAACCATTGGGCGAAGCTAAGATAGAATTGAGCAATTTTGCGAAAAATCACCCTCTCATGAGCAAAGTCCTAAACATGAGCAAAACATGTCAAACTGGCAAAGCCACACAAACTTCATGCTAGGACAACCATTCTAAGCATAAGACCATCATAAACACCCACAAGCACCTCATGTCATGTCAAAGCCACCGAGCCATGTGCCTGCTTCTAGATATGAGACTTCTCATCGGTAGGCATCATGCAACGATTTAGCACCCAAAGCAAATTAAAATTAGCACATATGACATGGGAGCACATTTTCCAAGCAATTTACATTTCATTTTCAGATTTATAGTTGGTACATGAAATGTCTTTGCGACAAAAAGGAACTTATGCCACTCCACAAGATGAAGCATGGGGGCTAAACATTCATGATGGCAAATGAGCCTTTGGCCCCATATGATCAAAATAAGCTATCCAACCACAAATTAAGCATAGCCAAGCCACAAAAACATGTCAAGATCATGTAAAGGCATTTACTCACAAGAGAGCATACATATGAAATTTTTCAAAAACATAGCCATCAACCATGGATATAAACCAAGATTATCAAGAGGTAAGCCAAACTAACCATAGCCAAACTAGCTCACAAAGACATATATATCATTCCATGGTGAACAATGTATATAGGAGAAGCCTTTCCTAAACAATGCATATGATACAAAATGCATGCAACCTAAGATACAAAGATGCATATACATCATGTTACATATGCCATGCCAAATGCAAGAAATGCACAAAGGAAAGCTATACATATGCTACAAAGGAACTCCCACACGCCAACTCAAGAAATCAAACAAATACCAAGCTCCCCCCGCAAACGAGTGAAAGTTGCTTGATCTAGGGGTTTGGTGAAAATATCGGCTAGTTGGTCATGTGTGGGTACATGGATCAAAGCTATCTTCCCTTCCTCTATGTTGTCTCTCATGAAATGATACCTCACTTCTATGTGCTTGGTTTTGGAATGAAGCACTGGGTTCTTTACAATGCTTATGGCACTGGTGCTATCACATTGAAGTGGGACATGGGTATACTCCTCACCAAAGTCACTCATGGTGTATGTGATCCAAAGGAGCTGAGAGCAACAACTAGCTGCGGCCACATACTCTGCCTCGGTAGTGGATTGAGCAACACTCGACTGTTTGCGGGAAGACCAAGACCCCAAAGAAGAACCCAAGAACTGGCAAGTCCCAGAAGTGGACTTCCAATCCAACCGACACCCGGCAAAATCCGCGTCTGAAAATCCATGAAGCGCCAAAGAAGAAGACGCAGAGTACCAAAGGCCGAAGTCGGGAGTGTGTCGCAAATACCTAAAAATGTGCTTGACTGCTTGCCGATGCGAAGTCCTCGGAGACGCTTGAAAGCGAGCGCACAGACATACCGAGAACTGGATGTCCGGCCTCGTCGCCGTCAAGTAGAGGAGTGACCCGATCATGCTCTGGTACTCCTTCTGGTCCACGTGTTCACCTTCCTCGTCCGCATCAAGAGCTGTAGTCGTACTCATAGGCGTCGCCATGGCCTTGGAGTCCTCCATCTTGAACTTCCTCACAATGTCCTTGGTGTACTTAGCTTGGTGCACAAATGTTCCTTCCTTTGATTGCTTGATTTGTAGCCCGAGGAAGAACTGCAACTCGCCCATCATGCTCATCTCAAATTCCCTGCTCATGTCTTCTGCAGACCTTGCAACAAGAGAGTTAGACGAGCCACCAAAGACAATATCATCCACGTATACCTGCACAATCAGGATATCTCTGCCCTGCCTGGGGAGAAACAAGGTCTGATCGACCTTCCCCATCTCAAACCCTCTCTCAAACAGGAACCCCCTCAGCCTACCATACCAAGCTCTAGGCGCCTGCTTCAACCCATACAGCGCCTTCCTCAACTTGTACACCCGGTGGGGGTACTTTTCACTCTCAAACCCCAGTGGTTGCCTCACAAACACCTCTTCCTCCAACACACCGTTCAGGAAAGCACTCTTCACATCCATCTGGTACAACTTGAACCCTTTAGCCACGGAAAAGGCTAGAAGGATCCTGATCGCCTCCAAACGAGCTACAGGAGCGAAAGTCTCCTCGTAGTCGATCCCCTCTTTCTGACTGTACCCCTGAGCAACAAGTCTTGACTTGTTCCTCACCACTTCTCCTTTCTCTCCCTCTTTATTTTTCCACACCCATTTTGTCCCAATCGGCTTACACCCTGGAGGAGGGTCAACCAACACCCAAACTTGGTTCCTCTCAAAATTCTCCATCTCCTCATGCATTGAATTAACCCAATTATGATCAGATAACGCGTGTCCAATGTCTTTGGGCTCAAAGGTGGCAACAAAAGCAGCATGAGCGAAATGAGAATTGTTCCGAACCCTCGACCATGTAGTACGTTCATTCATGTCGCCGATGATTCTCGAAGCTGGGTGATCCACTTGCACTCGCCGGGGAGGTTCTCGCCTTGATGCTACCTCCCCCTCAACAGCAGCTTCGCCTTGATCTGGGTTTGTCGTTGTAGGTGTGGGAGAGGGCCCGTTCACGATCGTCGTCGAAGTAGTAGGTACATGTTCAGCTGCGGGCACCACACCACCATCTTCATCATCTCCATGTTCATGCTCCTCCTCCTGAAAGATCTCCTCGACAAGTTCGTCGTCACCTGCACACTCAAAAACAAGCTGACTACATGGCTGTGTCTCGTCGAAGGTTACCTCGCAAGTCTCCACGATTTGGTTAGTTTCAAGATTGAGCACACGAAATGCTCTAGAATGAGATGCATAACCAAAGAAAATGCCATCGACAGACCTAGCCTCGAACTTGTCCAACTTCTTCCCTTTCTTCAGAATGAAGCATTTACAACCAAAGACATGTAAGTGACTCACCTTGGGTGTGCGACCGTGCATCAACTCGTAACAGGTTTTCTTCTTGTGAACCCTGAGATAGATCCTGTTCGACACATAGCACGCGGTATTGACCGCCTCAGCCCAGAACCTTTTCGGAGTCCTATGCTCGTCGAGCATCGTCTGAGCCATCTCGCACAAGGTTCTGTTTTTCCTTTCCACCACGCCATTCTAGGGAGGTGTATACGGACTCGAAAACTGGTGTTCAAGACCCAAGTCATGGCAAAAGGTTTCGAAGCGAGAGTTTTTGAATTCCGAGCCATTGTCACTGCGGATCGCTCGTATGGCATTTCTGTGCCTCTCGTTTCTTAACCTCAAGACAAGATCTCGAACAAAACCAAACGTCTCCCCTTTCTCCTCAAGAAAGAACACCCACGCATACCGAGAGTAGTTGTCCACCACAACAAGGACATACCACTTCCCACCCGCAGATCGCACACGAGCTGGGCCAACAAGGTCCATATGGAGCAGCTCGCATGGACGCTCAGTCATCACATCGGTGAGAGGCGGGTGAGAAGAGGCTACCATCTTGGCATGCCTACACGGCGCACAAACCAACTCTTTCTCAAACCTCAACCGTGGCAATCCTCGGACCAAATTGAGTTTACTCAAGCGAGACAAAAGGTCAAAGCTCAAGTGACCCAACTTCCTATGCCACTTCCACAACTCACTCGAAGAACCAGCCAAAAAGCAATGCTCCACACCAGAAGACTGAGAGAAATCAGCTCGGAACACTTGACCCTCGGGAACGACCATGCAAACAAGGTCCCCTCGAGAATCTAAAATCCGAGAACCACCAGGCCGAAACAACACCTCAAAGACCTCATCCAATAACTGGGACACAGAAAGCAAATTGAACCCCAGCGATTGAACAAGAGCAACACGCCTGAGAGTGACCTTGTCACTTACCTTGATCTCACCTTCTGATAGCACACACCCTCGCCCATTGTCCCCAAAGGTGATGTATGTCTTGGACACCACTGGGACGAGACTTGAGAACCACCCCTTGTCTCCGGTCATATGCCTCGAGCAACCGGAGTCAATCAACCAAACGTTCCTCAAGTCTCCCACCTGAAATTCAAAAGCGAGCACGTGAGTGAACAAACGACTCAGCACTGGGGTTAGTACCAAAAGAGTAAAACCAGTGCCGAGCCATTTGCTCCAAAGTGGGGTTAGCACAAACCAAATCATCACGCCTATCAAAGCTACCGCCACGAACACCACCACGGTAACCACTACGAGGGTACCAACCCTCTCTAGCTGGAGGAGGACGAAAGCCACGAAAGGAAAACCGTGGATCGTTCCTCCTCTCCATCTCAAAGCTACGACTCCTCCCACCCCCGAATTGAGCACGAGGTGGAGAACGCCTAGCAAACTGACCACCTGCAAACTTTCCAGACCAACCACCAGAACCACGACCACCAGAACCAAACCGAGCATCCTCACGAGCACGAAACCCAACTCGCTGTCTGCCCAGACCTGCACCGGTCTGACCGGTGTAGTGCACCGGTCTGACTGGTGTAGCTCGGCCAGCAGCACCACCTGTTGCCTTCCGGTCTCCCCAAGCCGGAACCGTCCTCACAATCGCCTTGGCCCTAGGCATCTGCATACGAGGTTCAGGTACACCATTAGAGGGGTGGTACCTGTCCTTGTTAGCCCACTCTCTAGCCATTCTCTCCTCACGTTTCCTCTTGAAGCAAAACTCATCCTTGTGACCATCTCTCCCACAATACCCACAATGGAACTTTATGGGCTGTGGCTTAGGCTTAGGCTTGGGTTGTGGCTGCCCACTCAGTTTCTCACCCTTCTTCTCTCCTTCCTCACCTCCCTTTGGGCTCACAAACTTCACCGGTTTCTGGAAATAATTTGTTGGGTGAGGGAATATGGGTGGATCTGGAGTAGTGTCAAGTTTGTTTCTGAGATGATTAGGCTTGGGCTCAAACTTGTTCTTGTATCTGTTTGGTGGTGGGATAGGAATCTCTCCAACTCTCTCAACTCCCTCACCACTGTTCTCTCCAAGCTTGTCAGCCCCAAGTGCCTGACCATCATAGCGTTTGAAAGCCGCTATCATGATACCAAGCTGAGGCTCCTGACCCGACAACCAGCTCATACATTTCCTCAGCTCATCATTCTCATCCTGCAAGCGATCAACATAATGTGCGAGCTCCAAATTCTTAACCGCATGCAATTCACAAGTAGAGCAAGAAGTGGGAATAGGCTCTTTCAACTAAGCCTCAAGCGAAACAGTGTAAGCATGCATCTCATCAATCTTTCCATGCAAAACAGGGCAAGAAGTACAAACACCTAGCAAAGCAGGTCTAGACTTAAGCTCAGCCACTTCAACCCTAAGCATATCTAGTTCATCACAAGTAGAAACATGCTTATCCTTAAGAGCAGTAAGATCAGCTAGGTACACAGAGCAATCACAGCAATCAATCTCATCAGAAACCACAGGAGAAGCCATAAGCGATCAATCTCAAGCTTAGCATCTAGGTTCTGGGTTTCTAGCTCAGCCACACGGTTCCTAGCATCTTCTAGTGAGGCCCTAAGCTCTTTCCTCATCTTCTTAGCCTCTCTAAGCATGTGATCGCGGTTATCAAGCAAGTCAACCAACTCATCATTCTCCTTGCGGAAAGAAGAGAGCTCATCACATACCTCATCCTCGGAGTCAGAGTCCGAGTCACTCTGGTGGCTCTTCTTGCTGCCGGAGCTACGAGCCATGCCGCAGAAGCCATCTCCCGCGAAGCAGCTCAACCCGCTCAAGTTCCTGGATGACTCCTTGTTCTTGCGCCAATCACCTTCATCTTCACTGCTACTCGAGCTCGAGGAAGAGTAGGCGGAGCTGGAGTCGACGTCGCTCGCTCCGACCATCGCTCGGGCCTTCCTGCCGCGGCCGTCCTTCTTCCTCGACCGTCGCTCGTCCTTGTGCTTGTTCTTGTGCTTGTGATCGCGCCTCGATCGGTACTTACCATCCTTGCTCAACTGGTGCCTGTAGCCGTCCTTGTAGCCGTCCTTGTTCTCCATCTTCTCCGGGTAGTCGGCGAGGAAGTGTCCTGGCTTGCCGCACTGAAAGCACGTCCGTGCTGTCCTCCTCATGTTCACCCAGTTCTCGTGCAGCCTCTCGAACCGCCTGGTCAGCAACGCCAACTCGTCCTCTCCAAGCACGTCGAACTCCTCGTCTGGCAAAGACATCAAAGAAGACAGAGAGTACATCCTGGAGGATGCATTAGCGTTAGACTTAGCTCCTTTGCCACCAACGAGAGCGAGACTATGAGAATCAGTCGGGCTCTCGATCTTGGCTGTCATACCACGGTCCAACTCAGCCGACTTGAGCTTCGAGAACAGCTCGTTCACCGTCAAGGTGTCATACTTCTCGGACTCAACAATAGCCTCAAACTTCCCATCCCATACGGTACGATCCAACGAGTGCAAGAGCTTCACGGCTCTATCATGACCATCGTATGGGAGCACGTCCACATTGGCTCTCATGTTGTTCACAACGACCGTAAACCGCTGGAAAAGGGCATCGACGGACTCGCCGGGGAGATGAGTGAAGTTCTCGTACTCTCTCCGGTAAGTCGCGTACATTCGAGCCTGAACCTGAAAATTCCCAGCATGAGCATCCTTCAACTGCTCCCAAATCCTACAAGCTAAGTCCTCTGTCTAAACCCGATCGAATTCAGGCTGACACAGAGCACGAAACAAGTAGTCGACAGCCTTGTTGTTGGCTTCGAACATATCCCTCAATCCTGGTGCAAGGAAGTTCATCGGATGAACATAAGCTGTGTTCACCGTGACGTCCCAAAGGATCTGACCCTTTCCGCGGAGGAACACTGCCATCTGCCTCTGCCACATCTGGTAGTTCTTCCCATCGAAGTGCGGAGGACCCGAACACCGTTCCTGGTACGCCATCTTTGGATCTTAGACTGGTAAGAATCAATAAAGACCCGAACCGGCTCTGATACCAATTGAAGGACCGATTAGGCGAACCAGAGAGGGGGGGAGTGAATGGGAGCCGAAAAAAATTCTTCTCGAAGGAGATGAGAACTCCAACAAGATGAACACGGCTTCCAAATCACGTCTCCGACTCAACTACACAAGTTGGCCAAGACCACGCAGCCACTGGAGTGCTACTGGTCCTAGGAACCAACAACCACCTTCACGGACTCGAGAATGCAGCGGAACACCAACTCGAGCACCACTGACCTACACCGGTCAGGCCGGTGAGCAGCACCAGTCAGACCGGTCCCTGCTGGTAAAACCTGGGAACTTCCACAGAAGGCCCCTACATCGGTCAGGCCGATGTAGCTCACCGGTCAGACCGGTTCAAGCCAGGAAACTCCAAATCCACCAAACAGGCCTACCGAGCTCCAAACTGACCCAAACTCGAAACAGCAGCAACACGGGACTACAACGAACTCACCAGAATGTTCACCCGAGGCAAAACCCACAGAGCCTCAGCACCGGTCAGACCGGTGAGCAGTACCGGTCAGACCGGTCAGGCTGGGCCGCTCGGGGATGAACAGCACCCGCGGGTCAACTCCCCCAAATCCAACTCCCGATCTCCCGAATCGCTCCACGGATTTGTGCAAGACCTTGGGGATAGTAGGAACACCTCATGGGTACTCCATAGCCAAGATTTGGTCCACCAAAACTTGCTAAATCAAGAGGAATCGAAGAAATCCCACCAAGAACGTCTCTAACCCTAGAGCCACGAAAACCCCCAAAATCGAGCCCCTTTACTCACTGATTTGGGAGGGGAATCAAAGGGAAAAGAACCACGAAGGGTTCATGCATACATCCCCCACCAAATCCCAAAGAGAAAGGCCTCGAAATCGCTCCAAGAAAATCGCCAAGAAAGGGCTCCGAAAATCACCAAAAAGGAGAAATGGGAAAGACACATCCAAGCCTTGAGGAACCACGCCGAATCATCTATACATACCAAAGAGGTTCATACAAGGTCTAGCTTGTCGCCCGATCATCCTTTCCTCTCATAAGATCTCACCATGAAGCTCTCAAGCTAGTCCTAAGAAAATCCTAAGGAAAAATAGGAAGAAAAAATAGGAAAGCAAATGAGCTAGGGTTCCAAGAGATGGCTGCCATCCTCTCACCACCTGGTTTATATGGAGGCAACCGAAAGACGAAAATACCCTTACTAGCTAACTAGGGATACATGCCCCTCAAGGGCGAATTCGAAAATCTTTGTCTTCGCTCCATCGGACGGATGCCCAGCGACCGCAAACTTGCTTAGCCTCGACGCAAGCCTTGCGATCCCGACGCGTGTCCTCGGCTTCGAAGATTCCGGACTGCGTCGTCGCACACCAGTCAGACCGGTGCTCCTCATCAGTCAGACCCACCGGTCAGACCGGTCTGGAGCTGCTGCACCTCCGTCTTCGGTTCTTCGGTCTTGGCTTTGTGGATCAACCAAGGAACCCAGTGGTTTTCTGGTGAACCACCGGAAACCCCGCGAATTCGGTGTAGCCTCCGCCAATCACCACTCATGACTCGGCTCCCACGTAGTCCCGGCTCGACCTTGGTTTTGAGGCTCAACCAACAAACCGTCCATGACTTCATCTTGCCGTTCTTGCCACCATGCGGCCCGCACTTGACCCCGCTGGCCACCGGGTCCCTCGAACCAAGCCTACTTGTCTTCTCCACACCTGGAGGCCTCACCGGCAACGACCTTTCGCGCTTGTTCTTCACCTGCACCTGCACCAGTCAAGCCGCAACCTGCACCTGCAATACTTAGCCAAGAATCAGTCCACACCACGTTGTCAATCACTCATCACACCAGGAAGCGACCATCCACCGGTCCTCGAACCACACCTGGCTCTCATACACGCACGCAGGCATTTGTTACAGATAGAGATATACCTATACAAGTTTATCTAACAGCCTCCCTCAATATCAACTGGGCTTGCTAGCTAGGTTTAGATTCCTACGAAATTGTGTAAACAGTCGTGTACCAAGTACTTTGGTAAAGCCATCCGCTATCTGGTCTTTTGTAGAGATGAACCTAACCTCCAATTGCCTTCTCATGACTCCTTCTCTCACAAAGTGAAAATCAATCTCTATGTGCTTTGCTCTCTCATGAAACACCGGATTGGCAGAGAGATAGGTAGCTCCTAGATTATCACACCATAGGCGTGGTGGATACTTCAACCGTATGCCCAATTCTTTCAGCAAGGCTTCTACCCAGACTACCTCAGCTATTGCATTAGCAAGTGACTTGTACTCTGCCTTAGTACTTGTTCTTGACACGGTAGCTTGTTTTCGTGCACTCCACGATATGAGGTTGGGTCCGCAAAAGATAGCAAAACCACCTGTATTCCTTCTGTCATCCACATCACCTGCCCAGTCGGCATCTGAGAATGCACTCAACATTAGAGGGGGAGACTTCATTATCTTGAGACCAATATTGCTTGTACCTCTGACATAACGCAGGATTCTTTTCACAGCAGTCCAGTGCTCGGTAGTAGGTGAATGTAAGTATTGGCAAACCTTGTTTACAGCGTATGCCAAATCTGGCCGAGTTATAGTGAGGTATTGCAAGGCCTCTATATCTTGTAGCATCCTCATCAGAGAGTGGATCACCAGCTGTCTTGGATAGCTTCTCTGACCCGGCCAACGGTGTAGGAGATGTCTTGCACTTTACCATACCAACTCTGGCCAAAATATCTCCCGCATACTTTTCTTGTTTTAGCATGATGCCTCCCTGTACCGGTGTAACCTCAATTCCCAGAAAGTAGCTCAATTCTCCAAGGTTCTTGAGCGCAGCTTCCATCCTTACATCCTCAAGCAAGGCTGTTACTGCTTCTGAAGATGAACTAGTCACAATGATGTCATCAACATAAATGAGCATAAATATGGTAACACCATTCTTAGAGTAGATAAATAGGGAAGTATCTGATTTTGACGCCTTAAATCCGAGACTAATCAACCTAGTATATCAGGATCTTAACCATATACACGCACGCAGGCGTTTGTTACAGATAGAGATATACCTATACAAGTTTATCTAACAAAGCGGTCGAGGATGCGCTCGATGGCGGTGGGCGGGTCGACGACGGGACGTCCGGGTGGAGCGCGGAGAAGACCTCCAGCTGCGCGCGCCACGGCTGGCCGTAGAGCTTGTGGACGATGAGGTCGAAGGGGTCCTGCTTGACGAGCGGGCGGGACGCGTCGACCGCCACGAGCCGGATGCCCTGCCGCGCTGCGAGGTTGATGAACGATGGCTGCACCAAGGTGTCGTGCTTGTTGGGCAGCATCGCGTAGCCCATGGTGTAGGTGTGATCTGCTGGGGAGGAATGCTCTGCCATGATCGCACTTGATCTCCTACTTCAACTGCTCGTGTCGTGTCCTAGTGCAAAGTACACACACCACAGTGTGTGATATGCCTCTCGCAGCTTGTGGCCGTATGCATACTACCACGGCAGCTTAAACAGCGGATGTGTGAGCTCACTTGCATTGGTACAACGAACACGTACTGGACAATACAAAATTGGTGATGTGGGGGTATAGGTAGGTGTGCTGAAAATTGCGGCTTATTTAATCCAAACTTTTACAAGTTGTAGTTCAGTTGGGGAAAAGAAAAACTAGGTGACCCGCGTCGTCCTCCCGACCCGAGGGCGCCGCGGGGCTCCTTCCCCGCCGCCGACCCCCCCCCCCCGCCCGCGGGCGCCGTCAGCCGCCGCCGCCACCACTGCCGGCGGTGGCGGCCTAACCTTTCCTCCCCTCCCTTCCCTTCCGACCGCCCTCCCTCCCTTCCTCCCTCCCTCCCTCCTTCTCTTCCTCCACAGCACCACCACTCCTACTGGACGTGCTCGCCGTCGCCCCCTCCCTCGGCTCCGGCCGGCGCCGGTGTTTCCTTGGCGCCGCCGCCCCCCTCCTCGCGCGGCGTCTCCCTCCCTCCCGGTCCTCCCCAGATCCCTCCCCCCTGCTCTGGACCGCAAAAGGAGGGAGTACCAAAATGCAACTTGTAGCTTACTTTAGTGGAGCATGCCTCCATCTGGCTGGACGGCAGCGAGAGAAAAAACTTTAATAACGGGCCCAGCCCATACTTCGATGCAAAAGTACATGCATCTCTCTTTCTGCCCGTAGTCCAATCCAAGGAACGAGAAAGCAGGTCAAACTGCCCGTAGTCCCCATGCATTAGTAAATCCGACTCATGCTTTCACGGTAAATTGGTAATTCTTCAAGTTATTAAGACGGTATCAGCAATTTTGGTTCCATAGAGTTTATCACCATTAATTTATATACCACTGCGCATCAGCAATTTTACTAACTTGACAATGACTTTACGAGGAGAGAGGTGTGGCTTCATGGATGAGAAAGAAGTATCATCCTCACGAAACCCATGGGTTACCTAATCTGCAATCATGGTAACAGTGAAATGTAACTGCACATTGAGACTGGTCTACGGCAAAAGGTCACTAAAAATGGTAATGTGCAGTCAAAAGGAAAAAAAATAGTTTTCTTTATTTTTTGCCACTATAGCTAAAACTAAAGAGATTTAGACCAAATGACACATGCAAGAACTAAAATACCACAAAACTTTATGAGGAATATAATGTCGGTGCAAAACCAAACGAGAAATTGAAGGTTTGACGCAACGGAAGATTATTGGATACTCACGAATACCTCTCCGAACATTAAGCATGTACCACTATAATAATTCGCTTGTTATAGATGGGCCGTTGTAATAAATTGTTGGTGTCCTGTTTTCTCCCTCCCGATGTTTCTCTACTCCTAAAAAGTTTAGAACCAAAGGAAAAACCTGGTACGACGTTTCTCCGTCCGTCCGCCCGTCCGCGAGCGCGTCCGTCACGCGCTCCACCACGCGCGGCCTTCCCTCCGCAATTCATTCTGTGCATCCGATCGTGTCGCCCTCTCTCCTCCATTGGACGCCGCGGCCCAGACGGAAAACACCGCAACCCTACGACCAAACAGCCCACACCGCCGCGGCGCAACAGCTTCACGATACCGTCACCGCGCCGCACGCCCGCGTCCTCGCCCTGCGAAATGCCCTCGCAGTTGCATCTGCAATCACCGGAGCCGACGACGACGTTTCCTTCGACCAGTGCGGTGAGTCACCGCCAGCGCCGTTCTTGTTCCCTAGTTCGATCCGTACCTCACCAAATGTAACACCCCAGTTGTTATCTCTTTTTAATCAAGGATGTTAACCTAAGCTCATGGTGTTAAAGGAAAAGTAAAGCAAGTTTTCTGAAAACACCATTAGGAGAAAAATTTTGTTTTGGACCTGAGATCAATTTTCACTCAGACCTTAAACTTTTGCCAATATGAAAGTTGTCACCAAGATTCAGGAACATGACCTAGAAGTTTGTCACTTTTGGAAATTGAGGATAGAAGAAGGAGTTGAACCCTATCATACTTGGTCATTATCTCTTAAAATGATTTTCTGAGTTCATTTGATGGATTGGTCAGTATCTCAAGATTTTGTATAGCAACTTCAAAATCGACCAATGTAAGAGTTCATGGATTCCTCGAGAGAAACAAATTATCTTTTAGATGGAAGTTAAGATCTTGAGTGAAAAGGCCTCAAATCTTGGAGTCAAACCTCTCTAACATGGTCAAACCCCTATGATTCCATACCTATTTCTAGAACTTTGGTCAAATCTCCAAAATTTCCCAAAACACTGAAAACTCGGCCAATACAAAAGTTGTGCAGAATTTCATGGGACACATTTCATCTAATTGACGGTTTTTCAAATTTTGAGTGGAAAAGGCTCAAAAACGTGGTCAACGCCCTGAGCTCTGATTTGACTGCGCCGAGAAAATCTGCTTTTTCAAGACAAATTTCTGCCAAATCTGTTCAGATTTTCACTAGTCGACCTTTGTGAAAGTGGTAGAGGGTAGCCTCCTCTACAACTTTGTTTTGGGCCAAAAGTTGACTTATATTTGGATTTGAATTGTTCAAGCCGATCAAAGTGGCCTAATCCGAAATGTTTTGCTGCAACTGCCGCCCGTGCGCGCGCCCCGGACCGCGACGTCGCGCCGCGACCCCGTCTCGGCCTCGCCCCGGCGCCCGTGCTCCGCGCGTGCGCGCGTGCCTCCCGCCCGTGCCACCTGGCCTGCACGTCGAGGTGGGACCGCCCTCCTGTGCCCGAGGTTGTCCGTGACACTTGGCCCTCCCACGCGTCGCGCTCGGCCTGCCTTCTTCGCCACACGCCGTGTCGCCGTCGTCCTGCCGCCATGCGCGCCGCGGTGCCGCGCCACGCCGCCCCCTACATCGCGCTGGCCGGCCAGCTGGCCGTCGTGCTGTGGCTGTGCAGCAGCAGCAGCTCGCGACCGCTTATAAAAGGGACAGAAGCCCTGAGCTCGCCGCGCCGCCGTTTCAGCGCCGCCAGGCTGCCCCAGCTCGCCGCCAGAGCACCGCCGTCGAGCCACCTTGCCCGCGCCCGCTCGCTCTCGCCTGAGCTGCTCAGCAACACCACACGCCCCAACCAAACGTCCCAGGGCCACGCATTGCCGTGCCCGGCCGCCCTGCTCGCCGGAGAAGCCGTCCCCGTGACCGAAGCTCCACCCCGTCGCTGAGCCCTCACTCCCGAGCCCGCTCGTCGCCGTCCAAGCCCCTTGGCAGGACCACGTGCCCCAACTGAAGCCTCCTGGGCCGCGCATTGTCGAGCCCCGCCGCCCTATTCGTCGGCGTTAGCCCCACCGCAGCCGGAGATCCGCCCTGCCGCCGATCCTCGCCAACGGCCGCTTCCCCGCCGCGTCTGAGCACCCAAGCCAACCCAAGGTGATGACCCAGTGCTCCTCCGCCCTTTCCCCCGCCCTAGCTCGCCGCCGGTTAACCGGATTCCAGCCAACAGTGCCGCGACCATGGCCAAGGGCGGTTCTGTGAAGATTTGGATCTTTCCAGGGTTCAAATCACAAATGCGGGGACCTCTGTGTAAATGTAAGGGCATAGTTGTGAATAAGAATTCTTGACTAAGGGTCCGGATGAAAGAAGATTCCATAAATCTAGTTTTAATTTGCTGAGACCTTCAAAAATTCATAGTAAATCAAAGAAAAATCATAAAAATACAAACTCAATTGTTCTGTGCTCTACTTGAACAGATGCAACTTTTCTAGAAAGGAATTTTGTAAATTTCTTTCTAGTATTTAAATAATTTTGAATTGATCAGTTTGAATAGATTTGCAATTATTTGAAATCCATAGCTGATCTGCCTGTGAAATTTTAATATGTTGTTAGTCTTGTCATGCTTGTTCTTGTGTAGACAAATTACACATAGATCTGTTATATATCTTTAGTTATGATTTAATTTTGATATATGTCAGCTTTTAAGTTCCTGTTTAGTTTAAAATAATTGGTTAAGAAAATAAAGTTGATATTTTTGCAGTAGCCTATATACGCCTAGATGAAGCTATGGTTAATTTGTGAGTAGCTTTTGACATGTTCATTTAGCTCTAAATAATTTAGGCCTTAAATGTGAGCCTGTTTAATAAAGCATGCTGTGTGATGTTTCTGCCCCTGATAATTTTTGAGTAGTCTTATTTCACCTTGTTATGGCTATAGTAAAAGTTGTAGCCCCAATGCATGCTTATATATGGCAGTATGATTTATTTATCTTTTCAGCAGTGTTATAGTGTTGTATTTTTCATGCTAGATCTGTAGCTTAGTTTAATCTGAATTTTTGTGAGTAGCTCAGTAATGTCATGTTTATGCTCTATGCAATGTCTTGAGGCTAGAACATGTATAGATCTTTCTGTAGAATTAAATCATGTTTAAGTCAGCTAGTACTTTCTAGATTTTTCATGTGCAGTTCGTAGCTTAGTTTGATCTAAATTTTGGGCAGTAGCCTTGTTGCCATGATATGTGCTTGTATAAATTTTCTCTCTGTTTGTTTGTGTGTGGAACATCCAGAATTAATTTTCAAAGTAATTCAAGCTTAATAAATGGAATAAAAAGAAAACCAAATTCACCTTTAATGTGATGCAAATTTAAATAGCTATGCTTCACCAAAACACACCCTACACAGCACCCTTACTTTGGTGAAGTAAAATAAATTAAATAATTTATATGTGCACACAATCACCATCAAATAAGAAAGATAAATAACAAACGTACATTTCCTTGATAAAGGAAGAGTATGCTGGATATAATCTTATCCAGGTGAATGTGCCCAACAATACACCCTATGTTTATCCTTTAAATATGAAATGAGTTCTCCCTTCTTACAAACGAATGCTTAAAGTTTATGCACATGCATGTCGTGTAGAACTTCCGATCGAGAGCTACGGGTTGGTGCCGGAATCTGAAGGAGAGCTAGTTAAAGAAGAAGGTGAACGTGTTGGTTTGCAACAAGACCCGAACCAAGTTCGGAGGATCTCCAACTAACTTTGCTAAGTGAAGGCAAGCCCCAGAGCATAACCTATGTTTTCAACTTATGCAATTATCTTTGCTATGTTTGTGCATTTAAGTTTCAGGAGTTGATTTGAAACCCTAGATGCATGATCCTAGATTCCTATGTTCCAATACTAGAATGATAAGGCGCTAGTTGCCATGCTCCAAGGACCCAGTAGAAGTCGAGTGATGTTCGTCACTCGCGAGCTATAGGTTTTCTTATGTTGGAATCATAAGATATGCTAAACTGGATTGCTCACGTGGTAAGAGCATGGGACCGGCTCCGGCCAAGTCGGTCTGTGGTTAAGCGTTTGAACGTACTAAACATTTGTCGTGAATGGGACCGGTAAGCCTAGTACCTTTTCGATCCAGCAAGGGAACTCTCTACCACTAATCTTGGGATTCGTTCCCCCGACTTGCAACCGGTGGTGCATGTGTGAGACTGGTAGGACGTTGGGCCTTTATTCCAGTGATCCTTGTACCGAGGACTGTGGGCTCTGATCCTGAATTGAGGATGATTGGGAACCGTCTGGTTGGTGCGTACCCCGCCCTGTAGGGGCTGTGGTCGTTATGATGGGGTATGCATTCTCCCGTGTGTTTAGGTTTCCCTTGCAAGGTTATTAATCGATCGATCGTCGGCCTCTCACCGTTATCCGAGATTGCTTATCCATACACTCTATGTCCCTTAATGATGGAACTGAGAAGAATACTATTGTATGCTTAATTATTTGTACAACTTATGCTTGCAATAGCTGCTTACCTATTAATGGATAATTAACTAGAATTTTTGAGCTAAAACTTGAAAGTAAGGACATACTCTTTATTGCTTTTCAGCAAAAGAACCCACTAGCCAAAAAGCTTGCATGTATAGAGAGTTGGTGATTTTTCCATCACCACCACGGTTAAGTCTTGCTGAGTATTAGTATACTCAGCCTTGTTTTGTTGATACCTTTTGCAGGCGTTGATGTGTTTGATGGTATTCGTGGACTGGTTCTCTCCCACCCTTTTGGGAAGTGAGTGGGAGGATGACAGTGCTTAGTGATATCATGGATGGCCTCCCGTGATGTTGCTCATGACATTTAGTATTTTATTTCCGCTGTTGAGAGACATGGGTACCCACGGGTCCCCACCGACCAGGGTCCCAGGGGCCCCTACCAAGTGGACCCGACCTTCCAGAAGACCCGCCGACCTGTAAAGTGGGCCCAGCGACCTTATCCATGTCTCCGACGACTGCGGGCGACCTGATTAGGATCCCGGAAGACCCGCGAAGTCTTAGTGTGCAAGTCAAGACACGGCGACCTGGCGCGCTGCCGCCTGTAGCTCCGAGTATCGCGGGATACTCCTTGTAATCCAGGAGATATGCTTCCCACAGTTGTAACCGACCCCGACACGGGTCATCCGACCTGCGCATGCAAACCCTAGCCCGTCCCCCCATATAAGGCGGCCTAGGGCTCCATGCACAAGAGGAACTCATCTTCATCCTCGCATAATCCACCACAACTGGACGTAGGGTTTTACTCTCCGGAGGCCTGAACCAGTATAAACCCTTGTCTTATTGTTCCTCGCCGCCATACTCGCCTAGTTCCGTGTGCATCCCGTGCACAACCACTTACGCTCTTAGGTCCCGATCCTCCATTAACCTGCAAACCACTAGGGCAACCCCCTAGCGGATCTGTCCAGGTCTCACCCCCTCACAGTTGGCGCGCCAGGTAGGGGCGATCGGGAACTCGTTGTGCAGCATGGTGGCCCAATCTGGCGTCGTCTTCCCGGCGAGCATGGCGGCCTTCCTCGTCGACCCCATGGAGATCTGCTTTGGATCCTTCACGTCGACCACTCCTGCTCCGGCAGCGTCGACTCCTCCAGCGACCTCCGAGAAGGTCGTCACGGCGTCCGCCACCATCTCTGTTCCCGATCTAGTATCGGAGACCCACCCACCCAGACCCTGTGATCTCGTCCAGGGGATGGAAAACGTCATCGGCTCGATAAGGGAAACCCTGGAGATCTGCGAGCAAGCTCAGCGCTCGGCGCAGACAGCGCTACGCCACGACGCGTTCCCCTTCGGCCTGAAGTCTGCGCCCGACCTTCACCTGAGCCAACTCTCCACACCTCCTCAGATCCAATCTGGGCGGCGACCTTCACGCGACCCAAGGTCTGCGCCTCGCACTCGGCGCGACCCTCTCGACGTACCCTGCACCTACCACAAGGGTGCGAAGCACACCCTCCGCGGGTGCTGCCTGCGGAAGAAGATCGACAACGAGCTCCCTCGCCGAGCTAAGCGACCTACCCAGTCTCCGGACGGCGGGGAGTTCCAGAAGGTTCGGGTTCGCATCTCCCCCAATGACCCGGAGGTCGTCTTCCGTCAGGTGATGGTGATCTCCGAGAACAAGCCACCCCGCGCGGGTGCGACCAACTCCGAGGAGGCGGCCCGCATCCAAGCCAACGCTCGCCGTGATGAGCGACGTGCGGAAGAGCAGCGGCGCATCTTGCCCTGCGCTCGAGACCTGCGCCTGGAGTTCGAGGAAGCTAGGATCCCGACCTTCAACAGCCCCCAGGCCAACCTGGGCGCGGCCATTACCTGACTCCAGCAAGTCCGGACGCCTGAAGCTGAGCAGGCCCTCGCGTACCTCCGGGTCGCCAACGCCCTGGTGGAAGAGAAGAGCGCGGCCTCCAAGTCCGCTGCGTCTTCATCGACCCACCACTCGTGTAGTCGATCTCATCGACCTACGCGCAGCCATCTCTCCCCCATCCGGGAGGAGGTCGCTCAGCACAACCCTGAGCAACCCGCCCAGCAGCCCGCTGCTGCCCGCGACCTTCGCGTCAACCTCGACGCCAATCGGCGAGCTCGCGATGCCCGTGGCATCGTCGACCAACGCCACCGAGAGCGTGAGGAGCGCGAGCTCCGCCGCCGCCTGGATTATGACCGCGAGTACGGCGCACCCAGGGGCGTTCATCGCATCATGGAGCGCGAGCTCCGTGATCAACACGAGATCGAGAACAGGCGATGTGCCAACTACGACGCCGAGAACGGCGACCCCGCAATCGTCCAGACCAACCGGGATCGGCAGCCACGTTCCCAGGTTGTCATCCCGGAGCGCATCGTCCACTCCACGCCAAGAGAGACCGCCCCGGCCAGAGGCTCCGGCGACGACCTTGCTCTCAACGCCTTCCCGGTGCTGGATGCCCGTTTCAATAGGGTGGAGTACCCCGACAACTTCAAGCCCAACATCAAGCCGTATGATGGGCGCTTCGACCCTAACATCTGGCTGTCGACCTACTACGTCGCCGTCAAGGCGGCCGGTGCTAGCTTCGACCGCATGAAGGCCTACTTTCCGCGGGTCATGGGCAAGGCCTCTTCGTTGTGGCTCAACAACCTTGAGCCCGGCTATATCAAGACTTGGGCCGATCTGTCCCAGGCCTTCACTTCCAACTTCCAGGAGACTTACGATCACCCTGGAAATGCCTTCAGCCTGGGGCGGTTCGTGCAGAAGCCTAAGGAGCGGCTCCGCGACTACAACACCCGGTTCTTCGAGAACCGGAACGATTGCGTTGGTGTCAGAGACGACCAGATCGTCGACAGCTACAAGAAGGGGATCAAAGACCGCAAGATCTTTGAGAAGATCCATGAGTTTGGCCTGACCAACGTCAAGGAGCTCATGATCATCGTCAACAAGCTGATGGACACGGAGGATGCGCTCCAGAACCAGTGCGACGCTGATGTCGCTGGTACATCCGACACTGTAGCAGACAAGCTCCGCAAATGACCTTCCGAGGTCCTAGCGGTCGATGGGCGTTGAGGTTTGACCTTCAACCAGGAGGAGTTCGACCTGGCGCTCGACAGCATCTGCGGGTTCCACGAGGGGGCCACCCACACTCTCCGCGAGTGCTCCCAGTTCAAGAGGGCCTTCAGTGCCCCCGCGGACCCTAAGTGACCCAGGAACGATGGCGGGCGCCGCGAGAACTGCCCCTACAACAAAAACTACCGCCGTGATGACCGGCGAGATCGGCGTGATGACCGCCGCGAGGAGCAATATGACGATCGCCATGAGCCACCTCGCAGCGACCCACCACACAACAACCCACCTCCAGCCACTCCTCGTGATGAGACGAACCTGCCCCCTCCACCGGCATCGGGCAACCCCAATAGGCCTTTCCAGGCCGCAACCCGCGCGATCAATTTGATCGTCGGCGGAATCAAGTCCAGCGCCAGTAGGAGGCGCTACAGAAAGGACAAGCGCGACGTCCACCTCATCCACACTCAGCCAATTGTGCCTCTGCATTGGTCTGAGTAGCCGATTACGTTCTCCAGGGCTGATCACTGGGTCCACATCCCAGATCTCGGGTCCTACCCGCTTGTCGTCGAGCCCACGGTGGACGGGGCCTTGCTCTCCCAGACCTTGATTGATGGGGGGAGTGGGCTCAACATCATCTTCATTGACACCCTCAAGAAGATGGGCTTCGATTTCAACAAGCTCACGGACAGCGACGAGCCCATCTATGGCATCGTCCTCGGGAAGGCGGCCTACCCCCCGGGTCGGGTCTGCCTCCCCGTCACTTTTGGTACGGAGGCGAACTTCCGCACGGAATACCTCAACTTCGAGGTCGCCAACTTCAAGTCCTCCTACCACGCGATTCTAGGTCGCCCGATGCTAGCCAGATTCATGGCCATCCCGCACTACACCTACTTGGTGTTGAAGATGCTGGCTCCGCATGGGGTCCTCTCCGTCAAGTGGGACCTCATTATCTCCTTCAGGTGCAACACGGAGGCCCTCGACCTCGTCGCGACCTAGGCGGCTGCCGACGCCTCTGCGGTCCTGGTCGCTGAGGCCAACGAAGTCGACCCTGTGGAACAGTCTGTCCCAGAGCAGAAGCGCACCGACACCGCACTGGATGCGGCCCCCTCAACGAAGAAGGTCTGCCTCAGCCTTGCCGACCCAGAGAAGACAGTGGAGATCGGCGACGGGCTCGACCCCAAATAGGAACTCGCGCTCACCAGTTTCCTCCGGGATAACGCCGACATATTCGCTTGGAGTCCATCGGATATGCCGGGTGTCCCAGAGAGCTGGCTGAGCACGCCTTGGATGTAAGCAAGACGGCCAAGCCTGTCAAGCAGAAGCTTCGCCGCTTTGTGAAAGATCGCAAGGACGTCATTAGGGTAGAGTTAATAAAGCTCCTAGCTGCCGGATTTATCCGAGAGTGTAAAAACCCGGTTTGGCTCGCCAACCCGGTTCTTGTACCAAAGAAAACCGGTCAATGGAGAATGTGTATCAACTACACCGATCTCAACAAGCACTGCCCTAAAGACCCCTTCCCTCTTCCGCGCATCGACCAGGTCGTGGATTCCACGGCCGGAAGCGTCCTCCTCTGCTTTCTCGACTGCTACTCTGGGTATCACCAGATAGCCCTGAAGGTCTCTGACCAAGACAAGACGGTGTTCATAACGCCCCACGGTATCTACTGCTACACGACCATGACCTTCAGCATCAAGAATGCTGGTGCGACCTACCAGAAGGCCATCCAGAAGTGTCTGGCCAGCCAGATCAGCAAGAACGTAGAAGCCTACATCGACGACGTGGTCGTTAAGACCACCCATGAGGACAAGCTCATAGCTGACCTTGTGGAGACCTTTGCCAACCTCTGCACCTACGGCTGGAAACTCAATCCAGAGAAGTGTGTCTTCGGTGTCCCATCTGGCAAGCTCCTGGGCTTCATGGTCAGCAACCGGGGCATCGAGGCCAATCCCACCAAGGTGGATGCCATCCTCAGGATGAAGCGACCTACTGGCAAGAAGGACGTCATGAACCTCACAGGCATGATGGCGGCCTTAGGCCGATTCATCAGCAAACTTGGAGAGAAAGGCCTACCCTTCTTCAAGTTGCTAAAAAAGGCGGACAAGTTCGTCTGGACCGAGGAGGCTGACCAAGCCCTTGAGCAACTCAAGACCTTCCTCACGACACCCCTAGTGATGGTGCCCCCGATGCCTAAGGAGCCTTTACTGCTCTACATCTCGGCAACCACCCTGGTGGTCAGCTCTGTTCTGGTGGCTGAGCGACCTGAATAGGGGAGACCTTTCCCCATCCAGCGACCTATATACTACATCAGCGAGGTCCTGTCTGACAGCAAGACCAGGTACAGCCAGCCCCAGAAGATGCTCTACGCGCTACTCATGACTTCCCGCAAGCTCCGGCTTTACTTCCAATCCCACAAGATCAAGGTCGTCTCGGCCTTCCCCCTCGGCGAGATCCTGCGGAGTCGCGACACCACTGGGCGCATCGCAAGTGGTCCATCGAGCTAGGCGAGTTCGACCTAGAGTTCTGCCCCAGGCAGGCCATCAAATCCCAAGTCATTGCAAACCTCGTCTCGGAGTGGACAGAGATCCAGCAGCCTCCACCGTTGAAGCGACCTGAGCACTGGAAATTGTACTTCGATGGTTCCCTGAACCTCAAAGGAGCCGGCACAGGTGTCCTGTTCATCTCCCCCAGGGCGACTACCTCAAGTACGTCCTGTAGATCCACTACAAGGCGTCCAACAACATCGCTGAGTACGAGGCCCTCATCCACGGGCTACGCATTGCTGTCTCCCTCGGGATCAAGCGCCTCATGGCCTTCGACGATTCCAAGGTCGTCATCGACCAAGTCAGCAAGGACTCCGAAGCCAGGAAAGACACGATGGATGCCTACTGTGCTGAGGTGTGCAAGCTCGAGCGTCACTTCGAAGGGCTCGAGTTCCACCACATCTGCCGCAACAACAACGTCGCAGCCGATGTCCTCTCCAAGCTCGGCTCGAAGTGCGCACTGGTTCCGGCCGGTGTGTTCGTCCAAGACCTATGCAAGCCATCCATCAAGCTCATCCCCGACCCAAAGTCGCCTGATGACGAGGTGACCTCGCCTACAGGTCGCGAGATCCTCATGATCGACGCAGAAGAAGACTGGCACCTTGACTTCGTCGCCTTCCTCCTCGAACATCGAGTGCCCGAGGATAAGGCGGAGCGCGAAAAGATCACGACGCGTAGCGCCAATTATGTCGTCGTCGGCAACGAGCTCTATAGGAGGTCCGCCTCCACCGGAGTATTGATGAAGTGCATCCTACAATCCGAGGGCCTCAGGCTCTTGGATGAGATCCACGACAGCGAGTGCGGCAACCATGCCGCCTCTTCCAACCTGGTGGGCAAGGTCTTCAGGTCTGGCTTCTACTGGCCCACGACCATGGCTGACGCCCAGGAACTCGTACGTCAGTGCAAGGGGTGTCAGTTCTTCGCTAAGCAGCAGCACGTCCCGGCTCAGGTCCTGAGGACCATCCCTCCGTCCCGGCCCTTCGCAGTGTGGGGTCTCGACTCTGTGGGACCTTTCAAGACTGCCCCCGGTGGCTACAAACACATCATCATGGCGGTGGATAAGTTCACCAAGTGGATCGAGGTCCGTCCCGTATCCAGCGTCACATCGAAAGAGGCGGCCAAATTCATCGAGGAGATCACCCACTGCTTCGGGGTGCCAAACAGGATCGTCACCGACCTTGGCACGACCTTCACGGGAGCCGAATTCTGGGACTTCTGTCAACACAGCCTGATCGACGTGTACTACTCCTCGGTGGTGCACCCGTGGTGCAATGGCCAGGTCGAGCGGGCCAACGGTATGGTCCTACAGGCCATCAAAGACCGTATCTTCGACGGCTCAGCGCCTTACGCAACAAGGTGGCTCTCAGAGCTCCCTCACGTCCTCTGGGGTCTCAGGACCTAGGTCAGCTCGGCTACAAGGTATTCACCCTTCTTCCAGGTCTACGGGTCAGAAGCCATCCTCCCCACTGACGTGGCCTTCGGTGCTCCTCGCATCCAGAACTTCGACGAAGGAGAAGTAGAGCAAACACGCCGGCTCGACCTCGACAGCATCGAGGAACATCATGTGGTCGTGCTCCTGCGCCACACCCGCCACGAGCAGCAGCTACGTCGCTACCATGACTGCAACGTGTGGGAACGTTCCTTCAACGTTGGCGACCTAGTCTTGCAGCAGATCCAGAACACCAAGGACATGCACAAGCTCTCTGCGCCTTGGGAAGGCCCCTTCATAGTAAAGGAGGTCATTGGACCGGTGACCTATCGCCTCCAATGGGCCAATGGCCAGGGTGTCCCGAACCCCTGGAACATCGAGCATTTACGTCACTTCTATCCTTAGGAGCCTTGTATCACAATAAAGCTATGTACTCTATCCTTTGTAATTTAATATATATATAAAGATTTCTCTTTCGACCTGTTTGTTTTCTGTTCACCCCTCCCCTTCGACACGCTCGGGGGCTTGGTTTAAAACCGGACGCCTCACGCTCAGGGGCTTGGCTTTAAGCTCGGCCCTTCACGCTCGGTGGGCTTCGCTTCGCCAATCTAAGGGTCGTTCGACCTGGGGTTTCAACCTTTCTTTTTTACCAGTGTTCCCTTACCACAACTTTTTATGCACCTTTTAAGTATTCCTAGGTCGTGGGGTTGTTTGACCGTGGGTCCCTGACCCCCTCCGCGCGCTGGCTGCACGTAATCCTCCACGCTGAGCCGTGTAGTCGGTAAGCCGGTCCTCCACTGAGTTGGGTTAGCGGGGGGAAAAGGGGTTTTTTACGACTTCGTTACCTTTGTGTTCTTATAAGGAGTATACGAGTCAAATAAGGGATCACATCAACTTAATTAAAAACATGCCTTTTTCATTCATGCAAGGTTTATCTTACATCAAAAGGGTCCACGACCCATTGTCACTAACCGTTTGCTGCGACCTAAGTTACATCTCCAGGTCTATTTTCTTCATAACCTCCTCCGCGGCGGCCTGGATATCTTCTTCGCCCACCAACTGCGACAAGTCGAGCTCCTCCTTGACCTTCTCAAGGTCAAATGATGGCACATGGTGCTTCACCGTGGCGAGCGTGGTGGCAGCGGCAAGCTTGCCGCTGTCTATCACCAAGTTCTTCACGCGACCTTCCGCCTCCTCCAGCCGCGCGACGAGCTCCTATGGCCCGCCTTCGACCTTGGGGACATAGACGTGCACCAGGTACTCGGCGGCCTCCTTGAGGTCATCCAGCTCCTTCTGAAGATCTGCAGTCATCTCTTGATGGTCAATGAGGGTTTGCATCACCCGGCCAAGGTCGATCTCTAGATCCCTGCATGCCCCAAATTCATATGCAGCTTTACGAGTGAAGTAAGACTCACTGGCGACGACTTCCTTGTGCTTTTCCTTGAGGGTCTTCACTTGTTCTTTGGACTCCTTGAGGTCCTTCTTCAGGGCAGTCTCCCTCTTCTTGGCCTCTGCAAATGTCAAGGTCAAGAACGGTTCACCATGACGTAAGTACAATAAGACTAAAGGCGTCCTCCAACGTACCCACGACGGCGACCTTCAGTTCGACCTCCGCTTCCTTCGCCTTCAGCCTTGCAGCTTCAATCTCCTGCTTCAAGGCCTCCATCGCCTTGTCCTTCAAGGTCCCCGCGTCCTTGAGGCTCTTTATTTCCTTCGCGGCTGTTGACGGTGGAAATTCACCATTTCCAACCCTCAATATTCTCACATAATGGAGGCATATGCATGATTTACTAGCATTTAGGTTTGAATAATGTAGTTCCACTTGTCCTTGGAGATTATTTGTATGCAGGTGATTTACCCCTTAAAAGAGATGGAAACTCAACTCCTATGAAGAAACCATGCCAACTCAGCTGAGAAGGTGGCTGCCACCAAAGGAAACATGGCAAGACACGTCATCGATCCAGGGGAGGCACTCACCAACGAATCAGAGGACGTCACATGGACTTCACATGGATCAAAGGGCCCACCTCGGATACCAAATCAAGCCATGCACCGGGGATGGATCAGAGGGCCCACAAGGTAGTCAACCAGAGGAAGCACACCAGGTGGGGCCGCCCTAGGGGGTCGGTCGATCCTAGGATCGGCCGAACCGCCTTAGTGGCGTCCCATCCTAGCCTTCCATGTGGTTTCTCCTCATTGGTCACTTGCTGCAGTCCCGGGTGTTTAGGGGCCATTTGGGCGTCCGAGCAAGCCTTGTCTCCCTCTATAAATAGGAGGGGAGGGGCTCCCATTTCTCACACACCACTCTCTCATTCTCCTCTCACTTTTAGTTTCCAAGGCTAGGGGGTAGGCTAGAGTAGCTCTTCTTTAGGTTCCAACTCCTCTTGGAATTTTAGGTATGAGTTCTCTTTTATCTTTATTTCTTTGTATGACTTTGATCTACTTCAGTTATTCAGCTATTTCATATAAAGTCATGGTAGATCATATTCTTGATGTGTTCTTGAGTTCATCCTCTGTTCATCATTTAGAGGCTTGTGTTCTTCGTGAACACTACCTTTTGATCCACTTGAAGGATGATAAACTCCTTCCTTATATGTTTGTTCATAAGTTAGAGGCTCGTGTTCTTCACGAACACGACCCTTTGATCTTGTTGATTAGACATAAGAGAGTTCATATCTGTTCGTATGTCTAGCCTTAGTCGATCTTTTTAGATAGCATGAGAGTGTTGCATGGGGTCTGTGTTCAAGCTACGGTACTCGGTCTAGTTGACCAGTCTTCTGGTGGCTCTCACCCTGGGTCACAATAGCCCGGGCCGGGTGAAGTCTAGCAGCAACGTAGGTATGGTGCCTGGGTTGTCTGGCTACGATAGTTATGAGCATACCCCCCGTAATGAGAGGTCGGTCCTCAGGTGGTGACAACCCTGTTGGATCCTAGGGCAACCTCCGCGTCGGGGTACTTACTGTAGGAGTCTAAAGTCTAGTTTCGCAGAGTGCTGGTCGTCGCGGGCTAGCTCCCCGTTTGTTCCTGGGTGCTGAACCATGTTTCCCTCATGCAATACTCATGCCTATCTCTTGTATCTTCTAGCTTTGTATGTTTAGTACATTAGAACCTAGAGCTAACTCGTATGTTCCCCCTAAGCTGTAGTGTGCTAGAGTAGAGGTAGATTTGATGTGTGTGTGTCACACTACCCCTATTATCTTTTATCTTACCCCTGCCTTTGAGTGTGTTTTCCCTATATCTATCTCTTGGTTTACATTCAGAGCAAAAGCATAAGTCTAAGATATCCGCCATTGCCTTCCTTGGATTTGATACCCTTGGAACACTCTCTTTCCTTGGGGAAATGCTACAATGGTTTATCTGTGCGCTTGCGAATTCGTTCATGCTCGTTTAGATTAACCTATGGCAAGTCTCAATGTTCACGCTAACTGCGCCATTAGTTGTGACATTGGGAAATACCAACAAACATTTCTAGCGCTGATGCTAAGGATGGATTTCCAATCTATTCTTAAGTGATCGACGTTTAGAAATGTCAACAAGCATTTCTGGCGCCATTGCCGGGGAAGGCACAGGATTATCATGACTATGCTTTGCATCTGTTTATAAACTCTGAGTAGGTTAGGACAACCCTCAATGCAGGCTAACCTTGATTGTCTTCATTTATCTTTGGATAATGAAGACAGGTAGTGTATGACTGGTTTCGACCTACCGGGGAATTTTACTGAAGATCCCGTGTCACTTGTGAGGAAAGCTCGAATTCATTTCGGCTCACCTCGTCGTACTCGTCCGGGGGACGAACCAGCTTCCTTCGTACCATCCACATCTAACGCTATGGCCCAGAAAACACTTCGTGACCAGGTGCTGCAAGGCCCTGAGGTGGCAATGGGGACTAAAAATTTTGAGATCAAGACGGGTTTAATCATGATGGTACAGGCTAGCCCATTCTGTGGCAAGCCAAATGAGGATGCCAATGCTCATCTGCATCAATTCCTAGAGCTGTGCAGCACTTTCGTCATCAGGGGTGCAAATATGGTGCTGTTCGTTTATGGTTATTTCCATTCTCCCACTTGGGAAAGGCTAAGCAATGGTTCTACGCGAACCGGGAATCTATTGACACTTGGAGCAAGTGTTCATAGGCATTTCTCAAGAAGTTCTTCCCATTGGGTAAAACCAATGCTCTTCGTGCAAGGATTTCTGGTTTTCAGCAAGCAGCAAGTGAATCTATTCCAGAGGCTTGGGAGAGGCTTCAGGAGTATGTCCTGGCCTGTCCTCATCATGGGATGGAAGATTGGCTCATTCTTCAAAGTTTCTATAATGGGTTGACTCCGACAGCCCGAGGCCATATTGATGCTGCTGCTCAAGGAGCATTCTTCTCACTCACTATTGATAATGCTAAATTACTCATGGAGAAGATGGTCTCCAACCAAGGGTGGAGTGATGAAAGACTCCAACCACGACCGAGGGGTACTCATACTGTCAAGGAAGCAGACATGATTACTGCCAAGATGGATCTTCTTATGAAGAGATTGTATGACTACACCAGCGAGAAGGCTGCCATGGCCACTGCTTCTTTGCCTATGGACTCTCACATGACCTGTGAAGTCTGTGGCAACACTGGGCACTCAGGCAACTATTATCCGGAGACTCAGGAGGAAGTGATGTACATGAAAGGCAATAACAACGGTTATCGTCCATCTCAACAAGGAGACCAATCGTGGAATCAACAACGCCCTTACTATCAAGGAGGTAACCAAGGTAATTCTTACCATCCTAACCAACCTTCCTTGAGAGATCTTGTTTTTGGGCAAGCTAAGATTAATGAAGGTATTAACAAGAAGCTAGCTGCCATTGATAAAACTGTGGAAAGCCTCAACGTTAAGCTTGATAGTTTTTCTTCTGCCCAGAAGAGTCAGCTGAGTTTCAACAAAATGTTAGAAACCCAGTTGGCTCAACTGGCTGCTTTGGTTCCATCTCCTGATAACGGGAGGATCCCGGGGAAACCCGTATCCTCGTGTGAAAATGTTAGTGTAGTGTCAACCAGGTGGGGTAAGCCACCTAGGAAGACACGTGTGTCTGACTATGCAGGAAAGCCCATTCAACAAATTCTTGATCCCTGGGAGGAATCAGCAGTGGTGCACAAGAAAGATCCAGGCTACTGTTGGGACATTTTATCTATGAATATTTCCCCTCACATTTACTGGAAAAAGGACTAAAATATAATTAGATCACCTTATTAGGGTTTATATTGACAATTTCCACGAGTTTTGGTGAATCTATGAATTTACAGGGACTATTCAGAAAATATGCAAAGAAACCACTCTAGAAGACTCCAGAAGGCTCCGGAACTCAATGTGACTTAGCACCTAAGAAAGAAGCATCTAGAAGGATCAAGGACCCACCTGGCCGAAGTGGACCCCGAGGGGGGTCCACCCCAGCCCAATCGGCCTGGTGGTGGGGCCGGTCGGCCCCCCCTGGCGCCAAATGGGCCTAGCTTCCAGAATGTTCTCCACCGCCTATGAGGATCAATCTAAACCACAAGTTAAGGTCGGTTTGATCGTACGGTGCACGTCATCTCCTCCGGGCTATATAAGCAGACCCCCTGACCCCAGGGCAGACAACAATTCATTCTATCAGATCCTCCATGCCTATCTGAGCTTAGAGCTCTAGATTAGAATTAGAGTTGGAGAGTTAGTATCAAGTTGAGAGATTAGAGCCACGATCTATTTAGATCTAGCTAATCTTGTTCGAGAGGATTAGAGAGCGGTAGAGGTGAAGCTGTAGGAAGGCCCGGACCTGTCGGTGTCTCCTCTTCATCTTCTACCTCTGGGATCAACTCCATTGGAGCCTGATCCTGAGACCTTGTGGAAAGATCGACTTCTTATTCAAGTGAGTAACATTGTTTTTATTGTTCTTACGGTTCATAACTCTCTGAGTACTTTAATTCCTGTCGCTCTTGAGTTAAAGTTGCATGTTTAGTGGAAGCGTGGTGCTTAGACTAGCTAGCTTATGAATGCCTTCTATATTCCGGATCGTGTGGTAGAAGCGGGAAGTGACCTTGTTCCCGTCTATCCTTTGCTGTCCACCTCCCGTCTATCGAAACCGTAGGACTCCCCCCATAGATTCTCGGGAGGTTCCCTTTCCTAAGTGTGCCTTCAGACAATCACCCCATAAGAACAATATAGACATAGCTTGTGAGAATAAGAACCAGACATCCTTAAGTTTTCCTTATCTCTCTTTCTGTCAAGTCCTTGATAGCTACTCAGTGATTAGTTGTATACCTCAGATACTCTCTTTACCATTCTCCTTGTGGATTCGATATTTAAAACCCTCTCCCAGGTGGAATACTCACCGGTATCCGTGCGCTTGCGGATTATCCATCATAATATTTCTGTAGGCTTAACAAATACCAACAAGCATTTCTGGCGCCGTTGCCGGGGACAACGGTTAAGAGAAAACTCTTCGAGTATAACTAATCTTGTATCTTTCTTTTTTTCTTTTTAGTGTTAGATTACCTACTGTCCTTATGGACACTACCCTCATTAAAGACTTTTCAGCACCCTCAGAGCTCAGCCTTAGGCCTATGCCATCATCGAAACCAATCCTATCTGATGCCTATGAGCTGCGCCCACGGTTAATAGAGATGGTCCAAACCAACACTTTCTTAGGAATAGAAGACGAAGACCCTTATCATCATCTCCAGCAGTTTGAGCAAACTTGTGACTGCCTGCACATTGAGGGTATGTCAGACGAGACTATCCGTTGGAAGCTTTTTCCATTCACTCTGAAAGGAAACGCTCACCAATGGTACGACCGGACCAAAGAGAAGATGAAAGGCGATTGGGGAACTCTCCGTGCAGATTTTTGCATGGATTTTTATCCCTTATCTAAAGTAGTCGACCCCAGAATCAAGATCATATCCTTCAAACAAGGGGATAATGAGTCTATGAGTTCATCCTGGGAACGTTTTGAACTCCTTTGCAAATCCGGACTAGATCTAAGCCTTCAAGACCATATTCTCCTTCAACATTTCTATATTGGTCTTAATAAGGAATCTTGAGCCTATTTGAATGTCTCCTCTCATGGATCATTTATACACCTTACATCTAGTGAAGCTAGAACTGTCCTAGACAACATTCTAGCCAGCACTAATGATGATCCTTTAGAAGAGAAAACTTTAGAAGAAGAGATTCCAGAGATAGCTACACCAGAACCTATGCCAGAAACATCTCAACCTATAGCTGTCCAACATATAGAATCACCACAGGAAGAAATTCCTCTACCTGATTTTATAAATGATATCGAGGATGATTTATTTTCTGATTATGGAAACACCTCAAAATATCATAAAGAGAAGAGGCCTCGAAAGCACACATCTTCTTCACATGAGAAGATAGACCCTTTTGAGCAAACCTTCTCAAGAGAACACACTGTGGAGCTTGCATCCATCATGAGTGGGGAATGGTTAGAAGAGTTAGAGCTTTCCTCTGATGTAGTCCATTTGGATTCACCTTCTATACCAATTCAATGTACAATCAATGGAACCCCCTTTGATGCCCTTTATAATCCGGTTGTGGGAATCAATATAATGGCCTTATCCTTTTTCCATCAGTTTATTAAAAACAAGCCATTATCTCCCACAACAAAATTATTAAAGTGCTCCTCAGGACAAATTATTCAAAGTTCGGGAATTCTCTATGTCTTACCTATTTCAGTTTACGATATGCCAATTCACTTGAGCTTTCACATTTGTGATATTAAGGAGTTGGATCTTTTAATAGGCTATCCTTTAGAAAAACTCCTTAAAGAAGGACACACAGGGAAACCTGATGTTTGCCTAGGCAAAACCATTAAAGTTCCCTTACACTACTCACATTCGATCCATACTAAGACCGAACCCAGTCCTGAACCTGACCCAATGGAAGAGGTGAATGAAGCATCTCTAGAACATTTCGTAGAATCCAATCAAGAAGATGTCACTGAATTCTTCATCGAGGAGGAAGAAGAAAATCCTACAGAATCTGAGCCCCTCGATGAAACCGAGGAACCCTCGAGACCTCCCATTGAGCTTAAACCTTTACCACCTGGTCTTAGATATGCCTTTTTGCACAATGATTCTGAGTCTCCTGTGATCATTAATGACCAACTCACTCAGGAAGAGACTCATAGGCTGATAACCATCTTAGAACAACATCGCTCAGCCTTTGGCTACTCGCTCCAAGACCTTAACGGCATCAGTCCTGCCCTTTGCACTCATCGCATTCCTACAAACCCTGATGTTCTACCATCTAGAGAGTCACAACGAAGACTCAACAATGCGATGAGAGAGGTAGTGAAGAAAGAAGTTCTGAAACTCTTACACGCTGGGATTATATATCCTGTGCCACATAATGAGTGGGTGAGCCCCGTGCAAGTTGTGCCTAAAAAGGGAGGCATGACAGTTGTGAAAAATGAGAGGAATGAATTAATTCCTCAGAGAACCATCACTGGTTGGCGTATATGCATAGATTATAGAAAACTCAACAAAGCCACAAGGAAAGATCACTTTCCACTGCCCTTCATTGATGAAATGTTAGAGCGGTTGGCAAATCACTCTTTCTTTTGCTTTCTTGATGGATATTCTGGATATCACCAAATCCCAATCCATCCCAGTGACCAGAGCAAAACCACTTTTACATGTCCTTATGGAACTTATGCTTATCGTAGAATGTCTTTTGGGCTATGTAATGCTCCAGCTTCTTTTCAAAGATGTATGATGTCTATATTCTCTGATATGATTGAAGAGATCATGGAAGTTTTCATGGATGATTTTTCTGTTTATGGAAAAACTTTTGATGATTGTCTAGAAAACTTGGATAAGGTTTTGCAAAGATGTGAAAAAAAGCACTTAGTCCTTAATTGGGAAAAATGTCATTTCAGGGTTAGAGAAGGAATAGTGCTAGGCCATCTAATTTCTGAAAGAGGAATTGAGGTAGATAGAGCTAAAATAGAAGTAATTGAACAACTACCTCCACCTGTTAATGTCAAGGGAATCAGAAGTTTTCTTGGCCATGCTGGTTTCTATAGAAGGTTTATAAAAGATTTTTCTCATATTGCTAGACCTCTTACAAACTTGCTTGCCAAAGATGTTCCTTTTGACTTTGATGATGCTTGTCTTAAATCTTTTGAAACTCTAAAAAATGCTCTTATTTCTGCACCCATTATACAACCCCCTGATTGGTCTTTACCTTTTGAAATTATGTGTGATGCAAGTGATTATGCTGTGGAGGCTGTTTTGGGGCAAACAAAGGACAAGAAACATCATGCCATTGCTTATGCTAGGAAAACTTTGACAGGACCTCAACTCAATTATGCCACAACTGAAAAAGAACTGCTAGCTATTGTTTATGCCATTGACAAGTTTAGATCTTACTTAGTAGGAGCAAAAGTTATTGTTTACACTGATCATGCTGCTTTAAAATATTTGCTCACTAAGAAAGATGCTAAACCTAGATTAATAAGATGGATTCTGCTTCTCCAAGAATTTGACGTAGAAA
Source organism: Cenchrus fungigraminus (assembly GCA_036936925.1). Taxonomy (NCBI): domain Eukaryota; kingdom Viridiplantae; phylum Streptophyta; class Magnoliopsida; order Poales; family Poaceae; genus Cenchrus; species Cenchrus fungigraminus. Next base: position 67,111,771 of record CM072773.1, read on the forward strand.
TAAAAGATAAGAAGGGAGTAGAAAATTCTGTTGCCGATCATTTGTCTAGAATGTATTTTGAGAAACCACAGGAACTACCCATCAATGACGCAATGAGGGAAGACATGCTCTATCAGATCGCCCGGTCAGACCCCTAGTACGCAGATATTGTTAATTTTATGGTTGCAGGGTATGTACGACCAGGAGCCGACAAGAAAAAGCTTATTTACGAGAGTCGCCATCACCTGTGGGATGAACCATACCTTTTTCGAGTATGCTCTGATGGGTTACTCAGGAGGTGTGTACCGGCAGAAGAAGGAATGAAGATCATTGAGAAGTGCCACTCATCACCATATGGAGGTCATTATGGAGCTTTCCGCACACATGCAAAGATCTGGCAAAGCGAATTTTTCTGGCCAACCATGTATCAAGACACAAAAGATTTCGTACGAAGGTGCAACTCCTGTCAGAGGCACGGAAACATCAATTCCAGAAATGCCATGCCACTGACAACCAACCTTCAGATCGAGCTCTTTGATGTCTGGGGAATTGACTACATGGGACCATTCCCAAAATCCGGAAAATTCGAGTACATCTTAGTGGCAGTTGACTATGTCTCCAAATGGGTTGAAGCCCTGCCATGCAGATCTGCTGACCACAAAAGCTCAATAAGAATGTTTGAAGAGACAATATTTCCGAGATTCGGTACGCCAAGGTTAGTGATAAGTGATGGAGGATCCCATTTCATCGACAAGCGCTTCGAGAAATACCTCATGAACCATGGGATCCAGCACAATGACGCTACTCCTTACCACCCGCAAACAAGTGGTCAAGCAGAGACGTCCAATAAGCAGATCAAGAACATTCTACAGAAGACGGTGGACCAAATGGGGATAAAATGGAAAGACAAGCTACCCGAAGCACTTTGGGCTTATCGGACAGCTTATAAAACCCTCATTGGAATGTCTCCCTACCAACTGGTCTACGGGAAGACATGTCACTTGCCGGTTGAGCTAGAATTCAAGGCTCATTGGGCAATAAAGAGATGGAACATGGACTTTGAAGCAGCCGGAACAAAACGGAAAATGCAACTGTCCGAGCTAGAAGAATGGAGAGAGAAGGCGTATCACAGTGCCAAGATCTACAAGGAAAGAACCAAGAGATGGCACGACAAGAGAATCATAAAGAAAGAATTCAACCCAGGCGATCAGGTATTACTTTTTAACTCCAGGGTACGACTCTTTAGGCACGGGAAGCTACGAAGCAAGTGGGATGGACCATACAAGGTGGTGAATTCATCGTCACACGGAGCCGTCGCTCTTCAAGACGACGAAGGTATGTTATTCAAGGTAAATGGTCAACGTCTTAAAATATTTTTAGAGCCCAATACAGAGTCTGAGGATTTAGATGAAATAGATTTCTTTTGTTTTCCCACGAATATTAATTTTAGGCCGTAATGGGCTGTCGTAGGGTTTTTTAAGGACCAGCACACGGTTAGAGCACCCCGCGCCGAAGATCGTCGCGAGACGACATGGTGGGGGCCCGACCGGCCTCCTCACTAGGCCGATCGGGCCCTGCCCGCCGCCTCGCACCGCCAGCTTTCGCCCACGCTATCTCTAAGGTGCTCAGTTTTGGAAAAACTTGTTCGGGGATCTTTTACGAGATATCTCATAGCCTTTCCAAGCTAGGTCAACCCCCTCTGCAAGTCCGTGACTGATATATAAGCAGGGGCAGACCTCCACCTTTTTCTCATCCCAAAGCCTCCAAGTAGCAGCAATGGCCGACAAGCAGCTTGTCCCCTTTAGCTTTGAAGCCAAGGCGGTTGTTCCTTTCGAGAAGGAAGCAAAGCCGCTAGCCTCCTTGCCTCCTGATCACATCCCTCTCTCGCTGTTCCCGCCTAGTCGTCCACGTTCGCCGCCACCGCCTAAAGAAAGCAGGTAGGCAATGTACGCTCAGCCGTACGATCGCCGTCGTGAAGCAGCTCAGAAGAAGCCGATCCGTGTTCCTAGCTACATGGATCTGAAGAAACCAAGGGATGGAGAGCGACTCGCTGACATGCGCATGGACAAGCATGGCAACACAAGGGTGCATAAGTACACCACCTCCTCAAGCCGTGTTACCATCGACGGAGTTCGTGCCAAAGAACCTCAAATCAAGAGAATTCCGGTCATCGAAGCCAGCCAGCGGATGCCGCAGAAACAGAAGACCCGGAAGACCGTAGCTGAGCTAGCGCACGAAGTAGCAAGCCTGGCAGAAACTTGCAAAGAGATCCACCGCGTCAACACTTCCCTCACCAAGACCGTCCTCAAACTGTTAGAATCAAAGAAGCGAAGGGACGATGAGGAAGACCATAGCCGCGACCTTAAGAAGGGCAAGCGCCCTTTGTAAACACCTTAGTTAGAGAGCACATTAGTGATAGTTAGTTCAAGTTAGTTAGTTTGCTTTAGTTGTTAGAGTTGTTTAATAAAGTGCTCTCTCCTTTAATAAATAAGTATTCCACAAGTTGAGCTATTTTTGCCTATATATATATTTTCTGGATATGTTTTTGTCTCCACCATACTGTGCATGCAAGATAACAGAAAACAAGTGTGGGGGAGAGGAACAGATGACCAAACGGCATCTTCCACGACCAAAATCAAGAAAAACGGGAAAAGCACAGAACAAACGACTCGCACGACGAACCACGGCAGAACCCAGTTCGGCCACGTCTCGTCCACCACTCGGTTTGCTTCCTGAACTTTTTAAATTTTTGTAATTTGCTTTCCGTTTCGAATTTAAATAAAGATGCCCTGCTAAAATGTCCTGATAACCTAAAAGATAAAGTTTCACATGTTTATACTCTTAGAAATATTTATTGCTTTTGGGATGATCAAAATGAGGTTAGAATAATGAGAACCATCTTTCTTTTATCTTGTCTATGGAGAGTGCTTTAAAAATCATTAGCTAAGTTTCTCCTTTGTGATCAATAATATATCTCAGCAGAGCTTTCATTGAAAATAAATTTGATTAAATGCTGCTTACTTGTATTGAGCTTTGTCAAATCTAGAGCTATGTTGAAGTTTTGTCTAAGTCTATGATCAAGATCACATACACTGCTTTCACTAAAGTATCTATCCTCTAAGATTTTTGATCTCTGTCTCCCATATCATGAAAAAAGGTACAGCTAAAAAAAAGAAGAAGAAGAGAGAAAAAGCCAAAGAAAAAAAAGAAAAAAAATTATGAGTGGAGAGAAAAGTGAGAGAGAGGAGAAAATGGACAAGTGTTCTACGGGTCAGAAGAACCCCCCTCTCAGAAAAAAGCATAAAAAAGAGAAGAATAATGGACATGTGTCCGAGGGTGAGTAGGGCCCACTTCTCTAAAATAATAAGTGAGAGTAATAATGGACGTGTGTCCGAGGGTGAGTAGAACCCAACTCTCCACAAAATAGCTGAATACCTTGTTCTAAAAAATGGGAAAAGATAGAAGATTCTAAAGTCAGAGCAGTGGTTTTTAAAATTTGACACACGCACATATCTTGATCTACGACCTATGACAGGCCTCTTCATGGATACAGATTTTGACCCAGCAATATATGCAAAGTAAGTCTGCTACATCTTTACATTCTAAAAACTTCACATATATTTGAGAGTATCACAAAGGAGTAAGCAAGGCTGCATTTTCTTTTTAAAAAAACTTATTCAAACTCTCTCCATTGACTTGATTTGAGAAATAAAGGAGATCTGTTTCTAACTATGCTCAGATATCCCCTAAGTACAGATATGACTAAGGAGTATAATTACGTTGATTCTTGTCTCTACGGTTGTAAAGCATCCTTTTATCGAGGACGAGTAAAAGCCTAAGTGTGGGGGAGTTTGTTGGCACATTTTATCTATGAATATTTCCCCTCACATTTACTGGAAAAGGACTAAAATATAATTAGATCACCTTATTAGGGTTTATATTGACAATTTCCATGAGTTTTGGTGAATCTATGAATTTACAGGGACTATTCAGAAAATATGCAAAGAAACCACTCTAGAAGACTCCAGAAGGCTCCGGAACTCAACGTGACTTAGCACCTAAGAAAGAAGCATCTAGAAGGATCAAGGACCCACCTGGCCGAAGTGGACCCTGAGGGGGGCCCACCCAAGCCCGATCGGCCTGGTGGTGGGGCCGGTCGGCCCCTCCCTGGCGCCAAATGGGCCCAGCTTCCGGAATGTTCTTCCACCGCCTATGAGGATCAATCTAAACCACAAGTTAAGGTCGGTTTGATCGTACGGTGCACGTCATCTCCTCCGGGCTATATAAGCAGACCCCCTGACCCCAGGGCAGACAACAATTCATTCTATCAGATCCTGCATGCCTATCTGAGATTAGAGCTCTAGATTAGAATTAGAGTTGGAGAGTTAGTATCAAGTTGAGAGATTAGAGCCACGATCTATTTAGATCTAGCTAATCTTGTTCGAGAGGATTAGAGAGCGGTAGAGGCGAAGCTGAAGGAAGGCCCGGACCTGTCGGTGCCTCCTCTTCATCTTCTACCTCTGGGATCAACTCCATTGGAGCCTGATCCTGAGACCTTGTGGAAAGATCGACTTCTTATTCAAGTGAGTAACATTGTTTTTATTGTTCTTACGGTTCATAACTCTCTGAGTACTTTAATTCCTGTCGCTCTTGAGTTAAAGTTGCATGTTTAGTGTAAGCGTGGTGCTTAGACTAGCTAGCTTATGAATGCCTTCTATATTCCGGATCGTGTGGTAGAAGCGGGAAGTGACCTTGTTCCCGTCTGTCCTTTGCAGTCCACCTACCGTCTCTAGAAACCGTAGGACTCCCCCCATAGATTCTCGGGAGGTTCCCTTTCCTAAGTGTGCCTTCAGACAATCACCCCATAAGAACAATATAGACATAGCTTGTGAGAATAAGAACCAGACATCCTTAAGTTTTCCTTATCTCTCTTTCTGTCAAGTCCTTGATAGCTACTCAGTGATTAGTTGTATACCTCAGATACTCTCTTTACCATTCTCCTTGTGGATTCGATATTTAAAACCCTCTCCTGGGTGGAATGCTCACCGGTATCCGTGCGCTTGCGGATTATCCATCATAATATTTCTGTAGGCTTAACAAATACCAACAGCTACCCAACTATCACGTGCACAATTTATTACAAGAAGATCAGGCATGCCCTTTGTGACCTTGGTGCAAGTGTTAATCTCATGTCCAAGGCCATGTTCGAGCAACTGGGATATCCAGCTCTCTCTCCAACAGCACGGACTATCCAACTCGCCGATTCAACAATCCAATATCCAGAAGGAATTGCCGAGAGTTTATTGGTCAAGGTCAAGAGCTCTTATGTCTTCGCGGATTTCGTGGTCCTTGACATGGATGACAAGGGAGGAATGCCGCTCATCCTTGGGCGACCATTTCTCAGTGATGTCCGAGCTAGAATCAATGTGGGTTCCGGTATCATCCGTTTCCGCATTGGGGAGAGGAACTTGAAGTTCAAGTTTCAGGACAAGGAAGAGCAATGCTATTTGGTGCAAGATAGTGTTGAGCAGCTTGGGGGAAGGACGGAGCCTTCACCCCCAAGGAAGAAATCTCCATCAAAGAGGTTAAGGAAAATTCGGAAAGAATGGCGAAAGATTGAGATGGCACCAACCTCTACTTCTCAGGAGTGGAGTGCTGAATGGAACTGATCGCTGAGAAGAGTCCAACTCGTCAGACTAAAAATGATGGGTCCTTTCTACCAAAAAGGTTAAAGCTGGTATTTATCTGATATTTCCCTTTCCAAAACTTTATTTCCAAAATTGCATATTTGATTTTCCAAAACTCTGCATTTGCATGCTAGATTTATCTAGCCCTTTTCCCTTTTTCAGATAAAATTTCTGAAAATAATTTCTAAGTTTGAAAACCATAGAAAATTCATTTGGGCAATTTCTGGAGTAAACTTTGGCCGGTGCACCTTGGCATATCTTCATAGAGCCGTTGGTGGCACACCTGCCAAAGGGGGCCAGCACCGGGCCCACCACCGGGCCGGTCGAACCAGGGTTCGGCCGAACCCTGGTAACGGTCATGTGGGCCCAGCTTTGGCCAACGGCTCCTAGCCGTTGCCCAACGGCTATCCCGCGGTGTGCTGCCCCTTTGCTCTATAAATTGGACCCGAGAGGGGGTGTTCTTCACCCATGCAACTCATTTTCACACTCCCCTCTCTACTCCTTGCTCTCTTGGTTTTCTTGGATTTCTTGCTCAAGATTGGATCATCAAGTGGTCTCTCTAGTGTGTTGCTGAAAATATTGTTGTTGGTGGAGCAAACTCGGTAAGAACTTCATTCGATTTTACTAACCCATCACTGAGTTGCTCTTGTTGTTGTTGTGCTAGCATGAATTGGGCGGCGAACACTCTCCGGAGGGTGACACGCTCACGCTCCCGTTTGCGGGCAAGCACGAGTGCATCCACCCCCGATGAGCCGACGCCGAGCCCGTCAACGATGGATTATGAAGAAGAGCAAGAAGAGCAAGCCGAGCCACAAGCCGCGGAGGAGGTTGTCGACGACACCCCCTACCTCAGCTTGCGGGGCGCTCGAGAGGAGCAGGCCTATGCTCTCCTGAAGGACCGAGTCTTCGGCCACACCTGGGACTTCGACCCGACTCTCATGGAGAAGACAGGTATGAATCTCGAGTTCACTTCCATTTGGCATGCTCTTGGTTGGGAGGAGTTTGCGCCGGTTACAGAGCTTGGCTCTCGGCCCCTCACCATCCAGTTTCTTTGCTCTCTTAACGAGACCCCGGATGGTGTTGAGTTTCGTTTTTTCGGGACCGATTATTGTCTTACTTGGAAGGATCTTAGTCTTCTTCTTGGTTCTAGTCCTCGTTGTGCTATCTCTTTGAAGCGAGCTTGTGAGGGTTATGTTTGGGAATCTTTCTGGGCAGATATCTCTGGTCTTCTTTACAGTGGCAAGTTTGTACCTCGGTGCAACGATATTGTGCATCCTACTCTCCGCCTGTGGCACAAGTGGCTCTCCATTACTCTCTTTCCACGAGAGGATGTTCGGCCAGTGCGCAGCGATGAGATGATGCTATTATACGCCGCTGTCAACCAGATCAAGGTCTCCCCCATTAAAGCAATGATTCGGCAGTGGACGACGAATTTCAAGATGATAGGTCCTATTGAGTGTACGGCTTTGGTGACTCGTATTGCTCTCAAACTCGGGGTTCTTAGCGGGAATCCCGTACCCTTCATCGGGACGCCCCGAGTTCTCATTGATGAGGCATACTTGATCCAGGGGCATATACTCAAGAGGGGCCCAAATGATTCTTTGACTTTCTTCTTTCCGGGCTATGCAAACCAAATCCCATTACCTAACCCGGGGTTTGGATTGTATAACTCGGAGTCACTAACCATTCCCCTTGTTACACAAGAGGAAAGCCGTCGTGCTAGTGTTTCGGGCAGGTCCACCAGGAGCGCGGCAAAGAGAGCACACATGCAGCAGCAGCAACAGTCACAGCTGACACCACCACCACAGCCTCAGCCATAGCCTATTACACCACCGGTGGTAGGAGGGGCCCCTGCGGGGTACATGTCTGGGGTTACCCCTGGATATGCACCTGGTTGGGACCAGCCCACCTACCAGCCGAGTGCGAGTGGCACGGCTTGGGCGGACGCGAGCAGAGCTCAGTGGGCTACACCCGCTAGTTCCAGCTCCGGTGGTCCTCCTCCGTCTTCGTCCTTCTGGCGACACTCTTCAGCCTCTACACGCGATGCTCAGCTTGCACAACAAATGGGAGAGCTCATCGTCCAGGTCACGGGATTGGAGGAGACGCTGAACACCCACGTCGAGTCTACCTCTACGTGGCAGCGTCAGGCTGGTGAGAGGATAGCAGCCATGCAGCAAGATCAGCGGCAGTACATGGATGCGCAGAGGACTTACTACGCGAGTCAGGTTTTCTTCTACCCTCCTCCGCAGTGAGCCTGAAGCTAGCTTGGGGGAGGACCCCCATCCTGAGGTAACTTGTATCTTCTTGCATTTTTAGAATATCCTATAAATGAAAATCTAAAAAATCTGCAAAATAAAAAGACCAAAAATATTTATTTGCTTTCATCATCATCATTTGCTTAGTTTGGTTTGATATGCTTAGTAAGAATGCTTTGCCTCTATGGTTGAAATGATGAATAGTTGCTCTGTTTATTCTCCTCGTATGTCTTGCTTACAACTTTGTATCCTACCTAAGTTTTGAGTTTGTTGGCTTGTATGTTCAAACCTTAGCTTGAAAACTGTGGGTAGCAAAAAGCATGATCCTTGCTTAAGTTGTTGTGAGACATGATATGGTATAATAGAGTGCTATGATCTTGTGCTTAGTGATGCTTGACATCTGGAGTTTTCCTTTTTGAAAAATCAAAACATGATGAGTTCCTCAATAATGAGAATTTCCCATCCAAGGCCATATGTTGATTCTAGTTCTTAGCCTCCACATATGCAGCTTGTTCTCTCATTGAGCTTTGTCAAATTGTTGTGACCATTGTTAGAACTCATGCTCCCCTGGTCAAGATCACGTACACATTCATGCTAAACTTCTGCACTGGAAGTTAAGCATTCATCATTCACTCCATACTGCTTATGCATTCTTCCGCAAATAAAACTCTATGTATCTTTGCATCATTCATCCCTCTCCAAATATCTCCAATGGAGACAAAGGGCTAGCTAAAAAAAGAAAGGAGAGAAAAGCATGCTTAAAAGCATGGCAAAAATAAATAAAGAGAGCTAGCCCAAGTCTCGAAAAAATTTCAAAGGAGAAAAAGGGATTGATATGTGCAAGAAATAAGAGTTCCACCATATAGATGGTAATAACTAGTACCTACTCCGGGGCTGGTGTCCACCTTACCATCAATCCCTCATTTCCTCATATAAAACATGGCAATATCTAGCACCCATTTCCGGGCCTAGTATCCACCTTGCCATGCTCATATCCATCACACACATATGCACATCTTGATCAGGATGTATGTTTGTTTCTTCCAAGGATCTGGTTTTTGACTTAGCAAAATATGAGAGACAAGTATGCCACATCTTCCCTACCTACAGCTCCACATAAAGCCTATTAGGAGTAGGATGTGAAGAAAGGCAACATTGATGCCTTGGTGAGGAATCATACACCTTTGAGCAATCCGAGAGTATCATTTGAGGAACTCTGATTTTTCTTTTGAAAAATTTGCAAAACCTCCGGATTGCTAAGCTGATCAAGGTATGAGTAATTATGCGTTCTCTATATAACCATTCTGTCTCTCAACCGCCCAAGGCAGGTGAAGCTATATGTCCCACGTATCAGGCGAAAGGTAATAACATTGCCAACTTGTTCAACTCTTGGTAGATTACTTTGCTGTATGTTTTCCATAAGTTGAGAATACAACATTGTAGCAACTCCTGATCAACCAACCTAATTCTCTAATGTCTTGCTTCGAGACGAGCAAGAGGTTAGCTTGGGGGAGTTTGTTGACGGTGGAAATTCACCATTTCCAACCCTCAATATTCTCACATAAATGGAGGCATATGCATTATTTACTAGCATTTAGGTTTGAATAATGTAGTTCCACTTGTCCTTGGAGATTATTTGTATGTAGGTGATTTACCCCTTAAAAGAGATGGAAACTCAACTCCTATGAAGAAACCATGCCAACACAGCTGAGTAGGTGGCTGCCACCAAAGGAAACTTGGCAAGACACATCATCGATCCAGGGGAGGCACTCACCGACGAATCAGAGGACGCCACATGGACTTCACATGGATCAAACGGCCCACCTCGGATACCAAATCAAGCCATGCACCGGGGATGGATCAGAGGGCCCACAAGGTAGTCAACCAGAGGAAGCACACCAGGTGGGGCCGCCCTAGGGGGTCGGCCGATCCTAGGATCGGCCGAACCGCCTTAGTGGCGTCCCATCCTAGCCTTCCACGTGGTTGCTCCTCATTGGTCACTTGCTGTAGTCCCGGGTGTTTAGGGGCCATTTGGGCATCCGAGCAAGCCTTGTCTCCCTCTATAAATAGGAGGGGAGGGGCTCCCATTTCTCACACACCACTCTCTCATTCTCCTCTCACTTTTAGTTTCCAAGGCTAGGGGGTAGGCTAGAGTAGCTCTTCTTCAGGTTCCAAGTCCTTTTGGAAGTTTAGGTATGAGTTCTCTTTTATCTTTATTTTTTTGTATGACTTTGATCTACTTTAGTTATTCAGCTATTTCATATAAAGTCATGGTAGATCATATTCTTGATGTGTTATTGAGTTCATCCTCTGTTCATCATTTAGAGGCTTGTGTTCTTCGTGAACACTACCTTTTAATCCACTTGAAGGATGATAAACTCCTTCCTTATGTGTTTGTTCATAAGTTAGAGGCTCGTGTTCTTCACGAACACGAACCTTTGATCTTGTTGATTAGACATAAGAGAGTTCATATCTGTTCATATGTCTAGCCTTAGTCGATCTTGTTAGATAGCATGAGACTGTTGCTTGGGGTCTGTGTTCAAGCTACGGTACTCGGTCTAGTTGACCAGTCTTCTGGTGGCTCTCACCCTGGGTCACAATAGCCCGGGCCGGGTGAAGTCTAGCAGCAACTTAGGCATGGTGCCTGGGTTGTCTGGCTACGATAGTTATGAGCATACCCCCCGTAATGAGAGGTCGGTCCTCAGGTGGTGACAGCCCTGTTGGATCCTAGGGCAACCTCCGTGTTGGGGTACCTGCTGTAGGAGTCTAAAGTCTAGTTTCGCAGAGTGCTGGTCGTCGTGGGCTAGCTCCCCGTTTGTACCTGGGTGCTGAACCATGTTTCCCTCATGCAATACTCATGCCTATCTCTTATATCTTCTAGCTTTGTATGTTTAGTACATTAGAACCTAGAGCTAACTCGTATGTTCCCCCTAAGCCGTAGTGTGCTAGAGTAGAGGTAGATTTGAGGTGTGTGTGTCACACTACCCCTATTATCTTTTATCTTACCCGTGCCTTTGAGTGTGTTTTCCCTATATCTATCTCTTGGTTTACATTCAGAGCAAAAGCATAAGTCTAAGATATCCGCCATTGCCTTCCTTGGATTCGATACCCTTGGAATACTCTCTTTCTTTGGGGAAATGCTACAATGGTTTATCTGTGCGCTTGCGGATTCGTTCATGCTCGTTTAGATTAACCTATGGCAAGTCTCAATGTTCACGCTAATTGCGCCATTAGTTGTGACATTGGGAAATGCCAACAAGCATTTCTAGCGCTGACGCTAAGGAATGATTTTCCAATCTGTTCTTAAGTGATCGACGTTTAGAAATGTCAACAGCGGCCTCAATCTTGGCCTGGAGCACGGCTTCCCGCGTGGTGGCCAGCTCTGCGTGCAGCTTGGTGCCCTTCGTTAGCAGGTTCGCCCTCCCCTGCGACCGCTCGGCAAGAGTCTGCACCAACAGATTATGAAAGATTGTCAAGGCGCCTGAATGAACTAAAGACGTAGCCCCAAAGGCAATATTCGCTCACCATGAGTGTCCTACCGATTGTCTTCACCGCCTCTGTGATGGTCGCCTGCGCCGTCTTGAAGTCGGCAAGGTATTTGGTGTCGGCGAGGACGTCATCCTCCCACGGAGTGCCGGTATAGAGGCACCGATGCCGGTCGTCCTCCTCGCCTCCTCCTCCGGTCTCCGCCAACCGCGTCTCCGGTACGCCCGACTCGGGCGGGCCCTGTTAGCGAAGGCCTTCCTCCTGCCGCACGCTGTCAGCAGTGACCTCGGCCGCCGCCGCCGTCATAGTCTCAAGGACCTTGCTAGTAACATCCCCACCTGAGGTCACCGGTGATTGCCCCACCGGCAACTTCTCGAGCTTCCGCCCAAAGGCCTCTCGGCCCGAGGCGTCCTTGCTGGTACCCGATGCAGTGGGTGTCACCCTGCCCAAGATGCACAAATTTGTCAGTACGACGTACCCAACAAGTCGCGAAGGTCGAATAGAGCAAGGAAACCAAGATCCACGACGTACCCGCTGCTGGATTTCAACCGAACCTGAATCGGCCTGGGCGGCGCCCGCCTTGGCTTCTTCAGCGACCATTGGTCGCTCACGCCTTCCGCGCTCGGCTTCGGCTGCTGCTCACTTATAACACCGACCATGGTGTCATCTGCTCCTGCGGCTGCTATGTCACCCGACCCGCAGTGATGTCATGCGATCGCGCATCGTCCTGCCCCTCGAAAATGACCTCAGTGCTAGTCGTTGCTGTCTCCGACAAGGCAATGGTGTTCTTACTCTTCCTCTTCTTCTCCGCCTCAATGGTGGTGGAGATGATCTTGACGCCCTTGTGCATCGGGATCTTGCCAGCGACATACCGCGTCCGCCGGGTCATCAGCGCGGAGCTCGCCACGGGCGGATCCTCATCATCACTACCCCCCACCGATGAGTCGGAGAGGTAGTTGTCGAAGTACTCTTGCGGCGGAGTCCGGATGTCCTCTGCCACCCGGACCTTGAAGCTACACTCACCCTCATCAGCAAGGGGAGCCGGGCTCCAGAACAAGCCCTCGCGACCCTGCAATAGGCGACCTTCGTCTTAAAATAGGAGGGTGCAAACTCAACAAGAAAGGAACCAAGGTCGATCAGCGACTTACCACTTCAGCGGGCCGCTTGAGGGAGAACGCCTTGGGGCACGTCCGGTTCCGGATCACCCCATTGAAAAGTTCCCTCACCCGCGCTACCATCTCCTGCTTGGAGACCTTGCGAAATGCCACACGGGTCGGGTCGGCTTGGCCCCAGTACTCGTAGGCCGGATGCACCCGATCTTGAATCGGCTGCAGCAGCCTCCGGCTGAAGCTGATCGCCACCGCACCACCCGTCAGCCCCTCTGCCTTCAGCATCACGAGGTCTTCCAGCAGCGTCTTGATGCTGTTCGTCTCCCTCGACGTCAGCTGGTTGGTCCACTCCGGCACTGGGACCGACCTAGTAGCCAGCGCCGGCTTTGGGTTGTCGATGTAGAACCACCCTCGCCTCCACCCCTGGGTGTTGTCCGGCAGCTCCATGTCGATGTACACCGTCTTCATGTTCCGGCGTAGCATGAAGCCGACGGCCCCGACGACGCCGTTCTCCCCCGTCTTCTTCACCTCGAAGAAGTACCGCCACAAGTCGAAGTGTGGCGGTGTCCCCAAGTATGCCTCGCACAGGTGGATGAATGAGGAAACTGTTGTGATGGCGTTGGGGACGAGGTGTACCAGGTCGATGCGGTAGAAGTGGAGCAGCCCGCAGAAGAAGTCGCCCGCCGGGACTCCAAATCCGCGCTCGACGTACGCGACAAAGGCGACGGTCTCCCCGGTCCCCTCGGAGGGGAAGGCTTCGCCGGCGGCTGGCCTCCAGCCCACCTGTTCCCTAGGCTTCTGCAGCCCGCGCTCCACCAGACTCTTGAGCTGCGCCTCCGTCACCGTCGAGTGCTCCCACACGCGCTCCGGGGCTGGCGCTTGCTCTGGGGCCATTTCTTCCTCGTCGAAGCCGGTGGATCTAGCTCTAAACACTACCAGGGACTTCTGGTGCATGCGGTGGTGCTAGGCGTGGTGGATCTAAGCACGGCGGCGCCGACGAATCTGCACAATAAAGCCCCCGGTGGCGGATTAAAAACCCTAGCTGTTGCGGGGAATGGAAGTGAGTGGGGTCCCCGACCCTTCACTCGGCCTTTTGTAACTGGGCCGCCTCAGTGCGATGGGCCGCGGTGCCCCAAACGTCCCTTCGGATTCGGCGATATTCCCGGTGACCCAACGGATACATCACCCAATGGCTCTTTCGGCCTAACGGCCACAGGCAGTAACGGCTCGCGCCGTGCGGGAATCCATGCCCGTTGGCCTTCCTCCCAACGGCTCGATGTCCATGGACTCGTTATGCCCTACTTCAAGCCCCTTACGCATCATTTTCTCCAAGGTCTCCTGGCCTCTGACGACCTCCGGGTCCATGATAACACCTTCACAAGGTCGACAGGTACTGCCGCTTGGTAGGTCGCCTCTGCTTTCACTAGCGGGTTCACACCCCTGGCTCCTAGGTCCTGCTACCTACTGGATCGCCTTAGCCTTCGTGGCTAGTTTATACCAACGGCCCCGTGCTTAAAGGCTCCACTGCCCGTTGGCGGCCTCCGGGTCAAGTAGCACCTCCAAGAGGTCGCTAAGGTCCTGCTACCTACTGCCATTGCCTTAAATGGCTATACCAACGGCCCTGTGCTTAATGGCTCCACTACCCGTTGGCGACCTCTTGGTCAAGTAGCACCTCCCCGAGGTCGTTAAGGCCCTCCTGCCTTCTAGGTCGTATAGACCTAGAGTTTCAAGGCTGACTACCTATGTTGTGTCACTGCACAACGGCCGTGCCGACCCAGGTCGACACGGGCTCCTTGTCTCTACGAAAGGCCTCCCAAAGGTCGGCGTGCTATTACAGCCCTGCCGGGACCTTGGTATCCATACCATTGCAGCCTGGGCACCCTTACAACCACTGAAATCATGACATTCCTCATGCAAAACTATATTTACAGCTTCATAAGCTACAAGGAGTTTGGCCCTTGGCCAATTACAAGATACAAAGATATTAAAGGTCCTGAATTACCTTCCAAAGTGATTACGACTCAGTCTACACTAAAAAGGCTTGTCGCAAGCTTTCTTCTAGCTTCAGGACCTACTCGACGACCTCTACAGCCACTGTGGAGGCAGCTACCACACAGCCACCTCTACTCGCGCACCAACCGGTCTTCTGCGGCGCCCGGCATCAAGTCTAAGCTCCCCCGCAAGATTGCAGAAGGTCCGAGCTTTAACTCCAACCCCGCCGGATGGAGCGCGACGCTCACCAGCATCACATTAGGCCTGAAAGTGTCAGGGCTGACGATGCAACTGCTGCTTCATACTCCATCTGGGCTCCTCGGCGGGGCTGGGAGAATAGGCCAATCGAGTTCTTCGAGCCTCGCAAGCATTCTTCTAGCTCCAAGCATGAACTATATCAACCCTACACTCTGGTGGGCGGACACAAGCCCCTGGCATGGCAATATTACTACACCGGGCCATTTTGGTTCACCTTTGAAGATTGGTATGGTCTACTTCAAAGCTTTGGGTACCTATTTATACCATCAAGCACCTGCCGCTCGGTCTTATCTGCAAGCCAGCTTGCGTGGCGTCCTCATCCTCAAGTTCACTGTACACTCGTGGAACACGGGTTCACTGTTAGCCCGTGGGAGGCATTAGCGCGCCTGTCCCCCTACCTAACTACTTCCTGGAGCACCTTTGTCTTTCACGGGTGATAGCAACCTGTGCTTGATCTGCATGCTGGCCCGTGACCGTACAGTGCACTTGTGACTCTGGCTGTGCCAGACCTGTCACCTGCTGACCTCTGCAAGATTCTGGAGCTTTTGTCCTATAGCGTCGACATTGCAAGAGCATCTGTTTCTTCAGCAGAAGGTCGTAGGTTCGGATTATTTCTTTCTTCTTCTTTGGAGCATCAAACCGGCCATCCTGGTCGCTTTACTGCTCGGGGGCTACTACACTAGTACGTCTTCGACGCCCGATTTTCTTCAGGTCGCCTCGACCTAACGGAAGCCTGCTTCCATCATATCTCTGCTCGACCTACCCTTGGTAGGCTGGTTGACCTTACTGAAGGTCGTGACTGCTACTGCAACATGCCTGACTCAGGTCGGGTCGGCGGTTCTGCAAGATCTACTCCTCGTCTTCACTTCGACCTCATGGTCCTCCAACTCAGAAGCTCGACGTTCAAACTTCGTGCGCGCATCTGAGGAGTTTCTTTTCTTTTTTATCCCCGTGCACCCTTCACGACCTCGACAGTGCTGCGCCTCTGCTACTCTTCGACACAACCTCGCCTCAGCCGCTACGCCTACACGTCGATCGGGGGCTTGAGAGACATGGGTATCCACGGGTCCCCACCGGCCATGGTCCCAGGGCCCCCTGACAAGTGGACCCGACCTTCTAGAAAACCCGCTGACCTGTAAAGTGGGCCCAGCGACCTTATCCATGTCTCCGACGACTGCGGGTGACCTAATTAGGATCCCGGAAGACCCGCGAAGCCTTAGCATGCAAGTCAAGACACGGCGACCTGGCGCGCCGCTGCCAGTAGCTCCGAGTATCGCGGGATACTCCTTGTAATCCGGGATATATGCTTCCCACAGTTGTAACCGACCCCGACACAGGTCTACCGACCTGCGCATGCAAACCCTAGCCTGTCTGTAACACCCTAATTTCCATCATTTAAATAATGTAAGCAACATGGTGTTTTAGTTTTTGTTTTCTAAGGAATAATAAATTATCAATTAAATTTGGCTCTAAAATATTTAAATATCACTTTTGAATAATTTTAGAGACAATAAATGCTTCTGCATCATATTTTGAAGTGCATGGCTTATGTTTGCTTGTGTGAAGTTTTAGAGGTTTTTAAAACTAGTTTGAAAGTTTTTAAAATGATTTGAAAATTTGAAAAGAGTTTGAAGTGTTTAAGTTTGAAAAGTTTTAAGTTTAAAAGGTTTGGAAAAAAAAACAAACCTAACTCTTTTCCTACCCAACCTACCTTTCAGCCCAGGCCGGCCCAGTATCCCGCCGCGGCCCGCCTTCCTCCTCCTCTCTCCTTCTCTCTCTGCCAGGGCGGTCCCACCCGTCAGTCCTCTCTCCCACCTCGCGCACCCCCTCCTCTGTTTCAAGCCGGCGACCCCGCCGCGGATCCCGCCGCCCCTACCCGCGCTTTCCCCGCTCCCCTTCCTCCCTTTAAGCTCCAATTAAGGGCAATAAACCCCCATGACCATATCTCCTTCACTCCCCTTCCGTTTCTCCCCCTCTTCTTGCCTCCTTTAAGCCCGGGACGGCCGCCGGCCATGAATGGCAAGACCACCGCCGCCGGGGCCTTTCCACTTCCCCTTCTCCCCTCTTTGCTAGTACTTAAGCCGAGCAACACCCTCATCCCCTCCCTTTCGCTCCCGCACACAATTTTCCCCACGCCCGAGCTCCAATTTCGCCAGTGCCGCCGCCTCTGTTTCCGCCGCCGCTGGAAGAGCTCGTCGCCGATGAAGGGCCTCTCTCTCCCTCTCTTTTTCCACTCTTGTGATGCGCCCGTTGATCATTGAGCCCCCTTGCACCAGGTCTTCGTCGTCGTCGCTTGGCGGAGCTCCTGTCCCTGTCCAACGGAGCGCCGCCCGAGTCCGCCGTCGCCAACAATCTCCACCGCCGCTTCTTCCTCGTCGTCTCGCTCATCAGCTGTAGCTTCACTGCAAGGTGAGGAAGCCATAGCCCCCTCTTCTTTCCCTGGTCTGAGCGCCTGGTTGCACCGCTGTGGCACGCAGTGGCCGCCGGCCGCCCCGCCGGCCATGGTCGCCTCCTCTCTGGCCAAACCACGCCCCTGTAGTCACGGCCGCGTTTGTTGTCGCCCAGGCATCATGTTAAGCTGCTCAGCGTGTCGAACCGAGGCCCGTAGCAAGTTTTGGGTCGTCGCCGTCGCACGCCGGTGAGCTCCCGACCGCCCCCTTCCGGTGCTAGCCGCCGTGGTCGCCTGAGCCTCCCTCCTGAACCCCTAGACGCGTGCGCATGCTTCCCCGCTACGCGTAGCACCCGCGCGTGCACGAAATGATGGCCGGGAACCCTCTCCCGAGCTCACGCCGGCGAAGCGCCGCCGCACGCCGCCGCGCAACCCTCTTCTCCGGCGAGTCCCGCCGCCACCCGTCGCATGCACGCCACCTCAGCCGTCGGATCGACGATCCACGGTCCAGATCCACCATAGACCCCGGTCAAACAAACCCATACCGGTCAACAGTGGCCATTTTTGTTAAAAAACCCCCGTGTTTTCTATAATAACAACCATACCCTCGCACTAGTAGAAATCCTTACGTTCAGGTCCTTCTCTTTTCGTATAGGCCCCTGAGCTTTTGCTTTTCCTCCAGCCGATCGATCTGTGATCAACGGTCCGAGTTAAATCGGGGTGTAACCCCTTAGCCCGGTCCACCATGGACCCGTGGACCAGGTCCACGGCGCGGTCCACAGCCGCGTCAGCGCCATGTCGTCCTGCTCGCCCAATCAAAGCTCGCCACGTGGTGCCTCATCAGCCAAGCCGCCCCTGTCAGCCGCTGTTTTGCGGAAAAGCCCCTGTAGTTTCTAATATCACAACGATGCCCTTCCACCTATAGGAATCCTTTCAATCAGGTCCCTGTTTCTTCTGTTTTAGCCCCTGTTTCTTTAGATTCCTTCACCAGAGGTCCTTTTCACTCCTTTTCACACATAAACCCCTCTGTTTATATGTATAATCATGTTTTAGTCCCTGGTTTCTTGCAGTTAAGCCCCTGGAAGCCCTGTTTCTTCACAGAAAAGCCCCTGAATCTTGTTTTAGCCATATCTTTTCCGTCTTTTATCCGTTTTAAGCGTTCTTGGTGTCCACGCGACCGTCTTTTCAAGCCCGTCAGTTTTAGAACCTTGTTTTGGCTGTATCTTTTGCGTTTTAGCTCCGTTTCCACCGTTTTAAGTTGCGTTAAGTTCATATCAACTCAAACTACGTGTTAGGGCCAATGTTGAACATGTTCTTTGTTTTATAATTTATTTAAATATTAAATATGATTAAATCCTTATACACATATTTTTCTAATTAAAATCTAATTAGAGTTCAACACGTGTTTTCATAAGAAAGTTAATATGATTAATACTAGTTAAATATTTCTTATAATTAAAAGCTAATTAGATGTATACCTCGGTTTTCATAATCAAACTTAAATTGATTAATGATTATGCAATTTGCTTCCTAAATAAAAGCAACATAGGCTATATCCTGAGTTTTCTTAATTAATTGTTAATTTGATTAATATGAATATAAATGTGTTTTTAAGTTGTAATTTGGTTAGTTCAACTCGAAATATAAAGATGAACGCCTAGATGCTTTTACATGCTTCTTTTAAATTAAATGTTTAATTTGCATAAATCATACTTGAATATTTATAAATAAAATTGGATTAGGCTTACATCGTCTTTTAAATACAAATATAACTTGCTTAATTATAAGTAGGGTATTTCTCTGAAATAACCTATGCACATCTTTATTTAATTAAAATATACCAAGCACATAGCTAGCTCTTGTTTGTGATCATCCAAAGCTCCCGATAGTTCCTAGTGCTTTTGTGTTCGCGTTCCTAGAGCTAAACCTTGTTCTCTTTTTAAGCTTTTCATGCTTGGTGTATTGTTTTGTTTATTGTATGCTTTCTTGTGTGCTCGTAGACATCGTGCCAGTTTCAAGTGAGCAACCAGTTAAAGTGGATCAAGAGCAAGTTTTTGAAGAAGAAGAATCCCAGTGTTTAAGCAAGGAAGGCAAGTGGACTTCTCCCCCTGCATATTCTGTTTTGTCCCACACAACTTGCATGATAACTAAGTTTACTTTTAATTGTTGTATTACATTAAATTGATGGGAAAATCACCTTTTTAAGGACATGACTAGATTTTATCCCCTTTACCTTGGACAACCCTTTTAAATAAATGTTTTGGGTAGAAATGCTTAGTTGCTATACCTTGGGATGGTTAAAATGAATCTTTTACAATATGATGAATGTTGATCATGATAACTTTGGTGATATATATGTGTGTGCTTATGGTTAATAACAAGATCATATGGTTTAATCGGAACATGGAGAACCACCCAGGAAAACAGTGCAACCACAGTCCATATGGCTCTGGCTTAGCCAATTAATTAGGAGTGTGGAATTATCTGACAGCCTTATCCGAAAGGAGCACAGGGGGCCGGAGTTGAAGGGGTATAGCCCGGTCCTCTTGACCGCAGCCTTTGCTAAGGTGCTGTCCACTAGGGAGGGTTATGGTCCGCTCCGCTGCTGTAACTGTCGCGGGTTGTTGGTCTTCTGCATACCTTTGTAAAGGCTTCGTAGCGTCCCTATGCAATCACACCTCGGAAGTGTGGTATTGTGCCTGATCAGCACATGCGTGGTTGGGTTCAAAGTTCTTCGGAACTTTTACGCGAGCTGTGGTGAAAGTGTACAACCTCTGCAGAGTGTAAAACTGATCGATCAGCCGTGCTCACGGTCAAGAGCGGCCTGGACCCTCACATGATAATCAAACATAAAGATGGAATTAAATCATGGTTTTTATATGGTTTTGAGATGAGATGCTTTCCTAAATGCTTAAGTGGGTTGGTATAAACTTACACCTAGTAAATAGGTGCTTGCTAATAAAATTTGACAAACATTAAAATGCTAACCGCTGCAAAACCTTAGCCTGTCCTTGATAGCCTTGCATCTTCCCCCACTTGCTGAGCTCCAACCATAAGTGTGCTCACCCTTGCTTACCCGCTGTTCAGAGGAGAACACTGGAGAAGAGTACTTCAGCGACTACGATGAGTTCTGAGGCTTGCGTGCCCCCAGTCATGTGCCTGTGGAAGATGAAGATGGAGTCGCGTCTTCATAGTTATCGTTGTTCGTTGTAAAGACCTTCGAGTCTAACGTCTGAGTGTAATAAAGAGATAATGTAATGGTTTAACTCTTGTACGTTTTTATTGCTGTTTATTGATATTTCACTCATGACGTCTATCATATGTGTGTAAACTTGATCCTGGCGCACATATGAGATGCATTTGGTTTTCTTTGGAAAATCAGGTGTGACACCGTCCCCCCATATAAGGCGGCCTAGGGCTCCATGCACAAGAGGAACTCATCTTCATCCTCGCATAATCCACCACAACTGGACGTAGGGTTTTACTCTCCGGAGGCCTGAACCAATATAAACCCTTGTCTTCTTGTTCCTCGCCGCCATACTCGCCTAGTTCCGTGTGCATCCCGTGCACAACCACTTACGCTCTTAGGTCCCGATCCTCCATTAACCTGCAAACCACTAGGGCAACCCCCTAGCGGATCTGTCCAGGTCTCACCCCCTGACAGCTGTGTTTTCAAACTCTGAACAGTTTACTTTCTTGTATGAAACTTGGTTTGTAATAATGAATAGTTGATGAATATGATGTATTAAGGGTGTATTGAGTATCTCTGGACTCGCCGTCGCGTGAGTCGTATTGTAGAATCTTCGATCCTTTGTTATAAGTGATTTACCGGGCTTGACCCGGCAAATATCGACAAGTTAACTCCTCTTTAATGCATAGTGACCAAGTGGATGGTTTATGTGTTAAATGGGAATTAATTTGGACGGTTCTGTCACAGCTGGTATCAGAGCTTGATTGTACCTCAGAGATATTAAAACATCCTTAATAACATGTTTTTGGAATAAAACTTGGAAGATTATGGTGTTTACAAAATGCGTTAGAAACCCTAAGGATTAACTAGTCCGAGAGGCCCTAGAGGGATTTTTGGGTTCTTTCAGGTGGCTAGTATTCTATGGTTTATCTAAACTGACTCCCAACACATTTTATTATCTGTCAAAACTTATTTTCTCGCACAACCATACTAGTTCATCACGTTTTGCTATACGTGGTGGTGCCACATGAAAGTCATGTGAGGGATGGATGGGACCTATTCCAAAGGGAACCCACTGTCGCGTCTGTGTCTCGCCACGTTTTGCCATACGTGAGCATGATTCCGCATTACGAACATGTGAAGGGGGACACCCTCCATTCAAAAGGAGCGTGTCTCAGGTTGGACGCTGTCCATGCAGCGTTAAACGCATGGGTGCCGTTTCTATAGTGAACGGTAATATTTGTGGACGCTTTCGTGAGTGCTGGCATGAAAGGTTCGGAATGTTCTGTGATTTTCTGCAGGTACCCTAACCTCGATTCGTAAGTGCTAAGATCGAGTAGAAATTCGACTAGCTATTATAGGGAGAGTCGTATATTGTGCCATGCCACCGGCGCTAACTTCGATCTTGACAAGGAATTGTCTGTGAGGACGAATAGATTTTGCATGCATCATGTTAAAATCTATATACTGAATATCAAGATAATGAGTACAACTCGAAATCACTTTCATCCAAGTTTTTGTCAAGATAAGCTTAAGGTTTTTCTAGTGTTTGCTGAAAGATCTGCTGGTCTGGAATTTTTTGGTCTAGCGAATGAAGATTTCTCCAGAGACCTTTTACTCAAAAGTGTCTCCAATTTTACAACGAAGTTGTTGTAAAATTTTCATAAGCTTTGGATCAGCCGAACTCAAGATATGGTCTTTTTCTTAAGGATTGATCTAGGTGTCAATCTGTGAACCTATCTGTTCTGAAATGTTTCGACCCCCAAGATAGTGTTTTCTGAGGAAAAGTTAGATAGGAAAGTTGCTCCAAATCTTGTCAAGCATCTGCTGTAAAAATTTTAGAATTTTTGGTTGAAGGAATTTTGAGTTATGACCAAAATAGTGCAGCACTGTTTGCTGTTTTTCCTGAAGGACAGCCACTAGAGTTTTAATTCCTTTGGCTATCTTCTTCTAGTTGTTAGCTCTACCTTTGAATACCAATTTTGTACTCCACAAATTTACCGAGTACTGGTGACACATTTTATCTATAAACATTTCCCCTCACATTTACTGGAAAAAGGACTAAAATATGATTACATCACCTTATTAGGGTTTACACTGACAATTTCCACGAGTTTTGGTGAATTTATAAAATTACAGGGACTATCCAGCAAAACAAGAAAAGAAACAAGTCTAGAAGGCTCCAGAACACTCCCGAACTCAACGAGACTTGGCTTGCAAGAAAGAAGCATCTGGAAGGGGCAAAGACCTTCCTGGCAAAGGCAGACCCCGAGGGGGGCCCACACCAGGCCGACCGGCCTGGTGGTGGGGCGGACTGCCCCCCCCTGGTGCCACCTCAGCTCCCCTTCTGGAATGTTCTTCCACCGCCTATGAGAAGCAATCTAAACCGTATATTAGGTCGGTTTGATCCTACGGTGGCAAGGCACCTCCTCAGGACTATATAAACAGGCCCCCTGACCCCAGGGTGGACAAGCAATTCATTCTATCAGATCATCAATGCCTACCTGATATAGAAGCTCTAGATTAGAATTAGAGTTGGAGAGTTAGTATCAAGTTGAGAGATTAGAGCCACGATCTATTCAGATCTAGCTAATCTTGTTCGAGAGAATTAGAACGCGGTAGAGGCGGAGTTGAAGGAAGGCCCGGACCTGTCGGTGTCTCCTCTTCATCTTCTTCCTCTGGGATCGACTCCATTGGAGCCTGATCTTGAGACCTTGTGGAGAGATCAACTTCTTATTCAAGTGAGTAACATTGTTATTATTGTTCTTACGGTTCATAACTCTTTTATGAGTACTTTAATTCCTGTCGCTCTTGAGTTAAAGTTGCATGTTTAGTGTAAGCGTGGTGCTTAGACTAGCTAGCTTGTGAATACCTTCTATATTCCGGATCGTGTGGTAGAAGCGGGAAGTGATCTCGTTCCCGTCTGTCCTTTGCAGTCCACCTCCCGTCTATAGAAACTGTAGGACTCCCCCCATAGATTGTCGGGAGATTCCCTTTCCTAAAAGTGTCTTCAGACAATCCCCCATAAGAACAATATAAACATAGCTTGTGCGAGTAAGAACTAGACATCCTTAAGTTTCCTTATCTCTCTTTCTATCAAGTCCTTGATAACTGCTCAGGGATTAGTTATATACCTCAGACCACTCTCTCTACCTGTCTCCCTATGGATTTGATATTTAAAACCCTCTTCCCAGGTGAAGTGCTCACCGGTATCCGTTCGCTTGCGGATTATCCATCATAATATTTCTGTAGGTTTAACAAATACGAACAAGCATTTCTGGCGTCGTTGCCAGGGATAACGGTTAAGAGAGAACTCGTGAGTATAACTATATCTTGTACGTATACTTTTATCTTTTCCTTTTTAGTTTTTGATTTTATCTTTTCTACTGTCCTTATGGATACTACCCTCATTAAAGACTTTTCGACACCCTTAGAGCTCAGCCTTAGGCCCATACCATCATCGAAGCCAATCCTATCTGATGCCTATGAGCTGCGCCCACGGTTAATAGAGATGGTCCAAACCAACACTTTCTTAGGAATAGAAGACGAAGACCCTTATCATCATCTCCAACAGTTCGACGAGACCATCCGTTGGAAACTTTTTCCATTCACATTGAAAGGAAAAGCTCGCCAATGATATGACAGAACCAAAGAGAAGAAGAAAGGCGATTGGGGAACTCTCCGTGCGGATTTCTGCATGGATTTCTACCCCTTATCCAGAGTAGTCAACCTCAGAACCAAGATCATATCCTTCAAACAAGGGGATAGTGGGTCTATGAGTTCATCCTAGGAACGTTTTGAACTCCTTTACAAATTCGGACCAGATCTAGGCCTTCAAGACCATATTCTCCTTCAACATTTCTATATTGGTCTTAATAAGGAATTTAGAGCCTACTTAAATACCTCCTCGCATGGATCAGTCATACACCTTACATCTAGTGATGCTAGAACTATCCTAGATAACATTCTAGCCAGCACCAATGATGATCTATTAGAAGAGAAAACTTTAGAAGAAGAGATTCCAGAGATAGCTACACCAGAACCTATGCCAGAATCATCTCAACCTATAGCTATCCAACCAATAGAATCACCACAGGAAGAAATTCCTCTACCTGATTTTATTAATGATATCGAGGATGATTTATTTTCCGATTATGGAAACACCTCGAATTATCATAAAGAGAAGAGGCCTCAAAAGTACAAATCATCTTCACATGAAGAGATAGACCCTTTTGAGCAAACCTTCTCAAGAGAACACACTGTGGAGCTTGCATCCATCATGAGTGGGGAATGGTTAGAAGAGTCAGAGCTTTCCTCTGACGTGGTTCGTTTGGATTCACCTTCTACACCAATTCAATGCATAATCAATGGAACCCCGTTTGATGCCCTCTATAATCTAGTTGTGGGAATCAATATAATGGCCTTATCCTTTTTCTATCAGTTTATTAAAAACACGTCATTAGCTCCCACAACAAAATTATTAAAGTGCTCCTCAGGACAAATTATTCAAAGTTCAGGAATTCTTTATGTCAAACCCGTTTCGGTAAACAACATGCCAATTCACCTGAGCTTCCACATTTTTTATATTAAGGAGTTTGACCTTTTAATAGGCCATCCTTTGGAAAGACTCCTTAAAGAAGGACACACAGGGAAACTTGATATTTGCCTAGGCAAAACTATTAAAGTTCCCTTACACTTCGCACATTCGATCCATACTAAGACCGAACCCAGTCCAGAACCAGACCCAATGGAAGAGGTGAATGAAGCATCTCTAGAACACTTCGTAGAATCCAATCAAGAAGATGTCACTGAATTCTTCATCGAGGAGGAAGAAGAAAATCCTACAGAATCTGAACCCCTCGATGAATTCGAGGAAACCTCGAGACCTCCCATTGAACTTAAACCATTACCACCTGGTCTTAGATATGCTTTTCTGCACAATGATCCTGAGTCTCCTGTGATCATTAATGACAAACTCACTCGGGAAGAGACTCATAGGCTGATAACTATCTTAGAACAACATCACTCAGCCTTTGGCTACTCACTCCAAGACCTTAAGGGCATCAGTCCTGCCCTTTGCACACATCGCATTCCTATAGACCCTGATGTTCTACCATCTGGAGAACCCCAACTAAGACTCAACAATGCGATGAGAGAGGTAGTGAAGAAAGAAGTTCTGAAACTTTTACACGCCGAGATTATATATCCTGTGCCACATAGTGAGTCGGCGAGCCCTGTGCAAGTCGTGCCTAAAAAGGGAGGCATGACAGTTGTGAAAAATGAGAGGAATGAATTAATTCCTCAGAGAACTGTCACTGGTTGGCGTATGTGCATAGATTATAGGAAACTCAATAAAGCCACAAGGAAAGATCACTTTCCACTGCCCTTCATTGATGAAATGTTAGAGCGGTTGGCAAATCACTCTTTCTTTTGCTTTCTTGATGGATATTCTAGGTATCACCAAATCCCGATCCATCCCAGTGACCAGAGCAAAACCACTTTTACATGTCCTTATGGAACTTATGCTTATCGTAGAATGTCTTTTGGACTATGTAATGCTCCAGCTTCTTTTCAAAGATGCATGATGTCTATATTCTCTGATATGATTGAAGAGATCATGGAAGTTTTCATGGATGATTTTTCTGTATATGGAAAAACTTTTGATGATTGTCTAGAAAACATAGATAAGGTTTTGCAAAGATGTGAAGAAAAACACTTAGTCCTTAATTGGGAAAAATGTCATTTCATGGTTAGAGAAGGAATAGTGCTAGGCCATCTAGTTTCTGAAAGAGGAATTGAGGTAGATAAAGCTAAGATAGAAGTAATTGAACAACTACCTCCACCTGTTAATATCAAAGGAATCAGAAGCTTTCTTGGCCATGCTGGTTTTTATAGAAGGTTTATAAAGAATTTTTCTCATATAGCTAGACCTCTTACAAACCTGCTTGCCAAAGATGTTCCCTTTGACTTTGATGATGCTTGTCTTAAATCTTTTGAAACTCTGAAAAATGCACTTATTTCTGCACCCATTATTCAACCCCCTGATTGGTCTTTACCTTTTAAAATTATGTGCGATGCAAGTGATTATGCTGTGGGGGTTGTTTTGGGGCAAACAAAAGACAAGAAACATCATGCCATTGCTTATGCTAGTAAAACTTTGACGGGACCTCAACTTAATTATGCCACAACTGAAAAAGAACTGCTAGTTGTTGTTTATGCCATTGACAAGTTTAGATCTTACTTAGTAGGAGCAAAAGTTATTGTTTACACTGATCATGCTGCTTTAAAATATTTGCTCACTAAGAAAGATGCTAAACCTAGATTAATAAGATGGATTTGCTGCTCCAAGAGTTTGACTTAGAAATAAAAGATAAGAAGGGAGTAGAAAATTCTGTTGCCGATCATCTGTCTAGAATGTATTTTGAGAAACCGCAGGAACTACCCATCAATGATGCAATGAGGGACGACATGCTCTATCGGATCGCCCGGTCAGACCCTTGGTATGCAGATGTTGTTAATTTTATGGTTGCAGGGTATGTACGACTAGGAACCGACAAGAAAAAGCTCATTTACGAGAGTCGCCATCACCTGTGGGATGAACCATACCTCTTTCGAGTATGCTCTGACGGGTTACTCAGGAGGTGTGTACCGGCAGAAGAAGGAATGAAGATCATCGAGAAGTGCCACTCATCACCATATGGAGGTCATTATGGAGCTTTCCGCACACATGCAAAGATCTGGCAAATCGGATTTTTCTGGCCAACCATGTATCAAGACACAAAAGATTTCGTACGAAGGTGCAACTCCTGTCAGAGGCACGGAAACATCAATTCCAGAAATGCCATGCCACTGACGACCAACCTTCAGATCGAGCTCTTTGATGTCTGGGGAATTGACTACATGGGACCATTCCCAAACTCCGAAAAATACGAGTACATCTTGGTGGCAGTTGACTATGTCTCCAAGTGGGTTGAAGCCCTGCCATGCAGATCTGCTGACCACAAGAGCTCAATAAGGATGTTTGAAGAGACAATATTTCCAAGATTCGGTACGCCAAGGCTAGTGATAAGTGATGGAGGATCTCATTTCATCGATAAGCGCTTCGAGAAATACCTCTCGGACCGTGGGATCCAACACAATGTCACTACTCCTTACCACCCGCAAACAAGTGGTCAAGCAGAGACGTCAAATAAGCAAATCAAGAACATTCTACAGAAGACGGTGGACCAAATGGGAATAAAATGGAAGGACAAGCTACCCGAAGCACTCTGGGCTTATCGGACAGCCTATAAGACTCCCATTGGAATGTCTCCCTACCAACTGGTTTATGGGAAAACATGTCACTTGCCTGTTGAACTAGAATTCAAGGCTCATTGGGCAATCAAGAGATGGAACATGGACTTTGAAGCAGCCGGAACAAAACAGAAAATGCAACTGTCCGAGTTAGAAGAATGGAGAGAGAAGGCATACCACAGTGCCAAGATCTACAAGGAAAGAACCAAAAGATGGCACGACAAGAGAATCACGAAGAAGGAATTCAACCCAGGCGATCAGGTATTACTTTTTAATTCTAGGGTACGACTCTTGGGCACGGGAAGCAACGAAGTAAGTGGGACGGGCCATACAAGGTGGTGAGTTCATCGTCACACGGGGCCGTCACTCTTCAAGACAACGAAGGTACGTTATTCAAGGTAAATGGTCAACGCCTTAAAATATTTTTAAAGCCCAATAAAGAGTCTGAGGATTTAGATGTGATAGAATTATTTTATTTACCTAAGAATATTAATTTTGGGCACTAATGGGCCAACTTAGGGTTTTTCGGGATCAGCACACAGTTAGAGCACCCCACGTCGAAGAGCGTCGCAAGGCAACACGGTGGGAGGCCGATCGGCCTCCTCACTGGGCCAATCGGCCCATGCCCGCCTCCTCTCGCCGCCAGCTTTCGCCCACGCTATCTCTTAGGTGTTTAGATATGGAAAAACCACCTTCGGGGATCGTTTTCGAGATATCCCGCAACCATTCCAATCTAGGTCAACCCCTCGTGCAAGTTCACAACCGATATTTAACCAAGGGCAGACCTCTCCTTTTTCTCATCTAAACCTCCCAAACATCAGCCATGGCCGACAAACAGCTTATTCCCTACAACAAAGAAGCCAAGGCGATCATCCTGTTCATGAAGGAAGCAAAGCCGCTTGCCATCATACCACCTAATCGCATCCCTCTCCCACCTGTTCCACCTAGTCATCCACGTTTGCCACCACCGCCTGAAGGACGCAAGCGGGTGATGTACGCTCAGCCGTACGATCGCTGCCGCGAAGCAGCCCTGAAGAAACTGATCCGTGTTCCTAGCTACATGGACCTGCAGGAGCCTAGGGATGGTGAGCGACTCACCAAGGTGCGCATGGACATGCACGGCAACACGAGGGTGCACAAGTACACTACTACTCCTCCAGGCTGTGTCGTCTTTGACGGAATCCACGCTAAGGAATCATAGATTAAAAGGATTACTGTCATCGAGGCCAGCCAGCGGATGCCACAGAAGCAGAAGACCAGAAAGACCGTAGCTGAGTTTGCGCAGGAAGTAGCAACCCTTGCAGAAACTTGCAAGGAGATCCATCGTGTAAATAGCCCCCTCACCAAAACCGTCCTCCATCTCCTAAAAACAAAGAAGCGTAGGGATGAAGAGGGAGACGCTAGCCGCGACCCGAAGAAGGGCAAGGGCCCTTTGTAAGCACCATAGTTAGAGAGCACATTAGTCTTAGTTAGTTCGATTTAGTTAGTTTGCTTAAATAGTAGGAGTCGTGTAATAAAGTGCTCTCTCTCTTATCAATGAAGTGATCCAAAAGTTGAGTCATAATTTCTATCTATATTTTCTGGATATGTTTTTGTCTCCACCATGCTGTGTATGCAAGATAACAGAAAACAAGTGTGGGGGAGAAAAATCGACGACCAAACGGCATCTTCCACGACCAAAATCAAGAAAAAGGAAAAAGAATGGAACCATCGACTCGCACCACGAAACGCACCCCGAACCACGGCAGGGGGAGGCCGATCGGTCTCCTCCCTGGGCCGGTCGGCCTGCTATGGGCCCACTTCGGCCACGTTTCGTCCACCACTCGGTTTGCTTCCTGAACTTTTTATATTTTTACAAATTGCTTTCCGTTTCGAATTAAAACAAAGATGCCCTGTTATGATATGCTTTCCAAAAGATGTCTTGTTAACCTAAAGGATAAAGTTTTGCATATTTATTCTCTTAGAAATATTTGTTGCTTTTGGGATGCTTAGAATAAGGTTGGAATAATGAGAACCATCTCTCTTTTATCTTGTCTCTGGATTGTTCTTTATTTCAAAAAGATTAAAATCATTAGCTATGCTTCTCCTTTGTGATCAATAATATTTCCCAACAGAGCCTTAGCAATCATTGGAAATAAATTTAATTTAATTGTTGCTTACTTGTATTGAGCTTTGTCAAATCTACGACCCATGTTGAAGTTTTGTCTAAGTCTAAGATCAAGATCACGTACACTGCTTTCACTAAAGTATCCATGCTCTAAATTTTTGATCTCTATCTCCCATAAATTTTATCGTGAAAAAGGTACAGCTATAAAAAAGCCAAATGTCGAAAAAAATTCAGAGTGGAGAGAAAAGTGAGAGAGAGGAGAAAATGGACAAGTGTTCTACGGGTCAGAAGAACCCCCCGCTCTGAAAAAGAAAAAGGCATAAATAAGAGAAGAAAAATAGACATGTGTCCGAGGGTAAGGAGGGCCCACTTCTCTAATAAAAGTGAGAGAGTAATAATGGACACGTGTCCGAGGGTGAGTAGAACCCACCTCTCCACAAAATAGCTGAATACCTTGTTCTAAAAAAAGAAAAAAAATGGTAAAAAGATAGAGGATTCTAAAAAGTCAGAGCAGTGGTTTTAAGGTTGACACACGCACATATCTTGATCTATGACTCATGACATACCTCTCCATGGATCCGGTTTTGACTCGGCAATATATGCAAGGTAAGTTTGCTACATCTTTACATTCTAAAAACTCCACATATAATTTGAAATAAATGCTCTGGTGAGGATATGATATATTTTGAGAGTATCACAAAGGAGTAAGTAAAGCTATACTTTCTTTTCAAAACTTATTCAAAAGCTCTCCATTGGCTTGATTTGAAAGATAAAGGTAATCTGTTTCTAACTGTTTCATGCTCAAACATCCCATAAGTGCAGGTATGACTAAGGAGTATGATTATGTTGATTCTTTGTCTCTACGATTGTTAGACCATCCTTTTATCGAGGACGAGTAAAAGCCTAAGTGTGGGGGAGTTTGTTAACACGTTTTATCTATAAACATTTCCCCTCACATTTACTGGAAAAAGGACTAAAATATGATTAGATTACCTTATTAGGGTTTGCACTGACATTTCCATGAGTTTTGGTGAATTTATAAAATTACAGGGACTATCTACAAAAACAAGAAAAGAAACAAGTCTAGAAGGCTCCAGAACACTCCCGAACTCAACGAGACTTGGCTTGCAAGAAAGAAGCATCTGGAAGGGGCAAAGACCTTCCTGGCCAAGGCAGACCCTGAGGGGGGCCCACACCAGGCCGACCGGCCTGGTGGTGGGGCCGATCGGCCCCCCTGGCGCCACCTCAGCTCTCCTTCTGGAATGTTCTTCCACCGCCTATGAGAAGCAATCTAAACCGTATATTAGGTCGGTTTGATCCTACGGCGGCAAGGCACCTCCTCAGGACTATATAAAAAGGCCC
Organism: Cenchrus fungigraminus; assembly: GCA_036936925.1. Classification (NCBI taxonomy): domain Eukaryota; kingdom Viridiplantae; phylum Streptophyta; class Magnoliopsida; order Poales; family Poaceae; genus Cenchrus; species Cenchrus fungigraminus. The sequence goes on from CM072773.1 coordinate 67,142,878, forward strand.
CCTGACCCCAGGGTGGACAAGCAATTCATTTTATCAGATCATCAATGCCTACTTGAGATAGAAGCTCTAGATTAGAATTAGAGTTGGAGAGTTAGTATCAAGTTGAGAGATTAGAGCCACGATCTATTCAGATCTAGCTAATCTTGTTCGAGAGAATTAGATCGTGGTAGAGGCGGAGTTGAAGGAAGGCCCGGACCTGTCGGTGTCTCCTCTTCATCTTCTTCCTCTGGGATCGACTCCATTGGAGCCTGATCTTGAGACCTTGTGGAGAGATGAACTTCTTATTCAAGTAACATTGTTATTATTGTTCTTACGGTTCATAACTCTTTTATGAGTACTTTAATTCATGTCGCTCTTGAGTTAAAGTTGCATGTTTAGTGTAAGTGTGGTGCTTAGACTAGCTAGCTTGTGAATACCTTCTATATTCTGGATCATGTGGTAGAAGCGGGAAGTGACCTCGTTCTCGTCTGTCCTTTGCAGTCCACCTCCCGTCTATAGAAACCGTAGGACTCCCCCCATAGATTGTTGGGAGATTCCCTTTCCTAAGTGTGTCTTCAGACATTCCCCCATAAGAACAATATAAACATAGCTTGTGCGAGTAAGAACTAGACATCCTTAAGTTTTCCTTATCTCTCTTTCTATCAAGTCCTTGATAACTGCTCAGGGATTAGTTATATACCTCAGACCACTCTCTCTACCTTTCTCCTTGTGGATTCGATATTTAAAACCCTCTTCCCGGGTGAAGTGCTCACCGGTATCCATTCGCTTGCGGATTATCCATCATAATATTTCTGTAGGTTTAACAAATACCAACAAGTACCTGTTGAAATTTTAGAATTTTTGGCTAAGCAGAATTTCAGTTACGCTAATTTGAGTAACTGCCTTGCTGAAAATTTCTGAACAACCGCAAACTGAAGCTTGGACCAATCACCTCTTTTCCCATCAGTCGTAGCCCAACCCTGGAATACCAAAGTTGTTTGGAACTTCAAGTTTCGTGTGCTTGTAAAAGTTGAGTATCGTTGTATTCTTATGCTGAGAGTTATGAACTTTTTAGTAACCCTCTGCCTGTTGTCCATCAGCCAAGATAGAGCACTGGTCTCTAAAGTTTTTCAAGCATATTACCCTTAGTTTTTGCCCAATTGGAAAATGCAAAGCTTGCTTCTACCTTAATAAGGATCTGGTGGAAGTTAGGAACATCTAGTTCATGGTTTTTCCAAATATGATCATTTTGTATGGCTGCTAAAAAAATCTATCTTTTATGCACTTGCATCCATCTGGTTTCTTACGTATATTACTCTCTTTAGATGGTCAATTCTGGATCTGAAATGGTTGATGAAGAAGGATGGACTCATGTTGATTACCCTCAAGAGAGTGGTTTTCCCCTGATTTTGTGGACCACTTTGAAGGACTTTGGATATACTACCCAACCACAGTATCTGTGCCGTGAGTACATGAACGAAGGACAGATCCCTAGTTGTGAAGTGAAAGTGAAGATTTCGGCTTGTCCCGCTAAACCAAGCTGGGAAGCATGGGAAAGTAAAGCACAAGGCTTAGAGTGGGCTGACACCTTGCAAAAGGCTGCTCTTGAAGCACTCACCACTTTTTGTGGGAAGCATTCTGCATTGGTAGCTCACACTACAACCAAGGTAATTCCCCTGCATGAGCAATACCATGGACAATGGACTGAGTAGGAGCCTCTCATCTCTGTTCAAGAAAACCCTCACTACAATCCTGATCTGATCACCTCAGTTCGTTTTTCCAAAGCAATGTATGATACCTACCAACTGTTGGTCAAAGAAAATGCAATCTGTAGACACCATGTTAGAGAAATGGAAAGTACCACACATGAGTTGAAGGAAGCTTGAACCATGATAAAAGCTCTTAAGAAGGATGCAAGGATAAAGCAAAAATACGAGAACTGCGTCAAGAAATTAAGGACTAGGACTATATGCTACATCAGGCCGACCTACACATGCTAAACATGGAGAATCAATTAGAAGCAGTAGCAGCACCACCACCAGGACCTGTTATTCCTCCACCTGAAGATGGTGAGAATCACAATGAGATTCAAGGAGAATCTGGAGTAGAGTCTGGATCTGCATCATCCTAAGCCCTGTTTTCAATTTGAGGGAAATAAAAGGTTAACCTAGGACTAGCTAGTGGATTTAGTTTGGATGTTGTCACGAGTGTAATAAAAGAAGGAGATGTACAAGTGCTATGTATGAACCATAATAGTACTTTGCTAATGACTTGATCTTCAGAGTTTACTCTTAGTTTGTAATCTTATCCTGGCAATGCAAGCATGATATCTCAATCGACATGTTTCATTCCCACTATGTGTGTTTGTATTCTGAAGCACTCAGCTTTTCAGTGATGTTGATATCCTTGAGTGGATCAGTTTTTGATCTCTCAACTTCAAAATCTTTTCTTCTTAACCTTGCTTACACCATTTGAGTAAATGAGAATGATGTCACAAGTGGCAGAATCTTGTTGGTATACATGTTGACCCTCATCCTTTCCAGAAGTTTCGTCTTTTGGCAACTGAAAGTTGATACTTCCAAGGACATACCCTGAGTACACATCTTGTTGTTTCCCTAGTGCAACTTCAGAAATTCCAGTAAGCAAATTTAATAAATGTTTGTTTACTAGCCTTCCCTTTCTTCATAGAAATCTCTATGGAATCATTCAATTTGGTCTTCTTCTGTCTCAATCTCAAAGTTCACCTAGTATCAAAATCAACCAAGTTAAATTGAAGGAGCATGAGCAATCCAGGTTCTCTAAAAGTTAAGATATAAGGAGTTTGATACCATTCAGTGATCTGTGATTCTTTTTCAGCTTCGACCGAATCTACAGACTCGGTATAATGGAAAAGAAAGAATGGACAAAAGCCTTTGACAGTTTTCCCAGACAAAAATAAGTTTTAGTTTGAATTGTGGATACCCAGGATCTTCTCGTGTTTCCCAAATTCATAGTCAATTTCTATCAAGAATCAATTTGACCCCTCCGTATCTGTGCTCCGTCTGCTCTATGCTGTGCTATCGCTCTGCCACCTTTCTACCGCAGCAGCTGATCGCCGCCTACGCACACCCTACGACAGTCGTCTTGTCACCGTGGCATCCCATGCCAGCCACCACCGTGCCACATGCCACTACCACCGCACCTCCACACCTCCACACCCCGGCCCCTACACAAGTGGCACAAGCACCACCGCCACTGCACCATGGTGAGCATCCACAAATGGACCACCTTCCATTGGCTTCCACTACCCCTTCCTTTGCATCCACTGGAGCCATCACCTCCCGTCGCCCTCCCTTCTCTCCAGCTCTTTCTTTGAGCGCACACCAGCTGTTTTCATTGTTTCCAGCATTTCCTCCATCTTCCTCAGCAAGGTGAAGAAGAACCAAGCCTCTTCAGAAGTCGAAGTCAGTGCAAGCCTTTCCTTGAAGCTCGTCTACTGAAGGATTGGTGCCTACATCAAGAAGAAGCTTAAGAAGAAGGTCACAAGAAGAAGCCAATCCCACCTCACCAGCTATGGATCGATCTCTCGAGATATGTGATTCAGATTGCTGGGACGCCTTGATGATGTTGATTTGTTTTGCACCTCTGCTATGCTTGTTTATAGCTTTTCATGTGCACATTCAGCGCCCGCTTCCTCATGAGTTACGTGGAAGTTTGTCATGAAACCCATGTATCTTTTATCGCCCTTGAGCTCTAGATCTTAGAGAGTTTAGCCTTGCTCTGTTAGTTTCTCTATGTAATCTCTACCTTCCCCTGAAAAGTCTATCAGGCTTGTTGTCGAATCTCGGGACGAGATTCTGTTTAAGGGGGGTAGGTTGTAACACCCCAAGTGTTATCTCTTTTTAATCAAGGATGTTAACCTAAGCTCATGGTGTTAAAGGAAAAGTAAAGCAAGTTTTGTGAAAACACCATTAGGAGAAAATTTTTGTTTTGGACCTGAGATCAATTTTCAGTCAGAACTTAAACTTTTGCCAATATGAAAGTTGTCACCAAGATTCAGGAACATGACCTTGAAGTTTGTCACTTTTGGAAATTAAGGATAGAAGAAGGAGTTGAACCCTATCATACTTGGTCATTATCTCTTAAAATGATTTTCTGAGTTCATTTGATGGATTGGCCAGTATCTCAAGATTTTGTATAGCAACTTCAAAATCGACCAATGTAAGAGTTGATGGATTCCTCAAGAGAAACAAATCATCTTTTAGATGGAAGTTAAGATCTTGAGTGAAAAGGCCTCAAATCTTGGAGTCAACCCTCTATAACATGGTCAAACCCCTATGATTCCATACCTATCTCTAGAACTTTGGTCAAATCTCCAAAATTTCCCAAAACACTAAAAATTCGGCCAATACAAAAGTGGTGCAGAATTTCATGGGACACATTTCATCTAATTGGTGGTTTTTCAAATTTTGAGTGGAAAAGGCTCAAAAACGTGGTCAACGCCCTGAGCTCTGATTTGACTGCGCCGAGAAAATCTACTTTTTCAAGATAAATTTCTGCCAAATCTGTTCAGATTTTCACTAGTCGACCTTTGTGAAAGTGGTAGAGGGTAGCCTCCTCTACAACTTTGTTTTTGGCCAAAAGTTGACTTATATTTGGATTTGAATTGTTCAAGCCGATCAAAGTGGCCAAATCTGAAATGTTTTGCTGCAACCGCCGCCCGTGCGCGCGCCCCAGACCGCGACGTTGCGCCGCGATTCTGTCTCGGCCTCGCCCCGACGCCCGTGCTCCGCACGTGCGCGCGTGCCGCCCGCCTGTGCCACTTGGCCCGCACGTCAAGGTGGGACCGTCCTCCTGTGCCCGAGGTTGTCCGTGACACTTGGCCCTCCCACGCGTCGCGCCCGGCCTGCATTCTTCGCCACACGCCGTGTCGCCGACGTCCTGCCGCCATGCGCGCCGCGGTGCTGCGCCATGCCGCCCCCTACATCGCGCTGGCCGGCCAGCTGGCCGTCGTGCTGTGGTTGTGTAGCAGCAGCAGCTCGCGACCGCCTATAAAAGTGACAGAAGCCCTGAGCTCGCAGTGCCGCCGTTTCAGCGCCGCCAGGCTACCGCAGCTCGCCGTCGGAGTGCCGCCGTCGAGCCACCTCGCCCGCGCCCGCTCGCTCTCGCCTGAGCTGCTCAGCAACACCACACGCCCCAGCCAAACGTCCCAGGGCCACGCATGGCCGTGCCCGGTCGCCCTGCTCGCCGGAGAAGCCGTCCCCGCGACCGGAGCTCCACCCCGTCACCGAGCCCTCACTCCCGAGCCCTCTCGTCGCCGTCCAAGCCCCCTGGTAGGACCACGTGCCCCAACTGAAGCCTCCTGGGCCACGCATTGTCGAGCCCCGCCGCCCTGTTCGCCGGCGTTAGCCCCGCCGTGGCCGGAGATCCACCCCGCCGCCGATCCTCGCCGCCGGCCGCTTCCCTGCCGCGTCTGAGCACCCAAGCCAACCCAAGGTGATCACCCAGTGCTCCTCTGCCCTTTCCCCTGCCCTAGCTCGCCGCCGGTGAACCGGATTCCGGCCAACAGTGCCGCGGCCATGGCCAAGGGCGGTTCTGTGAAGATTTGGATCTTTCCAGGGTTCAAATCACAAATGCGAGGACCTCTGTGTAAATGTAAGGGCATAGTTGTGAATAGGAATTCTTGACTAAGGGTCCGGATGAAAGAAGATTCTATAATTCTAGTTTTAATTTGCTGAGACCTTCAAAAATTCATAGTAAATCAAAGAAAAATCATAAAAATACAAACTCAATTGTTCTGTGCTCTACTTGAATAGATGCACCTTTTCTAGAAAGGAATTTTGTAAATTTCTTTCTAGAATTTAAATAATTTTGAATTGATCAGTTTGAATAGATTTGCAATTATTTGAAATCCATAGCTGATCTGCCTGTGAAATTTTAATATGTTGTTAGTCTTGTCATGCTTGTTCTTGTATAGACAAATTGCACATAGATCTATTATATATCTTTAGTTATGATTTAATTTTGATATATGGCAGCTTTTAAGTTCCTGTTTAGTTTAAAATAATTGGTTAAGAAAATAAAGTTGATATTTTTGCAGTAGCCTATATACGCCTAGATGAAGCTATGGTTAATTTGTGAGTAGCTTTTGACATGTTCATTTAGCTCTAAATAATTTAGGCCTTAAATGTGAGCCTGTTTAATAAAGCATGTTGTGTGATGTTTCTGCCCCTCATAATTTTTGAGTAGTCTTATTTCACCTTGTTATGGCCATAGTAAAAGTTGTAGCCCCAATGCATGCTTATATATGGCAGTATGATTTATTTATCTTTTCAGCAGTGTTATAGTGTTGTGTTTTTCATGCTAGATCCGTCGCTTAATTTAATCTGAATTTTTGTGAGTAGCTCAGTAATGCCATGTTTATGCTCTGTGTAATTTCTTGAGGCTAGAACATGTATAGATCTTTCTGTAGAATTAAATCATGTTTAAGTCAGCTAGTTCTTTCTAGATTTTTCATGTGCAGTTCATAGCTTAGTTTGATCTAAATTTTGGGCAGTGGCCTCGTTGCCATGATATGTGCTTGTATAAATTTTCACTCTGTTTGTTTGTGTGTGGAACATCCAGAATTAATTTTCAAAGTAATTCAAGCTTAATAAATGGAATAAAAGGAAAACCAAATTCACCTTTAATGTGATGCAAATTTAAATAGCTATGCTTCACCAAAACACCCTACACAGCACCCTTACTTTGGTGAAGTAAAATAAATTAAATAATTTATATGAGCACACAATCACCATCAAATAAGAAAGATAAATAACAAACATACATTTCCTTGATACAGGAAGAGTATGCTGGATATAATCTTATCCAGGTGAATGTGCCCAACAATACACCCCATGTTTATCCTTTAAATATGAAATGAGTTCTCCCTTCTTACAAACGAATGCTTAAAGTTTATGCACATGCATGTCGTGTAGAACTTCCGATCGAGAGCTACGAGTTGGAGCCAGAAGCTGAAGGAGTGCTAGTTAAAGAAGAAGGTGAACGTGTTGGTTTTGCAACAAGAGCCGAACCAAGTTCGGAGGATCTCCAACTAACTTTGCTAAGTGAAGGCAAGCCCCAGAGCATAACCTATGTTTTCAACTTATGCAATTATCTTTGCTATGTTTGTGCATTTAAGTTTCAGGAGTTGATTTGAAACCCTAGATGCATGATCCTAGATTCCTATGTTCCAATACTAGAATGATAAGACGCTAGTTGCCATGCTCTAAGGACCCGGTAGAAGTCGAGTGGTGTTCGTCACTCGCGAGCTATAGGTTTTCTTATGTTGGAATCATAAGATATGCTAAACTGGATTGCTCACATGGTAAGAGCATGGGACCGGCTCCGGCCAAGTAGGTCTGTGGTTAAGCGTTTGAACATACTAAACATTTGTCGGGAATGGGACCGGTAAGCCTAGTACCTTTTTGATCCAGCAAGGGAACTCTCTACCACTAATCTTGGATTCGTTCCCCCAACTTGCAATCGGTGGTGCATGTGTGAGACTGGTAGGATGTTGGGCCTTTATTCCAGTGATCCTTGTACCGAGGACTGTGGGCTCTGATCCTGAACTGAGGATGATTGGGAACCGTTTGGTTGGTGCGTACCCCGCCCTGTAGGGGCTGTGGTCGTTATGATGGGGTATGCATTCTCCCGTGTGTTTAGGTTTCCCTTGCAAGGTTATTAATCGATCGATCATCGGCCTCTCACTGTTATCCGAGATTGCTTATCCATACACTCTATGTCCCTTAATGATGGAATTGAGAAGAATATTGTTGTTTGCTTAATTGTTTGTACAACTTATGCTTGCAATAGCTGCTTACCTAGTAATGGATAATTAACTAGAATTTTTGAGCTAAAACTTGAAAGTAAGGACATACTCTTTATTTCTTTTCAGCAAAAGAACCCACTAGCCAAAAAGCTTGCATGTCTAGAGAGTTGGTGATTTTTCCATCACCAGACGGTTAAGTCTTGCTGAGTATTAGTATACTCAGCCTTGCTTTGTTGATACCTTTTGCAGGTGTTGATGTGTTTAATGGTATTCGTGGACTGGTTCTCTCCCACCCTTTTGGGAAGTGAGTGGGAGGATGACAGTGCTTAGTGATATCATGGATGGCCTCCCGTGATGTTGCTCATGACGTTTAGTATTTTATTTCCGTTGTGTTTTCAAACTCTGAACAGCTTACTTTCTTGTATGAAACTTGGTTTGTAATAATGAATAGTTGATGAATATGATGTAATAAGAGTGTATTGAGTATCTCTAGACTCGCCGTCGCGTGAGTCGTATTGTACAATCTTCGATCCTTTGTTATAAGTGATTTACCGGGCTTGACCCGGCAGATATCGACAAGTTAACTCCTTTTTAATGCATAGTGACCAAGTGGATGGTTTATGTGTTAAATGGGAATTAATTTGGACGGTTCTGTCACACCAAAGGACCTCTAGGGCTCCAGGAGGCGACTCCACCGAATCTCGTCATCGTTCTGCAGCAAGAGGCAAGGAACCGAGCGTCCTGCATCTGTGCCAAGGCGCTACTGCCCTCCACGACGACCTCGCCTCTCTCCATCACATGCGCTACTGCCCTCCACGACGACCGGGGTGAGATCCCCATCCCGAGGGCTTTCGTTTCTACTGTTTCCCGTCGAATAACGTTGATCGTAGGCCAATGTAGCGTTTTCCGGTGATGCTCCGGCCATACACATGCTTGTGTCCATGGCACCGCCGTGCGTCATCGTCTGTCATTCTGGGCTGTTTGGTGAAGATGATCTGGTGGTCCTTAGATCTGAAATCCATGGTTGATATTAGATGCACTACATACCCCTTCATGTACTCCCGGTTCACCATGGACTGTAGACAAATCTCCTCTTCGTCCATGGGCTTGTAGACTGGGTTTGTTGCACAGTACCCACCACATCAGCAGCGCATCAGGAGCTGAGCGCAGTCAGCCTCTTTCTTGCATTCCATTCCCTATCCTTAATGTTAATTGCTGTCACATTTTATTCTTTGCATGTTTATCTTGCACTCTAAGTAGTACTTAGACACAAAAATCATTTTACTTCGGAAAAAGTTCAATTTACTCCCTCAACTATAATGAAAGTTTGGATAGCCCCCTAAAGTATTTCTTGGTTCAGTTTACCCCCTAAACTATGACATTTGGTTCAATTTACCCCTTAACACACTTTGTATTTTTATTTCTCCATGCACAAGTGGTGTTTTAAGTTCATTTTCCAAATTTATAGCAGACAATATAAGATATTTTTAAAAATATAGCATGAATTTTTCATCACTATTTTTATAGGGTTAGATATTTAACAATGAAATTTATACTTGATATACAAAATTATGTAAAATTTAATGATGGAAAATTCGTCAAATATTTTTTAGTATAGACTATGATGTCCACTACCACCCTGCAAAGTCTCAAATTAAAATTCAACTTGTGTATAGAGAAACAAAAATAATAAATTTTATTATGGGGTAAGTTGAACTAAATAACATAGTTTAGGGGGGTAAATTGAACCAAAACATAGTTTAGGGGGTTATATGAACTTTTGCTATACTTGAAGGGAGTAATTTAGACTTTTTCCTTTTACTTTAACATCGAAATTCACATGCAGGAATTGTCCGGCTGACCCATCGATCAGATCGCCGCCGGCGCGGATCATCCCGACCGCACATTTGTCCGCGGCGGGCACAACGAAATTCGCATGCAGGAGTCACCCGGTGCACCAGTCGATCAGATCCAGGTTGTTGTTATTTCATGCCCATCTCAGATTCGTGTTTAGAGTTCTTGCCTCTCGAGTTCCTTGTGGTTTCATGTCCGTCATCTCGGTTTCGTTCATTAGTGCGGTTGAGATTTCAGATTGTTCACAACGACAAAAGTACTATAGCATTGGCTACTGTTGATGGACCACCATTCACCAGCAAACCGGACTGGGTTCCCTTTTGGCGACCTCACAAACACATATCAAAGAGGTGATAATTCTTAGTTCCACTGTCATCTCAGAATTGCATATATACACATAGGTTTTTAATTGTTATGTAACCACGGTTTTCCCAGGTGATTGACAAGAAGAGGATTCCAATGTTCGTAAGAGGTAGAGGGATAACGAACGTTATGCAACAATGTCAAGGGAGAAGAAGGATGAAAGGAACAGGAAGGAACGTGAGAGGTGGCATAAGAAGAAGGCCCTGCCAATTGGTAATCAGCTAGGGCAAGACCATGTCCCAATTTTTTTAATTAATTAAATTCATGTTATTATACTAGATGGTAGTGTCCCATAGTGCACATTTTACACAAAACTATGACCATCTTTTGGCGACCTCATAAAACCATATCGAAGAGGTGATAATTCTTCATTCCACTGTCATCTCACAATTGCATACACGTAAGTTTTTAAATGTTATGTAACCACAGTTTTCCCAGGTGATCGGCAAGAAGAGGATTCTGATGTTCGTTAGAGGCAGAGGGATAACGAACATTATGCAACAATGTCAAGGGAGAAGAAAGATGAAAGGAACAGGAAGGAACGTGAGAGGTGGCATAAGAAGAAGGCCCCACCAATTGGTAATCAGCTAGGGCAAGACCATGTCTCAATTTTTTTAATTAATTAAATTCATGTTATTATACCACATGGTCGTGTCCCATAGTGCACATTTTACACAAAAGTACAAAACTATGACCTTCAGGTATGTCTTACTTGCTAATCAATTCACACGATGTGTATGCAAAACTTAGATCAAAGATATTTTGATCGACCAGATCTTACTGTCCCAGTTTATGGAGATTTAAATTTAATACATGTTTTTTTACCAGATGTTAGTGTCCCAAATAATGAGAATGAAGATGATGAATGGCTCCACAGGGGACATCAGACACAAAACAGTAACCTTCTAGGTTCGTATCGCAAATTTATGTATGCAAAATTCTATAAGCAAAATGCAAAATTGAGAACAAGCCTTTTTGACCAGATGATGGTGTTCTAGTGGATGGATATGACGACAAGGAAGGGATCCATGTTGGGCAATTGACTCAAAACAATGATATCACCATATTAGACAATGAAGGTTCGTCTTATCTGTACAGTTTTGGTCAATGTTGGTGAATATACATCACCATATAGTGTGGAACTAGTTACCTCTTGTTTAACTTGATAAATGTGGATTGTTCTATGTCTGTTAATTAATATATAATTTACTTTGGTCGGTTTATAATAGCTGGCAAGGATTATTATTGTAGCACCACTTGGTTTATAATTTCATTTTTCACAATTATAATCAACATTTGTTTTGGCGATGTCTGCCATATCCCAAATGTTATATTTAGCACCACTTGCTGATCTGGAATTTTTGGTGATCTGGACTTTAGGGCCAGATGATGAATCCATCTCCATGGACGATCAAACCCGCATAGGAGTAGGAGGGATAGGGCACGTTATGCGGCAATGTCCCCGGTTGCGAAGGAGGCCCTAAAAAAGAAGAGGCGTGATGCTAGAGCTGCAAAGAGATTATTTAAGACGCCGCAAGAGAAAAAGGAGACTGCAAGACAGTACGGCGTCAACTGGAGGAAGATGAAGAAAGAACACCGTGAAAACAACTTGCATCCAGACTCCATTGCCATGGCAAACCCTCAATGGAAACCAGAACTTATATTCCCTCCTGGTGATATACCTACCACAAAAATATCGGAACAGATGGAAATCCCCAGTTTTGGTGGCACACCTGTTTATGTTGAGGCAGATGTTCCAGAATCCCCTCATCAAGTAGAAACCCCGGACACCTTTCTATCGAACACTATCCATATGTCCCACCTGACTCTGGGATTGAGAAATTCTCGATGAAACCTGCGTAATCAAGAGTTTGAAGCAACCATTGGTAGAAACACCACAGGGTCCACTGGTGAAAGTTGTGTTGATGACGGTCCAATGACACAGTCATGTGTCATAGACAATGGTAAATAAGCTCCAAAATTTCCTAGCCCACCTATATATATACATATAAGGTGACATGCATTTAACCATACATTGTTTTACTGCTATAAAGGAGACGCACAGACCTACCCTCCGGGATCCCACCCTAGGACTTCAAGACCAGCACCTCAACATAATGAACAGGGTAAGCAGACCCAACCAACCGTTGTTGATGAGCCTAATTCTATGCCACCATGCGGTGTGCGTAGTGACACGTGTGAAGGTATGATATTTTCTTACTGTTCACATTGGTCTTGTTTAGCTTTGTTTGTCTCACCACCCATGTTCGTGTGTTGCATCAGATAGTGATGAGAACATCGTATTTCATGAGGACGAGGAATATGAGAGGGGTACCTTTTTGCTGGACAAGGTACACCTTGTCGCAATTATCTCAAGTCGTGTTTGCATTTTATATTAGCCAACATATAACAACATTGACATGTGGAAAATATTGTAGAGAACGATGATGATGCCGGCGTGGACATCGACCTCGTGATGGATGATGAAGATGCCAACGAGCAAGATGTACCCGATCCATTCGGTGCAGTTTATGCCAATGTCAAGGACGAGACCCACATGCTAAAGCTAGTGGATAATTGTGAGTTCTGCAATGCAAAGAAATTTGATTCCGAACCAGATGGATTTTGCTACCGTGGTGGTGATATTCATTTATCCACCCCTGACCCGCCCCGGATGAACTCATGCGATTGTGGACTGCCTCAGACGCTGATGCCAGACATTTTCGTCAGCACATCAGACATTTCAACGGGCACTTCTCATTCACTTCTCTGTACTGTAATCTTGACAGTGCGACCATCGATACCCGAAAGTGTCCCATTTACACATTCTGTGCCCATGGCGCAATTTACCATAATGTTAAAAACTTTGCCAAAGAAGAGAAGTATGAACCTGCTCACCTCGAGCTTTATTTCTACGACGATGATCCAGATCTTGATTATAGGCTCAGCAAGTGTCGTGAGAAGACGGAACAACAAGATAGGGAGGTCATTCGTAAGCTGGTTGGCATCTTTAATAGCTGCATTAATCCCTACTTAGATCACCTTCGCACTATGGAAGATGTAGAGAATTTCTCAGATGTCCATATTGAGTTCAACCTTGATCAACGGCTGGACCAGAGAGTATATAACGAGCCTTTAACATCGGAGGTTGCTGCTGTTTGGATCGAGGGGAGTGAGCATCGGGGTCAATTTGATAATAGTGTCATCCTCCACGGGAAGGATAGATCATGGAAAGGCATCCGGTCGTATCATGGGTGCTCGATCCCCTTTCGTACCCGCTCTTCTTTCCAAAAGGAGAGTTCGGGTGGCACAACTACATTCCCAAAGTTGGTGTGACCGAGGCAGAGGTTTACAAAGCCCGAGCGATTCGGAAGTCGCGTGCTCAGAGGGGTGGTGATGATGATGCAGGTAATTGCATATTTCCAATTAACACATATGATACGATGTACGTGGAGCATGATACTAAATGAAAACTTTTCTGTGTGTAGGTTCTGCCGGGAATAAATGTGTTTCTGTGCGTGATTACTATTGCTACAGGTTCCAAATGCGGCCTGGGATTTTCAATCCTATACTATACAGGAAGCGTCTGTTGCAGCAGTTTGCTGTCGACACCTACGTGGAGATTGAAAGCTCACGTCTTGACTTCATCCGCAACAATCAAGATACTGTGAGGGCTGACCTGTACCAAGGTTTGGTTGGCAGGTACCGTACGGGGGTGGAAGATGCAATAGAGGTTGGGAAGCGTATGGTGCTATCAGCAACATTCATTGGTGGTCCGCGCGATATGCGGCGTCGGTACAAGGATGCGATGGCTCTGGTGTGAAACTTTGGCAAACCGGATATCTTCCTCACTATGGCGTGCAATCCAAATTGGGATGAGATAAAGAATGAACTATATCCAGGACAAGAGGCCCAGGACCGTCCAAATCTCGTGGCTCGGTTGTTCCGAGCGAAGTTGGAGGAGCTAAGGAGACGGTTGTTGCACAACGACATACTTGGCAAGGTACGTGCCTACGTATATGTCGTTGAGTTCCAGAAGAGGGGCTTGCCGCATGCACATTGGTTGCTGACAAGGCAAAGGAAGTTCAAGATCACGTGCCCTAAGCAGTATGACATGCTTATTTGTTCAGAGCTGCCTAACAGGAAGAAGTTCTCTGAGCTATATAGGATGGTGACGAAGCATATGATGCATGGACCGTGCGGGGTGCTTAATCCAGAATGCCCATGCACAAAGGATCGTCCGTCGTGCAAGAATCATTACCGACGACCATTTTGCGATTCAACATCCCAAGGCAAGGATTCGTACCCTATCTACAGGAGACGTGATGTTGGTCGTAAGGAAATGATTCGAGGACACATGCTAGACAATCAATGGGTTGTCCCATACAACCCGTACTTGATACGTACTTTCAACTGCCACATAAATGTTGAGGCATACAGCAGCATTAAGTCCATGAAATATCTATGTCGACCGGGCATCCCTAGGCCCACCACACATGTGGGCCATACCCGGAAGATAGACTTGCACACCTGGACTACTAGACTAGTGGGTCACGGTGCAAGATTACCGTGGGCCACAAGGCAAGACAAGATGGACAAGGACTTGTACTAAGATTAGGATAGCTTTTCATTACCTGTTATAGGATACTCCTAGTCCTATTCGAATAGTACTCTTGTACCAATCCGACTTGTAACCCTGCCTCCCGTGGCATATAAAGCGAGGCAGGGACCCCTCTCAAAAACATACACAATCAATCAATAGCCACACAGCATACAAGACGTAGGGTATTACACACATTGCGGCCCGAACCTGTCTAATTGTGTGCCCCGTGTCTCACCATCGTGTTCCTGATCTCGGCGAGCCCCACCACACAATCTACTACTTTGGGTACCCCGTGGTAGGCTCGGTGTCTAAAACACTGACAGCTGGCGCACCAGGTAGGAGATCTCGTCGCTGATCCACTGGCGAACTCGATGGCTCCTGTCATCATCAAGCCAATCGTCGCTTTCCAACAAGTCGACACCTTCGTCTTTGGCTCTTGGGTTTGTATTGCTGACGGTGCTGAATCGTTCATGCGTTTCTTGGCATCAACTCCAGAGTCAAAGCTCAAGTCCTCGACGCTTACACAAGCCTCGATGGAAGATCTCGTCGAAAATTTCAGCAAAATTTTGCTCTCTGACCTAGTTAGAGAACTCGAGTTGGAGACTGAGTACAACTCGGCTTCGCCTCCAATTCCGACTGAGTCACTTTTCCCAGCTACACAGCTTACGCTCAGCCTGGATTATCTACCACCACCACCCCTCTTCGGCCACTACCATGTTAGCGCTGCTTACTGTTGACATTTCTTAACGCAACTTCCAAAGAATAGATCTAGAATCCATTCTAAGCAATGGCGCAAGAAATGTTGGTTGGTATAAGATAAGCCTACAGAAATATTATGGTAGATAATCCGCAAGTGCACGGATACCGGTGAGCATTTCACCCGGGGTGATGGGTTTTAAAATATCGTATCCACAGGGAAGATGGATGGATGTAACAACAGACATAGGGATGGCAATAGACTACTTTATGGACTTTGATGGAATGGCACATACTTTAACAGGGGTAAGCCAAATGATAAAGTAATGATAAATCAGAAAGGCAGAGGCACCTGTGGAGCATAGAACATACTATTCCTAGTCTAGATTAGAATTGGATTTACTTAAGAGGCACAATTCTATATAGCATACAAAGACAGAGTTATTCATCTATTCTAATGTAGCATATCATCACATATAGCATAGTCATGGATAAATGTGAACACCCCGAAGATTACCCAAGAAGATCAAGGATGAAACTTGATCCTCCCAAGAATCATTGTTCGACTAGTCTTATACTCGGGGGGTGGACTGCAAAGGACTCAATAGGCCTGTCACGCCCACGATCTACCACACGACCCGGAGTATAAGGTGAATCCGCAAGTAAATTATATCTAAGCACCATGCTTACATACTTTCTACTACCTAGCATACGCGCGTAATATACTAGGAGCTCTACGAATAAGTGCGTAGACTTATCATTAATCATGACTATATCAAATATACTACTAGAATAAAGTAAGAACTTAGAAATTGCACACATAACATTGAAATAGCATAAAGTCATCCAGAAACAATATAAGAACTGAATCTTGATAACTTACAGATCTAGAACTGGAGCAAAGCTCAACTCTACTCGAATCTGACTCTCTATCTAGAACTAGATTCTTGATCTAGAAATTAGATCTTGAACTATGAAGTAGCTATCCTATCTCTGATGTATCCTCTTCTTCTCCTGTCTTGGCCTGATGATGATGATCTTCTAAGAGATGCATACCATGCCCTAGGGGGGGTCTGGGGTTGCTTATATAGCCCGGAGGGATAATCTGTCGCCGTAGGATCAAACCGACCTAAACAAGTGGTTTAGATTAACCCTAAGAGGCGGTGGAGGAACCTTCCCGAAACAGGGCCTGATCGGGACCAGGGGGAGCCCGATCGGCCTCCCTATAGGGCCGGTCGGCCTGGGCTGGGCCCCGGCTGGGCTCCGCCTTCGCATGTGGGCCTCTTGTCCCTTCTAGATGCATATTTTCTTGGAGCCCACTTCGGTTGAGTTCAGGAGTCTTCTGGAGCCTTCTAGAATTCATTCTTTTCGCATTTTCCTGAATAGTCCCTGAAAATATATAATTCACCAAAACTCGTGGAATTCATTAGTCCAAGGCCCTATACTACTGTTGATTTATCTTTTTGGTCCTTTTTCATGTATTGTTGATGCATAAAAATAAGAGTTAGTGAGCATCAACACTTACCAAGCTGCGTTGGACATCCTCATGCGCCCTAGTTCGAAGACTGTGCTCGAGTACTCTTCGGATTCGGAAGTCAACCTTGGCTACTTCGATTCAGATTTCTCTGAGTTCGAGTTCGACTACGGTTCGGATTCTACTGAAGCACAACAACTGTCTGGCCCTGCTCATGAACTGGTGATCACATCGACACCTGAGGGTTGATTCGTCTACTGGCCTGAGCATGTGCCTGCTGGCCTCGTCCTGGATGGCCAGGAGCGCTTTATCGCCTGTCTCGACAATTTGCCCTTCCAGGAAGATACCAAGCTTGTTGATTATGACACTGATACTGAGCTCATCGAGAGTACGGGTACTCACTCGTCTCATCAAGAAGTTTTTGTCGTCGATGCATCTACTCCGCAAGGGCACCGCGCCAATTATCGCTTTCCGGATGATGTCTTTGATTATGAACTCTCTGTTAATGCTCCTGCCGATAAAACTACGGAGGCCAAGACTGCACGTCGTCAATGCAATACTGATCGTGCAACCCTTCGTCGTGACCTTGCGGAAGCTCTACCTACTCGTAACTTGCAAGAAGCTCTGGATGCGGTTGCTACTCGTCAATATAGCACTCCAGAGGAAGCTACCAACGCGATCAACTTGCTTGGTCGCTCTATGCCTCGTGACAGGGTGGCTGCAGAAGTCGCGAAGGTGGCAGAACTAGCCTACACTATGCTACGTCAGGGCACCAGTACTCCTAGTCACCACGGCAGCAGTGGGGGTGCTCATCACAACACTCACACTCCTAATCGCACACGTCCAGAAGCTAGCAACAAGGCCCATGGCGGCGATGGCAGTGTCAATAGCAAATCCGGGGATTCCCACTATGATGCTCACACAACAATCAATGCCAGGTGTGCTGAGCATGAGAAGCAAAAGGATGTTGACTCTGATTCCTTCCCTGCTTTCTTCGCTCGACTTCAAGCTCTGTTTCTTCCGGAGAAATTTAAGCCCTATGGCATCTCCAAGTATGATGGCAAACAAGATCCAAGGCAGTGGTTGCGCTGTTATGCTTTGTCTATCACTAATGCTGGGGGCAATGATGATACTAAATGTACCTACTTCCCTTTTAGTCTGGAGCAACAACCACTCACATGGTTCGAATCTCTCAAGCGAGGCTCCATCGACAACTGGGGACAACTCAAGCAACATTTCACCAGCAATTTCTTGGGTTCTTTGGGTCGTCATGGTACTCGTATGGACCTTGCGTTGATCAAGAAAAAACAAGGCGAGACTCTTCGTGAGTACATGTGCCGCTTCTTTGAAAAAAGAGCTACCGTTGTTGATGTTACCGAGAAAGAAGTCATAGACACCTTCCAAGACAGTTTCTATGACGACAGGCTATTCCAAGACTTCGGTAGCGCTCGCCCAGCTAACATCACCAAGCTCAAGGAGATGATCACTCACTGGGCGGACGAGGAAGACAAACCTCGGAACCAGTTCAAGCATCTCCGCAACAACCAGAACAACAACAACAACAATGCTGGTGGAAACAATAGTGGCAAGCAACAGCAGGGCAATTGCACGGGTAATAACTACTCGAGCAATCCTAATCGCAAGCGCAAGCCCAAAAATACAGTTGCAGCCATGGAACCCACCAACAAGTTTGCAGGGGATTCTCACAGGGCCATGTTGACCAAGCAAAAGTGTCCATGGAACCCAGGGGCGATCACACTACAGAGCAGTGTTACCAAATTCATCGTGCACTAAAGAACACACCCAAACCAGTGCACCCAAACCCAAGGTTTCTCAAGAACAAGGGGAAGAAGGCTAACACAGACAAAGACACTGGGTTTCAAGACCCATCCAACACTATCAATGTCATCTTTGGTGGGATTCCAACCAAGCGCATGCAGAAACTTACTCTTAGAGAAATTATGTCCATTGAACCAGGAGCTCCTACTTTCTTGAAGTGGTCTGAGACCCCATTACCTTCTCAAGGGCGGATCAATGGACTAGTTTTTCTGAGCCAGGGCGATATCCTCTCATTCTGGATCCAGTGGTGGCAGGCTCTAGGCTTACCAAGGTTCTTATTGATGGTGGCAGCGGTCTCAATGTCCTGTTTGCCAAGACCTTGAAGAAGATGGGCCTGGATATCACCAACATGCTTACCAAGACCAACTCACCGTTCTATGGTATCATCCCAGGCAATGCAGCTGTTCCTTTGGGTTCAGTTGTACTACCCGTTACCTTTGGGACTAAGGCACATTACCGCACCGAGTAGATAAAGTTCGAGGTTGCTGACTTCGAGACTTCTTATCACGCCATCCTCGGCAGACCTGGTCTGGCAAAATTCATGGCTATTCCACATTATGTGTACCTGGTACTCAAGATGCCGAGTCCCAAAGGAGTACTCTCATTGCGAGGAGATTTGAAGTGTTCCTACGGCTGCGACACTGAAGTCGTGGAACTTGCCTCCACAAATCAAGTCCACAATGCTATGATGGAAGTCTTCACTGCAGCTAAAAAGCTTGCTTCGAGCGAGCTGGAGGTTCTCGAGAAGACAGACATCAACAACAAGCCTGCACTGACTAGTGACGTCTTGCTCAAAACTGTGGATCTTGGTACCGATGATAGCAGCAAGACGACCATGACCAGTGCACAGCTTGATCCTAAATAGGAAGACGTGCTCGTCAACTTCCTTTGGCCTAACCGTGATATCTTTCCATGGAAACCATCTGACATACCAGGTGTGCCCAGGAGGTTGATCGAGCACTCACTCAAAGTCGATCCTAATGCTACCCCCAAGAGACAACATCTTCGTCGCTTCGCTGCTGACCGCAAGGATGCTATCAAGAAAGAGCTCGCCAAACTACTCGCGGCTGGCTTCATCCGGGAAGTTTTTCACCCGTAGTGGCTTGCCAACCCTATGCTTGTCAGAAAGAAGAACTCTAATGATTGGAGGATGTGTGTCGACTACACAGATCTTAACAAACATTGCCCCAAGGAAGCTCTGTCACTACTTCGACGAATACAAGATTTTTGTGGTTACTAGCTATCCGCTTGGCGAAATACTGCACAACCGGGATTCCACAGGAAGAATTTCTAAATGGGCGGTAGAGCACGACGCTCTATCGCTCGAGTTCAAATCTCGCACTGCTATCAAGTCTCAAGCCTTGGTTGATTTCATGGCTGAGTGGCAGGAGAATCAAGTTCCAACTCCAATCGAGTGTCCAGAGTATTGGGTCATGTACTTTGATGGTTCCCTCAAGCTGGAAGGTGCCGGTGCTGGAGTACTTCTAATCTCCCCCAAGGGCGAGCAACTCAAATATGTTTTGCAGATCTTTTCGAAGGTCTCAAACAACGAAGCTGAATATGAAGCTCTACTGCATGGTCTTCGCCTTGCAGTCTTTCTTGGCATCACATGACTACTTGTTTACGGTGACTCTTTGGTGGTCATCAATCAAGTCAACAACTCTTGGGATCGTAATGCCGAGAATATGGATGCATACTGTCATGAGGTACGCAAACTTGAGAACAATTTCCATGGTCTCGAGTTCCATCATGTTATCCGCGACAACAATGTTGCTGCAGACGTCTTGTCAAAGCTAGGATCTACACGCGCTCAAGTACCAGCAAGAAGCTCCACAAGCCATCAATTTCGGAGCCGTCATCTACACCCACGACTACTAATCCTGGTTCAGTCCAGCCTGACCGTGAAGTGCTTATGACTGATGTGGACTGGAGAACTCCTCTCATCGACTACATCAAAAATCAGTTAATTCCTGAAGACAAGTCAGAAGCCGAGCGCATCTCACGCCGCGTCAAGGCTTATGCACTAGTCGGGGATTAAATCTACAAGTGAGGCACAAGTTCTGATGTACTCATGAAGTGTGTCTCTCGTGAAGAAGGCAAGGAAATCTTGGAGGAGACACACAAAGGAATCTGTGGCAACCATGCTTCTTCCCACACCTTGGTGTGAAAAGATTTCAGACGTGCTTTCTACTGGCCTACAACTCTTGTTGATGCATATGAACTAGTCAGAAAGTGCCATGGATGTCAATTCTTCGCCAAGCAACAACACGTTCCAGCCTACAAGCTCATCACGATACCACCAACCTGGCCTTTCGCTTGCTGGGGGCTTGACATGATTGGCCCTCTCCCAAATGCGTCAGGGGGACTCAACAGAGTTCTAGTGGCTATCGACAAGTTTACCAAGTGGATTGAGGTCAAGCCTGTTACCTGTCCAAAAGCTGATAGAGTCCTCGACTTCTTGGATGAAATCGTGCATCGCTATGGGTTCCCCAATTGCATCATCATAGACTTGGGTTCGAATTTCAACAATCACCAATTCTGGGATTATTGTGAGAATAGTGGGATTGATGTTCGGTACGTCTCCGTTGGTCATCCACGCGCCAACGGCCAAGTGGAACGCGCCAATGGGATGGTACTCGATGCCCTCAAAAAGCGGTTGTACGATGCTGCAAACACCAAAGGCGGCAAGTAGATCAAGGAACTACCAAATGCACTCTGGGGGCTACGTACTCAACCTACTGCTCCCACAGGGCAGTCACCCTATTTCTTGGTCTACAGCTCTGAAGCCATCTTGCTTGCTGATGTCATGTGGCGATCTTCGGCGGTTGATCAGTACGAAGAAGGCGTAGCTGAAGAAACAAGACAGACAGATGTCGATAGTCTCGAAGAAGCTCGCTGCAATGCACTCGTTCAATCAGCCAGATACCTTGAGAAGATTCGCCGCTACCATGACCGCAACGTTAAGGAACGCTCCTTCAACGTTGGTGACTTGGTCCTCTGTCGTATCCAGAACACGGCAGGGCTTCACAAACTCAACTCGCCATAGGAAGGCCCTTTCTCTATCACGAAGGTCACCGGCCCTGGCTCATATCGCCTCCAAACACTTGAAGATGAAGAAATTGACAACTCCTGGAACATTAACCAGCTTTGTCGATTCTACCCGTAGGGGATCATGAGAATCCTCTCCGGGCGGCTTCGGCTGCGACTACTCGTAGGGGATCATGACAATCCTCTCCAGGCGGCTTCGGCTGCGACTACTCGTAGGGGATCATGACAATCCTCTCCAGGCAGCTTCGGCTGCGACTACTCGTAGGGGATCATGACAATCCTCTCCAGGTGGCTTCGGCTGCGACTACTCGTAGGGGATCATGACAATCATCTCCAGGCAGTTTCATTCTGCGTCAACTGGTAGGGGATCACGATAACCCTCTCCAGACGACTTCGTGTCGTATAGAGCAATAAGTGGCACATGCTGTCCATGTTTCTATTTTCATTAAGAGGTTGCGGCCTAGAGTAACACCTTTCATAGTAGGGTCTCAGTGGAACTCTAACACAAGTTGCTGCTACAGCAAGATGAGTTCATCACACTATCTCCTACGGTCTCACTCATTCTTCGGAACATTCTTGCGAGTACTCTCTCACTAGGCTCATAGCCTCAGAGGTACATAAGGCACTATTACTCAATAGTGTATTCAGACATTGTACTCGACACAATGTACACTTTTATCAAGACAGTAATAAAGTGATTATCCAAGATATCGACTTGTTACTGTATCTTTGCTTATTTTCACAACAAAGCCTTCTTTTTACGCTGCTGCAGCTAAGGTTACTTATTTGTTGTGATTAAGCTAACGTTCTTCGGAACACATCTAGACTTGAGTATTTCTACTCGAGTATCATATCTCTTTTGCAGCCATACACTTACTCATCATTAACTCGAGTACATGGCATCCAAGACAAGCAAACAAGAGATCCAGATAATTGACTTACTCAAGTTTTCAATTATACATTACATAAAACACTTCTTTGGAATTACACTTGTTCTTTCCATAGTGTTTTTGTCCTACAGGTACATCTAGCGCAGATCAATAAACTTGGAGACGACTTCCGCGATAGGTGAAGTCTGTTGCATCAACTCGTTCAGCCTATCATCAGTACAATCTCCAGATCTTCCGCCCATGATGACCGTCAGATCTGCGTCTACGTAGAAAGACTTGATGAAGCTAAGCACTTGATTGGGAATCGTGCAAGCCAACCGCTGAGCATACTCCAGAATCTTCTTCGGCGTGTCCTTCAACCTCTCCACAAGTGGACGGGGCTGTACTCCTGGTTACCTAGGCTCGAAGAGACTCACCACTGGCTCAGCTGCTTCCATCAAGACGTTCAACTCCTCACGCAGGCACTCGGCTTCTTCAATCTTGGTCTTGAGCGACTGCATACAAGTCAGCATGTCATATGATCCGTCAAGCCGGATCTGCATCTCACGCTCAAGTTCCATACAACGCACCTTATAATCTGCCTCGAGGTCAAGGCGAGCTGATTCTTCACGATTGAAAGCCAACTGCCAGTCAATAGACTTCTTCTTGTGCCTTTCAACTTCTTCAGTCAACTCTGCAACAGACCACGACAACTTATAAGGGCGAAGTTTACAAGAAATAAGTACCTGATATGCAAGTTCAGAAAGGGGGAATACCTTTATTCTTCTGACGCAGCGACTTGTTCTTACCGACAATGTCATCCTTCTGCACAGTCAGCTTCTGGATTTCATTGCCATCAAACTTCTCTTTTCAGATCCAATGCTTTTTGCTCTTTAAGCTCTTCTCTGAGCTGCGAGACTTCTTCAATGTCCGCCGCATGTTGCTCAAGCAAGCGAGTCTTCCGCTTTGACTGCTTGACAATTTCCTGAAAAAGTAAACAACTCAGGGGTCAGATACAAGTTATCTTTGACTACAACTACTCTACATGGGACTATGTTCTCAACTTACCGCAAAGAGTTTCTCAACACTGCGGAACATCTCGACATGCGCCAACAAGCTGTCCTCGTCCAGGCATGAGTCATCAAATGGCATCAAATTTTCTGCCCTGGAACGAGTACATGTTTCCGCTTCGGAGCTCATCGCAGCACTGCGCAGAGGAGTCAGATCTTCAATCTCTGGCTTATGCAGTAGCACACGCCCCTCTAGGTTCTCCTCCAATAGTAGCCATGCATCTATATGATGCACGGGGGCTTCAGCAACCGGGGTATCATCATGGCGCAACCTGGCTTCTGGATCAACTTCCAGGCCTTCATTTACCACCGCCTCTATGTCCTCTGGTTGTTGAGTCCTTGGCCTGGAGGCTGCATCCACCACTGCCTTGACTACATCGCTCCAAAGCAAGCGCAAAGATTGCGCGGCATCGGCTTCAGCAGCTACCACATCCTCAGCGGATTGGACTTGGGGTTCTTGGAGAGCACTTTCTTGTTCCACTGGTAGGTTCTGATTACCCCCAGCAGAACTACTCCCTGTGGCTCCCCACTTCACGTCCGTGGATTTCATGCATCAACATAAAGAAGTATTCGAGTACTCGGGTACTTACAGAGTAGCGCGAGGAACCTCTGAAGGACCGGATTGGCGACCAGAGAGGGGGGAGTGAATGGGAGCCGATAAAAATTCTTTCTCAAAAGAACTCGGCCTATGTCCCAAACGCAACTCCGAGGGTCACACACGATCAAGCGGGAGCACACGCAAACCACTCTCGAGACCTTAGGAACAAAGCTTGAAAGGCTAGGAAGCAAAGCGGAAGCAAGCACGAAAGAGCTCGAGCAACATAGAGGAAGGTTGAGACCTACCGGGTCATCCGGCCACAAACGTCCGGGTCACCCTGAGGCATCCAGAGCCACACCGGATCACCCGGACACAAGTGTCCGGATCAACCTACCCCTTCGGGTCACCCGGCCACAAGTGTCCGGATCACCCGGGACAGCCCAGAAAACCACCTCGAGAGAAGAGGGAAAAATCCAAAACTTGATCAAACGACCTGCAAAAATCACGAAATTTTAACCACAGCTTCTCAACAACACAAAGAAGCTTTTCTCAAAAGACCTTCACCAAAAGATCAAGGAAACACCACCAGAAAAAGATTTAGGGTATGAACCCTAGAAAGAGAGAGCTTTTCCTCAAAATCACCGATCTCCCAATTCACCCAATGGATTGAAGCCAAACTTTAGGGGAAGTGGATTTGCCTCAAAGAGAAGCTATCCCTAAAATCCCATGGCCCCAAACCCAATCAATCTCGCGGAATCAAGGATTTCGTGAAGAACACCAAGAACTAGAGGTGGAGAGGAAGAACTTCAAATCCGAGCCGATTCGTGGGGTTTGTGGGTGAAAGATCACCAGGAGAATGGTCACACAAGACCTATGAGTGATCCCCACAAAGAAATCCCCACCAAAACGCACTCAAATCCGACGAACAAAAAATCCTCCAAAAATACCTCTGAAAATCACATAAAAGAAAAACGCTCGGGATCAAAGGATTTGGCACAAGATTATGAGGAAGTAATCACTTTGATTCACTTTGCCATATCCGGTTACAAGTCACTCACAAGAATCAGAAATCTTGGATGGCAAAAAGCTCAAACAAAGAGCCACACACTCTCCTCTCACCTTCTCTCCCAAGAGCACCCCAAAATGAAAGAGCACTCCCATCACTTGCCAAAGAGTTGTCTGAAAATTCAGCCCCCTCCTCCTATATATAGGCCCTTCGGAAAAGACCGAAGTGCCCCTACACTAGGAGATACAATACAAGCCCTCACAGGGGCATTTTGGTCAACACATGAAGTTCACCATCGGACGGCCGCGCATCTATCGGGCCTTCGCATCCTCCCGGTGCAAGCACCTCGATCATGTCGCGTGTCACCCGCCTCGAAGCTTCCCGACACTCCCGGATCCCCGTCTCCGTCGCGTTGGGCCTTCGGACTTGGTTTTGAGGCCCAAACCAAGAAACTGTCCTCCGATGGTTTTGTGGCCAAACCACCAAACCCCGCGTACACGGCCCGGCCTCACCACGCCATGCGTCGAGCCCGTCAAGCCTTTCACCTCCGGCACCCGGATGGTCTACTCGGTCTTGCCTCGTTCCTTGACTTGGCCACCACTTATACACCGGCTCCATGTCCACGACATCGTCTTGCTCTTCTTGCACCATGCGGATCGCACTTGATCTCGTCGGCCACCGGGTCCCTCAAACCAAGCCTACTTGTCTCTCCATCACCTCGAAGGCCACCTCAGCATAGACCTTTCACGCTTGTTCTTCACCTGCACCAACTCAAACCTAGCCGCAACTAACACCTACAATACTAGGCCAAGAGTCAGTCCACACAACATTGTCAACCACTCCTCACGAGTGCATTGACAACACACCACATAAACATAGAAAGATACACAACCGACAACACAACCCAACGAAACACACTCAACACAAAGCCTCAAAACATCCGGTCAATCACTCATCATATACAAACCAAGGCACATATCAACTTGGTTTCTCAATCTCTCCCTTGATGAGTGCATTGACAAAAGATGGTTTGAAAGCAAAAGGGAAACTCATTCAAGTACCAAAAAGCCAAGAAAAAGCAAACACAAGGCAACTTGAAATGAGAAAAGCTCCAACCAAAACTCTCGAAACCAAAGGAAGCACAAAGGCTAAACACCACCAACAGTCAAGCAATCCACAAGAGCTACAAGCAATCCCGAAAGCCATCAAACCAATTTCAGCTCTTAACAAAGCACTCGTCAACCGCTCATCACCATCAAATCAAGGTTCATATCAACTTGATTTTCCAAATTTCTCCCCCTTGAGGAGTGGGTTGACAACATGCGAGCACAAAGAAATGGTTTGAAAGAGCAAAGGCCGAACATCTCATCCAAGTGAACGAAATCCACACAAGGGCAAAGAACAAAGTCACTTGGCATGAGAGAAACCACACAAGCCAAATCAATGTCTCGGTCCCCAAAGACATGGGCAACGACTCGACACAACTGAGACAAGAACACATGATCCCTCAAGAAGAGGCACAAAGGGCTCAACACCAATCATGAAAGGACCGACAACTCAAAATGACCACCGGCTCCTCAAGAAGAGGCAAAGGGGCTCAACACCACCAGTAAAAGAGCAAAAGAGCACAAAACTCACAAGCTCCCCCTAAACACATGCACTAGGGCCAAAGAGCATACAAAGCTCACCCTAAACACATGCGATAGAGCAAAGAGCAGCCACCAAAGCACAACTCAGGCAAACAAAGGAAACTCATCAAAGCTCCCCTACACAAATGCATACTTCCCCTGAACATGTGCATGCAAACTCTAGTTCTCCTCCTGAACTGAGTATCCCTCTGGATGCAACAAATGCATGAAAACTGAAACATTTTCTCCCCCAAATGCAACTTTTCTTCACTATAAGAAACTATTTAATCTGTGACGCATTCTCCATGACGTTTTCAGAAAATATCACGAAGAGCACTACGTCTACGACGTATTCCTTTTTTTGTCACGAATGTGCATTGAAGCCCAAAACACTGCGACGATTTGTTAAATTCGTCGCGATTCTACGACGTATTCCTGTTTTTTGTCACGGATGTGCACTGATGGATATTGAAGCCTAGAACACTACGATGATTTGTAAAATTCGTCGCAATCCGGCCCACAACGCTGCAACGTTTTAGCAGATTCGTCGCGATCAGCAAATAACAAATACTCATGTTAGGAATGGGAAAAAATGATAAATTTAAAAAATCTAAAGATCAACAAATAACAAATAGTCATGTTATGAATGAAAAAAATTGAAAAAAAATAAAAAATAAAAAAAGAGGAAGATCGCAGTGGCCGGCCGTGGCTGCTCCCCCGCCAGCCTCGGCCAGCCCCGGCCGCACCAGGCCAGGGTGCGGCCAGCCCCAGCTGGCCATGGCCAAGCCGCCCCTGGCCACGGCCAAGCCGCTGGCCGCGCCAGGCCAGGGTGCGGCCAGCCCCAGCTGGCCCCGGCCAGCCGCCCCTGGCCACGGCCGGCTGCGACCCACCACCTCACCGCCACGTCACCCGGACGCCCCCGCCACCTCACCGGGTCGCGCGCCTCGTCACCAGGCCACCGCGCATGTCCACAAAAAATCAGCAAAAAAATCGGCGCGCATGTGCTTCGAACCCGAGCCTTTGGACAGGCAAACCTAACGCCTTACCACTGCGCTACACCAGTCATTGTGCTGTTGTATGGTATTTTATTGCTTATATCTTCATTAAGTGTCATTGTGTGGGAAATTCAAACAAAAATGCGCGTAGTGCGGGAATCGAACAGGGTCGCCGGAGGGGGAATAGGGATCCCTACCACCACGCTAAGCAATGGTTAGTGATGTATGGAAGGCACAAACCATTTTATAATAAACCTGTAACATGGTCATACTACAATGAAGAACACATGTTTGATTCATCATTTTTCTTTTTGATTTGGAATTAAAATTTGTAATAGGTATTTCTCACTCGCAAGAGCTCCAAATTCGATGATTTTTTTTCTGTATTTCTCTAAAATCATTATCGTATATATAATAGTATTTGTTTGTATATTAAATGCTATTTCTTGGATCGGTTTTATATGGACCATTTTTTGCACTTTAGTAGATAAGAGAAAAGCATGTTTTTGAAGAACAAATGTTAATGTAACTTCATATTTGCTAATATTATACTAAATACAAGGTTGTGACCAAATTGGAGCTGCATACGACTTAAACAATGTTATGAGGTGTTCAAATTTCAAAGGTTTGAGTATAGTTATAAGAAACTATGTGAGAGATGTTCTTGTTTGTGAACATCTATAATATCATTTATTAGAACCATATGATTTTTTTACAGTAGGATTATATGCTTAAAATATGGTTCCATGTCGATTTGTAGAATGTTTTGAACAAATTTAAATATTATTATAATTATCCTATGATAATTTGAAGGTAAATGGTTGAATTATCTCTAGCAAACAATTTCATTTTTCAAATATCTTTTGGACATGGGCTATAATGAAACATGTGATTCTAAATATAAATTTTCTCATATTTTTTGAATGTATTAAATGGTACATACAATTCAAATTTGAACCTAAGTAAGCAATAAAAATAGTGAATGATTTGTTTAAATGGACTAAAACTTAGCTTGGGCCGTTTTCTGTTAAAGCCCAATTCATCCTAGTCATTCATCTCAGAACCAACGATTCATGTAACGCTATTGGCTTGGCTGCTTTGGAGGTGAAGGACACAGGGATAGTTTGTATTTCTTCTTTTAATCTGGAATTAAATTTTGTAACTAGTATTTGTTCCTCATATATAATCCAAATTCGACGTTTTTTCTTCCTGAATTTTTCTAAAATCACGATCTTTTCTTTAATGATGTTGTTTTTTACAGATTCTATTTCGCGATCCTATTTATATGCTTCTATCTAGTTCCGCCTAAATACCGATTAGAAAAACCAGTTATTTTGCACAAACATTGCTAATGTAACTTCGTATTTTGCAATAATACGCTAAACACAAGGCTATGGTAAAGTTTGAAGTGAATATGAATTCGAAATTTTCGAAAGGTATGATACACTTTAATGTTCAAGTAATGTTTCATGAAACTATGTCAGACATGTAACCATTTCTAAACAACGTAGGTTCCGCTGTTACCGAAATCATTTGAAATTTTGGTCACAAGTTTATGGACCCTAATTATGTTACCACATCAATTCGTAGAACCATCCGACCATTTTATGATATTATTTGAATTATTATATTGTAAATTCGAGATGTAAGTTTGAATCATCCATAATAAACTTTTGAATATTTCAAAGATCTTCAAGACATGAGTTGTAATGGAGCATAAGAGTATAAATATCATTTTTCTACATTTTTTGGAATCATATTGGACGTACACATAGTGCAACTTTACAATTATTTCAAATAAATCCAGAAATTCACTTAAATGAACAAAAATACCAAACTTTTTCAAACAAAAATGAAACTCCTCCGTAACACCTTAGATGCCATTATTGTCATGTCAAAATTTAACTGATGATATATAGCATAGTTTTTTTTGCTATTTTGTACACAAGGTGTGTTAATTATCTATTTCAAAAAATAGGAAATAGTGTGGCAAAGTAAAAAAAATCCCGCCAAGGAAATTTACAATCGCTGCACGCCCGCGTGCAACCAAAAAACCCACCACGAAATTACTACAATACCCATAGAATTTCCACCCTCCTTGCCCACCAACTGAAGGCCAAATTGGTCATTTCGCATATCAGGCGCCAACCAATATATATCGCGCGTTTCAGCCGCAGCAAACCCTAGCCGCATTTCCCCCTCCCGCAGCCGCAACACTTCTCCCTTCCCCTCAGATCTAGCGCAGCCCTCTCCGCCTCTCACCTTGGCCTTGCAGGCACGGCGCAGCGCGGCGCGGTGCGGCCCGGCTCCCAGCGAGCGGTGGCCGGGAGTCGCGGCGGAGGCGCGCGGCGCGGTCCCAAGCCATGGTCGAGGGGGAGGTGGTGCTAGAGGCGGCCCCAGCGTTGGTTTTGGGGCCGACAGGAGGAGGAGGAGCGGCGGGGCAGGCTGGCGATGGAGGAGAAGAAGGCGTCGTCGCCGCTGATTCCGCCACCATCGGAGATCGACCTGGAGGCGGGCGGTGGTGGGGACCAGCTGCAGTGCCGAATCTACCTCGAGACTGATGGTGAGGGAGCCTCCGTGACCGCTGCTTCTTACTTTTCCCCATGTTTTCCGTGGCAGTGCGGAGGGGATCTCACTGCTTCGTGTGGGTGTGCAGGGAGGGACTTCATCGCGCCATGGAAGTGCAAGGGGACATCCAAGTACGTGCACCACGACTGCCTTGACCACTGGAGGGCGGTAAAGGTAAGCGCCGCTCCTCCCCTTCAGCAATGTTCAAGGTTGACAGAAATTGGGCGAAATGGTGCTGCTGAGAGTTGGGGAGGACGGATTTCTGTGCGCATTTTCTGTGGTTAGCTAATTTAGTGGCATCTAAGTGGAGCAACTGATTCAATCATGCGATGAATTGGTAGAGGGCTGAAACTGTGGTTTCGTTTGATTGATTCTGTGCTTAGATGTGGTAGCTTGTCGTTGTGATTATGTATTAGTGCACATGTTTGCTTAGATCTGAAACACTATGGATGAAATTTGCATAGAAAGAGTAGTAGATGCGCAAGATTCCTTGCGCATATCTGTTAATTGTTCTATAATCTATTCTATTGTTGCAAGCCTAGCTTTGGCCGCATCAATGGTATATCCTTTCAACTGATCATTGATTGTACCTTATAATGCTTTGCAATAATTGATTATCATCATAGCAGTTTTTACATTCCAGTAAAATTGCAAAGCAAAGAATTTGGATATATTAGCATGGTTGTTTGATCTATTAGACCTTCCTAACATGGCTGTAAATTTTCCCTCAGATAAGTGCATTTTAGTAGTTGTAATAATATTAACAGTGAATCTATGCTTGATTGGTTGCTACTTATCTTCCTGGCTCGAGCTATGTCGAGGTGATTCATGGGTCCAGCCGAACCTAGGTGTCCAGAAAACTTTTTTGAACCGACTGTTCCTCCCCCTTCTACTGACAAGCATATGCTCTGTTTTCTAATTGCAGCCTACTCCAGAGACCTCGAGCTGGAACTGGAGGACAACTGGTAAGTGAGATGTGGACACTTGTTGAACATTGTTAGGAAAATAGGATGAAATGGCATCTGTTTGCACAGGAAAATCTTGTTGAACATTTTTAGGAAAATAGGATGAAGCAAAAATCAATATGTTGGGTTTCCTGACCGTGAACCCACGACCTCACGCATCTAGATTGCTCCTTGTTCGTGCATAATCAATACTTATTGCTATGGCTACCTACATGTTACATTAGTTAACTGAATGCAATATTGCGTAGATGGTGGATGCTAATCTGTATCAAATAACTTTTCTTAGTGCTCAATCCTCCAATTCTCTTAAGTGTTTGTTAGAATGTCATTAAGGTAAACTGTATGAGAATAAAAATATGTGAACCTCTTTGCTTTACTACTTGCTTGGTGCATTCAGTTCTGCTCTACAACAATTATTTGCAGGCTATGCCTAATATCTTATTTAGCAGATAGAGAAGATTTCTGCAAGTAACTTGTAGAATAGCCCATAATTTTTAGAGCAAATATGCCAGTGACTATTTGTTATGCTGCTTTCGTGGTCAAATGAGTCTAAAATGTTTAGCACTAACTTTCATGGTATTTTACCCTGTGTGTGCAGAAAACAAGGTATATGCTGATGGTGGCTGACTTTCTTGGAAGTGGTATCGGTTGGAACTTGTTGATTCTGCATGAGAGTAGATTTTTGTTGATTTGTTTTACTCATGAATGTAAACCTGTGATTGTATCTGATCTGGAGCTAATCCTGGTACTTTGGTTGATAAATATGTTGTATTTGGGCTGAATTTGATTGTATTTGGGCTGAAATGGATGTTGTATTTATTCTGTGGGTTAAAATGTGATGGGAAATTTTGGTGGGCTGAAATAGTTTTAGAAATTTTGGGCCGCAATGTGGCCCACTTATAAATTGGGCCCATTAGTCCAGGATAAATAAAATTCCACGTCAGCATGACATGTCACAGCTAAAAAAGTCCACGTCAGCATGCCACGTCAGCATCCTTGTCATTGTCCACGTAGGCAGCCACGTGTCATCCACGTAGGCAGCCACGTGTCGTCCATGTCAACAGCCACGTCAGTGTCCACATAATGATCCATGTCAGCAGCAATCTGGGACGATTATTTTCATCATTGAAACTGGGCTTTGGGTTGGGCTGTATGGGCCTCGGGCTACTCCGTGACGATCCAGATACGTCACGGACTGCGACGTTTATTAAGGAACGTCAACAGATTTAATCAATGACGCTCATTCCACCACGAAAATTTAAATCGTCGCGGATGCTGATTTGTGACGAATTTTATTTAATCCGTGACAGAATGATTGCGTCACAGAATAAATAGTTTCTTGTAGTGCTTCCTTATTAACAATGCATGAATCAAGGAAATTTTGCAAAAGATTCAACTACTAGCTTCTCAAATATACAAAGAGCACTATAAAATGCTACAAGTGAGATAATGAGCAAGCAAGATAGTTCATAGTTCTGTAAAAGCATAGCCATCAAGATAGTAAAGCTATATAGGCATATGACAAAGGCATGATCAAATTAAGCAATTTTGTGAAAACATTCCCTCTCTTGAGTAAAGACCTAAACATGAGCAAAACATGCCAAAGTGAATCTAGATCACACAAACTTCATGCTAGGTCACATATCCTCATCAAAAGATCATTATGAACACCCATATGCATCTCATGTCATGTTAAAGCCACCGAGCCATGTGTCTCCTTCTTAAAATGAGACTTCTCATGGTAGACATCATGCAACGGTTTAGCACCCATATTAATTCATATTTAAAGCAATTATGACATGGAATAGGTGAGAGCATAACTTCAAGCAAAACATTTCATACCAATTTCATTTTTCAATTTTAAGCACAAAATGGTACATGAAGTGCCTTTGCGGCAAAAAGAAGCTTATGCTCCTCCACAAGGTATCACATGGGCTAAACATTCACAATGACAAATTGGTCTTTGACCCCAAGTGAAAAGCACATGATATCCCAACACGAATTAAGCATGATATAAGCCACTAAAGCACACTAAGATCATGGAAAGCCTTAAACTCACAAGAGAGAGAGAGAGAGAGCCTATCTAGCATTTTCCAAAAAGCCATCTCAACATGCATATATATAGCAAAACTATCTAGAGCATAGCTATCCATCACCAAATCATATCAAACATGCTCAAAAGCTCACAAATAGCATATCATAGTATTCATGGCATATAGGAGAAGCTCAACCTATCATGCATATGATACACATGTAACAAAGGTAGATATATACAACAAATGCAACATGATATATGACACAATGCAAGACACGAATGTCAAACCTACCAAAGTCTATACATCAGGATATATGATACATATGTAATGCAAAATGCATGGGGGAGACAAGGAACTCGGCTCAACAACAAGAAGGCTCACACGGGGACACACCAATTAAGATCACAGATGAGTACCATAGAAAAGATACCAATTGCAAGACCGCCAAAGATCCCAATTGAGTACCATAGAAAGGATACCAATTGAAGGATCACAAATGACTGCCAAAATCTAAGACACACCTTGAAACCAAATTCCCCATCAAAAGAAGCCGAGCTCCTCCTCAACCAAAGACAACTAGCAAAGCAAAAGCTAGGAAAAGAAAAAGCAAAAGAGAAGCTCTGAAAACAAGCTAAAAGGAAGAAAACCAAAGAAGGAACAAAACACAACCCGAAGACGAGCCAAGCCCAAAACCCAAGGAACACTCAAAACATGCTACACAATGCATTGATAATACTAATCAAGATAAATAAAGCATTGTAACATGATTCCACATATGAATAAGCATGGGCTAGCAAGCATGTCAACAAGGTCCAAACCTATACAAGGATACTAAACCAAAATGATACCAAAGAACAACATGCCAAACATGATACAAGAACTAAACAAAGGCATGATGAAAGTTCATATGGATCATCCACCAACATATATTACAAAGCTAGCATGACAGGATATACATGGGGGAACAAACATGCTAATAAGAAAGGTACCATAGAGCTATCCAAACATGATATAGATGAACAACATGACATAACCACAAAAAGCAAACATAAAGCATGACATGATGTTCATAAATATCATCCACCACAATATCATACAAAGATAGCGAGATAGATATGCAAGATCACAAAGCTATCATGAACAAGGTGGCTAGCCTACCATGGTTTACACACAAGTATATACAAGTGAGCACAAGAGGAAAAGGAAACTCACTATACATGTGTACAAAGGCTTTCAAGAGCCATCCAAAGCGGTGTGGAGAACCATCTTGTCTTGATCACCTCATGGACAAAGATCAAGCATCATCGAGCTTATGTTCTCCAACCGCGTCTCCATACCTACACATGAGGAGACAAGAAAGACCGAGCCTTGGATCCCAAAGGGTTAGCAAGCACATACTTGGGAATCCAATACTTGGTCACACGGGTAAGCGATGCACACAACTTATCATGTGGGTTAGCATGATGCAAATGTCGGTTTGAATGAAAAGGTTTTCGAACAGTCTTGGAACCATGCCTGAAAGGAGCAACTCACGAAGAAAACCGAGTGCTACCACAAGCAAAAAGGCAAAGGTCCCTCGAGGTCATAGGAGTAGAACCAACACAAGCACCACAGGAAGCATGTCGCGGACCAACACAAGAAACACTAGAAGCATGTCCACGAGCATGGCCTAACTCACTAGAAAGAGTGTCATAAAACCCGTCCACAAATCGTGCCTTCTTAGGCTCACAAGTGTTCATGCCATGAGAAGGGCTATGAACAACCAAAGGCCTAGAAGCACCTCCTCGCCGCATTTTCCTTGCCCGGTGGTAGCAAAAGCTCTCTTGATGCCCATCCTTCCCACAATGAGAACAATGGTACAAAGGCCTATCGAGAGGCACGGTCCGAGTGGACGAATCACCATTCTCTTGTAAGTGAGAAGTCCCTTGGGACTTAGAGAAAGAAGCATCAACCCCAACATCCGACTTCATGCCCACATTAGAATCACACGTGCCATGAGAAAGGCTACATGACTTCTTAAAAGCTTTGGCACACACACGTCGCTTGTGCTTGACACGACGAAAGCAAAACTCAACGGTATGCCCATCCTTCTTGCAAAAGGTGCATTGGAACTTCGGTTTGGGAACATGAATTCCAAATATGTGAGAAGCACCTTTGCCATTCAAATCACCTTGGGTAACACCGGAAGATCCACCAAGCTTAGGAATAGCTATGGGAGAGCTCTCCAAAGCACTAGTACAAGTGCCACCATCCAAAGACTCACGCTCAAGAGAAGAAGTCAACTCTGGTTGAGAAGAAGCAATTTTAAAAGCATCAACATCAAAGTGACAAGAAATGCGAGAATCCAAAACCTTGGCACAAAGACTCTTGCACCTTGTGCGCAAAACCTCATTTTCAAATTTGAGGCGCTCACAAGTACCACATGTCATATTTCTCAAATTCTCAATTTCCTCCTCAATGCATCTAGCATATGTGATACGCAAGAGTTCATTCTCTTTCTCAAGGTTAGCACTCATCTCATCATGCACAACCAACTTGGCGCTCATATCATCACGCATTTTCTTTAAAGCCAAAACTTCACTTTCCAAATCAATGCATGAAGTGCAAATGAGACCACATGAACAAGTATCATCATTTACATCAACCAAAGCATCATCATCATCACAAGAAGTATGGCAAGCATCCTCTACAAGCAACAAAGAGCACTTGCTACAAGGCATGGATTTCATATCACCAATTTCAGCCCTAGCATGCTCAAGTTCATCTACACATGTAGTGTGAGTCAATTTTAATTCTTTA
Organism: Cenchrus fungigraminus; assembly: GCA_036936925.1. Classification (NCBI taxonomy): domain Eukaryota; kingdom Viridiplantae; phylum Streptophyta; class Magnoliopsida; order Poales; family Poaceae; genus Cenchrus; species Cenchrus fungigraminus. The sequence continues at coordinate 67,178,997 of CM072773.1, forward strand.
ATTTCAAAGACTCACAAGAAACACATGGTAAGGAAGCACTTGTCTCCAACAAAGCAATCTTACTTCTAGCCACATCAAGATTAATATTCAAAGTAACACAAAATTGCAAGGCATAGAAGCATTGGATTTCAACAAGTCATTCTCATCCATCAAACAAGCAAGAGAAGAATTCAACTCTTCATTCTTTCTAAGCAAGCTACTCACATCACTTGCAAAATCAAGATTTTCAACAAGCAAGGCATCACAAGATTTGCAAGGCAAAGATGCATTGTGTTTCAACAATTTAATTTCCGATTTCAAGCAAGCAATAGAAGAGTTCAAAACATCATTCTTAGCATGCATGGTGTTACAAGAAGTGCAAGAATTCAAAGCACAAGACTTCCAGTGAGCCATACCACATTTCAACCTAGCAAGGGAGCATTTCATCTTCTCATTCTTCCTACGCAAGGCATCACACAAATCTATGTTTCTCCTATGCAAATCTCCACAATCACATTCACAATCATTCAACCTATCACATAGGATCAAAATGCCTTTGGAAAGCGTACCTTGGTTCATGTCCCTTAGCTTGTGGTAGAGCTCTCCCTTCTTGAGATCACCATCTTGATAGTCTTCGATGAGGGACATCATCTTCTCCACTCCGGCTTACGCCTCAACCTCCACACTCCTCCTACTCAAAGAATCACAAGGAGAAGAGCTTGGTGCCATACTCAAAGTACCGGTTAGGATTCGCCAGAAACAAGCTCAAGCAAAAAGCAAAGAAAGCACTCGAATTGCCTCAATTCTCAGAAAAGAACTCACAAGATCAATAGCAAAGAACCTTATCTTTTTCCCAAACTTTTACCACTGAACAAGGAGCACCAAAGATAGAGGTACACAAAATTTCAGATCATACGGAGGTGTATTGCGGACTAGAGAAATTCAGGAACGTTCACTAAAAGCCTTAAAAAAGCTTCAACAAATTTTTTCTTTATGTTCCCAAATTTTTATGAGTTTTTTGAGACCGCCAAACCAACGTTATCTTTTTGGGGTATGACCCAAATCTTGTCACCTAACCGTTGTAAAAATTTGAGCTCAAACAGAGCACCGAGCGAAAAGTTATTCCTATTTTATGGAAGGTATCTCAAGTTATGGTTTTCAAAGGCACAACACCAAATCGCCGGGCTCAAAACGCGCCAACCAAAACCGCAAGCAAAGCGCCCCTCTTCTCTTGTCGCCCTGTGGATCCTAGACTTGTTAGAGTTACACAAATCCGCAACCGGCTTTGATACCAATTGAACGACTGGATTGCCGACCAGAGAGGGGGGGAGTGAATGGGAGCCGATAAAAAATCTTTCTCAAAACAACTCGGCCTATGTCCCAAACACAACTCCGAGGGTCACACACGATCAAGTAGGAGCACACGCAAACCTCTCTTGAGACCTTAAGAATAAAGCTTGAAAGGCTAGGAAGCAAAGCGGAAGCAAGCACGAAAGAGCTCGAGCAACATAGAGGAAGGTTGAGACCTACCGGGTCATCCGGCCACAAACGTCCGGGTCACCCTGAGGCATCCAGAGCCGCACCGAGTCACCCGGACACAAGTGTCCGGATCAACCTACCCCTTCGGGTCACCCGGCCACAAGTGTCCGGATCACACGAGACAGCCCAGAAAACCGCCTCGAGAGAAGAGGGAAAAATCCAAAACTCGATCAAACGACCTCCAAAAATCACGAAATTTTAACCACAACTTCTCAACAACACAAAGAAGATTTTCTCAAAAGATCTTCACCAAAAGATCAAGGAAACATCACCATAAAAAGATTTAGGGTATGAACCCCAGAAAGAGAGAGCTTTTCCTCAAAATCACCGATCTCCCGATTCACCCAATGGATTGAAGCTAAACTTTAGGGGAAGTGGATTTGCCTCAAGGGGAAGCTATCCCTAAAATCCCATGGCCCCAAACCCAATCAATCTCGCGGAATCGAGGATTTCATGAAGAACACCAAGAACTAGAGGTAGAGAGGAAGAACTTCAAATCCGAGCCGATTCGTGGGGTTTGTGGGTGAAAGATCACCAGGAGAATGGTCACACAAGACCTATGAGTAATCCCCACAAAGAAATCCCCACCAAAACGCACTCAAATCCGACGAACAAAAAATCCTCGAAAAATACCTCTGAAAATCGCATAAAAGAAAAATGCTCGGGATCAAACAATTTGGCACAAGATTATGAGGAAGTAATCACTATGATTCACTTTGCCATACCCGGTTACAAGCCACTCACAAGAATCACAAATCTTGGATGGCAAAAAGCTCAAACAAAGAGCCACACACTCTCCTCTCACCTTCTCTCCCAAGAGCACCCCAAAATGAAAGAGCACTCCCACCACTTGCCAAAGAGTTGGCTGAAAATTCAGGCCCCTCCTCCTATATATAGGCCCTCCGGAAAAGACCGAAGTGCCCCTACACTAGGAGATACAATACAAGCCCTCACAGGGGCATTTTGGTCAACACATGAAGTTCACCATCGGATGGCCGCGTATCTATCGGGCCTTCGCGTCCTCCCGGTGCAAGCACCGCGATCATGCCACATGTCGCCTACCTCGAAGCTTCCCGATGCTCCCGGATCCCCGTCTCTGTCGCATTGGGCCTTCGGACTTGGTTTTGAGGCCCAAACCAAGAAACCGTCCTCCGATGGTTTTGTGGCCAAACCACCAAACCCCGCGTACATGGCCCGGCCTCACCACGCCAAGCGTCAAGCCCGTCAAGCCTTTCATCTCTGGCGCCCGGACGGTCTACTCGGTCTTGCCTCGTTCCTTGACTTGGCCGCCACCGATGCACCGACTCCATGTCCACAACTTCGTCTTGCTCTTCTTGCACCATGCGGCTCGCACTTGATCCCGTCGGCCACCGGGTCCCTCGAACCAAGCCTACTTGTCTCTCCATCACCTCGGAGGCCACCTCGGCATAGACCTTTCGTGCTTGTTCTTCATCTGCACCAACGCAAACCAAGCCGCAACCAACACCTGCAATACTAGGCCAAGAGCCATTCCACACAACGTTGTCAACCACTCCTCACGAGTGCATTGACAACACACCACATAAACATAGAAAGATACACAACCCGACGAAACACACTCAACACAAAGCCTCAAAACATCTGGTCAATCGCTCATCATATACAAACCAAAGCACATATCAACTTGGTTTCTCAACCTCAGTTCTTGGTCCCAGCAGATCAAAGAATGGGTGGTGCCAGAACTACTGGGACACTCTTTGCCGGTGGCACCGCTTCCGGCGTTGTGACTTCTTGTTGCTCCGGCACCACCGACACTATAGGTGATGCTTGAACCGTCTCAGGTTCAGTTGGCCTTGTAGGGCTGCTCACGGGTACTTCCGCAGGACTGGAAGACCCTACATCTTGAGCCTCTCTCGATAATCTGCAGAGTCAAAATTACAAGTCATCATACAAGATTCTAAGTATTCGACAAGATATTGACTACTTGATCTTTTAAAACTAACATTAATGGTTGGTAAGGCTGTGACCTTCTTCACAGCAAGCTTCCCGACAGTGGTTCTTTTCTTTCGCGGTGGCTGCGTCACATCATCAACAAGTGACGAAGCCGGCCTCTTCAATGCTCCCGCGGAAATACCACTGGGGATGGGTACTCCAGAGTACCCATATCGTGCCTTCACTTCAAAGCGCTGTGACAGCATCTGCTCGTCATCATCGCTTGAGGAGGCATCCTCCACCACCACTTCATCTTCCCCTTGAGCAGGACGACTACTCTCGGGTGCTTGAGCCTCATCTTGTGATGGCTCCTTCTCTTGCACCTGCTCTGGTTCACGGGGGCGAGGAGGTGTTATGGAAACAAACTTCAGAACGTCCTCCTGCAAAGACAAGGCAAATCTGTTAGTCTACGACTACTTTCTGATAAGTACTCGGGGGCTAGTTTGCGACTACTTACCAAACGCGGAGGATTATCGGTGCTGAACTCTTGGACAGCTGCCGGCTTCCCATCAAGGTTCTTGAAGATTTTCTGCAGCCTCTCCATCACAAGATCGTCGTTGATCTCCTCTGCAGACATCCTCGAGCCATCATCAAGACCCGTGTACTCGAACCCAAGATGCTCCCTCTGCATCAAGGGTTGTACCCGGCGCTTCATGAACCTAAAGGCTACCCTCTCAGCTGTCAAGCCTTGTGCCTTCTTTTCAGCAATCTTCGCCAGCAGGTCTGGGATCTGGATGCACTCTTGCATTGACGGCTCGTCCTTCCAGATCTTCTCATACACTGGCGCGTACATGCTGGGCTTCGGCAGTTAAGGCGGCGCATTATCAATATAGAACCACTTGACTTTCCAGTCTTGGTTCAAATCTATCAAGTCATACTTGAAGTACAGCTCTTGCGCTTTTTGACGCATTTGAAGACCGGATCCACCGACTACTACTGGGAAGTTGGTGTTGGGCTGTGGCTCCAACCGGAAAATCTTCGTAAACAAGGCCCAAATGCGGGCGGATCCCAAGAAAGGCTTCGCAAAAGTGCACATACACTGAGATCTGGAAGATGCTGTTCGGGTTCAGATGCACGTGCTCTAGTTTGAAGAAGTCGAGGAAGCCCCGGAAGAAATCCGAAGCCGGCAGAGTCAACCCACGCTCAACGAAGTGGGCGAACATGAGGATTTCATCTGGATTCTTCTCCATGGGCCACGCATCCCCAGTGGCAGAGTTCCAGCCAGCAATGGCTTTCTCGCGCAACAAGCCAGCAACCTCGAGGGCCTTGATGTCCTCCTCCTTCATCTTGGACTTCTTCCAAGAGGCAGCTTGGCTCGGTGGTTTCTCAATCACCACCGTCTTGTACTTCGGCTCCGGCAACTGATTTTTGCCGCGGCCGGATCTCTTCTTCTCCATCTGTCCCTTGGATGGCGCACTCTTCATCCTTCCAGTCACGAGTGTCTTCTTTCGCATTTGCTCGGGGGCTGCGAGGGGGTGGAGGTGGCAGCGCTTGACGGCATAGGCGCTCAACTCTGTGGCAGCTACGACGGCAAAAGCTTTTTACTGGATCTAAGGGCGAATGGAAGCAGTAGAAACCCTAGGGGATACCACCTCTGGTATTTATAACCTAAAACCCTACTAGTTCGACCTGGTGACCCTTCGTATTCAATAGATTGGATACACATTTCGGCTAAGTCAATGGGCTTTTCGCAAACTCCAAGACCTGCTTAGCTCCATCTCGGGGGCTCGACTACTCGATGGGATTGGATTTCACATAGCTACAGCACACTGAACTCAGGCCACTTTCTACAGTCAGATTGGATCCTTCAATTCGAGAAGTACTCGCCTCAAGGCTCGGGGGCTCCGTGCCATGTGTCCTTCGGTTTTTTCACTAGAATTTGTGGGATTAATCGGCAAAAACTTCAGATTGACCCTCAGCTTGAATTTATAATTCGAACTAAGGCTCGGGGGCTACATCCATATGGGATGCGATTTTAGTAATCGCATTCCCATATGTTTTCTTCGAGATTTCTACAGATTTTTCGGAGCAAGATCACAAGTGCTAGAAGATTGACCCTCAGCTTGAATCCTAGATTCGACCTAAGCCTCAAGGGCTACATTCCATATGGAATGCGATTTTAGTAATCACATTTCCATATGGATCTTTGATGCAAAGATTTAGAGAACGAAGTGGGTATTATTGAAGACCTTCAAGGGAAGTACTCGGGGACGCTTGGGAACAACTCGAGAAGACTTCAAAACTATTTGTGGAGTTAGCTGGAGAACCTTCCAGCCTCGTGATGATTCAAGTATTATTGAAGATTAAAGCTTGCAGGACTCGGGGACGCTTGGGAACTACTCGCAGAGACCTTCAAGACTACTTGGACACATCGCACTCGACTACAAAGTACTCGGGGGCTTGTCGACCGGGCATCCCTAGGCCCACCACACATGTGGGCCATACCCAGAAGATAGACCTGCACACCTGGACTACTCGACTAGTGGGCCGCGGTGCAAGATTACCGTGGGCCATAAGGCAAGACAAGACGGACAAGGACTTGTACTAAGATTAGGATAGCTTTTCATTACCTGTTATAGGCTACTAGTCCTACTCGAATAGTACTCTTGTACCAATCCGACTTGTAACCCTGCCTCCCGTGGCATATAAGGCGAGGCAGGGACCCCTCTCAAAAACATACACAATCAATCAAGAGCCACGCAGCATACAGGACGTAGGGTATTACGCACACTGCGGCTCGAACCTGTCTAATTGTGTGCCCCGTGTCTCACTATCGTGTTCTTGATCTCGGCGAGCCCCACCGCACAATCTACTACTTCGTGTACCCCGTGGTAGGCTCGGTGTCTAAAACACTGACAATCTATTCAAATACATCTACAAGGGTCATGATAGAACCTCCGTAGCGGTTAGAGAAAATGGGAAGAAAGATGCCAACGGAAACGTTGATGAGATCACAGATTATAGAGAGGCCCGGTGGGTGGGTCCTCCAGAAGCGATGTGGAGGATCTACGACTTTGATTTACACCAGTTTCACCCACCAGTGCTGCCGCTGCAATGTCATCTCCCCAACTTGCATATGGTTTCATTTCATAAACGGGACAAGGTTGAATGAGTTATAAAGTGTCCACGTATCGAGGCGTCGATGCTCACAGAATGGTTTAACTTCAATGAGTATCATCCTGAAGCTCGAGGAATCTTGTATCGCAACTTTCCATAGTATTATAGGTGGGACGCGACAGACAAAGTTTGGCAACCAAGGAAAAACTCGGTATACTAGGTTGGGAGACTTGTATTTGCAAATCCGACAGAGAGCGAACGCTATTTTCTTCGGGTTCTCCTGAACCATGTCCCTGGAGCGACCTCAGGACTGTTAATTGTGTGCATTGTCTGGATTTCCGTGAGGCCGCGATGAGACGAGACCTGATTGAAGAAGACAAAATGCTCGATGAGTGTCTTACTGAAAACAGCCTGTTCCAGATGCCATCCTCACTACGTAGGTTATTCGCTACAATCCTGGTATTCTACGATCCGAAGGATGTGGCCAGTTTGTGAACAAAACACTTCGATACAATGGCAGAAGACTAAAAGCACGTTAATCCGAACCCAAGTGCGGTGCAACAGCTTGTGTTGATTGACATCAGGAATATACTGCAATCAATGGGGAAAGACATAAGGTCATTCCCTCTTCCACAAATCGACGAAGCATTTGACGACGCTAGCGGGGTCCCTCGTGAGATATATGAGGAGGCGAGCATTGAGCAGAATCCGGAAGATGTGAGACTAGCTAATATGCTAAACGAGGAGCAGAAGGCTGCTTACGATGACATAATGTCAACTATCGACTCCGAACGAGGTGGCTTATTCTTCATTGATGGACCTAACGGCACAAGAAAGACTTTGTTGTACAGAGCACTTCTCAGAACCGTCCGCAGTCAGAACAAGCTTGTTGTTGCTACGGCTACATCTGGTGTCACAGCATCTATAATGCCTGGTGGGAGGACGGCACACTCGTGTTTCAAGATTCCCCTTACGCTTGATGACTCATGTTGTTGTAGCTTCATGAAACAGAGTGGTACCGCCAAGCTACTACTGTCTGCGTCTCTCATCATTTGGGACGAGGCGTCAATGACAAAGAGGCAGGCTATTGAGGTGCTAGACAACAGCATATGTGATATAATGGGACGGCAAGATCTTCCGTTTGGTGGGAAGACGGTTGTGTTTGGTGGAGATTTCAGGCAAGTTCTCCCTGTTGTATGGAAAGGATCACGAGCTCAAATTGTCAGTGCTTCCTTACGGAGGTCGCATCTTTGGGACCACATGCAGCATCTTAAGCTCGTGCACAACATGAGGGCCCAGAATGACCGTGAGTTCGCGGATTATCTGTTGCGCATTGGTAGAGGAGGTTAACAAAGATGGTGATGTACACCTTCCTGACGAAATATGTGTCCCATACTCTGGGGATTCCGAGAAAGATCTTGACATGCTGATCGATAGAATCTTTCCAAACCTCAATGCAAACATGACAAACAAGGAATATATCACCTCCAGAGCCATTTTATCAACATGTAATGATTGGGCGGATGATATTAATTTGAAGATGATCAACAAGTTTAAGGGTGGAGAGATAGTGTATCATAGTTTCCACGAAGCGGTGGATGATCCGCACAACTACTATCCCGAAGAGTTCCGTAACACATTGACTCCCAACGGGCTACCTCCACATGTGCTAAAGCTTAAGATCGGCTGCCCGGTAATATTGCTTAGAAATTTAGACCCTAAACAAACGGACTCTGCAATGGAACGAGGCTGGTGGTCAGAGGGTGCCAAAGAAACTCAATAGATGCTGAAATTGTTTTGGGGCAGCATGCTGGGAAGAGGGTTTTCCTTCCTCGAATATGAAAGGATCTTGATGTCGTCTAGAGGGGAGGTGAATAGACGAATCTGCACGAATTAAAACTTTCAACTCACTGTTAGTACCGAAACCGGTCAGACTGGTTTCCCAAACCGGTCAGACCGATTTGCCACAGAGAGTACTGTCCAAAACTGAAATTCCCTCTACGAGTTCTAGCACAAACCAAACTTGGTGTAGGGCTTCTCCAGATGTTTCCAAGAGTATAAATGAAGCTCCTGCACAAAGCACAAGCACACCAAGGTAGATCCATTACAAGGTTTTCTGTCAAATGCAACACCGAGAAAGTGTAGCAAAAGACCCAAAAATGGTAGCAATAATACTTTTGCTACCATTTTTTTGATTAAATGTCGATGCGCTTGCAACTGTAGCAATAGCATAATGCAACGGGTTACATTTTAGTTGCGACACACAACCCCTCTATTGCAACACTTTTGACGCTTTTGCAACACATGGTGAGTGTTGTAACAGAATCAATTGCAACCACTATGGGTGTGGCAATAGTATCAATTGCAACGAACTAGGCATTGCTAGCGATACATATTGCGACATGCTGGTCGTGTAGCAACACAATGCAATCGCAACGCAACACAGGTGTTGCAATCATGTTTATTGCTACACGGAGAAAGCATTGCAATAGAGGTTCTCTATTGCCACGTCGCCTAAATGGTTGCTATAGGTGGCTTAGGTTATTGCAACGTCTCTTTAGGTTGGTTGCTACAGAGAGATCCTCTATTGCCACGCTTCTGAATGGTTGCTAAAGATGGCATAGGCTATTGCCACGTTACTTAGGTTGATTGCTACAGATAGGTCATCTATTGCCACGTTACTAACTTGTTGCTATAGGTAGATTCCTCTATTGCCACCATCAATCTTTTTTGTAGTTGCAAGAGATAATTTCTTTTTTTTTGTTTGGTAGCTTAAATCAATAATTGCAAAAGGATAAATACATAATGATTGAAGCATCGACATCCATTAAAATGAAATATAATTTGTTCGTACAAATCTTTAATGAAACACACCCAATGTCAAACTAAACTTAGACACAGCCATTGATATAACACATAATGTATCTAACACACAGTTTGAACTCATTCGAATTATATGACCTATGTCTACTGCATCAGCAAAGGTCGCTTTCATGTTCACCATATATCATCCACTATTCACATGCTCCTCCTCAAACTCAAGCTTCCTCCTGAAAAATCATTGACATGCTTTAGTAAAACTATAATTGTAATATAATATTTTGGCAAACAACATTATTTCAAATTCAAATCTGTTCAGAGGACATGCAAAATCTAAAAGCAATCATGTAAAATCAATATCTCCTAAACCATTGGCACTTGTTTATTCCACTCAGAGTAAAGGGGTCTGTAGACTACAGCTTATAAGTAGGCTTAGAAAATCCACCATATACCATGTTCAGGTTCAGAGAAGTCATACCACCATATCAGGTTCAGGTAAGTCATACCACCATTTTAGGAATCGTTGCAAAGGTAACCTTAATATTTGCTTGTGATACACTCCTTTTTCTCTAATCACAAAGCTGCAGCTGCCATATTCCGGTAATTTAAATGCAACCTTTATAAAAAAACGTGAGAACAAAAAGGAAAATGGCTATGACACATTGAACCAGCATATATACCATTTTCAAACTGAGCGGGCATGATAAAGCAAAGTTTAATTAGCTATGATGTATCATGAAAACATACTATGGCACTAAATTAGCCTTGATAGGTAGGAACAGAGTAGCATCATACTACTGCACAATTTAAAAAACCTTCAATGAATGCTTTTTCACCAAATCTGTACATATGTTACTTCAGTGAATGATTTTTCAGATGGAAGATGTTGGAGCAAAACCAAAAGCTGAAGGGGGCAGTAAGCCAGGAAACAATATAGTTGTACGAGGGGAAAAACAACTTATCAAACTTGCAAATAATTTTGCTCCACTGTCGTGCTCTTCAGTAGATGGCCTGGTGGCTGGTGCACCATTGTTGTCAGAACATGAAAAGTCATAGTAAAACAAAATGTGGTGATTCCTTATTAGCAAGCATCAGATTATAATGCATTCAGGTGCAGGAAATCCATAAGAAATTCCTATGCAATGGTGTTCAGGATGTTTGCTACACTATAATATTTCCATGTCTACAACAGTTGAAAACCCCATTTTTCTTGCAGTTCACACGTCCCGTCAGAGTTCAATAAACTGTTAGGACCTATAGTTACCACTATAATTAGGAGGAACGGAAAAGAATGCATCCAGACTAAATAACAGAAGCCTAATAGAAAAACTGTTAACACGGGAAGATGCCTCTTTCGGGTAGTAAAGTTGAAAACGTTTCTTTTACACATTCAGTCCAGCAACGAGGATATGTATTTCGCACCTAAGAAAAAATTCAACCCCGATATGCCTTAGTACCAATACTAAATCATTCTGACAAAAATGAAAGCCCATTCAAGCATTCAATCAAACGCAATTGACGCACAGGCGAAAGCTCAAGAAACATAATCAATTTACAAATTTAAAATGATGTTCACAGCAACATGCTCTTTTTATCCGTATTGAGGTACACAAGCATTAATTTTATTTTTACATAGCAGTGTCAGAAGAATGAACAAATTTAAGTAAATGCTAATTTGTCATTAAGACAAAGGGAAAGACAGTGCAAAGTGATGGTCACCTCGTGGGCTCTTTGGTTGCAGCAATCTGTCATTCTCCTGCTAACTTATTTCTTCTTCTCCATTATTCCAAACTCTGCACAAAAGAAAGACAAGGGAAAGAAGGTAAATGAAATCCTCAAAAATTCCAAAATGATGACAGAGCTAATCTTGTGTAATGATTACACACTAATTGCAACCTGATGGTCACCTCGTGGGCTATTTGGTTGCAGCAATGTCATTCTTCTGGTAACTTATTTCTTCTCCATTATCCCAAATTCTGCACAAATGAAAGACAAGGGAAAGAAGTGAAATAAAATCTTCAAAAATGCCAAAATGACAACAGAGCTAATCTCACATAATGAGTACGCACTAACTGTTTTAATTTGATTGTGCACGCATCGAGGCAATATTGTTAAGAAAATATGAACTCTAGATATAGGTAACTTTATCAAGCCACTTCCAGATCTACAGTGATGAGGAGTCAATTAAAATAAATTAAGCTGGATCTGTATCAGAGTAAGCAGAGAAATGAGAAATGTGTAACTGCTAAAGGATTAGCTGCATCTGTATTGCGGATTATCTATTTCCATTTTCCCATCATATGCACAGTCAATGATCAACTCATCAGTAAACTTCATCACCAAGACGAATTAGTAATTTTAGTAAAAAGAAGCATAATTACTTTTACCTACCTGTAAAATGAAGTGCGGCAAATGTGCCATCATCATCCGTGACTGACCTTGGTCATCATGGCAAGCAGTTCTGATGGCTGCCTGGCGATCCAATTGAGTACCTTGGCTCCATCCTCAAAACGCAGGTGCAAGCCAGCATCAAGGCCTGCATCGCATCCTTCGGTACGAACGGAAAATCTATTGGAAAGATGAAAAATGGATTAGGCCAGGTCGGTCGATGAGTAGATCGCCGGCAAGCGGGCTCTCGGTGCGAACTTTGCGAACTGCAGTCACTAATGTGTTGAAATTGGATTCCAATTTTATCTTACCAATTCAATTTCAATTTGGATGGCTTGCTTCCTCCTTCCTACCCCAGATAGCTGCCGCTGCACTCCTCTTATCCTTGTGTGATTCCTGCGCCTAATCTCATTGTTGCGGCGCTGCGTTGACCTCCCGGACGCCTGGTCGTCGGGCGCCGGCTGCCGCGGCTGCGCCCAGCGTGGCTGCGCGGCTGCCGCATGCCGCGGCTGCTCAGCTGCCGCCTGGCTGGCTGGGGTCGGATTCCAGCTCCCTCCCCCGGTATCGCCTCCTCCCGCCCCTCAGGCCTCGTATCCTGCCGCCGCCGGCCACCGGCTGCCGTCGCAATCTCTAGGGTTGGGGTTGGGCTCAGGCAGGAGGAGTTCGGCAGTGGGCTCCCGAATTTTTTTTTTTTACATCCCCCCCCCCCCCCCAAATTTTGCAAATATAAATGGTCCGCTAAATAATTTGCAAAACTATACATCTACCGCAGTGGTTACTGTATGTCTGTATGATACCGCCGTGACCGTGACCCACGGCGGTAGGGGTACAGTCTGTTTTCAAAAATTTATAACTTTTTTGTTTGAACTCGGATGGAGGTAAACTTTATATGAAAGTTGTAGATTTCGACGAGATTTACAACTTTGTAGTTCAAAGTTTTTTATTTGAAGTCATCTTCATAGTCAAATAATCGATATACTATTCAGATCTCAATTTTCAGTTTATATTCAAAAAATTGTAACTTTTTTGCATGAACTCGGATGGAGGTAAACTTTATATGAAAATTGTAGCTTTCGATGAGATTTACAATTTTGTAGTTCAAAGTTTTTTATTTGAAGTCATCTTCATACTCAAATAATCAATATACAGATAGTATATCGATTATTTGAGTCCAAAGATGGTTTCAAATGGAAAAATTTTGAACTACAAAGTTATAGATCTCGTCGAAAGCTACAATTTTCATATAAAGTTTACCTCCATCTGAGTTCAAACAAAAAAGTTACAAATTTTTGAAAACAGACCGTACCCCTACCGCCGTGGGTCACGGCGGTAGGACTAGATGTATAGTTTTGCAATATTTTTGGCGGACCATTTATTTTTGCAAAAAAGAGAAAAAAATGTAAAAAAATCGTCGAATAACTTGACCAGGCCCAGGCTGAGCAGCCGAATGGGGATGGGGAAGGGTGGGTGAGGTGGGGTGCATTTGGGCTGAAATTGTGGTGTTTGGCCCATTTCAACGAAGAGAGGTGGGCTGAATTATGAAATACTCATGATCGAGTGGTGCATTTGATTTTGTTCTTATGATTTGTTTGTTCTCCAACAAATACCAGATGGAGATGGACAAGGAGAGGGGCAAAATTATGGAGGAAATTGGCACTGTAGCTCGGTTTTCCATGGTTCTTTAGGTATGGTTTTTCTGTTGATCTGTCGCATTGATCTGTTGCATGGTACTGTTCATGCTGCATGGACCTGTAGCACTGTTTTTTTCTTTTCTTTTTTTGAGAACGTGCTTTTGCATGGAGTTTTGCAAAACCTGTAGAACCTGTAGCTCGGTTTGCATGGACAAGTAGATGGACAAGCATGCTGCATGGACCTGCATGGTACTGTTCCGGCATGGGTGTTTTTTTTTGTACGTTTTTTCTATCAGCAATACTGTTGTTTAAAGGAGACAAGAGAATACACAAATCATTCTTGGACTCCTTTTGTTTCCTTAGATGAAGATCAAAAACGGACGGAGGGAGTACATGGATTCTTATCATTTTCTCATATACACATACATAGTATGACTATATATACTTATTTTGTGTCAAAAATAATGGGTATTCAACTGAATACCCATAATACAATGTGGGCCCGCCCCTGGCAGCCAGCAGTGCGAGGCAGTGGAGCGGGCAGCGAGAGTTGGGAAAGGTTTTCGGGCACGGAAACGGGACGGAGAGGGGAAAACGGAGATTGGGAGAGAGACAACACGTTCGGATTGGGGTGGCGGCGCGGAGGCAAAGAAGAAAATGGAGGGGGCACGAGGCGGACGCTCAGGAGGAGGCGGCGTGCGGAGGGGATGCGGAGAGGGCGCTTCGGCGGCGGCGCGGATTGCGCGGAGCAGGCGGCAAAAGCAGCGTGCGGACCGCGCGATCGCGTGGGGGGAGACGAAGGCGGCGTGGAGGGAGTGGCATCGGAGCGTCGTGGATTGGCCCGCGAGGGTGGCAGTTCCAGGGGTAAAAATAGAATTCAGCGGTGGGGTGCGGGGACGACGGGAGTGGAGCAAACTGGGCGGAGAGGTAAAAACGAAAAGAAAAAACGACGACATATAAAGAGTTGTTGAATATCCTTCACAAAGACATATATGGCTCACATACTCCTATGTAGCTAAGTGAGATATGTTCCTAGTTGTGAAAGATGTATAATATCATTTTGTCGAAATCATTTGAAACTTTTATGAGATTGTTATGGAGGCAAAATATGTTGTTGTGTGAATCTATGAAATTTTCTGATCTAGTTTTGCTATTACTGTAATTATTTATTAAATTACTAATGAATAAATGTGAAAATATCATAAAGGCGTTAGAAAAATCTAAAAAGTTACGTAGTCACATGATTTTGGTGTATGATCATCACATAAAAAATTCAAGTGATTTAGATAAAGAGTTGTTGAATATCCCTCACAAAGACATATAGGGTTGGACCGTGAGCCAAAAACTCGTGAGCTGGCTCAACTCGTTCATAGCTCGGCTCGATTAATTTTTTAACGAGCCGAGCAACTATTTTTGCTCGTTTTGTTAACGAGCTGGCTCGAGCCAGCTCGCAAGCTGCTCGCGAGCCAAACGAGCTAGAAAATTCTAATTTCAATATAGAAAACTGAGCTATCAAAGTTGAGCTAAGCCATTGAAGCTATGCCAAACCTTTCTAAGTGCTACATGTGTGACTAATTTTATCATTTACAACTTTATAATTATTATTTTTAAAAACTTTACATATGCTCAGAGGTTAATTTCAAATTTACATACAGCTCGCAAGCCTAACGAGCTGGCTCGAGTTACTAACGAGCCAAGCCGAGCCAGCCTTTTTGCTCGTTCTGTTAACGAGCCAAGCCGAGCTGGCTTGTTACCTTAACGAGCTAGACCAAGCCGAGCCGAGCCAAGCCGAGCTGGCTCGGCGTCCAGCCCTAAAGACATATATGGCTCGCATAGTCCTATGTAGCTAAATGAGATATGTTCCTAGTTGTGAAAGATGTATAGTATCACTTTGTCGAAATCATTTGAAACTTTTACGAGATGGTTATGGAGCCAAAATATGTTATTGTGTGAATCTATGGAATTTTCTAATCAAGTTTTGCTATTATTGTAATTGTTTATTGAATTACTAAGGAATAAATATGAAAATATCATAAAGTGGCTAGAAAAATCTAAAAAGTTACGGAGTCACATGATTTTGGTCTATGAGCATCACATAAAAAATTCAAGTGATTTCAATAAAGAGTTGTTGAATATCCCTCACAAAGGCATATATGGCTCAAATACTCTTATGTAGCTAAGTGAGATATGTTCCTATTTGTGAAAGATGTATAGTATCACTTTATCGAAATCATTTGAAATTTTTTCGAGATGGTTATAGAGCTAAAATATGTTGTTGTGTGAATCTATGGAATTTTCTGATCAATTTTTGCTATTATTGTAATTGTTTATTGAATTACTAAGGAATAAATGTGGAAATATCATAATGTGGCTAGAAAAATCTAAAAAATTACGTAGCCACGTGATTTTGGTGTATGAGCGTCACATAAAACATTTAAGTGATTTCGATAAAGAGCTGTTGAATATCCCTCACAAAGGCATATATGACTCACATACTCCTATGTAGCTAAGTGAGATATGTTCCTAGTTGTGAAAGATGTATAATATCATTTTGTTGAAATCGTTTGAAACTTTTACGAGATGGTTATGGAGCCAAAATATGTTTTTGTGTGAATTTATGAAATTTTTTGATCAAGTTTTGCTATTATTGTAATTATTTATTGAATTACTAAAGAATAAATGTGAAAATATCATAATGTGGCTAGAAAAATCTAAAAAGTTACGTAGCCACATGATTTTGGTGTATGAGTGTCTCATATAAAATTCAAGTGATTTCGATAAAGAGTTGTTGAATATCCCTCACAAACACATATAAGGCTCACATACTCCTATGTAGCTAAGTGAGATATGTTCCTAGTTGTGAAAGATGTATAATATCACTTTGTCGAAATCATTTGAAACTTTTATGAGATGTTTATGGAGCCAAAATATGTTGTTGTGTGAATCTATGGAATTTTCTGATCAAGTTTTGCTATTGTTATAATTATTTATTGAATTACTAAGGAATAAATGTGAAAATATCATAAAATGGCTAGAAAAAACTAAAAACATTTAGGTAGCCACATGATTTTGGTGTATGAGCGTCACATAAAAAAATCAAGTGATTTCGATAGACAGTTACTGAATATCCCTCATAAAGACATATATAGCTCACATAGTCCTATGTAGCTAAGTGAGATATGTTCCTAGTTGTGAAAGATGTATAGTATCGCTTTATTGAAATTGTTTGAAACTTTTATGGGATAGTTATGGAGCCAAAATTTGTTGTACAGCCACATATTTTTTCAAATTTGTTTTAAAAGATTTATTGCAGTTCAATTAATAAAAGGAAATAAAACACCCTAATACAACATAAACTAATGCTTATCCTAGTGGTTTGCACACGTCACTTTTGTTCCAAAGGTCTCAGGTTCGATCCCCAAGCAGGCATTTTTTTGCCAATTAAATTCTTAGCATTGTGTCTATTGCAACCATTTTAGGCCTATTGTAACACTTTTTCAGTGTTATAATAGACAGAAAATAAAAATTTTACATCTCACTCATATGGTTTCATAAGTATAAGTGACATGTAAATTTTCTGAACAATGGTATTACCCTTTTGTCGGATGAACAAATGACCAAAATATGAGTTGTCCAATAAATCTTAATAAACTTCATGAGTGGATTGTGGGGGCTCGGCCAGCCACGGCCTTGGTGCAGCTAGGGCGCGGCCAGCCACGGCCTTGGTGCAGCCAGGGCGCAGCCGGCCGTGGCCAGGGTGCAGCCGGCCGGGACCGTGGCGCGGCTGGCTGCGGCCGGCCGGAGCTCGGCCGCTGCGTGGCGTGGGAGGCTGCGGCCGGCCGGGGCCGTGGCGTAGCCGGCCGTGGCTCGGCCGCGGTGTGGCACGACTGGCCGGGGCTCGGCCGAGCGCGGCCGCAGTTGGCCGATGACAAAACCAAGTACAAAAATGTTGAATGCAGTGGAAAAACACAAAATGTTATGTAGTGTAGTGGTAAGAGTGATTTAGTTGAAGTAGGAGATGTATAGTTCAAACCGTAATCCACACAATTTTTATTTTTTCGATTTTTTCTTGCCTATGCATACATATTTAATTACTATTTTTGGAGAGGGGGGCGTTGGTAGGACCGCATCACCACGTCCTTAAGGTGGGACCGCATTGACACATCCTCAAGGTGGGACCGGGTGACATGGCAATCGCGGCCGGTGACAATTTAAAATTGTTTGGTTTCCTGGCATTGTGTCTATTGCAACCATGTTAGGCCTATTGCAACAGTTTTTCGGTGTTGCATTAGATAGAAAACAAAAACAATTTGGAACCATCTAGGGTTTCAAAAATTGGTTTTTCTTTGTAAATTTTTGAAATTCAAATTTGAATGGTTCAAAATCTGCCAAATGCAAAAATGATCATAATACAAAGTGTAGATCTTGATGAGTTCTATAACTTTTATGTTTATGACTTTTCCAACTAAAATCATTTACTGCTTCAAATGTTGTTAAAGTTGGACTGCAGTGCCACGTGGTCGAGGTGGGACCAGCTGGTGGGACCGTACCGAGTGTAACTAACTAATAGAATCATGTAAAGTAACTTTTTTATTTTAATATCTATAAGGTTACTGTAAGCTGACCACATAGAAACATGAAAAAGGCTTGAACGATGCTAGCTAACACTAACATTATAATGGTGTAGTGGTAAGTCATATACTAGTGTAGTATTGAGGTCTTTGGTTCAATTCCATACCATGGCGTTTTTTTTATTTTTTCTATTTTGTCTCTAATGACTGATTGTTTCCCCACCAATTCAAACTTCTTTCTCAAAATTAATAATTAGAATAAAATCTAAATTCAAAATTAGTCAAGTTCTATTTTTACTATGAATTGTATTTTTTTTAATAATATATCATATACAAGGCCCAATCCAAATCAGCCTCGGCTACTAGTTCTCGTTGCAATAAGCATGTAACAGTTGCAACTACCAAAAAGCGTTGCAATTGAGAACCAATTTTGCTTCGCCCCCTAGAGTCCTCGTTGCAATAAGTTGTAGCAGTTGCAACCCAAAACAGTGTTGCAATTGCGAACCACTTTTGCTTCGCCTATCAAAGTTCTCGTTGCATTAAGCATCTAGCGTTTGCAACACTTGTGAAATTTTATGCAACACAAAACAAATGTAGCAATAGGCACAACCAAATGCAACTAACGCAAACATGGTTGCAGTACTACCACATAATTGCAACCAAAATCAATTCTACTGCAACCATTTTTCACCAGTGCAATATCATCCACCAAATGCAACAGAGCTTCGTAATGACTTGAAAACCGTTGTATTAAAGGCATGTATCACTACCATTTTTTAGAATGGTTGCAATACAACCATCTCTAGCAACCAAATTTTTGGCGTTGCAATTCTTCAGCGTTGCATTTGACCCAAAACCTTGTAGTGATCAAAGCGGAAGCACAAGTAATAAGCTAGAGGCCGAGGTAAATGAAGCAAGCAAGATATATGAATGTAAATGCACAAGAGACACAGGGATTTATCTCGTGGTTCAGCTCGCCACAAAGGCTGGCCTACGTCCACGTTGTTGAGGTAAGCCACTTCGGCCTTTGGGATCTCTTTCAATCCACTCCTCTCTCACACCTATCACCACAAGTGATAGATGGAGGATTCCACTATCTTCAATCTGCAGTTACAAACTTCTTGGAGCCGCCACACAACGATTGGAGGCTTCCAAGCGACCTTCTAGCTGTCTAGGAGCAAAAGCTCCAAGAGTTACAAATGCTTCACAAGATGGATCAATACGATCAGCTAGTGCTCAAGATTAGGATCTGCTCACAAAGCTCACAAGGCTCACAAGGCTCACACACTAGTCACTCTCTCAACCCAACTCAAGGATAAGGCACTAAAGGCCTGAATCTCACTTAGAGAGGTTAGGGAGAGCTCAGCTGGTGTCTAGGATGGTGTAGGAGTCGTGGAGAACCAACAACCCCTCAAATAGGAGCTCATGGGTATAAATACCCAAACCATTAAAAATAGCCGTTAGTATGTCAGACAAAACCGATCAGACCGGTTTGCCAAACCGGTCAGACCGGTTTTCATACCAACTAGCTGTTGGACTGTGTCAGTGCCAAAACTGGTCAGACCGGTTTGCCAAACCAGTCAGATCGGTTTGGGCCAGAGAACCCCACCAAGGTTTAGATCTCACGGGTTAGTCTCTCATGGGTTCTCTTGAGCACTATTTGATGCATGAAGTCCAACTAATGTTGCATCCCTCTTGATAGTACAGCATACCTAAACTCAAGGCAAAATGTAAATACTATTTGATCCACTTGAGCTTGAATACCAAGGTTATGCCGAGACTTGATCTTTGTCAACTTGAGGGTCTTCAACATTTTATTGTTGTCATTCAACTGATCTTCAATGCTTGAGAATATCCATCTTAAGCTAGTAGCTTAGGATTCTTCCTTAGAGTAGTGTAGTGTTCACTTGAATCCATAAGCCACTCCAACACATCAATCATAACACTTGCATGTCTTGCATTGCTTCCTTGATAGAGCTTGGATATGATTCTTCAAAATCCTTTGATGCTAGAGACTTCACTTTAGCAAACCACTCATGGACGCTATCCATAGTCTTTGCTTGGTCCCTCGTTCTAGCCATCTTGATTTCTTCTTCACTTACCCTTGCCTTATTGAGTCTAGCTTTGCACCATCCATATTGAATTCTTATTTGAGATGCCACCCAAATACTTGTTCTTTGATTGATAATGAATAACCATGTTTTGCAAACTTCCACTTGTAGGTCCAATAACATAGAGATAACCACATGACCTTTTCCAAAGATCTTCTTGAAGTACTTGCAAACCCTTCCATATGAGTCACTACAATTCTTTGAAATAAGAATGAAAACCACTTGTAATGACTATGTCTTGCAAGCTCTCATTTGTAGGTCCATACTAGAAGTGAGTACGTGACCCTTCATGATACTTAACTTGAAACCTTGCAAGAACAACTTGTATAAGTCAACAATTCTCTTTTTGATAGTTAGAGTAAAATCCACTTAATGTTGACTTTTATTGACTTGTATATCCCATTTGTATATGACAAACTTTGTTTTCTCCACATAGAGGCCGACCAAGAATTTTATACAATTGTGCCTCTTTCTTTATCTTAAATGCTTGTTGTATGTTGTAGGTAATATTCATGGGAATAAATGTGACTCCTATCATGACTCTTGTCTTTAGTATGCTTGCATACCATCCATGTATAAAGTCATGATCCACACTTGTTTTCTTGCAATATGAGCCATAAACATGATCTTCCTCATAAGGATCATTTATCTTTAATTCACAACCTGCTCACATGCTTAAACAAGATTGTTAGTACTTTAATCAAGTTGTCACTCAACTCACCAAAACACACTTAGAGCTTGATTGCACTTACAGGATACCCTTGTGTCCCTCTGATGATGAGATCTTCCCATTTCAATTCAAGAGGAAGCAGTTCCCTATTAGACTCAGCTTCGCCATGACAGTCAACAAGTCACATGGCCAAACAATACCAAACGTAGAGGTGTACTTGCCCGCACCTGTGTTCTCCCATGGTCAGCAGTATGTTGCTATGTCTAGAGCCACAGCCAGAACAAACATCAAGATCCTCGCCCTCCCGCCTAACGCAGAGGCAGAGGAAGAAGAGGCTAGAAGGCAGGAAAAGAAAGATGCTAAAAATAAAGGGAAGGGCCAGCGTAATAAAAAAGATGTGGTCAAAAAGAAGAAAAATGTACCAACGTTGAATGGCACATATACAAAGTATATTGTATACAAGGAGGTTTTAACATTGTAGCTGAGGTAATATAATATATATTGTTCATGTGTATTTTTCTATTTCCATTTAACGGTCTATACTATTTATTAAGATACAAATTAATGTTTCTTGCTTTCTTTAAGTAAAATTAAATGCTCCATCATGTTGTGGATGATGGGAATTGTGTTTCGCCGATACATACTCTTCCTCAATTCAACCCTACAGGTAAAAAATGGATGCATAAAGTTTATTTGACAAGACATATTAGATATTGATTATCTTGAGTTTTTCTTAAACTTTGTACCTTCATTGTGTAGCAGTAAGACGTATTGTATCTTGATTGTGTTTAGTGAATTGAATAGATCCATGCTGTTTGTGCTGCAAACCTATGCAAGATGATACAACCTGAACAGAGAGGCAAATTAGAAGGTTCGCACGTGCCGCTGCAGTAGCCATCATGGACAAGTAGTGATGCCTTCTCAAGGATGAATGATTATATTAGGTCTCCACACAATTATTATTTTAATCAATAAAGTTACTTTAGAAGTTCTCACTATGCAGTTTCATTTTTTTGGTACGTACCAAATCTAAACAAGTCGGGCACTATAGTACTTAATTTCCAGGTTCTTTTTATTTCACGCCTAATGGCTTTGGTGTATGAAGGACCATGCTTATGCTCATATATATTGTTTTATGTTTGTCGGTTGTTTTTACAAAGATGATTACAAATGTACACTGTCCATTTAATGTAGGCCTGGTATGTGTTCTTTTATTTATTTCATCTTTTTGGAGGAGGTGTGCATTTTCTCTTTTTCGTTTTGGAGTTTCACTATAATAGACAAAAGAGCTGGGCTACTTCTAGGATTGAGGGAGGGGATATTATTAGCAGAAAAAAATATTAGCTGAGTTCGTATTGTCCGGCTAAATTCAGTGTTGCATTGCTCACCCATAGTGGTGCTGATGTCAAATATTATTTGGAATTTGGTCATGTCATTATGATTTTGCAAGTTGATTGGGATAAAGAACAACAAAGATCGTGGTTATGTTAATTTAATATTATAAAACTCATTGGGTACCGTACTCATGTTGTCACTCATTCCAAGACCGAGTCACTTAATTTTACTTGTTGTTTGAGTAAATATATCAAATCATCAAAATATTTGTACGTAACTACCAAGATTGTATTGCCCGTAGTACATGTTATGGGAATTCAGTATTATGATAGATAGGTGTACCATAGGATGTTTTAAATTAAGAAATACATGTTGTGTTTGCATGATATAATGTAATTCAGTATTATGATGTATTGATATTGATTTCGTATATACAATTTCAATGAATGTTTTGTGTATTGCATCATATATATTTGGATGCCTGTAGCAACGCACGGGCACTTTCCTAGTTTATAAAAAAGTATGACCATGAATCTCCAGTGCTCAAAACATGCTCCCTACATGAAAACAAACGGAATTTTGAATGTAAACGTAACTTAGACCGTGTTCAGAGCCTGTTTGTTCGGTAGAAATTTTTGGAGGCTCTTTTCAAAGTCTATTTGGGGTATTAAACGTAGAATAATTACAAAATTAATTATACTAATGGACGGAAATCGCGAGACGAATCTATTAAGATTAATCAGTCCGTCACTAGAGATTGTTTACTATAGCACGACGTTGTCCAATCATGACATAATTAAGCTCGTTCGATTCGTCACAAAAATTAGGAGGATTATGAAATAAATTTTGTTATTAATACATGTTTAATACTCTTAATTAGTGTCCGAAGATTGATGAAAAAATTTTTAGAGAAATTTTTGTGAACTAAACAGACTCTAGTCAAAAAAAATTCCCTATACCCAATACATCGAATCTGTGGACACATGCGTGAAACATTAAATATAGTTAAAATAACAAATTAGACAGTTTGGTTGCAAACGACGAGACAAATCTTTTTTAGTTTAATTAGTACATGCATGTGGGGATACTGTAGCACTTACAGCTAGTCATGAACTAATTAAACTTAAAAGATTTGTCTCGTCAGTTACAGCCAAACTATGCAATGTTCGTGTATGTTTCCGAACTGTGAAATGTTTGTCTCGCCGGAATGTGAAATTGTTCAAAACTACTAAAGTGAAATGTTTTTAAAATAGTGTTGCAAAGTACAATGTTCGTGTATATTTTTGAACTGCTTGTAGCTTTTTTTATAGCAAACCTCATGCTTCTAGCTGTGCGCCTGCGGGTCCCCCGAGCTGGGCCTTGTCTGGGCCAATAAGCAAAGTTGGGCTAGCTTAGGTGCTGTTCTCTGATTTTCAGCAGCGGTAGGATTGGGAATGAAGGGCATCTATCTGGTGGGGGTAAAGTCAGCCGTGACTTTTTTTGTACAAGACGTTAGAGAATCCACGCCGGGGCGCGCCTCCCCTGCCGCACGCTGCCGTCTTCCTCCTCCGGCCTCTAACTGGGACTGGCGTGGGAAGCGGAGATCCGTTCGGATTGGATCGATTTCTTCCTTCACCGGTGAGTACTCTCATCCCTGAGTTTCGTTCTGCTCTTTGACGAATGCATCGAGGCTGCGGATAAATCAAATCACGGTCTCAGTTCCCAGTCAGCTTATTACGCGGTACCGTAGCAATCTGATCCGGCCATGCATCCACGGTTGGATTAGGATCCTCTTCAGCGCGCACGAGATCTCAGGTCACCCATGGTAGGAATTCGCAGTTTTTATACCAAATTGATTAGGGATTAGTAAGCTCTGGTAGCAGAACTACCACGCTAAAAATTGTACATGCACACAGAATCTGTTGTGCAGTTGACATGCCCAAGCGAAGACAGATGTACCTGCTAGCCATTATCAAGTGGTCATATATGCCTGAGTTGTTAGCAATATGCCTGAGTTGTTAGTAATTAACTATGCTATCTTTGTAGTCCTTGATAAATGTCTTACCATGGAAGTATATCTGGTGCAAAATGTCCTCTTAAGCAGAACTTTTAGACTATCTTAGACAAAAAGTTTTGAATGAACATTTTTATTTCTCAGAAATAAAATGGCGAAGAGAAAGGAAATTACAGGTTATTGGAGTCCACACCTCCACACTGGAAATGTGGTGCCTAACAACTATTGATGTGGGTGTTTATGTAGTTCTTATGGTTGTGAGGGCTATTTAAATCTTCAGTTCAAACTTGAACTAGACCAGTTCACGTATGTTTTGGATCTCACCGAGGAATTGGTTTTTGCTGGTTTGTTCCTAAAGATTTGCTGTCTTGATTGTAGATACACTAAAAAAATCTATTAGTTCGAACAAACAGTTTGAGCGTATCACTTTTGTCTTCTTTTTATAGTGTAATTAACATTTTAGTATTATATTTTCTCATTTTCTTTACATGCTGTTTTGCAGCATAAAAATTATATGTACACTCAACTTACTGCTTGTTTAGGGATAGATGGCAGGTGGAGAGCGACGGACAGTGTTTGTCACTGTGGGTACCACATGTTTTGATGCTCTTGTCATGGCGGTAGATTCTCCAGAGGTGAAAAAGGCTTTATTGCAAAAGGGTTATACTGATCTTCTTATTCAAATGGGACGAGGAACATATGTTCCATCTAAGATTTGTTGGATTATACTTCTGTATTGGATTATCAAAATACAATTCCTCTCTCGTATGCATTCATGGCAATACCTACTCTTTTAGGAATATTCACACGTGACTGGTACATAACTGGTGATTTATTAAGTTACACTTAAGTGACAAAGCAAACTGGAAACACTTCTTGTGTTAAGAGATAAACTAATTTTTATGCACATTGATATCATGTGAAGTCTTTTATGCAAATAATCATTCTGGTGTTTTATGAAAAAAAAAATCAAACTATAGTTGTTCCATTGTTCATGTTGTTATGGTAGTGGGCTGGGACCTGTACGGACTGAGTAGGGCCCAAAAGGGAGCCCATGGTACTGTTCACATGCACTGTAGCCACGTGAACAGTACCCCGTGGGGGATTAGGGTTTAGCAGGGACGGGGCGCCTAGTCTATAAAGGCGGCCTAGGTCCTAGGGTTAGACGCGTCGAAGAAGAATAGTAGTTCCCGCGAGGGCTCTGTTCTTCAGCGATCTGGCCGGGTGTCCTGCCCGGCCAGGCGTTCCAATCTACAATTCAGTTCATCCTCCTTCAGTTCATAACAATTTGGTATCAAAGATCAGTGCTGGGGCATTGTAACACCCCAGGTGTTTATCTCTTTTAATCATGGGGTCAACCTAAGCAAATGGTGTTGAAGGAAAAATCAAGCAAGTTTGGTTAAAACACCATTAGGAGCAAAGCTTGGTCTGAACTTAAATTCAGTTTTCACATAAGGATTTGAACTCTTGCCAATATGAAAGTTGCCACCCAGGTTTGGGAACACAACCTAGTAGTTTGACACTTTTGAAATTAGGGATGGAAAAAGGAGTTAGACCCTATCCAACTTGATCAACCTCCCTAAAGGATCTTCTGAGTTCCTTTGATGGCTTGGCCTTAACCTCCAAATTTCATATGGCAACTCCAAAATCGGCAAATGTAAAAGTTGTTGGTTATCTCAAGATAAGCATTTCCTCTTTTAGGTCAAACCCCTATGATCCTATACCCTTCTCTAGAACTTTTGCCATATCTTCAAAATTTCCCTAAACACTGAAAATTCTGCCAATACAATAGTTGTGCAGTTTTTCCAGGAACACATTTTTCCCAATTGGCGGCATTTCAAATTCTGAGTGGAAGAGGCTCAAAAATTGGGTCAACACTGTTATGAACAGTAATCCGAGCCGAGAAAATCCCAAACTTTGATGGTAATTTCTGGCTGATCTGTTCAAAATTCCACTGGTCAACCTTTGTGAAAGTTGTAGAGGGTTGTGTCATCTACAACTTTGGTATTGACCGAATTTTGAGTTAGTTTAGCTTTTGAATTGATCCAGCGATTCAAAGGACCCTAAGCTGAATTGAGTTGGCACTTCGGCCGCCAGAGCGCGCGCCCTGGCCGCGACCTCGCGCCGCGACGCCGTCCTAGCACCCGTGCACCGTCCCGCCACTTGCCACCTGGCACGAACACCGAGGGTAGGCCCGCCGTCCTATGCCCACCTTGCCTGATGTTGCCCGTGCCACGAAGCCCTTCCACACGTCGCGCCCGGCCTCTTGTCCTCGCCACCCGTCGCGTCGCAACTGCCCCCGCCACCACATGCCGAGCAGAGCAGCGCCACGCCGCCACCCTGGGTCGAGCTGGCCAACTGGCAGGTCGAGCCGTGGCAACACCGCACTCCCTCACGGCCACCTATAAAAGGGGCTGAGCTTTCCGAGCTCGTCACGCCGCACCGTACAGCGCCGCCAGGCTACCGCGTCCGCCGCCGGAGCGCCGCCGCCGAACCCCCTCGCCCGAGCTACCCTGTCCCCGCCTGAGCCCCCCGGGAGCACCACACGGCACCGCTGGAGCTTCCACGGCCGCACATTGTTGAGCTCCGTCGCCCAGCTTGCCGGAGACGGGCCTGCCGCGGCCGGAGATCCACACCGCCGCCGTACGTCACCGCCGGCAGCTTCTCCGCCCCGTCCAAGCACCGGAACTAGCCCGAGGTGATCCCCTAGTGTTTCTCCGCCCCTTCCCCCACCCTAGCTCGCCTTTGTTCCGCCGGAATCCGGCCATCTTGGCCGGCGGCCATGGCCAAGGGTATGCTTGTGAGGATCGAGATCTGTCCAGGGTCTTTTTCGTGAAAGTAGGGACCTTTCTGTAAAGTCAAGGGCATGGTTATGAATAAGAATCTTTAACCGAGGACCTGGATGAAAGTAGATTCTTTAACCCAATATTTAATTTACAAAGATCTTGTAAAATCTGTAATAAATCAAAGAAAAATCGGAAAAATGCAAACACAAATGTTCTGTAATCCTCATGAACAGAAGCAACTTTTCTAGAAAGGAAGTTTGTAAATTTCTTCCTAGAATTTGAATTATTTTGAATTGATCAGTTTGGATAGATTTGAAATAATTTGAAATCCAGAGCTGATCTGCATGTGAAATTTTAATATGTTGTTAGTATGATCATGCTTGTTCTTGTGTAGAAAAATGGCACATAGATCTCTTATATATCTGTAGTTATAATTTTGTTTTGATATATGTCAGCATATAAATTCCTGTTAAGTTTTAAATATTTGGTTAAGCAAATAGGGTTGATCTTTTTGCAGTAGCCTATATATGTCTAGTTTCAGCTATGATAAATATATGAGTAGCTTTTGACATGTTTAACTAGCCTGAATTAATTTATGGTTTACATATGAGCCTTTTTAATCATGTATGTTGTAGGTAGTTTCTAGCCATGATAATTTTTGAGTAATTTTGATTTACCTTGATATGGCTGTAGTAAAAGTTTTAGCCCCAATGCATGCTTGTACATTACAATGTGTTTTATTTATCATTTCAGCAGTGTTAAAGTGTTGTATTTTTCATGCTAGATCTATAGCTTAGTTTAATCTCAATTTTTGTCAGTAGCTCAGTCATACCATGTTGTTGCTCTGTGTAAATTCTTGAGGCTAGATCTTGTATATATCTCTCTGCATAAATATATCATGTTTATGTCAGCTAGTTCTCACTAGATTTTTCATGTGCAGTATATAGCTTAGTTTAATGCCAATTTTGGGCAGTAGTCTTGTTATCATAATATGTGCTTGTATAAATTTTCTCTCTATCTGTTTGTGTGTGGAATATTCAGAATTAATTTTCGAAGTAAATCAAGCTTAATAAGTGGAATAAAAAGAGTAATCAAAATCACCTTTAATGTGACTTGAATTTAAATAACAAAGCTTCACCAAAATACACCCTAAACAGCACCCTTTTACTTTGGTGAAGTCAAATAAATTAATTAATTGAAATGTGCACACAATCACCATCAAGTAAGGAAGATAAATATCACACACATACATTTCCTTGATAAAGGAAGAGTATGCTGAATATAATTTGTCTAGGTGAATGTGGCCAACAATACACCCAATGTTTACCCTTTAAATCTGAACTGAGTTCTCCCTCCTTAAATATGAAGACTTAAAGTTTATGCATATGCATGTCGTGTAGAACTTCCGGACGAGAGCTACGAGTTGGTGTCGGAAGCTAAAGGAGAGCTAGCTGGAGGAGAAGTGAACGTGGTGGATTTGCAGCAAGACCCGAACCAAGTTTGGGGGATCTCCAGACTAACTTTGCTAGTGAAGGCAAGCCCCGGAGCATAACCTATGTTTTTCAACTTATGCAACTATCTTTGTTATGTTTGTGCATTTAAGTTTCAGGAGTTGTATTGAAACCCTAGATGCATGATCTTAGGTTCCTATGCTCAAATACTAGTATGATAAGCCGCTAGTTGCCATGCTCTAAGGACATGGTAAAAGTCGAGTGATGTTCGTCACTCGCGAGCTATAGGTTTCTTATGTTGGAATCATAAGATCTTGTTAAACCTACCTGCTCATGTGGTAAGAGCATGGGATGGGCTCCGGCCAATAGTTGTCCCTAGTTAAGCGTTTGAACGTACTAAACATTTGTCGGGAATATGACCGGTAAGCCTAGTACCTTCCTGATCCGGCAAGGGATCTCTATTGTTCACTAATCTTGGGAGCAAGTCTCCCCACAGCTGCAGCCAATGTGTGGTGCAAGGGGGAGGCCTGCCAGTTATATAGTCCGTTCCCGGATCACCCTGTACCTAAGACTGTGGAACTTGATCCCAAACCGAGGACGGTTGGGAACCGCCTGGTTGGTGCGTACCCCGCCCTTTGGGCTTTTAGTTGTTATCTTGGGGTATGCATACTCCCGTGTGTTTAGGTCTACCTTGCAAGGTTATTAATTGATCGATCGTCGGCCTCTCAACGTTATCCGAGATTGCTTATCCATACAGGCTATATCCCTTAATGATGGAAATGAGAAGTAATACTGTTGTATGCTTAATTGTTTGTACAACTTGTGCTTGCAATAGTTGCTTACTTAGTAATGGTTATTTAACTAGAATTTTGAGCTAAAACTTGAAAGTAAGGACCTACTCTTTGTTGCTTTTCAGCAAAACAACCCACTAGCCAAAGAGCTTGCATGTCTAGAGAGTTGGTGATTTCTCATCACCCGACGGTTAAGTCTTGCTGAGTATTAGTATACTCAGCCTTGCTTTGTTGATAACTTTTGCAGGTGTTGATGTGAGTGAGGGTTTCCGTGGTCTGGTTCTCTCACCCCGTTGGGAAGTGGAGTGGGAGAATGACAGTGCTTAGTGATATCATGGATGGCCTCCCATGATGTCGCTTATGACGTTTAGTATTTTATTTCCGCTGTGTTTTCAAACTCTGAACTGTTTACTTCCCTGTATGGAACCTGGTTTGTAATAATGAACCTTTGATGAATATGATGTAATAAATGGTAACTTGTTTATCTCTGGACTCGCCGTCGTGTGAGTTTTGATGTACAATTTTCGATCCTTTGTCGTAAGTGATTTACCGGGCTTGACCCGGCAGATATCGACATGCTAACTCCTCTTTAACGCATAGTGACCAAGTGGATGGTTTATGTGTTAAATGGGAATTAATTTGGACGGTTCTATCACAGCAAGTTGAGTGGGAGAATAACAGTGCTTAGTGATATCATGGATGGCCTCCCGTGATGTTACTTACGACGTATAGTATTTTATTTCCGCTGTGTTTTCAAACTCTGAATTTTTTTTACTTTCCTGTATGGAACTTGGTTTGTAATAATGAACCTTTGATGAATATGATGTAATACATGGTAACTTGTTTATCTCTAGACTCACCGTCGTGTGAGTTTTGATGTACAATCTTCGATCCTTGTTGTAAGTGATTTACCGGGCTTGACCTGGCAGATATCGACAAGTTAACTCCTCTTTAACGCATAGTGACCAAGTGGAATGGTTTATGTGTTAAATGGGAATTAATTTGGATGGTTCTGTCACAGGCATCGCCATCCATGGCCAGCCCTAGCGACGATCCTAAGACCTTCTCCGCCAAGCTCGATCGCGCCCTCGCATTACTCGACGTCATCAACGCCCGCCTCAACGACAATGACGTTCGGCTTGCGCGCATGGAGAAAGTCCAGCAAGCAAAGCAGATCGTGAGGGCGGCACCAACACCCGCCGCCGCCACGGTCGCCTCTGGCGATTCCACCATGGTCTCTACATCCTTGATCATCTTCAGCTGCCACCTTCTAGATCGCCACTAGTGTCTTCTCCATCATCCTCCGCTTCTGTTGTAGCCACCTTTCCTCAATGGTATCACTACATAGGTCACTTGTGTGGCTCACGTCTGTCTACCTTAGCTAAGTAGGGGGTCCTTGGTCATGTCACTGTTGATTCTTCTTTTGACTGTACTGGCTGTAAACTTGGGAAACAGATTCAACTCCCATATCCATCTAGTGAATCTAAAACTACTCAGCCTTTTGTTCTTGTACATTCTGATGTATGGGCCCTGCTCCTTTTGTTTCCAAAGGTGGTCACAAGTATTTCGTTGATGATTATTCTTGCTATACTTGGATTTATTTCATGAAGCATCGTTCTGAGCGGTTGTCTATTTATAAATTCTTTGCCCAAATGGTTCATACTCAGTTTACCTCTTCTATTCACATTTTTCAATCTGACTCAGGGGGAGTATCTATCCACTGCTTTTCGTGAATTTCTTTCTTCTGAAGGGACTTTGCCTCAGCTCTCTTGTCCTGGTGCTCATGCTCAAAATGGAGTGGCTGAGCGTAAACATCGTCATATTCTTGAAACTACACGGACTCTTCTTCTTTCTTCTTTTGTGCCAACTCACTTTTGGGTTGAAGCTGTTTCTACTGCTGTTTATCTCATCAATCTTCATCCCTCCACTCGTCTTCAAGGGAAAAGTCCTGGAGAAGTCTTGCATGGGTCCCCTCCTAAATATGTCCATCTTCGTGTTTTCGTTTGCACATGTTATGTTCTCCTTCCTTCTACTCAGTCCACAAAATTGACAGCTCAGTCTGTTGAGTGTGTCTTTCTTGGTTATAGTCTTGAACATAAGGGCTACCACTGTTATGACCCCTCTGCTCATCGTATTCGCTTCTCTGGTGATGTCACTTTCCTTGAAAACAAACCGATCTATTAGATCGCGTCCTTAGACACCGTGATGCAATCATATCCCAAAAAAAAGCAATCCACTGTGTCGAGGAAGGGAAGAAAGGCTCTGCTTTTGGTATTTATTTATCAAAGAAAGACACATTTAAGCGAGCGTGGCAAGGGACTAAGCTTTTGTTGTCGCGGGCGCGGGATAGTAAAAAGCATTAGCGGATGCTAGCTAGGCATGTTTATTAGTTTAGTTTGTTTACAAGTAGGAATTCAAAGATAGCTATTTTAGAGTATTTTCACTCGTCCACTCCCCCGTCATCATGTAATGCACCTCCGTCTTCTCTTTTCCTACCATCTTATGACTTTGTCAATTCACCTGAAACAACTCCACCACAACTCCACCGCTTGTTTCCACACCATCAAGCCCACCTGAATCAACACCACCACCTCTACTTCCGTCCGTCACTCCTTTTCCTTTTCATTATCATCGTCGTCCCTGTGCACCTCCTTCTACTACCACTCCTCCCTTGGCTGATGCTTCTTCTTCTAGCTCACATTATTATCTCAGGGATCGTTCTGCTATTCACATCCCTGATCTGTATGGTTTTCCCACTACTGGTGTAGTTTGTGAGCCATCTTCTTATCAGGAAGCTCTTCAACTTCCTACTTGGCGTGATGCTGTCTGCTGAATTACAAGCTTTGCATCGGACTGGTACTTGGGAGATTGTTCCATCACTTCCCAATGTCGTTCCCATCACCTGTAAATGGGTGTACAAACTTAAGACCAAAGCAGCAATCCCATGGTCGCGATTATGAGGACACATTTGCTCCTGTTGCACATATGACCACAGTTCATACTCTCATTGATGTGGTTGCCAGCCGTTCATGGAAAATCTCTTAAATGGATGTTAAGAATGCTTTCCTTCATGGTGATTTGCAAGAAAATGTCTGTATGCATCCACCACCAGGGGGTTTAGCTTCCTCATGGATATGTTTGTCATCTGAAGCGTGCATTGTATGGTCTCAAGCAAGCCCCTCGTGCATGGTTTGCACGTTTCAGTTTAGTCGTTATTGTTGCAGGTTTCACTCCTAGTGACCATGATCTTGCTCTCTTCGTTCACACCTCCTCTCGTGGACATACCTTAATTTTGTTTTATGTTGATGATATGCTGATCACTGGAGATGATCTGCTGATCACTGGAGATGATCTGGACTTCATTGCTTTTGTTAAAGCACACCTTTGTGACCAATTCATGATGTCTTCTCAGTTATTTTCTGGGCATTGAAGTTGAATCAACTGTTGCTGGTTATTATCTTTCTCAGGCCAAGTGCATGCGCGATCTTCTTGATCGTTCTGGCCTCATTGATATTCGGACTGCTGCTACTCCTATGGAACTTCATCTTCATTTGAAGTCAACAGATGGTTCTCCTCTTGCTGATCCGACAAGGTACCGTCATTTGGTTGGCAATCTTGTCTACCTCACTGCTACCAGACCGGATATTGCCTATGCAGTCCACATTCTCACTCACTTTGTGAGCTGTCCTACCACAGTTCACTATGCTCACTTGCTTAGGGTATTGCGGTACTTGAGAGGTACAACCTCTCGTCGTCTTTTTTATGGCACCTCAAGTCCACCAACACTTCATGCTTATTCAGATGCTACATGGGAAAGTGTTGATCGACGATCTGTGACTGGTTATTGTATTTTTCTTGGTGGCTCGCCAGTGGCATGGAAGTCCAAGAGGCAAACTGCAGTTTCTCGATCTAGTGCTGAAGCTGAACTAAGAGCTCTTGCCACAACAACTGCAGAAATTATTTGGCTTCGTTGGCTGATTTTGGTGTTGATTCTTCTCATCCCACTATTCTCCGTTGTGACAACTTTAGTGCTATTCAAATTGCCAACAATCCAGTCAAGCATGAACTCACTAAACATATTGGTGTTGATGCCTCCTTCATAAGATCACATTGTCAGTTGTCTACTGTTCATCTTCAGTACACACCTTCTGAACTTCAGCTTGCTCATTTCTTCACCAAGGCTCAGACTTGGTGTTAGTGTAGTGTATGTATATTATGGCCCACGTAGGGCTTTGGCCCATTAGGCCCATGTGTATACGTAACCCTAACATTGGCAATCCAAATCATCTGGTCATTCTTCCCTAACACATCCAACTTTATTCAGCAGCTGCGCTGCTTGCTTTTATCAACCTTGCTTTTCCTTTTGGTTTAATGATTCATTTTAGCACAACACACATTTTTTCTTCATAGTAACAATTGCTATGTGCTTCCTGAAATATTCATGCAGCCCCCTTTTTTCCCAAAAGAAAAATGTAGTCTACATGTTGTTTGGGATATTTTATGAATTGGCTTCTAATTCTATAATACAATTAATTATTTATCAATTCTAGAATACAGGTCTCAGCAGATGCAACCCTTCAAGTTGATCATTTCACATTTTCACCAAGCATTGCCGACAATATGCGAACAACTTCCCTAGTTATCAGCCATGCAGGTAATTATAGTGTTTTCCTGTGGTGGCAAATACGTAAAGGGTAATGAAACATTTTTCATGGCATTTTATTTTTTGCCTAAAGTTGTGCCAATTGGATGCTATTGAACTTTCTTATAATTTTCAGCTAGAATATTAGTTTATACCTAAAAATACATATAAGAAGAAACAACATAGTTCTTCTATTTGTATTTTAGAATGATGAGCTAAAAATCTTCTGATATATGTACCCATCTCTTTTATGCTTTGGACCTAATCTCTTTTCACTACGTCCTGTTTTATATTGTCCGATGAAGTGGTTGAGATTTGGGAACCATCTATCTTTTAAAGCTGAAGAAAATCAGTAAATGGTTAAGGTTTACAACTTCTAGTGTTAAGAATCATGATTCCATGATCATTAAGATTACTGAGTTAGTAGGTTACCACTGAGGCCTTAGCATATATAAAAGGAGACTACATGGAGACCCCTCTGCATTTTGGCGATTATCATGGGAGCGTAGTCCAGGTATGTTGAACTAGACTAGCAGTGTCTCCTTCTGTGATCATCTTCTTCTTCCTTCCAACTTTGATGCCCATCGAACAACATCCAACGCCCAACCTTCACCGTGGCTTCCAGTATTGTTGAAGCCCACTACACCACCCCTGGCCACCACCTCCTAGCACCCTTGCTTGCATAGATATAGGGGAGGGAGGGAAGGAGACATGCTCATGGTTTCTCAGTAGTATGAAGTAGGGCCAAAGGAGATGCAGTTGCATGGAGCAGAGCATCACTATGGTGTGGACATTGTTAAGTTTCTTGCTGCAGATCTCAGTAAATGGAGAAGGGAAAAACCAAGAAATTGTGATATCCTTGCTCGGATTGAATCCCAAATTTTACAGCAGGAGTCCCTACACCCTTCCCTCCAAAACCACATATTATAGCAGCAGCTTCACGACCAACATCATAAGCTCCTTGCCAAAGAGGAAACTTTCCACGTCCAGTGAGTCAAAAAGAGATGGGTTGTCCAAGGTGACAGAAACATTGATTTCTTTACCAATCCATTATCAAAAGAAATAGGAAGAATAGGATCTCCTATCTAACTAATCTCGATGCCACCCATTCCACCACACATGATCAACTAGCTGATACCCTCAAAAATTATTTTACTTCAATTTTTTCCACAAGCACTCTCACTAGTAACCCTGTAACCTCCATCGTACACTCCCATAACTCACCTGATCCTCCACCCATGGCTGACCATCCCGCACAACACCACCACAATGACCCTGTTCCACAACCTATGCCTCAACATACACTCCCTGCATCTTCTACTCATGACACACAAACACATGGTCAGGATCAAGACCCCATCTAGCTGCAATATTCAGGTATACCTATTATACTCCTTGCATTAATGAAATCCATGACATTGTCAAGAGTATGAGAAGCAATGCAGCGCCAGGACCTAATGGACTGAATGCTGCTTTTTACAAATCTTCTTAGAATTGGGTGAAGCATGATGTTTACAAAGTGGTAACATATTTCTACTCTACTGCTCTTTTGCCTGATGATATTAATCAAACCTTCATTACTCTCATTCCTAAGAAGGCACAACCTGTTATTCCTCAAGATTATAGACATATAGGTTTGTGTAATGTCATATATAAAATTATAGCTAAATCTGTAGCTAATAGAGTAAAAAACCATCTACCTGATTACATAAGTCAAGCTCAGTCTGCTTTCATTGCTAATAGACATTTCCTCTAATATTATTATCACACAAGAAATCATTCATACTTTTGGTCTTAAAAGTTGGTAGACTCATGCTTTTATTCTCAAAATTGATATTGCCAAGGCTTTTGATATAATTGAATGGTCCTTCATTGTTGCTGCCCTACAAAGATTAGGTTTCAACCCTAATTTCATCAATTTGATTCATGCTTGTATTTCTACTTCATCTCTTGCCATTCTAGTCAATGATGAACCTACTGAATATTTTCACTCTCAACGAGGTTTAAGATACGGTTGACCTCTTTCTCATTACCTCTTTTGTAATTGTAATTAATGAACTTTCTATAAGATTGCAGGAAGCTCTACATAGCCACAATCTGGCTGGCATATCATTAGGCCCTGGAGCTCCACCCATTCACTCTCTTTTATTAGCAGATGACCTTATTTTATGTAGTAAAGCAACTCTGGAAGAAGCCTAGGCAATCAAGCATATTTTATATGATTTCTACCATCAATTAGGTCAAACTCCTAACCTTCAAAAATCTTCTACTCATTTCAGCAAGAATGTTCCTAACCATATTAAGAATCAGATCAAACATATTTTTCCTATTTCTACTCTACAATCGCATACCATGCACCCGGGCCATCCTCTAATCTTTTCTCACAAAGATAAAAACAAAGCATACAACTTTATAACAAATTCTTAGCTAAATTTGGAACTCTCAAAGCTAATAAACTTAATTATGCTTGTAGACTGTAATATATCAAATATGTGTTGGCGTCTATTCTTGTCTATTATATGTCTACTTTTTTATTCTCTAAAACTTTTATAGAGAAAATCAACACCATTATGCGCAGATTCTGGTGGGATGGTGTTCAAGAGGATCAAAATACTAATTCCATTGCATACCGTTCCTGGGATGATATTTGCAAACCCCCTGACCAGGGTGGCCTTGGTATTAGAGATATGGAACTTATTAACAAAAACTTGATTATTCATTCTGCTTGGAATGTAGCCACTAACAAAAATCCTTTACTTACTGCTACTCTTAAGGCCAAATACTATCCTCACAATTCTTTCTAAACAGCACCTGTTGCTGCTTCTAGATCGGTTTACTGGTCTTCTATCCTGCAGGTCAAGCGCCATCCGCACTCAAATGCCACCCTCCAGATCCATGACGGCAGCTCCTCCATTTGGTCCTCTCTCTGGAACCATATATGGGCTAACATTCATGATCATCTCTTACTCCCGGTTACTTACTCCCCTCTACCAGCTTCAGTTGTTGATCTTTGGATGCAGAGAACCAAACAGTGGGATCACCATTTGCTTTCTACGACCTTTTCTCCTCAAGGTGTGCAGGAAATAGAAGCTACTCAAGTGGTTCACTCTGATGGTTGCTGCCAATGCAAGTGTTGTTGCCTCCGCCATGACCACAGAAGAAACATCCTTAACAATTGCCATGATGAAAATTGTGGATAGCGGCGACGCGTCGAGCTCCAGCTTAATGGCCTTGTGTGCTGGCGGAGGTGCAATGCAAAGGAGTTCTCATGGGAGGGTGCGTAGGGGCAGGGAGGCGGCGGCGCACAGGCGCAGGGCGAGCGCGGCAAGAAGATGGCACTGGTCACTGACACATTGGCCCCACAGGCAAATAGAGGCCTAGCCTGATTTCCCTACTAGAGTTGAGTGCTAATTTTGGGCCTATATTTTTTGCAGCTGTGTCTGCAAATGGGTTTTGGAGGTCTCAATTTGCAGGCCTCCACTAGAGTTGCTCTTATGCTTCATCGGTCCTTCCATTTCAAATTGGAGCTTGTTTTAGATTTTTTAAGTTCTATTCATAGATATTAATATGCACACTATATCTAGATGGATAATAATATTTATGAACTAGAAAAGTAAAAATAACATATAATTTGGACTAACAAAGAAGTATTATTTTGCAAGTTATTTCAAATTTGCTTAATTAGCCAAAACCATTTTAAACTGACGAAACCACTAATCTCACAAGTCATAAAAAAGAGCATGCCCAACGCTACACGGTGCGCAGTGGCCTCACCTTGCCACATCGGATGGGAGATAGCATGGAGAGAGAAGAAAAAGTTGGTAGCTTGGAGAATAGCAGTTGTAATTGTTGTACTTGGCTATAAACCAAGATGTGAAGACGTAAGAGCCAAACCATACAACAATAATAACATTGTTTATGTAAAATATATTATTTTATTATCATTTAATACTATTTTATTCTATTTTCTTCTCTTCCATCATCATTTAATAATGCTTGTGGTCTTAAAGTACGTTAGCGCTCTCGTTCAGATCGTAGACGGCGGGTCGACAAGGTGACTGTGCCTGTGTGACATGCTCGCCTCTCTCTTCCAGCTCACTCCCATATCCGACGTGCCTCCGCATTGGCGAAACCATGCCCACAAGAAGCCAACAGCCGCTCAACCGCAGTAGATTTTGTTTGCCTGCGCGTCGGCGAAACCTGGGCGGAGGAATTGGCCGCTTGTGTGTAGATCCCTTCCCGCTTTTCTTGTCTTTCCTGCAGATTCACTGCAGATTCTCTTGCCGATCAATCATCGATCAGGATGTGTGTGACATAGACCTTTCGAAAGTGAACAGAAAATCGGGCAAACCGTTCTCCACGACAACAGAATTTCTTGACAACCACTTATTATTTGAGATCATACCAAATTTAATCTTAGTTTATCCGACACCAGCTAGCACTATTTTTCTGTCAGACCAAATCAACCACCAACCATCAGCTAACAATACTTTTCACTTAGGGTGCATTTGGTAGATCTTTTGACTGATTTGGTAGGCAGATTTATTCTGAGAAAAAAATAATATGTGCTGATTGAACCGACAGATTTGCTGTGAGAGAAAAAACTATTGAAAAAACAAGCCGAATAAAATTTTAAAACAAATCAACATCGACCACCAACCAAACGAACCAAACGAACAGAACAGCTACTCTCTCAGTCCCACCTCACTATTTTCATATTTTTTTCCGATCTCTCGATTCCTCCCCCCTCTTTTCCTGGGTTTCTCCACCAATCACATAAAGCACAAAGCCGCGGCCCGCGGCGGGCACAACAACCCGCTCGGCCCGGGTGAGAGGCACGTGTGGAGGGAGGGAGCAGCACACGCACAGCGGCGGCGAGACGCGGACCGGGTCGCGGGGCCATGAAAGAGCCTCCGCCGCCGCCGCTCGGCGGCGCGGACTTCTGGCGGCCCGTCGCCGCCGCCCGCGGCGGGGGCTGCTGGGCCACGGCCGCCGCGCTCCTCCTCCTCCTCCTCTCACACCTCGGCGTCCTCCTCGTCCGCCGCCGCCTCCGACGCGGCGGCCGAATCGCGCAGCCGGAGGCCGCCGCCGCCGCGGCGCCCGCGGCGGTCTCCGCGTCCCCCGGCCCCGCCTCAGGGTTGGTTCCCTCGTACTGCTCTGATCGAGACTTGCGCCTCTGGTTGGTCATTGCGGTGATGGGGGGACTGGCTGATTCTGATTGTGCCATGTATTCCCGTTTGGTTGATGCCAGGCTAGAGGGGCTCGTGACGGAGGACGATCTGAGGCAGCTGGTGGGCAGCCTCGGCGTGGAGGCGCGCGAGCCGGAGACGGAGGGCTGGGAGCATGTGATCTCCAAGGGGAACGCCGATGTCTCCTACAGGGTCTGGTGCGACAAGCCCACGGTATTGCTAGCGCATCTCCCTCTCGCCTCGTTGTGAAATACAGTAATGCTACTCGCGTCCGAATTCTATTGGATTTTGAGATTCTGGTTAGGCACCTCATATATCCGAATGGAATTGTTTTCACTTGCGGATTCAGGTGTCAAAATTACCCCTTAGGATGTTTAGTTGTTGTAATTCCTGAGAGTTCAAAATGGTTTCAAGTGTAACCACAAATCATGTGTAATCTGTTTCAATTTACTTGGTCTTGGGTCGTTTGTTGTTTTTATGATTAAATGTTTGATGTTGTTATCGTTGTTTTGGTGCTCTTACCATGTTTCTACTGACACCCGGTTGCCTGTTTTTGCCTTTCACCATTCAATGTCAGATGCAAATAGTTCAGTAATCATGCATTTCATTTCTGATTTTGCTCTTGCAGGCTGGTCCCCCTAAATATCTAAGTATTACAACATATGACAGATGCTCAACAGAGCAGCTGAGGGACTTCTATATGGATAATGAGTACAGAATGGAGTGGGATAAGACTGTCACAAAGCATGAACAGCTGCAGTACGATGAGAACAGTGGGGTGGAGGTAGGGCGAACGATTAAGAAGTTTCCACTTCTGACACCAAGAGAGTACATATTGGCATGGCGAGTCTGGGAAACAAATGACAAGTCTTTCTATTGTTTCATCAAGGTTAGCTTCACCCCACCTTCCTGCTTATAACTTCAGTGTTTAAGTTGATGCAGATGAAGCTATAATTGTTGTATTGGACTTCAATCTAGAATGTCCATAGCTCATCTGGAGTTCCAGTTTCAACTGATTTACATCATATGCTGAAAAAGATTCAACCAGTACTCCAATACACATCTTTTTTATTGATCAAGTTGTTTTCCTTCATTGTGAACATAACATCACTGAAAACGAGCTAAGATGGCATGCTTCTTTCATGCTTGAGCTACCCTATATGTGTTGTACATGGCATTTTTGACAGCTGATTTTCCTTTACTCTCTAGTCTCTACTAACTTGCCATGCATAAATTGTTAATCCTGACAGGAATGTGAACATCCTCTTGTGGTACGGCAGAAAAAGTTTGTTAGAGTGCGTCTTCTAAGATCAGGATGGTGTATCAGGAAAAGTAAGTGATCTTTGAATTTTGTGTATGCCCATCTTTATTCTGCCTAATCCTGTTTTTGTTTCACCCTGAGAAATGGATTCTTTCAAGGAAAAACAGAAAGTAACATGCAGATTCACTTGTCATGTAGAGGTAGTTGCTTTCTATCACATGATCTGTGTTATGAATAAAAAAAATGCTAGCCTTTTCTATCTCCCCAAATCCATTTCGAGATTTAGTGCAGATTCACTTATCATGTAGATGTAGTCGCTTGCTATCACATGATTTGTGTTACGAATAAAAAAATGCTAGCATTTTCTATTTCCCCAAATCCATTTCGAGATTTAGTGCACTTAATATGCTTTCTCTTAGCACAAACCTACTAGCCATCATTACTCAAGTGCTTGTTTTGTACAGGTTCTATCCCTACCCAAAATTAGAAAAATATTTGTTGAAGATTTTTTTCCCTTAATTTGTAAAAAGACTTGGATATTACAATTGAAGTATCAAACCTGATGAGACATTCTTTGTTTGTTGTCAGAGTAGATTGTTTCTGTTCCATTTCAGTTACTTTTTCTATGTGATCCTGATGATTTGCCTGTATCTTGTTCCACTTTAGTGTATATTGAACCGTGGAAACGATTGGAAGGACATTCCAGTTTTGCTTTACTTTATTTAGTGTATAATAAAGTCTTTAAAGAATTAAATTTTTGGGATACACATGTTTATGCTGTTCTCTATTTTATATTACAGTTCCTGGCAGGGATGCATGCCAAATCACAGTGCTGCATCATGAGGATAATGGAATGAACATAGAGATGGCAAAGCTGGCCTTTTCCAAGGGCATCTGGAACTACATATGTAAAATGAACAATGCTCTACATCGCTATCCTCAGCATCGTAGTCCATCAGTATCGATCCTGACCATGCAAAGACTTATGAAAAAGGTCAGCCCTCTTCATTAGTTCGGTATATCAAAATTTGTCGGTTTTGTGTTTTCTTATGATGCAACGGAGGACACTTGTGTGTTAGCCCTGTGATGAAGCCTGTTATGGAATGTAGTTTTTTGTGTCTGCTCTCTGCTGCATCTCCGTTATGATGTTATCAAATAATAATTGAACTACAGTGTTAGTGCAAGAGATGCTAATGTTTTTTTAGATTTGAATATGTTTTGTAATGCCTAATGCTTGCAAGCCTATGCAAATCAATGAAGCCTTTTCTTTGAAAAATAAAGTTTGAATTAAGCAATGGCATAATTTGAGTAGGCTATTTATGTCGCCAAGACCGTATTGTGTTACCGCTCTGACAAAGCTAAGTTTCTTTTCTTATCAGTTT
This sequence comes from Cenchrus fungigraminus, assembly GCA_036936925.1. Classification (NCBI taxonomy): domain Eukaryota; kingdom Viridiplantae; phylum Streptophyta; class Magnoliopsida; order Poales; family Poaceae; genus Cenchrus; species Cenchrus fungigraminus. Next base: position 67,220,564 of record CM072773.1, read on the forward strand.
CCTCAGGACTTGGAGGCTGCCATGAATGCAAGTCTTCCAGCTTCCCAGACTACAGCAACTGTTGTTCCTTCCACACTGACAACACCATGCAAGCTACCAGGTAAGAAGTCTTCTCGCCAAATGATCGCAAGCGGGCTTCTGCTTGTTGGAAGCATCGTTTGCCTATCTCGAGGCCGATCCAACCTTGGTGCTCAGCTTGCGATGGCCTTGTTCTTAAAGAAGGCCTTCAAGAAAGAGACAGAATCAGGTTCATCAACATCAAGGGGGAAAACAAACGTGACTAGATCCACTCGGTAGCAGCAGCATGGAGACTACCTATTATTAGTATCAACGTGAATTAGAAAAAATGGCTACACTGTGCTTGAATGGATACTAATTGTAGAGAAATTGTGTAAATAATCGTTTGAAGTAACTACAAATATGCACATGTAAAGTTTTGTTATTTCATCGAGTTGATGTGAATATGTTTTCCTAGAGTATACCTACACAAGTGGATATCTATTTAGGGGCTATCGCGTTCTTACCCCTATTTTGAACTCCAATTTTGATTTTACTCACTTTCTTTCACTTTGCGTTTTTACTCCTACTTTTTGAAAATGAAGTTTCAATTTACCCCTACTCCGTTAATAGCATGAAACGGTGTTAAAAGTGTTGAAAGATGACAAGATTGCCATTGCGAATATGCCTCTACTTTTATTAGGACTTCGTGATTTTATCCCTATTTGGCCAACCTGATATTTCTTCAATCATTAACATTACTTTGTCAACTTGATATTTAATTTTGAAAAAATTAACAGCATAAGAACATAAAAGTAGGTCCAAAGCAAATGCATATATAGAAAGATAGATATCACATCATACATGTTCAACAAAAGCAAAAACTAGTAGAGACATATACCATCATATCACATCCCAACATACATGCACAGATCTAATGCTCGGTCATGACTTTGGTTCTCCATTAGAAAGACTAAAGAAGGACCAAATTGTAACGACAAGGTTCAAATTCATGTGATTTTGACCTACAAATAACAGCATGGTCGGCTAAATCGCTCAGAAAAATCTAAGCTAATTCGTCCTCCAAGTGGAATTGAAATTGGACTCCAATCACAGGAAGAATTGCTCAGTGGCGGTACTTTTTCGTCCTCTTAGGGTGCGTTTGGCAGGGCTCCGGCTCCGGCTGTGGCAGCTCCGGCTGTGGCTGTGCTGGTGGAGCGGATTCTGCGGTGGAGCTGAATCCGTTTTGGAAAAACGTTTGGCAAAACAGCTTCTCATGGCTGTGCAAAGTGGATAAGATGGTGAAAAGTCCATAATGACCTTCCCTTTTCTTTTCTATTTTCTTATTTTATTATTCTTTTCCTTTTCTTCTCATTCTTTTTCTTTTTCTCCTTTTTTTATTTTCCTTCTCTCCTTCTTCTCTCCTTTCTTTTTCTCCTTTTTATTTTCCTTCTCTCCTTTCTTATCCCCTCTCCTTCTCCTTATCCACCCGTTCCCACCCGTACCTCCTCCCTTGTCGCGCGCTCTGCACCCGCCGACTCCTCCGCCTCCACCGTGCCCGTGCCGTCCGCCGGCCATCTCCTCCCTGCGGCCCCTCTCCCCCGGCTGCCTCTTTCCCCCTCCGCTCGCTCCTCCGCTCGCTGGGCAGTGAGGAGCGGCAGCGGGGAAAGGAGTAGCGGTAGTGCTTGGGGCGGCGGCGGGGAAAGGAGCAGCCAGATCGAGCCTCCATCGCGCTGCGCCGGATCGAGCCTCCACCGTGCCGGATCGAGCTCCTTCGCCCCGGATCGGACCACCGCCGCCCGTCACCTTCTTCCCGCGTCCTACCGCCGGCCACCTTCCCGCACCCCTGCAATCACCGGGGGCAGGCTTGGCAAAGGAGGGGAGGAGCCGCGGGAGCTGCGGGGGAGCTAGTTTTTCCAGCTCCCCCTCCCCCGACCTCTCCACTCCAGAGTCGGGGTTCCCGAGGTGCTTCTCTCGTGGAACCGTTTTGCCCCCCCCCCCCCTTTGGCTTGGCTACGCGCAAAATAGCTCCGGGAGCCGCTGGCAGAGCCGTGGCAAACGGACCCTTACTTTTCTCCCTGGAGGACTCCTGAGTCGTGGAGCTAGCTAGTGGTTTGGATGATTGGATCGATGAACTTGCGCGCGGTGCATCAAACAGGCTTGGACAATTGGATGGAATCTGCAGCGAAAGCAACAAAACACATGGCCCCTTTTTTGTGTTTTTTTTTGAAATAAACCCTTTTTTGTGTTAAAAAACTAATAATGGAAGGAGCACAGGATCCTTGGCGACGCACCTCTCCTGCGCCTGCACGACCACGCGCTTTGCCCTCGCGGGGCCGCACGCCTGCGTTGCGCCTGGCGGGCCCGCGCACCAGCAGCTCCCCACGCCTCCGCGCGCGGCGCAGCTCGCCGCTTTCATCGCCCCTAGGCGCACCGCAGCTCCCCTTGCCCCGCGCAAGCCGCCGCTAGGTTTGGTGCGGCCGTGCGGGTGATTCGAGAAATTTCGAAATTTATCCCTATCTTCTCAGATCTCACGCGAAATAACTCTAAGTTCGCAAGCCTTTCAAAATTTAACCCTGAGGCAAGCGAGTTCTTCAATTCGGGGGTTTTCCACTCTTTTCTATGATTTCGTGATTTTCTTTCTCTTTTTCATCTCCAACCCAACTGATTGGACATATTTGCCCTTGTCATTATCTCTATCCTTTCCCTTCCTCCACCACTGACGTGTGGGACCCACCTCTTGGGTCATCTTCCACCTCCAGACTGACCAGGAACTGCTGCTCGCCAATGGCGCTCGCCGGTCGCCCCTGTGGGGGAGCTCGACTGGGATGGCCGCCGTTCGCCGAGCCGTCGCCGCTCCTCCCCGTGGGGGAGCTCAACGGGGCTGGCCGCCCCTCACCGGCCGTCACCGCTTGTCCCCGTGGGGAGCTCGACGGGGCTGCTCGACGCACGTGAGGCTGCCGCCGCAAGCGTCTTGCGACGAGGACGAGCCGCCTCCGGCCATGCCGCAGCCGGCAGAGGGCGTGGACCCGGCGTCCACAATTGGGAGGACCTCCACGACCTCGATCTCTTGTGCTTGCCTGCGAGGTCCACATTCCGCGGTGTGGCACGATCTAGCATCACGGTCGGCGTGGGGCATGCGCACCACGAACCCCCTCCCGGGCGTTCAGGTTGCAGGACGTTCCCGCCCAGGCGAGCCTGCGGGGGGCGGTTGGCCATGGCCCATGGCAGCAGCAGGGCCGAGATCTTGGTAGCGGTGCCAGCGGCACAAACGCCTGTCCGGGAAACTAGGATCAACAAGTACACTTGTGGATCAACAAATTATGATGAGTTGAGTGGTGCTCCTTGTTGAAATATTAGGCAATTTCCAGATTAAAATCATAATATAAATCATGACGAAGTGAACAACTAGATTAAGCATATGTTGCAAGCTAACTAGGTTCAACTTATATCACAGATCATGGCAACTAGTGTAAGCACAACTCTTACACTAAACATATTGAACATGTTGATCAAGAAGAACAATAAGACCATACCGCAAGAATAATACCTACTGCTGGAATTCGTAGATGACAGCGTGATGGAGAGATTCTCAAAGGCGAAGCTGAGGTCGTCCTGGTCGCTGTCACTATCATCGATTAGCGGTGGCGGAAGACTTTGATTAGGCCGACGAAGATGACACCGAGACGTAGCGCCCCTGGATCTTGACGGAAGACGAGCCGTGACGAAGATCGGGAGCAGTCGCGCGAAGAGGGCTTCCCAAAAACCTTATTCACCTTCTCCCGGTGAAGGATCGCAAAGACGACGGTTCCGGAGACCTGCTTGCCCGGTCGCAGGTGCACGCGAACGATCGGGTTGGAGTCTTGACAATGGCGGCGCGATAGCAAGAAGAGGCAAAACCCTAGCTGTTAATTTGATACGTTTTAGCATGGCCGGTGGTCTGCTTATATAGTCTGGGGAACCGACCTCGTGACACAATCACGATTAGGACTCTAAGTTGAGTCCGTTTAGGACTCTACAAACCAAAAGACCAAAAACTAAACTGCAAAAGGAGACAGCGCTCCCGCAAGGCGAGGAGCCGGATTTCGGCGGACCATTCACGCAGGTGCCACGCGCCCGCGCCCTTCGCCGCGCCCGGCGAGGCGAGGCAAGCGAGCATGCGTGTGTGGACTTCCTTTCTTCTTCTCACGCTAGTCTTGAGAAGATGAGAACAATTTCCATATTTAAGTTGTTTCCCTCCACCTTCCACTAGCAAGGTGGCACTAAAGGATTCCACTCCTCTCGTATGCACTCATATGTATGGGCATTTGAGATTTATTAGGAATTTCCAAATTTGTTATTTGAGCCAAGCCCACATAAATTCCAACAATCCCCCACCAGATCTCAAATGCCCATTTAGAGATTTACATGTTCTCACTACTGTTTGATATACCAGTGTTTCGGCAGAGACTGTTAAGTTGAACTTCCGCCTAGAACTTCAAGTTACACTTATCCACAACTTGAACAATGGACTACGCCTTGAATTGCAAGTTTTGTGCGAACAAGCTTTACTTAAAGCCAAACTAATACTTGGCTGCCAGTAGCCTTACCCCGTGGGTGGAGCATATACGTCATACTCCTTAGTCTCTTCATGAGTTTACTAGAGATCACCCAAGTCTCATAGACTACGACGTTTAACAGTCAAGCTCATATAGGTATGTTCTTTCAAGAATGCTCTGTAGGACAACATCTTCACTTGTTAAAGTCAATAGAACATATTAAGGCATTCTCGCCAACCTACCACACAGTGCCTCATTGCCCTGAGAGTATTACATCTTCACATAGAGAGGGTTATCGTTATACTCTCCTCAGTTTACCAATAGCTTGTTCTTTCCAGGTCCTTATTCACGGGATCTTCGACCAAAAAGGTTGGGTTACTACTACTGTAAACTCACATGAGTCTCATACCCATCTCCCTAGATGCAATTTCTATCACATTCCATGATAGCCCTTTTGTAATGGGATCTGCTAGGTTTTTATCTGTTTGTATATAAGATACAGTAATTACTCCGGAGTTTCTCAACTTCCTGACGGTCTTCAAACGTCTTTTAACGTGTCTGGTTGACTTCGCATTATCCTCAGCACTATTCACTTTAGTGATCACTGTTTGATTATCACAGTTCATAAGGATAGCCGGTATTGTTTTCTCAACCACCGGCTAGTCAGACAAGAGCTCACGCAGCCACTCTGCCTCTATAGATGTTGTATCCAAAGCTGTAAGTTCTGCTTCCATAGTTGATTTAGTCAAAATAGTCTGTTTGCAAGACCTTCATGACACTGCACCACCTCCAAGAGTAAAAACATACCCACTAGTGGCGTAGATTTGATCAATATCAGAAATCCAGTTCGCATCACTATATTCCTCTAGCACAGCTGGGTGCCCGGAATAGTAAATCACATAGCTCATCGTACCTTTAAGATAACACAAGACCCTTTCTAGTGCATGGCAATGATCATCACCCAGGTTGGACATGTACCTACTCAACTTGCTCACAGCAAAAGAGATATCTGGTCTGGTTGCGCTAGCAAGATACATGAGTGAACCAACAATTTGAGAGTACTTCAATTGATCTCTGGTATCCTTCTTGTTCTTTCACAAAGTCACACTCGGATCATAATGTGTTGGAGAAGGCTTACTGTCCATATAGCCAAAACGGCTCAAGACCTTCTCAACATAGTGAGTTTGTGATAGAGTAATCCCACTCTCTTCCTTAATCAACTTGATGTTTAGAATTACATCAGCTTCTTCTAGATCTTTCATGTCAAAACTCTTTGACAAGAACGACTTGACTTCATTTATAATATCCAAGTTTGTTCCAAAGATCAGAATATCATCAACATATAAGCATAATATAACAAAATGACCCCCACCATGTCGATAATACACACACCTATTAGCTTCAATAACAACATAGCCCGCACTAGTTAAAGTAGTGTCGAACTTCTCATGCCATTGTTTAAGTACTTGTTTCAAGGCATACAAAGATTTCAATAATTTGCACACCTTCTGCTCTTCACCTTTTACTACAAACCCATCAGGCTGATCCATATAAATCTCCTCATCCAACTCTCTATTAAGAAAAGCTGTCTTCACATCCATCTGATGGACGATCAGATCATATGAGGCAGCCAAGGATAGTAGTACTCGAATAGTGGTCATTCTAGCAACAGGTGGATAAGTATCAAAGAAATCTTCGCCTTCCTTTTGAGTGTACCCTTAGCCACAAGCCGAGCCTTGTACTTGTCAATAGTAGCATCAGGCTTAAGCTTCTTTTTGAACACCCACTTACAACCAATTGGTTTACAACTGAATGGTAGTTCCGATAGCTCCCAAGTTCCATTAGAAAGAATCGAGTCCATCTCACTACGAACTGCTTCTTTCCAGTCATCTACATCTAGAGATGCATATGCTTCTATAATAAAGGTGGGAGTATGTTGAGACCACCCTCCGGATGACCCCAGTTAAGCAATATAGTGCCACGCCCTAGACCGGGTAAATGACACCAGCTTGTACAGGTATGATAATCAGAGTAGAAAGAGATAGAAGTTAAGGAGAAGATTACTTCGGTGAATATATAATCACCTTTACCATAGGAGCACACAACAATCATTATGCAGCGGTAGACGTAGAGAAGGCCGTAACCTGGGCAAACAAGCAAGTTTGAGTACTTTTTCCAGAAGTACTCAGCAAGTACCCCAACATATAAGAAATTAATGACGTGAAAGTAAGATATATGGTGGGGCTAGCATCAATGCATAGAAGTAAACTCATGCAAGGTGTAAACACAGTGTAACAACTATCGGAATCCCTAACTCTAGTATAATAAGGAGGGGTGGCCCTGGAGGAGGAACACGAAGCCTCTCGTACCAGTTCCCAAGTTTTAATGCAGCGATCGACAGGATCCTGCTTAACCCTTACCCCATTGCATCAACTCTTGGGCTTCCGCCCACAATATTAATCCATCTTAATTCTAATGGTGGGACTAGTCAAAGAGAGCTTTAACCAAGGGGGTTCATAACCGAGAACCACGGCTATCCGGATAAATCATACTCTACGCAGAGGCATACACTGTACCCATACGTCCGACCAGCCCATACCCTACGTATAGGCGGTACTGGACGCGAGAACCATACCCATCAACGTCTACTTGTGGATTACATTATCATTCACTCCTAGACAACATTCCCTAGCTCCATCCACGTCTACACTGGGCCTAAGTAGGGGTCATTCCACCACCACCCGCCTCGCGGGTCCACGTCCCGGGACAAAGCATATGCATATAAAATGTGGCACACGTACCACCACGTTACCCAGACGCCAAGACATTCCCGATGACCCCTACCGGCCAGACCTGGGACTATGCGAAGGTCGTGCTCCAGGCGCATCTGTTGCCCACCACGGCCCCTTGGGATGGTTTACTAGGTTCAGTAGTAGGGTTTGATTCAAGGCCTCACATGAGTAGGTACTTGTTGATGGTCTAAAAACGCGTCAAGATTCACCGTCCCTCACGGATCATCGTATCACTTTTCCCCTCGAGTATTACCCAAGGTTATCGAATCCGTGGATCGGAAGCAAACCGCTAAGGTTCTCTACCTTATCTAGCCAAACTAACCTAACACTAAGCATTGATTGCATATAAAGATAAACCACTTGGGCGTGCCCTTAGATCCCCCGCTCGATTAAGGGTCGGCCTAGGCCATCTCCTAGACAACTTCGAGGACTCACGACCGCCGTCTCCCTCCGGTGCTTGCTTGTAGGTTTCGCACGAGATGTCATGAATGGATGAGGCGGTCGTTGGAGCCAGGGGATATAAATAAGCCGAGGAGCATCTAGGTCAAAGGGCGTCACGAACCGGGTCGGCCGGCCTAGGGTCTTTTTGGCCCGGTTCGGCCCCATCTTTCGCCACGACGCTTCTCGTGTCTTCTTGAATATTTGCCGAACTTCATGCGGGTCCTTGACGTCATTTTCCCCGCGGTTTGGGTAAGGGTACTTGGCGCGCGAACTCTCGTATCTTCTGTTTAGGTCCTCGAAGTTTCACAGCTTCATGCTTCGGCCCTTGGGTCATTTGGAGTCATGTTCACTTCGTGTCTTGACTTGTGCCGGGCTTCGTGATCTTCTCATAAAGTGCTCGATGAACTCTACCCGGAAGTCCTCATTTAGGCGCTTAAATCCTGCGTAAACAACATACTCCAAAAACCACATGCAAGTGTGAACTTGTTACATCATTAGTATGCCTAGTGGCGGGTTAGTTATAATTCAAAGCTTAAACCAAAGTGTAGTTAGTGCTCTGGGTTGACGGAAATCGACCGCCAACAGTACTCCCGATAGGCTATACCTTTTTGGCTACGTATGGCCGTACTAGACACTGGAAAGACTTTCTCCTTGATCCGGTCCTTATACGGACAAAGGAAATCGTTGGGTAACGCCTCTCCCCAAGGATACCCAACTTCCCTTACATCCTCTCTAGGATGTTTCTAAGGCAAGTTTTATATTTCATACTCACACCTAACTATCCATTCTAGGTGATAAACATAAGATAAACATGGTTATAAAGTTGCAAGCCTTGGGTATAAGGCTTGCCCTAGGGTTTTAGAGGAAGAGGAGAAAAGGGTTTCTCCTGGGTGTTATGCCTAAATCCAAGTTATCACATGTGACGTAATGCGGTACAATATTATTAACTTGGTAAATTTTAATATAAAACATAGAATAGGCATGATCAAGGGGGTGTTGTTGAGATACTTGCCTCACTTGTTGCACGAAGAGTTGAGTCTCTATAATGCGTATCCCGGTTGATGAGAGCGCAATCACCGGGTTAGAAGAGAGACTAAGCACAAACAATAAATGAACAATTCATCAATCATCAGGCAATTAGTCCAAAACACTTTGATTATGAAGATTTCTAGAATGTCCTTAAGGATAAGGAAAGAATTGATCGTGGGTCGAAGATTCGGGATCGGCTTCAGGGGTTCGTTATTTTATGTGGCTAACGATAGTCTATCGGGTATGAAAGGGGGTGATAACTGAATCTAAGGGCTCTAAGTGTGACATTGGAGATGTGAGCCTATTAATATCCTTAAGATATATCCCAATAATTTTGGAAATTTATTGGGAATTTTTGGAGCTCTAGATAATGAAATGCACATTTTGGTGTACATTTCATGAGTCTTAAAATAGGGTTTAACTAACCCAAAATGGTTAAGGGCTCTAATGATGTGATAAAAAGAGTTGGAGTGCACCTATGGGTTTGTGGGACCATCTAGTATTTTTGAGAATTTTTGTGGAATTTTTGGAAAACACTAAGTGGCCTAACGAAACTTATGTGTGCACAAACCGGGTGGATCTAGCAAAACTAAGGAGGCTGACGCAGGCGTGCATGGGGTAGGTTACTGTGCCGTGGACCGGAGCCGTGGACTCCGTGGACCGGGGCGAAGCTGAGTTTGTGGTTCACTGGACCACGTGCACGGAGAGGAGAGACAGTGGCGTGGTGGCTGGCGCGGCGTGTGTGTGTATGACGGGCGGGCCCGACGCTGGCATGGTAGCCACATGTGCACCACGTCGGGGCGCCGCCCAAGATCGACCAGCGCGCAGCGGCGGGATAGGGGAGGCTCGTCGGCATGCTCGCCGCCGACGGCTACAGGGCATCAGCGGCGACGGCAAGCGCACCTACGTGCTCGGTGTGCAAAGGCGGAGAGGATGGGGTGGATGTGGAGGCGGGGAGCGAAGCACGGCGGCTGAAGGAGCTCGCTAGAGTTCCGGGGGTGGCGCGGCCCAAAAGGGCGTTCCGCCTGTGCTTGCTCTAGGGCTAATGTGTGTGGGCAAAGTGTTTGTGGGGTGACACGAAATACTCCGGTGTGCTCGGGCTAGAGAAGGAAGGGCCAGAGCGGTGGCAGCGCTCGGCCAGATGAGGAAAGGGGCTGGGGACTCTACGGCGGCTCGAGAAAAGAATTGGGCAGCATAACGGTAGTACCTGGAAGGTATCCCGACGAGCTGCACGGCGGCCGGAGCTTCACAGCGGCGGCGGTGCTAGAGATGGCGGCGGCGGAGCAGGGCTCTTGCCAGTGGGTCAGTTGGGCAGTGCTACGACGAGGAAAGGGCAACGGGTGGGTCTGTGAGCACTATGGCTACACCTAGCGCAACTCCGGTGAGCAGGAGGAGCAGCAGTAGGCGGAGGAGGCAGGGCGGCGGCGCTTCAGCCGATGAGGGAGGGGCGATGTGGTGTGGGGGTGTGGCTATGCCCCGGGGTGCTATTTATAGCCCCGGGCAGTCAAGGCGAGCTCGCTCGAGCGCTCTGGGTGAGCTCGGGCGGGCGGATAAGCTCGCCAGGCAAGTAATGGCTGGCGGAGCTTTGTACGCGGCCGTGCGTAGGGGCGCGGCGAGGCAAAAGCCTGCCAAGGCACTTCTGGCAAGGCGTGGGGGTACAGAGGTGTGTAGGGGGTCGAGGTGAGTACGGCGCGCATCTTGGCGTGGAGAAAGGACGGCCGGGGATGGCGGATTTCGCCGGCACGTGCGTACGGCGGAGCTCCGGGCTCATACACGTGGCGCAGGCGCGGTGCGGCTGTGAGGGCCGGAGGATGAGTTCAAGCGGCCGTGCGGTGTGGAGGTGGTGCAAGTGGTCGTGGGGCTCATGCTAGTGGGGTTCGAGGAGGAGCGGAGGGGTGATTTCAGCGGCAGATGCCAATGGCGGCGCGGGTGCCCGGGCGGCGGTGCGGGAAAAGCTACTTGCTTTTCCGCCTTTGGGGAGAAAGGGTGAGGGGTTTCGGCGGCGGTGCACGCGTGCAAGAGCAGGGCATGGCGACAGAGAGGGAGGCATGCGGCGGTGCAGTACGACGCAGCGTGGCGGAGCTCTGGGCGTAGGGCATGGTGGGGTGCCGTGTGGTCCAGAGAGGGGGGGGGGGCAGGGCGAGCCGGCTAGGGTACGGACGGCGGAAGCCATCCGCTTTCCAGGGCGCGCACGCGCGAGTCAAAAGGTGCGGCAGAGGGGTGGGTTGCGGCGGCGCGGTGTGGGCGCGGCGTGTGACGCGGCGTCAGGAGGGAGATGACGCGAGGAAGACGATGGCGACAACGACGACGACGCGGGCTTAGCTAGGCCGTTAGGCCGACCACCTGCTTTGTTTTCGCGGATGGGAAAAAGGAAAAGAAAAAGGAAGAGAGGGCCGGGCCGCTTTGGTAGCTGGGCTGAAAGTGTGGTTGTCGGCCCAGAAGTGCATAGGAACGTTTGATATTTGTTTGAAAGGATTTTTGAGTGGATTTTGAATTCAAATTTGAACTAGTTTCAAATTTTAGCAAGATTTGGAGTTTTGGACTTTTTCCTAAATTCTAGAGCACTCAAATGCACAAACATATGATGCATTGACAAGAAATTAAACAAAATTTTATTTGGGAAGGGTTTTATGGTTTAAATTCTTTAATATTTTTAAAAAGGGTTTGATTTCTTTAAAAAGTTTGAATTTGGGGTGATTTCTAAGGATTTGAAAATTCGGGATGTGACAAATCTACCCCACTTAAAGGGAATCTCATCCTCGAGATTCGGGGATAGATTAAGGGTGTATGTTGAGGTTAACTTGGTTGGATTTTTTTTAGAAACTTGTGTTTTCTTTCTTCTTTGGTCCTTAGAGATTTATTATTCCCTTTGGTTTTCTTAGCCTTCCCTAGGTTTTAAGGTTTTTGAGATAGATTTTTAGGCTAATTTTTATAACTACTAGTTGAAGGGCACGTGCGACAGGCACGTGATTGAAAAAACAAGAGTAAAAAAAGTAGTACATATTTTGCTTTCGATACACGTTGCAAAGGATGGTGTGTTCGCCTCACCATCAGCCATCGACTATATTCTACATATATTTTGATCCTTGTAGTATTAGTTAAGGATGGTCTTCATTTTCCACCCCTACGTCTTCGGTGGCTATAGTCTCCTGACCCACCCTCTTGCCTACATCTTCGGTGGATATCGTCGCTGAATCCACCCCCAACCGCCGCCGCCCCACCACCACACCCCTAATGTCATGTTGATCTTATCTGTATCAAAGAAAAATGATAAATCTAAACTACATAGAAGCTAATTACTAAGAAATTTTGAGATATCAAATCTCTGCAACTAAAAGAACCTCAAATGTAACAAAACAACTCAGCCTGATTCAAATTTCTCACCTCGAAATTGTGGTGCTCTGATATCATATCCTTCATTGCCCTTTAGCTGACCTGCAGATAGTTTCCTAGATATCTCCAACAGAAAATAAAAAGGCTATTGTACTACCAGATAAATAAGTTATTGAAGACACGACCATACTGATCTAATGGCATCTCTTTTATCTGAAAATCATTAAAGAAAGCTTACCTCAGGAGCAAATACAGTAGATTAAAAAGCAAAATCAAGTACCTTTGAGTCTTACTCTAACATCTTGAATAGCATAGTGAAATCATGGTGCATAAAGCCAATACAGATCTCAACCTCAGCACATTAAGATATGGAAAAAATGATGAAGATCTTGTAGGAAACAATAAAAAACAAGTATCAGTGTTTTGCCTTCTCGTAAGACATGGATTGTAACTCATAGGGAAAAAAGTAAAAAAATAAATAAGGCACTTACATAGATATTTTCATGCTTTAAGGCATCAAAGGCATTAAGAAGCATATAGTTGGGAAAGAAAAGAATAAGAAACCACACTTCATTAAGATGATGACAATTGAGATTAAATCAGACCACAACTCATTAAAGATACTGAAAAGATACTTTTTCTAATAGTTTCTTTGGATTAATTCATTTCTGAAACATTACCACTAATTAAAAAGTTTTTGATGCAACCATAAGAGAAATTAAGGTGGTCTTTTGTGGGCTGAGCTCGCTAATATCTACATGGTTAAGAATGAACTCACCACATAAATACATCATTTGAAATGAGTGGTGAGCCTACCCAGCAGGTTGGCATGGTACCACTCGTTGTCCACCACACCTTATCAAGTTCCTATCTCAGTTCCTACTTCTCATCCTCTCGGGCACAAGAATGTAGTTTATGTGCCAACCTGCATTCCAATTAACAGGCAAAACCATTAGAGAACAAAGCTAAGCTTTTATCAAGCATTTTAAAACAACTTTTGTGGCCTAGAATATCCGAAGGATAAAGCTAGGTCTTCAGACCATGAGCAAACATATACCAGAGTGTGGTCTTTTGGTCTTTCAGATTTTTCCTCCTGATCCATCCTTCTGTGTCTTTTTCCTATTAAAGAAAATGTCACACACCAAGTAGGTACTGAAAAAACCATGTCAAGCAAATGATTAATGCAGCTTAACAAAATCTGAATGCATAGCACCAAAAATCACAATCCCATAGCTCAAATACAGTAAATGGCTTTCATACAAATTCAGCATGTGTAGTCCTCGACATTGTACTATGTGCTGCCTACGAATTCAGCATGCGTGCTTGCATCTTGCCAGTGGAAACAACTGCACAATTTCAACTGCAACATTGAAATTGTGTAACAATTGAGCACACAATTCTTTACTCGGGGAGGGACAACACAAGAACAAAATCACTCAAAAAATTAGAAAAAACTTAGGGGCAGGAACATCAAGTAGAAGTGACATTCTTGCAAATTGGATCTCCAAACACCAAATCCCTTGAAATTACACCAAATATATGATGATTACCAGTGGAAAATTGAGAATTTATAGGTTTAATTCATCAATTAAAAGAGGAAGCAGCAAGGAAGATCTTACCGGAGTTGGCAAGGCTGCTGGCGCTGGCATCACTATGGCCACATTGTCTTCTTCATCATCCTCATCCTAAGACGACAAGATCATCCTCCTTTTAGGTATTCTGTCGAACACCTTGCAGACAGTAGAGTAGCATCAGGTGGGGCAAAACAAAAAAGAGGAAGAAGAAGTTGCAGGCGAACCTGGGAAAGGGAACCTTGCCTGTGCCACCTTAACGGAGCTCCACCGTGGGCGAGTAGTCCGGAACCGAACCTGGCCACACGCCGTCGGGGAAGGGAGGCCGCCATGGAACAGGCCACAGACACAAGTAATCAATGAAAATCAACTCAAATAGGATGGAAAGGGATCAAATTAGACCTTTATGGCACCCAATGGCGTGTTGCAAAAATTAGACGCACACACGAATATGCTTGTTGATATTTCATGCATCACCGATCGGCGCAGGACCCCATGTAGATTTCCTTGACACGACGTCAGTACGATGTTCAGCGAATCTGCCTCGCGGCCGCCGATCGCGCATGCGCCAATGCTACGTCGACGCGTGTCCCTTGTCTCCCGCTGCGTGAACCGTGCAGATGAGCGTGGGGGAGAGAGAATGGGGGTTCTGGATCTTCTGCGGATTTGCTTCAGCTTCGCTCACGCCACACGCCCGAACGGATCCGGTGTGCCGTCCTCAGGAGCAGGAGCCAAGATCTTCTGCGCCCGCTGATCCTAAACATCGGGCAGGAACACTACACCATTGAATCACACGGTGAATAGTTGGATCAAAAAATGAAACGCCCATACACTCACACGGACTGAACAACGACGGCGACGGACTGACTTGGTGACGCGGGGCACCGGACCAGTCCCGGCTTGTGGTGCTGGCCGGCGTCGAGATCGAGCAGCGGCGACTTGGGAGTAGAATTTAGGCGCGGATGGACAGGCGGTGGAGCAGCGGTGACTTGGGAGCGAGATGTAGGCGGGGATGGACATGCGGTGGGTGGAGTGAGATATAGGCGCGGAGGGACAACTCCCTCCGTGATTGATGCGTGGAAGGATCCTTTCCTTGTATAGAATGCTTGGAAAGGAAACAACACCGCCAAAAAGGAAAAGGATCCGTCGTCTAGGCGCGGAGGGACAACTCGCTGCGTGATTGATGTGTGGAAGGATCGTTTCCTTGTATAGAATGCTTGGAAAGGAAAGAACAACAACAAAATAGAATGCTTGGAAAGGAAACAACACCGCCAAAATGGAAAAGGATCCGTCGTCTAGGCGCGCAAGGACAACTCGCCGCGTGATTGATGCGTGGAAGGATCCTTTCCTTGTATAGAATGCTTGGAAAGGAAACAACACCGCCAAAAAGGAAAAGGATCTGTTGTCTAGGCGCGGAGGGACAACTCGCCACGTGATTGATGCGTGGAAGGATCGTTTCCTTGTATAGAATGCTTGGAAAGGAAACAACAACGACAAAAAGGAAACACAAGCGTGATTGGTGGCGGCGGGTCGGGGGTGGGTATGGCCGGCGGGTAGAGAAGGGGTGGGTGAGAAAAAACTTTCGTTTTCGGTGGAAACATTTTCTAACTCGCGATTCCTTCATCCTCACGTGGTTTCGTCGTGTGTTTTGGGGTGGACCAGCCTTACATGTGGGCCACTTTGTGAGAAGTGAGTAGGATTTAAGATGGGTGAGAATTGACATCAATTTGCTCAACTCTTATAGTATAGATTAGCCTTCCCTAGGTTTTAAGGTTTTTGAGATAGATTTTTAGGCTAGTTTTTATAACTATAACTATCTTTAAGTTTTTAAGGTTTAAGGATTTTTACCACTTTCTTTCTTTCTCTAATTGGGACACTACCCCACTTAAAGGTTTTCAAACTTCACTTCTTAAGTTAAACTTTTCTTAAGGTCCTTTCTTTATTACCTTGGGGTGCTACCCCACTTAAAGGTTTTTAAAGTTCACTTTGCTTACTACATTGGTTATTACTTTTGTTTACTTTAGGGATTAGTTTTTAAGGCTTAATTTTTTTAAGCTAAGGATTGTTGGTATTTCTTAACGTCACCACTATGGCGTCGGGATAGCGTGAGCGTGTAAGAATCACCCGGGTATACTGACGGGTGCAAATGAATCCGCAAGCACACGGATACACCGTTGTAGCACTTCGCCTTAGGAGTATTCCAAAGGGTATCGAATCCAAGGAACAGTATGGGGTACTCTACGAGTGACTATCCAAGGGCACACAGTCCCTGATGAGGTAGGTGAGTGATATGAAGTCTCCTGTAGGTTCTCGACTCTAGATAGGAACAAGCTCGGATAAGAATCTCGCTTCGGACACCGGCCCCTCCTGGCTATAACAGTTGGTTCACGGCAAATGGTTGCCTACATGCTGTATCCGAACGTGGGGGATTTCAGAGGGTCCAACGGCTATCACTACCGCGGCCTACCCCAAGACAAACCGTGGGATACAGGGCATTCGAAGGATAACCAGCAGTCTAGACACCACGTCTACACCGCCGACTACTACTATAGCACAGCTATGTCTGACATCCCATAGAAACACTATAGCACTCCGTATAAATCGAAGCGACGAACCCGCGAGGTTGAGCTAGACCTTACTCGTCATTGAGTCGATTCGCGCAAGGAGATATGATTGATACTTGATCTAAATTAGATATAAATGAGCTTCAATATATTCTAATAGACAGGCAACCACACAAACGGAATGCAAACTTATGCGCTTATAACAGAAGGTCAAGGGTCGTGTTCGTGAAGAACACGAGCCTCTAACTTATGAACGAACGCAAAAGTATGAATAACTCGCTCGTCAACTAGATCGAGGAAGCACGTTCATGAAGAACGCGAGCCTCTAAATGTTGAGCAAACGAGGAACTCAAGAACAAATCACCATGCATGAGAGCCACTTTAGTCTAATTGGAAAATACTGAAATACTCACTTTAGTCTAAATGAAGAACAACATCGCTCACGAGGTACAAGGGGACGATGGATGATGAACAGATCATCACCACCTCACCTCTACTCATCCACACACTCCTCTCTACCTAGCACCACCTAGTCTAGATCCTCCACACACACACACTCATGGTGGGATGAGGTTTCACCTCCACCAAGAGAGAATGAGAGGGGGAGAAAGAGGCAAAGGTGAGAAGTTGCTTCAAGTGTGTTCATCCTCTTCTTACCCCCCTCCTCTCCTATTTATAGGCTGAGCAACTGGCGTGGGAGCACCCCAAACACCCCGGGGATGGCTTCTAGGACCAATGGGCAAGCACACGTGGAAGGCCGGGATGAACCGCCCTTAAGGCGGTTCGGCCGATCCTAGGGGTCGGCCGACCCCTAGGTGGCGCCTTTCGCACTGTGCTTTCTCCAGGAGGCTGGTAGGTGGGTCCCTTGGTCGATTCTTGGTGTCCACGTGATTTGGAGCCGATTTAGGCGCTATGGTGGGCCATGGGATCCATGTGATGCCTGCATGGCGACTTCTGATTCGCTGAGGCCTCCTCTCTTGGATTGATGATGTCATGCATCCAGGGGATGCTTGCATGCAGCCCCTCATTGGTTGAGCCTGACTTGCTAGGATCATGAGGGTGTCTTTTCTCTCCATTTCTTATGCTAAACACCTGCATTCAACTTAGCATGGCCACTTGTGGAAATTGTTAGTTTAAACTCCTATTCTAATGTGGATGCATAGTTCTTATGATAAAATGCAGGGTTTGACGGCCTTAAATTAGGTACTTAACATCCGTCAACAAGGATTTCTTTTCTTTAGCTTTCCTTGGTAGTTGCCCCTACTTCCACCAAGGATTATTTATAGAGTTATGCAATTTTTTATGGGTCCAAGTTTGGTTAGACTTTAAGTGGGTGGATGGTTGTTATAAGGTTTCATCCTGCAACTTAGGTTCATTGTTGTTGGACTTTAGATGTCCTTACCTAGGGTTTATTTAGAAAGATTTTCTTTTGATCTATTCTATCTTCTGAAGATTTCTGTTTTATAACGGAGCCATGGCATCCTCACTACCTCTAGCTCGTTTTGTTGAGCTCCAAGGCTTCAACTTTTATTGGGGTGTGTTATTTTTAAGGGGGTGGGTTGATTTATTGTTTTAGAAGACACTTTTCTGACTAAGAGTGAAATAAAGAGTTTTATCCCACCTTGTCATAGAGGCTTCCTTTCTTCTTCTTTTTAAACAAGTTGTATAAGAACTTTTCCCCTCCCTGGGATTTTATTAGCAAGCAAACATCACTCCAAGGACCTTACAGGAGCATTTGTACACTTTTGGACAGCTCCCATACTCTAATACACAGCAAGACTACTACACACCTATGTTACAAAGAGAGAAAGAAAACTTAGCCTACACACTACTCTATCGCTTACTACTCCTTAGTGAGGTTCTTTAGTTAGGAGGAAGGAGCTTTGTCTCCACGATGGTGATGTCCTCTTCTGCTTCATCCAGGTTTTCATCCTCAGAGGGGTCTCGGTATATGGTGTGTATAACCTGATCCTTCTCTGCTAGAGTCTTTGCATCTAGGTACACTTTCATGGCTATATGTGCGGCTATCACGGCATCATGTGTAAACTGAGGTGGCGGCTGGGTATCTTCATCGCATGCTCCTAGATCCAAGGTCAATTCTGGCAGCCTAAAGTCCTCTGTTCTGACTTGCTCCTGAAGCTTGGAGGGTAACTTGTCGTTGAGTTGCTACAGCTCCTGGACCCTCTTCTCATCTGAAGCCTTCCAACTTGCCCTGTATCGGTCTACCTTATCGTATAGGTAGATCACCTTCTTGATCAAGTTGATCAGGTGGACCTGAGTATCTGCTTCTCAGCCTCTCTGTTTTGCCAGCTTGTACCGTAGAGCTTTGTTCTTGTGGTATTGAGCCTTGTGGGTGCTGGTGGCCTTCTGATATTCCAATTGGTTCTGAAGTCCATGTATCTACTCCATGAGTATCCCCTGCTGATCAGTATAATCTCTTCGGGTATCTCTGAGCTTGCTTATCATCATGTCCCGTTCTTCCCTGTATCTGTAGACCCTCGTGTTTTGTTGCTCTATCATGTTCTCGTAAGTATCGATTTGGTCCTTCATCACAACATGCTTGGCCTCCATCTTCTGGATGTCCTTCCTGAGTTCTTCAAGAATTCTACCACTGGTGTCCAACTCTTGATGGTAACCTCTTTTCTCTCCTTCCAGCTCTATTATATATCTGTGTTGTGCCACTGCATATCTTCCCATTACTCTGAGGCATGGGTCGGTTTCCATTTCTGGTGCTATGTCCATGGCTTCCGCTATCTGGCTCATGTTTCTAGATCCCACTAGGGTGTTGGGTAATAGGCGGTATATGGACTGGGTGAATCTTTCCTAATTCTCCTGGTGGAGTTGGCTAAGCATTTTGCGGGCGGCTGATTGAGTGGCTTGGAAAAGTGACTTCCCGACCACTATTATAGTGGTGGGTTGTCTGTCTGGGTTCTCCGGGGATGCTGGTACGGTGAGGGTAAGCATGGTTGTGCCTCATTCCTGATTGAGGCCATAGATATTTCTGGCATACTGGGCATTACTGCATCAAAACCGAGATCTGTCAGACACTGATGGAGGATTACGGGGAATCCTATGTGATTCTTGCCACTGAATTGAACTTCGTTCCATTGCTCCATTATTCCTATGTATTTCATGTATCCATGCCAGGATCACATCAGACATACATATAACTTTTATTCAATAAAAGTTGCTTTATCGAGTATATACACGCAGGGATCCTCGTCCCCTTATTCTGACAATAATTAGGAAATCTCCTCTCAGGGGGTTGCCGGTTTCGACTCCTCTTCTATGATCCCATATTGACCAAGAAGTTCTAGAAGTCGTTTCAGGTTTCCTACCACTAAGTATGGTTTCTCTGGCTCTTGTAATTCTAAAGTAACCTCATTGTCGAGCTTCCCTGCTACCTTGTTCTCTATGTTGACTCTGTTGGTCTTGGTATACTTGATGAAGAGTTGTGGTTGGTGGCGGACTCCAGTCCTGAGTACTCACTGTCGGTGATCCCTATTTCTCCTTCTGACGAGGTGCATTCGGGTAGGTTTCCATTAAATTCAGGTGAGTTTTCATGGAAATTTTGTGGAGCTAGGGCTGGTACTAGATCGTCGGGAATAGGGTTTAGATTTTCTGGATCAGGATTAGGTTCTGGTTCTGGTGTTGGTGCTCACTGCAAAGACTGGTGTAGGTCTCTTACCATAGCATTAAGATTATCTATGGCAGTGGTCATTTCTCGCATTGCGGCTTCAGAATGGTATTCGGATTGGATATTTTTGTCTTTGGTACGGGAGAGTCTATACCTAAGACATTTCTCTCTATGCTTGGCTTCCACCACTTCATGTCGAGCGGCTTGGAAATCCATTTCTTTGGTGGTATGTAGCTGGTATAGGGATTGGATGTATTAGACGGTGCTGACTTGGGTAAGATTACGAGAATGTCGTAGGTATTCCATCCTCTCGATCCAAAGGGGATGTGTGGTATCTTGGATAGGGTAGTATTTGGCTGGGGTTTTATCCAATTCATGGATATGTTTAGTGCATAGCTTTACTAGGGCTTGAAAAAGCTACTGTTTGTAGTGAGTCACTATACTTTGTCCCTTCTGCGTAGGTGACGCAAGGTTCCCACTCAGGGTGTGATTGTATGGTTGGTATCCTGAGGTACATTTCACATCTGCTGATTCCGTTCTTCCGAGTTTCCTTCCCACTGAACTCTGGATATAAGGTATATCCCAAACTCTGCATGACTTCCCACAGAATCTTCGTGAACCCATGCTTATTGTAATACCCGGTTTTAAAGGACAAATCGAATGCACCCTTTATGCATGCCCAGGATCAAATTCATGCATAAAGTGACATCATCAGTGTAATATCACAACATATATCATTACATCATTTATATTACAAAATTACCACAGGGTCTAAAACAAGAGATTACACATCGTTTTTCTATCACAACAGAGTAAGCACCATCTTCCACAGGAACGTCGACTGGGGGCACGCCAACCTAGAACTCCAGGTCTTCAAGATCTTCATGATCCAACTTCCTCTTCTAGCTTCTTACTATTTGAGCAGCAGTGGGGAGAGAACAACAGGGAATGAAAGGGAAAACGGTGAGTACACCTGGAGGCGTGTACTCCGCAAGTGGAGGGAAAAGTATGCATAACATGTTGGCTTAAATCAAGAAAGGCTTTATTTGGTGGACTGCAAAGCTCAAGTTTTAGTTGGTCAAGTTTTAATTAAGCACCTAGATATTAAGTGTATTTAAGGCTACCCAAACCAATCAAGGCACAGGCACCCACCTATCCTAATCCTAAGGTTGAAACATCATACCAGCTCCCGAACCACAGTTCCACCACTTTGATCCACCCGAACCACCAACTAACGATGTGAGGGTCCAGGCTGCTCGTGACCGTGAGCACGACTGTTATAACAGTTTTTAACACTCTGGAGAGGTTGTACAACTTTACCCACGAGTCGCGTAAACGTTCGAAAGAACGTTAAACCTAACCATGCTGTGCCGGCCAAGCACTTTCACACTTCCTTAGGTGTGATAGCATAGGGACGCTACGAGGCCTTTACATAGGTTCACCAGCGCGTATTAACCGGGTTACGGAGTGTCAGCGACACCCGAGGTTCCTTGCCGGACTCTTGGGAACTACACCCTCA
The DNA here is from genome assembly GCA_036936925.1 of Cenchrus fungigraminus. Lineage (NCBI taxonomy): Eukaryota > Viridiplantae > Streptophyta > Magnoliopsida > Poales > Poaceae > Cenchrus > Cenchrus fungigraminus. The sequence continues at coordinate 67,241,985 of CM072773.1, forward strand.
TCCAGCCCAGACAGCTTAACACAGACCGCTGGTTTACCCTACTTACTTGGCCAAGACCATAGCCCATTAGTTCTCGTGGTTGTACTATAAGTCCTGGGTGGTCGCTCCACAGACCGGTCCTTATAAAATTGACTCAGGCAAATCCAACATCAAGCAATCATAAACCACGATCAAACCACTTGCCTGAGTCACCTAGGGTGTTCATGTTGCTAACCATAACCCACATTAACATGTTGCATAGTCATTAATCAAGTTTAAGATTAAAACTCAACCCATGTTGAGCAAGCTAAGCATGAATCTACCCACATAGGTAACCTCTAAGGGTAAGCAAGGAATGTCATAAAAAATCTAGTAAACAGTCCTTAATAGGATTCCCATCAATTTAGACATCTAATGCAGAAAGCATAAATAAAAGCAGTGATTATGGTGTAGAAAAGTAAAGGTACAAAATAGCAAGGTGTTCAAGGACACTTGCCCGTTTCCCGATGTTCCACAGCTCAGAAGCGTCCCTCAGCGTACAACAATCATCTGGAACAAATCAATGGTACAACTAAGAACAATACACCAGAAAATAAAATAATTTTATAAAAGCGTACTACTAGCTAACACTAACCAACTATGAGCATGCATGCACAAGGATCATTTAAAACAGAGCTATGATTGAAAAGACACAGATGTTTGTAGGTTTGGATTTTATAACCTGAACGGGAGATAAGATGATATCAAGGGGTTGATCTATGGTTGTGAAAGTTGTCGAGGAGACAATGATGTGGGTGGAGGGGGTGACTATAAGTTGGTGAGGGAGAAGCAAAAGGTGAAGAAAAACTGGCAGCGTGACTGAACATACAGGGAGCTTAGATGCGATTCAGTACATGTGTAGACAGAAGCGCGGCGAGCATAGCAGGGTTGATATCTCTGTAACCATGGCACATATGGCCGATCCATCTAGCAGGGATGTGTTCAGGTGTATGACACATGGTGGTAGAAGGGTTCGACGATCCGACACACAGATAACTGGGGAACACGATTAGAAGGGAATTTAAGCAGAGCAAGTGATGGCAGTATGACAGCAGGAGCGGTGAGCATGTGGAAATTGATATCTCTGTTCCTACACGCCCTTTTTCTTTGCAATTTCGCAGAGACATGTGCAGGTACAAGGAACACATGGTGATTAAAGGTGGTGACTAACGGACAACCGGATCAGCATGGGAACACAAAGAAAGACTGGGTGGCATAGCTATGTGGACAGCAAGGGCAGCGAGCAGATTAGAGATTATTCCTCTGGAATGGTGACACATATGACCAAGTCATCACGCAAGGATGTGTGCAGGGATAACAGGCACGTGCTGGCCAAAAAGATTGATGTTTAGACCACCGGAGCAACGGGGAACGAAATGCCATCAGAGTGACTCTGCTGTCTTGACAGCAGGGACAGAGAGCACAGAGGATTTATTTTCTCTAAATTTCGCAGATCATATGGATGATCCATCTTGCAGGGACATGTGTAGATATGTGGTACACGTTGTGGTTAAAGGGTTTAACGATTAAGTGAATGGATTAGGAGGGAACGCAATGCCAACGAGAGGCATGTCAACTAGTCGCGAGAGCAGTGGCGATGCTCACAGGGAAACTGCACCAGGGATCAAAGGTACTCGAGCTACGGTCCATGATTCGTGATATGAATGATTAAAACATAAAGACGAAGGAGAGGGGGTCTCACTTTGACTGGTTGAGAGGGTTGAGGCTGAGCTCGGTGGCGATGGGTGGCAGCACCTGTCGACGACGACGACGAGATGGGGCGACCTGCCCATGATTCAGCAGGGATATATCTCCGGTTTGGCATCATGGGTAGTAGTTGTTCGTCCCTGGAGATCAGCGGTGCAAAGACATGAGAGAGGAAGGGGTGTCACATGTGGAGAACCAAGGGTGTTTGGGTCGGCTCACCATGTTTCTGTACCAAGGATGAAGATGGAGATATCAGAAGGGTCTCCACCTGGGATACGGTGACGTTCCGGAATCCAACAGAAGAGGACGACGACGACAGTCTTCACCAATTTGTTGCTCCTGTGCATGAGGGGAGGTGTGCAGCGACATATTGGAATCCCGTCGACGAGGGCACTCCGTTTTGGTGGATAGGAAGGAGGGGGGAAGAAGGATGTGGAGGGGGCGGCCATGGAGGTGGGAGAGGGAGGTCGGCATAGGGGTTTCTGTCCCTCGTGATCTGAATCATGGAGAAAACGAGAGGAAGGAGGGCGTCCATCAAGGAAGTGAGCCAGGGTGTTTCCATTTTTGAGGTGTAGGAGGACATAGAGAGAGTCTAGGTTCATCTGGTCGAAGGGAGGGAGAGGAGCGGCATGTTGGGACGGGCGGCATCCTGAATCTGTCGTGGAAAGGGAGGGGGATGACGTGAGGGGGGAGGGGCGCTAGGGAGGATTCCGTGAGGGGGGTGGTGACGTGAGGGAGGGTGGAGGGAGGGTTGTCCAAGGAGTGTTTAGGGTGAGATGTGGAAGGCTTGGGCTTGGCCCAAGGTGATGGAGAAAATCTAGGCGATTGGGCTTTGGTCTGTCAGTGGAAACGAGAAGAGTTTATCACTTGTTTGATAAAGAGAGGAACTTAGCTCATAGATTGGAGATCGATTCTAGTAAATGACATAGAGAGATGAGAGAAGCTTGACAAGAATGTGATCAAGATAAGCCAAACATAAGAAACAAGGGATGCAACTTGAGATCGGCTCGAAACCTAGGCGTGTTTTAAAAACACTTTCGAAAATTATTTTAGCACTCAAAACACCATGCAGCCGGCATGAATGCAACACTCAAATATTTATAACCTATGATTCATTTATCTTGTCTAGAAAATATTGTTTGTTTTGAAATGATGGTACACACTTTCTATTTAATTCTAACAAATTTTAATAAAATTTTAAATCCTAGCCATAAGTTGAAACTAGGGTGTTACAAATACTACCCCACTTAACAGGAATCTCGTCCCGAGATTCTGCAAAAGGTTAGCAAGACAGAAGAGGCTAGCAATGGGGGGAGGCAAGGTTGCTTTACATTTATATCATCTTGTATTATTCTTCACACCTTCTTGTTGCTCTTTGGGGATGCTTCAACTCCGGTTAATGGTCCATCATGGAGATCTTTTGTGAGTCCTTTATGATGATTTTTTTTCTGAGCAACGATCACCATGCAACTTCTCCTTGTGGTCCTCTTGTTTCTACCTTCGTTACCACCGTCGGGGTATCTTCCTGCGAATGGTCCATGTAGAATCTCTTAGTGGCATAAGTTTGTTGAAGTTTCTCGATCTCTGGCTTTATTGGTGGTGATTTCTTCCTTCTTTCCTCTTAAGCTTTACTGGCTTGTTTGGTGACGATTCTTCATTCTTGTTTACTTTGTCCATCATGGGGGAAGCATGGTTGGAGCTACCCCTCTTAACAAGATTCTACTTAATTCCATGCCGATTATAGGATAGAGAGGGAGCAATAGTTGAGGAGGGAGATCCCAAGGTTCGAGGAAGCAAAAGAAAGGAAAACCCAACCTACGATCTATACATATATACTTAACTGATGTCATTGCGGACGGAAGTCCCAACACATCAACACTCATCACAAAGATCCAAATCAAACATTGCACAATAACAAGCAAACAACAACGGACAAGAACACACTAACGTGGCACACGTCCTTATTATAGCACACTAGCAATTAATGCCTTAAGATCGATGTCTATCGATAAAAGAAACTTAGGTAGGCTTCTTATAAATCGTAAGACTAAAACTACCGATGGCTTTAAGTTAGTAGTCTTGAGGTCTTCAACGCGACACTTCTAAATTGATGGAGACTCTTCATCTTCGATCATCAAAATTCTTCGAGCGATGGCTTGTTGAAGCATGGTCTTCTTGAGCACCTTCAGAAACTTCTTTCTTGATCAAAGGGGAAGCTAGTGACTAAAGATTATACAAGGAGGAGGGAGGTACAACTTGTTTTCACAACATAAGAGATTAGGAGGGATCATAGTGCAAATCAAGAGACAGAAAGTCCAGGAGGTGAAATTTTCAAAATAAGGTGAAAATATAGCCTTAACGTCGACCAGTTCTATCTAAGTTTGCGTCCTACAGTCGATATAGCTCTGATACCACTTGTGTAACACCCGGTTTTAAAGGACAAACCGAATGCACCCTTTATGCATGCCCAGGATCAAATTCATGCAAAAAGTGACATCATCAGTGTAATATCACAACATATATCATTACATCGTTTATATTACAAAATGACCAGAGGGTCTAAAACAAGAGATTACACATCGTTTTTCTATCGCAGCGGAGTAGGCACCATCTTCCACAGGAACGTCGACTGGGGGCACGCCAACCTAGAACTCTAGGTCTTCAAGATCTTCATGATCCAACTTCCTCTTCTAGCTTCTTACTATCTGAGCAGCAGTGGGGAGAGAACAGCAGGGGTTGAAAGGGAAAACGGTGAGTACACCTGGAGGCGTGTACTCCGCAAGTGGAGGGAAAAGTATGCATAACATGTTGGCTTAAATCAATGAAGGCTTTATTTGGTGGACTACAAAGCTCAAGTTTTAGTTGGTCAAGTTTTAATTAAGCACCTAGATATTAAGTGTATTTAAGGCTTCCCAAACCAATCAAGGCACAGGCACCCACCTGTCCTGATCCTAAGGTTGAAACATCATACCAGCTCCCGAACCACTGTTCCACCACTGTGATCCACCCGAACCACCAACTAACCATGTGAGGGTCCAGGCCGCTCTTGACCGTGAGCACGGCTATTATAACAGTTTTTAACACTCTGGAGAGGTTGTACAACTTTACCCACGAGTCGCATAAACGTTCGAAAGAACGTTAAACCCAACCATGCTGTGCCGGCCAAGCACTTTCACACTTCCTTAGGTGTGATAGCATAGGGACGCTACGAGGCCCTTACATAGGTTCACCAGTGCGTATTAACTGGGTTACGGAGTGTCAGCGACACCCGAGGTTCCTTGCCGGACTCTTGGGAACTACACCCTCATCCAGCCCAGACAGCTTAACATGGACCGCTGTTTTACCCTACTTACTTGGCCAAGACCATAGCCCATTAGTTCTCGTGGTTGTACTGTAAGTCCTGGGTGGTCGCTCCACAGACCGGTCCTTATAAAATTGACTCAGGCAAATCCAACATCAAGCAATCATAAACCACGATCAAACCACTTGCCTGAGTCACCTAGGGTGTTCATGTTGCTAACCATAACCCACATTAACATGTTGCATAGTCATTAATCAAGTTTAAGATTAAAACCCAACCCATCTTGAGCAAGCTAAGCATGAATCTACCCACATAGGTAACCTCTAAGGGTAAGCAAGGAATGTCATGAAAAATCTAGTAAACAGTCCTTAATAGGATTCCCATCAATTTAGACATCTAATGCAGAAAGCATAAATAAAAGTAGTGATTATGGTGTAGAAAAGTAAAGGTACAAAATAGCAAGATGTTCAAGGACACTTGCCCGTTTCCCGATGTTCCACTGCTCCGAAGCGTCCCTCGGCGTACAACAATCATCTGGAACAAATCAATGGTACAACTAAGAACAGTACACTAGAAAATAAAATAATTTTATAAAAGCATACTACTGGCTAACACTAACCAACTATGAGCATGCATGCACAAGGATCATTTAAAACAGAGCTATGATTGAAAAGACACAGATGTTTGTAGGTTTGGATTTTATAACCTGAACGGGAGATAAGATGATATCAAGGGGTTGATCTATGGTTGTGAAAGTTGTCGATGAGACAATGATGTGGGTGGAGGGGGTGACTATAACTTGGTGAGGGAGAAGCAAAAGGCGAAGAAAAACTGGCAGCGTGACTGAACATACGGGGAACTTAGATGCGATTCAGTACATGTGTTGAATTGCTTTGGACAGCAAGGTAGTGAGGGTAATGCAACCAAAAACTAAGGTTCAGCAAGGCCTATGAACAAGCCACTTGATGGGTTCATGAGCAAGCAACAAGGTACATAAGGTTTCATTGTGACAAAGGGGGGGCATGTCGTTTCATACCTCGGCTCACAAGTGAAATGCGGAAGCAAAACTGGATTTTGTGGCTGTGTAGACAGAAGCGCGGCGAGCATAGCAGGGTTGATATCTCTGTAACCATGGCACATATGGCCGATCCATCTAGCAGGGATGTGTTCAGGTGTATGACACATGGTGGTAGAAGGGTTCGACGATCCGACACACAGATAAGTGGGGAACACGATTAGAAGGGAATTTAAGCAGAGCAAATGATGGCAGTATGACAGCAGGAGCGGTGAGCATGTGGAAATTGATATCTGTGTTCCTACAAGCCCTTTTTCTTTGCAATTTAGCAGAGACATGTGCAGGTACAAGGAACACATGGTGATTAAAGGTGGTGACTAATGGACAACCGGATCAGCATGGGAACACAAAGAAAGAGTGGGTGGCATAGTTGTGTGGACAGCAAGGGCAGCGAGCAGATTAGAGATTATTCCTCTGGAATGGTGACACATATGACCAAGTCATCATGCAAGGATGTGTGCAGGTATAACAGGCATGTGCTGGCCAAAAAGATTGATGTTTAGACCACCGGAGCAACGGGGAACGAAATGCCATCAGAGTGACTCTGCTGTCTTGACAGCAGGGACAGAGAGCACAGAGGATTTATTTTCTCTAAATTTCGCAGATCATATGGATGATCCATCTTGCAGGGACATGTGTAGATATATGGTACACATTGTGGTTAAAGGGTTTAACGATTGAGTGAATGGATTAGGAGGGAACACAATGCCAACGAGAGGCATGTCAACTAGTCGCGAGAGCAGTGGCGATGCTCACAGGGAAACTGCACCAGGGATCAAAGGTACTCGAGCTACGGTCCATGATTCGTGATATGAATGATTAAAACATAAAGACGAAGGAGAGGGGGTCTCACTTTGACTGGTTGAGAGGGTTGAGGCTGAGCTCGGTGGCGATGGGTGGCAGCACCTGTCGACGACGACGACGAGATGGGGCGACCTGCCCATGATTCAGCAGGGATATATCTTCGGTTTGGCATCATGGGTAGTAGTTGTTCGTCCCTGGAGATCAGCAGTGCAAAGACATGAGAGAGGAAGGGGCGTCAAATGTGGAGAACCAAGGGTGTTTGGGTCGGCTCACCATGTTTATGTACCAAGGATGAAGATGGAGATATCGGAAGGGTCTCCACCTGGGATACGGTGACGTTCCGGAATCCAACAGAAGAGGACGACGACGACAGTCTTCACCAATTTGTTGCTCCTGTGCATGAGGGGAGGTGTGCAGCAACATATTGGAATCCCGTCGACGAGGGCACTCTGTTTTGGTGGTTAGGAAGGAGGGGGAAAGGAGGATGTGGAGGGGGCTGCCATGGAGGTGGGAGAGGGAGGTCGGCATAGGGGTTTCTGTCCCTCGTGATCTGAATCATGGAGAAAACGAGAGGAAGGAGGGCGTCCATCAAGGAAGTGGGCCAGGGTGTTTCCGTTTTTGAGGTGTAGGAGGACATAGAGAGAGTCTAGGTTCATCTGGTCGAAGGGAGGGAGAGGAGCGGCATGTTGGGTGGGGCGGCATCCTGAATCTGTCGTGGAAAGGGAGGGGGATGGCGTGAGGGGGGAGGGGCGCCAGAGAGGATTCCGTGAGGGGGGTGGTGACGTGTGGGAGGGTTGTCCAAGGAGTGTTTAGGGTGAGATGTGGAAGGCTTGGGCTTGGCCCAAGGTGATGGAGATAATCTAGGCGATTGGGCTTTGGTCTGTCAGTAGAAACGAGAAGAGTTTATAACTTGTTTGATAAAGAGAGGAACTTAGCTCATAGATTGGAGATCGATTCTAGTAAATGACATAGAGAGATGAGAGAAGCTTGACAATAATGAGATCAAGATAAGCCAAACATAAGAAACAAGGGATGCAACTTGAGATCGGCTCGAAACCTAGGCGTGTTTTAAAAACACTTTCGAAAATTATTTTAGTACTCAAAACACCATGCATCCGGCATGAATGCAACACTCAAATATTTATAACCTATGATTCATTTATCTTGTCTAGAAAATATTGTTTGTTTTGAAATGATGGTACACACTTTCTATTTAATTCTAACAAATTTTAATAAAATTTTAAATCCTAGCCAAAAGTTGAAACTAGGGTGTTACACTTATCAATGTAGTGCCCATGTGTCCAACCTTTTTGGTCAACCCAGTTGTCCCAGTTATCCCAATCATTATGATATGTCATCTGTCATGGATGGAAAAGGAATTTTTTCAGAATTTTCCTTCTCCTTGGAATAGAGGTACGAATAGAGTTTGAGGTAAGAAGAGCAAGAAAGGGGAAAATGTAAGTTATAGCATATCTTTCAAGTTGTTATCCTTATTATACGTTCTACAGATTCCTAATTGTTATCTACAGCTCTGATACCACCCTGTGGAGACCACCCTCCGGATGACCCCACTTAAGCAATACATTTCCACGCCCTGGACCAGGTAAATGACACCAGCTTGTACAGGTATGATAATCAGAGTAGAAAGAGATAGAAGTTAAGGAGAAGATTACTCCGGTGAATATATAGTCACCTTTACCATAGGAGCACACAACAATCATTATGCAGCGGTAGACGTAGAGAAGGCCGTAACCTGGGCAAACAAGCAAGTTTGAGTACTTTTTCCAGAAGTACTCAGCAAGTACCCCAACATATAAGAAATTAATGACATGAAAGTAAGATATATGGTGGGGCTAGCATCAATGCATAGAAGTAAACTCATGCAAGGTGTAAACACAGTGTAACAACTATCGGAATCCCTAACTCAAGTATAATAAGGAGGGTGGCCCTGGAGGAGGAACACGAAGCCTCTCGTACCAGTTCCCAAGTTTTAATGCAGCGATCGACAGGATCCTGCTTAACCCTTACCCCATTGCATCAACTCTTGGGCTTCCGCCCCAAATATTAATCCATCTTAATTCTAATGGTGGGACTAGTCAAAGAGAGCTTTAACTAAGGGGGTTCATAACCGAGAACCACAGCTATCCGGATAAATCATACTCTGCGCAGAGGCATACACTGTACCCATACGTCCGACCAGCCCATAACCTACGTATAGGCGGTACTGGCCGCGAGAACCATACCCACCGGCGTCTACTTGTGGATTACATTATCATTCACTCCTAGACAACATTCCCTAGCTCCATCCACGTCTACACTGGGGCCTAAGTAGGGGTCATTCCACCACCACCCACCTCGCAGGTCCACGTCCCGGGACAATGCATATGCATATAAAATGTGGCACACGTACCACCGCGTCAACCAGATGCCAAGACATTCCCGATGACCCGTACCGGCCAGATCTGGGACTATGCAAAGGTCCTACTCTAGCGCATCCGTTGCCCACCACGACCCCTTGGGATGGTTTATTAGGTTCAGTAGTGGGGTTTGATTCAAGGCCTCACATGAGTAGGTACTCCCGATAGTAGACCTGAGCATTTCACAGGCCGGGCAGGGTTTGGGCCGGGCCGAAAAAAAACCCGAGTTTTTCGGGCAGAGAAAATCCTGCCCATGACCGTCCCATGGGACGTGTCGGGCCTCAGTTTTCGGGCCGGGCTCGGGCCGGGCCCGGGCTTGGGCGGGTCGCCCGTGCATTTTATAGTGTAAATTAACTAAAAACAGCATTTCGGGCCGGGCTCGGGCCAAAAAATTTTTTCGCGGGCTTCAAGATCTCTGCCCACGCCCGTCCAGTATGGTCTGTGGGCAGGCCTGGCTCGGGCCGGGTCGGGCCGGGCCAAAAATGCTCAGGTATACCCGATAGGCTGTACCTTTTTGGCTACGTATGGTCATACTAGACACTGGAAAGACTTTCTACTTGATCCGGTCCTTATACGGACTAAGGAAATCGTTGGGTAAATCCTCTCCCCAAGGGTACCCAACATCCCTTACATCCTCTCTAGGATGTTTCTAAGGCAAGTTTTATATTTCATACTCACACCTAACTATCCATTCTAGGTGATAAACATAAGATAAACATGTTTATAAGCCTTGGGTATAAGGCTTGCCCTAGGGTTTTAGAGGAGGAGGAGAAAAGGTTTCTCCTAGGTGTTATGCCTAAACCCAAGTTATCGCATGTGACGTAATGCGGTACAATATTATTAACTTGGTAAATTTTAATATAAAACATAGAATAGGCATGATCAAGGGGGTGTTGTTGAGATACTTGCCTCACTTGTTGCACGAAGTGTCGAGTCCCTATAATGCGTATCCCGGTTGATGAGAGCGCAATCACCGGGTTAGAAGAGAGACTAAACACAAACAATAAATGAACAATTCATCAATCATTAAGCAATTAGTCCAAAACACATTGATTATGAAGATTTCTAGAATGTCCTTAAGGAGAAGGAAAGAATTGATCGTGGGTCGAAGATTCGGGATCGGCTTCAGGGGTTCGTTATTTTATGTGGCTAACGATCGTCTATCAGGTATGAAAGGGGGTGATAACTAAATATAAGGGCTATAAGTGTGAGTTTGGAGATGTGAGCCTATGAATATCCTTAAGATATATCCCAATAATTTTGGAAATTTATTAGGAATTTTTGGAGCTCTAGATAATGAAATGCACATTTGGGTGTACATTTCATGAGTCTTAAAATAGGGTTTAACTAACCCAAAATAGTTAAGGGCTCTAATGATGTGATAAAAAGAGTTGGAGTGCACCTATGGGTTTGTGGGACCATCTAGTATTTTTGAGATTTTTTGTGGAATTTTTGGAAAACTCTAAGTGGCCTAACTAAACTTGTGTGTGCACAAACCGAGTGGATCTAGCAAAACTAAGGGGGCTGACGCAGGCGTGCGTGGGGCGGGTTACTGTGCTGTGGACCGGAGTCGTGGACTCCGTGGACCGGGGCGAAGCTGAGTTTGTGGTTCACTAGACCACGTGCATGGAGAGGAGAGATGGTGGCGTGGTGGCTGGCGCGGCTTGTGTGTGTGTCTGACGGGCGGGCCCGACGCTGGCGTGGCAGCCACGTGTGCGCCACGTCGGGGCGCCGCCCAAGATCGGCCAGCGCGCGGCGACGGGACAGGGGAGGCTCGCCGGCGTGCTCGCCACCGGCGGCTACAGGGCATTAGCGGCGACGACAAGCGCACCTACGTGCTCAGCGTGCAAAGGCAGAGAGGATGGGGTGGATGTGGAGGCGGGGAGCGAAGCACGGTGACCGGAGGAGCTCGCCGGAGTTCTGCCGACGGCGCGGCCCAAAAGGGCGTTTCGCCTGTGCTTGCTATGGGGCTAAACGTGTGTGGGCAAAGTGTTCGTGGGAGGACACAAAATACTCCGGTGTGCTCGGGCAGGAGAAGGAAGGGCCAGAGCAGCAGCAGTGAGTCGCCGGAGTGCGGCGGCGCTCGGGCAGACGGGGAAAGGGGCTGGGGACTCTACGGAGGCTCGAGAGAAGAATTGGGCAGCATAACGGTAGTACCTGGAAGGTATCCCGACGAGCTGCACGGCGGCCGGAGCTTCACAGCAGCGGCGGCGCTAGAGATGGCAGCGGCGGAGCAGGGCTGTTGCCGGCGGGTCAGTTGCTCAGCGGTACGGCGAGGAAAGGTCAACGGGTGGGTCTGCGAGCTCTATGGCTACAGCTACGCAACTCCGGTGAGCAGGAGGAGCAGCGGTGGGCGGAGGAGGCAGGGAGGCGGCGCTTCAGCCGGTGAGGGAGGGGCGATGTGGTGTGGGGGTGTGGCCGTGCCCCGGGGTTCTATTTATAGCCCCGGGCGGTCGAGGCGAGCTCGCTTGAGCGCTCTGGGTGAGCTCGTGCGGGCGGATAAGCTCGCCAGGCCAGTAATGGCTGACGGAGCTCTATACGCGACCGTGCGCAGGGGCGCGATGAGGCAAAAGCCTGCCAAGGCACTTCTGGCAAGCCATGGGGGTACAGAGGTGTGCAGGGGGTCGAGGTGAGTGCGGCGCACATCTTGGCGTGGAGAAAGGACGACCGGGGATGGTGGATTTTGTCAGCGCGTGCGTACGGTGGAGATCCGGGCTCGTACACATGGCGCGGGCGCAGCGCGGCTATGAGGGCCGGAGGATGAGTTCAAGCGGCCGTGCGGTGTGCAGGTGGTGCAAGTGGTTGTGGGGCTCGCGCTAGTGGGGTGAGAGGAGGGGTGGAGGGGTGATTTCGGCGGCGGATGCCAATGGCGGCGCGCCGGGGTAGGGCGGGTGCGCGGGCGGCGGTGCGGGAAAAGCTACTTGCTTTTCCGCCTTTGGGGAGAAAGGTTGAGGGGTTTCGGCTGTCCTGGTGCACGAGTGCAGGAGCAGGGCATGGCGGCAGAGAGGGAGGCGTGCAGCGGTGCAGTATGGCAAAGCGTGGTGGAGCTCTAGGCGCAGGGCATGGCGGGGGTGTCGTGTGGTCCACAGAGGGGGAGCAGGGCGAGCCAGCTAGGGTACGAACGGTGGAAGCCATCCGCTTTCTAGGGTGCGCACGCACGAGTCAAAAGGTGTGGCGGAGGGGTGGGTTGCGGTGGCGCGGCGTGGGCGCGACGCGTGACGCGGCGGGAGGAGGGAGATGACGTGAGGAAGACGACGGTGACGACGATGCGGGCTTAGCTGGGCCGTTGGGCCGACGGCCTGCTTTGCTTTCATGGATGGGAAAAAGGAAAAGAAAAAGGAAGAGAGGGCCGGGCCGCTTTGGTAGCTGGGCTGAAAGTGTGGTTGTCAGCCCAGAAGTGCATAGGAACATTTGATATTTGTTTGAAAGGATTTTTGAGTGGATTTTGAATTCAAATTTGAACTAGTTTCAAATTTGAGCAAGATTTGGAGTTTTGGACTTTTTCCTAAATTCTAGAGCACTCAAATGCACAAACATATGATGCATAGATAAGAAATTAAACAAAATTTTAGTTGGGAGGGGTTTTAGGGTTTAAATTCTTTAATATTTTTAAAAAGGGTTTGATTTCTTTAAAAAGTTTGAATTTGGAGTGATTTCTAAGGATTTGAAAATTCGGGATGTGACAGAGTATCATCCACAAGGTACACAATGAAATCATCACCAAAAGATTTTGCAATCCTTTGTCTCTTGTTCCTCACAGGAACTTCATTGTCATCCTTCTCAAGTGGTTGCTCAAATGACTGAACGGGAGACTTGATAGGTATAGTATTATCAGGAGCTATTTTAGTAGAAAATTTAGCATTACTATGCATATCTTCTATAGGAAAAATATTCTCAAAAAATGTAGCATCACGAGATTCAAATATTGTATCAACATGCATATCAGAAACTTCATATTTTACTACTAAAAATCTATAAGCAATGCTATCGTGAGCATAACCTAGAAAGACACAATCTACCATCTTTAGTCCAAGCTTACGCTTCTTTGTAATTGGAACATTGACTTTCGCTAAGCATCCCCACGTGCGCAAGTATGAAAGTGACGGTTTCCTTCCAACCCAAATCTTGTATGGTGTTGTCTCTTTACTTTTGTTCGGAATTCTATTCAGGACATGACTTGCAGTCAATATAGCTTCCCCCCACCATGCCTTAGATAAACCAACAATATCTAACATGGCGTTCACCAAGTCAGTCAACGTGCGGTTTTTCCTCTCGGCAATCCCGTTGGATTCAGGAGAATAGGGAGGTGTCCTCTCGTGAATAATACCATGTTCCGCACAAAACTCATCAAATGTTATAGGAAAATATTCACCACCACGATCTGACCTTAGACATTTAATCTTTCTTTCTAGTTGATTTTCAGCTTCAGCCTTAAAGATTTTAAAGTAGTCTAATGCCTCATCTTTAGTTTTCAGCAAGTAAACATAGCAATATCTAGAAGCATCATCAATTAAAGTCATGAAATATCTCTTTCCACCTGTAGTCAACACACCATTCATCTCGCATAGATCAGAATTTATGAGTTCTAGAGGTGCCAAGTGTCTCTCCTCCGCTGCCTTGTGAGGCTTTCGAGGTTGCTTAGATTGCACACAACTATGGCACTTAGAACCTTTGGCAATGGTGAAATCTGGTATTAACCGCAAGCTAGATAAATGTGACATCAAACTAAAATTCACATGACATAAACGAGAATGCCAAACAGTCGAATTATCATTAATTGTGCCACAAATATGATTGACTAACTTATTACAAAAATTTGCTAAACTTAGGCGGAACAAGCCTCCGCAATCATAGCCTTTACCAATAAATTGTCCATGCTTAGACATAACTACTTTATTAGACTCTAACACTACCTTAAAACCATCTCTTAATAAAAAAGAAACGCTAACAAGATTCTTGCGAATAGTAGGGACATGCTGCACTTTCTTCAGCTGCACGATCTTGCCCGAAATAAACTTCAGATCTACTGTACCAACACCACAAACAAAAGCATGTGACCCATTCCCCATCAGGATGGAAGAACCTTGGAGCCCCTGGTAAGAAAAAAACAAAGAGATGTCAGCACAGACGTGAACATTAGCACCCATATCAAGCCACCAACTAAGTGATTGAAATACTGAAAGTATAGTAGGAAAATTACCATACCCGTCATCAGCACTTGATGCAGTCACGAGGTTGACCTTTTTCTCTTTACGGTCTGCACACTTTGGACAATCCTTAGCAAAATGACCAAGTTCACCACATGTGAAACAAGGCATCTCAGACTTGTCTTTCTTCTTCGTCTTGAAGGTAGTAGTTGCTTTGGCGTTGAAAGGCTATTGTTTCCCCTTTCCTTTGTTCTTACCTTTGAAATTTCTCTGGACAAAGTGGGTGCTAGCGCTATGTTCCTCGTTCCCCTTCTGAGTATTGTCTTTAGCCCGAGCCTTCTCCTCAACATCAAGAGATTGAATCAGGTTTTCAACCGTTATCTTCTCTCTCTTGTGTTTAAGGCTTGTGGCGAAGTTCCCCATGGAGAAGGCAACTTTGCAATAATGCAACCAGCCACAACTTCATCAGGAATAACATACTTAAGGAGTTCAGGTTCCTAAGCCAGGCGTTGTATCTCATGAGCTTGCTCGACTATGGATTTGTTAGCAACCATCTTATAGTCATGAAAGCTCTCCATGATGTACAATTCCTTGCCTGCATCTGAAACACCATAGGTAGTGTTCAGATGATCCCACAGAGCCTTTGCGTCTTGTATATGCATCATTGATCAAACAGATGATCCGAAAGTACATTACGCACAGCTCCCACAAAGATATCATTGGCTTTCTGAAATTTACTCTGATCCTCATCAGAGATGTTTCCCTCAGGTAAGTCATCTTTGACCCAGAAAACTTCCATGGCAGTAAGCCAATCTGTGACCTTGACAGACCACCTCTTAAAGTGCGCACCAGAGAACTTCTCCGGCCTCAACGCATTAACAAAACTAGCCATAGGTACTGGAAAAGACCTATAATAAGGTTTTTGGATTGTTGAAATATTAGGCAATTTCCAGATTAAAACCATGATATAAATCATGACGAAGTGAACAACTAGATTAAGCATATGTTGCAAGCTAACTAGGTTCAAACTTATATCACAGATCATGGCAACTAGTGTAAGCATAACTCTTACACTAAACATATTGAACATGTTGATCCAGAAGAACAATAAGACCAGATCGCAAGAATAATACCTGCTGCTGGATTCGTAGATGACAGCATGATGGAGAGATTCCCGAAGGCGAAGCTGAGGTCGTCCTGGTCGCTGTCACTGTCGTCGATTAGGGGCGGCGGAAGACTTCGATTAGGCCGATGAAGATGACGCTGGGACATAGCGCCCCTGGATCTTGACGGAAGACGAGCCGTGCCAAAGATAGGGAGCAGTCGCGCGAAGAGCGCTTCCCAAAAACCTTATTCGTCTTCTCCCGGTGCAGGATCGCAAAGATGACGGTTCCGGAGACCTGCTCGCTCGGTCGCAGGTGCACGCGAATGATCGGGCTGGAGTCTTGGCAACGGTGGCGCAGCAGCAAGAAGAGGCAAAACCCTGTTAATTTGATACGTTTTAGCGTGGCCGGTGGTCTGCTTGTATAGTCCGGGGAACCGACCTCGTGACACAATCACGATTAGGACTCTAAGTTGAGTCCGTTTAGGACTATGCAAATCAAAAGACCAAAAAAATAAAACTGCAAAAGGAGACAGCGGTCTTGCAAGGCGAGGAGCCAGATTTTGGCGGACCATTCACGCAGGTGCTGCGCGCCCGCGCCCTTCGCCCGACGAGGCGAGCGAGCGCGTGCGTGTAGACTTCCTTTCTTCTTCTCACACTAGTCTTGAGAAGATGAGAACAACTTCCATATTTAAGTTGGTTCCCTCCATCTTCCACTAGCAAGGTGGCACTAAAGGATTCCACTCCTCTTCTATGCACTCATATGTATGGGCCTTTGAGATTTATTAAGAATTTCTGAATTTGTTATTTGGGCCAAGCCCACATAAATTCCAACACTCCTCTCGCTCCTGCACAGGCGCCGGTGGTGCTCTGCGGGCAGCAGTTGGGAAGCTTTTGCATAGGTCGGGAAGGAGATATTTTTAGAGGTTGAAGATGAGTCCAGATGTAGGTCCCACATGTCAGCGGTGGAGGGAGGAAGAGGTAGGAGGGGTAAATAGGTCCCTTCACATGGTTGGGAGAGGGGAAAGGAGAAAGAAAATCACAAAATCCTGAAAAAGGGTGAAAACCCCTGAATTGAAGAGTTCGCGTGCCTCGGGGTTAAATTTCAAAAAGCTTCCGAACTTAAGGTCATCTTGAGTGAGGCTTGCGAACATAGGGTCAAATTTCGAAATTTCTCGGGTGAGAGAGGAGTCTGGCTGGGTAACGGGATGGCGAGAGGAGATAAGGGTATTTAGATCCTTTTGTCCTATTATGAAGGGTTTTCTATTTGTTTTATTTCGTTTAATCCAGATTGACCTAACAATAGCTTCATTTTTCAAAAGTAGAGGTAAAAACACAAAGAGTAAGGAAGTGAGAGTAAAATCACAATTGAGGTTCAAAATAGGGGTAAGAACGCAATAGGCCCTAGTTATGGTTTCGAACCACCGGATTCTGTGTTGTGTGTATTTTTCAAATCTACAAATTTACCACTGTCCGATCGAAGGCTGATTTGATCACAGACATTTCACCAGAATGATCACTAACAATTTGTTTGGTTCCATCCACATAGAAGAATCTTTAAACTTTTTTGAGAACTTGATTTGGATCAGCTTGAGCCAAGACATGCTTGGATGAAAAGTAGGGCACTCAGAATAATTTAGGTAAAATCATTTAGCAAAAGAAAAGATAATTTTTTATCACTATACTTTTCCTCAATTCTATGGCACGGTTAGTTCCCCTCCTCAATCCCTTCGGATTTGATGTTCTAACGACATCGATGAGGTGGTGGCGATGATAACGTTATGGAATAAAGTCTTTGTGACCTCTTCCTACATCGACAACGTTCGATCTCTATATGTTCTCTCCGGTTCATGCAGTTGGTGTGTCAATCAGGAGATGCAGTTGGTGGTCTTTTCTTATGTTGACTTCGATTCTTGATCTGTTTGCTTCTGCGGCAAGATCCGGTTTCTTCAACTCTTTGTTTTGGTGGTGAAGGGTTGCAATTCGGTGTTGCTTGAGGTGTTCCCAACTGATGTTCTTTCGGTGGTTGCTAGATTTCGTTGCAAGCAGCGAGAGGTTTTTCAGGTCTTCAAAGCCTTGTGTGACGATGACGTTTGCAGGTGCTCCTTTCTTTTGTTGCCTTTTCAGTGCGCTTTTCAAGCTTTGGATCGAAGGAAGAAGATGACAAGAAAACTTTTCGATGTAATTTTATTTTTTCTTTGTGTTTTGCGTCAGTAATCTTTTTTTCCCACCACCAATTGTTTTCTTGATATGAATCAGATACGAGACACCTTTGGTCTTCTCAAAAATTATATGACATTGTTCTTTGTAATGTGGGTTTCCAATTATAAATTAGGTTCATTAGATTCGTCGCGTGAAATTATACACGTCTGCAAATAGATTTCATTTAGTACTCCATATACGTAAGATTTGTTTTGGTGAAATTTTTTCACCTCTGTCTGAACATGGATCCCAAATACACTCTACTATAATTTTGAACGCAAAAAACTTCCATATGCAAAATCGGAAAGCATGCGCGCCGCTCCGCTCCGCCGTACTCCCGGCATGAGCGACGCGGCCCCGGCGGCCGCCTCCCTGAACCACTGGAACCGCCTGATCCAGCTCGCCGCCGCGTCGGGCTCCTACGCCGACTGCCTCCGCCTCTACGCGGGCTCCCTCGTCGCCGCGGGCCTCCGCGGCGACGCCTCTACCTTCCCTTCCCTCGCCAAGTCCTGCGCCGCGCTGCGCCTGCCCGGCCTCGGCCGCGCCATCCACGCCCGCGCCTTCCTCGCGGGCGCCGCCGTCTCTCGCGATGCCTTCATCCGGACCTCGCTGATCGACATGTACGCTAAGTGCGGCCGCCTCCCCGACGCGCGCCGCCTGTTCGACGAAACGCCGCGCTCGAACCGGACGCTGGTCGCCTGGAACTGCGTGGTCTCGGCGTATGGGAGGAGCTCTCAGATCGAGGAGGCCGTCGCGGTGTTCAACACCATGCGGCGCGCGGAAGTCAGGCCCAGTGGGAGCACACCCGTCGGCCTTCTGTCGGGGTGTGCGGACTCCGTGTCCGCAAGAAACCTCGGCGTGTGCCTCTACGGGCCTAGTGTCAAATCAGGGCTTGATGCAGATTTACTTGTCTCGAATTTGGTGCTCACCATGCTTGTCCGTGGGAACCAGCTGGACGCTGCACGGTTGCTGTTTGATCGTGTGGAGAACAAGTCTGTGGTCACTTGGAGTGCAATGGCATCGGGTTATTTGCAAGCAAAGGACTGTATAGAAGTGTTTGATCTGTTCAGAGTCATGAGGGCAGCAAAGCAGAGTATGGATTCAGTTGTGCTTGCTAATCTGACCGCGGCTGCTATGCTGTTTGGAAACCTGTTGGTGGCTAAGACTGTGCATGGTCTTGTGATCAAGGGTGGTTTTCAGTGCCAGAATGGTCTGGCAGTATCCTTGGTAAATTTGTATGCAAAATGTGGGGATCCTTTGGCTGCTAAAGAGATATTTGATTCGGTTCACTACAAGAACGTTGTGCTTTGGACATCAATGCTAAATGGGTATGTAGAATGTGGTTGTCCGGATAAGGCCCTGGAAACATTTGATGCCATGCTGTGCGCTAAGGTGGAACCAAACAAAGCGACTTTATCAGCGGTTCTTTCTGCATGCGCTAATTTGGGATCACTTAATCTTGGCCTACAAGTTGAGGAGCATGTCATAGCAATGGGAATGCAGTCAGATCTTCGAGTTTGTACTGGACTAGTAGATATGTACTGCAAGTGTGGGAGCATTCAGCATGCTAGAGAAATATTTGACAGTTTCTAATAGGGACCTAGCTATCTGGAGTGCCATGATTAATAGTTATGCTTGCAATGGAGAGGGCAGTGAGGCTGTCACCCTTTTCCGTGAGATGCAAAACAGGGGTGTTCGACCAGATGCCATTGTATTTACTCATATTTTAACAGCATGCAACCATTGTGGTTTAGTAGATGAAGGTCTTAACTGCTTTCACAGCATGGTGATGGAATACAGTATCGAACCATCTATCGAGCATTATATGTGCATGATGGATTTGCTTTGTAAAGCTCGTCATCTTAGTAGTGCTATGAAGTTTTTTAAGGAGATGCCTGTTCAGTTGCGAAACCAGGTTTTGGCTCCTCTAATTAGTGCACACAGAGCTCATGGTATCGATTCATCCATAGAGTTTGTATCAGAGGAATTGCTGAATCTAGACTCCCAAGATTCTGGCCACTGTGTCCTAAGTTCTAATATGTTTAGTTTCTTAGGTGAGTGGAAGAAGGCCAGAAATTATAGGAGGCTAATAGGCAAGCCAGGATTAGTCAAGAAACCTGGATGGAGTTACATTGACCTGGGTGCCTAACAGCCTAACTGTTCATTTTTTGTACAAAACTCATATACACATTCTGTGAATCTAACAGATGCCAATGGTTCATTCAATTTCTCAATTAAGGTGGGATGATTGATTCTTCTTATGAACTCAAATTCAGTCTTTATTTCTGACTAGGTTCGTGCCCGTGCACTGCTACGGGCAGCAAAAATTTTATAATGCACATTGCATTTAGCAAAGCAACTATAGTGTGAAATCAATCACAAACATATCAAACCTATATGTAGCCAATTAAAGAATGCAACTATTGCATTAATCCTTTTGCTCATGCCATTGTCATAATCCTTTAGAATTTAAATAATCTTCAAGAATGCTTCGGATATGACAAAAAAATGTCAGATGCAATGTAACAACAAATGGTTCCACTAAATAGAATCACAAGGATGACACCTGGACCTCTCCACCAAATATGCCAACACCTTTAATATTCTCTCCTAGGCAATACACAAATTACATTGATGTGTTATCTAACTACAAGCAAATATGTGCCTAGAGATCTAACTCGGACTAAATATTAACCAATCATGTGTACACCACATAACAGTAAACATTACCAGCAAGGTGAGTGCCTATGTTTGCATTGCCAATATTATGATCTTTGTGCACGACACTTCACTTGTTAGTGCTTGATAATTCTTTCTTTGGTATGCTTCACAGCACGTCCTATTCGATCGATCCCTCTTGCAGTCAGATATTGCTTCATGCCGGGATGCAACTTGGGCCTGTCCATCTTCTGCTTATGTTATTTAGGATCAACATCTTTTGAAACTTGCCTTGTCTATTGTTTCTTTCAGGACAACAAAGTGAAATTTCAGGTCATAACTAATATATTCTGGTTCTGATTTATTTATATAGACATGCATTAGGAGCATCCACTAATCTACATTAACATTACCAGAGCCCCTCAAATGAGCAAAATTCAAATGTTTAATGTTGCCTCAAAGTCGTTTCTCAAAAAAACAAATGTTGCTTCAAAGTCATTGTCCATTCAGTTGCTTATGCTATACAATTCTACTCGCTGGGGAACAAAAAACTACCATGGATCCATATTTATTCCCAAAAAACAAAGAAAATGATGTTGTGCTATCAAAAGGCAGTGACACCAACAAGTAAAAAAAAGTAAGAAAGATATATAATTATGGTCATGAAATACTTCATCGTCATCAACACAAGTTGTAGTTTTGATACATGTATGGTTAATCATGTTTGGAATCAAAAGCAAGATATTTCTAGAGAGACTGTAGATATGGTTAGCATTTTGTCCGGAAATTAATGGGCAACAGGATCAGTACTACGTAGTATGTACTAACAAGTCTACTCAAAGGAAATTATTTTCAGCAGATGAGGATCAGTTCTCCAAAGCAACATCAGCACAAGAATAGAGTTGGCAACCACGAAGCGAAGCACTACACACTAAATTGTCCGCATGAAAAGAATATGCATTACATAATAATAAGCCACTCTCCTGGTATTCTTTGTAGGTATCAGATATCATCCTGACAAAATGATAATCTAAGTGGCCATGGGATGAACTTTAGTCAATCATCCAACATGAATGCAACTAAAAGGAAACCTGAACATGAACACTCTAACACAAGTTCTGGAGCTAATACTTCATGTAGCTGATGAACAAAAGCTGCCTAAAGGAACAATGTAGAAACTGAAGTATGAAATCTGAAGTAGTTGCCACTTACTGAGACAAAATAACCTGAAGACCTGTTAGAATGATTACCTGACTTGTGCTATCTGCATGAAGTGGCGAGATATATATGACAAAACTTGAGGATTTGAGATCAAGAAGATAATAAGAAATGTAAACTGGTCATACACTTACCAACTCAACATGCTTATCATGTTTGGTTACTGCAGCCCAAGTGAACAGATCCAGTTCCTCCTTGCTCCTCTCTCTGTTGTCACAAATCCTTGCTTTCATTGCCCATTGTTTCCTTTGATTGTAAAATGCAAAAAAAATTATTTAGCATGAAAAAAAGAAGCACAACATCAAAGATAATTTGTTAATAAATTCTTGGCAGAAGGTAAGCAACATCTTTAGATTTTCCAGCTACTCGCCTACCAGGCATAAATTCCAGAGGCCATAAGCACATTGTCCCAATCATATTTTGCATTTGGCTTCAGGTTTTTTGGATTTCTTCCTAGCATCTGCAGTTGCTTTAGAAACTACCTCCGCATTAAGGCATGCTAGTGCCTATGGTCTGATGTTCTCTGCTTCAGGTTTTAAACCTTCTGACTTCCTCTTCTTTCATTTTCTTGCTACCTGAATTCTGTGACATGCCGATCTCTGGATGAACAACATCAAACCGTGAAAGAACATAACAATCGATAAGCATCGACAACTAAAGATGGGAGTAGGATAATGGGTGCTGCATCATAAACCTTTTCGTTTCAGAATTACCAGGAATGATGCTTCCCCAATTTGGATTGCATTTGATAAAGTGGCTACTGGAACTACACGGTCTGGATAAAATATGTATAACTTTCAAGAAAAAGAATTGATGATACTTGTTTTTGGAGGAAAATAAGCATATATTTTGCTATTCATGATAACTTGAGGGGCATATGCATGCTCAAGTGCTGGAATATCAAACGGCATAATCTAAGCAGCCAACTTCAAATTTTGATACTAATCAGAGTTCCAATTAGCTTTATATCAGAAATACAATTCTTATCTTGAATGCACCAGGAATACAAAATAATGAGCATTTTTCTATTTATGACTACAAGTCTACAACATAGAAAGTATCTACCATCGACCAAGGAGCATGTAGATGACGACGGAGAGGCTGAAGGAGCCCACGATGATGAGTAGCGGAAGAAAAGGATCCTGGGCATCACACAACCTGGCCATGGCTACCAGCTATCGTCCCACCAAGTCCATGGCAGGTTGTCAGGATTCATGCACTAAAGATCAGAACGTGCACGTTGCAGCAACAGCAAGAAAGAATAATCCGTGAATCGTATGTATTGGATCGACGCCTATGCGATCCCCGCCAGGATACGGCAATCCCCGTCAGCCACCGCCCCAAGGATTCAATACAATTCAAGCCCAGCCGAATCCTACCCTCTACGCGCAGAAGATTTGATGGGGACATCGTGAGCGCTCGCCTTGGGGCCCTGTGGATCGAGGTGATTCCTAGTCGCCGGGGCTGGGGGGAGCCGAGGAGGATTAAGACGATGCAGGCAAGGGTGATGGGCGCAGCAACCAGCTTTGGACCATGTCTCGCGCGTGGAGTACCTGCATCACGTGGCCAGAGGCCAGAGGCCAGGCCACCTCGGCCAAGCGGCGGTGCCCGAGTCGCCGCACAACGCCTCCGCTGGACGCCACACGCTCACGCTGGATCGGGGAGCGGCGCCTGGCGAGCGTGGCGACGCCGGTGTGGAGCGGAAGCCGGGCAGGGACATGATGAGGAGGACCTGGTAGCGATGTCGCGTGGAGGGGAAGCCGGGCAGGGGGCGCACCGGCATGGAGCGCGCCGAGGAGCACCAAGGGTGGTGCCGGCATGGATGGGCAAGCGGGGTGTGGAGGAGGCGATGGATCCGGCAGCGCCCTGGGGAGGAGGTGATGGATCCGGCAGCATCCTGCGGTGGTGTGGCGTTGGCGCTCGGGGCGAGGTGCGGCGGTGGACGACGATGGGGAGGGCGTGTTTGTTCTTTTTTTGCGCGACGGCGGACGGCGATGGATTTGGCGGTGGTGAAGGGTGGCGAAGGCATGGCGGAGAAGGCGAAGGGGAGGGCCAGTGCTCGAGAGGCGGAGGCGCGGATCCGAGCGGAGGGGAGGTGGTGGCGGAGATCTAGAGAGATAGAGAGCGGCGGCAGGGAAGGGAAGGGAGAGGGCTAGGGTTTGGACAGGAGGCGGAGGCGGAGACGCGCGGAGCAGGTTGAGGAAGCGGACGGTGGGGCTTTGGGGTGGGGATCGGAGGGCTGAGGCGGAAGCGGGATTCGAGAGGTGGACGCGCGGGGTTGGGAAGGCGGGCGCCGCGGGCCGGACACGCGGGGGGGGGGGGGGGGGGTGGGGGAGACGCGCGGGTGGGAGGGCAGACGCGCAGTGCCCCCGTCGAAAGTAGGACCAGATTTTGGTCTCACTTTCCTACTTTTTAGGAGTAGATAAAAAAGAAGTAGAGATATTACAAACTTACAAGTTACAACTAATGAGATTTAGTATGATGCTAGAATGTGCATCTAACCATTGATTTAATGTGACAAAATGCAAAGAGAGTGCGGAGCACCAATCAGAAGAAGATGCTATGTTACTCTGTAGTGGGGCTTAATGAGGGTAATGTTGAAGGGTATTCCCAATGTTAGTTGCTGTTGGCCATAATCCTTTTAACAGAACACTGCAAAATAATATTTCCATATCTACCCGTAGTTGCAGCATATGGTAAGGTCATCACTTTCTTTCGTAAGTAGAGACACCGGTATTTCTGTTAATTTTTTTTATCGAAAACCATCATTGAAAACTATTTATATTGTTTTTATGTTATCTTATATACTCCCTTCGTCCCAAAATATAAAGTCCTAGGAAGTTCAAACTCAAAAAACAACATTCGGAGGAAATGACTTTTATACTCCTAATTTTACACTACTCACCAACTCTTCATTTACTCACCAACCTCATTTAATTTGGTCTTATCCCTCCAGAATTTTATATTTAAATACAAAATTTAAACCTACAAAAACCTTACATTTTGAAACGAAAGGAGTATATATATACGACAGTTTTATTCTACATCCAAGTGTAGAATAGCAATCTATACCCATCAAACCCGACATCCAACTAACCGGTCCAACCTAACCAATCAGCTCATGCGCCTGTCCAACGACGGACCAACAACCTTCCTCCACCCGTCCCGCACCCCTGCAATCGCATCAGCACCCGCATGCTCCGAGCTCCCGACACAATGCTACCTCCGGCGAGCGCGAGCGACGAGGCGCGTACCCATGAAACCCAACATCCAACTAACCGGTCCAACCTAACCAATCAGCTCATGCGCCCGTCCCGCACCCCTGCAATTGCATCAGCACCCGCATGCTCCGAGCTCCCGACACAATCCTACCTCCGGCGAGCGCGAGCGACGAGGCGCGCGGAGCGCAGCGAGACGCGAGCGCGAGACCTCTCCGGTGGTGCGCCCTCCCTCCGCCGGCGGCCTTCAGCACCCCTCCTCATCCCAATTTCCAAAAAAACCCGGTAACCCACCAACGCGATCTGTAGCGGCGTGCAGCACAGCGAGCACACGGGCCGACCGCTGGGTAGCAGTAGCGACTGATAGGAGCTCCCATCGGACCTCCCCAAAAAATCAATCTGAATCGAGCCGTATGGGAGCCGCGAGTGCGCGGCGGCGCGGCGACCGCAAGATTGGTCCGGCGGTGGCGCGGTGCTGGTCGGCGCATCACTGCTTGGGCCGAGCGGACGCATCATCCATGCTGAGCATTCCCCCCGCGTGGAGGCTAGCGAGCTGCGCTCACCGCGGCGCGAGGTGGAGTTCGAGGCGCACGTCGCGCGGGGGAGGCGCACGGGCGGCCGCCCCTGGGCGCGACTGTTCGTCAAGGACGGCAGGTCGCTGTCGCAGTACCTCGTGGAGCTCATGAGGCGCGACGACGGCAAGATCAATAAAGGCACGCGGGCAGCGGTGAGGCTCAAGCAGGCATGCCTGGACCCCGGCGGCAACTCAGTGTGCTCCATCTGAAACGACGGCGGCGAGCTGCTCCTGAAGAAGAAGAAGAAGCAGACAGGCCCGGATCAGACGACATATCCTGCTGTGATTCGCTTGAAATTGATCGAATGCTGAAATCGAGCTGGTGAGAAGTTAATCGATCTCTTGTCCTTTAGTCTGTAGCGCTCTCTCCATATCAATAATTGTGGGACTAGTGTAATGCTCTAGAAAAAACAATCAAAATGCTTCCTGGTGTCCAGTAATGTGTCATGACTCGTGAACTGCATTGTTTGATTACTGAACACATTACTGAACATTTACCCTTAAAGGTACGTGTACTACCTGTACAGGTATTGTAACATTCCGAAATTTTACCAGAATGTTAATTTATGAAAAAATGTGAATTTTAAAATTTTTGGTGAATTTAAGTGCACAATTAATATTTATAAGGTTATCTTCTTTGACCCTTCTCCAATTCTTGGATTTATTTTGTGCTAAAATATAAATTTAGGATTTATAAATGTTAGTGTGATTAATTTTGGAGTTTCTTGATTTTATTTGGATTTTATTGGAGTGGAATTTAAATCTGAATTCAAATTCATATTTGAATTGTGTTTATTAATCTATACTACAAGGAGCGAAAACAATTGAAAACTTTTCTCATCCAAATCGGGTTCACCGTACCCCTCACGCCGGACCCACCCATCATATGTTCTTGTGGGTGGATCGGGTGAAAGGCCCATAAAAAGACAAAAAAAATTATAATTTGGAGAGCGTTTCTGCTAAAAACGAATTGTTTTTCTCACCTCGGCACCCGCCGGGCCCAACCCGCGTACATTACTGCGTCCGCGTGTGACCCACCCTCTTGCTCGCGACACCCCTCGTTGGCTCCCTCTCCTCTCCTCTCCAGCTCCTTCTCCGGCGGGCCGCGGTCTCCCCTGCTCCCTTCGCTCATGCGCGCGGCGGTCGAGGTGGCGGAGCTCCTCAGCAGGGGCGTCGGCGGCGGATCCGCCGCATCCATTACCGGCTCGGGCTGGTCGCCCTCGAGATCTCGTCACCCTCCCCGGTCTCCACCCCTCCCTCCACCCGGCCGGCCTCCCGGCGCGTGGGTGCGTGCGAGCGGGCGGCGTGAGCTCCGCGCCCCGCCTCGAGGGCGCACACCGCCATCTCCTTGCGCATGCACCATTGATCTCCTCGGCCGTGTGGATGCGGGCCTCCGAGGCGACGACGTTGTGCTCCCGCGTGGAGAGCACGAGGCCCCAGGCCGGTGAGCTCCGCGCCTCCTCCCGATGCACCCTCCTCCCCGAGCTGGGCGAGCTTCGCCGGCGTCGTTCTCCGCCGCCTCGACCTTCTCGCCCGGTGGCAGCGAGAAGAGCATGGCGGGTGGCGGGGCGGGGCCACGCGCGAGCGCCCGGTGGCACAGCGCCCCTCGCTGCTCGTCTCCTACCTACCTACCTCCTTTCCTCGGGCGGTGGCCGGCAGGCCACGCACGAGCGGTTAGCCCCGCTGCGCCTGTATATCTACGGATGCAGCCTTCCACGGCACTCGCCAGCTTGCGAACTTGCCGGACACGGACCTCGTGGGCCACCTCATCTGTCGCAATCGCCGCGTTCGACTCTGCAGCTTCGTGGAGGCGACGCTCCTGCTTACCGTGCTTCTTGCTAAAGGAGGATGACAGCCACAAAACTTCTTTGATGGTCATTGCTTTATCCCAGCAAGTTCTCTGCATAGTATGCTGTCACAAGGTAATTATGTTTCCTGTTTGTATGTGTTTATCCTCACCATTGCTTCTTAGCAGTGTGCACGTTTTTAAACGTGAAAAAGAACATGATATTAAAGTATCTAGGCAATTAGAAATGAAACATAAACTAGCAGAGGTGGCCTTGGTAAGTAAACGGTTGACCAATCTGTGAGTAATAATTTGACATGTTGAACAACAAACAAATTTATCTAAATACCTGCTTAGCCATTCTTGTAATTAGTTAATTAACAATTTGGTTTTATGCTCACATTAGCGCTTGTGGGCTTGCACATTGTACCCCAATTAAATTTCAATCCAATTAATTCTTTTTGAACCAAGTTGAACAAGCATAATCATCTGTTCAGGGTTGCTTGTTACCCAATAGTAACTGTGAACGAGAGAGGAGGATTGGGAACAAGAAGTCATGACTGTAGTGTCAAACTAAAACTAATCCAACTATGCTATACTATGCAGTATGACAGCCAACAAAATATTATTCAGTTCAGACTTTGTTTGACAATATGTTCCCAATTTGTAATCACTCTGTTTTGTTCTTCTGGAGCAGTCAATAGTCCTTTTTCCTGTCAATACGTAAGCGACTTCATCTGTATTGATCAGCAGAGCAATTCTGCATTGTCTCATATGATACAGCCATGAGATCATCAGTTGCCTCGATGCCATTGGCCAGTGGCGCGCAAGAGCCTTGTGTGGTTGAAGAGCATGCTCCACATCTGGTTCTGAATTGGTATACAAAAGATGGACTTTTTGTTTTGATATGTGAGCATAGAGATAGCTAATCCTTAGGTATTCTCTCACTCCCAGGACTATTTTGATATGGAAGCGGCAAGTATCTGCCATCTGTTTTTTATTTCAGTGATGGAAACATTCATTTGTGGTTCAAATGTGACATGAGACATTTTCTTATTTAACACGTGACCTGATATCAGCCTGTCGAGCATGCATTTTTTCGACACTTCTGGAAAAATACTGCAGGGGAATGAGAGAGGGGAGTGGTTGTTAGATTTGGGGTGTTTGGCCTTGGAAATAAGACAGCATAAAGTACTTTAACAAGGTTTGTTCTTCCTCTGTTTTATCAGCTCCTTGCCGAACAACTAAATTAGAGTGTCCACATCACTGATTCTATCTTAAAATGTGTTCGCGTATTCATGTGTTCACATTGCAG
Organism: Cenchrus fungigraminus; assembly: GCA_036936925.1. NCBI lineage: Eukaryota > Viridiplantae > Streptophyta > Magnoliopsida > Poales > Poaceae > Cenchrus > Cenchrus fungigraminus. The sequence continues at coordinate 67,270,527 of CM072773.1, forward strand.
TTTGTTTACAATTTAGTTTGAATGGTGGTGGTGGTGCTGCTTGAGTATATGTATGGTTCTAAATTGATGTCATTGGTGGTAGCCATAGTGATGGGGGTGGCATTCAGAGCAAAGTCATTATGCAGCGACAAGAATATCTATGGAGAGGGGTTGACATCTAATACTTTTGCATTGCAGGAGTATTATGACAACGTTGGGGAATTGGAAGGACCAGAAAAGAAGGAAAGAGAACAAACAGAAACCAGGAAAGGAAATTACAGCTGTGTTTTAAGTTGTGATCTGCATGCTGAGCTTGTGCTGGGGCGATAGTTGGTTGTAGAGTGAGGCGAGGGTCCTCTAAGATAGATATATTATTGTGGATACATGTTGCAGTCAGCGGGTGTAGTAGTGCAGACGATGGATTGCAGAAACAAAGAAGGAAATGCTTGGAAGAAACATGAAACAGTTGAGATATAGAATTATTGATTCTCTTGTTTGAAATTTAGAATTTGTATTTTTAGCTGTTAAATGACCAAGCTGTGATGTGTGATAAGACACTATGTGCATCTGTGATATTTCATATAAGAGTAGCTCTGTTAATGCAAGATGACAACAACTAAAATTACTGTTTTACTTGAGTGTATTACCTTTTTTTCAATTGGTATAGGATATCTGGTCTAATCAGGATGCACTTAAACTTGTTTTGGTTCCAACCTTTATGGCTTCACATGCTTGTCCATATTTTTGTTATTGAATATGTCCATGTACCTTCATTTTAAAAATATAATTTTTTGTTTATTACTCCCTCCATACTCATAAAAATGTCGTTTTGACAAGATTTTAGTCAAACATTGAGAATATAAATCATGAATAACTTTTAAAATGTTGAGTATGAAAATGTGAAAACTACATGAATGGATTTGTTTTGTAAACTACTTTCGTAAAAGTATAGATATGCCACTTTTTAATAAATATTTTTATCTAAAAAAGTCAAACTTATATTTTGGAGATTGTGTCACTGTCCTAAACAACATGTTTTATGAGTATGGAGAGAGTATGATTTTTCATATATGTACGTGCCGTACATGCATTTTACTAGTACATATAATAGTGTATAGGAAAAATAGGAAAAAGCTCTATCCTCAACTGTGCCTAACCCTTTTCTTAACCCAGTTTGATAAGTCCACCAGAGGTCCCTAAGCTCACCGCTGAGTTCATTGGTGCACCTCCAGCTTTCGTCGTCGGTCCGCTAACCCGCCGGCCCACCTACACATCCGGCCCGCCTAGGCATGTCAGCCTTTCCCTCCTCCTTGTCTCTATGACACCCGGGTCCCAAAAGTCGGCGCCTCACCCTGTACACATTTCCCCTTCCTCCGTGACGCCAGCAGCGCGGCATGGGGACATGGTGTCGCGAGCCCCGGTCTCACCCATGGCACCGCCTGCTGCCGCGCTGGAGCACCCGGATGCGCGTCGCGTGGCCATGGCACGGACTCCGAGGATCTCCACCGTACGCATCCTTCCCAGGAACCTGAGGACCAGTGTGTCCGATGGCTAGTGGTTGGCCACTCCTTAGTGATGAGTGATTGACAACGTTGTGTGGACTGATGTTGTGCTCTATCTTGTGGATGTAGGCTGCGGTTTGATTTGCGTTGGTGCAGGTGAAGAACAAGCGCGAAAGGTCTTAGTCTTGCAGGGCCTCCGAGGAGTGGAGAGACAAGTAGGATTGGTTCGAGGGACCCGGTGGCCAGACGAGATCCAGTGCGAGTCACATGGTGCAAGAAGAACAAGTTGAAGTCGGATGATAGCGGGTTCGTTGGTTGATCCGAAAGCCAACATCGAGCCGGAGCGGACGTGGCAGCCAAGTCCAGGAGCTCGGCGTGGAGGCTGCACTAAGCTCGCGGGGTTTGCAGTGGTTCACCACAAAACCACTGGGTTCCTTGGTTGATCCACAAAGCCAAGTCCGGGCGGTCGGCGACTCGAGTCTGCACGGGACCGGTTCGACCGGTGGGCCGGACCGGTCTAACCGGTGTGACCGGTCTGACCGGTGGAGGCCGAGGAGCGTCGGGTGGCTTGAAGCAGAGGACACGCGTCGGGATCGTAGGCTTGGCGTCGAGGCTACGCGAGGTGCAGTTGCTAGGCGTCCGTCCGATGGAAAGGCTGTAAAGTTTCCAAATATGCCCTTCGAGGGGTTGTATCACCTAGAGGGCATTCTAGTCATTTACCCCCACCGGAGGACCTCATATATAAACTTGGTGGAAGGGTTGTGGCAGCCATCTCTTAGGCTTTAGGGTTTTCATTTACTCTTTGCATTTTCTCTTTTTAGCTACCTATTTTCTCTAGGACTAGTTTGAGAGCTTCATGGTGAGATCTTTAGAGAGAGATGGATGCTAGGGAGGCAAGCTAGACCTTGTATGAATCTTTCCTTTGATGTATAGAAGGTTCGGCGTGGTTCCTCTAGTGTTTGTGGTGGTGATTCCCGTTTTCCTTTTTGTGAATTTTCGGAGCCTTTTCTTAGTGATTTTCTTGTGGTTGATTTGAGGCCTCCTCTTTGCAGATTTGTTATGGGATGAATACATAAACCCCTTGTGGTTCTTTTCTTGGTTACCCCCCTCTAAATCCATGGGTTTGGGTGCTCAAATTTGGGGTTTTCTTTGTGTTCCGGGAAAAGGTGTTCTTGGTGTTCATCTTTTGATTCCTCCTGATTTATTGGATTTTTGGGGTCGATCTCTTAGGCATGGCTTGTCCATGAGGTGATACACCTATCCCCAAAGTTTTAGTTGAATCCGTGGAGCGAATCGGGAGATCGAGGCATCAGAAGGTGGGAGTTGACTCGTGGGTGGAGTTCGTCCCGAGCTACCCAGGCGTGACTGGTCAGACCGGTGCACTGGACCGGTCAGACTGGTGCGGCCTGCTATGGCAGTTTCTCGGGGAGTTCTTCTCCAGAGTGTTGGTTGAGATCTTGGCTTGCTGCTGTTTCAGTCTTGTGCAGTTTTGGCCTTTGGAGATCGAGTTCTTGCAGTTGGGGGTTCCCGAGCTAGACCGGTCAGACCGGTGCAGAGGACCGATCAGACCGGTGCAGGGCTTCTAGTGGGAAAACCCTTGTTGCTACTGTTGGTTGTGCTACTTGTTCACATAGTACTTCTGGTGCAAGTTTGGTTCTGGAGAGTTTTCGGTGTGCTTGAGTTTTGGTGTGTTTTCTCTTGCCAGGCAGACTTCTGGATTTCTCCCTATTGCTCCACATCCTAGAATTGCCATCTAGGTTTGCTGGACAAGTTTGAGAGAATTCAGAGCAGGTTGCGCTGGACCGGTTTGACCGGTGCCAGGGACCGGTCTGACCGGTGTGAGGTGTTTGCTGCTCGAGATTGTTTTTCGCTGCGTGTTTGAGTAGCTTGGTTGTGTAGCTAGTTCCTAGGTACAATAGCACTCCAGTAGCTATGTGGATTTGGCTAGCGGGGTGTTGAGGACTCCGGAGTTGCGTTTGGGACCATAGGCCGAGTTCGTCTCTTCGGAGAAGAATTTTTATCGGCTCCCATTCACTCCTCCCCTCTCTGGTTGTCATTCTGGTCCTTCAATTGGTATCAGAGCCGGATACGGATCATTGAGACCTTGATTGGTTGAGATCCAAAGATGGCAGACTACGAGAAGGGTTCGGGTCCTCCCCACTTTGATGGGAAGAACTACTAGATGTGGGAAGCCCGGATGGGCGCGTTCATGTGAGGAAAAGGGTCAGTTGATTTAGGATGTCACGGTTGATGAGAACTATGTCATACCGGAGTCGTTTCTCTTGCCTGGGACTAGGGATACGTTCGATGCCAACAACAAGTCCGTGGACTATCTCTATCGTGCTCTCTGTGCATCCGAGTTCAGTAGGGTGCATGGAGAGGAGTTGGCAAATCAGATATGGACCCAGCTGAGAAATGCTCATGGTGGGAACAGTCAGGTGAAGGCGCGTCACTCATGTTTGAGCACTTCATGCTGATTGTGAAACACATGAAAGCCAACATCACTGAGCTTCCATATGATGATCATGATAGAGCTATCAAGCTCTTACACGTGCTGGATCTTGATGTATGGGGAGCGAAGGTTGAGGCTACTCAGGAGTCCAGTGTGTATGAGACCCTGACAGTGGATGAGCTGTTCTCTAAGCTCAAGTCGTTCGAGGTGGACCGTGACCTGAGAGCCAAGAAGGGCAAGGGCCTTGCTGATGATAGCCTTGCTCTTGTTTCTGGATCGAGAACAAACTCTAACCACTCTTCTAGGATGTTCTCTTTGTCTGCTCTTGTTTCTTTGCCAGATGAGGAGTTCGAGGCATTGGATGATGAGGATCTTGCGTTGCTGACCAAGCGGTTCGGGCGCTTGAACGAGAACAGGAAGAACTTCAGGAGGAACTCGAGGACGTGCTACAAATGTGGGAAGCACGGGCACTTCTTTGCCGACTGTCCCGAGGGAGACGAGAACAAGATCGAGTACAAGAAGCCTGAGTACAAGCATCGCCCGAAGAACGAGTACAAGCAGACCGAGCACAAGCACCGATCTCGAAACCACCACTCCAAGCACAAGAGCCGGGACGAGTACAAGGGCAAGAAGAAGGGCAGCTACCACAAGAAGAAGTCGAGAGCGATGGTAGCCTGTGCGAGCGACATGGACACCTCTTCTTCTTGCTACACCACGTCGAGCTCTAGCAGTGAAGATGAAGACCGTGGGAGGCACAAGAACAAGAAGCACTCGAGCAAGAACTTCAACGGGTTGAGTTTCATGGCGGCGAGCGGCGTCTGCAGCATGGCACACAGTTCGGGTAGCAAGAAGAGCAACAAGGACGACTCGAACTCCGACTCCGAGGATGAGGTACTTCCACCCACCATTGACTCGTTGCTTGAGGAGAATGCTACATTTAATGAATTGCTAGATAATCCTGATAGTGTTCTTAGAGATGCTAAGAAGATGAGAAAAGAGCTTAGGGCCTCACTTGAGAAAGCTAGAGAAAAAGTAGCTGAGCTAGAGGCTAGGCATCTTGATGATATGCTTGATATGGATGCTTCGAAATCTGCTCCTATTGTTACCGATGAGGTTGGTTGCAGTGATTGCTCTGTTTTCCTGTCTGATTTGACTGCTCTGAAAGAAAAGCATGCCCTCACAGTTGAGGAACTAGATGTGGCTAGGGTTGAGTTGGATGAGTTGAAAGCTAGATCTAGTTTATTTGGTGCTTGCAAATCTTGTCCTGTGTTGCATGCTAAATTAGATGATTCACATGCTAAGATTGTTTCCCTTGAGGCTGAGTTGAAAGCTCCTATTCCTACTACTTTTTCTACATGTGAATTGCATGCTTTGAAGAATATGAAACTTGCACATTATGTTGATCGCTTGCAGGATGAGAATGATGAATTGAGAAAAATGATGAGTTGGTTATCGGGTCATGAGCCTCAGTTGAGTGTGATGATGGCTGCGTTTAACCGCTTTGATGGCCAGGCTTTGAGGTCGGATAAGATTGGTGAGTGTAGTGGTGAGAGTGAGGGAAAGATTAGAGATATCCTAGTGCCACCACAAACTACCCCCACAAACAAATATGCACCTAAGCCAAATCACCTACGAAACAAGCTTGACACCACTCCAGATTCACCCGTGTGCCCCCACAAAACAGACAACTTCCAAAATCTGGTGAGATTTGTGAGCAACATGGGAAGTGTGTTTTGAGGGGAAGGGTGAGAATAAAGAGGAAGAGAAACCCATTGAGAACCCATAGCCAAAGCCAAAACAAGTCCGATTCCATTGTGAGTATTGTGGGAGAGAAGGTCACGTTGGTGAGTTTTGCTACAAGAGGAAGAGTGATGAGAGGTTGGCTAAGGAGTGGGCGAACAAGGACAGGTACCACCCTTCTCATGGTGTGCCTGAGCTTCGTATGCCACTACCTAGGGGAGAGGCTGTGGTGAGGTCTATACCAGCTTGGGGAGGTAAGAGAGTTGCTAATCGGGATTGGGGTGCTCCCAGGGAGGCACCGGTCAGACCGGTCAGGGGCACCGGTCAGACCGGTGCACCCCAGAGAGGTGCTGATTTCGGGTTTCGAGGTCGTGGAGTTGGTTTTGGTGGTTGTGGTGCAGGTGGTAGACAATTTGATTCTGGTCGTGGGTTGTTTGCTGGATGTTCTCCATCTCATGGTGGATATGAGGATGGGAGAGGTCGTCGCAGCTTTGAGTCTCAGAAGAGGAACGGGCCACGCTCTTCCTTTCGTGGTGATCGTGCTCCTCCAGCGAGACGTGAGGTGGTTCAGTTTGGTAGGGATCGTAACTTTGGTGGGTATCGTATGATGGATGTTGCTAACCCCTCTTTTGAGCAAATGGCTTGACACTGGTTTGACTCCTTTTGTACTAACCCCAGTGTTGAGTCGCTTGCTCACTTTCGTCCCCGTTTCTGATTTGCAGGTGGGAGGCTTGAGGAACGTTTGGCTGTTGGAATTCGGTTGTTCACATCACATGATCGGAGATAGGGGTGGTTCACAAGCCTCACCCCATTGAGTACCAGGGAGTACATCACTTTTGGGGATAATGGTAGGGGATGAGTTCTTGGTGAAGGAATGGTAAAGGTAAGCAGGATGGTGTCTCTGAGGCGTGTTGCTCTTGTCAAGTCGTTGGGGTTCAATTTTCTTTCTGTGTCTGAACTGCTTGATGAGGGGTTTGAGGTTCGGTTAAGTTGGGTGCGTCTCATGTGCTTGATTCACGAGGCGACCTTGTTTGTACGGCCGTTCCCGAGGGTCTGATCTTTTGAGCTAATTTCTCTCAGTCCGATGGTCCTGCACAATGTTTGGTGGCTGGTTCTTCTGATTTGTGGAAGTGGCATAGGCGGTTGGGACACTTGAGTTTTGATTTGCTTTCTCGCTTGAGTGGTCTTGATTTGGTCCGAGGTTCGCCGAGGTTGAGGTTTGAGAAGGATTTGGTTTGTGCGCCTTATAGGCATGGTAAGATGGTAGCTACTTCTCATCCACCCCTGACCGCTGTCATGACAGAGCGTCCGACAGAGCTATTGCATACGGACCTTGTTGGGCCAGCTCGTGTTCGCTCGGTGGGTGGGAAGTGGTATGTACTGGTTGTGGTGGACGACTATTCTCGCTATGCTTGGGTGTTTTTCTTGGAGGATAAGAGTGAGACTTTCGATTTTGTTCGAGACTTGATCGTGAGGTTGAAAATGAGAGGCATGGAACAATATTCGAGCAATCCGTAGTGATAATGGCTCTGAGTTCAAGAACTCTCGTTTTGATGCCTTTTGCTGTGATCTTGGTCTTGAGCATCAGTACTCGACTCCGTATGTGCCCCCTGAGATGGAGTTGTGGAAAGGAAGAACCGGACATTGTGTGAGATGGCTAGGACGATGCTCGATGAGCACATGACTCCTAGGAGGTATTGGGCTGAGGCGGTTAGCACCGCGTGCTATGTGTCGAATAGGATCTTCCTTCGAGCGTTCAAGAAGAAGACGTGCTATGAGCTTATGCATTGTAGGATCCTAAGGTGAGTCACTTCTGAGTATTTGGTTGCAAGTGCTTTATTCTCCAGAAGGGAAAGCTTGATAAGTTTGAGGCTAGATCTAGTGATGGTATTTTCTTTGGATATGCTAACCATTCTAGAGCTTATAGCATGCTTAATCTTGAGACTAACAAAATCATGGAGACTTGTGAGGTGACCATCGACGAGACAGTGCCATGTAGCTCTCTTGGCTTTGATTGTGTAGGTGATGAGGAGATGGCTGAGACGCTCTTTGAGGAGGAGGAAGAAGATGGAGATGGTGATGGCGAGGATCGTGTACCTGCTGTGGATCGTGTACATAGTACTTCCACAACGATGACTACAGTTGATGGCAGGCCTTCTACTTCGACTACGATGCATCAACATGTACCGCAAGCAAGGGTCGAAGCTGTTGTGGAGGGGGAGGTAGTCTCCAGGCGAGAGGCTCCTAGGCGTGTACAAGTGGATAACCCTCCTTCAAAGATCATAGGTGACATGAACGAGAGAATTACACGGTTGAGGTCACGAAATACTTCTCACTTTGCTCACTCTGCATTTGTTGCCTCTTTCGAGCCCAAAGATATTAGACACGCACTTTTTAATGCAATCTGGGTGAATTCCATGCATGAGGAGTTGGAAAACTTTGAGAGAAACCAAGTCTGGGTGTTAGTTGATCCACTGCCAAATTGTCATCCTATAGGTACCAAGTGGGTGTGGAAGAATAAGGAAGGTGAGAATGGGATGGTTGTGAGAAACAAGTCGAGGTTGGTGGCTCATGGGGTTCAACCAGAAAGAGGGTATAGATTATGAGGAGACATTTGCTCCTTGGGCCCGTCTGGAGGCGATTCAGATCCTTCTAGCCTTTGCCGTGGCTAAAGGGTTCAAGTTGTTCCAGATGGATGTGAAGAGTACTTTCTTGAATGGGTGATATAGGAAGAAGTGTATGTGAAGCAACCACCGGGGTTTGAGAGTGAGAGATACCCACACCGTGTGTATAAACTCCAGAGGGCGCTCTATGGGTTGAAACAGGCGCCGAGGGCTTGGTATGGTAGGTTGAGAGGGTTTTTGCTGAGTAAGGGGTTTGTGATGGCACTGTTGATAAGACCCTATTTCTCCTTAAGCATGGAAATGACCTGTTGATTGTACAAATTTACGTGGATGACATAATCTTTGGTGGACCTTCTTATGATCTTGTTGCCAAGTTTGCAGATGACAGGAGCAGGGAATTTGAGATGTCTATGATGGGCGAGCTGCAGTTTTTCTTAGGACTCCAGATCAAGTAGGTCAAGGACGGGACCTTCGTGCACCAGAGCAAGTACACCAAGGACATGCTGAGGAAGTTCAACATGAGTGATGCGAAGCCCATGTCAACACTGATGAGTACGACTACAGCTTTGGATGCGGACGAGGATGGTGAACCAATGGACCAGAAGGAGTATCGGAGCATGATCGACTCCCTCCTCTACTTGTAGGCGATGAGGCCAGACATACAGTTTAGTGTGTGTCTATGCGCTCGTTTTCAGGCTTCCTCGAGGACTTCACATTGGCATGCCGTCAAGAGGAATATCAGATATTTGCAGTACGCACCTGAGTTTGGTCTTTGGTATTCTGCCTCCTCGACACTCACACTTCACAGATTTTCTGATGCTGACTTTGCTAGGTGTCATGTGGAGCGCAAGTCTACCTTAGGTTCATGCCAATTTCTTGGTTCCTCTTTGGTCTCTTGGTCTTCCTGTAAACAGTCGAGTGTAGCTCAGTCTACCACAGAAGCCAAGTATGTTGCAGCCGCTAGTTGTTGTTCCCAGCTACTTTGGATTTCCTATACCATGAGAGACTTTGGTGAGGAGTGCACTCAGATCCCACTTCTTTGTGATAGCACCAGTGCCATAAGCTTCGCCAAAAACCTAGTGCTCCATTCCAGAACAAAACACATCGAAGTGAGGTACCATTTTCTGAGGGATAATGTTGAGAAGGGAACCATAGTGTTGAGCCATGTACCTACCCAAGACCAAAAAGCTGACATATTCACAAAACCACTTGACCAAGCTACCTTTGCTCGTTTACGGGGAGAGCTTGGTGTGTGTTGTCCTTTTTGAGTTGGTCTTTGGGAGCTCACTTTGTAGCATATGTATCATACATGTTTACTTTGATGTATAGCATGCATGTTTAAATTCATAGGGTAGCCATCTTTGTATCCTGATGTATAGTTTTGCATCTTTGCAAAAGCTGCTTTGCATTGCATTTGTACCATATGCATTGGTTAGGAATGACTTCTCCTATGTACATTGATCCCTATGGTATGCTATGTTTGAGCTTGTGGATGTGCTTGATTGATATTTGGGATGATAAGCTATGCTCTTGATAGTTTGGTTGTATATTCATGATGAGATAGCTTACTTTTGGCAAAAATGCTAGATAGACTCTCTCTTGTGAGTTTAAGGCTTTGCATGATCTTAGTGTGCTTTGGTGGTTTATATCATGTTTAATTCATAGTTGGATATCATGTGCTTTTCACTTGGGGTCAAAGGCCCATTTGTCATTATGAATGTTTAGCCCATGTGTTACCTTGTGGGGGAGCATAAGCTTCTTTTTGCCGCAAAGGCACTTCATGTACCATTTTGTGCTGAAAAATTAAAAATGAAATTGGTATGAAATGCTTGTGCTTGAAGTTATGCTCCCACTTGTTCCATGTCATAAATGCTTTAAAACTGAATTTTTATGGGTGCTAAACCGTTGCATGATGTCTACCATGAGAAGTCTCATTGTAAGAAGTAGACACATGGCTCGGTGACTTTAACATGACATGAGATGCTTATGGGTGTTTGTAATGATCTTGTGATAAGGATAGTAACCTAGTATGAAGTTTGTGTGATCTAGATTCACTTTGGTATGCTTTGGTCATGTTTAGGTCTTTAGCTCATTAGAGGGAAATTTTTCGTAAAAATGCTAATTTTTACCATGGCTTGAACTTATGTGTATGCAACTGAACATTCTTGATGGCTATGCCATTTTGAACATTTGTCAACTCTAAGTAGTCCATTTGCTTGTTCCTAGCACATTTTACGGCTCTATGTCCATTTGAGAAGCCTAGAGATGAATTTTTTTGTAGAAATACCTTGATTTATGCATTGTCAACAAGGGGGAGAAGTTTGGACTTGGAATAGCTTGCTGCATACATTTAGAGAGTTTTGGTGGAGTTTCAGACGAAAAATGAGCATGTGCATTTTCCCAGATGGTCATCGGTCTGACCGGTCTAACCGGTTGTGTTGCAGGTATGGTCACCGGTCTGACCGGTGTCTGGACCAGTCTGATCGGTGTGAGCTGAGAGCTCTGTTTTCCCAGGTAAGTGGAGAAGATGCATGGTTTGGTTCAGGGGGAGGTACATTTGCTCAGGGGGAGCTGCATGTGTTCGGGGGGAGCTCCTTGTGTTGTCTGAGTTCTTACTTTGGTTGGTTTGCTCCGTGTGAGCTTTGCTTTGCTTGTTGTGAGCTTTGGTGGTGTCTGTCTCAGTTGTGTTGAGCCGTTGCCCTTGCCTTAGGGGACCGAGACTTTGGATTGCAAGTGATCAGGGTTTGTGTTGTTTGGTTTTTGTATCACTTGTTTGGTGGTTTTCATTTGTCTTTTGTTTTTACATTTCTTTATGTATCAATTATGTGGCGTGTTGTCAATGCAATCATCAAGGGGGAGATTGAGGACTAGAGTGTTCGATGGCTAGTGGTTGGCCACTCCTTAGTGATGAGTGATTGACAACGTTGTGTGGACTGGCGCTGTGCTCTATCTTGTGGATGTAGGTTGCGACTTGATTTGCGTTGGTGCAGGTGAAGAACAAGCGCGAAAAGTCTTAGCCTTGCAGGGCCTCCGAGGAGTGGAGAGACAAGTAGGCTTGGTTCGAGGGACCCGGTGGCCAGACAGGATCAAGTGCGAGTCACATGGTGCGAGAAGAACATGTCGAAGTTGGATGATAGCGAGTTCATTGGTTGATCCGAAAGCCAACATCGAGCCGGAGCAGACGTGGCAGCCAAGTCGAGGAGCTTGACGTGGAGGCTGCACCAAGCTTGCGGGGTTTGCAGTGGTTCACAACAAAACCACTAGGTTCCTTGGTTAATCCACAAAGCCAAGTCCGGGTGGTCGGTGACTCGAGTCTGCATGGGACCGGTCAGACCGGTAGAGGCTGAGGAGCGTCGGGTGGCTCGAAGCGGAGGACACGCGTCGGGATCGCAGGCTTGGTGTCGAGGCTACGCGAGGTGCGATTGCTGGGCGTCAGTCTGATGGATAGGCTGTCAAGTTCCAAATATGCCCTTCGAGGGGTTGTATCGCCTAGAGGGCATTCTAGTCATTTACCCCCACCGGATGACCTCATATATAAACTTGGTGGAAGAGTTGTGGCAGCCATCTCTTGGGCTTTTGGGTTTTCATTTGCTCTTTGCAATTTCTCTTTTTAGCTACCAATTTTCTCTAGGACTAGCTTGAGAGCTTCATGGTGAGATCTTTAGAGAGCGATGGATGCTAGGGAGGCAAGCTAGACCTTGTATGAATCTTTGCCTTGATGTATAGAAGGTTCGGCGTGGTTCCTCTAGTGTTTGTGGTGGTGATTCCCGTTTTCCTTTTTGTGGATTTTCAGAGCCTTTTCTTAGTGATTTTCTTGTGGTTGATTTGAGGCCTCCCTTTTGCGGATTTGTTGTGGGATGCATACATGAACCCCTTGTGGTTCTTTTCTTGGTGATCCCTTCTCTAAATCTGTGGGTTTGTGTGCTCAATTTGGGGTTTTCTTTGTGTTCCGAGAAAAGGTGTTCTTGGTATTCATTCTTCAATTCCTCTTGATTTAGTGGCTCTTTGGGGCCGATCTCTTAGGAATGGCTTTTCCATGAGGTGATACACATATCCCCAAAGTTTTACTTGAATCCGTGGAGCGAATTGGGAGATCGAGGCATCAAAAGGTGGGAGTTGACTCGCGGGTGGTGTTCATCCCGAGCTGCACAGGCGTGACCGGTCAGACCGGTGCACTGGACCGATCAGACCGGTGCGGCCTGCTGTGGCAGTTTCTCGGGGAGTTCTTCTCCAGAGTGTTGGTTGAGATCTTGACTTGCTGCTGTTTCAGTCTTGTGCAGTTTTGGACTTTGGAGATCGACTTCTTGCAGTTGGGGGTTGGCGAGCCAGACCAGTCAGACCGGTGTAGAGGACCAGTCGGACCGGTGCAGGGCTTCCAGTGGTAAAACCCTTGTTGCTGTTGTTGGTTGTGCTACTTGTTCACAGAGTACTTTTGGTGCAAGTTTTAGCTGTGGTGAGTTTTCGGTGTGCTCGAGTTTTGGCGTGTTTTCTCTTGCCACGCAGACTTCTGGATTTCTCCCTGTTGCTCCACATCCTAGAATTGCCATCTAGGTTTGCTAGATAAGTTTGAGAGAATTCAGAGCAGGTTGCTCTGGATCGGTCTGACCGGTGCCAGGGACCGGTCTGACCAGTGTGAGGTGTTTGCTGCTCGAGGTTGTTTTCTGCTGCGTGTTCAAGTAGCTTGGTTGTGTGGCTAGTTCCTAGGTCCAGTAGCACTCCAGTGGCTAAGTGGATTTGGCTAGCGAGGTGTTGAGTACTCCAGAGTTGCGTTTGGGACCATAGCCCGATTTCGTCTCTTCGGAGAAGAATTTTTATCGGCTCCCATTCACTTCCCCCTCTCTGGTCGCCATTTTGGTGCTTCAGAACCCTAGCGCTCCCATATAAAGGTTGCGCCGCACCCCTTCTCCCCAGAATCCGCCGCTGCCCTTGGTGTTTTCCCCCAAACCCGTCCGCCACAACAGAAAGGGAGAGGAGGGGGGAGAAGGAAGGGAGGAGAGGTGCGTCCACCGGAGCACTACCGAGGATCTGGAGTCGCTCGTGCTGTGGACCTTCGACGCCGCCGCACACCTGACCTGCCTCTACTCCGACCCGCGATGCTGCGAAGCCGTCGCTGCCGTGGACACCCTGAAGACCGAAGGGGAACGCACCGTTGACTACCGCGAAGACTTGAAGTCGTTGCAGCCGAAGCGCGTCGAGGACGTCGTCGCCGCCGTGGACCAGGGCGTCGTCCCTGAACACCGCAAGCCGAGGAGCCACCGCACTGCGCCGCAAGCCCCTTCTTCCTCTGCTCTGCTCCGTTCTGCCTCCACACCGTGTTGCCGCACCGTCCTTCGCAACAACTAGGTAAGCTTCGATGTCTTGCCTGATGGATGAAGAGCCGACCTTCGTGCCGCTCGCCTCTGCTGTGGTCGAGAGATGCCCCTAAACCCGTGCGACCCCCTGCTTTGCTTCGTGCCGCCACGCTCGCCGTAGTCGCCTCTATGAGCCAGCCTTCGAGCTGTGCTTTTCGCGTTGTAGGTAACGCTGCCTTGGTGTTGGCGGTCAATTTCTGTCAACCTAGAGCACTTGTTACACTATAGTTTGAGCTTTGTTTTGGAACTAACCCGCCACTAGGCATACTAATGATGTAACAAGTTCATCTTCTTATGTGCATTTTGAAGTATGTTGTGTTTGTAGGAAAACGAGAGCTTAAAGGACGGATTCGTATCAAGTTCAATAGGCTAATCAAGGAGTTCCGTTCGTGCTCAAGTGCAAGTCGAATTCACTCCCAAAGCTGGCAAGGACTAAGTAGCTATGACGAAACATTCCCGAGGACCAAGACGAAAAGACCAGACTTCATACGACAAGACCCCCTAACTTGGTCGCAGGGATAATGATGCCAAAAAGCCACCTATGAAGGAGTAAAAAGAAAGAATGACAAGAGGAGCCGCGGGGAGGAAGGCCGGGCCGAACCGAGCTGAGGAGGGCCCAGGCCGGCCGGCCTACCCCCTTCTGGCACCAGTTCAGGCCCCCGTTTCTCGAGCGTGAAGTTGATGGAACCCTAATTGCCTGCCGAAGCTGCCATTCGCCAGAGACGCCAATAAATACCTCTGAGGTCGACCACAAGATAGAGAGCCGGAGGAGCGGGAGAGACGGTGGATGAAAGCCACCGGAGAGCCAATAATTCGCTAAGTCCAAGGCCCTAAGGAGATCACCACAAGGAGGAGGATGCCGAGGCCTTGCCGTGGCCCTGCCAGAGTTGGAGGACGGCGAGGATCAATCTTGATCGGAGGCGTCTACCACGTTCAACAATATCATGTTTAGAATTTTGATTTAGTAGATTTATCATTTGTCCATGGAGTTGTAAGGGATCTTGGTTTGTAATTGTCGACTATTCTTTGGAGTTTATCTATCGCTTCCTCGTTGATGATGCTTTAATGCTTAAGGTTGGCCGCCGTGCTGTTGGGGTTGCTCGAGCTCTTGTAGATCGCATCAACGTTTTGTGTTTATCTAGGCCTAGCTTCGATTTTACCTTCGCGTAGTGAAAGTACGAGGGAAGGGAAAAGGCTAAACCTAGTTCACATGCTTGGCGGTTGCATCTTCAAGTACCCATAGACTCCATGGGCAAATGTTCTCCATAACTTGTGTATCTCACGACTCTCGTTTGACCTAGATTAGATTGGTTTTGCCTTATAGATTAGATAGTCCTTAGTCTATAGTTAATCTCTCATCCAAAGGTTTGCATCAACTAGATTAGTGCTTGGTTAAACGCTAGTATATCCCTTGCTCCGTGGATTGACAAGAACCTTGGGATCTCCGAGGTGAAAAGGCTATAGGTGATCCGTACACTTGTGGATCGAAACTCTCTACGAGATTCAACCATCAACACTTCGACACCGTGCGCTGCCACCTCGCTGCTCGCCACACCTTGTAAGCCGCCACGACCTTGGAGCGCTGGGATGCTACGCGTAGGCACGACCATGTCACAGCCAAGGTTAACCTCGTGCCTGTGCACGCACGCTCATGCCTAGGGAGGCAAGGACCCCGCTTTGCTACCCAGAAACCCAGCCATGCCGAGAGCCTCGCGTCCGCAGCTGCGGCCCGTGCTGCCATGATGTTCTACGCCGCGTCGCCGGTCCCTGACCATGGTGCCGCCGCCATAGCCGACCAAAGCCTGCCATAGCCGACCAAAGCATGCGTCCTTCATCTCTAGCAACATCCCTAGGTCCCCTAGAACCTCGCCGTCGCTTCCTCTGACCGGTCACCATCCAAACCACCGCCGGCCAACCGTTGCCGCCGATCCCCTTTGTACTCGCCGTCGTGCGAGCTTCTAGTAAAGCTGGCCGAAGGCCGAACCCTTCCTCGCCTGTGCTAGCCTCTCTTCTTCTCCTAGCATGTCGTCTTGTTTCTCTAGCAGTTCGCCGTCGAACTCGCCCCCACCCGGCCACCTAGCCACTGCGGGATGTCTCTGCGGCATTCCGTCAAGCATCTGGCGGGCGTCCCCAAATCCAGCCATCCCCTTTGACGCCACGCGGGAGACTGCACGCCCGTCTACCACACCAGATCCCCTGGATCCCGTGCGCCGTCTCCACTCCCTGCCATGCCACACGATCCACCACACACACGCCTGCCACACTGGATCCGCTGGATCCTTTGCCCCCGACCAATCCCTGCTGAGCCACACCACCGGCCGCACCAACCTCAGGCACACCGGATCCCTCCGGATCCCGTGCACCAACCACGCCAGCAGCCACCTAGGTTGCCACCTAAGCCAGCAGCCTCGTTGCAGCTAGCTTATAGCTGCTGCGTGGCTGCCACATGGCCGGTAGTAGCTAGCATGCAGCCGACTTATAGATAGCCTTTAGACCCTTAGAGCTAGCCTATAGCTAGCTAAGAGATGATTATATTGTATATGTGTAATTAAATTTTAGAAATGGTTTTGATCTTCAAAAATTCATAACTAATTCTGAGCTTCGAAAAATATAAAACCAATTTCATAATCTTTCTAAAATCATGTCGCACCCGTTAGCATAGTGTTTGCTCCCTTTTTGGTTTTTATTGCTTCTTCTCTTGGTGTTCATTGTAATTAGCTCCGGTATTTATTTATATTTGTGAATCTAGGAGTTTCGGAGCCGAGGAGTTGAGCCAGAAGATCGAGTACAACTACGGTGACGACAACGGCTACTCGCACACAAGTGTTCACGCCCATAAGACTTTGAATACCTATTAGGTATCGCTTATAGAATGCTAGGGCTTTATTTATTCACATGATGATGATGATGAACCTTGCGTAGCGTATCTTTTATATATCCTGTCCTTGATTGACCTACTACTACTATATATGTGTATATACGCTAAGCTTCACTATGCATGTGTGGGATTAGATGTCATTTTAAACCTCTTGGTGTGTGAGAGACATGGGTACCCATGGGTCCCCACCGGCCAGGGTCCCAGGGGCCCCTAACAAGTGGACCCGACCTTCCAGAAGACCCGTCGACCTTACAAGTGGGCCCAGCGACTTGATCAGGATCCCAGAAGACCCGCGAAGCCTTGGCGTGCAAGTCAATACACGGCGACCTGGCGCGCCGCCGCCTGTAGCTCCGAGTATCATGGGATACTCCTTGTAATCCGGGAGATAAGCTTCCCACAGTTGTAACCAACCCCGACATGGGTCAACCGACCTGCGCATGCAAACCCTAGCCCGTCCCCCCATATAAGGCGGCCTAGGGCTCCATGCACAGGGACAACTCATCTTCATCCTCGCATAATCCACCACAACTGGACGTAGGGTTTTACTGTCCGGAGGCCTGAACCAGTATAAACCCTTGTCTCCTTGCTCCTCGCCGCCATACTCGCCTAGTTCCGTGTGCACCCCGTGCATAACCACCTACGCTCTTAGGTCCCGATCCTCTATTAACCTACAAACCACTAGGGCAACCGCCTAGCGGATCTGTCCAGGTCTCACCCCCTGACAGTTGGCGCGCCAGGTAGGGGCGATCGGGAACTCGCTGTGCAGCATGGTGGCCCAATCTGGCGTCGTCTTCCTGGCGAGCATGGCGGCCTACCTCGCCGACCCCGTGGAGATCTGCTTTGGATCCTTCATGGCGACCTCTCCTGCTCCGGCAGCCTCGACTCCTCCAGCGACCTCCGAGAAGGTTGTCACGGCGTCCGCCGCCGTCACCGTTCCCGATCTAGTATCGGAGACCCACCCACCCAGACCCTGTGACCTTGTCCAGGGGATGGAAAATGTCATCGGCTCGATGAGGGAAACCCTAGAGATCTGTAAACGAGCCCAGCGCTCGGCGCAGACAGCGCTACGCCACGACGCGTTCCCCTTCGGCCTGAAGTCTACGCCCGGCCTTCGCCTGAGCCAACTCTCCACGCCTCCCCAGATCCAATCCGGGCGGCGACCTTCTCGCGACCCAAGGCCTGCACCTCGCGCAAGGCGCGACCCTCTCGACGTGCCCTGCACCTATCACAAGGGTGCGAAGCATACCCTCCACGGGTACCGCCTGCGGAAGAAGATCGACAACGAGCTCCCTCGCCGAGCTGAGCGACCTACCCAGTCTCCGGACTGCGGGGAGTTCCAGAAGGTCCGGGTTCGCATCTCCACCAACGACTCGGAGATCGTCTTCCGTCAGGTGATGGTGATCTCGGAGAACGAACCACCCCGCGTGGGCGCGACCAACTCCGAGGAGGCGGCCCGGATCCAAGCCAACACTCGCCGCGCTGAGCGACGTGCGGAAGAGCAGCGGCGCGTCCTGCCCTGCGCTCGATACTTGCGTCTGGAGTTCGAGGAAGCTGGGATCCCGACCTTCAATAGCCCCCAGGCCAACCTAGGTGCGGCCATTACCCGACTCCAGCAAGTCCAGACGCCTGAAGCTGAGCAGGCCCTCACGTACCTCCGGGTCGCCAACGCCCTGGTAGAAGAGAAGAGCGCGGCCTCCAAGTCCGCTACGTCTTCGTCTACCAGCCACTCACGCAGTCGATCTCATCGACCCGCGCGCAGCCAACTCTCCCCCATCCCGGAGGAGGTCGCTCAGCATAACCCTGAGCAACTTGCGCAACAGTCTACTGCTGCCCGCGACCTTCGCGCCAACCTTGATGCCAACAGGCGTGCTCGCGACGCTCGTGGCATCATAGACCAACGTCACCGAGAGAGCGAGGAGCGCGAACTCTGTCACCGCCTGGACTACGACAACGAGTACAGCGTACCCGGAGGTGTTCACCGCATCATGGAGCGCGAGCTTCGTGATCAACATGAGATCGAGAACAGGCGGCGTGCCAACTATGACGCCGAGCATGGCGACCCCGCCATCGTCCAGACCAACTGGGACCGGCAGCCACGCTCCCAGGTTGTCGTCTCGGAGCGCAGCGTCCACTCAACGCCAAGAGAGGCTGCCCCGGCCAGAGGCTCTGGCGACGACCTTGCCCTCAACGCCTTCCCAGCACTGGATGTCCGGTTTAAGATGGTAGAGTACCCCGACAACTTCAAGCCCAACATCAAGCCGTATGATGGGCGCTCCGACCCCAACATCTGGCTGTCGACCTACTACGTCGCCGTCAAAGCGGCCGGTGGTAGCTTCGATCACATGACGGCCTACTTCCCGCTGGTCATGGGCAAGGCCCCTTCATTGTGGCTCAACAACCTTGAGCCTGGCTGTATCAAGACCTGGGCCGATCTGTCCCAGGCTTTCACGTCGAACTTCCAGGCGACCTACAATCGCCCTGGGAATGCCTTCAGCCTGGGGCGGGTCATACAGAAGCCTAAGGAGCGGCTCCGCGACTACAACACCCGGTTCTTCGAGAACCGGAATGAGTGCGTTGGCGTCAGGGACGACCAGATCGTCGACAGCTACAAGAAAGGCATCAAAGACCGCAAGGTCTTCGAGAAGATCCATGAGGCTGGCCCGACCAACGTCAAGGAGCTCATGGTCATCATCAACAAGCTGATGGACACGGAGGATGCGCTCCAGAACCAGTTCGACGCTGATGCCGCTGGTACATCTGGTACTGTAGTAGACAAGCTCCGCAAGCGACCTTCCGAGGTCCTAGCGGTCGATGGGCGCCGAGGTTCGACCTTCAACCAGGAGGAGTTCAACCTGGCGCTTGACAGCATCTGCGGGTTCCACGAGGGGGCCACTCACACTCTCCGTGAGTGCTCCCAGTTCAAGAGGGCTTCAGCGCCCCCACGGACCCTAAGCGACCCAGGAATGATGGCGGGCGCTGCGACAACCACCCCTACAACAACAACTACCGCCGTGACGACCAGCATGATCGGCGTGACGACCGCCGCGAGGAGCGATATGACGATCGCCGCGAGCCACCTCGCAGCGACCCACCACGCAGCAACCCACCTTCAGCCGCTCCTCGTGACGAAACGAACCTGCCCCCTCCACCGGTGTCGGGCAACCCTAATGGGCCTTTCCAGGCCACAACCCGCGCGATCAATATGATCGTCGGTGGCATCAAGTCCAGCGCCAGCAGGAGGCACTACAGGAAGGACAAGCGTGACGTCCACCTCGTCCACACTCAGCTAATTGTGCTTCTGCGTTGGTCTGAGCAGGCGATTACGTTCTCAAGGGAGGATCACTGGGTCCACATCCCAGATCCTGGGTCCTATCCGCTCGTTGTCGAGCCCACGGTGGACGGGGCCCTGCTCTCCCAGACCCTGATCGACGGAGGCAGCGGGCTCAACATCATCTTTGTTAAGACCCTCAAGAAGATGGGCTTCGACTTCGACAAGATGACGGAGTGCGACGAGCCCTTCTACGGCATCGTCCCCGGGAAGGCAGCCTACCCCTTGGACCGGATCTCCCTCCCTATCACCTTTGGCACGGAGGCAAACTTCCGCTCGAAATACCTCAATTTCGAGGTCGCCAACTTCAAGTCCTCCAACCACGCGATCCTAGGTCGCCTGATGCTGGCCAGATTCATGGCCATCCCACACTACACCTACCTAGTGTTGAAGATGCCGGCTCCACATGGGGTGCTCTCCGTTAAGGGGGACCTCATCATTTCCTTCAGGTGTGACACGGAGGCCCTCGACCTCGCCGCAACCTCCGCTGCCGCCGATGCCTACGCGATCTTGGTCGCGGAGGCCAACAAAGTCAATCCAGTCGACCTACCTGTCCTAGAGCAGAAGCGCACTGACACCGCCCTGGACGCGGCTCCCTCGACGAAGAAGGTCTGCCTCGGCCTTGCCGACCTAGAGAAGACGGTGGTGATCGGCGACGGGGCTCGACCCCAAATAGGAACTCGTGCTCACCAGCTTCCTCCGGGATAACGCCGACATATTCGCATGGAGTCCATCGGGTATGCCGGGTGTCCCCAGGGAGCTGGCTGAGCACGCCTTGGATGTAAGCAAGACGGCCAAGCCTGTCAAGCAGAAGCTTCGCCGCTTTGCGAAAGATCGCAAGGACGTCATTAGGGTAGAGCTAATAAAGCTCCTAGCTGCCGGATTTATCCGAGAGTGTAAAAACCCGGTTTGGCTCGCCAACCCTGTTCTTGTACCAAAGAAAACTGGTAAATGGAGAATGTGTATCGACTACACTGACCTCAACAGGCACTGCCCTAAAGACCCCTTCCCTCTTCCGCGCATTGACCAGGTCGTGGATTCCACGGCCGGAAGTGTCCTCCTCTGCTTTCTCGACTGCTACTCAGGGTATCACCAGATAGCCCTGAAGGTCTCTGGCCAAGACAAGACGGCGTTCATAACGCCCCACGGCATCTACTGCTACATGGCCATGACCTTCGGTCTCAAAAATGCGGGTCCGACCTATCAAAAGGCCATCCAGAAGTGCCTTGCTAGTCAGATTAGCAAGAATGTAGAAGCCTACGTTGACGACGTGGTCGTCAAGACCTCCCACGAGGACAAGCTCATAGCTGACCTCGCGGAGACCTTCGCCAACCTCCGCACTTACCGCTGGAAACTCAACCCAGAAAAGTGCATCTTCGGTGTCCCGTCCGGCAAGCTCCTGGGCTTCATGGTTAGCAACCGGGGCATCGAAGCCAATCCCACCAAGGTGGATGCTGTCCTCAGGATGAAGCGACCTACTGGCAAGAAGGACGTCATGAAGCTCACCGGCATGATGGCAGCCTTAGGCCGATTCATTAGCAAGCTCGAAGAGAAAGGCCTGCCCTTCTTCAAGCTGCTAAAAAAGGCGGACAAGTTCGTCTGGACCGGGGAGGCGGACCAAGCTCTTGAGAAACTCAAGACCTTCCTCACGACACCCCCCGGTGATGGTGCCCTCGACGCCTAAGGAACCTTTACTGCTCTACATCTCAGCGACCACCCTCGTGGTCAGCGCCGTTCTGGTGGCTGAGCGACCTGAAGAGGGGCAACCTTACCCCGTCCAGCGACCTATATATTACGTCAGCGAGGTCCTGTCTGATAGCAAAACCAGGTACAGCCAGCCCCAGAAGATGCTCTACGCGCTACTCATGACCTCCCGCAAGCTCCGACATTACTTCCAATCCCACAAGATCAAGGTCGTGTCGGCCTTCCCCCTTCGCGAGATCCTGCGGAGCCACGACACCACTGGGCGCATCATCAAGTGGTCCATCGAGCTAGGCGAGTTTGACCTAGAGTTCTGTCCTAGACAGGCGATCAAGTCCCAAGTCATCACAGACTTCGTCTCGCAGTGGACAGAGACCCAGCAGCCTCCACCATTGGAGCGACCTGAGCACTGGAAAATGTACTTCGATGGTTCCCTGAACCTCGAAGGAGCCGGTGCAGGTGTCCTATTCATCTCCCCTTAGGGCGACTACCTCAAATACGTCCTGCAGATCCACTACAAGGCGTCCAACAACAGTGCTGAGTACGAGGCCCTCATCCACGGGCTACACATCGATGTTTCCCTCGGGATTAAGCGCCTCATGGCCTACGGCGATTCCAAGGTCGTCATCGACCAAGTCAACAAGGACTCCGAAGCTAGGAAGGACACAATGGATGCCTACTGTGCTGAGGTGCGCAAGCTCGAGCGTCACTTCGAAGGGCTCGAGTTCCACCACGTCTGCCGTAATAACAATGTCGCGGCCGATGTCCTCTCCAAGCTCGGCTCCAAGCGCACACTGGTTCCGGCCGGTGTGTTCGTCCAGGACCTACGCAAGCCGTCCATCAAGCTCATCCCCGACCCAGAGTCGGCTGACGACGAGGTGACCTCGCCTGCAGGTCGCGAGATCCTCATGATCGACGCCGAAGATGACTGGCGCCTCGACTTCATCGCCTTCCTCCTCGAGCATCGAGTGCCTGAGGATAAGGTGGAGCGAGAAAAGATCACGAGGCGTAGCGCTAACTACGTCACCGTCGGCAAGGAACTCTATCGGAGGTCCGCCTCCACCAGAGTACTGATGAAGTGCACCCTACGATTTGAGGGCCTCAGGCTCTTGGATGAGATCCACGGTGGCGAGTGCGTCAACCATGCTGCCTCTTCCAACCTGGTGGGCAAGGTCTTCAGGTCTGGCTTCTATTGGCCCATGGCCATGGCTGATGCTCAGGAACTTGTGCGTCGATGCAAGGGGTGTCAGTTCTTTGCTAAGCAGCAACACGTCCCGGCTCAGGCCCTGAGGACCATCCCTCCGTCGTGGCCCTTCGCAGTTTGGGGTCTCGACTCTGTGGGACCCTTCAAGACTGCCCCTGGCGGCTACAAGCACATCATCATGGCAGTGGATAAGTTCACCAAGTGGATCGAGGTCCGTCTCGTATCCAGCGTCACATCCAAAGAGGCGGCCAAGTTCATCGAGGAGATCACCCACCGCTTTGGGGTGCCAAACAGGATCGTCACCGACCTTGGCACGGCCTTCACAGGAGCCGAGTTCTGGGACTTCTATCAAGATAGCCTGATCGACATATACTACTCGGTGGCGCACCCACGGTGCAATGGCCAGGTCGAGCGGGCCAACGACATGGTCCTACAGGCCATCAAAGACCGCATCTTCGACGGCTCAGCGCCTTACGCAACCAGGTGGCTCTCAGAGCTTCCTCACGTCCTCTGGGGTCTTAGGACCTAGGTCAACTCAGCTACTGGGTACTCACCCTTCTTCCTGGTCTACGGGTCAGAGGCTATCCTCCCCACCGACGTGGCCTTCGGTGCTCCTCGCATCCAGAACTTCGACGAAGGAGAATTAGAGCAAACACGCAGGCTCGACCTTGACAGCGTCGAGGAACATCGTGTGGTCACGCTCATGAGCCACACCCACCACGAACAACAACTACGTCGCTACCACAACCGTAATGTGCGAGAACGTTCCTTCAACGTTGGCGACTTAGTCTTACGGCGGATCCAGAACACCAAGGACATGCACATGCTCTCTGCGCCTTGGGAAGGCCCCTTCATAGTTAAGGAGGTCATTGGACTGGCGACCTATCACCTCCAATGGGCTGATGGCCAAGGCGTTACTAACCCCTGGAACATCGAGCATTTACGTCGCTTCTATCCTTAGGAGCCTTTTATCACAATAAAGCTATGTACTCTATCCTTTGTAATTCAATATATATAAAGTTCCCCCTTTCGATCTGCTTGTTTTTCTGTTCACCCCTCCCCTTTGACACGCTCGGGGGCTTGGTTTAAAACCGGACCCCTCACACTTGGGGGCTTGGCTTTAAGCTCAGCCCTTCATGCTCGGGGCCTTGGCTTCGCCAACCTAAGGGTCATTCGACCTGGGGTTTCTACCTCTCTTTTTTACCAGTGTTCCCTTACCACAACTTTTTGTATGCCTTATAAGTATTCCTAGGTTGTGGGGTTGCTCGGCTTTGGGTCCTTGACCCCTCTCCGCGCGCCGGCTGCACGTAAGCCTCCACACCGAGCCGTGTAGTCGGTAAGCCGTTCCTCCACTGAGTTGGGTTAGCAGCGGGAAAGGGTTCTTGCAACCTCATTGCTTTTGTGTTCTTATAAGGGGTATATGGGTCAACTAAGGGATCGCACCAACTTAATTAAACATGCCTTTTTGATTCATGCAAAGTTTATCTTACATCAAAAGGGTCCACGACCCATTGTTACTAACTGTTTGCCTCGACCTAAGTTACATCTACAGGTCTATTTTCTTCATAACCTCCTCCGCGGCGGCCTGAATATCTTCACTGCCCACCAGCTACGACAAGTCGAGCTCCTCCTTGACCTTCTCAAGGTCGAACGACGGCTCATGGTGCTTCACCGTGGCCAACGCCATAGCAGCGGCGAACTTGCCGCTATCTATTAGCAAGGTCTTCACGCGACCTTCTGCCTCCTTCAACCGTGCGACGAGCTCTTGTGGACCGCCCTCGACCTTGGGGGCATACACGTCCACAAGGTACTCGGCGGCCTCCTTGAGGTCGTCCAGCTCCTTCTTGAGATCTGCAGTCATCTCTTGATGATCAATGAGGGTTTGCATCGCCCGGCCAAGGTCGATCTCTAGATCCCTGTGCACGCCAAATTCATTTGCAGCTTTATGAGTGAAGTAAGACTCACTGGTGACGACCTCCTTGTGCTTCTCCTTGAGGATCTTCACCTGCTCTTTGGAGTCCTTGAGGTCCTTCTTCAAGGCGCTCTCCCTCTTCTTGGCGTCTGCAAATGACAAGGTCAAGAAGGGTTCACAACGACGTAAACTTTAAAGCATAAAGACTAAGGGCGTCCTACGACGTACCTACGGCGGCGACCTTCAGATCGTCCTCTGCTTCCTTCACCTGCAGCTTGGCAGCCTCCAGCTCTTGCTTCAAGGCCTCTATCGCCTTGTCCTTCAAGGTCGCCTCGTCCTTAAGGCGTTGTACCTCCTTCCCGGCCTCAATCTTGGCCTGAAGCACGGCCTCCCGTGTTGTGGACAGCTCCGCGTGAAGCTTGGCGCCCTCCGTAAGTAGGTTTGCCCTGCCCTGTGCCCGCTCAGCAAGAGTCTGCACCCACACATTACGAAGGATTGTTAAGTCACGGTTCCTAAGTGAATTGAAGACTTAGCCCCAAAGGCAATATTGGCTCACCATGAGTGTCCTGCCGATCATCTTCGCCGCCTTCGTGATGGTCACCTGCGCCGTCTTGAAGTCGGCAAGGTCTTTGGCGTCGGTGATGACGTCATCCTCCCACGGAGTGCTGGTGTAGAGGCACCGACGCCGCTCGTCCCCATCGCTTCTACCTCTGGTCTCCGCCAACCTCGTCTCCGGCAGGCTTGATTCGAGAGGGTCTTGCTGGTGCAGGCCTTCCTCCTGCTGAGCGCTCTCAGCAGCGACCTTGGCCACCGCTGACGATGTTGCCCCCACGGTCTCAGGGACCTTGCTGGTGACGTCCCCGCCTGAGGTCGCCGGCGACTGCCCCACCGGCACCTTCTCAATCTTCCACCCAAAGGCCTCTTGGCCTGAGGCGTTCTTGCTGGTACCTGATGCAGCAGGAGTCCTCCTGCCCAAGGTGCACAAATCCGTCAGTACCAACATGCTTAACAAGCCGCAAAGATGAAGAACGACATAAAACCAAGTTCAATAACATACCTGCCGCCGGTCTTCAACGTAAACGACATCAGCCTGGGCGGTGCCTGCCTTGGCTTCTTCTGCGACCCTTGGTCGCTCACACCCTCCGCGCTCGGCTTCTGCTGCTGTTCGCTGGTAACCACGAGCGGGACGTCGCTTCCTCCTACGGCCGCTGTGTCACCCTACCCTACGGCGACGTCATGCGACCACGCGTCATCCTGCTCCTCGAAGACGACCTCGGTGCTAGTCATTGCCATCTCCGACGATGCAGTGGTGTCCTTCCTCTTCCTCTTCTTGTTCTCTGCCTCAATGGTGGCGGGGATGATCTTGACGCCCTTGTGCGCCGGGATCTTAGCGGTGGCATGCCGTGTACGATGAGTCGTTGGCGCGAAGCTCGCCACGGGCAGATCCTCATCATCACTACCCTCCATCGATGAGTCGGAGAGGTAGTTCTCAACTAACTCTAGCGGCAAAGCCTGCACGTCCTTCGCCACCCGGACCTTGAAGCTACGCTCGCCCTCATCTGCGAGGGGAGCCGCGCTCCAGAACAAGCCTTCACGACCCTGCAACAGGTGACCTTCGTCTCAGAAACAGGGGAATGCAAAAACAACAAAGGAATCAAGGTCGATTAGCGACGTACCACTTCGGCGGACCGCTTGAGGGAGAACGCCTTGGGGCACGTCCGGTTCTGGATCACCCCATTGAAGAGTTCCCTCACCCGCGTTACCATCTCCTGCTTGGAGACCTTGCGCTGCGCCACGCGGGTCGGGTCGGTCTGGCCCCAGTACTCGTAGGCTGGGTGCACCCGATCTTGGATCTCTTGCAGCAGCCTCCGACTGAAACTGATGGCCACCGCGCCGCCCGTCAGCCCCTCTTCCTTCCGTGCCTTGAGGTCTTCTAGCAGTGGCTTGATGGCGTCCATCTCCCGAGACGTCAGCTGGTTGGTCCGCTCTGGCACCGGGACCGGCGCGAGCCCCGACCTGGTGGCCAGCGTCGGCTTCGAGTTGTCGATGTAGAACCACCCTCGCCTCCAGCCCTGGGTGTTGTCCGGCAGCTCCATGTCGATGTACATCATCTTCATGTGACGGCATAGCATGAAGCCGACGGCCCCAACGACGCCATTATTCCACGTCTTCTTCACCTCGAAGAAGTACCACCACAGGTCGAAGTGTGGTGGTATCCCCAAGTATGCCTCACACAGGTGGATGAACGAGGAAACTGTGGTGATGGCATTGGGGACGAGGTGTACTAGGTCGATGCGGTAGAAGTGGAGCAGCCCGCAGAAGAAGTCGCCTGCCGGGACTCCAAATCCGCGCTCGACGTACACGACCAAGGCGACGGTCTCCCCGGTCCCCTCGGAGGGGAAGGCTTCACCGGCGGCTAGCCTCCAGCCCACCTGCTGATGAGGACATCCTCCACTATTACCCGTTGGCAAAGACGCAACATAAATGGGCCATGTGGCCCAGTTGTAGTCGGGCGGCGACCGTGTGAGCCTCATTATCCCACCTTGCTTAGCTTGGGAGGAGGAAGCCACCTTAAAGGGGAGAGCCACCCTTCCCCTAACGGATTAGTCTTTTGGGGTGATTGGGCCTTTCCCCGAAGGGGCACCCTTTAGTTGCGGTTCAGCGATTGCATTGGCGCTTCGGACTTGCTCGTCGTAGTCGGATCGTGAGGGTCGGAACCTCGGGTGTGCGAATGCTAAACTGAGTAATTGGTGCATCGGGCTTGCCATAATCCAATCCCACCTGGACCGGACTCATCACCTGCTCCCTAGGCTTCAGCAGCCCGTGCTCCACCAGACTCTTCAGCTGCGCCTCCGTCACCGTCGAGTGCTCCCAAACCTTCTCCGGGGGCGGCGCAAGCTCTGGGGCCATTTCTTCTTCGTCGAAGCCCGTGGATCTAGTTCTAAATACTACCAGGGACTTCTGGCGCATACGGCGGTGCTAGGCACAGTGGATCTAAGCACGGCGACGCCAGCGAATCTGTGCGCTAAAGCTCCTGGTGGCGGATCGAAAACCCTAGCTGTTGCGGGGAATGGAAGAGAGTGGGGTCGTCGACCCTTCACTCGGCCTTTTATAACTGGGCTGCATCAGTGCGGTGGCCCGCGGCGCCCCAAACATCCCTTCGGATTCGGCAACATTCCCGGCGACCCAACGGCTACATCGCCCAACAGCACTTTCGGCGTAATGGCTACAGGCAGTAACGGTTTGCACCGTGCGGGAATCCATGCCCGTTGGTTTTCTAACTCAACGGCCTGGCGTCCATGGACTCGTTATGCCCTACTTCAAGCCCCTTCCCCGTCCTTTTCTTCAAGGTCCTCTGGCCTCTGACGACCTCCGGGTCCATGATAACACCTTCTCAAGGTCGATAGGTACTACCGCTTGGTATGTCGCCTCAGTTCTCACTATCGGGTTCACACCCCTGGCTCCTTGGTCCTGCTACCTACTGGTTCGCCTTAGCCTTCGTGGCTGGTTTATACCAACGACCCCGTGCTTAAAGGCTCCACTGCCCGTTGGCGACCTCCGGGTCAAGTAGCACCTCCCCGAGGTTGCTAAGGTCCTGCCACCTATTACATTGCCTTAATGGCTATACCAACGACCCCGTGCTTAATGGCTCCACTGCCCGTTGGCGACCTCTTGGTCAAGTAGCACCTTCCCGAGGTCGCTAAGGCCCTGCTGCCTTCTAGGTCGCATAGACCTAGAGTTTCCAGGCTGACTACCTGCGTTGTGTCACTGCACAACGGCCGTGTCGACCCAGGTCGACACGGGTTCCTTGTCTCTACGATAGGCCTCCTGAAGGTCGGCGTGCTATTACAGCCCTGCCGGGACCTCGGTATCCATACCATTACAGCCTGGGCGCCCTTACAACCACTGATATCATGACATTCCTCATGAAAAACTATATTTACAGCTTCATAAGCTACAAGGAGTTTGGCCCTTGGTCAATTACAAGATACAAAGATATTAAAGGTCCTGAATTACCTTCCAAAGTGCTTACGACTCAATCTACACTAATAAGGCTTGTCGCAAGCTTTCTTCTAGCTTCAGGACCTACTCGACGACCTCCACAGCCACTGTGGAGGTAGCTGCCACACAGCCACCTCTACTCGCGCACCAACCGGTCTCCTGCAGTGCCCAGCATCAAGTCTAAGCTTCGCCGCAAGATTGCAGAAGGTTCGAGCTTTAACACCAACTTCACCGGGTGGAGCGCAGCACCCACCAGCTTCACCTCAGGCCCGAAAGCGTCAGGGCCGACGATGCAGCTGCTGCTTCATACTCCTCCTGGGTTCCTCAGCGGGACTGGGAGAAGAGGCCAATCGAGTTCTTTGAGCCTCGCAAGCATTCTTCTAGCTCCAAGCATGAACTACATCAACCCTACACTGGTGGGCAGACACACGCCCATGGCATGGCAATATTACTACACTGGATTATCTTGAATCACCTTTGAAGATTGGTATGGTTTGCTTCAAGCCTCGGGTACCTATTTATACCATCAAGCACCTGTCATTCAGTTTTATCCGCAAGCCAACTTGCGTGGCATCCTTATCCTCAAGATCACTGTACCCTCGTGGAGCACGAGGCCACTGTTCGCCCATGGGAGGCATTGGCGCGCTTGTCCCCTACCTGACCACATCCTGGAGCACCTTTTGTCTTTTGCGGGTGATTGCGACCTATGCTACGTCTGCAAGCTGGCCCATGACCGTGCAGTGCATGCGTGACTCTGATTGTACCAGACCTATCGCCTGCTGCCCTCTGCAAGATTCTGGAGCTCTTGTCCTCTAGCGTCGACACTACAAGAGCATCTGTTTCCTAAACAGAAGGTCGTAGGTTCGGATTATTTCTCTTCTTCTTTGGAGCATCAAACCGGCCATTTTGGTCGCTTTACTACTCGGGGGCTACTACACTAGTGCGTCTTCGACGCCCTATTTTCTTCAGGTCGCCTCGACCTAATGGAAGCCCGCTTCCATCACTTCTCTGCTCGACCTACCCTTGGTAGGCTTGTTGACCTTTTTGAAGGTCATGGTTGCTACTACAACATGCCTGACTTAGGTCAGGTCGGCGGTTCTGCAAGATCTACGCCTCGTCTTCACCCCGACCTTATGGTCCTTCGACCTAGAAGCCCGGCGTTCAACTTCGTGTGCGCATTGGAGGGGTTTTTCTTTTCTTGATCTCCGTGCACCCTTCACAACCTCGACAGTGCTGCGCCTTGCTACTCTTCGACACAATCCTGCCTCGGCCACTACACCTACACGTCGATCGGGGGCTTGAGAGACATGGGTACCCGTGGGTCCCCACTGGCCAGGGTCCCAGGGGCCCCTGACAAGTGGACCCGACCTTCCAGAAGACCCGCCGACCTTACAAGTGGGCCCAGCGACCTGATCAGGATCCCGGAAGACCCGCGAAGCCTTGGCGTGCAAGTCAAGACACGGCGACCTGGCGCGCCGCCACCTGTAGCTCCGAGTATCACGGGATACTCCTTGTAATCCGGGAGATAAGCTTCCCACAGTTGTAACCGACCCCGACATGTAGGGCTGGACCGTGAGCCAGAAACTCGTGAGCTGGCTCAACTCGTTCATAGCTCGGCTCGACTCGGCTCGGCTCGATTAATTTTTTAACGAGCCGAGCAACTATTTTTGCTCGTTTTGTTAACGAGCTGGCTCGAGCCAGCTCGCAAGCTGCTCGCGAGCCAAACGAGCTAGAAAATTCTAATTTCAATATAGAAAACTGAGCTATCAAAGTTGAGCTGAGCCATTGAAGCTATGCCAAACCTTTCTAAGTGCTACATGTGTGACTAATTTTATCATTTACAACTTTATAATTATTATTTTTAAAAACTTTACATATGCTCAGAGGTTAATTTCAAATTTACATACAGCTCGCAAGCCTAACGAGCTGGCTCGAGCTACTAACGAGCCAAGCCGAGCCAGCCTTTTTGCTCGTTTTGTTAACGAGCCAAGCCGAGCTGGCTTGTTACCTTAACGAGCTAGACCGAGCCGAGCCGAGCCAAGCCAAGCTGGCTCGGCGTCCAGCCCTAGCCCGTCCTGCGCATGCAAACCCTAGCCCGTCCCCCCATATAAGGCGGCCTAGGGCTCCATGCACAGGGACAACTCATCTTCATCCTCGCATAATCCACCACAACTGGACGTAGGGTTTTACTCTCCAGAGGCCTGAACTAGTATAAACCCTTGTCTCCTTGCTCCTCGCCACCATACTCGCCTAGTTCCGTGTGCACCCCGTGCATAACCACCTACGCTCTTAGGTCCCAATCCTCCATTAACATGCAAACCACTAGGGCAACCCCCTAGCGGATCTGTCCAGGTCTCACCCCCTGACAGTGTGAGTAGTGGGTTGGGAAAAACTTGGAGAGTTTCGAACCCTCAGCTGAAGTAAGCAGACAACTTACTTTCGGGTCGGGGACAGGAGGTGACCTTGGACGCCTCCTAGCACATAGATCAGATGAACTGCTAGTATAATTACTATTGAAACTAAATATAATGATGATGGCTGAATAAGTAATAGCTCAACTAGCGTCAAATATTTACTAAAAAAGAAAAGCAATTATTGTGGAAATGTTGAATAAATGACCAATTAGGAAAGGAAAAAGAGATGCAGTGATCGTCAAAGAGGGAAAAGAAAAACAAATTAAAGAATAAAGTTTTCAAATCACCAGCTCTCTTGGGTGGAGCCGTCATGACATGTCAGACTGAGTGAAACAAAGCATGCATGCGATCGTGCGCAACGGCAAAAAATAGGAAAAAAGTCAATGTGCTTGCATAGAGAGGCTCGACCGCGAGCAGCATGGAGGTCCAGGCTGATCACGTGCCTGTCCTGGGAGGGGGTGCGCGGTCGGATGGGTCGGTGTGGGTCGCGCACGAGAGGAGGGGAGGGGGCGCGTGGGTCAGATGGTGGGTGCGCGTCGGGGGTAGGTGGGTTGGTTGGTGTTGGTGTTTTCTCGGTCAACAACATGGGAGCGCGCTTGAAGGATCGAATTGGCGGTCAGAGAGGAGGAGAGTGAATAGGAGCCGATAAAAATTCTTTCAAAGAACTCAGCCTATATCCCAAACTCACCTCCAATGAGATCCATACGATCCTCTAGCATTTTGCCAAGATCACGTAGCCACAATGGACCTACTAACCCTAAGAACAAAGCTAGGAAAGCCTAGAAGCAAAGCAGAAGCACAAGCAAACAAGTCTAGGCCAACCCACTGGAAAGTCCGGAGTCTCCGGGCTTTTTCCCGGAGTCTCCGGGTTTGGCAAGTCCGGAGTATCCGCACTTTTTCTCGGAGTCTCCGAGGTTCCCGGAGTAATGTCCGGAGACTCCGGGCTTATTCTCGGAGTAAAGTTTCAGCCTTCGAGAGGGAGAGGGAAAAATTCAAAACTTGATCAAACGAGCTCCAAAAATCACGAAATTTAAACCATAGCTTCTCAACAACACAAAGAAGCTTTTCCCAAAAGATCTCCTCCAAAAGATCAAGGAAACACCATAAGAAAAAAAGATTTAGGTCAAGAACACAAGAGAGAAGACTTTTCCTCAAAATGATGGATCTCCCAAACGGCTAGAGCTCTTGAGACGAAACTTTGGGTAGATGAGAAGCACCCCAAGAAGATGCTATACCCCAAAAATCTCAGCCTCAAACACCCTACAACTCCCGGAATCGCGAATCTTGACCAAGAACACTAGGAACTAGGGTTCCTCCGAAAACTCACGAATCGAGGGCCAAATCCGGCGTTTGAGGGGTCAAGATCATCCACAAAGAGGCACAAGGCTCTCACCCATGATCCCCTCCAAGAAATCCGGAGAGAAACAGCCTCAAATCGACAAATCGAACGACGAACAAAAACACCCAAAAATAGCTCCGAAAATGACACGAAAATCACAAAGAGCTAGGAGAGGGAAATCATCACAACGCCGAATTCTTCCATACATCCAGAGGTCAGATTCTATACAAGAAATTGTCTAGCCTATGGATTGAAGAAAATGGAAGCAAATCATCCAGGGGGGAGAGAGAGCTAGAGCAAGAGAGAGAGATGCCATCCACCTCTCCGCTATATATATGAAGTCCACCGGAGTAGGTAAATGACCACGCTACCCCTACAACTCAAATAGAAGATACACACCCCTCAGGGGCAATACGGTCTAGTCTTCATCAAGCGGACACGCTTCCACCGCGGCTTTGTTTCGCATCGACACAAACACCGTGATCACGCCACGTGCCCCCGCCTCGAAGCTTCCCGACGCTCCCGGATCACCGTCTCCATCGCATCGGGCCTCCGGGCTTGGTTTTGAGGCCCAAACCAAGAAACCGTCCACCAATGGTTTTGTGGGC
The DNA here is from genome assembly GCA_036936925.1 of Cenchrus fungigraminus. Taxonomy (NCBI): domain Eukaryota; kingdom Viridiplantae; phylum Streptophyta; class Magnoliopsida; order Poales; family Poaceae; genus Cenchrus; species Cenchrus fungigraminus. The sequence continues at coordinate 67,303,561 of CM072773.1, forward strand.
AAACCAACAAACCCCACGTGCAAGCTTCGGGCTCGATCCGCTACCTTGCACCAGCCCATGTTCACGACTTCAGCCTGCTAGTCTTGCACCGCACGGCTCGCACTTGACCCCATCGCCCACCGGGTAAAATTTCTTGGAGTACCTCCCGTTGAGAGCCCTTGGAAGTTGCTGCCCTTGCAAAGTCTTCACCATGTAAGAATTCCCGGAGCACACCTTCACAATCTTATATGGACCTTCCCAACTTGGATACCACTTACCAAACTTATTACTCTTAGTCCCAATAGGAAATATTGTCTTCCAAACCAGATCACCTATCTGAAAAGATTTGGCCTTCACCTTCTTGTTATATGCTCTAGCAACTCGTTTTTTTTGTCTTTTTCAATCTTCTCTAAAACCTCCAAGTGCTTGTCGGTCACCTCATCAGTATTATCCATCATTAAAGCATTATATGTTTCAACATCCAGATTATTTTTCTTTGCAAGTCTATATGCGCCTAGATTAACCTCAACGAGCAAAACGGCCTATTGACCATACACAAGCTCATAAGGAGTAACTTTAGTAGCACCATGTCTAGAAATACGATGAGTCCATAAAGCTTCAGATAATACCTTATGCCATCATCTAGGATTGTCCTCTATCTTTTTCTTAATGAGCTTTATCAAAATCTTGTTGCTAGACTCGACTTGACCATTTTCTTGAGCATAATATGGAGATGAATTGAGTAATTTAATACCATAAGAATTGACAAACTCACGCACCTCTTTTGAAACAAACGAAGTCCCTTGATCTGTAGTCAAAGTTTGTGGAATGTCAAATCTATGTATAATATGCTCTGTAATAAACTCAATCACCTCTCTATGTGTCATGTTCTTCAAAGGAATTGCCTCAGTCCACTTGGTAAAGTAATCAGTCGCCACAATCACAAAACAATGTCCTTTTGACGAAGGAGGGTGAATCTTACCAACAAAATCCAAACCCCATCCTCTAAAAGGCCAAGGCTTAATAATTTGATGCATTAACGCAGAAGGTACCAACTAAACATCTCCATGTTTCTCACACTCTTCACATCCCTTGTAGTATCTAAAGCAATCAGCTATCATAGTAGGCCAATAAAAACATGCTCGCTTAAGGAGCCACTTCATCTTAGGAGACGATTGATGAGTACCACAAATCCCTTCATGAACCTCTGCCATAGCCAACTAGCTTGATCATGACCCAAGCATTTGAGAAGCAAATCATCCGCTGTCCGACGATTCAATTCACCACCATCAGGAACAAACTTGAGAGCCCAACGTCGCACTTTTTTATCAACTGAACTGTTAGGATCCTGCAAATAATTTACCAGAGGCCTTCTCCAATCATCTACTTCATCCGTAGCAATAATGGCCGAAGAAGAGCTTTTACAAGGGGACCGATCAGATCGGTCGGTGACATCGGTTAGACCGGTAGGCTGCGCCGGTCTGACCGGTGCCTCCAGAGCAAAACACTCAGCTAAAAACACCGGTTTGTGTTCATGGAAATTTCATTTCCGAACATTATAACCAGATGCTTGCTGAGCCAGAGCATTAGCCCTAGGATTTTCCTCTCGTGGCACATGATATATAACAAATTCATCCATACAAGATATGATGTCCAAGCATTTATCGAGATATACATTTACAAAGCCATTTAGACATTGACATACCTTGGAAACTTGCTGTACCACTAATAAAGAATTACCATAAGCTTCCACAGGTTTTACTCCCATGTTATGCAAAATCTCCAATCCAAATAGAAGAGCCTCATATTCGGTTTGGTTATTAGTACACTTACGATCCAATCGGTTAAGAGCCTCAAAAATAGCCCCACTTGGTGAAATAATGATAACTCCAACACCACAACCATCTTTGCAAACCGATCCATCAAAATGCAATTTCCATGGAGTAAAAGTAACATAACCGACATTTAAATTTAGTTGCTTATCTACTCTATGTCCAACAATAAAGTCGGCAACAATTTGACCTTTCATTGAATTTAATGGCTCACAATGTAAATCATATTCAACTAAAGCATAAGCCCATTTGCCGAGTCTACCACTTAGAATTGGTTTATGCAACATATATTTAATAATGTCGGTTTGACATGCTACTATGCAAGTACTAGGTAACAAATAATGCCTCAACTTGGTACAAGTATGATATAGCGATAAACACAACTTTTTAATAGGAGTGTACCTTGTTTCGGCGTCTAATAGTCTTCTACTTTCATATGCAACAATATATTCCTTTCCTTCGGTCTCTTGACTCAAAACACCTCCAATGACATCCTCCTCAGCCGCCACATATAATTTAAAAGGAAAACCACTTTTGGGCGCTTGAAGAACGGGCGGTGAAGATAAATAACGCTTAATCTCATCAAATGCCTCTTGTTGTTTTGCCCTCCAAGTAAAATCAACATCACTTTTCAACCGAAGTAAAGGAGTAAAAGCGTTCACCTTCCCAGACAAGTAACAAATGAACCTCCTCAAGTAATTTACCTTGCCCAAGAATTTTTGCAAATCTTTCTTGCAAGTTGGAGCCTTTACAGTTTTAATAGCTTCAATCTTCTTAGGATCTATCTCTATGCCTTTCTCATGCACAAAGAAACCCAAGAATTTTCCAGCCGATACACCAAAAGCACATTTGAGTGGATTCATTTTCAATTTATATCGATGCATTCTCTCAAATGCAAGTCTTAAATCAGCTAAATGAGAATCTACTCTAGCCGATTTGACAACAATATCATCGATATAAACTTCTACTATGACGCCAAGTAAATCATGAAAGATTAAATTCATAGCCCTTTAGTAAGTAGCACACGCATTTTTTAATCCAAAGGTCATAATCACCCACTCAAATAATCCAACAAAACCCGGACATATGAAGGCCATTTTGGATATATCCTCTTCAGCCATAAAGATTTGATTGTAACCAGCATTACCATCAAGAAAACTAAGAATTCTATGTCTGGATGCAACATTAACAAGAAAATCGGCTATAGACATAGGATATTCATCTTTAGGAGTAGCTTTATTAAGATCTCTAAAATCAATACAAACACAAATCTTTTTTGTACCTTTTTTCTCAATAGGCACAATATTAGAGATCCAATCAGCACATCGACAAGGCCTAATAAACTTAGCATCAAACAACTGATTAACTTCTTCTTTCACTCGCTCATAAATGTCAAGATTAAAGTTTCTACGAGGTTGTCTATAAGGCCTAAAACCAGGTTTAATAGGTAAACGATGTTCTACTAAATCTCTACTTAAACCAGGCATTTCATTGTAACTCCATGCAAAGCAATCAACATACTCCTTTAATAACTTTATTAACTCAGATTTAAACAAAGGCCGATTGAATTACAACAGTTCAGATTTATTAACTCCTTTAATAACGACCTTCATTTCTGGTCGATTGAACCTATCGACGAAACACATTGCAATCATTAGTAGCAAGAGAATAAGAATTATGAAACTTGCAATATGCACGCCTTTTCAATTCATCAAGTGGAGGTAAAGTATGGGTCAGTTTAATGTTTCCAGATTTCAGCAATTCATCAAATATACGATCGCACTTAGAAACATCAAAAGTAAATTTTACTTCTTCTTGCCAACCATTACTAGCTGTTGATGGTGGAAATTCACCATTTCTAACCCTCAATATTCTCACATAAATGGAGGCATATGCATTATTTATTAGCATTTAGGTTTGAATAATGTAGTTCCACTTGTCCTTGGAGATTATTTGTATGTAGGTGATTTACCTTAAAAGAGATGGAAACTCAACTCCTATGAAGCAACCATGCCAACTCAGCTGAGGAGGTGGCTGCCACCAAGGGAGACATGACAAGACACATCATCGATCCAGGGGAGGCACTCACCGACGAATCAGAGGACGCCACATGGACTTCACATGGATCAAAGGGCCCACCTCGGATACCAAATCAAGCCATGCACCGGGGATGGATCAGAGGGCCCACAAGGCAGTCTACCAGAGGAAGCACACCAGGTGGGGCCGCCCTAGGGGGTCGGCCGAACCGCCTTAGTGGCGTCCCATCCTGGCCTTCCACGTAGTGGTTGCTCATTGGTCACTTGCTTCACTCCCAGGTGTTTAGGGGCCATTTGGGCGTCCGAGCAAGCCTTGTCCTCCTCTATAAATAGGAGGGGAGGGGCTCCCATTTCTCACACACCACTCTCTCATTCTCCTCTCACTTTTAGTTTCCAAGGCTAGGGGGTAGGCTAGAGTAGCTCTTCTTCAGGTTCCAAGTCCTCTTGGAAGTTTATGTATGAGTTCTCTTTTATCTTTATTTCTTTGTATGACTTTGATCTACTTCAGTTATTCAGCTATTTCATATAAAGTCATGGTAGATCATATTCTTGATATGTTGTTGAGTTCATCCTCTGTTCATCATTTAGAGGCTCGTGTTCTTCGTGAACACTAGCTTTTGATCCACTTGAAGGGTGATAAAATCCTTCCTTATGTGTTTGTTCATAAGTTAGAGGCTCGTGTTCTTCACGAACACGACCCTTTGATCGTGTTGATTAGACATAAGAGAGTTCATATTTGTTCGTATGTCTAGCCTTAGTTGATCTTGTTAGGTAGCATGAGAGTGTTGCATGGGGTCTGTGTTCAAGCTGTGGTACTCGGTCTAGTTGACCAGTCTTCTGGTGGCTCTCACCCTGGGTCACAATAGCCCGGGCCGGGTGAAGTCTAGCAGCAACGAAGGCATGGTGCCTGGGTTGTCTTGCTACGATAGTTATGAGCATACCCCCCGTAACGAGAGGTCGGTCCTCAGGTGGTGACAGCCCTGTTGGATCCTAGGGCAACCTCCGCGTTGGGGTACCTACTGTAGGAGTCTAAAGTCTAGTTTCGCAGAGTGCTGGTCGTCGCGGGCTAGCTCCCTGTTTGTACCTGGGTGCTGAACCATGTTTCCCTCATGCAATACTCATACCTATCTCTTGTATCTTCTAGCTTTGTATGATTAGTACATTAGAACCTAGAGCTGACTCGTGTGTTCCCCCTAAGCCATAGTGTGCTAGAGTAGAGGTAGATTTGAGGTGTGTGTGTCACACTACCCCTTTATGTCATTTATCTTACCCCTGCCTTTGAGTGTGTTTTCCCTATATCTATCTCTTGGTTTACATTCAGAGCAAAAGCATAAGTCTAAGATATCCGCCATTGCCTTCCTTGGATTCGATACCCTTGGAATACTCTCTTTCCTTGGGGAAATGCTACAATGGTTTATTTGTGCGCTTGCGGATTCGTTCATGATCGTTTAGATAAAACCTATGGCAACTCTCAATGTTCACGCTAACCTGCGCCAATTAGTTGTGACATTGGTAAGTGCCAACAAACACTTCTAGCGCTGACGCTAAGGATGGATTCCAAATCTGTTCTTAAGTGATCGACGTTCAGAAGTGTCAACAAGCATTTCTGGCGTCGTTGCCGGGGAAGGCACAGGATTATCTTGACTATGCTCTGCATCTGTTTATAAACTCTGAGAAGGTTAGGACAACCCTCAATGCAGGCTAACCTTGATTATCTTCTTTTATCTTTGGATGATGAAGACAGGTAGTGTATGACTGGTTTCGACCTACCGGGGAATTTTACTGAAGATCCCGAGTCACTTGTGAGGGAAGCTCGAATTCATTTCGGCTCACCTCGTCGTACTCGTCCGGAGGACAAACCAGCTTCCTTTGTACCATCCACGTCCAACGTTATGTCCCAGGAGACACTTCGTGAGTACTCAGCTCCTTCCGCTGACCAGGTGCTGCAAGGCCCTGAGGTGGCAATGGGGACTGAAAATTTCGAGATCAAGACGGGTTTAATCACGATGGTACAGGCTAGCCCATTCCGTGGCAAGCCAAATGAGGATGCTAATGCTCATCTGCAGTAATTCCTAGAGTTGTGCAGCAATTTCATCATCAGGGGTGCAAATATGGATGCTGTTCGTTTACGGTTATTTCCATTCTCCCTCTTGGGAAAGGCTAAGCAATGGTTCTACGCGAACCGGGAATCTATTGACACTTGGAGCAAGTGTTCACAGGCATTTCTCAAGAAGTTCTTCCCATTGGGTAAAACCAGTGCTCTTCGTGGAAGGATTTCTGGTTTTCAGCAAGCAGCAAGTGAATCTATTCCAGAGGCTTGGGAGAGGCTTCAGGAGTATGTCCTGGCCTGTCCTCGTCATGGGATGGAAGATTGGCTCATTCTTCAAAGTTTCTATAATGGGTTGACTCCGACAGCCTGAGGCCATATTGATGCTGCTGCTGCTCAAGGAGTATTCTTCTCACTCACTGTTGACAATGCTAAATTGCTCATGGGGAAGATGGTCTCCAACCAAGGGTGGAGTGATGAAAGACTCCAACCACGACCGAGGGGTACTCATACTGTCAAGGAAGCAGACATGATTACTGCCAAGATGGATCTTCTTATGAAGAGTTTGGATGACTACACCAGCGAGAAGGCTGCCATGGCCACTACTTCGTTGCCTATGGACTCTCACATGACTTGTGAAGTCTGTGGCAATACTGGCCACTCAGGCAACTATTGTCCGGAGACTCAGGAGGAAGTGATTTACATGAATGGCAACAACAACGGTTATCGTCCACCTCAACAAGGAGGCCAATCGTGGAATCAACAACGCCCTTATTATCAAGGAGGTAACCAAGGTAATTCTTACAATCCTAACCAACCTTCCTTGAGAGATCTTGTTTTCGGGCAGGCTAGGATTAATGAAGGTTTTAACAAGAAGCTAGCTGCCCTTGATAAAACTATGGAAAGCCTCAATGTTAAGCTTGATAGTTTTTCTTCTGCCCAGAAGAGTCAGCTGAGTTTCAACAAGATGTTAGAAACCCAGTTGGCTCAGCTGGATGGTTTGGTTCCATCTCCTGATAACGGGAGGATCCCGAGGCAACCCGTATCCTCTTGTGAAAATGTTAGTGTAGTGTCAACCAGGTGGGGTAAGCCACCTAGGAAGACACGTGCCCCTGACTATGCAGGAAAGCCCATTCAACAAATTTTTGATCCATGGGAGGAATCAACAGTGGTGCACAAGAAAGATCCAGGCTACCCGACTATCACATGCACAATCTATTACAAGAAGACCAGGCAAGCTCTTTGTGACCTTGGTGCAAGTGTTAATCTCATGTCCAAGGCCATGTTCGAGCAAACTGGGATATCCAGCTCTCTCTCCAATAGCACGGACTATCCAACTCGCCGATTCAACGATCCGATATCCAGAAGGAATTGCCGAGAGTTTATTGGTTAAGGTCAAGAGCTCTTATGTCTTCGCGGATTTCGTGGTCCTCGATATGGATGACGAGGGGGGAATGCTGCTCATCCTTGGGCAACCATTTCTCAGTGATGTCCGAGCTAGAATCAATGTGGGATCCGGTATCATCCGTTTCCGCATTGGGGAGAGGAACTTGAAGTTCAAGTTTCAGGACAAAGAAGAACAATGTTATTTGGTGCAAGATAGTGTTGAGCAGCTTGGGGGAAGGACGATCCTTCACCCCCAAGGAAGAAATCTCCGTCAAAGAGGCTAAAGAAAATTCGGAAAGAATGGCGGAAGATTGAAATGGCACCAACCTCTACTTCTCAGGAGTGGGGTGCTGAATGGAATTGATCAGTGAGAAGAGTCCAACTCATCAGACTAAAAATGATGGGTCCTTTCTACCAAAAAGGTTAAAGCTGGTATTTATCTCATATTTCCCTTTCCAAAATTTCATTTCCAAAATTGCATGTTTGATTTTCCAAAACTCTGCATCTGCATGCTAGATTTATCTAGCCCTTTTCCCTTTCAAAATAAAAAAAATTCTGAAAAACATTTTTGAGTTTGAAAACCATAGAAAATTTATTTGGGAAATTTCTGGAGTAAACTTTGGCCGGTGCACCTTGGCATATTTTCATATAGCCGTTGGTAGCACACCAGCCAAAGGGGGCCAGCACCGGGCCCACCAGTGGGCCGGCCGAACCAGGGTTCGGCCGAACCCTGGCAACGGTCAAGTGGGCCCAGCCTTGGCCAACGGCTCCTAGCCGTTGCCCAACGGCTATCCCGCGGTGTGCTGCCCCTTTGCTCTACAAATTGGACCCGAGAGGGGGTGTTCTTCACCCATTCAACTCATTTCATTTCACACTCCCCTCTCTACTCCTTGCTCTCTTGGTTTTCTTGGATTTCTTGCTCAAGATTGGATCATCAAGTGGTCTCTCTATTGTGTTGCTGAAATTATTGCTATTGGTGGAGCAAGCTCAGTAAGAACTTCATTTGATTTCACTAACCCATCACCGAGTTGCTCTTGTTGTCCCTTGTTGTTGTGCTAGCATGAATTGGGCGGCAAACACTCTCCGGAGGGTGACACGCTCACGCTCCCATTCGCGGGGAAGCACGAGTGCAACCACCCCCGCCGAGCCGATGCCGAGCCCATCAACGATGGATTATGAAGAAGGGCAAGAGGAGCAAGCCGAGCCACAAGCCATAGAGGAGGTCGTCGACGACACCCCCTACCTCAGCTTGCGGGGCGATCGAGAGCAGCAAGCCTATGCTCTCCTGAAGGACCGAGTCTTCGCCCACACCAGGGACTTTGACCTGGCTCTCATGGAGAAAACAGGTATGAATCTCGAGTTCGTTTCTATTTGGAATGCTATTGGTTGGGAGGAGTTTGCGTAGGTCACAGAGCTTGGCTCTCAACCCCTCACCATCCAGTTTCTTTGCTCTCTTGCCGAGACCCCGGATGGCGTTGAGTTTCGTCTTTTCGGGACCGATTATCGTCTTTCTTGGAAGGATCTTAGTCGTCTTCTTGGTTTTAGTCCTCGTTGTGCTGTCTCTTTGAAGCGAGCTTGTGAGGGTTATGTTCGGGAATCTTTCTGGGCAGATATCTCTGGTCTTGTTTACAGTGGCAAGTTTGTACCTCGGTGCAACGATATTGTGCATCCCACTCTCCGTCTGTGGCACAAGTGGCTCGCCATCACTCTCTTCCCACGAGAGGATGTTCGGCCCGTGCGCAGTGATGAGATGATGCTATTATACACCGCTGTCAACCAGATCAAGGTCGCTCCCGTTAAAGTAATGATTCGGCAGTGGATGACGAATTTCAAGATGATAGGTCCTATTGAGTGTACGGCCTTGGTAACTCGTATTGCTCTCAGACTCGGCGTTCTTAGCGGGAATCCCGTACCCTTCATCGGGATGCCCCGAGTTCTCATTGATGATGCATACTTGATCCAGGGGCATATACTCAAGAGGGGCCCAAATGATTCTTTGACTTTCTTCTTTCCGGGCTATGCAAATCAAATCCCGTTACCTAACCCGGGGTTTGGATTGTATAACTCGGAGTCACTCACCATTCCCCTTGTTACACAAGAGGAAAGCCGTCGTGCTAGTGTTTCAGGCAGGTCCACCAGGAGCGCGGCGAAGAGAGCACACATGCAGCAACAGCAGCCACAGGCGACACCACCACCACAGCCTCAGCCACAGCCTGTTACACCACTGGTGGCAGGAGGGGCCCCTGCGGGGTACATGTCCGGGGTTACCCCTGGATATGCACCTGGTTGGGACCAGCCCACCTACCAGCCGAGTGCGAGTGGCACGGCTTGGGCGGACGCGAGCAGAGCTCAGTGGGCTACACCCGCTAGTTCCAGCTCCGGTGGTCCACCTCTGTCTTCGTCCTTCCGGCGACACTCTTCAGCCTCTGCGCGTGATGCTCAGCTCGCACAGCAGATGGGAGAGCTCACCGTCCAGGTTACAGGATTGGAGGAGACGCTGAACACCCACGTCGAGTCTACCTCCGCGTGGCAGCGTCAGGTTGGTGAGAGGATAGCAGCCATGCAGCAAGACCAGCGGCAGTACATGGATGCGCAGAGAGCTTACTATGCGAGTCAGGGTTTCTTCTACCCTCCTCCACAGTGAGCCTGAAGCTAGCTTGGGGGAGGACCCCCATCCTGAGGTAACTTGTATCTTCCTTCATTTTCAGAATATCTTATAAATGAAAACCCAAAAAAAATCTGCAAAATAAAAAGACCAAAAATATTTATTTGCTTTCATCATCATCATTTGCTTAGTTTGGTTTGATATGCTTAGTAAGAATGCTTTGCCTCTATGGTTGAAATGATGAATAGTTGCTCTGTTTATTCTCCCCGTATGTCTTGCTTACAACTTTGTATCCTACCTAAGTTTTGAGTTTGTTGGCTTGTATGTTCAAACCTTAGCTTCAAAACTGTGGGTAGCAGAAAGCATGATCCTTACCTAAGTTGTTATGAGACATGATATGGTAGAATAGAGTGCTATGATCTTGTGCATAGTGATGCTTGACATCCGGAGTTTTCCTTTTTGAAAAAAAAATCAAAACATGATGAGTTCCTCAATGATGAGAATTTCCCATCCAAGGCCATATGTAGATTCTAGTTCTTAGCCTCCACATATGCAGCTTGTTCTCTCATTGAGCTTTGTCAAATTGTTGTGACCCTTATTAGAACTCATACTCCTCTGATCAAGATCACGTACACGTTCATGCTAAACTGCTACGCTGGAAGTTAAGCATTCATCATTTACTCCATACTGCTTATGCATTCTTCCATAAAATAAAACTCTATGTATCTTTGCATTATTCATCCCTCTCCAAATATCTCCAATAGAGACAAAGGGCTAGCTTAAAAAAAAGAGAAAAGCATGCTCAAAAGCATGGCAAAAATAAATAAAGAGAGCTAGCCCAAGTCTCGAAAAAAAATTCAAAGGAGAAAAAGGGATTGATATGTGCAAGAGAAAGAGTTCCACCATATAGATGGTAATAACTAGCACCTACTCCGGGGCTAGTGTCCACCTTACCATCAATCCCTCATTTCCTCATATAAAACGTGTCAATATCTAGCACCCATTTTCGGGCCTAGTATCCACCTTGCCATGTTCATATCCATCACACACATATGCACATCTTGATTAGGATGTATGTTTGTTTCTTCTAAGGATCCGGTTTTTGACTTAGCAATATATGAGAGACAAGTATGCCACATCTTCCCTACCTACAGCTCCACATAAAGCCTATTAGGAGTAGGATGTGAAGAAAGGCAGCACTGATGCCTTGGTGAGGAAACATACACCTTTGAGCGATCCGAGAGTATCATTTGAGGAACTCTGATTTTCTTTTGAAAAATTTGCAAAACCTCTGGATTGCTAAGCTGATCAAGGTATGAGTGATTATGCATTCTCTATATAACCATTCTGTCTCTCAACCGCCCAAGGCAGGTGAAGCTATATACCCCACATATTAGGAGAAAGTTAGAACATTGCCAACTTGTTCAAACTCTTGGTAGAGTACTTTGCTGTATGTTTGCCATAAGTTGAGAATACAACATTGTAACAACTCCTGATCAACCAACCTAAGTCTCTAATGTCTTGCTTCGAGACGAGTAAGAGGTTAGCTTGGGGGAGTTTGTTGACGGTGGAAATTCACCATTTCCAACCCTCAATATTCTCACATAAATGGAGGCATATACATTATTTATTAGCATTTAGGTTTGAATAATGTAGTTCCACTTGTCCTTGGAGATTATTTGTATGTAGGTGATTTACCCCTTAAAAGAGATGGAAACTCAACTCCTATGAACCAACCATGCCAACTCAGCTGAGGAGGTGGCTGCCACCAAGGGAGACATGACAAGACACGTCATCGATCCAGGGGAGGCACTCACCGACGAATCAGAGGACGCCACATGGACTTCACATGGATCAAAGGGCCCACCTCGGATACCAAATCAAGCCATGCACCGGGGATGGATCAGAGGGCCCACAAGGCAGTCTACCAAAGGAAGCACACCAGGTGGGGCCGCCCTAGGGGGTCGGCCAATCCTAGGATCGGCCGAACCGCCTTAGTGGCGTCCCATCCTGGCCTTCCACGTGGTGGTTGCTCATTGGTCACTTGCTTCACTCCCGGGTGTTTAGGGGCCATTTGGGCGTCCGAGCAAGCCTTGTCCTCCTCTATAAATAGGAGGGGAGGGGCTCTCATTTCTCACACACCACTCTCTCATTCTCCTCTCACTTTTAGTTTTCAAGGCTAGGGGGTAGGCTAGAGTAGCTCTTCTTCAGGTTCCAAGTCCTCTAGGAAGTATAGGTATGAGTTCTCTTTTATCTTTATTTCTTTGTATGACTTTGATCTACTTCAGTTATTCAGCTATTTCATATAAAGTCATGGTAGATCATATTCTTGAGTTCATCCTCTGTTCATCATTTAGAGGCTCGTGTTCTTCGTGAACACTACCTTTTGATCCACTTGAAGGGTGATAAACTCCTTCCTTATGTGTTTGTTCATAAGTTAGAGGCTCGTGTTCTTCACGAACACGACCCTTTGATCTTGTTGATTAGACATAAGAGAGTTCATATCTGTTCGTATGTCTAGCCTTAGTTGATCTTGTTAGATAGCATGAGAGTGTTGCATGGGGTCTGTGTTCAAGCTACGGTACTCGGTCTAGTTGACCAGTCTTCTGGTGGCTCTCACCCTGGGTCACAATAGCCCGGGCCGGGTGAAGTCTAGCAGCAACGTAGGCATGGTGCCTGGGTTGTCTTGCTACGATAGTTATGAGCATACCCCCCCGTAACGAGAGGTCGGTCCTCAGGTGGTGACAGCCCTGTTGGATCCTAGGGCAACCTCCGCGTTGGGGTACCTGCTGTAGGAGTCTAAAGTCTAGTTTCGCAGAGTGTTGGTCGTCGCGGGCTAGCTCCCCGTTTGTACCTGGGTGCTGAACCATGTTTCCCTCATGCAATACTCATGCCTATCTCTTATATGTTCTAGTTTTGTATGATTAGTACATTAGAACCTAGAGCTGACTCGTATGTTCCCCCTAAGCCGTAGTGTGCTAGAGTAGAGGTAGATTTGAGGTGTGTGTATCACACTACCACTTTATATCATTTATCTTACCCCTGCCTTTGAGTGTGTTTTCCCTATATCTATCTCTTGGTTTACATTCAGAGCAAAAGCATAAGTCTAAGATATCCGCCATTGCCTTCCTTGGATTCGATACCCTTGGAATACTCTCTTTCCTTAGGGAAATGCTACAATGGTTTATCTGTGGACTTGCGGATTCGTTCATGATCGTTTAGATAAAACCTATGGCAACTCTCAATGTTCACGCTAACCTGCGCCAATTAGTTGTGACATTGGGAAGTGCCAACAGACACTTCTAGCGCTAACGCGAAGGATGGATTCCAAATCTATTCTTAAGTGATCGACGTTCAGAAGTGTCAACACTAGCCGGCTTAAGAGATGAACAAGAATATGATTTTTCCTTAGAGGGCCAAATAAATTCAGCAACATAAATTTCTTTATCTCCGTCGCTCGAGCTATCAGAATCATAATCAATGTGATGCACATTTGAACGATGTGATTTAAAATTATCTTTTTTTTTATTCAATCGGTTTTCAACAATTAAAGCTCTAACTTGAACTTGTGCAACCGAAAGAAAATGTGAACCCTCTATTCTATCTCTAATAGCAGATCTTAAACCTTTTAAGCAAATGTCAGCAAGATCCATATCAGTAATTGACAAATTAAAGCAACGGTTTTTAGTTTCTTTAAACCTTTTAATGTAAGAAGAGACGTTTTCATCTCTTCCTTGCCTAACCGATGTTAAATCTGTCAATTTTAATTGCATGCTCCTGCTATAAAAATGATCATGAAATTTACGTTCTAACATATCCCAAGATATAATAGAACCAGTAGCAAGCGATGAGAACCAAGCAAAAGCAGTGTCAGTTAAAGATAAAGAAAATAAACACACTTTTAAAGCATTAAAAGCACCTGCTTCCCCTAGCTGAGCTGTGTACTGACTAATGTGTTCCCACATGGTCCGATTATCATCACCACTTAATTTAATTAAATCAGGCATATGCCAACCACGTGGGAGAGGAAAATTATCAAACTCGGGATCATATGTTTTTTTATAAAGATTTGTATTACCAATATCAACACCAAGTTTAGTTTTTACCACATTAGCCAAATCTTTCTTAAATTTACTAAATTCCGCTCAATTAGGATTATTTGGCTGTTGTGGAGCTAGATTCACCATATTCATCTTATTTAAATAGGGAGACATCATAGCATGAGCAAGCCTATAACTTTCATAAACATCATCAGGAATTATATTTCTTTTGAGCCATTGAATTAATAGTCGTGCTATAATATGGTCCAGGATTAAATGTATTATAAAAATTTGGCACGACAGAAATTGGCTCAGGCTGTTCAAACACAAGATCGAGTGCACTAGTCTGACCGGTCAGACCGGTACCCTGCACCGATTCGACCGGTGCGGCCATATTTGGCCTGAACGGTTGAAACGGCAGGGTATGACCAATTGGATCATGTGGCATGCCATACTGATAATTCATATTATTAGTAATAGGAAAAGGTGCTAAGCTAGGATGAATCCCTTACTAGTATTAATCTTAGGACCACTACTATTAGTTTCATTATTATTAAAACTAATGCAAGCAATCCATCACCATTAGTAGTAAATTTCTAAGGAGATGAAATAGGAAGTGGTTTGCTTACATTGGTTATTACCTCAACCGTATTATCGTTTAGCTTGATCGGCGGCAACTCAAATTCTTTCAATCTTGCCACTTTGCCATGACGATCCTTCTTGACACCAGCGAGGAATTGGACTTGCATGTACTTTTGCAGCGCCTTGAACTTCTGTTGCTCCTCCGGAGAGAGATCCTCCATTGAAGCCGTGACGATATTATTTATGTCGAGGTCGCAACGAAAACCCACTAGGCTTGGTTAGATTGAACAGTCTTTAAAAACCAGATCTTTCTGTCCCCAGCGGAGTCGCCAATTTGTTGGCGCTTTCTCGGCCAACAACACGGGAGCGCTAGATCGCACTGCAGCAGGAAACTGAACTCGCTGGAGCTCCTGTCTTGACCGGTCAGACCGGTCAAGTCCACTGGTCAGACCGGTGTGCGTCGGGACGCCAGTGAAAACCTACGAGCACCGCCTCGGGAGGGACCTAGTCGGAGGTGGCGCGCCTAGGGTTGCTCTGAGATCGGCAGACCACTCAAACGTCCTTGATCGCCATCAAGACAAACAAGGAAAGCAAAGGGGTTGGAAAAGCTAGGGTTTGAGAGACAAAAGTTGTAAAAATATATGATCGATTGGGTGATAGCTCCTCAACCGGCCGTGACCCTTTATATTTATAGGGTGGGGAGGTCTTGCCTCGCAAGGAAGTCCTTTACAACTCGAAAACGATCAGAACTCCCGAATTTTACTTGGACTCGGGGTCCACTGGTCAGACCAGTCAGGCCCACCGGTCAGACCGGTGTGGCCGCTGCTGGATCGGCTACAGGGCCTGACCGGTCTGACCGCCCGGAAGCACCGGTCTGACTGGTGGCGTTAGTCTGATCGGTCTTGTGCCAATTTTAGGTGCGAACCGTTGGTACCCACTGTACGCGAGCCCGCCAGTGGCGCCGGGCGCCTCACCCCCGAACGACGTACCTCATGTGCAACGACCGAGCGCTCCCCCTCCGCGTGCAGGTGGCCCACCACTTTTCCAAATCCCTCACGGGAGCAACGACCGAGCAGGCGCCAGCAGTTTCCTGCTCACCCAAAAAATTATCGGACGTAATGAACCATGCAGAATGGATAAGCTGACTGGTTATTTTTTTTTTGACAACAACACAAACTATATTAATTCAGCAGAAAGTTACAAAAAGGACCTCAAGAGAGATCCTAATTACAACAAAGTCCTGAATCAAGAGCAACCAACAACTACTACAGAGATGTTGCTGGAGTTCATCCTGCCGGTGAGATGGCGCAGGGGCTTGACGGCGTACGTCGGGGCGGAGGGGCCGCGCAGAAATGCGTCGGTTGTAGCAGGGAAGGTCATGCCGACGAGAGCAGCTTGCAGCGGCGACCGAAGGATGTTGGTGAAGACTTCACCGGAGATAAACAGGGCACAGACCAGGATTCCAAGGGAAGACGGGAGAGTCCAGCCATCTCCAGGAGTCAGCTGCGAAGTGAAGGAGAACCATAGGACATGCAATTGCTGAATGGGTAAAGGAGAAGGCAGTGGTGGTGGAGCAAGGAAAGAATGTACCGAAGCGTTCGACGATGGCAAGTTCACCTCCACAGATGGAAATCGAAACCGACGCTGCCTGGTTATTTTGATTGATCAGCTGTAAACATCGTGCCAATTTCTTTGCATTGTAGCGAATAAAGTTTTCCTACACCCAAATACAAGACAACATGGAACTGAAAATCTTATTATCCAAACTCTTTCTTGAAATCTACGCATTTCAGCATCATGTTCATTTTCTGGTCACAATAATGATGTGTGCGCTCATAAAAATAGATTGTTGGATCTAGTATCATACTACGTGTATTTTATTCCGGTGTCAAGTAATGACATGTACTCCTTCCATTCCATAAAAAGTGTAATTCTAGATTTTGAAAAAAAAATTGGCTAACAAAGAGTGCAATCCTAGAAAATATATCTGATATGCACGTCAAAACTTACTATATTTGGCTAACAAATAAGGGTATTAAAGTCTTTTCATGCCACCACTAATATGTCTTAAAACAACTAGAATTGCACTCTTAATAGAACAGATGGAGTAGATGCAAATTATTTGCGTCAATCTAGTGTGAAAATATTATTTTTCCTGAAGGAATAACACTTGTTTGCTAACCAAAAAAATATATAGAAATCTAGATCCAATGTAGTAGAATCACAGATAATTATGCATTTGCACATAGGAATCTGAATTCAGCATCACGCTTCCAGACATAAGTAATACAATTGTATAACAAACAGAGCATATAGTGATCATTACAAGGAGTGAAAAGAGCCATTAGGTCTGCACTGGAATACTAGAAAGACTTCCCTGAGGAATTCTAAGCATTTGATCCTTTCCTAAAAAAATGACCACGGATCACAGACTTCTCACTGTTGCAAGGCTGGAATGACTTCCCTGATGGATTAGAGATGGTGAAAGTTCAATGTCATCTGCAGGTGAATACGAATTTGTTTCAGAAATATGTCATGGCATATATTAAAAGAAGAAACAAAAAACATTGGGGCAGGTAAAAAACATATGTTTTCTGTATCGAAGTTCCTTCCGGATAAATGTCAGCCACAATACTTTTGTAAGTCACTGCAAGGTCCAATTTTAGTATATGGTTGAAACTATAAAGATTAACTCTAATAGTGAGCTTCGGAAAGTGGAGCATATATACATCGATGATGGGATTAAGATTAATTATATTCATGTTTGGGTAAAAAAATCTGGCTAATACCACATGCGCCCTATATTTAAAATAATGCATCATAATTTAAAGAAAATGCTATCACTTGATGAATGGAAGAAGCAGCTAGAAAGCTGTTCATAGCTCAATTGTACGTAAGAATTTACTGTACGGCAGATTGAACATATCAAGTAATCAGCTATGATCAGCACAAACAAAGTGCTTCATTTCTGCTGATGTACGCATGATCTGTGTACTGAGAACTGAAAAAATATTACTAAATTGAACAATGGAAAACAAGAAATATAGAGACTTGAGTCAATATGCATGGTTATCATCTTTGGAAGTGATACAATTATGAGAAAACTCATATAAGAGATAACATAAGTTTTGGCTAAAAAGTTTCTACTAAGACTGCAAGAACATTTTAGTAAATAAACCACACATAAATGAAGCAGCAGCAACAACAACTACAACATAGTCTTTTGTGCCAAACAAGTTTTTTTAGGGGAACTACGGCAAGGAGCCGGCCTGGACCTCTTTTATTTATATCTGAGGTTCTTACATATTGTATTTGTGAGGGGGGGGGGGAGGGGGATTAGAAGAGTGAAAGAAAATGTAGCTGGCTATCTCACTAAAGTAGTCGCTCCACAGGATGAGGGATGCTTTGGTAGCAACTTGATTGGTCCGGTGCTTCCAAAGGTCTAGGTCGACAGCGATGGCTAGCACAATGGCGCGGGGGCGGATGAAATTGCCCGAGAAGACCTAGTCATTCCGGCTTTTCCAGATGTTCCAGAGCATGGCATTGATGATAGCCGAGAGCACCTTTGCCGGAGTTCCGTCAGATAGCTCAGGGATTGTCCATAGCTCTCGGAAGGAACTGAGGTAAGGCACTTGTGGCAAGAGCACCAAGCGCCAGAACTGGCACTCTCTGCTGCAGTGGAGGAGGAGGTGGTCTTAGGTCTCATAATCCCCACAGAAGGCACAGACGGAGGAGTCAATAATGTTGCGATGGTGGAGGAGGGCCACGACCGGCAGCCTGTCACGATGGAGGAGCCACAGGAAGTGCTTGCACTTGGGGGTGGCCACATTGGCCCAGATGCGAGCAACGAAGCTGTCTGTTGGTCGGAGGTGGGCGATCCAGCGGTAGTAGGAAGCAGAGGTGAAGGTTGCAACTTGCAAGCTTGTCACCCATACCATGACGGTCCTGTAGGGCAGGGTTGGGTTGGATCAATTGCAGCGCCCGGTGCCAAACAAGTTGGGGTAGGCTACTTAACTAGAATCATACCACGGGACCAAACACTCTTGCTTCACGCATAATTGAATTGCATGCCGTAAATTTAACTCCGTAGCACCTAGTTCATATCATACATCCATCATGAGCAGCTAATCCACAAATCAAATAGAGAGAAAAGAGGGACACCGCTAGTAATTTAGCACAGGTGCATTAACATTACCTCAGATAATGGAAGATGATGTCCGGTGTGAGCTGAACCTTGGCATACATCTAATTAATTAATTTTACAACCAAAAGGCGATGAAAATTATACGACCAAAAGGCCATGAAGCATTAAGTATATACTAGGAATGTACCCTTGTGTTGCTACGGACAATAAAATAATTATATTGCAATACAATTGGAAGAAATAGGATAACAATAATAATGCAGAAACTTGTAGAATATGGAACAATGAGGAAAATTCAACTTTATTAATTATAACTGGTAATTTACAATCTTCAAGTACAAGGTAACAACAACAAATAAACTTTGAATTTCTAAATATGCAGTCTGAATAATGAACTGTATGTTGAATTACTCGCGCCGATTTCTTCATGAATCCAACATGGTTTTAGTGATAACGACATGGATTGGGATTGCAGTCATACACTATACTGTCTCGACATGGCAAAAAGGCAAAACAAAATAAGTTAAATCAACCAACAGAATCAGCAGATAGAATGCCTAAATACACCTAGGACTATACCAGAAAAGATATACCTGTGTCCAATCATTAGAAACCTATAAGCATGTTTGCAATGTCAAATCAAACATCATACTGAAAACTGTGTCCAATCATTAGAAATCTGTATAGCGCTACAACATTAATACAAGGACATATAGCTATACTAAAAAATCATTTTTACCATGGAAACATTACCAATCTGTATAGTGCTAGAGCATTATTCACAAAATTTATTCTAACTTACCAATAGAATGTCATTACTTTGAAAGGAATGTTATGCATTTCTATTTATTTAACAGAAAGATTAACCTTCCTCCTCTCCTCTCCGAACGCTTCTCTCCTAAGAAACCTCTCCCTCCGCCTCGCCCTCTCCGCCGCCCGCTCGGGTCCCCTCCCTCTCCCCCTCCGGCGTGCTCGCCGACGGTGGAAGGGTAGGGGTCCCCTCCCTCTTGTAGATCTTATAGTTATCTAGTTAGTTTTAGATTTCGTTGCCTCTATGGCCTTATCCCTCAGTGGTTTGTGCTGCCTCACCTTCGCCGCCGCCGGCCATCTTGGCCCCTTCGCCGCCGCTGTTGTCCCCGAGGAGCAGGTATGCTTAAATAATCTCCCAACCCAGGCAGATCTTTTCCCCTCCTCTTCAGCGCCGCTCTCTGATGAGGACATCGCCAAGCTGCTGGATACGCACACGCCATGACCTTCTCCAAGCTGTACTTCGTCTCCGACTCAGCTGCCACGTCCGGTTCGGAATCAGCCTACACATCTGCACAGTTTCGGCGATATCTCCATCATACGACATCGGAACGAGGTGTATAAGGACTCGTTGGAAAGGGAGTGACGACGCTGTCGATTTGGTTCTGGTCCTAGCTCCAGAACGTTCGTGGATCACACTGTGTGACCATGAAAAGGTGTTGCGTCACCTATTTTGGGCCAACACAGCCTTGTATCGAGTCGGGCCTTCAGCCCAAGTTGTGGGCGCCTCCCTCCGGCGCGCCCCCAACCCTAGCTCGCCCCGTTTAGAGTATAAACTCAGTAGCTACCGCCGTTTAGACTTGGGTTTTGCTTTAGAGTTATCTGTCGTCGAACAGTCGTCGTTTTCGGTTTGTGAAACCCCAACTTCGAGTGCTTAATCATTCATCTGCAGTCGTCACTAAATTCTTGAGTGCCGCGTTCTTTCGAGTTCTTGCTTGTGTTCTTCGTTTCGCAGGCAGGGATTAGCCTTCGCGGTGAGGTCAACCGGATTGTGACACGGTTGATAACCAAAGGAGTTGTGGTGCTAAGGTTGCAGGAGTTCGGGTCTTTGGATCTGAAGCCGGATCGGTGTGTCGCACTCCACCAAAACGAGTTATCCTTCTCCTGACGGAAGATCGGGCACCCCCGTTTTCTTCAGATCAGTACAGCGAAGGACTCTTGCAACTCTTGGTAGCACTGCCTCACAGGTATCACGAACCAGCCGCCGGTTGTACCATCCCTTGCTCGCTTTGGTAAGAACTTGGTAAGACGTGTGTGAGGGTGTGATTCCACATACCAACCCTGATCGTTCATAGGGTCTTTGTTAATCACTAACCATGCTGGACGACGTACCTGTTTTGTCTAGTCAGTTGTAGGAGATGCAGAATGAGATGAAGGTTTTCTTCCTTAAGGAGCTGAGCACCCTTACGAATGAAGTTAGAAAAACCAATCACACAGTTGAGGGTGTGGACAAGCGAGTTTCAGATCTGACGGGAAGAATTCAACAGCTTGAAGTCAACCTTCCCAAGACCGAGGATAATGAGGAGGACTCTTTTGATGTTACTGGCCATCCTAAGGATATTGTGTTGCTTCCTGATGGTACGGTCGACCACAAGCTGACAAGCGAAAATCGTGCACGCCACCTTCTTGCACACAACAGGAAAGGTATGGGAGGTAATAAACATAAACACCATTATGTTACGGATGATCCTTATGCTAAAGTTAAATTTACTATACCATCTTTTTATGGGAGATATGATGCTGAGGAATATCTAGATTGGGAGATGACAGTAGAACAAAAATTTGCTTCACATCTTGTTCCTGATCAACATAAGGTTAGACAGGCCACAAGTGAATTTAAAGATTTTGCTATAATCTGGTGGCATGAATGTGCTTCTTTAAACATACAACCTATTACTTGGGATGCGCTTAAAATTGCTATGCATGATAGATTTGTTCCTGCATCTTATAAGCGTGATTTACGTAAGAAATTACAACGTTTAGAGCAGGGTGATATGTCTGTTCAGGAGTATTATGCTGAGCTTCAAAAGGGTATGGTTCAGGCTGGGGTAGTAGAGGATCCTGAGGATAAGGTGTGTCATTTTTATGGGGGTCTGAGACGTGAAATTCAGGATATTGTTGACTATAAACAGTTTACTACCACCAACCAGTTGTTCCAGCTTGCTATGCTTGCAGAAAAAGAATTGCAGGGACGACGAGGGAGCTCCTACACGTACAAGACCTCCAGGCCACCAGCTTCTACCTCGCCGGGTGCCTCTCCTTCAGCACCACTAGCGAGTACACGTTCCTCTGCAGCAGCTCCTGAGGTACGTAATGTGTCTAATGTGCAGGATCAACAGAACAAGACACCATCTTTTGCTGCAAAGAGCCCTTCTGCCAAAATCGTGTGCCACCGCTGCAAGGGCATGAGCCATGTCATGAAGGATTGTCTGAGTCTTCGTGCTTTCATCGCTGCACCTGATGGAGACAGATATGTAAGTGCTAGCGATGTAGAAGATGATTTGGTTGTTGCTGCTAACTATGCTGCAGGTTCGGAGGAGGACGCCATTGACTCCATCACTGTCTCGTGGGTTTTCCGAGTCTACTTGTGCAGCGTGCCTTGGCCGTACATGAGGAACATGAGGACACCATGAAAGCTCAGCGCAACAATTTGTTCCACATGTTTCTCGTTGTGCAGGAGCGACGTGTTCTCACCATCATCGACACAGGGAGCTGCAACAACTTGGTGAGTTCAGATTTGGTTGCCAAACTTGGTTTGCCCACACGTCCACTATGACATCCGTACCACATTGATTGGTTCAATAGCAGTGGTAAGGCAAAGGTAACTGAAACCGCGCGCATACACTTTTCCGTTGGTTCTTATCAAGACCATGCTGATTTTGATGTTGTACCTATGGAAGCATGCTCACTTTTGTTAGGCCGACCATGGGAATATGATAGAGATGCTGCACACCATGGTAGAACTAATACATATACATTCATGCATAAGAATAGAACCATTACTTTGCTTCCTTTATCACCTGCTGATGTTAGGAAACATTTTCGTGATCTTGTTGCTAATGATAAAACCAAAGCTGCACCTAGTGAATCTCCTGATGTTAAACATGATGCAATTAAGCTAAAGGGCGGTACTTTTATTGCTAAAACATCTGCTGTTGCTGAACTTTGTGATAATCCTGATGCGCCTTGTTATACTATGCTCTGTCGTGACGTGTCTTTTTGCAATGATCCTATGTCTCGTACTTTGCATCCTCTTGCCTCTAACCTTTTGCAGGACATTATTCATGTTGGGAGGGAGTCGAGGACGACTCCAATTCAAGAAGGGGGGATGATGAGGACATCACCAAGCTGTTGGACATGCACACACCACGACCTTCTCCAAGCTGTACTTCGTCTCCGACTCAGCTGCCACGTCCGGTTCGGAATCAGCCTACACCTTTGCACAGTTTCGGCGATATCTCCATCATACGACGTCGGAACGAGGTGTATAAGGACTTGTTGAAAAGGGGGCGACGACGCCGTCGATTTGGTTCTGGTCCTAGCTCCAGATCATTCGTGGATCACACTGTGTGACCACGAAAAGGTGCTGCGTCACCTATTTTGGGCCAACACAGCCTTGTATCGAGTCGGGCCTTCAGCCCAAGTTGTGGGCGCCTCCCTCCGGCGCGCCCCCAACCCTAGCTCGCTCCGTTTAGGGTATAAACTCAGTAGCCGCCGCCGTTTAGACTTGGGTTTTGCTTTAGAGTTATCTGTCGTCGAACAATCGCCGTTTTCGGTTTGTGAAACCCCAACTTCGAGTGTTTAATCATTCATCTGCAGTCGTCACTATATTCTTGAGTGCTGCATTCTTTCGAGTTCTTGCTTGTGTTCTTCGTTTCGCAGGCAGGGATTACCCTTCGTGGCAAGGTCAACCAGATTGTGACACGATTGATAACCAGAGGAGTTGTGGTGCTAAGGTTGCAGGAGTTCGGGTCTTTGGATCTGAAGTCAGATCGGTGTGTCGCACTCCACCAAAACGAGTTATCCTTCTCCTGACGGAAGATCGGGCACCCCCGTTCCCATCACTCTCTTCGCTCCCCCTGCCCCCCAAGATCCGCCTCCCTTCGCTCTGTTTCTGCCGCCAGCTCGCGTGAATCGTGCCTGCTGCAAGCTTTGATGGTTGTTCCGATGATTATTGCTCGTCCTGTTGAGATGAGCATGTCGTTGTTGAACACATCGATGACCTGCTGTGGCCGAATCGGCCTCTGCCATGCCGTCCCAGATCTGGCAGGTGCTGAGGTCAATCTGTTGTTTTCTCCTGTGGATTTGTTCTTCCTCATGACGAATCTGCTCTATGGGTACACCTTCGCCTCTGTACCTGCCTCCACATGCTGCAGCTGCGCTTTTTTGGTTGTTCCGGTGGCCAAGTCCCTTCTAGAGAAGGAGCTCTCGTCGCCGTCGAACACAACAGTGATTGTTCCGATGGCTTTGCCTTCATTGAACGCATCGAGCCTCCTCTACGGTAGCCTCCATCAACGCCTCTGTCCTCCACTTCAAGCACGTCCTTCCTCGACAGCGGCTCCACTCCGTCTCAACAGCACACCAGCGATGGTTGTTCCAGCGCCCCCTGCCTTCACCTGGGATGCATCTTGGTGGCTTCACATCGAACTTCGACGACGACTATCCACCTATTCTTCGGTAGTCAGGTGTGATCTTCATGACCCCGATGCCCCCGCTCCAAACCGACGCCTAGCGCGGTATTCCACCTAGCTGCAAGCACCTTCGTCACCTCTGCGGCCACGCCGGCGAACTCGCCGTCCAACGCATTGCTGTATCTGCTATTTCTTTCTGGTCAGTGGACCTCTTTGTAATTTCGGTCTTCTGCGAGTACCTTCTTTTAAAAGGACCGCTTAAGTCTTCATATATTTGCTAGTTGTAAAAAAACAGAAAGATTTGGGAGGAGACTGAGGTTCCTATGCCATACTTGTGAACGGTTTCCATGGAATTGCAAACAAATTATGCATGTTAAGACGGATACTGGAAAAACTGAGGATACATGTGTGCTAGTGTTGTTGACACGTTTTACCTGGAAATATGGAAAATTTCCTTATCAGCGACAAGCAAAGGACATTAAAATTATAGTATGACTTCACAGAGTTAGCAAACAGACCATGAAAGAAGTGACATAAATCATATGATTGTGTAGAAAGGATTACCAACAGTTGGTAATCAATCCAATCATATGTTGCGAGCAAACATCTGGTTGAGAAAGATCAAAGATCAGAACAAAGATGGTCATGAACAATCCTTCATTCACTGAAAGATAATTATTGTCATCAAAAAGCTAACTGAGATATTAGCAGTAAGAGTCAACTCTAATATTGCCATTCTTTAGAAAATTTGTTCTGAGTTAATAGCACAACATTCCTCTGAAAGATCACAAATAAGAGGCAATGTCGTAGAGATTCTACGTTTATATACTTTCCAGCAATATATGAGTGGAAGCTGAAGTTCTTGGGCTAGATTGATGGGAAAGCCTAAGTCCCTCACCTTGATCCATTCGCTATATTTGGAAATTTATAATTTGAATCTATATGAGAAAACAAATGGTCAACCGTCCAATGATAGGATGCAAACTTCAAATTTAATTTATTTGGATAATACTTGATCACGGCACAACCTTACCTTGCACAAGTCAGTTCTAAATCAATATTACTTATCATAGTAGGCCATCAATGAAATTGTACAGGTCATAAGTCAAGTTCACGACCATTGGGTTGATGTTCCTTGTTTTTACACATATCACAAATTCCCGCCATTCCAGGTAAGAACAAAGGTGTGTTGGTAACAAAAAGCGCAAATACGAGCCGTATAGCTACGGAGAAATGTGATCATGTGGAGGTATGGCACTAATATAGCACTACATCCTGACAATCTTTAAAAACACTTATTCTGCAAACAATATTTCACAGCGATCAAGCATTATTAGCAATGCAGTGAATGTAGGAAAGTGGTCTGAACTCAAACTAATATGTGTGCATCCAACCAATAGTGACTTCAGCATACAACAGTAATCTCTACTGGTGGTGTTTAACAGGTCTCCAAAAGGATTTGGGGCCAGTGTTTAGTTTCCATAGGATGCTTCGATAAATAATTGACACCTACATGGGAGGCTAATTTCCTATTCTGTCAGAGGTAACGTATCCTACAATCAAAGGTTGCATCTCAACCACAACAAAAATATGAAGCCAGCTTTGCTTCAGTTAGGATGCCTAACCTGTGAGATGGCCTTTAGTCCCTAATAGAATAATGGAGCATCAAGACATTTCAATAAACATGAAATAATTATGAAAGGCATGACTATTGACCTGCAAAGGTATTTAAAAGATAATAAAGCATGTGTCCACCTCCTTCAGATTTTGGAACCTCTGATCGATGTGTCCACCAAAAACCAAAGATCATCGCACCATAAGTGCACACAACAACAATCACCAATCAACTGCTCACTTCAGTTAGTTAGATAGAGTTGTGAATCAATAGCTGCAATGGCATTGGCATAAAGATGAACATTATTTATAAGTAAGAATTTAGAAAAAAACAGGAACAGAGCAAAAGGCTTAATGTAAATCAAACCAGAGTAGAAAGTTTAGCCAAAACCAGATTTGCTGAAGTCATGGATGCAAGTAAGATAAAAAAAGAGCCAAGCAAGGGGGACAATGAATAGGAGAAATGGAAGTTTGGGCTTTAGAAGGATTTGGTGTTGCTCATATTTTACAAGAGATACTTACTTATAAATCTGATCATCTTATAGCTCGCCAAGAAATACTTAATGCTACGATCTGGGGAAAAAGAGTGCCTAATCACGAGGATCCTCCAGAATCTTTTCGAGTGCTCGTTCGAGAACTATGATCTCTTACTCTAGAACTGAACCATTTCCTTGTATCTGAGCAGAACTTCCAGGTTAATAGGGAGGATGTTTGATCGGAATAAATATAAATTCCAACCCAGATAAAATGGGATCTCTTAGACACGATCGAAATCCAAAAATCGATGGAATTACACCGGACGCTTCTGTCAAAACATTGAATTAGCAAGACATCAAAAGAAAGATTTTATCGCCCATTAAAAACACGTAAATACCAAAATGAACTGATCCCGTTCAATTTCACTAAGGGTAAAAAAAGAGCGGCCCCAATCACAATGGCAAAATTGTCATTTTTTTAGCAATTTAGATCTCTTTAAATAAAGAAATCTTCTATAGAGAGTACATGCAAGGGGGGCAACCCCATCATTTGAGCGTTCAAAAGGAAACATCACAAAAACATTATGTTGCACAAAATTAATGCCTTCAGTTTAACTGATCCCAAGATGTTTCATAAAAAAATTGTTAAACAAAATGTATGAATTAAATTTGCACCTGTCTGTCTATCACAATTTCCAAGTCATCAGAAATCCCATGCTGACCTCTAAACATCATACATTACTAAGATTCAACGTTGCATAGAAGATCACAATCAATCCACTAGGATACAAGGTTTTTTCGGCATCCAGACTCAAAATAAAATAGTAACATATATATTCATGTTTGCTTAAAAAAACATATGTAATCAAACTCATGAGCACTTATAGGTATGTCTGATGGCACCATCAAATCCTAATTTTCCACAGCCCTTGCAAAAATAACTAAGAAGAAGAATCAGATAACAAGAAAAATATGATCTGACTATATTTCTTAACATTAGAAATTGAGAATCACATAAGCTCTGAACATATTTTAGAATTTTAACAATTCAAGAAGGTTAGACTAACTCAGTTTGATATTGAATTTGTAACCAATTGAGAAGCATTTCAGATCAAATTAACCTACCAAGTCCAGAGGCATTGAATTGATTTGCATTACATGGCGAAGATCAAACTTCTGTTGTCACACCACATGTGCATAGGAGATTGACTCCCCTCCAAGTGAAGAAATATTTTTTCATTGATACTGATAGTCCAACAGGTGGCTTGTCAAATGACAGAAGATATATTTCAAGAATCACTATGTCCTGATGATTAAAGGAAAGCATGTACAATCAGTGAGAGTAACAAAGGATAAATATCACTCTAATAATAACACACATATTTAGAATGTATACTGTAGACAGGGAATGGTTAACAAGCAGATGATTAATGTACTGTCAAACAAAAAAATCATAAGCTAATGGAGTTTCTATCGGTTCAAGATGGCTAATTAGAGATCGAATTAGTAAACAATTGCACAGATCTAACCTGTATAAGCCTGACGCCTGGAGATTTCTCGGTCCCAACTGTGGAAGGATCAATACTTGGAGAAGTCAGAGCAACACTTATCCAGGTCGCCACCAGATGCTATTGCCTCAACTGCTCCGCGATGGCGCCGGCGTGTTCGTTGTAGTCAACGGGATGAGTCAGAGAGCTTGGAGTCCACGGTGGCTGCCCTTGGGGGATGTCCCGCGACGGGGTCGGCCGGCGCGATGGGGCAGCGGCTACTTCTACTGCTACTCATCCCCAACACCATCACCATCCCCATCATCCGCGTCCGTGTCACACCCGTGGCCGCCGGCGAACGCCGTCGACGTGAGATAGACGCAAGGATCACACTGGAGGTAGTTGGATCGAGGAGGAAACCTCTTTCCCAAGTCTTTACTGGTTCATTTCATAATCGAGTTCTGTTTCGGTAGCCAAGTGCCTTTAAGCTATTACAAAACTGCCCAACTCGGGCCCACATGTCATATTAAGTAGAATACGTAAAATAGAGAAATGCGTCTTCGCTCTTGTGAAGCGTTCTTCGCATTCTGTTCTTGCTTCAGTCCTGCGCGGGTGTGACATCTCCCCCCGCCGAAGACTCTGCTTGTCCCCAAGCCGATGCTGAAGGAAATCTTGCTCGAAGAATGTTGTAGTCTTCCCAGGTTGCTGCAGCTTCAGGCATGTTGGACCACTTGATCTTGACTTGTGGAACAGTGACATTCCCCTTCTTCACTAGTCTTCGATCCAGGATAGCTTCTGGGCTTGTGTTCACCACTGTCAGATCACTGATCTTGGGTAGTTTAGCATACACCGGTGTATAGTCAGCAGTGAATGGCTTGAGTTGAGATATGTGAAACACCGGGTGGATCTGAGTGCCCTCTGGTAATTTGAGTTTGTATGCCACCTGACCAATCTTCTGCAAGACCTCCTAAGGCCCATAGTATTTGAACGACAGCTTAGGATAGGGTCTATTGGCGACAGATGTTTGCACATAAGGCTGTAGTTTAAGCAACACTTGGTCTCCCACTTGGAATTGCAAGTCAGTGCGCTTTTTATCAGCTTGCATTTTCATTCTATTCTGCGCTGCTAGCAAGTGGTCTCTGAGAGCTTGGTTGTGGATGTCTCTGTCCTTGATCATTTCAGTCACCGCCACAGGTGTATCAGAGTTTGCTGCTGGTGCCAGAATCAGATTTGGTTCAGAAGCATATAGTGCTTTGAATGGAGAGCAACCCAAGGATGTGTGATATGCTGAGTTGTACCATAGTTCAGCCAATGGTAGCCAAGCTTTCCATTGTTTAGGTGAGTCATGAATAGCACAGCGCAAATACATCTCCAGTCACTGATTGACGCTCTCAGTCTGGCCATCTATTTGGGGGTGGTAAGCTGTGGACATGGTCAGTTTGACTTGGTACAGCTTAAATAGCTCCTTCCAAAAAGAACTGATGAACACTGGATCTCTGTCAGATACAATTGTTTTGGGTAACCCATGGAGCTTCACCACATTGTCCAGGAAAAGCCTTGCAATACCTTGAGCATTATATGGATGTTTGATTGGAACAAAGTGAGCATACTTAGTCAGTCTGTCCACTATGACCATTATAGCATTGTGATGGTCAGATGGAGGAAGGCCCTCAATAAAGTCCATAAAGATGTCCTGCCATGCAGCTGTAGGTATAGGCAATGGCTGTAATAATCCAGCTGGGTGCTGCTGAGTGTGCTTTGCCCTCTGACAGATAGAGCACTGCTTCACAAAATTCTCCACATCTGTTTTAATCCCCTTCCAATAAAACAGGTTCTTCACCCTTTGATATGTTGCTTGAACCCCTGAATGCCCACCTATTGCACTTGAGTGTAGAGCAGCTATAAGCTTTGTCTATAGAGCTGAAATATTCCCAATCTAGATAGTTGTGTTCAGGTAAATGATACCCTGTTGTAGACTGTACCCTTCACCATTTGGGCTGAGAATGGCTAGTTGAGTCAGGAGTGTTTGAGCTTCCCTATCAGTGTTGTAAGAGTTTATGACTTCTTGTAACCAAGATGGTTGGAGTTCAATTGTGCCTTGCAGTGCCATCATGTGGCCCACTTTGGAGAGTGCATCAGCTACCACATTGTCTTTACCTTTTCTATACACAATTTTGAACTTAAGGCCCATAAGCCTTGCCATTGCTTTTCTTTGCACCTCAGAGTGAAGGTGTTGATCCTCCAGATAGGATAGAGCCTTGTGATCAGTTTTAATGACAAACTCCTGATGCTGAATGTATTGGTGCCATTTGTCCACTGCCATTATCAAGGCTAGGAATTATTTCTCATAAATGGAGAGATGTTTGTGCTTTTCCCCTAATGCTTTACTCAGAAAAGCCACTGGTTGCCCTTTTTGCATTAACACTGCACCTATGCCATCCCCACAAGCATCAGTCTCAATGGTGAAGGTTTCAGAAAAATTTGGCAGAGCAAGCACTGGAGTGGACATCATAGCTGATTTCAAGGCCATGAAAGCCTTTTGAGCTTGTTCTGACCAGGAGAAACCCTTCTTGTTCAGTAGTTGGGTCAATGGTTTTGCCAAAATACCATAATTCCTTACAAATTTCCTATAATACCCTGTGAGGTCCAAAAATCCTCTAACTTCAGTAGGAGTAGTGGGTATAGGCCATTTCAGTATTACCTTAGTTTTAGAAGGTTCAGTAGCCACCCCTCTAGCTGAAATTATGTGACCCAAGTATTCTAGACTATGCTGAGCAAATGAACATTTACTGAGTTTGAGGAACAGCTGATTATCTTTGAGAACCTCCAAAACTTGGTGCAAGTGTTGTTCATGTGTCTCAAGAGATGGACTATAGATTAGGATGTCATCCAGAAACACTAGGACAAATTTTCTCAGAAATGGTTGCAGCAACTCATTCATCAAGCACTGAAATGTGGAAGGGGCATTAGTGAGCCCAAAAGGCATAACCTTAAACTGATAGTGCCCATGGTGGGTCTTGAAGGTAGTTTTGTACTCATCCTCCACTTTCATCCTCACTTGGTGGTACCCTGATTTCATATCCAGCTTAGTGAAGTTCTTTGCTCCAGCTAACTCATCCAATATTTCCTCAATGATTGGCATTGGAAATCTATTCTTAATTGTTAGGGCATTCAACCTTCTATAGTCCAGACAAAATCGCCATGACCCATCTTTCTTTTGCACCAATAGAACAGGAGAGGCAAAGGGACTTGAGCTATGCACAATGAGTCCTGCTGCCAACAACTCATGGACTTGTCTCTTAATTTCAGATTTATGCTGTGGAGAATATCTGTAGGGTCGACAGTTCACTGGTATTGCATCTGGCTGTAATGGAATGGCATGATCATACACCCTAGGAGGAGGTAGAGAGGTTGGCTCTTTGAACAGTTCTGAATGTTGTTGAAGCAAGTCTTGTATGGATGCAGGTACTTCATCTTGTTGCTTAGGTTGCACACATTCTACTACCACAAATGCCCATATATCATTCCCTTTGCAGGTTTTCCAGAGCTGCTCAGCTTCCATAGGTTGTACTTGCTGTAATGGGGGTTGAACACCTTGTATCTTGATATCTCTACCTTGATCTTGAAATTCAATGGTTCTATTTTCCCAATGACAATTCATAGGACTCTGAGGTTTTAGCCAGTCAAACCCCAAGATGGCATCATAAACACCCATGTCCTGAACTCTTACATCCACAGAAAGTGTGTATCCCTGGCACCACCATTCCAAATTTGGTACCATTCTATCAGATAATAGCACTTCCCCATTTGCTAGTTTGACTTGCTTTGGATGGGTGGGAACTGTGATCAGGCCAGCTTTTTGCACAAATGCACTACTAACAAAGGAATGGGAACTGCCACTGTCCATGAGAATCATGTCACACCCGAATTTAAGAACAAATTTGAATGCTCATATTATATGTGCGCCAGGATCAAAGTTCACACATATAACGACTCAGTGATAACCAAAACACAGTGCCAAAACGTAAAGAGGGTATTAAACTTTATTACAGACCAAAATGTCTCATAAACGAACTAATTATTAACGAGTACCAACGCAGCGGATAGGGTCAACACCACATGCAGTTGACTGGTGGCACGCCCGCTTAGAAGTCGTCGAAGTCTCCAGGGAAATCTTCAAACCTCTCCAAGTCTGAACAGCATCCGGATAGTGTCGTTGCAATAATGAAAACAAGCGTGAGCACATGCCGTACTTAGCAAGCAGAAACATAACTTAACATGCAAGGCTTTATAGTGGAGGCTGATGGTTTAAGCATTCAGCATTTTAGTTGGTGAAGTTTTATTAGCAGCATAAATACTAGCAAGTGTAAGTTTATACCAAACCCACAATTAACATAAGAGAATAAACAACATAAATAAAGATAGATGCATCAAGTTAATCATTGACTTCCACAAATTATTCATGTGAGGGTCCAGGCCGCTCTTGACCGTGAGCACGGCTAATCGATTAGTTTTACACTCTGCAGAGGTTGTACACTTTCACCACAAGTCGCGTAAAAGTTCTAGGAACTATAAACCCAACCATGCGATGCCGGCCAAGCATCATACCACACTACCGAGGTGTGATTGTATAGAGACGCTACGAGGCCTTTACAAAGTTTCCCTAGTGTGAAGCAACCCGCGAAGGTTCCGAGTCGTTGCAGAGTATAAAGTCCCCTAGTGGGTACCGTGTCTTAGCAAAGCCCAACTCCCTACTAGAGCGAGTCTATACCCCACTGGCGCTCCCTCTTGCCCTTATCAAGTAAGATCACCCTACACTAGAATCCCTAATTAATTAGCCAAGGCAGAGCCATAGCCCTTGTGGTTGCACTGTTGTCCTGGGTGGTCGCTCCATGTTCCAATTAAACAAGGTGATCTTGTATTAATGAAGGTATAATATAAATAAATCAAGTTTCATAAAGTTTCATTAATACCATCCACCAAGTTTAAGCATAGCAAGAGCTACCCAACAATAAAAGTAAATACCCAGGTTGTTCAAGGTAAAGGGATAAAAATAATCTAGTCATGTCTTTAATAGGGTCCCATCAATTTAATGCAAGCAAAAGTAAGAACAGTGAATTAAATGCATGTTGTATAGGTAAATGGGTATGCATCAAGGGGGACTTGCCTTCAACAGATCCTTGTTGCTGTTCAGACACTTGAGCTTCTTGATATTCAAATCCTTCAGCCCAAACGTTCTCTACGCATCACATCAAGTACATACAAGCACACAATAGAATAAAATAAGAAACAATAACCAAACAGTATGATCAAAGCAAAACAGGGGCAAAAAGCTATTCTACTCTTCGATACGATCATTTGGACATAAAGAACGCGTAAAACGGAGTTAAAACGGAAAAGATATGGCTAAAAGAAGGTGCAAGGGCATATCCGTGAGAAAACTGAGGTTCCAGGGGCTTAACTGCAAGAAACTGAGGTCTAAAACGTAAAGAAACTTAAAAACAAAGGGGCTCGGGTGAAAAACTAGGGTTTTGGACCTCGGGCACTAAATCTACAAAGCTCAGGGGCTAGAACAGAAGAAACATGACCTATCTGTGAGGATTTTTATATGGTGGAAGGACCGGCTTGCTATTTTAAAAAGGTCGGGGGCTTTTACGCAAAAAGGACACGGCCACACGGGGGTTGACTGGTATTGACTTGGGTTGAATCAGATCCGAGCCGTCGGATCGGAATCGGAGGGCTGTGGACGCGTGCGAGCGCAAGGTGGCGGTGGGTACGTCGGCGAGCGGCGGCGCGCGGGGGACTCTCGCCGGAATCGAGCTTAGCTCGCTCGGCGGGGCTCGGATGGGGACGGGACTTGGTCCTAGGTAAATTGGGGGCCACGGCGAACTCAGCTCGGGCACAGGGACGGATGCTCGTGCGACGGTGACGGCGCACAACTGAGAGGGGCGGACGGCGGCGAAGCGGCGAACTCCAGCGAGCGCGTCTGGGTGATTAAGGACACGGGGACGTCTTCAAGCTGCACCGACAGCTTCCTTACCTCCTTGCGGATCCCCTGGTGGTCTTCTCGTCGACGGGGCAGCAGCGTCTCGGCGAGTCAACGACGGCGGCCGTTCTAGGGTTTCGGTCGGCGCTGAGCTCAAGGCGGCGGCTAGGGCTTCTGGGTTTTGGGGGTGGCGGCGGTGCTCGGGAGCTTATAAAGGGGCCGACACGGCTTGGTGTGGAGGACTAGGCGACTCGGAGGCGGGGGAGGCCAGGTCTCCATCTCGGTCGCGGCGGTGTGGAGGAGTCCGTGGCGGAGCGGAGGTCGGGGATGATGAGTGGGACCCACCGGTCAGCGGCTGCGGGCGAGGCGGGATTACGCGGGCCGGCGCTGGGCCAGGAGCAAAGGCGGATGGGTGGAAGGAGTAGAAGGACCACCGGCGGACTTCAGCTGGTTTGGCTCAAAGCAAAGACAGGCCGGAAGAGGATAGGGTTAAGGGAAAAAGGAAAAAAGATTTTGCAAATTTGATAAAGGTTTCAAACTTATGAATTCAAATTCAAATTTGAATTCAACCAAACATAAATAATGCACCAGCATGAAATGCAGCAATAAACTCCTATATTTATTTATTTAATTTTTAAAAATATATTAAATGCCTAAAAATTCAAATACACCTTATGATCCTTAATATTCAAACCTTGTTTCTAACAATTTTTATTGAAAACAATTTTTTTGTAAAATTAGGGTGTTACAAATCAGCATGACCTTGTTCTTGACCAGAGATCTGATCATAATGCACTCCTTGCTATCAGCACCAGATATGGCATTGAGTGATAAATAGAAGAACTCTTCAGATAAAGTATCTTCCGCAGACAGTTGATTTAAGACCTCTTCAGTGAGTAGTTGGTCCAAATCATTTAGAGCCAGAGCATTCACTTGGGCTTTTCCCTTTTTGGTACATATTTCAACATGAGTGGGGTCATATTTGTCACCACAAAAATAGCATAGGCCATTGGCCTTTCTATAATCCCTCAGCTGTCTCTCCCTCCAGAGATTGGGATTGGTGGTTCCAGGCCTGGGCTCAATTCTGCTTTGTTGAGTAATGTTTCTTGTTCCAGAACTTCATTTCTGACTCTTGGTCTTAGTTCTTTCCACAATCTTCTGCTGGATCTTGGCTAGGAGTACAACCCTGTCTACATCTTCTGGCACTTGAGACTGCACTGTATATTTGATCTCCTCTTTTAACCCATTCACAAACTGTGATGCAAAAAATAAGTCCCCATAACCATCATTATGCATACAGACTTGGAATTGGAGTTCCTGGAATTGAGCAAAATATTCTTCCACAGTTCCAGTCTGCCTTAACTCCAGCAACTCAGTAAGTACTTTTCTGTAATCATCCTTGCCAAATTTCTCTTCTACAGCCAACACAAACTCCAGCCATGGAGGATCTTTATGTTTCCTTCTATATACTTGGAGCCATTGCTCAGCAGGTCCAGTAAAGTGCACAGAAGCCATTCTGACCCAGTGCTTGGGTTCTAAGTCCACCAGTAAGAAATAATCAATGCATTTATCTTTCCACACCATTGGATTATCCCCATTGAACTTTGGACAGAATACCTTGGGCATGTTGTGCCAGGGCAGGGTACCCAGCTGATGAGGTGCCTCATGTGGCTTGTCCCTTGCCTTAGTACGGAATTGCTTCAAAGCTTCTGATGATTCTGACGCAACATCACTGTCTGAACAATCCAGCTCCTCCTCTCGGGCTTGATTCAGTGTCAATCTTACCACAGCTCGGCCTGTTTCAGCTATCTGTTGAGCCATTTTTGTTTGTTCTGCTGTATGTTGTCCCACCGTTTGTGTATCCTTCTCGATTTGAAGCTTCATCTGCTGCTGTTTGATGCCCACCTCAGTTAACTGGGAGAATACCAAATCTAAACTCTCCAGAATCTGATCCAACTTCCCGTTCTCCTTCTCTGCTTCAGCCTCCATCGCACTCAACACAAATTGCGTTTGCGCTGAAGGTTTCGGTGGAGCCGTGATTGACTACCCGCAAATCGATCCGGGGTGAGCAGGAATTATGGGGACAACACTACCGCGATGCGCTAGTAGAATCAAGTACACCCTACCGAACTCGTTTCCCAGATCAGATCGACGGAATTCAGTAGTCGCGCAACAGCTCGTACCTGAAAACCTGAAGAGGATGCTCTTGACTCCAGTGGTTCCGACGAGACAGCTCAGGATCTCACCCTCGCCAGTTCACTCGCCGTGAACCCCGCCGCCGCCTGAGACTGGGACGACCAAGGGATTTTACACGCAGACAGAACTGCGCAACCCGAGTCGATGCTAGCCTCCCGCCGTCGCCACCGCACCAAATCCGCTTAAGGCTTCCGGAATTTTACGCCCAAACTTGTTGGACAACCCTCGCCGCCACGGATTTGCTGCTGAATTTGTAGGAATTCACCTCGATTGCAACAGAGCGAGTGGGGATTTCACACGGGTAAGCCGCAACCCCTCGTCTGCACTTAGATCACCGCCACCTACTCCGCCAATTTAACTGGATACAAAACTCCGCCGCCTACGCCGCCGGATGAGCCGTCGCCGCAACCGCCGGAGTGGAAGCGCGCGCCGAGGAGATAGACCCGAATTTGATACCAATTGTCACACCTGTGGCCGCCGGCGAACGCCGTCGACGTGAGATAGACGCAAGGATCACACCGGAGGTAGTTGGATCGAGGAGGAAACCTCTTTCCCAAGTCTTTACTGGTTCATTTCATAATCAAGTTCTGTTTCGGCAGCCAAGTGCCTTTAAGCTATTACAAAACCGCTCAACTCGGGCCCACATGTCATACTAAGTAGAATACGTAAAATAGAGAAATGCGTCTTCGCTCTTGTGAAGCGTTCTTCGCATTCTGTTCTTGCTTCAGTTCTGCACGGGTGTGACAGTCCGTATCGACGTGGCCCTGCAAAAATCATGGAGGCTGCAGGCACAGGGGAGAGGGCGCCGCTGGAGGAGACCTCAGCGCCCGAGCATAGGAGACGAAGGCTCCGGGTGTAGGATGAGACAGCGCTGG
The DNA here is from genome assembly GCA_036936925.1 of Cenchrus fungigraminus. Classification (NCBI taxonomy): domain Eukaryota; kingdom Viridiplantae; phylum Streptophyta; class Magnoliopsida; order Poales; family Poaceae; genus Cenchrus; species Cenchrus fungigraminus. The sequence goes on from CM072773.1 coordinate 67,340,284, forward strand.
GATCAGACGAGAAAAACAGAGCCGGGGGAAACGGATCGGCGGCGGCGCGGGAGGAAGGCAGGCAGCGGCGGCAGCACGGGGTGAGGAAAGGAGGAGGAGGAGGTGTCCAGCGGCGTCGCGGGGAGATGAGAGGATCTGCTCCGCCCGACGGCAAAGCCGCCAGTTCGTCGATCGATGTGGGCAGCAGACAATATGTTGAGCCACAAGCTGCCGATGGCAGCAAAGGAACCAAAAAAGTGAATCGATGTGCGCCAGATAAGATCTCGCTCTAGATAACAAAACATTAATTAGGGGAAAAAAAAGAAAAGCTCAGTACGTAATCACAACATGGTGGAGACCGGTGGCGGTGGCGCCAAAAAAAAAAGCAGCGGCGAGTTATGTGGATTGTGGAGAAAGCTTACGGTATCGAAGACGACCTCGAGACGTCCGACGACCCCACCTATCCCGCGCGATCTCGATTACTTCTGTAACGATTCGTGACCCATCAACCTGCAGGCTACGGCACGCAGCGGCAACGAGGACATTGGTGCCAATCCATCCTTGAAGCAGAGCTGAATGGGCACAGGCAGCAACTGACGATACCCACAATCCCTAAAATATTTAATTAATTAGTAAAAAAATGCACGTGCGCCATGTATGAGACGAAACAACCACAATAATTTAAAAAAATTATATAGTAAAGAGCACGTGCACACCCGCACGTGTCTACGAACCTACTTTAAATATGAAATATTTTTAAATCAAGGTACATGAGTATATTCAATAAAAACAAAGAAATCTAATTTTATATCATAATAATTTTAATATCAGAGGCAACAAATCTCATTGTCAGAGGAATACGGAGTCCGAACAACAATTTCGTGGTGGCACAGTCCACGAACAAGACAACCCAAAGGACTCTCGTCTTCTAATCGCAGACAATCTATTGTGTTCGCCCCCGCCCCGCCCCGCCCTCTTCCCCGCGTCTTTGGCGGCGAGCTGCCGAATCCGCCACCACTTTATCCCCCTCCCAAGTACACTAATCTTTCTCGACATGATTGTGTTCGCACCCGCTCCGTCCTCCTCCCCACGTCTTCGGCGGCTTTCGCTGCTGAATTCGTCACCACTCCACCCCCTCCCGGGCACGCTAATCTTTCCAGACATGGTTTCCCTAACCCCACCATCTCCGTAGAAAATCCACCCTAAAAAATGTAACCTTGCTAGCTTGAGGAGCTCATTGGATATCCACCTTAAAAAGTTATCAGAGTCCTCTTTATTAAAAATGAAATGCTACCAGATCAACTGTAGCTAGCATCCGCCTACTAATAATCGAGTTAATTATACCCAAAGTAAAATGCACGCACGACACGCACGTGTCTAAAAACAAACAATAAATCAATATATATTAAAAATGAAGGTACATGTGCATATTCAATAGCATAAAAGTCTAATTCCATACCACAATTATTTTACTATTAGAGGCAACAATCCCATCATCAGGAGGACGCAGAGTCCCAGAAACAATCTCACGATGGTGCAGCCCACAAACGTGACAAACCAAAGGACCCTTGTCTTCCACTCGTAGACAAAATACTCCCTCCCTTTCTTTTTATAAGGCACGCACGCAAATTAAGATTCAAACTTTACGATCTTTGACCAGTAATTTACGCATCAATTTTTTTATTTTTTAGTGTAAATTTGATATGGTTGGATTTGTCATCAAATATACTTTCTAATGATTATATGTTTATAACCATAAAAAATATAATATAAGAGAAATAGATGGTCAAAGTCTAATTTTGGAGACTGTGCCATGTCGCGTCGCGCCTTATAAATAGAAAAGGAGGGAGTATTGTGTTCGCCCCCACCCCACCCTCCTCCCCGTGTCTTCAGCGGCTACCGCCGCCGAATCCGCCACCACTCCTACATGGCAAGTAAAATACACGTGTGGCACACACGTATCCAAAAATTACAATAACAACGATTTTATTTATATAGTAAATTACATGTACATCAAGCGCATGTCTAGAAACCCACAACAATAAAAAATATATTTTTTAATCTACATATTCAATCGCTTTATTTGTATGGCTTATCAGCCAACAATATTTTTCTCTCACAACAAATCAATAACAACCACCTGACGCCAACTTGTCAGTGGTATTTTTTCTCTCATAACAAATCAACTTAAGTCATCAGTCAATCGAACAAGACGAATACCAAAGGAATTGAATCTGATACCAAAATAATTTATTACCATAGGCAACAATACCATAGTCATGAAAATACATAGTCCGAGTGACAATCTTGCAGTGGCGCAACCCACGCATGAGACAACACAAATGACCATCATCTTCCGCTTGCAGTCAAGTTGTTGTGTTTGCCTCTGTTGACGGTAGATAACACGCCAAATTACGATCCGCAAGCGCACGGGTCAGTTGTAGCTTTTCCCTTAGAGTATACCCCCAAGGTTTATCAATCCGTGGAACAAGTGGATTGCTACGCTCAACTAAGCACTAATCTCGTTGATTTAAAGCTCTTTATCAAGTGATGATATATAAGAGAACTAATCTAATCTAGGTTAAAGAGATTGACGTAGAGAGTAAAGGTATGGAGAGCACAAGATATTAAGAATGCTTGTCAAAGGGATCTAGGATCACTTATAGATGTAACCACCGAGTAAGAACATCCGATCTAAACTATCAAAGGTAAGGGTGCACCGAGTTCAATCCTTTCCCTCTCGCGTACTAGTCACTACACGAGGGTAATCCGTGATCGAACGATAGGTGCACAAGTGGTTGATGTAAACTAGAGATGCAAGACTAAGGGTGTGTGAAAGTGCATCTAGGCCCCTAAGTGGATTTTGGTGAATTGAACGACAAAGCGATTAAAGATCTAACTTGTTTGTTTGAGAATGTGAGCAGGTTTTTATTTAATTATTCATGAGTTAATATTGCTATATATTTGAGGATGAATGTTGTGTGGCACACATGATGAAGACAAGCAAGTGTGTGGTCCCTTGATAAGAAATGATAAATGTCAAGCGATCAAATGAAGATAAATATTGGGGATATTTTACAAAGATCAATTCCGAGTCTCCAATGATTGTGGTAGCTTGATTAAAAATCAATGGGTCATAAAAAGAGAAATGGTGTTCTCCACTAAATAATAAATGCAAAACTTCATGTGATGATTGTGAAAGGATACAAGGACGAGTGAATATTTGATGATCCTAAATTGGAAATTTGCATATATGTTGTCGATCAAGAACAAGCATTTGAAGCGGTATTTCAAATGAAGATCAAATTTAGATGAAGAAAAGTCGAACTCAATGTGGTTTGGGTAAGTGATGAAGAGATCAACCGAGATGACTAGGGTGAGGGACTAAGCAATCTTTGGGGCCCTAGCTAAGCCGCCATTTCGTGTTTTGCTAAGGTGAAGTTCTAGTATCCGTGGGGTCTCCAAGTATCATATCCAAGCCTTAACTAAGGGAAGCAATGCAACTCATCTACATGTTATGCTTGGCAATATGGAGTGACTTAAGGATCTAAGTGTGCATACCTATGCTATATGGAAAGATCTTAAGTTGCTAAGCTCAAGTATGGATATGCTCATGAAGATAGCAATTGTTAGAAGCCCTCAAGTTCAAATCATTCAAGTATGGCAAGATGAAGAATATACAAGCTCAAAGGTTGACTAGGTATTTACTTTTGTCCTTGAGTATAGAAATGCTGTACTATCAAGAGGGATGCAACATTAGCTTCATGACAAGTATCTAAAGTGCTCATTAGTTGACCTTCATGAGAAATAGCCTTGAGAGAGTCCCTGAGTGATCTAACAAACCTCTAACCCAACCTTAGCCACTTCAACATGTTTTGAAGTGTTTGTGAGAAGAGTAGAAGGGTTTTGGGAGCTCTCTGCCCAGGGCGGTCTAACCGCCCATGGGGGGTGGTCTGACTGCCTCCAGGCTGCCAACGGCTACTTTTTCAAACTGGCCGGAGGCAGGCGGTCTAACCGCCCCGGCCAGGCGATCTGACTACCCTGGTCGCTTTTCTAACGGCTAGTTTTCCTTAAGTGGGGTATAAGTACCTCACGAGCTCCACTTGTTGGAGCTGCTGTTTCTAGGGTTGCTGGTGTGCTTCCCCTGCTGTTCTTGCTAAGCCAAAGCCATAGAACCTCTCCCCAACCTTCTCTTTGTGAGATTTGTGAGATTCAAGCTCTATCCTTGAGTTGGGTTGAGAGAGTGAGTTTGTGAGCTTTGTGTGTTGAGAAGAGCCATTCCATAGCTTGAGCACTTTTGATTCGTGTCTACAAGCCTTGAAGCATTTGTAACTCTTGGAGGTTTGCCTCCTAGACGGCTAGGCGTCACCGGCTAGCTCCCAAGTTGTGGTGAGCAGCGGCAAGTTTGTGAGGGCTATGATCTTGCCTCTTCGTGGAAAAGATCGCCTTAGTGGAATCGAGGAAAGCGGTTGAAAGACACCCAGCTTGTTGTGGGAAGAGTTAGTTGAGAACTCAAATCCCTTACAAGCTCCTCAACGGAGACGTAGCTTCCTTGGTGGAAGTGAACTTCGGAAAACAAATCTTGTGTCTCCATTGTGGTTTGTTTCACTTGTGGTTTTCTAGCATATTTCTATTTGCTTCCGCTTCGATCTACTTGGGTGTGCTTGTCTTTGAGTGCAGGTATCATTACTTTACTTGTGACCATCTACCAAGGCCACTCACCAAGTTGGATTCGTGCTAGAAGTCAAGAGGAGCTTGAGCCATCCCTTGCTGGCTCTCTGCGTGGAGGCGGTCTGACCGCGTCCAGGAGGCGGTCTAACCACCCTCCCCCAGCAGAAACCAGCAGGGCGGTCTAACAATCCAGTGGAGGCGGTCTGACCGCCTGTGCCAGGGAGCTCAAGTTTTCGGGGGAAAAGTTTTATTTGTTCGACTCACCTATTCACCCCCCCTCTAGGCGACATCAAGGTCCTTTCAATTGGTATCAGAGCTGAGTGCTCCATTTCGAGCTTAACCGCTCGGAGTTTGACGATGTCAACTACATGTGAGGTACCGTTTGAGCCTCTAGCTCTAGATGGCTCAAACTACATTTCTTGGTCAGCAAATGTTCTACATTCTCTAAGGCCATGGGTCCCACTGCGGAGAGCATTGTAGTTGCGAGTATCCTTCCAAAAGATTGGACATATGTCTCTCTTGAGGATTTGGAAAACATGCAACTCAATGCCTCTATTGTTATCTTTTTGCGTAGTTCTCTATGTGAAGATTTTCAGGAATTTATGCTAGAGAACAAGAACATTTGTCGAGATGCTCATCGCATTTGGATTTTACTAAAATCCTTTGTGGACTCCAAATTGGATGAAGATGAAAGTGATGACGAAGACGAAGATGAGATAGAGGAGTGCTGCACTGCCTCTACAACCACCACTGAACATCAAGCATCCACTCTCGAGAAGGAAAAGGGTGAAAGAAGAGAAGACACAACTCCTCTGGAGGGGGCGGTCAAACCGCCCTCCCAGGGCGGTCTAACTACCCCTGGCAGAGGAAGTGAGTCCTCGTATGTCGAGGAGTCCTCTCAAGCCCCAAGCACATCCTCACCAGTTCTTGAAGCTTCAGAAACTTATTATGGTGAAGATGCTTGCCTAAAGGCCAAGAAGAAGAAGAACAAGAAAAAGAGAAGAACCAAAGGAGGAAAAATTGAAAAAGATGAAGCCTCAAGCTCGATGGAAAAGCAATTTGAGACTCTTCAATTTGAGCGAGCCTCCGTGGTTTGTGAGTGTGAGTCATTGGCTAAACAACTTGAGTATGATAGAGCTAATGACATTCTAGAAGCTAAACTAGGGAAGCTCACTAGGGAGCATATGGCTCTACAAGCAAAACACAAGGAACTTGAGTGTTCTCATGAGAAGCTTGTAGATTCTTATGCTTCACTAGAAATTGCTCATGAGGTTGTTTTATCTTCGGTAAAATACATGCAACCTCACTCACACATAGGGCTGGATGCCAAGCCAAAAGCTCGCGAGCCGGCTCAGCTCGATCGCTGCTCGGCTCGACTCGGCTCAGCTCGGTCGATTTTGCAACAAGCTAAGCAGATGTTTTTGCTCGTTTCACTAACGAGCTGGCTCGAGCTAGCTCGCGAGCAGCTCACAAGCCAAACCGAGCTAGAACGCCTAGGCCCTAGAGTCAAACACAGGGAGGCGATAAGCCAGCAGTCCAACAGGCTGCACTCATAAATCCACTCGTTGTCTCGTTTGCTCCCTCAAATTCCCTATTAATTCCCATCCACTCGACTTCCGTCCGCTCGGCTGCTTTATAAGATCGTTCGATTTGATCTGATCACGAAGAGAAAGGGGCGCGAGGCGGCTAGGTTTTCTCAGCCCTGCCAGTTGATGTGTCGATGCTCTGATCTTCTCGACGGCGGCGGGCCAGCATACGTACGACGACGTTCCTCCACGGCCACACGCCACAGGTACACACGAACAAGCAAGAGATCAGGGGCAGCTAGCTTTCCGCCTCACATGTTGTGTTGCTTCTGCTAGTTAATTTTATCTTTCATGCAAGCCACGGCCACATTTTTTTGTGTTTCATGTATATATTGAGGTGCTATTTTCATTTCAAATTTACATCTGGCTCGCAAGCTTAATGAGCCGACTCGAGCTATTAACGAGCTGAGCTGAGCTAGCATTTTTGCTCGAATTGTTAACAAGCCGAGCCGAGTTGGCTCGTTAAAGTAACGAGCCAGACCGAGCCAAGCCGAGCCGAGCCGAGCCGAGCTGGCTCGGCGTCCAGCCCTACTCACACACATGCACATGCTCACTTGTCAATAATGATTTTGCTTGTACTAAACCTTGTTGTTCTCATGCAAGCCAATCTAGTATTGAGCATGTATTTGTAGAATCTTGTGATGACCTCATTGCTCAAGAAAATGATGAACACAAACAAGAGGTTGAAAAGCTTAGGAAAAACTTGAGTGAGTTGAAAGGGAAGAGCAAAGTGCAACCTTCTCAAGATAACCGTGCTAACATGGTGAAGAAGCTTGAAAAGGGGTCAACCGTCACTAGCTCAGCTCCTCAACACCAACTCAAGAACAATAAGATCAAGATTCTAGAGAAGAAGAAATTTGAGCTTATCAAGTGCAATCAATGCTCAAAAATGGGGCATTTTGCTTCACATTGCCCTACCAAGCTCAAGGCTCAAGAAACAATCTCCAAGAAGAAAAGAAGCTCCATCAGAAGGAGATTGTGCTACCAATGCAAAGAGAAGGGTCACTTTGCCGCAGATTGCCCACAAGTCAACAGTGCTGACCCGGGGCGGTCTGACCGTCCCCTAAGGGCGGTTAGACCGCGTCTGGCCACCACTACCAAGATGCACTGCAGCAAAGAGGAGAAAGCTCACTCTTCAAGCAAGAAGCCCACAAGCAAGTCAAGACAAGACAAGCAAATTACTCCCAAGCCTAGAAGTGATAAAAGCCGAATTTGCTACACTTGTTGTAAGAAAGGTCACATGGGCAAGGACTGTCCAAATGGTAACATTCCTAAATCGAACCTTGTCCATTATGATTTCAGCAAGCTTAGGAATGATAAGAATGGTACTTGTGCTATGAGGATGATTAGTTCACCTCAAACAAGCACTAGGGCCATTTGGGTTCCTAAGCACCTTGTGACTAACCTAGTAGGACCCAACAAGTGTTGGGTACCAAGAAGTGTTTGCTGAGCTTGTAGGTTGATCGAGTTGCATTGAAGTCATGGTGAAAGGAAAAGAATTCAATAATCGATGTCTTGCCATGAGAAAAGCTTGAAAATCATTCAATCAATGCAATCTCGGTAAAAAGTGCTTAATGTTGTGTCTTGGTCACTCTCAGTTCTTTGTGAACACTCATGGTTCATTAGTCCTAGGATTGTGAAGCATGAGGAAGTGACCTTGACATTTTCATAATATTTATTCTCTCATACCATTCGATGCTACTAATGGCTCTCTAGTAGAGCAAGTGTTGTGATAAGCTTTGCAGGAATATATTTAGGAGATTTAGAAGCTTATTGAAGGAAAAGAACAGAAAAATCACCAAAATGGAAATCTCGAGGGGAGGGTGGTCTAACCGCCCCCCATAGGCGGTCTAACCGCCTGGCATCCCAGGGGTGCTTTTTCGGGTGACCCGACCCCTGTGGGCGGGTGACCCGTTTCGTCTCTAGATGTTGGCGGGTGACCCGGCCCCTATGACCGGGTGACCCGGGGTAAAAGCTGAATTTCAAATTTTTGGTAAAAATGCATCGAAGGTGATGAGATACCTAACTTATTTCAATTGTTAAATCATTTATATGTCATGACCAAGCTTTGAAGATACCTCCCTTGTTCGTAAATGAATCATGTGCTAAGTTCGAGAAATTCAAGAATCTCTAAGCACTCACTTAGGGGGAGATTACTTCAAAGTTTATGTCATTTGTGGGACTAACAATTTCTTCTAGTGAACTTGTAGCCTCACACATTTGTGCAACATATGCAAGCTCTTATTTGACACAATAATCTTAAAGCAATCAAGGCAAGAGCAAGTAGGTTTTAAAATTAATATTTGCACAAATAAAATGTGGCCTAAGGAAAAGGTATGTTCTCTTGAACTCTTTTAAATATTGAAATGCATCTAGGCCTATATATACCATGCTAGTGTGCCATTCTTAGCATATAATTGCTTCAAGTGAATTTTGTGTGTCCTTCTAGATACTTGGTTGATACCCACACATAAACTCGACTTCGTGTCGTGTGAGTGTCCTCTAGTTGGGTATGAGCTAAATATACTAGAGTGGTGATTTACTTGGGGTGGATGTGTGCACTTTGTGAAATAGGATAGAAGTTTTGAAAAATAAACTAGCATGCGTAGGAGTTGTGAATTTTCGAAAAATATTTGAATCTTGGTCTTTGTGACCTAATCGACTTAATTATGACTATAGCTCCTCTTGATTGATTGTTGGCTAGTCATAATTAAGAAGATTTTCTCAAGTCCATAATATCTCTATATCCACATCTTTATCTCTCTCACTCTTGGAAGAATCAAGAATTATGAAATTATTTGGAAAATCAATTCTTCTTCTAAGATTTGGCAAAAATGGATATTTATCTCCAATAAACTCTATATCCAAGCATGGAAAAGCAAAAGGATCAAAATCTACTCAGAATCAACTCTTTCCAAAATCAGCCGGGCGGGGCGGTCTAACCGCGTGGTACACGCGGTCTGACCGGGTGTCACGGGTTTTTAACTCTTTTACCCCTCCCGTGACTCCACAGTAACTTTGACCCTATCCACTCACCCCCTCTCTCTCCCCACGGGAAGGACACCGTCCCTAACCTCCAGAAACGCCTCTCTCCCTCTCAAAGCTCTCTCTCTACCTCCCATGGTGATTTGAGGATTCAACCATGGAAAACTAAATCCCCACCGTGGAAAGGGCTCTCCTAGGGGTGCTGAAGCAAGTTCCAAGCTTGTTCTTGGATTCCTCTCAAGTTCATCTCTCCAAAGATATCTAAATCTTGTTTTTGCCCGATCTCCCTACTCGATGCAAAGCTTTGGATTTCCTTTGAGATATCATCTATTAGCAACCCCTAGAAGACATTCCTAGAGTTTCATTCAATTTCATTGGCTACAATGTCGGGAACAAGTTTCTAGGGTTCATAGCCCCGGGCGGTCTGACCGCGTGGGCAGGGCGGTCTGACCGCCCTGAGCAATTTTGCCCCAAGAGCTTTGTTCTTGGCCATGCATTCAACCTTATTCAATCTAGGATTATTCCCTAAAACTTAAATTTCATATCTCGGCAGTATGTCTCTGTAGCTGGCCTGAAGAGCCATTGGCTCAAAACTGGTAGGGGCGGTCAAACCGCCTGCCCAGGGCGGTCTGACCGCCCTGCCCAGTTTTGTGCCAATTGCTCCATGTGCCATGCATCGACATGTTTCATCTAGCCTATCTTGTTCCTGATGCCTTATACAACCTTATTTCACTTGTTGTGATCCAGGAACAGCAGCAATGCCTAAAGGTTCCGGTGCCGAGAAAAGGAAAAAGGGAAGAGAGGAAATTGCTTATACTGAGGCCGGACAGAGCTCACGTGCTTATGATATCAGGTAGAAATTGAGGCCAAGGGGGCAGTAGAGGCCAATTTATCAAGACTATGGGGAAGACATTGAGATGGAGGAAAGAATTGAGTCCAGTGATGATGAGGTAGAGGATGACACCTATGTATGTGCAGACCATCAGGGTAGAGTTGGAGCCATACACAGTGGTGTTGGTGCCCGTGGTAGAGGTGTTGGTGCTAGTCATGGAGGTTTTGGTGCTGGAGGCAGTGGAGTTAGAGCCGATGCAGAGATTGAGGAAGTTGATGATGATGCAAGTAATAATGAGGAAGATAATCCAGAGGGTGCAGCTGGAGTGCCTCCCGATGATGATGACGATGCTGGAGGAAATGTTCCTCCCATTGTTGTTAACTTCTTGCCAGAGATCAGAGTTCCCGTCTATCCTCTTGTTCGAGTTCCTGTGGATTATTACAGTGAAGGCATGGCAGAGACTCTGAAAAATATGAGAAGGGAGAATCCTTATGATCAGCAAAAGACAGCTTCAAATTATCGGTTTTGGTCCCCTTTTCAGCAGGACTACTACTCTACTGTCATTCTTAACCGAAGAAATGCTAAGATCACCGGTGAAGCTCAGTGCATTGATTGGGATTATGTAGCAAGAAAGAATGACAGCATTTTCAATGAGATAATCAGAGAGTGTGAATTGAAGGTGTTGAAGAACATCATGGGTTTCTTGCAACATTGGAACAAGGAGATCATAGCTTAGTTCTATACTACTATTTACTTTGGTTATATGGGAACTGAGCGGGCAATGTTCTGGATGACTGAGGGAGATAGATGGCACATCACATTTAGTAACTTCCTTGCTTTATTCAGGCTTCCCAATGATCCTAGTCTTAGAAAACTTCATGACGATGGGATTCTTAATTCAAGGGACATGGAGTTTATGTACCCTAGGAGTAAGAGGGCCTTTGCAGGAACCGTCAAGCCGCTTTACACCTACTATGCTGTCCTTAATCGGCTTTTCAGAAAGACCCTCACCCCTAGAGATGGGAACTCTTCTCATATCACTACTTTTCAGAGGAATCTTATGGTTGCTATGAGACCGGGGGCAGCTAGGTTTTGTGTTGGTGATTTCATTTGGCAAGAAATCAAGAATTGTTCAGAGAATGCTCAAAACTTACACGGCCATAATCCATATATCATGTCTATCATAAGGAAGGTCACCAACACCAAGTATCCGAAAGACATGAGACACCGACTCTTGCAACCCAAGCACAGCCTGACCATCAGTGTTCCCTCCTCTCCAGAAGAAATGCGAGAACAAGAAAGAGATGCCCGATGGGACGATGTGGCAGAAACCTTGCAGCGGGACAGAAATGTTGCTGGGGGCGGTCTGACCGCCCCCCACAGGCGGTCTGACCGCCCTGAGTACTACCAGCGGCAAAACACCTCATTTTTCAAGAAATTGTTCAATATACTTGCTGGTATTTGCAAGAGTCAGAGGGACATTGAGATTGCAAATGACAGGGCTATGAGAGAAAGAAAGAAAGAGCGGGATTCAATGAAGAGGATGCATGAACACTTTGGGATTCAGCCACCTCGCTCACCTATATCCCCTGTTCCTCCAGAGGCTGAGATACCGTCAGTGGATGAGAGGATGTTGGGCTACATCAACTCCGGTTACTATGAGGAGTTTGTTCAGAGGCACTTTCCTAATGAGGGTGGTTCATCTTCTCAGGCTCCACCACCTCCTCCACCACCTACTTATGCACCTAGAGGGTTTGATGCCATGTTTGGTGGTGAGTCTTCTTCTCAGGCTCCACCACCTCCTCCTCCTGTGGAAGATCCGGAAGCTCCTCTACCAGCACGTCTCTTAGCGGATTTATTTAGCTATGGTCCTCCTCCTTATGGTATGAGTGATGCTTCCTTAGCTACTTTATCTGAAATCACCATATCCGACTCTATATATCTAAACTCTCCTATGCATTGGCTACCTGAATATTCTCCATAGGAGGTCCTCAACCCAGTTGGGACGGTTGGTGATGATCTGCAGCCACATCTTCTCCAGGCCCTTTTATGGATGCTTGATGACAAAGGGGGAGAAGAATGGATTAAAGCTTCAAGATTTCATCTTTTTATGTTGCTGATTTGGTATAGGCGGTCTGACCGCCCCAGGGACACGGTCTGACCGCCCCTAGCAGCTGGCTGAGAGAGCCATGTAATAAAAGTTGGATTTCTATTCCTAGTGGACTTGAGAACTTTGTATGTGTGCTACTGTGTGTATTTGAACCTATTTATGTATCCCAAGTGACATGGTGTTAGTTTGAGATTTTCATGTGAAATGATGTTTCTCTTGTGTTGGCTGAGTGGGGGAGGCGGTCTGACCGGCCTGCAACCCCGGTATGACCGCCCCGGCGGTCTGACCGGCCTGCAGTCCCGGTCTGACCGCCCCTGCCCAGTCAGCACACATATCTTTGTTTGATGAATGCTTTTTATGCCATATGCATCACGATTTTATTTTATTTCTGTCACACACACTTGTTCCACATATTCTGAGATATAGGGGGAGCTCTCATGTACTTTCACTTAAAGTGTGCCTTTGGCATTTGAGGCCAATTTTTTGAAATTCCATTCAAAGCACATATTAAGGGGGAGCTCATTCTATATCTAAGAATTCTTATACGCTTAATTTGTTTTATTTGTAAGCTCTAATCGAATTGTCATCAATCACCAAAAAGGGGGAGACTGAAAGTGCATCTAGGGCCCTAAGTGGATTTTGGTGAATTGAATGACAAAGTGATTAAAGATCTAACTTGTTTGTTTAAGAATGTGAGCAGGTTTTTATTTAATTATTCATGAGTTAATATTGCTATATATTTGAGGATGAATGTTGTATGGCTCACATGATGAAGACAAGCAAGTGTGTGGTCCCTTGATAAGAAATGATAAATGTCAAGCGATCAAATGAAGATAAATATTAGGGATATTTTACAAAGATCAATTCCGAGTCTCCAATGATTGTGGTAGCTTGATTAAAAATCAATGGGTCATAAAAAGAGAAATGGTGTTCTCCACTAAATAATAAATGCAAGACTTCATGCGATGATTGTGAAAGGATACAAGGACGAGTGAATATTTGATTATCCTAAATTGGAAGTTTGCATATACGTTGTCGATCAAGAACAAGCATTTGAAGCGGTATTTCAAATGAAGATCAAATTTAGATGAAGCAAAGTCGAACTCAATGTGGTTTGGGTAAGTGATGAAGAGATCAACCGAGATGACTAGGGTGAGGGACTAAGCAATCTTTGGGGCCCTAGCTAAGCCGCCATTTCGTGTTTTGCTAAGGTGAAGTTCTAGTATCCGTGGGGTCTCCAAGTATCATATCCAAGCCTTAACCGAGGGAAGCAATGCAACTCATCTACATGTTATGTTTGGCAATATGGAGTGACTTAAGGATCTAAGCGTGCATACCTATGCTATATGAAAAGATCTTAAGTTGCTAAGCTCAAGTATGGATGTGCTCATGAAGATAGCAATTGTTGGAAGCCCTCAAGTTCAAATCATTCAAGTATGGCAAGATGAAAAATATACAAGTTCAAAGGTTGACTAAGTATTTACTTTTGTCCTTGAGTATAGGAATGTCGTACTATCAAGAGGGATGCAACATTAGCTTCATGACAAGTATCTAAAGTTCTCATTAGTTGACCTTCGTGAGAAATAGCCTTGAGAGAGTCCCTGAGTGATCTAACAAACCTCTAACCCAACCTTAGCCACTTCAACCTGTCTTGAAGTGTTTGTGAGAAGAGTAGAAGGGTTTTGGGAGCTCTCTGCCCAGGGCGGTCTAACCGCCCATGGGGGCGATCTGACCGCCTCCAGGCTGCCAACGGCTAGTTTTTCAAACTGGCCGGAGGCAGGCGGTCTAACCGCCCCGACCAGGCGGTCTGACCGCCCTGGTCGCTTTTCTAACGGCTAGTTTTCCTTGAGTGGGGTATAAGTACCCCACGAGGTCCACTTGTTGGAGCTGCTGTTTCTAGGGTTGCTGGTGTGCTTCCCCTGCTGTTCTTGCTAAGCCAAAGCCATAGAACCTCTCCCAAACCTTCTCTTTGTGAGATTTGTGAGATTCAAGCTGTATCCTTGAGTTGGGTTGAGAGAGTGAGTTTGTGTGAGCTTTGTGAGTTGAGAAGAGCTATTCCATAGCTTGAGCACTTGTGATTCGCGTCTACAAGCCTTGAAGCATTTGTTACTCTTGGAGGTTTGCCTCCTAGACGACTAGGCGGCGCCGGCTAGCTCCCAAGTTGTGGTGAGCAGCGGCAAGTTTGTGAGGGCTGTGATCTTGCCTCTTCGTGGAAAAGATCACCTTAGTGGAATCGAGGAAAGTGATTGAAAGACACCCGGCTTGTTGTGGGAAGAGTTAGTTGTGAACTCGAATCCCTTACAAGCTCCTCAACGGAGACGTAGCTTCCTTGGTGGAAGTGAACTTCGGGAAACAAATCTTGTGTCTCCATTGTGGTTTGCTTCACTTGTGGTTTTCTAGCATATTTCTATTTGCTTCTGCTTGGATCTACTTGGGTGTGCTTGTCTTTGAGTGCAGGGATCATTACTCTGCTTGTGACCATCTACTAAGGCCACTCACCAAGTTGGGTTCGTGCTAGAAGTCAAGAGGAGCTTGAGCCATCCCTTGCTGGCTCTCTGCGTGGAGGCGGTCTGACCGCGTCCAGGAGGCGGTCTAACTGCCCTCCCCCAGCAGAAACCAGCAGGGTGGTCTAACCGCCCAGTGGAGGCGGTCTGACCGCCTGTGCCAGGGAGCTCAAGTTTTTGGGGGGAAAGTTTTATTTGTTCGACTCGCCTATTCACCCCCCTCTAGGTGATATCAAGGTCCTTTCAGTGTGAACCTAGTCAATATACTTTCCCTCCCGCGTACTATCACTACACGACAGTAATCAAATAAAAAACAAAAGGAACACAATACAAGAGGCTACGAGTGATGCATCCCCTAAGCAAGCCAGCCGACCATTAAGATTAAAGCACCATCAACATGAATACGATAGCAAATAGATCCAAAACATAGATTTGGTGATTACAACTCAAGCTTTCCCTTCAACCCCAAGGACAAACAAGGACTTTAACCCATAATGTTCCACATTGAAGCACGGTACATGGTGTAGAATCCTCAGAAGTAGATGAAGATCGACGAGGAAGATGCTCTCCACCTTGCTTTCTCCCTTGAAGATCCAATCTCCTCCTTGCTCTTGATCTTGTGGCAGCGCCGGAGGGACCTTGCTAGGGCTTCCAGGCATCCTCCTCTCTCCTCTATGTGGTTCTCTCCCTTGGTTGAATCTCTGAAAGTCGAATGCCTTGATGTGGTCGACCTCAGGGGCTTTTATCGGTATTTTTGGCGAATGGCGGCGGAGGCATAGACTTAGGGTTCGATGAACATCACACACGAGAAAGGGGAGGCCGAACCGCCACAAAAAGGCCCTAGGCCGGTCGGCATGGGCCGGCCGGCCCAGGCCCATTTTGGCCCGGCTCGGCTCCGTCTTGCTCGTGTATGCTTCTCTTAGCCCTTGAACCTTCTGCTCCTTTGCATGTGGGCTTTGGACGTCGTTATCCCCGCGATCAAGATAGAGAGTCTTGTCGCATGAACTCCGGTCTTTTGTCTCGGTCCTCGGGAATATCTTGTGTTGCATCTCGGTCCTTGCCACCTTTGGAAGTAAGTTCATCTTGTATTCGCACACGAACGGAGCTCCTTGATCCTCTTGATTAACGCCTTGCGAACTTGATGTGACCTTATCCATTAAGCTTGTTATTTCCTGCATAAACATACAACTCCAAAAACACATGCTCGTGTCGAACTTATTACATCATTAGTATGCCTAGTGGCGGGTTAGTTCCAAATCAAAGCCGAAACCAAACTGTAACAAGTTCCTTAGGGGTGTCATATTTGACCGCCAACAACTACTCCCCCACACTTAGATCTTGCTCGTCCTTGAGCAAGTTGCTTGCAAAAGTCATTCATCCATGGAGTTGAAATGTGCTTCATCTCACCTTTCCTTACAAGTTAGTTAAACCTTCATCTTTAGTATAAGAAACATGAAAACAATGATCATGACATAAACATGGGCATTTAGAAATATTGCCAATTCAAGACTTACCCCACAACTCATCCCTTTCACTAGAGATCCTCAAATCCAACCATACTTACTTTCTTACTTCCATTGGAGGGTTTTCCATGAGTTTAAAATAAAATTCCTGCAACAAGTATTAGACAAAGTCTTTCTCCAAGTCCTCACATGTCGCTCATTTGAAGTGGCTATCCTAAATAATTCATAAACTCTCACTTCTCATAAGTCTCTCATTTATAATTCATGGTGGGGTATAGGTATGGCTAGTGCTATAGGTATGGCTAGTGAAGTTAACACAAATATTATCAAGCTAGGAAAGTTCTCTAATAGTTGTTCACCTCCCGAGCCAATGACCATGAGAATGAAACCATAATGTGTGGGTATCAAGGTTGAGAAGATTTAGAATGGTGGACATGTGCAAAGGCAAAAGAAAATATGACTCCAAGGCACTAATGATGTCCTCGTTGTCGGATTGCACATGGTTGGAAAATCAAAGATTCGTTCTCAACAATGTAACATCCTTCCTTGCACTTTCTTGATCTTCACTTGATTTACCATCCCTCTTATACCTTTCTTGCTTTTCCTCAATTTTCTCTTTTTCTTCCTTTTTCTTTCTATCTCCCTTTTTTTTCTTTTATACACATTTTTTTCTTATCTTCCTCTTTTCTTGACATCTTCATCTCTTCTCCGAAGCTCTTCGCTTGTTTCTTTCACCATACACATAATCTGAATTTTAATTAAAATCCTTTCTAGAAACAGAACGAATCTTCGGGCGTAGGTTGTGTTCAAGGAATAAGGTGAATAAAAGAGATATTATGGGTTGGGTATGAAATCCGGTGATACACGGGACTTTCGATGTGAAAGTCTCATTACCGAATATATGACGAGGCTAGCAATAAAAGATATAAAGCAAGGACATGATCATTGCTCGAAATTAGAACTTCCAAGAGAGAAAAGTCCTAACCCATTTCATCATGCTAACAACACTTATGGTGGAGTATATATATAATATAGGCCTTCTATAGGATATGCTTGTCTCTCGACTTGGAAAAAGAAGTTCCTAACCTTTATTGCAAGGGTTTTTCATAAATTTTCAGAAATATAATCCTCCAATTTTAGTCTTACTCGTAGCAAAGTCAAAGTGAGGTTCTAGATTAAAGTAGAGTATTGGTATTTTATAGGCAAACTTCCACTAAGCACCACAATAAACATTAATGCTCATTACTCATGCTCAAATAATAAAGGTAAAGAACAAACCAACAAGTAGAGGAAAGGAAAAACTTGCACAAGGATATTGTTTTTATTGACTCTACACTAATTTGAATCACACCATCAAACTATTTTTTTAAGGAAACAACTCAACTAAAGAAACAAGAGATCACACCTCCTCCCCCCCCCGCACACTTAAAACATACGACGTCCTCGTCATAAAATAAATTTAAGGGCAAAGGTGGGATGCTCATAAAAAATAAAAAATATTTACAGACTTACCTTGTTTTCATCGCTAGTCTTGACGATCCGGGTCACCATCCAAGGTGTACACGTCAATGTATTTAATGGGCACAATGTCGGGCTCCAGGAATACCTTGAGTCGCTGTCCATTCACAACATATTGATCTCCCTTGACGTCCATGATTGTTACCGCTCCCGATGGTGACACCGAGTGTACGACGTATGGTCCATCCCATTTGCTTTGCAATTTTCCCTTGCCGAAGACCTTGTATCGAGAATTGTATAGTAGGACCTTGTCTCCTTCCTTGAATTCCTTCTTATGCAATCTTTTTTCGTACCATCTCTTCATTCTTTCTTTATAGATGCTAGCGCTGTGATATGCCTTCAATCTTAGCTCTTCAATTTTACTTATTTGAATCCTCCTCTTTATTCGTGCCGCATCAATATCAAGATTCATCTCCTTTATTGCCCAATAAGCTTTGTGCTCTAGTTCTACCGGCAAATGAAATGTTTTTCCATAGACAAATTGATAAGGGGTCATACCTATCAGTGTTTTATGCGCAGTCCGATATGCCCACAATGCTCCATCTAGCTTCTTTGACCAATCTTTTCCTCCTTTATTCACCGTCTTCTTGAGGATGTCTTTGAGTTGCTTGTTCGACGTTTCCGCTTGGCCATTTGTTTGTGGATGATAGGCCGTGGAGACCCTATGCTCGATTCCCAACTTTGCCAAGCATCTTTCGAAATCCTTGCCAATAAAGTGTGATCCACCATCACTTATTAAAATTCTAGGAACACCATATCGAGGGAATATTACCGTCTTGATCATTTGAATAGCTTCTTCCGTAGATGCTTTCCGACATGGAATCGTTTCAACCCATTTTGATACATAATCAACTATAATCAAGATGTGTTCATATCCATGCGAGTTCACGAAAGGTCCCATAAAGTCGATGCCCCAAACATCAAATAGATCAATTTGCAAATTATAATTCAGCGGCATTGCATTCCTTTGTGATATATTTCCACTCCTTTGGCATTCCGGGCAAGTTGTAACAAACCTTTTAGCATCCTCATGCATCTCAGGCCAATAGAATCCGCTTGCCCATACCTTTGCTTGCATTCTAAAGTGTCCATAATGTCCTCCATATTCCGATGAGTGGCATTTTCTTAGAATTTCTCCTCTTTCTTCCCGCGGTACGCATCTTCTTAGCACTCCATCATCTCCCAATCTATATAGGTATGGTGCATCCCCATAAAATTTTCTGCTCTCGGCAATTACCCTTCTTTTAGCATTTTTATCCAAGTGATCTAATGGAATCTTCCGTAAGTACCTTATAATATCATTCATCCATCCTCTCCTATCAAGTACCCGATATAGATGGTCATCTCTCATTCTATCTTCAATTAGCTCCATCCCATCATCTCCATGATGCATCCTTGATAGGTGGTCGGCTACAACATTATCCGACCCTTTCTTGTCTCTAATTTCCATATCAAACTCTTGTAATAGTAGAATCCATCTAATCAATCGTGGCTTGGAATCTTTCTTGGACAAAAGGTACGTGATTGCAGCGTGGTCGGTATACACGATCACCTTTGAGTTCACAATATAGGATCTGAATTTTTCAAATGCGAACACCACAGCGAGCAATTCTTTCTCCGTAGTTGCATAATTCACTTGACCTTCATTAAGAGTTTTTCTTGCATAATAAATTGCGTGTACCTTCCCTTCCGTCCTTTGTATAAGAACAGCTCCAACGGCATAATAACTTCCGTCACACATTATGTCAAATGGTAGATTCCAATCGGGTGGTTGCATAATGGGTACGCTTATGAGAGATTGCTTCAACGTCTGAAAGGCATGCAAGCATTCTTCATTAAAGTCGTATTCCACATCTTTTTGGAGAAGTCGTGTCAATGTCTTGGTGATCTTCGAGAAATCCTTTATAAATCTCCTATAAAATTCGGCATGCCCGAGAAAGCTTCTTAACGATTTTATATTCATCGGGGTGGTAACTTTTCAACCGTTTCAATCTTAGCCTTGTCCACCTCTATTCCTCTCTCGGAGATGACATGTCCCAAGACTATCCCTTGTTTTACCATAAAGTGACACTTCTCCCAATTAAGCACCAAGTTAATTTCTCCACACCTTTTAAGGACTTTTTCCAAATTTTCCAAGCAACTTTCAAAACACGTACCATGCACCGAGAAGTCATCCATGAATACCTCCATAATTTCTTTAATAAAATCCGAGAATATGCATCTTTGAAAGGTAGCTGGCGCATTACATAAACCAAATGGCATCCTTCTATATGCGAAGGTTCCATACGGACATGTGAAGGTTGTCTTGTGTTGATCACCCGGATGGATGGGAATTTGCATGAATCCTGAGTATCCATCAAGGAAACAGAAGTAGGAATGTTTGGCTAACCTTTCAAGCATCTCATCGATAAAGGGTAGCGGGAAGTGATCGTTCCTTGTTGCCTTGTTCAACTTCCTATAGTCAATGCACATTCTCCATCCGGTCACGATCCGTTGCGGTATCAATTCTTCCTTCTCATTCTTCACAACCGTTATTCCTCCCTTCTTTGGTACACAATGCACCGGGCTCACCAATTCACTATGTGGCACGGGGTATATTATTCCGGCATCCAACAATTTGATCACTTCCTTCTTCACCACCTCACACATAGCATGGCTCAACCTTCTTTGATGCTCAACAATGGGCTTGCATGGTTCTTCAAGTGGTATGTGGTGGGTGCAAAAGGCTAGACTAATACCCTTCAAGTCACTTATTACATACCCAATCACCTTCTTATGTCTTCTCAATAAATTCAGCAACTTGTCCATCTCTTCCGGACTCAATTCATCACTCACAATGACAGGGTACGTTTTATCAGCTCCCAAAAATTCATACTTTAATCCCTTGGGAAGTGGCTTTAACTCAATATTGGGTGCTTCGGGTTCTTGTTGTTGCAAATTTCCAATATCTTCAAAACTTTCTTCCTCCAAGCTTCCTTCGCGTGCCTTCAATTCCTCGGTTGCTTCCGCAAGTTCCTTGTCTTGATCATAATAAATAGCAACATTTTCCATTGCTCGTTGGAGAGGATCCCTGAAAGTATCAACAAAACGAAGGTCTTCTACCTCTTCGTTATCAAGAGGTAGAGGTAGAGCAATACGAGAAGTAGGTAGAAAATCATATGTGAGTTTAGTTCCATCTAGATCAATAGTAACTCTACCCTTTCCGACATCAAGAATGACATTGACCAACTTAAGAAAAGGCCTACCAAGAATTATATCATCATGTTCATCATAGTAAGCATCAATTACGAAAAATTCAGTTGGAATAATTTTACCCGAGATAGCAACATCTAAATCTCTAAGCACACCCAAAGGTCTTGTTGTTCTACCATCTCCCATGATCAATTTTATTTGTGTTGGAGCTAGATTTAAAGTTTTACTAAAAAGCTCATAATAAATCTTGGAAGACATGACACTTACATGGGCTCCGATGTCACATAAAGCTTCGCAAATTTTCTCCCTATTAATGGTGCAGCTTATGTGAGGTGTTGGTAGAGAGGTACCTTCGACATGATCGGCTCCTATCGCGTACACCTCGGCTAGGTGTGCATATGGCGAGGCCTCCGGCTTCACTCCCATAATCTTCTTTACTTCGGCAATGTGATCCGGATCTACCACTTCTTCCTCATTGAAAAGTCTTTGAATAATTTCTCTCGTCGATTCTTTGTCTAGCTCGTTCCCCAAGTGTCTTTCCTTTGGAAAGTTCAACTCTATGGCTCTTGCGGATTCTTTTTGGTTCGGGTATGGTCTCTTCTTGTTGTATATTTCTTCGAAGTCAATCGGGATCCAATCCAATTGTTCAAACTCCTTTAGCGGCTTTGCATTTGCTAAACTTCTTTCTTGGATTGGTCCTCCTCCATTGTGGGTTGCTCCTTCAATCTTTTCTTGTTTTCCTTCTTCTTTCTTCACTTCCGGAGCATCTTTTCTAGAAATTCCAGCAAGTACCTCCACACGAGTTTCTTGCTCAACGCTTTCCGAAATATGTTCTCCCCAATCTCTTTGCATGGCCACCCCATTGCTTATTCTTTCTAGTAGTTGGGTGGCTTCCGTGAGTGTTTTCTCCATGATATTTTCGCCTGTACACATTTGAACATAATGCATGCATTCGGGGGTTAGGGAAAAATAGAAAGTATGCAAGAGTACATCATTGGAGAACCCAAGCTTTGGTCTTTGTTTGATTAGTCCATTGAATCTTTTCCAAACTTGATCTATTCCTTCCTCTTTTCCTTGCGCAAAATTTATCACTTGCCTCCTCACGTTTTGAACTTTGCTTATCGGAAAGAATCTTTGCAAAAATTTCTTCACCAATCAAGTCCAATTTCCTTCCACCTCGAAGGATGCAAATGAGTGCCATCTTTTTGCTTCATCCGCAAGTGAGTATGGAAAAAGATTCCATTTGTACCAATCGGCCGGAACTCCATCTTGGTGTACCATGTTGCATAGCCTCGTGAAACGCTTAATGTGCCCATATGGATTGTCCGTCTCCGCCCCTCTAAATGGGTTTGATGCTACCATCTTGATCATTCGAGGCTTGATCTTGTACTCGATAGCCTTGGGTATCGAATCTGATTTTTGCACTTTAATATCCTCCAATCGCGGGATTGCATACTCCATTAGTGTTTCTTCTTCTTCCTCCATGGCGTGATTGACAAGAGCCATCTAGGCAACAAAAACAAAAACAAAAACAAAGGTTTTTCTAGACGAAAAGTTAGTGTTAGTGATCAACAAAATTAATACCAAGTTAAACGTAGCAAACTAGCTTCAGAAAAGCTTGTTGACGGTAGATAACACGCCAAATTACGATCCGCAAGCGCACGGGTTGGTTGTAGCTTTTCCCTTAGAGTATACCCCAAGGTTTATCAATCCGTGGAACAAGTGGATTGTACGCTCAATTAAGCACTAATCTCGTTGATTTAAAGCTCTTTATCAAGTGATGATATATAAGAGAACTAATCTAATCTAGGTTAAAGAGATTGACGTAGAGAGTAAAGGTAAGGAGAGCACAAGATATTAAGAATACTTGTCCAAGGGATCTAGGATCACTTAGAGATGTAACCACCGAGCAAGAACATCTGATCTAAACTATCAAAGGTAAGGGTGCACCGAGTTCAATCCTTTCCCTCACGTAGTAGTCACTACACGAGGGTAGTCCATGATGGAACGATAGGTGCACAAGGGGTTGATGTAAACTAGGGATGCAAGACTAAGGTGTGAACCTAGTTCAATATACTTTCCCTACCGCGTACTATCACTACACAACGGTAATCAAATAAAGAACAAAAGGAACACGATACATGAGGCTACGAGCGATGCATCCCCTAAGCAAGCCAGCCGGCCATTAAGATTAAAGCACCATCAACATGAATACGATAGCAAATAGATCCAAAACATAGATTTGGTGATTACAACTCAAGCTCTCCCTTCAACCCCAAGGACAAACATGGACTTTACCCCATAATGTTACACATTGAAGCACGGTACATGGTGTAGAATCCTCCGAAGTAGATGAAGATCGACGAGGAAGATGCTCTCTGCCTTGCTTTCTCCCTTGAAGATCCAATCTCCTCCTTGCTCTTGATCTTGTGGCGGCACCAGAGGGACCTTGCTAGGGCTTCCGGGCATCCTCCTCTCTCCTCTATGTGGCTCTCTCCCTTGGTTGAATCTCTTAAAGTTGAATGCCTTGATGTGGACCTCGGGGGCTTTTATCGGTCTTTTTGGCGAATGGCGGCGGAGGCATAGACTTAGGGTTCGATGAACATCACGCACGAGAAAGGGGAGGCCGAACCGCCACAAAAAGGCCCTAGGCCGGTCGGCATGGGCAGGCCGGCCCAGGCCCATTTTGGCCTGGCTCGGCTCCGTCTTGCTCGTGTATGCTTCTCTCGGTCCTTGAACCTTCTGCTCCTTTGCATGTGGGCTTTGGACGTCGTTATCCCCGCGATCAAGATAGAGGGTCTTGTCGCATGAACTGCTGTCTTTTGTCTTGGTCCTTAGGAATATCTTGTGTTGCATCTCGGTCCTTGCCACCTTTGGAAGTAAGTTCATCTTGTATTCGCACACGAACGGAGCTCCTTGATCCTCTTGCTTAACACCTTCCGAACTTGATGCGAACTTATCCATTAAGCTTGTTATTTCCTGCATAAACATACAACTCCAAAAACACATGCTCGTGTCGAACTTATTACATCATTAGTATGCCTAGTGGCGGGTTAGTTCCAAATCAAAGCCGAAACCAAAGTGTAACAAGTTCCTTAGGGGTGTCATATTTGACCGCCAACAGCCTCGTCCCCCTCCTCCCCATATCTTTTGCGGCTATCACTGCCAAATCCGCCGTCACTCGACCCCCTCTCCCTCTAATGCACAGTAATCTTCCCCCACATAGTTTCCCTAACCCTACGCTACCCAATCAATAGCCTCTTCCGCCTTGACCAGCGGTCCCACTGCCACCTTGTCTCACTGTTGGTATGCCCACCATCAATAGCCTCTTCTGCCCCCTCCCGTCCAACCCCACCGCCACCCCACCTCTCCCCACACACACCCCCACCCCTGATGCCACGTTGATGTTACCCAGTATCGGCAATTGCTAAATCTAAACTAAAGGTGTTTAAACACAAACAATTTGAGATTGGTGCACTGAAAACCATAGAACCCACAAGGTGTAGCAAGTATCAAAGAAAAAAGGTGAAGTTTAAACTTCCAACTAAATCTCAAAAACAAAGCAATGTAAAGTGCAGGGTGGACAGAGCGAAAGTTTTCGCATTGCCATGTGGACTTGAATGAATCTGTTGGCTGAGAGCACAGATAAATCACGCCCAACAAACAGGTGGAGTATGCCATTGATATTTTTTTAATCCACGATGGACCAGTCATTTAAGCAGTTCTTGGACAACCGAAGCTTCTGTACAGAAGCAGTAATGACAGCACAATTCATTTCCTTCCACCCAAGCAACACCAATAAATCACCAAACAACCACAGCACCACAAGGATAGGTATGGCCAATATGTGCATCAAGAGCAGAAGCATATAAGAGAAACGAGTAGAAGTGACTAAATTGGCATTGTATTGTTACAGGGAGGAAGAATGCATACTTGTCAAGATCAGAACAGCCTCTGTACATTTCCAGGAAGGCAAACATGACCCATGTGCCAATGGAACATTCATTACAGTACCAGATATGTAGATCCCAGTTCCTTCACCAATGGCTGAACAACACTGATAGCTACCAATTTTGTTTGCAATGTCAAACCCCTCCTTGTATGTCTTCTAGATGTATGGACCAGTCTATCTTTGAGCAAGCAACATATCATTGGAGTCTTACAGGCATGTGCAAAGTGATCATGAACCCGATGTCATCCACAAACTTCACATCCCATGTCAATGTGAGAAGCTTTCGTCCTGAGCAATGCTGGTGACACCTATATGAACCACACCAAGATTAAATGGCTGAACAACATTGATAGCTATAAAGCTAGTTAGGTGGTGATTTACTGTTAGGCTACAGACGACAAAGAACACCATAAAAAATATTTATTGTATAGATACATTGATATATGATTGGTATAAATGGAACTATTGTGACCATATGACCATCTGACACAATTGCAATCCATTTCACACAACTGGCATGAGATAATAGAACTAGTATAATCATATACCTTTTGCCTAAATTTCCTAATAGACAGGTAGACTTGGTGAGAATAAGTTGGGGGAATGCGAAAGCCTGAAATTGTTCTCATGCCTTAAGATACTTAAATTGTAACCTGACGCTTCTCTAATAGAAAAATCTCTACTGATCAAATTTTTAATGAAAACAAATTCAGATCTCAACTATTAATTTATTTTTGCTAACATTGTTCAGACCATCACGGGAACAAGCCACACAATTTGTCTAGGTTACAATAGTAAAACAATATATTCACATTTACCAGAAGGGACACTGGAGCTAGAGAAATATCCTTTCCTACAAACAAAATGGAAATGACTAATAGTCCTGAAGGGAACTGAAACACTATTTTAAGCTAAAAATAAATAGTTTCCTAAGTGTGGTTGTTGAATAGTAAATATGGTTATATCAATGTGAAGTGGCCCATGTCTTCAGTGTGTCATCATATGTCTGAGATGTGTCAGATCCGGATGTTTCATTTAAGAAAATCAGTCAGACAGGATCTGTGCAATTTCTATACAAGCGAATCATGACTTATTTAATCAAAATCCATCCAATGCAAGGAATGATCTAGCCAATCACAGAACATCTCTAGCCAAAGAATGATCTTTCGTTTGACATGAACCGGACGAACAATGCTTCAAAGCACATTGGCATACCAATAGCAAATTCTATATTCAAAATTCAGAGAAGACTACTAAGACAAAAATAGTGGTAGTAGTGGCATTGCAGCCTGCAAAAGATGAACGTGCTCTAAAAGATCAAACCTAGCATATAAATTTGATCTACACCATATTGCTGCAGCTCGTGGATCTGTAGACCCACCGGCCATTGCGCAGCGGCATCATCTCGCCCATCAGCTCCTTGTCGACGCTAAAGCACTCGATTCATCAGCCCCGCAAGGGAACACATGGTGCAGTCAGGAGGAAGTTGAATAGGGAAGGCGGAGCAGATCAAGGTAGGGATGGCGAAGAGACAAAATATTTATATTAATTTTGACAAATGCATGCCAAAAAATTGAAAACACTTCCTTACCTCACTTGTTTGACAATCTCAAACAAACAGACCCTGTTTCCATCAAGTGAGGAACAGATGTTACTAAGTTTGGATGAAAACCATCCAAACAACTCAAAAGATAATAATAAAAGAACTTAACTGTATGCAATAGTTACTTCTGCCATGACAACCTAGCAGGTGACTTTATAACAGATCATTCCAAAAGCATCACTCAGTTTTAAAGTATAATATCTCCATGGCCCCCTAATTTGGCCTCAATCACACAAAGCCATAACAACATTGTTTTCGAAGACATAGGATTAAATAATTGGTAGAATATATGCATAAAGGACCATGGAGATTAAACAGATTGAATCACAGGCTTTGAAAAATCCATCACGAAAGATAGCTTACTGAATTCACATGTGGGTGGTGTCATCCTTTACCCAACTTGTTTCCAAAGCTTGCTGCACAGATAATAATAACGGATATTGAACTTAGGAATTAAGTCAACTATATCATATAGTAAACTACCTGGAATGATCACATAACACATCATAATTCAGAACACATTCAGATTCTTGACATCTTACCATTGTTGTGGCATTGCACATGAGTCGAATCCATACGGAACCTCTGCACCGCCTTAGGATGCACACGTGAAAAGTTCAAACATGTCCAGTTATCAAAAAGTTCCACCGCTGATATTCATAAATCATAAATCAGTACTGATAGTTTCAGCATCAAACAAAAAGATAGATTCCCTCTATATGTTCAAATATATGTCACAATCTATGTTGCCTCATCTTAGCACAAATTAAATAGTTGACTTCAGTTCAATCTAATTGGCAACAAAAGTTCACAGTGAAAAAAATGCAGAGCTAGACGTGCAAGATTCAATCAAGAGCAGAGTGAATATTTTGCATTACCTAAAAGAGTTCTTTCTCAGAGAATTTTAGGAGCAATCGAGATCAATATTACTAAATTATATTTGTTTGATATGGGAATATGGCTCTGGCAATTCACAACAAATGGTAAAAAATAGGATTGTATTAGCGACAGACATGCATGTCATTAGAGCATCTCTCTGACGCTTGAAGCAATCTTAGCAGCCAACCAAGTGCTCGACCTTCTAAGCAAAAACAGGAATTCATTAGCGACAAGCAAGGTTTAATAGTCACTAAAAACAGACCACATATGTGAAAATTGAAAATCACAGTGGCTTAACACAGTGAAACCAAGAAGCTGATCTCACCTATGCCTATCTAGCAGTCAATCAAATATGCATTCTTCAGAAGAATGTTTTGAAGTAAATACCAAAGCTGAACCTGAAACAAGATATTAGAGAATGAGACGGGCAACGACAAGATGATTAGAAATAATTTAAAATGTTAGAAGTTGGGCCTTCTAATGTGCTCAATGTAATAAGGATACCTCAAACTACTTTAAAACGAAAAAACCAGCATAATTAGTTATCATATTGAAGGAACGGCTGAGGAACAAATCAATCTGAAGTGCACCTTCAATTTCCTGCGTATGGGTGTAATCTGCCCCCAATCAAAAAAGGACAGCGCTCTGCAAGCTGAGTAAAGGAACAAGCAGATAACAAAGATAATGAGTGGCATGTGAAAAAAATCTATAGCCACAGAAAAAAAGAAATCTGACTGTTACATATTATCTGACTGTTAAAATAGAAGCGAAAGGGAAACAATCACTCTCCCACAATATACAGTTAACCCCCAGAATAAGCTTTTGAATTACTTCAGCAATAGAAAAGAGATTGGATTGAAAAGATGTATCTGAATAAAATTCTATTAAAAACTACATTGATCAAAATCGATCTTGTAAGCTAGTCAGTACATTGGTTTCTTGTTCTGTGCTGTTTTTGCTAGCTGGGTTGGCACTATCTAATACACACAATATTTATAGTTGTTAATTTATTAAAAACAGATTATTAGATTACTTCATAAATATGCCAATGGCCTCATACTACAAACATACAATGGACTGAAAAAACACATTGTATGTAGTACTGCCTGTCATGCATGATCTTTTATCCATGGCATCAATTTTTAGTTTTAGCTAATACTTAACTTGACCCTGTTCCAATCCGGGTTATTACAACTATTTATGCAAATCAAACAGAGATATTTACTGCTTACCACACATTCCAGCAATTCCAATCAGCCTTGCAAAGCTGCCCAAAACCTGCACTTCCTGAAATGATACCACATACTAGGTCAATACCATATAGCTCCAAGTGGTACACAATTTAATAGACTACATACCTACTCTACTGGACCACAGGCACTTCCAAGAGCTACCTACACTACTTGGAGCCACGTCAAAGCCACTTCAAGAAACAATTATACCAGAAGTCTTAGGTTGAATGTGTACCTCTCACAAGAAATTGCAAGATCAGTTTATTATGTATACTACATTGATCAACTTTGCTGATTGGTGGCGATGGGTGCTGAAACATGTCAAAAAGAAGTACAAGAAAGGAGTCAATTCTCTTATCATTCTTTGTGCCTGGGTCATCTGGAAGCACCGGAATGCTTGTGTCTTCGATGGGGCAACTCCCTCTGCCACCACCATCATGGAGGATCTGAAGGACGAGCACAGCCTTTGGTGTATGGCCGGCGCCATAGGGCTGCAGGTCTGGGTCTAGCTGGAGCTCTCTAAAGCTCGAGGGCTAGGTTTAGGGGTCAGGTCCTTAGTTATATTTTTCTAGGTTCTTATCCCACTTTGGTTGTAACCTGCTCTCAGTTTCCCCCGTCTGAGAGCTAGGCTTTGTAGGGGGCTCTTCTTCTCTCTAATACAATGAAGCGCAGTTCTCCTGCGTTTTCAAAAAAAAAAAAAGTCTTAGGTTCATGTTGTCAGACATGTAGCAAAAAAAATCATTGACAAAAAATATGCCTGTAGTAAAAAAACTTAAATTAGCTAATGGGGTTCCCATGAAGTTTTCCAACTGTACAACCTTGGTTGTTCTTGGTCGTACACCCAACTAAATCAAAATAAGCAGCCTATCTGCAAAATGAAAGATTGTACAAGTGTGAAATGAAGTTTAATTATACTACCAACGAAAAAGATACTTCTCTTGGTTGCATTGGAAATGTATCTAACACCTGGTGTGCAGTGATATGCATATACTGGAACTAAAATGCACTTCAGATTTCGAGTAGAAATAAATTGAGATGAAAATATCTATACAACCAATTTTAAGAAAACAATGGCTTAGATTATATGGCAGGTTCTGCACATACCATGCATGCTCATCCATGCCCGCAGCAGGGGTGGCATCAAACATCAGCATAACCGTGATCATACATCAAGCAGCTTAATCTGATCACAAATTCTTATTTTAGATCCACATTTTGACAGTAGAAAATTAATACTATGATTATTGTGCTAAGTAATACTATGTAATGAGGAAAACAAGATAAAAGATTAAGAAGATTAGTGGAAGCAGTAAACCCATTGGATCAACTGAATATTGGCGGAAAAAGTTGCTTACGATGGGGTTGTCTGGGAGCCTGGGCTTGGTGATGACGAAGTTCTTCTCGATGCGCTCCAGTGTGGTGGCCAGGTCGATCCCCTGCCTTCTCTGTCCTATCTTGCTCCCAGCTGTTCTTGCGCTCCTTCTCCATCTCCTGCGACGGCGGTGGCGCTTCCATTGCTGTCAGCGCCTCCTTGCTTCCAACCGAGCTCCTCCTCTTCCCCATCTTGAACCTGCCACGAAGCCATCCACATATCATGTCATGTCAAGCCGCTGCAGCAGAGGCTTCTGATTGACTGACCCCATGACGAGAGGTCCCAGAGCGGGGACTTGAGGCCAGCGGCGCCGGGGCCACGGCGCTGGGGTGCGGTGGTGTGACGCACGGTGGGGCTCCATGGGCTCCTCCTCCTGCGAGCACGCGTGCCGGTCCTTCACCTTCAGATACCGTCCTCAAACAGTATGGAATCTACAATTTCAAATTATGTAAAACAAAAGACCCAAAACCGCTATGGAAAGATGCAACAAATAAACAAGTTAATTAGGAGAAACAACAAACCATCACTTTTGTGCCCATTTGTTATGATCACAGGTAACAGATAACACCAGAATTGGAATTTGGAGGTGGGAAGCAAGCAATCGAGGCAAGGAACAGGATGAACACGGCTGCGCCGCGAGGAGGAAGACACAGATTCAACAGAGTTTCAGTTATTCCCTATCCTCTCCTGGTTCTACTCGACTCCTATTTATCCTCTTTTGCTACATTGGGCCGGATGGGCTTACAATTCACTTTCGGGCTCGCAGGCCCACTTTTCACTCCTCGCGAATCATATCTGCTGAAGTCCTCTTCTGTTCCATGCGCCGGGCTCGGCGCTCCAGCAGCCTCCTTTCCCTCTTCATGGACTTGTTGTTCATGACAGTCCCCCCCACTTGAAGAACAGCTTGTCCCCAAGCTGGTGCAGACGGAAAACGGCGCTGAAGATCTTGCTCATCCTCCCAAGTCTGCAGTTGAGATGGAGAATTCCATTGCACCAAGGTCCGCATTGCCATGCGCCCACCTTTTCCTTTATACGCTCTCTGGATAACAGCCACAGGAACTGGTAGAACAGTGGGGTCCACACAAACTGTAGAGAGGTCTGTGCTGACAGCCTCAGAAGGAGCAATGTGTTTCTTCAACTGAGAAACATGTACCACAGGATGGATCTTGGCATGATCAGGTAATGCCAGTTTGTAAGCAACAGCTCCAACTCTTTGTAATACTTTGAATGGACCATAATATTTGAAAGCCAACTTTTGATTGCTTCGAGAAGCTACTGAAGATTGGATGTGTGGTTGGAGTTTTAAGTAAACCATGTCACCCACTTGGAACTCCCTTTCTGACCTTTTAGCATCAGCCTGGGCTTTCATACGTTGTTGTGCACGAAGCAACTGTTGCTGAATGAGTTTGGTCAACAGACTTCTGTTCTGCAGCCAATCAGCCAAATCAGGTACTGTGCAATCAACTGGATTAGCAATACCAAAATGTCTTGGAGGATGGCCATATAATACTTCAAATGGAGTTGTGCCCAGAGTTGTGTGATAAGAAGTGTTATACCAGTATTCAGCTAATGAAAGCCATTTATGCCAGTCTCTAGGACAAGAATGCACAGCACATCTCAGAAAAGCCTCAAGACACTGATTGAGTCTTTCAGTCTGCCCATCAGTTTGTGGATGGTAAGAGGAACTCATAAGAAGTTGAGTATCAGACAATTTGAACAGCTCCTGCCAAACAGTGCTAGTGAAAATTTTATCTCTGTCGGAGATGATGGCATCAGGTAAACCATGTAGCTTGTAGACATTATGGAAATAAAGCTGAGCCACAGCCAGTGCAGTAAAAGGATGAGCCAAGGGTATAAAGTGAGCATACTTAGAGAATTTGTCAATTACCACCAGGATGGAATTATAGCTTTGAGACTTGGGCAAACCCTCAATGAAGTCCATACACACTACAGACCAAGCTTTGGATGGCACTGGAAGAGGTTGGAGCAGGCCTGGGAGCTTGACATGTTCAGACTTGGCTTGTTGACAAGTAGTGCATGCATGCACATAAGCAGTAATTGATGCCTTCATTTTGGGCCAAGCAAAGATTGACTTCACCCTGTTGTAAGTGGCCTGTATCCCCGAGTGACCACCAATTCCACTAGAATGCAGTGCTTGCATGATATGGTTTTGAGCCAAAGAGTTGTTGCCTATCCAAACTCTGCCTTTATACCTGATAATTCCATCTTTTAATTCAAACCCTTTGTCATTGGTGTTATGAGTGGATAAACTGAGTT
Source organism: Cenchrus fungigraminus (assembly GCA_036936925.1). Lineage (NCBI taxonomy): Eukaryota > Viridiplantae > Streptophyta > Magnoliopsida > Poales > Poaceae > Cenchrus > Cenchrus fungigraminus. The sequence goes on from CM072773.1 coordinate 67,372,439, forward strand.
CAAGCAAGAGTTGTTTTGTTTCTGCATCTTGGTCATAACCCTCTTGCAGTCTCTCCAACCAAGATGGAATACTCATAGATATGGCTCCAACAGCCTCAGAATCAATACCAGGGTACCTGGAAAGAGCATCAGCCACAGAATTAGTGCTGCCTTTCTTATACTGAATCTTGAAATTGAGATCCATAAGCTTAAGTAAAGCTTTCTGTTGCAGCTTAGTGGAGATTTTCTGCTCAGTCAAAAACAGGAGACTTCTGTGGTCAGTTCTAATAATGAACTGTTGATGCTGTAAATAAGATCTCCACTTCTCAACTGCAAGTAAGACAGCCATACACTCCTTTTCATATGTTGACAGAGCCTTGTTCCTCCCAGAAATAGGCTTGCTCAAATAAGAGATGGGGTGGCCATCTTGCATTAAAACAGCACCAAATCCTGTGTCACTAGCATCAGTTTCAACAGTGAATTGTTTGGTGAAGTCAGGAACAATCAGCACTGGTGCTTGAACCAATGCCTGCTTCAATATGTCAAATGCCTGCTGGGTTGAAGTAGTCCACACAAAAGGAACTCCCTTCCTAAGTAAATGAGTCAAAGGTGCACTGAGCATGCCATAATGTTTGATAAAACGTCTGTAGTACCCAGTTAGACCCAAAAAACCTCTCAGCTGTTTAACATTGACTGGAACAGGCCAACTAACCACAGCAGTGATCTTAGATGGTTCAGTGGCAACACCTTCAGCAGTAATCACATGTCCCAGATATTCCAGTGATTGCTTAGCAAACTCACACTTGGAAAACTTGACAAAGAACTGATGCTCTTGCAATATCTCAAATACTTGCTTTAAATGGGTGGTGTGCTCTGTTAAGGATGGACTGTAGATCAGGATATCATCCATAAAGACCAACACACATTTCCTAAGGAGCTTATCAAAGATCTTGTTCATAATGCTCTGGAAGGAAGCTGGGGCATTTGTCAACCCAAAAGGCATCACTCTAAATTCATATAGACCACTATGGGTTTTAAAGGCAGTCTTCATTACATCTTCCTCAGCCACTCTTATCTGATGATAACCAGATCTGAAATCTAACTTGGTGAACCACTTAGCACCAGCTAATTCATCCAATAGCTCGTCAACAATGGGTAAAGGATGCTTATTCTTGACAGTGATAGCATTTAAGTGTCTATAGTCCACACAAAAACGCCAAGACCCATCTTTCTTTTTAACAAGTAACACAGGTGAGGCAAATGGACTAGTGCTGTGTTGAATGACCCCTGTCTTCAGCATTTCTCTAATCTGGTGCTCAATTTCAGTTTTCTGTTGAGGTGAGTACCTGTAAGGCCTGATATTAATGGGTTGGGCTCCAGGTATGAGAGGGATATGGTGATCATCAGGTCTCTGAGGTGGTAACTCCACAGGTTCTTGGAAGAGATGAGTATATTGATGGATCAACTCAAGAACTGGAGCAGGAATCTGATCCTGTAGATCAACAGAGTCACTGAGCTCTTGAATAACATGCACACCAGGAGCTTGAGTGTTGTCTGTAGCTCCTCTCAATTCCACACAATAAGCCACAGCATTTCTTCTCAAGAGACCTTTAAGCTTGGTAGGACTGACCCCTGTACAAGCAGTAGTTTGAGCTGTGATGCCCTGAATTTGTATCCTTCTACCATTATGTGGAAACTTCATGATTTTCTTCTTCCAGTGAATCCAGGTAGGGCTATGCTCCTCTAACCAGTCAGCTCCAAGAATCATGTCAAAGCACTTCAGAGGTAGCACTCTTGCAGGATAAGAGAATGAGTATCCCTGGATACACCACTGGAACTGAGGAATATGTCTGTTGGATATCATGGGTGAGCCATCAGCAGTAGAGAACTGCAATTCTGCACAATCTTGTAATGCAGATTGAAAATGCTGGGCAACATGCTCACTGATGAAAGTACCAGCACTGCCTGAATCCAACAAAATAAGAATGTCCTGTTTCCCAGATGTGCCATGAAACCTCATAGTTTTTCTTCTTTTGACAGTAGCAGGAGTGTCTGAAGAATCTTGGACAGACAAAAGACAATCCTCAGTGTTATCTGGCTCAGATTCACCTGTCTCACCATCAGAAGAGCTGTCAGCTTGCAAAATCTCCATCACCTCTTGGATCACTTGAATAGGAACTTGATCAGGACATTTGTGGTTGCGGCCAGTCCACTTTTCCCCACAAGTGAAACACAGCCCTTTGGATCTCCTGAAGGCCAGTAAAGCGGCCATTCGATCCTCAGCCGTCTTAGCCTGCACCTTCTTAGGGTCTTCTCTCTTCATCATAGCTTTAAACTTCTCCCCAGCAGTGAAATCCTTGCTGCTGGGTTTAGAATGTTCCTTATAATCGTGCTTGCTAGTGAAGGATCGTCTGCGAGACTCCAACTCCTCCTCCTGCAACAAAGCAAGGGCACTAGCAGTATCTACATCTCTGGGTCGATGTAAAGCAATAGGAGCTCTAATTTCTTCTTTGAGACCACTCAAAAAACGCACAACCAGAAATGTGTCATCATAGTTTGGGTTATATAGCAAAATACTGTGAGCAAGTTGTTCAAACTTAGCATGGTATTCAGTTACAGAAGATGTTTGTCTCAAATTATCCAGTTGTTTCATGTGCAACTGGTATTGATCCTTATCAAAGCGATCACAAACAGCCTTATGAAGCACTTCCCAACTAGTGATTCTACCGCGCAGCTCAACAGTTTGCAGCCAGGCAGCAGCCGCATCAGTGAAATTAAGAGCAGCAAAACGTGGTTTCAATTCATCGCTCACAGCAAAAATCTCGAAATAAGTCTCGCACTTATCTCGCCACAGCCTAGGATTTGTGCCATCAAAAGTAGGGAAATCCATCTTCGGTTTATGGCTACGCGGCACAGAATTGGAAGCACTCCCCATGCTGAACTCAAGCGAACGGGGATTTGGAGGAGGATACATACCCGTGACCGGGTGTGGCGGATGAGATCCCATGATCCCACCGCCATCATCCCGGTTACTGATGTTCTGACGGTGCCCACTGGGCCGCTCCGATGCAGACGCAGATGGGCGCGTTGCATCACCCGGAGCCATGTTGAGGTCGAAGGGGTTGAGGTACACGGGCGGCGGCGGACGCGGAAATTGCTGCGGCGGGGGTTGAGGCTGGTGCTCGAGCAGATGCAGACGACCTTCCGCAGCAGTCAGCTTGGACAGGGCCGAGGCGATGTTCTCGTCGCTCTTCGTGTGCCGAGCTTCCATGGCGGAGAGCTTGTCCAGGATCTTCTGGAGGACGGGGTCGATGCCATCAACACGAGTAGATAGTCCATCGAACCTAGAGGACAGCGAATCGATGGTTTCCGCCATCTGGGCCTGAACTGATTGCTTGCGCGGCGCCAGACCGGGAATTCACAGCCTGGATAGGATTGAAGGGGAAAAAAAATTTTGGGGAAGGTTTTGAGGGAGGCTCTGATACCAATTGTTATGATCACAGGTAACAGATAACACCAGAATTGGAATTTGGAGGTGGGAAGCAAGCAATCGAGGCAAGGAACAGGATGAACACGGCTGCGCCGCGAGGAGGAAGACACAGATTCAACAGAGTTTCAGTTATTCCCTATCCTCTCCTGGTTCTACTCGACTCCTATTTATCCTCTTTTGCTACATTGGGCCGGATGGGCTTACAATTCACTTTCGGGCTCGCAGGCCCACTTTTCACTCCTCGCGAATCATATCTGCTGAAGTCCTCTTCTGTTCCATGCGCCGGGCTCGGCGCTCCAGCAGCCTCCTTTCCCTCTTCATGGACTTGTTGTTCATGACACCATTCTGTGTTGCTGCTGCCAGTTTGTATCTTCTTGGCCTCCTCTTTGTTGTAGGCCCCTCTTCAGCCTCCACAGGTATAACAGCCTCTAGTGCTGCCGTCCTTTGGCTCCACTACAAGGTTGCTGGGACCAGCTCCTCCCCCATTTTGTGTGACACAGTCCTCGTTGTCACACTCCCACCATCATCTGGCTTTTAGTGGTCTCTTCCTTCACCACGGCAACCACTTCATTCTCTTTAGGATCATCGCTCCTCTTATCAGCAGACCCAATTGTTGTGTCAGAAGAACCAGCTGCGCATATTGAAATTAGCATCAGGGACTGCTCATAAACAGTATCAAGTCTACAGTTGCAAATTACAGGGAACGACAAACAGAAAATCAGGGAACTTGTCCGCACCTTTCTGCTCCTTCTGTGCTGCTGCTGCTGCTGCTACTACCTTAGATCTTCTGGACCTTCTCGTCCTTTTCTTTGCTGTGGCCGCTTCTTCTACCTCAACAGTCGCCGCTGTACTCTGGCTCCGCGGCAGGATGGCTGGGGCTGGCATCTCCATCTCATGCGCTGCGGGTCTCCTTGTCACATTCTGACCTTTTGTGACTTCCTCCTCCTCCACCACCACCACTTCATGCATTTTAGGATCATTGCAACTCTTATCTGAAACTACTGCAGACCCAACGACCACATCAGAAGAATCTGCTGCACATTCAGAAATTAGCATCAGGGACTCTTTGCAAACAACTGCTAATTTACCATTTTAAATTACAACAAAAGAAGTACTCTTTCTGGAATATTATGTAATATGTGCATTCAAGCGATTCAAGTAAATCAGCGAAAGCGAGAACTTGTCGTCACCTTTTAGTTCCTCCCATATTGTGGCCCCTTCCATCTCTGTCTGATTCAAAGCCTTCTTCACCCTCGCAGACCTCCTTGTCCTTCTCTTACCTGTGGCTACCTCTTTCGCCTCCACATGTGCCATGCCCACCGGTGCCGCTGTCCTCTGGCTCCGCCGCAAGCTGACTGGGACAGGCAGCTCCTCCTCTTCCTCATGCACTGCAGGCGTCCTTGTCACATTCTGACCTTCCTCTGGCTTGGTGGCCTCTTCCAATTCACCCTCTTTAGGATCATTGCATATCTTATCTGAAACTACTAACACAGATCCAATGTTAGAAATAATCTTGATTCTCATATGTATCAGCATGTTTAAATTCCATTTTGCATGTAGTAGTAGATCACAAACTAGTAGTTGTATATGTGAGACACATATACATGATAGGCTCTGGTTCAGCTTGTGACGAGGTGCCGACGTGCTGTGTGACTCGGACGTCGCCGTGAGAAGCGGTATTGCACAACAGGAGCGAACGATCTGCATAGACGACTGAAGGCCATGTTCAACTGCATGTGGAGTGTTGCGCGAAGCGGCCGGATTGCAGGGAAGGAGAGGTCCATGTTGCATGCAGCCACGAAGTGAGTTCGTGGGCTAGAGAATAGGTCCTGCTTTGCATGGTTCAGTTAGGAGCATGGCGTGAGTTACGGCTTAGTGGTGGTGGCCGTTGTTATCTCTTTTGCATGTACTTAGTCTATATATGAATGAGAAAATGATGAAGCCTGTGTGGGCTGCGTCACAAAAATATTGCCTCTGTGTGTGCGTCTTGTGCATGTGTATTTGTCCACCAGAAGATCTTGAGTGTTAGTGATTAGCACTTGAGAAAGAGAGAGGGAGTGATTCCTACCAAAGAGAAGATCAACACTTGTGCCTGTGAGTGAGCGATCCTAACAATTGGTATTCAGAGCCAAATTCGATGAAGATGATGCCGCGCAACGATTCGTCACCAAGCAAAGCCGTTGTGAGCAGCGGCTTGGGCAACTCGACGGTGACGATGGGGAGGCTCCCGTTCCCGATGCTGTCAAGGACGAACTACGCGGCGTGGGCCATGAGGATGAAGTTTCTACTGCAAGTTAACGGCGCATGGGGTGCTGTTGATCGTGAAAAGAAGCCAAAGGGTGAGGCGGTCGACGAGGTCGAGGACCAGCTGGCCTTGTCGATCATCTCGCAATCGGTCGACGACGAGACGCTGCTGCGAGTTTCAAAGAAGGAGACCGCCTATGATGTGTGGGAGGCGCTGCGCTCCATACATGTGGGTGTCGAGCGTGTCCGGGAGGCAAGGGTGCAGGTCTTGCGAGCTGATCTTGATAACCTCAAGATGAGTGATGCAGAATCTGTTGATGATTTTGCTGGAAAGTTCATGATGCTAGTTGGCCGTATCCGTGAGCTTGGAGATGCGGTGGAGGAGAAGTATGTCGTGAAGAAGCTGCTGCGATCCGTCTCCACCAAGTTCACCAACGTCGCGTCATCAATGGTGTTGTTCGGCGACATCAACAATATGGCCATGGAGGAGGCCATTGGGTCATTGAAGGTCCATGAAGAACTGCTCAAGGGACAGGAGGTCCGATCTGAAGAAAAGCTCCTCATGGCAAGTGGACAGGACTTGGCGCGAGGTCGAGGCCATGCCCAAGGTAGCCGTGAAGGACGCAAAGACAAAAGCAAGGTAAAATGTTATAATTGTCAAGATTTTGGACATTTTGCTTGGGAGTGTCCTAAGAAAGAAAAGGGGGAGAAAGCTTTGTTGGCTCAAGGCTATGGCAGCGACGAACCTACTCTTCTGTGAAGTCTGTCAAGGCTTAGGGAATCAAGATTAGGGGAGAAAATGTTAGAAATAATCTTGATTCTCATATGTATCAGCATGTTTAAATTCCATTTTGCATGTAGTAGTAGATCACAAACTAGTAGTTGTATATGTGAGACACATATACATGATAGGCTCTGGTTCAGCTCGTGACGAGGTGCCGACGTGCTGTGTGACTCGGACGTCGCCGTGAGAAGCGGTATTGCACAACAGGAGCGAACGATCTGCATAGACGACTGAAGGCCATGTTCAACTGCATGTGGAGTGTTGCGCGAAGCGGCCGGATTGCAGGGAAGGAGAGGTCCATGTTGCATGCAGCCACGAAGTGAGTTCGTGGGCTAGAGAATAGGTCCTGCTTTGCATGGTTCAGTTAGGAGCATGGCGTGAGTTACGGCTTAGTGGTGGTGGCCGTTGTTATCTCTTTTGCATGTACTTAGTCTATATATGAATGAGAAAATGATGAAGCCTGTGTGGGCTGCGTCACAAAAATATTGCCTCTGTGTGTGCGTCTTGTGCATGTGTATTTGTCCACCAGAAGATCTTGAGTGTTAGTGATTAGCACTTGAGAAAGAGAGAGGGAGTGATTCCTACCAAAGAGAAGATCAACACTTGTGCCTGTGAGTGAGCGATCCTAACATCCAAATGCCGCATCGGAAGCATCATCTGCACTTTCAGAAATTGGTATAAGAGATTGTTTGCCAATAATAGTGAATCTACCATTCCAAATTATGGAAAAAATCATTATTCATGCATTTCAAAGTTAAATTAGGGGAAGAGAAATTTGTCCTCACCTTTCTCCTCCTGTACTGCCACCGATACCTCTTCTTCCTGGTCCAAAGCCATTTTCCCTTTCGACTTCCTAGTCCTTCTCTTCCCTGCGGCAACATCTTCTGCCTCCACAGGCGCCACGGCCTCCCCTGCTGCTGTTCTCTGGTTCTCCTGCAAGGTGTCGGGGGCCAACAACGCCTCCTCCATCTCACGTGCCCCGGCCTTCCTTGTCTTTGCCCGCGCACAGCCACAGCCACCGCGAGGAAGCGGGCACCCGTGCCCCTGCTTCTCCCCGATCACCTGTTGTTCCACCTCCACGGACGCCACGGCCTCCTCCCGTGCCGCTGTCCCCTCGCTTCCTGGCAAGGTGGCTTGGTCCCGCACATCCTGCTGCGTCTTCTCCGCCGCGGGCGACCTCACCTTGGAGCGCGCACAGCCGCCGCCAGGGTGCGGCTTCCCGTCTGTCTTCTCCTCCTCGATAACCACCTCCTCCACCTGTTTCACCGCCAACATCGGGGCTGCTGCTGCCGCTGCTCCCCCACTACTAGCGAAAGATGCTTTCGTCACAGGGCAAAAATAACATTAGTACTGGTTTTTTTTACCCACTAGTACTAATGTCAACAAGAACCGGTACTTATGTCCCGTGCCGAAAAGGAGGCGGGCGGAGCCATCCCGTGGCAAACATTAGTACCGGTCCGTATTCAGCGTCGGTACTAATGTGGGTCCCACATTAGTACCGGTGCTCAATATGGGCCGGTACTAATGTGGGTGCCGGACATTAGTGCCGGCCCGTGTTACGAGCCAGTACTAATGTAGCCACATTAGTACCGGCTCTTAATACGGCTCGGTACTAATGTCCAACGGCTATATCTCAGTTTCTTCCTCCTCCAGCCCGAGCCTCCCCTTCTTTCTCCACTTCGAGCTTCTCCTTCTCCATGGCGCCATAGAGGAGATTTTGCCGGATTTGTGACCATTTCTCGACGATTTCACTCGTTGAAGTGGTCTAGAGGTTAGTTACTTCATCCTCCCTTGATTCATGCTTATTTTGTTGAGTTTCATTGGTTGAAATAGGAGTACTTTAGCACTTTAAAATGAACTAAGAATATGGATTTGTTTCTATTTATTGTATTTTGTCTATGTTCTAATAGAATTGATTGAAATGGATGTACCGTGTTAGTCGGATGAGATGTTATATATGATGATACAAATTAATTTTTTTTCATTATTTTATATATTAAATGATTTAGATGTACTTACTAAGAGAAATGACTAGAATATTAATATTAGAATTAGAGAAATAATTTATTAGTCAAAAAAATAGTTTTCTTATTATAATAATAATTTAATTTGAAATATAATTTCCTCATTATAAAAAATGTTTTCTCATAAGAAAAATATTTTTCTCCTAAGAAAAACATTTTCTTAGGGAAAAAAATAGTTTCTTTATTAAAAAATTTTTTCTTCAATACCATCAAAATGGTTTTTTCTCATTAGAAAATTAGGAAGAAGTTTATATTTGATGTGGAATATGGATTTAAATAGTTTGAATTTGTGTAACATAGTCTTCCATTCATTATTTAAGTACCGAGTCAAAAATGGTTTTCTCATTACAATAGTAATTTCTTAGTTAGAAAAATAGTTTCCTCAATAGAAAAATAGTTTTCTTCATTAGAAAAATTGTTTGCTCATTAGAAAAATTAGAAAATTAGTAAAAAGTTTATATTTCATGTGAAATATGGATTTGAACAAATTGGATTTATGTATCATAATCACTTGCCTTTATTTAAACACTAGTACGTACTCATTAGAAAAATGGTTTCCTCATTAAAATAATAATTTCTTAGTTAGAAAAAGAGTCACCTCATTAGAAAATTAGTTTTCTTCATTAGCAAAATTGTTTGCTAATTAGGAAATTAGTAAAAAGTTTATATTTCATGTGGAATATGGATTTGAACACTATGAATTAGTGTAACACATATAATCTTGAATTTGTTACATGATAATAATATATTTTGTTCGGTTATATATACTTTATTGTAGATGGACCCGCAATGGATGTACAACGACAAGAGGATATCTAATGAATTCTTTAATGGGCTTCGTGGATTTCTAGAAGTAGCAGAATCGAACAAGCCCCCGTCCGGTTTCATTATTTGTCCATGCAGAAAGTGCAGGAATTTGAAGGATTTCTCAACGACAAAGACTCTTCACGATCACCTATACAAATGGGGATTCATGCCAAACTATTTTGTTTGGACAAACCATTGGGAGAGAGGGGTTATAATGGAATATGACGAAGAAGAAGACGACGTGCCTTTGCAATGGGAGATGATCCAATGGGTGAGGATGATGTTGCAATAATGGTGGGAGAGCCTGAACAAGGAGAAGATGAGCCGCTTGATGATCTAGGTCAGGTGTTGCGAGAGCATAAGGAAGATTGCGAAAAGGTGAAGGAGGCAAAGAAGTTTGAGCGTATGTTAGAAGATCACAAGAAATCATTGTACCCAAATTGCAAAGAGGGGCACAAGAACTTGGGTAGCACATTGAAAATGCTGCAATGGAAGGCTAAACATGGAGTTTCTAACAAGGGCTTCGATGAGTTAATGATGATCGTAAAGGACATGCTTCCAGAGGAGAACGAATTACCGGAGTCAACGTACGAAGCTAAAAAGGTCGTTTGTCCTCTAGGTTTGGAGGTTCAAAAGATACATGTGTGCCCTAATGACTGTATCCTTTACTAAGGAAAAAATATGAGAAATTGGAGGCTTGTCCTGTGTGCGGAGCGCAGCGTTATAAGATCCCACGAGATGACCCTTACGATGTTGAGGGGGAGAAGCAAAAGAAGAAGAAGAAAATTCCTGCTAAGGTAATGTGGTACATTCTAGTGATACCACGGCTGAAGCGTTTATTCAGGTGCAAGGCTAATGCAAAGTTGATGCGTTGGCACAAAGAAGATTGTAAAGCAGATGACAAGACCAGACATCCCGCTGATGGGTCGCAGTGGAGACTAATTGATAGAGAATTCCCTGAGTTTGCAAAACACGCAAGGAACATTCGGTTTGGTTTAAGTACTGATGGATTCAATCCATTCGGTGAGTTCAGTAGCGGTCATAGCAGTTGGCCTGTGACCTTATGCATATTCAACCTTCCGCCATGGCTGTGCATGAAAAAAAAGTTCATCATGATGCCAATAATCATCCAAGGCCCAAAGCAGCCAGGCAATGACATCGATGTTTATATGAAACCGTTGGTTGAGGATCTTAAAACGTTATGGAAGAAAGAAGGTGTACCCGTGTGGGATGAGCACAAACAGGGGACCTTCAATCTACGAGCGTTGCTGTTTGTCACCATCAATGATTGGCCGGCACTTGGTAATCTATCAGGACAAACAAACAAGGGATACCGAGCATGCACGCACTGTTTAGATGATACTTGCAGTGTGTATCTAAAACACAGTAAAAAGATTGTGTATTTGGGCCATCGTCGATTTCTTCCTCCTAAGCACCCGTTAAGAGAAGAAGGAAAAAAGCATTTTGAAGGTGTTGGAGAAAAACGTAAGAAGCCAGTGCACCGCGCTGGTAAACTTGTATTTTCTATGGTGAAAGATTTGAAGGTAGTGTTTGGGAAGGCTTCTGGTGCCAAATCTGTTCCAAACGATAAGGATGGATGTGCACCCATGTGGAAGAAGAAGTCGATATTTTGGGAGCTTCCTTATTGGGAAATCCTCGAGGTTCGCAATGCAATTGATGTGATGCATGTGATGAAGAATTTTTGCGTGAACTTTCTTGGGCACCTAGGTGTATACAGAAAGTCAAAAGATACAGTTGAAGCTCGTCGGGATCTTAAATTTATGAAACAGCGAAAAAGCATGCATCCTGAAAAGAGAGATAAGGGAAATTGGTTGGCCCCTGCTAGTTACACCCTCAGCAAGGAAGAGAAGAAGATGATGTTTGATTGTTTGAACAGTATCAAGGTCCCGACAAGCTATTCCTCAAATATACAACGAATAATAAATTACAAAGAGAAAAAATTCATAAATCTGAGGGCTCATGATAGCCACGTGTTGATGACACAATTGCTGCCTGTTGCACTAAGGGGTATTCTACCAGAGAATGTGAGATTGACAGTCGTCAAGGTTTGTTCATTCCTCAACCAGATCTCTCAGAAGGTAATCCATCCAAAGAATCTAGTGCAGTTGCAGAAAGATGTCGTGCAATGCCTCGTCAGCTTTGAGATGATCTTTCCACCCTCTTTCTTTACTATCATGACCCACCTTCTAGTGCATCTAGTTGAAGAGTTTGTTATCCTCGGGCCTGTATATTTACACAACATGTTCCCTTTTGAGTGGTTGATGTCTAGTTACAAGAAGTATGTCCGTAATCGTGCTCGTCCCGAAAGAAGCACCGCAAAGGGATATGCTACAGAGGAGGTGATTGAGTTTTGTGTCGACTTTATTGATGAGCTTGCTCCGATTGGACTCCCTGTATCACGCCATGAGGGGAGACTCAGGGGAAAGGGCACACTAGGGAAGAAATCTCGGATGGATATGGATGAAACGTTATTTCGTACAGCACATTCCTTTGTCCTGCAACAATCATCCCTAGTGGCTCCATACAGGGAGGAGCACAAGTCCATTGTATAGGCCTCAAACAAAGGGAAGTCAGAGGCTTGGATTACACGTCATCACAATGATAATTTTGCATCATGGTTGCGGAGAAAACTTATGGGTGATAACACTATTAGAGAGCAACTGCAATGGTTGGTTAGAAGTCCATCTATCTCAGTACTTACGTTCCAAGGATACGAGATAAACGGATACACATTCTACACGAGAGCCCAAGACCAAAAGAGCACAAACCAAAACAGCGGTGTTCGTATAGATGCAATAGACAACGAAGGAAATGTACAAACATACTATGGTGTCATTGAAGAGATATGGGAATTGGACTACGGACCTTTAAAAATCCCTCTTTTTAAGTGTCAGTGGGTTAAAAACCCTACAGGAGGTATAACGACAGACAAATTTGGGATGACAATAGTGGATCTCAACAAGATTGGATACAAAGATGAACCGTTCGTCCTAGCGAATGATGTGACTCAAGTTTTCTATGTGAAAGTCATGTCGAGCAAACCACCAATAATAAAGAAGGGTGATGATAAGTGTGTTGTTAATAATGAGCCAAAGCGTCACATATTTCTACCGGGAAAAGAAAAATTGTTGGAGTTGAGGACAAGACTGACATTTCAGAAGATTATGATCAATTCGATGGTCTTCCTCCATTTTCAGTAAAGATTGACCCAAGCATCCTGTTAGCCGAAGAGGACACTCCATACCTACGTCGTGATCACAACCAAGGGACATTCGTGAAGAGGAAGATTATTAATGTTGCATTAGATGATGATGTATAATAAGTTATATTAATTTGTGCTCATGTACCAAAGTATTGTAATATTTTAATGAACTAGTATTTTGCTACTTTATTAACAAAACTTTCAATTATTTCACTTTTTTTAGCATTACTAGATATTAAATAAAAAATTTACGTAAAAACAAACACGAGCAAGACTAAATCATGATTACTATATTAATTACACTAGATGTTCTATTTAAGGAAGATTTTACATGAAAAAAATAAATATAGTTTTGTTTGTTAAAGTTAAGAACAAAAAAAGACAATTCAGAAGATATTACTAACTTAATGATAAGAAAATTTTAATTTTGATTGTTTATTTTAGGATATCATAGTATCTATGTAAAGAAAATTAACTAAACTTGTTCTACCATTTTATGAGTTGTATATGATTTACCACAAATAACTACAATAAAGAAAATAAAAACGAGAAATAAAAGGAAAACAGTGGGCAACAAAATGAAAAACACATTAGTACCGGTGCTAAACTAGCACCGGTACTAATGTGCTTCTCCATTTGGTGCGAAATGAAAAGCCAGCACCGGCACTAATGTGGACATTAGTACCGGGCCTAAACTAGCCCCGGTACTAATGTCGGGATGTATAAGGCGGCGCCCCCTTCTTCCCCAACACTTAGCCAATTCCGATCCCCATTCCCCTTCTTCTCCCCTGCGTCGTCGATCTCGTCCCGCGCCGGCTCCCCGCCGCCCCTCGTCTTCCTCGCCGGCCGCTGGTCAGTCGCGCCATGCACGCCGTCCTCGATGCTGCCGCCGTCTCGTCCCCGCCCGCGTCGTTCCCGGTCCCCGACCCTGACGCCAACACCGTCCCCCGCGCGCGCCGCCGCCCCTCGTCTCCCTCGCCACCGACGCCGGCAAGCGCGCGTCCCCGGCTGCTCCCCGCCGCGCGCCGTCGCCGTCCTCGTCCCCGCCAGCGCCGTGTCGATCCCCGGCCGCGCCGCTGCCATCTCGTCTCCCCCCTGCACCGGTGCCGCGCTCACCGCCGTGCGCGCCGCCACCCCTCGTCTCCCTCGCCGCCGACGCCGGCCCGCGCGTGTCTCGGCTGCTCCCCGCCGCGCGCCGTCGCCGTCGTCGTCGCCGTCACCGTCCTCGTCCTCGCGCCGCCGCCGTCTCGTCTCCCCCCTGCGTCGGCGCCGCGTTCACCGCCGCGCGCGCCGCACCGCCGCGTCCCCACCGCGCCGTCGCCGTCGCCGTCTCGTCCCCGCCTGCCGCGCCGTCGGTCCACGTCGCCGTCGCTGTTCGTCCCCGCCCGCGCCGCCGCCGGTACACGCCCTGCCCCTGCGCGCCGCGCCCTTCATTTGGGGGCTGACGTCAACCCCTATTTTTTTATCATTTTTTTATTTTAAATTAAAATTTGGAATTAGATTTAAATTAGTTTTAGATTTAGATATTGTTATAGATTGAAATTAGATTTAATTTATAATTAGATGTTATTTAGAAATTTAGATTGTGAAATATAGATTTAGATTTAGAAATATAGATTTAGATTAGAAATATAGATTTAGATTTAGAAATTAGATATAGATTTCAATTTGGATGTAGATTTAAATGTTATTTATATTTGGATGTAAATGTTATTTAGAATTTGATTTAGAATTTGATTTACAATTATATTTAGATTTCAATTTGGATGTAGATTTAAATGTTTTTTATATGTGGATGTAAATGTTATTTATACGTAGATGTAAATATTATTTAAATTTCAATTGCACACGTTCGACTCAAATCGCTCGACTGGCTCCCGACCCCCCCCCCCCGCCACGCTCCCGACCCCCCGTCACGCTCCCGACCCCCCCTCCACTCTCCCGACCTCCCGCCACACTTCCGACCCCCCCCCCGCCACGCTCCCGACCCCCCGCCACGCTCTATGTAGAATTAAATTTTTAATAGTCTCATCATTGGAATAGTTTGTCTTCATATTATTTTTTTGTCACATTATTTTAGTTACAATGGTGCAAACAGAAGAAGACCGAGAAGCGGAGCAAATTGTTTGACGAGATTTTGTACCAAGTTTTTCAAATAGATAGTGCCTGGTACATTTGTATGAGCTCATATGTAGGCATTGTGTTCGTGCTATTAAAGAGACAAGTCAAAGAAGAAAGCTAACAAGTGCATGAGCTCTACGTACTTGCATGACTAGTGTATGACTAGCCACTGTAACGTATATGCGTCCATGCATGCTGTGTATAATCTATACTATAAGGAGCGAAGACAATTGAAAACTTTTCTCACCCAAACCGGACCCGCCTTACCCCTCACGCCGGACCTACCCGTCATATGTTTTTGGAAGTGGATAAGGTGGAAGGACTATGAAGTATCAAAAAATCGCAATTTGGAGAGCGTTTCTGCCAAAAACAAAATTTTTTTCTCACCCACCCGACGCATACCCACCCTGTGTACCCGTCGGGCCCACCTTTCCCTTCCATGTCGCTACCCACCCTGAATTGAAAAAAAAAATCCCTCCTCCGCGCCTCCTCACGACGGCACCCGCACGGCGCGAGCTCCCCCTGCGGCGCCGCCCCCCACGCTGGCCATGTAATCCAGAGCACCTACTGGAAGGAGCAGTGCTTCGGCCTCACCGCAGAGACGCTGGTCGACAAGGCCATGGAGCTCGACCACACCGGCGGGACCTACAGCAGCAACCGCAAGACGCAAGTCCACCCCGTTCCTCTGTCTCGGGCTCAAGATGCTGCAAATCCAGCCCGGCAAGGACATCGTCGTCGAGTTCATCAAGAACGAGGACTACAAGTACGCCTTTCTTTCCCTCTGCCGATTTCTAATTGGTTCCATTTGTCACCCGCCCCCATTCGTTTCTGTTCAATTGATACGGTATTCCTTCCGTAGTGTCCATTGCCGCATCCGTCCCCACCCCGCCAGCCTGCTCTTCACCAATAGGCAAACCAACCAAATCATCCACCAGCTGCCGCCGCTGCTCCGAGAGCTTCCAATTCGACATTGTTGCTGCTTCTTTGATTCGAGATTCCTTCCTAGCTCGGAATTGCTGGTTTGAGCTTTGGGCCTGGTTCGAGATCCGTGGCGCTTTCATGTGCCTCTGCATCTGCATCTGGGCGCTGCTGCATCGAGGGGCTTGATTTCTTGTACCGCTGCGAATTTGTGCTCCCCGGATTTTTATTTCCCGATGCCTGTTTCTGGATTTCATGGGCATTTGGATAGCTTCGTAATGATGCAGCTACACGGTAGCTATTAAGCTGGCGGTTTTTATCGCTCCATTGGGTTGCCACAAGGAGACATTTTTTCTTTGCCGATTCGTTCCAATTTCGGATCATCCTGTGCAAAATCCATATGCATATGCAGTGCTGTACTCTCTGTTTCCTTCCGTTTGTGTAGTATAACCACTATACAGACACGTTTAAGCAATTCAAGCATGGATCCGGAATTCCTATTTTGTTCAGGTATTTGAGATGAATACATTTGTTCACGTGGGCTACTAAAAAAATTTGAGCAATTGAATTACATCAATTTCCTTTTGAATCTGATAATACCCAATCCATCCTTCCTTACATTATCATGATCATTTCTTCCAGAATGTGGACGCTACCTGAGGCGAGCGATATTGCTAGACCAAATGCAAAAGTAGAGGAAGGCAACATGCCAGTTGTTGCAGAGTTTGGTTCTAAAAAGGTAGGTTGTTTCTCTCCCGCTAATTTCTTCTCTAAGCATTCCATAATCTAGAGTACTATACCACATGTGACTGGTGGAGTTCCCATAGATGTAATTTATAGTGTATGGGTCTGCTCGCCTTGTGTTCGACGAAATGATCGTAAGGAAACTGTTGCTTATAAATGCTATTTGCCAAACGGTATATGTAGGCTGACAAATAGTTATTGTTCTTGTGCTACCTGCAAATAAAGTTTTGAACCTACTGTCGATCTTATCGTGTCTCCTTGTTGGTTGGGCAAAGAACCCACTGCTATGATGGGGAGACACTGATTCAATGTTGTTTTAGTGATATGCATGTTCCCTTGCTTGAACTTTCTGTGTTCTGGAATTCAGAAGTCTATATATCATTTGGCATATAGTGCACTATGTGTGATGTATTTGCTATTTGTGTTTAGGTGCATAGACATGAAAACCATGAATAATTGAACTTGGTAATAGTGCTGGCAGATGAGGCCAAAACAGAACAATGATGAAGTTGAATTTGCTGAATTTGCCCATTAAGTTCAAGGGGGGAGGATGCTTGCCCTGGGTTGAAGAAAGGTATCGCTACTTTTATTTCATTTTTCAGTTGCATTTCTTTGGTATGTCAATTTAGCAATATTCTTTTTTATTTAAAGACTAAAGCGCATACTACCTCCGTCTCAAATTATTATTCGTTGTCTTTTCTAGACACATCAATTTTACTACGTATCTAGATATATTTAGGTGCATTCCAAAATGTGTGTATCTAGAAAAATCAAAACGAATAGTAATTTGGGACGGAGGGAGTATATACTGCTGCTATCTTGCATAGCCCAATTATATGTGGATGTGGTCTATATGAAAATATTAGTCATACAACAAGCTTTTGATGTAACTGACATTCACTGAAACTCTCTTTGACCCTTGCTGGTGTTCAATGAAGAGTGATAGCTTAGTACAACCTGTCTTCTTCTTTCCTTGTTTGAATTTCAGGTTTTTCTCGGCTGGTGGTAGTATCACGTGCCTACCTTGGCAGAGCCATTTTCATTGATGGAAGTCGAAAATACACACAAAGAAATATTTTTTCCTTCCAGAAGTAGACACCCAGTTACCCAGATACCGTGCCTGCATAAGAAATAGTAAGTCATGTAGTTCCATCATGGCATAGATTTCAGTTCATTAAAAGGATGCACAATTCCAATTTACTAATTATGCGTGGATTTCAGATTATTAATTTCGGCCGGTCTTAAGAATGCATCATGTACAGTCAGCAAGTAAAAGGAGAGGAATATATTTTCCTACAACATTAAACAATACATATGATATAACAGCTTTGCCATCTAACAAATTCAATTATCTATTCTTAATCAGGTAGCTACAATGGAACAACATGCGTTAATGTGCTGTGAGCCTTTGACAAAGCAGCGACGATAGAAGTGATGGATCCCTATGACACTAGGCAAGATATGCATAGCTCTGTACCTTATCCCATCATGTGATCTGATTGCCAGATGGTGTTGCATGTACCATTTATGAAAGCTAATTGTAGTGTTACATTATTGGACTCGCACACTCTGGATGGTTTAAAACAAGTTTCATTCTAAGTAGAGTAAAATGTAAATGATCTTGTAAATAATTGGGATGTGAAGCTTAATGCAGGTAATAGTACTACTAGATAAAGAAAATATCATGTCTGCAAATCCTTTCTGGAGATTTTCTAATGAACAAAAAGCATGTCAAAAGCATTCATCGTGAACAAAAATCAAAACCGTGTGATGTCCCACAAAAAGAAACGAAATTGGTACTGCCACTTGCTCTTTTCTTCTACTGTTGCCTAACAGTAAGTAAAGATTACTCCCATTTGACCAATAATTTATATAGCACTCAAGATGCAAGCTCTGGCCTAGAGTACGGAAAATATTTGTGTATACTGGAATAATTAGTGTACTTCACCAAGTCTCAAAGATACGTGCGTGTCGCTCGTACATTTTACTAATATTGATAAGAGGACGGCCATTATTGTCTAACATGACAGCCACATATACATGGCGTTACATGGTGAACCCAAGTCCAGCCGCAGGCAGCAGGGTGGGTGGTCCTGCAGGTCTCCGCCCGACGTACGTATCAGTGTCCCACATCTCAGGGAGTTATTACTTAGCCGGGACTGGTGAATCGAGTTCAAGAGTCGGATAAGTATTGATTATTTTGGTTGTCAAGCAACTAAACAAACAGCGAAAAATTAGAGATAATCCCAACTAACTCGGGCGGCGCCGAGAGGAGGAGCAGCGCACCCGAGCCCTTGCCTTGGCCTATATAAACGACCAGCCCTTCTGACGAGAGGGGCTAATCGTCCTCATCCACCAGAGCCGCCGCAGCTTCCGTCTACTGGAGAGTCGCCGTCGGGAGGAGAAGGCAGGCTTCATCTGCTCCTGTCGCAGCACTCCCAGGCCGCCAGGAGGAGAACAGGAGCCGACGTCGCCCTTTTCGTCCATCAAGCGCAGGTCGACGACACCGTCGCCGCCCGCGTCGCATCAAAGGCCGGCAACCTCGCCGGAGCGGGCGCGAAGCCGGTGACGAGCACGTCAGGGAGCGAGGCGACATGGCTCCACTCATCATCTTCGGCGTTGCTGCAGGTTGATCTACGGTTCCTACTTATGTCCTTGTTTCAGATGCATAAGCAGAGCTCGGCAACATCGTCCGCCCGTCTTGCCGTACATCCGTCCGATCGCTAGGGCTGCCAGAGGGACATCACAGGTGCGCCGTGCGCGGGAAGCATCATCGTGTAGATGGTGGCATGACAGCCGTGACTAGCGGCGTCGCGGAAGCTGGAGGCCGAGGGAAGTGCGTCGGTGCCGCCGGAGACGAAGACGACGCCGTGCTGATGGCCGGAAGCACCTGCTTGTGCAGCCATGAATGAAGACGATGTTAACGCGGTCTGCGCGCAGCCATGCATGCATGCTCCGCGCGACGTACAGGGACAAGGCGTGCAAGAAGGCGAAGGGAGACGTCAAGACCAGATCAAGATGCAAGCACCGGTGGTCATCAAGATGCAAGTGCTGATGTTCACCAAGATGCAAGTACGAGGCGTCCGTAGCACCGTGCAGCCGTGCGCGTACGTGCGTGCGCATGCATGTGCATTGATGGGCCAATCAGGAAGCAAGGGACGAGTGAAGGCCGTTCTACAGCTGCCGTCCGATCCGTGACGCCCGGTGGTGCTCCTGTCAAGATCCCGACGTGAAGATCCTCACCACCTCGACGTCCCTGCCGCGACGTCTCTTCAGTCCCAGCTACAGCGACCCATGCATCTGCTGTCAACCACTACTACAACTACACGCCGTTCGTTGCCGACGAGGACGAATGACGCGGGCGGGCGGAGCTGATGTCCCAGCTACGCTAGGCTCATGGACCGACGAGGCCATGGATGATACCGACGCCATACCCACACCTACACCAACACCACACATGCATGGAGAACAGGTAGCAAAGACCCATGAAGACGACCACGGCGGCAAAATCGGAGGTGCTCCGGCAAGCTAGACTTGCGGAGATAATTAACTACGAGCCTTGCAAGGCCCTAGGAACCAGAAGACCACATCGCCTAAGACAAGATTGCCGTCAACAGGCTGTGGAGCGCACAGGAACTTGTACTTATTTTTCTGTAAAGATTAATAAAGAACTTGTTCCTCTTTTTTTGTCTACTTAGTACTTTGGCACGCCCGCAGTTACTTTTCCCAGGCAGAGAAATCCCTGTGTGATTTTTCTCCTCAAACAAACTGGCACGCCCAGTGGGACGTGGTTCTCCTCCCATCTCCGCCATGCCGTGGTCGTCGGATTCGTCTTCGCCGTTCTCCAACAACACAGCATGCCACATGGTGTCCCTCGACGTGGAGCCGTCCTGACGAGAGGCCCTCTTATTGCAGGAGGACTGTCTGAAGTCGTCAAGACCGCGACGGTGCGCATGATCCAGTTCGGGACCAACGAGCCGGTGCCGATCCCCGAGGAAGCCGGAAGGCTCGCCATCAACACCCAGGTGCCGCCCGTAGTTCAGCCCGGGCAGCTTCCCACCGCGACGGCGTCCACCCTGGCTGCAGGACCCTCCGTCGCCATCAACACTCAAGCTCCGCTGCTGCTCAACTTCGGCCAGTTCCCGGTGGCCATCTTCGAGCACGACAACAAGGTCTACGTCCACTTAACGCAGGACCCGGCGAAGTTCCAGAAGCTGCAGACCAAGAAAGCTCAGAAGCGAGCTGCTGCCAAGGCCAAGCGTGAGCGCCGTAGCTTAATGCTTGAAGCACGGGCTCTCCTCAAGAAGTCAGTGGTAGCTGACATGAAGGGAGACGTACAGGTTGCGCAACGACTGCGCGCCAAGGCGACCAACACACGCACGGGAGCCGCGGCTATCCGTGCCCCGACGGCATGCGCTGAAGAGGTGGCCGCTCCAACAGTGGAGCGCACAGAGGTCGAGCTACTAGAGGCTCTGGAGGTGGTGTCAAGCAACTTGTGGCGACACATGTCCTACACCCGTCATGCTTCAAGCCCTCACCCTCTTCGCAACTACCGAAGGAAGTACCGCAAGGTGTAACGGCTCCACCAGCAGGTCGCCTCCCGCATGGCTCAAAGCACGATCCCGCAAGAGGACTGGTCGCTCGACACCGGCTTCCTCCTCAACAAGGTGTTCACCTACCCCAGTACGTTGGAGGCGCCATACGACGTCTTCCCCGACGAATGGGCGCGTGAGCCAGCCAAGGTCAAGGACTTGGTGCGGCATGCGATCATGCGCGAGTAATGGAAGAAGAGGCGCTCAAGCAAGCAGTCCCGGCTCCCAGGACCCACCGTCTCCTTCAGCAACGAAGTGCCGATCCGTCCTACCGGATGGGTGTCGTGCTTCCACGTGACGGCGACGGAAGACTCCGCTGTGACGCCCACCAATAGGTTTGCCGTTTTGCAGGCCGATGGAGATCGACATGCGGCCCAAGATGGAGGTGTACAACAAGAACTCCGTCGACTCCAAAACCAGGTGGCCCAGCTCGGGAGGAGACTCCAAGAGCAGGAGGCGCCGCAAGCTTCAGGAGGTCGGTCGAGAAGCTACGCAGAGCGAGCCGTTCCAAGCCACCGTCCACAGCACGACCGCGAGACCTTGGCGCCGCGTCTTCGATCTCCACAACCACGTTCCACCCAAGGGAGGCAAACCACATTGCCTCCACGATGGAATCAGTGGTCAAGACATGAAGACCACGCTGCGCGTCCCCGCCCGACACAGCAATGGCGAGCTCGTGACTCTTCGCAAGGGAGGAGGCCTCCCAAAGCGCCGTCTCCCCCAAGGCGTGAAGTTCAAGACCAAGGGCGGCGTGAAGGCAACGTGCCTATTCCGACAGCACAACAAGCTGCGCCAGCACAACAAGCTCCACCACCGGCCCAGTGTGCGCCCACTGAGAACCAGCGCAAGCGAGAGAGATGCCGGAGTAACCGCCATGCACTGTACCGCGAGCTCGAGGACTTGGTCCTTAAGCACACACAGGTCCGGATTAAAGCTGACGGAGAAGTCCACCAAGAAAACAACCGCATTCGGTTCCGCATCTCCCCCGACCTTGAAGCCGATGAGAGGTACAACTACCTCCTCAACAGGTTGACACCGAAGCCGCGGCGAGTCAAGAACGGTGACGCTGAAGCAAAGAAGGTGGCGCCTTGCGACGGACGCGCACCGGTCATCCTCAAGCGCGGAACAGGGGAAGGACAAGCTTCACCAAGCATGACTTCCTCTGGAAGTTCGGAAGACATGTCGCCGTCGCCAACACCCATGGAGGGAGTCGAGCAGTCGTCAGCCTTGCCGGATAGGAAGGCGCTTCCCCAAGCAAAGGCCGATGCCACCCCCAGTGCGGCGTCGCGTGCAACTCCCATTGGCCCCCATGAGGTTGAGCCAACCATTCAAGCTTCTCTTCGAGATGAGAAGAAGAAGATGGAGGAAGATCAGAAAAATATCGTAATGTGCACCAACTTGGTAGCACGCTCAGGAGACGAATCCGAGACAGAGTGGGTTCCCCCTCAGGTGACTCATGAATTCAGCTACCCTTCGGATGAGGAGATCATGCCAAACCCGGAGGCGAACTTCAAGAAAAGCCTCCTACCCCGACTAGGCCACGTGCGCTCGTGGTTCAAGGGTGCTGGAGAGACACGAGGCTCGGGCACGACTTTGACACAAGACAAGGCGCGGACTTTGGCTCCTTGCCTTCCTATCACTGCAGGTAGAGGATCTCTCTCCAATGGCGACAGGGCGTTGGCGTCGGACACATCCCCACGACGCTACGTTGGCATCGAGACTAGGCTTCCCCAATACCCTGAAGACCTCCAGGACATGGCGAACTGCGAAGGAGCTAGCACACGGCTCAAGTCCATCGCCGCCCAGAAGCTGCAGAAGCAACAAGTCGGAGGTGACGGGAAGGCTGAATACCCGCCGGATGGAGCGACAGCAAGCGACTCTGACTCCGACTCCTCATCGCTGGAGATACACGAGCATCCACCACCCTACGACGATCTCGTCATGTCCATCCCATCGGATGGGGACGAACGTCCTGATGTTGCCAATGCCGCACCGGCACACAAGGCAGTTGATGGGCAGCCTGAGCCTAGTGCAAAGCATGGCGCGGAATCGCCCAGACGCCCCCTCCACCTACGACTCTAGAAGAACAGGTACAGGAGCAAAGGCGGATGATGGAGCAGTTGTCCTCCAAGTTCGACCAGCTAGTCGAGATCGTCACGGCGTCAACCCAGACTGCACCCCCAGGTGGTGCGTACCGGGTCGCTGAAGACCCGCAATTTGAAGACTTCGATGGTGCGGGAAGCGGTCGTCCTCGCCCGTCGAACTTCGCTACACCGTCAGCAAATGCGCCACCGATTCCAACAACGTTGAAAGACTACCATGACCTAATTGAGGACATGGTCAACAAGAAGTTTAGAAGGATGACAATTGAGCAAGCCCCTCGATCCGCAGAGGGCGAGCTTGAGAAGCCATACGAAGCATGGCATGACCTTGTGCCCTTCCCATCAGGGTGGCACCCACCTAAGTTCCGTCAGTTCGATGGGACTGGCGATGCGAGAGAGCACCTCGCCTACTTCGAGGCAGCATGTGGTGACAGCTAATAGCTCGTCACTACTATTGTGCCAATTCTCCGGATCTTTGACCGGTGCGGCTTTCCATTGGTATAGCCGTTTGCCAGTCGGGTCGATCAGCAGCTGGAGAGACATGAAGGACGCCTTCAGGAAGCACTTCGTCGCCATGAATAAGGACTTCTCCATCGTCGAGCTATCACAGGTGAAGCAACAGCGTGATGAAGCTGTCGACGACTACATCATTCGCTTCCGCAACAGCTACGTGCATCTCGCCAGGGAGATGCATGTTGAAGACGCCATCGGAATATGCATCAACGGAATGCTGCAACATTGGTCATTTGAATTGTCTAGGCGAGAGCTAAAGACATTCAGTGACCTCAGCTCGGCTGTTGCGGCGACCAAGATCGAGTTCGAGAAGTCGCCCCAGATCATGGAGCTCTACAAGAACGCCAGCGTCTTTGACCCAGCCAAGCGCTTCGGCTCGACGGCGAAGCCAACAAGCAACGGGGGCAAGGGAAAGGCGCAAGCAGAGGTGAACACAGCGCGAGTCCTCTCCAGCGTTCCTCAAGGTCGGGTGCCTACTGTAGGTACTAGAAGTGAGCAAGTAGGAGGCAGGACACGCCCAACCATCCAAGAGCTCCCCAAGAAGCAGTACATCTTCAAGCGGGAGCTGGTGAAGGACTTGTTCGAGCAGCTCATGGAGCATAAAGCGCTCAATCTACCCGAACCGCGAAGGCCGGATCAGGTAAACATGGCCAATAACCCGCTATACTGTCCATACCACAGGTACGTCAGCCACGTCATTGAGGATTGCGTCGCCTTCAAGGAGTGGCTCCAACGAGCCATCAGCGACAAGAGAATCAACCTAGATGCTAACACCGTCAACCCCGACTACCATGCGGTCAACATGGTGACTGTGAAGATGTGCTCCCCACTAAGAGACGGAAGTGAAGACGAAGAGGTGTGGGTGCCATTTGCCCAAGTGGAGCACAAGCTAGAAGCCATGGCGCGCCGAGCTACACCCGCGACTCCTATGGTGGAGCATAGAGTCGATCAAGGCGCAGCATGGACGGTGGTGCAACGTCGACCACGTCCAACCACCCCTTCATCACGGCGTCCCTGGGAGATGACATCGCCAGCCCTGATGAGGTGGCGGCCTAACCCAAGTCAGCGGCGTCCACAACCGCGTTTCGTCCCCAAGTCAGAGGGAGACGCACTGTTTCCTCGCCGAGCTCATGTGCTACCTACCTTGGAGCAGTTCTTGCCCAAGGACTGGGGGCAGGGACCAAAGATGAAGGCCGAAGAGGAGAAGGAAGAATCAGGCGCTACCCCGTCTTCCAACGTGGTGACTTGTCATATGGCCTTCATTGAGAATGCTGCAGGTTCCGACGTTGAAGAGGTGTTCACCGCCAAAGAGCAAGAAGACCTCCTCGCTGGCGATGAGCAAGAGAGGAAGCAAGCAGAAGTCAACATGAATCTATGAGGAGGGAAGGTGCTACCAGACCTACCGAAGCCGAAGCCCTCGAGAGGTGATAAGGCCGCGGAGGTCAATCCACAAGAAGCAACCCCTGAAGCCTCCAATAAGAAGGGCGACAAGTTCCAAGACGTCGACTACAATGTCATCGCCCATCTCAAGAGGATCCCTACG
Organism: Cenchrus fungigraminus; assembly: GCA_036936925.1. Taxonomy (NCBI): domain Eukaryota; kingdom Viridiplantae; phylum Streptophyta; class Magnoliopsida; order Poales; family Poaceae; genus Cenchrus; species Cenchrus fungigraminus. The sequence continues at coordinate 67,397,523 of CM072773.1, forward strand.
CTACTGAGTGTCTATGATGCTCTCATGATGGTCCCTGGGCTTCGGGATGCGCTTGCACAAGCGCTCCTAGAGCCGGAACACTACGAGGTGGCCATGGCGAAGCATTATCTCTTTACAAACCCTTTGTTTGTGAATGAGATCACCTTCGACGAGGAAGACAACATTGTGGAGGATGGTGATCACAACCGTCCTCTTTACATGGAAGGAAATGTAGGTATCGTGCACCTTCGACGGATCCTCATCGACCCGGGGTCTACCGTGAACATCCTGCCAGTCCGAAGTTCAACTCGGGCTGGTTTCGCGGTGGATGACTTGGAGCCTACAGATGTGATCATCTGCGGCTTCAACAACACAGGCAAGACGACTCTAGGGGCAATCACCGTCAAGATCCAGATGTCGACATTCAGCTTCAAGGTGCGGTTCTTCATCATCGAAGCCAACACCTTGTACTCGGCGCTCCTAGGGAGGCCATGGATACACAAGTACCGAGTGGTGCCATCGACGCTACACCAGTGCTTGAAGTTCCTCGATGGGAGCGGCACTCAACAACGCATCATCGGCAACCTCTCCCCTTACACTGTGCAGGAAGCCTACCATGTGGACGCCAAGTACTACTTCCCCATTGAGGACAGCAAGCTCCAGCTTGACCGAGTCGCACCGCCAACGGACATAATGCTGAAGCCCGGAGCATCGTCAAACTTCGAGGTCAAGAAGCTATGCGCGCCATGCTCTCCCTCCACGACGAAAGCCGCTTCACCAAGCTCGAGAGGTGGCAAGCCAGGGGGCACACTTGCACCCGCCCCTTGAAGCTCTGGGTCTTCGTCGTCAAGAGGCTCGGGACTCTCCATCGCCTCTAGTTCAAGCGGCATAGGCAGTGTTTCTACACCAACAACCACGCCTCTATTACTGAAGGCGAGGTCCTCCACGTCCACGCCGATCATGCTGAGGTCTGCGACGAAGCCTCTATTGACGCTCATCTTGATGAGGACATCTTCCTCCACTATTACCCGTTGGCAAAGACGCAACATGGGCCGAAGCCCAGTTGTAGTCGGGCGGCGACCGTGTGAGCCTCATTATCCCACCTTGCTTAGCTTGGGAGGAGGAAGTCACCTTAAAAGGGTGAGCCACCCTTCCCCTATCAGACTAGTCTTTTGGGGCGATTGGGCCTTTCCCCGAGAGGTGCGCCGGAGTGCGGTGCTAAGGTTGCAGAGGAGTATGGTGCTAAGGTTGCCGAGGCGCAGCAGGAGGCCCTAGTGGCGCTATAGCCGGATCGGTGTGTCATGCTTCGGCCGGATCGGTGTGTCATGCTTCAGCCGTTATTTCGGCTGTCGGTGCTAAGGTTACGGGGGCCAGATTGTACGTATCTGAAGCTGGAATCTTGGGGGCCAGGTCGTGTGTACCTGAAGCCGGATTTGTGGGGGCCAGATCATGCATATCTGAAGCTGGACCGGTGTGTCAGGCTTTCCATCCAACCCCCCCTGGGCCGGACTCATCACATCTCCTCACCGAAGGAGAGGTCTTCAAATGCCTAATGTTCAGAGCCCTTTTCTCTAACACTTGGGAGCTCTACAGGTGCGCAGAAAGGCGGCAGTAATGCGCCACAAACTAAGGCTCTCCAGGCGCTAGAGAGTTCTGATGAGGAAGCCGCACAAGCGTCAGGAGTTGTCAAGAAGAGGGTGGCAGAGATCGAAGAAGTTGCCAAGGGTGCTCAATGCATGCAGCCCCCATCACTGTACGTGTCGGTGGCAACACCACTAGAGGTCTGGGCCATTCCAGATCCTTCTGGTTCTGCACCCCAAACCATTTTCTACAAAGTGCCACAAGTGCAAGAGTGCGATTCCATTATCGAATTGCCTAAACCTGTTTTTGATGCAGAGGAAGTACTAACAACAATGAAGGCGGAACCTAGGATGGTTCGCCTGCTGGAGAAAGCAGGTATCACTGTACGGCGGAACCACAGGATGCCGCCACCACCCGCCATATGTGAAGAATGGTGGAGTCAAGCGGAGGCCTTCGTCAAGGAAGGACGCAGCGTCCAACCAAAGTTTGGACTTGGCTACCATGACAAGGGCACCTCCAACGACGAAGGTAAGCATTTTAATGCAGGTCGGGTTCACTACCTCACCATAACGACCACCACGACTGACGATGAAGGTTGCTCGCACGACGCTCAACGCCGACAACAACCCGTAGAAGCTGGGGACACAGATACAGGCAAAGAGCTCGAAGCCATGCCAGTGCCTCAAGAGCTTGAAGATGGAGGACAACCCACCATCGATGAGCTCGTGGAGATCAACTTGGGGTCGGATGACGATCCGAGACCCACCTTCGTCAGCGCTACCCTCACGGAGGAAGAACGAGAAAGCTACCGAAGCTTCTTGATGGAGTACAGGGACTGCTTCGCTTGGAGTTACAAAGAGATGCCAGGGTTAGACCCTTGTGTCGCCACTCACAAGCTGGCGATTGACCCACAGGTTCGCCCCGTCAAGCAGCCTAAATGACAGCTACGCCCGGAGTTTGAAGATCAAGTCATCACCGAAGTTAATAAGCTCATCACAGCGGGCTTCATCAAGGAGATACAATACCCACAATGGCTCTCTAGCATTGTGCCCGTGGAGAAGAAGAATGGAAAGGTTCGAGTCTGTGTTGACTTTCGCGACTTAAATCGAGCCTGTCCCAAGGACGACTTCCTGTTGCCTATCACAGAGATGGTGGTCGACGCCACGACGGGGTTCGAGGCCTTGTCCTTTATGGATGGGTCATCGGGCTACAACCAGATCAAGATGGACCCGGTGGACGCCTTCGACACCGCTTTTAGGACACCCAAGGGCAACTTCTACTACACCGTGATGCCATTTGGGTTGAAGAGCGCCGGTGCCACCTACCAACGCGCCATGACGTGTCTTCTTGGGCTTCGTCGTTCGGCATTGAGGCATTGAGATCGAGCCGAAGAAGATCAAGGCGATCAGGAGCATGCTGCCGCCTCGAGGGTTGAAGGAGCTGAGAGGACTGCAAGGAAAGCTGGCGTACATCCGCCGCTTTATCTCCAACCTCTCTGGACGCATCCAGCCCTTCTCCAAGCTCATGAAGAAAGGCGTGCCATTCGTGTTGGATGAAGAGTGTCAAAACTGTTTTGACAGCATTAAAAGCCATCTCCAATAGGCGCCTTGCTTGCTCAGCACAACGACGAAGGCAAGGAGGTAGCGTGCTACTATTTAAGCTGCACCATGGTGGGTGCCGAGCGCAACTACTCTCCCATAGAAAAGTTGTGCTTGGCGTTGATTTTCACACTGAAGAAATTGAGGCACTACATGCTGGCGCATCAAGTTCAACTCATTGCAAGGGCAGATCCCATAAAGTATGTGCTAAGTCAGCCTGTGCTCACCGGGAGACTTGGAAAGTGGGCACTACTGATGATGGAGTTCGACATCACCTTTGTCCCGCAGAAGTCCGTGAAGGGTCAAGCCTTGGCAGAGTTCCTAGCGGCGCATCCCGTGCCCGACGACTCGCCTCTCATCGCCAACCTGCCGGACTTAGATGTCTTCTCCACCGAACTCAAAGCCCCTTGGGAGCTCTACTTCGACGGAGCCTCAAGGATGGACGCCGACCTTGATGGCACCTCGAGGAGGAGGGCTGGAGCAGGATTGGTGTTCAAGACCCCACAAGGAGGAGTGATGTACCACTCATTCTCCCTCCTCAAGGAAGAGTGCTCCAACAACGAGGTGGAGTATGAAGCACTCATATTCGGGCTTCTCCTGGTGCTCTCCATGGAGATATGTTCTCTGCGAGTCCACGGAGACTCGCAGCTTATTGTTCGACAGGTCAACAGGGTCTAAGAAGTTCGCAAGCCAGAGCTGATGCCATATTACCTAGCAGCCCGGAAGCTCATGGAGAAGTTCAAGCACATCGAGATCCTTCACGTCCCCCGAAGCAGGAATGCATCGGCAGACGCTTTGGCAAAACTTGCTGCAACACTCGTCCTTCCTGAAGGCGAGCCTGCACAAGTCAGCGTTGAAGAAAGGTGGCTCCTCCCTGCTGTTCTAGAGCTTGTCCCAGAGGAGTATGAAGTCAACACCATCACGACGAACGCTGTTGAAGAGGACGACTGGCTTCAACCCTTCCTCGACTACTTCAAGCATGGCAGCCTCCCCGATGACCCGGTGAAGCGGCGCCAACTACAATGACAACTCCCTTCGTACATCTACAAATTGGGTGTCCTTTACAGGTGTTCCCATGGATAGGAGGTCCTTCTTCGCTGCGTCAACCGACAAGAAGCTGAGCAGGTCTTGAAGGAGGTGCACCACGGAGTCTGCGGCGGACACCAAAGCGGGCCAAAGATGTATCACAGCATTCGCCTTGCAGGGTACTACTGGCCTAGCATCATGGCGGATTGCCTGGAGGTGGCCAAGACTTGCCATGGCTGCCAAATCCATGGCAACTTCAAGCATCTACCTCCGGTGGCGCTCCACCCGACTGTTCCCTCATGGCCATTCGATGCTTGGGGAATCGACGTCATTAGCCCCATCGACCCTCCTTCGTCGTCAGGCCATCGCTTCATTCTCGTCGCGACGGACTACTTCTCCAAGTGGGTGGAAGCTATACCACTACGCGAGGTGAAGAGCGACAACGCCATCAAGTTTCTGGAGCGACAGATCATATACCGCTTCGGAGTTCCTCACCGCGTCACCTCCAACAACGCCAAAGCCTTCAGGTCAACCAAGATGTACAGGTTCATGGAGAAGTACAAGATCAAGTGGAACTACTCCACCGGCTACTACCCTCAAGCTAATGGTGCGATCGAAGCGTTCAACAAGACGCTCGGCAAGATCCTCAAGAAGACGGTGCACAGGTACCGAAGGGACTGGCATGACCGTCTCTTTGAAGCTCTATGGGCATACCGCGTCACGGTCCGTGCCCCAAATCAAGCCACCCCGTATTCTCTTGTTTATGGTTTTGAGGCTGTCCTACCACTAGAAGTCGAGCTGCCATCATTACCTGTGGCGCTTCGTGACGGGCTCACTAAAGACGAACAGATCCACCTTCGTTTTCAGGAGCTCGACACCCTAGAAGAAGAACGTCTTCACGCTGTCCAAGACTTGGAGCTATACCGCCAGAACATGGCGAGGGCCTACAACAAGCTCGTCAAGCAGCGGGTCTTCAAGAGAGGCGAGCTGGTGCTCGTGCTTCGGCGCCCCATCGTCGTCATGCACAGGACGAAGGGAAAATTCGAGCCCATGTGGGAAGGACTGTACATCATCCAGCAAGTCTACGATGGAGGCACCTACCAGTTGGTCAACCATCAAGGGGAGCGGCCAATGCCTCCAATCAACGGCAGGTTCTTAAAAAAATATTTTGCATAAAATTAGGTTTTCATTCACCTCTTGGGTGGCTAGTGTGCACTCTCCATTGCACTACCTAGCCGCCCCTTTTTTTCCATTTGCTTCTTATGGACCACACAAGTCCTACAAAAAAACGACTTTCCCCATGGAATGTTCAGCTGCAGTGCAAGAGAAGGATTGCCTCAAGACTGCGATTGAAGGGTTTTGGGCATTAATGCCTGGTGGAGTTTCAGCCGAAGCCCCTTCATGCACAGCGCACCACACGTGCCAAGTGTGCTCCACTAGGGCAGCGGGGAGACCACTCGACGACTCCTAAGTAGCGAGGCAACCATGCCCCTCGCGCTCCTTGTTGCAGGACGGCACACCCCGAGGAAGACTATAGGAGAAGAGCAAGAAAAGGGCTACCTGGTGCGGCACAAGTTTCATTCAGTGTGCAGCCACTTGCCATCCTCGGGAGGTGAAAACAAGGGACTAGAAAAAAGATTATGCCAGCGAGGATCCACCTAGATACACAGAGGTGAATGGCTACCCTCCAAATTTCAAGAAGAAGCAAGATTCAAGTCTCAAGAGGTGTAAAAAGAAAAGAAAGATGATCAAGAAAAAAGCTCAAGTTCAAGTTCGAGAGGTCTAAAAAAAGATGACCCAGTTCAAGTATCAAGCAAGTCAAATCTCAAGAAGAAGGCGGAGGGTAGCTGTTCGCCATCCTCGGCAAAAATAATGGCACAATTTCCATAGCCGTTATCACAAACCCTGTATACCGACTCAGCCATACCTACGTGCACATGGCGAGAGGTGCGAGCAGTGCTGTGGTTCAACTCAATGCAAGGGAGTCTCGGAAGATAATTCCCGTTGCTACTCGATGGAGTCGCGGAAGCATGTTGTCCGCACTCACTTACACTTAGGGAGGCAAGGTTCATCCGCCGCCGCTATGGTCATTCAGCGGTATCCCGACAGTTCAGTCTTTCGGCAGTCCCATCTTAAGCTGCTCATATGGCTAACATTGGTGGGAAAGCCAACATTTTTTTTCAAAAAAAAACAACATAAACTGTGTTTTATTGCCTTTTTCTCTTGGTTGTTATCTTTACTCTAATAGGTGCACGCAAGACACCTAGTATTTATCAAGTGTTGCAGGACGTTCGCTTCACCGCCTCGGGAGCAGTGCGACGCACCAACGCGGGATCGCGTCAAGCTGTGAAACCCTTCGGTTCGGTCGGCTGGCACCACAACAGCCAGGTGGTCGCGACTGAATTGATAAAAACTTCTCCGGCAAGTGGTACGTCCCTTCACCACCAATTGGAGACAAGATGTGTTGTTGGTCAATGCCGCAGCAGCTATACGGCCCCGACATACACACCCGGGAGTTAGCATGAACATTCGCTAAGTACCCTTCCTACTCGCTATTGTTTTTTCTTTTTTTTTTGGTTGCCTTTCCCTCTTTTTCCATGAAAATGTTTGCAGGGACTTTCGCAAGCATGACAGAGAGAGAGGCACGGGGGCTGCATTTCCACCGACTGCATGGATGAGAAAGGATGCTGCCCTCTACTTAACATGGTTGCATCGTTTCTGTACATGCACCAGAGCGCTGTTGGACCCTTCAAAAGGCTGAGGAATGGAAAGGCAGCGGCTCAACTTTGATAGGGCCGCGCCGGTCCTTCGGCGGTATGTACGACGACGGCAATTAGGCAGCTCGATGCACGATACGCTAAAGCAGCTTGGCGACCTCGGCAGAGCAGACATCGAGGGCGGCGGCCGACAGCACACAGCTAGCGCTGCAACCTCAACATTCGTTTCGTTGCGTCCTGTAAACATGCATGTGAGGCAATATGATGTCAAATATAACTGTGATTTAGTTTATTCATTCAAGGTGGAGTAAATGTAATTTACCCACAAAATGCTAATTCGATGAAAGGGTGCGCATAGGCATTGCCCCATCATTATCAAGGTTCTCCCGAATTGGTATCAAAATCTCAGAAGAACTCAACCAGCAGAGTTCGTAACGTGCAAACAGAATGTTTCTTCAATATCAAGAGTACCTACTCGTCATGGCTGCAGTTTCTAAATCTATGCGCCATATCAGCAGAATCCTATTTCACCAAGTTAAGTTCGAATTTGCTCCGCATTCGAGCTCAACTTGGTGGGGGGCATTTGTTTGACGAGATTTTGTACCAAGTTTTTCAAATAGATAGTGCCTGGTACATTTGTATGAGCTCATATGTAGGCATTGTGTTCGTGCTATTAAAGAGACAAGTCAAAGAAGAAAGCTAACAAGTGCATGAGCTCTACGTACTTGCATGACTAGTGTATGACTAGCCACTGTAACGTATATGCGTGCATGCATGCTGTGTATAATATTGATAAGAGGACGGCCATTATTGTCTAACGTGACAGCCACATATACATGGCGTTACATGGTGAACCCAAGTCCAGCCGCAGGCAGCAGGGTGGGTGGTTCTGCAGGTCTCCGCCCGACGTACGTATCAGGGTCCCACATCTCAGGGAGTTATTACTTAGCCGGGACAGGTAAATCGAGTTCAAGAGTCGGATAAGTAGTGATTATTTTGGTTGTCAAGCAACTAAACAAACAGCAAAAAATTAGAGATAATCCCAACTAACTTGGGCGGCGCCGAGAGGAGGAGCAGCGCACCCTAGCCCTTCCCTTGGCCTATATAAACGACCTGCCCTTCTGACGAGAGGGGCTAATCGTCCTCATCCACCAGAGCCGCCGCAGCTTCCGTCTACTGGAGAGTCGCCGTCGGGAGGAGAAGGCAGGCTTCATCTGCTCCTGTCGCAGCACTCCCAGGCCGCCAGGAGGAGAACAGGAGCCGACGTCGCCCTTTTCGTCCATCAAGCGCAGGTCGACGACACCGTCGCCGCCCGCCGTCGCATCAAAGGCCGGCAACCTCGCCGGAGCGGGCGCGAAGCCGGTGACGAGCACGTCAGGGAGCGAGGCGACATGGCTCCGCTCATCATCTTCGGCGTTGCTGCAGGTTGATCTACGGTTCCTACTTATGTCCTTGTTTCAGATGCATAAGCAGAGCTCGGCAACATCGTCCGCCCGTCTTGCCGTACACCCGTCCGATCGCTAGGGCTGCCAGAGGGACATCACAGGTGCGCCGTGCGCGGGAAGCATCATCGTGTAGATGGTGGCATGACAGCCGTGACTAGCGGCGTCGCGGAAGCTGGAGGCCGAAGGAAGTGCGTCGGCGCCGCCGGAGACGAAGACGACGCCGTGCTGATGGCCGGAAGCACCTGCTTGTGCAGCCATGAATGAAGACGATGTTAACGCCGTCTGCGCGCAGCCATGCATGCATGCTCCGCGCGACGTACAGGGCCAAGGCGTGCAAGAAGGCGAAGGGAGACGTCAAGACCAGATCAAGATGCAAGCACCGGTGGTCAAGATGCAAGTGCTGATGTTCACCAAGATGCAAGTACGAGGCGTCCGTAGCACCGTGCAGCCGTGCACGTACGTGCGTGCGCATGCATGTGCATTGATGGGCCAATCAGGAAGCAAGGGACGAGTGAAGGCCGTTCTGCAGCTGCCGTCCGTGACGCCCGGTGGTGCTCCTGTCAAGATCCCGACGTGAAGATCCTCACCACCTGGACGTCCCTGCCGCGGCGTCTCTTCAGTCCCAGCTACAGCGACCCATGCATCTGCGGTCAACCACTACTACAACTACGCGCCGTTCGTTGCCGACGAGGACGAATGACGCGGGCGGGCGGAGCTGATGTCCCAGCTACGCTAGGCTCATGGACCGACGAGGCCATGGATGATGCCGACGCCATACCCACACCTACACCAACACCACACATGTATGGAGAACAGGTAGCAAAGACCGATGAAGACGACCACGGCGGCGGAATCGGAGGTGCTCCGGCAAGCTAGACTTGCGGGGATAATTAACAAGGAGCCTTGTGAGGCCCTAGGAACTAGAAGGCCACATCGCCCAAGACAAGATCGTGGTCAACAGGCTATGGTGCGCACAGGAACTTGTACTTATTTTTCTGTAAAGATTAATAAAGAACTTGTTCCTCTTTTTTTTTACTTAGTACACTGGCACGCCCGCAGTTACTTTTCCCAGGCAGAGAAATCCCTGTGTGATTTTTCTCCTCAAACACAAATGATCATGGATTTAATTGCTCGCAATACTATGAATGATGCACCGAATGAACAAGAACATGATCACAGAGAGGCCGACAGCTACCTGAACATGTTTGGTGATGGAAACAAGAGGGAGCAACCAATTGCTCAAGGAAGCAATGATGGAGAACCATCCGAGGTATAATTAATAAAAACCAGTACCTCGTCATGATTTTCCAGGAACTTAGTAATTAAGAAAATGAGTTAATAGTTCTTAATTTTCCAAGAGCCTGCATCGAGCAGCAAGAAGAAGCCGGGTGGGAAACGCGGCCCAAAGAAGAAGCTAGAGGGGTGTTTCAGCATCACGGAAGTATCTCCCGATGGGAGACCGTTAGCTCCACATGAAAATGTTGTCAAGTTGACAAATCACATTGGGGCTCTTGTTCGGGACAACATCCCAATAAGCTTTCGGTTTTGGAAAGCGGCTGACGCACTTGACTTGCTACCCGAAGAAGGTGATCAAGCAGAAGCTGAGCATGAAGATCAAGATCAGGACGAAGAGCAACATAAAGAGAATGAACCCCCGGTACCGGTTCAGCCAGATGTTGTCCCGGTCACAGAGAAGAACATGATTTGGGTCGAGGTGAAAGCACACTTCACATTTCCAAAAGACACAGATTTGAAAGATGTGCGCACTTGGGTCCTGTAGAAGGGTGCAATTGCCTTTCAGACGTACAAGAAGCGGCTGACCAAGGAGTTCATCAAGCAGGAGCTTACACCCGATTTTAAGAAGCCAGGATATGCCAAGTTAAGAGATCACTGGGATGCATTTGTGCAGGGCAAGCAATCGGAAGATGCCGCCAGGTTGATTGCAACCAACACAGCCAATGCACGTAAAAAGAAAGAATTTCATCATCTTGGCCCTGGAGGTTAAGCGATGGCCATGCCCAAATGGGATCGGATGGAGCAAGAGATAATGGCACGTGGAATCGTACCGACAACTCAGGAGTGGCCTGACCGAGCGCGGAATTACTATTATGCACATGGTGGCACGCTCAATCTCGAAGATGGATCATTAATACTGGGGGAGCAACTAAGACAGACAGCTGCAAGGCTTGTTGTTTTGATCAGGGCTGCTGCCGAAGGAACTTTCATAGCTGATCGAGAGAAGGACGAGCTTTCTGCTGCAATAGGCACTAAAGAACATGGTGGACGTTGCCGAGGCAAAGGTGTGATTCCATGGAAAGTCGCATGGCATGAGCACATTGACTCGTATAAGAAGCGCAAAAGGAACAAGGACGAACAAGATAGAAAAATCAGACAATTACAAGAGCGCGTAGAAATGACTGAGGCAAGAATGGAGGAAATCATTGACCAGCGTGTAGCCCTTGCTCTTAACAAACAATCATCTCAGCAAGGGCCTATAGATGAAATGAGCCCACCATCTACTAAGGGGAAAAGTAGTGTCGCTTCAACGGATGCAGCACCAGCAAACACGGAAGCACCGGTCAAGGAAGCACCCCTAGCCTCACCAGAAGCACCGGTTGCCTCACCAGAAGCACCCCAAGCCTTAGCAAAAGTAGCCGAGGTCTGCCACGACCGGTTCCTCGTGGATGACATCATAGTGAGGTCAGCGTGTGAGCTTCACACTCAACTCAGAAACAAGATGTTACCGGTGGCTTATGGTGTTGCTGAGGTCCCGGAACTAGGGGAAACTTTCATAGGTGTGGAATTCCGTAAAGCATTTTACCATAAAGTTGCTGTCGACCGAGTGGTTCCTGGTTGGGAAGACCTCGAACTGGAGTTACCGAGACCTGATGGGGAAGAGGTGTTTGGACATACCGTGCACGGTTGGGTATTGTGGGCCAAGGCTCACATAAAGATTAGGGAACCGGTCAAGGAAGCACCCCTAGCCTCACCAGAAGCACCTCTTCCTGATGCCTCATCTACACCCCCCGTGCCTGAAGGCGAAGATCATTAGCTACCGTCATCTCCAATAGGAAGCATGAGTCCTCTAGTTGATCGGGACCCAAGCGAGAGTCTGCCCCCTCAGCATGATGAGTCTGTTAAGGGTAAGGGTACCAAACGACGAGCTACGCATCATCCTCCGCCCCCTCCTCCAAAGAAGCAGACGAAGCCCAACCAGAAGAAGCCTCAACCGAAATTATCTTACGAGAAAACTTAGGAGGAGCTAGATGCTTCAGTGCGGGCTGAGCTTGATAGACAAATATTCAAAGCAAAGAAGCCACCTATTGAGAAACCAATTGACCAGGTGAAATTTCGTCGCTTCATGAAAAAAATGGAGGAGGAGAAACGAATAAATGCCCAGGCACCTCCTTTGACTGACTATGACCGACAAGCAATCAAGATGCACAAACAGAAGAAGCAGGCGAATAAAGCTAAATCTACAATTCCACAACTAGGCACCCAGTCAAAGCAATCTGTCTTCCCCATCAAGGTGCTTTCGTCACTTGAGCAGCATATGCTCGTATTCAATAAGGATTTAGGTCTGACATTTGGTCAAATCTGAGGGGACGAACCAATCCCAAAGCATGAAGGGGCAAATAGACCGAAGTATGAGTGGGGTAAACCTCTTGTGTGGCCACAGTTGGTGCCGTTTCTTCCAACAAGAATGCATGAACTACACGATTGGTACATGGCTGTGTTAGCCAGCGGTGTAACCTATGTGGAAATTACCATAGATGATCAACATTATTTCCGTGGCTGAGAAACTTTTGGTGTGGAATTTGACCAATTTTGGTACTTATTCAATCAAGATGCAATTGACTCAGGACTCATCACTTGCTGGACTCTGTAAGTCTCGAAAACAATGATCTAGACATTCTACCTTATCTTAACTTGTGTTTAATTTGAATTTAATTTCAATCATGCAGCTTTGAGATGCAGCGGTGCAGGGGGAGAGGAATAAGGGAGGTCAGCTTCATGGATCCCCTAATGATAAATCAGACTTGTGTCAGAAAATGGGAGCTGGCCACATTGGACTATATATATTTGTTTCTAGAAAAACACCATGAGAAGGGTATCATACTTTTGCCATACAACTTCAGGTGAGCAACGTGTATCTCATGTATTTTATCTTTTTCAAATGACATTGCATATATATTTCAAGAAACTAATACTTCTACACGTATGCACAGCTTCCACAGGATTCTTTTTGCATTCTGTCCGTCTCTAAGCAAGGTCTTCATCTTCGACTCTTTGAGGACAACTACAGACAAAAGCGCATACCAAGATGTCGTAGAGATGATCAAACTTGCATGGACTCGCCTCTGAAAATACAAAGAGAACCTTTATTTCCACTATGATTTCCCTGTATGTGTATTCTGCTAGTCCGCATATCTCATGTCTTCCAATATAATTAAACATATTTCATAACCTTGTTTTCGCAAATGTGCAGTGCTTGACACAACCTTCAGGTACCAATCTGTGCGGATACTATGTATGCGAGTTCATGCATATCTTTTCAAGCCTCGCACAAGGTACCAACCTTGAAGACAGGGTGCGTCCACTAAACTAATCGACACATGCATCTAGTTCTTATTTGTCCATGTTCTTTTTTGTACTAGTTCTTATTCTTTGTTCATATTCTTTTGTAGATTGATGACATCAAGGAGGGGCTCCTAGAGTCGGAAAGAATCCTGTTAATTCAAGAACAACTATGCGGATTTCTTCTAGATGAGGTGATTACGCCAGGTGGAGAATTCTATTCAGGCTTATCATCTGTTATTGTAACGGGGAAGTCCACGGAAGAAGCATCGGGGAAGTCCACGGCAAAAGCAATTGGGAAGTCAACGGAACAAGCAGAGTCGACTAAGCAGTGGAGGAAGAGAGGAAAAAGCTCTGCAAAGGACCAATCGTTAGGGAGCAAAAAAACTAATATTAAACCCTGTTGACCTTTGATGCAATGTATTATATACACTAATATATATTTTTTGTATTTTTGTATGTACACTATTATATATGTTCTTGCATTGGATCAACTACCGAATTTGAGATAATACATGCATATGAATATATGTACTAGTATAATATTAGATATTATACTAATACATATATATGTATGCATGTATAGTATTATCTCAAATATTTTATATGGCACACGAATTTATATTATAGCGTATTAGGGATTAGGATTAGTATACATAAATCAATCAAATACGATAGAATTAATAAACCAGAAAACGATAAAGAAAAAGAAAAAAGAAAAAAATAGTACCGGTTGGCATCTAGAACCGATACTAATGTGCATCATGCCACGTCGCTGGGGGCGGGGCACATTAGTACCGGCTCTCATTGCCAGCTGGTACTAATGTCCCCATTAGTACCGGTTTCCAAAACCGGTACTAATGTGACTTCACATTAGTACCGATCGAACAATACCGGTTTGGAAACCGGTACTAATGGGGGGTTACGGCCCGGTACAAAAGCCCCTTTCCCTAGTAGTGCCCCCATCTCGTCGAGCCCGACCACCTAACCCGCACAACAAACAACCGCCACACACATCAGATTGATCGCACGTGCGGGAGACTAGATCCCGCCGAGATTAACCAGAATGGGACGGGGATTCGGGAGATCCTCACCGAGGGGAGGGACCGGAGAGCGTCCTCCATGGCCGCGTTCGACATGTTGGCGCGGACGGTGGGGGTGGGCGGTCGGGGGACGCGTGATTGACGGAAGTCGGTCTGGGGTGGGTACGCGGGCGGGTAGGCTGCGCGTGGGTGAAAAAAGGCCGATTCCATCAAAAGTATTTTCTAACGTCGAAAAAATGGTTCCCCCTCCCCACTTTTGTCTGGATTTTTGGTGTTGTTGGTGGGCCTCTGCTGACCAGTGGGTCCTCCCGTGAGGGGTAAGGGGTAGATTTGTTGGTAGGAATTGTTTTCAAAAGAAGTCGTTCTTTATAGTATTGATTTAATTGGATTGCTCTGTTGGGCCTTAAGGCAGTCTTAATGGAAAAAATCGACACAGTTTCCATAGAATAAGAAATCATTTATAAAAACTATCTTCCCTATTGGATATGTCTTCGAGTAATAATTATTTTCTCTTTCTGTCTCAACTCTATCTTCTTCCTCCAACGAGAGAGTCACATGAGTCCTTTAGAAACTAGTAGTTTTTCCCCAATGATGATTTGATGATTTCTTGTGCATTGGGTGAAGAGTAGACATGATTTCTTCATAAGGAAACCATTTCTATGATTTCTCCTCTCTTTCCTCATTAATTAGGCTGCCACATTAATATTTTGCTTAGTTGGCAAGCTATTTAACAGAGATGGAAACTATCATTAATATTCCATTAGGAGTGCCCTTGGCGTGGATGGTGGCCAGGTGGGCCGCCAACTGACCGGGTCTGATGAAACGGAAACCGGACCAGCTCAGTTACATAATATTATTATGTACTCAGGTTACCATATAATCATATACAAGTCATGCATAGATTTTTTTTCTCAAAGGAGCACCCCACTACAAAGCATGCAAGCTATCCACATCATACGCCACGTCATCATCCACTAGACCAGCAATAATTTAGGTCTCTCACCGATTTCTATGACTAATAGCATATATACATCTTTGCAAGTATCACGCTATGAAATTCTCATATTAGATATACATAAAAGATCAATCATTTAAACTATATATTCATATATAGTGTCGTTTGCAAAAGAATATTACCATGCAATCACCTTAATTTCTATTTTGAAATTTCACCTTGAAATTTTGTTTAAAAATTTCCGCAGCAACGCACGACGTATCACCTAGTACTATATATATACTCCCTTCATACTCATAAAACAAGTCGTTTTACAAAGATTCCCGTCAAACATTAAGAACATAAATCATGAATAACTTTTATGTTGTTGAGTTTGAAAATGTGAAAACTACATGAATAGATTTGTCTTGCAAAATACGTTTATAAAAGTATACATATGTCAATTTTTAATAATTATTTTTATAAAAAAAGAAGTCAAAGTTATACTATGGAGACCGTGACGTTGTCCTAAACGACTTGTTTTATGAGTATGGAAGGAGTATATACAGTCAGCCCACGTGGCACACTAGAATTGACCATACCATGCATTTGCTCCCCACTTGTCAGACGGTCATAGACCAGGAGTGATTATTCACCATTATGGCCTTGTTTGGAGGAGTCATTAATTACGTTAATCAATACTAGAAGAGTGGCTGACGATCGATGCGATCCAAATTTCAGCCAGATTTACATGCATGCAAGCATGTGTATAGTGAAAGCAAGTTACCGCGAGTACATAATGAGGTATTTTTTTGATAAACAATTTGTTTACCAGAATGAGGTGTGCCAAGTTACGAGTTTGTCTTTGTTGACGGTAGATAACGTGCCAATTTACGAACCGCAAGTGCACAGGTCGGTTGTAGCTTTTCCCTTAGAGTATCTCCCAAGGTTTATCAATCTGTGGAACAAGTGGATTGCTACGCTCAACTAAGCACTAATCTCGTTGATTCAAAGCTCTTTATCGAGTGAAGTGTGTATGAGTAAAGAACTAATCTAATCTAAGTTAAAAAAATCAATGTAGAGAGCAATTGTAAGGAGAGCACAAGATATTAAGAATGCTTGTCCATGAGATCTAGGATCACTTAGAGATGTAACCACCAAGCAAGAATAATCGATCTAATCTACCAAAGGTAAAGATGCACTGAGATCAATCCTTTCCCTCTCGTATACTAGTCACTACACGAGGGTAATTCGTGATCGAACGATAGGCGCACAAGAAGTTGATGTAAATTAGGGATGCAAGACTAAGAGCGTGAACCTAGTTCAATATACTTTTCCTCCCACGTACTATCACTACATGACGGTAATCAAATAAAGAACAAAAGGACCACGATACATGAGGCTACGAGCGATGCATCCCCTAATCAAGCCAGCCGGCCATTAAGATTAAAGCGCCATCAACATGAATATGATAGCAAAAAGATCCAAAATATAGATTCGGTGATTACAACTCAAGCTCTCCCTTCAACCCCAAGGACAAACAAGGACTTTACCCCATAATATCACACATTGTAGCGCGGGACATGGTGTAGAATCCTCCGAAGTAGATGAAGATCGACGAGGAAGATGCTCTCCGTCTTGCATTCTCCCTTGAAGATCCAATCTCCTCCTTGCTCTTGATCTTGTGGCGGCACCGGAGGGACCTTGCTAGGGCTTCCAAGCGTCCTCCTCTCTCCTCTATGTGGCTCTCTCCCTTGGTTGAATATCTCCACATCATCATCCACTAGACCATCAATAATTTAGGTCTCTCACCGATTTCTGTGACTAATAGCATATATACATCTTTGCGAGTATCACGCTACGAAATTCTCATATTAGATATACATAAAAGATCAATTATTTAAAATGTATATATTCATATATAGTGTCGTTTGCAAAAGAATATTACCATGCAATCACCATAATTTCTATTTTGAAATTTCACCTTGAAATTTTGTTTAAAAATTTCCGCAGCAACGCACGACGTATCACCTAGTACTATATATATACTCCCTTCATACTCATAAAACAAGTCGTTTTACAAAGATTCCCGTCAAACATTAAGAACATAAATCATGAATAACATTTAAGTTGTTGAGTTTGAAAATGTGAAAACTACATGAATAGATTTGTCTTGCAAAATACGTTTATAAAAGTATACACATGTCAGTTTTTAATAATTATTTTTATAAAAAAAGAAGTCAAAGTTATACTTTGAAGACCGTGATGTTGTCCTAAACGACTTGTTTTGTGAGTATGGAGGGAGTATATACAGTCAACCCACGTGGCACACTAGAATTGACCATACCATGCATTTGCTCCCCACTTGTCAGCCGGTCAGAGACCAGGAGTGATTATTCACCATTATGGCCTTGTTTGGAGGAGTCATTAATTATGTTAATCAATACTGGAAGAGTGGCTGACGATCGATGGATCCAAATTTCAGCCAGATTTACATGCATGCACGCATGTGTATCGTGAAAGCAAGTTACCGCGAGTACATAACGAGGTATTTTTGGATAAACAATTTGTTTACCAGAATGAGGTGTGCCAAGTTACGAGTTTGTCTTTGTTGACGGTAGATAATGTGCCAATTTACGAACCGCAAGCGCACGGGTCGGTTGTAGCTTTTCCCTTAGAGTATCTTCCAAGGTTTATCAATCTGTGGAACAAGTGGATTGCTATGCTCAACTAAGCACTAATCTCGTTGATTCAAAGCTCTTTATCGAGTGAAGTGTGTATGAGTAAAGAACTAATCTAATCTAAGTTAAAAAAATCAATGTAGAGAGCAATTGTAAGGAGAGCACAAGATATTAAGAATGCTTGTCCATGAGATCTAGGATCACTTAGAGATGTAACCACCGAGCAAGAATAATTGATCTAATCTACCAAAGGTAAAGGTGCACTGAGATCAATCCTTTCCCTCTCGCATACTAGTCACTACACGAGGGTAATCCGTGATCGAACGATAGGCGCACAAGAAGTTGATGTAAATTAGGGATGCAAGACTAAGAGCGTGAACCTAGTTCAATATACTTTTCCTCCCACGTACTATCACTACATGACGGTAATCAAATAAAGAACAAAAGGACCACGATACATGAGTCTGCGAGCGATGCATCCCCTAAGCTAGCCAGCTGGCCATTAAGATTAAAGCGCCATCAACATGAATATGATAGCAAAAAGATCCAAAATATAGATTCGGTGATTACAACTCAAGCTCTCCCTTCAACCCCAAGGACAAACAAGGACTTTACCCCATAATATCACACATTGTAGCGCGGGACATGGTGTAGAATCCTCCGAAGTAGATGAAGATCGACGAGGAAAATGCTCTCCGTCTTTCATTTTCCCTTGAAGATCCAATCTCCTCCTTGCTCTTGTTCTTGTGGCGGCACCGGAGGGACCTTGCTAGGGCTTCCGAGCGTCCTCCTCTCTCCTCTATGTGGCTCTCTCCCTTGGTTGAATATCTGAAAGTTGAATGCCTTCATGTCGTCGACCTCGGGGGCTTTTATCAGTCTTTCCAACGAATAGCGGCGGAGGCATAGACTTAGGGTTCGATCAACATCACCCTCAAGAAAGGGGGCCAAACTGACACAGAAACACCCTAGGCTGGTCGGCATGGGCCGGCCAGCCCAGGCCCATTTTGGCCCGGCTCGGCTTTGTCTTGCTTGTGCAGGCTTCTCTCGACCCTTGAACCTTCTGCTCCTTTGCATGTGGGCTTTGGACGTCGTTATCCCCGCGATCAAGATAGAGAGTCTTGTCGCATGAACTCCGGTCTTTTGTCTTGGTTCTCGGGAATATCTGGTGTTGCATCTCGGTCCTTCCCACCTTTGGAAGTAAGTTCATCTTGTATTCGCACACGAACGGAGCTCCTTGATCCTCTTGCTTAACACCTTCCAAACTTGATGCAAACTTATCCACTATGAAGAGTATCTTGGCCCCCTAAGTGGGTTTTGGTGATTTAATGACACACTAATGAGCTATTGATGATATGTTGAGTATATGAGCAGGTATTAAAATCTTATAAAGGTATCAAAGCGTTTCATTGCTATTCAAAACCAAAGTGATGCTAAAAGAAGGATTCCATGAAGGCTTAATTATTTTATATTTTGAATTTGAGTCCTAGGAATGTCGTACTATAAAGAGGGACAGGAAATGTATCTTCCAAGAGTTGAAAAGATGCTCTAGATGACTAACCAAAAACTTATGAGAGACACCATTGCACCACACGTTCACCGAGTTAACTTTTGGGTGCTAACTCTAGAAGGCCGGACTCTCCGGGTTTACCCCGGAATCTCTGGACTTCTCGGAGTCTTCGGACCTAGTCCGGATACTCCGGGTCTTAGAGCTCCAACGGCTCTTTTTCTGGGTGAGGAGGTATTTATACCCCCTCAACCCTATCCACTCCCTCTCTCTTGCCCATTTCAACCTGCAACACTCAGAACTCATTCACTCCTCCTCTTTACCCCCTTGGCCTTGGTTTGGTGAGATTTGTTGGGGATTAAAGGAGGGATTGAGAGTAAGAGCTTGGAGAGTGCTAGTGAGCTGATTTCCCATCTCTAGAGCACCTCGTTCTTCGCTTGGTTGGTAACTTTCGTGTTTGTTACTCTTGGAGCTTTGAGCTCCTTGCCGGCTATGCGTTGCCTTGGAGCATCCATCAATTTTTGGCTGCCCATGGAAGTTTGTATTACCCTGTGATTGAGTAAGTAAGCCTAGCTCGATCTTTGTGGTCACTAGTGGGAGGAAAGTGACCTAGGTGTAGAGGTCCACCCTTTGTGGGTTCCTTAACGGAGATGTAGAGCTCAAGGTGTGAGCCTGAACTCCGGTAACAAATCCTTGTGTCTCCTTGTGATTGTTGCTCTTGTTGTATGCTTGATATTCCTTTGAGCATATTTCTAGGGTTTGTGGCCGATCTACTCCGTGGTGAGGTTCCTGCAGGTTCTAGGTGGTGAAACAGGCTTGTCTCATCTCAGTGAATAACCTATATTCACAGATTTACTTTTGAGCAAGTTTCAATTCTGTTGTTTTAGTCGCCTCTCACAAAGCCCGGGGAATCCGAACATTTTCCCAGATACTCCAGAAAGCCTGGAGTATCTGGAAAAATATATGGAGAGTCCGGACTTTGAACTGACAACTGTTTAAAGTTTGTGATTTTCAGTTTTGACTATTCACCCCCCTCTAGTCGACATCTAGATCCCTTAAATTGGTATCAGAGCCAGTTGCTCCATTTGAAGCTTAATTGCTTGGAGAAAAGATGTCGAATCCAAGTGATCAAGTGTCACTTCTCATAGGTGGTGGCAACGATGGTACACCTCCTATCATACCGCAAGGTAATGAAGGAGTAAATGCAACCATCAACAACAATCAAAGAAATGAAGATGGTGTGGAGACCTCCGATAGCGAAGAAGAAGAGGATGTCCTGTCTAACCACTCTAGTCGACGGCCATCACCAAGGGAGTTCACTAATATCCCTTTCGATTACTCTCGTTTATCCTTTAGTCATCCATCAGGTTCTAGACACATTGGGAAGATACCCCAATTTGATGGAACCGGCTATTCCATGTGGAAGAACTTTTGGAGGAGTATTTGATGGCGGTGAATCCCACACTTTGAACTATTGTGAACAGGGGTATTACATTATCAACTAGTGATGCGACATTATCTCAAGATCAAGCAAATGAGATATAAAGGAACTATCAAGCCATTCGCATCATCAAGAGCTCACTCACTTCTGAAGAGTATGACAAGGTTGATGGGTTGAATTCCGTTGAAGAAGTGTGGGACACATTGTTTGTCAACCATGAAGGAACAAGGCAAGTTATAGAAGGAAGAATTCGTGCCTTAGACAGTGAGCTCAACCACTTTGTTATCTAGGAAGATGAATCTCCACAAGACATGTGCAACCGCTTGAACAAGATCATCAACAAAATCAAGTCTCTTGGTAGTACAAGATGGGGAAGAAAGGAAGTGGTTCATAAGATCCACTCCGCTTACATGGCTAGGGATGTACAACTCCCTAAACTCATTAGAGAGAAAAGAGGTTTCAAGAAGTTCACTCCGGCGGATGTGATTGGAGGAATTGAAGAACATCTTATCACCATCAAGGAGTCAAAGCTCTCACAAGAAATGTCAAAGATGCATGAACAACTTGAGAAGAACAAGGGAGTAGCTCTCAAAGCTTCAAGCAAGGACAAAGAGATGAAGGCAAGTTCATCATCCTCCAAGGCTATGGTCAAGGAAGATAGTGATGAAGATAGTGGTGATGTTATGACTCCCGAGCAAATGGCTCTTTTTGTGAAGAGGTTCACCAAGGTGATGAAGAAGGTGGCTTCTTCAACAAGAACAAGGACAAGGATAAAATCAAGACCAAGAGGACATCCAAGAGGCCATGCTTTGGTTGTGGCAAGGAGGGTCATTTCATTGCGGAATGTCCCAACATCAAAGTGAGAAGAAGAGACACCAACAAGTATGACAAGAACAAGAAAAAGGAAGCTGGTGAAGCTCATTTGGGTGAAGAATGGGATTCCAATGAGGATAGCTCCGACTCCGATGATAAAGTGGGACTTGCCACCATATCCATTGGGCAACCTATTGTCAAGTCTTCACTCTTTGGAGATCTCACCGATGATGAAGATGACTTCACCCACACATGCCTCATGTCTAGGGGCACTAAGGTAGACTCTAAACCTTCTCCCCTAGATGATGATAATGATAGTGATGATGAATTTGAAGAAATGATTAATAGCTTTGGTAAAAAGGCAACCAAAAGAATCATGAACCTAATGAATGAAGTAAAGAATAGAGATAAGACACTTGAGGCGCAAGAAGAGCTCTTTATACTTGAGCGAGAGAAAACCATTATCCTTGAGAATGCCCTTGTAATTGAAAAGAAGGATTTCAAGGTGCAAGAGGACTTGCTCAAAGAAAATGAGGAAGAAATTCTTAGCCTCAAGAACTCTCAAGCTAAAGAGGCGGTTGTGGTAGATGAATTAACTAGGAAATCCTTCCTAGCTAAGGATGCTTGCACTAGAGTTGAGAATGAAAAGGTTGAACTTCAAGAGAGCCTTAAAAGCTTGAAAGCCAGTCACATTGCACTTGAGGTTCAACCTGACAATGTTAAGAATAATGCTACAACAACCTCTAATGATGCTACCTCTAACTCAAATGCTTCAATAAGTAATGGTTGTTCTAGATGCTATAAGATTGATTTAAATGCTTGTGCTACTAACATTACCAAGATGAATGCAATGAAAAAGGAGATTACTAGATTGTCAAACTCTCTCATTGATGAAAAGAAGGAGCCTAAGAGAGGAGAGTTTGAGAACCATACAAAGGGCTTTGATTCAAACTACATGAAGAAGTTTGGCTTTGAGAATGGGAAAGGGCTAGGTAAGTATGAGCAAGGCTCTAAAGACCCTATTCCATTCATCAAGAACAACCACACTAAAGGTGTGGGGACAAGAAATTTGGTACAGGGGATGAAGCAATTGGGTGCTAAGGTTGAGGGTAAACAACCTAGGCTCAACACTCTTATCAAGTTCAAGAACACCCATGTTGCATCTCATGAACCACAAGTCAAGACCAAGGTGGTGTAAGTCAAGTAAGTAAAGAAGCGCAAGGCACATGCTTCACAAGACAACTTTTATGCCGATTATGTGTTGACTTGGAACCAAAGGGTAAGGTGGTGGCCAAGTATGTGGGACCCGGCACTAAAGGTTCTATGATCAAAAGGAATGTGTGGGTGCCCAAGGTTCTTGTGACTAACGTGCTAGGACCCAACTCTAATTGGGTACCTAAAACACAAGCCTAACTTGTTTTGTAGGCATACTCCTCCGGTGGAACCAAATGGGTGATTGATAGTGGATGCACAAATCATATGACCGGGGAGAAGAAGATGTTTATGTCTTGTGAAATGATTGAACATCTTACGGAGCAGATTGCCTTTGGAGGCAATGGTGGTGGAACGGTTGTTGGTCTAGGTAAAATTACTATCTCAACCAATCATTCAATTTACGATGTTTATTTGGTTGAATCTTTGGACTACAATTTGTTGTCCGTTTCATAATTTTGTGAGATGGGCTACAATTGTTTGTTCACCAATGAGGGTGTGTCCGTCTTTAGAAGAGGCGATGACTCCGTTGCTTTTAAGGGTGAACTCAAGGGAAGGCTCTATTTGGTGGATTTTACATCGGAGAAAACCCAACTTGATACATGCTTAATGGCAAAGTCTAGCTTGGGTTGGCTTTGGCATCGCCGTCTAGCCCATGTTGGGATGAATAATCTCAACAATCTTCTAAAGGGGGAACACATCATAGGACTAACAAAAGTTCATTTTGAGAATGATAGAATTTGTAGTGCTTGTCAAGTCGGAAAGCAAGTTGGTGCTCCTCAACCCTCCAAGAATGTACTCACCACTACAAGACCATTGGAGTTGCTTCACATGGATATCTTTGGTCCTGTGGCTTATGTTAGCAATGGAGGAAGCAAGTATGGATTTGTCATTGTTGATGACTACTCTCGGTACAGATGGGTATTCTTTTTGCGTGACAAGAGCAAGGTTCATGACATATTCAAGAAGTTTGCAAGAAGAGTCCAAAATGAGTTTGATATGAAGATCAAGAGAGTAAGAAGTGACAATGGTACCGAGTTCAAGAACGCCAACATTGAAGAGTATCTTGATGGTGAAGGCATTGGTCATGAATTCTCCGCCCTATACACACCTCAACAAAATGGGATAGTGGAGAGGAAGAATACGACTCTCATTGAAGCCGCAAGAACCATGCTTGATGAGTACAAGACTTCGAATAGTTTTTGGGCGGAAGCAGTCAACACGGCTTGTCATGGTATCAACCGTTTGTATCTTCACAAGCTTCGACACAGGACCGCCTATGAACTACTAACCGATAAGAAGCCCAATGTGTCTTACTTTAGAGTTTTTGGTTCAAAGTTCTTCATTCTTAACATGAAGCCCAAGAACACTTAGTTTACACCTAAAGTCGATGCTGATATTTTTCTTGGTTACACCTCAAATGCTCACGAATACCGCGTTCTCAACAAGGCCACTGGTTGTGTTGACATAGCGTGTGACGTGACATTTGATGAATCTAATGGCTCTCAAGTGGAGCAAGTTGATAAAGTGTGTGTAGGCAAAGAAAAGACCTCTACAGATGATATCAAGAAGATGGCCATAGGAGAAATCAAGCCTCAAGAAGAAGATGAAGTCATTAAAGCATCACCAAACCTGTCTGCCACTTCAAAACCTGGACACTCCAGAGAAATGTCCGGAGAATCCGGAAATCCCGGAGATTCCGGACACACCCCTGGAGAGTCCAGGCCCTCTGAACAAGATGCTCAAGACCATCAAGAAAATGAGGACTTGATTCAATAAGAAGCTTCTGAGCCACATCTAAGAGTTCGTCAACGTGTTCAAAGAGATCATCTAGTTGACAACATTCTTGAAAGCATAAGAAGAGGGGTTACCACAAGATCAAGATTGGTAAACTTTTGTGGGCACTACTCCTTTGTGTCCATGATTGAAGCTCTCACTGTGGAAGAAGCACTTCAAGACGCAGATTGGGTGATGGCAATGCAAGAAGAGTTGAACAACTTCACTCGGAATAAAGTCTGGTCCCTTGTGGAACGCCCTAAGCAAAATGTGATAGGAAAAAAGTGGGTGTACCGCAACAAGCAAGACGAGGATGGGGTAGTGACAAAGAACAAGTCAAGGTTGGTTGCCAAGGGCTACACACAAGTTGAAGGCTTGGACTTTGGAGAAACATATGCACCGGTAGCAAGACTTGAAGCAATCCGTATATTATTGGTATTTGCTACACATCATGATTTCAAGCTCTTCCAAATGGATGTCAAGAGTGCATTCTTGAATGGCCCAATCTCCGAAGAAGTCTATGTTGAGCAACCACCAGGCTTTGAAGATCCCCAATTCCCCAACCACGTCTACAAGCTCCATAAGGCACTCTATGGTCTTAAGCAAGCACCTAGAGCATGGTATGAATGCCTTAAGGAATTTCTCCTAAGGAAAGGCTTTGAAATAGGCAAAGCCGATCCTACTCTTTTTACTCCAAAGAAGGAAATGATTTATTTGTGTGCCAAATATATGTCGATGACATTATATTTGGTTCTACTAACAAAGTTTGGGCGGATGAATTTAGTAGGATTATGACTAAGAGATTCGAGATGTCCATGATGGGTGAGTTGAAGTTCTTTCTTGGATTTCAAATCAAGCAACTCAAGTAGGGCACATTGATAAGTCAAACCAAGTACATAGTGACATGCTCAAGAAGTTTGACATGGACAAGACCAAGCCCATCAAGACACCTATGCCATCCAATGGACATCTTGACTTGAATGAAGATGGAAAAAGTGTTGATCAAAAAGTATATCGCTCCATGATTGGATCTTTGCTTTACCTTTGTGCATCTAGGCCTGATATTATGCTTAGTGTGGGCATGTGTGCAAGGTTTCAAGCCATTCCTAAGGAATGTCATCTTATGGTTGTTAAGAGAATCTTTAGGTATTTAGTGCACACTCCTAACCTTGGTTTATGGTACCCAAAGGGCTCCACTTTCAATCTACTTGGCTATTCTGATTCAGACTATGCGAGTTGCAAGGTAGATAGAAAGAGTACATTTGGGACTTGCCAATTTCTTGGGAGGTCCTTGGTGTCTTGGAGTTCCAAGAAACAAAATTCCGTTGCCTTATCCACCGCCAAGGCTGAGTATGTTGCAGCCGACGCTTGTTGTGCTCAACTACTTTGGATGAGGTTCATCTTGAGGGACTTTGGTTGTACGTTTAGCACGGTGCCACTCTGGTGTGACAACGAGAGTGTTATCAAGCTAGCGAGCAACCCCGTAAACCACTTAAGAACAAAGCACATGGACATAAGACACCATTTCTTGAGAGACCATGAAGCCAAAGGAGATATCGCTTTAAGTCATGTGAGCACCGAAAAGCAACTAGCCGATATCTTCACAAAGCCTCTTGATGAACTAAGGTTTTGTGCTTTGAGGAGTGAATTGAATATCTTGGATTCTCGTAACTTGGCTTGAGATCATGCACATGTTTGATTGTGTTAGGCTAGATCTTTACAAAATAAAATGTTTCAAAAAAATAGTGTGATTTTGCTTTGGAAAATATTTGGATTCTTCTAGGTACAACACTTGGACTATTGTTCTCATTGTTTGATTGTGGCTAGTCTCAAGTGTTGGAACCTCTCATGCTCACATGTGTTCTACTCAGAATCATCCAAATCTATCCCAAATCAAATTCCTTGAAAATCTTTCAACTGAGTCTCAGGGGGAGTCGGAGTCTCCGGACTTTCCCCCGGATACTCCGGGTTTCCGGGAGAGTCTAGGTCTAGTATGGATACTCCGGGTTATAACGGCTATATATACTCTTTTCACCGCGGTCAAACCCTAATTTCACTTTTTCACCGCGTGAAATGTCTCCCTCTCACCCCGTCGCCTCCCTCATCTCTCCCTCTGTCTCCCCCAAGGAGACCTAGGGTTTCAACCCTCCAAATCATGAGAGAGTGCAAGATTGAAGGCTTCAACGGGTGGAGAACTAGATTTTTCTTGTGGATTGAAGCTTTGGAAGTTCTCCCCTCTGTTTCCCCCTCTTCCCTAAGGTATTCAAGGTCTCTTTTGCCTGATCTCCTTTCCTAGGCCTTATCTCTAGATGTCTCTTGGATATGAAAGTTCTCTAGGCTCTAAACTTAGTGGATCTGCAATATCTTGAGTTTCCCGTAGAGGATTTGTGCTGCATTGCAAACTACGGTTTCGACTGAGAAACCCGAACTCTCCGGACTTTGTCCGGATACTCCGGACTTCCCAGAGTGTCCGGAGATTTTCCCGGAGACTCCGGGGTTCTCTGCTGAAACCACAATTTGCTTTGTTGAACACGTTTTACATGGATCTCTTCTCATGTACTCCTTGTTGCTTATCTCCAGATCATGAGGAAGAAGTACAAGCAGTTTGAGCCGGCCACCCAAAGAAGGACAAAGGCTAGGCATGACCCCCAGACCTTGGGGCTGGTGCAAAAGAGTTTGGGGCTTGGTTCCTCTCAGAGATCCACCAGGGCTCGTGCACCTATGTACACCGAGCCAGAGATAGAGGAAGAAGAAGAACAGTAGGGAGGTGATGAGGAAGAAGATGAGGAAGGGGGCAGTGAGCAGTACAGAGTTGCCCCTAGGCATCACGGGAA
Organism: Cenchrus fungigraminus; assembly: GCA_036936925.1. Lineage (NCBI taxonomy): Eukaryota > Viridiplantae > Streptophyta > Magnoliopsida > Poales > Poaceae > Cenchrus > Cenchrus fungigraminus. Next base: position 67,424,685 of record CM072773.1, read on the forward strand.
GGGTCCAGCACAGCCACCATCAAGGAAACCTCGTGAGGCTCCTTATATCTCTCATTCTATGCCTGTGCCTCGCCATTCACTTCCCAAGAACCGTCCTACTCCCTACTCCCAGATTTGTCCCCGAACTCCACCCCACCTCACAACTTCCTTTCTATCCAATGTGAGGGTGGTGACCACTCCTATCAATCTAAGGGACCTCGGGGTAGTGTAGGGTTTCGCTCAGCAAATGGCAAGAAATTATTCAAGGAACACCCTTGCAGTCCGTGAGCAGAGGGAAGAGGATGTGTACATATATACATCTAGTGAGGGACTTGAGTTGAGGTTTTGGTGTGATTTTCATAGAGACTTTTATCAGAAAATGATAAGAAGTCCAGATATGAAGGCAAAGAACAAGACTCCTATTGTGTTGATGAAGTACATTGACTGGCCATACTATGAGAAACTTGTGAACTCTACCTTTGATGCAGTCAATGATAGGAGCAAGGAGCTTGGGTTGTATGAGCTCATGGGTTTTCGCTACGGATGGAATAGAGAGATTCTCGCTCAATTTCATTGCTCCTACTACTATGATGCTCATGAGAACACCATCACATGGACCACCCAAGGAGAGAAGTACTCCATTGACTACATGACTTTCTCTCGTTTGCTTGGACTTGGTTCTAAGGATGAAGAATGGACTCCTATTCACAATGAAGAGAAGTACAAGCCCAAGGACATGCCCTATATGTTCCCCTCCACCATCCTAGCTCTTGAGGGAAAAACTGATAATCTTATTCCTTACTACTACTACTTCAATCAGTTTTTTCGTGCCACCATTGATCCTAAAAGTGGAGATATCACTGCTCTTAGGCACTTTGCCGTCAATCTCCTCAACTGTGTGGCTCCCGAGGAAGATGGGTTTTGCATATTTGACTTCATTTGGAATGAGCTTCGCCGTGCTATGTGTGATCCAATGAAGCACATCTCCTATGCACCTTACATCATGTATATGATAGAGAGGGTCACCAATACCCAATTTCCAAAGGATGTCACTCATGAGCCTCTTAGGCATCTTCGTGCTAGAGACAAGAAGCAACCAATGAAGAAGAGCACGAGGTTTACTAGTTCTTCTAGTGCTGCCCCTCGCCATGATGATGAGCCTCTCCCTCGCTAAAGCCAACCTTCTAGATCTACTCGCGAGGTCAAGGGCTCCATGGTCAAAAGGGCATTCAAGAGCATCTTCTCTATGTGCAAGCGCATTGTCACAGAGACAAATGAAAACCGTCGGGACATCATTGAGATCAAGTCTCATCTTGGATTCCCCACCGACACCTACCATGAGTTACCAGATTTTGATGATCCATTTGCAGAGTGGGATGCACATGATGTTGCGGAGGCTGCTGTCCAAGGAGAAGAACATCAAGAAGAAGAAGAAGAAGAAGTGGAGGATGATGAGGAAGACAAGAACAATGAAGAAGAAGAAGAGGGTGATGACGAGGAGGACACGGAGTGAAACCCCTGCTGATGCTACTACCTCTCACACTTCCTTTTTGGCGCTTGATGCCAAAGGGGGAGTGAGTATCTTTATTTCAGTTGTTGGATTTGAGACTTGGTTGATTTGAACTCTTGGTTTGTAATAACTCTATTATGTGTGAGACTACGTGAGCTTGAGACTATTTGATTGTGTGCTTGTGGTGTTAGAATTCTAGGTTGAATTTAAATTCGTAAGGATGCTTATGATAGTTTGAAAATTTTCATGATGACTGTTTTTCTGCTGAGTGTCAAAGTCCCGGATACTCCAAGTTTTTCTCCAGATACCCCAGATTTTCTGGATTCTCCGGGTTCTGCCCGGACTCTCCGGACTCTGACACAACAGCCTTTAACTGATCTTTATTGAGTGAATGAACTGTCATATGCATGTCACATCCTTTGTTTGCACTCACACAAGCACCCCACTGTTGATCATCTTGTGTCACTCTCATACTTTTCTCTATTGCACAAAATTTGGTGCTAAAAGCACTATTGAGATTCAAAACTCTAAATGCACATATTTAGAGGGAGTCTTGTAAGATAGATCAAGCTCTTTACTGATTTTTTTTATCTCTCTTATGAAGCTTAAAGGTGTTGTCATCAGTCACCAAAAAGGGGGAGATTGAAGAGTATCTTGGCCCCCTTAGTGGGTTTTGGTGATTTAATGACACACTAATAAGCTACTAATGATATGTTAAGTATATGAGTGTTGACGGCTGTTAAGTACCACTTTCAGCCATCAATATTCTCACATAAATGGAGGCATATGCATTATTTACTTGCATTTTGGTTTGAATAAGGTAGTTGCACTTGTCCTTGGAGATTACTTGTATGTTGGTGAAATAAACATGAAAAGAGATGGAAACTCACCTTCTATAGAAGATCCATGCCAACTCAGCTAAGGAGGTGGCTGCCACCAAGGAAACACGTGGCAATCCACGTCACTGATCCAAGGGAGGCACTCACCGACGAATCAGAGAGCAACACATGGACTTCACAAGGATCCATGGTCCCACCTAGGATTCCAAAATGAGGCATGCACGGGGGAGTGACCAGAGGGCCCACCTGGAGACCACCCAGAGGAAGGACATCCCGAGAGGAGGGCCTAGGGGGCCGGTCGATCCTAGGATCGGCCGAACTGCCTTAGTGCCCTCTCATCTCGGCCTTCCACGTGTTGCTTCATCATTGGTTCATTGCTGCATCCCCGGGTGATTTGAGGCACTTTGAGCCCCGAAGCAAGCCTCCTCCTTGCCTATAAATAGAAGCAGAGGGGCTCCATTTCTCACACACCACTCTCTCCATTCTCCTCTCACTTTTAGTTTCCAAGGCTAGGAGGTAGGTTAGAGTAGCTCTTATTCAGGTTCCAAGTCTACTTTGGAGTCTAGGTATGAGTTCTCTTGTATCTTTATTTCTTTGTATGACTTTGATCTACTTCAGTTATTCAGCTATTTCATATAAAGTTGTGGTAGATCATATGATTGATATGTTCTTGAGTTCATCCATTGTTCATCATTTAGAGGCTCGTGTTCTTCATGAACACTACCTTTTGATCCAGTTGAAGGATGATTTACTTATTCCTTATGTGTTTGTTCATAAGTTAGAGGCTTGTGTTCTTCACGAACACGACCCTTTGATCTTGTTGACTAGACATAAGAGAGTTCGTATATGTTCATATGACTAGCCCTAGTTTGATCTTGTTAGATAGCATGTATGTGTTGCATGAAGTTTGTGTTCAAGCTACGGTACTCGGTCTAAGTTGACCAGTCTTCTAGTGGTTCTCACCCTGGGTCACAATAGCCCGGGCCGGGTGAGGTCTAGCAGCAACGCAGGCATGGTGCCTGGGTTGTGTGGCTACGTTAGTTATGAGCATGCCCCCCATAACGATTGAGGTAGGCTGCAGTGGTGACAGCTGTTGGACCCTTTGAAACCCTCCGCGCTGGGGTATTGCTGTAGGAGTCTAAAGAATAGTTACATAGAGTGCTGGTAGTCGCGGGCTATCTCCCCATTTGTACCTGGGTGCTGAACCTTACCTTTCATGCAATGCTTTATGCTTATCTCTTGTATCATCTAACTTTGCATGTTTAGTACCTTAGAACCTAGAGCTAACTCGTATGTTCCCCCTATGTCGTAGTGTACTAGAGTAGAGATAGATCTGAGTGTGTGTCACACTACCCTTATCATATCATTTATCTTACCCTTGTCTTTGAGCTGTTGTCTTCTATATCTATCGCTTGGTTTACATCCAGTGCAAAAGCATAAGTCTTGATATCCGCCATTGCCTTCCACGGATATGATACCCTTGAAATACTCTCCTTCCCTGGGGAAATGCTACAATGGTTTATCTGTGCGCTTGCAGATTCGTTCATGATCATTAGATTTACCTATGGCAATTCTTGATGCTCATGCTAACTCGGCATCGTTAGGTGATTGCGTTAAGAAATGCCAACAAGCATTTCTGGCGCTGTTGCCGGGGAAGACACAGGATTATCATGACTTTGCGTTGCATCTATTTATAAATCATGAGTAGGTTAGAACAACTCTCAATGCAGGCTAACCTTGATTGTCTTCTTTTATCTTTGGATGATGAAGATAGGTAGTGTATGATTGGTTTCGACTTACCGGAGAATTTCACAGAAGATCTCGAGTCACTAGTGAGGAAAGCTCGAATTCATTTCGACTCACCTCGTCGTACTCGTCCGGAAGGCGATCCAGCTTCCTTTGTACCATCCACGTCGAACGCTATGGCCTAGAAGACGCTTCGTGAGTACTCAGCCCCTTCTGCTAACCAGGTGCTGCAAGGCCCTGAGGTGGCAATGGGGACTGAAAACTTTGAGATCAAGACGGGTCTAATCACGATGGTATAGGCTAGTCCATTTTGTGGCAAGCCAAATGAGGATGCTAATGCCCATCTGCAGCAATTCCTAGAGCTATGCAGCACTTTCATCATCAGGGGTGCAAATATGGATGTTGTTCGTCTTTGACTATTTCCTTTTCTCTCCTAGGGAAAGCCAAGCAATGGTTCTATGCAAATCGTGATGCTATTAATACTTGGGACAAGTGTTCAGAAGTATTCCTCAAGAAGTTCTTCCCATTGGGTAAAACCAATGCTCTTCGTGGAAGGATTTCTAGTTTTCACCAAGCAGCAAGTGAATATATTCCAGAGGCTTGGGAAAGGCTTCAGGAGTATCTCCTAGCCTGTCCTCACCATGGGATGGAGGATTGGCTAATTCTTCAAAGTTTCTATAATGGGCTGACTCTGACAGCCCGAGGCCACATTGATGCTGCTGTTCAGGGAGCATTCTTCTCACTCACTGTTGATAATGCTAAATCACTTATTGAGAAGATGGTATCCAACTAAGGGTGGAGTAATGAAAGACTCCAACCACGTCTGAGGGGTACTCATACTGTCAAGGAAGCAGATATAATTACTGCCAAGCTGGACCTTCTTATGAAAAGATTGGATGACTACACCAGCGAGAAGGCTGCCATGGCCACCACTACTCTGCCTCTGGATTCTCATATGACTTGTGAAGTCTGTGGCAACATTGGGCATTCGGGAAATTACTATCCTGAATCTCAGGAGGATGTGATGTACATGAATGGCAATAATAATAGTGTCAGGGGGTGAGACCTGGACAGATCCGCTAGGGGGTTACCCTAGAGGTTTGCAGTTTAATGGAGAGGATCGGGATCTAAGAGCGTAGGTGGTTATGCACGGGATGCACACGGAAATCTCGGTGAGACACGAGGAACACGGCGATTTATACTGGTTCGGGCCTCCGGAGAGTAAAACCCTACGTCCAGTTTGGTGGTGGAATTATGCCAGAGTGATCTGCCCCCGAGGAGGGCGCCCCAGGCCGCCTTATATTGGCCAACGATCTTGGGCTACAAGTTGGTTTCCATCTATCTTAGTTGGTTACAACAGGGAAAGCTTATACGAGCTGGACTGTCTTGTCTTGTACACCAAGTATCTTTACGTCCTTGGGCCTGCATGTCAGGTCGGCTGGTCATCTGGTAGGTCGGACCCACCTGTCGGGGACGGCTGAGACCCTGGTCGGTGGGGACCCAGGGGTACCCATGTCTCTCAAGCCCCTGATCGACGTGTAGGCGTAGCGGCCAAGGTGAGGTCATGTCAAAGAGTAGTAGAGGTGCGATACCGTCGAGGTCGTGAAGGGTGCACGGGGATCAAAAAAGAAAACCCCTCCGATGCGCGCACGAAGTTGAACGCCGGGCTTCTGGGTCGAAGAACCCAGAGGTCGAAGTGAAGATGAGGTGTTGATCTTGCAGAACCGCCATCCCGACCTGAGTCAGATATGTTGTAGTAGCAGACATGACCTTCAGAGAGGTCAACATGCCTACCAAGGGTAGGTCGAACAGAGATGTGATGGAAGCAGGCTTCCATTAGGTCGAGGCGACCTGAAGAAAATAGGGTGTCGAAAGAAGCACTAGTGTAGTAGCCCCCTAGCAGCAAAGCGACCAGGATGGCCGGTTTGATGCTCCAAAAAAGAAGAAGAAACAAATAATCCAAACCTACGACCTTCTGCTTAAGAAACAGATGCTCTTGTGGTGTCGACGCAACAGGACAAAAGCTCCAGAATTTTGCAGGGGTCAGCAGGCGGTAGGGCTGGCGCAACCAGAGTCACGAGTGCACTGTACGGTCATGGGCCGGCTTGCAGATGTAGCATAGGTCGCTATCACCCGCAAAAGACAAAGGTGCTCCAGGATGTAGGTAGGTAGGGGGACAGGCGCGCCAATGCCTCCCACAGGCGAACAGTGACCTCATGTTCCACAAGTGTACAGTGACCTTGAGGATGAGAACGCCACGCAAGCCGGCGTGCGGATAAGGCCGAATGGCAGGTGCTGGAAGGTATAAATAGGCATCCATACCTTGAAGCAAAGCACGCAATCCCCAGAGGGAAGCCATGATGATCCAGTGTAGTAATATTGCTACCCCATGGACGTGTGTCCGTCCACCAGAGCATAGGATAGATGTAGTTCATGCTTGGAGCTAGAAGAATGGTTGCGAGGCTCGAAGAACTCGATTGTCCTCTTCTCCCAGTCCCGCCGAGGAACCCAGGAGGAATATGAAGCAGCAGTTGCATTGTCGGCCCTGACACTTTCAGGCCTGATGTGATGCTGGTGAATACTACGCTCCACCCGGCGAGGTTGGTGTTGAAGCTCGCCCCTTCTGCAATCTTGCGGTGAAGCTTAGACTTGATGCTGGGTGCCGCGGGAGACCGGTTGGTGCGCGAGTAGAGGTGGCTGTGTGGCAGCTGCCTCCACAGTGGCTGTAGAGGTCGTCGAGTAGGTCCTGAAGCTAGAAGAAAGCTTGCGACAAGCCTTATTAGTGTAGACTGAGTCTTAAGCACTTTGGAAGGTGATTCAGGGCCTTTAATATCTTTGCATCTTGTAATTGGCCAAGGGCCAAACTCCTTGTAGCTTATGAAGCTGTAAATATAGTTTTGCATGAGGAATATCATGATTTCAGTAGTTGTAAGGGTGCCCGGGCTGCAATGGTATGGCTACCAAGGTCCCGACAGGGCTGATATAGCACGCCGACCTTCAAGAGGCCTTTCGTAGAGACGGGGAACCCGTGTCGACCTGAATTGACACGGCCGTTGTGCAGTGACACAACGTAGGTAGTCAGCTTGTAAAAATTTAGGTCTACTCGACCTAGAAGGTAGCAGGGCCTTAGCAACCTCAGGGAGGTGCTACTTGACCAAGAGGTCACCAACGGGCAGTAGAGCCATTAAGCGCGGAGCCGTTGGTATAAAATAGCTGTAAAGGCTAAAGCAATCCAGTAGGTAGCAGGACCTAGGAGCTGGGCTATGAACCCGCTTATTGAAAGCTTAGGCGACCTACCAAGAGGTAGTACCTGTCGACCTTGTGAAGGTGATGTCGTGGACCCGGAGGTCGTCAGAGGCCAGTAGACCTTGAAGAAAATGTTGGGAAGGGGGCTTAAAGTAGGGCATAACGAGTCCATGAACGCCGGGCTGTTGAGCAGAAGGCCAACGGTCACGGATTCCCGTACGGCGCAAGCTATTACTGCCTGTGAACGTTAGGCCGAAAGAGCCGTTGGGCGATGTAGCCGTTGGGTCGCCGGGAATATCGCCAGACCTGAAGTGACGTTTAGGGCGCCGCGGCCCTGCCGCACTGATGCGGCCCAGTTATAAAAGGCCGAGTGAAGGGTCGGGGACCCCACTCGCTTCCATTTCCCTGCACAGTTAGGGTTTCCGATCTGCCGCCGAGACCCTTCGTGCGCAGATACGCCGGCGCCGTCGCGCTTAGATCCACCGCGCCCAGCGCCGCCATATGCGCAAGAAGTTCTTGGTAGTGTTTAGAGCTAGATCCACCGGGTTCGACGAGGAAGAAATGGCCCCGGAGCATGTGCCGGCCCCGGAGACCGTTTGGGAGCACTCGACGGTGACGGAGGCGCAACTCAAGGGTCTGGTAGAGCGCGGGCTCCTGAAGCCCAGGGAGCAGGTGGGCTGGAGGCCAGCTGCCGGCGAAGCCTTCCCCTCCGAGGGGACCGGGGAGACCGTCGCCTTCATCGCGCATGTGGAGCGCGGATTTGGAGTTCCGGTGGGCGACTTCTTCCGCGGGCTGCTCCACTTCTACCGCATCGACCTGGTACACCTCGTCCCCAACGCCATCACCACTGTTTCCTCGTTCATCCATTTGTGCGAGGCCTACTTGGGGATACCGCCACACTTCGACCTGTGGTGGTACTTCTTCGAGGTGAAGAAGACGGGAAAGAGCGGCGTCATGGGGTCCGTCGGCTTCATGCTATGCCGTCACATGAAGACGGTTTATATCGACAAGGAGCTGCGACAACACCCAGGGTTGGAGGCGAGGGTGGTTCTACATCGACAACCTGAAGCCGACGCTGGTGACCAGGTCGGGGTTCGCGCCGGTCCCGGTGCCGGAGTGGACCAACCAGCTGACGTCGCGGGAGGTGGACTCCATCAAGACGCTGCTGGAGGACCTCACCACGCTGAAGACGGGGGGCTGACAAGTGGCGCGGTGGCCATCAGGTTCAGCCGGAGGCTACTGCAACTGATCCAAGATCGGGTGCATCCATCCTACGAATACTGGGGGCAGGCCGACCCAACCCGCGTGGCGCAGCGCAAGGTCTCCAAGCAGGAGATGGTGGCGTGGGTGAAGGAGCTCTTCAACGGGGTGATCCGGAATCAGACGTGCCCCAAGGCATTCTCCCTCAAGCGGCCCGCCGAAGTGGTAAGTTGCCTGTTCGACCTTGATTCTTGTTTTTGTTTGGTTTGCGTTCCCTCGATTTAAGACGAAGGTCATCTATTGCAGGGTCGTGAGGGCTTGGTCTGGAGCCCGACTCCCCTCGCTGACGAGGGTGAGCGCAGCTTCAAGGTCCGGGCGGCGGAGGACTTCCGGACTCCGCCGCAAGAGTACTTCGACAACTACCTCTCCGACTCATCGGTGGGAGGTAGTGATGAGGATGACCCTCCTGCGGCGACCTCTGTGCCAATGACTCAGCGCACGTGGCAGGTCGCCGGTAAGATTCTGGCGCACAAGGGCGTCAAGATCGTCTCCGCCACCATTGAGGCAGAGAAGAAGAAGAAGAAGAGGAAGAGGAAGGACACCACCGCGTCGTCGGAGACGACGACAGCCAGCGTCAAGGTCGTCTTTGAGGAGGAGGATGACGCGCGGTCGCATGATGTCATCGCAGGGTCGGGCGACACAGCCGTCGCAGGGGGAGATGACGTACCGCTCGGAGTTATAAGCGAGCCGCCGTCGAAGCCGAACGTGGAGGGTGTGAGCGACCATGGGTCGCAGAAGAAGCCTAGGAGGGTGCCACCCAGGCCGCTGCAGGTTCGATTGAAGTCCGACAGTAGGTATGTTATCGAACTTGGTTTATGCGTTGCTTGACCTTCGCGGCTTGTTGAATACGTCATGCTGACACATTTATGCATCGTGGGCAGGGGGACTCCTGCTGCGTCGGGCACCAGCAAGAACACCTCAGGCCAAGAGGCCTTTGGGTGGAAGCTCGAGAAGATGCCGGTGGGGCAGTCGCCGGCGACCTTAGGCGGAGATGTTACCAGCAAGGTCCCAGAGATCGTGGGGGCAGCATTGTCGGTGGCGACCAAGGTCGCAGCTGATAGCGCGCAACAAGAGGAAGGTCTTCGACAGGAGGACCCACCCGAGTCAGGCCTGTCGGAGGTGCAGTTGACGGAGACCGGAGGAGGAGGCGAGAAGGATGACCAGAACCGGTGCCTCTACACCGGCACTCCGTAGGAGGAAGACATCCTTGCCGACGGCCGTGACCTTAACGACTTCTAGGCGGCGCAGGCGATGATCAAGGAGGCGGCGAAGATGATCGGCAGGACACTCATGGTGAGTCTCGATTCCTTTTGGGGTAGGTTTTTAATTCTCATGAATGCGGTGATTTGACGACCTTTTTGGGGTGTGCGGATGCAGTCTCTCGCCGAGTGGGCGCAAGGCAGGGCGAACCTGCTGACGGAGGGCGCCAAGCTTCACGCGGAGCTGACCACGGCACGGGAGGCCGTGCTGCAGGCCAAGATAGAGGCCGCAGGAGAGATAAAGCATCTCAAGGACAGGGCGGCCTTAAAGGACAAGGCGATGGAGGCCTTGAAGCAGGAGCTTGAATCCGCCAGGCTGAAGGCGAAGGAGGCGAAGGACGAACTGAAGGTCACTGCTGCAGGTACATTCTGGGAACGCCCTTAGTTTTTTTGCTTGAGTTTTAGGTTGTGCAGTGCCGCTTTTGACCTTGCTGATCGCAGATGCCAAGAAGAGGGAGTCCGCCTTGAAGAAGGACCTCAAGGAGTCGAAGGACCAGGTGAAGATCCTCAAGAAGAAGCACAAGTAGGTCGTCGCCAGTGAGTATTACTATACCCGGAAGGCTGCATATGAATTTGGTGTGCGCAGGGATCAGGAGATCGACCTGGGCCGAGCGATGCAAACCCTTATTGATCACCAAGAGATTACTGCAGATCTTCAGAAGGAGCTGGGCGACCTCAAGGAGGCCACCGAGTACCTTGTGGACATTTACGTCCCCAAGGTCGAAGGCGGGCCACAGGAGCTCGTCGCGCGGCTGGAGGATGCGGAAGGTCGCGTGAAGACCTTGCTGATGGATAGCGGCAAGCTCGCCGCTGCTACCGCGTTGGCCATGGTGAGGCACCATGTGCCGACGTTCGACCGTGAGAAGGTCAAGGAAGAGCTAGACCTATCTTAGCTGGTGGGCGTTGAAGATATCCAGGCCACCGCAGATGAGATTATGAAGAAAATAGACCTGGAAATGTAACTTAGGATGTAGCAGACAATTAGTGCCAATGGGTCGTGGACCCTTTTGATGTAAGATAAACCTTGCATGAATGAAAAGGCATGTTTTAATTAACTGATGTGGTCCCTTATTTGACTCATATACTCCTTATAAGAACGCAAGGGTGATGGAATTGCGCGAACCCTTTCCCCCCGCTAACCCAACTCAGTGGAGGAACGGCTTACCGACTACACGGCTTAGTGTGGAGGCTTATGTGCAGCTGGCGCGCGGAGGGTGGGTCCGGGACCCGAGGTCGAGCAACTCCACGACCTAGGAATACTTATAAAGTGTACAAAAAGTTGTGGTAAGGGAACACTGGTAAAAAAGAAAGGCAAAAACCCCAGGTCGAACGACCCTTAGGTTGGCAAAGCCAAGTCCCCGAGCGTGGAGGACTGGGCTTAACACCAAGCCCCCGAGCGTGTCGAAGGGGAGGGGTAAACAGAAAACAAGCAAGTCGAAAGGTGATCTTGATATATATATTGAATTACAAAGGATAGAGTACATAGCTTTTATTGATACAAGGCTCCTAAGGATAGAAGCGACGTAAGTGCTCGATGTTCCAGGGGTTCGGGACACCCTGGCCATCGGCCCATTGGAGGCGATAGGTCGCCGGTCCGATGACCTCCTTAACTATGAAGGGGCCTTCCCAAGGTGCTGAGAGCTTGTGCACGTCCTTGGTGCTCTGGATCCGCCGCAGGACTAGGTCGCCAACGTTGAAGGAACGTTCCCTCACGTTGCGGTCATGGTAGCAACGTAGCTGCTATTCGTGGTGGGTGTGGCGCATGAGCGCGGCCACACGATGTTCCTCAACACTGTCAAGGTCGAGCCTACGTGTTTGCTCCACTTCTCCTTCGTCGAAGTTCTGGATGCGAGGAGCCTCGAAGGACACGTCGGTGGGGAGGATGGCCTCCGACCCGTAGACCAAAAACAAGGGCGAGTACCCTGTAGCCGAGCTGACCTGGGTCCTAAGACCCCAAAGGACGTGAGGGAGCTCTGAGAGCCACCTGGTTGCGTAAGGCGCTGAGCCGTCGAAGATACGGTCTTTGATGGCCTGTAGGACCATGACGTTGGCCCGCTCGACCTGGCCGTTGCACCACGGGTGTGCCACCGAGGAGTAGTATACGTCGATTAGGTTATCTTGACAGAAATCCTAGAAATCAGCACCTGTGAGGGCCTTGCCAAGGTCGGTGACGATCCTGTTGGGCACCCCGAAGCGGTGGGTGATCTCCTCGATGAATTTGGCCACCTCTTTTGACGTGACGGACCTCAATCCACTTGGTGAACTTATCCACCGCCACGATGATGTGTTTGTAGCCGCCAGGGGCAGTCTTGAAAGGTCCCACAGAGTCGAGACCCTACACTGCGAAGGGCCATGATGGAGGAATGGTCCGTAGGGCCTGAGCCGGGACGTGCTGCTGCTTAGCGAAGAACTGGCACCCCTTGCATCGACGTACAAGTTCCTGGGCATCCACCATGGCCGTGGGCCAGTAGAAGCCGGACCTGAAGACCTTGCCCACCAGGTTGGAGGATGCGGCATGATTGCCGCACTCGCCGCCGTGGATCTCATCCAAGAGCCTAAGGCCCTCAGACCGTAGGATGCACTTCATCAACACCCTTGTGGAGGTGGACCTCCGGTAGAGTTCACTGCCGACGGCGACGTAGTTGGCGCTACGTCTCGTGATCTTTTCGCGCTCCGCCTTGTCCTCAGGCACTCGATGCTCAAGGAGGAAGGCGATGAAGTCGAGGCGCCAGTCATCTTCTGAGTCGATCATGAGGATCTCGCGACCTGCCGGCGAGGCTACTTCGTCATCAGGCAACTCTGGGTCGGTGATAAGTTTGATGGACGGCTTGCGTACGTCCTAGACGAACACACCGGCCGGGACCAGTGCGTGCTTGGAGCCAAGCTTAGAGAGGACATCGGCCGCGACGTTGTTGTTGCGGCAGACGTGGTGGAACTCGAGCCCTTCGAAGTGACGCTCGAGCTTGCGCACTTCAGCACAGTAGGCATTCATCGTGTCTTTCCTGGCTTCGGAGTCCTTACTGACTTGGTCGATGACGACCTTCGAGTCGCCGTAGGCTATGAGGCGCTTGATCACGAGGGAGACGGCGATGCACAGGCCATGGATGAGGGCTTCATACTCAGCACCGTTGTTAGACGCCTTGTAGTGGATCTGCAGGACGTACTTGAGGTAGTCGCCTTGGGGGGAGATGAACAAGACGCCTGCACCAGCTCCTTCGAGGTTCAGGGAACCATCGAAGTACATTTTCCAGTGCTCAGGTCGCTCTGATGGTGGAGGCTGCTGGATCTCTGTCCACTCCGAGACGAAGTCTGCGATGACCTGAGACTTCATGGCCTGCCTGGGGCAAAACTCTAGGTCGACCTCGCCTAGCTCGATGGACCACTTGACGATGCGCCCAGTGGTGTCGCGGCTCCAAAGGATCTCGCCAAGGGGGAAGGCCGAGACGACCTTGATCTTGTGCGACTGGATGTAATGCCGGAGCTTGCAAGAGGCGACAAGCAGCGCGTAGAGCATCTTCTGGGGTTGGCTGTACCTGGTCTTGCTGTCAGACAGGACCTCGCTGACGTAGTAGATAGATCGCTGGACAGGGTAAGGTCAGCCTTCTTCAGGTCGCTCAGCCACCAGAACCGAACTGACCACTAGGGTGGTCGCCGAGATGTAGAGCAGTAACGTCTCTTGAGGCGCAGGGGGCACCATCACTGGGGGTGATGTGAGGAAGGTCTTGAGTTGCTCCAGAGCTTTGTTCTCCTCTTCGGTCTAGACGAACTTGTCCGCCTTTTTTAGCAGCTTGAAGAAGGGCAGGCCTCTCTCTCCAAGTTTGCTAATGAATCGACCTAGGGCCACCATCATGCCGGTGAGCTTCATGACGTCCTTCTTCCCAGTAGGTCGTTTCATCCTGAGGATGGCATCCACCTTGGTGGGGTTGGCCTCGATGCCCCGATTGCTGACCATGAAGCCCAGGAGCTTGCCCGACGGGACACCGAAGACGCACTTTTCTGGATTAAGTTTCCAGCGATAGGTGCAGAGGTTGGCGAAGGTCTCCGCGAGGTCAGCTATGAGCTTGTCCTCGTGAGTGGTCTTGAAGACCACGTCGTTGACGTAGGCCTCTACGTTCTGGCCGATCTGGCTAGCCAGGCACTTCTGGATGGCCTTCTAGTAGGTCGCGCCGGTATTCTTGAGGCCAAAGGTCATGGCCGTGTAGCAGTAGATGCCATGGGGCGTTATGAACACCGTCTTGTCTTGGTCAGAGACCTTCAGGGCTATCTGGTGATACCCTGAGTAGCAGTCGAGAAAGCAGAGGAGGACACTTCCGGCTGTGGAGTCCACGACCTGGTCGATGCGCGGAAGAGGGAAGGGGTCTTTAGGGCAGTGCCTGTTGAGGTCGGTGTAGTCGATACACATTCTCCATTGACCGGTTTTCTTAGGTACAAGGACTGGGTTGGCGATCCAAACTAGGTTTTTACACTCGCGGATAAATCCGGCAGCTAGGAGCTTTATTAATTCTACCCTAATGACATCCTTGCGATCTTTCGCAAAGCGGCGAAGCTTCTGCTTGACAGGCTTGGCCGTCTTGCTTACATCCAAGGAGTGCTCAGCCAGCTCCCTGGGGATGACGAGATCCCCAAAGACGCTGAGGACCCCATTTGGCGCCGACATCTTCAACATCGGCCATGAACCTGGCCAGCATCGGGTGACCTAGGATCGTGTGGTAGGAGGAGTTGAAGTTGGCGACCTCAAAGCTGAGGTACTCCATGCGGAAATTGGCCTCCGTACCAAAAGTGACGGGGAGGGAGACCCGACCCAGGAGGTAGGCCGCCTTCCCAGGGACGATGCCATAGAAGGGCTTGTCGCAGTGCGTGAGCTTGTCGAAGTCGAAGCCCATCTTTTTGAGGGTGTCAACGAAGATGATGTTGAGCCCGCTCCCCCCGTCGATCTGGGTCTGGGAGAGCAAGGCCCCGTCCATCGTAGGTTCGACGACGAGCGGGTAAGACCCGGGGTCTGGGATGTGCACCCAGTGATCCGTTCTGGAGAACGTGATCGCTTGCTCAGACCAACGTAGAGGCGCAGCTAGCCGAGTGTGGATGAGGTGGACCTTGCATTTGTCCTTGCGGTAGCGCCTTTTGCTGATGCCGGACTTGATGCCACCCACGATCATGTTGATCGTGCGGTTTGCGGGCAGGAAGGGCCCGTTGGGGTTGTCTGCTGTTGGTGGAGGAGGAAGGTTGGTCTCATCGTGGGGAGCCGCTGGAGGAGGGTCGCTGTGAGGTAGGTCGCTGCGAGGAGGCTCGCGGCGATCGTCATATCGCTCCTCGCGGCGGTCGTCGCGTCGATCTCGCCGATCGTCGCGGCAGTAGTTCCTGTTGTAGGGGCGGTTATCACGGCGCCCGCCGTCATTCCTGGGTCGCTTGGGGTCCATGGGGGTGCTGAAAGCCATCTTGAACTGGGAACACTCGCGGAGAGTATGGGTAGCCCCCTCGTGGACCCGCAAACGCTATCGAGCGCCAGGTCGAATTCTTCCGGGTTGAAGCTCGAGCCTCGGCGCCCTTCGATCGCTAGGACCTCGGAAGGTTGCTTGCAGAGCTTGTCTGCTGTAGTGCCAGATGTACCAGCGGTGTCAGCGTCAAACTGGTTCTGGAGCGCGTCTTTGGTATCCATCAGCTTGTTGACGATGTGCATCAACTCCTTGACGTTGGTGGCGCCAGACTCATGGATCTTCTTGAAGATCTTGCGGTCTTTGATGCCCTTCTTGTAGCAGTTGATGATCTGATCGTCCCTGACGCCGATGCACTAGTTCCGGTTCTCAAAGAACTGGTGGTTGTAGTCGCGGAGCCGCTCCTTCGGCTTCTGCACGACCCGCCCCAGACTGAAGGCATTCCTAGGACGATCATAGATCGCCTGCAAGTTGGATGTGAAGGCCTGGGATAGATCAGCCCAGGTCTTGATGCTGCCAGGCTCGAGGTTGTTGAGCCACAGCGAAGGGGCCTTGCCCACGACCAGCGGGAAGTAGGCCGCCTTATGGTCGAAGCTACCACCGGCCACCTTGACGGCGACGTAGTAGGTCGACAGCCAGATGTTGGGGTCAGAGCGCCCATCGTACAAATTGATGTTGGGCTTGAAGTTATCGGGGTGCTCCACCCTCTTGAAACGGTAATCCAGCGCTGGGAAGGCATTGAGGGCAAGGTCGTCGCCGGAGCCTCTGGCCGGGGCGGCCTCTCTTGACGCGGAGTGGACGCTGTGCTCCGAGACGACAACCTGGGAATGTGGCTGCCGATCCCGGTTAGTCTGGATGATGGCTGGGTCGCTGTGCTCGGCGTTGTAGAGGGCATGTGAGAGCCAGGTGTGGTTCGAGGACCGGTGGATGGTCGCTTCCTGGTGTGATGAGTGATTGACAACGTGGTGTGGACTGATTCTTGGCTAAGTATTGCAGATGCAGGTTGCGGCTTGACTGGTGCAGGTGCAGGTGAAGAACAAGCGTGAAAGGTCGTTGCCGGTGAGGCCTCCAGGTGTGGAGAAGACAAGTAGGCTTGATTCGAGGGACCCGGTGGCCAGCGGGGTCAAGTGCGGGCCGCATGGTGGCAAGAACGGCAAGATGAAGTCATGGATGGTTTCTTGGTTGAGCCTCAAAACCAAGGTCGAGCCGGGACTATGTGGGAGCCGAGTCATGAGTGGTGATTGGCGGAGGCTACACCGAGTTCGCGGGGTTTCCGGTGGTTCACCAGAAAACCACTAGGTTCCTTGGTTGATCCATAAAGCCAAGACCGAAGAACCGAAGACGGAGGTGCAGCAGCTCCAGACCGGTCTGACCGGTGGGTCTGACCGGTCTGACCGGTGGGTACCGGTCTGACCGGTGAGGAGCACCGGTCTGACCGGTGTGCGACGACGCAGTCCGGAATCTTCGAAGCGGAGGACACGCGTCGGTATCGTAAGGCTTGCGTCGAGGCTAAGCAAGTTTGCGGTCGCTGGGCATCCGTCCGATGGTGCGAAGACAAAGACTTCCAATTTCGCCCTCGAGGGGCATGTATCCCTAGTTAGCTAGTAAGGGTATTTTCGTCTTTCGGTTGCCTCCATATAACCCAAGTGGTGAGAGGATGGCAGCCATCTCTTGGAACCCTAGCTCATTTGGTTTTCCTATTTTCCTTCCTATTTTCTTAGGATTTTCGTAGGACTAGCTTGAGAGCTTCATGGTGAGATCTTGTGAGAGGGAAGGATGATCGGGCGGCAAGCTAGACCTTGTATGAACCTCTTTGGTATGTATAGATGATTCGGCGTGGTTCCTCAAGGCATGGATGTGTCTTTCCCGTTTCTCCTTTTTGGTGATTTTCGGAGCCCTTTCTTGGTGATTTTCTTGGAGCGATTTCGAGGCCTTTCTCTTTGGGATTTGGTGGGGGATGTATGCATGAACCCTTCGTGGTTCTTTTCCCTTTGATTCCCCTTCCAAATCCGTGAGCAAAGGGGCTCGATTTTGGGGTTTTCGTGGCTCTAGGGTTAGAGGCGTTCTTGGTGGGATTTCTTCGATTCCTCTTGATTTGACAAGTTTTGGTGGACCAAATCTTGGCTATGGAGTACCCATGAGGTGTTCCTACTATCCCCAAAGTCTTGTGCAAAACCGTGGAGCGGATCGGGAGATCGGGAGTTGGATTTGGAGGAGTTGACTCGCGGGCGCTGTTCATCCCGAGCTGCCTAGGCACGACCGGTCTGACCGGTGCTCTTGACCGGTCTGACCGGTGCTAGCCCTTGGTGGGTTTTTGTCTCGGGGAACAGCCTTGTCCGTGTGGTTCTGTCCCGTGATCCTGCTGATTAGTTCTTGGCGTGTTTGGAGTTGTTTTGCTAGGCTTTGTGAGGGGTTCTTCTTCCTCACAGGTTGTGTTTCGTGGTGGTTTTTGTTCCAGGGACTAGATGAGTCACTGAGGCTTCCTGGAACGTTTGCTGTGCGGCTGCTGTAGCCACCGGCCTGACCGGCTCTGTCCACCGGTCTGACCGGTGTCACCGGTCTGACCGGCGCAGGCCATCGGTCTGACCGGTGTAGCACAGGCAGCAAGCCGTGCAAGTTTCCGCTGTGTGGTTCGGTGAGTTTTGGCTTGGAAGGTTGAGTGTTGGTTCCTAGGACCAGTAGCACTCCAGTGGCTGTGTGGTCTTGACCAACTTGGGTAGTTGGGTCGGAGACGTGAGTTGGAAGCCGTGTTCGTCTAGTTGGAGTTCTCATCTCCTTCGAGAAGAATTTTTATCGGCTCCCATTCACTCCCCCCCTCTCTGGTTCGCCTAATCGGTCCTTCAATTGGTATCAGAGCCGGTTCGGGTCTTTATTGACTCTTACCAGTCTAAGATCCAAAGATGGTGTACCAGGAACGGGGTTCGGGTCCTCCGCACTTCGATGGGAAGAACTACCAGATGTGGCAAAGGCGGATGGCGGCGTTCCTCCGCGGAAAGGGTCAGATCCTTTGGGATGTCACGGTGAACACAGCTTATGTTCATCCGATGAACTTCCTTGCTCCAGGATCGAGGGATATGTTCGAAGCCAACAACAAGGCTGTCGACTACTTGTTTCATGCTCTGTGTCCGCCTGAATTCGATCGGGTTCAGACAGAGGACTTAGCTTGTAGGATTTGGGAGCAGTTGAAGGATGCTCATGCTGGGAATGCTCAGGTTCAGGCTCGGATGTACGCGACTTACCGGAGAGAGTACGAGAACTTCACTCATCTCCCCGGCGAGTCCGTCGATGCCCTTTTGCAGCGATTTACGGTCGTTGTGAACAACATGAGAGCCAATGTGGACGTCCTCCCATACAATGATCATGATAGAGCCGTAAAGCTCTTGCACTCGTTGGATCGTACCATATGGGACGGGAAGTTTGAGGCTATTGTTGAGTCCGAGAAGTATGACACCTTGATGGTGAACGAGCTGTTCTCGAAGCTCAAGTCGGCTGAGTTGGACCGTGGTATGACAGCCAAGATCGAGAGCCCGACTGATTCTCATAGTCTCGCTCTCGTTGGTGGCAAAGGAGCTAAGTCTAACGCTAACACATCCTCAAGGATGTACTCTCTGTCCTCTTTGATGTCTTTGCCAGACGAGGAGTTCGACGTGCTTGGAGAGGACGAGCTGGCGTTGCTGACCAGGCGGTTCGAGAGGCTGCACGAGAACCGGGTGAACACGAGGAGGACAGCACGGATGTGCTTTCAGTGCGGCAAGCCAGGACACTTCGTCGCCGACTGCCTGGAGAAGACGGAGAACAAGGACGGCTACAAGGACGGCTACAGGCACCGATCGAGCAAGGATGGCAAGTACCGATCGAGGCGCGATCACAAGCACAAGAACAAGCACAAGGACGAGCGACGGTCGAGGAAGAAGGATGGCCGCGGCAGGAAGGCCCAAGCAATGGTCGGAGCAAGCGACGTCGACTCCAGCTCCGCCTACTCTTCCTCGAGCTCGAGTAGCAGTGAAGATGAAGGTGATCGGCGCAAGAACAAGAAGTCATCCAGGAACTTGAGCGGGTTGAGCTGCTTCGCGAGAGATGGCTTCTGCGGCATGGCCCGTAGCTTCGGTAGCAAGAAGAGCCACCAGAGTGACTCAGACTCTGACTCCGAGGATGAGGTATGTGATGAGCTCTCTTCTTTGCGCAAGGAGAATGATGAGTTGGTTGACTTGCTTGATAACCGTGATCACATGCTTAGAGAGGCCAAGAAGATGAGGAAAGAGCTTAGGGCCTCACTAGAAGATGCTAGGAACCGTGTGGCTGAGCTAGAAACCCAGAACCTAGATGCTAAGCTTGAGATTGATTCGCTTAAGGCTTCTCCTGTGATTTCTGATGAGATTGATTGCAGTGATTGCTCTGTGTACCTAGCTGATCTTACTGCTCTTAAGGATAAGCATGCTTCTACTTGTGATGAACTAAATATGCTTAGGGTTGAAGTGGCTGAGCTTAAGTCTAGACCTGCTTTGCTAGGTGCTTGCACTTCTTACTCTGTTTTGCATGGAAAGATTGATGAGATGCATGCTTACACTGTTTCGCTTGAGGCTAAGTTGAAAGAGCCTGTTCCCACTTCTTGCTCTACTTGTGAATTGCATGCGGTTAAGAATTTGGAGCTTGCACATTATGTTGATCGCTTGCAGGATGAGAATGATGAGCTGAGAAAATGTATGAGCTGGTTGTCGGGTCAGGAGCCTCAGCTTGGTATCATGATAGCGGCTTTCAAACGCTATGATGGTCAGGCACTTGGGGCTGACAAGCTTGGAGAGAACTGTGGTGAGGGAGTTGAGAGAGTTGGAGAGATTCCTATCCCACCACCAAACAGACACAAGAACAAGTTTGAGCCCAAGCCTAACCATCTCAGAAACAAACTTGACGCTACTCCAGATCCACCCATATTCCCTCACCCAACAAATGATTTTCAGAAACCGGTGAAGTTTGTGAGCCCAAAGGGAGGTGAGGAAGGAGAGAAGAAGGGTGAGAAGCCGAGTGGGCAGCCCCAACCCAAGCCTAAGCCTAAGCCACAGCTCATAAAGTTCCATTGTGGGTATTGTGGGAGAGATGGTCACAAGGATGAGTTTTGCTTCAAGAGGAAGCGTGAGGAGAGAATGGCTAGAGAGTGGGCTAACAGGGACAGGTACCACCCCTCTAATGGTGTACCTGAGCCTCGTATGCAGATGCCCAGGGCCAAGGCGATTGTGAGGACGGTTCCGGCTTGGGGAGATCGGAAGGCTGTAGGTGTTGCTGCTGGCCGAGCCACACCGGTCAGACCGGTGTACTACACCGGTCAGACCGGTGAAGGTCTGGTCAGACAGCGAGTCGGGTTTCGTGCTCGTGAGGATGCTCGGTTTGGTTCTGGAGGTCGTGGTTCTGGTGGTTGGTCTGGAAAGTTTGCAGGTGGTCAGTTTGCTAGGCGTTCTCCACCTCGTGCTCAATACGAGGGTGGGAAGAGTCATAGCTTTGAGATGGAGAGGAGGAACGATCCACGGTTTCCCTTTCGTGGTTTTCGTCCTCCTCCAGCTAGAGAGGGTTGGTTCCCTCGTGGTGGTTACCGTGGTGGTGTTCGTGGTGGTAGCTTTGATAGGCGTGATGATTTGGTTTGTGCTAACCCCACTTTGGAGCAAATGGCTCGGCACTGGTTTTACTCTTTTGGTACTAACCCCAGTGCTGAGTCGTTTGTTCACTCACGTGCTTGCTTTTGAATTTCAGGTGGGAGACTTGAAGAACATTTGGTTGATTGACTCCGGTTGCTCGAGGCATATGACCGGAGACAAGGGGTGGTTCTCAAGTCTCGTCCCGGTGGTGACAAAGAAGTACATCACCTTTGGGGACAATGGGCGAGGGCGTGTGCTGTCAGAAGGTGAGATTAATGTAAGTGACAAGATCACTCTCAGGCGTGTTGCTCTTGTTCAATCGCTTGGATACAATTTGCTTTCTGTGTCCCAGTTGTTGGATGAGGGTTTTGAGGTGTTGTTTCGGCCTGGTGGTTCTCGGATTTTAGATTCTCGGGGGGATCTTGTTTGCATGGTCGTTCCCGAGGGTCAGGTGTTCCGAGCTGATTTTTCTCAGTCTTCTGGTGTGGAGCGTTGCTTCTTGGCTGGTTCTTCGAGTGAGTTGTGGAAGTGGCATAGGAAGTTGGGTCACTTGAGCTTTGACCTTTTGTCTCGCTTGAGTAAACTCAATTTGGTACGAGGATTGCCACGATTGAGGTTTGAGAAAGAGTTGGTTTGTGCGCCGTGTAGGCATGCCAAGATGGTAGCCTCTTCTCACCCGCCTCTCACCGATGTGATGACTGAGCGTCCATCCGAGCTGCTCCATATGGACCTTGTTGGCCCAGCTCGTGTGCGATCTGCGGGTGGGAAGTGGTATGTCCTTGTTGTGGTGGACGACTACTCTCGGTATGCGTGGGTGTTCTTTCTTGAGGAGAAGGGGGAGACGTTTGGTTTTGTTCGAGATCTCGTCTTGAGGTTAAGAAACGAGAGGCACGAAGATGCCATACGAGCGATCCGCAGTGACAATGGCTCGGAATTCAAAAACTCTCGCTTCGAAACCTTTTGCCATGACTTGGGTCTTGAAGATCAGTTTTCGAGTCTGTATACGCCTCCCCAGAATGGCGTGGTGAAAAGGAAAAACAGGACCTTGTGCGAGATGGCTCGGACGATGCTCGACGAGCATAGGACTCCGAGAAGGTTCTGGGCTGAGGCGGTCAATACCGCGTGCCATGTGTCGAACAGGATCTACCTTAGGGTTCACAAGAAGAAAACCTGTTACGAGTTGATGCACGGTCGCACACCCAAGGTGAGTCACTTCCATGTCTTTGGTTGTAAATGCTTCATTCTGAAGAAAGGGAAGAAGTTGGACAAGTTCGAGGCTAGGTCTGTCGATGGCATTTTCTTTGGTTATGCATCTCATTCTAGAGCATTTCGTGTGCTCAATCTTGAAACTAACCAAATCGTGGAGACTTACGAGGTAACCTTCGACGAGACACAGCCACGTAGTCAGCTTGTTTTTGAGTGTGCAGGTGACGACGAACTTGGCGAGGAGATCTTTCAGGAGGAGGAGCATGAACATGGAGATGATGAAGATGGTGGTGTGATGCCCGCGGCTGAACATGTATCTACTACTTCGACGACGATCGAGAATGGACCCTCTCCCACACCTACAACGACAAACCCAGATCAAGGCGAAGCTGCTGTTGAGGGGGAGGTAGCATCAAGGCGAGAACCTCCCCGACGAGTGCAAGTGGATCACCCAGCTTCGAGAATCATCGGCGACATGAATGAACGTACTACACGGTCGAGGGTTCGGAACAATTCTCATTTCACTCATGCTGCTTTTGTTGCCACCTTTGAGCCCAAAGACATTGGACACGCGTTATCTGATCATAATTGGGTTAACTCGATGCATGAGGAGTTGGAGAATTTTGAGAGGAACCAAGTTTGGATGTTGGTTGACCCTCCCCCAGGGTGTAAGCCGATTGGGACAAAATGGGTGTGGAAAAATAAAGAGGGAGAGAAAGAAGAAGTGGTGAGGAACAAGTCGAGACTTGTTGCTCAGGGGTACAGTCAGAAAGAGGGGATCGACTACGAGGAGACTTTTGCTCCTGTAGCTCGTTTGGAGGCGATCAGGATCCTTCTAGCCTTTTCCGTGGCTAAAGGGTTCAAGTTGTACCAGATGGATGTGAAGAGTGCTTTCCTGAACGGTGTGTTGGAGGAAGAGGTGTTTGTGAGGCAACCACCGGGGTTTGAGAGTGAGAAGTACCCCCACCGGGTGTACAAGTTGAGGAAGGCGCTGTATGGGTTGAAGCAGGCGCCTAGAGCTTGGTATGGTAGGTTGAGGGGGTTCCTGTTTGAGAGAGGGTTTGAGATGGGGAAGGTCGACCAGACCTTGTTTCTCCTCAGGCAGGGCAGAGATATCCTGATTGTGCAGGTATACGTGGATGATATTGTCTTTGGTGGCTCGTCTAACTCTCTTGTTGCAAGGTTTGCAGAAGACATGAGCAGGGAATTTGAGATGAGCATGATGGGCGAGTTGCAGTTCTTCCTTGGGCTACAAATCAAGCAATCAAAGGAAGGAACATTTGTGCACCAAGCTAAGTACACCAAGGACATTGTGAGGAAGTTCAAGATGGAGGACTCCAAGGCCATGGCGACGCCTATCAGTACGACTACAGCTCTTGATGCGGACGAGGAAGGTGAACACGTGGACCAGAAGGAGTACCGGAGCATGATCGGGTCACTCCTCTACTTGACGGCGACGAGGCCGGACATCCAATTCTCGGTGTGTCTGTGCGCTCGTTTTCAAGCGTCTCCGAGAACTTCGCATCGGCAAGCAGTCAAGCGCATTTTCAGGTATTTGCGACACACTCCCGACTTCGGCCTTTGGTACTCTGCGTCTTCTTCTTTGGCGCTTCATGGATTTTCAGACGCGGATTTTGCCGGGTGTCGGTTGGATAGGAAGTCCACTTCTGGAACTTGCCAGTTCTTGGGTTCTTCTTTGGTATCTTGGTCTTCCCGCAAACAGTCGAGTGTTGCTCAATCCACTACCGAGGCAGAGTATGTGGCCGCAGCTAGTTGTTGCTCTCAGCTCCTTTGGATCACATACACCATGAGTGACTTTGGTGAGGAGTATACCCATGTCCCACTTCAATGTGATAGCACCAGTGCCATAAGCGTTGCAAAGAACCCAGTGCTCCATTCCAAAACCAAGCACATAGAAGTGAGGTATCATTTTCTGAGAGACAACGTAGAGAAAGGGAAGATAGCTTTGATCCATGTACCCACACATGAACAACTAGCCGATATTTTCACCAAACCCCTAGATCAAGCAACTTTCACTCGTTTGCGGGGGGAGCTTGGTGTTTGTTTGATTTCTTGAGTTGGCGTGTGGGAGCTCCTTTGTAGCATATGTATAGCTTTCCTTTGTGCATTTCTTGCATTTGGCATGGCATATGTAACATGATGTATAGGCATCTTTGTATCTTAGGTTGCATGCATTTTGTATCATATGCATTGTTTAGGAAAGGCTTCTCCTATATACATTGTTCACCATGGAATGATATATATGTCTTTGTGAGCTAATTTGGTAAGCTATGGTTAGTTTGGCTTAGCTCTTGATAATCTTGGTTTGTATCCATGGTTGATGGCTATGTTTTTGAAAATTTCATATGTATGCTCTCTTGTGAGTAAATGCCTTTACATGATCTTGACATGTTTTAGTGGCTTGGCTATGCTTAATTTGTGGTTGGATAGCTTATTTTGATCATATGGGGCCAAAGGCTCATTTGCCATCATGAATGTTTAGCCCCCATGCTTCATCTTGTGGAGGGGCATAAGTTCCTTTTTGTCGCAAAGACATTTCATGTACCAATTATAAATCTGAAAATGAAATGTAAATTGCTTGAAAAATGTACTCCCATGTCATATGTGCTATTTTTAATTTGCTTTGGGTGCTAAATCGTTGCATGATGCCTACCAATGAGAAGTCTCATATATAGAAGTAGGCACATGGCTCGATGGCTTTGACATGACATGAGGTGCTTGTGGGTGTTTATGATGGTCTTATGCTTAGAATGGCTGTCCTAGCATGAAGTTTGTGTGGCTTTGCCATTTTGACATGTTTTGCTCATGTTTAGGACTTTGCTCATGAGAGGGTGATTTTTTGCAAAATTGCTAAATTCTATCTTAGCTTCGCCCAATGGTTGTGAAACTTGGTGATCATGAAGTTTATGTCATTACGAAGCTATAGAGTATCTAACTTGCTCGTTTGGACATGTGTAGCATTCTATGTTGAATTTTGTCTATTTGAGAAGCTCTAGGTTGCATTTTTTGCATTTTTGGCTTGATTCATGCATTGTCAACAAGGGGGAGAAGTTTGAGCATGTTTTGGCCTACTGAATGCATTTGGAAGGTTTTCAGGTGGTTTCGAGCCATTTTTGGGCTCTGTTGTGCACCGGTCTGACCGGTTGAGGTCACCGGTCTGACCGGTCAGAGTGCTGGTCCTGTTCACATGTTGCGCACCGGTCTGACTGGTGGTGTCGACCGGTCTGACCGGTCAGAGCTGAGCTGTTGCAGCTGCTCTGTTTCGTGAAGTGGTTCGCATGCATTTGTCCAGGGGGAGTTGCATTGGTTCAGGAGGAGCTTGCATGTGTGCAGGGGGAGCTCTTTGTGGTTTTCGAGCTTTGGTTTGATAGTTTGTGCTCTTTGCTTGAGCATGTTTTGTCTCGGATGTGTCGAGCCGTTGCCCTTGCCTAAGGGGTCCGAGACTTGTCTTCTTCAAGTGATCTTGCTCTGTGCCTTTTCTTTGGCTTTCGATCGCTTGTTGGAGTTCCTTTTAGTCGTTTCTTTTCTTTTCCTTTTCTCTTGGTTACCAAAACGTGTGTGTTGTCAATGCACTCATCAAGGGGGAGATTGAGAGCCAGGTGTGGTTCGAGGACCGGTGGATGGTCGCTTCCTGGTGTGATGAGTGATTGACAACGTGGTGTGGACTGATTCTTGGCTAAGTATTGCAGATGCAGGTTGCGGCTTGACTGGTGTAGGTGCAGGTGAAGAACAAGCGTGAAAGGTCGTTGCCGGTGAGGCCTCCAGGTGTGGAGAAGACAAGTAGGCTTGGTTCGAGGGACCCGGTGGCCAGCGGGGTCAAGTGCGGGCCGCATGGTGGCAAGAACGGCAAGATGAAGTCATGGACGGTTTCTTGGTTGAGCCTCAAAACCAAGGTCGAGCCGGGACTATGTGGGAGCCGAGTCATGAGTGGTGATTGGCGGAGGCTACACCGAGTTCGCGGGGTTTCCGGTGGTTCACCAGAAAACCACTGGGTTCCTTGGTTGATCCACAAAGCCAAGACCGAAGAACCGAAGACGGAGGTGCAGCAGCTCCAGACCGGTCTGACCGGTGGGTCTGACCGGTCTGACCGGTGGGTACCGGTCTGACCGGTGAGGAGCACCGGTCTGACCGGTGTGCGACGACGCAGTCCGGAATCTTCAAAGCGGAGGACACGCGTCGGGATCGCAAGGCTTGCGTCGAGGCTAAGCAAGTTTGCGGTTGCTGGGCATCCGTCCGATGGTGCGAAGACAAAGACTTCCAATTTCGCCCTCGAGGGGCATGTATCCCTAGTTAGCTAGTAAGGGTATTTTCGTCTTTCGGTTGCCTCCATATAACCCAAGTGGTGAGAGGATGGCAGCCATCTCTTGGAACCCTAGCTCATTTGGTTTTCCTATTTTCCTTCCTATTTTCTTAGGATTTTCGTAGGACTAGCTTGAGAGCTTCATGGTGAGATCTTGTGAGAGGGAAGGATGATCGGGCGGCAAGCTAGACCTTGTATGAACCTCTTTGGTATGTATAGATGATTCGGCGTGGTTCCTCAAGGCTTGGATGTGTCTTTCCCGTTTCTCCTTTTTGGTGATTTTCGGAGCCCTTTCTTGGCGATTTTCTTGGAGCGATTTCGAGGCCTTTCTCTTTGGGATTTGGTGGGGGATGTATGCATGAACCCTTCGTGGTTCTTTTCCCTTTGATTCCCCTTCCAAATCCGTGAGCAAAGGGGCTCGATTTTGGGGTTTTCGTGGCTCTAGGGTTTAAGGTGTTCTTGGTGGGATTTCTTCGATTTCTCTTGATTTGACAAGTTTTGGTGGACCAAATCTTGGCTATGGAGTACCCATGAGGTGTTCCTACTATCCCCAAAGTCTTGTGCAAAACCGTGGAGCGGATCGGGAGATCGGGAGTTGGATTTGGAGGAGTTGACTCGCGGGCGCTGTTCATCCCGAGCTACCCAGGCACGACCGGTCTGACCGGTGCCCTTGACCGGTCTGACCGGTGCTAGCCCTTGGTGGGTTTTTGTCTCGGGGAACAGCCTTGTCCGTGTGGTTCTGTCCCGTGATCCTGCTGATCAGTTCTTGGCGTGTTTGGAGTTGTTTTGCTAGGCTTTGTGAGGGGTTCTTCTTCCTCACAGGTTGTGTTTCGTGGTGGTTTTTGTTCCAGGGCCTAGAGGAGTCACTGAGGCTTCCTGGAACGTTTGCTGTGCGGCTGCTGTAGCCACCGGCCGGACCGGCTCTGTCCACCGGTCTGACCGGTGTCACCGGTCTGACCGGCGCAGGCCATCGGTCTGACCGGTGTAGCACAGGCAGCAAGCCGTGCAAGTTTCCGCTGTGTGGTTCGGTGAGTTTTGGCTTGGAAGGTTGAGTGTTGGTTCCTAGGACCAGTAGCACTCCAGTGGCTGTGTGGTCTTGACCAACTTGGGTAGTTGGGTCGGAGACGTGAGTTGGAAGCCGTGTTTGTCTAGTTGGAGTTCTCATCTCCTTCGAGAAGAATTTTTATCGGCTCCCATTCACTCCCCCCCCTCTCTGGTTCGCCTAATCGGTCCTTCAGCATGTCGCCTGTTCTCGATGTCATGTTGATCACATAGCTCGCGCTCCATGATGCGGTGAACGGCCCCAGGTGCGCCGTACTCGCGGTCGTAGTCCAGGCGGTGGAGAAGTTCGCGCTCCTCGCGCTCTCGGTGGCGCTGGTCGACGTAGCCGCGAACATCACGGGTGCGCCTATTGGCGTCGAGGTTGACGCGAAGGTCGCGGGCAGTAGTAGGCTGCTGGGCGGGTTGCTCAGGGTTGTGCTGAGCGACCTCCTCCCGGATGGGGGAGAGATGGCTGCGCTGAGGTCGATGAGATCGACTGCACAAGTGGCGGGTCGATGAAGATGCAGTGGACTTGGAGGCCGCGCTCTTCTCTTCCACCAGGGCGTTGGCGACCCGGAGGTACACGAGGGCCTGCTCAGCTTCAGGCATCAACTGGGCTTGCTGGAGCCAAGTAATGGCCGCACCCAGGTTGGCTTGGGGGCTGTTGAAGGTCGGGATCCCAGCTTCCTCGAACTCGAGGTGCAGGTCCCGAGCGCAGGGCAAGACACGATGCTGCTCTTCTGCACGTCGCTGGGCGCGGCGGGTGTTGGCTTGGATGTGTGCCGCCTCCTCGGAGTTGGTCGTGCCCGCGCGGGGTGGCTCATTCTCGGAGATCACGAGCACTTGGCGAAAGACGATGTCCGAATCATTAGGGGAGATTCGAACCCGGACCTTCTGGAATTCCCTGCAGTCCGGGACTGGGTAGGTCGCTTAGCTCGACGAGGGAGCTCTTGGTCGATCTTCTTCCGCAGGCGGCACCCGCGGAGGGTGTGCTTCGCACCCTTGTGATAGGTGCAGGGCACGTCGAGAGGGTCGCGCCGAGCGCGCGGTGCCGGCCGTAGGTCGCCAGAAGGTCGCCGCCCAGATTGGATCTGAGGAGGCATGGAGAGCTGACTGAGGCAAAGGCCGGGCGCGGACTTCAGGCCGAAGGGGAACGTGTTGTGGCGTAGCGCTGTCTGCGCCGAGCGCTGGGCACGTTCGCAGATCTCCAGTGTTTCCCTCATCGAGCCGATGACGCTTTCCATCCCCTGGACAAGGTCACAGGGTTTGGGCGGGTGGGTCTCCGATACTAGATTGGAAACGGGGACGGCGACGGATGCGGTGACGACCTGCCCCGGGGTCGATGAACAAGCTGCGGCTGCCGGAGCAGGAGAGGTCGACGTGAAAGATCCAAAGCAGATCTCAACAGGGTTGGCGAGGAAGGCTGCCATGCTCGTCGGGAAGACGACGCCAGATTGGGCCACCATGCTGCACAGCAAGTTCCTGATCGCCCCTACCTGGCGCGCCAACTGTCAGGGGGTGAGACCTGGACAGATCCGCTAGGGGGTTACCCTAGAGGTTTGCAGGTTAATGGAGAGGATCGGGATCTAAGAGCGTAGGTGGTTATGCACGGGAAGCACACGAAAATCTCGGCGAGACACGAGGAACACGGCGATTTATACTGGTTCGGGCCTTCGGAGAGTAAAACCCTACGTCCAGTTTGGTGGTGGAATTATGCCAGAGAGATCTACCCCTGAGGAGGGCACCCCAGGCCGCCTTATATTGGCCGACGACCTTGGGCTACAAGTTGGTTTCCATCTATCCTAGTTGGTTACAACAGGGAAAGCTTATCCGAGCTAGACTGTCTTGTCTTGTACACCAAGTATCTTTACATCCTTGGGCCCGCATGTCAGGTCGGCTGGTCATCTGGTAGGTCAGACCCACCTGTCGGGGACGGCTGAGACCCTAGTCGGTGGGCACCAAAGGGTACCCATGTCTCTCAAATAGTTATCGTCCACAACAACAAGGAGGCCAAACATGGAATCAACAACGCCCTTATTATCAAGGAGGCAACCAAGGTAAGACTTACAATTCTAACCAGCCCTCCTTGAGAGATCTTGTTTTCGGGCAGGCTAAATTAATGAAGGTGTTAATAAAAAGTTAGTTGCCCTTGATAAAACCATGGAAAGTCTCAACGTTAAGCTTGAAAGTTTTTCTTCTACTCAGAAGAGCCAACTAAGTTTTAACAAAATGTTAGAAACTCAGTTAGCTCAATTAGCTGCTTTGGTTCCGTCTGCTGATAACGGGAGGAGCCCGGGCAACCTGTGTCCTCTTGTGAAAATGTTAGTGTAGTGTCGACTAGGTGGGGTAAGCCACCGAGGAAGACGTATGTTCCTAACTATGCAAGGAAGCCCGTACAACAAATTCTAGATCCATGGGAGGAATCAACAGTTGTGCACAAAAGAGTTCCTGGCTATCCAGCTATCACATGCACAATCTATGACAAGACGATCAAGCATGCCCTTTGTGACCTTGGTGCGAGTGTCAATCTTATGTCCAAGGCCATGTTCGAGCAATTGGGATATCCAGCTCTCTCTCCAACACCACGGACTATCCAACTCGCCGATTCAACGATACGATATCCAGAAGGAATTGTTGAGAGTCTATTGGTCAAGGTCATGAACTCTTACGTCTTCGCGGATTTTGTGGTCCTTGATATGGACGATGAGAGAGGAATGCCGCTCATCCTTGGGCGACCATTTCTCAGTGATGTCCGAGCAAGAATCAATGTGGGGTCCGAAGTGATCTGTTTCCGCATTGGGAAGAGGAACTTGGTGTTTAGGTTTCAAGATAAGGAAGAGCAATGCTATTTAGTGCAAGATAGTGTTGAGCAGCTTGGGGGAAGGACGAAGTCTTCACCCCCAAAGAAGAAATCTCCATCAAAATTGAAGCAAAAGAAAATTCATAAAGAATGGCAGATGGTCGAGAAGGCATCACCCTCTACTTCTCAGGAGTGGGATGCCGAGTGGTATTAACCGCTGAGAAGGGTCCAACTCGTCAGACTAAAAATGATGAGTCCTTTCTACCAAAAAGGTTAAAGATCGTATTTATCTCATATTTCCCTTTCTAAAATTTTATTTGATTTTCTGAATTGTATATTTAATTTTTCCAAACCTTGCATCTGCATGCTAGATTTATCTAGCCCTTTTTCCCTTTCGAATAAAATTTCTGAAAATAATTCCTGAGCTTGAAAAACTTTAGAAAAATCATTTGGACATTTTCTGGAGCAAACATTGGCCGGTGCACCACGACATATCATCACATAGCCGTTTGTGACACACCTGCCAAAGGGGGCCAGCACCGGGCCCACAGCCTGGTCGGCCGAACCAGGGTTCGGCCGAACCCTGGCAACCGTCGAGCGGGCCTAGCTTTGGCCAATGGCTCCTAGCAATTGAGCAACAGCTAGCCCGCAGTGTGCTGCCCTTTTTCTCTGTAAATTGGACCCGAGAGGGAGTGTTCTTCACCCATTCAACTCATTTCACTCACACTCCCCTCTCTACTCCTTGCTCTCTTGGTTTTCTTGGATTTCTTGCTCAAGTTTGGATTCATCAAGTACTCTCTCAATTATGTTGCTGCAAGTATTGCTATTGGTGGAGCAAGCTCGGTAAGAATTTCATTTACTTTCACTAATCCATCACCGAGTTGCTCTTGTTGTCCCTTTGTTGTGCTAGCATGAGTTGGGTGGTGAATGCTCTCCAGAGGGTGACATGCTCCCGTTCACGGGCAAGCGCAAGTTCATCCGTTCCCGCTGAGCCGACGCCGAGCCCATCAACGATGGACTATGAAAAAGAGCAAGAAGAGCAAGCCGAACCACAAGCGGCAGAGGAGGTCATCGATGATACCCTGTACCTCAGCTTGCGTGGTGCTCGAGAGGAGCAAGCCTATGCTCTTCTGAAGGACCGAGTCTTCACCCACACCCGGGACTTCGACCCGGCACTTATGGAGAAGACAGGTATGAACCTGAGTTCGCTTCCATTTGGTATGCTCTTGGTTGAGAGGAGTTTGCACCCGTTACAAAGCTTGGCTCTCGACCCCTCACCATCCAGTTTCTTCGCTCTCTTACCTAGGTGCCTGACGGTATTGAGTTTCATCTTTTCGAGACCGATTACCGAGTTTCATGGAAAGATCTTAGTCGTCTCCTTTGTTTTAATCATTGTTGCGCTCTTTCTTTGAAGAAGGCTTGTGAGGGTTTTGTTCGAGATTCTTTCTGGGGAGACATTTCCGGTCTAGTTTATAGCGGTAAATTTGTACCTCAGTGCAATGATATCGTGCATCCCACTCTCTAATTGTGGCACAAGTGGCTCTCCATTACTCTCTTTCCATGAGAGTATGTTCGGCCCGTGCGCAACGATGAGTTGATGCTTCTATATGCCACTACTAAATGGATCAAGGTCTCCCCCATTAATGGTATGATTCGGTAGTGGTTGATGAATTTTAAGATGATAGGTCTGATTGAGTGTACATCTTTGGTGACTCGTATCGCTCTCAGACTCGGGGTTCTAAGCGGGAATCTCGTACCCTTCATTGGGACACCCTGAGGTCTCATTGATGAGGCATACTTGATCCAAGGGCATTGTTGGTGTTTCTTAACGTCACCACTAGTTGTACACCTAGAGGGAGCGTATAAGATCAACCGGTTATACCGACAGGTACGAACGAGTCTGCGAGCGCACGGAAATACCGTTGTAGCACTTCACCTCGGAAGGAGAGTATTCCAAGGGTATCTAATCCACGAGACAGATGAGCTCCGGCTCGAACCTAGCTGGTGGTCTAAGGACACAACACTAATTGATAGGATAGGTAGAAAGGATCTGCCTTGACCGAGCGCAGAGTCTAGCACGGTCTCTCAGGTATAACACTCGCTTTGGGCGCCAACCTACCCTAGCTGTTTAAGGCTAGGCAATATTTTCTGGCAACAGGGCCCTACTCAGTACACAGGCGCGAAGGGTTCCAAAGGGTCCAACAGGCTGTCAGCACTGCGGCCTACCTCTATCGTTACGCGAATGTACTTCGTATTCGGAGGATAACCTATGGTCCAGACACCACGTCTACACCACTGGCTACTACTATAGCCGGACACCGTCTGACGTCCTGATAGCCCGACTATAGCACTCCGTATAAATACGGAACTACGAATCCGCGAGGGAGATACTGGTACTAGCTCGAGGTATGCTCTATCACTCATGCAAGATCACGAATGCACTTTGATCTAACTAGAGATATGCAGGAGCATCAACTTTACTCTAATAGACAAGCTAGCAAACTAGATGCAAACTTATGATCCAAGTCTACTAGATCGAAAGGGTTGTGTTCAAAGAACACAAGCCTCTAAATCAAGAACAAACGAAGAACACAAGAACAAAGCAACTATGCATGCATAAAACTTTAGTCCAAATAGAAAATGTCAAAATACTCACTTTAGTCTAAATGAAGAACAAAGGCACCGCTGAGGATCGTTCTTGAGGAAGATGTCATGAACATGACATGGCCCCAAGCCTCCCACCTCACTTCCTAGCACTAATCATATAAAAAGAGCTCTCCTCTCCTAAAGAGAGAGGCTCCAAGGCCAAAATGAAGAGGACGAGGAGAAGTGTGTGTCCAAGAATGAGGCCCCTCCCCTTCTATTTATAGGCAAAGGGGAGGCTTGCTTCGGGGTTCAAAGTGCTCCAAAACGCCCGGGATCGCAGCAAGTGGCCAATCGGAGACCTCCACGTGCAAGGCCAGGATGAACCAACCCTAGGTCGGTTCGGCCGATCCTAGGGTCGGCCGAACCCCTAGGTCGGCCTCCTAGCCTGTGTTTTCTCTAGGTGGCTGACAAGTGGGCCCTATGACCTTTCCCCCATGCGTGCCAAGTTTCCTAGCGGTTTGGTTAGCAAGTGGGCCCTTGAATCCATGTGAAGTTGACGTGGCAGCGTGTGATTCATCGAGAGTGTATCACATGGATTGGTGATGTCATTGATCCAGGGGAATCCTATATAGCATCCCCTCATTGGCTGAGCTTGAAGTACTTGGATCAAAGACTTGTGCTTTTGCTCCCCTTTCTAGTGCTATTTGCCTGTATGCGAATAAACACCAACACTTGTTCTAGTGTTGATGATCATTTCTCATGCTAAAATGTACGTGTTGACGGGTATAAAATGAGTGGATAACAGCCGTCAACAGGCATACACTTAAGAGAGGCCCAAATGATTCTTTGACTTTCTTCTTCCCGGGTTATACAAATCAAATTCCGTTACCTAACCCGGGGTTTCAGTTGTATAACTCGGAGTCATTAACCATTCCTCTTGTCACGCAAGAGGAAGGCCGTCATGGTAGTGTTTCAGGCAGGTCCACCAGAAGCGCGGTGAAGAGAGCACACATGCAGTAGTCACAGCCACCACCACAGCCGCAGCCTGCTACACCACCGGTGGCAAGAGGGGCCCCTGCAGGGTACATGTTCGGGGTTACCCCTGCATATGCACCTAGTTGGGATCAGCCTGCCTACTAGCCGAGTGCGAGTGGCACGGCTTGGGCAAGTGCGAGTGCGAGTAGGGACCAGTGGGCTACACCCGCTAGTTCTAGCTCCGGTGGTCCACCTCTGTCTTCGTCCTTCAGACAGCACTCTTCGGCCTCTGCACGAGATGCTCAGCTCGCGCAGCAGCTGGGAGAGCTCACCGTCCAGGTCACGGGATTGGAGGAGACTCTGAACAAACTCATTAAGGCTAACTCAGCGTGGCAGCGTCAGACTGGCGAGAGGATTGACGCCATGCAGCAGGCGCAGTAGCGACAGATAGAGAAGCAGAGGGCTTTCTATGTGAGTCAGGGTTTCTTCTACCATCCTCTGCAGTGAGCCTAAAGCTAGCTTGGGGCAGGACCCCCATCCTGAGGTAACTTGTATCTTCCTTTATTTTCAGAATGCCTTATAATAAAAATCCATAAAAATCTGCCAAAATAAAAAGACTAAAAAGATTTATTTGCTTTCATCATTAAGTTTGCCTTAGTTTGCTTTGATATGCATAGTAAGAATGCTTTGCCTCTATGGTTGAAATGATGAATAGTTGCTCTGTTTGTTCTTCTCATATGTCTTGCTGATAGCTATGTATCCTACCTAAGTTTTGAGTTTGTTGGTTTGCATGTTCGAACCTTAGCTTAAAAACTGTGGGTAGCAAAAAACGTGATCCATGCCTAAGTTGTTGTGAGACATGATATGGTATAATGGAGTGCTACGATCTTGTACCTAGTGATGCTTGACATCCGGAGTTTTCCTTTTTGAAAAATCTAAACATGATGAGCATTTCCTATCCAAGGCCATATGTAGATTCTAGCTCTTGTTAGCGTCCACATATGTAGCTTGTTCTCTCATTGACACTACGTGAAAAACAGATATTGGTAACGGGCGCGGATGGCTATTGGTAACGAGCAAAACGCCCGTTACCGATCAAGCGTTACAAATAAGCCAACAAAGGTCACGGGCCGATGCCCATTACTGATGACACGTAATTGTAATGGGCGTCGAACAAAGACCGTTACCACAACTACTTACCGGTCACCTGAAATGGCTGTTTCTCCGGGCCCACCGGAGCCTTTGGTAACAGGTGCAGACACTGAGCCCATTACTCATAACTCATATTAGTGTCTAACAAAGACCATTACCGAAACTAGTTATCAGTCACCTGAAATGTCTGTTTCTCTGGGCCCACATGGACCTTTGGTAACGGCCACAGAAACCGAGCCCGTTACATGAACTCAACATCGAAGATGCGGAAAATACTTCCACGACGCGTCTCCTCTGTCTTGACGAAAGGAGACGCATTGTGTAAGTGCGCGTCTCCTCCGTCTGAACGAAAGGAGACGCATCTTCTCAGTGCGCGTCTCCTCTGTCTGGACGAAAGGAGACGCGTCTTATCAGTGCGCGTCTCCTATGTCTCAACGAAAGGAGACGCCTACTGTGAACCCGCGTCTCCCTCTGTCTCGACCAAAGGAGACGCATCTTGTCAGTACGCGTCTCCCTCTGTCTCAACCAAAGGAGACGCATACTGTGTACGTGCGTCTCCTCTGTCTGGACTAAAGGAGACGCCTACTGTGTACATGCGTCTCCTCTAATCGACCAAAGGAGACGCATACTGTGAACTTGTGTCTCCTCTGTCTCGACTAAAGGAGACGCGTTGTCTACTTTCACAAAAAATAGGTCCAGCATCCACATTCACAAAACTCCACCAACTGAATAGAAATCCACAAGATTCACATGCATAATCTAACAAAATTCAGGCATTCACCGTCCTCTTCTAACAAGCTAATTAAGGTTCACAACAATATCATCACTGGCTTAACCATGAGGATTGGCATCTAATACAATGCAAACCATCATAGCATCATTAATGTGAAATTTTCCTGAGGGTGTGATCACCTGGTCCATGAGGAATGAGGCAGTTCTTTCCCTAATGTGGAGCAGCGTGTCTCGGTGCAGCTGACAAGTAGGTATGTGAAATGCCTGAATATAACAATGTCAGCAGTCAGCACACAGGTGGTTACCAAACATGTGCAGTGCTAATAAGCAAGAATTGTGCTCAGTTGCAGGTGTTACAATTGCAGATCCCAAGAAAGTAGCTCAGGGTCCTTCAATTTATTTTTTACTATAAGCATGTGATAGGCACAATAGAAGCTGTAGACTCTGGATTTGTAAGGTTGTTGGTGGCACTGCGATAAATATACATAGGCAAATAGTGGTGAGAAGAAATAAACTCAAGCTTTAGTACTAGCTTCCACAGGCAAGAAATACTAAGTAATACGTACATCAAAAGCCTTCTCATGGTTCAAGGCGCAGCGGGGCAACTTGTTGTCATCGCAGTAACTATTCCAAGCACTACAACAAAACATGCAACAATGGTTAGGGCACCACTAATAAACTCTGCAGAGTTTTTTGAGGAAGTTTGTAGAATAAGAAAGAAAAAGAACTTACTCATCAATGGCAAGTACCAACTCGGAGAAATTAGTGCCTGGGATCCTATATGAATCAAGATACAAGACCGTCTTCTGCTTTGGAAAGATCACCACTACAATCCAGTGCTCCCCAGTGTTATAGCAGGAAATGATGACTCTCTTTTTAGCATATGACTGGTACGCACGCTTCATATAGGACACAAAAAAATCCAAGTTATTTTCTATATTTGACTTGCTAAAGCATTCAGGATCAAGGAAGGCAACGGGTTCCTTCTTCTGCCGTACTTCTACAGCCATATTCCTAATATTAAGAAAAAACAAAGTGTAAGGAGGCAAAATACATAGTAATGATGAACTAATGCAGAAAGCACATTTAGATAGAAAATGATTAGTGAGAAGCAGATTAAATTTTCAAGCAACTTACAGGATGAAACAGCGGAGAAGTCCCATATCCAAAGCATCCAAGTTGAAGAGATCGTACAAGTCGCTGATGAACACAGCCAACAGCTCGTATTTTTCATCTTCTCTCACAGGCCACCAGCCGTGCTTGGGCCATACTATGCCCTGAATCAGAGACTCATCCTCGTCCTTACAACATCCCATGTAGAAATAGTGGAATTAGTGATAGAAGGAGCAGTATCCGGATGCTTGAGTTCAGCAGGACTGAGCATTTCATTTCCAAATTTGTAGTGTGGGTTAATATGAGTCATAGTAACATTGGCCGCCTTCTTGGCGTTTCTCTCAGATGGATTTCTGGCAGGCTTCTTTTCCTTCTGCTTTGAGATGGCTGAAGAAGGCTTTCTGGTAGGCTTCTAAGACCTTTTATTTTCAGCAATTTTCTGCTGCTGCTGCTTTGAGATGGCTGAAGAAGGTTTCTCAGATCGCTTTCTGGTAGACCTTTTATTTTCAGTGAGTTTCTTTTCCTGCTGCTTTGAGATGGCTGAAGAAGGTTTCTCAGGTGGTGTCTGACCAGCAGCTATTACAGATATTTTGGGCCCAGATGTACCTGCAGCTTTCTTCGAACTATCGTCGACACATTCCTCGGCATCAGCCAACACATGACTCTGGGCTCCTGCTTTGGCATCATTGTTTTGAGCACTTTCTTTTGGGGATGGAGGTGTTGTTCTTTCATGAGGAGAAGAATGTGGGGATGTAATTTGTGTTTCTGGGTGTGGAGGAGGAGGTGGTGAGTTACCAGGTGGGGAATGAATCTGTTCTGTAATTTGCGTTTCTGGGTGTGGAGGAGGAGGAGGTGAGTTACCAGGTGGGGAATGAATCTGTACTGTAATATGCTTTTCTGGGGGTGGAGGAGGAGGAGGTGGGTTACCAGGTGGGGAATGAATCTTTTCTGGGGGTGGAGGAGGAGGAGGAGGAGCTAGGAAACCATGTGAGGAAGAGTTTTGTCCTGTAGTCTGTGAACCAGAAGGAAACTATACCGTAGTGTGCGAACATGATTTTGGAATTGGTGCTCCCTTGATGTGAATGTGACACCTCTTCCATTGTATCCTCTGGTGTAGAGCTTGTCCAAGTGTCGTCACCTCGTCACTAGGAGGGTGTTCCAGCGCTTGATCCCTAAAGGTAGCATATACATGCAGCACTTCGACCACATCACAGTCTTCATGAATCGGGACTGTGTGTAGCGTAGTCTGCTCTGGTTGAACCACACCAATTACAGCTTCACATTCAACACCGTGAAATATGATCCATAGGCCACAGTCTGTGGGTTCAGTCAACATGCCTATAAGGTCTTCTTGTGTGGGGGAAGCAATGTGCACTACCTCTATCAACAACTCTGTAGCGCCATTGGTCAAACCTACATTATCTGCGGACGCACAGCTGCTCTTGAGTCCGGTGGGTGAAGAGCTTGTGCGATTGGACACTGGTGCAAACAACACCTGGTACCCTCGTGCCATCATGTCAAGCATATCCTTCTCCATCTCAGCCTTGAGTTCTTGCTTGATTTCTTCCTTCATACGTTGCTTATCAACTGATGAGTCGGCCCTCTTCCTCTTCCTCTTCCTGTACATGGAAGTGTGCTGAGGCCATGCAAACTTCCAGCCCTGGTAGCTGGAGACACCATGCACGCAACCTGGTTGTTCGGGGCAGCCTAAGCACAGACTTAGCATATCATTCTCCCTCAGCCATGAAGTCATTCCTGAAGATTTTGCATGTGCATTCTTTTCCACGATGTCTGCAGCCACACTTTCATTTCCTACTTTGTTGTACACTATCGCGGCAACACCGTCTTCCACCACTAGCTTACTCCTTGCTCGCACCCAATTCCTAGAACGATCATCAGTGATGGCATCATATGGGTTGGCGATCCCAGCAGCAACTAATTTCCTGTCCTCTTCCTCCCACTGTGGTAGTTTCCCACAATAACCAGCTGGACCCATGCTGTGCTCGTTTGTGTTCAGGCTTCGAAGTGACTTGAACTTGCCACTAACAGATGAGGCTTCCTTGGTTTCCTGCTGTTTCACAAACTCTGTCCACTCTTCCGGCATGATAAAGTCGTGCTTTCCAAATGGCTCGAGTCCTTTTCTGACAAAATCTCGCATAAGCTGAAATCTGAATTGTCTCCATACCTTGGCTGCAATCTTCCACAAATGCTTGAATGCCTGCTCTTTCATGTCTTCCTGGAACTCCAAGTGTTTCTGCATATAGGTTTCAAACAAGTACCACTTTTGTTGATCACTTAGTTTTTTTATTTCTGGCAAATCCAAAGGTATCTTTTGTCTAGCAATGAGCCCTGCAAGCACCCTAAACCTGCGCTTTTGTGTCAATGGTACTAGCATCCCCCCTCTCTCAACCTCAGTGACAACCATTTTGTCTCTTGGCCACTTTGTCGCTGTTCTTGGCACTCTGGCTCGGCCCGTAGCCCCACCCACCTGCTCTTGTTCTTCACTAGCAGTGGCATATCCATCTTCTTCATTATATGCACCTTCTTCAAATTGCCCAGGTCTATAGTCCTTGACAAATTTATCCTGTGAATTAATTGTCAAGGGATTATGAGAAAGGTCAGCTCAGTGTCCAAGAATAGCACAAAAAGAAGACCATACTACTAGCTCTCCCAGGAGACATGCTACAACAGGAGACAAGTAGAGCACATTTTTAGTTAACCATTCATAACAGCTAAGCATTTATCTAATCAACACCCACAGAACTGTGTACAAGACCATACAAATGAGAAAATATTACAGTAACTAGTTTAGCCCACTATAATCTCATTGGTTCTATGGTAAACCATTAACATCAATGTAATATTTAGAAACCAAAAAATTAGTTCAGGTAATGCGACCTTACCATTTTAAAGTGGAAGATGATCACTGTCTCTGTTGCTGATGAGGTACTTATTCAACTTGGAGAGAATGCCCAAATGTACATATGGAACAAGAGCAAAACCAAATATAAGAGTGAATCCAAAGGAAAATGCTAAGTATACGTTTTGAAACTCGAAACCCTAACTGAGCATAGTCAAGAATGTATCTTAATGATGTAGGAGGGATTTGTAGCATGCAGTTCACCTTGTCACTATCGGGGCGGAGGGATCTCTAGTCGCCACGTCCTCGCGTCGACCTCGTGGCTGGATCCCTCCTCCTCCTCCTAGTCGTCATCGCTGGAAGGTGAGGGGTGGTGTGGCACGTGTCTCAGTGAAGGTGTGTAGCATGCGTCGCGTCGCGGGGGGGGGGGGGAGGAGGGGGTGAGGGGAGGAAGCGGCGGCGGCCCGAGGGGGAGAAAGACGACGGCGCGAGGAGAGAGTGAGGAGGTGACTGCGTGAGGGAGGCGTCTTTCCCTACTAACCCTAGCGCGAGTGGGCGTGTGTGGGCCTTCAAACTGAAACGCCCAATATTATTAGGAAAATGCGTTAGGCCGGGGCTAGTTCTGTTCGAATGAAGAACAGTTCGCTTCATTTTCCCCTTTTAATCTGCAATCAAAGATTTGAATCACGTATTTCTCTATCAATCGTAATCCAAATTTGATGATATTTGTTTCTGATTTTTTCTAAAATCAACTTCTATTCATTTATGACATTATTTCGTATATAACTCTATTTCCTAGATGTTGTTTATACGCCTTTATCTTGTTTCTTACAAGTACAACATAGAAATAATATTTGTTTTACACAACCATTACTAATGAAACTTTGTATTTCGTAATGTTAAGGTGAACACAAGGTTGTGTTAAAATTTCAAATGTATATGAGTTCGAACATGTTGTGAAGTATGGAAAACTTCAGTGTTGAAGTATAACATTCTAGGAAACTATGTGAGAGATGTACACATTTGTACACAAGTATGATCTTCCTTTTGAGAAACCATTTGAAATTTTTATAACAAGTTTAGGGACCCAAATTATGTTGCCAAGTCAATTTGTATAATTTTTAGACCAACCTAAGACGTTATTAGAATTATTATATCCCAACCATGAGATAAAAATTCCAATTTTGATAATGTTGGTTACACAAGTATGCCTGCTGATATTTTATTCGAATACTAAATGACCAACTACGAATTGTTCATATTTTTAATGAATTTTTAGGTGCTGTTTAATGGGCTCTAATATTTGAGGGAAGCAAGTTTCATTTCAAAAAAATTAGTATCGGGCCCATGCGTCAGCGTCAGCAACCTATATAAAAAAGATAACCCTACCCACCCAACAAAGAATACGCGGGTTCACCAACCCGCGTCACCAACAACTCTCCATTGTGCGAAATGTTATTATTTCGTCTATATTTGGTCCAACTTCAAAGAGTTGACTCCTCGATAAGCGAGATGTGCAATTAGTAGTATCCACGCATCGGAGACACACAAATAAATACTGTTGCCCTGGCCCCTTCATCTACCTGCAAAAAAACCACAACTGCA
Source organism: Cenchrus fungigraminus (assembly GCA_036936925.1). Lineage (NCBI taxonomy): Eukaryota > Viridiplantae > Streptophyta > Magnoliopsida > Poales > Poaceae > Cenchrus > Cenchrus fungigraminus. The sequence continues at coordinate 67,465,974 of CM072773.1, forward strand.
TACACTCCTCATCGTCCTCATTCCTTGGTGCATTCTCTCTCTGCACGGGGGCAGCAGATTAGGGACGAGAAGATGGTGGCTGCCATTCCCGGAGATGCCTAGCAGGCCGCACTAGCCGTCGCTGCTGGAGGACCTCCCTTAGGAGGTCCACATTGAGATTGCGGCGCTCGTCGGTGCGACCTCGGAGCGGCCCTTGGCTTACCTCCGCAGCCTACGAGGTACCTGCTCAACCATGCGTCACCTGTGCAGCCACCGCGACGTCGGCCGGTGTTTGTCGATAGAGGCGATAAGAGATGAGATTGCTTGGATGTGGGACCTCACCACTTACACAACCTTCCTTGCTATGCTGACCGATCTCGGCAATCCGGGGCTTGCTTCTCCTCCGGGATCAACACCGTGTTCATAGAAAACAAGCAAAGCGATGATCTCCGACGCGCCGCCGATGGTGGCCACGATGCGGCGGCTTATCTGTACGCCATCTTGCTATACAGGGACAATGGCGGTGCCGCCGCCGACAACACCGCGAAGCGGTACATGAGGCGGGTCGCGGGTGGCAGTGGGACGACAACACCGGTGAGCAACGAGGGTTGTGTGCCTTTGCGCAAGAAGGCCGCGAAAGCTATTTGGAGGACGACGTGGCGCATTTGGGGAGACCCGCTGCCGCCGCCGGCACAGGTGCGCGGAGATCAGCCGTGCGCAGGCAACAGCTGCGGCGTGGATAAAGGATTTGAGGAAATTGCTCTGTATTGCAGCGAAGCCTGTAGGCTCCGTCGTGAAATGGTGAAGCTCGAATGGGCAATTGGAATAGGAAACAACAACTACTGATCAGTGAATTAGCCTTGCTTTTGCTTTTGCTTTTGCTATGTAATTGCTCTGTTTTGCAGCGAAGCCTGTAGGCTCTGCTGCGAATTGTTGAAGTTCGAACGGAGTATCAGAATAGGAAACTAAATCTATGTTTTGCTTTTGCTTTTGCACCTGCAAATTAAATCTATGTTGCTTGTATTATCTGTGTGAATTTATGGAAGAGCAACAAAAGAGACGCGGATCCAGTTCTATTCGAATGAAGAACAAATCGCTTTTCCCCTTTTAATCTGCAATCAAGATTTGAATCACATATTTCTCCATCATTCGTAATCCAAATTTGATGACATTTGTTTCTGATTTTTTCTAAAATCAACTTCTATTAATTTATGACATTGTTTTGTATATAAATTCAGTTCCTGGATGTTGTGTATATGCCTTTATCTTGTTTCTTACAAGTACAACATAGAAATAATACTTGTTTTACACAACCATTACTAATGAAACTTTGTATTTCATAATGTTAAGGTGAACACAAGGTTGTGTTAAAATTTCAAATGTATATGAGTTCGAACATGTTGTGAAGTATGGAAAACTTTAGTGTTGAAGTATAACATTCTAAGAAACTATGTGAGAGATGTACACATTTGTACACAAGTATGATCTTCCTTTTGAGAAAATATTTGAAATTTATATGACAAGTTTAGGGACCCAAATTATGTTGCCAAGTCAATTTGTAGAATTTTTAGACCAACCTAAGACGTTATTAGAATTATTATATCCCAACCATGAGATAAAAATTCGAATTTTGATCATTTTGGTTACACAAGTGTGTCTACTGATATTTTATTCGAACACTACATGACCAACTACGAATTGTTCATATTTTTAATGAATTTTTAGGTACTGTTTAATGGTCTCTAATATTTGAGGGAAGCAAGTTTCATTTCAAAAAAAATAGTGTCGGGCCCACGTGTCAGCGTCAGCAGCCTATATAAAAAAGATAACCGTTGCTTGCCCGCTCGAACCCACCTGACAACAAATGAGACGCGGGGTCTCGAACCTGCGTCGGAAATGACTCTCGATTTTGGAAAATGAAAATAACATCCTGAATTGGATAAGCGCGGCACACACGACCCTCTGAGCTCTGAGCTCCCTGCTTCTTCTTCCCCGCTCTGAGCTCCACCGCCGCCCGCACTTCCTTTCCCCACCGTCGTGCACATGTCACACCACGCTGATTCGTCCAGAGGTGGACGTGGCAGGAGCAGGTTTCAAGGTGGCCGGGGCAGCCACATTCACTCCATCGGCTTGGATCCAGTCGGTGAGCTAAGCGGCTTCCCACTGGTCCCTTGCCCGGACTGTGGTATGGCTCGGGTGGTGGAGGGGAGGACGCAGAAGGAAGGTGAAAACCACGGTCGTCTTTATTTCAAGTGTGCGAGGAATGCGGTGAGTAGTCTGAGCTGTGATTTCCCAAATCTGAGTTAGGGTTCTTATGTGCTTTTGATTTGCATAGTTCCCCAAGCTTTGTGGATATTATCGTTTCGAGAAGGAGTATCTCCAGATGCTGAAGGATGCTGGCATCATATCTTTTCGACAGTCGACTGGGAAGACGTGATCGATGAAGTATTGATTCAGTGGATTGTCAACTTGGGAGCGACAATCAGAGGAAAGCACCGGACGACAAGCAGAGGAAGAAAGCACTGGAGGAGAAGATGGACAATGTGATCTGGAAGATGAACTTGATTATTATGGGTGCTGTTTGTGTAGTATTTGGATGTTTACTAGGGATGTATGCTGCAAAGAAGTAATTGTGATGTGAAAAGTGGTGCTTTAATTTGTTTCATCTATGTGAATGAAGAATGAAAAATTTGTCACAGATGACAAACTTAAATGTATGAATGAAGAAAATGGAATGGAATGACAATTGGATCACGAATCTTAATGTGTCACATATCACAAATTTCATCAATTCATCTGTGTTGACATTTTAGTGTGAAATTAACCAGCCTGCACCCGCGTCTCCAATGATTTTATACAGAGTTTTTCGAAACTCAGAATCTTTTCACTAACAAATAGAGTAACAAACATTACAATTCATTGTAAACTGCTGCCATAGATATTGCAATGCGTTAGGAGGCACGGATGGATCTACCCGCATCTCTTAGATGTAGTTCATCACAAGTTCAACAAACACACATGAGGAACACATATTAACAGAGGAACGTGTTCATGACAAACAAGCAGAGTTCCACGAACAAACAGAGGAGGACGAACACACAGAGGAGGAACAAATTAATTAAGCTAAGGTAGAAGACTTGTCGCCGCCGCCGGAGGAGCCCCACCGTCGGAGTCGGAGTCGGAGCCGTCGAGGCCGTGTTCATCACTGCTGTCGAAGCCGCCATTGTAGCCATCACCGTCGTCGTCACCGTCGCCGTCGTCGTCGACGTCGCTGTCACCGTCGGCGCAGACCACGACTCTCTGAAGGTCCCCAGCCAACCCATGGATCTTGAAGGCAAAATCCTTCACGGTCCTCTATAGCAGATCGTTGGGTCGTGGCAAGCCGAGCTCAACGGCCACCTTTTGAAGCTTCCTGAAAGCTTCGTACAACATTTGGACGGACCAAATGTTGTCCAAAACTAGTTGAGGACGCAGAGAGGAGGGCTCCACGGGTGGCGACGTCGGTGCCTCCTCGGCCGGCGGCGCCGGCACCTCCTCAGGCTTCGGCGCCTTCACCTCCTGGATGAGCCGACGGCGGCGGCTTTCGTCGTCGTCGTCCTCCTCCCTTCCCCGTTTCCTCGATGGCTCGCTCGACGACGATGCCATGCGCGCGCTTGAGGAGGAAGAAGCTCTTGGTGACCGGAGACGGTGGTGCTGGGGTTTTCTTGGTGGCGCGGTTGAGGAAAGCTTATGGAAGAAGCTCTTGGCCGGCCGGGCATTTATATGACAAGATGGGGAACCGTCAGGCGGCCAGTCTTCCCACTGCGACACGCCACTACGCCTCGAAACGCGGTACGCTACGGCGACACGTGTTCACTAACCAAAAGACTATTACTCCCTCTGTCCCGCAAAGACTGTTCATATAGCTTATTTAATACCTCTTTTCAAGTTCCAATGCATGATTGATTATTATATATCTTAAATAAATGGATTTATTTGCTTTCGTGTTGTGGCACAAAATCAAAGTTAATAAGGCAGTTACGATCGGTGTGCGCGCGTGGATAAAAAAACCGCTATTCGCTGGAAACCGACCACAAAGGAAACATTTCTCCTTTCTCCTTTTAATCTGGAACCAAATTTTGTATCACGTATTTCTCGGTCATACGTAATCCAAATTTGATGATTGTTTTTTCTTATTTTTTTAAAATCGCCATCTTTTCATTAATTTCATTGTTTAGTGTATATTTACTTTTCGTGAGTAATGTTTTTATGCCTTATCTTGTACTTCATAAGTACAACATAGAAATAATATTTGTTTTACACAACCATTAATAATGAAACTTTATATTTCGTATTGTTAAGGTGGACACAAGGTTGTGTTAAATTTTCAAATGTATATGAGTTCGAACATGTTGTAAAGTGTGGAAAACTTCAGTGTTGAAGTAACATTCTAGGAAACTATGTGAGAGATGTACACGTTTGTACACAAGTATGATCTTCCTTTTAGAAACCACTTGAAATTTTTATGACAAATTTAGGGACCCAAATTATGTTGCCAACTCAATTTGTAGAATTTTTAGACCAACCTAATATGTTATTAGAATTATTATATCCCAAACACGAGATAAAAATTCGAATTTTGATAATTTTGGTTACACAAGTGTGCCTACTGATATTTTATTTGAATACTAAATGACCAACTACGAATTGTTTGTATTTTTAATGAATTTATAGGTGCTGTTTTATGGGCTCTAATATTTTTGGGAAGCAAGTTTCATTTCAAAAAAATTAGTGTCGGGCCCACGTGTCAGCGTCAGCAGCAAATATAAAAAAGATAACCGTTGCCTGCCTGCTCGGACCCACATGACAACCAATGTGACGCGGGTTCTCGAACCCGTGTCGGCAATGGCTCTCCATTTTGGAAAATGAATATAACATCCCGAATGGATACGCGCAGCACACACGATGCTTTCCTAATTTCTCACTAGGGATTAGCGGAGGTGAGCAGAGGTGGCGCCAGCGAGGTGTGCGGAGGCGGGGAGACGACGATGAGCGCCGGCGAGGGGCCAAGCAGCAAACGACTCCGTGCACCGTGGATCGAGGAGGAGAAGCCGAATGCGATGCGGTGCCGCAACTGGATCCGCGCGCGTGCCGGCGAGATTGCGGCGAAGACGGAGACGACGATGACCGTCGGAGAGGGGCCAAGCGGCGGTGCAGCGAACCCAAAGCCAGAGATGAGCATCATCGACTGGAATGTCATACTATAAAGAGGGGCAGGAAATGTATCTTCCAAGAGTTGAAAAGGTGCTCTAGATGACTAACCAAAAACCTATGAGAGACACCTTTACACCACATGTTCACGGGTTAACTTTTGGGTGCTAACTCTGGAAGGCTGGACTCTCCGGGTTTACCCCGGAATCTCTGAACTTCCCGGAGTCTCCGGACCTGGTCCGGATACTCTGGGTCTTAGAGCTCCAACGACTCTTTTTCTAGATGAGGAGGTATTTATACCCCCTCAACCCTATCCACTCCCTCTACCTTACCCATTTCGACCTGCAACACTCAGAACTCATTCACTCCTCCTGTTTACTCCTCTTGGCTATGGTTTGGTGAGATTTGTTGGGGATTAAAGGAGGGGTTGAGAGCAAGAGCTTGGAGAGTGCTAGTGAGCTGATTTCCCATCTCTAGAGCACCTCGTTCTTCGCTTGGTTGGTAACTTTCGTGTTTGTTACTCTTGGAGCTTTGAGCTCCTAGCCGGATAGGCGTTGCCTTAGAGCATCCATCGGTTTGTGGCTACCCAAGGAAGTTTGTATTACCCTATGATTGAGTAAGTAACCCTAGCTCGATCTTTGTGGTCGCTAGGGGGAGGAAAGTGACCTAGGTGAACAGGTCCACCCTTTGTGGGTTCCTCAATGGAGACGTAGAGCTCAAGGTGTGAGCTTGAACTCCGGTAACAAATCCTTGTGTCTCCTTGTGACAATCTCACCCGAAATAATTCCGTACTATCACCTATACCACTCCATTTGGTCATTAAATGATAATAAGGAACCATCCCATCGAGTGTTGCCGGGTCGAAGCCCGGTAAATCACTTACATAGCACACAGAGGATCGAAGCATATACATTACAACTCACACGAAGGCGAGTCCAGAGTACCTTACCAATTAAATCCGAATCTTCCCCGAAGGGTCATTTATTACAAACCATGGTTCTTGACATGAAAGTAAATGGTTCAGAGTTCAAAGACAGCGGGAATTAAACTAAATGATAAATTGACATCATGGGAGGCCATCCATGACATCATCACTCGTCATCATCCACCCATTCCAGCTCCTAGCCTGGTGGGATTTCTCCAGGCCACACATTCTCTCTTGAAAGCAACATATATAGCAAAGCTGAGTATACTAATACTCAGCAAGGCTTACCCATCTAAAATAAAAGACTTTACTTCTAAGCATGCAAGGCTTTTGGCTGGTGGGTTTGTTTTGCCAAAAAGCTACTAAGGAGTGAGTCCTTACATTCAATATTTTAGCTCGGTTCTAGTGGATTAAATCATTACTAGATAAGAAACTATTGCAAGCATGAGTTGTGCAAAACAATTAATCAAACATCAAGTTAATCCATGTTCCATCATAAAGGGATGACAACGGCTAGTTGATTAAGCAATCTCGGATAACAGTGAGAGGCTGACGATCGATCGATTAATAACCTTGCAAGGTGGACCTAAACACACGGAAGAGTGTCCTCACAAAGAGTTCACCAACCAGGTGATTCCTATCGTTCCTCGGATTAGGATCAGATGCTACAGTCTTAAGTACAAGGCTTATCTGGTATGCCAAACACAGTACATCCAGCCTCACACATGTACTACGGGTGGCCAGCCCGGAGCCGCAACCCAAGAGTAGTAGTGCAAAGTTCCTGCACCGGATCCTGTAGGTACTAGGCTTACCGATCCCATTCCCGACAAGTGTTTAGTACGTTCAAATGCTTAACCTACCAACCACTAGACCGGAGCCCAAATTCCCATGCTCTTACCACGTGAGCAATCCAGTTTATCAAGTCTTATGATTCCAGCATAAGAACCTATTATCGCGAGTGACGAACATCACTCGACTTGTATTGGGTCCTTAGTGCATAGCAACTAGCGACCTAGCATACTAGTAAAAGAATATAGGCACCTAAGGATCATGCAACTAGGGTTTCAATTCAACTCCTAAACGTAAATGCACATAAATAATCAATGATAAATTCAGAAGTTAAAAAGAAACAAAATAGGTCAATTGATGAACCGGGGCTTGCCTTCCTCAGCACAAGAAGTCTGACAACGTTCCAGACTTTGGTCCGGGGCTTGCTCTACGGACACATAGTGCACCTCTCCTTCAGCTCCCATGTCCTCGCCTGTCGGCACGAGCGTATGGCTACCGTCGGGGATCTCTACACGGAGATGCACATGCAACGTTAGGTGATGATCTTTAAGTGAAATTTTATTCATTCAAAACTGAACAAAAACCCAGGGTGTAAGGTTGACCACATTCACATAGATAAATATATATTCAGCATACTCTTCCTATAAAGAAAAATGTAGGGAACAATTTATTAAACCTTCTCTTTGATGGTGATTGTGTGCACATATATACAAATAACTTAACTTTACTTACAATCAGCAAGAAAAGTTCAACCACACTCCGAAAACTACTTAACAAGGCACTGAATAAATTCCAACATGGTTATACATGCATATAACCCACATATCAAGCACTTTATAGATATTCAAAACTACCCTTAAGCATATAAAAATAAATGTAGCTCCTCTGGTCCTGATTTTTCCTACACAGGAAGATGATCACAAAACATGTTCTCATACCAAAATTTACTCATAGCAAAAATATAGATGAATTCTAGCAAAAATAACAAAATCAGCCTAGTGATTAAACACAAATTAATTTAGGAAAAAGTGCTCATGCAACAGGCCTAAGATTTTCACCAGAGGTCAACATAACCATTTCAAGGGCGTACACCAAGAATCAAGTCCTTACTCTACACACAACACAAAATATACACACAGGCTTCCTAGCATACATAAATCAAAAATCTATTTTAACATGGCCAAACAAGCACACTTAATTTACCAGGGGTTTAGCATGTCATAGCTAGCTCAAGGTGCAAAATATAGCCATAGAACAAACCTATCCACTGCTAGGCAAAAAGATGAAGCTACTACTAGCATAAAGGCTAAATCAATCAGATCTCACACTCTACTCTATAACTTTGTGCAAAGCTTTCACCAGAGCTCATGAACATCATTGTGCACAACATATCCAAAATCCAAGTCAAACTCATGTCTAGAATTTAAACTACAACAAAAACAGTTCAAACTGACTTCACAAATTTATTCAAAAACTATTCCAAAAAACTATATACATGCTTTCTAGAAAAGATAGTGCTCCTCACAAGGATTCCAAAAAGTCATCATTTGCATTTTTATGATTTTTCTGCTATTTTCTATGAATTTTTGAAGGTGCTGGACCTAGTTGTGAGAAAACTAAGATGCAGATCGTTACGAACAAGTCTCTAGTTCACACATATACCAAAGGATATTCACAACCATGCCGTCCGGCGGCGTGGCGAGCTCGCCGGCGGCGAAGGGCAGCCGGAGCAGGGCAACAAGCGACACAGAAGTTCGATTCGGCTTACCACAAGTCGATTGGTGGTGGTGGCATGGCCGGAGGTGGCTCCGGCGAGCAGCGGCGGCGAGGCCGCTACAGCTCGGATTCCGGCGCGATGAGGGGCGGAGCTAAGCCATGGGTGAGTGTGGAAGCTCGAGTGAGTGCTAGAGGAAATGCTCGAGCTCGTCGCGGCGGCAACAATGGCAGAGCGGTGCCGGCGTTGATCCCGTACGATGGAGGAGAGGGCTATATATAGGCGGCTCGGTGTGGAGAGGAGGAAGTTTCCAGGCCTCTTCAACTGCAGGAGTCACGTCATGGCTGAGGGTCGGTGACGACGTGCGGCAGAGTTTGCACATAGGCGGCTCGGTGTGGGTGTCGGTCGCATGCGCGAGCGCCGAGTGGCACTGACCAACGACCTGTGCCTTTGTCACCGCAGCGGCCAACAGTGGCGGAGGTGACCTCCTCGGATCGGAGGTCGCAGGCGTGCCTCAGCGTGCGTGTACGACGGCGTACAGCGGCGGGCCGTCATGGCGCTTGGCGTGACGTCGTGCGCGAGAGCGCGCGTTCCCAGCGCTGGAGTGTTGTTCCAGTTTTTTTTACCCATGTTTGACCGTGTTTTTCTCAAAATTTCGTAACTAAAGTGCACCAAGATGTATATACCAAAGTTGTAGATCTCTTGACCCTCTACAACTTTTATAAAGGCTCATGGGTGCTTTACTCAATGGTTTGAGCATAAACTACAGGCAATGTTCAGGTTTTTCTCGGCACCGACAAAAAGTAGTTTCTACCATTGACCACGTTTTTGACCAATTTCCACTCAAAATTTGAAATGCCGCCAATTATAAAAATTGTGTCCCTTGTAAAGATGCACAACTTTTGTATTGGTCGATTTTGAAGTGTTTAAGTGAAATTTGGAGAACATGGCAAAAGTTCCAGAAAAGGTATGGAGTTCAAGGGTTTAGCTTGAGGGTTTGACCAAGAGTTTGACTAGGGTTTGATCACTAATGATTGTTGACTTGGTTTAAATGGTAATTAGCACTAACTAAAAACACAGGGTGTTACAGCCTACCCCCCTTAAAAAGAATCTCATCCTGAGATTTGGAAATAAAAGATAGACGGGAAAGGTACGTACGATTTTGAGTTTGAAGAAAACCCGGATACTTGGTGTTTAGAAATTGCTCGGTCTCCCACATAGCTTATTCTTCCGTGTGGTGACTCCATTGTATCTTGTACATCTTCACTGTTTGTCTCGTAGTTTGCCTTTTTTTTTGATCTAACACTTTCATTGGATATTCCACTAATGATAGGTCAGGTTCTATCTCTACATTGGTCTCAGTGATTATTTGTGCTTTTGGTATTTGCTCACACTTTTTCAATTGTGAGACATGAAACACGTCGTGTACTGTGGAGAGTCAGTCCGGGAGTTTAATACGATAGGCAACCGTACCAAACTTCTCGGTGTCTTCATAAGGGCCGATATAGTGTGGAGCTAACTCCCCTTTTACCCCGAATCTTTGTACACCTTTGGTCGTTGACACCTTCAAGTACACATAATCACCAACTCCAAATTCTCTGGGTGCCTTGGCTTTATCATGGTAGCTCTTTTGTCTCATTTGAGCGGCTCTCAAATTTTCTCTACTCACTTCCACCTTTTCTTCGGCTTCCTGCACTAGCTTAGGACCATAGAATGTTCTCTCACCCGCTTGTGACCAATTCAAGGGGGTGTGACATTTTCGCCTATACGACGCTTCAAAAGGTGCCATTTTCAAACTAGCTTGGTAGCTATTGTTATAAGCAAACTCTGCCAAGGCTAAGCATTTGTCCCAAGTTTCGTTAAAGTGGATAACACAAGCTCTCAACATATCCTCCACTATTTGATTTACTCTCTCTGTTTGATCATCAGTCTGGGGGTGATAGCTAGAGCTATGGATCAATTTGGTACGCAAAGATTCATGCACTTGTGCCCAAAAGTGAGCAACAAATTGGGTGCCCTTGTCGGAAAGAATAGTTTTTGGAACACCGTGCAAGCGTACTATGCGGCCAACATAAATTTCCGCATATCGTTCGGCTGTGTAGGTAGTGTGGACAACAATGAAATGACCGGTCTTGGTAAGCCTGTCCACTATAACCCAAATGAAATCATGCTTTTTGGGAGTAAGGGGTAAACCCACAATGAAATCTATGCATATGTCATCCCACTTCCACGCGGGTATAGACAAGGGTTGCATTTGACCTGCGGTCTTCAAGTGACTAGCCTTAATTCTTTGATAGGTAGCACATCCGGACACATACTTGGCTATTTTACCCTTCATGTTTGACCACCAGAAATTCTCCCTAAGATCTCAGTACATCTTGGTACTACCGGGATGAATGGTGAATTTAGAGAGATGAGCCTCATCTAAAATCTCTTTCTTTATTTCTGGATCCTGGGGAATGACCAGTCTCTGATCAAATCACACTACTCTTTTTTCATCTTTCTGGAAACAATTATATTTGGGGTCTCCCTTGGATAATTTCTGTTTGATTACCCAGACACCTTCATCATTGAGTTGAGCTAGAGCAATTCTCTCATGGAGAGGGGATTCTGTGGAGATGGCATATAGATTTCCTTGCTCGACCACTTCTAGGTTAAGCTTCCTCATTTCTTCACATGGAGTCTCATTATACGGCTCTACCGTCATGCAGTTGCAATGAACCTTACGGCTAAGCGCATCTGCAACCACGTTGGCTTTGCCGGGGTGATACTGGACTTTCAGATCATAATCTTTTATGAATTCCATCCACCTTCTGTGCCTCATATTCAGATCAGATTGGGTAAAAATATATTTAAGGCTTTTGTGATCAGTGAAAATATTGCAGCAATTTCCCATCAAATAATGCTGCTAAATTTTTAAGGCATGAACAACTGCTGCTAGCTCAAGATCATGGGTTAGTTCTTCTCATGAGGTCAAAGTGCCCGTGAGGCATAGGCAATAACCTATTTCTCTTGCATAAGCACACAACCAAGGCCAGTGCCTGAAGCGTCACAATACACCTCAAACGATTTTGTCATATCCGGCTATGCTAGCACGGGGGCTGATGTTAAGTGTTCTCTCAAGGTGTGGAAAGCCTTGTCACAAGCTTCACTCCACACAAACTTCACCCCTTTCTTCAATAGTTCAGTCATGGGTTTAGCTATCCTGGAGAAATCTGGGATAAATCGACGATAATAGCCAGCTAGACCAAGAAAACTGCAGATTTGATGCACGGACTTGGGTGGCTTCCAATCCGGGACTTCCTGCACCTTGCTAGGATCCATGGAGATACCATCCTTGGAAATAGTGTGACCCAAAAATTTCACACTATCAAACCAGAATTCACATTTTGAGAACTTAGCATAAAATTTGTGATCTCTCAAACGCTGCAAAACAATCCGAAGATGTTCATCATGTTCTTCTTCATTTTTGGAATAAATTAGAATATCATCAATGAATACCACTACGAACTTGTCCAATTTAGTCATGAAGACGGAGTTCATAAGGTACATGAAATAGGTGGGTGCATTTGTTAGACCAAAAGACATCACAAAAAATTCATAAAGACCATATCTGGTGGAGAAGGTTGTTTTCGGGGTATCACATGGTCGAATCTTGATTTGATGAGATCAATCTTAGAAAAGACTTTGGCACCAGCCAATTGATCAAAGAGAACATCAATGCGGGGCAAAGGATACTTGTTCTTTATTGTCATCGCATTTAGAGGACGGTAGTCAATGCACATCCGCAAACTACCATCTTTCTTCTTCACAAAAAGAGTAGGACAGCCCCAAGGAGAAGAACTTGGGAAGATATACCCTTTAGCAAGTAATTCTTGCAATTGATTTTTCAATTCGGCTAGCTCTTTGGGTGGCATACGGTAAGGTCTTTTAAAGATAGGTGCAATGCCAGGTGGGAGCTCTATCATGAATTCGATGTCCCTGTCTGGTGGCATGCCAGGTAAGTCATCGGGAAACACATCGGGATATTCACAAACTACCGGAATGTCATTGAGTGAAGAGGTGATAGCCGCGAAAGCATAAGAATTTCCACCACCATTGGAAGGTAAGTAGAGAGTAGAGGTGCCCACAGTAGGTGAATTGATTTCTATCATTCTTGCAGCAATGTCCAAGATGACTTTATGTTGTGCCAACCAATCCATGCCAAGGATCACATCAATACCCTCTAGACTCAAAACAATGAGATTTGTTGAAAAGACTTTGCTACCTAGCTCAAGTGATTAAACACAAATTAATTTAGGAAAAAGTGCTCAAGCAACAGGCCTAAGATTTTCACCAGAGGTCAACATAACCATTTCAGGGGCCTACACCAAGAATCAAGTCCTTACTCTACACACAACTCAAAATATACACATAGGTTTCCTAGCATACATAAATCAAAAATCTCTTTTAACATGGCCAAACAAGCACACTTAATTTACCAGGGGTTCTGCATGTCATAACTAGCTCAAGGTGCACAATATAGCCATATATTAAACCAATCCAGTGCTAGGCAAAAAGATGAAGCTACTACTAGCGTAAAGATTAAATAAATCATATCTCACACTCTACTCAGTAACTTTGTGAAAATCTTTCACCAGAGCTCATGAACATCATTGTGCACAACATATCCAAAATCCAAGTCAAACTCATGTCTATAATTTAAACTACAACAAAAACAGTTCAAACTGACTTTGCAAATTTATTCAAAAACTATTCCGAAAAACTATATATATGCTTTCTAGGAAAGATAGTGCTCCTCACAAGGATTCCAAAAAGTCATCATTTGCATTTTTCTGATTTGTCTGCTATTTTATATGAATTTTTGAAGGTGCTGGACCTAGTTGTGAGAAAACTAAGATGCAGATCGTTACGAACAAGTCCCTAGTTCACACTTATACCCCCGGATATTCACAACCATGCCCTCCGACGGCGGGGCGAGCTCGCCGGTGGCGAAGGGCGGTCGGAGAAGGGCAACAAGCGACACAGAAGTTCGATTTGACTACCACAAGTCGATTGGTGGTGGTGGCGTGGCCGAAGGTGGCTCCGGCGAGCGCCGGCAGCGAGGCCGCTACGGCTTGGATTCCGGCACGATGAGGGGCGGAGCTAAGCCATCGGTGTGTGTGGAAGCTCGAGTGAGTGCTTGTTGACGGCTGTTAAGTACTACTTTCAGCCATCAATATTCTCACATAAATGGAGGCATATGCATTATTTACTTGCATTTTGGTTTGAATAATGTAGTTCCACATGTCCTTGGAGATTAGTTGTATGTACATGAAATACCCATTAAAAGAGATGGAAACCCACCTTATATGGAAGAACCATACCAACTCAGCTGAGGAGGTGGCTGCCACCAAGGAAACACATGGCATTCCACGTCACTGATCCAAGGGAGGCACTCACCGACGAATCAGAGAGCACCGCATGAACTTCACATGGATCAAAGGGCCCACCTCGGATACCAAATCAAGCCAAGCACCGGGGATGGATCAGAGGGCCCACAGGGTACCCACTCAGAGGAAACACACCTCGAAAGGATGGCCGTAGGGGCCGGCCGATCCTAGGATCGGCTGAACCGCCTCTGCCCCCTTTCATCGTGTTCCTCCACATGGTTGCTCCCCATTGGTCCATTGCCTCACTCCCGGGTGTTTTGATGGAGTTTGAGCCCCGAAGCAAGCCTCCTCCATGCCTATAAATAGAAGGGGAGGGGCTCCTATTTCTCACACACCACTCTCTCATTCTCCTCTCACTTTTAGTTTCCAAGGCTAGGAGGTAGGCTAGAGTAGCTCTTCTTCAGGTTCCAAGTCCACTTTGGAGTCTAGGTATGAGTTCTCTTTTATCTTTATTTCATTGTATGACTTTGATCTACTTCAGCTATTCAGCTATTTCATATAAAGTCATGGTAGATCATATGCTTGATATGTTATTGAGTTCATCCTTTGTTCATCATTTAGAGGCCTGTGTTCTTCATGAACATTACCTTTTGATCCACTTGAAGGATGATAAACACATTCCTTATGTGTTTGTTCATAAGTTAGAGGCTTGTGTTCTTCACGAACACGACCCTTTGATCTTGTTGACTAGACATAAGAGATTTCGTATCCGTTCATATGTCTAGCCTTAGTTGATCTTGTTTGATGGCATGATAGTGTTGCATGAGGTTTGTGTTCATGCTACGGTACTCGGTCTAAGTTGACCAGTCTTCTGGTGGCTCTCACCCTAGGTCACAATAGCTCGGGTCGGGTGAAGTCTAGCAGCAACGCAGACATGGTGCCTGGGTTGTGTGGCTACGTTAGTTGTGAGCATACCCCCCGTAACGATTGAGGTAGGCCGCAGTGGTGACAGCTGTTGGACCCTTTGGAACCCTTCGTGCTGGGGTATTGCTGTACGAGTCTAAAGTCTAGTTTCGTAGAGTGCTGGTCGTCGTGGGCTAGCTCCCCGTTGTACCTGGGTGCTGAACCTTACCCTCTCATGCAATGCTCATGCCTATCTGTTGTATCTTCTAGCTTTGTATGTTTAGTACATTAGAACCTAGAGGGAACTCGTATGTTCCCCCTATGCCGTAGAATACTAGAGTAGAGGTAGATCTAAGTGTGTCACACTACCCTTTTATATCTTTATCTTACCCCTACCTTTGAGTTTGTTGTTTCCTATATCTATCTCTAGTTTACAATCAGTGCAAAATCATATGTCTATGATATCCGCCATTGCCTTCCATGGATACGATACCCTTGGAATATTCTCCTTCCATGGGGAAATGCTACAATGGTTTATCTGTGCGCTTGCGGATTCGTTCATGATCGTTTAGATTTACCTTTGGCAAGTCTTGATGTTCACACTAACTCAGCATCGTTAGTTGTGACGTTAAGAAATGCCAACAGGCATTTCTAGCGTTGACGCTAAGGATGGATTCCAAATCTGTTCTTAAGTGATCGACGCTAAGAAATGCCAACAAGCATTTTTGGCGCCGTTGCCGGGGAAGGCACAAGATTATCATGACTATGCTTTGCATCTGTTTATAAACCATGAGTAGGTTAGGACAACTCTCAATGCAGGCTAACCTTGATTGTCTTCTTTTATCTTTGGATGATGAAGACAGGTAGTGTATGACTAGTTTCGACTTACCAGAGAATTTCACTGAAGATCCCAAGTCACTTGTGAGGAAAGCTCCAATTCATTTCGACTCACCTCGTCGTACTCATCCGAAAGGCGAACCAGCTTCCTTTGTACCATCCACATCAAATGCTATGGCCCAGAAGACACTTCGTGAGTACTTAGCTCCTTCTGCAGACCAGGTGCTACAAGGCCCTGAGGTGGCAATGGGGACTGAAAATTTTGAGATCAAGACGGGTCTAATTATGATTGTACAGGCTAGCCCATTCTATGGCAAGACAAATGAGGATGCCACTGCCCATTTGCAGCAATTCCTAGAGCTTTGTAGCACTTTCATCATCAGGGGTGCAAATATGGATGTTGTTCGTCTTTGACTGTTTCCATTTTCTCTCCTAGGGAAGGCCAAGCAATGGTTCTACACGAATCGTGATGCTATTAATACATGGGATAAGTGTTCAGAGGCATTCCTCAAGAAGTTCTTCCCATTGGGTAAAACCAATGCTCTTCGTGGAAGGATTTCTGGTTTTCAGCAAGCAACAAGTGAATCTATTCCAGAGGATTGGGAAAGGCTTTAGGAGTATGTCCTGGCTTGCCCTCACCATGGGATGGAGGATTGGCTTATTCTTCAAAGCTTTTATAATGGGTTGACTCCGACACCCGAGGCCATATTGATGCTGCTGCTCAGGGAGCATTCTTCTCACTCACTGTTGATAATGCTAAATTACTCATTGAGAAGATGGTTTCCAACCAAGGGTGGAGTGACGAAAGACTCCAACCACGTCCGAGGGGTACTCATACTGTCAAGGAAGCAGACATGATTACTGCCAAGTTGGATCTTCTTATGAAGAGATTGGATGACTACACCAGTGAGAAGGCTGCCATGGCCACCACTACTCTGCCTATGGATTCTCATATGACTTGTGAGGTCTGTGGCAACACTGGGCACTCAGGAAATTATTGTCCGGAGACTCAGGAGGAAGTGATGTACATGAACGGCAACAACAACGGTTATCGTCCACCTCAACAAGGAGGCCAAACGTGGAATCAACAACGCCCTTATTATCAAGGAGGTAACCAAGGTAACTCTTACAATCCTAACCAACCCTCCTTGATAGATCTCGTTTTCGGGCAAGCTAAGATTAATGAAGGTGTTAACAAAAAGCTAGCTGCCCTTAATAAAACCTTGGAAAATCTCAACGTTAAGCTTGATAGTTTTTCTTCTGATCAGAAGAGCCAGCTGAGTTTTAACAAAATGTTAGAAACCCAGTTAGCTCAGTTAGCTTCTTTGGTTCTGTCTGCTGATAACGGGAGGATCCCGGGGCAACCTGTATCCTCTTGCGAAAATGTTAGTGTAGTGTCAACTAGGCGGGGTAAGCCACCTAGGAAGACACAGGCTTCTAACTATGTAGGAAAGCCCATACAACAAATTCTTGATCCATGGGAGGAATCGGCAGTTGTGCACAAGAAAGATCCAGGCTATCCAACTATCACATGCACAATCTATTACAAGATGATCAAGCATGCCCTTTGTGACCTTGGTGCAAGTGTTAATCTCATGTCCAAGGCTATGTTCGAGCAACTGGGATATCTAGCTCTCTCTCCAACAGCACTGACTATCCAACTCGCTGATTCAACGATATGATATCCAGAATGAATTGTTGAGAGCTTATTGGTTAAGGTCAAGAACTCTTATGTCTTCGTGGATTTCGTGGTCCTTGATATGAATGACGAGGGAGGAATGCTGCTCATCCTTGGGCGACCATTTCTCAGTGATGTCCGAGCTAGAATCAATGTGGGGTCGGAGTAATCCGTTTCCGCATTGGGAAGAGGAACTTGAAGTTCCAGTTTCAGGACAAAGAAGAGCAATGCTATTTGGTGCAGGATAGTGTTGAGCAGCTTGGGGGAAGGACAGGGCCTTCACCCCCAAAGAAGAAATCTCTGTCAAAGAAACAAAAGAAAATTCAAAAAGAATGGCGGAAGATTGAGAAGGCACCACCCTCTACTTCTCAGGAGTGGGGTGCTGAGTGGAATTGATCGCTGAGAAGAGTCCAACTCGTCGGACTAAAAATGATGGGTCCTTTCTACCAAAAAGGTCAAAGCTGGTATTATCTCATATTTCCCTTTCCAAAATTTTATTTGATTTTTCCAAAACCTTGCATCTGCATTCTAGATTTATCTAGCCCTTTTCCCTTTTCAAAATAAAATTTCTAAAAATAATTTCTGAGTTTGAAAATTCAAGAAAAATCTTTTGAAAAATATTTTTGGGTGAATTTTGGCCGGTGCACCAAGGCAAGCCATGGGCTAGCCGTTGGGGAGCCACCAGCCGAAGCAGGCCGCCAGCGGGCCCGAGCCAGGGTCGGCTGACCGTTGGTTCGGCCGATCCTGGCGAACGGCTAGCGGGGCCCAGCCGGCTCCAACGGCTCCTAGCCGTTGTGCCTTGGCCACCCCGAGCTGCCTGCCCTGTTTGCCTATAAATAGCAGGGGGAGAGGGGGTGTTCTTCACCCATTCAACTCATTTCACTCTCACTCCCCTCTCTACTCCTTGCTCTCTTGGTTTTCTTAGATTTCTTGCTCAAGATTGGATCATCAAGTGTTCTCTCTATTGTGTTGCTGAAAGTATTGCTATTGGTGGAGAAAGCTCGGTAAGAATTTCATTCGATTTCACTAATCCATCACCAAGTTGCTCTTGTTGTCCCTTTGTTGTTGTGCTAGCTTGAATTGGGTGGCGAACACTCTCCGGAGGGTGACACGCACCTGTTCGCGGGCAAGTGCGAGTTCATCCGTCCCCGCCGAGCCGACGCCGAGCCTATCGATGATGGATTATGAAGAAGAGTAAGAAGAGCAAGTCGAGCCACAAGCCGCGGAGGAGGTTGTCGACGACACCCCCTACCTCAGCTTGCGGGGCGCTCGAGAGGAGCAAGCCTACGCTTTCCTGAAGGACCAAGTCTTCACCCACACTCGGGATTTCGACCCGGCTCGCATGGAGAAAATAGGTATGAACCTCGAGTTCACTTCCATTTGGCATGCTCTTGGTTGGGAGGAGTTTGCGCGGGTTACAGAGCTTGGCTCCCGGCCCCTCACCATCCAGTTTCTTTGCTCTCTTACTGAGGTTCCGGATGGTATTGAGTTTCATCTTTTTGGGACCGATTATTGTGTTTCTTGGAAGGAACTTAGTCGTCTCCTTGGTTTTAGTCCACGTTGTGGTGTTTCTTTGAAGAAGGCTTGTGAGGGTTTTGTTCGAGACTCTTTCTAGGCATACATCTCTAGTCTTGTTTACAATGGCAAATTTGTGCCTCGGTGAAACGATATTGTGCATCCCACTCTCCGTTTGTGGCACAAGTGGCTCGCCATTACTCTCTTTCCATGAGAGGATGTTTGGCCCGTGCGCAGCAATGAGCTGATGCTATTATACACCGCTGTTAACCAGATCAAGGTCTCTCCCGTTAAAGCTATGATTCGGCAGTGGATGATGAATTTCAAGATGATAGGTCCTATTGAGTGTACGTCTTTGGTGACTCGTATTGCTCTCAGACTCGGGGTTCTTAGCGAGAATCCCGTACCCTTCATTGGGATGCCCCGAGTTCTCATTTATGAGGCTACTTGATCTAAGAGCATATACTCAAGAGAGGCCCAAATGATTCTTTGACTTTCTTCTTTCCGGGTTATGCAAATCAAATCCCATTACCTAACATGGGGTTTTGATTGTATAACTCGAAGTCGCTAACCATTCCCCTTGTTACACAAGAGGAAAGCCATCGTGCTAGTGTTTCAGGCAGATCCACCAGAAGCGCGGCGAAGAGAGCACACATGCAGCAGCAGCAGCAGTCATAGCCACCACCACAGCCACAGCCACAGTCTGCTACACCACCAGTGGCAGGAGGGGCCCCAGTGGGGTACATGTTCAGGGTTACCCCTGGATATGCACCTGGTTGGGATCAGCCCACCTACCAGCCGAGTGCGAGTGGCACGGCTTGGGCAAGTGCGAGCGGTGCTCAGTGGGCTACACCCGCTAGCTCCAGCTCCGGTGGTCCACCTCCGTCTTCGTCCTTCAGGCGGCACTCCTCAGCCTCTGCACGCGATGCTCAGCCCGCGCAGTAGATGGGAGAGCTCACCATCCAGGTCACAGGACTGGAGGAGATGCTGAACACCCACGTCGAGTCTACCTCAGCGTGGCAGCGTCAGGCTGGTGAAAGGATTGAAGCTATGCAGCAGAACCAACAATGATACATGGAGGAGCAGAGGGCTTACTACGCGAGTCAGGGATTCTTCTTTGCTCCTCCAAAGTGAGCCTAAAGCTAGCTTGGGGGAGGACCCCCATCCTGAGGTAACTTGTATCTTCCTTTGTTTTCAGAATATCTTATAAATGAAAACCCAAAAAATATATGCAAAAATAAAAAGACCAAAAACATTTATTTGCTTTCATCAAGTTTGCTTAGTTTGCTTTGATATGCATAGTAAGAATGCTTTGCCTCTATGGTTGAAATGATGAATAGTTGCTCTGTTTATTCTTCTCGTATGTCTTGCTTACAACTTTGTATCCTACCTAAGTTTTAAGTTTGTTGGCTTGCATGTTCGAACCTTAGCTTGAAAACTGTGGGTAGCAAATAACATGATCCTTGCCTAAGTTGTTGTGAGACATGATATGGTATAATAGAGTGCTATTATCTTGTACCTAATGATGCTTGACATCCAGAGTTTTCCTTTTTGAAAAATCAAAACATGATGAGTTCCTCAATGATGAGCATTTCCTATCCAAGGCCATATGTAGATTCTAGCTTTTGTTAGCCTCCACATATGCAGCTTGTTCTCTCATTGAACTTTGTCAAATTGTTGTGACCCTTGTTAGAACTCATACTCCCCTGATCAAGATCACGTACACGTTCATGCTAAACTTCTACACTGGAAGTTAGCATCCATCATTTGTTCCATTTGCTTATGCATTCTTTCACAAATAAAACTCTATGCATCTTTGTATCATTCATCCCTCTCCAAATATCTCCAATAGAGACAAAGGGCTAGCTGAAAAAAAGAGAGAAAAGAAAGAAAAAGAAAAGCATGCTCAAAAGCATGGCAAAAATAAATAAAGAAGAGCTAGCCCAAGTCTCGAAAATTTCAAAAGGAGAAAGGGGTTGATATGTGCAAGAGAAAGAGTTCCACCATATGGATGGTAATAACTAGTACCTACTCTGGGGCTAGTGTCCATCTTACCATCATTCCCTCATTTCCTCATCTAAAGCATGGTAATATCTAGCACCCATTTCTGGGCCTAGTATCCACCTTACCATGCTCACCATCATCACACACTTATGCACATCTTGATCAGGATGTATGTTTGTTTCTTCCAAGGATTCGGTCTTTGACTTAGCAAAATATGAGAGACAAGTGTGCCACATTTCTTCCCTACCTACAGCTTCACATAAGCCTATTAGGAGTAGGATGTGAAGAAAGGCAGCATTGATGCCTTGGTGAGGAACCATACACTTTGAGCGATCCGAGAGTATCATTTGAGGAACTCTGATTTTCTTTTGAAAAATTTGCAAAACCTACGGATTGATAGCCGATCAAGGTATGAGTGATTATGCATTTGCTATATAACCATTTTGTCTCTCAACCGCCTAAGGCAGGTGAAGCTATATGCCCCATGTCATCAGTAGAAAGGTAAGAATATTACCAACTTGTTCAACTCTTGGTAGAGTACTTAGCAGTATGTTTGCCATAAGTTAAGAATATGACATCGTAGCAACTCCTGATCAACCAACCTAAGTCCCTAATGTCTTGCTTCGAGACGAGCAAGAGGTTAGCTTGGGGGAGTTTGTTGACGGCTGTTAAGTACTACTTTCAGCCATTAATATTCTCACATAAATGGAGGCATATGCATTATTTACTTGCATTTTGGTTTGAATAATGTAGTTCCACTTGTCCTTGAAGATTAGTTGTATGTAGGTGAAATACCCATTAAAAGAGATGGAAACCCACCTTCTATGGAAGAACCGTGCCAACTCAGCTGAGGAGGTGGCTGCCACCAAGGAAACACATCGCATTCCACGTCATTGATCTTAGGGAGGCACTCATCGACGAATCAGAGAGCGCCACATGGACTTCACATGGATCAAAGGGCCCACCTCGGATACCAAATAAAGCCATGCACCGGGGATGGATCAGAGGGCCCACAGGGCTACCCAGAGGAAACACACTTCAAAAGGAGGGCCGGCCGATCCTAGGATCGGCTGAACCGCCTCTGCCCCCTTTCATCGTGAACCTCCACGTGGTTCCTCCCCATTGGTCCATTGCCTCACTCCCGGGTGTTTTGGTGGAGTTTGAGCCCCGATGCAAGCCTCCTCCTTGCCTATAAATAGAAGGGGAGGGGCTCCCATTTCTCACACACCACTCTCTCATTCTCCTCTCACTTTTAGTTTCCAAGGCTAGGGGGTAGGCTAGAGTAGCTCTTCTTCAGGTTCCAAGTCCACTTTGGAGTCTAGGTATGAGTTCTCTTTTATCTTTATTTCATTATATGACTTTGATCTACATCAGTTATTCAGCTATTTCATATAAAGTCATGGTAGATCATATGCTTGATATGTTCTTGAGTTCATCCTATGTTCATCATTTAGAGGCATGTGTTCTTCATGAACACTACCTTTTGATCCACTTGAAGGATGATAAACTCATTCCTTATGTGTTTGTTCATAAGTTAGAGGCTCGTGTTCATCACGAACACGACCCTTTGATCTTGTTGACTAGACATAAGAGAGTTCGTATCCGTTCGTATGTCTAGCCTTTGTTGATCTTGTTAGATGGCATGACAGTGTTGCATGAGGTTTGTGTTCAAGCTACGGTACTCGGTCTAAGTTGACCAGTCTTCTGGTGGCTCTCACCTTGGGTCACAATAGCCCGGGCTGGGTGAAGTCTAGTAGCAACGCAGGCATGGTGCCTGGGTTGTGTGGCTACGTTAGTTATGAGCATACCCCCCGTAACGATTGAGGTAGGCCGCAGTGGTGACAGCTGTTGGACCGTTTGGAACTCTCCGCACTGGGGTATTGTTGTAGGAGTCTAAAGTCTAGTTTCGTAGAGTGCTGGTCGTCGCGGGCTAGCTCCCCGTTTGTACCTGGGTGCTGAACCTTACCCTCTCATGCAATGCTCATGCCTATCTCTTGTATCTTCTAGCTTTGTATGTTTAGTACACTAGAACCTAGAGCTAACTCGTATGTCCCCCCTATGCCGTAGAATACTAGAGTAGAGGTAGATCTGAGTGTGTGTCATACTACCCTTTTATATCTTTATCTTACCCCTGCCTTTGAGTTTGTTGTTTCCTATATCTATCTCTAGTTTACATTCAGTGCAAAAGCATAAGTCTATGATATACGCCATTGCCTTCCACGGATATGATACCCTTGGAATATTCTCCTTCCTTGGGGAAATGCTACAATGGTTTATCTGTGTGCTTGCGGATTCGTTCATGATCGTTTAGATTTACCTTTGGCAAGTCTTGATGTTCACGCTAACTCGGCGTCGTTACTTGTGACGTTAAGAAATGCCAACAGGCATTTCTAGCGCTGGCGCTAAGGATGGATTCCAAATCTGTTCTTAAGTGATCGACACTAAGAAATGCCAACAGTGCTAGAGGAGATGCTCGAGGTGCAAGGCGGCTATGGGAGCGAGTGGTGGTGCGACCTCGTCGCGGCGGCGGCAATGGCAGAGCGGCAGCGACGTTGCTCCCGCGCGATGGAGGAGAGGGCTATATATAGGCGGCTCAGCGTGGAGGGGAGGAAGTTTCCGAGCCTCGTCAACTGCAGGAGTCGCGGCATGGCTGAGGGTCGGTGATGATGTGCGGCGGCACACCGGGCAATGGCGAGGCGGCGTGCGGGCGTCGGTCGCGTGCGCGAGCGCCGTGTGGCCCCAACCAACGACATGTGCCTGCGTCACCGCAGCGGCCAACAGTGGCAGAGGTGACCGCCTCAGACTGGAGGTCACAGGCGTGCCTCGGTGTGCGTGTACAGCAGCAGGCCCACGTGGCGCCCGGTGCGACATTGTGCGCGAGAGCGCGCGTTCTCGGTGCTGGAGTGCTGTTCTAGTTTCGTTTACCCATGTTTGACCACATTTTTCTCAAAATTTCGTAACTAAAGTGCACCAAGGTGTATATACCAAAGTTGTAGATCTCTTAACCCTCTACAACTTTTACTAAGGCTCATGGGTGCTTTGCTCAACGGTTTGAGCATAAACTACAGGCAAAGTTCAGGTTTTCTCGGCGCTGACAAAAAGCAGTTTCTGTCGTTGACCACATTTTTGACCAATTTCCACTCAAAATTTGAAATGCTGCCGATTATGAAAATTGTGTCCCCTAAAAAGATGCACAACTTTTGTATTGGTTGATTTTGAAGGGTTTAAGTGAAATTTGGAGAACATGGCAAAAGTTCCAGAAAAGGTATGGAGTTCAAGGGTTTAGCTTGAGGGTTTGACCAAGAGTTTGACTAGGGTTTGATCACTAATGATTGTTGACTTGGTTAAAATGGTAATTAGCACTAACTAAAAACACGGGGTGTTATAGCCTACCCCCTTAAAAAGAATCTCGTCCCGAGATTCAGAAATAAAAGATATATGGGAAAGGTACGTACGATTTTGAGTTTGAAGAAAACCTGGATACTTGGTGTTTAGAAATTGCTCGGTCTCCCACGTAGCTTCTTCTTCAATGTGGTGAATCCATTGTATCTTGTACATCTTCACCATTTGTCTCCTAGTTTGCCTTTCTTTTTGATCTAACACTTTCATTAGATATTCCACTAATGATAGGTCAGGTTCTATCTCTGCATTGGTCTCAGTGATTATTTGTGCTTCTTGTATTTGCTCACACTTTTTCAATTGTGAGACATGAAACACGTCGTGTACTGCGGAGAGTCGGTCCGGGAGTTTAATACGATAGGAAACCATACCAAACTTCTTGGTGACTTCATAAGGGCCGATATAGTGTGGAGCTAACTTCCTTTTTTCCCCGAATCATTGAACACCTTTGGTCGGTGACACCTTCAAGTACACATAATCACCAACTCCAAATTCTCTGGGTGCCTTGGCTTTATCATGGTAGCTCTTTTGTCTCATTTGAGCAGCTCTCAAATTTTCTCTACTCACTTCCACCTTTTCTTCGGCTTCCTGCACTAGCTTAGGACCATAGAATGTTCTCTCACCCGCTTGTGACCAATTCAAGGGGGTGTGACATTTTCACCAATACAATGCTTAGTAGGAATCAGGCCTTGGCCAACGCCTATATTTGGTTGCAATATGTTTATTTTAGGTTCAACTGGAATCAATTGCATCTATGTTTGGTGGTCGATAGATGGATGTAATGGGAACGGGGCAACCACTTAAGATGTAGCGTTGCAACAAATTTTGCTGTTGCAATGAACAAAAAAGCCTACTGCAACCAATAGTTGGTTGCAAGAACAAATATTACAACGAACAAAAAAGCTTAATGCAACCAATACTTATTTGCAAGAACAAATATTGCAATGATTAGATTGGTTGCCTAAGGTTCTATTGCGACGAAACACTTGGCTGCAATTTTTCATCATTGCCAAGAACGAATGTGTTGCAATAGAAAAGTATTGTCACTCCAAAACTACATGGGCATATGGTCATATTACCACGAAGTGTAATCCATTGTATTACAGTGCTTTTGCAACATATTAGATATGGTGGCAATAGATGATATGATAATGCAACGAACTAGTCTTCGAGGTAATATACGGAAGTTGCAACGAAATTGTGTCGGTAGTAATAGAGGGCACATGCAACAAACAATTGTTGGTGGCAATAGATGATATGGTAATGCAACACATAAAGTTCATCGCAATAATACATATTGCAACCAAAACCAATGGTTGCCTATTATTCTATCGCAACGAGAGGAATTTGAATAGTAGTTTTTAAATTATTTTCACATCATGCACATCACATATAATAACTGATACATTCATTAATTTAAATTTTGTCTCAAACCGAAGTAACACACAATGACCAGAATTCAGCTTAAAAGAACATGACCACAACTAACAAAATAAAGACACCATATTTAACTAAGTTCACAACATTGTTTAGCATATAATAAATCAATCTAAAAATGAGTACGCTGGTTGCTCCATCGCCCATCAGCTACACCATCATAAATAAGCATCTTTGTAACTTGTCATTCTTGTTGGTGCCGGCCATCAACATTAAGCCATAGAAGATTTCTCTAATTTTTTTGGCTGTCCGAGTTTCTCTGCGATTCATGAAAACATATATGATTAAATTCATGAAGTAATTAGCAATCATAGAAAGGATGGCTATGCAATTACCTGAGACGATAAAGAACAGGCAAGTCACTATGCAATCACTGCAACATATATATCAAGAGAAATATGATGATGTATAATCCACTTTCCAAGTTTCAATGATGTTTGCAGATCATAGTATTCTGAATATTGAACTAAGAAACATACCAAGCAGAGAGAGATCTGAAATGAGCACTGTAATTTGGACTGTCCCTTCCAACAATTTTATATTAATGAAAAAATAGGTAGGGCTGTAGGGGGCTCCCCTGCCAATTTGCTCAAAAAAACTAATGTATAGTAAGCATCCAACAATGGTTACTTACTGGGAGTCATATAGTAGCCTAGGACATCAGTAGATGGATAGAAGAAATCTTCTTTCTGTCCAAAAGTGATTTTAGAACAAACCCCACTAAAACTAATGTCTATCAGCTATTATCCTGCCACCAATACTGATCTTGAAGCTGAGCATGAAGAAACCAACATAATCAGTAACTAAGAATGACATTCAAACATAGAAGCTAAATAGATAAGAGAAGGAAAGTTTAAGTCGTAAAATTTAACAATATTAGATGTTCCTTTGTCATATCAAATTCAGTAGATTGTAGGCACATGAGCAAATATGAATCCATATTCTAATATAAGTTATGTAAAACTGCTCTCATACCTATTGGCCCTATGATGCATACTGCAAGGGTTGCTTGGTTATGTAGCAATATGAGATGATTTGGCTTGGTTCAGTTCAACGCTCGATAATTACATGTTCAGTCATGGTTGTAAGAAAATTGCCAATTAGTGGTACCTTTTACTTGATCCTCTCTCTAGATTGAAGGGGGCAGCACATGTATAGTTTGCTTTGATTCAGATGTTCAATAAATAACTAACCTAAAATTAGTTGGAATTCAATCTACCCCTAAGACCCTAACCTCATCTGTCAGAAAGGATCTTGTTGGCCTGTCCTTCTGACTTCATCTGCCAAGAACCAACAGAATAGAAAATCATCGGTAAGCACAGGGTCAATCAATGAATAAAACTGCATCAACAAGCAATCCATGTATAAAGAGTAGTGGACTAAATTAATTTTCGCTACAAAAGTTGCATAAAAAACTAAGAGGGGCGCATAGAAATTAGAAATCAGTAGCTTCAGCTTACCGAGGCTCCTCACTGCTGTAGGTAAAAGATCAATTTGCTAGAAAATTCAATTGAAAAATAACTGCTATGTCTTTATGGAATTTTATACATTTTACCCTCATGGACATGGTGACCATCTTGCACCTCCGCCAAGACCATGCACACACCAGGCCACCTTGCTTCTCCACGGATTGTTGTACCTGGCTACTTGCTCACCTTTGCGTTCTTGGCCTGACTGGTGTGCAGGCCCGGCCCTGTAGTACTAGCATCCGGGGCAGCTGCCCAGGGCCCCCAAATTGCAAGGGCCCCCACCCATGTATTCATTGGTATATACTATGCTACACATGAAGTTCATCAGGTAAGTGCTAACGTCAAACAACAAAAACACATTGACGTGGAGATTGGAGATTGGAGAAGGACGAAGCTAGGAAGGATGAACCCCCCAGCTAATAGCTTTTAAGGCCATATGTTATTTTTGCTTAAGTACTTCACTTCTTTTGGGTATACATGAAATCCCAAACAATTTTGTAATATTACTTGTTATTTCATGTACTCTCTAAAATCATCTTTGCAAATGGTTCAGCAGGGTCCCCAATTTTAGTTTCGTCCTGGCCCCCGAAAACTCAGGACCGGCCCTGCTGGTGTGCAGCGCCGCCGCCGGCGACGGGGACGGGATCCACGGCCACCCCTTGGCGCACAGCACGGAGGTGGCCGCCTGGACCTGGAAAAGGAAGTCCCCCCTGTCAAGATGCAGCTGAGACTTGAGATCAGATATATAGCACGCAGATCTGGGTAAGATGAGAAGGAGAAAGAGGCGATGGGTAAGGGAGATCGACAAACCAACCAGGTGCGAGAGGGAGTAAGGGCGAGCGAGCGGTGCCGGCGTCGACTTCGCTCCCCGTCGTGGCGTCTGTGAGGAGACGTGTCATCTGTCATGGAGAGGTGGTGGCTAGGTCTAAAGGGGTGTGTCGTGTGTGTTGTTTTATTTTATTTTTTTGGAAAAAACGTGTGTGCATTGATGCCTTGATGGGCCCAGGGGGGTACATTTCACCTGATGGGCTGACTCGTGCGCATGTGAGGACGGAACTGACGACGGAGTGCTGGCTATTAGCTCGGGTAGTTCGGGTACCGGGTGTAGTTACCTGAATTACCCAGATTAAATTCGGATAATAGAAATCACTATCTCAAGTAGACATCAGGTACTGCGGGTTCGGGTGTTTTGTCCGGGTTCGGGTATTTCGGGTTCGGGTAACAAGTAATTTGCCGAGGCTTACACCTGACCCCCATGCCGCGCACCATCACCTGAACCCCATGATGCGCGCCTTCCTGATGGTGTTGGAGCCATGCAGCTTTCCGATGGCGAGCCAGCAGCAGTGGAGGAGGCTCCCTCGCGGCCTCGGTGGTGGTCGGCCGGTGGTCGGCCCATGGACATGAGTGTGGGGGCTGCCGCCGCCGCGTGCGAGGCAGGTCGGGGTAGGGTTTGGGTGGGGTGCTCAAGAGGGGGCATGGAGGGGGTGGAGGAGGCAGCGTGCGAGGGGGAGGCAAATGCAAAGGTGGATGCGGATGTGGGTAGGGTTTGGGATGGCGCCCTTTTAAACCAAGACGGTGCAATCTGAGCCGCTGGATCGACAAGTGGACGGTCAACAATTGTTGGGTCATTTGGGCCGAAACAGGCCTGGTTCAATTTTTGGTATATTTAACATTTTTGTTTTTCTTTTTGATTGTAATGCATCATTATAAAGTAACACATGAAAATAATTAGTATATACACCATTGTATTTTTTTAATCGAAGGAGTATATATCAGTTGTATTGTACAATTTCTATAAATTTTGGAACTAATTTACTATTTTCTATACATTAAATGAATTTCTACATTATTATCGAGATTAATTCCAAATTGAACTATAAGTGCATCTAATAAAATACAAAAAAGTGCAAAAAAATTATTTTTATTTTCATATAGTCTAATATAGTCCATTCCCTAGAGATGGATGAAAGATTCAACTATCTTCTAGGATAAATTCAAACATACACTAGCCTTCTTATTGTGACATAATGATAATAATACCTAAAATTAGTCTAAAAATTATGTAAACTGGCATAGAATTATTTTATAGATGCACAATCTTGAAAAAAGTTACAAAATTGGAATATACATTTGTTCACGAATGGACACAACGCTCACATTGTTTCATACAACTCAACTTAAACTTCAAATTTTGTACACACTCAAGTACTTTCTTACCCCATGGACACCTCAAATTTGGATGCAACCTCACCCTTACTCTCCTATTAGTATTTGGTGATTTATATTTCCAATTGTCATATGAAAAAGTCATTTTTCTATTTTTTAAAAACCTAATCAAGGCACTCTTGTGAAGTAACTTAAAAAAATATTATCTTACATACCCTCAAAACATTTTTCACATGTAAAATACAACATATAAGTTGTCTTTTAGAAGTTTTAAGATTTTTCGAACATATTTGCTATTTTCTATCATTTAAATGAATTTCTGCATGTTTATTGGAAATAATTAAATTTTGAACTACATGTATGTCAAGTAATATTTAAAAAATTCCTCAAAAATTATATTTAGGCTACTATTTTACATGATAGACCATGTCTTGGATATTGACGAAAACTTCAATTGACTTATAGGGAAAACTCAAACTTCTACTAGTCACCTCATTATAAAATAATGATAATAATACCTAAAACTTCTCCAAAAATTATGTAAATTGGCATAGAATCATTTTACGGATGTAAAAGCTTGACAAAAAACGTTGGTTGCTATAAAACCAAATATTGCAACCAAATGTGTGGTGTTGCGAAAACAAATGGTGCTCTAAGGGTCAATTCCCATTTTCAAACTAGCTTGGTAGCTATTGTAATAAGCAAACTCTGCTAAGGCTAAGAATTTGACCCAAGTTTTGTTAAAGTGGATAACACAAGCTCTCAACATATCCTCCACTATTTGATTTACTCTCTCTGTTTGACCATCAGTCTGGGGGTGATAGCTAGAGCTATGGATGAATTTGGTACCCAAAGATTCATGCATTTGTGCCCAAAAGTGAGCAACAAATTGGGTGCCCTTGTCGGAAAGGATAGTTTTTGGAACACCGTGCAAGCGTACTATGCAGTCAACATAAATTTCCGCATATTGTTAGGCTGTGTAAGTAGTGTGGATAGCAATGAAATGAGCGGTCTTGGTAAGCCGGTCCACTATAACCCAAATGGAATCATGCTTTTTGGGAGTAAGGGGTAAACCCACAATGAAATCCATGCTTATGTCATCCCACTTCCACGCGGGTATAGACAAGGGTTGCATTTGACCTGCGGTCTTCAAGTGACTAGCCTTGATTCTTTGACAGGTATCACATCCAGACATATGCTTGGCTATTTCACCCTTCATGTTTGACCACCAGAAATTCTCCCTAAGATCTCGGTACATCTTGGTACTACCGGGATGAATGGTGAATTTAGAGAGATGAGCCTCATCTAAAATCTCTTTCTTTATTTCCGGATCCTGGGGAATGACTGTGATCAAACCACACTACACCTTTTTCATCTTTCTAGAAACAATTATATTTGGGGTCTCCCTCGGATAATTTCTGTTTGATTACCCGAACACCTTCATCATTGAGTTGAGCTAGAGCAATTCTCTCATGGAGAGGGGATTCTGTGGAGATGGCATATAGATTTCTGTGTTCGACCACTTCTAGGTTAAGCTTCCTCACTTCTTCACATGGAGTCTCATTATACGGCTCTACCATCATGCAGTTGCAATGAACCTTGCGGCTAAGCGCATCTGCAACCACGTTGGCTTTGTCGGGGTGATACTGGACTTCCAGATCATAATCTTTTACTAATTCCAACCACCTTCTTTGCCACATCTCATATTCAGATCTGATTGGGTGAAAATATATTTAAGGCTTTTGTGATCGGTGAAAATATTGCAGTGATTTCCCATCAAATATTGCCGCCAAAATTTTAAGGCATGAACAACCGCTGCTAGCTCAAGATCATGGGTAGAATAGTTCTTCTCATGAGGTCGAAGTGCCCGTGAGGCATAGGCAATAACCCAGTTCTTTTGCATAAGCACACAACCAAGGCCAGTGCCTGAAGCGTCACATCACAATACACCTCAACGGTTTTGTCATATCCGGCTGTGCTAGCATGGGGGCTGATGTTAAGTGTTCTCTCAAGGTGTGGAAAGCCTTTTCACAAGCTTCACGCCACACAAACTTCACCCCTTTCTTCAATAGTTTAGTCATGGGTTTAGCTATCCTGGAGAAATCCGGGATAAATCGACGATAATAGCCAGCTAGACCCAGAAAACTACAGATTTGATGCACGGACTTGGGTGGCTTCCAATCCAGGACTTCCTGCACCTTGCTAGGATCCATGGAGATACCATCCTTGGAAATAGTGTGACCCAAAAATTTCACACTATCCAACCAGAATTCACATTTTGAGAACTTAGCATAAAGTTTGTGAGCTCTCAAACGCTGCAAAACAATCTGAAGATGTTCATCATGTTCTTCTTCATTTTTGGAATAAATTAGAATATCATCAATGAATACCACTATGAACTTGTCCAATTCAGTCATGAAGACAGAGTTCATAAGGTACATGAAATAGGCGGGTGCATTTGTTAGACCAAAAGGCATCACAAAAAATTCATAAAGACCATATCTGGTGGAGAAGGCTGTTTTCGGGATATCACATGGTCGAATCTTGATTTGATGAGATCGATCTTAGAAAAGACTTCGGCACCAGCCAATTGATCAAAGAGAACATCAATGTGGGGCAAAGGATACTTGTTCTTTATTGTCACCGCATTGAGAGGACGGTAGTCAATGCACATCCACAAACTACCATCTTTCTTCTTCACAAAAAGAGTAGGATAGCCCCAAGGAGAAGAACTTGGGCAGATATACCCTTTAGCAAGTAATTCTTGCAATTGATTTTTCAATTCAGCTAGCTCTTTGGGTGGCATACGGTAAGGTCTTTTAGAGATAGGTGCAGTGCCAGGTTGGAACTCTATCATGAATTCGATGTCCCTGTCTGGTGGCATGCCAGGTAAGACATCGGGAAACACATCAGGATATTCACAAACTACCGGAATGTCATTGAGTGAAGAGGTGATAGCCGCGAAAGCATAAGAATTTCCACCACCATTGGAAGGTAAGTAGCGAGTAGAGGTGCCCACAGTAGGTGAATTGATTTCTATCATTCTTGCAGCAATGTCCAAGATGACTTTATGTTGTGCCAATCAATCCATGCCTAGGATCACATCAATACCCTCTAGACTCAAAACAATGAGATTTGTTGAAAAGACTTTGCTACCTAGCTCAAGTGGCACTCTCAAGGAGAGGTCTCTAGTGGCAATTCTTCCACCTGGTGTTGTTACCAGGAATGGTCAGTTCGTTTGACAACTACCCAAACCCAACTTGCTCAGAATTTGCCCATTTATAAAGCTATGCGTGGCACCAGAATCAAACAACTCTTTAAGTGAATAACCTCAAATAGAAAAGGTACTCGTCAACACTGGTGCTCCCTTTGGCACGTCCACCATGGAGGTGAAGTTCAGCTTGCCCTTCTTCACGTGCACAGTGGGCTTCTTGCCTTGATTGCCCTGCCTGGCTCCTGACCCTTCACCCTGCTAGTAGGTCTTGATTTGCTTAGGCTTGAGGCATTCATTTGCATAATGCCCTGGCTGCCCACAATTGTAGCAGCGACGTTCCTTGACGACATTGTTGTTGGCTGGGGGTGCACTAGGCTTGTAAGGCTGCTGCTGTGTCTTACGGTACTGGAAGTTCCCAGAAGACTTGTTCTGAGACGGGGTCATCCTCTAGTGTCCAGTTGAAGATGACTGGGAATGCCCCTGAGTACCCTTCATGACAAAATGAAACTTTTTGCCCGATCCACCAGCAGTGGTGAACATGGCCTATCTCTTCTTTTCCTTGTGTGCCCTTATCATAGCATCCTCCTGAGAAATGGCCTTGTTCACAAGGTCCTGATAGTTGTTGGGCTCATAAAGATTAAGCCTCTCATAAAGGTCTCTGTCCAAGCCCTCACGGAAACACTCTATCTTCTTAGGATCACTATCTACGTGATGCCCACCGTACTGGCACAATGCATTGAATTTCTTAGCATACTCATACACGGTGTCAGGGCCTTGCTTCAGTGATAGCAGCTCCTTCATTTTTCTGTCCATGAGACCCTTAGGAATGTGATGCTCCTTGAAGGCTCTCTTGAACTCAGCCCAAGTGATTTACTGCCCAGGCTGGAGCATGGACTTGTAATGTTCCCACCACAGCAATGCGGAACCATGAAGCTATAAGGCAGCGAAATTGGGCTTACGCTCCTCACAACATGGTAGGTCGAACACCGAGAACTTAGCCTCAATGGCCCTGATCCAAGCATCTACAGCTAGAGGCTCCTTGGCCTCTTCAAACAGTGGGGGCTTCATGCCTAAGAAGTGCTCATACTTCGTGACCAAGGGTTGGCCATCTTGATTTCCTCCACGTGGAGGCTGCTACAGATGTTGAGCTATCTGCTGCTGTGTCTGCAAGATCTGGCGCATCACCTCAGTTTGGGTGGCTATAAACTGCTCTTGCAGCGTCATGTTGGGAGGAGGTGGCGGATCACCACTCCCATTTGCAGCAAAACCATTTGGAGAGGTGCATGTTGGTCCCACCATCTAAAATACATGAAGTTTTCATTATTAGCTACATATTCATAAGCTTGCTCATAATTAACAACAAGAAAAATATGTATGACGAAAAAACTCGTAAATGTCAATATTTTTTCAGAAACCGGACAGCGCAGCTGATTTGGTGAAAAATTCATAAATCTCTCCCATTTATGGAAAAATTCTCATTTTTGGTCAGCAAGTGTATAATTTCATAAGCTCTAACATTGGTATTCAACTCAAAGTCAAATTCCAACGTTATCATGCTCGAAAGATTGTGTAACCGAGGTTCTGCCTAGCTGTTTTCACAGGAGGCCGAGGTGCATTAAATTTATCATAACTCTCGGTACGCTTATGCAAACACAATGAATTTTGGTGAGCATGATCTCCACAATATTTCACACAACTTTGTATTCAGTTCAAGATGAAATTTTGATCACAACAACCCTAATTCATTCATTGAAACAACATCACAAGGTGTTCATCCAGAGCATTACATGATGCATAGTTTTTTGATCACACCTACGACACGGTTTACAAGGAGATTGGAACACATCGCATGTACTCTCCGATCAGCCTAATCCCTTACACAAAAACTAGCTGAAAAGGCTAAACCAAGAGTACATGACCTTGTCCTACTACATCAACTACGGCAAGCTAGTTGCCCGCGGCGGAACCAGCACTGGACGTATGAGAAGCGGGTGCCGGTGGTCCGTCGACGCTCCCCTCGTCCAACCCAAAGTGTCCCTGCAGCTCCTCAAAAGCCTCAGGTCCAACCGGGGGAGGAGCCGGCGGCTGCTGTAGCTGGTGTGCCATGGCCTGCCAGACCTCAACCTCGATCTCAAGATCCACCACCTGGTTCTGCATCTCGTTGGCATTCTGCACCAAAGCCAAACACTGGGCCTCAGAGTGAGCCAGCTCTGTACGCGGCATGACAACCTCGTTCTGCCGGGTGTAAAGCGGTTGCAAGTAATCACCGCGCTCCATGTGCCACTGGACATGCTCATCCTGCAGCGTGACAACCTCCTGCTGGAGATGAGCGGAAGTCTGCCGCTCCTGTTGCAAGTCCCACGAGAGGACGCTCCTCATAGCTGTCGAATCCATGAGCACAAGGGAGAGCATACCCTGAGTGGAGAGACCGTAGACCTGCACGTTGTAGATAGCCTCCAGAAGCCTCAGTAGCTTGCGCACTGTGACCTCAGGAGGGTCAGCAATGAGCAACACCTCAGTGAGCGACACGCTCCAGCCAGTCCGGGTCGTGCGGGTCAAGTGCCGGAAACAAACCCAGCGGTGTGAGCATCACCTAGTCCGGGTGCTGCACACAGAAGGTGTGCAAGATACGCAGAGCCACGGACTCCAATGACTCCACACCGCGGTGCCCGAAGAACACCATGCCAAGCTCGGGCCACTCCGGTTGCTCAGGGTGTGGCGGCACAGTCGCGATCACACGAGAGTAGGGGACACCCTGGTCCCAGAAGTGGATGACCTCATACGTCGCCGGGGTGGTGTAGCCGACATCACTAAGGGTATCCCACAAAATACAGGTTCTATGCGAATCGTGATGCTGTTGACATCATCTTCGACTGTTTCCTTTTTCTCTCCTGGGGAAAGCCAAGCAATGGTTCTATGCGAATCGTGATGCTGTTGACACCTGGAACAAATGTTCGGAAGCATTCCTCAAGAAGTTCTTTTCGTTGGGTAAAACCAATGCCCTTCGTGGGAGGATTTCTAGCTTTCAGCAAGCAGCAAATGAATCTATTCCGGAGGCTTGGGAAAGGCTTCAGGAGTATGTCTTCGCCTGTTCTCATCATGGGATGGAGGATTAGCTTATTCTTCAGAGTTTCTATAATGGGCTGACTCCGACAACCCGTGGCCATGTTGATGCTGCTGCTCAAGAAGCTTTCTTCTCACTCACTATCGATAATTCTAAATTACTTATTGAGAAGATGGTATCCAACCAAGGGTGGAGTGAAGAAAGACTCCAACCATGTCCGAAGGGTACTCATACTGTCAACGAAGAAGATATGCTTACTGCCAAGATAGACCTTCTTATGAAGAGATTGGATGACTACACCAGTGAGAAGGCTGCCATGGCCACCACTACTCTGTCAATGGATTCTCACATGAGCTGTGAGGTCTGTCGTAACACTGGGCATTCAGTCAATTACTATCCTAAAACTCAGGAGGAAGTGATGTACATGAACAGCAATAACAATGGTTATCGTCCACAAGGAGGCCAAACATGGAACCAACAACGCCTTTATTATCAAGGAGGCAACCGAGGTAATTCGTACAATTCTAACCAGCCTTCCTTGAGAGATCTTGTGTTTGGGCAGGCTAAGATTAATGAAGGAGTTACCAAGAAGTTAGCTGCCCTAGATAAATCTTTGGAAAATCTCAACGTCAAGATTGATAGTTTTTCTTCTGCTCAGAAGAGCCAGCTAAGTTTTAACAAAATGTTGGAAACTAAGTTAGCTCAGTTAGCTGCTTTAGTTCAATCTGCAGATAACAGGAGGATCCCGGAGCAACCCATGACCTCTTGTGAAAATGTTAGTGTAGTGTCGACTAGGTGGGCTAAGACACCTACACCGACACATGCTCCTAACTATGCAGGAAAGCCCATACATCAAATTCCAGACCCATGGGAGGAATCAGCAATACTGCACAAAAGGGATCCTGGCTATCCAACTATCACGTGCACTATTTATTACAAGACCATCAAGCATGCCCTCTGTGATCTTGTTGCGAGTTTTAATCTCATGTCCAAGGCCATGTTCGAGCAACTGGGATATCTAGCCCTCTCTCCAACAACACTGACTGTCCAACTCGCCGATTCATCGATACGATATCTAGAAGGAATTGTTGAGAGTTTACTAGTCAAGGTCAAGAACTCTTATGTCTTCGTGGATTTTGTGGTCCTTGATATGGAATGCCGCTCATCCTTGGGCGACCATTCCTCAGTGATGTCAGAGGCAGAATCAATGTGGGATCTGGAGTGATCGGTTTTCGCATTGGAAAGAGGAACCTGATGTTCAAGTTTCAGGACAAGGAGGAGAAATGCTACCTAGTGCAGGATAGTGTTGAGCCGCTTGAGGGAAGGACGGAGCCTTCATCCTCATCAAAGAAACCTCCGCCCACACGTAAGCAAAAGAAAATTCAGCAAGAATGGCGAAAGGTTGAGATGGCATCACCCTCTACTTCTCAGGAGTGGGATGCCGAGTGGTATTGACCGCTGAGAGCAGTCCTGCTCGTCGGACTAAAAACGATGAGTCCTTTCTACCAAAAAGGTTAAAGATGGTATTTATCTCATATTTCCCTTTCTAAAATTTTATTTGATTTCTAAAATGCATATTTCATTTTTCCAAACTCTGCATCTGCATGCTAGATTTATCTAGCAAATTTTCCCTTTCGAATAAAATTTCTGAAAATAATTTCTGAGTTCGAAAATTTTAGAAAAATCATTTGGGCAACTTCTAGAGAAAATTTTCGCCGATGCACCAAGGCATATCATCAAATAGCCGTTGGGAGCACACCTGCCAAAGGGGGCCAGCACCGGGCCCACAGCCTGTTCGGCCGAACCTTGGCAACAGTCAAGTGGGCCCCTCTCTACTCCTTCCTCTCTTGGTTTTCTTGGATTTCTTGCTCGAGATTAGAATCATCAAGTATTCTCTCTGTTGTGTTGCTACAAGTATTGTTGTTGGTGGAGCAAGCTTGGTAAGAATTTCATTTCGTTTCACTAATCCATCACTGAGTTGCTGTTGTTGTCCCTTTGTTGTGTAAGCATGAGTTGGGTGACGAACTCTTTCCGGAGGGTGACGTGCTCTCGTTTGCGGGCTAGTGCAAGCTCATCCATCCCCTCCGAGCCGACGCCAAGCCCATCAACGATGGACTATGAAGAAGAGCAAGAAGAACAAGCTGAACCGCAAGCAGCGAAGGAGGTCGTCGACGACACCCCCTACCTCATCTTGTGAGGTGCTCGAGAGGAGCAAGCCTACGCTCTCCTGAAGGATCGAGTCTCCGCCCACACCCGGGACTTTGACCCGTACCTCCTGGAGAAAATAGGTGCTGAAGGGTATTCAGTTTCGTCTTTTCGGGATAGATTACCAAGTTTGATGGAAAGATCTTAGTCGTCTCCTTGGTTTTAGTCATCGTTGTGCTCTTTCTTTGAAGAAGTCTTGTGAAGGTTATGTTCGGGATTCTTTCTGGGGAGAAATTTCTGGCCGAGTCAGTGCCGGTACAATTGCGCCTAGGTGCAATGATATCGTGCATCCTACTCTTCGATTGTGGCACACGTGGCTCGCCATTACTCTCTTTTCACAAGAGGATGTTCGGCCTGTGCGCGTCGATGAGATGATGCTTTTATATGCCGCCACCAAAAGGATTAAGGTCTCCCCCGTTAAAGCTATGATTCGACAGTGGTTGACGAATTTCAAGGTGATAGGTCCTGTTGAGTGTATGTCTTTGGCGACTCGTATTGCTCTCAGACTTGGGATTTTAGGCGGTAACCCCATTCCCTTCATTGGGACTCCCCGAACTCTCATTGATAAGGCACACTTGATCCAAGGGCATACAATTAAGAGAGGCCCAAATTATTCTTTGACTTTCTTCTTTCCGGGCTATACGACTGAGAACCTGTTGCCTAACCCGAGGTTTCAGTTGCATAACTCGTAGTCGTTGACCATTCCCCTTGTTACGCAAGACGAAGCCCGTCGTGCTAGTGTTTCTGACAGGCCTACTAGGAGCGCTTCGAGGAGAGCACATATGCAGCAGCAGCAGCCGCAGCCACCACAGCCACAACCTACTACACCACCTATGTCAGGAGGGGCCCCTGCGGGGTACATGGCCAGGGTAACCCCTGGGTATGCACCCGGTTGGGATCAGCCCATCTACCATCAGGGTGCGAGTAGTATGGCTTGAGCTAGCGCGAGCATTGATCGGTGCGCCGCCCCCACTAGTTCCAGCTCCGGTGGTCTGCCTCCGTCTTCGTCGTACAAACGGCAGTCTTCGGCCTCTGCACGAGAGGCTCAGCTCGCGCAGCAGCTGGGAGAGCTCACCGTCCAGGTCACATGAGTGGAGGAGACGCTGAACACACACATTGAGTCCAACTCAGCGTGGTAGTGATAGGCTAGGGAAGCCCGCGGCTGCAGCATCAGAATCAGCCAATTGAGCAGCCAACACACGCTGCACAAGAAGGCTAGGGAAGCCCACGGCTGCAGCATCAGAATCAATGGTATCCTCCTCTTGCTCAACCGAAGAATCTGCAACAAGATTAGTAGCAAGAACCAAAGAATCTTCTTCCTCATCACTAGCACTGATATAACCATTACCATCAGGGGCAGCGATGAAAGCACGGTGACTTGGGCATTCCTTCGACACGTGTCCCATGCCCATACAGCGGTGGCACTGGATGCTAGCGGAACTACTCGAGGACGCACCTGGAGTAAAAGGCTTCTTATGCAACTGGACCTGCATAGGAGACAAATTGCTCACCTCGAAAGTTGGTGTAGTAGACGGTGTAGGTGATGGCGCCTTAGGAGTAGCGGCTGTCTTGGACTTGTCAACATCCGGACGCTGCTGAAAAGTTCTCCCAGTGTTGGACCTAAAAGAAAATTGCTGGCGACGTCCCTGTACCTCACGTTCAGCCTTAATAGCAAGATGGTACAATTGGCTGAACCTTGTCCAATCTTTGTAATCAAGAATATCCTGTATATCACGGTTCAAACGACCAAAAAATCTAACAGAAAGAGCCTGATCATCCTCATGTATGCCACAACGTGACAAAGAAATAAGCAATTCTTGATAATAAGCCTCAACACTTTTATCACCTTGTTTTAAAGTTTGCAGTTTCATACGCAAATCACATTGATAATATGGAGGAACAAAGTGAGATTTCATACGTTGTTTCAAAGCATTCCAAGTCTGAGGTATAGGTGGAGCAGCATTATTATTAGCATAAGCATTGTACAGATCATTCCACCAAAAGAGAGCGAAACTAGTAAACTCACTAGTAGCAAGCCTAACTCTATGCTCATCAGGAACTTGATGGGAATTAAATTTTTGTTCAACAGCTAGTTCCCAATCTAAATAAGCCTCAGGATCAGCACTACCGGCAAAAGGAATCATGGTAAACTTAACTTTAGCAAAAGGATCATTATTACCACAATTTTGATTACCTCCTCCACGATTGTGATTACCTCCTCCCATCTAAAAACGATTATGTCGGAGACGCTCCTCATCAGGATCAATATCCTCAAACTCATCATCATCCTCAGGTTGAACTGGTGGAGGACGTTGCTCAACATGTTCAATCCGGGTCACCAGACCGTTGATCTGTCGAGTTAATGCATCAAACTGTTCTTGCATGTAGGTACGCTGCTCAGTAACAAGCCTCGTAAGCTCGTCCTTGGATACACACTCATTGAAGTCTGTGGGAGACTCCTTTCCTTTCTCTTTACCTGACATGGTTAGTTGACAGCAAAAGACAACACAAAAAGGGTTATCCCTATCAACTAACAACTACTGGGTGTTGGTGAAAGTGGAATGCAATATCTCAAGCGGCTTACCACCGTCTTACAAGTGTTCTTACCAAAGCCAACAGGACGGCACAATTAGTTGTCGAGCGTGGGTAACAAGTTGCAAGGTGAAACTGTGCTGACAGAAGTATCTATGGAGCTATGGGTAGGCACAATATGGTAGCAAGGATTAGCAAATAACGAATGCAGATTAGCAAAGTTCAATAAATGTCCAAAGCACAAGTCACAATTGCTGGCTAAGACGTGTCCTAGTCGTAGCACAACAAGGTAAAAGTAACAAGGAACGATGGACAGAAAACTCTAAAAATCAGCATAATGGCAGTTCTGTAAATAGAGAAGTTTTTCAGCACTAGTAGAAATCACAAAATCACGTTTCCAAAGGAGTACCAGCAAACGAACTTAACTTTTTCTGAAATTTTTACCTCTGAACAAAGGGCACTAAAGATGGAAGCACACAAAATTTCACCTGAAACAGAGGTGTAATGTGGCCTCGGGAAAATCAGAAACGATCTCTGAAAACCCCTCAAAACACTTAAACAAATTTTTTATTTATCTTCTCGATTTTTTTTGATCTTTTTGAGAACAGCCTGACCGACAAAGTTCCTGTAAAAAAGTTGAGCAAAAATGGAGCACCAAGCGAAAAGTTATGCCAGTTTTAAGGAATGTATCTCAACCTATGATTTCAGAAAGGCACAACGCGGCAGGAATAGCAGCGGCGGCTAGGGCAAAACTTCCTCCTAGCGGCGGCACAAACAAACATAGGGGCACCATCCTCCCTGGTAGTGGATGCAAAGCAATAGGTATTCGCCAGATAATGAATCAAGGATCAAGTATGCGATGCAAAAGCGATTAAAGCGGTTTGCAAACTATCTAGGGCTTGCACGACGAGAGTTCACACAGGCGGCTAGCGATGGCAAATCGAGTAATGTGGTGGCTCGACTTGTTGTATGGCTAATGGTGGATGGGCTAGCGGCGGAAACAAAATAACAGCGACGGGCACGTTGAACTACGACAACGAACACAACCTAAACCAGCAACAAGACTCGACCACGGACACAAACTCAACAAAGCAATCTGAAAATGAAATTGCAAGGCTAAACAGGGTGGTAGGACAGCGAAAAACTAAATCTTTTTGGGGGGTTTTGTGGACGATAGGTGATGAACACAAACGAATATAAAGGGGAACACGAAAGTACCTCACGGGAAACCTGGGAATCTGATACCAAATGATAGGCGATGGCCCGATCTTCCGAGAGATAGATGGTAAACTCGATTGGATGGAGAACTCGACATTAACGATCCGGCTTCGAATCAGCACGATTCGGACCCTGCAACTGCTACACCACTGCTCCGCTGGTTATCAACCAAGCACAACTTGATTGACCTCACCACAAAGGCTTTTCCCTGCAAGCGAATCGAGAACACAAGCAAGAAAGTAAAGCACGTAATCTGATAATTGCAGATATGATTTGAAGCAAAGACAAAGGGGTTCAAGTTCTGATCACAAAAGGACTAATCGACATAGTGGTGATGAACAAGAACGGGGGCCCTGATTCACAGCAAAAGACCTCGACGGTACCGTGGCTATGAAGAAAGTTTGATCCTCGACGGAAATCACAACCTATTAAACAAAACCCAAGTCTAAACAATAGCGGCTACTGAGTTTTAACTCCTAAGGGGTGACCTAGGGTTGAGGGGTGACCAGGGGGGCGTCCTCAACCTAGGCTTAAGGCCCGACACGATACACGGCCCAAATGGCCCAAAAAGGTGACACAGCACCTTGTCATGGTCACACAGCATGATCCACGAACCTTCTGGAGCTCGGACCAGAACCAAAACGACGGCGTCATTGTCCCCTTTCCAACGCATCCATATACGCCTCGTTTCGATGCCGGATGAGGGAGATATCGCCAAAACCGTGCAGGGATGTCGGCTGAATCCGAACCGAACGTGGCAGCTGAGTTGGAGACGACTTGTAGCGTGGGGAAGGACGTGGCGTGCGCATATCCAGCATGGCGATGTCCTCATCATCACTAATCCAAGGGAGGCACTCACCGACGAATCAGAGAGCGCCACATGGACTTCACATGGATCAAGGGGCCCACCTCGGATACCAAATCAATACATGCACCGGGGAAAGCTCAGAGGGACCACAGGGCAGCCACCTGGAGAAAACATAGGCCAGGGGGCCACCCTAGGGGGCTGGCCGATCCTAGGATCGGCCGAACCGCCTTAGGGCCCCC
The DNA here is from genome assembly GCA_036936925.1 of Cenchrus fungigraminus. Taxonomy (NCBI): domain Eukaryota; kingdom Viridiplantae; phylum Streptophyta; class Magnoliopsida; order Poales; family Poaceae; genus Cenchrus; species Cenchrus fungigraminus. Next base: position 67,508,631 of record CM072773.1, read on the forward strand.
TGATCCTGGCCTTCCACGTGGCGCTTGCTAATTGGTCCATTGCCTCACTCCCGGGTGTTTTGGTGCAGTTTGAGCCCCGAAGCAAGCCTCCTCCTTGCCTACAAATAGAAGGGGAGGGGCTCCCATTTCTCACACACCACTCTATCATTCTCCTCTTACTTTTAGTTTCCAAGGCTAGGAGGTTGGCTAGAGCAGCTGTTCTTCAGGTTCCAAGTCATCTTTGGAGTCTAGGTATGAGTTCTCTTTTATCTTTATTTTGTTGTATGACTTTGATGTACTTCAGTTATTCAGCTGGATGGAAGATGAACCAAGGACTAAAGCATGAAGCCGAGAAGTATCGAGAACCTAGATGGAAGATGCGGGAGTTCATGCGCCAAGCACCCTTATCTAAACCGCGAGGAAAATGACGTCAAGGACCCACATGCAGCTCGGCAAAAACTCAGGAAGACGCGAGAAGCTTCAGGAAGAAAACTAGGGGCAAACCGGGCCGAGGAGGACCTGGGCCGGTCAGCCCAGGCCGGCCGGCCTGGCCCTTTTCAGGGTCAGTTCGCCACCCCTTTGACCTAGCACCCCTTCGGGTTATTTATAGTCCCCGTGCGAAGTGCCATTCATCAAGCCATTCGTCATTCGCCACCGAGGAGTAGAGAAGCTAGAGGGACACCATCTCAGAGAGGAGGGTCGTGCTAGTTGTCTAGGGTTTACCTAGCTGGTGTGGGAACCTTGCGAGGAAGACCACGTCAGAGTTCCGGGACCTTGAATCAAGATCAAGGTTGGATCCCGGTTGTGATCTTATTCATGTATACACTTATGATGAAGTCTTAATGGATCTGATTTCTAGCGATCGAGTACCTTCGTTTATGATTCTTGTTCTTGCTTGAGTGTTTTCTTCCTCAATCCATTCTCGATATAGATGCATGGGATGTTCTTGTAGCCGCGGTGGCTAGAGGTGCATACCCGATCTACCAAGTAGTTGAACGCACTCCTTGTGACCGTGCTCTAAGATTCGACCGCAAAGAAAGGAGAACATCCTGACAGGATGTTGACACCGAGTACGGCGGGGCAACTTAGAGGGTTTGACCGAAGGTCAAGGTTTAAAGACGCTTTTAATGAGATTCATTTTGCTTTCTTCTATCTTGCTCGGGACTGCAACATAAGCGCGACCTAGGCCCTCTGGATCGTTTATCTCTACGCTTTCTCTTGCTACCTCTTGTGATCTTAGTAGATTAGATGCATTCGAAACTTCTTCAAGATGCAAGTGTTTCTCGGTTATTAGATTGAGTCTTGCGTTGCACATGTTCCACGGATTCGATACCTTGGGTGATACTCGAGGGAAAAAGGTACTACATGATCCGTAAGCTTGCGGTGAACCTTGGCGCGTTATTGAACCATCAACAACCCTTTTTCTGGCATCGTTGCCGGGGAACAAGTAATCAAGATCCAATCTAGTATCTCGTTTGTAAGTATTTTCAGTTGTTAGGGGTTGAGACCTGGACAGATCTGCTAGGGGGCTACCCAAGTAGTTTGCAGGTTAAGGAGAGGATCGAAAACTAAGAGCGTAGGTGGTAGTCCACGTGGTGAACTCGAAACGGGGCGAGTATGGCGATGAACACGGGGAGATAAGGGTTTAGACTGGTTCAGGCCTCCAGAGAGTAAAACCCTATGTCCAGTTGTGGTGGTGGATTACGCGAGAGAGATGAAGATGTCCCCTTGAATGGAGCCCTAGGCCGCCTTATATGGGGAGGACAGACTAGGGTTTCCATTCAAGGTCAGTGGACCCATGTCCGGGTCGGTTACAATTTGGGAAGCTATCCTTCCGGATTACAAGAAGTATCAGGCGGTGGCGCGCCGCATCCTAATGTCTTGACTTGCATGCCAAGTACTGCGGGTCTTCCGGGATCTTGATAAGGTCGTCCGGAGTCGTCGGAGTTGTGGATAAGGTCGCTGGGCCCACTTGTAGGTCGGCGGGGCTTCTGGAAGGTCGGGTCCGCTTGTCAGGGACCTCTGGGACACTGGTCGGTGGGGACCCAGGGGTACCCATGTCTCTCAAGCCCCCGATCGACGTGTAGGCATAGCGGCCGAGGCGAGGTCGTGTCGAAGATTGACGAAGGCGCAACACCGTCGAGGTCGTGTAGGGTGCACGGGGATCCAACAAAGAAAAACCCCTCCAATGCACGCACTAAGACGAACATCGAGCTCCTGGAATGTAAGGCGAGAAGGTCGAAGTGAAGGCAAAACGTCGATCTTGAAGGAACACCGACCTGACCTAGGTCAGGTAACATAAAGTAGCTCTAGTGACCTTCAGAAAGGTCGCCCTACCAACCGTAGGTAGGTTGAGCAGAGGGGTAGTGGAAGTAGGCTTCTAGTAGGTCAAGGCAACCTAAGGGGAATCGGGCATCGCAAGACGCACTAGTGTAGTAGCCCCCGAGCAGTAAAGTGACCAGAATGGCCGGTTTGATGCTCCGAAGAAGAAGAAGAAGAAATGAGAACCTACGGCCTTCTATTGGATCAACACGATGCACTGACAAACCAACTAAGCCAATAGGACAAAACCTCTGGAATCTTGCAGAGAACACCAGACACCAAAGGCTGACAAGACCTGAGTCATAAGCACACTATACGGTCACGGGTCTACCTTCACGCTTGATGCAGGCCACTGTCCATCCGCAAGAGACAAAAAGCACCAAAGGTAGTCAGGTAGGGGAAAGGCGCGCCAATGCCTCCCACGGGCGAACAGTGACCTCGTGATGCACGCGGGAACAGGGACCTTGAGGATAAGGACGCCACGCAAGCTGTGTTGTGGATAAGATCAAAGGCCAGGTGCCTCGGGTATAAATAGGTACCCATGACGCTGAGCAAAGCACCTGAGCCACTTGAGGAAGCCATGGTGATGCTGAGTAGTAATTTTCCATACTAGGGACTTGTGTCCGTCCACCAGAGCATAGAGCTAGTGCCGTCCATGCTTGAAGCTAGAAGAGTACTTGCGAAGCTCGAAGAACTCGATCAGCCTCTTCTCTCGGGCCCACCGAGGAATCCAGGTGCAGCATGGGGCAGTACGTGCATCGCCGAGCCTTATTCGTTGAGGCCTGATTTGATGCTGGAGAACACCACGCTCCACCTGGAGAGGCCCGAGATGATGCTAGTTCCATTTGGAATCTTGTGGTGAAGCTCAGACTTGATGCTGGGTACCACAGGAAACCTGCTGGAGCTCGAGTAGAGGTGGCTGTGTGGCAGCTGTCTCCACAGTGGTTGTAGAGGTCTTTAATCAGGTCCTGAAGCTAGAAGAAAACTTGCGACATGCCTTATTAGTGTAGATTGTGTCGCAAACACCATATCGGGTAGCTCAGGGCTATTAATGTCTTTGTATCTTGTAATTGGCCAAGGGCCAAAATCCTTGTAGCTGATGAAGCTGTATATACATATTTATATGATAAATGGTGTGTTCCAAGTTGATGTAGAGGTGTCAGGGCGGCAATGGTATGGCTACCAAGGTCCCAGCAGGGCTGTAGTGGCACGCCGACCTCCGGGAGGCCTAGAGGAGCGACAAAGGGTCTGTGTCGACCTGGATCAACACAGCCGTTGTGCAGTGACACAACGCAGGTTGTCAACCTGAAAACTAGAGGTCTATGCGACCTATAAGGCAGCGGAGCCTTAGCGACCTCGAGGAGGAGCTGTAGTCATGGCCAGGAGGCCACCAACGGGCAGTGGAGCCATTAAGCACGGAGCCGTCGGTGTAAACCCGCCATGTAGGCCAAGGCGACCTAGTAGGCAATAGGGCCCAGGAGCCGTGGTGTGAACCCACTGTGCAGGCCGTGGCGACCTAGTAGGCATCACAACCTTACCGACCTTGCAGAGGTGGTATAATGGACCCGAAGGTCATCCAGCGGTCCAAAGACCTTGAAGCAGGTATCAGTTGTAGAAGGGTTTGGGGGGCTTGTTGTAGGGCATAACGGTTCTATGAACACCAAGCCGCTGACCGCGAAGCCAACGGGCACAGATTCCCGCATGCGCGTGAGCCGTTACTGTTTGTTACCATTAGGCCGAAAGAGCCAATGAGCAAAAGACCCGTTGGGTCGCCGAGAATTCCGTCAGGCCGCAGAGACGTTGGGCGCGGCGGCCCATAGCACCGTTGGGGGCCCAGCTGCAAAAGGCTGAGTGAAGGGCCGGGGACCCCACTCACTTCCGTTTGCACGCAGGTTTAGGGTTTCACTGCCGCCGCCTAGAGCATTCCGCATGAATCCGCCGGCACCACCGCGCATAGATCCGCCGCGCCGCACGCCATCGTATGCGCACGAAATCCCTAGTGGTTTTTAGAGCTAGATCCACTGGTTTCGAAGAAGAGGAGATAGCTCCCGAGCTTGCGCCGCCGCCGGAGAGCATCTGGGAGCCCTCGACGGTGACTGAGGAGCAGCTCCTAGGTCTTGTCGAGCACGTGCTGCTGAAGCCCAAGGAGGAGGTGGGCGGGAGGCCGGCTACCGGCGAGGCCTTCCCCACCGAGGGGACCAGGGAGACCGTGGCCTTCATCGCGCACGTCGAGCGCGGATTCAGAGTCCCCAGGGGTGATTTCTTCCGCGGGCTCCTCCACTACTACCGGATTGACCTGGTACATCTCATCCCCAATGCCATCACCACCGTGTCCTCTTTCGTGCACCTCTGCGAGGTGTACTTGGGGATACCGCCACACTTCGGCCTGTGGCGGTACTTCTTCATGCTGGAGAAGACGGGGAAATCTGAGGTCGTAGGGTGCATCGGCTTCATGCTTCTCCGCCACATGAAGGCGGTGTACATCGAGATGGTGTTGCCGGACAACACCCAAGGCTGGAGGCAAGGGTGGTTCTACATCGACAACCCGAGGCCGGTGCTGGCGACAAGGTCGGGGTTCACACCGGTTCCGGTGCCAGAGTGGAACAACCAGCTGACGTCGCGGGAGACTAACACCATCAAGCCGTTGCTGGTCGACCTGGCGTAGTTGAAGGCGGGAGGGCTGACGGGCGGCGTCGTGGCCATCAGCTTCAGCCGGAGACTCGTGGAGTCGATCCAGGATCGGGTGCATCCGGCCTACGAGTACTAGGGCCAGGCCGACCCTACCCGTGTGGCGCAACACAAGGTCTCCAAGGAGGAGATGGTGGCTCGGGTGAAGGAGCTGTTCGCTGGACAGATCCGGAACTGGACGTGCCCCAAGGCGCTGTGCCTGAAGCACCCCACTGAAGCTGTAAGTCGTCTGTCGCCAAATCGACCTTGATTACTTGCTTGTGTGTATATTTGCAAGTTTGTGACGAAGGTCGCCCGGTGCAGGGCTGTGAAGGCGTGTACTGGAGCCCAGCTCTCCTCCCTGACGAGGGTGAGCGAAGCTTCAAGGTTCGAGCTGCGGAGGACATCCACACGCCTCCTCAGCAGTACATCGACGACTACCTCTCCGACTATTGACGTGGGATTTGAGGCCCCCAACGATCATGTTGATCGTGCGGGTCGCATGCTAGAAGGGCCCGTTGGGGTTGCCTGTCAGCAGTGGAGGCGGTAGGTCGTGCTCATCGCGGCGAGCTTCTGGAGGTGGGTCGTCGTGGCGGTTGTCGCGGCGATCGTCGCGTCGGTCGTCGCGGGGGTCCCGGTTGTCACGTTGGTCCCGCTGGTTGTTGCGGCGATAGTTGTTGTTGTAGCGGTGGTTGTCACGGCGACTACCATCTTTCCTTGAGCGCTTGGGGTCCTCAGGGGTGCTGAAGGCCTTCTTGAATTGTGAGCACTCATGGAGGGTGTGAGTAGATCTCTCGTGGAACCCATAGAGACTGTCGAGCGTCATGTCAAACTCCTCCTGGTTGAATTTCGAAGGTCGACGCCCCTCAGCCGCTAGGACCTCAGAAGGTCACTTGCGCAGCTTGGAACTGGAGTCCCCTGTTGCGCCAAATGTGCGAGCAGCGTCGGTGTCGAACTGGTTCACCATCGCCTCTTCCGTGTCCATGAGTTTGTTGATGACGTCCATGAGGCCCTTGACGGTGGTGGCACCAGATTTGTGGATCTTCTCAAAGATCTTGCGATCTTTGATGCCTTTCTTGTAGCTTTCGATGATCTGGTCGTCTCTGACACCAACGCATTTGTTGCGGTTCTCGAAGAACCGGTTGTTGTAGTCACGGAGCCGCTCCTTGGGCTTCATGACGACCCTCCCGAGGTTGAAGGCGTTCCCAGGGCGATCATAGGTCGCCTAGAAGTTGGACATGAAGGCCTTTGACAGGTCAGCCTAGGACTTATTGCTGCCTGCCGGGAGGCTGTTGAGACATAGCGAGGGGGCCTCGCCCATGACCAATGGGAAGTAGGCCGCCATGTGGTTGAAGCTGCCGCCAACCGCCTTGACGGCGACGTAGTAGGTCGACAGCCAGATGTTAGGGTCGGAGCACCCATCATACTGCTTGATGTTCGGCTTGAAGTTCTCGGGGTAGTCCACCGACCGGAGTCGAGGAGCCAGCACGGGGAAGGCGGTGGCGGCAAGGTCATCACTGGTGCCTCCAGCCGGTTCAGCGTCTCTAGGGGCGGAGTGGATGCTGCGCTCCGGGACAACGACTTGGGAACGCGGTTGCCGATCTCGGTTGCCCTACGCGACCTCCGGGTTGCCGTGCTCGGCCTTGTACGCGGCACGTCACTGGTTCTCAATGTCGTGGCGGTCGCGCTGCTCGCGCTCCATGATGCGATGGACGGCACCAGGGGGACGTGCTCGCGATCATACTCCGCGCGACGATGCAGCTCCCGCTCCTCGCGCTCGAGGTGGCGCTGGTCGACGTAGCTGCGCACATCGCGGGTGCGCCTGTTGGCGTCGAGGTTGTCGTGAAGGTCGCCGACGTTGGCAGTGTTGGGCTACTCCGGGTTGTGTTGGGCGACCTCCTCTCTGATGGGGGGGAGATTGTTGTTCCTAGGTCGATGAAGACGTGACGGACTTGGAGGCCGCGCTCATTTCCTCCACCAAGGCATTGGTGACCCGGAGGTAGGTGATGGCCTCCTCGGCCTCGGGCATCAGCTGAGCTTGTTGGAGTCGCGTGATGGCAGTGCCCAGGTTGGCCTGGGGGCTGTTGAATGTCGGGATCCCGGCCTCCTCGAACTCGACACGTAGGTCTCGAGCGTAAGGAGGGACCGCGCGACACTGTTCTTCCGCATGTCGCTGGGCATGCAGGGCGTAGCTTTGGATGCGCGCCGCCTCCTCGGAGTCTGTCGCGCGCGTGACGGGGTGGCTCGTTCTCGGAGACCACGAGCACCTGGCGGAAGACGATGTCCGAGTCGTTGGGGGATACGCAGACCCTAACCTTCTGGAACTCGCCTCAGTCTGGAGACTGGAAAGGTCGTGTGGCACAGCGGGGGTGCTCTTGGTCGATCTTCTTCCGCAGGCAGCATCCGCGGAGAGTGTGCTTCGCACCCTTGTGGTAGGTGCAAGACACGACGAGAGGGTCGCGCCGAGCTGCGAGGTACAGGCCTTAGGTCGCCGGAAGGCCTCCGACCAGATTGGATCTGAGAGGGCATGGACAACTGGCTGAGGCGAAGGCCAGGTGAAGACTGCAGGCTGAAGGGGAAGGTATCGTGGCGTAGCGCCATCTGCGCCGAGCGTTGAGCTCGCTCGCACATCTCTAAGGTCTCCTTCGTCATGCCGATGACGTGCTCCATCCCCTGAACAATGTCATAGGGTCTGGGCGGGTGGGTCACCGATACTAGATCGGAAACGGGGGTGGCGACAGGCGCCGTTGCGACCTGCCCCGCGGTCGCTAGAGGAGTTGCCGCTGCCGGAACAGGAGAGGTCGTCGTGTAGGATCCAAAGTAGATCTCCATAGGGTTGGCGAGGATGGCCGCCATGCTCGCCGGGAAGACATCACTTGATCGGGCCACCGTGCTGCACAGCGAGTTCCCGATCGCCCCTACCTGGCGCGCCAACTGTCAGGGGTTGAGACCTGGACAGATCTGCTATGGGGCTACCCAAGCAGTTTGCAGGTTAAGGAGAGGATCAGAAACTAAGAGCGTAGGTGGTAGTCCACGTGGTGAACTCGGAACGGGGCGAGTATGGTGATGAACACGGGGAGACAAGGGTTTAGACTGGTTCAGGCCTCCGGAGAGTAAAACCCTACATCCAGTTGTGGTTGTGGATTATGCGAGAGAGATGAAGATGTCCCCTTGAATGGAGCCCTAGGCCGCCTTATATGGGGAGGATGGACTAGGGTTTCCATTCAAGGTCGGTGGACCCATGTCCGGGTCGGTTACAATTTGGGAAGCTATCCTTCCAGATTACAAGGAGTATCCCGTGATACTTGGACCTTCAGGCGGCGGCGCGCCATGTCCTAATGTCTTGACTTGCACGCCAAGTACTACGGGTCTTCCGAGATCTTGATAAGGTCGCCCGGAGTCGTCGGAGTTGTGGATAAGGTCGCTGGGCCCACTTGCAGGTCGGCGGGGCTTCTGGAAGGTCGGGTTCACTTGTTAGGGACCTCTGGGACACTGGCCGGTGGGGACCCCGGTGTACCCATGTCTCTAACCTCTATTAAACTTTGATCATCCTCAAAAACCAATCTAATCTAGATTTTGACTAACCCTTTTTATAGTTTTCTATTTTTAGATCTTTTGTATATTTTATTTATCGCTAACCCTAACAGGAGATGGACGGCTACCTCTCAAACAAACTGAAAAATTTTGTGGATGATCCAGAAAAACTTTATAAGCAAAGGAAACGTGAAGCACGAGCTAGGAAGTTAGACATTGTAGATCCAAAAGCCGGGGCCGAAGGATCGTCGGAATCTCCGAAGGAATCACCACCTCCAAGTCCGAAGGGAGATCAACCTCAACAGCCACCAATGGCACAAGAGAGGAAGATTGGGGAGCTTTGCATCCTGGAGCTTGTTAATTTACCTATCCTCAACCTAGCCGACATCGGAAGACTGTTCGAGATCAAGACTTCAACCATCCGCATGGTGCAACATACACCTTTCACGAGTAAAGAGGCTCCTAACCTTCACATTCAAGCGTTCATTCAACTTTGTCAGACATTCACAATGGAAGGGCTGGATCAAAATCAATTGAGGGCAAGGCTTTTTCCGTTCTCACTACTCAGAAAAGCCTTGCAATGATTCTACACTCTACCGATGGAGACAGTGCAAAATTGGGAAGCATTGATGAGAGCTTTCACGAAGGAGTATTATTCGCTGGGTAAGACTCAAAGCTTGCATAACAAGATTGCTACATTTGCTCAATATCCAATGCAGACTATCGCAGAAGCTTTTGAGCATTTCAATGAGTACACCTGAGCCGTGCCACATCACAAGTTCCCGAAGGAGGACCTCGTTCAAAAGTTCTATCAAGGGCTCAATTTAGCATCGAGGACCGTAATTGACGCATCGGCGGGAGGATCTATCATCGAGCTTACTTCGACGGAAGCATTCACTCTTTTCAAGAAGGTTGCGGATAATGATACATGGGCGTCATCCGGATGCTTACTTCCGGTTCAACCCACGGGCAATGTTAAAGGTATTTTGCAGGTTGAAAAGGAGGAACTTCTAGAAGGAAAGATTGACTCACTCATGAGGAGGTTGGAAAGGATGGAGCTAAAAAAGAAAGCAGCCCAAGACCTAAAGGCCGCCGAAGCAAGATCCACGTGTGAAGAGCGTGGGGAATACGACCATGTCCAAAAAGATTGTCCGGAGGAAGCAAAGGTGCTCGACTACATGAGGAAAGGAGATTTGCCAAACTTCCGCTACGAGCAAGGTATACAATTGAAGAATTTCATGGACGAGCAAGCTAAGATCAACAAGGAGGATCACACTAAGTTGAGCAAGCTAAGCCAACTGTCGAAGCGGATGATCACACTAAGGAGGATCACGAGCAAGCTAAGCCAGCTGTCGAAGTGGATGATCACACTAAGGAGAAGGTGACAACTATTCCGGAGAGTGCTACCGAAGAGCCGGAATTTGAGATGCCATGTGATGACACGAAGATGCCTACACTAAAGACACGCTACTTTCGAGGTAAAGTTGATAGTCATTTTGAAAAGTTTGTGGAAGTGGTGCGCAGGTTAAGCATCAACATGCCGCTATTGGACACTCTCCAAGTTCCTACATATTCTCACTACTTCAAAGACATACTTGCGAACAAGTCTGAGATGGCAACACTCGGGGCGGATCATGTCAAGATGTCCAAACAATGTTGTGTCGCCATTGCAAATCAAGGGCCCGAGATGCAAAGAGACCCCGGATGTCCGACCATCCCATGTTCTATTGGCTCATTCACGTTCGAGAAGGCATTATGCGACCTTGGAGCAAGTGTGAGTGTCATGCCAAGAGATGCATTCCAGAAGCTACGCCTACCACTAGAGCCTATGGGTATGTGCTTGGAGTTGGGTGACAACTCTATTCGCTATCCCGTGGGAATCGCCGAAGATGTGCCCGTGAAAGTTGGAGATCACTTCATCCCCATTGATTTCGTGGTGCTCGAGATGGGAGAAAGGGAGAAGCCGCCTCTCATCCTAGGGAGGCCTTTCCTCAAGACCGTTGGGGTAACAATTGACGTTGGCAAAGGAGAGATCAAGTTCGACGTCAATGGCACAAGGAGCATATTCAAGTTACGTCCACGTCGCTTTAGCAAGGAAGATCCAAAGAAGAAGGAAGAGCCCAAGCAGAAGGAAGCGAAGGTGATCAGAGAAGTCGTTGCATCCGTCAAGACCAAAGAACAAAAGCCGCCTGTGAAGACCAAAAAGATGATTAAGCCGGAGAATAAACCCGCGCCCAAGATGGTGCGGAAGTGGGTACCCAAGATTGCAACGCCCGCAAAGAGCGTTGATCCGTAGTGAAGAAGAGAAGAAGTCTAGCCATGGACTATAAACGAAGCGCTAGATGGGAGGCAACCCGTTCGTCAAGAATAAGCTACCGGGAGGACAACCCGATCAAGAATAAAGCTGCCGAGAGGGCAACCCGGATTATTTCCGATTTCAAGTAAGTTGGTCATAGAAATTGCTATGCAAGACTTGGTATAAACTCTTAAGGGGTTGAACTTATTTTTGAGATATTTAATTCGCTCGGATATTTCATTTGGATTTTATTTGACCATAAACTTATGACATGAGCCATCCTACGATTTATTTGCTTCTTATCGAGAAACCAACACCAAAAATTCAGAACCTACCCACACCTTTCATCCTCTTCATGATGACAAGGTTGGTTTGTTTTACATCATAAAAACACACGAGTAGAGCCCCACATTTTTCCTTAATGATTATTAATTTTTGACGCATGGTAGGACTCGTGTGAACCTAGGAAATTCGATTATTTGTTTCATTCAACTTGATATCCACCGGTTTCTCTATATTTATAATTTTTCCAAGCCCCTTTTATTTTTGTTTATTCAAAACATCTCTCTCATGTTTGGCAAAAATTAGAACCTAAACCCATACCCCCATGGTCAAGCCGGAGGAGCTCGCTATCAATAAATGAAAGCAAGTGATCCCGGTGTAACCAAAATCAATGTAGTCGTAAAATTTTGACTTACAAATGTTTTTTATGCCTAAAAACTCCTCTAAAAATACATTTGAACTCATTGATATCTCTGAGTTAATTTTTAATTTTCAAAATTAGAGGAGTAATTAGCATCTAAACATGATCAAGGGAAGGTTTTGAGCATAATTGGATTTCTAGTGCTCCATGATGCATCACGGGAAGACCACATGTAAGGACAAGCATGGGGGGGGCAGCAATGTTTTGTTTTGCAGGATATGAGTGAAAGCATGGGTGGCAAGGAAGCATGGAAGTGACACAAAGCAAATGATCAAGATGGAGGACTTCATCATGCTAGAAAAAGGAGTGGCTGGGAGAATTTGGACGGTGAACGGCGTGGAGCATGAGTACACGAAACAATGATGCATCCAACAACAAGTGGGAGAAAACAGGAGGCAAAACAGGGGGCAGGGGCCCTAGGCTGGTCGGCCCAAGCCGGCCGGCCTGGCCTATTTATTGGCCCCCTGGTGCTCGTCTTCCTCAGGTAAGTCACTTGCCCCACTGCTAGTTCATGTTCTTCAGCTTCCAGTCCAGAACCTCCAGAAACACCTTCGAAAAATCCATTCTCCAATCCTAAGTTTAAAAATCTAGAAAAAATCGTCACAACTCTTGCCCTTCCATATACTTCTTTTGTGCGTATTTCTAACAGCAAGAAACCCCCGGGAGAGTTTGTTTGTGACTTTGTGCAGCAAGAAAAAAATGATGAAGGCTTTCAGCAAGGCCTTTGGGAAGAAGACTCAATCGTCATCATCGAAGCCGCCATCAACAAGTTCTTCGCAGAGGCACTCTATCTCCGAGTCGCCGCGAAGCATGGAAGAGGACATGGCACCATCAAGGAGCGACACCATGCTCCTTAGTGGTAGAAGACACACGCGAAGCTCGTCCATGCGGTACACCGAACCGCAAGGGCGCACGGAGGAGCCACCTGTCCAACCTCGTCGCTCAACTCGTTCATCCACTCCACCACCATACACTCCATGGTGTTCCAAGTATGGATTTTTCATGATGACGGAGGAGGAGGAGAAGGAGAGGCTTGTTTGCCTCAAGAAGAGGATTGTGCCCAACATCGACTTCGACGATGATGCTCTCCAAGTGTTGAGATTTCATCCGGATATTTATCGAATGATGAATCACCTTGGTTGGGGGCAATTTTCCAATGGAGTAGGGGTGAGCATTCATTTGGAGCTTGCCTTGGAAATTCTCATGACGATGGCACCAGTTATTAATGGTGAGGTGCCATCCCTTTCATTTTGACTCAAGCGTGATGAGCAAATAATTCTTTATGAGCAAATTAGAGAATTGCTCGGTTTCAAGAAGGAAGCCCCGGAGCAAGTGGATGTTATTGAAAGTGTATTGGAAGGATTCTGGAATATGATTTCGGGAGAAGATAACCAGCAAAGAAGTAGCATCCAGAATCCAATCATCCAGATATTTCACTATTGGATGAGCAAAAGGATTTTGAGAAGAATGAAGGAGTCCAAGATCACCAACATGGAACTTAATTGGCTTTATTCGGCAATGATCACTAGGCATGCCATTGATCCTTCATATATCATGGTCAATCGGTGGTGTTGTGAAGCGATTTCGGGAACCGGAGATATTGGTTCGGGATGCTATCTTTCTATGATAGCAATTTCTGTGAAGCCGGGAATTTCAAGAAACCCAAAATTCTTACTTGCGGGGAATTCCCTTGGAATTGACTATATGAAGCAAGGAAAATATATAAGTGGAGATTAAAAGAGAGGGTACAAGGTGGAAAAAGTCAATGTTCCTCTCCCAAATATGAGGCTGAAATTATTTATTGAAGGGAGAGAGAATTGGTTAGAAGAAGGAGTTCTTGTGCCGGCCAGGAAGAACAAAAGAGGAAGGATTATAGAAGAGGGATCATCTTCCGCAGCCCAAGATCACGGAGGGGCTGCATATCATCAGCCATATGGAGGGATTCCTATGCCGCCACCCTACTATGGAAGTGTGCCAATGCAAGCATGGGGGAGTGGTGCAGCCATGCCGCCACCTCCTCCAACATATTATCCACCAACTTTTGTAGTGGCAAATGAAGCGTTCGTGGCACCTTATGCAAGCATGCCTCAGCCCCCAACAAAGTGCAGCCATCATTGGGGTGTATATGCAAAATAATGTGCAAGACGTCGAGAGGATCCGGACACATGTCAACCAATGGCAAGAAGGAATGGCGGGGATCACCCATCAACTACGACGCCTTCAAATTGTGCCCCCGGATCAATTTCGTGGAGGGGCCATGCAAACATATTATGAGCAAGGATTCAACGAAATTCAACCGACGGAGTAGGAGCAATCAGATGAGGAGTGAAGAAAGAAGGAAGGGATGAAGCTTTTTAAGTGTGGTTTGATTTTTCCTTTTCCTTTTCTTTATTTTTCAGCTTGTGTGCGTTTATGTATGCATAATATTTTCTTGTTTTATTTATTTTCAGCATGTGTGTGGTAGAAGTAGTTTTGTTTTCCATCACCATGAATAAGTTTCACCTCGTTTTTATGATCTTTAATATGGATGGAAAATTGTACCATGTTGATATGTGATGATCGTTGCCACTTTGCTCGATCCTATGCTTGATTTATGCATGTTTAAGCTAGTGCTCCCTCTAAATATGAATCTGAAATTTAATTAAATGCTAGCCTAATCTTGTGTGGAGGTTATGATAACTTAAGTCCCATAGTTCTTTTTCGTTGCTCTCAATTTTGAATGAATCAAAGATCCATTTTTATTCTTAAAAAGTTATGCTAACTTTGTCATGAGTACCGCTTGCATTTTGCTCTACCTATCCAAAGCCTAAACTGTATTTGAGTGCAAAACATTAGTTTATACAAGATTTATTTTTGGGTGCATTAATTCAAGGCCTGATTTCTCTAGCCCGAGACTAAGAAGCTGGTCATTCCGTTTTTGCATATCTTTCTTTATGCTAGCATCTTCTATCCATGCATTGTGAGTTTCCACATTGGGAATTTCGCAAACCTCGCCGGATATCCACCCACAAAACCCAAAAACATCTTTTTTGTGTTAACCTCCTTGACCATAACCCAACATATGAGTATGGATGAATATTTCGAGGAAGATTACAAGGAAGGTGCATCAAGTGAGCAAGACTTTGGGAGACTTCCAAAAGGATCCCTAGAAGATTTTCGAGTATCACTCTCTAAGAAAGTATGAGAGCTTCAATTTCTACCTTGGCATATTTATCACCTTTTTTGCCCGAGGACGAGCAAACATCTAGGCATGGGGGGTTGCCAAGGAAGTGCTAGTATAGTTTAGAGTTCAAGGAGAGCAAATAAAAAAAGGAAAAAGTATGATGAAAGAAAAAATGATAAAGAAGAAAAAGTATTAGGAGAAAAAGAAAGAAAGAAGAAAGAAAAAAATATATAATAAAGCTCCCCGGTTCTCTAGCTATGTTTAGTGCTTTCTTTTTGAGTTTTCAAGAGGATTCAAGATCAAGACCCATACTCATCTTTCCAACCATGTGCAATCTGATAACGAGGACTTCGTTTGTGACTCGGGATCACTCTTTGCCATTTGCACATGTCCACTTATCTAAAAGTGTGTGTTCATCTCTCCCCTCTCCTTGACAACATTATTTTTCTAATGACCTTTTTGATGAGTCTCGGTAAGACCATGAGAAGCTAGTCTTGTTTTGATAATATCACAACTATAATATCTTGGTAGGACTAAACTTTCCTATAGCTCCATATAAAGCCTTCCACTATATACTTTGAGAGAGGAAAGGAGTAGAACAAGTAGGCTTGAGAGACAAGATGAGATCAGAGTACATGAGCAAGATGCAAGATGGTTATTTTTTGATCTTGGTAAAGCATTTTTTCTTTATCTCACTCTTTACTTCCAAAATTTTTGGGATTTATTTAAAAATTTGAGAGCATGATCAAGGACTTGTGGAAAGAGCTTGAATGATATCTACCCCCCATAAAGATAAAAGTTAGTACATTATGGAACCTTAATGAATATAAATCTAGTGTAGGGTATGAACATAGAAGGGCAACTCTGATATCCAATGAAGGCTTACTTGAGGACGAGCAAGGTTTAAGCATGGGGGGATGTTGGCACTCGATTTCCGTCAACCTAGCCATAAGTTTACCTTCAATGTTGGTATTAATTTGATATTCACACAAACGATCCTAACCCTCATTATATGTTAAGTTCGCACTCGCGCATGGTTTTTGGAGTTTATTGTTTACACAGGAATCAAGAGCTAAATGAGGACTTTCGGGTAAAGCTCATCAAGGGTTTTACAAGAAGATCATGGAGCCCGGTACAAGTCAAGACCCAAGATGAACATGACTCCAAATGAACCAAGGACTAAAGCGTAAAGTCGAGAAGTATCGAGGACCTAGACGGAAGATGCGGGAGTTCATGCGCCAAACACCATTTTCTAAACCACGAGGAAAATGATGTCAAGGACCCACATGCAGCTCGGCAGAAACTCAGGAAGATGCGAGACGCTTCGGGAAGAAAATCGGGGACGAACCGGGCAGAGGAGGACCTGGGCTGGTCGGCCCAGGCCGGTCAGCCTGGCCCTTTTCCGGGTCGGTTCACCACCCCCTTTTACCTAGCACCCCTTCGGGCTATTTATAGTCCCCGTGCGAAGTGTCATTCATCAAGCCATTCGTCATTCGCTGCCGAGGAGTAGAGAAGCTAGAGGGACACCATCTCGGAGAGGAGGGTCGTGCTAGTTGTCTAGGGTTTACCTAGTTGGCGTGGGAACCTTGCAAGGAAGACCACGTTGGAGTTCCGGAAGCTTGAATCAAGATCAAGGTAGGATCCCAGTTCTGATCTTCTTCATGTATACACTTATGATGAAGTCTTAATGGATCCGATTTCTAGTGATCGAGTACCTTCGTTTATGGTTCTTGTTCTTGCTTGGGTGTTTTCTTCCTCAATCTATTCTCGAGATAGATTGCATGGGATGTTCTTGTAGCCACGGTGGCTAGAGGTGCATATCCGATCTACCAAGTAGTTCAACACGCTCCTTGTGAGCGTGCTCTAAGATTCGACCGCGAAGAAAGGGGAACATCGTGACAGGATGTTGACACTGAGTATGGCGGGTCGACTTAGACGGTTTGACCAAAGGTCAAGGTTTAAAGACGCTTTTAATGAGATTCATTTTGCTTTCTTCTATCTTGCTCGGGACTACAACATAAGCGCGATCTATGCCCTCTAGATCGGTTATCTCTACGCTTTCTCTTGCTACCTCTTGTGATATTAGTAGACTAGATGCATTTGAAACTTCTTCAAGATGCAAGTGTTTCTCGGTTATTAGATTGAGTCTTGCATTGCACATGTTCCACGGATTCGATACCTTGGGTGATACTCGAGGGAAAAAGGTACTACATGATCTGTAAGCTTGCAGTGAACCTTAGCGCGTTATTAAACCGTCAACGGCATCCACGTCACTGATCCAAGGGAAGCATCCACCGACGAATCAGAGAGTGATACATGGACTTCACAAGGATCCACGGACCCACTTAGGATTCCAAAACTGCCATACACCAGAGAAAGCTAAGAGGGCCCACAAGACAGCCACCCAGAGAAAACCCAAGCCAGGAGGCTGCCCTAGACGGTCGGCCGACCGTGTTCGGCTGAGCCGACCTAGGGTCGGTTCATCCTGGCCTTCCACATGGTGGCTCCCCATTGGTCAATTGTTGCAATCCTGGGTGAATTGGAGGTAATTGGAGCCCGAAGAAAGCCTAGCCCTTGCCTATAAATAGAAGGGGAGGTGCTCCATTTCTCACACACCACTCTCTCCATTCTCCTCTCACTTTTAGTTTCCAAGGCTAGGGGGTAGGCTAGAGTAGCTCTTATTCAGGTTCCAAGTCTACTTTGGGATCTAGGTATGAGTTCTCTTGTATCTTCATTTCTTTGTATGACTTTGATCTACTTCAATTATTAAGCTATTTCATATAAAGTTGTGGTAGATCATGTGATTGATATGTTCTTGAGTTCATCCATTGTTCATCATTTAGAGGCTAGTGTTCGTCATGAACACTACCTTTTGATCCAGTTGAAGGATGAGTTTCTCATTCCTTATGTGTTTGTTCATAAGTTAGAGGCTCGTGTTCTTCACAAACACGACCCTTTGATCTTGTTGATTAGACATAAGAGAGTTCATATCCGTTCATATGACTAGCCCTAGTTTGATCTAGATTGATGGCATTGTTGTGTTGCATGAGGTTTGTGTTTAAGCTACGGTACTCGGTCTATGTTGGCCAGTTATCTGGTGGCTTCACCCTAGGTCACAATAGCTCGGGCCGGGTGAAGTCAAGCAGCAACACAGGCATGGTGCCTGGGTTGTCTGGCTTCATTAGTTATGAGCTTGCCCCCCGTAACGATAGAGGTAGGCCGCAGTGGTGACAGCTGTTGGACCCTTTGAAACCCTCTGCGCTAGGGTATTGCTGTAGGAGTCTAAATGATGGTTTCGCAAGATGCTGGTCGTCGTGGGCTATCTCCCCATTTGTACCTGGGTGCTAAACCTTCCAATCATACAATGCTTTGTGTCTCTCTTTCTTGTATCATTTAACTCTTGTACGTACAGTTCTTTAGAACCTAGAGCTAACTCGTATGTCCCCCCTACCCATTGTGTGCTTGTGTACAGATAGATCTGAGTGTGTGTCACACTACCCTTATCATATCATTTACCTTACCCCTGTACTTGAGTTGTTGTCTTCTATTTCTATCTCATGGTTACACTCATTGCAAAAGCATAAGTCTTGATGTCCGCCAATGCCTTCCACGGATACGATACCCTTGGAATACATACTTCCCTGGGGAAATGCTACAATTGTTTATCTGTGCGCTTGCGGATTCATTCAGGATCGTTAGATTGACCTTTGGCAAGTCTTGACGCTCGCTCTAACTCGGTGTCATTAGTAGTGACGTTGAGAGATGCCTACAGACATTTCTTACGCTATCACTAAGGATGGATTCTAAACCCGTTCTTAAGCAGTGGTGTTAAGAAATGCCAACATCTGTCCATTCACAACATATTGATCTCTTGACGTCCATGATTGTTATCGCTCCCGATGGTGACACTAAGTGTACGACGTATGGTCCATCCCATTTGCTTTGCAATTTTCCTTTGCTGAAGACCTTGTATCGAGAATTGTATAGTAGGACCTTGTCTCCTTCCTTGAATTCCTTCTTATGCAATCTTTTGTCGTACCATCTCTTCATCCTTTCTTTATAGATGCTAGCGCTATGATATGCCTTCAATCTTAACTCTTCAATTTCACTTATTTGAATCCTCCTCTTTATTCGTGCCGCATCAATATCAAGATTCATCTCCTTTTTTGCCCAGTAAGCTTTGTGCTCTAGTTCTACCAGCAAATGACATGTTTTTCCATAGACGAATTGATAAGGGGTCATACCTATTGGTGTTTTATGCGCAGTTCGGTATGCCCACAATGCTCTGTCTAGCTTCTTTG
This sequence comes from Cenchrus fungigraminus, assembly GCA_036936925.1. Taxonomy (NCBI): domain Eukaryota; kingdom Viridiplantae; phylum Streptophyta; class Magnoliopsida; order Poales; family Poaceae; genus Cenchrus; species Cenchrus fungigraminus. Next base: position 67,527,596 of record CM072773.1, read on the forward strand.
ACCAATCTTTTCCTCCTTTAGTCACCGTCTTCTTGAGGATGTCTTTGAGTTTCTTGTTCGATGTTTCTGCTTGGCCATTTGTTTGTGGATGATAGGCCGTGGACACCCTACGCTCAATTCCCAACTTTGTCAAGCATCTTTTGAAATCCTTGCCAATAAAGTGTGATCCACCATCACTTATTAAAATTCTAGGAACACCATATCGAGGAAATATCACCGTCTTGATCATTTGAATAGCTTCTTCCATAGATGCTTTCCGACATGGAATTGCTTCAACCTATTTTGATACATAATCAACTATGACCAAGATGTGTTCATATCCATGCGAGTTCACGAAAGGTCCCATAAAGTTGATGCCCCAAACATCAAATAGATCAATTTGCAAATTATAATTCAGCGGCATTGCATTCCTTTGTGATATATTTCCACTCTTTTGGCATTCTGGGCAAGTTGTAACAAACCTTTTAGCATCCTCGTGCATCTCAGGCCAATAGAATCCGCTTGTCCATACCTTTGCTTGCGTTCTAAAGGGTTCATAGTGTCCACCATATTCCGATGAGTGGCATTTTCTTAGAATTTCTCCTCTTTCTTCCCGCGGTGTGCATCTTCTTAGCACTCCATCATCTCCCAATCTATATAGGTATGGTGCATCCCAATAAATTTTTCTACTCTCGGCAATTACCCTTCTCTTAGCATTTTTATCCAAGTGATCTAATGGCATCTTCTGTAAGCACCTTATAATATCGTTTATCCATCCTCTCCTATCAAGTACCCGATATAGATGGTCATCTCTCATTCTATCTTCAATTAGCTCCATCCCATCATCTCCATGATGCATCCTTGATAGGTTGTCAGCTACAACATTGTCCGACCCTTTCTTGTCTCTAATTTCCATATCAAACTCTTGTAATAGTAGAATCCATCTAATCAAACGTGGCTTGGCATCTTTCTTGGACAAAAGGTACTTGATTGCAGCATGGTCGGCATATACGATCACCTTTGAGTTAACAATATAGGATATGAATTTCTCAAATGCGAACACCACGGCAAGCAATTCCTTCTCCGTAGTTGCATAATTCACTTGAGATTCATTTAGAGTTTTGCTTGCATAATAAATTGCGTGTACCTGCCCTTCCTTCCTTTGTCCAAGAACGGCCCCAACGGCATAATCACTTGTGTCGCACATTATCTCAAATGGTAGATTCCAATCGGGTGGTTGCATAATTGGTGCGCTTATGAGAGATTGCTTCAACGTCCGAAAGGCATGCATGCATTCTTCATCAAAGTCATATTCCACATCTTTTTGGAGAAGTCGTGTCAATGGCTTGGTGATCTTCGAGAAATCCTTTATAAATCTCTTATAAAATCTAGCATGTCCGAGAAAGCTTCTTAACGATTTGATATTTGTCAGGGGTGGTAACTTTTCAACCGTTTCAATCTTAGCTTTGTCCACCTCTATTCCTCTCTTAGAGATGACATGTCCCAAGAGTATCCCTTGCTTCACCATAAAGTGACACTTCTCCCAATTAAGCACCAAGTCAATTTCTCCACACCTTTTGAGGACTTTTTCCAAATTTTCCAAGCAACTTTCAAAACACGTACCATGCACCGAGAAGTCATCCATGAATACCTCCATTATTTTTTCAATAAAATCCGAGAATATAGCCGTCATGCATCTTTGAAAGGTAGCTAGTGCATTACATAAACCAAATGGCATCCTTCTATATGCGAAAGTTCTGTATGGACATGTGAAGGTTGTCTTGTGTTGATCATACGGATGGATGGAAATTTGCATGAACCCTGAGTATCCATCAAGGAAACAAAAGTAGGAATGTTTGGCTAACCTTTCAAACATCTCATCGATAAATGGTAGCTGAAAGTGATCCTTCCTTGTTTCCTTGTTCAACTTCCTATATTCGATGCACATTCTCCATTCGGTCACGATCCGTTGCGGTATATCAATTCTTCCTTCTCATTCCACACAACTGTTATTCCTCCCTTCTTTGGTACACAATGCACCGGGCTTACCCATTCACTATGTGCCATGAGGTATATTATTCTGGCATCCAACAACTTGATCACCTCCTTCTTCACCACCTCGCACATGGCATGGCTCAACCTTCTTTGATGCTCAACAACGAGCTTGCATTGTTCTTCAAGTGGTATGCCGTGGGTGGAAAAGGCTGGACTAATACCCTTCAAGTCACTTATTGCATACCCAATCACCTTCTTATGTCTTCTCAATAAATTCAGAAACTTGTCCATCTCTTCTGGACTTAATTAATCACTCACGATGACCGGGTATGTCTTATCAGCTCCCAAAAATGCATACTTTAGTCCCTTGGGAAGTGGCTTTAACTCAATATCGGGTGCTTCGGGTTCTTGTTGTTGCAAATCTCCACTTTCTTCAAAACTTCCTTCCTCCAAGCTTCCATCTTGTGCCTTCAATTCCTCGGTTGCTTCCGCTAGTTCCTTGTCTTGATCATCATAAATAACATCATTCTCCATTGCTCGTTGGAGAGGGTCCCTGAAAGTATCAACAAAATGAAGGTCCTCTACCTCTTCGTTATCAAGAGGTAGAAGTAAAGCAATACGAGAAGCAGGTGGAAAATCATATGTGAGTTTAGTTCCATCTAGATCAATAGTAACTCTACCCTTTCTGGCATCAAGAACGGCATTGACCAACTTAAGAAAAGGCCTACCAAGAATTATATCATCATGTTCATCATGGCAAGCATCAATTACGAAAAAGACAGTTGGAATAATTTTACCCGAGATAGCAACATCTAAATCTCTGATCACACCCAAAGGTCTTGTTGTTCTACCATCTCCCGTGATCAATTTTATTTGTGTTGGAGCAAGATCTAAAGTTTTACTAAAAAGCTCATGATAAATCTTGGAAGTCATGACACTTACATGGGCTCCGATGTCACATAAGGCCTTGCAAAACTTCTCCCCATTAATGGTTGAGGACCAGGTGTGTCCGAGGACCAGTGGAGGGTCGCTCCTTAGTGATGAGTGATTGACAACGTTGTGTGGACTGGTGCTTGGCTCAGTGTGCAGGTACATGTTGCGGCTTGACTCGTGTTGCTGCAGGTGTAGAACAAGCGCGAAAGGCCTTAGTCGTGGTGGCCTCCGGGTGATGGAGAGGCAAGTAGGCTTGGTTCGATGGACCCGGTGGCCGATGGGGTCAAGTGAGAGCCGTGCGGTGCAAGACTAGCGCGTTGAAGTCATGGACATGGGCCGGTGCAAGGTAGCGGATCGAGACCGAAGCTTGCACGCGGGGTTTGGTGGTTTGCCCACAAAACCATCGGTGAACGGTTTCTTGGTTTGGGCCTCAAAACCAAGTCCGGAGGCCCGATGCGACGGAGACGGTGATCCGGGAGCATCAGGAAGCTATGAGCCGGGGGGCACGTGGCGTGATCGCGGGGCTTGCGTCGAGGCTAAGCAAGTTCGTGGTGGAAGCGTGTCCGCTCGATGGGAATATCCGAAGACTTGACCATATTTCCCCTAAGGGGTGTGTATCTTCAATTTAAGTTATAGGGGTAGCATGGTCATTTGCCTCCTCCGGTGGACTTCGTATAAATAGCGGAGAGGTGGATGGCATCTCTCTCTCTTGGACTCTAGGGTTTCCTCCCCCGGAAGATCGCTCTGGACTGCTTCTTTTCCCAGTATTTCCTTAGGCTAGATTCTTGTATAGACTCTGACCTCTGGATGTATGGAAGCATTCGGCGTTGTGATGATCTCCTAGCTCTTTGTGATTTTCGTGTCTTTTTGGAGCTATTTTTGGGTGGTTTCGTTCTTCGCTCGATTCGTTGATTTGAGGGCATTTTCTCTCGGATTTCTTTGAGGGGATCATGGGAGGATGCCTTGTGCATCTTTGGGTGTGATCTTGACCTCTCAAACACCGGAAAAATCCTTCGATTCGCGAGTTCTTGTAGGAACCTGAGTTCTTGGTGGTGGTTCATGTGATCTGCGATTCCCGGTAATTTAGTGAGTTAGAGGTCGAGATTTTTGGGGCATAGCTTCACCTAGTGACGCTTCTCATCTCCCCCAAATCTTGTCTTAAGAGCTCAAGTGGTTTGGGAGATCTGGTGATGGATAGGAGGAGTTGACTTCGCGTTTTCGAGCTCGGGCTGTTCTGTCCGTGCTTGGCGGACGGTCCGCGGTCCCCGTGCGGATGGTCTGCGAGGCCCTGGCAGTGCTGCTGTTCATCGTGTTCTTCGCGTGTTCTTGCGGGTTCGTGTTTCGATCCGTTGAGTTGGTTTGTTTCGGTGGCAAGGTGTTTGGCGGACAGTCCGCGAGTGAGGGCCGGACGGTCCATGATGGTCGGACGGTCCGCAGTGAACCGTCAAACAGTCCGATTTTCCCGATGCGCTACTAGAGGTTCGGTCTGCTTTTTCAGATGGTCCGTCATGTGCTTGCGGACGGTCCTCCTGGGGTCCGCAGACAGTTCGCCCTGTGCTTGCGGATGGTCCGCCTGGTACCTCGCAGACTTGGCTAAGTGTTTCGATTCTTGTCTTGTGCTTCCGCGCTTTGATTTGAGGCCTGTCTCTAGGACTTGTAGGCTTGTGTGTGCCTAGTCTAGAGCTTCTTTGGTGTGTGCGAGTGATCGGAGTGGCAATCGGGGTATAGGCCGAGTTCATCCTTCGGGAAGAATTTTTATCGGCTCCTATTCACTCCCTCGCCCTCTCTGGTCGCCTATTCGGTCCTTCAATTGGTATCAGAGCCGGTTACGGATCTTCGTAATTCTAACTAGTCTAAGATCCAAAGATGGGCGACTATGGTAAGGGGTCGGGTCCTCTGCACTTCGATTGCAAAAATTACCCGATGTTGGAGGGCGCATGGGCGCGTTTTTGCGTGGGAAGGGGACTCTGATCTGGAATGTGACCCAAAATCCTAACTATGTCATTCCAGACAGTTTCATTCTTCCAGGATCGCGGGACATGTTTGAGGCCAACAGCAAGGCCATTGATTACTTGTTCCCTGCTCTTTGTACCTCGGAGTTTGATCGAGTGTACGGAGATGATGTGGCCAGAAAGATATGGCTTAAGCTCAGGAATGCATGTTGGCAATGCCCAGGTGCAAGCTCGTTTGTTTTCCACTTACCGGAGAGAGTACGGGAACTTCACTCATCTCCCCAGTGAGTCGACCGATGTGATGTTTCAGCGCTTCACTAGCATTTTGAACAATATGATGTCCAATGTGACAGTGCTCCCATACACGGATCATGATCAAGCTATCAAGCTTTTGCATGCACTAGATAGGTCTGTGTGGAGTACCAAGGTCGAGGCCATTGAGAAGTCGAGTGTGTATGATACCTTGACGCTGGATGAGCTGTTCTCTAAGCTCGGGTCTTCAGAGGTTGATCATGGCTTGAGAGCCAAGAGCGAGAGCCCCACTGATCCTCATAGTTTGGCTCTTGTCTCAGGATCGAGGACTAATGCTAACTGTGCTGCTTTTTCTTTGTCCTGTCTTATGTCCATGCCAGATGAGGACTTTGAGGTGCTGAGCGAGGAGGATCTCGCCTTGTTGAGCAAGAGGTTTGGGCAGATGTACGAGAACCGCAAGAATGCGAAGAGAAGCTCAGGGATGTGCTATCGGTGCGGGAAGCACGAGCACTTCATCGTCGAATGCCCTGAAGCCATGGAGATAAAGAACGACTACAAGGGCAAGCCCAAGCACGACTACAACAAGCACCACTCCCGGAATGACTAAAAGGACAAGCGCGAGGACAAGGGCGAGAGAAGGCCAAAGAAGAGCAGAGGGTACATGAAGAAGACGGCTCGAGTGATGGTTGCCGGAGCGAGTGACATCGACTCCACTTCAAGCGACGCTTCCTCCGGTTCGAGCACCGATGAAGAGCAAGATTGGCGCAAGGACAAGTGGCACACGGGCAAGAACTTCACCGGCCTCAGCTTAGTCGCACAAGGTGGATTTTGCGGCATGGCGCACTCCAAGAAGGGTGGGAAGCACAGCTCAGATTCAAACTCTGACTCCGAGGAAGAGGTACGACATGATCCCAACTTCTTGCTAGAGGAGAATGCTAGGCTGAATGAGTTGCTTGATAATCGTGATGATGTGCTTAGGAAGGCCAACAAGGAGAAGAGAGAGTTTCGGTCTTTGCTAGGTGATGCTAAGGACAAGATAGTTGAGCTTGAGTCTTTGCTTGTTGATGCTAGAACTGAGATAGACTCTTTGAAAGCTACTCCTGTTGTTTCTGATGAGGTTGATTATGGTGACTGCTCTCAAGGAGAAGCATGCCTCAACTCTTTAGGAACTAGATGTGCTTAGTATTGAGTGTGATGAGTTGAAATCTAGACCTGCTTTGTTAGGTGCTTGCACTTCTTGTCCTGTGTTGCATACTAGGGTAGATGAATCTCATACCAAGATAGTTTCTCTTGAGGATGCATAGAAAGCTCCTATTTCTACATCATGCTCTACCTGTGAAATGCATGCTTTGAAAACCATGGAACATGCACACTATGTTGACTGTTTGCAGGATGAGAATGATGAGTTGAGAAAATTGATGGGTTGGTTGTCTGGGCATGAGCCACAATTGAGTTTGATGTTGGCTGAGTTTAAGAGGTCTGATGGTCAGGCATTAGGGGCTGGCAAGAGTGGTGAGGGAGAAGAGAAAGTTGGAGAGATTCCTATCCCACCACACACTGCACGCATGAACAAATTTTCACCCAAGCCAAACCACCTCAGAAACAAGCTAGACACAACCCCAGATCCACCAGTGTTCCCTCACAAGACAGAAAACCACCAGAAACCCATCAAGTTTGTGAGCACCCAGGGGAATGTCTTTGGTGGGAAGTCAGGAGAGAAAGTTGTTGAGAAGCCCACAGAGAAGCCACAACCTAAGCCACAGCCAGTCCACTTCCATTGTGCGTATTGTGGGAGGGATGGCCATAAGGATGACTTCTGCTTCAGGAGGAAGAGGGATGAGAGGTTTGCTAGGGAGATGGCAAACAAGGACAGGTACCACCCTTCCCATGGGGTGCCTGAGCCTCGTAGAGGGCCTCTACCTAGAGGTGATGGGTTTGTGCGTACAGTTCCCACTCGTGGTGGTGGAGGTAGTTTCCCTCAAAGAGATAGGCGTGTTGGTTTGGGCGTGGTGAGTTTGCTGGACGTGCTCCTGCTCGTGACCGTTACGAGTTTGGGAGGCACGATCGTAGTTTTGGTTCTCAGAGGGACTACGGGCCACGTTTTCCCCCTTGTGGTGCACGTTCCCCTCCAGTGAGACGTGACAGGTTTTTCGGTAGTAGGCATGAGAGGGCTCTGCCTAGAGGCTTTGATAGGATGGATTTTGCTAACCCTTCTTTTGAGCAAATGGCTCGACACTGGTTTGACTCTTTTGGTACTAACCCCAGTGTTGAGTCACCTGCTCATTCTCGTTCTCGTTTTTTATTTGCAGGTGGGAGGCTTGGAGGACTTTTGGTTGATCAACTCTGGTTGTTCACGCCACATGACTGGAGATCGTGGTTGGTTCTCTAGCCTCACCCCGGTGAATACGAGGGAGTACATCACTTTCGGGGACAATGGTAGAGGACGAGTGCTTGCTGAAGGTATGGTGAAGGTGAGTAGCAAGGTGACCCTAAAGAGTGTGGCTTTCGTCAAGTCACTTGGTTTTAACCTGTTGTCAGTATCCCAGTTGCTTGACAAGGGTTTTGAGGTTCGTTTTAAGTTGAGCACTTCTCGTGTGCTTGACTCTCGAGGCGATCTTATTTGTACGATCGTCCCCGAGGGTCAAATCTTTCGTGCTGATTTTTCCCAGTCTGTTGGTCCTCCTCGATGCTTTGTTGCTGGCGTTTCGGCCGAGATTTGGAAGTGGCATAGGAGGCTAGGACACTTGAGCTTTGAGTTGCTTTCCCACTTGAGTGGTCTAGACCTTGTCCGAGGATTGCCTAAGTTGAAATTCGAGAAGGATTTGGTTTATGCTCCGTGTCGGCATGGAAAGATGGTTGCCGCTTCTCACGCCCCTCTGACTGCGGTCATGACCGAGCGACCTTGTGAGCTGTTGTCACACCCAAGTTTAAAGGCAAACTCGAATGCTAGATTATATGTGCGCCAGGATCAAGTTTCACACATATAACGACATTGTGCATACCAAAAGACAGTGTCTCAACGTAAAGAGAGTATTAAACTTATTACAGACCAACAGTCTCATAACTTAAACAAAATAGAGTATCTAGCAGCGGAACGAATGCCTCTGCAGGCAGCTGGCTGAAGACACGATCGCCTAGAACTCGCCAAAGTCTCCGGGATAGTCTTCAAACCTCTCCCAGTCTGAGCAGCAATCCGAGTAGTGTAGTTGCAATAATGAAAACAAGCGTGAGCACATGTCATACTCAACAAGCGGAAAAGATATATAACATGCAAGGCTTTTTGTGGATGGCTGATGGTTAAGCAAGTCAGCATTTTAGTTGGTCAAATTTTATTGGCAACATAATTACTATGCAGTGTAAGTTCATACCAACCCTTAAGATAACATAGAGATCATAAACATAAATAAAGATAGAATACATCAGTTTAATATTATATTTCATAATTTAATCACGTGAGGGTCCAGGCCGCTCTTGACTGTGAGCACGGCTAACCGGTTAGTATTACACTCTACAGAGGTTGTACACTTTCACCACAAGTCGCATAAAAGTTCAAAGAACTTTAAACCCAACCACGCGATGCTACGAGGCCTTTACAAAGTTTCCCCAAGAAGTTGCAACTCACAAGGTTACCGGATCAGCAAGCAAGGTATAAAGTCCCCTAGCGGGTACCATGTCTTAGCAAAGCCCAACTCCCTGCTAGAGCGAATCCACACCCCACAGTACCACCACTCCTAACCAGGGTCACTAATTAATTAGCCAAGGCCAGAGCCATTTAGCTCTTGTGGTTGCACTGTTGTCCTGGGTGGTTCTCCATGTTCCAATTAACATATGATCTTGTATTAATAAAGTTATAACATAAATAAATCAAGATTAATATTGTTTCATTAATACCACCATGTAACCAGGTAAAGCATAGCGAGAACTACCCAACAATAAAGTAAACCCAGTTGATCAAGGTATAGGGTATAAGCATATAGTCAAACCTTAATTGGGACCCATCAATTTAATGCAAGCAAAAGTAAATACGAAGAATTAAATGCGTGTTATATAGGAAAATGGGAATGCATCGAGGTAGACTTGCCTTCAACTGAATCGTGCTGCTGCTCAGACGCTTGGAAGTCTTGCTCTTCGAATTCCACGAACGTTTCGCTCTCTACGCAGCACATCCATAACATACAAGCACACAATATAATAAATTAAGAAACAGGCACCAAACAATACAAACAGAATGGAACAGGGGCATAAAACTAATCTACACTTCGATACAATCGTTTGGACATAAAGAATGCTAAAAACAGAGCTAAAACGAAAAAGATATGGTTAAAAGAAGGTGCAAGGGTCTAACTACGAGGAATCTAAGGTTCCAGGGGCCTAACCGTAAGAAAATAGGGGCTAAAACATAATTAAGCTTAAAAACACAAGGGCTGCGGCGCAAAAGCCTAGCTCTGGGCCTCTGGCGCTAAAACCAAAAACCTCAGGGTCTAAAACGTGAAGAAAAGGACTTATGTGCAAGGATCTTTGAACGGTGGAAGGACCGGCTTGCGATACTAAAAACTTCAGGGGCTTTTATGCAAAACGACGGTGCACAGGCGGGGATTGACCGGTATGCTCTGGTTTGACCAGGGCTAGATTGGATCGGGGCCGTCGATTGCTGATCGGGTGGTTGTGGTCGCACGTGGGCGCAGGCACCGGTGACAGCGGCGGCGAAGATCGCCGGCGGGTGACAGAACTCGAGCTAGAGTGCTCAGTTCACTGTGGGGCTTGCACGGGGATGAATCATGCGACAAGCTGGATCGATCTACGGCACTAGCACGGGCGCTCGGGCGACGACGATGACACGCGGCTAGGGATGGCGGACGGCGACGCGGTGCCAACTACGGCGAGCCTTCGCAGAAGAACCACACCACCAACACAAAAACAAGAGGCACACCGAGCTTCCTTACCTCCACATGGACCTCCGGAGTAGCTTCATGTTGACGGGAGAGTGGCGAAGCGGCGGTTCAACGCGGCGGTGCAACTAGGGTTACGGGCGGTGACGCTGGAGCTCGGCTGCTAGGGTTTCGGTGTAAAAGGGGGGGACTCGAGGTGTGGCGGCTTAAAAAGGCCAGTGCCCCTGCCTTGGCGTGCGGGCCAAGGGTCCGAGGCGGGAGGCAAACGCGTGCGGGCGTGGGGTTTGCTCGGACTCCGGCCGAGTCCCACTCGGACACGAGCTGGAGGTCGGGGATGACACCCCGGCCCCACCTGTCGGCGACTCAGGGCGACGGGGACGCGGCGCAGTGTTAGGCTGCAGCTGGGCTGGCTGGAAATGGGCCGAGGCGGGAAGAGCGGCCCGAATTGCTGCTGCGCTGCTGGGCCAAAAAGGAAACATGGCCCAAAAGGAGGGAAGGGGAAAGGAGGGAAGGAGGAAGGTTTTAACATTTTGAAAAAGAGATTCAAACAAATGATTTCAAACTTGATCCAAACAATTGAATTCAAACTTGAGTTTAAATTCAAACAACCAAAATAATGGACCAGCATGTATACATCAAACATCAAGCCACTTAATTTTAGAAAAACAAATAATGTTTTTTCCTATACTATATTCCCTGTAAAATAAAATAAAGGTTGGAAATTTTTTTTTAAATTGAGAAAATCATTGCTTAATTTTTCTTCCTATTCACATCCTGAAATTCGAAATTTCAGGGTGTGACAAATCTACCCCCCTTAAAAGAATCTCGTCCTCGAGATTCGGATGAATTAAGAAAGATTGGGAAAGCTGGGCTCCAAAATCCAAGGAAAAAGATTAGGGGATTGAACCATTGATGAACATACCAAGCTGATTGGATACTTCCTGAGTGATCTCAGCATTCATGTGGTTCAGCTTCCCTCGCATGTGGCTCTGTCGTCCCTTGGCGCTCTGTGGGGTCTGGCTCCCATTCCTCATCTGCTGACTCTGCACTAGAGTATTCTGGATGCTTCTCTGAGGACAGTTGTTGGCGAAGTGACCAGCCTCTCCACACTTAAAGCAGGAATTGCCAACAGGTGTGTTGGGTACATTGGGTCTCACTAGGGTTCCTGCAGAGGTGTTCTGACTAGGCTGCTGATCATTGGGGTGTGGAGTATATGGAGTGGATTGCTGTAACTACTGAATGGGGTGCTGGAATGGTTGTGTATTGCGCCGGAACTAATTCTGCCCAGAATTACCACTTGGACCTCCAGAGCGGAGTGGTGCTCCCTGCTGTGGATTATAGCGAGGACGAGTGATACTCCCAGACTACCCAGAGTTAGTAGCCTTCCTCTTCTGATCTCCCAGTTCCCTACGCTTGGACTCCAAGCATATGGCCCTGTCAATAAGCTCTTGAAGGGTCGGGAAGGTGTGTGACATAAGCTGGTACTGAAGTGGTCCAGCTAGTCATTCCAGGAACAACTCCTGCTTCTTCCTATCTGTGTCAACATCTTCAGGAGCATAGTATGACAGCTTTGTGAACCTATCCCTGAACTCTGCCACGGACATCCCTTCTTGCTTAAGAGCAAGAAACTCTTTCTTCTTCAACTTCATCAGACCAGCAGGAATATGATGGCTTCTGAAGTTAGTGGTGAACTCCTGCCAGGTGATAGCATTCTGATTGGCATGAGCAGCGACAAAAGCATCCCACCATGCTGAAGCAGATCCCTGTAGTCACCCTGAAGCGTAAAGGACCTTCTCTCTATCATCACATTGAGCTATCGTGAGCATCTTCTCAATAGTTTTCAGCCAGTCTTCAGCTTCTAGTAGATCCGCTGCATGTGAGAAACTGGATGGCTGGTGGCTCATAAACACCCGATGCTTGTTCACTGGAGCCTGCTGCTGCACAAGTGGTGGATTGTTGCCTTGAGTCTGCATGTTAGCCACAGTGTTGGTCAAGTTCTGAAGGAGCTGAGTCTAAGCTTCCAAAAACTGCCGCATAGCTGGATCCATCTGTGGTTGTCGAGGTACGTTGCTAGATCTGCCTCTCCCTGGACGAACCACTGCTGGTTGATCAACTCCTGATCCTGACCTGGTTTTCACCATCTAAGTGTTAGGAACATTGATTTATATGATTGAATCAAGAGAAAAGCTTAAAAGTTAATACAAGGCAGATTTCCAGATTAGGACAAATTCTGTTGATCTCAAAGAAATAGTTACAACTCTCTGTGTGAGTAGCCAAAAATTCTAACATTTTTCGGAGCTGACGTAAACAAAATTATAGATCCAACCCAACTGGAATCACCTCATTTGGATGTCTGTAGCCCAAGATATAAAATTATTAAGGCGACTGTGTCAGCAGAGTTATCAGGTTGTGATGGCAGTAAAGGTTTAAGCATAACTCCCAGAATATAAGTTGGATGGTGCTCAATTTTTAACAGGAGCACAATCATGAAATTCTCGAACTAACCCAACAGGATTTGCATTAAGAGGAATTTTGTAGCTCGAGATATTAAATAACAGTACTAATAGGTCAAAAGCAGCGCGAACAGATTTTGATTCTCACAGATCTTGATATAAGATTGAGTAAAGAAAGCATATCGAATATGATAAAGAAAGATATGGAACAGGAACTTAAACCCAACTAACCAACTTTACTATAAAACCAATGTCATTGTGGTTATTACTCCACAACACACTGCACTCAATACAAAAGATCCAACTCAATCATTATCATAAGAACAAGCATTCAAACACACCACTAAGCTAAGCACACCTATACGATCGTTTCGAAACTAACGATTACAATGATCTTAAGCTTAAAAACTCCTAGATCCTAAGGAAGCTCTTCAGTGCGGGCGTCTGGGGAGTTGTAGTGGGGTCTCTTTGGTGCTGGAGAGTGATGAGCTTCTATTCCACCATCTTGGATCACAGGGGGTTCCTTCCCCGTCAGAGTAGCTTCTAGCAGACGCTTTTGTACCTCCACTGTATAGATCCTCTGTTGAGCTGTGGCAAGCATGTTGTTGGTGTTATCCAAAGCGGTGTTGACAGCGGCCAGCAATTCGTGAAGATTGTCCAAGGTGGGACTGTGGCCATTAGCTGATGCGATGTAGGTCTTGGCTTCACCACTAGCTCTGTAAGGAGTGTACAAACTGTGGGTGTGTGCTAACTCAGAACGCTCCCTGTGAGAGAGAACATAGAGTGCTCTCCTAGCAGCTTCGGCAATCCTAGCTTCCATGGTGTCTCGAGTAGCAACATCACTGTGCCTGGATATCTCCTTAGGTCCATAGTGTTGAACCCTCTCATAAACGATTACTGTTACCTCCCAATGTGGCTCAAACCAAGGATGGGTCCACATCTCACACTGGTAGATTGGGTCTTCACCATAACCCAAATGATACACTGTCCTCCTTAGATTGCCAGCCATTGAAATGCCTCTACCATCCTTCTTGTACGAGCTCACTGTCCAGACTACTTCAGCTGGCTCTCCTTCCATCTAGAGACAAAGGAGTCAGGTGACGAGTAAGACCAAATGCAAGGATGAGAAAGATAGCAAAATCAAGGTAGAGAACCCAAAAGATAGCTAAGGATGAGATGGAAATCAAGGATGAGCATTGTAGAATAGTTATAAAGCAAGCATAAAGAATGTGGCTTCTAAAAGATTATAATCCTTAATTTCGACCATTTTCTAACTAGGCTAACGTCCTACAGTCAACACGGCTCTGGTACCACTTTGTCACACCCATGTTTAAAGGCAAACTCGAATGCTAGATTATATGTGCGCCAGGATCAAGTTTCACACATATAACGACATTGTGCATACCAAAAGACAGTGTCTCAATGTAAAGAGAGTATTAAGCTTATTACAGACCGACAGTTTCATAACTTAAACAAAATAGAGTATCTAGCAGTGGAACGAATGCCTCCACAGGCAGCTGACTGAAGACACGATCACCTAGAACTCGCCAAAGTCTCCGAGATAGTCTTCAAACCTCTACCAGTCTGAGCAGCAATCCGAGTAGTGTAGTTGCAATAATGAAAACAAGCGTGAGCACATGCCGTACTCAGCAAGTGGAAAAGATATATAACATGCAAGGCTTTTTGCGGATGGCTGATGGTTAAGCAAGTCAGCATTTTAGTTGGTCAAATTTTATTGGCAACATAATTACTATGCAGTGTAAGTTCATACCAACCCTTAAGATAACATAGAGATCATAAACATAAATAAAGATAGAATGCATCAGTTTAATATTATATTCCATAATTTAATCACGTGAGGGTCCAGGCCGCTCTTGACCGTGAGCACGGCTAACCGGTTAGTTTTACACTCTGCAGAGGTTGTACACTTTCACCACAAGTTGCATAAAAGTTCAAAGAACTTTAAACCCAACCACGTGATGCTGATCAGGTATCATACCACACTACCGAGGTGTGATCGCATAGGGATGCTACGAGGCCTTTACAAAGTTTCCCCAGGAAGTTGCAACTCACAAGGTTACCGGATCAGTTAGCAAGGCATAAAGTCCCCTAGCGGGTACCGTGTCTTAGCAAAGCCCAACTCCCCGCTAGAGCGAGTCCATACCCCACAGTACCACCGCCCCTTGTCCTTATCAGGTAAAGCCACTCCTAACCAGGGTCACTAATTAATTAGCAAAGGCCAGAGCCATTTAGCTCTTGTGGTTGCACTATTGTCCTAGGTGGTTCTCCATGTTCCAATTAACATATGGTCTTGTATTAATGAAGGTATAACATAAATAAATCAAGATTAATATTGTTTCATTAATACCACCATGTAACCAGGTAAAGCATAGCGAGAACTACCCAACAATAAAGTAAACCCAGTTGATCAAGGTATAGGGTATAAGCATCTAGTCGAACCTTAATTGGGACCCATCAATTTAATGCAAGCAAAGATAAATACAAAGAATTAAATGCATGTTATATAGTAAAAACGGGAATGCATCAAGGTAGACTTGCCTTCAACTGAATCGTGCTGCTGCTCAGACACTTGGAAGTCTTGCACTTCGAATTCCACGAACGGTTCGCTCTCTACGCAACACATCCATAACATACAAGCACACAACGGAATGAATTAAGAAACAGGCACCAAACAATACAAATAGAATGGAACAGGGGCATAAAATCTACACTTCGATACAATCGTTTGGACATAAAGAACGCTAAAAACGGAGCTAAAACGGAAAAGATATGGCTAAAAGAAGGTGCAAGGGTCTAACTGCGAGGAATCTAAGGTTCCAGGGGCCTAACCGTAAGAAAACAGGGGCTAAAACATAATTAAGCTTAAACACACAAGGGCTGCGGCGCAAAAGCCTAGCTCTGGACCTCGGGTGCTAAAACCAAAAACCTCAGGGTCTAAAACGTGAAGAAAAGGACTTATGTGCAAGGATCCATGAACGGTGGAAGGACCAGCTTGCGATACTAAAAACTTCAGGGGCTTTTATGCAAAATGACAATGCACAGGCGGGGGTTGACCGGTATGCTCTGGTTTGACCAGGGCTAGATTGGATCGGGGCCGTCGGTTGCTGATCGGGTGGTTGTGGTCGCACGCGGGCGCAGGCGCCGGTGACAGCGGCGGCGAAGCTCATTTGTTGCATTCCATGCATGCATTTTACTTTTTGTACAAAACCAAGTAGGATAGCCATCTTTGGATCATTTGTGGTAGGATGAGCTTCTCTTATATACTTTGATCACTATGATGTGCTATATGTGAGATATGTGTATGCTTTGGGAATGGTGATGTGAATGCTATGGTCTTGATGGTATTGTCATATGTTCATGATGAGGTAGCTTCCTTTTGTTGAAAATGCTAAAAATGCTTCACTCATGAATAGATACCGTTTCATGCTCAATTTGTGCTCAAATGCCTATATAATGCTTAGTTTGTGCTTGAGTATCATGCTCTCATTGCTTGGGGTCAAAGACACATTTGTCATGGTAAGTGTTTAGCCCATATGTTCACTTGTGGAGGAGCATAAGCTTCTTTTTGCCACAAAGGCATTTCATGTACCATGCTTAAATTTGAAAATGAAATTGGTGTATGAATTGCCTTATGCTTGAAAAATGAGCTCTTAATCATGTCTTTTTGTTTTGATGTATATATCTTGGGTGCTAAACCGTTGCATGATGTCTACCATGAGAAGTCTCAAATTAGAAGTAGACACATGGCTCGGTGGCTTTGACATGACATTTAGTAGCTTATGGGTGTTTGCTATGATCTTGTGATGAGAACTTGTGATCTTGTATGAGCTGTGTATGACCTAGTTCATTTTTGCTCAAATTGCCATGGATAGGGCTTTGCTCATGAGATGAATATTTCTTTGTGAAAATTGCTTAAAAATGCTTTTGGCCATGCCACATGTTTATATGTCTCTACTTTCTTGATGGCAATGTATATCTGAGAAGCTTTGTAGATTGTATATGCTTTGACATGCATTTGTGCACTTTCATGGTAGCATGATTCATGCATTGTCAACAAGGGGGAGAATATATATGAAAGGGGGAGAAGTTGTATGCATTTGGAAGAATATGTGGAGAATTTTGCATGTGGGGAGAAAATTTTGAGAAAAGAGGTTGCATTTGCTCAGGGGGAGTTTTGCACCTGTGCAGGGGGAGCTCCTTTGGTTTGCCTGAGTTTTGTGCTTTGTGGTGTACTCTTTGTGAGCTTTGTTTGTCTCGACTGTGTTGAGCCGTTGCCCTTGCCTTAGGGGGTCGAGACTAGGTCTGGTGAGTGATTTTGTTTTTCGCTTGTTCTTTGGCATTGGATCACTTGCTTGCAGGTTTGTGTTAGTGGTTGTTTTTTTCTTTTTCTCTTTGATGGTTACTATGGGTGTTGTCAATGCATTCATCAAGGGGGAGATTGAGGACCAGGTGTGTCCGAGGACCAGTGGAGGGTCGCTCCTTAGTGATGAGTGATTGACAACGTTGTGTGGACTGATGCTTTGCTCAGTGTGCAGGTACAGGTTGTGGCTTGACTCGTGTTGGTGCAGGTGAAGAACAAGCGCGAAAGGCCTTAGCCGTGGTGGCCCCCGGGTGATGGAGAGGCAAGTAGGCTTGGTTCGATGGACCCTGTGGCTGATGGGGTCAAGTGCGAGTCGTGCGGTGCAAGACTAGCAAGTTGAAGTCATGGACATGGGCCGGTGCAAGGTAGCGGATCGAGGCCGAAGCTTGCACGCGGGGTTGCCCATAAAACCATCAGTGGACGGATTCTTGGTTTGGGCCTCAAAACCAAGTCCAGAGGCCCGATGCGACGGAGACAGTGATCTGGGAGCATCGGGAAGCTTCGAGGCGGGGGGCACGTGGTGTGATCACGGGGCTTGCGTCGAGGCTAAGCATGTCCGCGGTGGAACTGTGTCCGCTCGATGGGAATATCCGAAGACTTGACCATATTTCCCCTGAGGGTTGTGTATCTTCAATTTAAGTTGTAGGGGTAGCGGAGAGGTGGATGGCATCTCTCTCTTGGACTCTAGGGTTTCCTCGACCGGAAGATCGCTCTGGACTGCTTCTTTTGCATTTCCTTAGGGTAGATTCTTGTATAGACTCTGACCTCTGGATGTATGGAAGCATTCAGCGTTGTGATGATCTCCTAGCTCTTTGTGATTTTTGTGTCTTTTTGGAGCTATTTTTGGGTGGTTTCGTTCTTTGCTCGATTCGTTGATTTGAGGGCGTTTTCCCTCAGATTTCTTTGAGGGGATCATGGGATGATGCCTTGTGCATATTTGGGTGTGATCTTGACCTCTCAAACGCAGGGTAAATCCTTCGATTCGCGAGTTCTTGTAGGAACCTGAGTTCTTGGTGGTGGTTCATGTGATCCGCGATTCCCGGTAATTTAGTGAGTTAGAGGTCGAGATTTTTGGGGCATAGCTTCACGTAGTGACGCTTCTCACCTCCCCCAAATATTGTCTCAAGAGCTCAAGTGGTTTGGGAGATCCCGGTGATGGATAGGAGGAGTTGACTTCGCATTTTCAAGCTCGAGCTGTTATGTCCGTGCTTGGCAGACCGTCCGCGGTCCCCATGCGGACGGTCCGCGAGGCCCTGGCAGCGAATCACTAGATTTGGGGGAGATGAGAAGCGTCACTACGTGAAGCTATGCCCCAAAAATCTCAACCTCTAACTCACTAAATTACCGGGAATCGCGGATCACACGAACCACCACCAAGAACTCTGGTTCCTCCAAGAACTCGCAAATCGAAGGGTTTTCCCGGCGTTTGAGGGGTCGAGATCATACCCAAAGATGCACAAAGCATCCACCCATGATCCTCACAAAGAAATCCAAGGAGAAATGCCCTCAAAACGACGAATCAAGCGAAGAACGAAAGCAACCAAAAATAGCTTCGAAAAAGACACGAAAATCACAAAGAGCTAAGAGAGGGAAGGAATCACAACGCTGAATGCTTCCATACATCCAGAGGTCAGAGTCTATACAAGAATCTAGCCTAAGGAAATACTGGGAAAAGAAGCAGTCCAGAGCGGATAACCCTAGCCATCCTCCTCTACCTTCTATTTATACTTAGTTTCCTGGAGGTGGCGAATGACACAACTACCCCTAGTGCATAAATGTAAGATACACACCCCTCAGGGACATTTTGGTCCAAGTCAAGCATATTCTCATCGAGCGGATACGCTTCCACCGCGGACTTGCTTAGCCTCGATGCAAGCCCCGCGATCGCACCACATGCCCCCCGCCTCGAAGCTTCCCGACGCTCCCGGATCACTGTCTCCGTCGCGTTGGGCCTTCGGCCATGGTTTTGAGGCCCAAACCAAGAAACCGTCCTCTGATGGTTTTGTGGGCAAACTACCAAACCCCGTGTCCAAGCTCGAACCGCTACCTTGCACCGGCCCATGTCCATGACTTCAACTTGCTCCTCTTGCACCGCACGGCTCGCATTTGACCCCATCGGCCACCAGGTCCATCGAACCAAGCCTACTTGCCTCTCCATCACCCGGAGGCCACCACGGCATAGGTCTTTCGCGCTTGTTCTTCACCTGCACCAACACGAGTCAAACCGCAACCTGTACCTGCACACTGAGCCAAGCATCAATCCACACAATGTTGTCAATCACTCATCACCGAGGAGCGACCCACCACTGGTCTTCGGATGTTCCTGGTCCTCAATCTCCCTCTTGATGAGTGCATTGACAACACCCATAGTAACCAACACAGATAAAAAGGAAAAGAAAACAACCATGAACACAAACCTCCAACATGTGATCCAAAGCCAAAGAACAAGCGAAAAACAAGATCACTCGCCAGACCCAGTCTCGGCCCCTAAGGCAAGGGCAACGGCTCAACACAACCGAGACAAACACAGCTCTCCACAAAGAGCACATCATAAAGCACAAAACTCTGGCAAACCAAAGGAGCTCCCCCTGCACATATGCAAACTCCCCCTGAGCAAATGCAATTCTTTACACAATCTCTCCCCAACATGCAAAATCTCACAAAATCACCGCATACACTACATAGTTTTGGGGATTTCACGATCGATTTTTATGGCGACAGGTAGTTTTGGTTGATATAAACTGGGTATAACGCGACAATAGTCGATATTGGTCGTGATAAGGGTGTGTGTTGCGACCAATTATGTAGCGTTGATATTTTAATGGCAATTGCGACAACGCATGGGCCTCTGTTGCAATTGCGGCGTCGGTATTGCTACGCTTATTGGTAACAGTTGCAGCAGTTGCCCATATCACAATGACTATGACACGTCGCTATTAGTTGTGCCATGTGTTGCAAAAGAGTATTACTTTTAGCGACGAAAATGCACTCATTGCGACTGAAATATTTGATATTGCAATGTGCATCAAAATTGTTGCAAACTAGACATGGGTATGGCGACGCTAACATGTAATCGTCGCGCTAGAGAAGATGCTATTGTGACAAAAATATCCCTGTTGCGATCAAATGCACTATTAGTCGCAATTGATGTGTTCATGTGTGTCTAGCCCAAGACCTGCTTTGTAAACCTTGCAAAAAACCGAGGCCCATCAATGAAATCGACATTTGCTCAACTCTAAACCACTGGCAAAATTGGAGGCCTAACAGACCCACAGATGGGTCGGCCGAACCACGTGGGCCTGTTCGATGGCTTGTAGGCCTGGACCATGTCCTCCTGCACACGACTATCTATCTTTGTACACCGAGTCCTAACCCAACTCTATTCGTTTCACCGAGTCCTAACCCAACTTTATGTCGTATCACCAATCGTAACCCAACAATATATATCGACCTGTAATACGAGGAACGAAAAATACCCAAACAACACATCCTTGCTTGTTGTTGTCACGCAATCCGCCGAGGTGACGCTGCAAGCTCCGATCATCTGGAACCACGAGCGCAAGTGCGATCACCTGCATCACGACAGGAAAAAGTCTGTTCTTCGGATCCAATCCGCCAAGGTATAATCGATTATGAGATCCATGTGCATGGAATTTTATTTGTTTGTTAATTAGTTTGTATATACATCTAATTTTAATACAATAATATGTAATACTGATCGAGCACGCCCTTTGTCCTCACTGTTCTAGGAGATTAAAATATGCTGTAGTTGGTTTTCTTGCAATGGCAAGTGAAGAGGATTGTAGTTGGATGGAATTGGCGACTACAAATGATGCGTGGCAACGCGGCTTCGAGAAGTTTATGGATGATCTGTTTGAAGTAGAAGAGGATGGAGAGTCTCAGCAATGTCCATGTTGTAAGTGTTGTCACATGGCATATCATAACAGAGACACTATCGAAGGTCACTTGGTTAGATTAGGGTTTGATAGGGATTTCATAAAAGAGCAAAAAAAACATCATCATCTTGCTGCTGATGCTATCGTCTGTGTGGATGATTACGACAATCTTGACAATCATGACGATCGGGGGGCCACCAATAAATTTTTACCTCACTGATTAGTGGTGCCATACATGGTGGAATTAAAGGTGGTAATGAAGAGGAGCCAAATGAGTCAGCATGCAAATTTTTTGATTTATTGGAACAAGCTAAGATAGAGTTGTACCCTGGTTGCAAGAAGGCTTCAAAGGTTTCTTTCATTATCAGACTATATCAGATCAAGTGCATGTGTGGTCTTAGCAACGCTGCAATGGAACAAATACTGTTATTATTCCATCTTGTGCTGCTTGAAGGGCATTGTCTCCCGGATTCCCTGGACAAAGTTCGAAAGGTGGTTCGAGACCTTGGCTTGGACTACCAAAAGATTCATGCTTGTGTCAATGACTGTGTGTTATTCCGTGGAGAGTACTCAGACATGGACAACTACCCAACTTGCAATGCCAGTAGGTGGAAATTTACAGATTCGGAACAGGGGACTGGTGTGGTTGTCACTGATGCAGCAAAAAAGAAGTGGTTACCTCGTGAAATACTGAGGTATTTTCCACTGATTCCTCGACTGCAAAGATTATTTATGAACGAGGAAACGACGACATATGTGTGTTGGCACAAGGATGAATTGATTGATGATCAAAAATTGAGACACCCAGCTAACTCAAGGGCATGGAAGGTCGTGAATGAGACACACGAGGACTTTGCAAAGGATCCACGTAATGTCAGGTTGGGACTTGCATCAGATGGCTTCAATCCATTCGGGATGTTGAGCTTGGCTTACTCTACATGGCCAGTTATCCTAATTCCTTACAACCTACCTCCTTGGTTGTGCTTGAAACAATCCTATTGGATCATGTCCATGCTAATTCCTGGGCCTAAATCTCCAGGGATTAACATTGATGTATATTTGCAGCCTCTGATTGATGGGCTCAAAACGCTTTGGACTAAACATGGATTTGAAACTTGGGATGCGAAGGATAAGCGCAATTTTAAAATGCGTGCCACGTTACTCTGGACAATAAATGACTTTCCTGCTTATGCGATGTTATCTGGCTGGTACACTAAAGGGAGGTTTGCTTGTCCTTATTGTCACAAGGACACTGAGTGCATGTGGTTAAAATTTGGTTAGAAGCATTGCTACATGGGGCATCGGTGTTTTTTGCCTACAAACCACAAGTTGCAAAGGGTCAAGGCTAGCTTCAATAACTTGGTTGAGATGAGGGAGGCACCAGTGCCACTCAGCGGTGAACAAGTTCGGCAGCAGCACGCTACATTTGAGCAACTCATCTATGGAGCCACTACCTCTAAGAAGAGCAAGCAGCATGATGAAGATACTAGATGGCACAACTGGAGGAAGAAGATTGTTTTCTTTGAACTTCCATATTGGGATTCATTGCTCGTACGCCATAATCTAGATGTGATGCATATTGAGAAGAATATTTGTGAGAGCTTGCTTGGGACTTTGCTCGACATATCTGGTAAAAGTAAGAACAGTGAGAAGGCTCGACTTGATCTGCAAGAATTGGGTATAAGGAAGGATCAACATCTAGTTCTCAATGAGAAAGGTAAATACGAAATGCCACCAGCGTTGTACACATTAAGTCGTGATCAAAAGAAAATCCTGTGCAACTTTCTACAAGGTGTTAAGATGCCCGATGGTTATGCCGCTAATATCAGGAGATGTGTTGATGTCGATGGGTGCAAGGTTTCTAGCTTGAAAAGTCATGACAACCATGTTATGTTACAAAAACTCTTACCTTTTGTGGTACGTGAAATATTGCCTGAACAAGTAGCGCTCCCGTTGATCCAGCTCAACAGGTTTTTTAACTTGGTTTGTTCAAAGGAGATTGACGTGACCGAGATGCAAGAACTTAGCAAATCGATTGCAGAGACCCTTTGTCGTCTTGAGATGATTTTCCCTCTAGCATTTTTTGATATTATAATGCACTTACCAGTTCCTCTTGCTTGGGAGGCTGAATGCGGAGGCCCTGCTTGCTATAGGTGGATGTATCCAGTTGAGAGGTGCCTACGTACAGTCAAAGGATATGTGAGGAATAAAGCGTACCCAGAGGGTTCAATAGTAGAGGGATATATATCGGAGGAGTGCCTTACATTCTGTACTCGGTTCTTTGAAGGTGTTAGTACGAAGATTGATCGGCCAGAGCGTCAAGAAAAGAGCGCTGTTAATGAACCACCTGCTGGTCTGAGTGTATTTGCGAGCAGGGACATGAACAGAAAGAGAACTACTTCTATGCATAATATGGAGGTACTAGGTTCCGAAGTTTGGCAAACGATGAGGCACTACATAATATCAAACTGTGATGAGGCCCTTCCATGGATAAAGTAAGTAACACATGTAAATTATTTGAATCTTGTTACATGGTCCACACTACATATCTCACTGTTTTCTCTTAAAAAATGTTGCAGTGAGCATAAGGCTGAATTGGAGAAAGCTGGATCGAAGAATGTTGAAAGGAGGCACACCGAGAAATTTGTATCATGGTTCGAGCGAAAGGTGAGTAATATACATTTGTGTTAAATTTAAAATCGTCAATTTTGAATGTGGTCGTAACATATTGTCAAAACATATGTGAGTGTAGATGAGGAACCTGGATACGGAGGGGAAAGCAGATGCCATGATTTATTCTCTATCTCGTGGTCCTGAAACAAATATAGCTACTGTGAAGAATAGGTGCTCAATCAATGGTTTGTATTTTCGGGCATCGCATGTGGAGAAAATCTAACAACACAGAATAGTGGTGTTGTCGTGAAGAGTAAAGATGGCATGGAATGGTTTGGATAGATTAAAAAAATCTACATCCTTGACTTTCATGAAAGGCAGGAAGTCACATTGTTCCAGTGTGACTGGTATGATGTTCCTAGACCAGGAACAAACAGATCAAAAGGGTACAGTAAAGATAAATTTGGGATTATCGATATTGATACTTCTCAGCGTCGCTATTTAGGTGAGCCTTATGTCCCAGCGACACAAGCGGAGCAAGTGTGCTTTGTGAAAAGCGGAAATCCGAAGAAAGAAAAGTGGTGCAGCATCCTCAGAATGAAACCTAGGAACCTATTTGCCATGCCTGAAGGAGAGGAAGACACTGACATTAATGTTGGTGATACAGATATGGACGAGGTTGTTATAGGTTTTGAAAAAAAATTCTGTTGTGGACCAAGAGGATGTGTCAACTTGGAGGAGGCCAGATGTGGAAGGGACAAGTGTTGATGCTTCTGTTGTTGATCTTGCTAAACCGATGCCTGAACCGGATCACGCAGACATACCTGAAGATGACGACGATGTTGATGACACCTACACTGGCGACGGAGTGGTTGCTCCAGCCAATTCAGATGGACAAGACGACGACGGTTTTTTTTATAATTAGGGGTAGCTGTTTTTCTTAATAATTAAGGGTTGCTTTGTTTACTTTTTTTGAAGCAATAGGTCCAAAGTTTGTGTGCAATAAATAAATTTTGGTGAAGATTGGAGTTTTGTATGCAAGATTGGCTTGAGTCTTGTTATATAGTATTTCTATATGGTGTTTAATTAATTAGTGATGATTTTGTGTCCAAGACTTGTGCTTCTAACTGATAGACATCTAATATGCATGCAGCATTTAGTACCGCTTTTGTGTGCAAGCTTTGTGCTTGTACCCTTTTGTGAGTGCAAGCTTTGTGTTTAGTACTGCTTTTCTTTGTTGAATGGTTGTGTTCTTGAGTGCCATATATTTGTCAGTATCTGTTTGTGTCAATTGTTCTTGAGTGAAAATGCATCAGGAGAAGGCAAATTATGTTGCATACTCTCCCCTCCTATTATTGTCCAGCACTCACAATCTCTCATCCCACCCACATTCATATGTTATTTCAATCAAGGCTACTGTAGACAACCTGGGATTTGAAACAAACACATGACAAAAATAGATTAGTTCAAAATATAATACAATGACATTAAAAGGGCAAGTTCTCTAAAATGAAAACAATTGAGCCTGTGGGACCCACTGCATGCGGCAGGAGGGAAAACTCAGCACGTTTTTTTGCCAAAAAAAATTTCACAGCCCGCCTGATCTAAGTTAAATATCGCCTCCGAACGTTTACTGCCAAATAAAATTTCACATCCCGCCATTACCCCCCAGATTAAATATCACATCCTCATCCCACGTCCCCCTAAACCACGCGCGGCGGCGGCGGCGACCATAGTTACAGAATCTGGTCTTCTCATGAAAGCGACGACGACGGGAACGTGGGTGGCCGGAGGGGCAGGACGGTTCCTCACTGCCCTAGCGCGCCGTGAGGCCATCCATGGCCATCAATGGAAAACCCGTGGCACAACAAAATGGGCACGATGTCATTGATGTCGATATTGACATTTACAGTCTCAGGTGCGTATCGGCCGCCTCGCCCTACACCTTCTTGATGAGTTTCCTGACTTTCAGGATAAAATTGTGTGCAGTAGTTACATTGTTCCCTCCACGTAATCGATTTGATATACCTCTAATCCCATCTATGGTTCTCACTTCTCAATGTACCTCCCTTTGATGACAGCACAATCTCATTTGATTTATCCATTAAAATTTACATTCCTATGAGGATACATGTGCGCATCATTTTATTTCTTTATTTTCAACATCCTTCTATTGTTTCGTCTTTTCCTTAATCAGAAATACGTGTTCATAGTTATGTGCTCATGCAGGTCTATCTCTATCTAAAAAATTGTAACCGAAACTAATTGTTGTTGTGAAACTCGCTGAGCTGAATAGGCATTGTGCTATTTGACCACTACATATTTGTTTTCCACATACTTTCTACTAGTATATATATACATATATGCATACACCATTATTAGTACTACATCTGAATTTTTTCCATGCTGCTGTATTAATATTTATGTGCACATGTAGAGACTCCAATTTGACAGGTGATGTGTTGACTGTACTAGTCGAAATCCATGGGGAAAATCTACGATACGTCTCTGCTAAATTGGACAAGGGTATTATAGACTTTAGTGCCCTGACAGATATTAAAGAAAAGTTTGGATTTGTGCAGCGGGACTACATGTACTACATGAAGAGAAATGAAGATTATACATGTACAGCGAGTCCTATTGAAATTAAATCTAAGAAAGATATACTGCAAATGGTTCAGTATGTGGAGTCAAGCAATGAGAGGGAATTAAGGTTGGTATTGTCAAAAACTGCTGTTGATGTAGGGGCGGTTAGTGTTACACCCCTGAAACTTCAGAGGCGGCATCCTAATCCTTATGATGACCCTGATTCTGATGATGAAGACTACTATGATGCTGATGATTACAAAATTTGGCTTGAAGAACAAGACGAGGACTGTGGTACGTATGTTGCTTGTTCTACACTAGCCACATGTAGCCTTGCCTGCACATTATACTCATACCAGTGTTTCTAATTAATTTGCAGACCTTCACGATGACTTCAGGGAAGATACAGTTAAAGCGTACACTAAATGGTTAACTAGTGTCAGATCTCTCAAAGAAATTAGTAAATCATTTTTCCTTGTCGACTGCAGTTTATTTGTGATGAAAAATGTGAACCTTCTAAGTGCATGTGTTTTCCATTTTTTAGAGGCGTATGATAAAGTTCAAGCTAAACCTACAGAAGTAGTCGTACTCCAACAAGATGAGAGCAATGATAGCAGCCCGACGCTGCCACCAGAAATGATGCCGCCACCACAACTTCCATCGCATGCTAGGAGACTAAGGAAGACAAAAGATTAGTAAAGCTCTACACCTCGAGAAACTTCAGTCTTTATTTTTCATTGATTTCTGCAACTGCTATTGTTAGTAGTGAATGTTATTTTCTCTAGTGTGAATGCAAGTAGGTGGCAAGAATGTTGGCTGTGGAACCCAGAAAGGGTTATCTACAGTTGCCAAGAGATCAAGATCTGGCTGCGAAAAGTTGAAAATCCAATTTTCATCAAAGTTGGGTGGTCCCTGTGGAGAAAATAGACGTACCTTTGTTGATGAGATTGTTGTACATACTAGGCAGAGGGCTCCACTAATTGGAGTCTGATATTGGAGTGAAGTGCTTCCAGTAGTCAAGAAAGAGATCGTAAAAGCTGTAATGGTAAGTCGCTGTCCACCGCTTGCACCTTGTTAATTTAATATAGCAGATGCGTTCCCTCTATTTTGTTCGTATCCAGTTTTATGATTGAATCATGCATGAATAACAAGGTTCCATCCCACCAGGAAGGATGGGATTTTGAGAGCATTCAAAATCCAGAGGAAAGGATATTGAAGATTGCCCACCAACGCTACAAAGGTTGGCAAGGCGACTTGAGTGCTACATACAAGGTGTACAACAGTTATCCGGAAAGAATGAGGCACAAGCCTGCTGACCTAAACATTGTGGAGTGGCACTATTTGTGCCACTACTTTGGAACAAAAACATTCAAGGTACAATTTTTTCTACTAAATTAAAGAACAACATTGTGAGTGGTATAGAAGATGAGTTCAACCTTTCATCGCTTAACAGCACTGGTTCACTCCTTGCAGGATCACAGCACCCAGAACTCTGACAATCGCGGCCGTCTGGTTAGCAACCATTCGACGGGTTCGAAACCTTACTCTCAGTGGAGTTGGAAAAAGGTAAAGATTGGTTACAATGTTCTCATCTTTCACTATCTACATAAGAAAATCATATATTGATGCCGTGTAATGATGCAATCATAGGGAGATCCCGAAACTGGTGCTGAGCCACGCCAGTTGGAACGTTGGAATGTTACTCACTCAAGGGATGGAAAATGGAGAAATGAGGTGGTTGAGACTATTTATGTGAGTAGAAATTTGATTGTAACCTTGCGTGCACATAACACTTGTTTAATTATGAATCAAACCAGGGGCACGGTTTTATATCTTACAATTTTTACTTGCCCACAACATTGTACAGTCAGGAAATTAGCTCTACTAGCAAATCCAGATGAGGGGGGTGAAGACACAAGTTCCACTCCTCGAGATGTAAAGGAAGAGAAATTTTTCTAGGAAACATACAGGGAAAGAACACATGTCAAATCCTCCGTGTCACGTGGCCATGGTTACATGTCCACTCCAAGAAGCAACAAAGTGTATCAGGAGAGGTCGTTACATGAGAAGCTCGATAAGGTCAAAGCACAAGAACGTCATCTGGAAGAAATACTCAAGATGCATGAAGCTGACAACGAACGCGAGAAAGAAGAATTTAAGAAAATGATGGAAAAGCAAATGCAGGAACAATTTGCAAAGATGATCGAGCCTATCAAACACTTGCTGCCATGTTCAGAGGTAACCAGATGATTGTACCTGTTGTGTTCATAACTTAGCCAATGCAGCTAATACCTTACCTTCCATCATTTGAAATAAGCAGAATACACCTCAATCCAACAATAGTACATGTCAAGTTGACCGTAGGGTCGACGAGGATGGCATTGCTGCAAGAACATTAGTGCAGAGTCAAGAAACAATGAACATAGTAACGACTATACTTGGTTGTGATTGAGAAAATGCATATTTATGCCACTTATCTCTCGCCTGCCCTCTTTCACAATGTGCAGACTCCCTCTGAAACCATCAACAATACTTCTAATGAAGCTCTACATACGAGGCCGGAGGAAAACATTCTTACAACACCAGTAGTGCAGGATCATGTAACAACAACCCAGGTAACGATACCAAACAAGCTTTCTAATCATGATGCATGGTGTCGTGCTTTTAATCACAACTGATATAGTTCTGATATAAAACTATACATTCTAGATGCATCTATCAAGCACCGTGGCAAAAGACAAAGAAAATGTTCCACCTAACATCAGTCATACAAGTGGCAACATTACCAAGACACTGTTAGCTGAGAAACATGATAATCGTGCTCCACCTTCTGCACCTTCTTCTGCACCTACAAGATATATCGCTACAAACACGCTGGTGAATTAGTCTAAGACGCGATCAGGAAAGAAGAGAGCACAAGATCAGGTACTAACTGAACTGTCCTTCCTTAATGCCATTTATATTTTTCTACTTCCAATCCATATGATGCTACATATTCTCATTCCAAGACAAATTGGGTTCAGATGATGTAATTCTCTAATTTCTTTACATTCAAAATGACATGCAAAGAGAAGCTCTGGAGCCGAGAAAAGACTCAAGATCGGCCAACAAAATCCCTTCGGCATTAAACAAGAAGCTCAAGCCTCCAAGCAAACCTCAGCTCCAGAAATGATGAAGATCTTCAACAATACTGGGTGGGAGTGATGCTAGGCTCTTTACAAACTTTGTTACTATTAATGTGAGTGATGGACAAGAGTGGAAAATTTAATGTGGTGAATTTTATTCTGTTATATGAATAATTGTGGTCTTGAATGACATGAATGTACATCGGTTGCATCAATCTATGTTTCGAATATTTTTGTTGCATTAAAGAATCCGAAATTGGGGACAGTGGGCATCCAGCGTGTATCCTATGGAGACTAATATTTTGTTGTGATTTCCTCTATGCCAATAGCGACGAACCATAGTTCATAGTGATATAGTACATGCATATGGCGACCAAAATTCATCTGATGCGTTATCACTAGAGCGTATAGCGTCAACACATGCTTCGTCGCGATAACCCTACTCATATAGCGACGGTACTCATCATTGCGATTTGGTTAAAGAACATGGCGACGACCAATCTTTGCTTGCGTGACCATCTACGTGTATAGCGACGGAAATCAGCATTGTGATTTTGTTCAAGCATCTGGCGACGGCCCATCATCAGTTGCATGACCAGCAACATGTATAGCGACGATAACTAGCGTTGCTACTTTGTTCAAGCATATGGCGACGACCAATAGTTGGTTGTGTCACCATCTATGTGTATAACGATGGTAATTATCGTTGCGAATTGTTTCAATCTTATGGTGACGACGCATAGTTGGTTGCGTGAATCCCTTCGTGTATGGCGACGACACTTAGTGTTGCAATTTCGTTGGATCATATGGCGACGAACCACATTTGTTGCGTGACCCTCTTTGTGTATGGCGACGGCAATTAGCATCGTGATTTGCTTCAAGCATAATGCGACGACCCATAGTTGGTTGCGTGAACCTTGTGCTGTATAGCGACGGTAATTAGTTGCATTTTGGTTCAAGCATATGGCGAAGGATTACGACTTCATTATGATAGCCTACATAAAATTGCAATGGCATGTATCGCATTGTGACACGATTCTTTCATTGTAATAGCGCTTGTTTGCAACCGAGCAAAGTGGTCGCAAAAACCTCTATCGCAACGACGCCTTTCATTGCAATAACCTGTGTTGCAACGCCACTAGTCGTCGCTACTTCACCTAATTGCGACGCCAGGCACCGTTGCAACACTTGCTATTTATTGCGACACCATTTTAGAACCATCGTAGCAACATATTGCGACGGACAAAATTGCGACGCCTGGCGACGGAATGAATTTGTCGTAATCTCTACGTATCGTGACCAAAAACCCCATATAGCGACCACTTGGAGGCGTCGCGAACAACACCAATCACTGTAGTGATACTCTCCCCCTTGCATATAACTTCTCCCCCTTGTTGATAATGCATGAATCAAGCTACCATGTAGGTGCACAAATACATGTCAAGGCATATACAAGCTACCAAGCATCTCAGATATACAAAGAGCACAACAAAATGCTACAAATGAGACATAGAGCAAGCAAAGTAGACATGGTGTAGTTAGCGCATTGCTATCAAGAAAGTAGAGACATAGATACATGTGACATGGCCAGAAGCATTTAAAGCTTTTCACAAGGAAAAATTCATCTCATGAGCAAAGCCCTATCCATGGTCAATTTGAGCAAAAATGAACTAGATCACACAAAGCTCATACAAGATCACAAGTTCTCATCACAAGATCATAGCAAACACCCATAAGCTACTATATGTCATGTCAAAGCCACCGAGCCATGTGTCTACTTCTTAAAATGAGACTTCTCATGTTAGACATCATGCAACGGTTTAGCACCCAAGATATGTACATAAAAGCATAAAGACATGATTATGAGCACATTTTTCAAGCATAAGACAATTCATAGACCAAATTCATTTTCAAATTTAAGCATGGTACATGAAATGCCTTCACGGCAAAAAGAATCTTATGTTACTCCACAAGTTAACATATGGGCTAAACATTCACCATGATAAATGGGTCTTTGACCCCAAGTGAAAAGAGCATGATACTCAAGCACAACTAAGCATGATATAGACATTTGGGCACAAATAGAGCATGAAAAAGTATCTACTCATGAGTAAAGCATTTTTAGCATTTTCACAAAAAGAAGTTATCTCATCATGAAGATATGACAATACAATCAAGAGCATAGCATTCACATCACCATTCCCAAAGCATACACATATCTCACATATAGCAGATCATAGTGATCAAGGTATATAAGAGAAGCTCATCCTACCACATATGATACAAAGATGGCTATCCAACCATGTTTTGGTACAAAATGAAATGCATGCATGCAATGCAACAAATGATACATATATCACATATATACATGAGAAGCTCCAAGATCCAGCTAAAAAGGGAAACACACTCCAAGTTCACCTCGCAAGCGTGTGAAGGTAACTTGGTCAAGTGGTTTAGTGAATATGTCGGCTAGCTGATCTTGGGTAGGTACATAGGACAAGGAAATGTTCCCTTTCTCAACATTGTCCCTTAGAAAATGATATCTCACTTCGATGTGTTTAGTCTTGGAGTGAAGGACTGGGTTTTTGGCTACATTTATGGCACTGGTGCTGTCACAAAAGAGTGGAACCTGGGAGCTCCTCACCAAAATCGCTCATAGTGTAGGTCATCCATAGGGGCTGGGAACAACAACTGGCTACAGCAACATACTCGGCCTCTGTAGTGGACTGGGCTACACTGGATTGCTTGCGAGATGAACAAGAGACCAAAGAAGAACCAAGAAACTGGCAACAACCCGAGGTAGACTAGCGATCCAAACGACACCCAGCAAAATCAGCATCGGAGTATCCGTGAAGTGTGAGTGTCGAGGAGGCAGAATAACGAAGATCAAACTCAGGAGTGTACTTCAAGTACCTGAAAATCCTCCTGACGACCTGCCGATGTGAAGTCCTCTTTGGAGCCTGAAAACGAGTGCACAGACACACAGTGAACTATACGTCCGACCTTGTTGCTGTCAAGTAGAGGAGGCAGCCGATCATGCTCCTGTACTCCTTCTGGTCCACGAGTTCGCCATCTTCATCCGCATCCAAAGCCGTAGTGGTACTCATCGATGTAGTCAGCGGCTTGGAGTCATTCATGCCAAACTTCTTCACCATGTCCTTGGTGTACTTCGCCTGATGTACAAACATCATGTCCTTGCACTGCATGATCTGAAGCCCTAGGAAAAACTGCAGCTCGCCCATCATAGACATCTCAAATTCCCTGCTCATGTCATCTACAAATCTGGCAACAAGATCATGAGAAGAGCCACCAAAGATTATGTCATCCACGTAAATCTGAACAATCAATAGGTCATTTCCATGCCTAAGGAGAAACAAGGTCTTATCAACTGTGCCCATCAAAAACCCCTTACTTAGCAAAAAGCTTCTCAACCTACCATACCAATCCCTCGGTGCCTGTTTCAACCCATAAAGTACTCTGTAGAGTTTGTATACATGGTGTGGGTATCTCTCACTCTCAAACCCCAGGGGTTGCCTCACATACACTTCTTTCTCTATCACCCCATTCAAGAAAGCACTTGATGAGTCCGGCCCAGCAAACCCCTCGGGGAAAGGCCCAATCACCGCAAAAGTGATGTGTCCGGCCCAGGTGGGATTGGATTTATGGTAAGCCCGATGCACCGATTATGCAGTTTGGCCTCAGCACCCAAATTTCGATGCAAACTAGCACCGTCCTTCGACGCACCTCTCAAGGAAAGGCCCAATCGCCCCAAAATACTAGTCCGTTAGGGGAAGGGTGACTCTCACCTTTCAGGTGGCTTCCTCCTCCCAAGCTAAGAAAGGTGGGATAATTCGGACGCGCACGGCTTCGCCGCCTACACTGTCGTGTGCCTGGCTAATCCGTGCTCCCGCTGGCCACGACTTCCGCCTACACTGTCGTGCGCTTACACTGTCATGCGCCATCATAGTCGTACGCCTGGCCAAATCGTGCCCTAGGATGTCCTCATCATTCTCCCCTTCTTAACAAGGGCCCAACTCTCATACCAAATGATATGTCTGGCCCAGCTCGGATTGGATTTATGGTAAGCCCGATGCACCGATTACGCAGTTTGGCCTCGGCACCCGAATTTCGATGCAAACCATCACCGTCCTTCGACGCACCTCTCAAGGAAAGGCCCAATCGCCCCAAAAGACTAGTCCGTTAGGGGAAGGGTGGCTCTCCCCTTTAAGGTGGCTTCCTCCTCCCAAGCTAAGCAAGGTGGGATAATTCGGACGCGCACGGCTTCGCCGCCTACACTATGGTGCGCCTACACTGTCATGCGCCTAGCCCTTGGGCTGCCTACACTATCGTGCACCTACACTGTCGTGCGCCTGGCTAATTTGTACTCCCGTTGGACACGACTATCGCGTACACTGTCGTGCGCCTGGCCAAATCGTGCCCTAGAATGTCCTCATCAGCACTCTTCACATCCATCTGAAACAACTTGAACCCTTTGGCCACGGCAAAGGCTAGAAAGATCCTAATTGCCTCCAGACGGGCCACATGAGCAAATATCTCCTCATAATCTATACCCTCTTTCTGGTTGAACCCCTGAGCCACCAACCTCGACTTGTTCCTCACAACCATCCCATTCTCACCTTCCTTATTGTTACACACCCACTTGGTACCTATAGGATGGCAATTTGGCAGTGGATCAACTAACACATAGACCTGGTTTCTCTCAAAATTCTCCAACTCCTTATGCATGGAATTCACCTAGTTTGCATCTAAAAGTGTGTGTCGAATATCTTTGGGCTCAAACGAGGCAACAAATGCAGAGTGAGCAAAGTGAGAAGTATTTCATGACCTCGACCGTGTAGTGCGTTCATGAAGGTCACCTATGACTGTCGACGGTGGGTGATCCACCTGTACACGCTGGGGAGCCTCT
The DNA here is from genome assembly GCA_036936925.1 of Cenchrus fungigraminus. NCBI lineage: Eukaryota > Viridiplantae > Streptophyta > Magnoliopsida > Poales > Poaceae > Cenchrus > Cenchrus fungigraminus. The sequence continues at coordinate 67,561,577 of CM072773.1, forward strand.
CGCCTGGACACAATCTCCCCCTCAGCAGCAGCCTCCACTCGAACAGCCTTAGTCATCATAGGTGTAGGGGATGGACCATCCTCGATCATCATCGTCGTAGTGGAAGTAGTGTGTACACGATCAGCCGCTGGAGCATCGCCACCATCATCTTCTTCTTCATCTCCATCCTTCTCATCCTCAAAGATCTTCGCACCAATCTTCTCGTCACCTGCACACTCAAAAGCAGAAGAGCTACATGGCTGTCTCTCGTCGAAGGTTACCTCGCAAGTCTCTATGATTCGATTAGTGTCAAGATTGAGCACACGATATGCTCTAGAGTGAATAGCATAATCGAGAAAAATACCATCCGAACACCTAGCCTCAAACTTATCTAGCTTGCCCTTCTTCAGAATAAAGCACTTGCAACCAAAGGCTCTAAAATGACTCACCTTGGGTTTTCACCCATGCATCAGCTCATACGAAGTCCTCTTCTTGAAAGCACGAAGGAAAATGCGATTCGACACATAGCAAGCGGTATTAACCGCCTCGGCCTAGAAACGCCTAGGAGTCCTATGCGCATAAAGCATCGTCCTGGCCATCTCACAAAGGGTCCGGTTCTTCCTCTCCACTATGCCATTCTGGCAAGCGACATATGGAGAAGAGTACTGTTGGTCGAGACCAAGATCACTGCAAAAGGCATCAAAATGAGAGTTCCTGAATTCTGTGCCATTGTCACTGCGTATAGCTCGAATGGTATCCCCATGTCTCTCATTATTCAACCTCAAGATCAAGTCTCGAACAAAGCCAAATGTCTCGCTCTTATCCTCCAAAAAGAAAACCCAAGAGTACTGCGAGAAATCATCAACCACTACCAACACATACCACTTCCCACCCACAGAGCAAACACGAGCTGGTCCAACCAAATCCATGTGTAATAGCTCACAAGGTCACTCGGTCATGACCGCAGTCAGAGGGGCGTGAGAAGCGGCAACCATCTTTCCATGCCGACATGGAGCACAAACCAAATCCTTCTCGAATTTCAACTTTGGCAATCCTCGGACTAGGTCTAGGCCACTCAAGCGGGAAAGCAACTCAAAGCTCAAGTGTCCTAGTCTCCTGTCGGTACAATGATGTCGGCAGTCCACCACGGGGTAGATGATGGTGGTAGATTGTATGGAGGGGAACGCCGAGACTGAAGCTAGATGGTGAACGAATGACACAGGGGTTTATCCAGGTTCGGGCCGCAAAGATGTGTAATACCCTACGTCCTGCATTGGTGGTTGTATTGATGGGTCCGCGAATGGGAATCAGATTGGACCTGTTTTGGAGGGGGGTCCCTGCCGCCCTTATATAGGCATGGGGGGAAGGGTTACAGATCACGTGGGGTCTATCCTAGTCGGTTATACAAGATCTCCCTTCGATCACAAGTAATATCTTTCCTAACCAACTAGTCTTTATGTATGGGATTATATCTCTTCGGGCGTCAGCTCGTTCCTGATTCATGCGCCCGCACCAGGTGCCACTCCTGTGGGCCCACGTCGTCCTCGTATGTGCACCGTGAGGCCCCTCTGTGTGGCACCCCGGGGGTATATCCCCCATAGCAGTCCCCGAGCGCTTCTTAACCAGACTGCAACTTCGATCTTGAGCTTCGAACGTCGTCCGAGTGCATGACTGATTTCCGCCGAGTGCTTATCGTTCTCAGCCGAGTGCTTTGGTACTCGTTTTGTTCTCGTCTTGATGCAGCCAAGTGGTCTCTGAAGCTTGACTCGTGGTTGCCGGGTGGTTGAGGAGAGCTCTTCTCCAATCTAGGCCTTGGTAAGATCATCAAGCTAGAAAATGCGCACTCCTGTTGAAGTCGAAGTGTGCACACTTAATCCCAGAGCCTTGATAAAAGAGGTTCACCAAGGGTCAAAAGAAAGAAAGTGACTGAGCCTCAACGTCTTTGGCCGGGCATCCTCCTTTCTAGGAGGACTAATCCCATGTCTCCCAGACCTCCGCTGTCCGGCCATATTCGAATGCTGGGCCAAGGGCCTTGCTTTTGGCTCCGGTTGGTCATGGTGACACCGTGCGTGCTCACTTAATGGACGCATCTCTAGATGCGCCCATTAGGGCCGTCCGCGAGGTTCGGAATAGTTAGAATAACTCTTTCGAAGCTCTAAAAAAGAGACTAAGAATGGAATTAACGTCTAGGCCTGGGCGTTCGGGTTACCCGATTATTTCGGGTCGGGTAATTCGGGTAATGAAAACTGCTACCCGATGTTACCTTCGAAAAAACACTACCCGAAATTTCGGGTACCCGATAATTCGGGTTCGGGTATACCCAATCTACCCAAATTAACAAAAAATGACAAACTACACAAAGTTTTAGTAGAGTTTTAACAAAAAACATCACCACTAATTTGTGTAGAATTCCAACAACAAGTTGAGAAGAATAATATATTATAGTCACTTGTTCAAGCCAAGATAATTATATCATAATAAAGTGACAATATCAAGAATTTAACTAACAATACGTGATAAATACAAAGACAAAGGTAAATTTTGGGTAGTTCGGGTAGTTCGGGTACCGAAGTGTATTACTCAAATTACTCAAACTAATTTCGAGTAATCACAATCACTATCCGAACTTGGGATCGGGTACCTCGGGTTCGGGTAATTCGGGTACGAGTAATGGGTATCGGGTATTTTGCCCAGGCCTATTAACGTTATCCCTTTTGGGAGAGTACCTCCCAGATCATCTGATCTGGTACAGTGCCCGGGGAGAGCTCCAGCACTATCCCAGATTTGCCATATGGCCCACCGTGTGCTCAAGGAGAACTCGTGCAAGGTCACCCGTCCTAGCCATCGTAAAGTGCCTTCTGAACGGCTCTGGCCTTTGTATGGCATGCCTCCGGGAGAACACTCATGAGCTAGTCGATCAAACCTACTTTGAGATTCGTGCCATTCAATTTTTGAGGGCGGGTTATCTGATAACCTGGCTACTCGTGACTTTGAGTCACGGCCTCTGTGTGGCCTATGAACCAAATTTATTTGGAAAGCCTTTTAATGATTACTAGGCGCAATCCATTTTATAGGAGTCTTGTGCTCGTTGGCCCGTTCAAGGAATGTGGCCCATTTAGGCCTACGCCGGCCCAAATACGAAGTGCCCGGGTTGACGTTGTCAGCGCCGAGTCAGGGACGAGTCACTTCCGAGTAACTCGCGAATCAACTCCGCGCGTGAAGTGGTGACGCGATGGGACGGAGCGGGACCCGCCACGACTCCCTTTTTCGGCCGCCCGCATTTAAGGCAGCGCAGGGGCCCGCTGGCTCTCACTTCCCCCAACACTTCATGTCACTTCGGTTCCATAGGAAACCTCGCTCCGCTTCCTACTCCGGCGGCTCTGCCGCCGCATCCCGCCGAATCCGCCGTTGCGGCAGCTTGATTCGCCGGATCTAGAGCCGGTGGAGATCCAGATCTAGATCCAGCACACCAATCGCCCCCATCCACTTCGCTTCCGGCAATCCCCGAGCGTGCCGAGGGCGATGACTTCAAAGACTCATCGGGGGAAGAAAAGCTCGAAGGGGGCGCAGCGGTCGCGGGAGGATCCCTGTAGCGGTCTCCCTCACCGGCGATGCCTCCGAGCCGTGATCGGGAGTGGGTGCGCTCTGTGTCAACGCGGCAGCGGATCCTTAGCCTGATCTGGGGTGGGGTCTTGCTCAGCGAGGCCACTGAGCAGTGGCGCCCGGCGGTGGGGGTGGAGTTCCCCACACCAGAGACGCACCAGGCGGTGGTATTGGAGTCATGGTACCTCTGCGGATTCGGGTTGCTTGCGCATCCCTTCTTCCGCGGGCTGCTGTACTACTACGGGTTGTAGGTCTGTAACCTCAACCCTAACTCCATCCTGCACATCACCATCTTCATCCACCTGCGCGAGGCGTACCTCGGTATCGCCCCGCACTTCAACCTCTTCCGGTACTTCTTCTGGGTGAAGCCCTACAAGAGTGCCAAGGAACCCAAGGTGGTAGGCGGCGCCGGGCTTCAGCTTCGGCAGAAGACCTCCGGCAACTACATCTCAGTACCACTCATCAGCTCCAATAAGGGCTGGCACAAGGAGTGGTTCTACACCACCAACCATGCCCCGCAGGTGTCGTGCGACGTCGATGTGCGTCCGACCCCGCTCCGTTGCTGGGATGAGGAGTTGGGCGACACTGAGATGGAGCAGGTGTCGGAGCTGGTGAAGCTGATCCGAAACCTGAAGGCGGCCGGCCTCACCGGGGTGGCGGTCATGGCGAACTTCTCCACCTGGCGCCTCTAGCCGCTGAAAGAGTACGCCGGGGAAGATTTCGACACGACGCGGGAGGTGCCGGAGCGGGGGGAACCAGCGGTGCTGGTGGAGCTCATCTGTGAGTGCTTCGCCCCCCCCCACACCATCATCACGTCGTGCGGTGTGCCACGCCGCTACAGCCTGGGGAACCCTCCGCCTGCGGTGAGTCATGGATTTCGCTTTTTATAGTCCGCCCATTAGGGCATATACATATGCCTGCAAGGTGTTTGTTAAAATGCATGAACTAAAATTTTCATCTGTAGGATCGTGTGGCATTCTTCTCTCCTTCGCCTCTGCCGGGAACACTGGCTGGGGTTGCGTCCCTGCCTGGTAGGCTCGGCGTGCTGCAGAGGTTGAAGGTCGTCGCGCGCCTTACCACCGCCGGCAGCGGTAGCGAGGTGGCACTGGACTCGGCGCATAGCGAGAGCTCTCCGGAGTCTTGCCATCATGCATCCGTGGTGCCTCTGGACGAAGGACGCGCCACGCCTGCTGTGAACAGGAAGGAGCGCAAGGGTAGCCACTGGCCGGAAGTGCGGCGTGCACCTCCCGGCTCGCTCAAGATTGACGAGCCGGTGTCGCGCCGGCACAAGCTGGTGCGCCGGGCGACTCCGACGACAAGGAGCTAAGCCCCCGCCGGTTTGGTGCCGACGATGTCCCTCTCGTGGGCGGCAAGGAGGCACCAAGTGTTAAGGCAGCAACTTCTCCTCGTCCTTCTTCTTCTCCTCCTTCTCCTCCACCTTCTCTTCAACGAACGGAAACTACTCCCCGAGTGCGGACATGCTCCGCCCGGCGCCGCAGCCTGCCCCGGTGCCCCTTATGATGGCACAGGGTACGGCCAGGCTGACTTTGAAGGTAGCCGCCGGGATGAAGAGGCCTGCTTCCTCCACCTCTGGGTTCCGCAAGCACGCTCGTGTGCACGTGTCCACCGAGTGAGTTGTTCTTCGATTCATTATGTTGTTTCTGCTTGTCGTCCGTTGAACTGTCGTGGTTAAGGAACATGGTGTTGGATTCGTTGCTGTTTGCAGGGAGCCCAGGGTTGTCCCTGTTGTCGGTAAGGTGCCCGCGCCGGGTTCTGGGCCGGCGGTGCATCAGCCGAGTGCTTTAGGGCGCTCGAGCGCAGCGCCAGGCGCCGACGCAACTCCCCAGGCGGCCAGTCCCCAGCGTTGGGATGCTGGGTCCATGGCCTTGGGGGCTACCTCCGTGGCAGTCCCCGAGGTTGAGGAGATCCACCGAGTGCTCCCCACGCCGCACGTGAGCCCGCCACGCCCTGGCAGGATCACCCAAGTGCGTGGCGGTAGGGCGGAGGAAGTACTCGGCGACCCGGTCATCGACGAGGACAACCAGCAGGAGCTCGTGACCCTGGCCGAGAGGTTTGCTCGGCTGGCTTTGATGAGTGTGTCTCCAAATCTTCCTCTTTCTGCCTCGTTAAGTATGTATGTTGATCATTCTATTGTTCAGGCTGTGTCCTCTGCATCTGCTCGCAAGAGCGAGCTGGTGGAGAACGTCGGCTCCGACGTCGTCACGCTGCATGCCTGGGTGCAGCGCCTTGAGGAATGGGCTGCTGCGCGCTAGAACGTTAGCAACCGGGAGCTCGAGGGGCTGCGCCAGGAGAGAGCCGCTGTAGTTGCCACTGCCGAGTGTGCTTGTGCGGAAAAGGCTGTTGTAGTGGCCACCACGGAGGTCACCGCCGCGTCTCTTCGTCAGGCAGCGGAGGAGCACCAGAAAGGTTTGTCATTTCTGGTTCCTTGGATCCCTTTGAATAGTTGTGTCTGATCTGATTCTTTGTAAACAGCTCGGGCACAAGCTGAACAGGAGCTTGAGATTGCCCGGGCCTGGGCGAAGGCAGCAAGGAAGGCCTTGGAGGCCACCAGGGAGTGTGCCGTGGCTAGGAAAGAGCTCCGTGGTGAGTTGACTTCCTCCTTTGTTCTTGTAGCTTTGTATTGTATAGTCCTTTTGATGGTTGAACAGACTTGCGGTGGAAATTGTTCGCCCAATTTGCAGACCTGGAGCTCACGTGGAGTCCGAGAGGAGCCAGTTCCGGGCGCTCGGCGAAGCTTTGGGTCCTCTCCTGAACGAGTTGGCCCCGCTTGCCGAATCCTCCTCCATGCGGGAGTTTGGTGAGCTTGTCATCCGCCCGCCGTCTCTGCTGGAGCGGGTCTAGGCGGCATCCTCGTGCTTCTAGGGGCTTCTGCGTGAGGGTAGTCTGCCGAGTGTCAGCCACTGCCTCGCCGTCTTCCGCTCCTACCTCCCTCAGCTCGATGTGCGCTTGTTCCGTGGCGGTTTCGCTCGTGAGACATCATCCACTCGAGTCGACGAGCTGCTGGAGGAGGTGAAGGATGTGGCGGAGCAGCTTGCCGAGGACGTGATGGCCAGTGATGATGAGCCGAGTGGTCTCCTCCTGCAGCCCTGAAAGAAAAAACATTTAAATGGGTAGTTGTAATATTTTGCTAGTGCTGACGTGACATCGTAGTTTGAGACATTTGTTTTAATGTTGGCGCTTTACTTTGACGGCATCCATGCCCTTTAATTTCTCTGGTAATTGGTCTGTTACGGGAAGCCGTAGTCCCATTGGCCTTAGTTTCCTAGCGCAGAGGGCGTCCTCTCGTACACGCGTAGTACCTTGGCTTGGCGAAGATCTCGGCCCACGATTTAAGATGTATTTTACTAGGTACTTTATGAGTCTTAAGATACGTGTTAGATGAGCATTTTTAATTCTTAACAGAAATAATCATTGCCAGAAAAAATAAAAGTAGTCCCCAAGTTTCGGATTTGGAACTTGGGTCTGATCATGCAAGTAGGGTAGCGAAGTGAAAGAACTTCAAAGATCATGAATTTTTATTCATTGCCCAGATTGCTAGTATGAGAAAGTACGAAAAACTGTACAGATACATAGCTTTTTATGGGTAGAAGCGGCGTAGATGCTCGATGTTCCATGAGTTGGGCACATCGGTGCTGTTCTCCCTCATTATCCGGTAAGCACCCGGCATGCTGACTTCCTTTACTATGAAGGTCCCCTCCCATGGAGCCGATAGCTTCTACATGACCTTCTTGCTCTGGATCCTCCGGAGAACGAGGTCACCTATGCAAAAGGCTCTCTCTTGCACATTCTTGTCGTGATAGCGCCTCAGAGCTTGGGCGTACCGTGCTGCCTGGATGGTTGCCGCGAGCCTTCCTTCCTCGATGCTGTCAATGTCCTCGATCCGCACCTCCTCAGCCTTGTTCTCATCGAACACCTCAACTCTTGGTGCACCGAACATTAGGTCGGTCGGGAAGTACCACCTCTGATCCGTACACCATGAAGAAGGGAGTCTGACCAATAGCACGACTCGGTTGTGTCCGCAGTCTCCAGATTACTGCGGGGAGCTCTCAGAGCCAGCGTGTCGTGTACTTCTTCAGCCTGTCGAAGATGCGCTTCTTGAGTGCCTCAAGCACCTCTCCGTTAGCTCGCTCGACCTATCCATTGGCGCGGGGATGCGCCACTGAGGCTCAGGCTACCTTTATGAGGAGATCATCGCAGAACTCCTAGAATTCTCTTCCTGTAAAATTTGTGTCCAGATCGGTGATAATCCTGTTGGGGACACCGAATCTATGCACAATCTCCGATACAAATTCTGCTGCCTTGGCCGCTGCCAGCGATTTTATTGGCTTGACCTCTATCCACTTGGTGAACTTGTCCACCGCCACCAAGATGTGGTCGTATACCCCAGATGCTTTTCTGAAAGGACCGATCATGTCGAGTCCCCAGCACGCGAAAAGCCAAGATATGGGAATCGTCTGTAGGGCCTGGGCCAGGACGTGTATCTGTTGTGCGAAGAACTGGCATCCCTCGCAACATTTGACCAACGCCTCAGCATTCGCGACAGCTGTAGGCCAGTAGAAACCAGACCGAAAGGCTTTGCCGACAATGGTCCGCACCCTAGCATGGTTCTCACACATGCCGCTGTGGATCTCTGACAGGAGCTCTCATCCTTCCTCTTCTGGGATACACTTCTGAAGCACTCAGGAATGTGCTCCTCGGCGGTATAACTTGTCACCTATCAGGACATAGTTTTTGCTCCTGCGAGAGATTCTTTCCTGCAGCGCCCGCTTCTCTCTCTCGTTCCCGAGTGAAGGACTTGGGAACGTGTCGTAGTTGATGTACTCAACCATCTGTGAGATCCACTCGGGTTGTGGCTCGATCATGAGGACTTCGCCGACCTGCGCATCGGGATTCTTGATGGAGGGTTTCATGAGGTCTTGGACGAAGACGTCGGGTGGCAATTGGGCTCGAGTGGATCCCATCTTGGCCAGTTCATCGGCTACCTTGTTGTTGTCACGGATCACGAGCTGAAACTCTAGGCCAAAAAAATTTGCCTTCGAGTTTGTGTATCTCCGCGCAGTATGCGTCCATCTTCTCATTTGTCTGCTACCAGTTCTTGTTCACTTGGTTAACCACCAGGGCTGAGTCTCCCCTGACTATCAAGTGTTTTATCCCGAGCGAGATGGCGATGCGCACTCCGTGTAGGGCTGCTTCGTACTCAGCCGCGTTGTTCGAGACTTGAAACATGATCTGCAGTACGCACTGCAGCTTCTCGCCTTTCGGAGAGATGAACAGGATCCCAGCTCCGCCTCCCTTAATCTTGAGCGAGCCATCGAAGTACATGGTCCAATGCTCAGGTTCGGCGGCAGTAGATGGTGTCTGTATCTCCGTGTACTCAGCGATGAAATCTGCGAGTACTTGCGATTTCACCGTATTGCGGGGTACGAAAGTAATATCGTGTGCAGCCAACGCGATGGACCATTTCATGATTCTTCCCATGGCATCTCTGTTATGCAGGATGTCGCTTATGGGGTAGTCGGAAACTACAATGATCTTGTGAGCCTCGAAGTAGTGCTTCAACTTGCGGGCGGTGATCAACAGCACGTAGAGTAATTTTTGCACTTGGTTGTATCGCACCTTAGAGTCGGTCAATACCTCGCTAATGAAGTGGACCGGTCTCTGGACGGCGTAGGTGTGGCCTTCCTCTTTGCGCTCTACAACTAGTACCGTGCTGACCACGTGTGTGGCGGCAGAGATGTAGAGATAGAGCATCTCCTTGGCTTGCGGTGCAGTGAGGATAGGGGGGCTCTGGAGATATTCCCTGAGCTCCAGAAAAGATTTCTGGGCCTCCTCATCCCACTTGAAGTCATCTAGGTGCTTCAGGAGCTTGAATAAGGGCAAGCCGCGCACGCCGAGTCGTGAGATAAACCGGCTGAGTGCTGCCATGCACCCGGTGAGCTTCTGCACGTCTTTCTGACATCTCGGAGGCTTCATCTGGGTGATTGCATGGATCTTCTCCGGGTTTGCCTCTATGCCGCGGTTGCTAACGAGGAAGCCAAGTAGTTTTCCCGAGGGAATGCCGAAAACACATTTTTCTGGGTTAAGTTTCCAGTGGTAAACCCTTAGGTTGGCAAAGGTCTCAGACAAGTCCTTGATAAGGTTATCAGGATCTCAAATCTGGACTACAATGTCGTCTATGTAGGCCTCGACATTCTGGTCGATCTGGGTCGATAGGCATGCTTGGATAGCACATTTATAGGTCGCGCCAACGTTCTTCAGACCGAAAGACATTGTCAGGTAACAGTACGCGCCATGGGGCGTAATGAATGACGTCTTGATCTTGTCTTCGACCTTGAGGCTTATATGGTGATAGCCTGAATAGCAGTCGAGAAAACAGAGCAGGGCACAGCCCACCGTGGAATCAACAACTTGGTCTATTCGCGGGAGGGTGAAGGGGTCTTTGGGGCAGTGTTTGTTGAGATCGGTATAGTCAACACACATTCTCCATTGATTATTCTTCTTGGATACAAGAACTGGAGTAGCTAACCAGTCAGGATGATACACTTCCTTTATAAAACTGGCAGCTAATAGTTTTGCAAGCTCTACCCCTATTGCCTCCTTGCGGTCCTTCGCGAATCAGCGTAGCTTCTGCTTGACGGGCTTCGCGTTCACGTCAACCTTCAAGGAGTGCTTGGCGAGCTCTCTGGGCACCCCCGGCATATCCGCTGGTTTCCAAGTGAATATATCTGAGTTAGCACGCAGGAACTCGACGAGCACACTTTCCTATTTGGGGTCCATGTTGGCCCCTATGGTCGCCGTCTTGGACGGGTCCTCGAGCCCGAGGGTCACCTTCTTCGTTGCCTCCTTCTCCCGCTGGATCGCCTCCGTCACCGGCTTCTTCGTCGAGATCTCAAGATCGACAGGTCCAGCTTGCTAGCGGCGGCCAGGACCTCCGCAGTGCGTCTGGAGAGGTCGAGCATGGCTGCGATGTGGAGGCTCTTCTTCTCACATGCGTTCGCCGTCTGGCAGTCTCCCTGAGGGTGAGGACTCTGTTTGGTGCCGGCATCTTTAACACCATGTAGGTGTAGTGCGGTGTAACATCCCTGATGTTTACGTAACAGTGATCATCATCATTAACAAGGCTAATTACGGTACTTAACATGGTTTACTTGGTCAAACCCCTAACCCTAGGTCAAACCTCTCAAAGCCCAAGTCAAAACCCTAGAGCACTGTACCTTTCTTCGATGATCTAGCTCGTTCTCCAAATTTTCACTAAACACTTCAAATTCTGCCAAAATAAAAGTTGTCAAGAATTTCATGGGACACAACTTTGTCCATTGGAACTTTTTGAGTTTTGGCTTGTAAGTGGGAGAAAAACCCTAGCTAACTTAAAAACCCCCTAAAGCTCCTATTTGACCTCTTTTGATGGCTCAATTCAAACTCCACTTTTCATATAACAACTTCAAAATCGGCTAATATTAAAGTTGCTCATTTTTGCATGGAACACATTTCATTCAATTGGCAGTTTTTGAAATTCGAAGTGGAAACCCCTCAAAAACTTGGTCAAAGTTCATAGCAGTGTTTTGACCAAACCGAGAAAAACCCAAAGTTCAAGCCACTTTTATTCCAAATCCGTGAAGATTTTCATAGGTTGACCTTTACGAAAGTTGAAGAGGGTTATGTCCTCTACATCTTTGGTATTGACGGATTTTTAAGTTGTATTCAACTTTCTTTTTTTTGAGGCGGTCAAACATGGCTTCGTCGAACCGTTTTGAGCCGGCGCTCTGGCCGCGCGCTCCCGCACGTCGCGCGCGCCGAGCCGCGCCGCGCCCTGACGTTTGTGCCTGCCGTTCGTGGGCCCTACGTGGGCCCACCTATGCTGTCAAGCATGTCGCGTCCAAGGGCGTCTCCCCAGGGTGGAGCCGGCCCCGTGGCGCACCAGGTGGCGTGCGCAGCACAGCTCCCGCTCGCACCGTGCGCCGCACCTCGACGACGCTTGTGCGCGCCTTGGGTGGCAGCTGCCTGCGCGGGAAGCCGGCCAGGGACAGCGTGACATCCACGTGAGTTCGCCGCCGCCTATATAAACACCAGAGCCCCGCCGCACTTCGCCGTCCCCCCTCCCCCGTGCTCCGCTAGTGCCGCTCCGCCGCTGCTGAGCTCCCCCACCGGAGCTGTCCCGTGCTCGCCTAAGCACTCCGGAGCCACCACACGCCACTGCTGAAGCTTCCTGTGCCACACTTTGTCGTCCACCACCGCCCTGTTCGCTGGAGCAGAGCCCGCTGCGGCCGCAGATCCCTTGCGCCGCCGAGCCCCCTCCACGGCACCTTCCCCTGCACAACACCGGCCACGGACCGACCCTAGGTGAGCATGTCGTCGACCTCCACCGCTCCCCCGGCCCCCTCCGGCTGCCGGCTCGCTAGAATCCAGCCGGTCGCGCCGCCGTCCGTGCCAGGGACTCAATTGCAAGACCCGATTTTGACCCAGGGGCTAAACCGTGAAACCAGGGGTCTTTTGGTAAAACTGAGGGTAGGTGTGTGATTAAAGACCTTTGACCGGGGACCTTTCGGCAAATTAGATTCCTCGACTTTTTAATTAAAGTTCTGCATCTCGTAATAGGGAGAGATGTTTTTATCATGATTAATAGGGTCAAGTAATTTTTGCACAAGTTTAACCTTCCTTCATGAATTCAAATTAATTTAAATTTTCTTTGCTGGGTAATTGCATATCTCTGCATGGTTAGATGTTTTGCACCTCTACATGAATTTCTAGCTCAAGATGTGGTTTATTTATTTCTGTATGATTTATTTTTGTTTTTAATGAATGAATTTAGTTGTATTTTTCATGCTAAATATGTGGCTTGGATTGATCTAAATTTTTGGTAGTAGCTCAAGTATAGTATGATGTTCCTGTCTGAAAAGTTCCATGGTCACCTTGTTTGTATTTCTTCCAGAATAAATTTTCAAAGTAAAACAACCTTAATCCAAGAAATAAAAGGAAAATAGAAATCCCTTTTGTGATCAAATTTAAATCTTTTGTTTGAGCTTCACCAAATCAACTCATGAACAGCACCCTTAAATTGGTGAAGAAAAATTAATTAATTAATTTAAATGTGCACACAATCACCATCAAATAAAAAAGTTAAACCCCACACACACACCCTTATCTTTGATAGGAAGAGTATGCTGGATATATCCTTGTCTAGGTGAATGTGGTCACTCATGCACCCCATGTTTACCCTTCAATTCTAAATTGCATTTTCACTCCTCATTTATAAATACATGAAGTTAATGCATATGCATGTCGTGTAGAACTTCCGGACGGAAACTACGAGTTGGTGCCGGAATCCGAGGGAGATCTAGCTGAAGGAGAAGTGAACGTGGTGGAGGTGCAGCAAGACCCGAACCAAAGTTCAGAGGATTTCTCCACTGACTTTGCTAGTGAAGGCAAGCCCCGGAGCATAACCTAGTTTATAACTCTTACAATTATGTTATGCAATGTTTGTGCATTTACGTTTCAGGAGTTGATTTGAAACCCTAGATGCATGATCCTAGGTTCCTATGCTCAAATACTAGTATGATAAGGTCGCTAATTGCCATGCCCTAAGGACACGGTAAAAGTAGAGTGATGTTCGTCACTCGCGAGCTATAGGTTTCTTATGTTGGAATCATAAGATTTTGTAAAATGGATATACTCATGTGGTAAGAGAATGGGACCAGCTCCGGCCAGTAGCTCTGTGGTTAAGCATTTGAATGTACTAAACATTTGTCGGGAATGGGACCAGTAAGCCTAGTACCCGATTGGCACGACAATGGAACTTTAGTGTTACTACTCCTGGGTTCGGCCCGTACTGCAGCTTAATTGTGGTGCATGTGTGAACCTGGTCAGGCATAGTCCGCGGCCAGTAAGCCATGTACCGAGGACTGTAGCCCCTGTTCCCAAGCCGAGGATTGACGGGAACCGCCTGGTTGGTGAATACCCCACCCCCTTTGATTTCTAGTTGGCTGTTTTTGGGGTGTGCATTCTCCCGTGTGTTTAGGTCCACCTTGCAAGGTTATTAATCGATTGATCGTCAGCCTCTCACCGTTACCCGAGATTGCTTAACCATACACTCTATGTCCCATTAATGATGGAACTGAGATTTAATTCGGATGTATGCTTAATTGTTTGCACAACTTATGCTTGCAATAGTTGCTTACGTAGTAATGGTTAATCAACTAAAATTCTTAGCTAAAACTTGAAAGTAAGGACCTACTCTTTGTTGCTTTTCAGCAAAATAACCCACTAGCCAAAGAGCCTTGCAGGTCTAGAGAGTTGGTGATTTTCCATCACCCGACGGTTAAGTCTTGCTGAGTATTAGTATACTCAGCCTTGTTGTTGTTGTTGTTGTTTTCAGGTGATGTGATTGATGATGGGTTTCCGTGGCCTGGTTCTCTCCCACCCGGTTGGGAAGTTGAGTGGGAGGATGACAGTGCTTAGTGACATCATGGATGGCCTCCTATGATGTTACCTATGACGTTTAGTATTTTATTTCAGCTGTGTTTCGAACTCTGAACTATTTACCTTATGCAAAAGACTTGGTTTGTAATATTAAACCTTATGAAGCTTGATGTAATAATTTGTGAAATATCTGTCTCTGGACTCGTCGTCGTGTGAGTTTTGATGTACGAGTGTTCGATCCTTGTTAAAGTGATTTACCGGGCTTGACCCGGCAGAGGCGACAAGTTACTTCTGTATTATTGCTTAATGACCAAATGGAATGGTTTAGGCAATAATATGGAATTAATTTGGGCGGTTCTTTCACAGCTGGTATCAAAGCTCACTTGTACACCAGAGATCTTAATACACCCTTAATAACATGTTTTTGGAATAAAACTTGTAAGATTAAGGTGTGTTTGCAAAATGTGTTAGGAACGCTAAGGATGAACTAGTCCGAGAGGCCCTAGAGGAATTTTGGGTTCTTTCAGGTGGCTTGTAAACTATGGTGTATTTAAACTAACTTCTAGCATATCTTAAGCCATGTGTTTCATACGTGTGTTGTGCCGCATCACGAGTATGCGAGGGTTGATAGGGCAATCTATTCAACGGATCCTATCTTCTCGGTTGGATGCCCACGTGTTTTATATGTGCGCTTTCTGTATGTAATGCATGCGAAGGATGATATGTTCTATTCCACATGAATATATCATGGGTTGTGATGTCACCATGTTTTGCTATATGTGTGCATGATTCCGCATTACGAACATGCGAAGGGGGACACCCTCCATTCAAAAAGGGTGTGTCTCAGGTTGGATCCTGTCCATGCAGCGCTAAACGCATGGGTTCCATTTCTATAGTGAATGGTAATGTTTGGGGATGCTTCCGTGACGTGCTGGCATGGAAGGTTCTTTCTTTTGCAGGTACACTAACCACGTTCCGGTAGGTCGAACGGTTAGTTATCCGACTAGCTATTATAGGAAGAGACGTATAATTGTGCCTTGTCACCGGCACTAACCACGAGTTTTGGGCATGGATTTGCATTGTGAGAATGCTTAGGATGCTTTTGCATCATGCTAAAAGTTGTTAAGAAGTAATAAAATCACTTCAAAATCTATCCTAAAACACCTCACCAAAACACTTTCACATCGTCCCAATCTTAGTAGTTGTCCCTGTTTCACAGTTTTTGGATGCTCTGTTGGTCTGAATTTTTCGACCCTTTGAACATAGTTTTCTAAAGGAAAGTTAGATACAAAAGTTGTGTCAAATCTTGTCAAGATCCTTCTGTAAAAATTTCAGAATTTTTGAGCAAGAGAATCTGCAGTTATGCTCAGTTTAGTTCCTGTCTGCTTGCTGTTTTTCCTGGGAGACAGAGAACTGAACTTTGGTCTATTAGGGTATCTTCCTTTTGTTTTTAGCCCAACTTTTGAATACCAATTTTGGGTCAAATAACATCACTGAGTAGCTGGAAAAATTTGAGAATTTTTAGCCTACTAGAATATGAGTAACATGCATTTTTGTACTCTAGACAGAATCTGTTATCTTTTAACTCACACTAATCGGTGGGAGTTTTGTTGATACAGATGGCTGGACCGCTATTCTGGGAGGTACGTCCTGACGGGATGGTCCGCACCGATGGGCTACACCTTGAGGGGTTAGCCCTCATTTTGTGGGACACTCTTCGCTCGTCAGGGTACGCTACCCTCCGACGTACGAGGCGTTGGAGACCACGCAGCTTGGAGTGCCTCGCTGCTATGTTCGGGTGACCGTGCCACTTCATCCCACTCACCCGGAGTGGCAGGACCTGAGCATGGATGTGTCAAGCATCCGCATGATGGAGACACTTGAGGTTGCTGCTTTGAGAATGCTGAACGCCTTTGGTGACCAGCACCCTCTCGAGGTTTCTTCAACTCCAGTGGGACTGCTTCCGACCGTGGACCCCACGGATCCCGCGTGGAGGAACCGCATGGGGAACATGGCAGCGCTTCTGACAGAAAGGACCCCACTGGATGTACTGCACGAGATGTCGCGGTGCATGAATGCACTGTACCGTCTTCAGGCTCTCTGTAGTGTGGCTACCACAGACGTGTCCACTGTTGCTCTCGACACTGCTGGAGTGTTGGGAGTACGGACTCACCACTTGCGCTCCATCTCCTTTAGCTACACAGGGCTGGAGCGAGACCTTGCAGAGGCCCGACCACGGATTGTTGGACTAGAGGCTAGAGAGGCTCGCTGGGTGACCTGTGCAACCCAGTGGGTGAATCAGTTCACTGATCGCCTTCAGACTATCACATGACTCCAGGAGCAGCGAGAGAAAATGCAGGTTGAGATGGATCAGATGAGGGATGAGCGCTTACAGCACATACAAGCACTAGCACAAATGGAAGAGCAGCTAGAGTTGATGAACGAGGATCTGGGTGCTGCCCATGGCATGATCGCTATGTTACAGCAGCCGCCACCACCACCAGTTCCGGAAGCTATGGAGGATAATCCGGATGACCCTCAGTCCATGATAGATAGTGAGAAAGAAGAACCATAGGCAGAGCTGATGGAGATTGCTTCATCTGCTTCTAGCGCTTCCTCAGTAGGCAACCTAGATGACTTCTAGATGGTAGTAGTAGTGCAGCATGTATACTCCTACGATGGCTTAATTTTGGTCCGTGGATGGGATAGGCTGACGTAGATGGAGTATTCCTTTGTGTGGTTAGAAGCTGCATGTAACCACTAGTATGTTGAAGGAGGACCTAGCATGTGTTGTAATCATATGTTGTAATCAAGTGTAGTATCCAAGTGTTGCAAGACTTTCTGCAGCAGTTCTAGTAATCTGTAAATTGAACCTCCTTATGGACAAATCTGAGCTGTGCAATATGAAGGAAAGTTGTTGGAAATTTTATTTTGTGCATGCTCACAAATTTCAACCTTATTGCCCTTTTGTGCTGAGAGTTATAAATATTTTTGTAACTCTCGGCTGGTTGAAAAACAGTCAGGACAGAGAGTCGGTAAGTGAATTTTTCAAGCATGATAACGTCAAAATTTGTGGATCAGTTGAATACCAAAGTTGTAGTGCACAAAATGATGCTCCTTCTGACCAAGTTTGAGCACCATCTGTTAATCGAGCCGGGAGATATGAATTTTTCATTTAAGTGTTGTGGCTGACCCTCCTGAAAAATTCTGCAATGAATGGATTTGTTTCACATGTTCTACTTGTGCATAATTCTATCTGCAAGCTTGTGAATGTGTGACTAATCTCTATTCCCACAATTTTCAGATGGTGGGTCCCACTCGCAATACTGCCCATGGGTTCGGTGATGCTAGTGGCAGCAATCCGCCACCGCCACCTCCCATGACGCCTATGGAGACCTTCCTTTTGGCTCAAGCTGATATGATGCACCAGATCTTGCACAATCAGCAGCAGTAGCAACGTGGCAATCCGCATGATGACCAGCCACAAGTGGCCAGGAATGAGCACTTTACGGCCTTGAAGCCACCAATTTTCACCAAGGCAGAACAACCCTTGGATGCTGATGCTTGGATTCGTGCCATTGAGGCCAGGTTCGATGCTCTCACTCTGCCATGCTCAGAGGAGCGCAAGGCTAGCTTTGCAGCATTGCAACTTCGTGGTCCTGCTCTGATCTGGTGGGAGCACTTTAAGATGACACAACCTGCTGGACATGCCATTACTTGGGATGAGTTTAAGACAGCATTCAAGACTCATCACATTCCTCAGGGAATAGTTGATTGGAAGATAAGTGAATTACTGGCATTAAGGCAAGGTCCTGACTCTGTGTATCAGTATGCCCAGAAATTCAACAACCTTTGTCAGTATGGGGGATATCATGTGGATAATGATGAGAAGAAGATGGATCGTTTCCGACGTGGTCTTGATCCTGAGCTTTACGAAAGGCTGAACCCCATCAAGACCGACACCTACCATGAGATAGTGAATTTGGCTATTTCCCAAGAAGATGCTATGAAGAGGACGCAGAATGCAAAGAAGAGGAAGGCTGCGTTCAACTCTAACAACACGCCTAATCAGAAGTTTCGCCTTGTGAAGAAGGTTTCCCAGGGTTCTCAAAGGAACCAGCAGTCTGGATGTTGGGTGATTAGGCCTTCCTAGAATCAGTAGTGGGGAGACCATCGTTCTTCTGCTTCCCAGCAACAGAATTATAATCCCAATGCTTCACAGCCTAACCGGAATGCTAGGGATGGCAAATGCTACAACTGTGGTGAGACGGGACACTATGCTAATGAGTGCCCCCATCCCAAGCATCAGAACCAACGCAACCAGTAGAAACAAGGACGTGGACCTAATCAGAACAACAAGGACAAGGGAAAGAAATAGACCGTGCAAGTCAAGCAGGGTCGTCTCAACTTCACCACGATGGTGGGAATTCCAGAGGGAGCGCCAATAATGACGGGTACATTCTCTATCCGAGGCCAACCTATTAAGATTTTGTTTGATTCTGGCGCCACCCATAGTTTTGTGAATGGAAAAATACTAGACAAGTTGGGGTTGATCTCCCATCACACTAATGGGGCTTATTTGATCGCAACCCCAGGAGGGAAAATTTCTTCCAACAAAATCACCCAGAGGGTACCTCTTGAAATAGGTAGCAAGACAATTAAAACCAACCTTATCATTCTGGGGTTGGAGAGCATAGATGTTATTTTGGGAATGAACTAGATGACTCACCATAAGGTTGTCCTGGATATCTCTGAGCGAATGATAGAAATCAATTCACCAGATGTCAGAGCCTCAACACTCTGCCTTCCCTCTAGAGAGTCTGTGAATCCTTGTGCTTTTGTGGCCATAACTTCACAATTAGAAGATATCCTAGTGGTTTGTGAATATCTGGATGTCTTTCCTGATGATCTACCGGGTATGCCACCAGATCGGGACATTGAATTCGTTATCGAACTTCAACCTGGTACAACACCTATATCAAAAAGAGCCTACCGCATGCCACCCAAGGAACTGGCTGTGTTGAAGACCCAACTTCAAGAATTATTGGATAAGGGTTTCATTCGCCTGAGTTCTTCTCCTTGGGGATGTCCTGCTCTCTTCGTTAAGAAGAAAGACGGTAGTTTGAGACTATGTGTGGACTACCAGCCTCTCAATGCGGTAACCATCAAAAATAAATACCCCCTTCCCCGCATTGATGTGTTGTTTGATCAACTATCAGGAGCAAAGGTCTTTTCCAAGATTGACCTTAGATCAGAATATCATCAGATAAAGATTCGGCCTTGCGATATTCCTAAAACTGCCTTCTCCACACGATATGGGTTATATGAATTTTTAGTCATGTCCTTCGGACTTACTAATGCGCCTGCCTACTTCATGTACCTCATGAATTCGGTATTCATGAACGAACTGGATAAGTTCGTAGTGGTCTTCATCGACGACATCTTAATTTATTCCAAAGATGAAGGAGAACATACCGAACATCTCCGTGTTGTTCTACAATGTTTGAGAGATCACAAGCTTTATGCTAAATTCTCCAAATGTGAATTCTGACTGGATAGTGTGAAATTCTTGGGCCATACTATTTCTAGTGACGGTATTTCAGTGGATCCAAGTAAAGTGCAAGAAGTGATGGACTGGAAGCCACCTAAGTCCGTACATCAAATTCGAAGCTTTCTTGGGTTAGCTAGTTATTATCGTCGCTTCGTTCCGGATTTTTCCAGAATTGCCAAACCTATGACTGAACTTTTGAAGAAAGGGGTCAAGTTTGTGTGGGATGAGAATTGTGAAAAAGCTTTCCACACTCTAAAGCAACATTTGACTTCAGCACCCGTGTTGGCTCAACCAGACAACTCTAAGCCATATGAGGTTTATTGTGATGCCTCGGGTACTGGTCTTGGTTGTGTTCTCATGCAAGAGAATAGAGTCATTTCTTATGCTTCTCGAGCACTTCGACCCCATGAAATGAACTACCCCATTCATGATCTTGAATTAGCAGCGGTTGTTCATGCTCTCAAAATTTGGAGGCATTACTTGATGGGAACCCGTTGCAATATATTCACTGACCACAAGAGCCTCAAGTATATCTTCACTCAAGCCGACTTGAATATGCGCCAAAGAAGGTGGTTAGAACTTATTAAAGATTATGACTTGGAGGTACATTACCACCCCGGCAAGGCAAATGTCGTTGCCGATGCTCTTAGCCGAAAAGCCTATTGCAATTGCTTATCCGTGCACACCTATAGTGACACATTGTGCCACGAGATGAACAAACTCAAATTGAAAATTGTTAGTCAAGGTGAGTTAAATGCTATTGGCATGGAGACAACCTTGTACGACAAAATTTTGAATGCTCGGACCAATGACGAGGATGTTAAAAGATAAGGCGGATAGTGGGGCTGGGAGATGGGTGGCCGTAGAGCTCCGCCGCCGGCCTGGGCAGCACCGCGCACAGGAGAAGGCGCACGAGAGCCGGGGGCACGGGAGAGGAGAGGAGAGAAGAAAAAGACTCAGGGGCAAAATAGTCATTTCCATACGTAGGTCCCACATGTCAGAGCTATGAAACTGTTAAGTTCTAACTGA
This sequence comes from Cenchrus fungigraminus, assembly GCA_036936925.1. Classification (NCBI taxonomy): domain Eukaryota; kingdom Viridiplantae; phylum Streptophyta; class Magnoliopsida; order Poales; family Poaceae; genus Cenchrus; species Cenchrus fungigraminus. Next base: position 67,582,176 of record CM072773.1, read on the forward strand.
CGGTGGACAGAATAACACACGGGTAAACAAAAGTTGAGCTCATGACACACAGATATCTGAAAACTTTTTTATGGTATATACGTAACTAATAACTTTCTTAATGACATGTACGTAAAAACTCTCCCTTTCCCTTCACCCACGAATCTGTCGAACCGGTTCGCGTGCGACGGCATGGCGTCTGCGGTTTTCTTCCTCCCCGCGCGCGACCCATCCCCCCTTCGCCCCCAGGCCCCGGCGCCCGTGCGCTGCACGCGGTCGGTCCGTGCGCCGCCCTCCACGCTCCCCTGCCCAGCTACAGCTCGAGTCAACACCCCCCCTTCCACGACTTCTCTGTTCTCTCTCGGCCCTGGTATTCCTTTCCTAGCTGCGACGGCAGGGCGATTTGCGCTGCCTGTTGTTCGTGGAGCGACGGGCGCTTCGCCGGTGACCAACATCTGACAGGGGTATGCCTGCTTATTCCCCTCCCTTCCCATACTGTTGCGCGAAATCAAACACCCAAACCCCTAAAGTATGGTATTTGTATTCCGATCTAACCATGATTTTACCTTTGATTCCTATACTCGGCCCGCGCCTGACTCGTAGTGCTGTTGATGTCAGCGAAGGTCTTTTAGGAGCTAGACCCCAATTTTCTCCTAATTATGTTCATTTTAGTCCAATGGCGTAGAACACTTTTATTTGTGCCGTTTTGCCAGTACTTTTAGTGCAAAACTGGTGTGGATTAGACCAACTTGTGGCAGTTGTTTTTGTTCTGTAGAGGGCTAGCAGAGTTTACTTCCTCAGATGATGTGATTTAGATCTTATGCTCATCCACATGACGTTCTCAAGTTTCTCAAAGAAAGATTTTTAAAGTAGTAATAGTTTATTTGTAGACAAATGCACATATGTTGGGGCTGTTTCACCCCACTAGATTCAGCAAAGGAACAATTCAAATTGCTATAATACCCATTAACCACTTTGGTTGACCACATTCCTTAGTTATGAATAGTAGTATCCCAACCCCATGATCAGCAAAGGTTCCAGTTAAACTAGGGCAGTTGCTTTTTGATGATTTCTGATTTAGGTTAACTGAGTTTTACTAGTACTGAAACTAAGCTTAGGAAATGAGAAATCCTGCTCAATCAATTCTTAAATATGTTCTTCTTTAGGTTTTGGAATCCAAGTGAGGATCATTAGAATAGCTCATGATCGTGGTACTGATAAAACACTGCACTGGCTAAAAGTAGGGAACTTTTTGCCCGATTACTTAGCACGTATATGGCAGGTGGGTGCTCGTGGGAACCTGTAGTATTTGTTCTTTGCAATTTGTCATTTTCTCTAGGTTCTAGCACATAAACACGGATACTTCAGTTTGGTAGCGTACTGCGTATCGGATACTCCGCGACGCCTAGGATACATATCCTGGACGTATCCGCGAGCTGGGCCGTATTAGGCCTAGAAACCTCAGATTCGATACGTATTTGGTAGGATACGGCCCAGCTTACAGCCCACCTAAAGGAGCTCCTGCTGCCCTACCCCAACTCAACCACGCGCAGCTGCTCGTCCCGCTCCTCCATGCGCGACTCGTGCTGCCACTCGTCGCTGCCGCCCGCTGGAGCAGCCTCCACCCTCGCCGACGACGACGAGCCACAGCCGCAAGGACCCCAGGACCAGGAGCTCCCCATGCGGCAGGGACCAGAGAACCTCCGCCCGGCTGAAGGTGCAAAGGAGCTCCTCCCCTGTTCTTGTTCTCTCCCTTCCCCTGTTCTTGTTCCCTACCTATCTTCCTGATTAGATCTTTCAATTTCAGCAGTATGTCATCTCCAAATCTGAGTGCTAACAGTGCTAATGCTAGTGCTGCTGCTCCGGCTAGTTTTAGTGTTGGATCTGAGGCTAGACAAATAACTGATTCCTGATATCAGCTCCATTGTGGGATCATGTCACCATTCTAGAGAAGCCTAAACCTGCATGTAATAGACCATTGATGTCTCTATGTTGAACTAGAATATCTATTTTGTAATTTACTATGCACTATTATTATTTATTAAAAATAGTTAAAACGTATCCGCGTATCGGATTGTTTGGGAAATTGCCATATCCGCGTATCCATATCCGTGCCGCTTAGGGTTCTAGATTCGCCAAAAAAAGGCTTGCTATCTGTTGCTTTTAATTATGCTCATCCATGTAATTTCTGTTATTTGTTGAAAATAAGAAAAGGAGCTTGCTGGAACATCAATTGATTCCTAGTACTAAAAAGTATTAAAGTATTTTGGTAACATCATTGCATCAGGCACCAGGGTGAAAGAAAACTGTTACTATCATAGTTTATGAAAAAATACAACCATGTTTTGTGATCTTACTTCAGAGCAAATTTGAATATTACGCTCCAACTTGATTTTACTTCAATGCAATCAAGGTGTGCATTGCATCAGGCTCCAGCTTGATGCCAATGTGTGCATTGCACTACCCATCTGTTACTTGATATCACTTAAATGCAATCTGTTGCTCACTTATTTAATCAGAAGTTGTATGTACAGGCTGTTCTCTTTGTTACAATCTTTGCTTAGAAGAACATGGTCTTTTTGTGGAAATTGAATGATAGGAAGTTTAAAAACTTATTGATGTATAGTCAAGAAATGAAATGAGGGATGTGGTCATTGGTTTCAGGTTTATCCATCTTATAGTGCAGAAATTATTTTTCTCGGCTGAAATGCTGAATTGAAAATTTGTCTTGGAACAATTCCTAGCACTCTGGTTATAGGTCCATGGAATAATAACTTGTGGTAGGCTGTCCTTGTTATATAGGCATGAGTTGCACGACCTCCCTTTTCTTGCCTATATGAATGACTGAAGCAGCATAGCTATTCTGGCATTTTTGTTCTCCTAATGAAAATTTCTCTATATAAAAATTGAAGAAATGGAGATTTTGCCTAGTTTTGATGAGTGATGTCATCAAGGATGACATAAAGTCTAATTCAAAGAGTTAATTTTGCGATGCTTTTAGTGTGCAGCCCAGAGTATGCTAAGTTTCTAAGGCTAACAGGAGCCAAGCGGACCACACAAGCCCCAGTTCACTTTCCCAAATAATCAAATTACTATACAACTGTGGTTGCTGAAAAAACTAACTGTAGCTGTTGGGAACGTGGCTCAAGTTGCGTAGGAAGTAATCGTGGTGAGTAGGAGGGCGAGGCGTGGGCTCTCGGCGACGGTGCGGACGTGACGCCGTCTTGTCGTCCGGCGTCAAGCACGCGAGGTGAGAGCGAGGAGGCAAGGGGACGCGGGAGAGATTGATGTCAATCTCCAGCTAATCTTTATTAACCCAAACTGTTTGCCTTTATAGGCCAAGATCCTAACAAACTTAGCTAACAAAATCACTGAAGTTGCAAACTAACAAACCAAATCTATCCTATCCGGCACCTTATGACTTAGCCACTTTTCTTGTTGCGCCAGCTATACTGGATGCTGACCATAACATCACCTCCTCTGTCGACAAATATCTCGTCCTCGAGCTGTAAGTCTGGAAAGGCCGCCTTGAACTCGTTGAGTGGCTCCCAGGTCGATTCCACCATCGGAAGCCCTACCCACTCGACCAGCACCTGTTGCACGTCGCGGCGCAGTTGGGCTTTGATCACGCGTTCCGGAACCTCATGTAGACGGCGGTGCTGTAGAGGAGGAAGAGCCGGAGTGGAAGACTCCACCACTAGAAGGGCTTGTGGACACCGGCACCTCTATTTCAAAGGCGCCGCCTAGGTGACGACTAGGCGTCGCCTAGGCGTCCTGCTCGCCTTGGAAAACCGGCCGCCTTGTCGCCTAGGCGTCGCCTAGTCGTCGCCTAGGCGCTAAGGCGTGCTCAGATTTTCTAGGACGCCTTAACGCCTTTAAAACCATGGCCGACACATTCCAGGCCCGGCGTACCGCTGCCCGAGCTTGCCCCGTGCGCCCGGCACTAGGGACTGTGTTTGTCAGTGAAGGAGGCGTAGCGACACCCAAATCCTCGACGACGAACTCCAGGAGATGGTGGTGCGCGTCATAGTGCCGCTTGGCATAGGCTTGTGCCTGGAGAAGACGATCACGGATGTCGGCGAGGAAGCTGTCACGGTCCTGAAGAAGGGCGTCGACGGTGGACTTGCGGGCCGTGGCCAGCTCATATGGCAAAAGTGCCGGCGGCGGCCGACCGTACACCACCTGCAACGACAGCGTGCGGAGCGCTGAATGGAACGACATATTGTAGCAATATTCCACCCACGGAAGCCAGTCCAGCCATGCTCTCGGGCGATCGCCGGTGATGCAACGTAGGTACAAGGCAATGGTTTTGTTGACTGCCTCCAACTGCCCATCGGTCTGGGGATGGAATGTCGTACTCATGCGTAGGGTGACACCGACGAGCTTGAATAGATCGTGCCAGATGTGACTAGTGAACACAGGATCTCTGTCGCTGACGATGGACACCGGGATGCCATGGTGCCGGACAATGTCACTGAAGAATGCTTGGGCGACTGTAGTGGCCGTGTATGGATGGCCCAAGGGGATGAAGTGGGCGTACTTTGAGAACCTATCGACGACCGTGAGGATCACGCTCTTGCCATTCACCTTGGGGAGCGCCTCAACGAAATCCATAGAAATATCAGCCCAGACTTATGACGACACGTCCAGAGGTTGAAGAAGGCCGGCGGGGTGAAGAGCTTCAGTTTTGTTCCGCTGACAAGTAGAGCATGCCCGCAAAAACTTGTGCACCACACAACAATCTTGATCCACCACGAAGTCACGGCGTAGGCGCTGCAGAGTCTTCTAGATACCTTCATGCCCGGTTGTGTGCGCCATTTGCAGCACGGCCGGGAGGGCCTGGGATGCCGCCGGGACATAAGACGCGATGGTCGCGCAGGGTAAGGCCATCCTCGATGTGCCACGGCTCGCCGCGTTCCGCCACGATGGTGTCACGGATGTGGCGCAGGTGATCATCCCCTTGAAGCTCCGTGCAGAGGTCGTTGTAGAACACGAACGTGGGACCTGAGATGGTGGCCAGGGACGACTGCTCTTTTTGCTCGCGGCGTGACAAGGCGTCATCTACGGTGTTAAAGCGGCCTGGCCAGTACTCGACGGAGAAATCAAACCCAAAGAGCTTGCTGATCCAATGATGTTGGGGGACCGTAGAGAGGCGCTGATCCAGCATATAGTTCAGCGTGTAGTGATCGGTGCGGACGACGAAGCTGCGGCCCCAAAGATAGGGGCGCCAATGGCGCACTGCTTGAACGAGCTCGATGAGTTCGTGCTCATAGGAGACCACCTTCAGATGCCGCGCGGCGAACGACTTGCTGTAGAATGCCAATGGCCTAGCGCCTTGTGCCTGATGCGTCGACCACGCACGACTTGGTGAAGTCAGGGAGGTGGAGCACCGGCGCGGTTGATAGGGCTTCCTTGAGCGTCGTGAAGGTCAGTGTCGCTGCCTCCGTCCACTGGAAGCCCTCCTTGCGAAGCAGTTGTGTTAGAGGAGCCGCCAGGGTGCCGAAGGTCTTGATGAAGCGGCGATAGTAGCCAGCGAGGTCGAGGAAGCCCTGCAGCACACGCGCAGACGCTGGCTGCGACCACAACATGACGGCTGGCACCTTGTCCTCATCCATGGCCACCTCGGACACCGAGATCACATGGCCGAGGTAGGCGATGGAGCTGGAGGCGAACGTGCACTTGGACCGCTTCACACGCAGCTGATGACCCCGCAAAACAGAGAACATGGCGCGCAAGTGCTGCAGATGCCCCGTCCACGAGGCGCTGTAGATGAGAATGTCATCGAAGAACACAAGGACAAACTTATGGAGGAATGACTGGAGCACAGAGTTCATGAGGCTCTGGAACGTGGCCTGCGCGTTGGTAAGGCCGAACGGCATCACCAGAAACTCGAAGTGCGCATGGTGTGTTCGGAACGTCGTCTTCTCGACGTCGTCGGGGTGGACGCATACTTGATGGTACCCTGCGCGCATATCCAGCTTGGTGAAGAAGCGTGCGCCGTGCAGTTCGTCGAGGAGCTCTTCAACCATCGAGATCGGAAATTTATCATTGACTGTGAGTTCGTTCAATGCCCGATAATCAACACAGAAGCGCCACGAATTGTCGGGCTTCCTGACGAGGAGAATTGGGACAGAGAATGGGATGTCGAGGGCCTGATGATCCCCTGCTCCAACATTGGGCCTCCAATTCATCCTTCTGTACGGCCGTACCGCCAATTCATCATTCTGTACGGCCGTATCGCCACCGGCGTCGTTCTGGGAAGAAGGTGGATACGGTGGTCGCAGGCGCGTGGCGGGGAAGGCCTGATGGAGTGGCGAAGACGTCGTCGAAGGAGCTGAGCAGGCGGTCGAGGAACGCTGATTCGGATCCTCGGGCGGAGTGGAGGCGCCCGGGCGCCGTGATGTCCGTGCGCGTGGAGGCAATCCCTTTCCACAGGATGCGTCGCCCGTGGTGCCAGAACGCCATGCACAGGCTGTCGAGGTCCCAAAGGATGGGGCCGAGTCTACGAAGGTACTGGACCCCGAGAACGACGTCGTAACAATCGAGCGGGAAGGCGTAGCAGTCAATGGTGAAGTACACGTCGCCGATGCGGATGGCGACATCGCGTGCCAGCCCACGGCAGGCGACACGGTCCTCACTGGCGACCACGATGTGGGCGCCCTTGCTGTCGTGGAAGTGCAGGCCCACGCGGCGGGCGGCCCACGAGCTCATGAAGTTGTGCGTCGAGCTGTGTCGAGGAGGGCCGTGAGCACGAAGTTGCCAATGGAGGTGTGGAGCTGCATCGTATCCTCGGACCAGATCGCCGTGATGGCGTTGAAGGATATCAAGGGCTCATCATCAGTGGCCGGTGTGAACCCAGGATTAGTTCTCACACATTGCCCAAATATCTTATGGGTACATATAGTCTTAGCCCAGGGGCATAAAAGCAAATAAGGAAAAAAACTAGTGGGGCTACTGGACTTAACTAACATTCTCCCCCTAAGTCTAGCAGCCATTACTCAGATAAGCTAATACATAAATAGATAGATAGATGGAAGTTCATCAACTAAGTCTTGACAGATAGCTGGAACTTGATTCGCCCAAGTGACTTGGTGAGGAAATCAGCGAGCTGATCCTTGGTGCAGATGTAGTAGGCGTTCACGCTCCCTTCCTCTAGGCAGTCACGAATGAAGTGGTACTTCACTTGGATGTGCTTGTTGTGCTCGTGGAAGACCGGGTTCTTTGCCAGCACAAGGGTTGATTTGCTGTCCACCATGAGATCAACTGCCTCAGCTTCTTTGCCAAGTAGGTCGCCGAGCAGCCGAGCAAGCCAGAGTGCCTGAGTGGAGGCAGAGGAGGCAGCAATGTACTCGGCTTCATAGCTAGAGAGAGCCACAACTTGCTGCTTCACGGACTGCCAGCTGACGAGAGCTTTGCCGAGGAAGAAGAGCATCCCGCTTGTGCTCTTGCTAGTGTCGATGGCACCGGTGTGGTCGCGGTCGCTGTAGCTGATGAACCGCGCCGCGTTGGGACTCCTCGGGTAGTGTAGACCGTAGTCGAGAGTACCAGCGACGTAGCGGAGGATCCTCTTGAGGGCCTGCTCGTGTTCCTTCGTCGCTCGCTGCATGAACCGGCTGATGTAGCCGACAGGGAACGCCAGGTCCGGCCGTGTGTGGGCGAGGTAGCGCAGACTCCCCACAAGGTGCCGGTAGTAAGTGGCGTCCACCTCCTTGGTTGTGCTGTCACAACTCAGCTTCAGCCTCCTCTATGGGAGTGAGGGCTGGGTTGCAATCAGTGAGCCCTGCTAGCTCCAGGACACGCTTGGCGTAGGCCGTCTATCGGAGCGTGATCCCGGTGCCATCTGGATGCACCTCGATTCCCAAGTAGAAGGAGAGAGGTCCCATCATCTCCTCCTTGAAAGCTTCAACGTCCTTGTCCTTGGAGAGCCGGTAATGATCAGGTCATCGACGTAGACGCCCACCAGTAGGACAACCACCCTGGCACCGCCGGTAGACGGCCGCCTCGTGCGGGCTTTGCTCGAAGCCCATCTATTTGAGCGTGGTGTCCAGCGTCTTGTTCCACGCTCTCGGTGCCTGCCTCAGGCCGTAGAGTGCCTTGCGCAGGCGCAACACCTTTCCTTTCTTCCCGGAGATGACGAATCCTGGCGGCTGATGGACGTAGACCTCCTCCTTCAAGTCGCCACTGAGGAACGTCGACTTGACGTCTATGTGATGGACGCACCAGCCCTCCTGAGCTGCTAGCGCGAGGAGAAGACGTACCGAGTCCATCCGCGCGACAGTGGCGAATGCGTCGTCGAAGTCGACGCCCTCCTGCTGCACGAAGCCGCACGCCACTAGTCACGCCTTGTGCTTGATCACCGTGCCGGTTTCATCCTTCTTCACCTTGAATACCCACTTGAGATCGCACGGTGTCCAGGCGGGAGATCGACCATCTCCCATGTTCCGTTCTTCTCCACTGCGTCCATCTCTGTCTTCATTGCGGCGCGCAATGCCGCGTGTCGCTCTGCCTCGGCGAAGGAGTGTTGGCGTTTCTTAACGTCACCACCACTGACGCACTAGCGTGAGCGTGTAAGAAACTCCCGGGTACACTGACGAGTGCGAATGAATCCGCAAACGCACGGATACACCGTTGTAGCACTTCTCTCTAAGAGAATGAGTATTCCCATAGGGTTTCGTTCCTAGGACGGGAGAGTAACCGGACAAGGGTCCATCCAAGGACACGTAGCTACTACTGAGATAGATAGGGATATGAGAAGTACTTTCTTGAGGAGCTTAACTCTCGAGATGGATCTGTCCGCTATTAGTCCTCTTCGTGGAGCGCCAGCCCATCCTAACTTTTTAGGGTTACGCCAATGTTCTGACAACAGGGCCCAACTCGGTACACAGGCGCGGAGGGTTTCAAAGGGTCCAACAGGCTGTCACCACTGCGGCCTACCTCTATCGTTACGCGAATGCACTTGGTCTTCGTAGGATAACCAGAGTTCAGACACCACGTCTACACTCCCGATAACTACTATAGCACGGTTACGTCTATCGACCCGCTAACAACACTATAGCAATCCGTATAAATACAGGACTACAAACTAGAGAGAGAACGACTCAGATCATACTAGTCATCAAGTTACGGAGCAGCAAGAAAGGTTTGGATGCAAACGAGATACAACAAACTTACTCAGCTAAACAGGATCAAAGCATGCAAATAGATACTTGAACTAATGCACTGGCTCTAGAGGATCGAAGCCTTGTGTCACGAAGAACACAAGCTTCTAAACTATGAACGAGCCAAGAACACAAGAACATATCATTCATGCATGAACACTATAGTCTAAATAAGAAATGTTGAAATACTCACTTTGATCTAAATGAAGAACAAGCATCCACGAGGATATCAACTCACTCCTCACTCCTACTCTATCTATCAACTAATCCTAGTCTAGATCTCTTCTCAGCCCCATTCTACCACATAGGGGTGAGAATCACCTCACATTGGCAGAATTAGAGAGAGGGAGAGAACTACACAAGAGAGAAGTGGAAACTTGAGAGCTTGGAAGTGTGTAGGAAATGTGGCCCCTCCCTTTCTATTTATAGGCAAGGGAGTGGCTTGCTCCGAGGCTCCAAATACTCCAAAACACCCTGGGATGCAGCCAAGAACCAATGGGCGAAGGACACATGGAAGGAGGGGATCAACCGACCTAGGTCGGTTCGGCCGATCCTATGGTCGGCCGGCCCCCTCGGGTGGCCATCTCGCCTGTGTTTTCTCTGAGTGACTTCCATGTGGGCCCTGATGCTCATTCCCTATGCATGCCAAGTTTCCTGGCGATTTGGTTAGCAAAGTGGGCCCATGGATCCATGTGATGCTGACGTGGCAGCGCGTGATTCGTTGAGAGCTCTTCACCTGGATTGGTGACATCATGGATCCAGGGGAATCCATGTGGCAGTCCCTCATTGGCCAGAACCTGAGTGCCTTGGAATGGAGTGGAATGAATATGCATGGATTCTTCCCATTTCCTATGCTAAATACCTGCATTTGAATAGACATCAACACTGGTGGAAAGTATTAGTTTAAGCTCCTATTCTAGTGTGGATGTGCATTTCATGTTCCAATTTGCAGGAGTTGACGGCCATGAAAATGGTACTTAACAGTCGTCAACAAGGAGCGAGGCTCAACATCATCAAGCGTGAGGTGGAGCTCCGCCTCCAGGTCGTGCGACACAAGTCCTGGCACCGCTCGATCGCCAAGAATGTCAGTCATGGTGCGGTACCCAAGCGGCTCGCCGTCGTGGTATGCGTCGATGCGTTCCTCATCATGGGAGAGAGGAGTGACGAACTCCACCGGGCGGTGCTCGTCATGAGCAGGTGTCGTTGCAGCGCCCGGCAGAGTTGCTGTCGACGCCATGGTGCGTGGTGTGGCCGGTGGCGGCGGTGGAGTAGAGCGCGTCGCGGCCGGTGTACTTGCTGGAGCCGGTGGGGTGAAGCTCACTCGTGCTGATGTACCCGCGGGTGATGTCCTCGCCGCGGTCGATGTACTTGCCGCAGTCGGCGTAGCTGCTAGCGGCGTGACGGGCTTGGCATAGTCGTAGAAGAACTCGTCGCAGATCCGGGTACTGGGTGAGGCACGCTTGGCAAAGCAGAGCTGCCCACTCCCCCAGTCCCCTCGTAGTGGACGTAGTCGACGATGAAATCGTCGTACGTCGGTGTGGAGCCGTCGTCCACCATCTTGCCCCACGTCCAGCCACGCCCTTCGTCGAACACGACGTCACGCGCCGTGCGCACGCGCTGTGTCACAGGGTCGAGGACGCGGTAACCCTTCACTCCTTCGGCGTAGCCAATGAACACCCCTGGAGTGCTCTGATCGTCGAGCTTGCCGACGTGGTTCAGCTCCTTCACGTAGATGAGGCAGCCGAACACACGCAGGTGTCCGACTGCCGGCTTGTGCCCGTGCCAGGCCTCGAATGGAGTCATGTCGTCGAGGGCCTTGGTGGGAGAACGGTTGAGGATGTACACGGCCGTCAGCACTGTCTCGCCCCAGAAATTGGCTAGCATCCCTCGTTGCTTGAGGAGTGCCCGGGCCATGGCCACCACCGTCTGGTTGCGCTGCTCGACGATGCCGATGTGAACTCGTCGCCATTGTCTGTGCGCAGCACCCGGAGCTTGTGCCCGCTCTCGTTCTCCGCAGCCGCCTGGATGCGTGTTGGGGATCAGCTAAAAATCGTCTCCCTCGGAATCTTCCAAGAAGACGCGCGTCGGTAGATTTAGGAAACCCCCGAAGGTTCCGAAGTTCTTCAGATCTGTGAATGTATCTAAAGTTGTTACTTCTTATGATTAGAGAAAGTTTTCTGGTGAATAAAATGGTTTGATGAAATACTATTTTGTACCTGAACATGTTGCTGACCCTCGGAATTCCTAAGAAACCAGAATTCCTTTATTTCCCTTGGATTTTGTAATATTCAGGAGACAGGGAATTCTGAGAAAACGTCTCCACACCGAGGATATCAAGAAAGAACAACGGAACGACGCAAAAGGGGGAAGGTCCTGATCGAGGCTACGGATTAAGGATTTCCGAAGATCACGAAGGCGTCCCGGAAAACAGAAGCTGACTCAGTCAACAGCGTATCAAGGAAGTTACAAAGAGACGTGAGAAGCTTGGCTACGGAAGAAGAAAGAAGCTGGAAAACGCAATAGCATGTTCGTAATTTAGATAAGATCACCGTGATTGCCGCGGACTTATGTACCCTCAACATTTTCATGTATTTGTAACTTTACAAATGGTAGTTTCGGAATGTAAAAGTGACCCTCGGGCACTATAAAAGGAGCCCCCATGCCTCCGTGTAAAGGGGTCAGCTTTTTCAGAGAGAGATCAGAGGCTTTTGTCAGTTTACTTTCACCTTTTGTCTGGAGATTTCAGAATTTCCAACATTGGCGCCCACCGTGTTCTTAGCCGTCAGAAACCTACGATGGCACCACCGAAGAAAGTTAAGAAACCCACCGCACAAGATCCCGAGAGCGAAGATAACCAAGAAAGCACAGAACAAGGTCTCATCCTTCACCCTAAGGCCAATACCACTCAAGACCCAGAACAACCCCAAGATTCACAAAGTGACAAAAATGAGAAAGGGAAGGAACCAGAAGGAACACCGGAAGCCAGCAACGAGCTCAATGAGAACGAAGCACCAGACAAAGAGCTAGAGGTGGCTTTGAAACAAGTACAAACTTTGAAAAGGCAGAAAGAGAAGCTGGCCATACAGCTCAAAGCGAAGAAGCAAGCAACATATAAACTTCAGAAGCTAGAACAAGCGAAAAAAGAGATAATGCAGCTTCAAAAAGAGCTGGATGAAATGATCGACACAGAGAACAATTCCTTCAGGAGATTCACACCAGATCCAAACTCCGCAAACAAGGATCAGTCCATTAAAGAAAATCTCATCTTCACAAAAATCCCTGAACCAGCAAACAATGGAATTGCCCAATTCAATGATCTAAACTCTCCGCTATCCGTGGGTCTTCAAACAGCTCCTTGGCCATCCAAATATAAGCCAGTCTCACTTCCAAAATTCAATGGCTTCGGTAATTCCTGACAATTCCTCATGAGTTATGAAGTGGCAGTAGTCTCGGCAGGAGGAGATGATGTTGGTTTGGCAAAGTCTTTCATCACCGCATGCGAAGTCCTAGTGCTCAATTGGTACTCACTTTTGCCACCTCACTCAATCTACAGCTGGCTAGACCTAAAAGCCAAGTTCCTTCAAGTATTCCAAGCCTTTCATCATTCTACCACAAGAACAGCAGATTTGTACCAGTGCAATCAAAGAGACAAGGAACCACTAGCTGAATTTGTAAGAAGGTTCATGCAACTGAAATCTCAAACTCCGGATGCTGATGATAAAGCAACAATATCTGCTCTCATAAGCAGTCTAACTCCGGGGCAAACAGCCGGTCATTTCAACAGATTGGATTCTAAATCCATGGATGAGCTGTTCGAAGAATTGGAAAAAAATATTGCAAATCTGACGAAGATCACAGAAAAGAGTGGCAGAAAGATATCAGCAAAGACAATCCCAGAAAGGAAATAACTGGATGGGGCATCAACCCATCATGAATGTGGAAGGCAATGCACCAAGCAATCCAGCTCAAACTCAGGATTATCACAATCAAAACAGCATGCGAGGAGGCCATTCCGGAAGAGGAAGAGGACGAGGTAGAACACCTTCAAAGCTTCAAAACCATGACAGCAGAGATCCACACTTTAAATGCATATACCATGGTAGGGGTCATAGCATGGAAGCATGCCCAGAAACCCAGAAGAACTTCCAAAGAATCCAGGATCAACAGCGCGTAGCCCAAATAACAGCCACGCAACCCAAACCAGTGCAGCACACTTACTGGCAACACCAATCCTTTCCTCAAACCCAACCTTTTATCCAACCACATCAGACGGCTTGGCAACCTTCGCCGCAGTTCTACCCACAAACCTATTTTCCACAACCACAACCCTCGCAACAATTTTTCCACCAACTCCCAATTCCACAGAACCAAACTCCACAGCAAACCTTCCCCCAAACTCAAGCCATACAAGTCATTGAACAAGCTCAGCCAATCCAAGCAAAAGAAACTCTGCCACCACCACCAGCCCAAATTCCAAAGGCTGAGCAAAACAATTCCCAAAACACTTCAAGAGCCTTACCATCCTTCGGTATGATCTTGCCAATAACTGGAGGCTCATCTATGGAATTTGACACCAAGAAGCAAAGAAACGACTACTATAGACAGATCAATATAATCATTGACGACAGTCCAACAGCAAGGTCAGGCCCGGCACTATGGCATTGCGTGCCGGACCGGGCTAGCCCACGGGCTGCAGAGGCGGCCCAGGCACGGGCCCGTGGGCCTATTCCGTGCCCGCAGTAGCCTGGCCCTACACGCGCGCCGGGGCGGCCCGAAGCCTGCACCATCGCTGGATGGAGGCTGCCGCCACCGCAACACTGGTCCGTGGCCATCTCGCCGACAACTAGGAGTGGAGCTTGAGGTCGCAGCCGATTGAATGGAGGGAGGAGCAGAGCGACCATGGCTTCGAGGAGAAATCGAGAAAGCAGGGAAAGGCCAAGTTGTAGATCTCGTCGCGCCGCCTCCCATCACGACCCTTGCTCATGCCTGCAAGCTCGCCGGCGCCGCCTCCTGCGTCGTCGGCGTCGCCACCCTATCCTCCGAGCTCCTGGCCTGCTGTCCTGCTGCATCCGAGGAGCGGAGGGCCGCCCCGACAGCCGCCGCCGCCTCTTGCCTCCCCGGCGCCCCTACGCCGCCCGCCGGAGGGGAGGAGAGCTGCGCGGCTGTGCCACCACCTCCTGGATCCCCGGCCCTACGCCGCCCGCCGGAGGGGAGCCGTCGCGAATGACCACCGTCCACCGGGGGAAGGGGAGGTGTCGGGGGACAGAGGATGATGTGCGGAGGGGAATGAAGCGGTGTGCGGTTGCGGGGTAGATGTGATGTTAGGGTTGGGAGGTTAGGCGGGCCGGCCTATTCATTTCGTGCTGGGCCGGGCCACCTGACGTGCTGGGGTGACGGCTCGCGCCCGACACAAGGTAACGGGCCGGGCCAGCCCGGGCCCGAAGTTTGTCGTGTCATGCCGTGCTCGGACCGGGCCAAAACAGCGTGCTTTCGGGCGGGCTTTCGTGCTGCGGGCTTTATGGACATCTATATGCCACACCGGTGGCGCGGTTTACTTTGGTTTACTTTGGCTGATACCAGATTGTTGGGAACGTGGCTCAGGTTGCGTAGGAAGTAATTGTGGTGAGTAGGAGGGCGAGGCGTGGGCTCTCAGCGACGGTGCGGGCGCGACACCGTCCTGGCGTCCGGCGTCGAGCAGGCGAGAGCGAGGAGGCAAGGGGGCGTGGGAGAGATTGATCTCTATCTCCAGCTAATCTTTATTAACCCAAACTATTTGCCTTTATAGGCCAAAGATCCTAACAAACTTAGCTAACCAAATCCTTTAAGTTGCAAACAAACAAACCAAATCTATCCTATCCGGCGCCTGATGACTTAGCCACTTTTCTTGTTGCGCCGGCTATACTGGATGCCGACCATCTAGTAGCATATCGAACACTATCACCAAGATCCGGATGACCCTGAACCCTAGCAGCCTGATCTCGCTGATAGCAGCAGCCGGACCACAAGGGCAGGGATACAAGGGGCTAACCCTAATAAATTGATATTCTCATTGCTTGCCCTTGATTGATATATCTCCTCTCTTTAAACAGAGTGAGTTCCTTGACCCCTAAGTAAGGACCTAATCTTGTCCCTAAACCTAATCCCAATGGGCCTGCCGAGCCGGCCCATAAGGCCTCTGACTGCTCATGTCAAACACAGTTGTTCACAGGTTGCCTCATGAGTACGCCAATTATGTTATCATCTTGCCTTGCTACTTGCTCTTTGTAATTTTATTGTACCACAACAACATAGCCTTTTGTCCCAAGCAAGTTGGGGTAGGCTAGAGATGAAATCCAAAAGAAACAAGGGTAGGAGAAAAAAAAAGGCACAAGACAGAAGGTAGAGTTAAGGGTAAACAGAAAAAGAAGAAACAGAAGTCATGGCTATTTGTAATTTTACTGTAATTTAATTATTTTGTTACCAGATTAAGGATCTTCCCTTCACTTTGTCTTAAAAATTGATATCTTCTCCATCCTTACAGTTCAGTTCTCCCTTCTTTTTTATCATATTTGCAGGCACTCTAGGGCACTTCCTCACAAGGAGCTACTAAGTTCCGTCCATGGCCATGACTTCAGAAGATGGAGACATCTTGGCTCTCCTGTCAGAACCAAGTCTAGCAGAAGAGCAACTTGAGGCTTCTGAATCTGATGATATATTGCCTGCTATTCTAGAAGCCATTAAATTAAATGCGAAGGCAGTTGAACTTGAACCTTCACCTGAAGAGGCTGCCTGGGCTGATTCATGTTTCGTTCAGACTTCTGAACTGTCAGATGATGACTGGGGAGCAATGAGGAATGTGTTGCTTGATGCCCTTGAGAAGCCAACAAAAAGTCCCTTAGATACTTCTGAAGCTGTGAATGACCAAGGCGTTCATTCTATCTCAGAGGCAAAATTTCAGCATGATGATGTGCACATGGAGCAGATGGACAATAGTGATGATGACAAGGATAGTCAAGATTGTGAAGTTGCTGATGTAATCAGAGGTGCAGATCATGGAAAGCAAATGGATAGTTATGTGAAAGCCGAGAATGGTGATGAGCTGGCTTCACCTGAAGTTCTTGAGCAGGCAGAGTCGACAGATTCTATCTTCAAGGTTTGGGACCTGGAGCTGTCTTTTTCCGATGATGATGATGATGGAGAGCTTGAACTCATTAAGGATCTGAAGAAGCTCCTCAAGGAAAATGGCAGCCCTCTAGAGGCTACATATCCAACCTTGCCTTATGATGACACAACAAAGTCCTTGGATCAGATTAACATCGATGAGCTTGTGGCGGGCTTGAGTGACTTGTCAATACAGCAAACCAACAAGTAAGAATTGTAGGTCTGTGGTGCATCTTTATCCTTCCAACTGTGATCTTGTGGTTTGTTCTCTACGATACTAATCTCTTCTTTGAGAGGGGTTTATTATAGACCTAAGGTTTAGGTCGACTGTTTTGCTGTGCGTCATGTAGGTGGACTGTTTTGCTGTGCGTCCTGTATGATCTCCATGTTGCTTGCTTCTAATACTTGAAATGAGGCAAAAATGCAATGCTTAGATTTAATTCATGTTTTTAGTTGTTTTGTTCCATTTGTACGTGTGCTGGTCTCTTTTTTTTTGCTTTCTTTCTTGACCCGTGTCAACATAATCATAAAGCTAGCTTTTAAGCATGTGACGGACTGAGTTTAGTGTGTCTCCTAAGTTAATATCTAATTTGATACCAACTGGCAATGCTGAGGACAGAGTGACAAGCTGCTGATGGTTTTTCTAGAGATCCAATGCTCAGTTAACTGGGGGCACGCGTGTGGAGAAAATGGGTCTATGCTTATATCCGCCACTGTAACACTAATCAGGTAGATTATACATAGTGACTACTACTATCATTTTGGCTTTCCGAGAAACAACTTTGCATATATAAAAATATATTAATATTTACGGTATAAAATTAATATCATTAGATAGATATTTGAATCTAGTTTTTTTAAGTTTATTTTATGATTTAAATGTTACATATATTTGCTACAAATTTTGTCAAACTTGTGGCACAGAAACCAATAACGACAATCATTTCGAGACGGAGGGAGTAGTTCTCTCTGGAAGCGCTCGTGTCTCCAGGCTCCAGCACAGTAGAGAAAGGGTGACTTCGAGGTGATCTCCAATTCCACTGCCGGCTTCCCTCGCCTCCTCTAGGGTGCTGGTGAGCAAGGGAGCCACGGATATGGTGGGTGGTGTACCGTACACATCCCCTCATATTAGAGAAGTTCTACGGAGGTTAGGGTTTGTATTCCCGGTGAGTATGTCGCCGGTAGTCTTTTGCTTTCTCTTCTTCACTGTCGTCTTCTTCCATGATGAGCAAGTTTTGATTATTGTTGGTGTGCCTGTGGTGCTCGACGATGACACCTTTTGCACGGGTGTTGACACCTAGGTTTGTTATTGTTGTTTTCTTCTGTGTCGGTGTTCGGTTCCTTTTTGTTTTGCTTTGTGCCGTCGAAATCCACTGCATCAATGACGATGTTGGTCTTGCAAACTACAAAATGGCGGCGGTTAGTAGTGTAGATGGAGAGGGCGGCGGTCTGTGCTCCAGGCCTCCAGCCACTGAAGGCGATGAGAGAGAAGCTTACAGGGACTAGTTTGTTGTTAGGGATCAGCTAAAAACCGCCACCCTCGGAGTCTTCTAAGAAGACACGCGTCATCAGAACAATTAGCAAACAGGAAGTTCCAAAGTATTCGCAGATCTCTGAATATAACAAGGGTTGCTGTTTTTCATGATTAGAGAAAGGCTTTCTATAAATAAAGTATTCTGGTAAGATGAATTTTTATATATAAGCATAATACTGACCCTCGGAATTCCTAAGAAACCAGGATTTCTTTTGTTCTCATGTACTTTGTGTGATGTTCAGGAAATATGAAGTTTCGGGAAAACTTCTCTAATCCGAGGTTATCAGGAAAAGAGCAACAGATTGGCATAAGAGAACAAAGTCTCTTTACGAAGCTGGTGATTGAGGATTCCCGAAGCTCATGAAGATATTCAGGAAGGCCGAGGCTGACTCAGTCAATGACGTATTCGGGAAGATACAAAGAAACATGAGAAGCTTGGCTACGCAAGAAGAAAGAAGCTGGGACACACTAGGGCACGTTTGTAATTTAAATGAGACCTCCGTGATTGCTGCGGACGAATGTACCCTCAGGATTTCCTTCTATATGCATTATTGTTAAGGGTAGAATTAGAATGTAAAAGTGATCTTCGGGCACTATAAAAGGAGCGCCCATGCCTCTATGTAAAGGGATCACCTTTTTCAGAGAGAAGGACCTTTTGTCAGATCAACTTTCGCTTTGTTGTCTGGAGATTTCAGAATTTCCAACATTGGCGCTCACCGTGTTGTTAGCCGTTAGAAACCCACGATGGCACCACCAAAAAAACCAAGAAACATTTCGGAATTGATCAAATGTGCTTGTATCTTCACTGATCCATGGTTCTAATGCATCAGTTTGCCTTTGTTTTAGGTAGTTGGTGTAACTCCACATGACATTGACTCAATCTGGGACGCAATCCACACGTGGAATGCAAGGATGGAAGGCCTTGGGACAATGCTTCGTGCTGTAGCACAAAGTCATGAAAGACTAGAATCATTTTTGGTGGATCAGCTTGCTGAAGCTGGAAAAAAGAATGTTGTGCTGGCAGAAAGAGTGGCAAAACTAGAGGCAAAGGTTGTTGAACTTGAGGCAGCCACAAAATAGAAGCTTCTTTAGTAATGTGCTTGCTATAAACACTGGAATGTAGTGTGTATGACTTAGTTTGGTGGTCAGCTTGTGATGTTGGCCTGCATTTGTTTAGTTATTACTTTTGTTAAGAAGCCTTGAGCTTGTTGAGGTTGATGGACTTATGGAGTCTTGATGAACTGATGTATGATGCTTCTGTGCGCAAGTCTTGCTTGTGCCTGATGGACAACTAATAAATGGATGTGTTCATGCTTGCTTATGTACATCTCTGCATGAATGGCTGTGTTCATGATATGATTTCCTTTTTTCGTCCATGAGATGTTCTCGTCCTGCTTGTACTTTTTTCGTTTCTATGCTTTATAATTATTTTGCTCTATACTTGTCAATCAGAAATACACATAAAACGCTCATGAACGAACTAGAACGAGGAAGTTCAAAAGCAGAGGACACTCGCTACCCTTAGCCTGACTCAAGCTAAGATACTCGCTCCTCTACCATCCCAGGTCTCCCAGGATCACAGCTACAGAACAGAGTTAAGCAAAGGCCACGTGAAAATCTTTATCTTATATGGAATCTTAGATTTCCATATATGACTATAGTTCCTCCCAGCATCATCTTTTGTGAGCTGATCATATACTGATCTTGTGGTAAAGGATCTCTTCCCCCCCATTTCCAACTCACCTCATCCCCCTGGTTTTGAAATCTGAAGCTGAAAGCTTTGTCAACAATATTTACCCATTGTTCAAAGAGGATGGATGTTAGCCATCTTGAAAACACTAGATCCCCCCTAATTTATGAATTAATGCAAGGTTATCTCCTTGTCTTCGCAGAGATCAAAGAGCACTGGGGCTATTATGCAAATTGGGCTATCAAATAGCCAAGGATCAAGCCAAAACAGAAGGATGATCAAGGGTAATAATAATAGTAGCATTCACTAGCTACCATATATTTCAACTAAAGTAATGCCATTATACAAGTTCATTAAACAAAAGCCTCATTCATCAAATCTAGATGTTCATGAGGGAGTAGTTCACTACACAAAAGCTATCTATCATTCCTTGCAGGCGTGCCTACGGGAGTGCCCAGCGCTTGATCGCCAGCCGGAGGTCCTCCACCTTAGCCTCAATCTGAAATGGTTTTACAATGCATTATCAGTGTGATAAGTACATCAAAATTTGAATGAAACTGAACATAGTCAACACTGAGAATGAAGGTAATACCTCGGCATCAGTAGGACGTTTTCGGTTGGGGCCCGGGAGGCAGAGCTCATCGTCACTGTCGTCGTTGCATTCCACGAACAGCTTAACTCATGCGAAGTTGAACTCACATGTCACCTTCGGCCCAAGATCTTGAATTAAGAAATCAAGACATGAACAATAATATTCCACTTGTGAACTTAAGATTAATCATGTTGCAATCAGAGGTGAGCAAAAATTTATTTCAAACTGTCAAAGATAAAATTCACATAAACACTAGTGTACCATGAATGCTACTACATAAAATGTTGAGATGGATTTGCTCACTGATTCTTAACTAGATGATCTCTACCAAAAATTTCCATATGTACCCTAGTCAAGAAATCCTAAATTGCAAGTCCAGAATTGATTATGACTCAGAAACAATTTCGCACTCACACAAAAATAATCACTTCAATGTACTAAGCAACAACCAGAGAAATTAAAGACTGAGTTCTCGAATAATAAAGGGGGAACTTAAATTTGGTACGAGTAAGAAAAGTTACCGGACGCTCCCATCCGAAGTCCTGCCATTTGCGGGGGTACAACTCCTTGCCGGACTCCTCCGCCGACTTCGACTTCTTGGCGTTGGGGTGCTGAAAACCCTCATCGTCGGCATGCCGCTTCCGAGGCATCCTAGCGGATTCAGTGTCCGCTTCCTCGGATGCCCGGCGAACATCGGGGCAAGGAAACCACCCCAGCATCGCCGCCTCCGCCGCCGGTCCCATCGAGGACCCCGTCTCCCAGCTCGTCGAGGATGCCGCCGGCAATGCGGCCTTCGGTGAGAAAGGGCGACGAGAAACCCTCGACGCCGCGGGCGAGCCCGGCTCCATCTTGGCGTGCGGGTCCGGCGGTGGGGAGGTTTGGAAAGTAGTCGGAGTTGGGCGGTGGTGGGGAGGTTTGCAAAGTAATCAGAGTTGGGCGGCGGTGGGGTGGTTTCTACTGTAGCGAGGCGCCTGGGAAGGGGTGAGACAAGAAGCGAAACGTCGGGGCAGGCGGGGGCGTCTAGGCACACACAGGGTGCGGTTGACACCAGTTGTTTTCCACCCCAAGCGGCTGACAAATGGAGCCCACCACGAAGGGCCCACACAGAAACCCCACACCAAAAGGATGCGACCCACGAGCGTGCCACCGATCGAGGAGACGACTACCTCGCGTGTGCATTTTCTTCCTTGCGTTTGACTTGCGGGTCCCACCTGTCGGCAAGTGATGAACTTATTTTTGTATTTTGATTCATAATCAAAACTTAAAACATGTTTATATTGCACGTATGATGTCCAACTCAGGTGGTTTTGCCCCCCACATTCTTAGAAAACAAAAATCTATCTCATGAGTCCAGTGCAATTCGAAATTACAAAGTTTGAACCATCAAATTTTCGAAATTCAAAGATTGATATCTAGAATTGATTTTTTTCAAACACTAGATGATGTCAAATGGAAAAGTGATGAACACCAAAGTTTCATAGCTCATCGAGATGAACAATGTTTATTTTGGACGCGTTTTTCATTTGACGAAGTGGTACTATCATGTAGTACAAAATTGACATGTCCCCAACCAAGTTTCTTAAACTATGTGAGTGAACCTAGGTTAATGAACAATGTGTAGTACCACTTTCTCAAATGAAAATCCGACCTAAATAAAGTTCGTAGATCTTGTTGAGATATGAAACTCTGGTATTCACCACTTTTCCATTTGACATCATCTGGTGTTCAAAAATATCGATTGTAGATATCATTTTTTGAATTTCGAACTTTGTCCTATTCAAACTCTGTCAAATGGATTAATGACTTAAATAAAGATTGTAGGCCTTGATGAGTTGTAAAGGTTTGGTATTCAAGAAATTTTCATTTGACAACTTTTGACAACTATTTTCAAACTCTGTCAATTTTTGAAGGTTTTTGATAACAGAAGTAATTTGCGTCATCGTCCCCACGCGTGGGACCAGTTAGCCGCACGACTGCACGAGAGCTCGTGGTGTGGACGAAGCTGTGTCCCCACTTCCTTTTAGCTTATAGACGAAGCTGGACAAACAACATAGAATATTGCTTCATCCCTATTCCCCCAAACTGTCCCATCAAAACTGGGGTTTTCATGCCTTCCGCCATCGCCGGCGACCGCCAAGCTTCCAATCTCGGACGCCATTGCCATGCCACCTAGCTCTGAAGGAAGATTGGCACCCGTGATGACCCGATGCGAGGCAGCGGAAGGCAGCACCGCCCGTGAAAGGAAGGGGGATGCAGTCGGGGCAACCGCCGCCGCCGGCCCCCACACCAACCAGTGCTGCAGGCATAGCAAGCGCCGCCGCGTCAATTTCCAGGTCAGCCCTTCGCGGCCAGCATGTACATTGTGTAGGTAGTCGTGGATTTGTAGCGAGATTGAACTGTTTGATTAAGATTCTGAACTCTGTTTTCTTGGATTGGTACTATAGGGTGGCAAGCATCACGCCGTGGATGTGTGGGACGCTGCTGCCGATGCTGTCGACATTCGAGTAGGCAGTGGCTGGGATGAATGGCGCCCCGCCGTCGTTCGTCCACAGCGTTCGCCGAATCCGGGACCGGCCCCAACTTCGGTCCGCGAGGTCGAATTCTTCAAGGAGCGGTACCCGAGCATCAAGACCACAATCACTTGCGACGCGGGAGTAGTGGCGGAGTACATCAAAGAAATCAAAGGTAGCCCTCCTCCAGATCGTTTGCTCGTCGGATTGGACACCGAGTGCATTGAGCTTCGCAGTGGCGAGCTCAAGGTCGCATTGTTGAAATTGTGCGTCAGGCCGCGTTGCCTTATTTACCAGGTGCTCAATGCCGGCTACAAGCTACCTGATGTCCTGAGCAAGTTTCTCAGCGAGGAAGGCCACATCTTTGTCGGAGCGCATATCTCGAATGATGTTGAACGCCTAGAGCAGGACTGCGGCATAACGATTTCTAATTGGAAAGACCTTCAATTGCTTGTTTCTGAGGTTGATGACAAGTACAGCAATCTGTACCAAAATGGTTACAGGTCACCACTGGAGAAGATTGGAAATGTGGTACTAGACCTACCTCTGTTCAAGGACAGAAGAGTGAACCACAGGCTGTGGGGTTTGAGGTGTTTGAAAGACTGGCAGGTGAATTACGCCACCAAGGATGCATTTCTGTCTTTTGAGATTAAAAATCAGCTTGAGATCAAGCATGGTTACCGATTTGTGCCAGATGATATATAGTTAGAATTATCTAGTAATGTAATAATCCATAGTAACAAGTAGCATTTCTGGGTTTTGAGAACAAGTATCTGTGTATGTATATCTAGTAATGCAGTGATGTAGTCAATGCTAGTACACTGCTACTACTTTGGTATATATGTGCAAGTCTTTATTATGATGTCAAATGGAAACTTTGGTATTATAAGTTGCCACCACACCACATGAAATGACACCCAGCCACGCCACGACACGCCACGACATGCCAGTTCGAATCCACGGCACGACACGCCAGTTCGAACCCACGCCACGCCATGCCACGCCAGTTCGAACCCAGGCCACGACACGACAGTTCTGATGTTCAGTTGTTAATTTCTTTGGAAATAACTTGAGAGCCCGCCGCCGGTTATTGGAAACTAGAAAGACGCCGCCGGTTCTTGGAAAGTCCTCTCCGCCCACATCTCACGCTCCCCCGCCGCGCCCTCTCCGCCCACATCTCATGCTCCGTCATCGCGCCCTCTCCGCCCACATCTCACGCTTCACACCGCGAGACTTCCCTTCCATGGCATCGAGGGAGCACCCCCAGTCGCTCGCGGAACTCCCGATTGAGTCGCGGGCAATCATCGCTGGCTGAGTCGGTGTGACATCAAATCGGCCAATGGAGGACCTCCGGAGCCTACGTGCCACCTGCAAGAGCATGCTCGGCCCCTGCCATGACAGAGACATCGGTAGGCACCTGGCACTAGGTCGGGTTCCAGTCGAGCAGATGCAGAACGCCAACCCCGACGGCTACGACGTCTTCGTTCGTAGCCTGGCTGCAGCCGACAACCCGGTGGCCAGCTTCCTCGCCAGGATGGATGACATCTTCGGCAGGAACCGCGGCCGGCGTCCTCCCCTCGACGAGCTACACCGTGCTGCCCAGGCCGGGAATAGAGGAGCGGCCTATGTGGCGGTCGTCCTCCTCTACAGGTTCTACAGCAGGGCCGACGCCGACGCCACTGCATTTGCGTACATGAAACAGGTTGAGGGCGAGGCTCAAGGGCAGTGGCATCCGCGGATGATCATCAATGGGCATTCTCAATATTTCTGAACTCGTGGGGTCAATCTTGCAAAGCAAATGAGGATTATCGCCCTCCGCCAGGGCCGCCGCCGGCCGACGCTTCCACCGGCGGTGGCGCGAGGCAACATTCAACACTGCGTAGGCCGAACCTTCTGCGGTAGGGAGCCGAGCCGGAGGGGTTTGCCATGTATTTCTGTAGTGATGAATGTAGGCTTCGTTTCGAATGCGACGCCTTCTTCTTTAGTGTTAATCATGTTTACAGAGGCTAAAATGGTGTAAAGTGTATCATCTGCTAGAACTTCCTATTAAGCTTCATGCTCATGATGTGTCCCAACCAGAATAAAGAAATAACAAGTTATGTTTTTCTAGAGATTCTTCTACACTGGTAGTAACCTACCTTTGCCAAAATTACAGTACTTATTATTCAAATGCAGTGAGAATGTAACAGCTTGGGAAAAGTGACCACAAATACACCTCATGCTTTAGTTTTGGGGCACGACATAAGAATGTAATAAATGTTGAAAACAATTGTCATGGCAAGAATAAATTGTCTCTTAACACGCCAAACAAAATCGACTAAGTATCAATCGAAAAATTCATCATCTTGTGCATCTTGAACAATTGGTGCAACAACTCCATCATCAATGTACGTGTCATCTGCATCATGTTCATCATCAACATCAAATACATCATCGTCTGGTTCATCAACTGCCTCGGCCCGCACCTGATTAATAACTGAGACATCCCCGGTTGTGCCTTCGTTGTCTGATCTTGACCAATTTGTCAAATCCTGGTGTTCACTGAGCAAATTAATACCTTCGATACCCACAGCAATTGAGTCGTCAAGATCTAATTTAGGCATGGCAAACAAGTTCCTTGGTTTTAATGAAATAACACTGCTCCAACCGGGTTTGTTCACCAGATTCACATAAAACACCAGTTCTACCTGTGTTGCCAGAATATAGGGTTCATTCTTATACCTGTGTCGAGTAGTATCGATGTCAATCACCCCAAATTTATCTTTACTGTATCCTTTGCCTCTGTTGGTACTTGTGGCAGCAGGCACATCAAACCAGTCACACTGGAACAAAATAACTTCTTTTTGTCCAGGAAATTCTAGTGAGATCATTCTTTTAATCACTCCATACCAGTTCGTGCCTCCTTTCTCACCCTTGACAAGCACACCACTGTTTTGTGTCACGAGGGTTTTCTCAATGTTAACGGTTCGAAACAACCAATTATTGATATGACATCTATTCAATGTACGAGGTCGGGGATCCGGTCCTTGAGCAAGTGCAAACAACTCTGAACTTACTTCCCCTCTCGCATGTAGACCTCTGATCTTGCCTTCAAACCATCTTACAAGTTGATCCTCATGTCGCTGATCAAGATTTCTGGTTCCATATTCCTTCAGTTCTTCCAAATGCGCACTGCATACAAATGAATATTACCATTAGTTTGAAATTTAAAATTACAAGCAATAAATGATGTTGAGTAGTGTATCTTACTCGACATATGGTCTAGCTTCATCACAATTGCAAATTATGTAGTGCCTCATCTTCCGAAACTCATCTGGTGGAATTTCGTCGACCGTCTGTCCTCTCCTCTTGTAATCCATTTCAGAAAAAATGCTCAAACCAGATGGTGGCTCATTCACAGTAACTGCTTCATGTCGATCAACACGATTCTCTTTGGTGTCCACGTCCAAGAATCTTGAGCAGAATGTAAGGCACTCCTCGAGTATGTATCCCTCAGCAATTGAACCTTCAGGGTGAGCCTTGTTCCCGACATATCCTTTCACAGTGCGCAGGTACCGCTCCACTAGGTACATCCATCTGTAACACACTGGCCCCCCAAGTTTAGCTTCTTCAGCTAGATGAACAGGAAAATGGATCATGATATCAAAAAATGCAGGTGGGAATATCATCTCAAGTCGACAAACAGCCTCCCTAATTGAACAACTTAGCCTGTCCAATTCTGCTTCCACCAGCTCCTTTGAACATAGTGCATCGAAGAAATTACTAAGCTGAATCAATCCGATGAAAACAGCTTTTGGCAAAATCCTACGCACCACTAAGGGTAAATGTTTCTGTAGAATTAGATGGTAATCATGAGTTTTCAAGCCAGACACCTTACGTGACTTTACGTCAACACATTTTCTTATATTTGAGGAAACCCCATCAGGCATCTTCACTCCATATAGAAATTTACACAAACTTTCCCTGGCATCCTTATCTAACTCGTACAAGGTTGATGGCAAGGTATACTTATCATCTTTAATCACAGGGTGTTGATCTGGTCGTATCCGTAGATGCTCCATGTCAAGCCGGGCATTCTCCCCGTCCTTACATTTGCCGTCCAATTTAAGCAGAGTGCCTAGTATGCTCTCGCATATATTTTTCTCAATGTGCATGACGTCCAAATTATGCCTGATGAGCAAAAAAGACCAGTAAGGGAGCGCAAAAAAAATACTCTTCTTCCTCCAGTTGTGCCATCTGTTGTCTTCGTCACGCTTCCTTTTTTTGATAACAAGGTCTTTCCAAATTGTACTTCTTCAAAAGTATCATACTGCTCAAGTACCTGTGCACCAGATAGTGGTTCTGGTGCCTCCCTCGTTTTGACCTTGTTGTTGAAGCTGACCGCGTTGTTGCGCCATGGATGGTCGGGGGGCAAGAAACGTCGATGTGTCATGTAGCAGTGCTTCTTCCCATGTTTCAACCACAAATAGTCAGTATATTTGTGGCAGTATGGACATGCAAACTTTCCTTTAGTGCTCCAACCAGACAGCATAGCATAAGCTGGGAAGTCATTAATTGTCCAAAGAAGGATAGCGCGCAATGTAAAATTCTTCTTAGTCCCTGCATCTCTTGTTTTAACACCATTGTTCCAAAGCTTCTTGAGCTCCAATATCAGGGGCCTCAAATATACATCAATATCCATTCCAGGAGATTTTGGACCAGGTATCAACATTGACAAGATCCAGTTAGATTGTTTCTGACACAACCATGGAGGCAAATTGTAAGGTATCAGGATGACAGGCCATAAGGAGTACGTAAGACTTTGCATGCCAAAGGGATTGAACCCATCAGAAGCAAGACCCAGCCTAACATTACGACCTCCTTTTTCTGAAAACCATTTAAACTCTGAATCCACATGCTTCCATGCCTTTGAGTCAGCAGGGTGACGCATTTTCCCATCATTCACCAATTCTTTCTTGTGCCACTGCATATCCTCTGACATTTGCTTTGACATATACATTCTTTGCAGCCGAGGAATAAGAGGAAAGTAGCGTAGGATCTTAACTGGTATCCGCTTCTTAATAGTAGTAGCACCAACTGCACTGTCATTATTACCACTGGTTTTTTCTACAACTTTCCACCTTGACTGCTTACAAATGGGACATGTCTCCAGATTTGCGTATTTCTCAAAAAATAACACACAATCATTTTCACATGCGTGTATCTTGACATAGTCCAAGCCCAGGTCTCGAACCACCCTTTGCACTTTATCCAAGGAGTCAGGAGTACAATGCCCTTCAAGGAGAACCTTTCCAAAGAGCTTAAGTATGGCCTCCAACACCGCATTACTTAAGCCATACATGCACTTTATCTGAAAAAGCTCCACGATAATAGAGACCTTAGTTGCATTTTTGCATCCTGGATACAATTCCTTCTTTGCCTGGTCTAATAGTTTCAAAAAAATCTCTGCTTGCTTATCTGCCTCCTCATCATCTCTGGTTCGTCCATGATGTATAGTGCCACTGATAATGTTTCTAATCAGAGTATTAGTGGCAGCAGGGTTATCATCACAACCGTCTTCTTCGTCGTCTTCTCCAAAATAAGGTGTTGTATCATCAGTTGTAGGTTGTGCATCATGATTATTGAGATCAGGAGTGACATCATGATTCACACGACCCTCAGCTGATGAAGTATTAGTTTGGCCTTGAATGATACCACCATCGATGAAACAATCAGCAAACCCTCTAGTCACTAAATGAACTTGAATGGGAAACACGGTGTCATGTCTGATCATGCATTAACACATAGTACATGGGCACGCAATAGATCGACCTCATGCTGATGCGGCGATAAAGGTTTGAAAAAAAGATCGGAAATTTTTCTGCCAATCCGCTGAGTGTCGAGGCAAGCGCATCCAACTCTGATCTTCGTGTGATGCCATTAATCTGCATTCATGTTTCAAATGACCTAGATCATGATATAACAATATGCATATATATGCAGGGAACGAAGATATATACGAGATCAAGACAACAGTACTGGCTGTGGCACCACACAGATGTTGATTGATCGCCGTGGAGATCGATCTAGATGGAGACCTAGACGCCGTCGTGGAGATCTTGATGGAGACCGACATCGTCGAAGACTTGGAATTTTGGAATGGTCTCGATGAGTCCCTATCTGATCGTCGTTTTGATCTCCTGCATAAGTGTCGCGATAGACAAATTACAGTGCAACCAAGGAATACGTCGTTGCAATAATTCTGATAAAGTTGCAATGACCACAAAAAATTGTGCAACGACTAAATTTCGTGGCAATACGTACACGATATTGCATCTTGAGGCTACAAACGAAGCAATAGCCCTCTATGTATTGCAACAACGCAAAGATATATTTGCAACCCAAATAAGACGTTGCGATATAGCCGTTCAAACGCAACCAACCCTAGTATGGTGGCCATAGCAACTTTTTATTGCAACGCACAAAATGCTAATGCAACGCAGAAATGGGGTAGCAGTATTTCCAACAAAATGCAACACAAATCCTCATAACGGGTGCATTAGCGTCAACCTGTTGCAACACAAAAAATAAATATTGCAACTCAAATTTTGTGTAGCAATAGACACACATATTACAACCAAATCACTGTTTCGGTGCCATAGTACCCCCCTATGGCAACAAAATTTGTGGTGTTGCCTAAGAGTTGTGTTGCAATAGGGGGACAACCTTGTAGTGATTAAGATGTTCTTGGAGAATAAACTCATCCTTGGAGAAAACTCATCTCGATCTGAAAAATGAACTCATCTCAGTTTATAAAAAAACCTGAATCCCTTGAACCCAATTGTATGAGTACAGTAAAACAACCACCAGACACCACAGATTCTGGTTGTTTGCTACCTACATAAACTCAGCAAGGGCATGGCTGTCCTAACTGAACCTATCGATCCATCAAACTATGCAAATTGGAAACTAACTGAATCTAACACCTATGAATTGTGCAAACACTAACAATCGTGGTAGAATCTAGATGTCCCTTCACGGTCTGCAACTCCGAAATAGAATCTTCAATCTACCAATCCATAAAACGATTCAAATTGAAAATAGAAGGACCTATCAATCTTATCATTGTGCACCTCGACAAAAATACATAAAACGAGTGGCTGGAAGTACATCTAGAAGTTACTAAAATACAAAACCTACCGTAAGACGATGCAAATTGAAAACTAACTGAATCTAACATGAATTGTTTATATCCTATCAACTTCTAACACCAATCGAAGTGCAAATCTAAAGGTACAATAATGAAATCTGAATCTACCATATATGCTCATCAATCCTCCAGATCCCCAAATCTAGATATCCCCAACCCTAGGAAGATAGGGGAAAATATAGTTGCTCAAACCAGAGGACCGATCTCGTCGTGCTGTCTCATCCTCTTGTTCTGGGAGGTGGCAACACAACCATCTTCCCCTCACCACTAGCATCCGCTATTCCTACCACGAGCCATTACAGATCTGCGTAGTGGAAGTCGAAAGTCTTTGCGAAGTGTGAGTGAAGTGTCTTGCCAGCCATTCGATACGTAATTATAGACTCACCTGAAAGTTACATGTGGGACCTGGTCACAGTAAATAATTCACCTGAACTATTAGCTGAGTTTCCCACAAAAATCACACAACCAAGAAGTACTGCAGTGGTAAACAGCACAGTCTTGTTCCTCCAGGTCTCTAGTTCGAACCCATGCCATGGCAAATTATTTTTGCAACATTTCGTGACCTGGCCTCTGCTGACCTGGCAAAAATGCTTACATGTTCGTGACCTAGCCTCCGCTGACCTAGCGAAAATGCTTACATGTGGGACCTTACTAAATTTTATGACAACTTGGAACACTCTATTTTTTAAATAATGCTCACATGTAGGACCAAAGTTGGTTTATGATGCTATTGTGGAGCTTATGGCATCACAAAACAAACATGGAACAGTGAATGCTCGGCTACAGTACCAACCGTTATGATAAAAGTTTTTTTTGTCACTAAATTTGCTCAGAAGCGAAATTTAATGACAAGATCAGCTAGGAACGTCATAAATCAATGACGCTAAAATGTGGTTGCATCACTAGTCAATGATTTTCTTGTAGTGTTATTGGTCGTTATATCTGCAGTGTGCAATAGACTATTAGTCGTTATACATGCATTAGTCGGTATAGATTTATACCGACGCCACTTATAACGACTTATGGCTGGCGTTGGCACAACTCTATACCGACCGATAATCCATCATTGCAACGACTTATACCAACTACTACGTAGTCGGCACTGACATGCTGTGGTATAGTGCTCTCGACAACTCGGCATGAGTCCAGCTCGAGCCACCGACCTCTCACTGCCATTCGTCGATCGCAACGATCTCCACGACTCCAGGTCACGCCACCAGCTACCTCTTCAATGGTCCATCCCCAACCTCTTTGACGTCTCCAGCTCGCGCCAATGACAACGTTCCGACCTCGACTCCATGCACAAGCTAGGTGTTATTTTCAATTAAATATTTTTATGGCTTCAATTTCTTTCGTAGAACTGCTCTACATGCTTTTTTTCTGCTCTTCCGACCCCTCCACCTCGACATGCTCGGGGGCTTGACCTTGCCAATACTTAGGTCGCTAGACCTAAGGGTTCAAAATTTTTTTCTCCTGTGCTATGGTTTCCCCTTCCCCTCGACATGCTCGGGGGCTTGACCATGCCAATCTAAGGGTCACAAGACCTGAGGTGTCCTACCCCTCCTCTGTGTGCTCTTCCTTTAAATGTCTCGCTCTCGTTATGAGTATTCATTGTTGTGTGGTTGCAAAACCTAAGTCCTAGGCCCCACCCCGTGCGTCGGCCACACTTAAGTCTCCCCGCTGAGCAGTGTAGAGGGGTGAAACACTTTGCAGCTTCAGAGCTTTTGGGCCTGTATAATGCGTGTCTGGCACAATAAGGGGAATGCTTTCCGAAAAAAACAACATGCACATACTCAACTCAGGCTCAGTTTTCATTTTACTTGCAATTTACGGATTGATACACCAACTGGCTCAGTTTTCATTATACTTGCAATTTACGGATTGATACACTGACTTGGTATTTATTATACTTTAAAGGTCCAACTCTACGCTGACCTGGTGTGTCTCCTAGCAAACCTCTCTAGATCACGGCGGGAGGAGATTCAGCGCTTCCTCGACTATTCTAACTTCCTCGCTCAGGGGCTTTGTCGTTGCCGGCTTCAGGTCGGCGCACCCTCCCGGTAGCTCCGTCGTCGCCTTTGTCAGGTCGCTAGACCCCCCTGCAGCTCTATCGTCACTTTCGTCAGGTCGCTAGACCTCCCTGCAGCTCTGTCATCGCCTTCGTCGGGTTGATAGACCTCCCAGCAGCTTCGCTGTTGCCTTCATCATCCCGTGACGTCAACAGTGAGGCCTATCTTCATGACACTATTGGCATGAGGCTCGTGATCTTACAGTACCTCAATATTGTTGCCCCGTGACTTCACAGTCTGTCTGTGACACTAGCCCGACTCTGTGTCAGATGGCCCTGCGCCATATGGTTCTGTGCCTGCTAGTTTTTTGTCTGCTAATTCTTCACTTGTTAATATTGCACCCACAATGGCTATGCGTCCTGGTTGCACCCACTTGGCTCTGCAGTGTAAACAGACTTAAAACCAATCAACCTAATTTCTGTTTTCTGAGCAGAATGGTCGTAGGTTCGATTGAAGACCTCCTTGTGGTAGGCGTGCCTCACTGCTCTGCCAGATCCGTCTGGGCGTCTGGAGTCAGCCATCTCGAGGACAAAAGGTTATTAACAGGACAAAAGAAAAACTGCGAGTCGCGATATACACGCAAGCATTATTTCGCATCACGACTCCAAAGCGCGTGTCGAAACGAGAGGCGTAAATAAGAAATCGCGCGAAGGTAGCACAAGCAAGTACAAAACATCATTTTCGCGTCACAATAAGAAAAGCGAACACGTAAGTAAGCATGAGAAAATTGGTTTTGAAACGCGGAAAAGGAAACTAGGGGGAAGCGCTTCGCAGTTTGAGTTCCCTTTTTCCTGGGTTCGAAAGCCAAGATGTTGGAGAAAGTGAGATAGTTCATTACATCACAGCGTGCGCAAAAAGCAATAGTAAAGTTACACAAATACAGAAGGATACAACAGTTACAGCCAGGGCACCCGAAGCCACTTAGGCAAAAAGCTAGTTCAATCAATGAGAACGCTTATAAATATACTCGTGCACATCATCTTCGGTAAGGTCGACAATTTTGACCTTAGGCATTACAAGGGAAGCATCACTAGCAAATGAAGAACTCGAGAAGAGTTGCGCAGGGACAGAAGAGTCTCCTCCGTGAAGACGTCGTTGCGAAGTAGAACCATGCATCAGACGGTTTCTGGTGTGCTGTTCCAAAAAATCCTCAGACGCATTGTTGCGATCATCATATCGCTTGATTTTGTAGGACCAAAAATCGTCAAAGGACACTTGAGGAAACTTTGAATGAAATTTTCGCCATATGGAACCAGACATGAAGTAATCACCATGATTTATAACAATAGGACAAACATCTTCATCTATCTGCGCAGGGCACAACTCCGGCACCTGCGCAGATTCGCAAAATATTTCAGTTACAAAAGCAAAATGTATTGTATCGCTTCGCCCAGTACTAATCACCGAAGCCTCACTCCTCACACCTCTTCTCTTGCGGGGGGAACGGCCGAAGAAGGCTGTACGTCGGTAGCGGCAGCGTCTTGTGTTCCAGCGGCCAAGGAAGCGGGATCAGCAACAGCAGCAACAACTTGACCACCAGGAACGGAAGCACCAACAGTCGACGAAGGAGTAGAAGAAGAGGGAGCTACCACAACGCCGGAAGTGCCCAAGACTTGATCCGAAGCAGCGGGGCTGGGGCTCGTCTGACAAAACAACAAAGCACTGCCGAAGGTAAGAAACAGAAATAGAAAACAACAATACAAACAAAAGTAAACTAGTAAAGAGTAAAGACGCAAACCTTGTGAAGCACGCGGCGAGCCTCAGCCACCGCATAAGCAAATCCAACCTTGTGATAGAACTCTTTGACAAAGTTCTTCGCAATGTTCTTCGGAAGTGTAGAGATCCTGTCGACATTAGTCTCCTGAGGCCACACGAAGGAGCTATCACGCATTTGGCGAAGAGCTGACTTAGAGACAGCCGGCTCAAATCCATCAGAAGGACTACTCATAAGAGAGTACACAGAATGACAGATGAAACGAACGGCAACCCCAGCACTTAGTTCACCAAATGAGCGACCGGCCGAAGCCAGAGAATAAACACCATCAGACAACCATTTGAAAATATCACTGATGAACTGGTCCTTGATGCTGTAAGGACCAGGAGAGGTACTGAAGTCCACAAGAAGATCGTGAACCTTTTTACAAACAGGAACAATATGCTTCTAGTCTTCATCGCAGTACTCGTCATGTTCGTTAACAAGTGCAGCGTGACTAGTTTTCAGTTCATCCAGCTCTTTGCGCTTTTATTGGTACAAGCCTTTAACCCCTTCGCTTTTCTTTTTCTCACTCTCAATAGCCTCCTTAAGCTTCGAGACGTCACTTTCAAGCACAGTATTCTTCTCAGAAAGAAAAGTTATTTCCGAAGAAAGCGCAAGATTTTTCTTTTTCTCTTCCTCTAAGGCAGCTGCAACAGTTTCCTTCTCTTTCTGTAGCTTTTTGACCATGGTAATCTCTTTCTCCAAAGCGGCAGAAGTAGTCTTACTGCGAAGGTGAAATTGGCGCACATCATCGCGGCAGCGACGCTGGGCAACTCTGCAAGGAACAAAGGTTTTCATTGCAAGATCTTGAGCTTGAGTCAGAACTTCATCGGCACCTTCGCGGCCCGAATCCTCCTCCATATAGGAAAGCTGAAGGCATGTTCACGGTCATCGCTGCAGAACTGAAGAAGTTTCCGCTTGCGATCACCAAATAACCAGGAACTCTGAGGAATCCCAAGACGGCGTGCGATGATGGAGGGAGAATCAACGCTCACAAACACACCAGCACTTCGGCGACTGTTGTCTGATTCAGTTTCAGAACTGTTGTTGCTCTCCCCAGCATCAGCACCAGTAGCAACGACAACCTTGTGCGAAGAAGAGGGCACAAGTTGGCTAGCAGAAGGGGAAGCCACAGTGTTACCTTCGGCAGAAACAGGAGCTTTGCCACTAGTAGGTCTGACAGGGGGGCCAACTCTTCATCACTTTCAAGTTCACGATCGCTGATATCAATGTCGAAGCGGCGAGCGATGGTTCCAATAGTTGGATCTCGAGGGGGGGGGGGACAGCGAAGTAACATCAACTTGTTCATCTGCATTTCCAGGGTCAGACGCCCGTGTGCTTCGCCCAGACAGCGCCTTGTCACCAGCGTTCCCATCACTCTTGTTGCCATTTCTTTTGTTTCTGTCACTGCCGTCCGAGCTGGAGGACACAGTTTCGGGACACACAGATCTCTGTTTGCGGCGGCGCTTAGGTTGGCGATGACTCGCAGCTTCGCCACGCCTTTTTCCAGGTCGAGAAGAAGTAGCAGCAGTCGAAGGTTCTACATGGGTACCAGAACCCTTCTTCGCAGCACGCTTGGCAGCAGCTTCGCGGCGAAGAAGAGTGACTTGACGCTCGCCGACAGCAATGGCAAAGAACTAGAAAACACGATTGTCGCGACAACCACCAATGCGATTGTTAATGTCATTATCTTCTTTGAGGCTCGTAGGGCCACGTATTTCATTGGCAGCCTCCTCAATCAAAAGAACATCAATATCTGAAAAAATACGAAGAGGGGTAAGGAAAAATCTAAAAAATCGAATGAGAAAGACAGTATAGCAAATACAAGGGTTACGAGACAGAAAGTACCAACCTTCGAGTTTGATACCGAAGCTTTTTGCGAAGTCAGGAATCTTGATGGGGCTCGTAAAATCACTCCACGCAGCGACAGACCAACTAGATTTGATAGGAAAAACCTTGCAGCAACAGTACTCTTCGACAAGATCACGAGTACCCATGACCTTCGCAATCAACCAAAAAGCTACTAGAAACAGCCGGGACTGATCAGAATCATCAAACCCAGTGCCAACACCTTTTGGCAGGTCTTGCAGTTCTTTACAAACAAGCGAAGTGGAGCTACATCCACCTTGTGGTAGAACCAAAATGTATTCCAGTCGTCTTCCCATTTGTTTTTGTAGCAGACAATGGGGGGTTCCACATCAGGTCTGTATCTGAAGTTCAGCAAAGCAAACTAGGCTTCTTCCTTGATGTAAGTGTCACCTTCGGCACGTTCCATGTAGAGAGGTTGGTGATGAATGGTGTGAGCGTGAACAAAGTTCACCACTGTCGGGCTAACACCCATGATCTTGCACGCCCACATATACAGACCGAGCCAAAGGATCGAGTTGGGGGTGAGGTGATGAACGTACATATTGAAGTTGCGAAGAATGGCAATGACGATGGGGTCGAGGGGAAAACGAATCCCGACAACGAAGAGGTCACGATAAACGATGACCTCATCATCTTTTGGAGTTGGGATAACCTTGTTTCCAGGACCTCAAGCCTAACCACTCTTGAAGTATTCAAGCTTCTCGTACTTAGCAATAAGCCTCGGGGTCACACGGCTTCGACTAAAAACCTTAGTGGTGGCCTTCGGGGGCTTCGGAGCAGCAGCTTTAGGAGCCATCGAAGCAGCGCAAACAAACGATTGAAGCGAAGTGCAAGCTACAGAATGAAACAAATATTTAAGTATGAAACAAGAGTAGAGGCACAGAAAAAGTTACGAAGCGAAGAGGGAAAGCGAAACTTAGAGACACTCACCAAGTAGAGAAGGCGACGGAGCTGGAAGGCAAGCGGTGGTGGCAATTAGGGTTTAACCGCGGGGATGGGGGCTGGCTTTTATTGCCCTAGTAGCATGGTTATCTAGGAAGACGTGGCGCGAGAATATAGGGATACATGGAGCAGTTATTACAGTGAGCATATCGCGAAAAAGCAGGAGAATTGTAGCGAAAAATCTGGAAGCAGATCACGGAGTCAGAAGACAATCATATCGCGAAAAAATAGGAGATCAAAATAGATACAAATCAGGAACACATGTAAGAACATATGGCTCGACGAGCCGAAATGGGGAGGCGCTTCAGTACGAACAATTTTCTACCTGTTTTTTGTTTTACTAGTTCGACTCGTCATGGGGCAAACCTTCGCTAGCGAGGGGCTAATGTTGGGGAAATTTATTTCGTACCTAACCCCAGGTCCCATTTCGGCTTGACCTTCGGGCTGCAAGGCTTTTCCTTTGTGTTTTTGGTGGCTGCGCAGGTGAAACAACTTCAGGGCTTCGGTGAAGCGGACACCCAGTAGGCTTCGGGGGAGCAAAGAACTAGTGGGTTTCGGGCACCCGAAGGCGTGGTTGACCTTCGGGGACGGGATCGAGCAAAGCGTCTGCTTACCCTCGGCTGGGCAGAGCGGGCGATTCGACTGCGTAAAGAGTCGAAGGTGGGGGCGAAGCGAAGCAGAAGGGAAGATGCACGCTCAGCCTTTCGAGCGCCAAGCGAAGCCTGCGCGACGGCTTCACTTTGGCGAAGGCGTGCAGGGGAAGCGAAACCCACGTGGCGAGCACCATGCTGTAAAGTGATGAGTTGTAATGCAGAAACTAGAGAGGTCAGGGTGAAAATACTGTAATACCCTCAAAGATCCTTCGCACAATGTAAAAAGCATGGGCAAGTGTGTAAAGTGTAATTATTACGGGCCTATTTAAGGGACCGAGAGGAATGGAAAAGGGGGTCAGTTACGACGGAGGTGGAGCTAACCCTAGCTTGACCGAAGTCACGATGAGGTTTTCTCTGAGCGTCACACGGAGAGTATTGTTCGCATTTATTGTCCCCTCTTCGGGGATGGGTTTCTCCCCAACACAATCCCAATCGCAAGTGCAAGCAGTTGACGTTCAATAATGCGCCAAGATTCACTGCAAGCTTACGGTAGTACCTTTTTCCCTCAAGTATCACCCAAGGTATCGAATCCGTGGAACAATGTGTAACGCAAGACTCAATCTAATAACCAAGAAACACTTGCATCTTGAAGAAGTTTCGAATGCATCTAATCTACTAAGATCATTAGATGTAGCAAGAGAGAGCATAGAGGTACCGATCTAGAGGGGTCTAGATCGTGTTTATGTCGTAGTTCCGAGCAAGATAGAAGAGAGCAAAATGAATCTCATTAAAAGCGTCTTTAAACCTTGACCTTCGGTCAAACCCCCTAAGTCACCTCGCCGTACATGGTGTCAACATCCTGTTACGATGTTCCCCTTTCTTCGCGGTCGAATCTTAGAGCACACTCACAAGGAGTGCGTTGAACTACTTGGTAGATCGGGTATGCACCTCTAGCCACCGCGGCTACAAGAACATCCCATGCAATGTTTCTTGAGAATAGATTGAGGAAGAAAACACCGAAGCAAGAACAAGAATCATAAACAAAGGTACTCGATCGCTAGAAATCAGATTCATTAAAACTCCATCATAAGTGTATACATGAATAAGATCCAACCGGGATCCTACCTTGATCTTGATTCAATCCTCTGGAACTTCGACGTGGTCTTCCTTGCAAGGTTCCCACGCCGGCTAGGTAAACCCTAGACGACTAGCACGACCCTCCTCTCCGAGATGGTGTCCATCAAGCTTCTCTGCTCCTCGGCGGCGAATGACGAATACCTTGATAGTTGGAACTTCGCACGGGGATTATAAATAGCCTGAATGGGTGCTAGGTCAAAGGGGCGGCGAACCGACCCATAGGAGGGCCAGGCCGGCTGGCCTGGGCCGACCGGCCCAGGGCCTCCTCGGCCTGGTTCGCCCCTGGTTTTCTTCCCGAAGCTTCTGCGACTTCCTGAGTTTTTGCCGAGTTGCATGTGGGTCCTTGACGTCATGTTCCTCGCGGTTTAGATAAGGGTGCTTGGCGTATGAAATCCTACATCTTCCGTCTAGGTCCTCGATACTTCTCGGCTTCACGCTTTAGTCCGTGGTTCATTTGGAGTCATGTTCATCTTGTATCTTGACTTGTACTGGGCTCCATAATCTTCTTGTAAAACCCTTGATGAACTTTACCCGGAAGTCCTCATTTAGGCTCTTGATTCCTGTGTAAACAATAAACTCCAAAAACCATGCACGAGTGCGAACTTAACATATAATGGGGGTTAGGATCGTTAGTATGAATATCAAATTAATACCAACATAGAAGGTAAACTCATGGCTAGGTTGACGGAAATCGACCGCCAACATCCCCCCATGCTTAAACCTTGCTCGTCCTCGAGTAACCCTTCAATGGATATTAGTGTTTCCTTTCAATGTTCATACCCTGCACTTGATCATACATGAGAAAACATAATGCTCTCTCAGTTTATATTTGTTAAAGTTCCATAATGTAACTAGCTTTCATCCCTATGGAGAGTTGATACCAATTAAGCTCTTCCCACAAGAAGTTAATCATGCTCCCAAATTTTAAATGAGTCTTAGAAATTTTGAAATGAAGTGCAAGATGAAGAAAAAGAGCTAAACCAAGTTCAAAAATTTAAACCTCCTTGCATCTTGCTCATGAACTCTCATCTCAACAAGTCTCTCAAGCCTATTTGTTCTACTCCTTTCCCCTCTCTCTCTCTCTCTCTATATATATATATATATATATATAAGTGGAAGGCTTTATATGGAGCTATAGGAAAGTTTAGTCCTACCAAGATATTATAGTTGAGATATTATCAAAACAAGACTAGCTTCTCATGGTCTTACCGAGACTCGTCAAAAAGGTCATTGGAAAAATAATGGTATCAAGGAGTAGGGAGAGACGAACACACACTTTTAGATAGGTGGACATATGCAAATGGCAAAGAGTGATCCCGAGGCACAAACGAAGTCCTCGTTATCGGATTGCACATGGTTGGAAAGATGAGTATGGGTCTTGATCTTGAATCCTCTTGAAAACTCAAAAAGCACTAAACATAGCTAGAGAACGGGGTGCTTTATTATATATATATTTTTTTCTTTCTTTCTTTCTTTTTTTCTTTTTCTCATAATACTTTTTCTTCTTTATCATTTTTTCTTTCATCATACTTTTTCTCCCCCTTTGTTTTTATTTGCTCCCCTTGAACTCTAGACTATACTAGCGCTTCCTTGGCAACCCCCCCATGCTTAGACGTTTGCTCGTCCTCGGGCAAAAGAGGTGATAAAAATGCCAAGGTAGAAATTGAAGCTCTCATATTTTCTTAGAGAGAGATACTCGAAAAGTCTTCTAGGGTTCCTTTTGGAAGTCTCCCAAAGTCTTGCTCACTTGATGCACCTTCCTTATAATCTTCCTCGAAGTATTAATCCATACTCATATATTGGGTTGTGGTCAAGGAGGTGAACACAAAAAAGATATTTTTGGGTTTTGGTTGGATATCTGGCGAGGTTTGCGAAATTCCCAATGTGGAAACTCACAATGCACGTATAGAAGAGGCTAGCATAAAGAACGATACGCAAAAACGGAATGACCAGCTTCTTAGTCTCAGGCCAGAGAAATCATGCCTTGAATTAATGCACCCAAAAAT
Organism: Cenchrus fungigraminus; assembly: GCA_036936925.1. Classification (NCBI taxonomy): domain Eukaryota; kingdom Viridiplantae; phylum Streptophyta; class Magnoliopsida; order Poales; family Poaceae; genus Cenchrus; species Cenchrus fungigraminus. The sequence goes on from CM072773.1 coordinate 67,622,340, forward strand.
AAATCTTGTATATACTAATGCTTTGCACTCAAGTGAATTTAGGCTATGGATAGGTAGAGCAAAATGCAAGCGGTACTTGTGACAAGGTTAGCATAACTTTTTAAGAATAAAAAGGTTCTTTGATTCATTCAAAATTGAGAGCAACGAAAAAGAACTATGGGACTTAAGTTATCATGACCTCCACACAAGATTAGGCTAGCATTTAATTAAATTTGAGATTCATATTTAAAGAGAGCACTAGCTTAAACATGCATAAATCAAGCATAAGATCGAGCAAAGCGGCAACGATCATCACATATCAACATGGTACAATTTTCCCTCCATATTAAGATCATAAAAACGGTGGTGCAACTTATTCAGGGTGATGGAAAACAAATCTACTACTATCACACACATGCTGAAATTAAGTAAAAACAAGAAAGTACTACGCATACATAAACGCACACAAGATGAAAAATGAAGAAAAGGTAAAGGAAAAATCAAACCATACTTAAAAAAAGCTTCGTCCCTTCCTTCTTTCTTCACTCCTCATCTGATTGCTCTTGCTCCGTCGGTTGACTTTCGTTGAATCCTTGCTCATAATATGTTTGCATGGCCCCTCCATGAAATTGATCCGACGGCACAATTTGAAGGCGTCCTAGTTGATGGGCGATCCCCGCCGTTCCTTCTTGCCAATGGTCGACATTGCTCCGGATCCTCTCGACGTCTTGTACATTCCTTTGCATATACGCCCCAATGATGGCTGCACTTTGTTGGGGCTGGGGCATGCTTGCATAGGGTGCCACAAATGCTTCATTTGGCACAACAAAAGTTGGTGGACAATATGTTGGAGGAGGTGGCGGCATGGCTGCACCAGTCCCCCATGCTTGCATTGGCACACTTCCGTAGTACGGTGGTGGCGTAGGAATCCCTCCATATGGTTGATGATATGCAGCCCCTCCTTGGTCTTGGGCCGCGGAAGACGATCCCTCTTCTATAATTCTTCCTCTTTTGTTCTTCTTGGCCGGCACAAGAATTCCTTCTTCCAACCAATTCTCTCTCCCTTCCATAAATAATTTCAGCCTCATATTTGGAAGAGGAACATTGACTTTTGCCACCTTGTACCCTCTCTTTTCATCTCCACTAATATATTTTCCTTGCTTCATGTAATCAACCCTAAGTGAATTCCCCACAAGTAGGAATTTTGGGTTCCTCGAAATTCCCGGCTTCACAGAAATTGCTATCATAGAGAGATAGCATCCTGAACCAATATGTCCAGTCCCCGAAGTTGCCTCACAACACCATCGATTGATCATGATATATGACAGATCAATGGCTTGCCTTGCAATCAATGCCGAATAAAGCCAATTAAGTTCCATGTCGGTGATCTTGGACTCTCTCATTCTTCCCAAAATACTTTTGCTCATCCAAGAGTGAAATATCCGGATGATAGGATTCTGGATGCTATTTCTTTGCCGGTTATCTTCTCCAGAAATCATACTCCAAAATCCTTCCAATACACTTAACATCCACTTGCTCCGGGGCTTCCCTCTTGAAACCGAGCAACTCTCTAATTTGCTCATAAGAATTTATTTGTTCATCATCCTTGAGTCGAAATGAGAGGGATGGCACCCCTTCATTAATAACCGGTGCCATCGTCATGAGAATTTCCATGGCAAGCTCCATATGAAAGCTCACCCCTACTCCATCCGAAAATTGCCCCCAACCAAGGTGATTCATCATTTGATAGATATCCGGAAGAAATCCCAACACTTGGAGGGCATCATCGTCGAAGTCAACGTTGGGCACAATCCTCTTCTCTAGGCGACCAAGCCTCTCCTCCTCCTCCTCCGTCATCATGAAAAATCCATACTTGGAACGCCGTGGAGTATATGGTGGTGGAGCGGATGAACGAGTCGAGCGACGAGGTTGGACGGGTGGCTCCTCCATGCGCCCTTGTGGTTCAGTGTACCGCATGGATGAGCTTCGCGTGTCTCGTCTACCACTAAGGAGCATGGTGTCGCTCATTGATGGTGCCACGTCCTCTTCCACGCTTCACGGTGACTCAGAGATTGAGTGCCTCCGCGAAGAACTTGTTGATGGCGGCTTCGACGATGATGATTGTGTCTTCCTCCCAAGGACTTTGCTAAAAGCCTTCCTCATTTTATTGTTGCTGCACAAATCACAAACAAACTCTCCCGGGGGTTTCTTGCCGGTAGAAATACACACAAAAGAAGTATATGGAAGGGCAAGAATTGTGATGAATTTTTTTGAATTTTTGGTCTCAAGAATGGAGAACGAATTTTTCGAAGGTGTTTCTGGAGGTTCTGGACTAGGAGCTCAAGAACATGAACTAGCAATGGAGCAAATGACTTACCTGAGGAAGATGAGCACCAGGGGCCAAGAAATAGGCCAGGCCGGCCGGTCTGGGCCGACCGGCCTAGGGCCCCTGCCCCTCTGTTTTGGCTCTTCTTTCTCCCACTTGTTGCTTGATGCATCATGGTGTTGTGTACTCGTGCTCCACGCCGCCCACCGTCCAATTTTTCCCAGCCACTCCTTTTCCTTGCATGATGAAGTCCTCCATCTGGATCATTTACTTTGTGTCACTTCCATGCTTCCTTGCCTCCCATGCTTTTATTCATATCCTGCAAAAATCTTGCTGCCCCCCATGCTTGTCCTTGCATGTGCTCAAGATGCCTCAATGATGAAGCCTTCCCATGATGCATCATGGAGCATTAGAAGTTCAATTAAGCTCAAAACCTTCCCTTGATCATGTTTAGATGCTAATTACTCCTCTAATTTCGAGAATTAAAAATTAACTCAGAGACATCAATGAGTTCAAATCTTTTTTTAGAGGAGTTTTTAGGCATCAAAAACATTTGTAAGTCAAATTTTTCCGACTACATTGATTTTGGTTACACCGGGATCACTTGCTCTCATTTATTGATAGCGAGCTCCTCCGGCTTGACCATGGGGATATGGGTTTAGCTTCTAATTTTGGCCAAACATGAGAGAGATGTTTTGAATAAACAAAAATAAATGGGGCTTGGAAAAATTCTAATTCTGGAGAAACCGATGGATATCAAGTTGAATAAAACCAAAAATTGATTTTCCTAGGTTCACGTGAGTCCTAGCATGCGTCAAAAGTTAAAAATCATTAAGGAACAACGCTGGGCTCTACTCGTGTGTTTTTATGATGTGAAACAAACCAACCTTGTCATCATGAAGAGGGTGAAAGGTGTGGGTAGGTTCTGAATTTTTGGTGTTGGTTTCTCGATAAGAGGCAAATAAATCGTGGGATGCCTCATGTCATAGGTTTATGGTCAAATAAAATCCAGATGAAACATCTGAGCAAATTAAATGACTCAAAAATAAGTTCAACCATCTAAGAGTTTATACCAAGTCTTGCGTAGCAAATTCTAAAACCAACTTACTTGAAATCGGAAATAATCCGGGTTGCCCTCCCGGCAGCTTTATTCTTCATCGGGTTGTCCTCCCGGTAGCTTATTCTTGACTCGATGCATGGGTTGCCTCCCGCCTAGCGCTTCGTTTATAGTCCATGGCTAGACTTCTTCTCTTCTTCACTTCGGATCAACGCTCTTTGCGGGCGTTGCAATCTTGGGTACCCACTACCGCACCATCTTGGGCACGGGCTTATTCTCCGGCTTAGTCATCTTTTTGGTCTTCACAGGCAACTTTTATTCTTTGGTCTTGACGGATGCAACGACTTCTTTAATCACCTTCACTTCCTTCTTCTAGGGCTCTTCCTTCTTCTTTGGCTCTTCCTTGCTAAAGCGACGATGTGGTGGAACATACTTACATTAATCATGTTTGCATACGTCGAAACGTGGACGAAACTTGAATATGCTCCTTGTGCCATTGACGTCGAACTTGATCTCTCCCTTGCCAACGTCGATCGTTTCCCCGACGGTCTTGAGCAAAGGCCTCCCTAGGATGTGAGGTGGCTTCTCCCTTTCTCCCATCTCGAGCACCACGAAATCAACGGGGATGAAGTGATCTCCAACTTTCATGGGCACATCTTCGGCGATTCCCATGGGATAGCGAATAGATTTGTCGCACAACTACAAGCACATACCCATAGGCTCTAGTGGTAGGCGTAGCTTCTTGAACACATCTCTTGGCATGACACGCACACTTGCTCCAAGGTCGCATAATGCTTTCTCGAACGTGAATGAGCCAATAGAACATGGGATGGTCGGACATCCGGGGTCTCTTTGCTTCTTGGGCCCTTGATTTGCAATGGCGGCACTACATTGTTCGGACATCTTGATGTGATCCGCCCCGAGTGTTGCCATGTCATACTTGTTCGCAAGTATGTCATTGAAGTAGCTAGAATATGTAGGAACTTGGAGAGCGTCCAATTGCGGCATGTTGATGCTTAACCTGCGCACCACTTCCACAATTTTTTCAAAATGACTATCAACTTTACCTCGAAAGTAGCGTGTCTTTAGTGTAGGCATCTTCGTGTCATCACTTGGCATTTCGAATTCTGGCTCTTCGGTAGCAATCTCCGGAATAGTAGTCACCTTCTCCTTAGTGTGATCTTCCACTTCGACAGTTGGTTTAGGCTTCCTTGCTCCTGCTGGAAGTTCGGGATCCTCTGTCTCCTTTCCCGAGCGAGTTTGAATAGCCTTCGCTGTCTCAGGACCTTGGGGCTGCCCCGGCAATCTTCCTTCATTAGCGGTTAGGTGCCCGGCAAGTTGTCCCACTTGCGTCTCCAATATCTTCATCATGTTGAATACTTGTTGGTTGGAGCTTCCGACCTCCGTCACCTTGCCATCGATGTTCTCCAATATTTTATCCATAATCTTGAACTTAGTGACGGTGTCCTTGTTGATCTTTGCATGCTCGTCCACGAAGTCCTTCAATTGTATACGAAGAGGCACCGTATTTTGAATAGACAAACTTGCATTAAATTGAGGTCTACCTTGCCCATAGCAGAAGTTTGGCAAATCCCCTTTCCTCATGTAGTCGAGCACCTTTGCTTCCTCCGGACAATCTTTTTGGACATGGCCGTACTCCCCACACTCTTCACACGTGGACCTTGCTTCGGCGGCCTTTAAGTCTTGGGCTGCTTTCTTTTCTAGCTCCATCTTTTCCAACCTCCTCATGAGTGAGTCAATATTTCCTTCTAGAAGTTCCTCCTTTTCAACCTGCAAAACACCTTTAACATTACCCGTGGGTTGAACCGGAAGTAAGCGTCCGGATGACGCCCATGTATCGTTATCTGCAACCTTCTTAAAAAGAGTGAATGCCTCCATCAGAGTGTGCTCAATGATAGATCCTCCCACCAATGAGTCAATTACGGTCCTCGATGCTAGATTGAGACCTTGATAGAACTTTTGAACGAGGTCCTCCTTCGGGAACTTGTGATGTGGCACGGCTCGGGTGTACTCATTGAAACGCTCAAAAGCTTCCGCGATAGTCTCCGTTGGATATTGAGCAAATGTAGCAATCTTATTACGCAAGCTTTGAGTCTTACCCGGCGAATAATACTCTTTCATGAAAGCTCTCATCAATGCTTCCCAATTTTGCACCGTCTCCACCGGTAGAGTATAGAACCATTGCAAGGATTTTCCAAGTAGTGAGAACGGAAAAAGCCACGCCCTCGATTGATTTTGATCCAGCCCTTCCATCGTGAATGTCTGACAAAGTTGAATGAACGCTTGGATGTGAAGGTTAGGATCCTCTTTACCAGTGAAAGGTCTATGTTGCACCATGCAGATGGTTGAAGTCTTGATCTCAAACGGTCTTCCGATGTTGGCTAGGTTGAGGATGGGAAGATCGACGAGCTCCGGGATGCAAAGATCCCCAATCTTCCTCTCTTGTGCCATTGGTGGCGGTTGAGGTTGATCTCTCCTCGGACTTGGTGGTGGTGATTCCTTCTTCGGACTTGTAGGTGATGATTCCTTTGGAGATCCTGATGATCCTTCAGCTCCGGCTTTTGGATCTACAATCTCCAGCTTCCTAGTTCGTGCTTCGCGTATCCTTTGCCTGTAAAGTTTTTCTGGATCATCCACAAAATTTTTCGGTTTGTTGGAGAGGTAGCCGTCCATCTCCTGTTAGGGTTAGCGATAAACAAAATATACAAAAGATCTAAAAAGAGAAAACTATAAAAAGGGTTAGTCAAAAACTAGATTAGATTGGTTTTTGAGGATGATCAAAGTTTAATAGATGCCAAAGAAAAATCAAAAAGAAATATGAAAATACTTACAAATGAGATACTAGATTGGATCTTGATTACTTGTTCCCCGGCAACAGCGCCAGAAAAAAGGGCTTGTTGACGGTTCAATAACGCGCCAAGATTCACCGCAAGCTTACGGATCATGTAGTACCTTTTTCCCTCAAGTATCACCTAAGGTATCGAATCCGTGGAACAATGTGTAACGCAAGACTCAATCTAATAACCGAGAAACACTTGCATCTTGAAGAAGTTTTGAATGCATCTAATCTACTAAGATCATTAGAGGTAGCAAGAGAGAGCATAGAGGTACCGATCTAGAGGGGTCTAGATCGTGTTTATGTCGTAGTTCTGAGCAAGATAGAAGAGAGCAAAATGAATCTCATTAAAAGCGTCTTTAAACCTTGACCTTTGGTCAAACCCCCTAAGTCACCCCGCCGTACTCGGTGTCAACATCCTGTCACAGTGTTGCCCTTTCTTCGCGGTCGAATCTTAGAGCACACTCACAAGGAGTGCGTTGAACTACTTGGTAGATCAGGTATGCACCTCTAGCCACCACGACTACAAGAACATCCCATGTAATCTATCTCGAGAATAGATTGAGGAAGAAAACACCCAAGCAAGAACAAGAATCATAAACAAAGGTACTCGGTCGCTAGAAATCGGATTCATTAAAACTCCATCATAAGTGTATACATGAATAAGATCCAACCGGGATCCTACCTTGATCTTGATTCAATCCTCCGGAACTCCGATGTGGTCTTCATTGCAAGGTTCCCACGCCTGCTAGGTAAACCTTAGACGACTAGCATGACCCTCCTCTCCGAGATGGTGTCCCTCAAGCTTCTCTACTCCTCGGCGGTGAATGACGAATACCTTGATAGTTGGAACTTCACACGGGGACTATAAATAGCCCGAATGGGTGCTAGGTCAAAGGGGGCGGCAAACCGACCCACAGGAGGACCAGGCCGGCCGGCCCAGGGCCTCCTCAGCCCGGTTCGCCCCCGGTTTTCTTCCTGAAGCTTCTCGTGACTTCCTGAGTTTTTGCCGAGTTGCATGTGGGTCCTTGACGTCATTTTCCTCGCGGTTTAGATAAGGGTGCTTGGCGTATGAACTCCCGCATCTTCTGTCTAGGTCCTCGATACTTCTCGGCTTCACGCTTTAGTCCTTGGTTCATTTGGAGTCAAGTTCATCTTGTATCTTGACTTCTACCTGGCTCCATGATCTTCTTGTAAAACCCTTGATGAACTTTACCCAGAAGTCCTCATTTAGGCTCTTGATTCCTGTGTAAACAAGAAACTCCAAAAACCATGAGCGAGTGCGAACTTAACATATAATGGGGGTTAGGATCGTTAGTGTGAATATCAAATTAATACCAACATAGAAGGTAAACTCATGGCTAGGTTGACGGAAATCGACCGCCAACACAAGCCCGAGAATACTGTTGTAGCCATGGAACCCACCAAAAAAGCTGAAATCAATCCTCACTGGGTCAAATTGACCAACAGAAGTGCCCGTGGCACCCAGAGGGTGATCACAGTACAGAGCAGTGTTACCAACTTCGTCGCGTCTTGAAGAACACACCAGAACCGGTGCATCCAAATCCGAAGTACCGTAGGGGCAAGGGGAAGAAGACAAACACATACAAAGACGTTGGGTTTCAAGACCCGTCAAACACTGTCAATGTCATCTTCGGTGGGCTACCAACAAAACGCACCAAAAAGCTAGCACTTAGGGAGATCATGTCCATTGAGCCAGCAGCCCCAACCTTCTTGAAGTGGTATGAGACCCCCATCAGCTTCTCGAGGGCGGACCAATGGACTAGTTTCTCTGAGCCGGGGTGATATCCTCTCGTCTTGGATCCAGCAGCGGCAAGCTCCAGACTCACCAAGGTACTCATCGACGGCGGCAACAGTCTCAATGTCCTGTTCGCCAAGACCTGGAAGAAGATGGGCCTCGACATCACCAACATGCTGACGAAGACCAACTCGCCGTTTTACGACATCAGCCTAGGCAACGTGGCTGTTCCTTTGGGTTCAGTCGTACTACCCGTTACCTTCCGGACCAAGGCTCACCACCGCACCGAGTACATCAAGTTCGAGGTCGCTGACTTTGATACTTCTTACCAAGCCATCCTCAGGAGACCTGCTCTGGCGAAGTTTATGGCTATTCCACACTACATGTACCTTGTACTCAAGATGCCAAGCCCTAAAGGAGTACTCGCGTTGAGAGGGGATTTGAAGCGTTCCTACGACTACGACACAGAAGCCGTGGAACTTGCCTCCACAATTCAAGTCCCCAATGCTATGATGGAAGTCTTCACTGCAGCCAAAAAGCTTCCCAGAGCGAGCTAGAGGTTCTCGAGAAGACCGACGTCAACAACAAGCCTGCACCAACTGGAGACATCATGCTCAAAGCCGTGGACCTTGGTACCGGCGACAGCAGCAAGACGACCATGATCAGTGCACATCTCGACCCCAAATAGGAAGACGCGCTCGTCAACTTCCTTCGGGATAACCGCGACATCTTTGCCTGGAAGCCAGCTGACATGACAGGTGTGCCCAGGAGGTTGATCAAGCACTCACTCATCGTCGATCCTAACGCTACCCCCAAGAGACAACACCTTTGTCGCTTCACTGATGATCGCAGGGATGCTATCAAGAAAGATCTCGCCAAACTACCCGCGACTGGCTTCATCCGGGAAGTTTTCCATACGCTATGGCTTGTGTTAACATTTGATTATCATTGTAAACTTCGATCCGCAAGCGTACGGATCACATGGGACCCTTTTCCCTTAAGTGTAAACCCAAGGTATCGAATCCATGAAACATGTGCAACGCAAGATTAAATCCAATAAAGTGAGAAAGCACTTTGTTCTATAGAGGTTTCAAACGCATCTAATCTACTAAAACATGAGAGGTAGCGAGAGAAAGTAAAGAGATAACCGATCTAGAGAATCTAGATCATGCCTTTGTTGTAGTTCCAAGCGAGAGATGAAGATAGCAATATGAATCTCATAAAAATCATGTGGCTTCCATTCCAATCCTTGAAGGCACCTACCGTACACGTGATTGACATCCTATCATGATGCCCTGCTTCTTATGTAGGTGAACCTAAGAGCACGCTCACAAGGAACGTGTTGAAAACACTTGGTAGATCGGGTATGCACCTCAAGCCACCGCGGTTACAAGAGCACCCTAAGCAATCTATCTTAAGTATAGATTGAGGAAGAAGCAAAACCGTAGAGAAAGCACTTGATTGCTAGAAATCGGATTCACAAAGACCTCACCATGAATGATACACGAACAAGATCACAACCGGGATCCTACCTTGATCTTGATCCTAGCTCCAAAACTCTGATGTGGTCTTCCATGCAAGGTTCCCACGTCGGCTAGGGAAGCCCTAGACAACTAGCACAACCCTCCTCTCCGAGATGGTGTCCCTCAAGCTTCTCTGCTCCTCGGCGGCGGATGACAAATGGCTTGATAGTTGGAACTTCGCACGGGGACTATAAATAGCCCGAATGGGTGCTAGGTCAAAGGGGGCGGCGAACCAACCCACAGGAGGGCCAGGGTCGGCCGGCCTGGGTCGACCGGCCCAGGGCCTCCTCGGCCCGATTCACCCCCGATTTTCTTCCTGAAGCTTCTCGCGACTTCCTGAGTTTTTGCCGAGTTGCATATGGGTCCTTGACATCATTTTCCTTGCAGTTTAGATAAGGGTGCTTGGCGTATGAACTCCCGCATCTTCTCTCTAGATACTTCTCGGCTTCACGCTTTAGTCCTTGGTTCATTTGGAGTCATGTTCATCTTGTATCTTAACTTGTACCGGGCTCCATGATCTTCTTGTAAAACCCTTGATGAACTTTACCCGGAAGTCCTCGTTTAGGCTCTTGATTCCTGTGTAAACAATAAACTCCAAAAACCATGCGCGAGTGCGAACTTAACATATAATGGGGGTTAGGATCATTAGTGTGAATATCAAATTAATACCAACATAGAAGGTAAACTCATGGCTAGGTTGACGGAAATTGACCGCCAACAGCTTGCCAACCCTATTCTCGTCAAAAGGAAGAACTCCAACTACTGGAGGATGTGTATCGACTACACGGATCTCAATAAGCATTGCCCCAAGGATCCTTTCGGGTTGCCATAGATTGATCAGGTCATCGATTCCACGGCGGGCTGTTGACGCTCGATTTCCGTCAACCAAGAGCACTTGTTACACTTTGGTTTGAGCTTTGAATTATAACTAACCCACTACTAGGCATACTAATGATGTAACAAGTTCACACTTGCATGTGGTTTTTGGAGTATGTTGTTTATGCAGGAATTAAGTACCTAAATGAGGAATTCCGGGTAAAGTTCATAGAACACTTGATGAGAAGATCACGAAGCCCGGCACAAGTCAAGACACGAAGTGAAGATGACTCCAAATGACCCGAGGACCGAAGCATGAAGCCGTGAATCTCTGAGGACCTAAACAGAAGATGCAGGAGTTCGTGCGCCAAGTACCCTTATCCAAACCGCAGGGAAAATGACGTCAAGGACCCACATGGAGTTCAGCAAATATTCAAGAAAGTGCAAGAAGCGTCGTGGAGGAAGATGGTCCCGAACCAGGCCGAAAAGACCCTAGGCCAGCCGGCCCATGCCGACCGGCCCATGCCGACCGGCCTGGCCCTTTTTCGTGCCGATTCGCGACGCACTTTGACCTACACGCTCCTCGGCTCATTTATATCCCCTGCCTTTGACGGCCGCCTCATCCATTCATCACAACTCGGCGAAACCTAGAAGCAAGCACTGGAGGGAGACGACGGCCGCCGCAAATCCTCAAAGTTGTCTAGGAGATGGCCTAGGCCGACCCTAGCCGCCATGGACGCCCTGCGTGGTTGTGCCATGGTGGAGTTCTAGAGATAGTTGAGGTCTTCGATGGTATGTATTCGGTGGTGATGACCTAAACGCATCTACTATGTGAGTAAAGTACTTCATGTCTTCTGATGTTTAGCAACTCAATTCCTCCTTTTATGATCTTGTGCTTTCTTGGGTTTGCTTTATTTCAATCTACCGTTAACATAGATTGCTCGGGGTGATCTCGTAGCCATGGGGGCTAGGGGTTCATACTGGATCCACCAAGGAGTACGACACGCTCCCTATGAGCGTGCTCTTAGGTTTACCTATACAAGAAATGGGGCATCGTGACAGGATGTCGATCACGTGTACGATGGGTGCCTTAGAGGGTTTGACCGGAGGGTAGTAGTTTAAAGATGGCTTTTAGATGAGATGCTTGTTGCACTTGCTCTTTTGGCTAGAACTACAACTAGAAGATGTAGGCCTTAGTTATCCTTGTTTGTTCTTTTATGTTGCCTATGTTATGGATGTGATCAACCTTTACACTTCACTCATATATCTATTAGGTTTATCTCATATGCAATCAATGCTTAATGTTAGGTTAGTTTGGCTAGACAAGGTAGAGAACCTTAGCGGTTTGCTTCCGATCCTTAGATTGACAAACCTTGGGGACCCTCCTTGGTGAAAAAGGCACCAAGTCACCCGTACGCTTGCGGTGAACTTCAACACGGTTTTGAACCATCAACACGGGTTGTGCTCTACTCTGTTTCCTCGACTGCTACTCAGGTTATCACCAAATTGCAATCAAGGAATCATATCAAGAAAAGACTGCGTTCATCACCCCATTTGGCGCCTACTGCTACACGACCATGTCGTTCGGGTTGAAGAACACCGGCGCTACCTACCAGAGGGCTATCCAAGCGTGCTTCAAGAGGCAACAAGAAGATCACCGCCACCTCCAACATGCAAGCTCCGACTACCATCAAGGGCGTCCAGAAGCTTACCGGATGCATGGCGGCACTCGATCGCTTCATCTCACGACTTGGAGAACGAGGTCTACCTTCCTTCAAGCTACTCAAGCGGCAGGAGAAGTTCGTGTGGACGGCTGAAGCTGATCAAGCACTCAAGCAGCTAAAGGAGTTCTTATCCAAACCTCTAGTCCTCATAGCTCCTCTGCCGAAGGAAGAGCTACTGCTCTACATCGTCGTGACTACTAACGTAGTCAGCACAGCTATCGTCATTGAGCGGCAGGAGGAAGGCCACGCCTATCGCGTCCAGAGGCCGGTCTACTTCGTCAATGAAGTCCTTTCAGAATCCAAGGCTCACTACCCTCTAGTGCAAAAGCTACTCTATGCGGTTCTGATTACTTCACGGAAGCTCCGCCACTACTTCGACGTGTACAAGATCTTTTGTAACACCCGGTTTTAAAGGACAAACCGAATGCATCCTTTATGCATGCCTAGGATCAAATTCATGCATAAAGTGACATCATCAGTGTAATATCACAACATATATCATTACAAGCGTATAACTTTTACAAAATGACCTGAGGGTCTAAAACAAAAGGTTACACATCGTTATTCTATCGCAGTGGAGTAGGCATCATCTTCCACAGGAACGTCGACTGGGGGCACACCAACCTAAAACTCTAGGCCTTCACGATGGTCTTCATGATGTAGCATCCTTCTTCTAGCTTCTATTTATCTGAGCAGCAGTGGGGAGAGAACAACAGGGGTTGAAAGCGAAAACGGTGAGTACACCTGGAGGCGTGTACTCTGCAAGTGGAGGAAAAAGGTATGCATAACATGCTGGCTTAAAGCAAGGAAGGCTTTATTTGGTGGACTACAAAGCTCAAGTTTTAGTTGGTCAAATTTTAATTAAGCACCTAGAATTTATTGTGTATAAGGCTTCCCATCCCATTCAAGGCACAGGCACCAACCTATCCTGATCCTAAGGTTAAAACAGCATAGAACCAAAACCAACTCCCAAACCACAGTTACCACCATTGTGATCCAACCAAACCACCAACTAACCATGTGAGGGTCCAGGCCGCTCTTGACCGTGAGCACGACTGTTATAACAGTTTTTAACACTCTGCAGAGGTTGTACATCTTTACCCACGAGTTGCGTAAACGTTCAAAGAATGTTAAACCCAACCATGCTGTGCGGACCAGGCACTTTCACACTTCCTTAGGTGTGATAGCATAGGGACGCTACGAGGCCTTTACATAGGTTCACCAGCGCGTATTAACTGGGTTACGGAGTGTCAGCGACACCCGAGGTTCCTTGCCGGACTCTTGGGAACTACACCCTCATCCAGCCCAGACAGCTTAACACAGACCGCTGGTTTACCCTACTTAATTGGCCAAGACCAAAGCCCATTAGTTCTCGTGGTTGTACTGTATGTCTCGGGTGGTCACTCCACAGACAGGTCCTTATAAAGTTGACTCAGGCAAGGCCAACATCAAGCAATCACAAACCACCATTCAAACCATTTGCCTGAGTTGCCTAGGGTGTTCATGTTGCTAACCATAACCCACATTAACATGTTGCATAATCATTAATCAAGTTTAAGATTAAACCCAACCCATGTTGAGCAAGCTAAGCATGAATCTACCCATATAGATAACCTCTAAGGGTAAGCAAGGAAAGGTAATGAAAATCTAGTAAACAGTCCTTAATAGGATTCCCAGCAAAGTTTAGACATCTAATGCAAGAAAGCATAAATAAAGCAGTGATTATGGTGAATAAAACATAAACCTAGTCATATTTTATTTGAATAGAAAGCACGGTATAAACCTAGTCATATTTTATTTATAAAAGTTTATTAGAATTTATACCAATTTAACATTTATCTTTATAAAGGAAACTTTATGTGAGAGCAAATAACGCGTTAAAACATGTGTCGGGTTGAGCTAAACAAGTTATTAGAAAAACATATTTATGTTCAAATTAATCATATTAACTTTTGTTTAAAGAAAAGCGAAGGTTAAACCTATATTTGATTTTATTTAAAAGAGGTTGAATTGGACATTAATCAAATTAATATTAACTTTAATTTCCAAAAACATGAAACATGGTTAACGTCACTACTAACACGTGCGCTACGACGAAACGAAGCTAACGCAACTTGAACGAGTCGAAACGGAGCTAAAACGTGAAAGATATGAGCTCTGGAAGATTGCAGGGGCCTATGTGCGATAAACTATAGACTACAGGGGCTAATAGAGAAGATTCCGTGAGCCACAGAGAATTGCGCTCACAAAAACATCAAAACAGAGGGTTCTAGGTGCAAAAGGCGCTCAGTTGGGCTTTTCAGCAGGAGGTGGGATTTTTCCAGGGGTGTATGGGCAAACCAACCTAGACACAGAGAAAGGTGGATCGGATTTCAGGGTTCCGCAGGGTGTTTTGAGCAAAGATACGGCTGATGGGGCAGAGGTGCTGAGGTGGCGCTGTGTGGCGCGTCCTGATTGGCTGGGTGTGCTGACGCGGCGCTGGCAAGGCGGTGACGCGGCTGTGGACCGGCCGTGGGCCATGGTCCACTGGTCCACCGTGGACTGATTACATTCCCCGAAGCGGTATTCGATCCAGGCCGCACACGGGAGATCGAACGGCCGTGGCGGCTCTGCCTGGTTTGGGTCACCACCGGCGGGAACAGACGGCGGCGCGGAACGGCAGGCGGCGGCGGCTCGCCGGAGATGAGGCACGCGGGTGCTACGGTGCACCAAAACGTGTGCAGATTGGACCGGGAGGGAGGTAACGGGATGGCGGAGCTCACCGGAGTGGTCTCGACGTCGATGGGGCAGCGGGGATGACGTGCAGCGGCCGGAGGCGGACGGGGTCGACGGCGTTCGTGGAGGACGGCGTCACGGCCTCGGTCCGGGGCTCCTGGGCATCCGAGTGGCCTCCTCGGGTGTCTGCGATCACCAAGGGAAGGACAACAAGGTGAGGGAGGGTCGAAAGATGCGAAATAGGGGTGGCGGCCATGGCTGACCAAGGTGGTGGGCGGTGGCGGTTCGCCGGCAAGGAGGGCACGGCGGTGAGCGAGGTTGTGCGGAGGGGCAAAGGGAGAAAGGGAGTTTGTTGCTGGCCACTTATAGGTGGGGAGGAGGACAGGAGGCGGCCGGGATCGAGGGGCGGCATCTCCGGCCATGATGGCTGCAGCCATGGCGGGTGCCTGCCATTCTTGGCTCGGGTGCACCTAGACGGGGTTCTAGGCAAGGGGGAGGTGCGCGAGGGGACAAGAGCGGGCCCAAGCAGCGGGAGTTGCGGCGAGGGGCGCGGAGTGCTCGGGGATTTTGAATCCCCGGGCCAGCGGCGCTGTGCTCTGCTCGGCGCAGAGGAGAGGAAGGAAGGTGGAGGTGCCGATAGGTGGGGCCCGGGTGGCGGTGGGAGAAGGGAGGAGGAGGCCTGGCGGGCTTAGTTAGGCCTTAAGGAGGAGATGGGCCGGCACAAGGGAGAAGAGGAGGGGGGTTGGCCGCGGGCTGCTGTTGGGGTCGGCCCATGAGGGAGTTTGGCCTGCTGCGGAAAGAGAGAGAGGGAGAGAAGGTGTTGGGCTAGATTTTAGAGAGGAGAGAGGGATGATGGATGTGGATTGGGTTGGATATAGAGTTTGGGCCCAAAGGAAATTAGATGTAGATGCTTATATATATATATATATAGAGAGAGAGAGAGATATGAGCTAGAGAGAGAGAGAAAGAGAGATATGAACTGGGCTCGAATTTTAGAGAGAGAAGAGACGACCCTATGGTAGAGAGGATTGGTCTTGTTTAAAGAGAAGATTGGGAGAGATTTAGAGAGGAATGTTAGAGAGATACAAAGGTTTAACCGTAGACGAACCTATTCGAGTTTGAAAACTCAAATTCATTTTTCACACAATAAACATTATGCATTTGCAGCATGAATGCAACAAACATATGTATAGCCTATGATTCATTTATTTAGTTTAGAAAATATTTTTTATTTTGAAATAATTATACACACTCTCTATTTAATTCTAACAAATTTTAATAAAATTTTAAATCCTAGCCGAATTTGCAAACTAGGGTGTTACATCTTTGTGGTTACTAGCTACCCGCTTGGTGAAATACTGTACAACCGGGACTCCACAGGGAGGATTTCCAAGTGGGCGGCAGAGCTCGGTGCTCTATCGCTCAAGTTCAAGTCTCGCACTGCTATCAAGTCTCAAGCCTTGGTTGACTTCATGGCCGAGTGGCAGGAGAATCAAGTCCCAACTCCAACTGAGTGCCCAGAGCATTGGGTCATGTAGTTTGATGGTTCCCTCAAGCTGGAACGCGCCGGCGCTGGAGTACTACTAATCTCCCCCAAGGGCGAGCAACTCAAGTATGTTTTGCAGATCTTTTGGAAGGTCTCAAGCAATGAAGCTGAATACAAAGCTCTACTGCACGGCCTCCGCCTTGCAGTCTCTCTTGGCATCACGCGACTACTTGTTTATGCTGACTCCTTGGTGGTCATCAATCAAGTCAACGATACTTGGGATCGTAATGCCAACAATATGGATACATATTATCGAGAGGTACGCAAACTTGAGAACAAGTTCCATGGTCTCGAGTTCCACCATGTCATCTGCGACAACAATGTTGCTGCAGACGTCTTGTCGAAGCTGGGATCTACATGTGCTCAAGTACCAGTGGGAATCTTCGTCCACGAGCTCCACAACCCATCAATTCCAGAGCATCATCTGCACCTGTGACTACTAATCCTGGTCCAGCCCAGCCTGATCGCGAAGTGCTCATGATTGATGTGGACTGGAGAACTCCTTTCATCGACTACATAAAAAATCAGCTGATTCCGGAAGACAAATCAGAAGTCGAACGCATCTCTCATCGCGTCAAGGCCTATGCACTAGTCGGGGATCAACTCTACAAGCGGGGTGCAAGCTCTGACATACTCATGAAGTGTGTTTCTCGAGAAGAAGGCAAGGAAATCTTGGAGGAGATACACAAGGGGATCTGTGGCAACCATGCTTCTTCCCGCACCTTGGTGGGAAAAGCTTTCAGATGTGCTTTCTACTGGCCTACAGCTCTCGCTGATGCAGAAGAACTAGTCAGAAAGTGCCACGAATGTCAGTTCTTCGCCAAACAACAACATGTTCCAGCCTTCAAGCTCATCACGATACCAGCAACCTAGCCTTTTGCCTGCTGGGGGCTCCACATGATTGGGCCTCTGCCAAATGCGCCAGGGGGATTCAACAGAGTTCTGGTGGCTATCAACAAGTTTACCAAGTAGATTGAGGTTAAGCCTGTTACCTGCCTGAAGGCTGACAGAGTCCTCAACTTCTTGGATGAAATCGTGCATCGCTATGGGTTCCCCAACCGCATCATCACAGATCTGGGTTCGAATTTCAACAATCACCAGTTCTGGGAGTACTGCGAGAATAGCGGGATTGGTGTCTGATACGTCTCTGTTGCTCATCCACGCGCCAATAGACAAGTGGAACGCGCCAATGGGATGGTACTCGACGTCCTAAAGAAGCGACTGTACGATGCTCCAAACACCAAGGGCGGCAAGTGGATCAAGGAACTACCCAATGCACTCTGGGGGCTGCGCACTCAGCCTACAACTCCCACAGGGCAATCTCCTTACTTCCTGGTCTACGGCTTTGAAGCCATCTTGCCTGCTGATGTCATGTGGCGGTCTCTGGCGGTTGATCAGTACGAAGAAGGCGTAGCTGAAGAAACAAGACAGACAAATGTCGACAATGTCAAAGAATCTTGCTACAACGCACTCATTCAATTAGTGAGATACCTCGAGAAGATCTGCCGCTATCATGAATGCAACGTTAAGGAACTCTCCTTCAACGTTGGTGACTTGGTCCTCCGTCGTATTCAGAACACGACAGAACTCCATAAGCTCAACTCGCCATGGGAAGGCCCTTTCTCTGTCGCGAAGGTCACCGGCCCTGCCTCATATCGCCTCCAAACACTTGAAGCCGAAGCAATCGACAACTCCTAGAAACTCAACCAGCTTTGTCGGTTCTACTCGTAGTCCCTGCGACTACTCTAGGGGTCACAACAACCCTCTCCAGGCGGCTTCGGTTGCGACAACTCCAGGGGTCATGATAACCCTTTCCAGGCGGCTTTGGCTGCATTTAAAGTCTTCATGACTACTTTCTTGACGGTCCTTGACCAGGGGTTACAAGTCGGTTTGTGTACAAGAGTACTAGTCGAGTACGACTAGGAGTAGCCTATATCGGTTAATGAGAAGCTATCCTAATTTAGTACAAGTCCTTGTCTGTCTTGTCTTGCCTTGTGGCCCACGGTAGTCTTGCACCGTGGCCCACTAGTCGTGTAGTCTAGGTTATCAAGCCTAACTCCCGGGCATGGCCCATCTGGATGGTGGGCCCAGGGATGTCCGGTTGACAAGCCCCCAAGTACTTTGTAGTCGAGTGCAATGTATCCAAGTAGTCTTGAAGGCCTCTGCGAGTAGTTCCCAAGTATCCCTGAGTTCTGCAAGCTTCAGTCTTCAATAGTACTTGAATCATCACGAGGCTGGAAGGTGCTCCAGCTAACTCCATGAGTAGTTTCGAAGTCTTCTCGTGTTGTTCCGAAGCGTCCTCGAGTTGGATTTGGAACTTAGGAGGACATATATATGGAAGAAAAACTTTGTCGTGTGCCAAAAAAACAAACGGCAAGCACACCTCTTTGCCGTGCTGAAGCAAAAACGCACGGCAAATGTTTTTTTAATAAAATTCAAATTTTACATAGAAAAACACCAAAATTATCAAATGGGTTCAAAAAACACCAAAATTTTACATAGAACGACTTATATTGTCTATTGCCTATAGAAAAATTTTGAATTCAAATTCAAATTTGATCATCGCTTTTAATTAAAACCTAACGATATACTTCTTTAACTCAATGAAACTTCATCGGAGATGTTTCGATTTGTAAGCATTGTACATGACCAAATGTTCAAAACTCATTCAAATTTTTACCACAGCCTTCAAAAATGATATCGTGAGGTATAGCAAAATCTCATAATTTTCGAACTTCATTTGCATTTTTTAGAATGTTTAAATCATTTGGAATCACGAGCATGGTCGTGTTTCTTGATCAAGATGTTTGAAATTTCTTTTGATTTCATGGAAAAGGTCTTAAATTAAGCTAATAACATGAATATCATTTTTCACTCATTTTATTCTATTATTTGAATCACTTATAGTTCAAATTTGACTTTTTTCAAAAATATTGTCTGAAATGCAATTAATTAGTTAAATATACCAAATGGATACAAAAATCTACCAAATTTTACCGTGATGCATCACATCATGTATGTATGGAGTAGAAAAATTTTCAAAGTGAGGAGAATTTGTTTTGAGGTGCAATTGGATTTGGGACTTAGGAGGACATATATATATATATATAAACTTTGTCGTGCGCCAAATCAAAAACACATGGCAAACACATCTCTTTGCTGTGAGTTTTTATTTGTGGCGCACGGCAAAGGGGACAAAAAAATCATCTCCACCACCCCGTCACTAACGGTTGCAGTGGGGGGCTAACGGACGATGGGAGAAAAATAGCTTGTCGTGCGCAAAAAAAATGCACAACAAACTACTGCGTTTGCTGTGCGTCAAAAAAACGCATGGCAAACTATTGTGTTTACCGTGCATCATATAGAAAACACACGGCAAACTATTGTGTTTGCCATGCGTTTTTCTTTGTCGTGCGCCCTATAGAAAATGCATGGCAAAGAAGTTCTTTGACGTGCGCCTGATATTTTGCGCATGGCAAAGATTTTAATGCACGGAAAACGTGTGTTTTTGGTAGTGATCGTTGATTCTGTGATTTTTTCACACATCATTGCGAGTGAAGACTTAGTTTGATTAGAAGGAAACGGTTTCCACTATTTTCCTTTCTCTTTCCATATTAAACTACTGCCACATTAGCAAATTACTCAGTTATCATGGTAATTAAGATAGAAACTATCATCAATGACTCATTGGGACTGTACTAATATACTCCCTCTAACTCAAAATATAGCTACATTTAAACTTTTTCAAAGACAGTTTTTTTCAATTTTGACCGTAAATAGTGAAATAATCATAACGACTCATAATATAAACATGATCTTAGTAGATTTATCATGAAACCAACTATCAAAATATGCAATCTCTCCTATTTTAAATAAATTTTTCTAAGACTTATTATTGGTCAAAGTTGAAAAAATGACTTTGAAAAAGTCTAAATATTGTTATCTTCTGGGATGGAGGGAGTAGAAGCCATGGGTTGGGAAGGATGGTTTCTATTGACATTAACTTCTCTTTTTTCTCTTGGAAACTACTCCAAGAAATTGACCATTGAGACCATCCTTATATTATTACAGGCACATTATGGGTTCATCTTGCTATTGTTTTTGTTCAATGGTGGAATTGACTATCCTTTGAAGACAAAAAACGGATGGATCTAGCTTTTTTTAAGCAAAATGATGGATAATCTAGCTTTTTATTTTTTAAGAAATTAGGATTACATTTCACATAAACATCTCGGTGGTTACAGCTCAAATCTTACAAGGACCTTCTTGAGACAAAAGAAAATTACAAATGTTGGAAATTCCGAAATCTCCAGACAACAAAGCGAAAGTTGATCTGACAAAAGGTCATTCTCTCTGAAAAAGGTGATCCCTTTACATGGAGGCATGGGGGCTCCTTTTATAGTGCCCGAGGGTCGCTTTTACATTCCAATTCTACCCTTAACAATAATGCATATAGAAGGAAATCCTGAGGGTACATTCGTCCGTGGCAATCACGGAGGTGTCATTTAAATTACAAACATGCCCTAGCATGTCCCAGCTTCTTTCTTATTGCGTAGCCAAGCTTCTCATGTTTCTTTGTATCTTCCCGAAAACGTCATTGACTGAGTCAGCCTCGGCCTTCCTGAATATCTTCATGAGCTTCGGGAATCCTCAATCACCAGCTTCGGAAAGAGACTCTGTTCTCTTATGCCAATCTGTTGCTCTTTTCCTGATAACCTCGGAGTAGAGAAGTTTTCCCGGAACTCCCTGTTTCCTGAACATCAGACAAAGTACATGAGAACAAAATGAATCCTGGTTTCTTAGGAATTCTGAGGGTCAGTATTATGTTTATATATAAAAATTCATCTTATCAGATTACTTTATTTGTAGAAAGCCTTTCTCTAATCATGAAAAACAACAACCCTTGTTATATTCAGAGATCTGCTAATACTTCGGAACTTCCTGTTTGCTGATTGTTCGGATGACGCGGGTCTTCTTGGAAGACTCCGAGGGTGGCGGTTTTTAGCTGATCCCCAACAGTTGCCCCTCGGGGAAGCGGGTTGACTCCGACGACTCGTTTCCACGTGAAAATTCTGAGGATTGGGTAAAAATGTCTCCCTCGGGCATTGGAGGAGACACGCGTCATCGTTTTATAGGGTGTCGTTTCGTTTCCCGAGGCACCTTCTCGATGCATCCCTCCGTTCCTATAAATAGAGGGGTCGTGGTAACTTTTGCTTTCACCGTTTCCTAGCTTTTGGATCTTTTCGGAACTTTCTCAAATTTTTGAAGATTTCCTGGCTTCCTGCTTCCTGGATTCCTCTTCTCTGCTTCTCCGAAGGTAACATTATTGTTTTTCCTTTCTTTCATTTTGTTTCTTAGTGATATGATTGGTTTTTTGATTTTGTAGTTCTGTGTTTTTCTGGTTTCTTGATTTTTAGGTGGCTCGCACCAAAAGTACTGCTAGGCCAATGACGGAAGAGGAAATTGCTCAGGCTGTTGCCGCTTTGGGTTCTGATATTTCGCAGCCCTCCGAAATGCCTTCTTCAAGTGGTGCCCCTTCGTTCCAGAATCCTGAAGATACCACTATTGAGGAAGGAGAGGTGCATTCGAGTGAAGATTCTGGAACTGAGGAGGATATTTCTCAGGTCGAAGTTGACATGGAGGAACTGATGCCTCCGAAGGTGGTGTACCCGCCTACGTTCGTTTTTGGGAAATCTCTAGTGACTCCCGCCTTGATCAAGGATTTTGAAGAAGCAAACTTCTTCCCCACTAGCCGTGGTTGTGCGCCGACAGATGAAGAGATCCCTCAGCCGCAGCCTGATGAAGTGGTGGTTTTCAGGGATTTCTTTACTGCTGGTCTTAGGTTTCTGTGCGACGAACGTCTTTCGTCGATCTTGGATCAATTTGAAGTGAAGATTCATTAGCTTACACCCAACTCCTTTCTAGAGCTTTCAAAATTCTTTTGGATTCAGAAGACTTTCGAGGGCCACATAAGTGCTGATATCTTCACGAGGCTTTTTGAGCTTCATATTCAGCGAAAGATCATTAAGCTTGATGATGATAATTTTTACGAAGCTCATTATGGTTGTAGCACTTTCAACACTCGTAGAAAGAATGCGAGTCAGAAAATTGAGAGAATTCAACTTGCTCCCTGCAGTAATTATAAATGGGCTGATGATTGGAAAAGGTTCTGGTTTTATGTGAAGGTGGATATGGCAAAAGAGATGGGTCTTGCTGGTCCTTTGAATCCTTTCTACACATCCATTGGACCAATGACTGCTGTGTCGTTGGCTTCCTTTAATCGTAAATCTCAAGACTTCAAGAAGGGTGAAGATATGTTTTTCTTCGCTTGCACCATCCTCGGTGGTCGAGATGTGATAGAGGAATATGTTGCTGCTAGCGTATGGCCGTTGTCTTTTGGATGGAAACCTACGAGGATCGTATATCTTTCGGTGGATTGGGCACCATGCAAGGTTCCCTTTCCTAGGTTTGATCTTCGTCTTCCTAAGGGTCAATCTTTGGAAGATTTCATCTATCTTGTGGAAGAGCTGGTTGTTGATATGGTTGGAAAATGTTACTTGACTGAGTACAAGCAATTTAAGAATATTGTGAAGCATAAGCGATGGGTGAACCGTGTTTTCTCAGAACTTGGCGCGGAGCCAGCTTTGCGCCCGAGGCCTCCTGGTCCTAAGAGATTGATGCAGGCACCAGGCGTTACTGGGTCTGTCGCCATAGGGGCTCCTGCGAAGTCTCGGAAGAGAAAAGGTTCCAAAGCCTTGGTAATTTCTGAAAAGGCTTCTGACAAGTCTTCGGGTTCGAGCAAGGTTCCTAGGAAAACTAGGTCCTTGGAAATTTCAAAGAAAAGGAGGCTGACTTCTAGGAGTTCCTCCTCGCCTCCTTAGATTTCAGAGGCTGAGAAAGCCGCTACAGCTGGTTTAGCAGATCTGAAGAAGAAAAAAGGTAGTGTGAAGGTGATTTCTTCTAAACCTCGCACTCAGATTGCATCTGCTCTATCTGATCATGAGGAAGATGACAGCCGAAACTCAGGTGACTCCTTGTTCTGTTTTGAAGTGGTTCCAAGCCGTGTCGTGTGTTCCCCTTCTTCGGAGAATTCTTTTGTTGATATTGAGTCTCTTTTAGATAAGGATCCTGTTGTTGTTGAAAAGACTGATGCATCCAAGACTTCTGAAGCCTCTAAGTCTTTGGAAAAGGGGATCATGCTTTTGGAGGATAAAACTGGTGATGATGACGCTTCTCCTAAATTCATGGCTGATCTTGAAAAAACCGTGCAGCAGGTTCTCCTTCTCACTTTCCACTTCTCATTCAAGGTCAGCAAGATGTTCCTGAGAGCGAGGGCGTTCCTGCTGAAACCTATGGATATAATCAAACTTTTGGGACAAGCCTGAAGGGTAAGTTGCTGTTTGTTGGTGATGCTGGGATTGGGCGGGATGATGATCCTTATAGCTTTGATATGCTATGGCATGCTCCAGGATTGCTTGCCGCCTTCGCAAGCTCATCCGGGGGCGAGGCTCTGGAGAAGCCCTCATTCTCTGGTCAAGATTTAGAGAAGATTCCAGATTCTCAAATGAACACTGTTCAAGATGATGCTCATGCAATTGTAAAATTAGCGCATGAAGATGTTGGGTATTATTTTGATGCTGCACGTATGTTGGATTCGGCTTCTGTTTGTTTTTCTTATTATTTGTTTCTTGTTTTTGCTAACTGCACCTTTTGTTGCATACAGTCTTTGAGGATGCTTTGCGAAAACTTCCCGCGAGGGATTTGTCAATGATTAGCACTACACTCGGTTTGAAGTCAATAATTGCCGAGAAAATTTCTTCTGACAAAACCCGAGCTTTCGAAAATTATGCTCTTTCGTTACACGGAAAAATTCATAACCTCGAGCAGGATTTATCTTCTTCCAAAAAAGTTTCTCAAGAGCTTGAGGTCATGAACAAGACTTTGAAGGAGATGGTAGATATTGCTAAGGAGGGAAAGAAACACGCCGATGATGCTTACAAAGGTCTAGAGATTGAGTACGTGAAGCTTCAGCAATCTCATGCTAACGATTTGAAAATTCTTGAAGAACTGCATGGGGCTGTTGAACGTGACGCGAACCAAATTTCAGATCTTAAAGCCAAGAACGTTGAAGCCATGAAGCAGAATGCTGATCTTGCGAAGGCTAACGGGGAGAAGGATTTGAGAATTCTTTCTTTGCAAAAAGATCTTGCTGATAAAATTAAGCTTATGATTGATGGAGAGAAGAATATAAAAAATAACTTTGAATTTTTGTTCGAGAAATATAGTGAAGCTCTTGGGGAGTATGGTGCTAGGCCCAGCCCTTTTCCATATGCAGAGGATTCGCAGGCAATTATTGGCTGGCTTGTAGAAGAGTTTGAAAATCTCCCTAAACAGATCGGCTCTGCTAGCGATTTTGCCGCTGCATTCTGTTCTGAGAGTCTTATGAAACTCCTGGAGATTAAGGATTGCACTGACCTTGGAAAGTTTTGTTCTTCTGGATTTGAATTTCCTTCAGCTTCTAATGTGTCGATGATTCGTGCAAACGAAGACGTGAAGAATATCAAGAAGAACTTTGTTAGGAAGTTTTGGATGGCTGGGGGCAAGGAATTTGCTAAGGAAATAGCTCGTGCGAAGCTTGCTAAGGTATTTTTTCTTTTTGTTACCCTCGCGTGCTGCTTAGCTTTTTTCCTTTGTGCATGCCATGCTTTGTTTACTACAGTTACTCTCCCCCTTTTTTAGATTTTAGAAGATGAAGCGCAGGAGGAACTGCGGGTGGCGTTGGAGATGGATCCCAAAGGTGATGCTGAAGAAGCTGGCGGGGAGGGGGTGGAAGGCGGAAACGTTGCTGATCCTAGTGTGACGCCGGCTGGTGAAGAGCAGGTTTAGGATTTGAGATGTGCTTAGAATTGACTTCAATCATTTTGAGGTGTATGTGAAAACTTTGTGACAAATTATTCCTGTGCAGGTCCTTGAAGGGGGGCCTGCGCAGGATGTTATTCCGATCCGCATGTATCATGAACGGGTCATGGCCAGCGGTGCTTCCTGACGTTTGTATAAAGAAGCTTATCCTGAAAACTCTTTCAGAGATTTTTGGATCTTTTGTTGCGAATACTTTTCGATGCATAGCTTCCCTTTGGGTTGGTTCTTTTCTTCACGAGATGACTTCGCTATCTCGAGGCTGGAAGAAGATGTTGCATGCTCTGTGAAGACGGAGCCCCTTAGCCCATTAGCCGCGGATGATGATTTCACGTATGTTTGTGATATTGCTGAGCAGCGAGGCTCGAAGCCTGGTCACGTGCTTGAGCTTCCCTTGTAATTCTCCTCGATCCTTATTTTGTATGAACTTGTTGTAATGAAATGATGTCCCTCACGATATGAAAAAGCAACTTTGCAAAAAACATCACCCTCCCTACCTTGCGTTTTGTAGCGTGACGGCGTATCATTTCATTGGAAGATCTTGAGTTTTTGTAGCTAGCTTTTGTAACTTCAGCGAATTTTTCCTAAAAAA
This sequence comes from Cenchrus fungigraminus, assembly GCA_036936925.1. Taxonomy (NCBI): domain Eukaryota; kingdom Viridiplantae; phylum Streptophyta; class Magnoliopsida; order Poales; family Poaceae; genus Cenchrus; species Cenchrus fungigraminus. The sequence continues at coordinate 67,648,150 of CM072773.1, forward strand.
ATCGATAAGTCGATAAAACTTGCATCGAGTTTTATGGACTTAAGTATTTTTGATCGGAATCGAATGTTGATATGGCAACCCTTTGGTTGCCTTCAACATGTGCTATGAATTGTGTTTTTGTAGTTAGAAACTCTTTATGAATCTGAATTGTACTAGAGTGTGCTGCAACAAAGATTTGCGAAAGGTGGAATATAGTCCCAGGCCTTTTCAGTAGTAACTAGGCGTGATAGCTTATAACAGGGCCACTTCCCTTGTTATCTTGGGAGCTTGTGATTTTCGTGTTAAATCACTTTTCTGGAATATGGCCGCAACCTTCAGTTGCCCTCGGCCTTCGTGATTTTCATGGTTAATCACACTTTCTGGAATATGGCCGCAACCTTCCATTGCTCTTGGCCTTCGTGATTTTCATGGTTAATCACACTTTCTGGAATATGGCCGCAACCTTCCGTTGCTCTCGGCCTTCGTGATTTTCATGGTTAATCACACTTTCTGGAATATGGCCGCAACCTTCCGTTGCTCTCGGCCTTCGTGATTTTCATGGTTAATCACACTTTCTGGAATATGGCCGCAACCTTCCGTTGCTCTCGGCCTTCATGATTTTCATGGTTAATTACACTTTCTGGAATATGGCCGCAACCTTCCGTTGCTCTCGGCCTTCATTTGAGAATAATGACAATGAAAAAAGGAATGACGAGAATGGGAAAACATTTAGGGGAATATCTCTTTCATTAATGACAGAAAGAAAATTTACACGAGACCCGCCTAATTAAAAACCTTGCCTCCATGATGGAGTTCACCTTGCAAGGAAAAGAGTACGGTACCTTTAGGTAATGTAAAAATGCAGGAAAAGTAAAGTTCTTTTTCCCTCGACGTTGTTTATAGATCCACAGGCCGAGGTTTTTTACAATTTTTCTTAATTAACTTGAGACCTAACTAAACTTCTAGTTCTATCTTTTCTTAGGGGTAGTACCTTTTTAGGCTGTCCACATTCCATGAATGTGGTAGCTCCATTCCCAGCTCATCAGTTAGGCGGAAAGAACCCGGCCTATTGCTCTCCTTTACTATATATGGGCCTTCCCAAGTTTCTTGTAACTTTCCTGGATTTTCCCAATCCTTCTTTTTTTTGATAACCAGGTCCCCGACCTTGATTTCCTTCCTTACAATTTTCTTGTCTTTCCACTTCCTAGTTTCTTGCTGGTATTTTTCCAAGTTCTGAGCTGCTTCCAGAATATCTAGTTCGATCATATCTTTCTCTAATTTTTCAGTTTCCTCAGAATCTTCAGATTTTCTGATAGCTCTCAGACTTCCATTCTTGATTTCTTTTGGTGTCATGGCTTCGGTACCATACAATAAGCGAAAAGGCGTGAACCCCATGGCTCTTGAAGTAGTTGTATTGTGAGACCAGATGACTCTTGGTAACTCATCTACCCACTTGCCTTTCTTTTGGTCAAACAAGCACTTCTTGACACTTGTGAATATGATTCTGTTTGCCCTTTCTACTGCTCCGTTTGATTGAGGGTGGTAAACTGATGAAAACTTGACATGCGTGCCTATGGTTCTGCAAAATTCCTTGAAGGTGTAGCAGTCAAATTGTTTTCCATTGTCTACGGTGAGTTCTCTTGGAACTCCAAATCTGCAGATTATGTATTGCCAGAAGAATTTCTGTACGGTTGCAGCGGTGATGTTTGCTAATGGCTTTGCCTCAATCCATTTGGTGAAACAGTCGACAGCTACTACTGCAAATTTGCAATTGCCTTGTGCTGTGGGTAATGGTCCTACTAGATCCATTCCCCATCTTTGTAATGGTCATGATGGTGAAATGAGTTGAATTGGTAGCAAAGGTGCTTTCTGATGTCTGGCTATTTTTTGACATGCCTCACATTCTTGAACCAACTTTTTTGCATCGACAATCATGGATGGCCAGAAGAATTCTTGCTTTATTGCTTTTCCTGCAAGCACCCTTGTGCCAACATGGGCTCCGCAGAATCCACTGTGAATTTCTGCCAGAAGTTCCTTTCTCGGAAGTGATGCATCTTAGCCAAGGTTCAGAAACTCCTGATTTGTATAGCTCTCCGTCTACTATGGCGTAGCCCCTTGCCCTTTGTTTGAGTCTGTTTAACTCGGTTTCATCGGTGGGTTCATAATGATTTCTTAGGAATGCCATGATCTGTGCTCTCCAATCGAATGGTTCTATGATGTTCACCATTCTTTCTTCTTGCTCTTTTACTGAAGGAGAGGTGATGATTTTGAAGAAAACATCTAGAGGTAGAGGCTGGTTCTGGGCTGCGGCTTTTGCCAACTTGTCTGCCTCATTGTTTTCAGCCCTTGGGATGTGTTGGACAGTATATCCCTTGAAATATTTCTCTATTTCTCTGACTTTTTTCAGATACTTGATAAGTTCCGGATTTCTTGCCTCGCTTTCTTTCTCGACATGTTCTTGAATCACTTTGGAATCTGATCTGATGACGAATGTCTGCTGACCCAGAGCCTTCATTTTTCTGAGCGCCAGCAACAGGGCTTCGTACTATGTGGTGTTGTTGGTGGAAATGGCTTCATCTGGAAAATCTAGCCTTGCTGTGTATCTTATTTTGATACCCGAGGGTGATGTAACTATTGCTGAAATTCCCACACCATTTCCGCACCATGCCCCATCACAATAGATTATCCATGGCCCTTGTTCGTAGCTGTTGCTTTCCGTTGTTGGTGAAGTCCAGTCCACAACAAAGTCGGCTAGGACTTGAGATTTTATTGCATTCCTTCTTTCAAAATCCACTACATATCCGGACAACTCCGCAGCCCATTTTGCAATTCTCCCGGTTGCATCTTTGTTTGTGAAAAGATCGTTTAGTGGCTGATTCGTGATAACACGGATTTGGTGCCCTTCGAAGTAGTGCCTGAGTTTTCTTGCTGCTGTGACAACTGCGTATGCAATTTTCTCTAATTCTGAGTAGAATAATTTTGATCCCGAGAGAGTTTCGGAGGCGAAGTAGACTGGCACTTGTCTTAATTTCCCGTTTTCTTCTTTCTCCTGAACGAGGACAGCGCTTACAGCTGAATTGGAAGCTGCCAGGTATAATAGAAGAGGTGACTTTGGCTCTAGTGGGCATAGTTTTGTCATGTTTGTCAGGTATTCTTTAAGATCTTTGAATGCTTGACTCTTGAGATTCGCTCCATTGGATGTTTTTGGAACTTCGGAGAAGTTGAAAAAATGGTAAGCTTCTTTTTGCCACCCTGGGAATGAATCTGTTTAGTGCTGCCACTCTTCCTGTCAATTTTTGTATATCTTTGACCGAGGCTGGTTCTTGCATTTCTATTATTGCTTTGATTTTGTCAGGATTAGCTTCGATGCCTTTTGTTGACACAAGACATCCTAATACCTTTCCTTTCTGAATGCCAAATACCCACTTCTCTGGATTCAGATTGAGATTTGCTGCTCTTAGATTTGCAAAAGTTTCTGCGAGATCCTTGATGTGATCACATCTTCTAATGCTTTTGACTATGATGTCATCGACATATGCTAAGATGTTTCTCCGAAGTTGGCAATGTAGCACTATTGCTATCATTCTTGAGAATGTGGATCCTGCGTTTTTCAGCCCCTCTGGCATTCTCACAAAGCAGTATGTTCGGAACGGAGTTATGAAGCTGGTTTTCTCCTCATCTTCCTTTCTCACCCTGACTTGGTGATATCCAGAAAACATGTCCAGGAGTGATAACATTTCACTGTTTGCAGCGTCGTCCACTACTCTGTCTACCCTTTCCAGTGGGTAATCATCTTTCTTACATGCCTTGTTTAAATCTGTGAAATCTACGCACATTCTCCATCTTCCGTTCTATTTCTTGACTGGCACTATGTTGGCCAACCAAACTGGATAGATTACTTCTCGGATAACTTTGGCATCTTGTAGCCTTTGAACCTCTGCCTCAACAGCTTTTACTTTTTGTTCAGACATTTTTCTGAGTTTCTGTTTCTTTGGATGGATTATGTCATCTGTGTCAAGTTCATGCTCGATGATATCGCGATCAACACCCTGTAGATCCTTCGTTGACCAGGCGAAGACATCCTTGTTTTGATTCAAGAAACAAAACAACTCTTCTTCTTTTTGAGGACTTAGATCTGCCCCAATTGTTACTACTCTGTCGGGCATGCCATCCAAAAATACTTTCTTTGTTTCCCCGTCTGCACTTATTTCGATCTTTTCTTTGTCTCATTTGGCTTCGGTGTAGGGTTGTTCCTTTTCTTCCTCATTTTCTAGATGATGTACATTCTTTTGTCTAGGTGTGTTTCCTCCTTCGATTCTTCTTGCCTCATTCTGGTCCCCGTAAACTATGATTATGCCATGAGGAGTTGGGATTTTCATGCATAGAAAAAGTTGCCTGCACACAGCATCGAACCTATTGATGAATCCTCTTCCGAAGATAGCATTGTATGGATAGTACATGTCAACAATGTCGAAATGATGTGCTCTGTTCTTGCATTATCCATGTTCCCAAATGATACTGGTAAGGAGATCTTTCCGTTGGATCTGACTGGTTTCCCACCAAAACCAACCAGTGGCTTTTCTGGTGGTGCTAGCATGTGAGGAGCAAGGCCCATTCTTTGAAAAGTACTGGTGAAAATGATGTTTGCCGAACTTCCGTTGTCTATCAAGACATTTCCTATGATCCAGCCGGCGACGTTGACTTCGACGACCATCGCATCATTGTGACAAGTTGATTTCAACTTGAAATCTTCCTCAGTGAAAGTTACTGGAACTTTTGCCCATTCTGGCCTTGCAGCTGGGCCATCATCGATGATTACATTGACTTGCCTGTAATAGTCATTTCTCTGTCTCTTGGTCTCGAATTCCATGGATGATCCTTCGGTTATTGGCATTATCATCACGAAGGAGGGCAAAGCTCTTGAACTGTTTTGGGAGTTACTTGGCTCGATTTTTGGGGTTTGGGCTGAAGTGGATGAGCTTGCTCAATGACTTGTATGGCTGGAGTTTGTGGGAAGGTTTGTTGTGTAGTTTGGCTTTGAGGAATTTGGGATTGGTGAAAAAATTGTTGCGAGGGCTGCGGCTGTGGAAATTGGTTTTGTGGATAGAATTGTGGCGAAGGTTGCCACGTTGTTTGTTGTGGTTAGATGAAAGGTTGGGTTTGTGGAAAAGATTGGTGTTGCCAAAAGGTATGCTGCACTGACTTTGGTTGCGCGGCTGTTATTTGAGCTACGCGTTGCTGGTCTTGAATTCCTTGGAAATTCATTTTGGTTTCTGGGCATGCTTCGGTGCTATGACCCCTACCATGATATATGCACTGGAAGTGTGGATCTCTGCTATCATGATTTTGTAGTTTCGGAGGTGCTCTGCCTCGCCCCCTTCCTCTCCCTCTGGCAGAATGGCTGCCTCGCAGGCTGCTCTGGTTGTGATAATCCTGGCTTTGCGTTGGGTTGCTAGGTGCATTATCTTGTACATTCATGATGGGTTGGTGTCCAGTCCAATGGTTGCCTTTCTGGGATTGCCTTTGTTGATATCTTTCTGCCACTCTTCTTCTGTGATCTTCATCGGACTTGCAATATTTTTCTAGTTCCTCAAACAATTCTTCCATGGATTTGGGATCCAGCCTAGTGAAGTGACCGGCTGTTTGCCCTAGAGTCAAGCCACTTATGAGGGTAGAGATTGTTGCTTTGTCATCAGCATCTGGAGTTTGAGACTTCAATTGCATGAATCATCTCACGAATTCTGCGAGTGGTTCCTTGTCTCTTTGCTTGCATTGATATAGATCTGTTGTTTTTGTGGTAGTATGATGAAAAACTTGGAAGACTTGGAGGAATTTGGCCTTTAGGTCCAGCCAGCTGTATATGGAGTGGGGTGGTAAAAGCGAGTACCAATTCAGTACTGGGCCTTCGCATGCGATGATGAAAGATTTTGCCAAAGCAATGTCATCTCCTCCTGCCGAAGCTACTGCAGCTTCATAACTCATGAGGAATTGTCTGGAATTGCCGAAACCATTGAACTTTGGAAGTGAGACTGGCTTGTACTTGGATGGCCATGGAGCTGTTTGAAGGCCTACGGAAAGTGGAGAGTTTAAGTCATTGAACTGGGCAATCCCATTGTTTGTGTGCTCTAGGTTTTCTGTAAGGATGAAATTTTGCTTGATTGGCTGGTTTTGGTTGTAGAATGTGGATCTGGTGTGAGTCGCCGGAAAGAATTGTTCTCTGTCTCTACAGTAGGAAACCCCAATTACAAAACGATTCTACTAGAGGATCGGTACTAACCTGGGGGGACTGAGGAGGAGGGGGCATCGGGTTCCTTGTGCGTACGCTCCTCGCGAATCTTCCTCGCGAGTCGCGCCCTTGGTTGGTGGAGTGGTGCTCCACTCGGGGCCCCGCAACAATGGCGGCCGCTGGAGGGAAGGCGGCAATGCGGGTGCGACTCTGCATGCTACGGCCCACTGCACCCGGGGTGGAGCCAACCATCACCGACGTTGGAGGAAGCTGGCGGTGAGAGTGAGGCGGCCGGCGGCGAGAGCGAGGCGGAGATTGCGAAATAGCTGTAAAACTGGACCAGAGATTAGGGAGAAATCAGGAGGAAAGGGGCGACAGATATCCCCATTCGACCGAGTTGTGGGTCCCACCTGTCGGCAGAGTTGTGGGTCCCACCTGTCGATAGAGTTGTGAGTCCCACCTGTCGGCAGGGTTGTGGGTCCAACCTGTTGGCCTAAACCCGTGAGAGATTTCCCCATTCAACAGAGTTGTGGGTCCCACCTATCGGCGCCCAGATTGTGATGTGTTCTTGAGTTGTTCATGGATCTAATTAACTTGATTCTTTGATTCGTAATCACAGCTAAAAACTTGTTTAGATTTCACAAATGATGTCCAAATCAGGAATTTTTTTTCCAACATTCTTATAAAACAATAATCTAGCTCATGGAGTCCACTGCATCTCATGTTAGTATGTTTCAACAATCATAATTAAGAAATAGAACAATTCAAAACTAGAATCAAGATTTTCAAACAGTAGATGATGTCAAATGGAAAAGTGATGAATACCAAAGTTTCATTGCTCCTCGAGATGAACAATCTTTATTTTGGTCGGTTTTTCATTTGACGAATTGGTACTATCATGCAGTACAAAATTGACATGTCTCCAACCAAGTTTCTTAAACTATGTGAGTGACCTAGGATTAATGAACAATGTGTAGTACCACTTCGTCAAATGAAAATCCGACAAAAATAAAGATTGTTCATCTCGACGAGTTATGAAACTTTGGTATTCATCTCTTTTCCATTTGACATCATCTACTATTTGAAAATCTTGATTCTAGTTTTGAATTGTTCTATTTCTTAATTATGATTGCTGAAACATACTCACATGAGATGCAGTGTACACCATGAGCTTGATTATTGTTTTCTAAGTTTGTAGGAAAAAAATTTCCTGATTTGGACGTCATTTGTGAAATCTAAACAAATTTGTAGCTATGATTATACGAATCAAAGAATCAAGTTAATTAGGTCCATGAACAACTCAAGAACACATCACAATCTGGGCGCCGATAGGTGGGACCCACAACTCTGTGATTACGTGTCCTCCCTATGAAAGCGCAATTTTCTTAAACCCAATATACCCTGGGACCCCCCCTAATTCAATCAGCAACCTGATCTGGCGGCGGCGGTTCTTTTCCATCTCCCCTCACATCTCGCCTTCATCTTCTACCTCATCCTCGCCGGGGAGCACAGCCTCGCACATCCAATCAGCCCCCGCGCGTGACGAACTGCAATCACTCCATGGAAAAGGTTGCCGCGGCACGCTACGAGGCGTCGAGGCTGGTGGAACTGCCGACGGAGCTGACGATTGACATCGTCTCCCGAGTCGCTGCTCAGTTAGAGGACGCCATGGCGGATCTCTGCAACCTGCGTGCAACCTACAAGGCAATGTGCGCGGTGTGCGGCGCCGCCATGGTCGGACGACGCCTAGCCCTGAAACGTGTCCTGCGGCGTCGATTCTACCTCGGCCCGGATTATCGCGCGGCGCTCATCACCACACTGGCCACCGTCGGCAACCCGGAGGCCTTGTTTCACAGCGTGTTGTGCCTCACATTATTGGGGAACAAACGCGGCGTAATCATGCCGTGCCTCGACCAGCTATGGCGCGCCGCGGAGGCGGGCCACAAGGTATCGATGTACGCCCTCGCCCTCTTCCTCTACAGGCCCAACAGCGGCGAGGCCGACGACAACAAGGCCCGGCGGCTCCTGCGCTTGGTCGAGGGACCCGAAGAGGGGCGACGGCGCTTCCTTGGAAAAACTTGACTTGTACGAAACGCCGCTCCAGGATCATTTCGGCGACGTGGGACTTACGACCGTCAGCGGCGGTTGCCGTGCCGCTGGTGTCGGCGCCCGTACCTCGCCAGGACGATTTTCAGTGTGCAAGTCGCGGGTGTGGCAACCACGCAGGATGGCATGCTTGGTACTCGTGGCGTAGGTTCTGCAGCGAGGAGTGTAGGATCTGGAACGAGTGTGATTGGTTCTTCTACACACTCAAGGAAGCGTTAATGATCTGATACAAGGTAAAAAGTTTGTGATTGCTGATATGTTTTGATTAATTTGTTCCACACATGATGCACCATAAAAGACATTCAGGATTTCAGTTTACATGTTTGCTTTCTTTCTTGTCTGCTACTCATCAGGTATTCACTTTACATCTGGAATTCTTATGTCCTGAAACTTCAGCTGACTGCTAAAATTCTTTCAGTTCACAGGATTTCAGTTATCAGGAATTCAATTGTTCTGACAATTCGGTGAATGCTTTCTTTTTTTCAGGAAATTTATCTGGCACTGAGGAGGGACCTTACGGAGAGGCTTTGGCGTCATTTTAGGCAGAACTTTGAAGAAATCCAGCAAATAAACTCGAAGTATGTCTCTGAAGTTGTGTCTTTGGTCGATGTGTCTCTCAACTTGTGTCGATGTGGAGCATGTTTTTGATGATCCTTAGTTGTTGTGGTGTCATCGTGGCTCGGGAAGCCTATGTGTAAACTCAGACCTCATATATCGTATGCACTGGCTGCCGATCTTTACATTGGTTACTTAATTTGTGTGATGCATGTTACTCTGGTACGAAATTGATGTGAGGAATGTTATTCTGCTAAAGTTGGTGGAAAGATGATATTCAAAATTTACTTTGACCACAAAAACTTTTCTAAAAGCAATATACAATAACATGGGTCATCTTGTGTAGTTACATAGTAAACAAGAAGTAAACTAGTATAACTTATATAAAACTATATTTATAAAACTTGATTATGTTCAACGCATCGTCTTTACAAATATATATAAAACTGAGTGGGACCCACTCGTCAGCGGGACACACGAAAACGCACCCCTCAAATACGCCAAGCGTTCAGAAAATTTGGTAGCCAACGATTTGGAATGTGGCGCCAGTTTTTCCATCCGAAATATTTAACAAACACCCAAACTACCGCGCTACCATGACTGGGGCCACCACGTTGTTGCGACAAACACCGGGTTATTAGAGTAGTAAGTCGTGCGTCTTTAGTTTCCCTCCCTAATCCCCTCGCAAAACCAATCTACATCTCAGTCAGTTAGGGGCCGGGTAGTCGACGACGACCGGCGTCGCCGCCAAGCTGCTTCTCGCCTTAGACGAGGACGCTGACGTCCAGCGAGGCGGCAAGGGTGACCCCTTCGTCGTCTGAAGCGCTGCGCACACCTTCGTCGGCCATGCTACCTCCAATGTTCACACCAACCTCTGGTACGGCGACTGCTGAACCTACCAGCAGCATGTCCACCAGGGCTAGGGCGACGACTGCGCTCTTTGGGTCATCACCTTCATCCCAAAGAGCATCACAAGGTTCGGGTGACGCAGAAGCAATCGTCGACGGCCTAGATGCAGACTAAGATGTGGTACCTTCGTCTAGGGACGAGACGACCGAGGCCAGGTACGCTGTTTCCGCGTTCGATCTTTCCCCTCGTACTGCCACCTATATTTCATGCATTTGTGCATGCACTGGTACCCTAGATTTCATGCATTTGTTCATGCGATTTGCGCACCAAATTTCTTCAAATTATTGAAATGCCATCGATGAATGCGCAGATCAAAAGATGAGTAGATTTGGACCGTGTATATGATTGAAAAGGGTAGAGATGGGGAGGCAGATAAAAAAAATACATGTAAACCTCTTGGGAAACAAATCACCCTTGAAAACATAAAAAAGTTCAAACAAAAATTGGGGTATCGGAACAGGGACTTGGTTTACTACAAGACTAGAATTCCTGAATCTCCTGCGGAAGCAACACTCACTGAGATCGACTACGATGTTGATGTAGCAAAAATGAAAAAGATTCACGAGGAGAAGATGGTGATCAGCTTAGTTGTATCCAGAGAGCCAATACATAAAAACGATACCATGCCCATAACACCATTGAAATCCAAAAGTGTTTCCACACATGATGATGATGATGAAGAAGTCGAAGAATCTGAATTAGATGAATACAAAGTTTGGCTAGCTGCAATGCATAAAGAGAAGAAAGCCTTGGGTAAGATATGGTACAGCCCAATATTTGTATATATATACTCATGATTTTGCAGTTCACTCACATGATTGAAATTAATTATGGATCCTTTTTCAGAATTAAAAGACATATTCAGGGAGGACACAATCGACACATACCAAGAATACCCAAATGTTGTAGGACTACTTGATGACATCGGTAATATCCCTCTCCTAATTGGCAAGCAAATTACCATTCTTTGTCAAACTACAAATTATGCTAGCTCATCATGCCACAAAATTGTCTGCAGAATGGTATGTGGACCCCACCTTTATTTTGCAACACAGGGATGACATGAACCCAACACCTTTATTTTGGAAACAGCAGGAGCAAGGAGATGGTAACTTGTGTTTAATAGAAATTACCTGTCTATGCATAGTATGTTTTTTTGGGTATTTTTACATTTTGTTCCCATGGAATAGGCTCACAAAATATGAAGAAAAGAGGACGCGGTCCCGTAAGAGCCTTGAAGGTAATCGCCAAGAGAACCAAGGCGGGCAAACAGCAGTTGGACATTCAATTCTCCAAACATGGAGGACTGGTAGGTGATAACAACCGTTCATTCGTTGATGAAGTAGTCATGTATACAAGGAAAAGGACGCCAGTCATTGGAGTGAAATCGTGGAAACATGTCAAGAAAGAAGTCAAAGACGCAATAGCAACTGATGTATTGGTAATAATAAACTTTGCTTTTCAATATAATTCAAATAAAAACTAGATAACAACTCACATAGTATTTGCATGCTATTGTGATTATATGACAGGCAAAGTGGGACATGGAGGATAATGCTGATTCATGGGAAAAGATATGGGACATTGCTAAGGAGCGTTACAAAGGATGGCGTTCAACTTTCAATGCTACGGCCAGGACATACGACAGCTACCACCAGAGAATGTTACATAAGCCTAAAGAATTAGATATTGTTGAATGGCACTATCTGTTGAAGTATTTCAGTACTGCTAAATTCAAGGTTTGTTCCACATTGTTACTATTACCGAGCAATACATTTTTCATACAAATGGCAATGTCTGAGTCTTTAAGATTATTGTTCATAACTTGACATTCTATAGGAAAGGAGTGCACAAAATTCTGTGATTCGAGGCCAACAAATGAAAAGACATTTGTCAGGCTGTAAGCCTTATTCTCAGCGCAGCTATGAGAAGGTAATAACTGGAGAAGCACATCTCCAATCTGTCTTGCAGGATGAATAACTAATTTGTTATGTTCTTGGCTTAACAGAGAGACCCAGAAACTGGTGAAGAGCCCGATGATATGCAACTTTGGTGGTTAACTCACACTAAGCATGGGGAATGGACAGACAAACAATCTAAAAATGTCTATGTGTGTTCTAAATGAATGAGTACATACATTACTATACATAGTCCATGCAATTATAAAATGCAAGCAATTTCTTGTTCAATTAACTCCTCCATCTGTGCCTTGTAAATGTTAGGACAAAGCAAGCAGCGTTATTGTTGAGGCGGAATCAAATGTAGAGAACAACTTCGTTTCCCAAAAGGAAAAAAACGACATGTTCCAGAAGGCATACAAGGAAGTCACAAAGTGCAAATCAACCAAGTTGCATGGTAATGGGTACCTGGCAAAAAACCCAACTAGAAGGCAGCTACTCAATGCGGAGCGCCAGGAACAAATTCGTAGGGAAGAGCTACAGCATCAGGAACACGTCGAGCTCATGGACGCATTTGGGCTGCTACAAGAAAAAATGTCAACATGGGAAGAAGAAAGGGAAGCAGAAAGGAGAGAACATGCACAACAACTTGAAGAAAGTAACAAGAAAAGGGAGGCTGATCTGCAACAGCTTAGGCAAGAGTTCCTATCAATGCTGCAAGCAGCAAACGGACATGCACAATTTCCACAGGTACTGGTCAAGCTAGTTGCATGAATGACTTTCTTTCCTTAGGTTCTATATCTGAATATCTGTATCCTTTCATAGATTGTCCTGCCAACATCTGTCCAACCAAACAACAATGTCACTGAATCTGCCGACGTGGCGGCGGCTGCATCAATCACCTAGCAAAACAACAATGTCACTGAATCTGCAGATGTGGCGGCGGCTCCATCAATCACTACAACTAGAAATGTACAGACAGACACCAGTAATGTGCTCTCTTTTACTCAGGTTGTTCTTGAATTCACAACTTTTTACTACTACATATCATTAGTTACTAATAAAATGACGCCTAATCTTTTCCTTCCAAATGATTGGTTCATAGGAGAAGGAATTCGAAGTCGGTGCTAAACAAGTCATTCGCAAAACCAGAAGTACTAAAGCTGTTAACAATCCTGAAGCACAATCCGTCACCCCCCCCCCCCCCGTTAAACCAATTTCATCTCAACAGCTACAGGTACAAGCTGCACAAAGGAGACGACAAAGCACCAAAAAGACATGAGGTGAAATTTTTGCAACTCCTCTTCCTGCTGTGAATGTTATTCATGTTACAGCTGTCAAAGTGTGTTTATGGTTGTGATAATTATTTGATGTCATTCTAATAATTTTATGAATCGCAATCAAACTTTGGTTTGCTACATGCTGTTGTTGCACAAATTCCAATATTAGAGATTATTTGATGCTAGCTTAAAAATGTTGTTGATTGTTTTTAGGAGACTAAGCCATGTCGAATGGAGCAAACAGGTGATGCGAGCTCCTTGCATTGAAGTCACCCTTTGCTGATCAAGTGTTGGGATCCTCTCGAAGTCACCATTTGCTGACCAAGATCTTCATTTCCTATCAAATTAGCCTACTATGTGTTGAAACAATGTCCCGTTCGAAACTTTTTAGTATTTCAGTACTTCGTGTGTCATGTAATAACTCAGTGGATGGTTGAATGTTGTTTCATGAACTATAAATGCATAATTATATATACCTGATGATGTTATTTAATGTTTCATATTATTGCTGCTACATAAATGAGCGTGGCAGAATACACCTTTCGTTGCAAAGGATAAATCATCCTATCACAACCCGTGTTTTTCGTTGCCAAAAAGGAATGTGGCAATAGTAAGGTCCACTTGTAGAAACCCTGTATCATGGTGGTAACAGAGACATGAACTTTTGGCAACCAAACCATTTTCGACGTTGCAAATGATAAGTCATCCTTTCACAACCCTTATTTTTCATTGCCAAAAAGAAACGTGGCAATAGAACGTTCAACTTGTAGCAACCCTGTATCATGGTGGTAATAGAGACTTGAACTTTTGGCAACCAAACCATTTTCGAAGCAATAATAGAGGACACATCTTACAACCAAGCAAACTACGTGGCAATAGAGTGCAAAACCTATTGCCTCCATCCTATATATATTTGTTGTAATAGAATGTTACACCTATAACAACCATCCATATGCTACGTGGCAATAGAGGATACCACCTATAGCAACATAACCAATTTCGTGGCATCAGACAATACTACCTATAGCATCGAAATCAAAATTTTGTGGTAATATAGGTAATCACATATTGCACCCAAATAACTTTCATGGTAATAGAGGTGGTTCCACCTATAGCAACCAGAAACAGAGCGTAGCAATATAATACTTTGCAACGAAAGATTTTAGAAATTGCAACGCGTTGTGTACGATGCAATTGCACCTATGGAAACACCAGATGCGTCGCAATAGAATAATTTGCAACCAACACGAGCACGGTCTAAAATGCTAGTTGCAACGCCGCATTGCGTTGCAATAGAAAAACTTTTGCAACAACAAAAAGACCATGGTTGCTATAGGCTAATGCAACACGGCCTTTCGCATCACATGGTTGACGAAAAAAATTGGTTGCAATTGCGGCTATTGCAACCAAATATGGCATATTGCAACACATTTCGTGCGTTGCATTAGGGAGAAAATCTAGTAGTGAATGTTATTTTACAAGATCTGGATGTCTCGTCCTGAGAGAGGAGGACTCGTTAGGATCTCTAGGGAAATTGAAAACATAATATCTTAGTTAGGTATGAAAGAGAAAGAGCTTCAGTACTCACCTAAGAATATGGAAACTAAGTGCAGAGATGGCTCTGAAGGCCAAAGACATTGGAATAAACGCGTCAATTAATGGGTAGAACATTGAGTTTGTTTGGCTAGTCTTTTCTTTTAAATGTTCGAGAAGTTCGTTGTCATTTGGATTGAAACGGGTACCCTTGCCTATTGGTACCCGTTTCAGTCTAACTGACAACGAACTCCTTCAACATTTAAAAGAAAAGACTGACCAAACAAACTCAATGCCCTACCCATTCATTGATGTGTTTATTCCAATGTCTTTAGCATTCGGAACCAGCTCTGCCCTTAGTTTTCTTGTTCTTAGGTTAGTACTGAACCTCTTTCTCTTTAGTAGCTTAGCTAATTGAGATATTAAGTTTTCAATGTCCCCGGAGATCCCGACGAGCGCTCTTCCTGGGACAAGACATCTAGCTCTTCTGAAAGAACTTTAAGAAATGCAAGAGGGACTTGCAAGACCAAAAATTCATGGCATGAGATGCAGAAGGTGAAGGAACAGCTGCAGGAGGCCAAACATGAGATGGAGAAGTTCCAGCAATCGTTATGATAATTAATGGGTAGTTATTGTTGTGAAACTTGTATCATGCTTGTATTTTGGTGTATGCTACCGGATCATCTTATGATGGTTGCTACTTGGAGTTGTGATCTTTGTGGTCATGAGTTGAGAAACTTGTTGCTACCTGAAAAAAGAACCTAAAATTGTAAAAAGAAGCTAAAACTATAGCCATTTTGGTCAAATGGTTATTCTTGAGCTCTTACGATGTTTGCTAACACGTAGGATAGCAAAAACTTGTTGCTACTACTACTACTATTTTTTTATTGTAAGATGTTGGGTTTTCTCATTGCGTAGCAGTGACACTTTAATCCTGTCCGACTGAATACTACAGAACGGACTTTATGGATGAGGAAGATATGGACGAGGAAGCTACGGTCTGTTGATATTTTGCAGGGAGGACCTTCCTGAGTAACAAATGCCTAACTCTTGTTTCCTGAGTGTCACCTATTCCAGTCTGCAAAAAAGCAAGGTCCCACAAGGCCACAATTTAGTGTGACAAAAAAGGAGGAAAATAAAAAAGAAACAATGTCAATAACAAAGGTCGAACCCACGACCTTTATTCTGAAGAGGTAGGCAGCACTACCACTGAGACATGATGCAGTTTGTGTTATTTGAGCGAAACAGATATCTTATATTAGTTTTTTCTACCATTGCCATTATGTTGATGTTTGCTACTTGGTGGTGCCAACTTTGTTGTTATGAGTTGAGAAACTTGTTGCTACCTGATCATCTTATGATGTTTGATACTCGGTGGTGTGAACTTTGTGGTGATGAGTTCCTATGAGATGTCATCTTATTATGCCAATTTTGTTTAATCTATTTCAAATTGATTCGAGCATACTCCTAATCACCATTCTAAATTCATAAGTGTTGCATAACTGCGGAACTAGGCAAAAAAGAAGGTAGAGGGCGAACAACGGATATATCGTAATAATATAGTGATACAAGGGGGCATGCTCTTGTGTAACCATGCACTTGTCTTGAGCTTCGAGTAGAGAAGAGTTGCTCATAGCAATAACCCTTGACAACCGAAGTCAAACAAGTGCATATTTTTCACTCATCGAAAATTGAGACGTGCACTTAATTTGGGACGAATAAGTGCACATTTTGACTCCTCGAAAAATGGGATATGGACTACAGTATGCAATTATTTTGGGAGGAGGGAGTACAACATTTCTTCCGGTCCCCATAAATATCCCACTCTTGCAACCAACAACAAACCCCATTCTCGCACAGCGCCCTCTCCCTTCCTCTCCCCAGTCTTGCAACCAACAACAAACTCCATTCTCGCACATCGCCATCTTCCTCTCCCCATGGAGCCATTGTCTCCTAGAGGTGCGGTGCAAGCCACATTCTCCTCTTCTTCTAATGAAAGGGAGGATCCTTAGTCATCTGATGAAGAGGAGGTAGAGCAGAGCCCCATTCGAGTGCTGGTGGACACATCCTCTGATGATTCGGAGTTTGTGGAACAAATGGAAATCCAAGATGGGTGCCTCTGAAACATCGCACCCCTCGCAGGTCAGCTAGAGGTGCTAGGGGTCAGGGGCGCGGAAGCACCACCACTAGCCGGCGAACTGTCTTCTCCAAGAGCCATCATCATATCTCATCCTCATCAGTCGGCGGTAGTCAATCTCTGCCAGCCTCGTCGAGCAGAGGCCATCATCCACCATGCTCGACCGACCGCCATGGAGCGGCACCATCATCCCCAGGAGGCGCTAATGGAGGGATGCCTTCATCTGCGGTCGATGCCCGGGGTGGTCTGCCGCCATCTTCCATGGGCGGCGGCAACAAAACAACTACCTCGTCCGTGAGCAGCTACAACAAGGTGTCGGGTGCACCATCGACCAAGAAGCAGCGCCACAATTAGTGGTAACTGCTACTAGTAGATGGATTAGAAGAAGTAGAGCAAAAACTCTATTTTATCATTTCTTTTACTACTGTTTTTTCAAAATTGTAAGATGTTGGGTTTTCCTTATAAAATGTTGCGTACCAGTGACACTTTATTCCGGTCTGACTGAATACTACACAACAGACTTTCGCCTATTGTTCATGCAGTCTCATTGGGTAGAACGACTACTGTTCGGCTCTATTTATCTTTTCTTTTACTACTATTTTTCAAGATGTTGGGTTTTATCATATGCGGGGAGAATTGCCGATATGTTGATGTTTGCTACTTGGTGGTGTGAACTTTGTTGTGATGAGTTGAGAAACTTGTAGCAACCTGATCATCTTATATGTTAGATTTAGATTTCATCGTACCCTTAGATTTGCACTTCGGTTGGTGTTAGAAGTTGATAGGCTATAAATAATTCATAGGTGTTAGTTTCAGTTAGTTTTCAATTTGCATCGTCTTATGATAGGTTCTTGTATTTTAGTAGCTTTTGGATGTTTGCTACAAAACGAACTTTCCCTTGTGTTCATCCGGTATTTAAGAAATCAAGGGATCAGACTTTCCGTTTTCAATGAATTTATACCGAATTTATACCGAGGGAGTAGACATACATTACCATTTTTATTAGAAACAACACAATCACTACGTGAAAAACAGACATTGGTAACGAGCTCGGATGGCTATTGGTAACGGGCAAAACGTCCATTACCGATCAAGCGTTACAAATAAGCCAACAAAGGTAACGGGCCGATGCCCATTACTGATGACACGTAATTGTAACGGACGTCGAACAAAGACCGTTACCACAACTACTTACCGGTCACCTGAAATGGCTGTTTCTCCGGGCCCACCAGAGCCTTTGGTAACGGGCGCAGACACTGAGCCCATTACTCATAACACATATTAGTAATGGGTGTTTAACAAAGACTGTTATCGAAACTAGTTACCGGTCACCTGAAATGTCTGTTTCTCTTGGCCCACATGGACCTTTTGTAACGGGCACAGAAACCGAGCCTGTTACATGAATTCAACATTGAAGACGCGGAAAATACTTCCATGACGCGTCTCCTCTGTCTTGATGAAAGGAGACGCGTCATGTAAGTGCGCGTCTCCTCCGTCTTGACGAAAGGAGACGCGTCTTGTCAGTACGTGTCTCCTCTGTCTTGACCAAAGGAGAGACGTCTTGTTAGTGCGCGTCTCCTATGTCTCGACGAAAGGAGATGCCTGCTGTGAACCCGCGTCTCCCTCTGTCTCGACCAAAGGAGACGCATCTTGTCAGTACGCGTCTCCCTTTGTCTCGACCAAAGGAGACGCATACTGTGTACGTGCGTCTCCTCTGTCTGCACCAAAGGAGATGCCTACTGTGTATGTGCGTCTCCTCTAATTGACCAAAGGAGACGCATACTGTGAACTTGCATCTCCTCTGTCTCAACTAAAGGAGACGCGTTGTCTACTTTCACAAAAATTAGGTCCAGCATCCACATTCACAAAACTCGACAAACTGAATAGAAATCCACAAAATTCACATGCATAATCTGACAAAATTCAGGCATTCAGCATCCTCATATAACAAGTAAGGTTCACAACAATATCACTGGCTTAACCATGAGGATTGGTATCAAATACAATGCGAGCCATCAGAGCATTATTAATGTGAAATTTTCCTGAGGGTGTGATCACCTAGTGCATGAGGAATGAGGCAGTTCTTTCCCTAATGTGGAGCAGGGTGTCTTGGTGGAGCTGACAAGTAGGTACGTGAAATGCCTAAATATAACAATGTCAGTAGTCAGCACACAGGTGGTTACCAAACATGTGCAGTGCTAATAAGCAACAATTGTGCTCAGTTGCAGGTGTTACAAATGCAGATCCCAAGAAAGTACCTCAGGGTCCTTCAATTTATCTTTTACTGTAAGCATGTGATAGGCACAATAGAAGCCGCAGACTCTGGATTTGTAAGGTTGTTGGTGGCACTGTGATAAATATACAAAGACAAACAGTGGTGAGAAGAAATAAACTCAACCTTTAGTACTAGCTTCCATAGGCAGGAAATACTAAGTAATACGTACATCAAAAGCCTTCTCATGTTTCAAGGCGCGGCAGGGCAACTTGTTGTCATCCAGTAACTATTCCAAGCACTACAACAAAACATGCAACAATGGTCAGGGCACCATTAATAAACTCTGCAGAGTTTGTTGAGGAAGTTTGTAGGTTAAGAAAGAAAGAACTTACTCATTAATGGCAAGTACCAACTCGGAGAAATTAGTTTCTAGGATCCTATATGAATCAAGATACAACACCCTGTTCTGCTTTGGAAGGATCGCCACTGCAATCCAGTGGTGCCCAGTGTTATAGCAGGAAATGATGACTCTCTTTTTAGCATATGACTGGTAGACACGCTTCGTATAAGACACAAAACAATCCAAGTTATTTTCTATATTTGACTTGCTAAAGCATTCAGGATCAAGGAAGGCAACACGTTCCTTCTTCTGCCGTACTTCTACAACCATATTCCTAATATTAAGAAAAAACAAAGTGTAAAGAGGCAAAATACATAGTAAAGATGAACTGAGGCAGAAAGCACATTTAGATAGAAAATGATTAGTGAGAAGCAGATTAAATTTTCAAGCAACTTACAGGATGAAACAGTGGAGAAGTCCCATATCCAAAGCATCCAAGTTGAAGAGATCGTACAAGTCGCTGATGATCACAAACAACAGCTCATATTTATCATCTTCTCTCACAGGCCACCAGCCGTGCTTGGGCCATATTATGCCCTGAATCAGAGACTCATCATTGTCCTTACAACGTCCCATGTAGAAATTGTGGAGATTAGTGACAGAAAGAGCAGTATCCAGATGCTTGAGTTCATCAGCACTGAGCATTGCATTTCCAAATTTGTAGTGTGGGTTAATCTCAGTCATAGCAACATTGGCCGCCTTCTTCTTGGTGTTTCTCTCAGATGGCTTTCTGACAGGCTTCTTTTCCTCCTGCTTTGAGATGGCTGAAGAAGGCTTTCTGGTAGGCTTCTGAGACCTTTTATTTTCAGCAAGTTTCTTTTCCTGCCGCTTTGAGATGGCTGAAGAAGGTTTCTCAGATCGCTTTCTGGTAGACCTTTTATTTTCAGCGAGTTTCTTTTCCTGCTGCTTTGAGATGGCTGAAGAAGGTTTCTCAGGTGGTGTCTGACTAGTAGCTATTACAGAGATATTAGGCCCAGATGTACCTGTAGCTTTCTTCGAACTGTCGTCGACAGATTTCTCGGCATCAGCCAACACAAGACTCTGGGCTCCTGCTTTGGCATCATTGTTTTGAGCACTTTCGTTTGGGGATGGAGGTTTTGTTCTTTCATGAGGAGAAGAAGGTGGGGATGTAATTTGCGATTCTGGGGGTAGAGGAGGAGGAGGTGGGTTACCAGGTGGGGAATGAATCTGTTCTGTAATTTGCGTTTCTGGGTGTGGAGGAGGAGGAGGTGGTTGGTTACCAGGTGGGGAATGAATCTGTACTTTAATTTGCTTTTCTAGGGTGGTGGAGGAGGAGGAGGTGGGTTACCAGGTGTGGAATGTTTTAGGGGTGGAGGAGGAGCTAGGAAACCATGTGAAAAAGAGTTTTGTCCTATAGTCTGTGAACCAGAAGGAATCTGTACCGTAGTGTGCGAACAAGATTTTGGAATTGGTGCTCCCTTGATGTGAATGTGACACCTCTTCCACTGTATCATCTGGTGTAGAGCTTGTCCAAGTGTCGTCACCTCGTCATTAGGAGGGTGTTCCAGCACGTGATCCCTAAAGACAGCATATACATGCAACACTTCGACCATAGCACAGTCTTCATGAATCGGGACTGTGTGTAGCGTAGTCTGCTCTGGTTGAACCACACCAATTGCAGCTTCACATTCAACACCATGAAATATGATCCATAGGCCACAGTCTGTGGGTTCAGTCAACGTGCCTATAAGGTCTTCCTGTGTGGGGGAAGCAATGTGCACTACCTCTATCGACAACTCTGTAGCGCCGTTGATCAAACCTACATTATCTGCGGACGCACAACTGCTCTTCAGTCCAGCAGGTGAAGGGCTTGTGCGATTGGACACTGGTGCAAACTCCACCTGGTACCCTCGTGCCATCATGTCAAGCGTATCCTTCTCCATATCAGCCTTGAGTTCTTGCTTGATTTCTTCCTTCATCTGTTGCTTATCAACTGATGAGTCGGTATTGGCCCTCTTCCTCTTCATGTACATGGAAGTGTGCTGAGGCCATGCAAACTTCCAGCCCTGGTAGCTGGAGACACCATGCATGCGACTTGGTTGTTCGGGGCGGCCCAAGCACTGACTTAGCACATCATTCTCCCTCAGCCATGAAGTCATTCCTAAAGATTCTGCATGTGCATTCTTTTCCATGATGTCTGCAGCCACATTTTCATTTGCTTCGTTGCTGTACACAATCATGGCAACACCGTCTTCCACCACAAGCTTACTCCTTGCTCGCACCCAATTCCTAGAACGATCATCATAGGCATCATATGGGTTGGCGATCCCAGCCACAGCTAATTTCCTGTCCTCTTCCTCCCACTGTGGTAGTTTCCCACAATAACCAGCTGGACCCATGCTGTGCTCGTTTGTGTTCAGGCTTTGAAGTGACTTGAACTTGCCACTAACAGATGAGGCTTCCTAGGTTTCCTGCTGTTTTACAAACTCTGTCCACTCCTCCGGCTTGATAAAGTCGTGCTTTCCAAATGACTCGAGTCCTTTTCTGACAAAATCTCGCCTAAGATGAAATCTGAATTGTCTCCATGCATTGGCTGCAATCTTCCACAAAAGCTTGAATGCCTGCTCTTTCATGTCTTCCTGGAACTCCAAGTGTTTCTGCATATAGTTTTCAAACAAGTACCACTTTTGTTCATCACTTAGTTTTTTGATTTCTGGCAAATCCAAAGGTATCTTTTGTCTAGCAACGAGCCCTGCAAGTGCCCTGAACCTGCGCTTTTGTGCCAATGGTACTGGCATCCCCCCTCTGTCAACCTCAGTGACTACCATTTTGTCTCTTGGCCACTTTGTGGCTGTCCTTGGCACTCTGGCTCGGCCCGTAGCCCCACCCACCTGCTCTTGTTCTTCACTAGCAGTGGCATATCCATCTTCTTCATTATTTGCATCTTCTTCAAATTGCCCAGGTCTATAGTCCTCGACAGATTTATCCTGTGAATTAATTGTCAAGGGATTATGAGAAAGGTCAGCTCAGTGTCCAAGAATAGCACAAAAAGCAGACCATGCTGCTAGCTCTCCCAGGAGACAGGCTACAACAGGAGACAAGTAGAGCAAATTTTTAGTTAACCATGCATAACAGCTAAGCATTTATCTAATCAACACCCACAAAACTGTGTACAAGACCATACAAATGAGAAAACAATTACAGTAACTAGTTTAGCCCACTATAATCTCATTGGTTCTATGGTAAACCATTAACATAAATGCAAAATTCAGAAACCAAAAAATTAGTTCTGGCAATGCGACCTTACCATTTTAAAGAGAAAGATGCTCGCTGCCTCTGTTGCTGATGAGGTACTTATTCAACTTGGAGAGAATGTCCAAATGTACATATGGAACAAGAGCAAAACCAAATATAAGAGTGAATCCAAAGGAAAATGCCAAGTATACATTTTGAAACTCGAAACCCTAACTGAGCATAGTCAATAATGTATCTTAATGATGTAGGAGGGATTTCTAGCATGCAGTTCACTTGTCACTGTCGGAGCGGAGGGATCCTCGCGTCGACCTCGGGGCTGGATCCCTCCTCCTCCTCCTAGTCATCGTCACTGGAAGGTGAGGGGTGGTGTGGCGCTCGTCTCAGCGAAGGTGTGTAGCGTGGGTCGCGTCGCAGGGGGTGAGGGGAGGAAGGCGAGGGTGAGGAAGCGGCGACGGAGGGGGCGAGGGGGAGGAAGCGGCGGCGGCGCAAGGGGGAGAAAGATGACGGCGTGAGGGGAGAGTGAGGAGACGACTGCGTGAGGGAGGCGTCTTTCCCTACTAACCCTAGCACGAGTGGGCGTGTGTGGGCCTTAAAACTGAAAGGCCCAATATTATTAGGAAAACGCATCAGGCCGGGGCTAGTTCTATTCGAATGAAGAACAGTTCGCTTCATTTTCCCCTTTTAATCTGCAATCAAAGATTTGAATCACGTTTTTCTCCGTCATTCGTAATCCAAATTTGATGATATTTTTTTCTGATTTTTTCTAAAATCAACTTCTATTCATTTATGACATTGTTTCGTATATAACTCCATTTCCTGGATGTTGTTTATACGCCTTTATCTTGTTTCTTACAAGTACAACATAGAAATAATATTTGTTTTACACAACCATTACTAATGAAACTTTGTATTTTGTAATGTTGAGGTGAACACAAGGTTGTGTTAAAATTTCAAAAGTATATGAGTTCGAACATGTTGTGAAGAGTGGAAAACTTCAGTGTTGAAGTATAACATTCTAGGAAACTATGTGAGAGATGTACACATTTGTACACAAGTATGATCTTCCTTTTGAGAAACCATTTGAAATTTTTATGACAAGTTTAGGGACCCAAATTATGTTGCCAAGTCAATTTGTATAACTTTTAGACCAACCTAAGACGTTATTAGAATTATTATATCCCATCCATGAGATAAAAATTCGTATTTTGATAATTTTGGTTACACAAGTGTGCCTGCTGATATTTTATTCGAATATTAAATGACCAACTACGAATTGTTCGTATTTTTAATTAATTTATAGGTGCTGTTTAATGGTTCTAATATTTGAGGGAAGCAAGTTTCATTTCAAAAAAATTAGTGTCGGGCCCACGTGTCAGCGTAGCAGTCTTTATAAAGAAGATAATCGTTGCCTGCCACCCGGACCCATGTGACAACCAACCCGCGTCGGCAATGGCTCTCCATTTTGGAAAATGAATATAACATCCCGAATGGATAAGCGCAGCACACACGATGCTTTCCTCATTTCTCACTAGAGATTAGCAGAGGTGAGCAGAGGTGGCGCTGGCGAGGTGAGCGGAGGCGGGGAGATGATGATGAGCGCCGGCGAGGGCCCGTCGCTGCTGGAGGACCTCCCTCAGGAGGTCCACATTGAGATTGCGGTGCTCGTCGGTGCGACCTCGGAGCGGCCCTTGGCTGACCTCCGCAGCCTACGAGATACCAACTCGACCATGCGTCGCCTGTGCAGCCACCGCGACGTCCGCCGGCATTTGTCGATAGAGGCGATAAGAGATGAGATTGCTTTGATGTGGGACCTCACTGCTTACACAGCCTTACCGCTTACACAGCCTTCCTTGCTATGCTGACCGATCTCGGCAATCCGGGCGCTTGCTTCTACTCCAGGATCAACGCCGTGTTCTTGGAAAACAGGCAAAGCGATGATCTCCGGCGCACCGCTGATGGTGGGCACGATGCGGCGGCCTATTTGTACGCATTCTTGCTATATAGGGACAATGGCGGTGCCGTCGCCGACGACACCGTGAAGCGGTACATGAGGCGGGTCGCGGGCGGCGGCGGGGCGATGACACGGGTGAGCAACGAGGGTTGTGTGCCTTTGCGCAAGAAGGACGCGAAAGCTATTTGGAGTACGACATGACGCATTTGGGGAGACCGGCTGCCGCCATCGGCACAGGTGCGCAGAGATCAGCCGTGCGCAGGCAACGACTACGGCGTGGATAAAGGATTTGAGGAAATTGCTCTGTATTGCAGCGAAGCCTAAAGGCTCCATCGTGAAATGGTGAAGCTCGAATGGGCAATTGAAATAGGAAACAACTACTACTGATCAGTGAATTAGCCTTGCTTTTGCTTTTGCTATGTAATTGCTCTTTTATGCAGCGTAGCCTGTAGGCTCTGCTGCGAATTGTTGAAGTTCGAACGGAGTATCGGAATAGGAAACTAAATCTATGTTTTGCTTTTGCTTTTGCACTTGCAAATTAAATCTATGTTGCTCGTATTATCTGTGTGAATTTATGGAAGAGCAACAAAGGAGACGCGGATCCAGCACTATTCGAATGAAGAACAGTTCGCTTTTCCCCTTTTAATCTGCAATCAAGATTTGAATCACGTATTTCTCCGTCATTCGTAATCCAAATTTGATGATATTTGTTTCTGATTTTTTCTAAAATCAACTTCTATTCATTTATGACATTGTTTCGTATATAACTCCATTTCCTGGATGTTGTTTATACGCCTTTATCTTGTTTCTTACAAGTACAACATAGAAATAATATTTGTTTTACACAACCATTACTAATGAAACTTTGTATTTTGTAATGTTAAGGTGAACACAAGGTTGTGTTAAAATTTCAAATGTATATGAGTTCGAACATGTTGTGAAGTGTGGAAAACTTCAGTGTTGAAGTATAACATTCTAGGAAACTATGAGAGAGATGTACACATTTGTACACAAGTATGATCTTCCTTTTGAGAAACCATTTGAAATTTTTATGACAAGTTTAGGGACCCAAATTATGTTGCCAAGTCAATTTGTAGAATTTTTAGACCAACCTAAGATGTTATTATAATTATTATATCCCAAACATGAGATAAAAATTCGTATTTTGATAATTTTGGTTACACAAGTGTGCCTGCTGATATTTTATTCGAATACTACATGACCAACTGCAATTTTTTCATATTTTTAATGATTTTTTAGGTGTTGTTTAATGGGCTCTAATATTTGAGGGAAGCAAGTTTCATTTCAAAAAAAGTGTCGTGCCCACGTGTCAGTGTCAGCAGCCTATATAAAAAAGATAACCGTTGCCTGCCCACTCAGACCCACGTGACAACGAATGAGACACGAGTTCTCGAACCCGCGTCGGAAATGACTCTCGATTTTGGAAAATGAATATAACATCCCGAATGGGATAAGCGTAGCAGACACGACACTCTAAGCTCTGAGCTCCCTGCTTCTTCTTCCCCGCTCTGAGGTCCACCGCCGCCCGCCCTTCTTTCCCCTCCGTCGCGCACATGTCGCACTACGCCGATTCGTCTGAAGGTGGACGTGGTAGGAGCAGGTTTCAAGGTGGCCGGGGCAGCCGCATTCACTCCATCGGCTTGGATCCAGTCGATGAGCTAAGCAGCTTCCCACTGGTCCCTTGCGCGGTCTATGGTATGGCTCGGGTGGTGGAGGGGAGGATGCAGAAGGAAGGTGAAAACCACGGTCGTCTTTATCAAGTGTGCGAGGAATGTAGTGAGTAGTCTGTGCTATGATTTCCCAAATCTGAGTTAGGGTTCTTATGTGCTTTTGATTTGCACAGTTCCCCAAGCTTTGTGGATATTATCGTTTCGAGAAGGAGTATCTCCAGATGTTGAAGGATGCTGGCGTCATATCTTTTCGACCGTCGAACTGGGCAGATGTGATCGATGAAGTAGTTGATTCAGTGGATTGTCAACTTGGGAGCGACAATCAGGGGAAAGCACCGGACGACAAGCAGAGGAAGAAAGCACTGGAGGAGAAGATGGACAATGTGATCTGGAAGATGAACTTGATTATTGTGGGTGTTGTTTGTGTAGTATTTGGATGTTTACTGGGGATGTATGCTGCAAAGAAGTAATTGTGATGTGAAAAGTGGTGCTTTAATTTATTTCATCTGTGTGAATGAAGAATGAAAAATTTGTCACAGATGACAAACTTAAATGTATGAATGAAGAATGGAATGGAATGACAATTGGGTCACGAATCTTAATGTGTCACATATCACAAATTTCATCAATTCATCTGTGTTGACATTTCAGTGTGAAATTAACCAGCATGCACCCGCGTCTCCAATGATTTTACACGGAGTTTTCCAAAACTCAGAATCTTTTTACTAACAAATAGAGTAACAAACATTGCAATTCATTGTAAACTGCTGCCATAGATTGCAATGCGTTAGGAGGCACGGATGGATCTACCCGCGTCTCTTAGATGTAGTTCATCACAAGTTCAACAAACACACAGGAGGAACACATATTAACAGAGGAACATGTTCATGACAAACAAGTAGAGTTCCACGAACAAACAGAGGAGGACGAACAAACAGAGAGGAGGAACAAATTAATTAAGCTATGGTAGAAGACTTGTCGCCGCCGCCGGAGGAGCCCCACCGTCGGAGTCGGAGTCGTCGCCGTCGAGGCCACGTTCGTCACCACCGTCGAAGCCGCCATTGTCGTCGTCGCCGTTGTCGTCGGTGTAGACCACGACTCTCTGAAGGTCCCCAGCCAACCCATGGATCTTGAAGGCGAAATCATTCACGGTCCTCTGCAGCGGATCGTTGGGTCATGGCAAGCCGAGCTCAACGGCCACCAGTTGAAGCTTCCTGAAAGCTTCGTACAACTATTGGACGGACCAAATGTTGTCCAAAACTAGTTGAGGACGCAGAGAGTCGGGCTCCATGGGCGGCGGCGTCGGTGCCTCCTCGTGCTCCTCGGCCGGCGACACCGCCGCCTCCTCGGGCTTCGGTTCCTTCACCTCCTTCATGAGCCGACGGCGGCGGCTTTCGTTGTCATCGTCCTCCTCCCTTCCCAACTTCCTGGATGGCTCGCTCGACGACGATGCCATGCACGTGCTTGATGAAGAAGAAGCTCTTGGTGACCGGAGACAGTGGTGCTGGGGTTTTCTTGGTGGCGCGCTTGAGGAAAGCTTATGGAAGAAGCTCTTGGCCGGCCGGGCATTTATATGACAAGACGGGGAACCGTCAGGCGGCCAGTCTTCCCACTGCGACACACCACTACGCCTCGGAACACGGTACGCTGCGGCGACGCGTGTTCACTAACCAGCGTCGCCAATGAACAAAAACTTTTCATATAGCTTTCAAAATTTGGTACCTCTTTTCAAGTTCCAATGCATGATTAATTAAATGGATTTATTTGCTTTCGTGTTGTGGCACAAAATCAAAGTTAATAAGGAAGTTACGATCTACGTGCACACGTGGATAAAAAAAACCGCTATTCGCTGGAAACCGACCACAAAGGAAACAGTTCTCCTTTCTCCTTTTAATCTGGAACCAAATTTTGTGTCACGTATTTCTCGGTCATACGTAATCCAAATTTGATGATTGTTTTTTCTTATTTTTTCTAAAATTGCCATCTTTTCATTAATTTCATTGTTTATTGTATATTTCCTTTTCGTGAGTAATGTTTTTATGCCTTATCTTGTACTTGATAAGTACAACATAGAAATAATATTTGTTTTACACAACCATTACTAATGAAACCTTGTATTTCGTATTGTTAAGGTGAGCACAAGGTTGTGTTCAAATTTCAAATGTATAAGAGTTCGAACATGTTGTAAAGTGTGGAAAACTTCAGTGTTGAAGTAACATTCTAGGAAACTATGTGAGAGATGTACACATTTGTACACAAGTATGATCTTCCTGTTTAGAAACCACTTGAAATTTTTATGACAAGTTTAGGGACCCAACTTATGTTGCCAACTCAATTTGTAGAATTTTTAGACCAACCTAAGACATTATTAGAATTATTATATCCCAACCATCAGATAAAAATTCGTATTTTGATAATTTTGGTTACACAAGTGTGCCTGCTGATATTTTATTCGAATACTAAATGACCAACTACGAATTGTTCATATTTTTAATGAATTTATAGGTGCTATTTTATGGGCTCTAATATATGAGGGAAGCAAGTTTCATTTCAAAAAAATTAGTGTCGGGCACACGTGTCAGCGTCAGCAGCCTATATAAAAAAGATAACCGTTGCCTACCCGCCCGGACCCACGTGACAACCAATGTCACGCGGGTTCTCGAAACCGCGTCGGCAATGCCTCTCCATTTTGGAAAATGAATATAACATCCCGAATGGATAAGCGCAGCACACACGACGCTTTCCTCATTTCTCACTAGGGATTAGTGGAGGTGAGCGGAGGCGGCGCCGACGAGGTGAGCGGAGGCGGGGAGACCACGATGAGCGCCGGTAGGGGGCCAAGCAGCGGATGACCCCGCGCATGCTGGCGGGATGGCGGCGAAGACGACGGAGACGACGATGAGCGTCGGAGAGGGGCCAAGCGGCGGTGCAGCGAACCCAAAGCCGGAGATGAGCATCATCGACTGGATCCTCTCGGATTCCGACGAGGGGCCAAGCAACGACAGGGAGGAGCGTGCCGGCGAGGGGGGCTGCGAAGAGGGCGAGGTGCCTGCCTCACGTCTGCGACAGCAAATGTCTTGCAACGACGAAGAGGGGTCGAGGGAGCGGCGAAGGTGTAGAGGACCTCATATATGACTCTGGCAACTACCACGACGACGGTAAGGAAAGTTTCTCTGAATCATAGTGCCTTTTACTTGTTCTATAGATGGAGCAGCTTGAGCTTGAGCTTGATCAACTTGTTCCTATGAAATGGCTTGTTCCATAGAGACTGTAGGATTTCTAACATGATCAATGTAGCAATGTAGCAACTTGTTGCTATGAAATGGCTTGTTCCTTTGTCTATCTCTATCTTCTCATTCCTATGGTTCATCCAAATGATCAATGTAGCAACTTTCCTATGTTTTTCATTCCATAGGAATCAAAATGGCATGACACTGTTTGGGAATATGTGAAACCTGAGGTTGATAATATTATGGAAGAAATGCACATCCTCCTCAAAAAGGCTGCATTCATGAGGCGGTACAAGTTTGTGGCTGAACAAAATCTGCAGCCCATGGAAGATGCACTCGATGTGTTTCAAGATACCTTGGTTGCATTTGAAGAGGCTGCAAAAAAAGCAAACCTTAGTTGAAGATACCATGCTTTTGTTGTTGTTGAAGGGGGCATGCTTTTGTTGATGTGCATGGTCAGATAGCATGACCATTGTAAAAATGTGATAGGCAAGTTAAAGCCTAGCTAGATGGACAAGTTAACTGTTTGTAATAATTATGTATATATGTGTGGATCTTTGTGGACAAGTAATCTTTATCTATATATGTGGACAAGTTATCTTTATCTATATTATGTCTGTTTTGTCTCAAAAGATATGTGCTGATTATGCCTGTATGTCGAAATGGGAGCCCTGAGAGATCGGGCTGACCTGTCAATCAAGACAGACACAAAGGAGACTACGCAGGATGGTTATTCCGTGTCGCATTTGCCCCTCCAAACCGATGAGGAGGAGCCGGCCCCACGCGCCGCCCCTGTGCATTGGAGACGCAGTTTGGCTTATCCACGTATCCTTTGTTCCTAATGTTTGACCAAAAGCCACTCTCCCCTGCCACTCTACCATTCTGCCTTCCTTCTCAAACCTTCTGCCTTCGTCGTCTCCATCGCCTTCTCTCCCCTTCTCCTTCCTCGTCTCCGTCGCAAAGATGGCCGGCGGAAAGCAGTCGTTCTGCCGCGACTCAAGAGGGAGGTTCTGCAGCGAGGAGGAGAAGGCCCCGCCTGCTGCCCCCGCCAAGAGAGTGAGGTTCCGTGGTGAGGAGGAGAAGGCCCCGCCCGCCGCCCCCGCCAAGAGAGTGAGGTTCCGCAGTGAAATGTTCGGTTCTTCGTCGGCCAGGGGGAGGAGGCCGTACACACGCGCAAGCGCCAAGGGGGTGCACTCTGGTGACACCCGGCAGGCAGAGGCTGAGCCTTCCTCGAGTTTGGTATGCTTGAAGTTAGGTTTATGCTTGAAATTGAATTCCTAGTACTCATCATATGCTGCTCACAAAAATGTGGAACTCATTCTGTATACTACTTCAATTTCTGAATCTTCATGCTCAACGACTTTTATTAACTGAACATCCAATGCCTTCACTGATCAATGGTTCCAATGCATCAATTTTCCATTATTTTAGGAAGTTGTTGTACCAGCACATGACATTGTCAGGATCTGGACAGAAATCGACAGGCTCAAGAAAACCTTAGACTACATCTGCACATTCCTAAACAAGATGGAAAGAATGAAGGATGACATTGGTAAAGAGAAGCAGCAGGCAAGTTCTGAACCTAGTTACAGCCAAACAACTTTCTTGTTTGACCGGTTACAACTTTATGATATTAAACTTGGCAATCTAATTGTGAAGCTTGCTTCAATTTGCCTTTGTTTTAGACATGTGTTGTTACTCGGGAGGAAAATTATTAACCTTTCGAGTAGAAATTTTGTTATGCTTGAAATTTAATGCATGGTACTCATCATATGCTGCTCACGAAATTGTTGAACTTATTCTATATACTACTTCAATTTCTGAATCTCCATGCTAGATCGACTTTTATTAACTGAACATCCAGTGCCTTTGTTTTAGGGAGGTGCTGTAGCTTGGGAGGACATTGACATGATCTGGAAACAAATCCACAGGATCAACCAAGCTCTGAACCCAGTTACAGCTAAACAACTTTCTTGTTTGACCAGTTACATCTTTCATGATATTAAACTTGGCAATCTAATTATGAAACTTGCATCAATTTGCCTTTGTTGTAGAAATGTGTTGTTACTCGGGAGGATCTTGACTGCATCTGGAAAGTACTCGACAAGGTGGATAGAAGGATGGATGACAAGGCTATGGACGACATAAGTCTCCTAGCAAATGGTCAGAAAATACTAGAATCTGAGGTGGAGAAACCTAAAGGCGCACAGAAGATGAAGGATATTGAACTTGCCGAAGCTGCAAAGAAGAATGCTGAGCTACAGGAAAGACTTGTAAAACTAGAGGCAAAGATAGCTGAACTTGAGGCTGTAGCACAAAAGAAGCCATCTAACTAGTGCCCCGGCTGATGCACGTCAGATGAGATCATGTGAATATGTTTGTTCTGAACATTATGCATGTCATATGTGAACATGTGATGCTATATATGCATCTTAAATATGTGGAATATGCTCTTATGACTACTATCTATGTGTACGTGTGGTTTTGCACCTTATTAAGAGACATGATTATATGTTTGTGTGATATCCAATATTTGCTATGATGATATAGTCAAATATTTGACGGCAGTGAGAGTGCTAATGGACTTCAATTATTGAGCTCTGAGCCTAGTAACGAGCGTCAAATTGTCATCAGTAACGTACTTAAAGAGCACGTTACCGATATGGTAGTGATCGGTAACGGACTTAAAGAGCCCGTTACCGATAGGGCACTGATCGGTAACGGACTCAAAGGGCCCATTACCAATAGGTTTAACTTTCGTAACGGCCGCATTTTAACGTCTGTTACAAAGAATAACTGTAACGGGCGTTTAAGAAGCCCGTTACTGGAAGTCCTCATTGGTAACGGGCGGTGTGTTGGCCACGTCGGGGTCGAGCCTGCCACGCTTATGTGTAACGGGCACTAAACAACAACCGTTACAGATGGGGTCCATGTAACGGGTGTTAAGGGCCCGTTACAAATGTTGCGTGACCTATTTGAGGTTTTCACGTAGTGAATCCAAATATAAACAACATTACGAGACAAATGCATACATACACATTGATTACACATGAGGATTGATCCATCCACTGTCGGTGAAGTACAGCGATCCACAATCACGGCTCATACTACTACCATCAAGACATACTACTACCATCACAGCCTCATGGCAATCCCGACTGCTCCCGCTTCCTTGACTCCTCCATGTTCCATGCTCCGTCCCTTCCTTTCCCGGCCATTCTCCACATACTGCATACACAAACAAAGAACAAACCCTACATAGGCTAACAATTTAATGAGACCTTTTCAATACCATGCATACATAAAGTAAACAAGATTAGCCAAGAAAATGATCTCACCCTTGCAACCCAATGAAGTTGAGAAATGCAAGACGAACAGTGTGCCGCACTCGCCTATTTATCGAGGACTACGACGGGCACGTGAGCTCGGTGTAGCATTGCTAAACTTACTATGGAAAACGTGAGATGCTCATAATATAGTCAGGCCTACGCCTAATACGAATCTATCTAGGTTCAGTGGCGCACATCAATTACATGTGTGGACGATGGGTATCACGGGATGAGCCCGACGTGTCTAGGTATGTGTTCATTTCCGGACTCTCCGGTCTAGACCACAAGAAAGTCCTGCAGACAACTCAATCCACATCAACTGCATCTAATGGCCATCTCAACTGCATCAGCTCATGTCGCATCAACTGCGAGACAACTCTCTACCGTTTGTTTATGAAAAGTTTTAGGCGTCAATTGCATCTGGAGAAACAGATTGGGTGCTCTAAGGTTTCACAACGCAATTAGATCGACCGGATGGTCCTTGCATTGTAACACGCATGATGCAGGATGACTTGACAAGTCCTCCTCGATCAGGTACGCTACATGAGTCGTGACTGATGATTCCCGGAGGCCTTGGAGACTGAGAAACGTGATGAACTTGTTGATGCAACAAGGCCAGAATGGAATAAGCTGGGAGTTGGAAAAGCAATATATGTTTGTGTGTGTGTGTAAAATTAACATGCATATAAGCACAGAAGGGCATCTCGAATGGGCGTTTGAGGATGACACGCTCTCACAAGTTGTTCCATATGTCGATCATTGTGAAGGGACGCGTCCCGAACGTGGCGACACCCGCACTGAAGTGACGCGTCCTTTCTGGGTGGTAACAGATGTCCACGAACGGACGTTTCGGAATGACACATTCACTCCCACTACTATAATAAGAGACAGTTTATGCACGAGACGATCATTGCACACAAGCCATTTGCGTTCATGGCTTTAGACGCTAAAATGTTACCTTCCTTGCAAGTCAACTTCTCAGTCTCAAGCGAGGAAGCGAAAGCAGAAGGAACTGTGGGCCAGTAC
Organism: Cenchrus fungigraminus; assembly: GCA_036936925.1. NCBI lineage: Eukaryota > Viridiplantae > Streptophyta > Magnoliopsida > Poales > Poaceae > Cenchrus > Cenchrus fungigraminus. The sequence continues at coordinate 67,681,831 of CM072773.1, forward strand.
AAGCAATCTAGTACGTTCATGGTGGGAGGCCGTCAATGGATGCTACGTTACTATCCTGCAGGTATGGATGATCCTGAGTGGATGAATGTTCGATACGGCATTGGCGTCGTCCTCATTCCTGTGCACAAATCCCAAATGGTACGTGTCTCGTTGCTGCTATGAATACACACACTCACTCATGGCGATATAGTCACATTATATTATTGTAGTCAAGCCTGTGACTGCTTCCTTCGACGTAGGTGCGAGTATTGTTGCGTGCGATGGCTGGAGACCCAAATGATGAAGATGATATGTTTCGAGTTCAAGCTACAAAAGAAGTGTTTTTCACTAATCAGCATGTACAAGGAAGAGGCTTTCAATGTCTGGTGGAGCATCATGAAATTGATCGTGTGACCTCCTATGATCATCGCATACACATATCGTGTGGTGTTACAGTACTGGAGGACGACTGCATTGAAGTTCTTCCTCCATCAGTACAAACAAGCATATGCGAAAGCATTGCAGCCCAAGCCCCTGTGGATGTTGTCTTCCACGTAGGTGCAGAATGCCGAGTGATACGAGCGATATGTGCCGATGTGGCGAAAGTATCTTGTGTGATGGAGGCAATGATCTACGGCCAAGGAAGGGAGTCACACTCTGAAACTGTTCCACTTATGAAAACAAACCCTAATGGCTTCTCGCTACTGATCAAATATGCTAGGGAAGGATCACTCCCGGAGGAGGCTGATTTATGGGACACTCCTGCCAACACATGGCCTTATTTACTCTGGGTCGCCGACATGTACCAAGTCGAAAGGTTGAAGCTGCACTGTGCTTCAAAGATGTGGGACATGGCAAGCGAGGAAACGGTGACCTCATTTCTACGATGGGCAATTCAGGCTAACTGCACACAATTGCAGGACAAGTGCATGTCTCTGTTAGAGCGAATCTTTCCTCACGGAATACTCACACATGATTGGGTGGTCATATGCATTGATCATCCTGAATCTATGCATGATCTCCGTAGAAGATTACACAGAGGGTTGTACCAGTAGAGTCCCTCTAATAGTCTGTAGTTTTAATGTTTTATTGAAGTGTGTTTAGTCATGTAATAAGCAGTTGAAACGGTACGTTAATTTGTTGCAGTGAGTACATTTGTAATGCAATAGTCAGATCATCCATTGAACATGAATATGAAGTAGAGTATAGTCCTATGTGTGTTTGTCAATTCCATGATCCATGGTGGCACGGACAACCCAATCAACAACTTGCCTCTCTGCGTATGGTCACTGACGTTTGGGTCCGACACCCAAGCGGTCTTTCGTTTGGGTCACTAACGTTTGGGTCCATGATCCAAAGTTTTTGTTTCCCGCTCTGGAGCAGAAAGGCGGGACTTGAAATTTTCTTGATGTGCATTAGTGCAGGTGAAGAACAAGCGCGAAAGGTCTTAGCCTTGCGGGGCCTCCGAAGGACTCGAGCGACAAGTAGGCTTGGTTCGATGGACCCGATGGCTAGAAGGGATCAAGTGCGAGTCACATGGTGCAAGAAGAGCAAGTCGAAGTCAGATGATAGCGGGTTCGTTGGTTGATTCGAAAGCGAACATTGAGCCGGAGCGGACGTGGCGGCCAAGTCGAGGAGCTCAGCGTCTTTGTTTCGGCTTCTTGGACACTTGCTTTTCCAGCCACAGCTGTCAAAACTCTGTCTAGACCGACTTCTGATCATGTCCCATATGTCATCCAGATGGATTCTCACATTCCTAAGTCTGCAACTTTCAGGTTTGAAAATTTTTGGGCTGATTTTCCTGATTTCATAGATATTGTTAAGTTGCATTGGCACTCAAATCCTTTCTATGCTAATATGGCAAAAACAATTAGTGGGAAGTTCAAACAACTAAGGAGTGGTCTCAAACAATGGAGTAAAGGTCTTTTTAACCTGAACAAGCTGATTAATAACTACCATTGGGTTCTTGCTCTTCTTGATGGCCTTGAAGAACAGAGAGCCCTTGATTCAGTGGAATTTAATTTTCGACGTGCAGTCAAGGTTCACCTTCAAAAACTCCTAGAGACAAAAAGAGTTTACTGGAAGCAAAGATTCACCTCTAGGTGGGTTAAGTTTGGAGATGAAAACTCCAAAGTCTTTCATGCTTTGGCCACTCAGTCGCATAGAAGGAATTTAATCCCATCTTTGACCCTAAGTGATGGCACTGTTGTCTCGGATCATGATCTTAAAGCTGGGGCTCTTTGGACTTCTTTTCGTGACAGGTTGGGCATTTCAGAATTCACCCAAATTGTTTTTTATTTGAACACTCTTATTCAACCTGTACAGCTACCAGTCATGGATGGGCCTTTCACTAAGGAGGAAATAGATGTTGTTATAAAGGAAATAGCTCCTGACCGAGCTCCTGGACCGGATGGATTCAATGGTTTCTTTATGAAGAAATGCTGGCTAGTCATCTGTGAGGATTTCTACAGGTTGTGTACTGCTTTTGAAAATTGTCTAGTGGACTTGGAATGTATTAATAGTTCTCTCATCACACTTGTACCTAAGAAGGACACTCCTTTGACAGTGAATGAATACGGGCCAATTTCATTACTGAACTCTTCCCTAAAACTTCTGACCAAGCTCCTTGCTAATAGACTTCAGAGAGTTATTTGTGACTTAGTACATGCAAATAATATATGGATTTATAAAAGGGAGAACGATCCAAGATTGTCTTGCTTGGGCTTTTCAATTCTTACATACCTGCCATCAAAGTAAAAAAGAAATTTTCCTACTCAAGCTAGACTTTGAAAAAGCTTTTGATAAATTAGAGCATCAAGTGATCTTGGAAATGATGAAACACAAAGGTTTCTCAGATAAGTGGATTGAGTGGATTAGATTGGTGCTCTCTTCTGGCTCCTCTTCTGTGCTCCTTAATGGAGTTCCAGGCAAACCCTTTAAATGCAAGAGAGGTGTTAGGCAGGGAGATCCCTTGTCTCCCCTGCTTTTTGTCCTGGCTGCAGATCTGCTACAATCTATAGTGAACAATGCTGCAACTCAAAGTATTCTCAAAGTATTCTTAAACAATCCGAACGACACGCCGCTAGGGCGGGAGGCCAGGTCGCATCCCCTAGACAGGCGTTCACAAGTAACCAAAGTGGCTCGCTCCCGCGGTAACAGGTCAAGGATGCGCACTCACCCAAAACACACGCTAGAATACCGAGATATCCCAATCTCAGTCCAAACCAGAGATCCATCCATATTTAAGGGGTAAAATATATGGATAGTAAGTATCGAGAACTAGTTAGGGGTCTCTAGCTAGTTCCAAAGGTAGAAAGTTCAAGGATCAGGATATAACAAAACAAGGCATGGCTAAAAGATTGTCTATGAATTTGAAAATCATTCATAAATAATAATTTAAGCAATAGCAACTAAAAGCATTCATGGGATCTATATGATCGGGAGTGACATGACACCTGGTTGGAGTCCGTAGTCCTGGTCCTGGTTGTAGTTGGGGTCGAACTCCTCCTCTGGCTCGTAGCTCAGGTCTGCTCAGCACGAGATACGAGACGCTAAATTACTAAGAAGCATCTAAGCATAAAACAGAAGAAACCCAATTTTAAAAGATCCAAAAAGACACAAACTATCTACAAACAGCACCAGCTCGATTTTAGAAAAATAATGAAACTTGTTTCATATTTTTCGGAGTTATAAATAATAAGTTATGAATTTTCAAAGGTTATAGGATTTAAAAAATAATTATAAAATCATTGATAAAACAGAAAAGGGGTTTTTATTTAAAATATGCTGATGATGTCAGCATGACATCAGCCATCCGGGGTTAGGGGGCCGTTAATGGGCCAAAAGTGTTAGTGGGCCGATATCGGCCCATTGGACCTAGCCCAACAGGTCCCAGTGGACTAAGTCCAGAAAACACCCCCGAACTCTACCTCATAGCGCACAGGTTAGGCGGGCTGGCCTTAATGGGCTAAGGCCCACACACCAGCCCGGCAAATGTTAACACACGAAAAGTCTGGGAAAGGTCCCTGGACTCCGCAGGCTCGAGCACCGGCACTCCCAGAACTCTGCTGGGGTTCGCCTGTGCTCCCTGCCCATGGCGCGATGGCGGCGTGGCGCACAGTTGGTTCGGCGTGCAGCGTGTCGGAGACGGCGGAAACAAGGAAAAAGGCGGCGCGGCAAAACGTGGTCAGCTCAGTTAACTCCCTTGCGCGGCCAGGGCTCGAGTCGAGGCCACAGCGGCCATCGCTCGGTGCAGCGTGGCGTGGCGGCACAGCGAGGCGAAGCCCACCCGCGGCGACATGACTGGGTCAGCGTCCCGCGTGGTTCCAGATCAGGTGCTGGGGTGCATGTGTGTCTAGACACCAGCACGCGAGCACGTGCACGAGGTTAGAGCGGCACGACACGTCGCACGTGGACGCGCACGACACGAGGGGTCCGTGGCACAGCAGCGCGTGAGAAGTTAGGGGCCAATGGCCAGGCCAACACATGCATGGGTGCCAGGCAGCAACGATAGGCATGGGTTCCTGCACAAAAGGGGGCGCCGGTAGAAGCCCGGTCACAGAACACGATGAGCACATGGCTCAGGCGCACAACACGGCGGCGCGGCGCATCAAAGGGGTGCGCTCCCATCCATCACAAGCAGACCAAGGGGGGAGATTTGAGAGAAGCGGCTGGGTTGGCTCACGTTGGGTCGGCGGTGGATTCGTGGCCGGGTCGACAGAGGTGGCGGCGCGGCGGAGATGTTCGCGGCGCGGCGTGCTCCTCTGTTTCTCTTCCTGCGATGGTGTCCCGGTGCGGTGTGGCTTCACATGAGCCGCGTCGTCATCTGGGCTTCAGCACGAGCAACTTTGCCTCGCGGCAGCGACGCCCGCCTCTTCCTCTCGTCTCCTCCTCCTCCTCGGCTTCCTCCTTCTCTTCTCCTCTCATGGCGCGGAACAGATGAAGGAAAGGGGGAAAATCCCCAAGTGAGCGAGCGGAGGCCAATTGGGGATTGGCCTCTCGGGTATAGGCGTGCAAGGTCAAGGGGGACCGGGGACCAGTGCGAGACGCGGCTGTCCCCTCCTTGCCTTGGCGGCGAAAGCGCAGCACGACAGCGGATTGGAGGACACGGCCTGGCACGTGGGAAAAGGTGGGGCGATGCCAAAGAAGTGAATAAGGGGAGCGGAGCGCACGAGGTACCTCCTAGGCGTGCGTGTAGGCCTCAGCATGCGTGCCAGCTTGGCGGTGCGGCCATCCCATCAGGTCCGCGCACGCGTCCGCGGCGCGGTGTGGCTGGTGCGGTTGCGCCGAGCCAAAGCAGGGGAAGGGGAAGAAGACGACCCGGGGGTCCCACGCGTCTGCGAGACGGCAACGGCGCGGGGTGACGTGGGCTGCAAGCAGGCCGGCCTGCTGGGCTAGGCTAGAAAGGAAGGGCGTCGGTTGCACACAGCCGAAAGAAGAAGGGGCACCGGTAGACTTCAACGCAGGTTAGCAGGCCCAAGTTAGATAGGGGTTTTGAAAATAATTTTGAATTTATATTTAAACTTTACTATTTGAATTTGAACTATTTCAAATTCAAAACACACTCAATTAAATCCAATTAAAATCCATAAAATCCAAATCACATATTTAAACCATAATTTGAATTTATATTTATATTTTTAGGTTTTATTTATATAGAATTTTAGAGAGAGGATAGAATAGGGTTTGAAATTGGGTGGCCCTCATCAATAAATAAAAAGTTTTAAATTTTTCACAAATTCGCACTTAGCAAAATTCTGGGATGTTACATTCTCCCACATCACTGTTGACGGCTGTTAAGTGCTACTTTCAGCCATCAATATTCTCACATAAATGGAGGCACATGCATTATTTACTTGAATTTTGGTTTGAATAATGTAGTTCCACTTGTCCTTGGAGATTATTTGTATGTAGGTGAAATAAGCATGAAAAGAGATGGAAACCCACTTTCTATGGAATGATCTATGCCACTCAGCTGAGGAGGTGGCTGCCACACTACTTCTAGGTGGCATCCACGTCACTGATCCAAGGAAGGCACTCATCGACGAATCAGAGAGCGACACATGGACTTCACAAGGATCCATGGGCCCACCTAGAATTCCAAAACAAGGCATGCACGGGGGAGTGACCAGAGGGCCCACCTGGAGGCCACCCAGTGGAAGCACACCACGAGAGGAGGGCTGAGGGGGCCGACCGATCCTAGGATCGGCCGAACCGCCTTTGCTCCCTCTCATCTCAGCCTTCCACGTGGTGGTTGCTCATTGGTCACTTGCTGCATCCCTAGGTGTTTTGAGGCCATTTGGTGCCCGAAGCAAGCCTAGTCCTTGCCTATAAATAGAAGGGGAGGGGCTCCATTTCTCACACACCACTCTCTCCATTCTCCTCTCACTTTTAGTTTCCAAGGCTAGGGGGTAGGCTAGAGTAGCTCCTATTCAGGTTCCAAGTCTACTTGGGAGTCTAGGTATGAGTTCTCTTGTATCTTAATTTCTATGTATGACTTTGATCTACTTCAGTTATTAAGCCATTTCATATAAAGTTGTGGTAGATCATATGATTGATATGTTCTTGAGTTCATCCATTGTTCATCATTTAGAGGCTCGTGTTCTTCGTGAACACTACCTTTCGATCCAGTTGAAGGATGATTTACTCATTCCTTATGTGTTTGTTCATAAGTTAGAGGCTCATGTTCTTCACGAACACGACCCTTTGATCTTGTTGACTAGACATAAGAGAGTTCGTATCCGTTCGTATGACTAGCCCTAGTTTGATCTTGTTTGATAGCATGTTAGTGTTGCATGAAGTTTGTGTTTAAGCTACAGTACTCGGTCTAAGTTGACCAGTCCTCTGGTGGATCTCACCCTGGGTCACAATAGCCTGGGCTGGGTGAAGTCTAGCAGCAACGCAGACATGGTGCCTGGGTTGTGTGGCTACGTTAGTTATGAGCTTGACCCCCCTAACGATTGAGGTAGGCCGCAGTGGTGACAGCTGTTGGACCCTTTGAAACCCTCTGCGCTGGGGTATTGTTGTAGGAGTCTAAAGGATAGTTTCGCAGAGTGCTGGTCGTCACAGGTTATCTCCCCGTTTGTACCTGGGTGCTGAACCTTACCTTTCATGCAATCCTTTATGCTTATCTCTTGTATCATCTAACTCTATATGTTTAGTACCATAGAACCTAGAGCTACGTTCGTAAGTCCCCCCTAAGCCGTAGTGTGCTAAAGTGGAGGTAGATCTGAGTGTGTGTCACACTACCCTTATCATATCATTTATCTTACCCCTGTCTTTGAGCTGTTGTCTTATATATCTATCTCTTGGTTTACATTCAGTGCAAAAGCATAAGTCTTGATATCCGCAAAAGCATAAGTCTTGATATCTATCTCACTTCCCTTGGGAAATGCTACAATGATTTATCTTTGCGCTTGCGAATTCATTCATGATCGTTAGATTTACCTTTGGCAAGTCTTGATGCTCACGCTAACTCGGCGTCGTTAGTAGTGACGTTAAGAAATGCCAACAAGCATTTCTGGCGCTGTTGCTAGGGAAGGTATAGGATTATCATGACTATGCTTTGCAAATGTTTATAAATCATAAGTAGGTTAGAGCAACTCTCAATGCAGGCTAACCTTGATTGTCTTCTTTTATCTTTGGATGATGAAGACAGGTAGTGTATGACTAGTTTCGACTTACCGGAAAATTTCACAGAAGATCCCGATTCACTCGTGAGGAAAGCACGAATTCATTTTGACTCACCTCATCGTACTCATCTGGAAGGCGATCCAGCTTCCTTTGTACCATCCACGTCAAACGCTATGGCCTAGAAGATGCTTCATGAGTACTCAGCTCCTTCTGCTGACCAAGTGCTGCAAGGCCCTGTGGTGGCAATGGGGACTGAAAAGTTTGAGATCAAGACGGGTTTAATCACGATGGTACAGGCTAGTCTGTTTTGTGGCAAGCCAAATGAGGATGCTAATGCCCATCTATAGCAATTCCTAGAGCTATGCAGCACTTTCATCATCAGGGGTGCAAGTATGGACGTTGTTCGTCTTCAACTGTTTCCTTTTTCTCTCCTGGGGAAAGCCAAGCAATGGTTCTATGCGAATCGTGATGCTATCAATACTTGGGACAAGTGTTCAGAAGCATTCCTCAAGAAGTTCTTTCCGTTGGGCAAAACCAATGCTCTTCGTGGAAGGATTTCTAGCTTTCAGTAAGCAGCAAGTGAATCTATTCCAGAGGCTTGGGAAAGGCTTTAGGAGTACGTCCTAGCCTGTCCTCAGCATGGGATGGAGGATTGGCTAATTCTTCAAATCTTCTATAATGGACTAACTCCGACATCCCGAGGCCACATTGATGCTGCTGCTCAGGGAGCATTCTTCTCACTCACTGTTGATAATGCCAAATCACTTATTGAGAAGATGGTACCAAGGGTGGAGTGATGAAAGACTCCAACCACGTCAGAGGGGTACTCATACTGTCAAGGAAGCAGATATGATTACTGCCAAGCTAGACCTTCTTATGAAAAGATTGGATGACTACACCAGCGAGAGGTCTGCCATGATCACCACTACTCTGCCTATGGATTCTCATATGACTTGTGAAGTCTGTGGCAACACTAGGCATTCGGGAAATAACTGTCCTAAAACTTAGGAGGAAGTGATGTACATGAATGGTAATAACAATGGTTATCGTCACCAACAACAAGGAGGCCAAAGCGTGGAATCAACAACGCCCTTATTATTAAGGAGGCAACCAAGGTAATACTTACAATTCTAACCAGTCCTCCTTGTGAGATCTTGTCTTCGGGCAAGCTAAAATCAATGAAGGTTTTAATAAAAAGTTAGCTGCCCTTGATAAATCCTTGGAAAGTCTCAACATTAAGCTTGGAAGTTTTTCTTCTGCTCAGAAGAGCTAGCTAAGTTTTAATAAAATGTTAGAAACTCAGTTAGCTCAGTTAGCTATTTCTGTTCCTCCTGTTGAAACTGCAAATGCGGTGACTACGAGGGGAGGTAAGTTCACTCGAGATCCACCATATCCTAACCCTACAGGAACAGACAAGAAAAACACAATAGAGGTTGAGAACATTCATGAAGGTTCATCCGACTCGGAAGAACTCCCCCAGGTAAGGAAGGTGCCCTCGAAAGAGAAGGCACCTGAAGGAGTGATGGCACATCTGGAATTTGTAGAAGCCAATGTGATGCCATTCCCTCAAAGGAACAGGAAGGCGACAGTAGATGAACAGTTCAATCGCTTCATGGACATGATCCAGAAAGTTTATATCAACGTCCCATTACTCGAGGCAATACGCGTACCCACATACGTGCGTTATCTCAAGGACATCTTAACCAAGAAGCGAGCCCTTCCTATGACGGAAGTGGTACGACTCACTGAGGAGTGTAGTGCCACTATACTCAACCACCTTTTTGAGAAGAAGAAAGATCCAGGGTGTCCCACAATCACTTGTATGATTGGGACACAACGTTTCGACCATGCTCTCTGTAACTTAGGGGCCAGCATCAGCGTCATGCCTAAGGTAGTCTTTGATCAACTCAATTACACGCGTTTGTCTCCAACCACTTTGCAGCTGCAGCTAGCTAATTCTTCAGTCTGATACCCAGCGGGAATAGCCGAGGACATTCCAGTGAAAATTCGAGATTGCTTTATCCCCGTTGACTTTGTGGTACTAGATATGGAGATTGCCAAGGAAGTGCCGCTCATACTTGGGCGACCATTTATGAGCACAACTAATGCACAAATTGATGTGGGTGCTGGTGTCATCCGTCTCTACATCAATGGCAAGGAGGAGAAGTTCGAATTCCGTCTAAGAAAGGAGCAATGCTCAATGATCAAAGATTCACCGACTCCCAACACTCTAGCACGAGAGGTCGGAACACCACGGCAGGAAATGGATAGCCTCATTACGTTCATGAAGAATTTTGAAAGGAAGAACTTCAGCGTATGAGTGCGGGACAGAAGCAATATTGGAAATCTCAGTCCTAGTCCAAGAAATCACCTCCTACACACCACAACCCACAGGACCCTCAGAAGATGTGGAGGAAGGTGAATAGGAAGCCGACTTCTCTTCGAAGAGAGACGGCTACCTCACTGCCATGGTAAGAAACTTGGAACCAGAGTCTAGCTCTAAGGACTCAAAAATAGTGAGCCTGCGCCGACAGGTAAATTTGGTAAGTTATCCTTAGTTTCCATTCCAATAAAATTCTGATCTTAGAAAAACAAGCTACTTTTGCTCTATGTCTTCTGCATTCTTGCTTGGGCAGACTCAGGGGTAATGTCCACCTGGACACTCCTTGAGTTTGTACCATGGTACTAACCTCCCACAACACCACAACCACAGCCTACTACACCATCGGTGGCAGCAGGGGCCCCTGCGGTGTACATGTTCGGGGTTACCCCTAGATATGCAGCTGGTTGGGACCAGCCTGTCTACCAGCTGAGTGCGAGTGGCACCGCTTGGGCGAGTGCGAGCAGAGACCGGTGGGCAACACCCACTAGTTCTAGCTCTGGTGGTCCACCTCCATCTTCATCCTTCAGACGACACTCTCCGGCCTCTGCAAAAATAAAAAGACCAAAAAGATTTATTTGCTGTCATCATTAAGTTTGCTTTAGTTTGCTTGGATATGCATAGTAAGAATGCTTTGCCTCTATGGTTGAAATGATCAATAGTTGCTCTGTTTATCCTTCTCATATGTCTTGCTTACAGCTTTGTATCCTACCTAAGTTTTGAGTTTGTTGGCTTGCATGTTCAAACCTTAGCTTGAAAACTGTGGGTAGCAAAAAGCATGATCCGTGCCTAAGTTGTTGTGAGACATGATATGGTATAATAGAGTGCTATGATCTTGTACCTAGTGATGCTTGATATCAGGAGTTTTCCTTTTTCAAAAATGTAAACATGATGAGTTCCTCAATGATGAGCATTTCCTATCCAAGGCCATATGTAGATTCTAGCTCTTGTTAGCCTCCACATATGCAGCTTGTTCTCTCATTGAGCTTTGTCAAATTTTTGTGACCCTTGTTAGAACTCATACTCCCCTGATCAAGATCACGTACATGTTCATGCTAAAACTTCTGCACTGGAAGTTAAAATTCATCATTTGTTCCATTTGCTTACGCATTCTTCCACAAATAAAACTATATGCATCTTTGTGTCATTCATCTCTCTCTGAATATCTCCAAAAGAGACGAAGGGCTAGCTAAAAAAAAGAGAAGCATGCTCAAAGCATGGAAAAATAAATAAATAAATAAAAGAGAAATAAAGAGAGCTAGCCCAAGTCTCGAAAAATTCCAAAAGGAGAAAAGGGGATTGATATGTGCAAGAAAAAGAGTTCCACCATATAGATGGTAATAACTAGTACCTACTCCGGGGCTAGTGTCCACCTTACCATCAATCCCTCATTTTTTCATATAAAGTGTGGTAATATCTAGCACCCATTTCCGGGCCTAGTATACACCTTACCATGCTCATTATAATCACACACATATGCACATCTTGATCACGACATATGCTTGTTTCTTCCAAGGATCTGGTTTTTGACTTAGCAAAATATGAGAGACAAGTATGCCACATTTCTTCCCTACCTATAGCTCCACATAAGCCTATTAGGAGTAGGATGTGAAGAAAGGCAACTTAATGCCTTGATGAGGAACCATATACTTTGAGCGATCCGAGAGTATCATTTGAGGAACTCTGATTTTCTTTTTGAAAAATTTGCAAAACCTCCAGATTAATAGCTGATCAAGGTATGAGTGATTATGCATTCACTATATAACCATTCTGTCTCTCAACTGCCCAAGGCAGGTGAAGCTATATGCCCCATGTCATCGAGCGAATGGTAAGAACATTGCCAACTTGTTCAACTCTTGGTAGAGTACTTTGTTGTATGTTTGCCATAAGTTAAGGATACAACATCGTAGCAACTCCTGATCAACCAACCTAAGTCTCTAATGTCTTGCTTCGAGACGAGCAAGAGGTTAGGTTGGGGGAGTTTGTTGACGGCTGTTAAGTGCTACTTTCATCCATCAATATTCTCACATAAATGGATGCATATGCATTATTTACTTACATTTTGGTTTGAATGATGTAGTTCCACTTGTCCTTGGAGATTATTTGTTTGTAGGTGAAATAAGCATGAAAAGAGATGGAAACCCACCTTCTATGAAATGATCCATACCAACTCAGCTGAGGAGGTGGCTGCCACACTACTTCTAGGTGGCATCCACATCACTGATCCAAGGAAGGCACTCACCGACGAATTAGAGAGCGACACATGGACTTCACAAGGATCCATGGGCCCACCTAGGATTCCAAAACAAGGCATGAACAGAGGAGTGACCAGAGGGCCCACCTGGAGGCCACCTAGAGGAAGTACACCACGAGATGAGGGCTGAGGGGGCCGGCCCATCCTAGGATCGGCCGAACTGCCTTTGTTTCCTCTCATCTCAGCCTTCCACATGGTGGTTGCTCATTGGTCACTTGCTGCATCCCCGGGTGTTTTGAGGCCATTTGGTGCCTGAAGCAAGCCTGGTCCTTGCCTATAAATAGAAGGGGAGGGGCTCCATTTTGCACACACCACTCTCTCCATTCTCCTCTCACTTTTAGTTTCCAAGGATAGAGGGTAGGCTAGAGTAGCTCTTATTCAGGTTCCAAGTCTACTTGGGAGTCTAGGTATGAGTTCTCTTGTATCTTTATTTCTAAGTATGACTTTGATCTACTTCAGTTATTCAGCTATTTCATATAAAGTTGTGGTAGATCATATGATTGATATGTTCTTGAGTTCATCCATTGTTCATCATTTAGAGGTTCGTGTTCTTTGTGAACACTACCTTTCGATCCAGTTGAAGAATGATTTACTCATTCGTTATGTGTTTGTTCATAAGTTAGAGGCTCATGTTCTTCACGAACACGACCCTTTGATATTGTTGACAAGACATAAGAGAATTCATATCCGTTCGTATGACTAGTCCTAGTTTGATCTTGTTTGATAGTATGTTAAAGTTGCATGAAGTTTGTGTTTAAGCTACAGTACTCGGTCTAAGTTTACCAGTCTTCTGGTGGCTCTCACCCTGGGTCATAATAGCCCGGGCCGGGTGAAGTCTAGCAGCAACGCAGGCATGGTGCCTGGGTTGTGTGGCTACGTTAGTTATGAGCTTGCCCCTCATAACGATTGAGGTAGGCCGCAGTGGTGACAGCTGTTGGACCCTTTGAAACCCTCCGCGCTGGGGTATTACCGTAGGAGTCTAAAGGATAGTTTCGCAGAGTGCTGGTCGTCGCGGGCTATCTCCCTGTTTGTACCTGGGTGCTGAACCTTGCCTTTCATGCAATGCTTTATGCTTATCTCTTGTATCATCTAAATCTGTATGCTTAGTACCATAGAACCTAGAGCTAGCTTCGTATGTCTCCCCTAAGCCGTAGTGTGGTAGAGTAGAGGTAGATCTGAGTGTGTGCCACACTACCATTATCATATCATTTATCTTACCCCTGTCTTTGAGCTGTTGTCTTCTATATCTATCTCTTGGTTTAAATTCAGTGCAAAAGCATAAGTCTTGATATCCGCCATTTCCTTCCATGGATACGATACCCTTGGAACACTCACTTCTTTGGGGAAATGCTACAATGATTAATCTGTGCGCTTGCGGATTCGTTCATGATTGTTAGATTTACCTTTGGCAAGTCTTGATGCTCACACTAACTCGGTGTCATTAGTAGTGACGTTAAGAAATGCCAACAACCACCGGGAATCTCGTCCCCGAGATTAAGCTTCATCCCCTCCCTCGAACAAGTGGGGAAACTCTCTCTTGAGGTTGGCTTCTTTCTCCCACGTTGCTTCTCGCTCTGTGTGGTGGCTCCGCAACACTTTGCAGTAGGGAATGGTGGTCCTTCTGGTTTCTTTTGTCGCTCTATCCAAGATCTTCTCAGGGTACTCTGCATACTCCAGGGTGTCCTGTAAGTCAAGTATCTCGATAGGAACTTGCTTTGCTTCCACTTCCTTCTCATTCTTCTTCAACTGCGACACATGGAACACGGGGTGCACAAATCACATCTCCTCTGGTAGGGCTAGTCGGTAATCGAGCTTCCCAAATCTTCCGGTGATCTGGTAAGGTCCCACGTACCTCGGGGCAAGCTTCTCTTTTACTGCAAACCTCTTGGTTCCCCGCATTGGCGAAACTTTCAAGTAGACGTAGTCACCCACTTCAAACGACAAGTTCCTCCTGTGACGACTGGCTTACCACCTCTGTCGGCTCTGGGCAATCTTTCAGTTGTCTCGGAGCTTCTCCACTTTCTCCTCAGCTTCTTTTATAGCATCTGGTCCAAAGAGCATTCTTTCTCCAACTTCTGACCACATCAGGGGTGTCCTGCACTTTCTCCCGTAGAGTGCCTCAAAAGGTGACATCTTGAGACTTGCTTGGTAGCTGTTGTTGTACGAGAAATCCGCATAGGACAAACTGCTCTCCCAATCAGTATCGTAAGTCAAAGCACAGGCTCTAAGCATATCCTCCAAAACCTGGTTTACTCTCCCCGTCTGTCCATCCGTCTGAGGGTGAAATGCAGTACTGTAGCTGAGCGTAGTCCCCATCCTATCGTGAAAACTTTGCCAAAACCTTGCTATGAATTGGGGTCCTCTATCAGACACTATACTCTTCAGGGCTCCGTGCAGTCTGAGTATGTGGTCCACGTACAGGTCAGCCAACTGGTCGGTCGAGAACCGGGTCTTCACTGGTACAAAGTGAGCTACTTTAGTCAGTCGATCCACTATGACCCAAACGGAGTTGTTGCCTTTCCGTGTCCGGGGTAGTCCCACCATGAAGTCCATGGAAATATCAACCCACTTCCACTCTGGTATATCCAACGGCTTAAGCAGTCCTGCTGGTCTCTGGTGCTCTATCTTTACTCTGCTATAGGTGTCACAACAAGCCACGTGGTACGCTATATCTTTCTTCATTGCTTTCTACCAGAACCTCTTCTTCAAATCTTGGTACATCTTGGTGTTGCCTGGTGAATACAGTACCTCGAGTCGTGAGCTTCTCTCAAGATTTGCTCTCGGAGTTCCTTGTCTTGCGGAACATAGATCCAGTTCTTCGACCATACGGTTCCTTGCTCGTCCACCCAGTAATCCACAGCTCTTCCTTTCCCCATGAGCTCCTTGAATTCCCAAATCTCGGGACACCCATCCTGTGCTTTCCGAATCCTGTCCTCCAGGTCATAAGTGACTTGTAGTTCGTTGAGTTGTCCCTGCTCCACAATCTCAATCTGCAACTGTTCTAGCTCTTCGTGAAGGGCTGGCTGCTCCTATCTCACCATCAAGTTGTTGCAATAGGACTTTCTGCTTAGTGCATCTGCCACAATGTTTGCTTTGCCTGGGTGGTAGTGAATCTCCAGCTCGTAGTCCTTAATCAACTCCAACCACCTCCTCTGCCTCATGTTTAGCTCTGACTGAGTAAAGAAGTACTTCAGGCTCTTCTGATCGGTATACAGTTCACACTTGTTGCTGATCAAGTAGTGTCTCCAAATCTTGAGGGCGTGAACAACTGCCGCTAGCTCCAAGTCGTGCGTAGGGTAGTTTTCTTCATGCTTCTTGAGCTACCTCGATGCGTAAGCGATGACCTTTCCTTCTTGCATCAGCACACATAGATTGGACTTGTGGCCCAACTGTCAGCAGTGGTAGCACGTGATCTGTGAGCTGTCGTACGTTGGCGGCTACTGTCCTGAACCTCCACTTACTCCGGCGTGACCTCTGCCCTACTGAGAGTACTGAGTGTGCTGCTGCTGCGAGTAGGGGCGCTGTCTCTGCTGTGGGTACTGCGGTAGATCTGACCTCTGTCTTTGGTATGAACTTGAGTGTCCTGCATGGTCAGCACGCTGCCTCTTCTCACCTCCACGTAGTCCAGTCTCGACTTCTCCACAACCAAAGCCTTGCCCTCCAAGGCGTGAAGCATCTCACAGCTGTGTGCAGCCAGGTGGTGCGCCATCCCCTGGTGAAGTCCCTTCTGGTACCAGTACACCTTCTTCTTTTCTGTGTTGGAGTCATCTGGTGCGTACCTCATCAGCTCCTGAAAGCGGTTGGTGTACTCCTGCACTGACATCTAGCCCATCTTGAGGTGTCGAAACTCGTATGCCTTCCTATCCATAACTGCCTCTGGGATGTGGTACTCCCTGAAAGCCTCCACAAACTCTGCCCACGTGATGTGGGTCGGGTCCTCTTGCGAGTCACAGTAGCTGTCCCACCAAGCTCCTGTTGTGCCAATCAGCTGGTGCGCTGCAACTGCTACACACTCCTCCTCAGAAAGGTCCGTGAGCTACAGCTTCTTCTCAATCTCCCTCAACCAGTTGTCTGCCACAAGTGGGTCTGCTGAGTTGTCAAAGGTCGGTGGGTGCATCTTGGAGAATCCCTCCACTCTCTTCTGCAAGCTCTTTGGCTGGTTCCTGAAGTTCCTTCGGTTGTTGTTGTTCTGAACCACTACATTGGCGATCGTCTGCATCAATTGGGTCTGAAGTGCCATCACGGCTGCTAGGTTGGGTGGAACAGGCTGCTCCTGGTTTGGTTCTGGCTCGGCTTCCTCCTCAGGTGCCTCCTCCTCGGGCTCCTCTGGGTCAGGGTTCACTGGCACACGGCCTCCTCGACCTCCTTGCTCGCCTCGGAATCCACCTCGGCGTCTGCCACGTGCGGCACAGCCTCCACGGCGGCCACGACCTCGTCTACCTTGGGGAGAGGGATGTCCTCCTGCTCAGTGTCCTCCCTGGCAGTCTCCTCAAAATGGCGTAGGAGCCGTCCTGACCTCCTCACCCCCGACATCGGTTCTAAGAATTGAGATCATGAGAAACGAGTTGTCGGAATTTAACTTTAAGGTACTAAAGCAAACAAGGAGTATCTAGCTAACAACAAGCAATTTCACGCAAACATTAAGAAGCATGACCACCGAAAGAAAACGATAACTCCAAACACTCATGCAAGATCACCATACAAAAGGGGTGTATCTCGAGGTCTACTCCACAACCTTCGAGATTACGCAGAAGCATAAGAGCTACTACGCGGTACATGGCGGGTGGCATCTAAACAAAATCGTCATGAAGGGCACTACTCTAACAGATCTCATCTAACTCTGCTGATCTCAGGATCATCCCCTCAAGGTGCCTGCCTCTGAACTGAAGCTGGTGAGAAAGGTGGTGTCACTGTCTTCGAACTCTGTGGTACTGAGTAGTAGGGTGGATCGTTAACTACTAGGTAGTCTGGGATCTCAATCTCCCGTAGGTTGAAGTAGTTTGCCAAACTCTCCAAAGCTCTGTTCATCTACGGAGTGTCTCCACTACCTCTCGGGTAAGGTGGCTGAACTGGTAGCTGGGTAGGTGGTAACTCGAACGTCTCAGTCCTCAGCTTTGGCCTCTTCTGTGGTGGTGCTAGTGCCACAACCTCCCTGAACTCAGTCACCCATCTCTGGTCAGAGTCTCTCCACGCTGAGCTAGTCCTACTGGCAGTGTCTTGAGCCTCGTAGAGTCTGCCTCCCAAGTGCCACAGGTGGTTGTAGTTCTGAAGCAACCTCTCCTCGAGTCCCCACACTCTCGTGTGGTAATTTGTGCACGCGGCTCCTAGTGACTCAACCAAGTACTCCTTCTCTCGGAGCCTCAACCTGTCCTCTCTAACTGCGGCGGCTGACGCTCTTAGTGCTGACTGTGTATCTTCAAGTCTTGCTATCAAGGTGGCGATCTCTATGGCATCCCTCTCTGAACTTGCTCGGGTAGTTGCAAATCCCCACTCCACTAGTACACTATTTCTCCTGTGATCCTCGTTGAGAAAGAACTCCAGGTCCTTGTTCTCTCTTTCCAACTGAGTGTTTTGTCCCAAGGTGTCGTCACACTTGCATCTCAAAAACACGATCTCCGCATCTGCCTAGTAGAGTGCCTGGTCTTGAGAGTGAATGCACCTGCTTGCCATCTGCTCCCTCTCATCCTTGCCCACTGTGTCCACCTCTGTGTACTTTGTCTGGTCCTTGTTCCACCTGCTGGCATCGTAGACCGCTGTCGGTAGAACACTGAAAGGTGTACCCTTCAACCTCTGACTAAGCTACTGGCAAACCTTCCTTAGCGCAAGTCGGGCACAACACTAGTGAGCTTCCAAAGTCGAGTTGTCGAAGCACGAGACCTTGACCTCCTTGAACTCTGGCACTCGCGGGTCAGCTGTAATCTTCAAAGTCAACACTGTCAGTGACTAGTCAAACTTGGTTGAAGTCTGCCCCTCGTAGAACACCTCACTGGTCTCGACTCCTGCTAACTCCAAGCACTCATTCAGAATCTCGCAAAATCCTCTGGCCTACTGGGCGTCGGTCTTGAGGGGGATCCACTGCAACTCCTCCATCTGCACGTTGTTAGGGAAGTTAGTAAAGTTAGACAAGGTACTATATAATAAAATCAAGGGGTTTATATAAAATTCACGGATTGTATATAAAGCACAAGGAGTTAGGTCTTCCTATACTATCGTCTATTCCTAGGGCTCGTCCTACGGTCGAGCATGGCTTTGGTACCAACTGAAACGAACCGGATTCCTGAGAATGGAAACCCGATCCCTGCACCTCAGTGATAGTCCCAGGAGGCTACCACGTGCAATCCCTGTCTCAGATAGTAACAAATCCATACAAAACAGAAGGAAATATAGAAGATCCACATAATTAATATTATTATAAATAAAAATCTGAGTACATCTCATCGGCACATGCCGGGTACAAGTCCAATAGGACTGAATCATACAAAGTAAACATCTACACAATGGAACTCATGTAGCGAAGTAGACACCATCTCCCATAGGCAGCTCGAGTGTAGAACAAGCCTCAGTCCTCCCATCTGTCGTTCTCGAAGTCGTAGTCGGGCTCCTGGTCTAAAAGTCCGTCATCTACACGGTAAGCGAGTAGGTCATGTCAGCTTCCCAACAAAGAGCGAAAGCAAAGGGATAATTCTAGTATGCATGGATAAGCCTATATATGGCTGTAGAAAGTTATGCATGCAGCGACAGCAACATCAAGGTAAGCAGAAATGCAGAGAGGTCACCATCTCCGAGGAGATCCACACCTCCGAGGCAACGCCTCCGGGGTCAACACCCCAGCCATGGAAAGTACACCAAAACACTGGGTCTCAACCGAGACTCAGCATCCCACACTCATCTGCGATGTGGGGTCACCAGCTCTTATCCCCACATCTCAATGACACAAAGTCGGGCCCACACACATAGGGGAGAGAAAGCAACACATAAAATAATAGCCAGGTGAGAGATCGAAAGGGCTGTCCATACCAGTGGACACAGACTATAGCTATAGGTATAACACTCTACAGAGGTTGTACAACTAAACCTGCCAGATAGGGCAGAATCGGATGCCTCTGATCCACATCCCTACCTAATGGCCGGAGACCTAGCAGTAGATAGCACTCTCCTGCCTCTCAACGCCTGACTCGTCCTGAACTAGGGCGCGAAACTTGCCAGCAGGGCCTCAAAGCTGTGAAACCATCCTCGGAGGAGCCGGGGCGACGTCTACTCGGGGGGTATAACTTGTCCCCCTCACACGATCACACCGATCCGCCTACAAGCTGAATGCTATCCACAAACTAGTTCTCAGACCGAACCCCACCCATACGTGAGCGAACCGTTTGTACGAAAATAGCACAAAGATCAAGGTCACACAGTCGATCGGTCCTTAATTGCAAGGAGCAAGCACTCACCAACTCCATCCGGACGACACGCCGCTAGGGCGGGAGGCCAGGTCGCATCCCCCCTAGACAGGTGTTCACAAGTAACCAAAGCGGCTCGCTTCCGCGGTAACACGTCAAGGATGCACACTCACCCAAAACACACGCTAGAGATATCCCAATCTCAGTCCAAACCAGAGATCCATCCATATTTAAGGGGTAAATATATGGATAGTAAGTATCAGGAACTAGTTAAGGGTCTGTAGCTAGTTCCAAAGGTAGAAAGTTCAAGGATCAGGATATAACAAAACAAGGCATGGCTAAAAGATTGTCTATGCATTTCAAAATCATTCATAAATAATAATTTAAGCACTAGCAACTAAAAGCATGCATGGGATCTATATGATCAGGAGTGACATGACACCTGGTTGGCATCCGTAGTCCTGGTCCTAGCTGTAGTCAGGGTCGAACTCCTCCTCTGGCTCGTAGCTCCGATTTGCTCAGCACGAGATACGAGACGCTAAATTACCGACAAGCATTTAGGCATAAAACCAAAGAAACCCAATTTTAAAATATCCAAAAAGACCCAAACTATCTACAAACAGCACCGGTTCGATTTTAGAAAAATAATGAAACTGGTTTCATATTTTTCGGAGTTATAAATAATTATTTATGAATTTTTAAAGGTTAAAGGATTTATAAAATAATTATAAAATCATTTATAAAACAGAAAAGGGGTTTTTATTTAAAATATGCGGATGACGTCAGCATGACGTCAGCCATCTGGGGTTAGTGGGCCGTTAATGGGCCAAAACTGTTAGTGAGCCGAAATCGGCCCATTGGACCTAGCCCAACACGGCCCAGTGGACTAAGTCCAGAAAACACTCTCGAACTCTACTTCACAGCGCACAGGTTAGGCGGGCTGTTCTGGGCCGTAATGGGCTAAGGCCCACACACCAGCCTGGCAAACGTTAACACGCGAAGAAGTTCGGGAAAGGTCCCTGGACACCGCAGGCTCGAGCACCGGCACTCCCAGAACTTTGCTGGGGTTCGCCTGTACTCGCTGCCCGTGGCGCGGCGGCGACGCGGTGCACGGCTGAAGGACCGAATTGGGCGACCAGAGAGGGGGGGAGTGAATGGGAGCCGATAAAAATTCTTCCCAAAGGTCGAACTCGGCCTATGCCCAGATTGCCACTCCAAGTACTCGTGCACAGAAAGGAAGCTCCAAACAAGGCACACACAAGCCTAGAAGATCAACCGACAAGCCTAGGAGCAAAGAGTGGAAGCACCAAAGCAAGAACCAAAGGACTTAGGCACTGCTGCGAAGTCCCTGGCGGACCGTCCGGGAAGACCAGGCGGACTGTCCGCGTAGAGGGTGCGGACTGTCCATAGTGGCTCGGCGGACTGTCCGAAAAAGCCACCAGAACCTCCAGTAGCGCAGCGAGAAAAAAGGACCGTCCGTGATGGACCCGCAGACCGTCCGCCTCATCACGGACCGTCCGTAAACTTCGCGCACCAAAAACCAACCGACTCAACGGATCGAACGAAAGACGCTTAAGAACACGCAAAGAACACGAAGAACACCAACGCTGTCAGGGCCTCGCGGACCGTCCGCACGGGCCTCGCGGACCGTCCGCCACGCACGAACAGAACAGAAAAATGCTCGAGGTCGGGAGTCAACTCCACCTTTCCATCACCGGATCTCCCAAACGGCTAGAGCTCTTGAGACAAGATTTTGGGGAGATGAGAAGCGTCACACAAGGAAGCTATGCCCCAAAAATCTCAACCTCTAACTCCCTACACGAACCACCACCATAAACTCGGGCTCCAACCAAAAACGCACAAATCGAAGGTTCTCCACGGCGTTTGAGGGGTCAAGATCACACACAAAGATGCGCAAGGCATCCACCCATGATCCCCTCAAAGAAATCCGTGAAGAAACGCCTCCAAAATCACGAATCAAGCGAAGAACGAAACCCCCCAAAAATAGCCTCGAAAATGACACAAAAATCACAAGGGTCTAGGAGATCACCGCAACGCCGAATGCTTCCATACATCCAGAGGTCAGAGTCTATACAAGAATCTAGCCTAAGGAATCCAGAGGGAAAAGAAGCAGTTCAGAGTAATCTACCGGGGGAGAAAGCCCTAGAGTCCAAGAGTGAGAGATGCCATCCACCTCTCAGCTATTTATACGAAGTCCATCGGAGGGAGGTAAATGACCACGCTACCCCTACAACTCAAATGAAGATACAACCCCTCAGGGGCATTTTGATCAAGACTTCATTGGACGGACACGCTTCCACCGCGGCTTTGCTTTACCTCGACGCAAACCCCGCGATCACGCCACGTGCCCTCTGCCTCGAAGTTTCCCGAAGCTCCCGGATCACCGTCTCCGTCGCCTCGGGCCTCCGGGCTTGGTTTTGAGGCCCAAACCAAGAAACCGTCCACCGATGGTTTTGTGGGCAAACCAACAAACCCCGCATGCAAGCTTCGGGCTCCATCCGCTACCTTGCACGGGCCATGTTCACGACTTCAGCCCGCTAGTCTTGCACCGCACAGCTCGTACTTGACCCCATCGGCCACCGGGTCCATTGAACCAAGCCTACTTGCCACTCCATCACCCGGAGGCCGCCACGGCTTAGGTCTTTCGCGCTTGTTCTTCACCTGCACTGACACGAGTCAAGCCGCAACCTGTACCTGCACAATTAGCCAAGCATCAGTCCACACAATGTTGTCAATCACTTATCACTAAGGAGCGACCCTCCACTAGTCCTCGGACACACCGGGTCCTCAATCTCTTCCTTGACGAGTGCATTGACAACACCCATAGAAATCACATAGAGAAAAAGAAAAGAAAACAGCCACGAACACAAACCTCCAAAGCTTGTGATCCAAAGCCAAAGAACAAGCGAAAACTCGATCACTCGCCAATCCAAGTCTCGCCCCCCAAAGACAAGGGCAACGGCTCGACACAGCTGAGACAAAACAAAGCTCACAAGGAGCACACCACAAAGCACAAAACTCAGGCACAAAACAAGGAGCTCCCCCTGCATATATGCAAACTCCCCCTGAGCAAATGCAACCTCTTCTTCTCAATTTTTCTCCTCACATGCAACATCTCACAAATGCATACTAATTTTTCACAAAATCTCCCAAAATGCATGAAAACCTCCCCTTATCATACACATTCTCCCCCTTGTTGACAATGCATGAATCAAGGTATATGAAACTCTTCCCTTCGATTTCATGAAAAATGCATGTCAAAGCATAAATACAATCTACCAAGCTTCTCAAATATACAAAGAGCACAACAAAATGCTACACATGAGACATAGAGCAAGCAAAGTAGATATGGTGTAGTTAGCACATTGCCATTAAGAAGGTAGAGACATATAAGCATGTGACATGGCTAAAAGTAATTTTAAGCAATTTTCACAAAGAAATAGTCATCTCATGAGCAAGACTCTCTCTATACCAATTTGAACATAAATACACTAGATCATCCAAAGTTTATGCAAGATCACAAATTCTCATCACAAGATCATTATAAACACCCACAAGCTACTCAAGTCATGTTAAAGCCACCAAGCCACGTGTCTACTTCTTAAAATGAGACTTCTCATGGTAGACAATATGCTACAGTTTAGCACCCAAGATATGAATTTCAAAGCATAAAAACATGATTAGGAGCTCATTTTTCAAGCACAAGGCAATTCACACACCAATTTCATTTTCAAGTTTAAACATGGTACATGAAGTGCCTTTGCGGCAAAAAGAAGCTTATGCTCCTCCCCAAGCAAGCAAAAGAGCTAAACATTTACAATGACAAAAAGGTCTTTGACCCCAAGCAAAGAGAACATGATTTTCAAGCACAAACTAAACATGATATAGGCATTTAAGCACAAATTTAGCATAGACAAGCATCTACTCATGAGAGACACAATTTTAGCATTTTCATCAAAAGAAAGCTATCTCAACATAAGTATATGGCAAAACCATCAAGAGCATTGCATTCACATCCACAATTTACCAAACATGCACAAGTCTCACAAATAGCACATCGGTGATCAATGTATATAAAAGAAGCTTTTCCTAGCACAAGTGATCCAGAGATGGCTATCCTACCAGGTTTTGTACAGAAAGTAAGATGCATGAATGCAATGCAACAAAATGAACATATGACACATATATACATGAGAAGCTCCAAGACCCAGCTAGAAAGGAAAGCAAACTCCAAGTTCACCCCGCAAGCGAGTGAAAGTGACTTGATCAAGCAGTTTGGTGAATATGTCGGCTAGCTGGTCTTGGGTAGGGACATAGGACAAAGATATGTTTTCCTTCTCAACATTGTCCCTCAGAAAGTGGTACCTCACTTCTATGTGTTTCGTTTTGGAGTGGAGGACAGGATTTTTGGCTACACTTATGGCACTGGTGCTATCACAGAAAAGTGGAACTTGGGAGCTCTCCTCTCCAAAATCACTCATGGTATAGGTCATCCAAAGCAGCTGGGAACAACAACTAGCAGCAGCTACATACTCGGCCTTTGTAGTGGACTGGGCTACACTGGATTGCTTGCGAGACGACCAAGAGACCAAAGAAGAACCAAGGAACTGACAACACCCAGAGGTAGACTTGCGGTCCAATCGACACCTAGCAAAATCAGCATCGGAGTACCCGTGAAGTCTGAGTGTCGAGGAGGTAGAATACCAAAGACCAAACTCAGGAGTGTAGTTCAAGTACCTGAATATCCGCTTGACGGCTTGCCGATGTGAAGTCCTCGGTGAAGCCTGAAAATGAGCGCACAGACACACACTGAACTGTATGTCTGGCCTCGTTGCCATCAAGTAGAGAAGGGAGCCGATCATGCTCCGGTACTCCTTCTGGTCCACGGGTTCGTCGTCCTCATCCGCGTCCAAAGCCGTAGTGGTACTCATCGGTGTAGTCAGCGGCTTGGAGTCGTTCATGCCAAACTTCTTCACCATGTCCCTGCTGTACTTCGCCTGATGTACAAACGTCCCGTCCTTGCACTGCTTGATCTGGAGGCCCAAGAAAAACTGCTGCTCGCCCATCATGAACATCTCAAATTCCTTGCTAATCTCATCTGCAAATCTGGCAATAAGATCATGAGAAGAGTGAGAGCCAGGTGTGGTTCGAGGACCGGTGGATGGTCGCTTCCTGGTGTGATGAGTGATTGACAATGTGGTGTGGACTAATTCTTGGCTAAGTATTGCAGGTGCAGGTTGCGGCTTGACTGGTGCAGGTGCAGGTGAAGAACAAGCGCGAAAGGTCGTTGCCGGTGAGGCCTCCAGGTGTGGAGAAGACAAGTAGGCTTGGTTCGAGGGACCCGGTGGCCAGCGGGGTCAAGTGCGGGCCACATGGTGGCAAGAACGGCAAGATGAAGTCATGGACGGTTTCTTGGTTGAGCCTCAATACCAAGGTCGAGCCGGGACTACGTGGGAGCCGAGTCATGAGTGGTGATTGGCGGAGGCTACACTTCAAAGCGGAGGACACGCGTCAGGATCGCAAGGCTTGCGTCGAGGCTAAGCAAGTTTGCGGTCGCTGGGCATCCGTCCGATGGAGCGAAGACAAAGATTTCCGAATTCGCCCTTGAGGGGCATGTATCCCTAGTTAGCTAGTAAGGGTATTTTCGTCTTTCGGTTGCCTCCATATAACCCAAGTGGTGAGAGGATGGCAGCCATCTCTTGGAACCCTAGCTCATTTGTTTTCCTATTTTCTCTTCCTATTTTCCTTAGGATTTTCTTAGGACTAGCTTGAGAGCTTCACGATGAGATCTTGTGAGAGGGAAGGATGATCGGGCGGCAAGCTAGACCTTGTATGAACCTCTTTGGTATGTATAGATGATCCGGCGTGGTTCCTCAAGGCTTGGATGTGTCTTTCCCGTTTCTCCTTTTTGGTGATTTTCGGAGCCCTTTCTTGGCGATTTTCTTGGAGCGATTTCGAGGCCTTTCTCTTTCGGATTTGGTGGGGGATGTATGTGTGAACCCTTCGTGGTTCTTTTCCCTTTGATTCCCCACCCAAATCCATGAGCAAAGGGGCTTGATTTTGGGGTTTTCTTGGCTCTAGGGTTAGAGGCGTTCTTGGTGGGATTTCCTCGATTCCTCTTGTTTTGACAAGTTTTGGTGGACCAAATCTTGGCTATGGAGTGCCCATGAGGTGTTTCTACTATCCCCAAAGTCTTGTGCAAAACCGTGGAGCGATTCGGGAGGTCGGGAGTTGGATTTGGGGGAGTTGACCCGCGGGCGCTGTTCATCCCGAGAGCTCAGGTCACACCGGTCTGACCGGTGCCTCTCACCGGTCTGACCGGTGCAGACTCTCTATTGAGTTTTGCTCGGGTGAACGTCTTGGTGAGTTCCCTGTTGTCCTGTGTTGCTTCTGTTTCGGGTTTGGTCCTGTTTGGAGCTCGGTAGGTCAGTTTGGTGGATTTGGGATTTCCTGGCTTGGACCGGTCTGACCGGCGAGCTACACCGGCCTGACCGGTGTAGAGGCCTTCTGTGGAAGTTCTCAGATTTTGCCAGCAGGGACCGGTCTGACCGGTGCTGCTCACCGGCTTGACCGGTGTAGCCCAGTAGCTACTCGAGTTGGTTTTTCCGCTGCGTTCTCGAGTAGGTGTAGGTGGTTGTTGGTTCCTAGGACCAGTAGCACTTCAGTGGCTGCGTGGTCTTGACCAACTTGGGCAGTTGAGTCGGAGACGTGTTTTGGAAGCCGTGTTCGTCTTGTTGGAGTTCTCATCTCCTTCGAGAAGAATTTTTATCGGCTCCCATTCACTCCCCCCCCTCTCTGGTTCGCCTAATCGGTCCTTCAATTGGTATCAAAGTCGGTTCGGGTCTCCATTGACTCTTACCAGTCTAAGATCCAAAGATGGCGTACCAGGAATGGGGTTCGGGTCCTCCGCACTTCGATGGGAAGAACTACCAGATGTGGCAGAGGCGGATGGCAGCGTTCCTCCGTGGAAAGGGTTAGATCCTTTGGGACGTTACGGTGAACACAGCTTATGTTCATCCGATGAACTTCCTTGCTCCAGGATCGAGGGATATGTTCGAAGCCAACAACAAGGCTGTCGACTACTTGTTTCATGCTCTGTGTCAGCCCGAATTCGATCGGGTTCAGACAGAGGACTTAGCTTGTAGGATTTGGGAGCAGTTGAAGGATGCTCATGCTGGGAATGCTCAAGTTCAGGCTCGGATGTACGCGACTTACCGGAGAGAGTACGAGAACTTCACTCATCTCCCCGGCGAGTCCGTCGATGCCCTTTTCCAGCGATTTACGGTCGTTGTGAACAACATGAGAGCCAATGTGGCCGTGCTCCCATTCGATGATCATGATAGAGCCGTGAAGCTCTTGCACTCGTTGGATCGTACCGTATGGGACGGGAAGTTTGAGGCTATTGTTGAGTCCGATAAGTATGACACCTTGACGGTGAACGAGCTGTTCTCGAAGCTCATGTCGGCTGAGTTGGACCGTGGTATGACAGCCAAGATCGAGAGCCCGACTGATTCTCATAGTCTCGCTCTCGTTGGTGGCAAAGGAGCTAAGTCTAACGCTAACGCATCCTCTAGGATGTACTCTCTATCTTCTTTGATGTCTTTGCCAGACGAGGAGTTCGACGTGCTTGGAGAGGACGAGCTGGCGTTGCTGACCAGGCGGTTCGAGAGGCTGCACGAGAATCGGGTGAACACGAGGAGGACAGCATGGACGTGCTTTCAGTGCGGCAAGCCAGGACACTTCGTCGCCGACTGCCCGGAGAAGACGGAGAACAAGGACAGCTACAAGGACGGCTACAGGCACCAGTCGAGCAAGGATGGCAAGTACCAATCGAGGCGCGATCACAAGCACAAGAACAAGCACAAGGACGAGCGCCGGTCGAGGAAGAAGGACGGTCGTGGCAGGAAGGCCCGTGCGATGGTCGGAGCGAGTGACGTCGACTCCAGCTCCACCTACTCCTCCTCGAGCTCGAGTAGCGGCGAAGATGAAGGTGATCGGCGCAAGAACAAGAAGGCGTCCAGGAACTTGAGCGGGTTGAGCTGCTTCGCGGGAGATGGCTTCTGCAGCATGGCTCATAGCTCCGGTAGCAAGAAGAGTCACCAGAGCGACTCGGACTCCGACTCCGAGGATGAGGTATGTGATGAGCTCTCCTCTTTGCGCAAGGAGAATGATGAGTTGGTTGACTTGCTTGATAATCACGATCACATGCTTAGAGAGGCCAAGAAGATGAGGAAAGAGCTTAGGGCCTCACTAGAAGATGCTAGGAACTGTGTGGCTGAGCTAGAAACCCAGAACCTAGATGCTAAGCTTGAGATTGATTCGCTTAAGGCTTCTCCTGTGGTTTCTGATGAGATTGATTGTTGTGATTGCTCTGTGTACCTAGCTGATCTTACTGCTATTAAGGATAAGCATGCTTCTACTTGTGATGAACTAGATATGCTTAGGGTTGAAGTGGCTGAGCTTAAGTCTAGACCTGCTTTGCTAGGTGCTTGCACTTCTTGCCCTGTTTTGCATGGAAAGATTGATGAGATGGATGCTTACACTGTTTCTCTTGAAGCTAAGTTGAAAGAGCCTATTCCCACTTCTTGTTCTACTTGTGAATTGCATGCGGTTAAGAATTTGGAGCTTGCGCATTATGTTGATCGCTTGCAGGATGAGAATGATGAGCTGAGGAAATGTATGAGCTGGTTGTCGGGTCAGGAGCCTCAGCTTGGTATCATGATAGCGGCTTTCAAACGCTATGATGGTCAGGCACTTGGGGCTGACAAGATTGGAGAGAACAGTGGTGAGGGAGTTGAGAGAGTTGGAGAGATCCCTATCCCACCACCAAACAGACACAAGAACAAGTTTGAGCCTAAGCCTAACCATCTCAGAAACAAACTTGACACTACTCCAGATCCACCCATATTTCCTCACCCAACAAATGATTTCCAGAAACCGGTGAAGTTTGTGAGCCCAAAGCGAGGTGAGGAAGGAGAGAAGAAGGGTGAGAAACCGAGTGGGCAGCCCCAACCCAAGCCAAAGCCTAAGCCACAGCCCATGAAGTTCCATTGTGGGTATTGTGGGAGAGATGGTCACAAGGATGAGATTTGCTTTAAGAGGAAGCGTGAGGAGAGAATGGCTAGAGAGTGGGCTAACAAGGACAGGTACCACCCCTCTAATGGTGTACCTGAGCCTCGTATGCAGATGTCTAGGGCCAAGGCGATTGTGAGGACGGTTCCGGCTTGGGGAAACCAGAAGGCAGCAGGTGGTGCTGCTGGCCGAGCTACACTAGTCAGACCGGTGCACTACACCGGTCAGACCGGTGCAGGTCTGGGCAGACAGCGAGTTGGTTTTCGTGCTCGTGAAGATGCTTGGTTTGGTTCTGGTGGTCGTGGTTTTGGTGGTTGGTCTGGAAAGTTTGTAGGTGGTCAGTTTGCTAGGCGTTCTCCACCTCGTGCTCAATACGGGGGTGGGAGGAGTTGTAGCTTTGAGATGGAGAGGAGGAACGATCCACGGTTTTCCTTTCGTGGCTTTCGTCCTCCTCCAGCTAGAGAGGGTTGGTTCCCTCGTAGTGGTTACCGTGGTGGTGTTCGTGGTGGTAGTTTTGATAGGTGTGATGATTTGGTTTGTGCTAACCCCACTTTGGAGCAAATGGCTCGGCACTGGTTTTACTCTTTTGGTACTAACCCAGTGCTGAGTCGTTTGTTCACTCACGTGCTCGCTTTTGAATTTCAGGTGGGAGACTTGAGGAATGTTTGGTTGATTGACTCCGGTTGCTCGAGGCATATGACCGGAGACAAGGGGTGGTTCTCAAGTCTCGTCCCGGTGGTGTCCAAGACATACATCACCTTTGGGGACAATGGGCGAGGGCGTGTGCTATCAGAAGGTGAGATCAAGGTAAGTGACAAGGTCACTCTCAGGCGTGTTGCTCTTGTTCAATCGCTGGGGTTCAATTTGCTCTCTGTGTCCCAGTTGTTGGATGAGGGCATTGAGGTGTTGTTTCGGCCTGGTGGTTCTCGGATTTTAGATTCTCGAGGGGACCTTGTTTGCATGGTCGTTCCTGAGGGTCAAGTGTTCCGAGCTGATTTCTCTCAGTCTTCTGGTGTGGAGCGTTGCTTTTTGGCTAGTTCATCGAGTGAGTTGTGGAAGTGGCATAGGAAGTTGGGTCACTTGAGCTTTGACCTTTTGTCTCGCTTGAGTAAACTCAATTTGGTCCGAGGATTGCCACGGTTGAGGTTTGAGAAAGAGTTGGTTTGTGCGCCGTGTAGGCATGCCAAGATGGTAGCCTCTTCTCACCCGCCTCTCACCGATGTGATGACTGAGCGTCCATGCGAGCTGCTCCATATGGACCTTGTTGGCCCAGCTCGTGTGTGATCTGCGGGTGGGAAGTGGTATGTCCTTGTTGTGGTGGACGACTACTCTCGGTATGCGTGGGTGTTCTTTCTCGAGGAGAAAGGGGAGACGTTTGGTTTTGTTCGAGATCTTGTCTTGAGGTTAAGAAACGAGAGGCACAGAGATGCCATATGAGCGATCCGCAGTGACAATGGCTCGGAATTTAAAAACTCTCGCTTCGAAACCTTTTGCCATGACTTGGGTCTTGAACAACAGTTTTCGAGTCCGTATACGCCTCCCCAGAACGGCGTTGTGGAAAGGAAAAATAGGACCTTGTGCGACATGGCTCGGACGATGCTCGACGAGCATAGGACTCCGAGAAGGTTCTGGGCTGAGGTGGTCAATACCGTGTGCTATGTGTCGAACAGGATCTACCTCAGGTTCATAAGAAGAAAACCTGTTACGAGTTGATGCACAGTCGCACACCCAAGGTTAGTCACTTCCATGCCTTTGGTTGTAAATGCTTCATTCTGAAGAAAGGGAAGAAGTTGGACAAGTTCGAGGCTTGGTCTGTCGATGGCATTTTCTTTGGTTATGCATCTCATTCTCGAGCATTTCGTGTGCTCAATCTTGAAACTAACCAAATCATGGAGACTTGCGAGGTAACCTTCGACGAGACACAGCCACGTAGTCAGCTTGTTTTTGAGTATGCAGGTGATGACGAACTTGGCGAGGAGATCTTTCAGGAGGAGGAGCATGAACATGGAGATGATGAAGATGGCGGTGTGGTGCCCGCAGCTGAACATGTACCTACTACTTCGACGACGATAGTGAACGGGCCCTCTCCCACACCTACAACGACAAACCCAGATCAAGGCGAAGCTGCTGTTGAGGGGGAGGTAGCATCAAGGCGAGAACCTCCCCGGCGAGTGCAAGTAGATCACCCAGCTTCGAGAATCATCGGCGACATGAATGAACGTACTACACGGTCGAGGGTTCGGAACAATTCCCATTTCGCTCATGCTGCTTTTGTTGCCACCTTTGAGCCCAAAGACATTGGACACGCGCTATCTGATCATAATTGGGTTAATTCGATGCATGAGGAGTTGGAGAATTTTGAGAGGAACCAAGTTTGGGTGTTGGTTGACCCTCCCCCAGGGTGTAAGCCGATTGGGACAAAATGGGTGTGGAAAAATAAAGAGAGAGAGAAAGGAGAAGTGGTGAGGAACAAGTCGAGACTTGTTGCTCAGGGGTACAGTCAGAAAGAGGGGATCGACTACGAGGAGACTTTCACTCCTGTAGCTCGTTTGGAGGCGATCAGGATCCTTTTAGCCTTTTCCGTGGCTAAAGGGTTCAAGTTGTACCAGATGGATGTGAAGAGTGCTTTCTTGAATGGTGTGTTGGAGGAAGAGGTGTTTGTGAGGCAACCACCAGGGTTTGAGAGTGAGAAGTACCCCCACCGGGTGTACAAGTTGAGGAAGGCGCTGTATGGGTTGAAGCAGGCGCCTAGAGCTTGGTATGGTAGGTTGAGGGGGTTCCTGTTTGAGAGAGGGTTTGAGATGGGGAAGGTCGATCAGACCTTGTTTCTCCTCAGGCAGGGCAGAGATATCCTGATTGTGCATGTGTACGTGGATGATATTGTCTTTGGTGGCTCGTCTAACTCTGTTGTTGCAAGGTTTGCAGAAGACATGAGCAGGGAATTTGAGATGAGCATGATGGGTGAGTTGCAGTTCTTCCTCGGACTACAGATCAAGCAATCAAAGGAAGGAACATTCGTGCACCAAGCTAAGTACACCAGGGACATTGTGAGGAAGTTCAAGATGGAGGACTCCAAGGCCATGGCGACGCCTATGAGTACGACTACAGCTCTTGATGCGGACGAGGAAGGTGAACACGTGGACCAGAAGGAGTACCGGAGCATGATCGGGTCACTCCTCTACTTGACGGCGACGAGGCCGGACATCCAATTCTCGGTATGTCTGTGCGCTCGTTTTCAAGCGTCTCCGAGGACTTCGCATCGGCAAGCAGTCAAGCGCATATTCAGGTATTTGCAACATACTCCCGACTTTGGCCGTTGGTACTCCGCGTCTTCTTCTTTGGCTCTTAATGGATTTTCGGACGCGGATTTTGCCGGGTGTCGGTTGGATAGGAAGTCCACTTCTGGGACTTGCCAGTTCTTGGGTTCTTCTTTGGTGTCTTGGTCTTCCCGCAAACAGTCGAGTGTTGCTCAATCCACTACCGAGGCAGAGTATGTGGCCGCAGCTAGTTGTTGCTCTCAGCTCCTTTGGATCACGTACACCATGAGTGACTTTGGTGAGGAGTATACCCATGTCCCACTTCAATGTGATAGCACCAGTGCCATAAGCGTTGCAAAGAACCCAGTGCTCCATTCCAAAACCAAGCACATAGAAGTGAGGTATCATTTCCTGAGAGACAACGTAGAGAAAGGGAAGATAGCTTGATCCATGTACCCACACATGACCAGCTAGCTGATATTTTCACCAAACCCCTAGATCAAGCAACTTTCACTCGTTTGCGGGGGGAGCTTGGTGTGTGTTTGATTTCTTGAGTTGGTGTGTGGGAGCTCCTTTGTAGCATATGTATAGCTTTCCTTTGTGAATTTCTTGCATTTGGCATGGCATATGTAACATGATGTATAGGCATCTTTGTATCTTAGGTTGCATGCATTTTGTATCATATGCATTGTTTAGGAAAAGCTTCTCCTATATACATTGTTCACCATGGAATGATATGTATGTCTTTGTGAGCTAGTTTGGTAAGCTATGGTTAGTTTGGCTTAGCTCTTGATAATCTTGGTTTATATCCATGGTTGATGGCTATGTTTTTTGAAAAATCTCACATGTATGATCTCTTGTGAGTAAATGCCTTTATATGATCTTGACATGTTTTAGTGGCTTGGCTATGCTTAATTTGTGGTTGGATAGCTTATTTTGATCATATGGGGCCAAAGGCTCATTTGCCATCATGAATGTTTAGCCCCCATACTTGATCTTGTGGAGGGGCATAAGTTCCTTTTTGTCGCAAAGACATTTCATGTACCAATTTCAAATCTGAAAATGAAATGTAAATTGCTTGGAAAACGTGCTCCCATGTCATATGTGCTAATTTTAATTTGCTTTGGGTGCTAAATCGTTGCATGATGCCTACCAATGAGAAGTCTCATATATAGAAGTAGGCACATGGCTCGGTGGCTTTGACATGACATGAGGTGCTTGTGGGTGTTTATGATGATCTTATGCTTAGAATGGTTGTCCTAGCATGAAGTTTGTGTGGCTTTGCCATTTTGACATGTTTTGCTCATGTTTAGGACTTTGCTCATGAGAGGGTAAATTTTCGCAAAATTGCTCAATTTTATCTTAGCTTCGTCCAATGGTTGTGAAACTTGGTGATCATGAAGTTGATGTCATTACGAAGCTATAGAGTATCTAACTTGCTCATTTGGACATGTGTAGCATCCTATGTTGAATTTTGTCTATTTGAGAAGCTCTAGGTTGCATTTTTTGCATTATTGGCTTGATTCATGCATTGTCAATAAGGGGGAGAAGTTTGAGCATGTTTTGGCCTACTGAATGCATTTAGAAGGTTTCCAAGTGGTTTCGAGCTAGTTTTGAGCTCGGGCAGTTCCCAGTTTTTCCCAGGTGGTCATCGGCCTGACCGGTGAGGTACACCGGTCTGACCGGTGTGAGGTTCAGGTGCTGGGCGATCTAGCACACCGGTCTGACCGGTGTGGTTGACTGCTGCTCTGTTTTGCGAGGTGGTTTGCATGCATTCGTCCAGGGGGAGTTGCATTGGTTCAGGGGGAGCTTGCATGTGTGCAGGGGGAGCTCTTTGTGGTTTTCGAGCTTTGGATTGTTGGCTTGTGCTCTTTGCTTGAGCATGGTTTTGTCTCGGATGTGTCGAGCCGTTGCCCTTGCCTAAGGGGTCCGAGACTTGTCTTCTTCAAGTGATCTTGCTCTTTGCCTTTCTTTAGCTTTCGATCGCTTGATTGGAGTTTCTTTTAGTCGTTTCTTTTCTTTTCCTTTTCTCTTGGTTACCAAAACGTGTGTGTTGTCAATGCACTCATCAAGGGGGAGATTGAGAGCCAGGTGTGGTTCGAGGACCGGTGGATGGTCGCTTCCTGGTGTGATGAGTGATTGACAACGTGGTGTGGACTGATTCTTGGCTAAGTATTGCAGGTGCAAGTTGCGGCTTGACTAGTGCAGGTGTAGGTGAAGAACAAGCGTGAAAGGTCGTTGCCGGTGAGGCCTCCAGGTGTGGAGAAGACAAGTAGGCTTGGTTCGAGGGACCCGGTGGCCAGTGGGGTCAAGTGCGGGCCGCATGGTGGCAAGAACGGCAAGATGAAGTCATGGACGGTTTCTTGGTTGAGCCTCAAAACCAAGGTCGAGCCGGGACTACGTGGGAGCCGAGTCATGAGTGGTGATTGGCGGAGG
This sequence comes from Cenchrus fungigraminus, assembly GCA_036936925.1. Lineage (NCBI taxonomy): Eukaryota > Viridiplantae > Streptophyta > Magnoliopsida > Poales > Poaceae > Cenchrus > Cenchrus fungigraminus. The sequence goes on from CM072773.1 coordinate 67,716,253, forward strand.
CTACACCGAGTTCGCGGGGTTTCCGGTGGTTCACCAGAAAACCACTAGGTTCCTTGGTTGATCCACAAAGCCAAGACCGAAGAACCGAAGACGGAGGTGCAGCAGCTCCAGACCGGTCTGACCGGTCTGACCGGTGGGTACTGGTCTAACTGGTGAGGAGCACCGGTCTGACCGGTGTGCGACGACGCAGTCCGGAATCTTCGAAGCGGAGGACACACATCGGGATCGCAAGGCTTGCGTCGAGGCTAAGCAAGTTTGCGGTCGCTGGGCATCCGTTTGATGGAGCGAAGACAAAGATTACCGAATTCGCCCTTGAGGGGCATGTATCCCTAGTTAGCTAGTAAGGGTATTTTCGTCTTTCGGTTGCCTCCATATAACCCAAGTGGTGAGAGGATGGCCGCCATCTCTTGGAACCCTAGCTCATTTGTTTTCCTATTTTCTCTTCCTATTTTCCTTAGGATTTTCTTAGGACTAGCTTGAGAGCTTCACGGTGAGATCTTGTGAGAGGGAAGGATGATCGGGCGGCAAGCTAGACCTTGTATGAACCTCTTTGGTATGTATAGATGATTCGGCGTGGTTCCTCAAGGCTTAGATGTGTCTTTCCCGTTTCTCCTTTTTGGTGATTTTCGGAGCCCTTTCTTGGCGATTTTCTTGGAGCGATTTCGAGGCCTTTCTCTTTGGGATTTGGTGGGGGATGTATGTGTGAACCCTTCGTGGTTCTTTTCCCTTTGATTCCCCACCCAAATCCGTGAGCAAAGGGGCTTGATTTTAGGGTTTTCTTGGCTCTAGGGTTAGAGGCGTTCTTGGTGGGATTTCGTCGATTTCTCTAGTTTTGACAAGTTTTGGTGGACCAAATCTTGGCTATGGAGTGCCCATGAGGTGTTCCTACTATCCCTAAAGTCTTGTGCAAAACCGTGGAGCGATTCGGGAGATCGGGAGTTGGATTTGGGGGAGTTGACCCGCGGGCGTTGTTCATCCCGAGAGCTCAGGTCACACCGGTCTGACCGGTGCCTCTCACCGGTCTGACCGGTGCAGACTCTCTGTTGAGTTTTGCTCGGGTGAACGTCTTGGTGAGTTCCCTGTTGTCCTGTGTTGCTGCTGTTTCGGGTTTGGTCCTGTTTGGATCTCGGTAGGTCAGTTTGGTGGATTTGGGATTTCCTGGCTTGGACCGGTCTGACCGGCGAGCTACACCGGCCTGACCGGTGTAGAGGCCTTCTGTGGAAGTTCTCAGATTTTGCCAGCAGGGACCGGTCTGACCGGTGCTGCTCACCGGCCTGACCGGTGTAGCCCAGTAGCTACTCGAGTTGGTTTTTCCGCTGCGTTCTCGAGTAAGTGTAGGTGGTTGTTGGTTCCTAGGACCAGTAGCACTTCAGTGGCTGCGTGGTCTTGACCAACTTGGGCAGTTGAGTCGGAGACGTGTTTTGGAAGTCGTGTTCGTCTTGTTGGAGTTCTCATCTCCTTCGAGAAGAATTTTTATCGGTTCCCATTCACTCCTCCCCCCCTCTCTGGTTCGCCTAATCGGTCCTTCAAAGAGCCACCAAAGATTATGTCATCCACGTATATCTGAACAATCAAAAGGTCATTCACATGCTTAAGGAGAAACAGGGTCTTATCAACTGTGCCCATCACAAACCCTTTACTCATCAAAAACCCTCTCAACCTGCCATACCAAGCTCTAGGTGCCTGTTTCAACCCATAGAGCGCTCTCTGGAGTTTGTATACACGGTGTGGGTATTTCTCACTCTCAAACCCCAGGGGTTGCCTCACATACACTTCTTCCTCTATCACCCCATTCAAGAAAGCACTCTTGACATCCATTTGGTACAACTTGATCCCTTTAGCCACGGCAAAGGCTAGAAGGATCCTAATTGCCTCCAAACGTGCCACAGGAGCAAATATCTCCTCATAATCTATCCCCTCCTTCTAGTTGAACCCTTGCGCCATGAACCTCGACTTGTTTCTCACAACCATCCCATTCTCACTCTCTTTGTTCTTCCACACCCACTTGGTACCTATGGGACGGCAATTTGGTGGTGGATCAACTAACACCCAGACTTGGTTTCTCTCAAAATTCTCCAACTCCTCATGCATGGAATTCACCCAAATTCTCATCAGACAAAGCGTGTCGAATATCTTTGGGCTCAAATGACGCGACAAAAGCAGAGTGAGCGAAATGAGAGGAATTCCTTGACCTCGACCGTGTAGTGCATTCATGGAGGTCACCATGATCGTCGTCGGTGGGTGATCAACTTGTACTCGCCGCGGAGCCTCTCGCCTGGACACAACCTCCCCCTCAGCAGCAGCCTCCACTCGAACAGCCTCAGTCGTAGTGGGTGTAGGGGATGGTCCATCCTCGATCGTCATCGTAGTAATGGAAGTAGCGTGTACACGATCAGCCGTGGGAGCACCACCATCATCATCATCGTCGTCTCCATCTCCATCCTTCTCATCCTCAATGATCCTGGCACCAATTTCCTCGTCACCTGCACACTCAAAAGCAAAAGAGCTACATGGCTGTGTCTCGTCGAAGATAACCTCGCAAGTCTCCATGATTCGGTTAGTGTCAAGGTTGAGCACACGATATGCTCTAGAGTGAATCGCATAACCGAGAAAGATACCATCCGAACATCTAGACTCGAACTTATCCAACTTGCCCTTCTTCAGAATGAAACACTTGCATCCAAAAGCTCTAAAGTGACTCACCTTGGGTTGTCGTCCATGCATCAACTCATAAGAGGTCTTCTTCTTAAAAGCACGAAGGAAGATGCGATTTGAGACATAGCAAGTGGTATTGACCTCCTCGGCCCAGAAACGTCTAGGAGTCCTATGCTCATCAAGCATCATCCTGGCCATCTCACAAAGGGTCCGGTTCTTCCTCTCCACAACGCCATTCTGGCAAGCGATGCATGGAGAAGAGTACTGATGATCGAGACCAAGATCACTGCAAAAAGGCATCAAAATGAGAGTTCTTAAACTCTGTGCCATTGTCACTGCGTATAGCTCGAATGGCATCTCCATGTCTCTCATTCTTCAACCTCAAGATCAAGTCCCGAACAAAGCCAAATGTCTCGCTCTTATCCTCCAAAAAGAAAACCCAAGAGTACCTCAAAAAATCATCAACAACCACAAGAACATACCACTTCCCACCCACAGAGCGAACACGAGCTGGCCCAACAAAATCCATGTGCAACAGCTCACAAGGTCGCTCGGTCATGACCGCAGTCAGAGGGGTGTGAGAAGCAGCAACCATCTTTCCATGCCGACAAGAAGCACGAACCAAATCCTTCTCGAATTTCAACTTAGGCAATCCTCAGACAAGATCAAGACCACTCAAGCGGGAAAGCAACTCAAAGCTCAAGTGTCCCAACCTCCTATGCCATTTCCAAAGCTCGGCCGACACGCCAGCAACAAAGCATCGAGGAGGACCAACAGACTGAGAAAAATCGGCATGAAAGATTTGACCCTCGGGGACGATCGTACAGACAAGATCGCCTCGAGAATCAAGCACACGAGAAGCACCTGACTTAAAACGAACCTCAAAACCTTCGTCGAGTAATTGAGATACTGACAACATGTTAAAACCAAGTGACTTGACCAGAGCCACACTTCTTAAGGTCACCTTGCTACTCACCTTCACCATACCTTCAGCTAGCACTCGTCCTCTCCCATTGTCCCCGAAAGTGATGTACTCCCTCGTACTCACCGGGGTGAGGCTGGAGAATCACCCACGATCTCTGGTCATGTGTCTTGAGCAACCGGAGTCGATCTACCAAAGTTCTCCAAGCCTCCTACCTGCAATCAAAAACGAGGACGAGAATGAGTAAGCGACTCAACACTGGGGTTTGTACCAAAAGAGTCAAAGCAGTGTCGAGCCATTTGCTCAAAAGAAAGGTTAGCAAAATCCATCCTACCAAAACCTCTAGGCGGAGTCCTCTGACGCCTACCACCAAAGGACCTGTCACGTCTCACTGGAGGAGTACGCGCACCACGAGAGGGAAAACGTGGTCCGTAGTCCATCTGAGACCCAAAGCTCCGATCGTGCCTCCCAAACTCGTAACAGTCATGAGAAGGAGCACGTCGAGCCAACTCACCACGCCCAAACCCAACACGCCTATCTCTCTGAGGGAACACACCTCACCTCCATGAGTGGGAACTGTACGCACATACACCTCACCCCTAAGTAGAGGCCCTCTACGAGGCTCAGGCACACCACGAGCAAGGTGGTACCTGTTCTTGTTTGCCATCTCCCTAGCAAACCTCTCATCCCTCTTCCTCCGGAAACAGAACTCATCCTTATGCCCATCCCTCCCACAATACTCACAATGGAAGCGGATTGGCACTGGCTTAGGCGGTGGCTTTTCTGTGGGCTTCTCAACCGCTTTCTCTCCTGACTTCCCTTCAAAGACATTACCCAGGTTGCTCACAAACTTGATGGGTTTCTGGTAATTCTCCGTTTTCTGGGGGAATACTGGTGGGTCTGGAGTTGTATCAATCTTGTTTCTCAGGTGGTTTGGCTTGGGTGCATATTTGTTCATGGGTATGGTGTGGGGTGGTGTTGGTATCTCTCCAGCTCTCTCTTCTCCCTCACCACTCTTCTCACCACTCTTGTCAGCCCCCAACGCCTGACCATCAAACCTCTTGAACTGAGCCAACATCAAACTCAATTGTGGCTCATACCCAGACAACCAACTCATCAATTTCCTAAGCTCATCATTTTCATCCTGCAGACGGTCAACATAGTGTGCAAGTTCCATGTTTTTCAAAGCATGCATTTCACAGGTTGAACATGATGTAGGAAGAGGAGCTTTCAATGCCGCCTCAAGAGAAACAATTCTAGTGTGAGATTCATCTTGCCTAGCATGCAAAATAGGACATGATGTACAAGCTCCTAACAAAGCTGGCCTAGACTTCAACTCATCACATTCAATCCTAACCACATCTAGTTCCTCAAGAACAGAGGCATGTTTCTCCTTGAGGGCAGTCAAATCAGCAAGAAAAACTGAGCAATCACCATAGTCAATCTCATCAGACACCACAGGAGCAGATTTCAAAGCGCCTATCTCATTTCTAGCATCCACAAGCAAGGATTCAAGCTCAGCTATCTTATCCTTAGCATCACCCAACAAAGACCTAAATTCCCTCTTCTCCTTGTTGGTCTTTCTAAGCACATCATCACGGTTATCAAGCAACTCATTGAGCCTAGCATTCTCCTCTAGCAAGAAGTTGGGATCATTTCGTACCTCTTCCTCGGAGTCGGAGTTTGAATCCGAGCTGTGCCTCCCACCCTTCTTGGAATGTGCCATGCTGCAAAAGCCTCCTTGTGCGACGAAGCTCAGGCCGGTGAAGTTCTTGCCCGTGTGCCGCTTGTCCTTGCGCTTCTCTTGCTCTTCCTCGCTGCTCGCGTCGGAAGAAGCATCACTTGATGTCGAGTCGATGTCGCTCGCTCCGGCCACCATCGCTCGAGCGGTCTTCTTCTTGTAGCCACCACCCTTATTGTGCCTTCTCTCGTCCTTGTCCTTATGCTTGTCCTTATAGTCATTCCGGGAGCGGTGCTTATTGTAGTCGTGCTTGGGCTTGCCCTTGTAGTCGTTCTTGATCTCCATGGCTTCAGGGCATTCGGCGATGAAGTGCCCGTGCTTCCCGCACCGATAGCACCTCCCCGAGCTCCGCCTTGCATTCTTGTGGTTCTCGTACATCTGCCCAAACCTCTTGCTCAACAAGGCGAGATCGTCCTCGCTCAGCACCTCAAAGTCCTCATCTGGCAAAGACACAAGATAAGACAAAGAGAAACCACCAGAGTTAGCGTTAGATCGTGATCCCGAGACAAGAGCCAAACTATGAGGATCAGTGGGGCTCTCGCTCTTGCCTCTCAAGCCACGATCAACCTCTAAAGACCTGAGCTTGGAAAAAAGCTCATCCAGCGTCAGCGTGTCATACACGCTCGACTCCTCAATGGCCTCGACCTTGGCACTCCACACGGACCTATCCAGGGTATGCAAAAGCTTGATAGTTTGATCATGATCCGTGTATGGGAGCACTGTCACATTGGCCCCCATGTTGTTGACTATGCTAGTGAAGCACTGGAACATCGCATCGGTCGACTCGCCGGGGAGATGAGTGAAGTTCTCATACTCTCTCCGGTAAGTGGAAAACAAACGGGCTTGCACTTGGGCATTGCCAACATGAGCATTTCTCAACTTGAGCCATATCTTTCCGGCCACATTCTCTCCGTACACTCGCTCGAACTCTGAGGCACAGAGAGCACGGAACAAGTAATCAACGGCCTTGCTGTTGGCCTCAAACATGTCCCGCGATCCTGGAAGCAGAAAACTATCTGGGATGACATATTGATCATTTTGAGTGCCCTCACAGATAAGAGTTCCCTTCCCTCGCAAAAACGCGCCCATGCGCCTCTCCCGCATCGGGTAATTCTTGCCATCAAAGTGCGGAGGACCCGACCCCTTGCCATAATCGCCCATCTTTGGATCTTAGATTGGTTAGAATCAAGAAGATTCGTAACCGGCTCTGATACCAATTGAAGGACCGAATCGGGCGACCAGAGAGGGGGGGAGTGAATGGGAGCCGATAAAAATTCTTCCCAAAGGTCGAACTCGGCCTATGCCCCGATTGCCACTCCAAGTACTCGCGCACACAAAGGAAGCCCCAAACAAGGCACACACAAGCCTAGAAGATCAACCGACAAGCCTAGGAGCAAAGAGCGGAAGCACCAAAGCAAGAACCAAAGGACTTAGGCACTGCTGCGAAGTCCCTGGCGGACCGTCCAGGAAGACCAGGTGGACTGTCCGCGTAGAGGGTGTAGACTGTCCGCAGTGGCTCGGCGGACTGTCCGAAAAAGCCACCAGAACCTCCAGTAGCGCACCGAGAAAAACGGACCGTCCGTGATGGACCCGCGGACCATCCGCCTTGTCACCGACCGTCCGGCACTCTAGTACGGACCGTACGCAAACTTCGCGCACCAAAAACCAACCGACTCAACGGATCGAACGAAAGACGCTCAAGAACACGCGAAGAACATGAAGAACACCAAAGCTGTCAGGGCCTCGCAGACTGTCCGCACAGGCCTCACGGACCGTCCGCCACGCACGAACAGAATAGAAAAATGCTCGAGCTCGGGAGTCAACTCCACCTTTCCATCACCGGATCTCCCAAACGGCTAGAGCTCTTGAGACAAGATTTTGGGGAGATGAGAAGCATCACACAAGGAAGCTATGCCCCAAAAATCTCAACCTCTAACTCCTTAAATCACCAGAAATCGCGGATCACACGAACCACCACCATGAACTCGGGCTCCAACCAAAAACGCACGAATCGAAGGTTCTCCATGGCGTTTGAGGAGTCAAGATCACACACAAAGATGCGCAAGGCATCCACCCATGATCCCCTCAAAGAAATCCGTGAAGAAACGCCTCCAAAATCACGAATCGAGCGAAGAACGAAACCCCCCAAAAATAGCCTCAAAAATGACACGAAAATCACAAGGGTCTAGGAGATCACCGCAAAGCCAAATGCTTCCATACATCCAGAGGTCAGAGTCTATACAAGAATCTAGCCTAAGGAATCCAGAGGGAAAAGAAGCAGTTTAGAGAAATCTACCTAGGGAGAAAGCCCTAGAGTCCAAGAGAGAGAGATGCCATCCACCTCTCCACTATTTATACGAAGTCCATCGGAGGGAGGTATATGACAACGCTACCCCTACAACTCAAATGAAGATACAACCCCTCAGGGGCATTTTGGTCAAGTCTTCATCGAACGGACACGCTTCCACCGCGGCTTCGCTTCACCTCGACGCAAACCCCGCGATCACGCCACGTGCCCTCCGCCTCGAAGCTTCCCAAAGCTCCCGGATCACCGTCACCGTCGCCTCGGGCCTCCGGGCTTGGTTTTGAGGCCCAAACCAAGAAACCGTCCACCGATGGTTTTGTGGGCAAACCAACAAACCCCGCGTGCAAGCTTCGGGCTCCATCCGCTACCTTGCACCGGCCCATGTTCACGACTTCAGCCCGCCAGTCTTGCACCGCACAGCTCGCACTTGACCCCATCGGCCACCGGGTCCATCGAACCAAGCCTACTTGCGACTCCATCACCCGGAGGCCGCCACAGCTTAGGCCTTTCACACTTGTTCTTCACCTGCACCGACACGAGTCAAGCCGCAACCTGTACCTGCACACTTAGCCAAGCATCAGTCCACACAATGTTGTCAATCACTCATCACTAAGGAGCGACCCTCCAGTGGTCCTCGGGCACACCTGGTCCTCAACGGCTGGCTCGGCGTGCAACGCATCAGCGATGGCGACAGCGAAAACAAGGAAATAGTCAGCGCAGCGAAACGTGGTCAGCTCAGTTAGCTCCCTAGCGCGGCCAGGGCTCGAGTCGAGGCCACAGCAGCCATTGCTTGGTGCGGCGAGGCGAAGCCCACCCACGGTGCCGGCTCAGTGTCCCGCGTGGTTCCAGATCAGGCACTGGGGTGCACGTATGTCTGGACACCAGCACGTGAGCACGCGCGCAAGGTTAGAGTGGCATGACACGCTCGCACATGGACGTGCACGACACGGGGTGTCCGCGATGCGGCACGGCAGCGACAGCGGCGGCATGTGAGAAGTTAGGGGCAAACGGCCAGGCCAGCACATGCATGGGTGCACAGCGGCGAGGATAGGCATGGGTTCCTGCACAAAAGGGGGCGCGGGTCGAAGCCCGGTCACAGAACACAGCGAGCACGTGGCTCAAGCGCATGGCGCGGTGCGGCGCATCACAGGGGTGCGCTCCCATCCATCACAGAAAGGGGGGAGATGAGAGAGAAGTGGCTGGGTTGGCTCATGTTGGGTCGGCGGTGGAGTCGTGGCCGGGTCGACGGAGGCGGCGGCGCGGCGGAGATGTTCGTGACGCGGCGTGCTCCTGTGCTTCTCTTCCCGCAACGGTGTCCCGGCGTGGCATGGCTTCACACAAGCGGCGTCGTCTTCTGGGCTTCGGCACGAGCAGCTCCGGCTCGCGGCGGGGACGCCCGCCTCTTCTTCTCCTCTCCTCCTCCTCTTCTCCTCTCATGGCGTGGAACAACGGAAGGAAAGGTGGAAAATCCCCATGTGAGTGAGTGAAGGCCAATTGGGGTTTGACCTATGGGGTATAGGCACGCAGGGTCAAGGGGGACCGGGGATCAGCGCAAGACGCGGTTATCCCCTCCTTGCCTTGGCGGCGAAGGCGCAGCGCGGCAGCGGATTGGAGGACACGGCCTGGCACGTGGGAAAAGGTGGGGAGATGTCAAAGAAGTGAATAAGGGGAGCGGAGTGCACGAGGTGCCTCCTAGGCGTGCGTGCGGGCCCCGACGTGCGTGCTAGCTCAACGGCGCGACCGTCCCATCAGGCGCGCATGCATCCGCGGTACGGTGTGGCTGGTGCGGCTGCGCCGGGTCAAAGCAGGGGAAGGGGAAGAAGACGACCCGGGGGTCCCACGCGTCAGCGAGACGGCAACGGTGCGGAGCGACGTGGGCGGCAAGCAGGCCGGCCTGCTAGGTTTGGCTAGAAAGGAAGGGCGTCGGTTGCATGCGGCCGAAAGAAGAAGGGGCACTGGTAGACTTCAAGGAAGGTTAGCAGGCCCAAGTTAGATAGGGGTTTTGAAAATAGTTTTGGATTTATATTTAAACTTTACTATTTGAATTTGAACTATTTCAAATTCAAAACACACTCAATTAAATCCAATTAAAATCCATAAAATCCAAATCACATATTTAAACCATAATTTGAATTTATATTTATATTTTTAGGTTTTATTTATATAGAATTTAAAAGAGAGGCTAGAATGGGGTTTGAAATTGGGTGGCCCTCATCAATAAATAAAAAGTTTTAAATTTTTCACAAATTCACACTTAGCAAAATTATGGGATGTTACAAACGGCGACCTAGCTACCGACAACGCCTTCCTCTGCTACGAGCAGTCAGCTTCCTCAGCTACGAGCGGCAGCCTTCCTCTAATACGAGCAGCGGCCTTCCTCGACAACCTCCTTGAAGCTGCAAGATGGTTCAAACCCGTTGCTCTGTCGGCCAACCTGTGGCTCAACCTGGCGGCCGCAGATCTACAACAGTTGCGAAGAACGACGTGTTCAAGGCGCAAGTTCAGGCTGCTGAATCGAGACGGCATTCGGCACCTTCTTGCATTCCTATTCGTCAAGTCTGCAGGCTACTCCCTGTATTGATCGATTCAATTAGATTGCTTCCCCATGCTTTTGGCATTCTATAATATTCTTTCATGTTTGGGTGATTGTTGATCTACTGTACCCTATCGCAAGAGTTTGTTGGAAGTCATTTTATTTGAGGTTTGTACAAATTTATAGATGAAATTATTAGACTACTTCCCCATGATCTTTGCCTTCGAATATTGTTGTTGCATGCTTTGAGTGATTGTGGATCTTCTGTTCCCTATTGCAAGAGATTGTTCGAAGTTGAATTATTCGAGGTTTGTAGAAATTAAAGGATAAAATTTTTATATTGCTTACCCATGCTCTGTGGCTTTTCATATTTTTGTTGCATGCTTGGGTGATTATGGATTGGGTGATATCATTCATGTACCGCATTGAACTTAATAGATGAAATTGCTTTCGATTGCCAATGATCTCAACCCTTATCTCTTGTTCTTGTACTTGTTTCAGCGGGCCAAAGGGTCAACATCTGTAGTCGCTCCTGTTCAGACCTGCTCCAAGGTAATAAACTTAATTAATACCTTCTTTGTTTCCGATTGCGAATGATCTCAACTCTTACTTGTTGTTCTTGTACTTGTTTCAGCGGGCCAAAGGGTCAACATCTGTAGCCGCTCCTGTTCAGGCCTGCTCCAAGGTAACAAACTTAACACCTTCTTTGTTTCCTTAGGCCGAATCAATTGCAAGATCCTAATCTGACTTGGGATCCACTGTTGCTAGATGGAAGCTACCAAGTCAATGATGCTTCTTCCCGAACAAATTAAAATAGTGGAGTACTCGAGAATGGGTACAGAATCCTTATGTACTAGTGTTGATGAAGAGCGAGTTGACGCTCCTAATCAGGACGGGGTACAACTTTGACAACGGTTTGTTGCTCAGCAGAAAGAGTTATGTAGCTTGAAGAAGAAGATCGAAGAATCAGAATGAACTCTAAAAATGCAGTCGGCTGAGATTAAGATGTTGCAGAAGCTTACCGAAGACAGTGAAGACCTCCTTCGTCTACTGCTTAGTGGTAAAAGATGAAGAGGTTAAGATACTTAGATCAAATCTCCAATTTCTCTTGTGATTATGGCCTGAATTTAGCTTTGTTAATCTATGTTCCTTGTGAGACTGTTATCTTGTAATAGTTTGTGATATGTGATGAACAATATGGTCTTGTTTGACAGTAAACAACAGTTTGTTTTATTGTATAAAGAAATATGTGCTAATTACTATTTTGCCAACCGGATCGGAATTATTCTAAAAAAAGATCAGAATTGAAATGAAATCAATTAATATTGCTACACAATTAGTTAATTTTTGGTTGGCCTTCTGTGGGCTTAGCCTACTATTTATTGGGCCAAAAGTCAATTTTATTGAAATTAACGTGACATATAAGGCCGCAAACAATGTGCGCAATTGTTGGACTCGACCCAACAAAAACGGGCCCAACCTAATCAAAATTGTGGCCGAACAAACAATAAATGGGCCCAACAAAATCTTTTTTGGGCTATCTGCACAACGCCGGCTGATAGTAACAATGTTGGGCTTAACCCAGCTTTAAACGGGCCAAATTCATTTTATGACGCAAATGGTTCGTCACAATTGGCATGCCACATCAGAGTATTTCTAGCGTGGCAAAGATGCGGGAACGAAGTTATGATGTTTTGTAAGGATGATTTTATACGCGTCATTAAACTCATGACGTCGCGAAATAAGGTCTCATCATTAATCGCGGTTTGTGATGCTCGATTAATGACGGAGTGTTTTCATAACACCCGACGTCATTAATCGCGGTTTATGACGAGAATCACCCTTTTTTGCATCACTAGTCGGAACATTCCTTGTAGTGTAGTCCAATGAGATACATTGAACTAAACACAAGACATATTTACATGTTTCTATATGGAATTGCCTGAACATTGTCCTATCACCATGCTAACACAAACATCACAAGACATTACAAGATCATGAGTGGAAACACATTGTATTGATTCATTGATATTAAATCATCCATACATGGGCATCCATCCAACCAATAGTCACATTGTGCATCAAACTATTTAGCTGAGCAACAAATTAAAGTTGCTCAAAGCCAAGAGTAGAAATCCTATAAACTAATCTTGAAAGCTCACAGCTAACATGAAGTCTGCATTTTTGAGCAAAACAACCATACAACACCAAACTCGCAGCCATTTAGGTCCACTTCTAACAGCAGCCAGCATGAAATCTACCTCCACCAGTTGAGATCGACTAGAATACCACAACTACAAGCAGCAAGCTTGCGGTCACATACAACCAAGCTCGCACCATTTAGGTTGAGTGCAAAATATGTCAACCCCATGGACTCCAAAACAACACAAAAGTCATGGACACTTGCAACCAACTTCAAGGGACCGTCCTAGCATTTCTGCCAGAACTGCCTGAAAAAATTCAATATGGCATGGAATCAGTGTCAATTTTCAGCAAAATAACAGTAAACCAAAATGTCACACCACCACTCAAAATGCAACCTATCATATTAGTGGATGGAACATAACACAAGTGATCTTGGTCATTTATTCAGTAAAGCAGTACCAAATTAAGCATAATTCTTGGATTCTGGACTGCACCAAATTCAATTCTTTTACTTTCTACTTTTACCCAACTCTGAACGGTTACTACTAACATGCTGCAAATATGCCATCTTGATTGTCACTACTAACACTAAAATGTTTTCATCTAGTGTAGTTTTTCACTTATGTTCAGTAGAGCATCACATAACTTAATTAGCATAGGACAAGACCTTGGGCAAACAAAAAGATGCTATTCTGTTCAGGTGTTCGGCAGCCAACATGAGGAAATCATTGATCTCATCTGTAGAAGCTAGACAGATTAAATATGCATTGTTGAAAGCAAAATTCAGAATAAATACCTGGAGTACCCTGGATGGATTGTGATGCCTTGCTAACCTTCAACTATAACACATATCATTAGTTAGAATCATGGTCAATCAGCACTGATGAAAAAACAAAGAGAAGTTTAGGTTGTTAGTTTTCTATATGGCCATGCAATTGACATCATGTGAGTATCAGACATATTGTTCATTTCAGCATAAGGTCGAGGCAGAATTGCATCCCTTTTCAGCACTAAATTCACAATATTGCTTTCCAAGTACCTGACCTCCTACTATGGTGTTTGGATTGGTTGAAACAACCGTTCCCTTAGCCACAGGTAGATCTGATCTCAACACAGCATATAATATCACCTCCTTTCCAACCCGAAACAAAAAAATTGACAATTATGAAATGAATCAACATGTAGGAGCACTACAGAATCAGAAATAGAAACTTCATTTGATGGATGAGAAGATTACAAGTTCAGCATGTGGTGAGCGAGTGACATCATTCTTTGCAAGGGCTGCTGGGGCAGCACTGGTAAGGATGCATTGTTGGGACCGAGGACACAGCTGCACTAAGGGAGCTGGACCTGCAGAACGCTTATTGGCAAGCAAGATTTCACCCTCATCAGACTGATCATTGTTATTTGAGCCATCATCTTCAGATTGAGCATCATGATTTGCCTCAACATGTCCTTCAGACCTTGGGCTCTACATCAAGCATTAGATTGTAAGAAATGAACCTACACAAAATAAATCGAACATCGAAATTGAGCAGAAGAATCACCTGTGTTTGGGGTCTTGAGTTCGAACCATTATGTGAGTTGAGTTGTGCATTATGCCTAGCCATCCTTTCCTCTTCACGAGCTTCCTCCAGTGGTGCTATACGTTGTTGTAAAGCAGCATTCTCACATTGAAGCTTCATAAGAGCCAGAACTTCCATTTGAAGCCTGGTTGGTGTGTAAGCCTTGAACCCAGGGGTACCAACCTGTTGGGGAGTTGGTCCTAGACCCAAACAACGAACATTCCGTTTTGGCTCCTTTTCTCCACAAACAGTAGCAAATGCATCCCCCTCTTGAATTGTTGTTTCCTTAAGCTCTGGATAGATTTTAACGATTTCTTTAAGTTCGTCCTACACAAACAATTATGGATGTTTATATAGCAGAGTAATATTGCATATTGCCTCAAAGGAGAAACAAATGAAATATGAGCGGGCTTACTATTATTAGTTCAGCCTGCCTAGAAGAAACTCCATTCTTTCTTGTATGTGTTTTGATGAAGAGTTCATCTCTTCTCGCAGGGTGCCTTAGTTTCTCATCCTACATGTGTTTTAACTTTCAGTGCTGAAAATGAGACAATAATGTGCAGAAAATGCAAGAATATATGTGTTTTAATTATGTACCAGTTCATGCCTACAACAGTCAAAACTCTTGCTGCCCGATGTATGATTTTGCTTCATCTTTCCACGGTTTTCTTTGCATACTTGAGTGCGATGCTATGATAGAAAGTATTAGGTTATGCATATATATGTAAAATTATATTTGAATAACAAAGGCCATATCAACTGGTTCTTATTTCAGAATCAGGTGACATCCAATAGTCAATGCGAAAATTCCAATCAGCAGTAGTAACTCTATCAGCATGTTTTACTTTAGTTCCTCATCACTTAGTTCTCCACTAAAATACAACTTCTTCAAGGTGGACTTAAATTCCTTCCATTTCCTTCCCGAAGTATCCATAAACCAGTTATAGGCGGCATCACCAATATCATACTTTTCCTGATTGGTCATATAGAGAAGTAGTATGCATGAACTAGCAGTAGTAGTACTAAGTCATACAAATGATTGGTTCAGGTATTATATCAGCCATGATACTATGCAATTAAGGTCCAAATTGTACTTTGCATATTCATGCATAAGAAAGAAAAATGATACCATGCATTACCTTTATGATTTCCCACACCTCATATTTCTTTTCAGCATCCACAAGCCTCTAGTCAAGACATGCCACTGATATCGTCTTCCTTACTTGACAGCCAATTGCACTAGAAAACTTTCTATAATTCTTTTTAATGGACTGACCATATTCATTGAGAATTATTTTCATTTTAGGCAAGTTAGGTGATCTTGCAAATATATCATCCAATTTAGTGATACCCCTTCCTTTCCTTTTCCTTTCTCGACCACTGTCCAAATCTAATACCAAAAATATAAACATGAGAAACACATATGTACAATTGGAAGCTATGTTTATGTTAAAACAAGACAGGATGCAATACCTTCGTTGTCACCTAAGAAATCTCCAATTGAGTCAAAATCAAGATCCTCATCAATCTGCTCTTCTACAATCTTAGCATGGTTTCTTTGTGACCTCGAATGCAGATTGTGACCTTCACTTGCCGCATCACATCTGATATGAGTTCTCTGCATGAAAGAACTAGTGTGGTATAAATAGCTAGAGTACAAAATGCTGCTGCAAAAGATCAGTTTAGACCGCAAACCTTTGTTCTTTTCCTACTTGGACCTTTTGCTACCACAGTCTGTAGAGAAGGGATTTGGAGAGCAGCCAACCTCTGTTTGTTCATGGAAATTCTTGCTTCCCGATCCTGCTCGTACCAGCTAAAGCCATCCTTACTGTTTCCTCTTGCGCTTGCCATTTTTATTCCTATACAAAACAAAAAAATCAGCAATCTTGTCAAGGAATCAGTAAGAAAACTACAGCAACTACATTATTGAAACAAAACTTACTTTACAGAGCTCTTTTTAGATGTTTTGGGATCAACAAGTATGCCATCTATGTCCATCCTAACAGTAGGGATAGTCCCATTGACAATATCTATAGTCACATTTGCATTCAGATCAGGCACTTGTAATGGAAGTCCATTGTCAAAGTTTGTGTGTTCATTCTCCAAATTATCAAAGTCATACACATCTCTTGGTTGAGACTCAACAACAGCAACCTACTCTGTCTCAACTGGATCAGGAACATACTATACTTGAACAGCCTGTGTTGCTAGAATGAAGGGCTCATCTGACATTTTCTCACCTATATTGAATAAATGTTTAAAGTTGACACCTGTGATCCCAAATTGATCTGTTCTTACCCATTAAAATGGTTTTCCATAAGATGGTAAATGAAAACGATTAGCCCCACATGAGGTTTGGGAATAAGTTTTCCCTGCACACGGTTGTCAACCCAATCACACTTGAAAAGCACCACATTTCCTTTGTGGTGATAGTTTAACTCAATAATTTCTTTTACAATACCATAATAGGTATTGTTTCCTATTCTAAAATTATCATTATTGCCCCTGTCAAAGCTGGTTGACTTAGCAACTACAGCAACCCCACTACTTTGAACAGATCTACCCTCATCATAGGACTGTGTGTGGAAATTAAATCCATTTATGCTATAGCTACTATACTTATTTGCAATCATCATTGGAGCCTTGGCTAAAATTTTAATCTCATCAGGTACATCCTCACACCTTTCTTCCACCTGTGATTCCAAAATTTTACAATTAAAAAAAATGTAAAATCTACCTCAAATAACATCTGCTGAAATCATTTTTTACTTACATGCAACCTAAACCACTCATGAAAGGATTCATGTTGTCTACGGTTGATGTCTCGTTTATTTCGATGACCAATAGAGGATAGATAGCAAGCATGCTTGCTGCAAAGGTCATTAAATAATTTAGCATGCTTGCCTGAAAATGATCAATGTGCATAGTAAATCATGAACAGATTTATTTTACTTACTCCAAGTAAGGTCCAATACTGGGATAGTTGAACAAAACATATGTATGGGCTTGCAGCCAAGTCTTGTAATCTAAACTCATTGTGCATTTTCCTGCCAATCCTCGACCAACGCTACGAAAGAAAGGAGTTGCATTATCTTCATTTCTTACTTGATTGTTAAATCGAGTCTCATGTAAATAACGAGAACAAAGTGTAAGGCACTCCGCAAACATAGACCACTCCATAATTGATCCCTCGGGGTGATTATTTGTATGAACAGAACGCTTCAATCTCATTAAGAACCTAAACACATGAATAATAGGCACATTCATAATATTAAAACTGGACCTATGAAAAATAGTGTGCATATTCACTATGAAAATTAGTGTGCCTATTGAAATTATCTCTCAATAGGCCACATGCTCCGAAAATGAACAGGACCAGCTATTCTTGCTTGGCCAGCTTTTCAAGGGCAAGTAGCTCAGCACAAGGTTCCAACTCAGAACTATTATCATCAAAATCACCTGTATCATCTAAACCAGCAGCTAAGTCTCTAAGCAATCCAGATATGTCATCATCCTCATTAGACTTCTCCCTATCCTTAGCACCATCAAAGTTGTCATGATTCATGGAAGGGTTAAATTCTCCATGTAAGTTCCTTGTTGTGTACCCTTGTAGAAACCCATCACATATCAAGTGCTCTCGTACATCACTTGCCTCTTTCCAAAATGAGCTAACCCACTTTCTACAAGGGCAAAATATCTTGTTGCCTATCGCTGAGTTCCTAAATGCAAAAGCTAGGAAACTGTTCAGTCCTTGCAAATACTCTTTAGTATTCCATGTTAACTACACAACACTTTCAGTATGTGTGAAATAATTAATTGTGTTGTACCTAGCATCATTGTTGATCCATGTTTTATCCATGAGGAGATCGAGAGACTTTCAGACTATATATTTTTCACAATGAATCCAACCACAACATATATCAGCAGCATAAGAAAAAGGCAATGACAATAAGACATAGGAACCAAAGAAACAGAATCGTACCTTCGGACAAGATCTTTCACCCACTCACTTCTTAGCTAAGCAAGCCAGCTGCTACGAATGTTTAAGTGTCTACAAATTTTTCAAATGCTTGTAGCTACGGGTTCTGTTTTTGCAAAGAGAGTATGTATAAGGTACATATTATCAAGAAATGAAGGTGACAGAAATATTGTAGTACTGTACACAGGCCAAGAATATTTTTTTTCAGGCAATGCAACTTAACCAACGAAATAATTGGAACTGCAGAAATCTATTTTCCAATTTCTTACCATGTGCCGACAAAGCTCCTATATCCTAAGACCAAATTCAGTCATGTGCCCACCAATCTCCTTTATCCTAAAAGAGCAAATTCAGCATGGTACATAAGGGATTTTTCACATCATAAGTAAGACAGTTCTGAAAATAGATTTGTTGAAACTTCGACCAGAACAAACCTTCAGTAATGAGACATCTCAGTAACCTCAGCGAGATGGCAAGAAGGTGGCTGTGAGGATGATGACATAAAATTTAGGTAATCATCTCAATCAAATGTATATTGCTGAATATTACAACCTTTAATTGTTTTTCATACATTTTACTACTACATACTTAGATATGTTAAAACTTAAGAAGAAAAAAGAAAGCTTTGCCCGCACATGAGTAACATAGCATTGCTACCACAAAAGAATCTCATGCCTATTTGCATCCATTTAATATGAGTACATATTTCAAATACAATAGTTTCCTATCAAACTTCATTTCAGAACTTGGCAAGATTTCATATCTGTGAAGATTTACTAAGTATCAACATCACCAAAAGGCTCAAAATCTATGACTACCTGACCAAATTAAAGCACACAAACCTAATGGATCTTGCTTTGCCTGGGACAACATTAAATCTTGAAGTAGTGGTTGATGCGCTGAGCCCCTTTGTTGCGGAACAGGTTCTGGCAGGAAGGGGGCCGAGTCGGACTCCCAGAGGCCGGCCCCTTTGTTGCGGATGGAGCTGGCTTGGCGTAGGAGCTTGGGGCGGCGCAAGTGCTAGGGGAGGCGCCCAAGGTCGGGGCGGTGACAGAGGTCGGGTCGTGGCGGCGCCGGAGGTAAGGTCGGGGCGGCGCAGGTGCTAGGGGAGGCGCCCGAGGTCGGGGCGGCGCATGAGCTTGGGGCGGTGACGGAGGTCGGGTCGGGGCGGCACCGGAGGTAAGGTCGAGGCGCCGCCGGAGGTCGGGTCGGGGCGGGTGGCGGTGTGGGTGCGATGGGTAGCGCCGTGTGCGGATTGGGATGGAGGGCACGCGATTCTGCGGGGAGATTTTGGTGGGGAGATGAGGGAGCTCGTGGCAGATATCGGAGGGGAGGGAGCCCGCGCTACAGATTTTGGAGGGGCGGGAGCCCACACACGTCGGCGGGGCAGGTGAAAATGATGGCCCGCAACGGCGGAAACGAGTGGAGGGTTGGCAGCTGGGAGAGGAGGGAAGTGAAACTAGGGTTAGTGTTTTTCTCTGATCGGTGGGCCTTGTAGACAAAATTGGGCGCACTAATGGGCCAAAAACGCGCGCGAGGTCTAGCTTCATCTATAATGACAGATGGCTAGATGGGCTTCATTCATGTACTGACGAATCATGTGATGATATATCTAAACACTATACCGACTAATGGTTCCACGGGATAACTTGAAGTACCGACAAATGGTTTGTGAGTATAACGATGAATGGTTAATCGCTAGTAAGTTATTTATACTGACACGTGCGTTGGTATTTCCAAGTTGTGGTATAGTGGAGGGTTAGCTCCGGACGTGGTCACAGCCGTTATGGTCGGTGGCGTCATGTCAGTAACGATGCTATTGCCGACGTATCTTTGTGGATGTCGTACACATGGCGCATGACGTAGGGAGCGGGCCGTGACGCGCAGGATCACCATGCAGATCATCACTACTAGAAAAGGGGGCATCCGTCCTGGACATTAGTGCCGGGTCTTTTGCCCCCCGGTACTGATGTCCACATCTGTACCAGGTGGGAAGGGAGGGCCCCGATGCACCCCTAGAGAGCCACATCAGTACCGGTTCGTGGCTGGAGCCGGTACTGATGTGGCGCATCAGTGCCGGGCAGTGGCCAGCCCCGGCACTAATGTGGAGCTGCCACATCAGTACAGCCTCCAGCCACGGACCGGTACCGATGTGGGCCACATCAGTACCGGCGCCAGGCACGGACCAGTACTGATGTGGAGCGGATCACATTAGAACCGGCGCCAGCCACGACCCGGTACTAATATCCCCGCGTATAAAAATCCCAGTCTTCT
This sequence comes from Cenchrus fungigraminus, assembly GCA_036936925.1. Lineage (NCBI taxonomy): Eukaryota > Viridiplantae > Streptophyta > Magnoliopsida > Poales > Poaceae > Cenchrus > Cenchrus fungigraminus. The sequence goes on from CM072773.1 coordinate 67,736,372, forward strand.
TCTTCCTCTGCCCAAGCCACTCACTCACTCTTGCCAACTCGAGCTTCCCCATCTCCATGGCGCCCTAGAGGAGGTTTTGCCGGATTTACGACGATTCCTCGACGATTTCACCTATTGAAATGGTGTAGAGGTTAGTTACTTCATCCTCCCTCGATATATGTAACTTATTTCGAGTTTTAATGGTTGAAATAGGAGTATTTTGCGATATTTAAAATGAGCTAAAGATGGGGATTTTTTCTTATTTCCATGCATTTATGTCTATATTCTATGAGATGTTGTATGTGATGATAGAATTTTTTTAGTTTTATCTATTTGAGCATATGATTTACTTTTTCAAATTAAACTAGCATTAAATAATATTTTAGAAATGATAGTTAAATTAATTCTTCTATTAACTAATATTTTAGAAATGATACTTTTAGAAATACTAGAAATGCTAGAGTTAGTTTAGAAATATTAGAAATTTATCTACAGTTACTCTTCTGGAAATATGAAACATCGGTTAATTAGCATAGATATTAATTAATTTTTCATATATATGTCGCACTTTAAATTTCTGTAAGGCGGTCATTTAAGTTTGTCGTATTGTGTATTGTGGGTTGGATATGAACACTTTAAGATTTTTTGGTGATACTTTGTAGATGAATCGGCAATGGATGTACTCTGACAAGAGAATCTCCATGGAATACATTAATAGGTTGCGTGAATTTCTAGATGTGGCGGAAGCAAACAAGCCCCCGTCTGGTTTCATTATTTGTCCATGCAAAAAGTGTAATAATCTGAAGGATTACTCATCGATAAAGAGTCTTCACGACCACCTATACAAATGGGGATTCATGCCGAATTATTTTGTTCGGACAAAGCATGGGGAAAGGGGGTCATAATGGAAGACGATGAAGAAGAAGATGATCAGATTCCAGATTGGACTCAAGACGGTGCCTTTGCAGATGAACGAATGGGAGAGGATTACATGAGCGACACTCAAGGAGCTGCTCCGGCCGATGAGCCTCTCGATGAACTTGGTGAGATGTTACGCGGTGAAAAGGAAGACGTCGATATGTGCATGGTGAGCCGCTTCTATGGGAGCGATTGTTGGTCGATCTTCCAACTAGAATGTACGAGTTCCACAATTGGTACATGGAAGAGTCAAGAAACAATGGGACCCGTATGCTCGAAGTTAGAATTGGAGAGGAACATTTTTTCCAAGGTACAAGCACTTTCCTTGTGCCTTTCGAAGAGTTCCATATGCTATTCAATCAAGATGCACTCGACTACACATTAATGACTTGCTGGACGTTGTAAGTCTTTATTTTACTATAAGCTTAAAATTACCGCTGTAGCCTTACTACTGTATGTCTGATCTTCTCATTTGTATCATACATCATGGAGATGCAATCTTGCGGAAGCAAGGAATCATGGACATCGGCTTCATGGATCCTATGCAAATAAATGAGGCAAATGTGGATGATCAGGCAACAGATACAGTGGTTCATTTGTATAAGTTTCTGGACAGGCAACAGGACAAGACTATGATACTTTTGCCGTACAACTGCCAGTGAGCAACCTGTTTCACATATCTATCTATTTATTTTCCGAATTACACTCAATATTACAATATACTTATATACTTGTATATGTAATGGCAGCTTCCACTGGATTCTCTTTGTTATCTATCCAAAGACGGGCCACGTCTGGGTCTATGACTCTATTGGCGGGTATAAAGACTAGTATATTTCTCTCCTCGAACAGTTGAACCTAGCATGGGATACGCTCTTCGTACAGTACGAAGGAAAATTCAAAGAGAAACTTACTTACCTCCATGACGTCGAGGTACGTCTTTTTGTTCTTCGATCTCATGTCACTTCTTCTCTGAATACAAGAAATCATATTTATTAACTTTGTTCCCAAATATGTGCAGTGCATGAAGTAGCCGAAGGGTGCCAATCTATGTCCATACTACGTATGTGAGTTCATGCATACCTTTGCAAGTAACTACTTGGGTGGAAGCCGCCAACGAGCGGTGCGTACTTATCCCTAGTTCTTAATTTTTATATACTTCGTTCTACCAATAATACTTATGCAATTAATAACTTCTTCTCTAGATTGAGCGCATAAAGAAAGGATTTCTTGAGATGGAAAAAATCCGGCTAATTCAAGAACAATTGTGCGGATTTCTTCTAGACGAGGTGATCAATCCAGGGGGAGAGTTTTTTTCTGGTGCATCAAGGTTCACAAGGACCACTGACGCCACTTCAGGTCCTAGCATTGAAACCGGTCAGAAAAATGAGGAGGAGAAGGACAAGGACAAGGACAAGTAGAAGGAGAAGGAGAAGGAGAAGGCTGACAATGAGAAGGAGGAGGAGAAGGACAAGAAGAAGGACAAGGACAAGGAGAAGGTGAAGGAGAAGGAGAAGGAGAAAGCCGACAATGACAAGGAGAAGGTGAAGGAGAAGCCGAAGAAAATTCCTTCTAGGGTCAGTACTAGAGTCAGCAACGACGAGAAGGATCTTCAAGCAAACGGTCTTAGAAGGATTCAAACTTTAATCTTCTCTGACAATTGATTTGTTGTAAATATTTATCGTATTTTCATATGCACAATATGCTTATATATATGTATTATATGTTGTATGCAATCTATACGCTTCGCATTAGGATTAGTATACGTATACCAAACACATACGATAAGCATATTAGTATACTTATACCAAACAAATACGATTGGGATTAGAAATAAAGAAAATGAATAGAAAATAAAAAAAACATTAGTACCGACCTGTGTTAGCAACCGGTACAGATGTGAGCCCACATCTGTACCGGCTGGTAACATGATCCGGCACTAATGTGGGCGACCACACTAGTACCGGGTCACACGACCCGGCACTAATGTGGCCGCCCACATTAGTGCCGCCTTAGCTGTACCGGGTGGCCACCCGGCACTAATGTGGGTTGCCACCCGGTACAGAAGGTCGGATTTCTAGTAGTGCATCCGTGAGGAGTATTCCGTCTGCTAGCTTTCACTTGTAGATGCATGTAAGTGTACATGGTGGCTGGCCACACGTGATGAACGACCCTGGAGTTCGTCGAGGAGCAGGACGAACACGTCCCGCCGTATGTGCTCGTCCGACCAAGTAGGGGTTCGAGACTCTGTCTCACGCGCGTAGTGGCCACTGTGTTGACAGCATATGGCCCCGGGAGGTCGGGAGGAGTTGTATCGATGCCCGCCGAGTCGGCGAGTCCGCCTTGGTCGGTGATACTACTGCAGGAAGCAACAATGCATGGTGCATGGCCCTGTAGCTGTGGCCATGTGGAACGTCGACACCTGCCGCATTGCAGGATTGACGAAGTCGGCTTGTGAGCGGCTCACGTCTCGCCGCGAGTTGGAGAAGTAGCTCGACAGCGACGTAGTTGACGATGAATCTGCTGCCGGTGACGAATTAGTAGATGCAACTGATGACGATGAGGTCAGAGTCGTCATCATCCGGCGGTGCTCGACGGCCCATCTCAGTAGCCCGCGTTTTCCCCACACGCACACATAGGGCGACGTGCGGAGCGCTCCCGGCAGGGCATGATGTTGTTGCCGCTCGTCAAGGCTCCCTCCGGTACACGAAGCCCGAGCCATACGATCGGTCGTCGAGCGCCTGTTATATGGCAATGCAAGTTGCCACATGGAGGACCTTGCATGCATTACGATACGTATTAGAAGAAATCGTTGTTGACTAAAATAAGAAGATCCGATGCTAGTAAAGGGGAAAAAAGAATAACCCCCCTAGATCATGTGTAGGCTATTTAGATTGATTTGGTCTTTGCTGGCCGCACGGACATGAACTTGAACTCGACGCTGCCTTCCTACAGATGTAGAGGGATCTCGTCGTGTGGATGCGAAATTTTATGACGCACCATCTTCGTGTCGTCGAATAAGATAATTGCCAGGGCGAACTACCATCACGCTGCACGAAGAGCTCCCGACCACCCCTACCTGGCGTGCCAACTATCAGAGGTTTAGATTTGAGCAGTCCAAAGGGGGTCAACCCCAGTGGTTTATTTGTTCGGTAGAGAGGATCGGGAACTAAGAACGTGATGGCTATGCTAGCGTAGCACACAGAACATAAGAGACACAGAGATTTTATACTGGTTCAGTCCTTCGGAGAGTAAAACCCCATGTCTAGTTCTTGATGTTGTATTGCTCAAAGATTGCGTGCGTGGTCCTCAGAGGGACACCCTTGGCTGCCATATATTGGCTGACGGACAAGGTCGGTGGACCGGTGTCCAAGTCTGTTTCAACAGGGAAACCTATCTCTTGTTGGTTACAACATGGAAGGCTTATCCTAGCTGCCTTGGCTTGCACGCCAAGCTTTCTTCTTGACTTGGGGCCCACATGTCAGGGCGGGTCTACTGGTGGGCTGGACCTACTTGTTGGGAATGGCTATGAATTTGGCTGGTGGTGACCTGCAGGGGTACCCATGTCTCACACCCTCCCCTCTACCTTACCCGGCCCTAAATATAAAAGAGCCCTCCCTCCTTCTCCCCCGCCTCCCTCCCTCTCAGAACCACCGCTGCCCTCTCCAGCAGCCGCCGGCCCCCTCCTCTCCTCCCTCTCAGATCCGCCGCCGTCTCCTCCCGCAGCCGTCGGCCCCCATCCTCTCTTCCCTCCATCTCGGATCCGTCGCCGCCTCCTCCCGAAGCCGCCGGCCCCCATCTCCTCCTTCTCCCCCGACTCCCTCCCTGCAGCCGCCACCCTTTCCCTTCCTCCCTCCCTCTCGGATCCACCACCGCTCCCTCCTCTCACTACAAGAAAATCGTTGACTAGTGACGCAACCACATTTTAGCGTCATTGATTTATGACGTTCCGGACTGATCTCGTCATAATATTTCACTTCCGAGCAAATTTAGTGAAAAAAAACTTTCGTCATAACAGTTGGTACTGTACCCGAGTGTTTCCTGTTCCAAGCTAGTTTTGTGATGACATAAGCTCTGCAACAGCGTCATAAACAAACTTTGGTCCCACTTGTAAGCATTATTTTAAAAATAGAGTGTTCCAATTCGTCATAAAATTCTGAAGGGTCCCACATGTAAGCATTATTTCGAAAATAGAGTGTTCTAACTCTTCATAAAATTTAATTGGGTCCCACAAGTCAGTCTGGTAAAAAAGCGAGGAAAATGAAAATGATACAATGTCAATAGCAGGGGTCAAGCCCGGGACCTTTGATTCTAAAGGGGAAGGCGGCAGTACCACTGAGACATGATGCAATTTGTGTTATTTGTGCCAAGAAGATTTTTTATATTAGTTTATTTGTATTTATATTATTTTACATGCACCATGTAAGTTAAAGCAGATAAATATGGCGGTAAAACAAGGAGAAAATGTGCTCCTCCCGTGGGTCGAACCTATTACCACTCGAAGGGGAATTTTTAACATTGACCAGGTCTCACTTGTAAATTTCAGGTGAGTCTTTAATATAAATCAGTGATTCGAATGTGAAACGCTTCACTGCCTTCACAAAGACTCTCGACTTTTGCTACACATATCAGCAACGGCTCGTGGCACGAATGGTGGATCCTACCGGCGACGGGAAGATGGTTGCGCTGCCACATCTAAGCAACGAGAGGATGAAACAGCATGATGAGGTCAGTCCACTAGTTTGAGCTGCTATATGTTCCTCTATCTTCCTAGGGTTGGGGATATCGAGATTTAGGGATCTGGAGGATTGATGATCATATATGTTAGATTTAGATTTCATAGTACCATTAGATTTGCACTTCGATTGGTGTTAGAAGTTGATAGGCTATAGACAATTCATAGGTGTTAGATTCAGTTAGTTTTCAATTTGCATCGTCTTACGATAGGTTTTTGTATTTTAGTAGCTTTTAGATGTGCTTCAAGGCACTCGTCATTTTAGGGATTTTTTTAGAAGTGCACAATTGATAGGATTGATAGGTTCTTATATTTTCATTTGAAATCGTTTTATGGATTGATGGATTGAAGAGATTGAATGATGTCTAGATCGTGTTAGATTCAATTAGTTTCCAGTTTGCATCATTTGATGGATCGATAGGTTCTCGTATTTTACTAGCTTCTGGAGGTGCTTTAAGGTACTGGTAGCGGCAAATCGGGGCCTCCTGATGCTGGATGGTATGCTAGGACAACCATGCCCTTGCTGAGTTTATGTAGATAGCAAACAACCAATTTTTGTGGCATTTGGTGGACTTGTTTTACTGCACTCGTACATTTGGGTTCAAGGGATTCAGGTTTTTTTATAGACTGAGATGAGTTTATTTTTTAGATCGAGATGAGTTTTCTCCAAGGACGAAACAACAGACTGAAAAATTGCAAGTGCAGAACATATTGAGGAGCATGTTGTTGATGTTGGTGTGGATGGTATAAGAACATCCAAGATCTGGATGGTATAAGAACATCTTAATTGTCTTTTAGAAGATCTGGATGTCTCGTCCTAGGGGAGGACTCTTCAGGATCTCTAGGGAGATTGAAAAGTTAAGATCTTTGTTACCTATGAAAGAGAGGAAGAGCTTGAGCACTTACCTAACAACAAGAAAACTAAGTGCAGAACTGGCTCTGAAGGCCAAAGACATTGGAATAAATGCGTCAATGATGCCTTTCGAGCCAGCTCTGCCCTTAGTTTTCTTGTTCTTAGGTAAGTCCTCAGGCTCTCTTCCTCTCTCTTTCATAGCTAACTGAGATCTTAACACTTCAATCTCCTTGGAGATCCTAAAAGAGTCCTTGCCCTGGGATGAGACATCCAGCTCTTCTGAAACAACATTAAGAAATGCAAGAGAGTGCAGAAGGTGAAGGAACAGCTGCAGGAGGCCAAATATATGATGGAGATATTCTAGCAATCGTTATGATTATGAATGGGTAGTTATGACTATTGTGAAACTTGTATCATGCTTGTATGAATCTGCCATGACACACAGTGTTATGAAACTTGTTGTTGCTGATGTTTACTTTAGGTCACACAAGCGAGAAATGGATCGGCAATGGGAAGGATCCTCAGAAGATAAACTGAAGTTTGAAGCTACTGCCACTGAGCTGCAGAAGGTGGAGGAACAACTGCAGGATGGAGCTATGGAAGGAGAATCAACGTCTACTGATGGAAATTGACGATTAGTTCTTATCGTTATGATTACAAATGGGCAGTTATGATTATTGTGAAAATTCTAATGATGATCATCCTATGATGTTTGCTACTTGGTGTTGTCATATGGGTCATTTGGTCGAATGGTTAATCTTGAGCTCTTACGATGTTTGCTACTCAGTGCTCAGAAAATAAAAAGGAAAAACACTGATTTTGAATAAGCTAACACGTAGGATAGCAAAAACTTGATGCTACTACTACTACTACTACTACTACTACTACTACTACTACTACTACTGTTTTTTCATTGTAAGATGTTGGGTTTTCTCATTGCATAGCAGTGAGAGTTTAATCATGTCCGATTGAATACTACAGAACACACTTTATGGATGAGGAAGATATGGACGAGGAAGCTATGGTCCGTTGATATTTTGCAGGGAGGACCTTCCTTAGTAACAAATCCGAACTACTTGTTTCTAAGTGTTGCCTATTCTAGTTTGTAAAAAAAGCAAGGTCCCATAAGGCCACAATTTAGTGTGATAAAAAAGGAAACAACGTCAATAACAAAGGTCGAACCCATGACCTTTATTCTGAGGAGGTAGGCTGCACTACCACTGAGCCATGATGTAGTTTGTGTTATTTGAGCCAAACAGATTTCTTATATTAGTTTTTTCTACCATTACCAAAATGTTGATGTTTGCTACTTGGTGGTGTCAATTTTGTTGTTATGAGTTGAGAAACTTGTTGCTACCTGATCATCTTGTTGTGATGAGCCAAGAAACTTGTTGCTACCTGATCATCTTATGATGTTTGATACTCGATGGTGTGAACTTTGTGGTGATGAGTTCCTATGAGATGCCATCTTATTATGCCGATTTTGTTTAATCTATTTCAAATTGATTCGAGCATACTCCTAATCACCATTCTAAATTTATAAGCGTTGCATAACTGCGGAACTAGGCAAAAAAGAGGGTAGAGGGAGAACAACAGATATATCGTAAAAATATAGTGATACAAGGGGGAAGTTAGGAATGAAGAAGGTCCGATCTTTTGATGTTTTGTTGCATCATATTGATCTTTTGACGTAATAATATAATTGAGGAAAACTAATAATATAGATATTTGTATGTTATATATAGAAATGTGTTACAGATGGTTACATAATCAAAGATCCACATTATGCATAGCCAGGCAACAACCATGTTCCTCGCAAACAAATCCAATCCATAGGAATCTGCTTGATTCGGATCGCCGGAGTAGTGTTGATGCTTGGAACATTTCTTATTCCCTGCTCGTAGATCCAATATTGATCCTCTTCATCGTGCTGATAAGTTCGTAGGAAGTAAATGTGATTTGCCCTCAGGTTAGGCAAGCCAGAAATGGCATGCTCTTGTGTAACCATACAATTGGCAGGACCAAACAAGATGATCTTATTCTGGAACTCAGGAGCTCTGTCCCAGGGAATAGGCTGCCAAATGTCCCCGACGATTGAATGCAGAATTAATTTGACCATCATAGCTTCTTTCTCCTCTAAAACAACAATGAACAATTAGTCTTGAGCTTCGAGTAGAGAAGAGTTGCTCATGCCAATAACCCATGACAACCGAAGTAAAATAAGTGCATATTTTTCACTCCTCGAAAATTGAGACGTGCACTTAATTTGGGACGAATAAGTGCACATTTTGACTCCTCGTAAAATGAGATACGATGTACAGTATGCGATTATTTTGGGACAGAGGGTGTACAATGTTTCTTCCGGTCCGTTAACATTCCGCCAAATGGACTTTCCCCCTTTCTCAGCAAATATTTCCCACATTATAGAAAAAAGTAATCTTTTCGGGGGATATCTTGTCAATAATGGCTGAATGGGTTCCTCTCCCCATAAATATCCCACTCTTACAACCAACAACCAACCCCATTCTCGCACAGCACCCTCTCCCTTCCTCTCCCCACTCTTGCAACCAACAACAAACTCCATTCTCGCACATCACCCTCTTCCTCTCCCCATGGAGCTATTGTCTCCGAGAGGTGCGGTGCAAGCCACATCCTCCTCTTCTTCTTATGAAAGGGAGGATCCCCAGTCGTATGATGAAGAGGAGGTAGAGCAGAGCCCCATTCGAGTGGTGGTGGGCACATCCTCTGATGATTCGGAGTTTGTGGAACAAATGGAAATCCAAGATGGGGTGCCTCTGAGCCATCGCACCCCTCGCATGTCAGCAAAAGTGCTAGGGGTGAGGGGCGTGGAAGCAGCGCCACTAGCCAGTGAACTGTCTTCTCCAAGCGCCATCATCCTATCTCATCCGCATCAGTCGGCGGCAGTCAATCTCTGCCATCCTCATCGAGCAGAGATCATTATCCACCATGCTCGACCGACCGCCATGGAGCGGCACCATCATCTCCAGGAGGTGCTAATGGAGGGACGACCTCATCTGCGCTCGATGCCCGGGGTGGTCCATCACCATCTTCCACGGGCGGCGGCAACATAACGACTACCTCGTCCATGAGCAGCTACAACAAGGTGCTGGGTGCACCATCTACCAAGAAGCAGTGCCACAATTAGTGGTAACTGCTACTAGTAGATGGATTAGAAGAAGTAGAGCAGCGGATCTGTTTTATCATTTCCTTTACTACTATTTTCTCAAGATGTTGGGTTTTATCGTTGCGTACTACTAAATTGTAAGATGTTGGGTTTTCCTTATAAAATGTTGCGTACCGGTGACACTTTAATCCGGTCTAACTGAATACCGCACAATGGACTTTCGCCTGTTGTTCATGCAGTCTCACTACGTAGAATGACTACTGTTCAGCTCTGTTTTATCTTTTCTTTTACTACTATTTTTTCAAGATGTTGGGTTTTATCATATGCCGGGAGAATTGCCGATATGTTGATGTTTGCTACTTAGTGGTGTGAACTTTGTTGTGATGAGTTGAGAAACTTGTAGCAACCTGATCATCTTATATATGATGTTTGCTGCAAAACGAACTTTCACCTTGTGTTCATTCGGTATTTATGAAATCAAGGGAACAGACTTTTCGTTTTCACTGAATTTATGCCGAGGGAGTAGACACACATTACCAGTTTTATTAGAAACAACACAATCCAAATACAAATGACATTACGAGACAAATGCATGCATACGCATTGATTACACATGAGGATGGATCGATCCACTATCGGTGGAAGTACAACGATCCACTACCCCAGCTCATACTGCTACCATCAAGACATACTACTACCATAATGACATACTCCCGCTTCCCCGACTCCTCCAAGTTCCATGCTCCATCCCTTCCTTGCCCGGCCATTCTCCACATACTGCATACACAAATGAAGAACAAACCCTACATAAGCTAACAATATAATGAGACAATCTCAATACCATGCATACATAAAGTAAATAAGATTAGCCAAGAAAATGATCTCACCCTTGTATCCCACTAAAGTTGAGAAATGCAAGACGAATGGTGTGCTGCACTCGCCTATTTATCGGGGACTACGGCGGGCACGTGAGCTCGGTGTACCATTGCTAAAATTACTATGGAAAACGTGAGATGCTCGGAATATAGTCAGGCCTACGCCTGATACGAATCTATCTTGGTTTAGTGGCGCACATCGATTACATGTGTGGATGATGGGTATCACGGGATGAACCCGACGTGTCTAGGTATGTGTTCATTTCCGGACTCTCCGGTCTAGACCACAAGAAAGTCCCGCGGACAACTCAAGCCGCATCAGCTGCATCTAATGGTTGTCTCAACTGCATCAGCTAATGTCGCATGAACTGCAAGACAACTCTCTACCATTTGTTTATGAAAAGTTTTAGGCGTCAATTGCATCTTGAGAAACAGATTGGGTGCTGTAAGGCTTTATAATGCAATTAGATCGACAGGATGGTCCTTGCATTGCAACTCGCACGGTGCAGGATGACTTGACAAGTCCTCCTTCATCAGGTACCCTGCATGAGTCATGACTAAAAAGGTATACGAATGGTCTGGATTCGCACTTGATGGTTCCCGGAGGCCTTGGAGACTGAGAAACGTGAAGAACTTGTTGATGCAACAAGGTCAAAACGGAATAAGCTGGGAATTGGAAAAGCAATATATGTTTGTATGTGTATAATATTAACATGCATATAAGCACAGAAGGGCATCTCGAATGGGCGTTTGTGGATGACACACTCTCACAAGTTGTTCCACGTGTCAATCATTGAGAATTGCAGTTAAGGACTGGCACCTGGCGTTAACCTACGAACTTGTGTGCACACCCACTCTGAATGGACATGTCGATCATTGTGAATCGCACTTAAGGTCTAGAATTGTGAAGTTCATGACCTGAACATGGCGACACCCGCACTGAAGGGACGCGTCCTTTCTGGGTGGTAACTGATGTCCACGAATGGACATTTCGGAATGACACATTCATTCCCACTACTATAATAAGAGACAGTTTATGCACGAGACGATCATTGCACACAAGCCATTTGCGTTCATGTCTTTAGATGCTAAAATGTTTCCTTCCATGCAAGTCGACTTCTCAATCTTAAGCAAGGAAGCGAAAGCAGAAGGAACCGCAGGCCAATACAAGGAATCTGGTACGTTCATGGTGGGAGGCCATCAATGGAGGCTACGTTGCTATCATACATGTATGAATGATCCTCAGTGGATGGATGTTTGATATGACATTGCCGTCGTCCTCGTTCCTGTACACAAATCCCAAATAGTACGTGTCTCGTTGCTGCTATGAATACACACACTCACACATGGTGATACAGTCACATTATATTATTGTTGTCAAGCCTGTGACTGCTTCCTTCGACGTACGTGCGAGTATTGTTGCGTGGGATAGCTGGAGACCCAAACGATGAAGATGATACATTTCGAGTTCAAGCTACAAAAGAAGTGTTTTCACTAATCGACATCTACAAGAAAGAGGCATTGAATGTCTGGTGGAGCATCATGACATTGATCGCGTGACCACCTATGATCATCGCATACACATATCGTGTGGTGTTACAGTACTGGAGGACGACTACATTGAAGTTCCTCCTCCATCAATACAAACAAGCATATGCGAAAGCGTTGCAGCCCAAGCCCCTGTGGATGTTGTCTTCCACGTAGGTGCAGAATGCCGGGTGATACGAGCGATAGTGCAGATGTAGCGAAAGTATCTTGTGTGATGGAGGCAATGCTCTACGGCCAAGGAGTGGAGTCACGCTCTGAAACCATTACAATTACAGAAACAAACCCTGATGGCTTCTCGCTCTTGATCAAATATGTTAGGGAAGGATCACTCCCGGAGGAGGCTGATTTATGGGACACTCCTGCCAATGCCTGGCCTTATGTGCTCTGAGACGCCGACATGTACAAAGTTGAAAGGTTGAAGCTGCACTATGCATCAAAGATGTGGGACATGGAAAGCTAGGAAACCGTTACCTCATTTCTACAATGGGCAATTCAGGCTAACTGCACACAATTGTAGGACAAGTGCATGTCTCTCTTAGAGCGAAACTTTCCTCACGAAATACTCACACATGATTTGGCGGTCATATGCATTGATCATCCCGAATTTATGCATGATCTCTGTAGAAGATTACACGGAGGCTGGTACCAGCAGAGTCCCTCTAGTCTGTTGTTTTAATATTTTATTAAAGTGTGTTTAGTCATGTAATAAGCAGTTGAAACGGTACGTTAATTTGTTGCAGTGAGTACATTTGTAATGCAATAATCGGATCATCTGTCGAACGTGAATATGATGTAGAGTATAGTCCTGTGTGTGTTTGTCAATTCCATGATCCATGGTGACACGGACAACCCAGTCAACAACATGCCTTTCTGCGTATGGTCACTGATGTTTGGGTCTGACACCCAACCGGTCCTTCGTTTGGGTCACTGACGTTTGGGTCCATGATCCAAAGTTTTCGTTTCCCGCTCGAGAGCAGAAAGGTGGGACTTGAAATTTTGAATTCCCCGCTCCTCCTCCTGGTCCTACCCGTTTTATATAAAACAAAGAGGGAAAACAGGCCTCCCAATTCCCTCCTGGTAATTTTCCAAAATCAAGGGATCTTCTCCTCTACCGCCGAAGAGACTTAGTAGATCTGCGGCAGAAGCAGCAACGACGACCTAGCTACCGACGATGCCTTCCTCTGCTACGAACGGTCGGCTTCCTCTGCTACGAGCAGCAGCCTTCCTTTGCTACGAGTGGCGGCCTTCCTCGGCAACCTCCTTGAAGCTGCAAGATGATTCAAACCCGTTGCTCCGTCGACCACCCCGTGGCTCACCCTGGCGGCCGCAGATCTGCAACAGTTGCGAAGAGCAACGTGTTCAAGGCGCAAGTTCGGGCTGCTAAATCGAGACGGCATTCGGCACCTTCTTCCTTCCTGTTCGTCAGGTCTGCGTTCTCCTCCCTATATTAATCGATTCAACTAGATTGCTTCCCCATGCTCTTTGGCATTGTATAATATTCTTTCATGTTTGGGTGATTGTGGATCTACTGTACCCTATCGCAAGAGTTTGTTGGAAGTCATGTTATTTGAGGTTTGTAGAAATTTGTAAATGAAATTATTAGACTGCTTCCCCATGCTCTTTGCCTTTGAATATCATGCTTGGGTGATTGTGGATCTTCTATTCCCTACTGCAAGAGATTGTTCGAAGTCGACTTATTTGAGGTTTGTAGAAATTAAAGGATAAAATTATTATATTGCTTACCCATGCTCTGTTGCTTTCCATATTTTTGTTGCATCCTTGGGTGATTATGGATTGGGTGTGATTGTTCATGTACCGCATTGAACTTCATAGATGAAATTGCTTCTGATTGCCAATGATCTCAACCCTTATCTCTTGTTCTTGTACTTCTTCCAACGGGCCAAAGGGTCAACATCTGCAGTCGCTCTTGTTCAGACATGCTCCAAGGTAACAAACTTAATAACACCTTCATTGTTTCCTTAGTTCGAATCAATTGCAAGATCCAAATCTGACTTGGGATCCACTGTTGCTAGATGGAAGCTACCAAATCAATGACGATGCTTCTTCCCAAACAAATTAAAACAGAGGAGTACTCAAGAATGGGTACCGAATCCTTATGTAGTAGTGTTGATGAAGAGCGAGTTGACGCTCCCAATCAGGACGGGGTACAACTTCGACAACTGGTTGTTGCTCACCAGAAAGAGTTATGTAGCTTGAAGAAGACCGAAGAATTAGAATCAACTCTGAAAATGCAGTCGGCTGAGATTAAGAGGTTGTAGAAGCTTACTGAAGACAGTGAAGACCTCCTTCATCTACTGCTTAGCAGTAAAAGATGAAGAGGTTAAGATCCTTAGATCAAATCTCCAATATCTCTTGTGATTATGACCTGGATTTAGCTTTGTTAATCTATGTTCCTTGTGAGACTGTTATCTTGTAATAGTTTGTGATATGTGATGAACAATACGGTCGTGCTTGATAGTAAACAACAGTTTGTTTTATTGTATAAAGAAATATGTGTTGATTATCATTTTGCCAACCAAATCGGAATTATTCTAAAAAAACGATCAGAATTGAAATGAAATCAATTAATATTGATGCATGATTAGTTAATTATCTGTTGGCCTTCAGTGGTCTTAGCCCACTATTTATTGGGCCAAAAGTCAATTTCATTAAAATTAACGTGACATATAAGGCTGCAAACAATATGCATAATTGTTGGACTCGATCCAACAAAAACGGGCCCAACCTAATCAAAAATTTGGTCGAAAAAACAATAAATGGGCCCAATAAAATCTTATTTGGGCTATCTGCACAACACCGGCCGACAGTAACAGTGTTGGGCTCAACCCAGCTTTAAACGAGCCAAATTCGTTTTTTGACGCAAGCGGTTCGTCACAATTGGCATGCCACATCAGATTATGTCCAGCGTGGCAAAGATGCAGGAACGAAGTTATGATGTTTTGTTAGGACGATTTTATACACGTCATTAAACTCATGGCGTCGCGAAATAAGGTCTCGTCAATAATCATGGTTTGTGACGCTCGATTAATGATGGAGGGTTTTCGTAACAACCAGCGTCATTAATCACAGTTTATGACGACAATCGCCCTTTTTTTGTGTCACTAGTCGGCACATTTCTTGTAGTGTCTCCTCCCTCCCTCCCGTCGCCCCCCGGAAACGCGGCCCACATTTCTTGAAGTGTCTCCTCCCTCCCTCCCCGTCGCCTCCCGCAAACGCGGCCCCCTCCCTTTCCTCTCCCCGCGCTGACGGCAGCGTGTCGGGCTCCTCCCCATGTGGCGTGTGGCAATGGTGGTGGTGGCTTGTGGTGGTGGTGGCGGCTGGTGGTGGTGAGGTGGTAGCGGTTGGCGGTAGTGGATGGTGGTGTCGGCTGGTGGCGGTTGGCAGCGGCGAGGTGGACTGTAACACCCTAAAATTCCATCACTAAATTAATGTAAGCAACATGGTGTTTAGATTTAATTTTCTAAGGAAATAAATAATTTATCAAATAAATTATGCCTTTAAAATATTTAAATATCATTTTGCATAATTTTAGAAGAAATAAGTGCTTGTGCATCATATTTTGGTTGCATGGTGTTTATGTTTGATGGAGTGAAGTTTTAAAAGTTTTTAAAATTTGTTTGAAGGTTTGAAAAGATTTGGAAAAGTGTTTGAAATTTTGAAAGGGTTTTAAAAGAAAAAGTTTTGAAAAAAAGAAAAAAAACCCAAACCCTCTCTTTCCCTTCTCCCTCTCTTTTCAGCCCACCGGCCCACCCGTCCTTCCCCGGCCCAGCACCACAGGCGGCCCAGCGGCCCATCTCCACCTCCCTCCCCTCTCTCTCGCTGCCAGGCGGGGCCCGTCTGTCAGCTCTCCCCCTACCTCCAGCCGGCTCCCCTGCCCGCACTGTAGCTGCGCCGCCCGGCCAAACCCCTGCACCCTCTCGCCTCCACGTCTCCTCCTCTACCCCACCGAGCCGTTTGAGTGCCCTGCGCATTCA
The DNA here is from genome assembly GCA_036936925.1 of Cenchrus fungigraminus. Taxonomy (NCBI): domain Eukaryota; kingdom Viridiplantae; phylum Streptophyta; class Magnoliopsida; order Poales; family Poaceae; genus Cenchrus; species Cenchrus fungigraminus. The sequence goes on from CM072773.1 coordinate 67,752,420, forward strand.
CTCACGCTGCCCCACCCCCTTCCCCTTCCTCTCCCTCCCGAAACCGCCGCCCCACCAAGCAGTAACGGCCGCCCCATTGCCATTAATGGCCCTTGCTCCCCGGCCGCCGCCTCTGCCCCTCCCCGGCTCTATATAAACCGAGCTAAAGCTCCCGCTTCACCCCTTTTCTCACTCCCGACCGAGCTCCCCACCTCACACCCTCACGCGCGTGCCGTCGCCTTGAAGAGATCTGCCGCCGCCCGCGCTCGGATCGTCGGCGTCGATCTTCGCCCCTGCTTCCTCTCCGTCGAGGCTCTTCTCGCCGTAGCTTCACATCAAGGTGAAGAAGCCACCTCCCTTTCTTTCTCACGTACCCGAGACACCCTGTGTCGTCGCCGCCTTGCGCCATGAGCGCCGTCCGCCTCGCCGGCCGTAGCCCCTCGTCCGTCACCCGAGCCACCTCCTTGAGCCCAGGGATGAGTTCGCCTTGATCACCGCTCCGCGTAGAGCCTTTCCTCGTCGCAAATCATGCCCGGGAGCTCGAATTCGAGCAGCGCCGGCGAGCTCTGCGCCATTCGCCGCCGCACACCGGCCAAGCGACGCCGCCTGGCTGCTCGCGGTTCACCGCAGCCACCCGATCCGCATCAACGACTGAGATCCAACCCGGCCACGAGTCAAACTCTCCGCGTACCGGTCAACACTAGCCAGCCGCTGCAACTTTACAAAAAGGCCCCTGAGCTTTCCAAAATCACACGTATACCCTCCCACCTGTTAAGATCCTTACATCTGGGTCCTTTCTTTTGTGTATAGCCCCCTGAGCTTTTGGTTTTTCCGTAGCCGTCCATCAGTGAACCAACGGCTCAGATCCACACGGCCGACCGAGTCAACTAAGACCGTAACGGTCAACACCCGCGCCCCGCCGCCACTTTACAAAAAGAACCTTGCAGTTTTAAATATCACAACCATGCCCTTCCACCTTCAAAGAACCTTACAAACAGGTCCTGTTTCTTCTGTTTAAGCCCCTAACCTTCCGTGTTTTAGCGCCTGAAGCCCCTTATTGGTTGTTTTGCACGTTGAACCTTCAGTTTATACGCATAATTATGTTTTAGGTCCCTGGTTTCTTGCAGTTAATCCCCTGGAAGCCCAGTTTCTTCATAGAAAAGCCCCTGAACCTTGTTTTGGCCGTATCTTTTGCGTTTTAGCTCCATTTCCACCGTTTCAAGTTGCGTTAGGTTCATATCAACTCAAAGACGTGTTAGGACCAATGTTGAACATGTTCTGTATTTTATAATTTATTTAAATATTAAATATGATTAAATCCTTGTACACATGTTTTTCTAATTAAAATCTAATTAGATTTCAACACGTGTTTTCATAAGAAAGTTAATATGATTAATACTAGTTAAATATTTCTTTTAATTAAAAGCTAAGTAGAGATATACCTCGGTTTTTATAATCAAACTTAAATTGATTATTGATCATGCAATTTGCTTTCCAAATAAAAGCAACATAGGTTATATCCCGAGTTTTCTTAATTAAATGTTAATTTGATTAATATGAACATAAATGTGTTTTTGAATTATAATTTGGTTAGAACAACTCGAAATATTAAGTTACACGCCTAGATGGTATTACATAGTTCTTTTAAATTAAATGTTTAATTTGCATAAATCATACTTGAATATTTACAAATAAAATTGGACTAAGTTTACATCGTCTTTTAAATATAAAGTAACTTGCTTAATTATTAAATAGGGTATTTCTCTGAAATAACCTATGCACATCTTTATTGAATTAAAATATACCAAGCACATAACTTTATGTGATATAATCCAAGTCTCCTGATAGTTCCGAGTGTTTTTACGTTCGCGGTCCTAGAGCCAAACCTTGTCCTCTTTTTGAGCTTTTCATGTCTGGTGTATTATTTTATTCATTGTATGTTTTCATGTGTGCTCGTAGACATCGTGCCGGTTTCAAGTGATCAACCAGTTGGAGTGGATCAAGAGCAAGTTTTTGAAGAAGAAGAACCCCAGTGTTTAAGCAAGGAAGGCAAGTGGATTTCCCCCTCTGCATATTCCTCTTTGTCCTAAATAACTGCATGTTAATTAGTATTTATTTTTATTTGTTGTATTGCATAATTTGATGGGAAATTACCTTTTTAAGGACGTGACCAGATTTTTATCCTCATTACCTTGAACAACCCTTTTAAATAAATGTTTTGGGTAGAAATGCTTAGTTGCTATACCTTGGGATGGTTCTAATGGAATTTTACAAAATGATGAATGATGATTATGATAACTATGGTGAAGATGATGCTTTTGGTTAATAACAAGATCATATGTTATAATTGGAACATGGAGAACCACCCAGGAAAACAGTGCAACCACAGTCCATATGGCTCTGGCTTAGCCAATTAATTAGGTGTGTGAATGTACTGATGACCTTATTCGAAAGGAGCAGAGGGGGGTTTGGGGTTGCAGGGGTATAACCCGGTTCTTTTGGGGTAGTAGCCTTTGCTAAGGTGCTGACCACTAGGGAGGGTTATGGTCCGCCCTGATCTGTAACTATGCGGGTCATTGGTCTTTTGCGTGCCTTTGTAAAGGCTTCATAGTGAAGCCCTAGCCACTCACCTCGGCAGTGTTTAAGGGTCTGATCAACCCGGGTGACATGGGGAACACGAGCTGTGGGTAAAGTGTACGACCTCTGCAGAGTGAAAATTGATCGATCAGCCGTGCTCACGGTCAAGAGCGGCCTGGACCCTCACATGATTAATGAACTTGAAGATGGAATTAAATTGTGGTATTATATGGTTCTTGAGATGAAATGTTTTTTTTTCTAAAGTTCTTAAGTGGGTTGGTATACACTTACACCTAGTAAATAGGTGCTTGCTAATAAAATTTGAGCAACATTAAAAATGCTAACCGCTGCATAACCTTAGCCTATCCTTGATAGCCTTGCATCTTCTCCCACTTTCTGAGCTCCAACCATAAGTGTGCTCACCCTTGCTTACCCGCTGTTCAGAGGAGAACAATGGCGAAGAGTACTTCAGCGACTTCGATGAGTTCTGAGGCTTGCGTGCCGCCAGTCATGTGCCTGTGGAAGCTGAAGACGGAGTTGCTTCGTCTAGTTATCACATGTTGGTTTTAAAGACCTTCGAGTCTAACGTCTGAGTGTAATAAAGATAATGTAATGGTTTAACTCTTGTACATTTTTAATGCTGTTTATGGATATTTCACTCATGACGTCTGTCATATGTGTGTAAACTTGATCCTAGCGCACATATGAGATGCATTCGGTTTTCTTCGGAAAATCGGGTGTGACATGGACGAGGTAGGCAACGCACAGATCTCATCCTCCCCTCTCCTCTCTGGCATCTCCTTCAGTTTCCCTTTTCTCTGCAGGTGGAGGCAGCGACGTGGGTGTGGCGGCGGCTGTGGTGGCAGCGGCGGCCGCGTGGTGGTGGTGGTGGCGGTGGCCTCCTCTCCCGACGGGGATAAGGCGTGGTGGCATCCGAAGGATGCCGTGGCCTCTTCTTCCCCGGCCTGGAGCCCCTCCAGATCCGGTGAGCAGGAGGCAGTGACGTGCAGCCTCTGTGTTGGTGGCAGCACAGGAGGCCCTAGGTGGACGTGGTGGGGGACACGGCGTGTCGACCGGCATTGCAACGGCTGCTGGGATTTTTTTTCTTTTTGTTTGCTGTGCATCTATGCCAACTCACGACAATGGTTGCCCCCTCGCCATCTGTTCTGCCGTCTGAGACTCTGATGCTTTTTTACCGTGCGTCATGAAAAACGCACGACAAAAAGGGTTTGTTGTGCGTGCGATAAAAGACGTATGGCTTTGCCGAGCAAAACTCTACCGAGCATCCTTTGCCGTGCGCCGGGGCATAAAACACACAACAAGGCCATTGCTGTGCATTTTCCGGGCTCTGGCGTGTGTTTCTGGCGCACGGCCGGTAGTGGATGAGGAGACCAACAAGTCATTTCTCCCATCTCCATGTGCCCCGCCAACTTCTCTCGTGTGCTCGAATTACTTCCCTTCCCGCGCGCCATTGCTCGGTTTTCGCGGCCGCGCGTGTATACACATACACCCTTGTTGCTCACTCTTCTCTTCGCCTCCGTATAATGCCGTGCGCATGAGCCAGGCTCGACCGCCGTGCAGGACAAGGATCGGGGTAGTGTATTTTTGATTATCAATTTTTGAAAGGAGATGGAATTGTATTTGCTCCCGTACCCAGGACACCATCGTAGAAGTCAAAAGCTACCTTCGCTTTGCTTTCCTCGCTCCTAACGACCACATTATCAACGACCAGGGAGTGGATGTGAGTTTTATGGCCCCGGTGGTTAGCATGCAGGTGGAAAAACTTAGTGCAGGCACCACCCTCCTTGAGCCATGCTAAGGACGACCGCTGACGAGAAATAGTTCACTCCAAGGATGTGAGCCCAAGGTATCTCAACTTGAGGAAGCGTCGTAACGCCACCTCAGCCGGAGAGAGCGACCTCGTATCCTGTGCTGCCTCCAGACGGAAAATAACCTCCTTAGCGACCTGAATCTGCATACGAATACTGCCCACCTTTTTCGCACTCCAGCGCTTCAGCTCCTCTGTAGTTTCCCGCAATCGCTGGTCGATGGTGCGAAGAGGGTCAAGGCCAACCTGTGGGCGACCCCAACTAATTTTGACTGCCTCCACAAAACCCTCAAACTTTGGCCAGAAGGATTCAAAGCGGAATCGCTTCTTCAGGTGGAAGTCATCGTCAAACTGTAGGAGTAGCGGTGCATGATCTGAGCACCGAGAAGCACCTGCCTGGAGGGAGCACCTAGGGAAGAAGGATTCCTAGTAAACCGAGATGAACACCCTATCAATCGGCTTGAGGGTGGGATGCGACCTCTAATTACTCCAAGTGAAAAGCCTACTGCGCAGGTACAACTCCTTAAGATTAAGATCATTCAGGAAGCGCCTAAAGCGACCCATCATACGACGATGCAAGCGACCATTGTTTTTATCCGCCGCTTGGTAGACCAGGTTGAAATCACCACAAAGAACCCAAGGGCCAACCAGCGAGGCTCGCAGCGTGCGAAGTTCCTGAAGGAAAGCAACCTTGGCGCTGTCCTCCAGAGGACCATAGACCGTAGTAAGCCACCAAGAAAGGGAGGGGTTCCCTCTAAGCGCCAATCAGACGGTGTCGGGGTTTGTTACCGCCGGCAAGTAAATTTATATGATCGCATGTCGGGAACCGCACAGTGGCACAAGAGACACAAGGGGTTATACTGGTTGAGGCCTCCGGAGAGTAATACCCTACGTCTAGTCTGAGGGGGTGTGTTCTTTATGCTCTAGTGTTTGTAGTAGGGGTTACAAACTGGTTGGGAGAGGGTCTCTGTGCCCAAGTCCCTAGTGCGCGCGCACGTGGTTCTTGTAGCAGAGTTCTGCATACGTGAATGGGTGTGAACGACTATGGGATGTTATGAGATGAGGTATCGATCGAGTGTGTGTGTGTGAGTGTAAGCGTGTGTACATGTGACCCCCTTCTCCCCCTTTTATAGTTGCAAGGGAGAGGCCTACGGGGGGTAAAAAGGGGAATGGAAACTAAATTATAGTGTAGGGCGTCCTTCTCCACATTGGGTCGGTATGGCGAGGCGGTGGGAGCGGCTTCAGACTGTAGCGAAGTAATTGGCGATGGTATAGGCCTCCTAGAATTGCAGGCTCCGAGTAGCTGTCTCCAGGAGTCCTCGGGCTCGTCTCCGAGTAGTCGTAGGTTGTAGCTTCCGTACCCGACTTCCGTCAGCAGGGTAGGTACGCATCTTTCTCGGGTACTGTGGGGGCCCCTGTGTGGGCGGAGTGGCCTACACTATGCCATTCGTGGCATAGTGGGTGGCGCGTACTGTGTCGTTCGTGGCACAGTGGGCGGCCATGCCTTCTGACACCAGACAGGCCCTGCCAGCACGGCCCGGCATGGAGGAAGCTGCACGTGGCGGTGCGGGAGCGATCGCGCGCGGATTTCCCGCTATACCAGGAGTGGGCCCCGGTTGCGGTTGCCTTTGCCGCGAAGCCTGGGCTTGTCGGGGATGGAAACTGCTCGTCCGAATGAGTAGTCGGAGGCGGGACAGAAACTACTCGTGCGAACGAGTAGTCATGGAGGAGGCAGAAACTTGTCGTTCGAGCCACCACGTAGCTGGGGACTTGTCGGATGGGCTGCCAAGCAATTGGATCTTGCTGGATGGGCCGCCATGTACTCGGAGGAGGGGGCGCCCGCTTGTGTGGGCCACCAGGCTCCCGATCATGGCGGAAACTAGTCGTACAGACTGCCAGGTGCTCAGGGACGTAGTAGTCATTTGTACAAGTCGTCAAGTACTTGGTGTGTCAGTCCGTACTACGCTTTTTTGGTAATCATGGTGGGCCCTGGTCTAGGGCCTCGTCAGTAGCCCCCGAGCCTGGTGAGGGAGTCAGGGACTCGCTACCGGGCTCAGTGGTCGTGGTGATGAAGAGGGAAGTTGTGTTTTCCCAGCGGGGGCGCGCAAGCGCACCCGCGGCGGTAGCCCCTGAGCCCACGGACAAGTCAGAGACTTGTGCGTGGGGTTAATATTGCGATTTTGAATTTGCAGAGGTTTTGTGCCGTTGTACGTCGCGTAAGATGCACGTCGTGGGGTAAATGGTGAAGATTTCGTGTCTGTTGTGAGATTTATGGGCCCGTCACCGGTGACGTGGCTGCGCGCTCGTGCGCGATTGGTGCCGGTGGGCCCACCTTTTGAGGGGCGTCACTTCGGTTTGTGGGGGACGTGGCCCGAGGCGGGCCCAGGCATTAGCTGTTGTGTGCACAGATGCTGCCCCTTTATATTCGACGGCCGCCAGTTGGGATTTTCCCCCTTTCTTCTTCCTTGCTCTCTCCGCCGCCGCTGCTTTTTCTTTGCCCTCGCGTCCTCCTCGTCTGCGCCCTCTCGCATTTGTCGATTCCAACTTCGAGCGCATTCCTCACCGCCGTCGTCTGTTGACATTTCGTAGCGCGATCACTTAAGAACAGATTCAGAATCCATCCTTAGCAATAGCACCAGAAATGTTTGTTGGCATTCCTTAACATCACTACTAACGACGCCGAGTTAGCGTGGGCATCAAGACTTGCCAAAGGTAAATCTAATGATCATGACCGGATCCTCAAGCGCAAAGATAAATCATTGTAGCATTTCCCTAGGGAAGTGATTGTTCCAAGGGTATCATATCCGTGGAAGGCAAGGGCGGATATCAAGACTTATGCTTTTGCACTGAATGTAAACCAAGAGATAGATATAGAAGACAAGAGCTCAAAGACAGGGGTAAGATAAATGATATGATAAGGGTAGTGTGACACACACTCAGATCTACCTCCACTTTAGCACACTACGGCTTAGGGGGGTCATATGAAGCTAGCTCTAGGTTCTATGGTACTAAACATATAGAGTTAGATGATACAAGAGATAAGCATAAAGCATTGCATCAAAGGTAAGGTTCAGCACCCAGGTACAAACGGGGAGATAGCCCGCGACGACCAGCACTCTGCGAAAGTACTCTTTAGACTCCTATAGCAATACCCCAGCGTGGAGGGTTTCAAAGGGTCCAACAGCTATCACCACTGCGGCCTACCTCAATCGTTACGGGGGGCATGCTCATAACTAATGTAGCCACACAACCCAAGCACCATGCCTGCGTTGCTGCTAGACTCCACCCGGCCCGAGCTATTGTGACCCAGGGTGAGAGCCACCAGAAGACTGGTCAACTTAGACCAAGTACCGTAGCTTGAACACAAACTTCATGCAACACTAACATGCTATCTAACAAGATCAAACTAGGGCTAGACATACGAACGGATACGAACTCTCTTATGTCTAGTCGACATGATCAAAGGGTCGTGTTCGTGAAGAACACGAGCCTCTAACTTATGAACAAACACATAAGGAATGAGTAAATCATCCTTCAAGTGGATCAAAAGGTAGTGTTCACGAAGAACATGAGCCTCTAAATGATGAACAAGAGATGAACTCAAGAACATATCAATCATATGATCTACCACTACTTTATATGAAATAGCTGAATAACTGAAGTAGATCAAAGTCATACAAAGAATTAAAGATACAAGAGAACTGATACCTAGACTCCAAAGTAGGCTGGGAACCTGAATAAGAGCTACTCTAGCCTACCCCCTAGCCTTGGAAACTAAAAGTGAGAGGAGAATGGAGAGAGTGGTGTGTGAGAAATGGAGCCCCTCTCCTTCTATTTACAGGCAAGGAGGAGGCTTGCTTCGGGGCTCAAAGTGCCTCAAATCACCCGGGATGCAGTAATGGACCAATGAGGAAGCAACACGTGGAGGGACGAGATGAGAGGGCACTAGGTCAGTTCGGCTGATCCTAGGATCGACCGGCCCCCTAGGCCCTCCTCTCGGGGTGTCCTTCCTCTGGGTGGCTGCCCTGTGGGCCCTTTGATCACTCCCCCGTGCATGCCTTGTTTTGGAATCCTATGTGGGCCCATGGATCCATGTGAAGTCCATGTGTCGCTCTCTGATTCGTTGGTGAGTGCCTCCCTTCGATCAGTGACGTGGATTGCCACGTGTTTCCTTGGTGGCAGCCACCTCCTCAGCTGAGTTGGCATGGATCTTCCATAGAAGGTGGGTTTCCATCTCTTTTTATTCTTATTTCACCTACCTACAAATAATCTCCAAGGACAAGAGGAACTACATTATTCAAACCAAAATGCAAGTAAATAATGCATATGCCTCCATTTGTGTGAGAATATTGATGGCTGAAAGTAGTACTTAACAACCACCAACAAACTTCGCCAAACTAACCTCTTGCTCGTCTCGAAGCAAGACATTGAGGACTTAGGTTGGTTGATCAGGAGTTGCTACGATGTCGTATTCCTAACTTATGGTAAACATACAGCAAAGTACTCTACCAAGAGTTTGAACAAGTTGGCAATGTTCTTACCGTTCACTTGATGACATGGGGCATATAGCTTCATCTGCCTTAGGCGGTTGAGAGACAGAATGGTTATATAGCAAATGCATAATCACTCATACCTTCATCAGCTGTTAATACAGAGGTTTTACAAAATCAGAGTTCCTCAAATGATACTCTTGAATCGCTCAAAGTGTATGGTTCCTCACCAAGGCATTAAATTGCCTTTCTTCACATCCTACTCCTAATAGGCTTATGTGGAGCTGTAGGTAGGGAAGAAATGTGGCATACTTGTCTCTCATATTTTGCTAAATCAAAGACCGGATCCTTGGAAGAAACAAACATACATCCTGATCAAGATGTGCATATGTGTGTGATGAAAATGAGCATGGTAAGGTGTATACTAGGCCCGGAAATGGGTGCTAGATATTACCATACTTTATATGAAAAAATGAGGGATTGATGGTAAGGTGGACACTAGCCCCGGAGTAGGTACTAGTTATTACCATCTATACGGTGGAACTCTTTTTCTTGCACATATCAATCCCTTTTCTCCTTTTGAATTTTTCGAGACTTGGTCTAGCTCTATTTTATTTTTGCCATGCTTTTGGGCATGCTTTTCTTTCTTCTTTCTTTTCTCTCTCTTTTTTATCAGCTAGCCCTTTGTCTCTATTGGAGATATTTAGAAAGGGATGAATGATACAAAGATGCATAGAGTTTTATTTGTGGAAGAATGCGAAAGCAAATGGAACAAATGACGAATGCTAACTTCCAGAGTAGAAGTTTTAACATGAACGTGTAGGTGATCTTGATCAGAGGAGTATGAGTTCTAACAAGGGTCACAACAATTTGACAAAGCTCAATGAGAGAACAAGCTGCTTATGTGGAGGCTAACAAGAGCTAGAATCTACATATGGCCTTGGATAGGAAATGCTCATCATTGAGGAACTCATCATGTTTTAGATTTTTTTTCAAAAAGGAAAACTCCGGATGTCAAGCATCACTAGGTACAAGATCATAACACTCTATTATACCATATCACGTCTCACAACAACTTAGGCAAGGATCATGCTTTTTGCTACCAACAATTTTCAAGCTAAGGTTTGAACATACAAGCCAACAAACTCAAAACTTAGGTAGGATACAAAGTTGTAAGCAAGACATACGAGAAGAATAAACAGAGCAACTATTCATCATTTCAACCATAGAGGCAAAACATTCTTACTATGCATATCAAAGCAAACTAAAGCAAACTTATGATGAAAGCAAATAAATCTTTTTGGTCTTGTTATTTTTGCAGATTTTTATGGATTTTTATTGTAAGATATTCTGAAAACAAAGAAAGATACAAGTTACCTCAGGATGAGGGCCTCCCACAAGCTAGCTTCAAACTCACTGCAGAGAAGGGTAGAAGAAACCTTGACTCGCAAAATAAGCCCTCTGCTCGTCCATGTGTTGCTGCTGCGCCTGCTGCATGGTGGCAATCCTCTCGCCAGCCTGACCCTGCCATGCTGAGGTAGACTCGACGTGTGTGTTCAGCGTCTCCTCCAAATCCTGTGACTTGGACGGTGAGCTCTCCCAGCTGCTGCGCGAGCTGAGCGTCCCGTGCAGAGGCCGAAGAGTGCGCGAGCTGAGCGTCCCGTGCAGAGGCCGAAGAGTGCCGCCTGAAGAATGAGGACGAAAGCGGACCACCGGAGCTAGAACTAGCAGGTGTAGCCTAGTGGTCCCTGCTCGCACTCGCCCAAGCCGTGCCAGTCGCACTCGGCTGGTAGGCGGTCTGGTCCCAACCAGATGCATATCCAGGGATAACCCCGAACATGTACCCCGCAGGGCCCCCTCCTGCCACTAGTGGTGTAGTAGGTTGTGCCTGTGGCTGTGATGGTGGCTGTGACTGCTGCTGCTGCATGTGTGCTCTCTTTGACGCGCTTCTGGTGGACCTGCCTGAAACACTAGCACAACGGCTTTCCTCTTGTGTAACAAGGGGAATGGTTAATGACTCCAAGCTATACAATTGAAACCCCGGGTTAGGTAACGGGATTTGATTTGCATAACCCGGGAAGAAGAAAGTCAAGGAATCATTTAGGCATCTCTTAAGTGTATGCCCTTGGATCAAGTATGCCTCATCAATGAGAACTCGGGGCGTCCCAATGAAGGGTACGAGATTCCCTCTAAGAACCCCGAGTCTGAGAGCAATACGAGTCACCAAAGATGTACACTCATTAGGGCCTATCATCTTAAAATTCGTCAACCACTGCCGAATCATAGCTTTAACGGGGGAGACTTTGATCTGTTTAGTAGCGGCATATAAAAGCATCAACTCATTGTTGCGCACGGGCCGAACATCCTCTCGTGGAAAGAGAGTAATGGCGAGCCACTTGTGCCCCAAACGGAGAGTGGGATGCACGATATCATTGCACCGAGGTACAAATTTGCCACTGTAAACAAGACCAGAGATGTCTCCCCAGAAAGAGTCTCGAACTAAACCTCACAAGCCTTCTTTAAAGAAAGAGCACAACGATGATTAAAACCAAGGAGATGACTAAGATCTTTCAATGAAACTCGGTAATCGGTCCCGAAAAGACGAAACTCAATACCATCGGCTACCTCGGTAAGAGAGGAAAGAAACTGGATGGTGAGGGGCCAAGAGCCAAGCTCTGTAACCGGGGCAAACTCCTCCCAACCAAGAGCATACCAAATGGAAGCGAACTCGAGGTTCATACCTGTCTTCTGCATGAGTGCCGGGTCGAAGTCCCAGGTGTGGGCGAAGACTCGGTCCTTTAGGAGACCGTAGGCTTGCTCCTCTCGAGCGCCCCGCAAGCTGAGGTAGAGGGTGTCGTCGACAACCTCCTTCGCTGCTTGTAGTTCAGCTTGCTCTTCTTGCTCTTCCTCACAGTCCATCGTTGATGGGCTCAGCGTCAGCTCGGCGGGGACGGATGAACTTGCGCTTGCCCGTGAACGGGAGCGTGTCACCCTCCGGAGAGCGTTCGCCGCCCAACTCATGCTAGCACACAATGGGACAACAAGAGCAACTGGGTGATGGATTAGTGAAATCGAATGAAATTCTTACCGAGCCTGCTCCACCAATGGCAATACTTGCAGCAACACAATAAATAGAGTACTTGATGAATCAAGCTTGAGCAAGAAATCCCAGAAAACGAAGAGAGCAAGGAGTAGAGAGGGGAGTGTGAGTGAAATGAGTTGAATGGGTGAAGAACACCCCCTCTCCCCATGCTATTTATAGGCAAATGCGCCGGGCATCTAGACATAGCCATTGGGCAACGGCTAGAAGCCGTTGGAGCAAGGTGGGGCCCAGCAGCCGTTGGGCTACTTCGGCCGAACCAGGGGTCGGCCGGCCCCATGCCGGGCCCACCTGCAACACGTGGAGGGACGAGATGAGAGGGCACTAGGTCGGTTCGGCGGATCCTAGGATCGGCCAGCCCCCTAGGCCCTCCTCTCGGGGTGTCCTTCCTCTGGGTGGCTACCCTGTGGGCACTTTGATCACTCCCCCGTGCATGCCTCATTTTGGAATCCTAGGTGGGCCCATGGATCCATATGAAGTCCATGTGTCGCTCTCTGATTCGTCGGTGAGTGCCTCCCTTGGATCAGTGACATAGATTGCCACGTGTTTCCTTGGTGGCAACCACCTCCTCAGCTGAGTTGGCATGGATCTTCCATAGAAGGTGGGTTTCCATTTCTTTTTATTCTTATTTCACCTACATACAAATAATCTCCAAGGACAAGTGGAACTACATTATTCAAACCAAAATGCAAGTAAATAATGCATATGCCTCCATTTATGTGAGAATATTGATGGCTGAAAGTAGTACTTAACAGCCGTGAACACCATCATGTCGAACTGGACGCGTTTTGACATGACCTGGTCCAAGCTCGACCTCCTCGTCGCTGACGACATGCTCCAACCGTGCACCGAGGCGAAGGAGTGGAGGCTTCCCGGGACTGAGTGCCCCCCTGATCCTCCAGCGAGGTACATCATCTCATTCGTGGCCATCCACGAGCGCAGGTTCTCCATCCCGGTAGGGCGGTTCATCCATGCCACGCTCGAGGAGTACGGCCTGCAATTCCAGCACCTCAACCCGAACGGCATCCAGCAAAGGGATACCTGCACGAGGGGGACCATTGGGACCTGTTCAGGTATTTCTACAAGTTCGTGTGCCTGAAGGATTCAGGTAGTGCGGCGGTGATAGGGTGCACCGGGCTCCGGGCGAAGCAGGGGAGGTTGTATGAGTACATCCGCACCTTTCTGACGAGCTCCAACAGTGGGTGGCACGGGGACTGGTTCTATCTCAAGAACGACCCCCAGCACCTGCTCCCGAAGTACAACAGCCTCTGGATCAACCGTGCGCTGGACCAGTGGAAGTGGGGGCCAGAGAAGAAGGACCAGCCCCGGTTTCTCCTAGGTGCCATCGACGCTCTTCGGGCACTCCGCGCTCGAGGCGTGGATTTTGTGGCTGTTATCGGCGGCTACCACGCGAGGGGGATCATTCCACTCCGGCGGCGGCCCCTTCGCCTCTTCGAGATGACGACCGCTCGTGCCCCCTTCGAGGGGACGGTGACGGCCAACCCCCTACCCTCGGAGGACGAGGTCCATCACTAGGTGTCGCAGGCGACCGGGATCGCCCACGTGTTCTGGCCGCCGTTGGACCTGCTACCGATGCTTCCCCACCCGAGCACCTTGGCCTATGTATGTTTCCCTTTGACAATGTCCGACTTGTTCTAGGAGTTTAGCACCGGGCTCTGACCTTTTCACGTTCGCTTAGATGGCGAACCTGCACGTCTTCCCTTCGTGGGCTCCGCTTCTGGAGGACCTGGCGCGCACCCGGCTGGTTGCCGCGATGGAGAGACGGCGGGTAAAGTAATCGTTTGTCCATGGAGTTGTAATGGATCTTGATATGTAGTTACTCACTCTTGTTTGGATCTTATATCTATCGTACCCTTTGTTGATGATGCTTAATGTTTAAGGTTAGCTACCATGCCTTCGGGGTTGCTCCCGTAGATCACGTCAACATACCGTGTTCATTAGGATTAGTATCGATTACCTTCGCGTAGTGACATGTATGAGGGAAGGGAAACGCCTAATTCTTTGTTCGCATGCTTAGATAGATTGGATCGGGGTTTTATCACGTTTCGGGTGATTGCTTCTCAAGTACCTATACTCCATGGGCATACGTTCTTCATACTCATGAACCACCTTTCTCTCTCTTTAACATAATCTAGGGTTAGTTTGTCTTTACTTTATAGATTAATCTTTACATCATAAAGTGCTTAATCAACTAAGTTAGTGTTAGGTTAAACACAAGTAATTCCCTTGCTTCGTGGATTGAAAAGAACCTTGGGGGTCCCCTCCCTTGGTGAAAAAGGCATCAAGTCACTTCGTGTACTTGCGGTGAAGTTGAACGTGGTTTCAAACCGTCAACATGCCCCTTTTTCTGGCGCTGTTGCCGGGGAGCAAGCCGGTTTACTTCGTTTAATCTCTCATTGATTTTGTTGATTACTAACACCTAACCTTTGTGTTCTAGAAAAACACACTCTTTTGTTTTTTGTTTTTGATTGTCTAGATGGTGTTCGCTGGAAATCCTTTGGAGGAAGCAGAAAAATCGCTAAGGGACTATGCTAGCACTCGATGTGAGGATATCAAGGTACAAGAGTCGGATTCGATTCTCGAAGCGACAAGGTACGAAATCAAGGCTCGAATCATCGAGATGGCAACAACTAATCCGTTCCGAGGGATGGAGACGGACAATCCATATAGACATATCTAGCACTTCATGATGTTGTGCAATACGGTACGACAAGAGGGAGTTCCTGATACTTGGTTTAGATGGAATCTTTTTCCCTACTCACTTGCCGATGAAGCAACAAAGTGGTATTCATTTGCGTCCTTCGAAGCCGAGGAAAATTGGAATCAATTGATAAAGAAATTTTGTGCCAAGTTTTTCCCTATAACCAAGATTCAACATATAAGGAGGCAAGCGATGACTTTCAAGCAAGGAGAAGAAGAGGGGATTGATCAAGAATGGAATCGATTCAACGAGCTAGTTGAACAAGGACCAAGACTTGGATTTCCTAGTGACGTACTATTGCATACATTCTTTTTTCCCTAACCCCTAGTTGCATGGAATACGTTCAAATGTGTGCAAGAGGGGATCTCATGGAGAAAACACTCACGGAAGCTGCCAAACTTGTACAAAAAATAAGTAAAGCGGCGGCCATGCGAAGAGATTGGGAAATACGACTTTCGAGAAAGCCGGAATGCGACACAAGTGTAGCACCACTTGCTGCAATTTTCAGAAATACGGCCCCTGAAGAGAAGAAAGAGGAACCAATCCCGAAAAAGGTTGAAGAAGCCAAACATGAGGAAACTAGAACTATCCCGGAGATTGATCACGCTGAGACAAGCAATGCAAGTGAAAGAACTATGTCGAGCGCGAAGCCACAAAGGGAGTTCGAGCAAATGGATTGGATCCCACTTGATTTTGGAGAAATCTTTGACAAGAGAAGACCGTTCCCTAATCAAAAAGGGATGGCAAAAGCTTTGGAGATAGACTTCCCGCCGGAAAAACAAGTGGAACATCCATACAACCTAGAGACAACCGGGGAGGTCCTTCAAAAGCTCTTTAGCGAAGAAGAAGTTGATCCGGACCATGTGGCCAGAGCTAAAAGAATCATGGGAATCAAGCCCGAGGCGTCACCATTCGCCCTCCTCGCTGATATTTTTGCCATAGGATCCGATGAAGAAGAGAAGATATCGCCGCGTATAGATTACAAGGTTAACAACGTTAATTGCAAGGCGTTATGCGACATTGGAGCACGAGTAAGTGTCTTATCTTCTAAAATCTTTGATGAAATTCATGATCACACCATTGACCTAGTTCCAACCTCTACTAAATTAATTATGGGAGATGGTAGAATTGTTAAACCTCTAGGAATTGCTCGTGACCTAGAAGTTTTAATTTCCTGAAAATGCATTCCAACCGATTTCTTCATTGTTGATGTCTAATATGATAAAAATGATCATGTAATTCTTGGCAGACCTTTTCTTAAGTTGGTTAATGTCGTCTTAGATGCCGAAAAAGGAAAAGTGACTATTAATCTTGATGGGGATAATCACACATACAATTTTCTTCCCGCTTCTAGAATTGCCTCACCCCTACCTTTTGATGACAAAGAGGTAGGGAGCCTTCGTTTTGTTGAAACTTTCAGGGATCTGCTACAAAGACCAATGGAGAATGAATCTAATGATGAGCTAGATGAAGAGTTAGCGGAAGCAACCAAAGGAGTAGAACCGCAAGATGGAAGCTTAGAGGAGGATAAATTTGAAGATCTTGGAGAAATTGTAGATGAGGAACCACAAGTACCGGAGGTGGATCTTAAGCCATTGCCCAAAGGATTGAAATATGAATTTTTGGGGCCGGACAAGACTTATCCCGTGATTGCGAGTGACGAATTCAGTCCCGAGGAGAATGATATGTTGCTGAATTTATTGAAGAAGCACAAGAAAGTGATGGGATGTTCAATAAAAGACCTTAACGGACTTAGCCCAGCGTTTTGCACTCACCGCATATCTATGGAGGATCAATGCAAGCCCGTAGTAGACCATCAAAGGAGGCTAACCCATGACATGCGTGTGGTGGTGAAGAAGGAAGATATTAAGTTGTTGGATGCCGGAATCATCTACCTGGTGCCGCATAGCGAATGGGTGAGCCTCGTACATTGTGTGCCTAAGAAAGGAGGTTTGACCGTGGTGAAGAATGAGAAGAATGAATTGATACCGCAAATAACCATGACCGGATGGAGGATGTGTATCGACTATCAGAAGTTGAACAAAGCAACGAAGAAGGATCACTTCCCCCTACCGTTCATCGATGAGATGCTTGAGAGGTTAGCAAATCATGCGTATTTTTGCTTTCTTGATGGGTACTCGGGGTTCATGCAAATACCTATTCACCCGGATGATCAACATAAGACAACATTCACTTGCCCTTATGGAACATTTGCGTATCGAAGAATGCCTTTCGGTTTATGCAATGCTCCAACCTCTTTTCAACGATGTATGATGGCAGTATTTTCGGAATTCATCGAGGAAATTATTGACGTATTTATGGATGATTTCTCCGTCTATGGTAAAACTTTTGTGGATTGCTTGGCAAATTTGGATAAAGTTCTCACTAAATGTTCGGAGGTTGATTTGGTGCAAAATTGGGAGAAGTGTCACTTCATGGTGAAACAAGGAATAGTGTTGGGACACGTGATATCCGAGAGAGGGATTGAGGTGGACAAGGCTAAGGTTGAAACGGTTGAAAAGCTTCCACCACAGACAGATGTCAAGTCTTTGAGGAGTTTCTTGGGCCATGCGGGATTCTATAGAAGATTTATCAAGGATTTCTCAAAGATCACCAAGCCATTGACTAATCTTCTCCAAAAAGATGTGCTATTCAATTTCAATGAAAAGTGCTTGGCGGCATTCTGGACATTAAAGAGAGCTCTCGTAACCGCACCCATCATTCAACCACCCGATTGGAGTGAACCTTTTGAGATAATGTGTGACGCTAGTGACTATGCCGTTGGAGCGGTGTCGGGACAACGAAAAGAAGGCAAGGTACACGCTATTTACTATGCTAGCAAAACCCTTAATGGAGCTCAATTAAATTATGCAACAACGGAGAAGGAATTTCTCGCAGTAGTGTTTGCCTTTCAAAAATTCAGATCATATATTGTGAATTCTAAAGTGATTGTCTACACCAATCATGCGGCGATCAAGTATCTCTTGTCTAAAAAAGATGCCAAGCCAAGGTTGATTCGATGGATCCTTCTCTTGCAAGAATTCGATGTGGAGATTCATGACAAAAAGGGGTCGGAAAATGTTGTGGCCGACCATTTATCAAGGATGAATCGTGAGGATGAGAAAGAGCCTATTGAAGATAAGATGAGAGATGATCACCTCTATCATATCCTTGACAAAGATACTTCGATGATCAACATTATTCGAGCCATACGAAAAATGCCACTTGATCATTTGGATACGAACGCTCAAAGGAGAGTGATCGCCGAAAATATTATTGGGATGCACCTTACCTCTTTAGACTTGAAGCGGATGGAGTCTTACAAAGGTGTATACCAAGAGATGAAAGAGGCGAAATATTGAGAAAGTGTCACTCAGGCGAATATGGAGGACACTATGGACATTTTAGGACTCAAGCAAAGGTATGGGCTAGTGGATTCTATTGGCCGGAGATGCATGAAGACTCAAAAAGGTATGTTGCTTGTTGTCCAGAATGTCAAAGGACGGGGAATATAAATCAAAGGAATGCTATGACTTTAAATTACAACTTGCAAATTAATCTATTCGACGCATGGGGAATTGACTTCACGGTGCCCTTCACTAGTTCAAATGGATATGAGCATATTTTGTTTATGGTTTATTATGTATCGAAATGGGTAGATGTCACCCCGATTTTCTGAAGAAAACCGAATGCATCTCATATGTGTGTCAGGATCTCAATTTCACACATACGATAGACATAATGAGTGTAATAACAGAAACAATACTCAAAAACATACAATAAGAGGTTTATTAACTTTTATTACACTATGGATAGACACGAAGGTCTTTACACGAACATCAATAGCTAAGACGATCCAGCACCGTCTTCAACTCCACAGGCATCTGACTGGGGAAACACATCCTCAGAACTCATCAAAGTCGCTGAAGTCCTCCTCCCCAGTGTTCTCCTCTGTACAGCGGGTAAGCAAGGGTGGGCACAGCAAGTGGGGGAAAATGCAAGGCTATCAAGGGTAGGCTAAGGTTATGCAGCGGTTAGCATTTTTAAGTTGGTCAAATTTTATTAGCAAGCACCTATTTACTAGGTGTAAGTTTATACCATCCCAAAAATTAAGAATTTATAAAAACATTATCTCAAAACCATATAAAACCATTATTTAATTTCATATTCAAGTTCATTAATCATGTGAGGGTCCAGGCCGCTCTTGACCGTGAGCATGGCTGATCGATCAGTTTTAACTCTGCAGAGGT
Source organism: Cenchrus fungigraminus (assembly GCA_036936925.1). Lineage (NCBI taxonomy): Eukaryota > Viridiplantae > Streptophyta > Magnoliopsida > Poales > Poaceae > Cenchrus > Cenchrus fungigraminus. The sequence continues at coordinate 67,771,366 of CM072773.1, forward strand.
CGTACACTTTATCCATAGTTCGTGTTCCCCATGTTGCCCGGATTGATTAGACCCTTAAACACTTTTGAGGTGAGTGGCTAGGGGTCCACTATGAAGCCTTTACAAAGATATGCAGAAGACCAACAACCTGCGACAGTTACAGCAGCGGAGCGGACCATAACCCTCCCTAGTGGTCAGCACCTTAGCAAAGGCTGCTACCCCAAAAGAACCGAGCTATACCCCTTCAACTCCGGCCTCCTGTGCTCCTTTCGGATAAGGCTGTTAGATAATTCCACACACCCAATTAATTGGCTAAGCTAGAGCCATATGGACTGTGGTTGCACTGTTTTCCTGGGTGGTTCTCCATGTTCCAATTAAATCATATGATCTTATTATTATCAAAGCATCATCTTTCACCAAAGTTATCATGATCAACATTTTGTAAACATTCATTTCAAACCATCCCAAGTTAGGAAACTAAGCATTTCTATCCCAAAACATTTATTTAAAAGGGTTGTTCAAGGTATGGGGATAAAATCTAGTCATGTCCTTAAAAAGGTAATTTTCCCATCAATTTATGCATAGCAACAATTAAATATCAATTTAGTTATCATGCAAGTTGTGTGGGACAAAAATAGAATATGCTGGGGAGGAAATCCTCTTGTCTTCCTTGCTTAAACACTGGGATTCTTCTTCTTAAAAACTTGATCTTGATCCGCGATCGGTAGCTCAGCTCCAACTGGCACGATATCTACGCGCACACCAAAAATCATACAATAAATAAAAACAATAAATAAAACATTACAAAAGACTAAAACAAGCTTATAAAACTAACAGGCTTAAAGAGACGGTCGCTTGAACACCAAAAATGCCTAAAACGGATAAAAGACGCAAAAGATATGGCTAAAACAGGGTTTAGGGGCTAGATTGTAAGAAAACTTGGGCTCCAGGGGCTTATCTGCAAGAAACCAGGGACCTAAACCTAATTATGTATATAAACAGAAGGGTTTTGGTGTAAAACAACAAGGCTTGGACGGCGGGCAGAAAAACTTAGAAACCTAGGGGCTTAAACGGAAAAACCAGGACCTGTTTGTAAGGATTTATATAGGTGGAAGGGCATTTCTGTGATATTAGAAACTGCAGGGTTCTTTTTGTAGAGTGGCGGAGAAAGCCTGGGGTTGACCGGTATGGAAATGTTTGACTCGGCGGGTGCTGCAATCTAAGCTGCAAATCGTGCGATCGACGGCCAAGGCGGCCCGCAGGCGAGCAGGCGGCGGCGGGCAGCGGTCAGCTCGCCAGATACGGCCGGAATCGAGCTCCGGAGTATGGACCGTGACGGGAAGAGGACCAAAACAAAGAGGAGGACATGAGGGTTTCATCTGGGGTCTTGGAGAGGCGGGAGGAGCGGCGGAGAGGGAGATCGGGGGCGGCTGGTGGAGCTCTGGTGACTCCCTACGGGGCGGCGGCTCTGCGAAGGTGTGAAGGAGAGGGAGACGGCGGTGCGGGTTGAAGAGGAGCTCGGGGCATCCTTTTATAGGGTAGAGGGGCAAGCGAAGGGGCGCGGTGAGGTGATGGGCATGGACACTGGTGGGGCGCCATTAAAGGTGGGTGGGAGCTTCGTTGGTGGAGCCGTTTCTGGAAGGGGAAGGGGAAGGGGGCGGGCGAGGGTGCGTGCGGCGCATTGACGCGCATCTAGTGGGGAGGGGAGGAGGCGCAGGGAGGGAGAGAGGCGCCAGGGAGGCGTTGGCCGGCGCTCGGTCGAGGAGAAGAGAGCGGCGGGCGAGAGGTTGAAGAGAGAGGTGACAGGTGGGGCCCGCCTGGCACTGAGTGGGAGAGAGGGGAGGGGAGATGGGCCGGCGGGATCTGTTGGGCCGGAGGGAGAACGTGGGCCGCGTGGGCTGAAAGGGAAGGGAGGGGGAGGGAAGGGTTTAGGGTTTTTTTTTTTCAACACACTCAAGCAAAAACAAATGCATACAAAATGATACACAAACACTTGAGTGTTTCTAAATTAATTAAATATTATTTAATACTTTAAGAGCAAATTTATTTGGTCAAATTATTAAACCCTTAGAAAATAAAAACTAAACCATGTTGCTAGCATTTTAATGTGATGGAATTTTAGGGTGTTACAAATCCTACCACCTTAAAGAGAATCTGGTCCCGAGATTTGGAGAGATTGGAAAACAACATGAGGAGATTCTAGTACAAGCTGATCTTGAAAGGTGTTGGGGTACAACCACAGAGCTTGATTCACTTTTCCTTCTTCTATGGGCTTGTGATAGCAGCAAACTCAATCCAATCTCCTTGCGGGCTGGTCAAGAGCACCGACTTCTTGGCACACAAAATAATTCCATCTTGTTTGCCTAACCAATCCATTCCAAGGATCACATCTATTCACTAGATGTTAGAACTACTAAGTCAGCTTGAAAATCTATCTCTCTGATTTTAAGATTGACCTGTGGGCATACATGGGTGGATTTCATTTCACCATTTGGGGAACCAACTAGCAAATGTGTCTTCATAGAACTCATAGGTACATCATGCTTTGCCACGAATTGTTCAGTTATAAAAGAACGCGATGCCCCGGAATCAAATAAAACTGTTGCAGGTACAGAGTTGATAAGAAACGTACCAAGCACAACATCTTTGGCTTCTTGGGCTTGTTCAACTGTCACATGGTTCACCCTACCACGGATGTAGTTCTGTTGGCCTCTGTTACCTTGAGAATTTGGACTTCCAGTGCGTACTTGAGACGATGGTTGTCCGGGTCTCTGACCATTGCCTTTGTAAGGTGTCTACATATTTCCCTGGGGACAAATACTGGCGTAGTGTCCCCATTCTCCATAGTTAAAACAACCACTAGGTCGAACTGGGGTGTTGTTCCTCACTGGTGCATCTGAATGATTCTGAGAAGGATTTGGACCACGTGGTGTCACTGGGTTGAAATCTTCGAGTTCCTGAAATGAGCGTTGAAACTGCTGATTCTCCTGATAACTTCTGCCTTGTTCCCCAGAATGGAACTGAGAACCTTGTGATGAGTGGAAACAGGAGCGAGTGTTGCGGCTAGATTGTCCCTGAGACTGAAATTTGCGCTTGCGTTCAACAAGTTCTATACGTTTGCTCTCCAAACGTATGGCTTTGTGTAGCAAAGTCTGAAAGTTAGGAAAATTGTGACTCTGGAGCTAGTAGTTAAGTGGCCCTATGAGACCATCGAAGAAACGTTCTTGCCTCTTTGGATCTGTATCCACTTCATCTGGAGCATAACGAGATAGTTGGTGAATTTATCCCGGTACTCACTGACAGACATGTTGCCTTCCTTCAAAGCTAGACACTCCTTCTACTGAGCTTTATCACACCAGCTGGGATGTGATGTGTACAAAAACCTTCCTGGAACTCCTGCCAGGTGATGATGTTAGGAGAAGCATGTGCGACAGTATACGCTTCCCACGAATCAGCTGCTGCGCCCTCCATGCGTCCTGAGGCATACAAGACATTCTCACGATCACTGCATTGCACTATGTCTAGCTTCTTGTTGACAGTCTTAAGCCAATCATCTGCATCAAGGGGTTCCACTGAATGGGAGTAGGTAGGTGGGTGGTGGCTCATAAACTCTTTCTGTTTGTTTGCAAGTGGTGGAGGTGCTTGAGGTACTGGCTGGTTCTGTTGAGCTTGCATATTCTGAACAGTAGCTGTGAGTGCTTGCAACAACTGTGTTTGGGCTGCTAGGAATTGCTGCATTGTTGGATCCATTGCTGGGTTATGTGGTGGATGTGGTACTGGATTTCGCCAGTTAGCGATGTGAGCACGAATAACAGGCGGAACGTCCTGTCCTCCTCCTGACCTGGCGTTTACCATCTGATTGTTAAGGGAAGATATTCAGATAGGAAGTTTTAACTGCTAAAGATAAATAGAAGAACAGGGGGTAAAGACATTAAATTTAACTTAATTATTTTATTAATGCATTTATGGCCATCACTCCATAAAGCATTCCAATCCAGACAAAGATCCAAATCAAACATGTTTTCACCCAACAACATTATTACATCATTTACGTCCTCGCAGGAACGGATCTATCAATCAACTCAGAAAGGTAGGCATCCTATTCAAGAAGACCGGTGGTGGCGATGGACGAGCCGTAGCGGAGCCTCTTGTGGGGTGGTGACATCGCAGCGCAAGGAAACTCGGCGGGCTGCTCTGGTGGATCCCTGCCATCACGCTCGGCCTCCAACTGCGCAATCTTGGTGTTGGCTTCCTTCAGCATCCCGTGGGTCTGGTCCAACTCAGCAGTAGCAACCTCCAAGTCAGTGTTGAGCCCTGCAACGACCTGAACAAGGATGTTGAGATGATTCTCCCCGGGATATCCAACTTGAACCACTGTATTCTCAGTGCCACTGGTGCGTCGAGGAACGTGATGGAAGTCACTGATATTCAGCTCATGGTGGCGCCTAGAACGAAGAGACCACAAAGCTATTCTTGCAGTGTTGCTGACTGAACCACTGTAGGTGGAGTGGGGTGTGGTGGAGTCATGTGCCTTGATCATTGTGTAGCCTCTGGTAGTCTCCTCAAAAGCTCTGACGTGAACTCGAGTCATGTAGAAGGTACCAAGTGGTGGCTCGGTCCAACTGTGGGTGACGTAGAGGGGCTTCACCATGTTTCCCAACTCCCGCAGCGTCCGTCGAAGCTGGTAGGGAAAGTAGCCTTGCTCATTCTCCGAGGAGTGATTGCGACAGGCTGGATCGCCTACACGGGGACCGTCGTAGTAGTACTCTTCTGCATCACCATCATTACCATCACTGGGGTCCTCCACGACTGGCTCAGCCAACGGAGGCAGCTCCATTCCGTTGTTGACGTACGGCTGAAACCCGGCCATCTGATAGAACAAAACAGAACTCAGAGCAGAATAAAACAAAAGGGGGCAAATTTTAACAAAAGGACAAATAAGATAGATTTTTAGGTGGAATTAAGATTTATTTTGAAGAGCTGGCACGACTTTCTTGAAAATGAGTACTTATTTCGACCATTTCTATCCAAGGTTGCGTCCTACAGTCAGCATAGCTCTGATACCACTCTGTCACACCCGATTTTCCGAAGAAAACTGAATGCATCTCATATGTGTGCCAGGATCTCAATTTCACACATACGATAGACATAATGAGTATAATAACAGAAACAATGCTCAAAAACGTACAAGAAGAGGTTCATTAACTTTTATTACACTATGGATAGACATGAAGGTATTTACACGAACATCGATAGCTAAGACGATCCAGCACCGTCTTCAACTCCACATGCATCTGACTAGGGAAACGCATCCTCAGAACTCATCGAAGTCGCTGAAGTACTCCTCCCCAGTGTTCTCCTCTGAACAGTGTGTAAGCAAGGGTGAGCACACTTATGGTTGGAGCTCAGCAAGTGGGGGAAAATGCAAGGCTATCAAGGATAGGCTAAGGTTATGCAGCGGTTAGCATTTTTAAGTTGGTCAAATTTTATTAGCAAGCACCTATTTACTAGGTGTAAGTTTATACCATCCCAAAAATTAAGCATTTATAAAAACATTATCTCAAAACCATATAAAACCATGATTTAATTCCATCTTCAAGTTCATTAATCATGTGAGGGTCCAGGCTACTCTTGACCGTGAGCACGGCTGATTGATTAGTTTTAACTCTGCAGATGTCGTACAGTTTACCCACAGTTCGTGTTCCCCATGTTGCCCAGGTTGATCAGACCCATAAACACTTCCGAGGTGAGTGGCTACGGGTCCACTATGAAGCCTTTACAAAGATATGCAGAAGACCAACAACCTGCGACAGTTACAGCAGCGGAGCGGACCATAACCCTCCCTAGTGGTTCTCCATGTTCCAATTAAATCATATGATCTTATTATTATCAAAGCATCATCTTCCACCAAAGTTATCATAATCAACATTTCGTAAAGATTCATTTCAAACCATCCCAAGTTAGGCAACTAAGCATTCCTATCCCAAAACATTTATTTAAAAGGGTTGTTCAAGGTATGGGGATAAAATCTAGTCATGTCCTTAAAAAGGTAATTTTCCCATCAATTTATGCATAGCAACAATTAAATATAAATTTAGTTATCATGCAAGTTGTGTGGGACAAAAATAGAATATGCTGGGGAGGAAATCCACTTGCCTTCCTTGCTTAAACATTGGGATTCTTCTTCTTCAAAAACTTGATCTTGATCCGCGATCGGTAGCTCAGCTCCAACTGGCACGATATCTACGCGCACACCAAAAATCATATAATAAATAAAAACAATACATAAAACATTAAAGGTGGGCGTGGACTCCGGCGGGGCGCCATTAAAGGTGGGTGGGAGCTTCGGTGGTGGAGCCATTTCCGGAAGGGAAAGGGGGCTGGCGAGGGTGCATGCGGCGCATTGACGCACATCTAGTGGGGAGGGGACGAGGTGCGGTGAGGGAGAGAGGCGCCGGGGAGGCGGTGGCCGGCGCTCGGATGAGGAGAAGATAGCGGCGGGCGGGAGGTTGAAGAGAGAGGTGACAGGTGGGGCCCGCCTGGCAGTGAGTGGGAGAGAGGGGAGGGGAGATGGGCCGGTAGGATCTGTTGGGCCGGAGGGAGAAGGTGGGCCGCGTGGGCTGAAAGGGAAGGGAGGGGGAGGGAAGGGTTTAGGGGTTTTTTCTTTTTTTTCAACACACTCAAGCAAAACAAATGCATACAAAATGATGCACAAACACTTGAGTGTTTATAAATTAATTAAATATTATTTAATACTTTAAGAGCAAATTTATTTGGTCAAATTATTAAACCCTTATAAAATAAAAACTAAACCATGTTGCTAGCATTTTAATGTGATGGAATTTTAGGGTGTTACAGTAGAGGCTATCCCTTGTCGATGAGCTTCAACGGAAGAATCTATATTCATGATCAAAAATATTATATCCCCGCACTATGGAGTCCCGCGAGTATTGATAAGTGATGGAGGAACACACTTTACGGGAAATAGTTTCAGAAAATGCTTGTCTAAGTTGGGGATCGAGCATAGAGTGGCTACGGCTTACCACCCACAAACCAATGGTCAAGCGGAAACTTCAAATAGGCAGCTCAAGAGCATTCTTAACAAGACCGCTGAAAAGGGAGGTAAAGATTGGTCGAAGAAATTGGACAGAGCATTGTGGCCATATTGGACGGCACACAAGACACCAATAGGTATGACACCATATCAATTTGTTTATGGTAAATCGTGTCATTTGCCTTTGGAGTTGGAACATAAAGCAGATTGGGCAATCAAGGAGATGAATCTTGATTTCGATGCCGCGGGAATCAAACAGAAGATTCAAATAAGTGAACTAGAAGAGATGAGGCTCAAAGCTTATGAGAGTGCAACCATCTACAAGGAAAGGATGAAGAGGTGGTATGATAAAAGGCTTCAAGCAAAGGAATTTAAAGAAGGTGATAAGGTTCTCCTCTATAATTCAAGGTTCAAAATATTTGGGAAAGGAAAGTTGAAGAGCAAATGGGATGGACTGTACATCGTTCACTCGGTCTCGCCAAATGGAGCGGTAACAATCATGGACGTGAAAGGAGATCAATATGTGGTCAATGGTCAACGATTGACGGTTTTTCATGAACAAGACATGGTGCCCATCGACTACATTGATTTATATCACATGGAGGACGAGCCCGAGCGTCAAGCCTAAGACGTAAAACAAGGTAAGTTTTCTATAAATAAGTTTTTGTTTTTATTTTCGAATTTATTTAGAGTTCTTTTCATAATTTTTAGCTGGACCTTACCACCACCTAGGCTAGTATTCACGAAACACAGAGGGTCGCAAAAGTTGGGCTGCGGGGGCCCAAAACAGGGGGTAGGCCAGCCAGCCCAGGCCGACCGGCCCACCACCCCCCTTCCTCCGTTTCGTCCCATTTTTCTCTGGGACGCGGTTTGGTGTATTTCCTTTTCTTGCCTACCTTTTTAGGAGTGACAATATTAGGCAAGGGAGGGTTTCGGCCGAATCCTCCAGGGATATTTAAGGATTCCTGGGGAGCTCGAGATTTGCATCTCAATTGCAATCTCCAACCTCCACAAAAACACCCAAGCACCCATGGCATCCCCGAGCAGCACCAAAGGGAAGGAGAGGTGAAGGCAACCATGGAAAAAGAAGCACACCTCCCCTCTCCAACTCCAGCGACCGAGGAGCTTCGTCGGTGTGCTATGGTGCCAAAGCTCAAGGAGGAGGTGAAGAGGACCGCACGGATTCGTTGCGGAGGGCGTAACCCAACAAGGCGCATGGCTAGCCCAAATCCATGGGTTGAAGAGAAGAAGGAGAAGCCTGCTTCTCCCGTTCGCCGCTCAAAGAGGCTCCTTGGGATGAAGAGGAAGGATTACAAAGAGAAGACCCCCGAGCCGGTGGTGTTTTACGGAGATAGCGACAAGTTTCCGTCCACGTGGCGGCTCAACCAGCAAGTTTCCAAGTACTTGGGGGTCTCTCCGACAAGTTTCCGTCCACGTGGCGGCTCGAACGACAAGTTTCCACCCCCACCACGACTACTCGTTCGCACGAGTAGTTTCAGTCCCGCCTCTAACTACTCGTTCGAACGAGTAGTTTCCGTCCTGCCTCAAACTACTCGTTTGCACGAGTAGTTTCCGTCCCCAGCCGGCCAAGCCTTCGCGGCGAAGGCAACCACAGCCTGAGCCCACTCCTAATGTGATGGGTCCTCCACGCGTGCCTGCTCCCGTGCCGCCATGTGGAACCCTCTCCATACCAGGCCGTACTGATAGGGGGTGTCAGGTGTCAGGAGGCATGGCCGCCCACTACGCCACGAACGGCACAGTGCGGGCCATTCCGTCCTCACAGGAACCCCACAGTGCCTTGGAAAGATGCATACCAACTCCGCTGATGATAGCATAGTACGAACCCGACGACTTACGACGACCAAACTACTCGTAGACGAGCTCGAGGAGTCCCCGGCGCCAACTACTCGAAACCTGCAATTCCGGGGAGCCCATACCGTCATCATCCACTCCGCTACAGTACATAGCTGTTTCACCATGTCCGGGCGGCTGCGCGACATGGAGAAGGACACCCTACACTGTAATCTAGTTTCCATTCCCATTTTACCCCCCTGTGCCCTCTCCCTTGCAACTATAAAAGGGGGAGGAGGGGGTCACAGTATCGATATCTCATCTCACATCATCCCATAGCCGTTCACACACTCACTCACACGTACGCAGGACTCTGCTACGAGAACCACATGCACGCGCACGGGGGACTTGGGCTCAGAGACCCTCTCCCGACCAGTTTGTAACCCCTACTATGAACTTTGAGCATAAAGAACACACCCCCCCCCTCAGACTGGACGTAGGGTATTACTCTTCGGAGGCCCGAACCATTATAATCCCTAGTGTCACTTGTGCCACCGTGCGGTTCCCGACACGCTATCGTATAAATTTACTTGCCGGCAGTAACAAACCCCGACAGTTGGCGTGCCAAGTAGACGGCTTCACGCGTCTCGACATCCACTCCAGGGTCCGCACAGCCCATCCACCAGCTCGTCCGATGGTGATCTGCACGCAGTCGTTGTCATCGAGGTGCCCCATGGGATCCTCCGACCCACTCCCGGCTGGATTCGAGATTCGGTTCGGGAGCCTGGAGTTCCAGGCGACGGGCAACGGCTACCTCATGGTTCTCCTCATGCTCTAGCACTAGCTCCACAGTCACCCTGACACCGGAGGTGTTCGGGCCAGCGCTCACGACAAGCGCGTGCAGAGCGACACAGGGCGGCACGCGCCAGCTCCCCCAGCGGGTCGATGCCGGTGAGCCGCAGCCTGCCATCGCGACGGAAGGGGTCGCACCCCCACCAGCGAACCTAACGACACATCTCATCAAGGAAGGTGCGGCCGCGCTGTCAGGATTCCCCCACGAGATGTGCAACACGGCCACAATCTACTCCTCGTCGACCAGCACGGACTTGGGCGCGTACGAGGACCTCCCGGGTCATCATCTCATGGCAATCCGGAACCTCATCACGACCTCACCCGACGAGCTTTACCCTGACTCGGACAGCGAGGAGTACACGCATGGGTACGGGGATCCAGATTGGGACTACTCTGGGCTCTAGGACCCCGACGGTTTCAGGTGATTCCAGGCAGCGGCGGATTAGTGCTTCGACTACTCCGATGACTCCAACATAGGGGGTTACGACTCCACCCGCGAGTGTTTCATCGTCTGCAACACCCAAGCACCGGCACCATATGACCCTACCCGTGAGTGCTTCATGTGCCAATCTCTGGATGAGGTAGTCCAATCCGCCCACAGTTCGACGGCGGACAACGAACGTCGCGCACAGGACCAGCCCGACAACAACGCGCGGCAGGCGTGCCTGGACGAGCCCGAGGAAGCACGGCGCTAGCTCGGCAATGAGCGGGTCCAGCTCCACCAACATCTCGGAGAGGCCGTAAACCCGACTCCCGCTCGTGCGCGCGCACGAGACGTCCAGCACCATATCATCAATGACAACGGTGACATCGTCAACGGCACTCCTGTTTTCAAGCGGGTGTCACAAAACCTGGCAGCGGCAACCGTTCTTCTCAAGAAGATCCCAGAGCCAGCCACGCCCCAGGAGAAAGAAGTGGACCAGTAGCTCATGACGCTTCTTGAGACAACTGCCGTGCAGCAGGCAGAAAGCTTCACGCCAGTGGGGCTCGCAGGGGCGCATGCACTCCCAGCAACGACAACCGGCCACCCCGTTGCATCATCCACACCGATCCGTGGAAGTCAACATCCCCGTAAAGAGCCACCTTGGCCCTGACCGCGACGCCTGCGACACCATCAAGGCTCGACAGAAGGCGGCCGCAAGCCGGGACAACGACCACGAGCACCAGCCTCGTAAGGAGTACAACAAGCGGCATGGTGGCCGCTACAACAACGACGAGGACCAGAGCCGGAGCACATCGCCTGACGCCCAACGGGCGAGGGCCATCGGGAAGAACGTCCGCAACGCTCGTTTCCCGCCACGCTTCTGAGCTCCGACGACCGTACCCAACTATGACGGAGAGACCAACCCCAACGTCTAGCTGGAGGACTACCGGCTGCATGCAACGCTGGAGGTGCGCGGGACGACCTGTTCATCATCAAGAACGTCCCGGTACACCTCACCGACTCGGCCCGCACGTGGCTGGAGCACCTGCCCTGAGGCAGGATCGACAGCTGGTCGTAGCTGTGGGACGCATTCATCGGCAACTTTCAGAGCACGTACGCCCGACTTGGCAACCGTGGGAGTTGCGCAACTTCAAGTAGATGAAGGGGGAAAGCATGCATGACTACATCCGGTTCTTCTCCAAGCGGTGCACCGAGCTGCCCAACACCACCGACACGGACATCGTCTCGGCGTTCCAGAATGGGACCACGTGCGCCACACTGATCCACAGGATCAGGCGCCGGAAGCCACGATCTACTCGGGAGCTCATCGACATCACCACGGACCATGCCAACGAGGAGGAGGCGGTAGCTGCTACCCTCAGCCCTGGAAAAAGAAAGCAGCCGGCAGAGGCCGATGAAGGTCTATCCGCTAAGTCAAACAAGAAGAAGAAGAACAATGACAAGTGGCACCATGACGACAACCTCGTGGCCACAGTCGATCTTAAGATGACAAGGCCCAAGAACAGTCCGCCCATGGACCACTTCGAGAAGCTGTTGGAAGCTACATGCACCAACCACGAGGGCCCCGTCAAGCACGCGCTCAAGGACTGCAATCTGATGAAGGCCTACCACGCCGGCACGCTAAAGAAGAGGGACCCCGCTCCAACTGGCGAAGGGGCCAAGGACAAAAACGACGATGACACCGGGTACCCCGAAGAAGATGGCGCGGTCAGAATGTTCTTCGGGGGCTCACCAGCGCGCCCGCCCAGGCGCCAGGAGAAGCGGATCCGGCGGGAAGTCTACAACACCGAGCCCGCGACGCCAACGTACTTGAAGTGGTCGGAGACGCCAGCCACGTTCGACCGCAGCGACCATCCCGACCACGTCCCACAGCCGGGTAACTACCCGCTTGTCTTTGTGCCCCTGTTCGGTACCGAGCGTGTACACAAGGTGCTGATGGACGGAGGCAGCGGCCTCAATGTCATTTACACCTCGACTCTCAACGACATGGGGATTCCGCGGTCCCGACTGCGGCCGTCTACGGCATCATTCCACGGGGTCGTACCCGGGATTGAGGTGGTTCCCCTCAGGCAGATCGACCTACCCGTCACTTTCGGAACACCGAGCAATTTTTGAAAGGAAACCCTCACCTTCGAGGTGGTCAGGTTCACGGGGACGTATCACGCGATACTCAGAAGGCCAGCATACGTGAAGTTTATGGCCATCCCCAGCTATACGTACCTCAAGCTGAAGATGCCCAGCCCGAAGGGCGTCATCACAGTAGGCATGTCATTCTAGTACGCATATGAATGCGATACTGAGTGTTTTCAGTTCACTGAAATAATGATTCGGTACGAGAAGCTCGCCGCAGAGCCCCTCTCCGAGGACCCCCGACATCCTCGAGTCGTCCAAGCACGTGGCATGCTCTTTCGAGCCTGCCAAGGACGCCAAGAAGGTGGCCGTTGCTCACGACGGCCGCACGATCCGCATCGGGACAACGCTCGATCCTAAATAGGGAAGCATGCTCGTCGACTTCCTCCGAGCGAACCACGACGAGTTTGCATGGAAACCCTCCGACATGGCTGGGATTCCAAGGGAGATCGCGGAGCACAAGCTTAACATTAAGCCCGTCTTGAAGCTAATAAAGCAACGTCTTTGCCGCTTCAACTCCGATAAGTGCAAGGCCATCGGCGAAGAAATCAAGAAACTCCTTAGTGCAGGGTTCATTCGAGAAGTGTACCACCCCGAGTGGTTAGCAAATCCTGTACTTGTAAAAAAGAAGAATGGCAAATGGAGAATGTGTGTTGACTATACTAGCCTAAACAAGGCATGTCCAAAAGATCCATTTCCATTACCTCACATAGATGAAGTGGTCGATTCTACAGTTGGGTGCGAAACCCTCTATTTTCTCGATGCTTACTCCGGGTACCACCAAATCACGATGAGCCTGGCCGACCAGCTCGCCACCTCGTTCATCACCCCTTTCGGTGCGTTCTGTTACGCGTCCATGCCATTTGGGTTGAAAAATGTGGGTGCCACGTTCCAGAGATGCATGCAACGTGTCTTTGGCGACCTCATCGGACGGCTGATCGAACCCTATGTCGTTGACATCGTGGTAAAGTCAAAGAAGGTGGGCGACCTAATACCGGACCTCACGGCAGTTTTCGAGAAACTGAGGGAGCACGACGTAAAGCTTAACACCGAGAAGTGCGTCTTCGGGGTCCCCAGGGGGCATGCTCTTCGGGTTTGTCGTGTCGGAGCGCAGCATCGAGGCAAATCCCGAGAAGATCTCAGCCATCACGAACATGGGGCCAATCCATAATCTGAAGGGGATGCAGTGCGTCAAAGGGTGCCTCGCCGCCCTCAGTCGTTTCATCGCCCGACTTGGTGAACGTAGCCTGCCGCTGTACAAACTCATGAAGATGTTGGACCATTTCACATGGACGCCCGAAGCACAAGAATCGCTGGACTCACTCAAAAACCTGCTCAAGAGCCTGCCAGTGCTCACAACACCAGCGGAGGAAGAGCCCATGCTCCAATACATTGCCGTAATGACTCAGGTCGTGAGCGCGACACTGGTGCCCGAGCGAGAAGAGCCTGGAAGGACACAAAAAGTGCAACGCCCAGTATATTTCATCAACGAAGTCCTCTCCGACTCGAAAACGTGCTACCCGCAGATCCAAAAGCCGATTTATGTTGTGCTCATCACCAAGCGGAAGCTCCGGCTTTATTTCGATTCACACCCCATCACGGTGGTGTCAAAATATCCGCTGGGCGAGGTCATACAGAGCCCCGAAGCCGAAGGAAGAATAGCTAAGTGGGCCCTCGAGTTGATGGGACAGAACATCACGTATGCGCCTCGAAGTGCCATCAAGTCGTAGGCACTAGTCGATTTTGTCGCCGAGTGGACAAAGGTCCAGACCCCTCCAGCACCTATCGAACACAAGACATGGCTCATGTACTTTGACAGCTCGCTCATGAAGGAAGGAGCTAGGGTCGGGCTTGTCTTCATCTCGCTTCTGGGTGTGCGTATGGAGTACATGGTCTGACTACATTTCTCGACCTCCAACAATGTTGCAGAGTACGAAGCCCTCCTAAACTGTCTTCGGATCGCCCTCGAGCTCGGAATTCACAGTCTCAAGATCCGAGGAGATTCCGACCTCATCGTGGGGCCGGTGATGAAGGAGAAAAACTACTTAAGCCCGAAGATGGCAGCGTATTGCCAAGCGGTGCACGAGTTGGAGGACAAGTTCCACGGGCTCTAGCACAATCATGTGCTGCGCAAGTACAATGAAGCGGCGGACACCCTCACGAAGGCAGCATCTAATCAGAAACCCATTCCGCACGACGTCTTTGCCAGCGACCAGTACGAGCCGTCCTTCCGCTCCGAGGATGATAAGCCGCAGGAACCCTCAACGCAAGAGGTCATGGAAATCGATGAGGTGCGAGAGCCCAACCTTGAGGACCCAGACTGGAGGATCCCACTCCTCTTGTGGATCATGGAAAGCAAGCTGCCACCCGACAAGGAGGAGACCAGTCGGATCGCACGGATGGTCAAGTCATCCAGACTTGTCGATGGTGAGTTCCGACGAAAGGGCGCGAAAGGCCTCTTCATGCGCTCCATCCTAGCCGACCAAGGAAAAGAGCTGCTACAGGACATTCACGCCGGGACGTGCAGACACCACGCTGCCCAGAGAACACTTGTCGGGAAGGCCTTCTGACAAGGTTTTTACTGGCCCACCACCGTCGCCGACGCGCACAAGATCGTGCGTAGCTGCGAAAGCTGCCAATTCTACGCGCGACAAACCCATCTCCCAGCACAGGCACTCCAGACCATCCCCATCACTTGGCCCTTTCCGGTCTGGGGGCTGGATCTGATCGGACCATTGAGGAAAGCGCCAGGGGGCTACACGCACATGCTCGTGGTAGTCAACAAGATCTCCAAGTGGATCGTGGCCAAGCCGATAACAAACGGCCATTCCGAGGAGGTCGTTGCGTTCTTCACCGACATCATCTATCGCTTCGGGATCCCAAACTCTATCATCACCAACAACAGCACCCAGTTCACTGGCAAGAAGTTCCTCAAGTTCTGTGATGACAACAAGATCCGAGTGGACTGGGCCGTCGTCAGCCATCTGAGGACCAACGGGCAGGTAGATAGGGCCAACAGCAAGATCTTACAGGGCCTAAAGCCACAAATTTTCAAGTGCCTCGAGAAGTTCCGAGCAACGTGGGCGGCAGAGCTCCCGTCTGTCCTGTGGAGCCTGCGCACCACACCTTGTCAGGCCACTGGCTGCATGCCTTTCTTCCTGGTGCATGGGTCGGAGGCGGTTCTCCCGACGGACATCGACTACGACAGCCCGAGGGTTCAAGCATAAACCGAAGAAGGCAATCAGGTCACCCTTGAGGACATCATCGACCAGCTGGACGAAGCACGCAGCATCGCCCTCCTTCACTCAACACAGAACCAGCAGACCCTACAACGCTACCACGAGCGCAACATAAGAAGCCGGGAGTTCCAAGTCGGCGACCTCGTTCTCTGACGAGTTCAAAGCAATGAGGGCCAGCACAAACTCTCTCTACCGTGTGAGGGACCGTTCTTCGTTGACCAGGTGCTCCATCTGGAAACTTTCAAGCTCAAGTACGAGGACGGCAGGGTCATCTCCAACGCATGGAACATATAATAGTTACGCCCCTATCCTTAAGCAAAGTTCTTTGTTTCGTCTTATGATAATGCAAAAGCTTCGACCTATGTTCATATTTCATAAGTATGCAATCTCTGTTTTGGCTTTCATTTCTTGCCTGAGTAAAACGTCTCAAGCCTTTAAACCCCACGAGCTAGTCTCCGACTTCCTCGTGGGCTCAGGGGCTACAACCCGGGGCACGACGCCCCTTCCCCGCATCGTTCTCAAAAACTTTTTTTGACGAAAAACCATCTATGATCAATCGGGCTCGCGAACGATCCTCGCGGTATATCTGCGCTTGCTAGGGAAAAGGACGACAACTCACGCGGTTCCGGGCCTGTGCTTGTCCGAGCTTCGAGTACTTACGCCCCTACGGCTATGGTGCGAGGACCTACAAGCATAACCTAGGACTCAGAGTTGTTTTCTCTCATTCTCTTGGAAGTAGCCGGGCAACCGTCTAAGCGACTGCCCCGGCAGTTTGCTTGTTTGCTAAAACTTGCGCACTCATTCGTTCTCCCAAAGTACTCGGCGGCTACGCGTTCGAGTAGTATTAATATAAGGCTAAGCCCGGCTAAGCTGTCAAGTTCCTACATCCCCGCGGTTACAGAACAGAGCACCGTCGACAACGTCTTAAGCTATACTGGTCGGACTCGTAAGTTCATAACTACTCGAAAAGAGAACAACATGCAACGAAACAACGAATAAACTTATAAACCTAGTTGCAAGGACATTCACACATGGTTTACGAGTTCTTTACAGGCATGACAAAATATAATCAAAGGCCCCTGCGAGGCTATCTTGTTTTCTTCTCTACAGGCCGAGGTCGTGCGGGGCATTGGCGGTCATGGCGTCCGCAAAATCGATGGAATCCGTCTCAAAGGCGTCGTACTCTTCGTTCTCATAGCCGGGAGCCCACCCCTCACTCAGCAACTTGCGGTCCAGCTCCGGGTAGTGTGACAAGAACATGGCGACCACCTTGCACACCATGTCGCGCCACATTCAGCGCGCACTGCCGAGACGTCCCGATGGCAAGAGCGAGGTGTTCCGCCAAAGTAGGAGCAAGGTCGACTCCGAGATCCATCAACACCTTCAAGACAGCTCGCGCCATGCAATCGCGAACCACCTGCACCTTCTCGAGGGACTTCTTGGTCTCCTTGCACAACTTCGTGGACTGTTCGAGCTCCGTGACAAGTTCTGGGAAGGGAAAAAGAAAATGAACGTTAGCTAAAAATCTTCGTCCAGAAAGGGCAAGAGAATAGAGGGTGCACCACGTACTGTCCATCTTGTCGGAGAGGTCGCTGGCGAGCTTCACCAACTCCTGGTTCTTGACGAATGTTGACGGCTGTTAAGTACACTTTTTATGGCCGTCAACTCCTGCAAATTGGAGCATGAATTGCAGATCCACACTAGAATAGGAGCTTAAACTAATACTTTCCACCAGTGTCGATGTCTATTCGAATGCAGATATTTAGCATAGGAAATGAGAAGAAACCATGCACATTCACTCCACTCCAATCCAAGGCACTCAAATGTTGGCCAATCAGGGGCTGCCACATGGATTCTCCTAGATCCATGATGTCACCAATCCATGTGAAGAACTCTCGACGAATCACACGCTGCCACGTCAGCATCACATGGATCCATGGGCCCACTGTGCCAACTAATCCGCTAGGAAACGTGCCATGCACAGAGGAGGAGCATCAGGGCCCACATGCAAGCGAGCCAGAGGAAGCACGGGCCAGGAAGCCATCCGAGGGGGCCGACCGACCCTAGGTTCGGCCGAACCGACCTAGGGCCGGTTCATCCTGGCCCTCCACGTGGCTCTCTCCCATTGGCTGTTGGCTGCATCCCGGGGTGTTTTGGAGCACTTGCAGCCCCGGAGCAAGCCACTCCCTTGCCTATAAATAGAGGAGGGGCCTCATTTCACACACACCACCAAGCTCTCAAGTTCCACTTCTCTCTTGTGTAGCTCTATGTCCCTCTCTCTAATTCTGCCCGTGTTAGGTGATTCTCACCTCTATGTGGTAGCATGGTGTTGAGAAGAGATCTAGACTAGGATTAGATGAGAGGTAGAGTAGGAGTGAGGAGTGAGTTGATGTCCTCTTGGATGCTCAGTCTTCATTTAGATCAAAGTGAGTATTTCAGCATTTCTTATTTAGACTATAGTGGACATCATGCATGCTTGATTTGTTCTTGTGTTCTTAGCTTGTTCATAAGTTAGAGGCTTATGTTCTTTGTGACACATGGCTTCGATCCTTTAGAGCTAGTTCCTTAGTTCATATATCTGTTTGCACGCTCTGATCCTATTTAGCTGAGTAAGTCTGCTGTATCTCATTTGTCTGCATCCATAGCTTTCTTTCTGCTCTGTAGCTTGATGACTAGTATGATTTGATTTTGTTCTCTCCCTAGTTCGTGGTTCCGTATTTATACGGGTTACTGTAGTGTTGTTAGCGGGTCGACAGACGTAACCGCACTATAGTAGTTATCTAGGGTGCAGACATGGTGTCTAGGCTCTGGTTATCCTACGAAGACCGCATGCGTTCGCGTAACGATAGAGGTAGGCCGCAGTGGTGACAGCCTGTTGGACCCTTTGGAACCCTCCGCTCCTGCGTACCGTGTCGGGCCCCGTTGCCAGTACATTGGCCTCTCCCTAAAAAGTTAGGATGGGCTGGCGCCCCACGGGGAGGACTAATAGCGGACAGATCCATCTTGAGAGTTAAGTCCCTTAAGAAAGTGCTTCTCATATCCCTACCTATCACAGCAGTAGCTGGTGTCCTTGGATAGACCCTCTCTGGTTACTCCTCCGTCCTAGGAACGAAACCCGATGGGAATACTCATTCTCCTAGGGAGAAGTGCTACAATGGTGTATCTGTTCGCACTCATCAGTGTACCCGAGTCTCTTACACGCCACGCTATTACGGCGCCTAGCGTTGAGGTTAAGAAACACCAACAAGCATTTTTGGCACCGTTGCCGGGGACGGCTGTAGTTAACCTTCAAGTCCGTCTATCCTCGTATTTATCTTTTTCCTTTTTTTTCTTCTACCTTCACCCCCGTTACCCTTTGAGATATCCTTTTTTTGTTTTCTTTACTTCTACCTCTACCCCCGCTACCCATGGAAGGTTATCCTTGTAAATACCTTCCGCCTTCGAGGAGTGAACCCTCAGAGCCATCTTTGTCAAGGCTCATTCTTACATCTGACTGTCGGCTTCACCCCTCTCTCATGAAGCTAATTTAGGACCTATCCTTCTCGGGGTTGAGTCATGAGAACCCCTTTGATCATGTGAGAGACTATGAGCGTCTGATTGAAACTCGGGGTAAAACCGGAGAATCACCGGATGCTCGGAAAAGAAAGTTTTTCCCGCTATCCCTCTCTAGGAGAGCACGGGATTGGCACCGTTGTTTTGGTAGAGACTACCTTACTTGGGAAAGTTTGAGAGAAGCTTTCTGCTCCCGATTCTTCCCGATACGACGTGTCATCTCGTTAAGGACTAAAATTCTCAGTTTCAAGCATTGTGAGGACGAATCACTAGGAATGGCATGGCATCGTTTCGCCTCTGCGGTGGAAGATTGCCCAGTCCTCTACATTCTCGATTGGATGTTGCTCCAGCACTTCTGGTTTGTATTGCGGAAGGATGATGCCATGAAGCTTAATGCTCTCTCCGGATGATCTTTGTGCACTTGGATGCTGTCGAAGGAAAAGAGATCGTGGAGAATCTCCGGGATTTCAGCTCCCCTTGCATCCCCGTCAATGAGGTACCCACCAGAGGAAATGTTGAGCAACCTAGATCCATCGTCAGCCGAGCCTGAGACTTCATATCCACTCTTTCTGAGCTCTGGCTGAAGGTGTCGTTCCTGAATAACAGGAGTCTAAGGGAAAGATTTCGTGGCACGAGATCTACCCTTGGGTTCCCCTCTTGTGCATCATCTTAGACCTTCTCCCTGAGACTTTGTCTTGTGGGAGGATGGAGAAAGTGGTCTAGGAAGAAACAAAGCATCAAGGAGGACCAACAGACTGGGAAAAATCGGCACGAAAGATTTGACCGTCGGGGACGATCGTACAGACAAGATCGCCACGAGAATGAAGCACACGAGAAGCACCCAACTTAAAATGAACCTCAAAACCCTTGTCAAGTAACTGGCATACTGACAACAGGTTAAAACCAAGTGACTTGACCAAAGCCACACTCTTTAAGGTCACCTTGTTACTCACCTTCACTATACCTTTAGCAAGCACTCGTCCTCTCCCATTGTCCCGGAAAGTGATGTACTCCCTCGTACTCACCGGGGTGAGGCCGGAGAACCACCCACGACCTCCGGTCATGTGGCGCGAACAACCGGAGTCGATCAACCAAAAGTTCTCCATGCCTCCCACCTACAAATAAAAAACGAGCACGAGAATGAGCAAGTGACTCAACACAGGGGTTAGTACAAAAAGAGTCAAACCAGTGTTGAGCCATTTGCTCAAAAGAAGGGTTAGCAAAATGTTGACGGTTGTTAAGTACCATTTTCAAGGCCGTCAACTCCTGCAAATTGAAGCATGAAATGCACATCCACACTAGAATAAGAGCTTAAACTAGTACTTTCCACCAGTGTCGATGTCTATTTGAATGCAGGTATTTAGCATAGGAAATGAGAAGAATCCATGCACATTCACTCCACTCCAATCTAAGGCACTCAGGTTCTGGCCAAAGAGGGGCTACCACATGGATTCCCCTGGATCCATGATGTCACCAATCCAAGTGAAGAGCTCTCAATGAATCACACGCTGCCACGTCAGCATCACAAGGATCCATGGGCCCACTTTGCTAACCAAACCACCAAGAAACTTAGCATGCACGGGGGATGAGCATCAGGGCCCACATGGAAGTGGCTCAGAGGAAGCACAGGCAAGATGGCCAGCCAAGGATTTCGGCCGACCCTAGGATCGGCCGAACCGACCTAGGGTCGGTTGATCCCCTCCTTCCACGTGTCCTTCGTCCATTGGTTCTTGGCTACATCCCGGGGTGTTTTGGAGCACTTGGAGCCTCAGAGCAAGCCACTCCGTTGCCTATAAATAGAAGGGGAGGGGCCTCTGAGGACCAGGTGTGTCCGAGGACTAGTGGAGGGTCGCTCCTTAGTGATGAGTGATTGATAATGTTGTGTGGACTAATGCTTGGCTAAGTGTGCAGGTACAGGTTGCGGCTTGACTCGTGTTGGTGCAGGTGAAGAACAAGCGCGAAAGGCCTTAACCGTAGTGGCCTCCAGGTGATAGAGAGACAAGTAGGCTTGGTTCGATGGACCCGGTGGCCGATGGGGTCAAGTGCGAACCGTGCAGCGCAAGAGTAGCAACTTGAAGTCATGGACATGGGCCGGTGCAAGGTGGCGGTTCGAGGCCGAAGCTTGCACACGGGGTTTGGTGGTTTGCCCACAAAACCATCGGTGGATGGGTTCTTAGTTTGGGCCTCAAAACCAAGTTCGGAGGCCCGATACGACGGAGATGATGATCTGGGAGCGTTGGGAAGCTTCGAGGCGGGGGGCACGTGGCGTGATCGCGGGGCATGCGTCGAGGCGAAGCAACTCCGCGGTGGAAGTGTGTCCACTCGATGGGAATATCCGAAGACTTGGCCAAATGCCCCTGAGGGGTGTGTATCTTAAGTTTAAGTTGTAGGGGTAGCGTGGTCATTTGCCTCCTCCGGTGGACTTCGTATAAATAGCGGACACGTGGATGGCATCTCTCTCTCTCTGGCTCTAGGGTTTCCTCCCCTGGTAGATCGCTCTAGACTGCTTCTTTTCTCTGTATTTCCTTAGGCAAGATTCTTGTATAGACTCTGACCTCTGGGTGTATGGAAGCATTCAGCGTTGTGATGATTTCCCTCTCTTAACTCTTTGTGATTTTCGTGTCATTTTCGGAGCTATTTTTTGGGTGTTTTCGTTCGTCGCTTGATTCATCGATTTGAGGGTGTTTCTCTCCGGATTTCTTTGAGGAGATCATGGGTGGATGTCTTGTGCATCTTTGTGGATGATCTTGACCCCTCAAACGCCAGGATTTGCCCTCGATTCGTGAGTTTTTGGATGAACCCTAATTCTTAGTGTCCTTGGCCAGGATTTGCGATTCCGGGAGATTGAGTGGGTTTGGGGCCATGAAATTTTAGGAATAGCTTCTCCTAGAGGCAATACTACTTTTCCTAAAATTTGGCTGGAATCCATTGGGTGAATCGGGAGATCCATCGATCGAAAGTTTGGAGTTGACCTGCGGGCGATTTTTCTAGGCTGTCCTGGAAGTTCTAGTGGTTAGGTCGGAAGTTCCGGTGATCTTTTTGAGGAGATTTTTTTATAAGCTTTTCTATGTAGTGGAGAGGTTGTGGTTAAATTTTCGTGATTTTTGGAGCTCGTTTGATTGAGTTTTGGTTTTTTCTTTCTCTTCTAGTTGGCTGTTTTTCATCCTGTCTCGGAAGTTCCGACCCCGAGGCTGTATCTTCTGGTAGGAGGCCGGAATTTCAAATTTTATCTTCCGGTGAGCCTCTGTCTTGGTTCGGAAGTTCCGACCCCTTCGTCGTATGTTCCGGTAGGTTCCTACAGTGTTCGGTTTTGCTCTGTTTTGTCCGCAATTGCTTCCATCCTGCGTTCAAGCCTTTCGATCTTTGTTCTAGGGTCTCTAGAGTGGTGTGTGTTTCCTTCCGCTTGTTTGTGTGCGACTCTTGGAGTTGCGATTGGGACTTATGCCAAGTTCTTTGAAGAAGAAATTTTATCGGCTCTCATTCACTCCCCCTCCTCTCTGGTCACCTAATTGGTCCTTCAATAGGTATCAAAGCCGGTTACGGATCTTCGTGATTCTAACCAGTCTAAGATCCAAAGATGGGCGACTATGGTAAGGGGTCGGGTCCTCCGCACTTCGATGGCAACAATTACCTGATGTGGGAGAGGCGCATGGGCGCGTTTTTGCGTGGGAAGGGGACTCTGATCTGGGATGTGACCCAAAATCCTAACTATGTCATTCCAGACAGCTTCCTTCTTCTAGGATCGCGGGAGATGTTTGAGGCCAACAGCAAGACTGTTAATTACTTGTTCCGTGCTCTCTGTGCCTCGGAGTTTGATCGAGTGTATGGAGAGGATGTGGCCGGAAAGATATGGCTTAAGCTTAAGAATGCACATGTTGGCAATGCTTCGGTGCAAGCTCGTTTGTTTGCCACTTACCGGAGAGAGTACGAGAACTTCACTCATCTCCCCGGTGAGTCGACTAATGTGATGTTTCAGCGCTTCACCAGTATTGAGAACAACATGAGGGCCAATGTGACAGTGCTCCCATACACAGATCATGATCAAGCTATCAAGCTTTTGCATGCACTGGATAGGTCTGTGTGGAGTGCCAAGGTCGAGGCCATTGAGGAGTCGAGAGTGTATGATACCTTGACACGGGATGAGCTGTTCTCTAAGCTCAGGTCTTCGGAGGTCCTCATAGTTTGGCTCTTGTCTTAGGATCAAGGACTAATGCTAACTCTGCTGCCATGTAGTTTTCTTTGTCTTGTCTTGTGTCCATGCCAGATGAGGACTTTGAGGTGCTGAGCGAGGAGGATCTCGCCTTGTTGAGCAAGAGGTTTGGGCGGATGTACCAGAACTGCAAGAATGCAAGGAAAAGCTCGGGGATGTGCTATCGGTGCGGGAAGCACGAGCATTTCATCGCTGAGTGCACTGAAGCCATGGAGATCAAGAACGACTACAAGGGCAAGCCCAAGCACGACTACAACAAGCACCCCTCTCGGAATGACTATAAGGACAAGCACAAGGACATGGGCGAGAGAAGGCCAAAGAAGAGCAGCGAGTACAAGAAGAAGACGGCTCGAACGATGGTTGCCGGAGCGAGCTACGTCGACTCCACTTCAAGCAATGCTTCTTTCGGTTCGAGCAGCGATGAAGAGCAAGATCAGCGCAAGGACAGGCGGCGCACGGGCAAGAACTTCACCGGCCTCAGCTTTGTCGCACAAGGTGGCTTTTGCGGCATGGCGCATTCCAAGAAGGGTGGGAAGGACACCTCGGATTCAAACTCTGACTCCGAGGAAGAGGTACGACATGATCCCAACTTCTTGCTAGAGGAGAATGCTAGGCTGAATGAGTTGCTTGATAACCGTGATGATGTGCTTAAGAAGACGAACAAGGAGAAGAGAGAGTTTCGGTCTTTGCTAGGTGGTGCTAAGGACAAGATAGTTGAGCTTGAGTCTTTGCTTGTTGATGCTAGAACTGAGATAGACTGTTTGAAAGCTGCTCCTGTTGTTTCTGATGAGGTTGATTGTGGTGATTGCAATGTTTTCCTGGCTGACTTGACTGCTCTCAAGGAGAAGCATGCCTCAATTCTTGAGGAACTAGATGTGCTTAGGATTGAGCGTGATGAGTTGAAATCTAGACCCGCTTTGTTAGGTGCTTGCACTTCTTGTCCCGTGTTGCATGCTAGGCTAGATGAATCTCATACCAAGATAGTTTCTCTTGAGGCTGTATTGAAAGCTCCTATTCCTACATCATGCTCTACCTGTGAAATGCATGCTTTGAAAAACATGGAACTTGCGCATTATGTTGACAATTTGCAGGATGAGAATCATGAGTTGAGGAAATTGATGGGTTGGTTGTCTGGGCATGAGCCACAGTTGAGTTTGACGTTGGCTGAGTTTAAGAGGTTTGATGGTCAGGCGTTGGGGGCTGGCAAGAGTGGTGAGAAGAGTGGTGAGGGAGAAGAGAAAGTTGGAGAGATTTCTATTCCACCACACACTACACCCATGAACAAATTTGCACCCAAGCCAAACCACCTCAGAAACAAGTTTCATACAACCCCAGATCCATCAGTGTTCCCCAACAAGACAGAAAACTACCAGAAACCCATCAAGTTTGTGAGCACTCAGGGCAATGCCTTTGGTGAGAAGCCAGGAGAGAAAGCTGTTGAGAAGCCCACAGAGAAACCACAGCCTAAGCCACAGGCAATCCGCTTCCATTGTGAGTATTGTGGGAGGGATAGGTATAAGGATGAGTTCTGTTTCAGGAGGAGAAGGGATGAGTGGTTTGCTAGGGAGATTGCAAACAAGGACAGGTACCACCCTTCTCATGGTGTGCCTGAGCTTCGTAGAGGGCCTCTACCTCAGGGTGATGGGTTTGTGCGTACGGTTCCCACTCGTGGTGGTGGAGGTGGTTTTCCTTAGAGAGATAGGCGTGTTGGGTTTGGGCATGGTGAGTTCGCTGGACGTGCTCCTACTCATGACCGTTACTAGGTTGGGAGGCACGATCAAAGTTTTGGTTCTCAGAGGGACTACGGGCCACGTTTTCCCCCTCGCGGTGCGTGTTCCCCTCTGGTGAGACTTGACAGGTTCTTCAGTGGTAGGTGTGGGAGGGCTCCGCCTAGAGGTTTTGATAAGATGGATTTTGCTAACCCTTCTTTTGAGCAAATGGCCCGACACTGGTTTGACTCTTTTGGTACTAACCCTAGTCTTGAGTCGCTTCCTCATTCTCGTTTTTGATTTGCAGGTGGGAGGCTTGGAGGACTTTTGGTTGATCGAATTCGATTGTTCGTGTCACATGACCGGAGATTGTAGGTGGTTCTCCAGCCTCACCCCGGTGAGTACGAGGGAGTACATCACTTTCAGGGACAATGGGAGAGGACGAGTGCTTGCTGAAGGAATGGTGAAGGTGAGTAGCAAGGTGACCTTGAAGAGTGTGGCTTTGGTCAAGTCACTTGGTTTTAACCTATTGTTAGTATCCCAGTTGCTTGACGAGGGTTTTGAGGTTCATTTTAAGTTGGGCGCTTCTCGTGTGCTTGATTCTCGAGGCGATCTTGTCTGTATGATCGTCCCCGAGGGTCAAATCTTTCGTGCCGATTTTTCCCAGTCCGTTGGTCCTCCTCGATGCTTTGTTGCTGGCATTTCGGTTGAGCTTTGGAAGTGGCATAGGAGGCTAGGACACTTGAGCTTTGAGTTGCTTTCCTGCTTGAGTGGCCTAGACCTTGTCCGAGGATTGCCTAAGTTGAAATTCGAGAAGGATTTGGTTTGTGCTCCATGTCGGCACGGAAAGATGGTTGCTGCTTCTCACACCCCTCTGACTGCGGTCATGACCGAGCGACCTTGTGAGCTGTTGCACATGGATTTGGTTGGGCCAGCTCATGTTCGCTATGTGGGTGGGAAGTGGTATGTGTTGGTTGTGGTTGATGATTTCTCGAGGTACTCTTGGGTTTTCTTTTTGGAGGATAAATGTGAGACATTGGGCTTTGTTACGGACTTGATCTTGAGGTTGAAGAATGAGAGACATGGGGATGCCATTCGAGCTATACGCAGTGACAATGGCACGGAATTCAGGAACTCTCATTTTGATGCCGTTTGCAGTGATCTTGGTCTCGATCATCAGTATTCTTCTCCATACGTCGCTTGCCAGAATGGCGTAGTGGAGAGGAAGAACTGGACCCTTTGTGAGATGGCCAGGACGATGCTTGATGAGCATAGGACTCCTAGGTGTTTCTGGGCCGAGGCGGTCAATATCGCTTGCTATGCATCGAATCGCATTTTCCTTCGTGGTGTCAAGAAGAGGACTTCGTATGAGCTGATGCATGAGCGAAAACCCAAGGTGAGTCACTTTCGTGCTTTCTGTTGCAAGTGTTTCATTTTGAAGAAGGGAAAGTTGGATAAGTTTGAGGCTAGATGGTCGAATGGTATTTTTCTCGGTTATGCTATTCACTCTAGAGCATATCGTGTGCTCAACCTTGACACTAACCGAATCATAGAGACTTGCAAGGTAACCTTCAATGAGACACAGCCATGTAGTTCTTCTACTTTTGAGTGTGCAGGTGACGAGGAAATTGGTGCCAAGATCTTTGAGGATGAGAAGGATGGAGATGGAGATGAAGATGATGATGGTTGTGATGCTCCCGTGGCTGGTCGTGTACACGCTACTTCCACTATGACGGTGACGATCGAGGATGTTCTGTCCCCTACGCCTACGACGACAGATACTGTTCGAGTGGAGGCTGCTGCTGAGGGGGAGGATGTGCCAGGTGAGAGGCTCTCCGGCGTGTACAGGTGGATCACCCGCCATCTACGATCATAGGTGACCTTCATGAACGCACTACACAGTCGAGGTCAAGGAATACTTCTCACTTTGCTCACTCTGCATTTGTTGCTTCGTTTGAGCCCAAAGATATTCGACACGATTTGTCTGATGCAAACTGGGTGAATTCCATGCATGAGGAGTTGGATAATTTTGAGAGAAACCAAGTCTGGGTGTTAGTTGATCCACCACCAAATTGTCATCCTATAGGTACCAAGTGGGTGTGGAAGAATAAGGAAGGTGAGAATGGGATGGTTGTGAGAAACAAGTCAACATTGGTGGCTCAGGGGTTCAACCAGAAAGAGGGTATAGATTATGAGGAGACATTTGCTCCTATGGCCCGTTTGGAGGCAATTAGGATCCTTCTAGCCTTTGCCATGGCTAAAGGATTCAAGTTGTTCCAGATGGACGTGAAGAGTGCTTTCTTGAATGGGGTGATAGAGGAAGAAGTGTATATGAGGCAACCCCCGGGGTTTGAGAGTGAAAAATACCCACACCATGTATACAAACTCCAGAGAGCACTTTATGGGTTGAAACAGGAACCAAGGGCTTGGTATGGTAGGTTGAGAGGCTTTTTGCTGAGCAAGGGGTTTGTGATGGGCAAAGTTGATAAGACCCTGTTTCTCCTTAAGCATGGAAATGGCCTGTTGATTGTTCAGATTTACGTGGATGACAAAATCTTTGGTGGCTCTTCTCATGATCTTGTTGCTAGATTTGCAGATGACATGAGTAGGGAATTTGAGATGTCTATGATGGGTGAGCTGCAGTTTTTCCTAGGGCTCCAGATCAAGCAGTGCAGGGACGGGACATTTGTACATCAGACGAAGTACACCAGGGACATGGTGAAGAAGTTTGGCATGAACGACTCCAAGACACTGACTACACCGATGAGTACCACTACGGCTTTGGATGCGGATGAGGATGGCGAACCCGTGGACCAGAAGGAGTACTAGAGCATGATCAGCTCCCTCCTCTACTTAACGGCGACGAGGCCAGACATACAGTTTAGTGTGTGTATGTGCGCTCGTTTTCAAGCTTCACCGAGGACTTCACATCAGCAGGCCGTTAAGAGGATTTTTAGGTACTTGAACTACACTCTTGAGTTTGGTCTTTGGTATTCTGCCTCCTTGACACTCAGATTTCACAGATTCGTCGATGCTGATTTTGTTGGGTGTCGTTTGGATTGCAAGTCTACCTCGGGTTGTTGCCAGTTTCTTGGTTCTTCTTTGGTCTCTTTGTCGTCTCGCAAGCAATCCAGTGTAGCCCAGTCCACTACAGAAGCCGAGTATGTTGCTGCAGCCAACTGTTGTTCCCTGCTCCTATGGATGACCTACACTATTGTAAGTGCAATCAAGCCCCAAGTGGGTTTTGGTGAGTTGAATGACAACTTGATTAAATCACTAACACTCTTGTAAAGCATGTGAGCAGGTTGTTAATTTTTGATAAATGATATTTATGTGTAAGATCATGTATTTGGCTCATATTGCGAAGATGACAAGGGTGGATCATGGCATTATACGTGGAATGTATGCAAACTACTAAAGATGAATGTCATGAGTTGGTTAATGTGTTCTTCCCATTGGAGTCTATACAAGACATACAACAAGTGATCCTAAGCTAAAGAAAAGCAAATATAGAGGCATGATTATATTTGGTACTTGGTTGGCCTCTCTATGTTGAGCAAAGCTTATTGTGAAGAAAGGAGAAGCTTGTGGTATAATAATGGGAGAACTAAGTCGAAGTTGAGTATGGCATCAAGGGATTTCACTATTGACACAAGATGGAACTTGATAGCCAATACTATGAGT
The DNA here is from genome assembly GCA_036936925.1 of Cenchrus fungigraminus. Taxonomy (NCBI): domain Eukaryota; kingdom Viridiplantae; phylum Streptophyta; class Magnoliopsida; order Poales; family Poaceae; genus Cenchrus; species Cenchrus fungigraminus. Next base: position 67,800,011 of record CM072773.1, read on the forward strand.
TTTCCAAGTACAATATCAAATGGTTTTTCACTCTTACATTTTATGAAGAATATTGACTCGTTCAAAGAAGTTATTTGCAAGACTTCAAGTATAGAATTGACAAGGGTCATGTGATTATCTCTTTTATGATGGACCGATAAATAGAAGTTTGCAAAGCAAGAATAATTGATGTCAATCAAAGGACAAACCATTTGAGTGGCCTCTCAAATGGAATTCTCTCTATGGTGCAAGGCTTGACTCAACTGTGGCAAGGATAAGTGATGAAGAGATCAAGATGGCTAAAACGAGGAACTAAGCAAAGGCTATGGATAGCGACCATAAGCAAGTGGCTAGGGTGAAGTTGAGAGCGTCAAGGATTTCAAAGTATCATATCCAAGCCTACCGAGGAAAGTGATAAATTGCATCTAGTGTCATGATTGATAAATTGGAGTGGCTTAAGAATTCAAAGTGGTTGATATCTACTCTATGGAAGAATTCTAAGTCACTAGCTCAAGGTGGACATGCTCAAGCACATGCATATATTTATTCATCTATAACATGTGCTCAGTTGGTATACAACATTGGAAGCCCTCGAATCATTGAAGATCATTTACCGGCGTACCTTGATGGTTCAAGCTCAAGTAGATTAATTAGGGTTTATCTTTTATCTTGAGTTTAGGTATGCCGTACTATCAAGAGGGATGAATCAATGGTTGGACAACAAACATCAAAAAGTGCTCAAGTAAACCCATGAGAGTCTAACCCGTGAGATCAAACCTTAGTAGGGCTCTTTGGCCCAAACCGGTCTGACCGGTTTGGAAAACCGGTCTGACCGGTTTGGGCACTGACACCGTCCAATGGCTAGTTGGTTTGAAAACCGGTCTGACCGGTTTGGCAAACCGGTCTGACCGGTTTTGTCTGACAGACTAACGGCTAGTTTCGTGGGAGTTGGGTATTTATACCCATGAGCTCCTCCTTGTGGGGCTGCTGGCCCTCCACACTTCTAACACCTTCCAGAACCCCAGCTAAGCTCTCCCCAACCTCTCTAAGTGAGATTCAAGCCTTTAGTGCCCTTTTCTTGTGTTGGGTTGAGAGAGTGACTTGTGTGAGAGCCTTAGAGAGCTTTGAGAAGCCTTGTGAGCATCCCATACTTGAGCTCCTGCTGATTTCATTGAAGATCCTTTGAAGCATCTTTTACTCTTGGAGCTTTGCTCCTAGACGGCTAGAAGTCACTTGGAAGCTCTCCAATCCGAGATTGTGGAAGCTCCAAGAAGTTTGTATTACCCCTGTGATTCTAGTGGAAATCTTCTCATCTCAAGGGTTCATTCTCTTGACTTGAGACCGAGGTCAAGGGCAAGCCTTGCGTGGCGAGCCTATCCTTGTGTGGATACCTCAATAACGTGGAGGTAGGCTAACCTTAGTGGTGAGCCGAACCACGGGATAAATCTTTGTGTTCTTACTTGCTTTACATTTACATGCATTACCTCAAGTTGTTTCTAGCAATCTTTGTGCTTCCGCTTCGATCCACTTTGGTGTGCTTGTGCTATGTGCAGGGACTTCATTGACACTCTTGGAAACACCTTTGGAAGTCACACACCAAGTTTGGTTTGAGCTAGAACTCGTAGAGGGCATATACTTGTTCGTTGATTTGCTGCCTAGCAAAACCGGTCTGACCGATTTTGGAAACCGGTTTGACTGGTTTTAGCACTAACTGAGGGTTGAAGTTTTTAATAAGTGCAGATTCGTCTATTCACCCCCCCCCTCTAGACGACATCGAGATCCTTTCAACTATGAGCGATTTTGGTGAGGAGTGCTCCCAGGTTCGACTCTTTTGTGATAGCACCAGTGCCATAAGTGTAGCAAAAAATCTAGTCCTTCACTCCAAGACTAAACACATCGAAGTGAGATACCACTTTCTGAGGGACAATGTTGAGAAAGGGAACATTTCATTATCCTATGTACCTACCCAAGATCAGCTTGCTGACATTTTCACTAAACCACTTGACCAAGCTACCTTCACTCGCTTGCGAGGTGAACTTGGAGTGTGTTTCCCTTTTTAGCTGGATCTTGGAGCTTCTCATGTATATATGTGATATATGTATCATTTGTTGCATTCCATGCATGCATTTTACCTTTTTGTACAAGACATGATTGGATAGCCATCTTTGGATCATTTGTGGTAGGATGAGCTTCTCTTATATACTTTGATCACTATGATGTGCTATATGTGAGATATGTGTATGCTTTTGGAATGGTGATGTGAATGCTATGCTCTTGATGGTATTGTCATATGTACATGATGAGATATCTTCCTTTTTGTTGAAAATGCTAAAAATGCTTCACTCATGAGTAGATTCTTTTTCATGCTCAATTTATGCTCAAATGCCTATATTATGTCTAGTTTGTGCTTGAGTATCATGCTCTTTTCGCTTGGGGTCAAAGACTCATTTGTCATGGTAAATGTTTAGCCTATATGTTCACTTGTGGAGGAGCATAAGCTTCTTTTTGCCGCAAAGGCATTTCATGTACCATGCTTAAATTTGAAAATGAAATTGGTCTATGAATTGCCTTATGCTTGAAAAATGTGCTCATAATAATGTCTTTATACTTTTATGTACATATCTTGGGTGCTAAACCGTTGCATGTTGTCTACCATGAGAAGTCTCATTTTAAGAAGTAGACACATGGCTCGGTGGCTTTGACATGATATTTAGTAGCTTATGGGCGTTTGCTATGATCTTGTGATGAGAACTTGTGATCTTGTATGAGCTTGCTATGATCTAGTTTATTTTTGCTCAAATTGACCATGTATAGGGCTTTGCTCATGAGATGAATGTTTCTTTGTGAAAATTGCTTAAAATTTGCTTTTGGCCATGTCACATGTTTATATGTCTCTACTTTCTTGATGGCAATCCACTAACTACACCATGTCTACTTTGCTTGCTCTATGTCTCATTTGTAGTATTTTGTTGTGCTCTTTGTATATCTGAGAAGCTTGGTAGATTGTATATGCTTTGACATGTATTTTTCATGATAACAAGGAGGAGAGTTTCATGATACCTTGATTCATGCATTGTCAACAAGGGGGAGAAGTTGTATGCATTTGTGGAGATATTGGAAGTTTTTGCATGTGAGGAGAAAAATTGAGAAGAAGAGGTTGCATTTGCTCAGGGGGAGTTTGCATATTCATGTGCTGGGGGAGCTCCTTTGGTTTGCTCAGGGGGAAATGCATTGACAATACCAAAGAAGATAAATAAAGCATTGTAACATGATTCCCCATATAAGAATAAGTGTGGGCTAGCAAGCATGTCAACAAGGTCCAAACCTTTACAAGGATACTAAACCAAACTGATACCAAAGAACAACATGCCAAACATGATACAAGAACTAAACAAAAGCATGATAGAAGTTCATATGGATTATCCACCAATCATATATTACAAAGCTAGCATGACAAGATATACATGAGGGGACAAACATGCTAATAAGAAAGGGTACTATATAGTTATACCAAAATGATATGGATGAACAACATGACCTAACCACCATAGAGCCACCATAAAGCATGACATGATGTTCATATATATCATCCACCACAATATCATACAAAGATAGCAAGATAGATATACAAGATCACAAAGCTATCATGAACAAGGTGGCTAGCCTACCATGGTTTACACACAATAAAGACACAAATATATACAAGCGAGCACAAAGGGAAAAGAAAACTCACTATACATGTGTGCAAAGGCTTTCAAGAGCCATCCAAACAGTGTGGAGAACCATCCTGTCTTGATCACCCCATGTCCAAAGATTAAGTACCATTCAACCCATGTTCTCCAACCGAGTCTCCATACCTACATACAAGGACACGAAAAGACCGAGCCTTGGATCCCAAAGGGTTAGCAAGCACATACTTGGGAATCCAATACTTGGTCACACGGGTAAGCAATGCACTCAACTTATCATGTGGGTTAGCATGATGAAAATGCCGGTTCGAATGAAAAGGTTTTCGTACACCCTTAGAACCATGCCTCAAAGGAGCAACTCACGAAGAAAACCGAGTGCTACCACAAGTAAAAATGCAAAGATCCTTCGAGGTCATAGGAGAAGAACCAACACTAGCACCACGAGAAACATTTCGTGGACCAACACAAGAAGGACTAGAAGCATGTCCACGAGCATGTCCTAACTCACTAGAAAGAGTGTCATAAAATCCATCCACAAATTGTGCCTTCTTAGGCTCACAAGTGTTCATGCCATGAGAAGGGCTATGAACTACCAAAGGCCTAGAAGCCCCGGCTCGCCGCATTCTCCTTGCACGGCGGTAGCAAAAGCTCTCTTGATGTCCTTCCCACAATGTGAGCAATGGTACAAAGGCCTATGGGGAGGCATGGTCCGAGTGGACGAATCACCATTCTCTTGTAAGTGAGAAGTCCCTTGGAACTTAGATCAAGAAGCATCAACCCCAACATTTGACTTGGTGCCCACATTAGAATCACACGTGCCATGAGAAAGGCTACATGGCTTCTTAAAAACCTTGGCACACACACGTCACTCATGCTTGACACAGCGAAAGCAAAACTCAACGGTATGCCCATCTTTCTTGCAAAAGGTGCATTGGAACTTCGGTTTGGGAGCATGAGTTCCAAAAAAGTGAGAAGCACCTTTGCCATCTGACACATCCTGGGCAACATCGGAAGAAGCAACAAGTTTAGGAGTAGCTATGAAAGAACTATCCAAAGCACCACCACACGTGCCACCATCCAAAGACTCATGCTCAAGAGAAGAAGTCAACTCTGGCTGAGAAGAAGCATTTGTAAAAGCATCAACATCAGAGTGACAAGAAATACGAGAATCCAAACCCTTGGCACAAAGACTCTTGCACCTTGTGCGCAAAACCTCATTTTCAAATTTGAGGTGCTCACAAGTACCACATGTTATATTTCTCAAATTCTCAATTTCCGTCTCAATGCATCTCGCATGTGTGGTACGCAAGAGTTCATTCTCTTTCTCAAGGTTGGCACTCATCTCATCAAGCATATCCAACTTGGCGCTCATATCATCACGCATTTTCTTTAAAGCCAAAACTTCACTTTCCAAATCAATGCATGAAGTGCAAATGAGACCACATGAACAAGTATCATCATTTACATCAACCAAAGCATCATCATCATCACAAGAAGTAGGGCAAGCATCATCTACAAGCAACAAAGAGCACTTGCTACTAGGCATAGATTTCATATCACAAATTTCAGCCGTAGCATGGTCAAGATCATCTACACATGTGGTGTGAGTCAATTTTAGTTCATTAATTTCAGCATGCAAAGACTCACAAGAAACACATGGTAAGGAAGCACTTGACTCCAACAAAGAAATCTTACTTCTAGCATTAACATGATCATCATTCAAAGCAACACAAGAGTTGCAAGGCATAGAAGCATTGGATTTCAACAAGTCATTTTCATCCATCAAACAAGCAAGAGAGGTGGTCAAATCATCTTTCTCTCTAAGCAGGCGTCATTAGCAAACTCAAGAGCTTCTCCCCTATCAATTTTATTTTCAACAAGCAAAGCATCACAAGATTTGCAAGGCAAAGATGCATTGAAATTCAACACCTTAATCTCAAATTTTAGGTGGACAAGGGAAGAGTTCACCTCAACATTCTTAACATGCATGGTTTTATAAGAAGTGCAAGAATTCAAAGCACATGATTCCAATGAGCCATACCGCATTTCAACCTAGCAAGAGAACATTTCATCTTTTAATTTTTCCTACACAAGGCATCGCACAACTCTATGTTTCTCCTATGCAAATCTCCACAATAACATTCACAATCATTCAACCTATCGCATAGGATCAAGATAGATTTGGAAAGCGTACCTTGGTTCATGCCTCTTAGCTTGTGGTCGAGCTCGCCTTTCTTGAGATCACCATCTTGATAGTCCTCGATGAGAGACATCATCTCCTCCACACCGGCTTCCGCCTCAACCTCCATGCTCCTCCTACTCAAAGAACCACAAAGGGAAGAGCTTGGTGCCATACACAAAGCACCGATTAGAATTAGCTGAAAAGAAGCTCAAAGCACACAAACCAAAGCCGCGAGCACAAGCACCCTTTTCTCTTGTTGCCCTATGGATCACAAAACCGATTACGGTGGAGTGATCCGTAACCAAGCTCTGATAACAATTGAACGGTCCATTAGGCGACCAGAGAGGGGGGAGTGAATGGGAGCTGATAATAATTCTTCTTCAAAGAACTCGACCTATATCCCAATCGCAACTCCAAGGGTCACACACGAGCAAGCAGAAGGAAACACAAACCTTTCTAGAGACTCTAAGAACAAAGATTAAAGGCTAAGAGGCACTACGGAAGCAACCATGAACAAAACAGAGCAAAACAGGGTGCAGCTGCGCCCTACTGGATCATCCGGCCTTAAGGTTGGATCATCCAAAAACTCATAGAGCATGACCGGATCATCCGCCCTAAAGTTTGGATCATCCAGCCCCGACCAGATCACCCGGGGCTGAGCGAAAAAACAGCAAGTTGGAGGATAAAGAAAATACCAAAACTCGATCAAACTGGCTCCAAAAATCATGAAAATTTAACCATAACTTCACCACAAGCTAGAGGGACTTCTCTCAAAAAATCTCCTCAAAAGGATGAACAGATCATCCGAACGTAACACCGGATCATCCAGGACAGTCCAGAAAAATCGCTCGCGGGTCAACTCCAAACTTTCGATCGATGGATCTCCCAAACGGATCGGTGGATTGAAACCAAATTTTAGGTGAACGAGAAGTGTCCCAAGAGGAAGCTAGACCTAAAATTTTGTGGCTCCAAACCCACTCAATCAAGAGAATCACAAATCTTGGCCAAGAACAATATGAACTAGGGTTCATCCAAAAACTTTACGCATTGACAACAAATCCCGGTGTTTGTGGGGTCAAGGTCATCCACAAAGAGGCACAAGGCACTCACCCATGATCCCCTTAAAGAAATCCTGAGAGAAACACCCTAGAAATCGACAAGCATGAATCAAATCGAAAAGCTCCGAAAAGGCACAAAAACCAACTCGAGAATTTAGAAGGAGATAGAATTTGCTCACGGAAATGACACAAGATTTGATGGACGAATTCACTCTGAATATTCATGCCATGTTGAATTACAAGCCACTCCCAAGAATCACAAATCTTGGATGACAAAAAGCTCAAACAAAGAGACAACTCTCTCCTCTCACCTTCTCTCCCAAGAGCACCCCAAAATGAAAGGGCACTCCCACTACTAGCCAAAGAATTGGCTGAAATTTAGACTCTCCTCCTATATATAGGCCCTCCGTAAAATAACCAAAGTGTCCCTACACTAGGAGATACAATACAAGCCCTCACAAGGGCATTTGGTCAAGACATGAAGTTCTCCATCGAACAACCACGCATCCATCGGGCCTTCGCGTCCTCCCGATGCAAGCAGCCCGATCATGCTGCGTGTCGCCCATTTCGAAGCTTCCCGACGCATCCGGATACCGTCTCCATCACGCCGGGCCCTCGAGCTTGGTTTTGAGGCCCAAACCGAGAAACCCTCCTTCTGATGGTTTTGTGGCCAAACCACCAAACCCTGTGTACAAGCTTCGGTCGTTAGCCGCTACCTTGCTCCGTCTCGGTGTTGGTTTTGTGGCCAAACCAAAAAACCTCGCATGCAAGCTTCGGTCGTTAGCCGCTACCTTGCACCGGCTCCATGTCCACGACTTCGTCTTGCTCTTCTTGCACCATGAGGCCTGCACTTGATCCCGTCGGCCACAGGGTCCCTCGAACCAAGCCTACTTGTCTCTCCATCACCTCGGAGGCCCCGCAGGGCTAAGACCTTTGGCACATGTTCTTCACCTGCACCAACACAAACAAGCCTCAACCAACACCTGTAATACTAGGCCAAGTGTCAGTCCACATAACATTGTCAACCATTCATTACTAATGCATCGACAATACACCACAACACATAGAAAAGATACACAACCGACAACACAACCCGACAAAACACACTCAACACAAAGCCTCAAAACATTCGATCAATCGCTCATCATATACAAACCAAGGCACATGTCAACATGGTTTCTCAGTCTTCTTCTTGTTTTGCTCTTGATCAATCTATTTGGGCTTTTCAAATGTTCTTCGAAGGCGTTCCCAAATGGTGTGTGCATCAATCTCATTTTCTTCATATATAACTTCCTACACATCATCACTGAAGGTACTAAAAATGTAGTTAGCAACTGAAGAGTTGTGTTGCCAATGTTCTAAGTCCTCTAGAGATAATTTTGAGAAGTCAATGTTGTCATCTCTACGATGAGGAGGAAGAATACTAGCAATGACAACATGCTCGGCAAATGGACCCGTGGTCCCAATTTCATTGACTATGTAAGTTGACCAAGAAGCATAGTTTGAGCCATCGATAGCTAGTGGCCCAAGGGATACCTCACAAGTTGTCGACATCATTAAACTCCAAGCAGTTAAGCTCGAACCGGAGCACCAAGCCCTGATACCAATTGAAAGGACCTTGATGTCGCCTAGAGGGGGGGTGAATAAGCGAGTCGACCAATTTGAACTGTTCTCCCTAAAACTGGAGCTGCCAGGCACCACTGGTCACACTGGTGATGGCCACCGGTTAGACCGGTCGTGGCTTCACTATGCAGAGGGCACTGGTAAGACTGGTCACCCACACCGGTCAGACCGGTGTAGCACAGAGAACACCCGAAATGCAGCTCAAGCTCCTCTTGACTTCTAGCACAGACCAAACTTGTATGGTGGCTTGAGTAGGTGATCACAAGCAGGGTAATGATCCTTGCACACAAAGACAAGCACACCCAAGTAGATCGAAGCAGAAGCAAATAGTAATATGCTAGAAAACCACAAGTGAGGCAAACCACAAAGGAGACGCAAGGATTTGTAGCCTGAAGCTCACTCCCACTAAGAAAATCTATGTCTCCGTTGAGGAGCTTGTAAGGGATCCCAGTTTTCAACAAACTCTCTCCCACAACAAGCCGAGTATTTCACTAAGGCGATCACTACAAGAAAATCACCGATTAGTGACATAACCTAGTTTTGGCGTCACTGATTTATGACGTTCCTAGCTGATCTCGTCATTAAATTTCTCTTGCAAGCAAATTTAGTGACAAAAAAACTTTGGTCATAAAGGTTGCTACTATAGCCGGGCATTCCCTGTTCCATGTTGGTTTTGTGACGCCATAGGCTCTGCAAAAACGTCATAAACCAACATCGGTCCCACATGTAAGTTCAAGTAGTAGTATAAACCAACCATGGTCCCACATATAAGTTCAAACAGCTGGAGTCCAACCGCTAGCGCCCCTTCGAAATGTTGCAAAAATAATTCGCCATGGCGAGGGCTCGAACCGAAGACCTAAAGGAACAACACAACATTGTTTACCACTACACCACTTCCATGGTTATGTGACTTTTTCGTGAAATTTTATACATATACGATATTTTCCTATGGTCCCGTGCCAGCTCACCATTAGCCTCCCGCGCCAAGTCACCTGGCCGACTGGCCACGAACACCGCGTGGCCGGCCGCCCCCACCACACCAGCTGCGGCCTATGCCACGTGGTCGGCCGCCTGCGCAAGGTCACGTCTGCCCCAGCCATAGCACGGAGCGATTCTAGTAAGTTGGTAGGAGAAAAAGCTGCGCTGCAACCAAAAATAGTTTTCCTGCAGCCCTGAAAGGGAAAAGGAGAACAGAGAGGCGAGTAGGCGACCAGAACAGATCATTCTGGCCGAGATTTGTGCCTTCCAACTGCGGCTCACTCCTACAGGCGCAACCTTGGTGATACTTCCTACAGCAGCCTGTCAATCTGGTAAGTAATTTTGTGTTAAATCCGGAAAATTTTATTTTGCAAAATGTTCTTTTCGATTCATTCTGTGGTCAGTAATTTTGAGTTGAATTCGCCAAAAACTTTCCAGATGAATAGACTTTGAATAACTGGTTGTAATGGTTTTACCACTAAGCATGAGAAAGGGGTCCAGGATTTCATAGCATTTCTTTGGAGTAGATATGCTGAGGATGATGAAGAAATACTATGCTCGTGTCGTCGATGCCTCAATAACTCTACAAGAACTATAGAGCGAATTGGAGTTCACTTTCTTGTGAGTGGGATGGCAACCACTTACACTAGGTGGTCCATCACGGAGAAGCTTTGGAGGTTGTGGTTGATGAAGGTGCAAATGTTCAGGATAATGGGGTTAAGGAAAATGCAATTCTACAGGATGATGGGATTGAGGAAATTGCAATTCTGCTAGATGCAGAGGGGGATGTGGATAATGCAGCTCCATAGGATGGTGGTGAAAAGGAAATAATCCAGGAAAACCAATACATATCGGGTATGGAGGAGGATGATGGCCCTGGAGATGGAATTTCTGAATTGATTGCTGACTTGGGCAAGGGTGAGGTGCTCGGAGAGAGGATGTTTGAAGTTGTAAAGGAACATCTAAACCGTAAGGTGTCACCGACATCTGGAATAGCACAATTTACATTTCTTGTGAAGTTATTTCATATAAAGTCTTTCGTTCGGATGAGCAACGTCGCATTCAATGCGACATTTCAAATAGCACAACTTACAACAAGGATTCCCAGAAGTGTGTCTTCCAAAATCTTTCGAAGGGTTGGTTTGTTGGACTTGCCATATTGGTCATCTCTGAAGTTGGCACATAACCTTGATGTGATGCACATTGAGAAAAACATATGCGAAAACCTTATTGCAACATTGCTTAAAATTGCTGGGAAGGCAAAGGACACCATCAATGCTGGGGTTGATTTGGAAGAGATGGGCGTTAGACCAAATCTACACATGGTGGCAACTAAGGATGGTGAGTCATGCAAAATGCCAGAAGCTCCGTATATACTTTCAGAAAAGAAACAGAAGTTGTTTTGTGAGTTTATAAGTTCGGTGAAGTTTTGAAGGACCGGATTGGGCGACTAGAGATGGGGGGAGTGAATGGGAGTTGATAAAAATTCTTCTTGAAAGAGATGACTCCTCTAGCGAGATGAACACGACCTCAATCTCGAAATCACTTCCTACTGATCCTAGGAGCAAACCATACTTCCTACCAACTCAAACACATGCAAACCACAGCGGAAAACAACCATGGAAAATCTCCTACCAGGGGCGGTCAGACCGCATGGACAGGGCGGTCAGATCGCCTTGGCCTTGGAATTTCCCTCAACTATCAAACGAAGCTCACGACCCCGAATCGACCCAAGATTTCGCCTGGAGACTCATCTGATCAAGGCAAACAAGCTATCAGAGAAATCCCCAAGAAAACCAAACTTTCCTTGGCAAGATGGCCAGGGTGGTTAGACCGCCTGCCCTACGAAGTTCGACCGCCTGGTCACGTGAAAACGGCCGCGGGTCAACCCTCAACTTCCCATCACCCGATCTCCCGATTCACCTCATGGATTGTAGCGAAACTTCGGGGATAGCTGGATCACCTTCTGGACGACATCTCCACCAAAGGATATCCACTGAAACGCTCTCAATCAAAGGGAATCGTGAATCCAAGGGCTCTATGTTATGAACTCGAGGAACACCGAAAACCACCCAAATTGAAGGATTTCTAGGTGTTTTGATGGGGCAAAATCACCAAGAAAAGAGGCACAAGGACCTCATGTGCAACACCCAACAAAAATCCCACCAAGAAACACCTCCAACAAGCCACCACAAAAATTCCAAGAAAAAGCTCCGAAAATCACCAAAAGGGAAAATGCCAGGAGACAAAGGGACACAAGATGAACCACGCCGAATCTTCTATACATGCCATGAAAGGTTCATACAAGGTATAGCAAACCACCCGAACATCCATCCCTCTCTCAAGATGACTCATGAAGCTCTCAAGCTAGCCTAGGGACAACTAAAGGGGAAGGGCAAATGAACTAGGGTTCTAAGAGTTGGCTACCATCTCTCCTCTGGTGAGTTTATATGGAGGGCACCGAATGACCAAACTACCCCTACAACTTAAACTTAAGATACACACCCACCAAGGGCACTTTGGGAAACTTGGTCATTTTCTCCATCAGACGGACGCTCGTCGACCGCAAGTCACTTCAACTCCATGCAAGCCTTGTGATCACGCCATGTGCCTTCCGCTTCGAAGCTTCTTGACGCTCCATGGCGCATGTGGTCAGACCGCCCCCCGGTCACACCACCCTGGCCAGGCGGTCAGACCACCCTGACGAGGCGGTAAGACCATCCTGGGCAAGCTGGCTCGTCCCGTCGAGTCTTCGGTCTTGCCTTCGTGGCTCAGCCAAGTAACCCAATTGTTTTGTGGCCAATCCACTGTAAACTCCGTGTGCAAGCTTCAGTTGTTAGCTGCTACCTTGTGAGAGCCAGGTGTGGTTCGAGAACCGGTGGATGGTCACTTCCTGGTGTGATGAGTGATTGACAACGTGGTGTGGACTGATTCTTGGCTAAGTATTGCAGGTGCAGGTTGCGGCTTGACTGGTGCAGGTGCAGGTGAAGAACAAGCGCGAAAGGTCGTTGCCGGTGAGGCCTCCAGGTGTGGAGAAGACAAGTAGGCTTGGTTCGAGGGACCCGGTGGCCAGCGGAGTCAAGTGCGGGCCGCATGGTGGCAAGAACGGCAAGATGAAGTCATGAACGGGTTCTTGGTTGAGCCTCAAAACCAAGGTCGAGCTGGGACTACGTGGGAGCCGAGTCATGAGTGGTGATTGGCGGAGGCTACACCGAGTTCGCGGGGTTTCCGGTGGTTCACCAGAAAACCACTAGGTTTCTTGGTTGATCCACAAAGCCAAGACCGAAGAACCGAAGACGGAGGTGCAGCAGCTCCAGACCGGTCTGACCGGTGGGTCTGACCGGTCTGACCAGTGGGTACCGGTCTGACCGGTGAGGAGCACCGGTCTGACCGGTGTGCGACGACGCAGTCCGGAATCTTCGAAGCGGAGGACACGCGTCGGGATCGCAAGGCTTGCGTCGAGGCTAAGCAAGTTTGCGGTCGCTGGGCATCCGTCCGATGGAGCGAAGACAAAGATTTCCGAATTCGCCCTTGAGGGGCATGTATCCCTAGTTAGCTAAGTAAGGGTATTTTCGTCTTTCGGTTGCCTCCATATAACCCAAGTGGTGAGAGGATGGCAGCCATCTCTTGGAACCCTAGCTCATTTGGTTTTCCTATTTTCCTTCCTATTTTCTTAGGATTTTCGTAGGACTAGCTTGAGAGCTTCATAGTGAGATCTTGTGAGAGGGAAGGATGATCGGGCGGCAAGCTAGACATTGTATGAACCTCTTTGGTATGTATAGATGATTTGGCGTGGTTCCTCAAGGCTTGGATGTGTCTTTCCCGTTTCTCCTTTTTGGTGATTTTCGGAGCCCTTTCTTGGCGATTTTCTTGGAGCGATTTCGAGGCCTTTCTCTTTGGGATTTGGTGGGGGATGTATGCATGAACCCTTCGTGGTTCTTTTCCCTTTGATTCCCCTTCCAAATCCGTGAGCAAAGGGGCTCGATTTTGGGCTTTTCGTGGCTCTAGGGTTAGAGGCGTTCTTGGTGGAATTTCTTCGATTCCTCTTGATTTGACAAGTTTTGGTGGACCAAATCTTGGCTACGGAGTACCCATGAGGTGTTCCTACTATCCCCAAATTCTTGTGCAAAACCGTGGAGCGAATCGGGAGATCGGGAGTTGGATTTGGGGGAGTTGACTCGCGGGCGCTGTTCATCCCGAGCTGCCCAGGTGCGACTGGTCTGACCGGTGCTCTTGACCGGTCTGACCGGTGCTAGCCCTTGGTGGGTTTTTGTCTCGGGGAATAGCCTTGTCCGTGTGGTTTTGTCCCGTGGTCCTGCTGATCAGTTCTTGGCGTGTTTGGAGTTGTTTTGCTAGGTTTTGTGAGGGGTTCTTCTTCCTTCCAGGTTGTATTTCGAAGGTGGTTTTTGTTCCAGGGCCTATAGGAGTCACTGAGGCTTCCTGGAACGTTTGCTGTGCGGCTGCTGTAGCCACCGGCCTGACCGGCTCTGTCCACCGGTCTGACCGGTGTCACCGGTCTGACCGGCGCAGGTCATCGGTCTGACCGGTGTAGCACAGGCAGCAAGCCGTGCAAGTTTCCACTGTGTGTTTTGGTGAGTTCTGGCTCGGAGGGTTGAGTGTTGGTTCCTAGGACCAGTAGCACTCCAGTGGCTGCGTGGTCTTGGCCAACTTGGGTAGTTGGGTCGGAGACGTGAGTTGGAAGCCGTGTTCGTCTTGTTGGAGTTCTCATCTCCTTCGAGAAGAATTTTTATCGGCTCCCATTCACTCCCCCCCTCTCTGGTTCGCCTAATCGGTCCTTCAATTGGTATCAGAGCTGGTTCGGGTCTTTATTGACTCTTACCAGTCTAAGATCCAAAGATGGCGTACCAGGAACGGGGTTCGGGTCCTCCGCACTTCGATGGGAAGAACTACCAGATGTGGCAGAGGCGGATGGCAGCGTTCCTCCGTGGAAAGGGTCAGATCCTTTGGGACGTCACGGTGAACATAGCTTATGTTCATCCGATGAACTTCCTTGCTCCAGGATCAAGGGATATGTTCGAAGCCAACAACAAGACTGTCGACTACTTGTTTCGTGCTCTGTGTCAGCCTGAATTCGATCGGGTTCAGACAGAGGACTTAGCTTGTAGGATTTGGGAGCAGTTGAAGGATGCTCATGCTGGGAATGCTCAGGTTCAGGCTCGGATGTACGCGACTTACCGGAGAGAGTACGAGAACTTCACTCATCTCCCTGGCGAGTCCGTCGATGCCCTTTTACAGCGGTTTACGGTCGTTGTGAACAACATGAGAGCCAATGTGGACGTCCTCCCATACAATGATCATGATAGAGCTGTGAAGCTCTTGCACTCGTTGGATCGTACCGTATGGGACGGGAAGTTTGAGGCTATTGTTGAGTCCGAGAAGTATGACACCTTGACGGTGAACGAGCTGTTCTCGAAGCTCAAGTCGGCTAAGTTGGACCGTGGTATGACAGCCAAGATCGAGAGCCCGACTGATTCTCATAGTCTCGCTCTCGTTAGTGGCAAAGGAGCTAAGTCTAACGCTAACGCATCCTCCAGGATGTACTCTCTGTATTCTTTGATGTCTTTGCCAGACGAGGAGTTCGACGTGCTTGGAGAGGACGAGCTGGCGTTGCTGACCAGGCGGTTCGAGAGGCTGCACGAGAACCGGGTGAACACGAGGAGGACAGCACGGACGTGCTTTCAGTGCGGCAAGCCAGGACACTTCGTCGCCGACTGCCCGGAGAAGACGGAGAACAAGGATGGCTACAAGGACGGCTACAGGCACCGGTCGAGCAAGGATGGCAAGTACCGATCGAGGCGCGATCACAAGCACAAGAACAAGCACAAGGACGAGCGACGGTCGAGGAAGAAGGATGGCCGCGGCAGGAAGGCCCGAGCGATGGTCGGAGCGAGCAACGTCGACTCCAGCTCCGCCTACTCTTCCTCGAGCTCGAGTAGCAGTGAAGATGAAGGTGATCGGCGCAAGAACAAGAAGTCATCCAGGAACTTGAGCGGGTTGAGCTGCTTCGCGGGAGATGGCTTCTGCGGCATGGCCCATAGCTCCGGCAGCAAGAAGAGCCACCAGAGTGACTCGGACTCTGACTCCGAGGATGAGGTATGTGATGAGCTCTCTTCTTTGCGCAAGGAGAATGATGAGTTGGTTGACTTGCTTGATAACCGCGATCACATGCTTACAGAGGCCAAGAAGATGAGGAAAGAGCTTAGGGCCTCACTAGAAGATGCTAGGAACCGTGTGGCTGAGTTAGAAACCCAGAACCTAGATGCTAAGCTTGAGATTGATTCGCTTAAGGCTTTTCCTGTGGTTTCTGATGAGATTGATTGCTGTGATTGCTCTGTGTACCTAGCTGATCTCACTGCTCTTAAGGATAAGCATGCTTCTACTTGTGATGAACTAGATATGCTTAGGGTTGAAGTGGCTGAGCTTAAGTCTAGACCTGCTTTGCTGGGTGCTTGCACTTCTTGCCCTGTTTTGCATGGAAAGATTGATGAGATGCATGCTTACACTATTTCGCTTGAGGCTAAGTTGAAAGAGCCTATTCCCACTTCTTGCTCTACTTGTGAATTGCATGCAGTTAAGAATTTGGAGCTTGCACATTATGTTGATCGCTTGCAGGATGAGAATGATGAGCTGAGAAAATGTATGAGCTGGTTGTCGGGTCAGGAGCCTCAGCTTGGTATCATGATAGCGGCTTTCAAACGCTATGATGGTCAGGCACTTGGGGCTGACAAGCTTGGAGAGAACAGTGGTGAGGGAGTTGAGAGAGTTGGAGAGATTTCTATCCCACCACCAAACAGACACAAGAACAAGTTTGAGCCCAAGCCTAACCATCTCAAAAACAAACTTGACACTACTCCAGATCCACCCATATTCCCTCACCCAACAAATGATTTTCAGAAACCGGTGAAGTTTGTGAGCCCAAAGGGAGGTGAGGAAGGAGAGAAGAAGGGTGAGAAGCCGAGTGGGCAGCCCCAACCCAAGCCTAAGCCTAAGCCTAAGCCACAGCCCATAAAGTTCCATTGTGGGTATTGTGGGAGAGATGGTCACAAGGATGAGTTTTGCTTCAAGAGGAAGCGTGAGGAGAGAATGACTAGAGAGTGGGCTAACAAGGACAGGTACCACCCCTCTAATGGTGTACCTGAGCCTCGTATGCAGATGCCCAGGGCCAAGGCGATTGTGAGGACGGTTCCGGCTTGGGGAGACCGGAAGGCTGCAGGTGCTGCTGCTGGCCGAGCTACACCGGTCAGACCGGTGTACTACACCGGTCAGACCGGTGCAGGTCTGGGCAGATAGCGAGTCGGGTTTCGTGCTCGTGAGGATGCTCGGTTTGGTTCTGGAGGTCGTGGTTCTGGTGGTTGGTCTGGAAAGTTTGCAGCTGGTCAGTTTGCTAGGCGTTCTCCACCTCGTGCTCAATACGGGAGTGGGAGGAGTCGTAATTTTGAGATGGAGAGGAGGAACGATCCACGGTTTCCCTTTCGTGGCTTTCGTTCTCCTCCAGCTAGAGAGGGTTGGTTCCCTCGTGGTGGTTACCGTGGTAGTGTTCGTGGTGGTAGCTTTGATAGGCGTGATGATTTGGTTTGTGCTAACCCCACTTTGGAGTGGCTCGGCACTGGTTTTACTATTTTGGTACAAACCCCAGTGCTGAGTCGTTTGTTCACTCACGTGCTCGCTTTTGAATTTCAGGTGGCAGACTTGAAGAACATTTGGTTGATTGACTCCGGTTGCTCGAGGCATATGACCGGAGACAAGGGGTGGTTCTGAAGTCTCGTCCCGGTGGTGACAAAGAAGTACATCACCTTTGGGGACAATGGGCGAGGGCGTGTGCTGTCAGAAGGTGAGATTAAGGTAAGTGACAAGATCACTTTCAGGCGTGTTGCTCTTGTTCAATCGCTTGGATACAATTTGCTTTCTGTGTCCCAGTTGTTGGATGAGGGTTTTGAGGTGTGGTTTCGGCCTGGTGGTTCTCGGATTTTAGATTCTCGGGGGGATCTTGTTTGCATGGTCGTTCCCGAAGGTCAAGTGTTCCGAGCTGATTTTTCTCAGTCTTCTGGTGTGGAGCGTTGCTTCTTGGCTGGTTCTTCGAGTGAGTTGTGGAAGTGGCATAGGAAGTTGGGTCACTTGAGCTTTGACCTTTTGTCTCGCTTGAGTAAACTCAATTTGGTCTGAGGATTGCCACGGTTGAGGTTTGAGAAAGAGTTGGTTTGTGCGCCGTGTAGGCATGCCAAGATGGTAGCCTCTTCTCACCCGCCTCTCACCGATGTGATGACTAAGCGTCCATGCGAACTGCTCCATATGGACCTTGTTGGCCCAGCTCGTGTGCGATCTGCGGGTGGGAAGTGTTATGTCCTTGTTGTGGTGGACGACTACTGTCGGTATGCGTGGGTGTTCTTTCTTGAGGAGAAAGGGGAGACATTTGGTTTTGTTCGAGATCTTGTCTTGAGGATAAGAAACGAGAGGCACGGAGATGCCATACGAGCGATCCGCAGTGACAATGGCTCGGAATTCAAAAACTCTCGCTTCGAAACCTTTTGCCATGACTTGGGTCTTGAACATCAGTTTTTGAGTCCGTATACGCCTCCCCAGAATGGCGTTGTGGAAAGGAAAAATAGGACCTTGTGCGAGATGGCTCGGATGATGCTCGACGAGCATAGGACTCCGAGAAGGTTCTGGGCTGAGGCGGTCAATACCGCGTGCTATGTGTCGAACAGGATCTACCTCAGGGTTCGTAAGAAGAAAACCTGTTACGAGTTGATGCACGGTCGCACACCCAACGTGAGTCACTTCCATGTCTTTGGTTGTAAATGCTTCATTCTGAAGAAAGGGAAGAAGTTGGACAAGTTCGAGGCTAGGTCTGTCGATGGCATTTTCTTTGGTTATGCATCTCATTCTAGAGCATTTCGTGTGCTCAATCTTGAAACTAACCAAATCGTGGAGACTTGCGAGGTAACCTTCGACGAGACACAGCCACGTAGTCAGCTTGTTTTTGAGTGTGTAGGTGACGACGAACTTGGCGAGGAGATCTTTCAGGAGGAGGAGCATGAACATGGAGATGATGAAGATGGCGGTGTGGTGCCCGCGGCTGAACGTGTACCTACTACTTCGACGACGATCGAGAATGGACCCTCTCCCACACCTACAACAACAAACCCAGATCAAGGCGAAGCTGCTATTGAGGGGGGGTAGCATCAAGGCGAGAACCTCCCCGGCGAGTGCAAGTGGATCACCTAGCTTCGAGAATCATCGGCGACATGAATGAACGCACTACACGGTCGAGGGTTCGGAACAATTCTCATTTCGCTCATGCTGCTTTTGTTGCCACCTTTGAGCCCAAAGACATTGGACACGCGTTATCTGATCATAATTGGGTTAACTCGATGCATGAGGAGTTGGAGAATTTTGAGAGGAACCGAGTTTGGGTGTTGGTTGACCCTCCTCCAGGGTGTAAGCCGATTGGGACAAAATGGGTGTGGAAAAATAAAGAGGGAGAGAAAGGAGAAGTGGTGAGGAACAAGTCAAGACTTGTTGCTCAGGGGTACATTCAGAAAGAGGGGATCGACTACGTGGAGCCTTTCGCTCCTGTAGCTCGTTTGGAGGCGATCAAGATCCTTCTAGCCTTTTCCGTGGCTAAAGTGTTCAAGTTGTACCAGATGGATGTGAAGAGTGCTTTCCTAAACGGTGTGTTGGAGGAAGAGGTGTACGTGAGGCAACCACCGGGGTTTGAGAGTGAGAAGTACCCCCACCGGGTGTACAAGTTGAGGAAGGCGCTGTATGGGTTGAAGCAGGCGCCTAGAGCTTGGTATGGTAGGTTGAGGGGGTTCCTGTTTGAGAGAGGGTTTGAGATGGGGAAGGTCGACCAGACCTTGTTTCTCCTCAGGCAGGGCAGAGATATCCTGATTGTGCAGGTATACGTGGATCATAGTGTCTTTGGTGGCTCGTCTAACTCTCTTGTTGCAAGGTTTGCAGAAGACATGAGCAGGGAATTTGAGATGAGCATGATGGGTGAGTTGCAGTTCTTCCTCGGGCTACAAATCAAGCAATGAAAGGAAGGAACATTTGTGCACCAAGCTAAGTACACCAAGGACATTGTGAGGAAGTTCAAGATGGAGGACTCCAAGGACATGGCGACGCCTATGAGTACGACTACAGCTCTTGATGCGGACGAGGAAGGTGAACACGTGGACCAGAAGGAGTACCGGAGCATGATCGGGTCACCCCTCTACTTGACGGCGACGAGGCCGGACATTCAATTCTCGGTGTGTCTGTGCGCTCGTTTTCAAGCTTCTCTGAGGACTTCGCATCGACAAGCAGTCAAGCGCATTTTCAGGTATTTGCGACACACTCCCGACTTCGGCCTTTGGTACTCTGCGTCTTCTTCTTTGGCGCTTCATGGTTTTTCAGACGCGTATTTTGCCGGGTGTCGGTTGGATAGGAAGTCCACCTCTGGGACTTGCCAGTTCTTGGGTTCTTCTTTGGTGTCTTGGTCTTCCCGCAAACAGTCGAGTGTTGCTCAATCCACTACCGAGGCAGAGTATGTGGCCGTAGCTAGTTGTTGCTCTCAGCTCCTTTGGATCACATACACCATGAGTGACTTTGGTGAGGAGTATACCCATGTCCCACTTCAATGTGATAGCACCAGTGCCATAAGTGTTGCAAGGAACCCAGTGCTCCATTCCAAAACCAAGCACATAGAAGTGAGGTATCATTTTCTGAGAGACAACGTAGAGAAAGGGAAGATAGCTTTGATCCATGTACCCACACATGACCAACTAGCCGATATTTTCACCAAACCCCTAGATCAAGCAACTTTCACTCATTTGCGGGGGGAGCTTGGTGTTTGTTTGATTTCTTGAGTTGGCGTGTGGGAGCTCCTTTGTAGCATATGTATAGCTTTCCTTTGTGCATTTCTTGCATTTGGCATGGCATATGTAACATGATGTATAGGCATCTTTGTATCTTAGGTTGCATGCATTTTGTATCATATGCATTGTTTAGGAAAGGCTTCTCCTATATACATTGTTCACCATGGAATGATATATATGTCTTTGTGAGCTAATTTGGTAAGCTATGGTTAGTTTGGCTTAGCTCTTGATAATCTTGGTTTGTATCCATGGTTGATGGCTATGTTTTTGAAAATTTCATATGTATGCTCTCTTGTGAGTAAATGCCTTTACATGATCTTGACATGTTTTTGTGGCTTGGCTATGCTTTATTTGTGGTTGGATAGCTTATTTTGATCATATGAGGCCAAAGGCTCATTTGCCATCATGAATGTTTAGCCCCCATGCTTCATCTTGTGGAGGGGCATAAGTTCCTTTTTGTCGCAAAGACATTTCATGTACCAATTATAAATCTGAAAAATGAAATGTAAATTGCTTGGAAAATGTGCTCCCATGTCATATGTGCTAATTTTAATTTGCTTTGGGTGCTAAACCGTTGCATGTTGCTTACCAATGAGAAGTCTCATATATAGAAGTAGGCACATGGCTCGGTGGCTTTGACATGACATGAGGTGCTTGTGGGTGTTTATGATGGTCTTATGCTTAGAATGGTTGTCCTAGCATGAAGTTTGTGTGGCTTTGCCATTTTGACATGTTTTGCTCATGTTTAGGACTTTGCTCATGAGAGGGTGATTTTTCGCAAAATTGCTCAATTCTATCTTAGCTTCGCCCAATGGTTGTGAAACTTGGTGATCATGAAGTTTATGTCATTACGAAGCTATAGAGTATCTAACTTGCTCATTTGGACATGTGTAGCATCCTATGTTGAATTTTGTCTATTTGAGAAGCTCTAGGTTGCATTTTTTGCATTTTTGGCTTGATTCATGCATTGTCAACAAGGGGGAGAAGTTTGAGCATGTTTTGGCCTACTGAATGCATTTGGAAGGTTTTCAGGTGGTTTCGAGCCATTTTTGGGCTCTGTTGTGCACCGGTCTGACCGGTTGAGGTCACCGGTCTGACCGGTCAGAGTGCTGGTCCTGTTCATATGTTGAGCACCGGTCTGACCGGTGGTGTTGGCCGGTCTGACCGGTCAGAGCTGAGCTGTTGCAGCTGCTCTGTTTCGTGAAGTGGCTCGCATGCATTCGTCCAGGGGGAGTTGCATTGGTTCAGGGGGAGCTTGCATGTGTGCAGGGGGAGCTCTTTGTGGTTTTCGAGCTTTGGTTTGATGGTTTGTGCTCTTTGCTTGAGCATGTTTTGTCTCGGATGTGTCGAGCCGTTGCCCTTGCCTAAGGGGTCCGAGACTTGTCTTCTTCAAGTGATCTTGCTCTTTGCCTTTTCTTTGGCTTTCGATCGCTTGTTGGAGTTTCTTTTAGTCATTTCTTTTCTTTTCCTTTTCTCTTGGTTACCAAAACGTGTGTGTTGTCAATGCACTCATCAAGGGGGAGATTGAGAGCCAGGTGTGGTTCGAGGACCGGTGGATGGTCGCTTCCTGGTGTGATGAGTGATTGACAACGTGGTGTGGACTGATTCTTGGCTATGTATTGCAGAAGCAGGTTGCGGCTTGACTGGTGCAGGTGCAGGTGAAGAACAAGCGCGAAAGGTCGTTGCCGGTGAGGCCTCCAGGTGTGGAGAAGACAAGTAGGCTTGGTTCGAGGGACCCGGTGGCCAGCGGAGTCAAGTGCGGGCCGCATGGTGGCAAGAACGGCAAGATGAAGTCATGAACAGTTTCTTGGTTGAGCCTCAAAACCAAGGTCGAGCCGGGACTACGTGGGAGCCGAGTCATGAGTGGTGATTGGCGGAGGCTACACCGAGTTCGCAGGGTTTCCGATGGTTCACCAGAAAACCACTGGGTTTCTTGGTTGATCCACAAAGCCAAGACCGAAGAACCGAAGACGGAGGTGCAGCAGCTCCAGACCGGTCTGACCGGTGGGTCTGACCGGTCTGACCGGTGGGTACCGGTCTGACCGGTGAGGAGCACCGGTCTGACCGGTGTGCGACGACGCAGTCCGGAATCTTCGAAGCGGAGGACATGTGTCGGGATCGCAAGGCTTGCGTCGAGGCTAAGCAAGTTTGCGGTCGCTGGGCATCCGTCCGATGGAGCGAAGACAAAGATTTCCGAATTCGCCCTTGAGGGGCATGTATCTCTAGTTAGCTAAGTAAGGGTATTTTCGTCTTTCGGTTGCCTCCATATAACCCAAGTGGTGAGAGGATGGCAGCCATCTCTTGGAACCCTAGCTCATTTGGTTTTCCTATTTTCCTTCCTATTTTCTTAGGATATTCGTAGGACTAGCTTGAGAGCTTCATAGTGAGATCTTGTGAGAGGGAAGGATGATCAGGCGGCAAGCTAGACCTTGTATGAACCTCTTTGGTATGTATAGATGATTCGGCGTGCTTCCTCAAGGCTTGGATGTGTCTTTCCCGTTTCTCCTTTTTGGTGATTTTCGGAGCCCTTTCTTGGCGATTTTCTTGGACCGATTTCGGGGCCTTTCTCTTTGGGATTTGGTGGGGGATGTATGCATGAACCCTTCGTGGTTCTTTTCCCTTTGATTCCCCTTCCAAATCCGTGAGCAAAGGGGCTCGATTTTGGGGTTTTCGTGGCTCTAGGGTTAGAGGCGTTCTTGGTGGGATTTCTTCGATTCCTCTTGATTTGACAAGTTTTGGTGGACCAAATCTTGGCTACGGAGTACCCATGAGGTGTTCCTACTATCCCCAAAGTCTTGTGCAAAACCGTGGAGCGAATCGGGAGATCGGGAGTTGGATTTGGGGGAGTTGACTCGCGAGCGCTGTTCATCCCGAGCTGCCCAGGCGCGACCGGTCTGACCGGTGCTCTTGACCGGTTTGACCGGTGCTAGCCCTTGGTGGGTTTTTGTCTCGGGGAATAGCCTTGTCCGTGTGGTTTTGTCCCGTGGTCCTGCTGATCAGTTCTTGGCGTGTTTGGAGTTGTTTTGCTAGGTTTTGTGAGGGGTTCTTCTTCCTTCCAGGTTGTGTTTCGAAGGTGATTTTTGTTCCAGGGCCTAGAGGAGTCACTGAGGCTTCCTGGAACGTTTGCTGTGCGGCTGCTGTAGCCACTGGCCTGACCGGCTCTGTCCACCGGTCTGACCGGTGTCACCGGTCTGACCGACGCAGGTCATCGGTCTGACCGGTGTAGCACAGGCAGCAAGCCGTGCAAGTTTCCGCTGTGTGTTTTGGTGAGTTCCGGCTCGGAGGGTTGAGTGTTGGTTCCTAGGACCAGTAGCACTCCAGTGGCTGCGTGGTCTTGGCCAACTTGGGTAGTTGGGTCGGAGACGTGAGTTGGAAGCCGTGTTCGTCTTGTTGGAGTTCTCATCTCCTTTGAGAAGAATTTTTATCGGCTCCCATTCACTCCCCCCCTCTCTAGTTCACCTAATCGGTCCTTCACCTTGCACCGGCTCCATCCTCTCGATATTGTCTTGGTCTTTTTGCCAGCGTGCGGGCCGCACTTGAGCCCGTCGGCCACCGGGTACCTCGAACAAAGCCTACTTGTCTCTCCGCTCGTGGGAGGTCACACAGACAAAGACCTTTCGCGCTTGTTCTTTACCTGCACCACATGAATCAAGCCGGAATCTGCACCTGCAATATCAGGCCAAGAGTCATCCACACAACATTATCAATCACTCATCACTAAGGAATGACCATCCACCGTTTCTCGGACCACACAGGTCCTCAAGTTCCTAGATGGATATGCTTCAATCATATCAAGGTGTATTGTTGCTGATGGATGCAAACTACAAACTGAAAACTCATGATTGTCATATCCTACTCCAAAGGGTTTTGCCGGCTTCCCTTCGCGGTTTAGTGGATAAAGAGATATACACAACTATTGCGGAATTAGGAAACTTTTTTCGGGAACTATGTTGCAAAACTCTGAAGTTGGATGTCTTGCAAAAACTGAAAGCAGATATCCCAATAAATCTGTGCAAGTTTGAGAAAACTTTTCCCTCCTGCCTTGTTTGATGTTATGGTCCACTTGGGTGTCCATTTGCCTGAGAAAGCAATCCTGAGAGGTCTAGTACAATGTGGAGGATGTATCCTGTCGAAAGAAGGCTATGCACATTGAAGCGTTCAGTGAGAAACCAAGCTAGGTGTTGACATTTCTTAACGCAACCATCTAAGAACAGGTTTAGAATCCATCCCGGCAATAGCGCAAGAAATGCTTGTTGGCGTTTCTCAACATCACTACTAACAACGCCGAGTTAGAGCGAGCATCAAGACTTGCCAAAGGTAAATCTAACGATCGTGAACGAATTCGCAAGCGCACGGATAAACCATTGTAGCATTTCCCTAGCGAAGTGAGTGTTCCAAGGGTATCGTATCCGTGGAAGACAATGGCGGATATCAAGACTTATGCTTTTGCACTGAGTGTAACTATGAGATAGAGATAGAAGACAACAACTCAAATACAGGGGTAAGCTAAATGATTGGATAAAGGTAGTGTGACACACATTCTGATCTATCTCTACACAAGCACACTACGGTGTAGGGGGGACCATACGGAGCTACCTCCAGGTTATACGGTACTATACATAAAAGAGTTAGATGATACAAGAGAGATAGAGGCACTGCATGATTGGAGGTTTAGCACCCAAGTACAAACGGGGAGATAGCCCGCAACGACCAGCACTCTGCGAAACTATCCTTTAGACTCGTACAACAATACCCCAGCGCGGAGGGTTTCAAAGGGTCCAACAGCTGTCACCACTGCGGCCTACCTCTATCGTTACAGGGGGCAAGCTCATAACTAACGAAGCTACACAACCCAGGCACCATGCCTGCATTGCTTCTAGACTACACCAGATAACTGGCCAACTTAGATCGAGTACCGTAGCTTAAACACAAACCTCATACAACACAACCATGCCATCCATATAGATCAAACTAGGGCTACTCTTACGAACGGATATAAGATCTCTTATGTCTAATCAACAAGATCAAAGGGTCGTGCTCATGAAGAACACGAGCCTCTAACTTATGAACAAACACATAAGGAATGAGAAAATCATCCTTCAACTGGATCGAAAGGTAGTGTTCATGAAGAACACATGCCTCTAAATGATGAACAATGGATGAACTCAAGAACATATCAATCACATGAGCTACCATGACTTTATATGAAATAGCTGAATAACTGAAGTAGATCAAAGTCGTACAAAGAAATAAAAATACAAGAGAGCTCATACCTAGATCCCAAAGTAGACTTTGAACCTGAATAAGAGCTACTCTAGCATAACCCCTAGCCTTGGAAACTAAAAGTGAGAGGAGAGTCAAGAGAGATGTGTGTGAGAAATGGGAGGCCCTCCCTTTCTATTTATAGGCAAGGACCAGGCTTGCTTCAGGCACCAATTGTCTCCAAAACACCCTGAGATGCAGCAAGTGATCAATGAGCAACCACCACATGGAGGGCCTAGATGGGCGGCCACTAGGTCGGTTCGGGCGATCCTAGGATCAACCGACCATCTAGGGCGGCCCCACTTGGTGTGCTTCCTCGTGGTGGCTTCCAGGTGGGCCCTCTGAGCTTTCCCCGGTGCATGGCTTGTTTGGAATCCTAGGTGGGACCATGGATCCTTGTGAAGTCCATGTGTCGCTCTCTGATTCGTCGGTGTGTGCCTTCCTTGGATCGGTGACGTTGATGCCACCTAGAATTAGTGTGGCATCCTCCTTCTCAGCTGAGTTCGCATGGATCATTCCATAGAAGATGGGTTTCCATCTCTTTTCATGCTTAAATCACCTACATTCAAATAATCTCCAAGGACCAGTGGAACTACATTATTCATACCAAAATGCGAATAATAAGTTCATATGCCTCTGTTTATGTGAGAATATTGATGGCTAAAAGTGGTACTTAACAACCATCAATAAACTCCCCCAAGCTAACCTCTTGCTCGTCTCGAAGCCAGACATTAGAGACTTGGGTTGGATGATCAGGAGTTGCTACGATGTTGTATCCTTAACTTATGGCAAACATACAACAAAGTACTCATCCAAGAGTTGAACAAGTTGGCAATGTTCTTACCATTCGCTCGATGATGTGGGGTGTGTAGCTTCACCTGCCTTTTGCGGTTGAGAGACAGAATGGTTATATAGAGAATACAAAATCACTCATATCTTGATCAACTATTAATCCGGAGGTTTTGCAAATTTTTCATAAGAAAATCAGAGTTCCACAATTGATACTCTCAGATTGCTCAAAGTGTATGGTTCCTCACCAAGGCATTATGTTGCATTTCTTCACATCCTACTTGAAGGACCGAATAGGCGACCATAGAGGGGAAAGTGAATGGGAGCCAATGGAAAAATCTTCCCAAAGGATGAACTCGGCCTATACCCCTATTGTCACTTCGATCACTCGCACACACCAAAGAAGCTCTAGACTAGCCACACACAAGCCTACAAGTCCAAGAGACAAGCCACGAATCAAAGAGCGGAAGCACTAGACAAGAATCAAAGCACTTAGCCAAATCTGCGAAGCTTAGGTGCGGACCGTCCGGCTAGTACGGGCGGACCGTCCTCAAGGGTGGGGCGGACTATCTGCACGGCCTACCCGGACTATCCGAAAAATCCAACCGAACCACCAGAGACGCACACCAAAAAATCAGACCCTCCGCGAGGGTCCCGCGGACTGTCCGGCCCGTCCGGCACTCAAGTACGGACCGTCTGCAAACTCCTTGCCACCAAAAACTCCTGAACCAACAGATCAAAACACGGGCATGCAAGAACACGTGAAGAACACGAAGAACAGCTGCGCTGTCAGGCCCCTCGCGGATCGTCTGCCAAGGCCATGCGGACTATCAACCAGGCGTGGACAGAGCTACCCGAGCCCGCAGCCTCCAAGGTCAACTGTTCCTTCCTTTCACCCGATCTCCCGAATCAACCAATGGATTGCGACCAAAACACAGTGGAAGATGAAGTGTCTCTAGGATTTGCTATCCCTACGAAATCTTGGCCTCAAACCGACTAAAACGAGAGGAATCAAGATCCTACGAAATCACCTCCATGAACTCGGGATCCTCCAAGAACTCGCAAATCAAAGGGTTTTCCCGGCATTTGAGGGGTCAAGATCACACCCAAAGATGCACAAGGCATCCACCCATGATCCCCACAAAAAAATCCGAGGAGAAACACCCTCAAATCGACGAATCAAGCGAACAACAAAGGAACCAAAAATAGCTCTGAAAATGACACAAAAATCATAGAGCTAAGAGAGGGAAGGAATCACAACGCCGAATGCTTCCATACATCCGGAGGTCAGAGTCTATACAAGAATCTACCCTAAGGAAATACTGGAAAAGAAGCAGTCCAGATCGAGTCCAAAGCCATCCTCCTCTACCTTCTATTTATTCTTAGTCTTCTGGAGGTGGGGAATGACCCAAGTACCCCTAGTGCATAAACGTAAGGTACACACCCCTTATGGGAATTTTGGTCCATGTCAAGCATATTCTCATCGCGCGAACACGCTTCCACCGCGGACTCGCTTAGCCTCGATGCAAGCCCCATGATCACGCCACGTGCCCCCCGCCTCGAAGCTTCCCGACGCTCCCGGATCACCATCTCCATCGCGTTGGGCCTTCGGCCTTGGTTTTGAGGCCCAAACCAAGAAACCGTCCACCGATGGTTTTGTGGGCAAACCACCAAACCCCGCGTGCAAGCTTCAGCCTCGAACCACTACCTTTCACCGGCCCATGTCCATGACTTCAACTTGCTCGTCCTGCACCGCATGGCTCGTACTTGACCCCATCAGCCACCGGGTCCATCGAACAAAGCCTACATGCCTCTCCATCACCCGGAGGCCACCACGGCATAGGCCTTTCGCGCTTGTTCTTCACCTGCACCAACATGAGTCAAGCCACAACCTGTACCTGCACACTGAGCCAAGCATCAATCCACATAATGTTGTCAATCACTCATCACTGAGGAGCGACCCACCACTGGTCTTCGGACGCTCCTGGTCCTCAATCTCCCTCTTGATGAGTGCATTGACAACACCCATAGTAACAAACATAGAGAAAAAGAAAAGAAAATAACCACGAACACAAACCTCCAACAAGTGATCCAACGC
Source organism: Cenchrus fungigraminus (assembly GCA_036936925.1). Lineage (NCBI taxonomy): Eukaryota > Viridiplantae > Streptophyta > Magnoliopsida > Poales > Poaceae > Cenchrus > Cenchrus fungigraminus. The sequence goes on from CM072773.1 coordinate 67,828,546, forward strand.
CAAAGAACAAGCGAAAAACAAGATCACTCGCCAGAGCAAGTCTTGGCCCCCTAAGCCAAGGGCAAGAGCTCAACACAGCTGAGACAAACAAAGCTCTCCACAAGGAGCACGCACAAAACTCAGGCAAACCATAGAAGCTCCCCCTGCACATATGCAAACTCGCCCTTAGAAAATACAATTCTTTACACAATTTCTCCCCAACATGCAAAATCTCACAAAATCTCCACATATTCTTCCCCTTGCATATAACTTCTCCCCCTTGTTGACAATGCATGAATCAGCTACCATGAAAGTGAACACATGCATGTCAAGGCATATACAATCTACTAAGCTTGTCAATAATACAAAGAGCACAACAAAATGCTACAAATGAGGCATAGAGCAATCAAAGTAGACATGGTGTAGTTTGTGCATTGCCATCAAGACAGTAGAGACATAGATACATGTGACAAGGCCAAAAGAATTTTAAGCAATTTTTCATAAACAAAATTCATCTCATGAGCAAAGCCCTATCCATGGCCAATTTGAGCAAAAATGAACTAGATCACACAAAGCTCATACAAGATCACAAGTTCTTATCACAAGATCATAGCAAACACCCATAAGCTACTACATGTCATGTCAAAGCCACCGAGCTATGTGTCTACTTCTAATTTGACACTTCTCATGGTAGACATCATGTGACGGTTTAGCAACAAGATATGTACCGAGGACCAGGTGTGTCCGAGGACCAGTGGAGGGTTGCTCCTTAGTGATGAGTGATTGACAACATTGTGTGGACTGATGCTTGGCTCAGTGTGCAGGTACAGGTTGCGGCTTGACTCATGGTGGTGCAGGTGAAGAACAAGCGCGAAAGGCCTTAGTGTGGTGGCCTCCGGGTGATGGAGAGGCAAGTAGGCTTGGTTCGATGGACCCGGTGGCCGATGGGGTCAAGTGCGAGCCGTGCGGTGCAAGACTAGCAAGTTGAAGTCATGTACATGGGCCGGTGCAAGGTGGCGGTTCGAGGCCGAAGCTTGCACGCAAGGTTTGGTGGTTTGCCCACAAAACCATCAGTGGACGGTTTCTTGGTTTGGGCCGCAAAACCAAGTCCGGAGGCCCGATGCGACGGAGATGGTGATCCGGGAGCGTCGGGAAGCTTCGAGGCGGGGGGCATGTGCAAGCAAGTCCATAGTGGAAGTGTGTCCGCTCGATGGGAATATCTGAAGACTTGACCATATTGCCCCTGAGGAGTGTGTATCTTCTATTTGAGTTGTAGGGGTAGCATGGTCATTTGCCTCCTCCGGTGGACTTCGTATAAATAGCAGAGAGGTGGATGGCATCTGTTGGGCACACAAAACTCCCAAACAGAGAAAGGGTTACACGATTAACAAAGTCACAGTTAGACATTCAAAACCGATTGCATTAAACAGACAACTTTCCTCAACACATTGCACGTCAACTTTCCAAAATGGCGACCCCTTTACAATAAGGAGGGGGCTCCTTTTACAGTGCTAAAGGACTATAATTACATCCCAAGTTTGCCCTTCATCCCTAGCATCTAAAAAGAATATTCGGGGGCAAATTTGGACAATTACACACGATGCGGATTTAGCGCCGAAGATAGCGGAGAGCGAATCTTGCCGGAGAAAGTGGAGCGGGCGACGCGCCACAAAACCCGGAGGCAGTTCCGTGTTGTAATGGCTTTTGACCAAGTCGTCGCAGCCGATTCCTTGAAGAACTCTGGGCTTCACGATCCTGCCTTCCTCAGCGCTGCATTCCCTGAAGACTTCACAGCTCCGAGGCTTGGCCCCGAGACTCTGAAGTATCAAACTAGCGGGAATGTCTCAGCGGAGCCCAGACTTTTGTCTTCTGTTTATCATGAGAAAACTCCCGGAGCCCGGGCTTTTCCCTGCGAAGAGAAAGGACTTGATTTGGGTTAATTTACATTCTCCAATGCACCACAAACCTGGCGAAGCCCAGATTCGTACGCTTCCCCGAAAAGGTCGCCGGAGCCGAAAGTTTTTATGAAACAAATCTTTGGCGGCCCTGAGATAATGCCTGAAAACCTTAAAACTTAGCCCGCAAAAAAGAAAACATGCCTCATCACCCAAATTCACTTCATGGCCTGACCGACCGAAACCCAAACCTTCGACTGACTTTTCCAAACTTGGTTGAAGCTAAGTAATTTTTCGAAAATGATTCCCGGGGGCCGAGAGGTGACATTCTCTACCGCCCCAACAGTAGCCCCTCGAGGCGAAGCGTTAAACTTCAAGGTTGTCCTTCTCCTTGATTTGCTTTGTGAACTTAAGTTAAAGAAAATGTCACCTCCTGCGATGGGAAGTAAAGGTTTCTTTTGTTTTGGCTTCACACATTTAACCGTTGGGCGACACGAATCGCTCCTTCCTGAGGCGCCCGTTCGTATTTCTAGACTGTTACACTTCTTCTCTCTCCTCGGGCTATATAAGAGGGGGTCGGGTTCCCTGCCTCCTCACTCTCACCGAAGCTCCAGCCCTCGGTTTGCCGCGCTTAGCCGCTTTAAGATTCGTGCTCGGTACGCGATTTTGCTTGTCAAAAATTTGTGTGCTTGTTCTTCCGCGAAGCCTAGATTTTCGAGTAGTTCTGGCTCGTACAAAGCAGATTGCGCGACCAATGATGGAGGAAGAGATAGCTGCTTCTGTTGCTCCCCCCGAAGCTCCGGAAGAACCTGCTGGTGATATTCTTGACTACGAGCCATCGCCGAAGGTCAAAGAAATCTCTTGTAGTGACGATCTTTCGGTGGTCGAGGCTTCGCTGTCAGATCTCATGGTTGGTCGAGAGCCCAAGACCCCGTCCTTTGTTCTTGGAGCTTCGCTGGTTTCTGAGAACCTGATCAAATATTATGAGGAAAAGGGGTTCTTTCCAGAAGGTGTTGCCCGGGCTCCAGAATGGGAGACAACGCCGAAGCCCAAGAATGGCGAAGCCGTGGTTTTTCATGATTTCTTCAATGCCAGCTTGAGGTTCCCTTGCTCCAGGCGCCTTCCTGAGATCCTTGACAGGTACAGTGTTAAGTTGCATCAGTTGATGCCGAATGCTTTCGTTCAGCTCTCCAAGTTCTTCTTCGCCGTGCGCTTGTGTGATGGGCGAGTCGATACCAAAACTTTTGATCGGTTCTATGAGCTCCATCTTCAAAAACAAAGTTTTTGGCTGGATGGGAATGCTACGATTTATGAGAATCACTTCGGGTGCATAACCTTCACCACGCGGAGGAAGAATACTGAGAAAGATATTGAGAGAGTGGAGCTCAGTCCGGCTCACAAGAACAAATGGGATGGTGATTGGCTGTCGTATTGGTTCTACGTGAAGGTGAATATGCCTCGCGGCTCCGATGGGACCGGATACAATCCCTTCAGTATCTCAACCATGACACCCTTGAATTCTGTAACGGGCCCAGACACTGCAAAAACCCGAGGTTTTAAAGATTGCGAGAAGGCTTTCTGTTTGGCTTCTTAGTTTATCCCTGGCCGCGACGTTGCGGAGGAGTTTGTGGCCGCTGAGTTTTGGCCCGTCATTGTTAGTTGGAACCCCCGAGAGGTTAAGTGGTTGTCAGTTGATTGGTTTGCGAAGGAGATTCCTTTTCCTCATTTTGGGTTGAAAATGCCTGAGGTAAAAAATGCTCATGAGTTCGTGGGGGAGGTTGAACGGCGTGTGGTGGACTTGCTTGGCCCCTACACCGGGGCGGAATATCAGGCTTCGCAAAAATTAGTAACCAGAGGCCGCCAGGTGAACAGGATTTTTTTCGAAGCTTGGGATTGAAGTGGACGACCGTCCGAAGCCCAGGGCATCTTCTAAGTGTACTCGTGATTCTGATCAAGCTACGACGGACCCGGCTGATGCTGCGAAGAAGAAAAAGAAATCTGTAGCTTCTCCGGAGACGGCCGATGAAGCTACAGTTGTTGAGACACGGAAAACTGTGGCTCCGTGTCTTCTTCAAAGACAAGCCAACTTGAACGTGCTAAGAAGATGCGAGTTGCAAGTCAAAATACCAACCCTGCTACTGAGAAAGTATCGAAGCCCGGCCTTCGGTGTAAGAAATCTGGCTCGAAGCCGGGCACGTGTGTCGTATTGTTAATATTCTAAGCTCTGCTGAGACTCTGGAATTGCTGGACTCAGGGACGGATGCTGATGGAGAAGCCAAGGGTCGTTTGACCGAGCCTGAGGTGGAAAAGGATGTTGTGTCTAGTCCGAAGGACACAACTCTGGTCATTCTTGATGCGGAAAACGCCAGAGGTTCTGAAAAAACTGCTGGGAATGTCAAACTTCTTGGAGCCGAGAATAATCAGGGCAAGGGTGCTAGCTCTTCTTTCCTAGGTGATAATCCTGAAGCTTAAGGCGATACGAAGGCGTCACCCGAGTTTATGAAGTCCATTGCTGAAACAGTGAGTACGTCGGGTGTTGTGGAAGGACCAACACTAGAGTTGGTTCTTGCGGAGAAGAACACCTTTGACCCTTTGACTTATTCTTATAACAAGGTTGTTGGTATGAGGGACCTAAAAACTTTATTATCTGTTTGCTTGCCTTTTTGTAAGAAGAGAGGGATTGTGGAGTCGCTTGTGCTCTGGGAGCTAAGGGATACTTTTCGGCTTGCAGGCACGGTGGCTAGTGACATCCCGCAAGCTGAGGGCAAAGCCCCCGAAGGTCAAGAGCTGGAGGACGGTGAAATCCCCGGAGCCTAGGTTTCTATGATTGTGAAGCAGCTGGGTACCAGCACTACTGCCGAACCTTCGGCGCATTTTGATCCTGAAGGTTTATTCCTGCTCTTTTCATCTTGTTTCGTTGTTGTTTCTATATTGATAGAGGTGAAATTTCCTGCATTCTTTTGTAGTTATGAAAAATCTTTGAAGATATGGAGGCTGGTTTATTGGTTGGACTGTCCGCCGAGCTTTGCTATAAGTCGATGATTTCAAGCAGGTTGGCGGTTGCGAAGTATCACTCTCAAGAAAGCAAACTTTTGACAACCGAAGCTGAGAATGTAGAGTTAAGCCAGGAAGTTATTAGGCTTAAAGGACAATATGCAACTTTGGAAAAATGTCGAATCTTCAAACGTAGAAAGTTGCAATTTTGGAGGATAACGTCAACACTTTTAAAATGGCTTCGGAGAATTTGACGAAAGAAACAACGAGGCTAGAAAAAATAGCTGAGGATTTGAGTAAGATAGTGGAAGACGACACAGGGGTCATAGATTCTTTGAAGAAAGAAAAAAGAAGACCAAAAGTCCGTCATTGAGGAACTTAGGAAAGAGGTTCAAGGCCAAAATAATTTTATAGATGCAGCCGAAGGGGTCTTAAAAGAGTGCTTCCAAGTCTTGTATGAAAAATACTCTCACGCTCTTGGGGAGTTTGGTGCGGAGCCCCAGCCCTTCCCTAGTGACAAAGATGCCAAGGTGATTTTTGAGTGGATGGAACAAGAGTTCGATCATCTCCTGGCGTGATGACCGGAGCCAGTGACTATGCGGCTTCAATGTGCATTGAAGTCTTGCTGGAATTGCTAGAAAAAAATAGGTGTTCTCACTTCTTGGACTTGGGCGCTAGGAATTACAGGTTCCTGAAGGCTGAGGAAATTGAGTGTGAAATTCCCTCAAAGAATGTTCTAGTTGTCAAGAAAAACTTTCTAACTTTGTTATGGGAAGCATCAATGTAGGAGCACGCCAAGGCCGTGGCGCGGCGATATCTTGTGGAGGTAAGTGATTTTCCTGGAAGTTTTTTCTCCGTTCTTTGAAATCGCTTATTTTTAAGATTGCTTATTTTGTTATTTTGTAGGCTAAGGAAAAGGAGGCGTTGGGATCGGGCTCGTCTGAGGACGAGAGCGATGACGACGACTCCCCTAAGGATGCAGCCCCTGGCGAAGAAAACCTTGGTGAACAAAAAGATGGTGAGGACAAAGATGGCGAAGCCTGAACATCTTCTTTCCTTTTTCTTTAAGTTGTTGCTTTTGGAATGCCCTGCGTGGCGGACAGACTTTGTGCGAAAACACTTGTTGGCACGATTATTGTAATACATCTTGGCTCCGTTACTTAATTTATTGTTTCTTATTAGTTCTCTGGTTTCGAGACGAGGGCAAGAATAGATGGTCCTGTTTTTTTGAAGAAAATGTCACCCCTCCTTTTTGCTTTTCTTGGGGCTTGAGAACCTTTGCTAGAAAAAGCGATGTTTCATAGGGCAGCTTTTTTTAGTTCCCAAAAACTAAGTCTAGCAAAATTTTCTTCGAATTTTGCAGCCTTTCTCTTGACTTGATCGAATATAGCAATCTTGTTGCTTTTCGTGCTTTCTGCTTAGCCGAAAGACGGAAAATTTTGAATTAAGAAGCTTCTGAAGTATAACTTGGCTTCGGTGTGTTCTCATTATTTCCTTCTTATACCATTTTCTGGCTTCGAGAAAGGAGCGAAAACTAAATTTGTTTTTGAAGAAAACGTCACCCCCCTGTTTTTGCTTTTTTTTCTCGAAGCTCACAACTTGTTGTATAGATCTTGTCGTTTTGTAGGATGGTTTCCTTCCTTTTCTTGAAAACCCAAAGTCTAGCGGAGCTTGCTCCGTGCTTCGCAAACTTTTCTTTGATTGATGGTCGAATATTAGCAATCTTGTTGCTTTTTGACCCTTTGCCTTTCAAGAGATCGCTCTAAACTTGTGAAAATTTCAGGATTAACGGAAATCGATCCCACAACTTAGTATGTTGCTTTCAGGATTTTTGGTACTTAGGCATGAATGCTAAGATTTTTGTGAGACAACATATGTAAGCTTGTTGCTTTTCGTTGCTCTTTTGGGCAGAGACACCCTCGCAAAAAGTAAATAACTGAAAGTAAATTGTTGTATGATAAAAAGGTAATGATTGCTGGACAGGGAATGAAGGGGAAATTAATTTCATTAAAGCTGAAATTTGGTACATGGATCCGCCTCATTAAAAACCTTGCCTCCTGAGTTGGAGTCCCCTTCAGCAAGGAAAAGAGTACGGACCCTAGAAAATGTAAAATGCGGAAAACGTAAAAACATAAGATAGCTGGGCTCCGGCCCCGTTTATAAGTTTACCAAGTCGGAGTTTTTACACTGCATACTTCTAAGGGTAATACTTAAGAAGATTGTCCGTGTTCCATGTGTGCGGCAACACGTTGCCCAACTGATCTGCCAGATAAAAAGATCCTGGTCTTAGTCTTTTTGTTACTATGTACGGGACTTCCCAAGGCTCTTGCAACTTTCTTGGATTGTCGAAATTCTTCTTCTTCTTGATGACTAGGTCCCCTACCTGTATTTCCTTTCTCACGACTTTCTTGTCCCTCCACTTCCTGGTTTCTTGCTGATATTTTTCTAAGTTCTCAGCAGCTCGGAGCACATCTATCTCAATCAGATCTTTCTCTGCTTCCTCGAAGCTTGTGTCTTGTGCTTTCAAGACTCGCAAACTTTGATTCTTGATTTCCTCCGGGGTCATGGCTTCGGAGCCGAATAGCAGCTTGAATGGTGAGAAGCCGGTAGCTCTTGATACATTGGTGTTGTGAGACCAAGTTACCTTCCGTAACTCCTCTACCCATTTCCCTTTTCTCTGATTAAACAAACAATTTTTTTATGCTTGAGAAAATCTGCCCATTTGCTCTTTCTACTGCCCCGTTTGACTAAGGATGATACACAGAAGCGAACTTTAATTTAGTTCCCATAGTTATGCAAAATTCCCTGAAATCATTGCAATGAAATTGCTTTCCATTGTCCACCGTTAGTTCCCTTGGAACCCCAAATTTGCAAATTATACTCTGCCAAAAGAATTTTTGGATGTTACAGGACGTGATGCTTGCCAGTGGTTTGGTCTCGACCCATTTTGTGAAATAGTCTATGGCTAGGCGGCAAATCTGCAATTTCCCTGAGCTGTTGGAAGTGGTCCAACTAGGTCCATTCCCCATCTTTGCAAAGGCCAGGAGGGTGGTATCAATTGTGTGGGCATCGAAGGACTTCTCTGATTGTTGGCATTCTTCAGGCAAGCTTCGCAAGTTTTCACCAAGTGGTGAGCATCATCGATGATGGATGGCCAATAAAAACCTTGTCTTAGTGCTTTTTGTGCCAGAGCTCTAGATCCGATGTGAGCACCGCAAAAACCGGAATGAATTTCCCTTAGCAATTCTTTCCCTGCTTCGAAGCTGATATGCCTGATTTGTATAAGTCCCCATCAATTATCTCATGGCCTCAGGCTCTTTGCCTCATGCGGTTCAGGGAAACTTCCTCGGTAGGTTCATAGTGAACTCTTAAGGAATCCAGGATCGGAGCCCTCCAATCATATTTTTCTATGACATTGATTGTTTTAGCCTTGGGCTCTTTCACAGTGGGTGTAGTTAGGACTTCATAAAAAACATCCGGAGGTAAACCTTGATTTTGTGCTGCAGCTTTTGCTAGTGCGTAGGCTTCGTTGTTCGAGTTCCTTGGGATGTGCTCAACCGTGAATCCCTTGAAATGTTTCTCCATTGACCTTACAACTGCAAGATATTTGACCACCTCTGGCTCCTTGGCTTCGCTGTCTTTTTCTACATGGCCCTAGAAGACTTTGGAGTCCGATCTCACGATGAACCTCTGCTTTGCTAGCGCTTTCATTTTCCTCAGAGTGAGGCACAATGCTTCGTACTCGGTTGTGTTGTCGGTTGCTCTCTCATTCTCTGGAAAGTCCAGCCTGACTGCAAACCGCATTTTGATCCCAGTTGCAGAGCTGATAACTGCCAAAGCCCCAGCTCCTTTGTGGCAATACACCCCGTCATAATATGTGATCCATGGTTGTTCAATCTCTGCGGAGCTCGAGCTTGCTGGGGATGTCCAATCCACAAAAATATCTGTCAGGACTTGCGATTTTATGGTGCTTCTTCTTTCAAAATCGACCACATGCTCTTATAACTCGAGAGCCCATTTGGAAACTCTTACCGAAGCCTCTCTATTGTTGAAAAGCTCATGCAAAGGTTGGTCTCTCACCACTATGATTCTGTGGGACTCGAAATAGTGCCTAAGCTTTTGTGCTGCCATGACCACCGCATGCGCGATTTTTTCAAGCTCTAAATAGAACACCTTTGACCCCGTGTGCGTTTCGGAGACAAAATAGACTGGGACTTGGGTTGGTTTCCCTTCCACTTCTTTTTCTTGTATTAAGGCTGCACACACCGCAGTTTTCGAAGCCGAGATGTAAAGTAGCAATGGGGAGCCGGGCTCCGGGGGACACAGTTTTGTCAGGCTGGTGAGATAATCTTTGAGCTCCGCAAACGCTTTGCTCTGCTCGGGCCCCCATTCGAACTTCTTGTTGTTTCTGAGTACTTGGAAGAAGGGGAGGCTTCGCACTACGGCCTTGGATACAAAGATGTTCAATGCCGCAATTCTTCCAGTGAGTTTCTGCACGTCTTTTGGAGATCTTGGTTCCTCCATTTTGATTATTGCTTGGATTTTGTTGGGGTTGGCTTGTACTCCCTTAGTTGTTACGAGACATCTGAGCACCTTTCTGCAGCGTACTCCGAACACACACTTCTCAGGATTCAGCCGTAAGTTTGCGGCTCTCAGGTTTGCAAAAGTTTCTGCGAGGTCTGAGATGTGGTCGCCACGCTTGTTGCTTTTCACGACTATGTCGTCTGCATATGCCAATAAGTTTCTGCGCAACTACTCAGGAAATACCGAAGCTGTCATTCTAGTGAACGTTGGCCCCGCATTCTTGAGCCCCTCATGCATTGTTAGGAAACAAAAGATGCCGAAGGGTGTGATGAAGCTGGTTTTCTCCTCATCCTCTCTTCTTATTCTAACATGATGGTATCCAGAGAACATGTCAAGTAATGACAACATCTCGCTGTTTGCTGCATCATCGACTATTTTGTCCACCCTTTCCAATGGATAATCATCTTTCGGGCAAGCTTTGTTCAGGTCTGTGAAGTCTATACACCTCCTCCATTTGCCATTTTTCTTTTTCATCGGGACTATGTTCGTGAGCCATGTTGAGTACTTAACTTCACGGATCACGTTGGCGTCCAATAGTCTTTGCACTTCTGCCTTCACGGCTTCAACTTTCTCATCTGACATCTCGCGAAGCTTTTGCTTTTTGGGTCTGATGTTTTTGTCCATCTCTAGCATGTGCTCGATGATGTCTCGATCAACCCCTTTCAAATCGTGAGCTGACCATGCGAAGAAATCTTGATTCTTGCATAAGAATGTCATTAGTTCTCGCTCCTCATTTGGGCTTAGCTCGGCTCCGATTGTCACTACCCTATCCGACATGTGCACATCTAGCTGAACTCTTTTGGTCTCGCCGTCGGCACTGATGTTTACCTTTTCTTTGTCCCTTTTCGGCACCATGAACTTTTTCTTCTTTTCTTTCTCCTTGGCTTCGTCAGCTTCGGCTTGAGTTAAATGATGGATGCTTTTCTGGCCTGGCACTATGCCCCTTTCGATATCCCTAGCGGTTTGCTGATCACCAAATATAGTGATGACCCCTTTGAGCACCGGTATTTTCATGCATAAGAACAAGTGCCGGACTGCTGCGTCGAACTTGTTGATGAATCCCCTGCCTAAGATGGCCAGATAGGGGTAGTGCATTTCCACCACATCAAATGTGATCAGCTCGGTTCTTGGGTTGCCAATATTTCCAAAAGAGACAGGCAGTGTAATTTTTCCCAGTGCTCTAACTGGTTTCCCCCCGAAGCCCAGAAGCGGTATGTCCGCTTCTTGCAACAAGTGTGGGTCTATCTTCATTTCTCTGAAAGTTTTGGCGAAAAGAATGTCCGCGGAGCTGCCGTTGTCTACTAGGACTTCTCCAATTTCCACAAAAACCAAACAAAAATTTACTTTCAGGTTAGATCTTTGCCCCAGCAACCGTTTAGCCTTGCACATTCTTTCAATAAGTGTCTTTGTTGAATTGGTGTGCTTATGCGTTCAATTGTTGCTGGTTACTTGTGTTTCTACCTTTTTGTTTCTTGTTTTTCTTCCAACCCTAGTTCGTTGCTGTTTCTCTCCGCTGCTCATCCATCCACCACCCCGCCGCACTCCTCCTCACGCGCACACCCGTCACGCAGCCGCCTCTCGGTCGCCCCCCTCCCTGTCCTGTGGTGTAGTAGGTCAAAAAAAAGGAAAGTAAAAAAAAGAAAGCAATCAAAAAAAAGGAAAGAGAAAAAAAAGAATCCAAAAAAAGAGAGACTGTCGCACAGTCCAAGTGGGAAACGGGAGCCGATTCGTCTCGGTGGAGGAGTCCTGCATCGCGCTTTCCCCCTGGCTCGCAAGCCTCCTGGGCTGCACCGTGCACGCCGTGCTAGCTCCCTGATCGTGCCGCGTACCCCACGCCAAGCTGAGGACTAGGTGTGTCCGAGTACCAGTGGAGGGTCGCTCCTTGGTGATGAGTGATTGACAACGTTGTGTGGACTGATGCTTGGCTAAGTGTGCAGGTACAGGTTGTGGCTTGAATCGTGTTGGTGCAGGTGAAGAACAAGCGCGAAAGGTCTTAGCCGTGGTGGCCTCCGGGTGATGGAGAGGCAAGTAGGCTTGGTTCGATGGACCCGGTGGCCAATGGGGTCAAGTGCGAGCCGTGCGGTGCAGACTGGCGGGCTGAAGTCATGAACATGGGCCGGTGCAATGTAGCGGATGGAGCCCGAAGCTTGCACGTGGGGTTTGTTGGTTTGCCCACAAAACCTTCGGTGGACGGTTTCTTGGTTTGGGCCTCAAAACCAAGTCCGGAGGCCCGAGGCAACGGAGACGGTGATCCGGGAGCTTCGGGAAGCTTCGAGGCGGGGGGCACGTGGCGTGATCGCGGGGCTTGCGTCGATGCTAAGCAAGGCCGCGGTGGAAGCGTGTCCGCTCGATGAAGACTTGACCAAAATACCCCTGAGGGGTTGTATCTTCATTTCAAGTTGTAGGGGTAGCATGGTCATTTACCTCCCTCCGATGGACTTCGTATAAATAGCGGAGAGGTGGATGGCATCTCTCTCTCTTGGACTCTAGGGTTTCCTCCCTCGGTAGATTGCTCTGAACTGCTTCTTTTCCCTCTGTATTCCTTAGGCTAGATTCTTGTATAGACTCTGACCTCTGGATGTATGGAAGCATTCGGCGTTGCGGTGATCTCCTAGTCCTCTGTGATTTTCGTGTCATTTTCGTGGCTATTTTTGGGTTGTTTCGTTCTTCGCTCGATTCGGGGATTTCAGGGTGTTTTCCTTCGGATTTCTTTGAGGGGATCATGGGTAGATGCCTTGCGCATCTTTGTGTGTGATCTTGACCCCTCAAACGCCGGGGAAGGCCTTCTATTCGTGAGTTTTTGGCCGGAGTTCGAGTTCTTGGTGGAGGTTCATGTGATCCGCGATTCCCGGCGATTTAGTGGCTTAGAGGTCGAGATTTTTGGGGCATAGCTTCATCTTGTGTTGCTTATCATCTCCCCCAAATCTTTTCTCAAGAGCTTTTTCCGTTTGGGAGATCCGGTGATGGATTTGGAGAGTTGACCTCGCAGGGTCGGGCTGTTTCAGCTCTGTCCGAGCCTGGCGGACAGTCCGCACGTCCATTGCGGACAGTCCGCGAGGAGCCAGACAGGTATAGTGTTCTTCGTGTTTTCGCGAGTTCTTCTGAGTTCGTGTTTTGATCTGGTGCCATAAGTGGTTTTGGTTGCACGGAGTTCGCGGACGGTCCAGACTGAAGTGGCGGATAGTCCGTGAAGGAGCGGACAGTCTGCGGGTCCCTCGCGGACAGTTCGATTTTTCAGGGTGCGTCTCTGGTGGTTCGGGAGGCTTTTTTGGACAGTCCGCGTGGCCTTTGCGGACAGTCCGCCCAGGCCCCACGGACAGTCCGCCGTACACCACGGACGATCCGCGAGGTCTGTTGCAAACTTGCTTCCTTTGCTTTGATTCTTGTCTGGTGCTTCCGCTCTTGGATTCGTGGCTTGTCACTAGGACTTGTAGGATTGTGTGTGCCTAGTCTAGGGCTACTTTGGCGTGTGCGAGTACTTGGAGTGGCAATCGGGGTATAGGCCGAGTTCAACCTTCGGGAAGAATTTTTATAGGCTCCCATTCACTCCCCCCTCTCTGGTCGCCCTATTTGGTCCTTCAATTGGTATCAGAGCCGGTTACAGATCTTCTTGATTCTAACCAGTCTAAGATCCAAAGATGGGTGATTATGGTAAGGGGTCGGGTCCTCCGCACTTTGATGGCAAGAATTACCCGATGTGGGAGAGGCGCATGGGCGCGTTTTTGCGAGGGAAGGGAACTCTGATCTGGGAGGTCACTCAGAATCCTCATTATGTCATCCCAGATAGTTTTCTACTTCCAGGATCGCGGGACATGTGTGAGGCCAACAGCAAGGCCATTGATTACTTGTTCCGTGCTCTCTGTGCCTCGGAGTTCGAGCAAGTGTACGGAGAGAATGTGGCCAGAAAGATTTGGCTCAAGTTGAGAAATGCTCATGTTGGCAATGCCCAAGTGCAAGCCCGTTTGTTTTCCACTTACCGGAGAGAGTACGAGAACTTCACTCATCTCCCCAGTGAGTCGACCGATGCTATGTTCCAGTGCTTCACTAGCATAGTCAACAACATGAGGGCCAATGTGACAGTGCTCCCATACACGGATCATGATCAAGCTATCAAGCTTTTGCATGCCCTGGATAGGTCTGTGTGGAGTGCCAAGGTCGAGGCCATTGAGGAGTCGAGCGTGTATGACACGCTGACGCTTGACGAGCTATTCTCCAAGCTTAGGTCTTCGGAGGTTGATCGTGGCTTGAGAGCCAAGAGCGAGAGCCCCACTGATCCTCATAGTTTGGCTATTGTCTTAGGATCAAGGTCTAATGCTAACTCTGGTGGTTTCTCTTTGTCTTGTCTTGTGTCTTTGCCAGATGATGACTTTGAGGTGCTGAGCGAGGACGATCTCACTTTGTTGAGCAAGAGGTTTGGGCGGATGTACGAGAACTGCAAGAATGCAAGGCGGAGCTCCAGGATGTGCTATCGGTGAGGGAAGCACAGGCACTTCATCGCCGAATGCCCTGAAGCTATGGAGATCAAGAATGACTACAAGGGCAAGCCCAAGCACGACTACAACAAGCACCGTTCCCGGAACGACTACAAGGACAAGCATAAGAACAAGGGTGAGAGAAGGCACAAGAAGAGTGGCGGCCACAAGAAGAAGATTGCTCGAGTGATGGTGGCTGGAGCGAGCGATATCAACTCGACATCAAGTGATGTTTCTTCCAACTCGAGCAGTGAGGAAGAGCAAGAAAGGCTCAAGGACAAGCGGCACACGGGCAAGAACTTCACCGGCCTCAGCTTCGTCGCACAAGGAGGCTTTTGCGGCATGGCGCATTCCAAGAAGGGTGGGAGGCACAGCTCGGATTCGAACTCCGATTCCGAATAAGAGGTACGACAGGATCCCAACTTCTTGCTAGAGGAGAATGCTAGGCTCAAGGAGTTGCCTGATAACCGTGATGATGTGCTTAGAAAGACCAACAAGGAGAAGAGGGAATTTAGGTCTTTGTTGGGTGATGCTAAGGATAAGATAGCTGAGCTTGAATCCTTGCTTGTGGATGCTAGAAATGAGATAGGATCTTTGAAATCCGCTCCTGTGGTGTCTGATGAGATTGAATGTGGTGATTGCTCAGTTTTTCTTGCTGATTTGACTGCTCGCAAGGAGAAACATGCCTCTACTCTTGAGGGACTAGATGTGGTTAGGATTGAGTGTGATGAATTGAAGTCTAGACCAGCTTTGTTAGGAGCTTGTACCTCATGTCCTATTTTGCATGCTAGGCTAGATGAATCTCACACTAGAATTGTTTCTCTTGAGGCGGCATTGAAAGCTCCTCTTCCTACATCATGTTCAACCTGTGAAATGCATGCTTTGAAAAACATGGAACTTGCACACTATGTTGACCGTTTGCAGGATGAAAATGATGAGCTTATGAAATTGATGAGTTGGTTGTCTGGGCATGAGCCACAATTGAGTTTGATGTTGGCTCAATTCAAGAGGTTTGATGGTTAGGCGTTGGGGGCTAACAAGAGTAGTGAGAAGAGTGGTGAGAAGAGTTGTGAGGTAGAAGAGAAAGTTGGAGAGATCCCTACACCACCACACACCATACCCATGAACAAATATGCACCCAAGCCAAACCACCTGAGAAACAAGCCTGATACAACTCCAGACCCACCAGTGTTCCCCCAGAAAACAGAGAATTACCAGAAACCCATCAAGTTTGTGAGCAACCTGGGTAATGTCTTTAAGGGGAAGTCAGGAGAGAAAGCGGTTGAGAAGCCCACAGAAAAGCCACCGCCTAAGCCACAGCCGATCCGCTTCCATTGTCAGTATTGTGGGAGGGATGGGCATAAGGATGAGTTCTGTTTCAGGAGAAAGAGAGATGAGAGGTTTGCTAGGGAGATGGCAAATAAGGACAGGTACCACCTTGCTTGTGTTGTGCCTGAGCCTCGTAGAGAGCCTCTACCTAGGGGTGAGGTGTATGTGCATACAGTTCCCACTCGTGGAGGTGGAGGTGGAGGTGGAGGTGTGTTTCCTCAGAGAGATAGGCGTGTTGGGTTTGGGCGTGGTGAGTTTGCTCGACGTGCTCCTTCTCGTGACCGTTACGAGTTTGGGAGGCACGATCGGAGCTTTGGGTCTTAGATGGACTACGGGACACGTTTTCCCCCTCCTGGTGCGCATACTCCTCCAGTGAGACGTGACAGGTCCTTTGGTGGTAGGCGTGATAGGGCTCCGCCTAGGGGTTTTGGTAGGATGGACTTTGCTAACCCTTCTTTTGAGCAAATGGCTCGACACTGGTTTGACACTTTTGGTACTAACCCCAGTGTTGAGTCGCTTGCTCATTCTCGTTCTCATTTTTGATTGCAGGTGGGAGGCTTGGAGAACTTTTGGTTGATCGACTCCGGTTGCTCACGACACATGACCGAAGATCGTGGGTGGTTCTCCAGCCTCACCCCGGTGAGTACGAGGGAGTACACCACTTTCGGGGACAATGGGAGAGGACGAGTGCTTGCTTAACGTATGGTGAAGGTGAGTAGCCAGGTGACCTTAAGAAGTGTGGCCATGGTCAAGTCACTTGGTTTTAACCTGTTGTCAGTATCTCAATTACTCGACGAAGGTTTTGAGGTTCGTTTTAAGCCGGGCGCTTCTCGTGTGCTTGATTCTCGAGGCGATCTTGTCTGTATGATCGTTCCCGAGGGTCAAATCGTCCGTGCCGATTTTTCCCAGTCTGTTGGTCCTCCTTGATGCTTTGTTGCTGGCGTTTCGGCCGAGCTTTGGAAATGGCATAGGAGGTTGGGACACTTGAGCTTTGAGTTGCTTTCCCGCTTCAGCGGTCTTGACCTTGTCCGAGGATTGCCTAAGTTGAAATTCGAGAAGGATTTGGTTTGTGCTTCTTGTCGGCATGGAAAGATGGTTGCTGCTTCTCACGCCCCTCTGACTGCGGTTATGACTGAGCGACCTTGTGAGCTGTTGCACATGGATTTGGTTGGGCCAGCTCGTGTTCGCTCTGCGGGTGGGAAGTGGTATGTTCTTGTGGTTGTTGATGATTTTTCGAGGTACTCTTGGGTTTTCTTCTTGGAGGATAAGAGCGAGACATTTGGCTTTGTTCGTGACCTGATCTTGAGGTTGAAGAATGAGAGACATGGCGATGCCATTCGAGCTATACGCAGTGACAATGGCACGAAGTTTAAGAACTCTGATTTTGATGCCTTTTGCAGTGATCTTGGTCTCGATCATCAGTACTCTTCTCCATACGTCGCTTGCCAGAATGGCGTAGTGGAGAGGAAGAACCGGACCCTTTGTGAGATGGCCAGGACGATGCTCAATGAGCGTAGGACTCCTAGGCGTTTCTGGGCCGAGGCGGTCAATACCGCTTGCTATGTCTCAAATCGCATCTTCCTTCGTGCCTTTAAGAAGAAGACCTCTTATGAGCTGATGCATGGCCGACAACCCAAGGTGAGTCACTTTAGAGCTTTTGGTTGCAAGTGTTTTATTCTGAAGAAGGGCAAGTTGGATAAGTTTGAGTCTAGATGTTCGGATGGTATTTTCCTTGGTTATGCGATTCACTCTAGAGCTTATCGTGTGCTCAACCTTGACACTAACCGAATCATGGAGACTTGCGAGGTAACCTTCGACGAGACACAGCCATGTAGCTCTTCTGCTTTTGAGTGTGCAGGTGACGAGGAGATTGGAGCGAGGATCTTTGAGGATGAGAAGGATGGAGATGGAGATGACGACGATGATGGTGGTGATTTTTCCGTGGCTGATTGTGTACACGCTACTTCCACTACTACGACGACGATCGAGGATGGACCATCCCCTACACCCACTACGACTGAGGCTGTTCGAGTGGAGGCTACTGCTGAGGGCGAGATTGTGTCTAGGCGAGAGGCTCCCCGGCGTGTACAAGTGGATCACCCACCGACGATGATCATTGGTGACCTTCATGAACGCACTACACGGTCGAGGTCAAGGAATTCCTCTCATTTCGCTCACTCTGCTTTTGTTGCTTCTTTCGAGCCCAAAGATATTCGACATGCTTTGTCTGACGAAAATTGGGTGAATTCCATGCATGAAGAGTTGGAAAACTTTGAGAGAAACCAAGTCTGGGTGTTAGTCGATCCACCACCAAATTGTCGTCCCATAGGTACCAAGTGGGTGTGGAAGAACAAAGAGGGTGAGAATGGGATGGTTGTGAGAAACAAGTCGAGGTTGGTGGCTCAGGGGTTCAACCAGAAAGAGGGCACAGACTTTGAGGAGACATTTGCTCCTGTGGCCCGTTTGGAGGCAATTAGGATCCTTCTAGCCTTTGTCGTGGCTAAAGGGTTCAAGTTGTACCAAATGGATGTCAAGAGTGCTTTCCTGAAAGGGGTGATAGAGGAAGAAGTGTATGTGAAGCAACCCCGGGGGTTTGAGAGTGAAAAATACCCACACTGTGTATACAAACTCCAGAAAGCGCTCTATGGTTTGAAACAGGCACCTAGAGCTTGGTATGGCAGGTTGAGAGGGTTTTTGTTCAGTAAGGGGTTTGTGATGGGCACAGTTGATAAGACCCTGTTCCTCCTTAAGCATGGGAATGACCTTTTGATTGTTCAGATATACGTGGATGACATAATCTTTGGTGGCTCTTCTCATGATCTTGTTGCCAGATTTGCAGATGACATGAGCAGGGAATTTGAGATGTCCATGATGGGCGAGCTGCAGTTTTTCTTGGGTCTCCAGATCAAGTAGTGCAAGAACGGGACGTTTGTACATCAGGCGAAGTACACCAGGGACATGGTGAAGAAGTTTGGCATGTACGACTCCAAGCCGCTGACTACACCGATGAGTACCACTACGGCTTTGGACGTGGATGAGGATGGCGAACCCGTGGACCAGAAGGAGTACCGGAGCAGATCGGCTCCCTCCTCTACTTGACGACGATGAGGCCGGACATACAGTTCAGTGTGTGTCTGTGTGCTCGTTTTCAGGCTTCACCGAGGACATCACATCGGCAGGCCGTCAAGCGGATTTTCAGGTACTTGAACTACACTCCTGAGTTTGGTCTTTGGTATTCTGCCTCCTCGACACTCAGACTTCACGGGTACTCCGATGCTGATTTTGCTGGGTGTCGATTGGACCGCAAGTCTACTCTGGGTGTTGTCAGTTCCT
The DNA here is from genome assembly GCA_036936925.1 of Cenchrus fungigraminus. Lineage (NCBI taxonomy): Eukaryota > Viridiplantae > Streptophyta > Magnoliopsida > Poales > Poaceae > Cenchrus > Cenchrus fungigraminus. The sequence continues at coordinate 67,847,132 of CM072773.1, forward strand.
TGGTTCTTCTTTGGTCTCTTGGTCATCTCGCAAGCAATCTAGTGTAGCCCAGTCCACTACAGAGGCCAAGTATGTAGCTGCTGCTAGTTGTTGTTCCCAGCTGCTTTGGATGACCTACACCATGAGTGATTTTGGTGACGAGTGCCCCCAGGTTCCACTTTTCTGTGACAGCACCAGTGCCATAAGCGCAGCCAAAAATCCTGTCCTCCACTCCAAAACGAAACCCATAGAAGTGAGCTGCCACTTTCTGAGGAACAATGTTGAGAAAGGAAACATATCTTTGTCCTATGCCCCTACCCAAGATCAGCTAGCTGACATTGTCACCAAACCAATTGACCAAGTCACTTTCACTCGATTGCGGGGTGAACTTGGGCTGTGCTTTCCTTTCTAGCTGAGTCTTGGAGCTTCTCATGTATATATGTGTCATATGTTCATTTTGTTGCATTCCATGCATGCATTTTACTTTCTGTACAAAACCTGGTAGGATAGCCATCTTTGGATCACTTGTGCTAGGAATGAGCTTCTCTTATATACATTGATGACTGATGTGCTATATGTGTGTTATGTGCATGTTTGGTAAATTGTGGATGTGAATGCTATGCTCTTGATGGTTTTGCCATATATTTATGTTGAGATAGCTTTCTTTTTATGAAAATGTTAAATTGATGTCTCTCATGAGTAGATGCTTGTCTATCCTCAATTTGTGCTTAAATGCCTATATCATGTTTAGTTTGTGCTTGAGAATCATGTTCTCTTTGCTTGGGGTCAAAGACCTTTTTGTCATTGTAAATGTTTAGCCCTTTTGCTTACTTGGGGAGGAGCATAAGCTTCTTTTTGCCGCAAAGGCACTTCATGTACCATGTTTAAACTTGAAAATGAAATGGGTGTATGAGTTGCCTTCTGCGTGAAAAATGAGCTCCTAATCATGTTTTATGCTTTTGAAATTCATATCTTGGGTGCTAAACTATAGCATGTTGTCTACCATGAGAAGTCTCATTTTAAGAAGTAGACACATGGCTCAGTGGCTGTAACATGACTTGAGTAGCTTGTGGGCATTTATAATGATCTTGTGATGAGAATTTGTGATCTTGCATAAACTTTGGATGATCTAGTGTATTTGTGCTCAAATGGCTATGGATAGGGTCTTGCTCATGAGATGAATGTTTCTTTGTGAAAATTGCTTAAAATTGCTTTTACCCATGTCACATGCTTATATGTCTTTACCTTCTTGATGGCAATGTGCTAACTACACCATGTCTACCTTGCTTGCTCTATGTCTCATGTGTAGCATTTTGTTGTGCTCTTTGTATAATTGAGAAGCTTGGTAGATTGTTTATATACTTTGACATGCATTTTTCATGAAAACAAGGGGAAGAAGTTTCATATACCTTGATTCATGCATTGTCAACAAGGGGGAGAATGTGTATGTTAAGGGGAGAATTTTCATGCATTTGTGAAGATGTTGCATGTGAGGAGAAAAATTGAGAAGAAGAGGTTGCATTTGCTCAAGGGGAGTTTGCATATGAGCAGGGGGAGCTACTTTGGTTTTCCTGAGTTTTGTGGTGTGCTCCTTGTGAGCTTTGTTCTGTCTCGGCTGTGTTGAGCCATTGCCCTTGCCTTAGGGGGCCGAGACTTGGCTGGTGAGTGATCTTGTTTTTCGCTTGTTCTTTGGCTTTGGATCACTTGCTTGGAGGTTTGTGTTCGTGGTTGTTTTCTTTTCTTTTTCTCTATGATGGTTACTATGGGTGTTGTCAATGCACTCATCAAGGGGGAGATTGAGGACCAGGTGTGTTCGAGGACTAGTGGAGGGTCACTCCTTAGTGATGAGTGATTGACAACGTTGTGTGGACTGATGCTTGGCTAAGTGTGCAGGTACAGGTTGCAGCTTGACTCGTGTCTATGCAGGTGAAGAACAAGCGTGAAAGTCCTTAGTTATGGTGTCCTCCGGGTGATGGAGAGGCAAGTAGGCTTGGTTCGATGGACCCGGTGGCCGATTGGGTCAAGTGCGAGCCGTGCGGTGCAAGACTAGCGGGCTGAAGTTATGAACATGGGACGATGCAAGGTAGCGGATGGAGCCCAAAGCTTGCACGCAGGGTTTGTTGGTTTGCCCACAAAACCATCGGTGGACGGTTTCTTGGTTTGGGCCTCAAAACCAAGTCTGGAGGCCCGAGGCGACGAAGACGGTGATCCGGGAGCTTTGGGAAGCTTCGAGGCGGAGGGCACGTGGCATGATCGCGGGGTTTGCGTCGATGTGAAGCGAAGCCGTGGTGGAAGCGTGTCCGTCCGATGAAGACTTGACCAAAATGCCCCTGAGGGGTTGTATCTTCATTTCAAGTTGTAGAGGTAGCATGGTCATTTACCTCCCTCCGATGGACTTCATATAAATAGCGGAGAGGTGAATGGCATCTCTCTCTCTCTTGGACTCTAGGGCTTCCTCCCCCAGTAGATTGCTCTGAGCTGCTTCTTTTCTCTCTGTATTCCTTAGGCTAGATTCTTGTATAGACTCTGACCTCTGGATGTATGGAAGCTTTCGGCGTTCCGATGATCTCCTAGTCCTTTGTGATTTTCATGTCATTTTCAGGGCTATTTTGGGGGGGGGTTGTGGATTTGAGGGCGTTTCTTCTCAGATTTCCTTGAGGGGATCATGGGTGGATGCCTTGCGCATCTTTGTGTGTGATCTTGACCCCTCAAATGTCGGGAAACACATTCGATTCATGCGTTTTTGGTTGGAGCCCGAGTTCTTGGTGGACGTTCGTGTGATCCGCGATTCCCAGTGATTTAGGGAGTTAGAGACCAAGATTTTTGGGGCTTAGCTTCCTTGTGTGATGCTTCTCATCTCCTCAAAATCTTGTCTCAAGATCTCTAGCCGTTTGGGAGATCCGGTGATGGAAAGGTGGAGTTGACTCCCGAGCTCGAGCATTTTTCAGTTCTGTTCGTGCTTGGCGGACGGTCCGTGAGGCCCGTGCGGACGGTCCGCGAGGCCCTGGCAGAGTTGATGTTCTTCGTGTTCTTCGCGTGTTCTTCTGTGCCTCTCTCTCGATCCATTGAGTAGGTTGGTTTTTGGTGCGCGAAGTTTGCGGACGGTCCGTACTAGAGTGCCGGACGGTCCGTGACGAGGCGGACGGTCCGCGGGTCCATCACAGACAGTCCGTTTTTCTCGATGTGCTACTGGAGGTTCTGGTGGTGTTTTCAGACGGTCCGCCGAGACCTCACGGACGGTCCGCGCCGTCATCGCAGACAGTCCGCCTGGTCCTCCCGGACGGTCCGCCAAGGACTTCGCAGAGTTGCCTATGTCCTTTGATTCTTGTCTAGTTGCTTCCGTGTTTTGCTTCAAGGCTTGTCTCTTGATCTTGTGAGCTTGTGTGTGCCTTGTTGAGTGCTTCTTTGGTGTGTGCGGGTACTCGGAGTGGCAATCGGGGTATAGGCTGAGTTCGACCTTCGGGAAGAATTTTTATCGGCTCCCATTCACTCCCCCCTCTCTGGTCGCCTATTCGGTCCTTCATGAACAACCATGGTTTGTATATGCCTTTGCCTGTTCTTACTTTCCCTTGGCTTGATATTTCTATGGACTTTGTTTTGGGATTGCCTAGAACTAAGAAGAGGAGGGATAGCATTTTTGTGGTTGCTGATCGATTCTCCAAAATGGCTCATTTCATACATTGTCATAAGACTGATGATGCTAGCAATATTGCTGAATTGTTCTTTAGAGAGATTATTCGTTTGCATGGTTAGCTCCCTCCTCTACTTGACAGCGACGAGGCCGGACATACAATTCAGTGTGTGTCTGTGCACTCATTTTCAGGATTCACCGAGGACTTCACATCGGCAGGCCGTCAAGCGGATTTTCAAGTACTTGAACTACACTCCTGAGTTTGGTCTTTGGTATTCTGCCTCCTCGACACTCAGACTTCACGAGTACTCCGATGCTGATTTTGCTGGGTGTCACTTGGATCGCAAGTCTACCTCTGGGTGTTGCTAGTTTCTTAGTTCTTCTTTGGTATCTTGGTCGTCTCGCAAGCGATCTAGTGTAGCCCAGTCCACTACAGAAGCCAAGTATGTTGCTGCAGCCAGTTATTGTTCCCAGCTCCTATGGATGACCTACACTATGAGCAATTTTGGTGAGGAGTGCTCCCAGGTTCCACTCTTTTGTGACAGCACTAGTGCCATAAGTGTAGCCAAAAATCTAGTCCTTCACTCCAAAATGAAACACATCGAAGTGAGATACCACTTTCTGAGGGACAATGTCGAGAACGGGAACATTTCCTTGTCCTATGTACCTACCCAAGATCAGCTAGCCAACATATTCACAAAACCACTTGACCAAGTTACCTTCACACACTTGCGAGGTGAACTTGGAGTGTGTTTTCCTTTCTAGCTTGTTCTTGGAGCTTCTCATGTATATATGTGATATATGTATCATTTGTTGCATTCCATGCATGCATTTTACTTTCTGTACAAAACCTGGTAGGATAGCCATCTTTGGATCATTTGTGCTAGGATGAGCTTCTCTTATATACTTTGATCACTATGATGTGCTATATGTGAGATATGTGTATGCTTTGGGGATGGTGATGTGAATGCTATGCTCTTGATGGTATTGTCATATGTTCATGATGAGATAGCTTCCTTTTTGTTGAAAATGCTAAAAATGCTTCACTCATGAGTAGATACCTATCAGGGGGTGAGACCTGGACAGATCTGCAAGGTGGCTACCCAAGCAGTTTGCATGTTAATGGAGAGGATCGGCAACTAAGAGCGTAGGTGGTATTCCACGTGGTGAACTCGGAACTAGGCGAGTATGGCGATGAACACGGAGAGACAAGGGTTTAGACTGGTTCAGGCCTCCCGAGAGTAAAACCCTATGTCCAGTTGTGGTGGTGGATTATGCGAGAGGATGAAGATGTCCCCTTGAATGGAGCCCTAGACCGTCTTATATGGGGAGGACGGGCTAGGGTTTCCATTCAAGGTCGGTGGACCCATGTCTGGGTCGGTTACAATTGCGGGAAGCTATCTTCCGGATTACAAGAAGTATCCCGTGATACTCGGACCTACAGGCGGCGGCGTGGCGCGTCATACTGCCTTGGTTTGCACGCCAAGCACTGCGGATCTTCCGGGATCTTGATAAGGTCGCCCGGAGTCACAGAAGCTGTGGATACGGTCGCTGGGCCCACTTTGCAGGTCAGCGGGGCTTCTAGAAGGTCGGGTCCACTTGTCAGGGACCCCTGGGACCCTGGCCGGTGGGGACCCATGGGTACCCATGTCTCTCAAGCCCCCGATAGACGTGTAGGTGTAGCGGCCGAGGCGAGGTTGTGTCGAAGAGTAGCGAAGGCGCGGCACCGTCGAAGTCGTGAAGGGTGCACGGGGATCCAAAAAAAGAAAAACCCCTCCGATGCGCGCACGAAGTTGAACATCGAGCTCCTGGGACGAAGGGCCAGAAGGTCAGAGTGAAGAAAAGGCGTCGATCATGAAGAACCGCCGACCTGACCTGGTTCAGGTATAATGAAGTTACTGCCGCGACCTTCAGAAAGGTCGCCATGCCCACCACAGGTAGGTCGAGCAGAGGAGTAGTAGAAGCAGGCTTCCAATAGGTCGAGGCGACCTGGCGAAAATAGGGCGTCGCAAGACGCACTAGTGTAGTAGCCCCCGAGCAGTAAAGCGACCAGAATGGCCGGTTTGATGCTCCGAAGAAGAAGATAAAAATGAGAACCTACGGCCTTCTGCTTAGGAAACAGATGCTCTGACGAAGTAGGCCAATAGGACAAATCCCCTGGAATCTTGCAGGTGACGCCAGATGCCAAGGCTGACATGCCCTAAGTCACGGGCGCATTGTACGGTCACGGGCCAGCTCGCAGATGAAGCACAGGTCGCTATCACCCGCAAGAGACAAGAATGCTCCAGAATGCGGTCAGGTAGGGGAAAGGCACGCCAATGCCTCCCACGGGCGAACAGTAACTCCGTGCTCTACGAGGGTACAGTTATCTTGAGGATAAGGACGTCGTGCAAGCTGGCTTGCGGATAAGATCAAAGGGCAGGTGCTGGGGGTATAAATAGGCACCCATACCTTGAAGCAAACCACCCAGACTTCAAAGGAGAGCCATGGCGAACCTGTGTAGTAATATTTCCATGCCAGGGACTTATGTCCGTCTACCAGAGCATAGAGTCGGTGTAGTTCATGGTTGAAGCTAGAAGAATGCTTGCGAAGCGCGAAGAACTCGATCAGCCTCTTCTCCCGGGTCCACCGAGGAACCCAGGTGCAGCATGGAGCAGTACATGCATCATCGGGCCTTACACGCTATGGCTTGATGTGATGCTGGTGAACACGACAATCCACCCGGCGAGGCTGGTGTTGAAGCTCGTTCCATTTGGAATCTTGTGGTGAAGCTCAGACTTGATGCTGGGTACCACAGGAAACCTGTTGGAGCGCGAGTAGAGGTGGCTGTGTGGCAGCTGCCTCTACAATGGTTGTAGAGGTGTTCATATAGGTCCTGAAGCTAGAAGAAAGCTTATAGGGTAGCTCAGGGCCATAGATGGGTCCTTATTAGTGTAGACTATGTCACACGCACTATATAGGTTAGCTTAGGGCCATAAATATCTTTGCATCTTGTAATTGGCCAAGGGCCAAGCTCCTTGTAGCTTACGAAGCTGTAAATACACATTTACGTGATAAATGTCATTTTTCAAGTAGTCGTAGAGGCGTCCGGGCGGCAATGGTGTGGGTACCAAGGTCCCAGTGGGCCTCTAATAGCACACCGACCTTCGGGAGGCCTTAAGTAGAGACAGAGAGGCCGTGTCAACCTGGATCGACACGGCCGTCGTGCAGGGACACAACATAGGTCGTCAACCTGAAAGTCGTAGGTCTAGGCGACCTAGAAGGCAGCGGAGCCTTAGCGACCTCAAGGAGGAGCTGTGATCATGACCAGGAGGCCACCAACGGGCAGTAGAGCTATTAAGCGCGGAACCGTCAGTATAAACAAGTCGTATAGGCTGAGGCGGTCCAGTAGGCAACGGGGCCTAGGAGCCGGGGTGTGAACCCGCCGTTGCAGGCTGAGGCGACCTAGCAAGCAGTGATGCTTTTGTCGACCTTGTGAAGATATTGTGATGGACCCGAAGGTCGTCCAGAGATCAAGAGACCTTGAAGCAAATGTCAGCTGAAGCATGGTATGGGGGCTATAAGTAGGGCATAACGAGTCCATGGACACTAGGCCGTTGAGCGGAGAGCCAACGAGCATAGATTCCCGTACGGCGTGAGCCGTTACTGCCTGTGACCGTTAGGCCGAAAGAGCTGTTGGGTGATAGATCTATTGGGTCACCGAGAATGTCGCCTAACCCTTAGAGACGTTGGGACGCCGTGGCCCATAGCGCCATTGCGGCCTAGTTATAAAAGGCCGAGTGAGGGGCCGAGGACCCCACTCGCTTCCATTTCCGCGCGGGCTTAGGGTTTCACTGCCGCCGCATAGAGCCTTCCACGCGAATCTACTGGCGCCACCGTACTCAGATCCGCTGCGTCGCGTGCCGCCGTATGCGCACGAAGTCCCTACTGGTCTTTGGAGCTAGATCCACCGGCTTTGATGAAGAAGAGATGGCCCTCAAGCTTTCGCCCGTGCCTGAGAGCATCTAGGAGCCCTCGACGGTGACCGAGGAGCAGCTCCAAGGTCTTGTGGAGTGGGGGCTGCTGAAGCCCAAGGAGCAGGTGGGGTGGAGGCTAGCCGCTGGCGAGGCCTTCCCCTCCGAGAGGACCGGAGATACGGTGGCCTTCGTCGCGCACGTGGAGCGCGGATTCGGAGTCCCGACGAGTGACTTCTTCCGCGAGCTCCTTCACTACTACAGGATCGACCTGGTCCACCTCGTCCCCAACACCATCACCACGATCTCCTCCTTCATCCATTTGTGTGAGGCGTACCTGGGGATACCGCCGCACTTCAACCTGTGGCGGTACTTCTTCGAGCTGAAGAAGACGGGGAAGAAGGTCGTCGGGTGCGTCAGCTTCATGTTACGTCGCCACATGAAGTCGGTGTACATCGAAATGGTGTTGTCAGACAACACCTAGGGCTGGAGGCGAGGGTGGTTCTACATCGACAACCCGAAGCCGGCGCTGGCGACAAGGTCGGGGCTCGCACCAGTCCCGGTTCCGGAGTGGAACAACCAGCTGATGTCGCGAGAGGCCGACGCCATCAAGCCGCTGCTGGAAGACCTGGCAGCATTGAAGACGGGAGGGCTGACGAGCGGCACAGTGGCCATCAGCTTCAGCCGGAGGCTCCTGCAACCGATCCAAGATCGGGTGCATCCGGCCTACAAGTAATAGGACCAGGCCGACCCTACTCGCGTGCCGAAGCGCAAGGTCTCCAAGGAGGAGATTGTGGCGTGGGTGAGGGAGCTGTTCAGTGGGCAGAAACGGAACCGGATGTGCCCCAAGGCGTTTTGCCTTAAGCGCCCCACCGAGGCTGTAAGTCGCTCATTGCTGATCGACCTTGATTCCTTTGCTTATGTTTGCTGTTTGCCGGTATGTGATGAAGGTCGCCTGATGCAGGGTCGCGAGGGCGTGTACTGGAGCCCAGGTCTCCTCCCTGATGAGGGTGAGCGAAGCTTCAAGGTTTGGGCTGCGGAGGACATCCAGGTGCCTCCACAGCAGTATGTCGACGACTACCTCTCCGACTCGTTAGTGAGAGGTAGTGAAGATGAAGATCCCTCCATGGGAGGTTCTGCGCCGGTCGCCCGGTGCACGCGGTTGGGTGCCGGGAAGATGGCGGCGAACAAGGCCGCCAAAGTTGTAGCCGCCACCATCGAGGAAGAGAAAAAGAAGAAGAGGAAGAGGAGAGACACCACTGTGTCGTCGGAGATGGCGACGGTCAGCGTCGAGGTCATCACCGGCGCTGGCGAGGATGACGATGCGGGGTCACGTGACACCGGCGCATGGTCGAGCGACAGGCCGGCCGTGCAAGAAGACGAGACCCCCCTTCGGGGTTATGGATGAACAGCGCCCCAAGCCAAGTGCCGAGGGTGTGAGCGACCAAGGGTCGCAGAAGAAGCAAAGGCGAGTGCCGCCCAGGCTGATAAAGCTTGGGTTGAAGCTTGGCGGCGGGTATGTCGTCGAACATGATTCTAATCTGCCCGACCTTACTGTTTCTGTGTATGTTGCTACTGACAAGATTTGTGCTCTGGAAAGGGGGGCCCCTGCCGCGTCGGAGAGCGGCAAGAACGCCTCGGGCCAGGAGGCCTTTGGGCACAAGACGGAGAAGGTGTCAGTGGAGCAGTCACTGGCGACCTGAGCTTGTTCAAGCCAGGCCCCTGGGACCATGGGAGTGGCGTCATCGGCGGCGACCAAGGTCGCTTCCGATAGCACCCAATAGGGGAAAGGTCCTCAACAAGAAGACCGACCCGAGTCGGACCCGCCGCAGACGAGGCGGAAGCTGGAGGGGGAGCGGACCTAGCGACAGGGACGAGTGCCTATACTCCGGCACCCCATGGGAGGAGGACATCCTTGCTGGCAGCCGGGACCTTGATGAGTTCTAGGCGGCGCAGCAAACAATTGGTAGGACACTTATTGTAAGTTGGCTTCTTTGGCTTAGATCCCGGTCTTTCCAATTTGCTCTGATAACTTGGCCTGATGACCTTTGTCATTGTGTTGATGCAGTTGCTCGCCGTGCGAGCACAGGGCAGGGCGAACCTGCTGAAGGAGGGTGCCAAGCTGCATGCAGAGGCAACCACGGCCCGGGAGGGCGTGCTGCAAGCCAAGATCGAGGCCGCGGGAGAAATCCAGCGCCTCAAGGACGAGATGATCCTGAAGGACAAGGCGATGGACACCCTGAAGGAGCAGCTTGAAGCCATCAAGGTGAAGGCAAAGGAAGCTGAAGATGAGCTCAAGATCGCCACTACAGGTACGTCTGGATGCACCCTCGACCTTTGATTTTTGAAGTTCACGACATCATGTGGCATCCTTGACCTTGCTGAATGCAGAGGCCAAGAAGAAGGAGGCCGCCTTGAAAAAGGAGCTCAAGGAGTCTAAGGACCAGGTGAAGACCCTCAAGCAGAGGACCAAGGATATTGAAGCCAGTGAGTATTACTATACCCGGAAGGCTGCATATGAATTCGGTGTACGCCAGGACCTGGAGATCGACCTTTCCCGGGCGATCCAAACTCTTATTGATCATCAAGAGATGACTGCAGATCTTCAGAAGGAGCTGGACGACCTCAAGGAGGCAGCTGAGTACCTTGTGGACGTCTATGTCCCTAAGGTCGAGGGCGGGCCCCAAGAGCTTGTGCTTGGCTAGAGGAGGTAGAAGGTCGAATGAAGGCCCTACTGATGGATAGCGGTAAGCTCGCCGCGACTGTGGCACTGGCCACGGTGAAGCACCATGAGCCAGTGTTCGACCTACAGAAGTTCACGGAGGAGATCGACCTGGCTCCGTTGGTGGGTGCTGAGGACGTCCAGGTTGCCGCGAAGGAGATCATGAAGAAGTTAGATCTCTGAAATGTAACTTAGGATGTAACAAACTGTTAGTGCAGATGGGTCATGGACCCTTTTGATGTAAAAGAACCTTGCATGAATGAAAAGGTCATGTTTTAATTAACGACTGTGATCCCTTATTTGGCTTAGATACTTATTATAAGAATGCAAAAGTGATGGAACTACAAAAACCCTTTCCCCCCGCTAACCCAACTCAGTGGAGGAACGGCTTACCGACTACACGGCTCGGCGTGGAGGCTTACATGCACACGGCGCGCGGAGGGGGGCCTTGGACCCAAGGTCTCGCAATCACATGACTTAAAAACACTTATAAAGGGTATAAAAGTTGTAGTAAGGGAAAACACTTGTAAAAAGAAAGGTAAAACCCCCCAGGTCGAACGACCCTTAGGTTGGCAAAGCCAAGCCCGCGAGCGTGATGAGCCTGGCTTAACACCAAGCCCCCGAGCACGTCGGGTCTGGCTTTAAACCAAGCCCCCGAGCGTGCCGAGGGGGAGGGGTGAACAGAAAGTAAATAGAGACTCGAAAAGTAGGTCGACAGAAAAACTGCCGAAAGGGGATCTTTATATTTATTAGTGTGAATTACAAAGGATAGAGTACATAGCTCTTTATTATGATACAAGGCTCCTAAGGATAGAAGCGACGTAAGTGCTCGATGTTCCAGGGGTTCGGGACGCTCTGGCCATCGGCCCATTGGAGGTGATAGGTCACCAGTCCAATGACCTCTTAAACTATGAAAGGGCCTTCCCAAGGTGCAGAGAGCTTGTGCATGTCCTTGGTGTTCTGGATCCGCCGCAGGACTAGGTCGCCGACATTGAAGGAACGTTCCCGCACGTTGCGGTTGTGGTAGCGATGTAGCTGCTGCTCGTGGCGGGTGTGGCGAATGAGCGTGGCCACACGATGTTCTTCGATGCTGTCAAGGTCGAGCCTGCGCGTTTGCTCTGCTTCGCCCTCATTGAAGTGCTGTATGCGGGGAGCCCCGAAGGCAACATCGGTGGGGAGGATGGCCTCTGACCCGTAGACCAGGAAGAAGGGAGAGTACCCTGTAGCCGAGCTGACCTGGGTCCGGAGACCCCAGATGACGTGATGGAGCTCTGCGAGCCACCTGGTGCGTAAGGTGATGAGCCATCGAAGATGCGGTCCTTGACGGCCTGCAGTACCATGCTATTGGCCCGCCCGACCTGGGCGTTGCACCATGGGTGCGCCACCGAGGAGTAGTATACGTTGATCAGGTTGTCTTGGAAAAAGTCCCAAAAATCAGCTCATGTGAAGGCCGTGCCAAGGTCGGTAACAATCCTGTTGGGAACCCCGAATCGGTGAGTGATCTCCTCAATGAACTTGGCCGCCTCTTTCGACGTGACGCTGGATACATGCCGTACCTCGATCCACTTGGTGAACTTGTCCACCGCCACGATGATGTGCTTGTACCCGCCAGGGGCGGTCTTGAAAGGTCCCACAAAGTCGAGGCCCCACACTGCGAAGGGCCAAGATGGAGGAACGGTCCTTATGGCCTGAGCCAGGACATGCTGCTGCTTGGTGAAGAATTGGCACCCCTTGCATCGATGTACAAGTTCCTGTGCATCAGCCATGGTAGTAGGCCAGTAGAAGCCAGACCTGAAGACTTTGCCCACCAGGTTGGCAGAGGTAGCGTGGTTGCCACACTCGATGTCGTGGATTTCATCTAGGAGCCTGAGGCCCTCAGATCGTAGGATGCACTTCATCAAAACTCTGTTGGAGGCGGACCTCCGGTAGAGCTCTGTACCGACGACGACGTAGTTGGCACTACACCTCATGATCTTTTTGCGCTCCGGCTTCTCCTTAGGTACTCGATGTTCGAGGAGGAAAGCGAGGAAGTCGAGGCGCCAGTCGTCCTCTGCCTCGGTCATGAGGACATCACGACCTCCCGGTGGGGTCGCTTGATTATCTAGTGACTCTAGGTCGGGGAGAAGCTTGATAGTCGGCTTGCATAGATCTTGGACGAATACGTCGGCCGGGACCAGCGTGCGCTTGGAGCCGAGCTTGGAGAGGACATCAGCCGCCACGTTGTTGTAACGACAGACGTGGTGAAACTCGAGTCCCTCGAAGTGATGCTCGAGCTTGCGCACCTCGGTGCAGTAGGCGTCCATTGTATCCTTCCTGGTTTTGGAGTCCTTGCTGACTTGGTCGATGACGACCTTGGAATCACTGTACGCTATGAGGCGCTTGATCCCTAGAGAGATGGCGATGCGTAGCCCGTGAATGAGGGCTTCGTACTCGGCATCGTTGTTAGACGCCTTGTAGTGGATCTGCAGGACGTACTTTAGGTAATCACCCTAGGAGCAATGAATAGTACGCCTGCGCCGGCCCCTTCGAGGTTCAGGGAACCATCGAAGTACATCTTCCAATGCTCGGGTTGTTCCGAAGGTGGAGGCTGCTGGATCTCTGTCCACTCCAAAATGAAGTCCGCGATGACCTGGGATTTGATGGCCTGCTGGGGGCAGAACTCTAGGTCAAACTCGCCTAGCTCGACGGACCACTTAACGATGCGTCTAGTGGTGTCGCGGCTGTGCAGGATCTCGCTAAGGGGGAAGGCCAAGGCGACCTTAATCTTGTGTGACTGGAAGTAGTGCCGGAGCTTGTGCGAGGTGACGAGTAGGGTGTAGAGCATCTTCTGAGGATGGGTGTACCTTGTCTTGCTGTCTGACAGGACCTCGCTGACGTAGTAGATAGGTCGCTGGAGGGGGTAGGGTCTACCCTCTTCAGGTCGCTTAGCCACCAGAACCGAACTGACCACAAGGGTGGTCGTAGAGATGTAGAGTAGGAGTGTTTCCTTAGGCGCCGGGGGCACCATCACCGGGGTTGACGTAAGGAAGGCCAAGAGTTGCTCCAGGGCTTGGTCCGCCTCTTCAGTCCAGACGAACTTGTCCGCCTTCTTTAGCAGCTTGAAGAAGGGCCGGACTTTCTCTCCAAGTTTTCTAATGAATCGACCTAGGGCCGCTATCATGCTAGTAAGCTTCATGACGTCCTTCTTCCCGGTAGGTCGCTTCATCCTGCGGATGGCATCCACCTTGGTGGGGTTCGCCTCGATGCCCCGGTTGCTGACCATGAAGCCCTGGAGCTTGCCGGACGGGACACCGTAGATGCACTTTTCTGGATTCAACTTCCAGCGATAGCGGCGGAGGTTGGCGAAGGTCTCTGCGAGGTCAGCTATGAGCTTATCCTCTTCGGTGGTCTTGACGACCACGTCGTCGACGTAGGCTTCTACGTTCTTGTCGATCTGTCGCTCCAGACACTTCTGGATGGCCTTTTGGTAGGTCGCGCTGGTGTTCTTGAGGCCAAAGGTCATGGCCGTGTAGCAGTAGATGCCGTGCGGCGTTATGAATGCCGTTTTATCTTGCTCAGAGACCTTCAGGGCTATCTGGTGATACCCTGAATAGCAGTCGAGAAAGCATACGAGGACGCTTCCAGCCGTGGAGTCCACGACCTGGTCGATGCGCGGAAGAGGGAAGGGGTCTTTAGGGTAGTGCCTGTTGAGGTCGGTGTAGTCGATACACATTCTCCATTGACCGGTTTTCTTGGGTACAAGCACCGGGTTGGCGAGCCAAACCGGATTTTTACACTGTCGGATAAATCCGGCAGCTAGGAGCTTTATTATTTCTACCCTAATGACATCATTGTGATCTTTCGCAAAGCGGCAAAGCTTCTACTTGGCAGGCTTGGCCGTCTTGCTTACATCCAAGGAGTGCTCAGCCAGCTCCCTGGGACACCCGACATATTTGATGGACTCCATGCGAATATATCCGCGTTATCCCGGAGGAAACTGGTGAGCACGAGTTCCTATTTCTTGTCGAGGCCGTCGCCGATCACCACCATCTTCTCTGCGTCGGCAAGGCCGAGGCAGACCTTCTTCGTGGAGAGTGCGGCATCTAGGGCAGTGTCGGTGCGTTTCTGCTCCGGGACAGCTATGTCGCTCGGATCGACCTTCTTGGCCTCAACGACCAAGATTGCGGAAGCGTCGACGCAGGCGGAGGTCACGGCGATGTCGAGGGCCTCCGAATCGCAGTTGAAGGAGATGATGAGTTGCCCCAGGACAGAGAGGACCCCGTTTGGAGCAGGCATCTTCAACACCAAGTAGGTGTAGTGCGGGATGGCCATGAACCTGGACAGCATGGGGCGACCTAGGATCGCATGGTAGGAGGACTTAAAGTTAGCGACCTCGAAGTTGAGGTACTCCGTGCGGAGGTTGGCCTTGGTACCGAAGGTGACGGGGAGGGAGACCCGACCCAGGGGGCAGGCCGCCTTCCCTGGGACGATGCCGTAGAAGGGCTCGTTGCACTCCGTAAGCTTGTCGAAGTCGAAGTTCATCTTCTTGAGAGTCTCAACGAAGATGATGTTGAGCTCGCTACCCCCATCGATCAGGGTCTGGGAGAGCAAGGCCCCGTCCACCGTGGGCTCGACGACGAGTGGGTAGGACCCAGGATCTGGGATATGGATCCAGTGATCAGCTTTGGAGAACGTGATCACCTGCTCAGACGAACGCAAAGGCATGGTTGGCTGAGTGTGTACAAGGTGGACCTCGCGCCTGTCCTTGCGGTAGCGCCTCTTGCTGACGCTGGACTTGAGGCCCCCAATGATCATGTTCATCATGCGGGTTGCGGCCTAGAAAGGCCTGTTGGGGTTGCCTGTCGGAGGTGGAGGCGGTAGGTTGCCCTCGTCACGATGAGGTTCTGGAGGTGGGTTGTCGCGACAGTTGTCGCGGTGATCATCACGTCGCTCCTCACATCGGTCGTCACGTCGATCTCGCCGGTCATCACGGTGGTAGTTGCTGTTGTAGGGGCGGTTGTCACGGCGACCGCCATCGTTCCTGGAGCGCTTGGGATCCACGGGGGTGCTGAAGCCCCTCTTGAACAGGGTACACTCACAGAGAGTGTGAGTAGATCCCTCGTAGAACCCGCAAAGGCTGTCGAGCACCGCGTCGAACTCCTCCTGGTTAAAGGTCGAAGCTCGACGTCCGTCGGCCACTAGGACCTCGGAAGATCGCTTGCGGAGCTTGGACGCGGAGTCCACTGCAGCGCCAGATGTGCCAGGGGCGTCGGCATCGAACTGGTTCTGCAATGCCTCTTCTGTGTCCATCAGCTTGTTGACGACGTTCATGAGCTCCTTGACGGTGGTGGCACCAGATTCGTGAATCTTCTGAAAGAGCTTGCGATCTTTGATGCCCTTCTTGTAGGTTTCGACGATCTGGTCGTCCCTGACATCAACACACTTGTTGCGGTTCTCGAAGAACCGGTTGTTGTAGTCGCGGAGTCGCTCCTTGGGCTTCATGACGACCCTCCCAAGGTTGATGGCGTTTCCAGGGCGATCATAGGTCGCCTGGAAATTGGAGGTGAAGGCCTGGGACAGGTCGGCCCAGGACTTGATGCGGCCAGGCTCGAGGCTGTTGAGTCATAGCGAGGGGGCCTTGCCCATGTCCAGCGAGAAGTAGGCCGCCATGTGGTCGAAGCTACCACTAGCCGCCTTGACGGTGACGTAGTAGGTCGACAGCCAGGTGTTGGGGTCTGAGCGCCTATTGTACTCCTTGATGTTGGGCTTGAAGTTCTCGGGGTAGTCCACCGTCCTGAGACGGGGGGCCAACGCTGGGAAGGCGGTGACAGCTAGGTTGTCGCCAGTGCCTCGTGCTGGGGCGGCTTCTCTGAGTGCGGAGTGGACGCTGTGCTCCGAGATGACGACCCGGGAGCGCGGCTGCCGATTCCGGTTGCCCTGGGCGACGCCTGGGTCGCCGTGCTCAGCATCATAGAGAGCACGTCACCGGTTCTCGATGTCATGGCGGTCGCGCTGCTCGCACTCCATGATGCGGTGGACGGCACTAGGGGGCATACTCGCGATCGTACTCTGCGTGATGGCGGAGCTCGCGCTCCACGCGCTCGTGGTGGCGCTGGTCGACGTAGCCGCGCACGTCACGAGTGCGCCTGTTGGCGTCAAGATTGACGCGGAGGTCAACGCCGTTGGCAGCAGCGGGTTGTTGGTTGGGTTGCTCGTGGTTGTGCTGGGCGACCTCTTCCCGGATGGGGGAGAGGTGACTACGCTGAGGTCGATGGGATCGACTGCATGAGTGTCGCGTCGATGAAGACGTGGCGGC
The DNA here is from genome assembly GCA_036936925.1 of Cenchrus fungigraminus. Lineage (NCBI taxonomy): Eukaryota > Viridiplantae > Streptophyta > Magnoliopsida > Poales > Poaceae > Cenchrus > Cenchrus fungigraminus. The sequence goes on from CM072773.1 coordinate 67,863,712, forward strand.
CTTAGAGGTCGCGCTATTCTCCTCCACAGGGCGTTAGCGACCCGGAGGTACGCAATAGCGTGCTCAGCTTCAGGCGTCATCGGAGCTTGCTGGAGTCGTGTGATGGCAGCGCCCAGGTTGGCCTGGGGGATGTTGAACGTCGGGATCCCAGCTTCCTCAAACTCCACATGTAGGTCGCGAGCGCAGGGCAAGACCGCATGGCACTGTTCATCTGCACGTCGCTGGGCACGCAGGGTGTTGCCTTGGATGCGGGCTGCTTCATCGGAGTTGGTCGCGCCGACACGGGGTGGCTCGATCTCGGAGTCCACGAGCACTTGGCGAAAGATGATGTCAGAGTCATTGGGGGAGACGCGAACACGGATCTTCTGGAACTCACCACAGTCCGGGGACTGGGTAGGTCGTTTGGCATGGCGTGGGAGCTCTTGGTCGATCTTCTTCCGCAGGCCGCACTCGCGGAGGGTGTGCTTTGCACCCTTGTGATAGGTGCAAGGCACGTCGAGAGGGTTGCGCCGGGCGCGAGGTGCAGGCCTTAGGTCACCGTATGGCCTCCGACCAGATTGGATCTGGGAGGGCGTGGAAAGCTGACTGAGGCGAAGGCCGGGCGTAGACTATAAGCCGAAGGGGAAGGTATCATGACGTAGCGCTGTCTGCGCCGAGCGTTGAGCTCGCTCACAGATCTCCAAGGTTTCCTTGATCATGTCGATGACGTTCTCCATCCCCTAGACAAGGTCATAGGGTCTGGGAGGGTGGGTCTCCGATACTAGATCGGAAACGGGGGTGGCGACGGACACCGTCACGACCTGCTCCGCGGTCGCTGGAGAAGCTACGGCTGCCGGAGCAGGAGAGGTTGCTGTGAAGGATCCAAAGCAGATCTCCACGGGGTTGGCGAGGATGGCCACCATGCTCGCCGGAAAAATGACACCAGATCGGGCCACCATGCTGCACAGCGAGTTCCCGATCGCCCCTACCTGGCGCGCCAACTATCAGGGGGTGCGACCTGAACAGATCTGCAAGGGGGCTACCCAAGCAGTTTGCAAGTTAATGGAGAGGATCGGCAACTAAGAGCGTAGGTGGTAGTCCACGTGGTGAACTCATAACTAGGCGAGTATGGTGATGAACACAGAGAGACAAGGGTTTAGACTGGTTCAGGCCTCCGGAGAGTAAAACCCTACGTCCAGTTGTGGTGGTGGATTATGCGAGAGGATGACGATGTCCCCTTGAATGGAGCCCTAGGCCGCCTTATATGGGGAGGACGGGCTAGGGTTTCCATTCAAGGTCGGTGGACCCATGTCTGGGTCGGTTACAATTGCGGGAAGCTATCTTCCGGATTACAAGGAGTATCCCGTGATACTCGGACCTACAGGCGGCGGCGCACCGCGTCATACTGCCTTGACTTGCACGCCAAGCACTGCAGATCTTCCAGGATCTTGATAAGGTCGTCCGGAGTCATCGGAGCCGTGGATAAGGTCGTTGGGCCCACTTTGCAGGTCGGCGGGGCTTCTAGAAGGTCGGGTCCACTTGTCAGGGACCCCTGGGATCCTGGCCAGTGGGGACCTATGGGTACCCATGTCTCTCAATACCGTTTCATGCTCAATTTGTGATCAAATGCCTATATCATGCTTAGTTTGTACTTGAGTATCATGCTCTTTTTGCTTGGGGTCAAAGACCCATTTGTCATGGTAAATGTTTAGCCCATGTGTTCACTTATAGAGGAGCATAAGCTTCTTTTTGCCGCAAAGGAATTTCATGTACCATGCTTAAATTTGAAAATGAAATTGGTGTATGAATTACCTCATGCTTGAAAAATGAGCTCTTAATCATGTCTTTATGCTTTGATGTATATATTTTGGGTGCTAAACTGTTGCATGTTGTCTACCATGAGAAGTCTCATCTTAAGAAGTTGACACATGGCTCGGTGGCTTTGACATGACATGTAGTAGCTTATGGGCGTTAGCTATGATCTTGTGATGAGAACTTGTGATCTTGTATGAGCTTTGTATGATCTAATTTATTTTTGCTCAAATTGCCATGGATAGGACTATGCTTATGAGATGAATGTTTATTTGTGAAAATTGATTAAAAATGCTTTTGGTCACGTCACATGCTTATATGTCTCTACTTTCTTGATGGCAATACGCTAACTACACCATGTCTACTTTGCTTGCTCTATGTCTCATTTGTAGCATTTTGTTGTGCTCTTTGTATATTTGAGAAGTTTGGTAGATTATATATACTTTGTGATAAGAACACGCTTATAATGTCCGTAATATTTTATCTCAATCTTTCACGGTACTATTTTCGAAGAAATCCAGGATCTGAAATTTCTCACAATATACCACAAGATAGCAATCACACTTGTTGTAAGGTTGTGAATAGTTCAAAATATCAGCAGCAATATTGATCAGGGAACGTTAAGTGCTAGCTGAATAAATAGGACTCGGAGCAATAACAGTTTATCTTCAAAGAACTAGCAGATCGACACTTGCAAAAGAAATATAACTAGAAGGCAGCACTAGTATTTTAGCCTCACGCAAGTGCAAATAGGATACTAGTATAATCCAAAAGAAGTAGATAAGCCGTTACTGCACAATAATATTCAGATCGGCAAAACAATATATCCAGTTTCGCCAATTGCACGGACAGTTCAGAATAAATTAATTTAATCTCCCAGATCAAAAGCTGTACCACGAATAAAGTAGCAGCAGATATTCTTCTTCACAATACCAAAGAAGTCTAATTCGAGCAGTAGCAATATTAATAGGTAGATGAATTCGGCTCACAGAGGTGCAATCCGAACCCTCGATAAATCTTCCACCCGCAGCGGCGACCACGATCAGAAGAAGAGGAACTCTGAGAATTCCAAACGACGCACTCGAGCCGAAGCAACTCGATCACGCGCTCCACACAAATCCATCGAGGGATTCGAATCAATCACCCAACTAGGGTTTTTCGAGCGGCGGCTCGACGAGGAACACTTCCACAATAAAAATTCAACCTAATCTCCGTACACAGCCATCTCCTGGCCAAATATACGCACGCAGGCGCAAGGTCTAATTGGACCTGGGCTCAAACTAAAATTAGCTCTCATGGACCCAACAAAATAATTGGACCATAGCCTAATACAAAGTGCACGCAGGCACAATTAATAATAGAAAATGACCTGGACTTGACTACATAAAAGAGACTCAAAACAACTCAAGTTGGACTCGACAAAATGATTCACGTCCAGAAGTGTTAAAATAATGTAGCACCAATGCTACTTATCCTAGCTCAATCATACTAGCACTCCGACTTGCATACGGATCAATTTGAGACTTGTGTATATTAATTCCTTGGTACTTTTCTTTCTTGCGTACAAGGGCTCCAATAAATAATATATTAGATGGCATAGAAGCATTAAAAAGTGATTCCTTCTCCTTGATATATTTCTCATCACATGGAATTGTATCAAACTGTAAGGGAATATTTTTCGTAGTGTTACCTTCTAAATGACTCGAATTAATGCACTTCTTTTCAAAAGTAACCAATGAAATAATTTGAGGAGCCATTGGCTCATCACTTTGACATGCATTTTTCATGTTAACAAGGGGGAGAATTTCATGATACCTTGATTCAAGCATTGTCAACAAGGGGGAGAATACGTATGAGAGTATGGGAGATTCTGTGAGATTGTTACATGTGAGGAGAAAAATGAGGAGAAAAATTGAGAAGAAGATGTTGCATTTGCTCAGGGGGAGTTTGCATATGTGCAGGGGGAGCTCCTTTGTGTTTGCCTGAGTTTTGTGCTTTGTGGTGTGCTCTTTGTGAGATTTGTTTTGTCTCGGTGTGTTGAGCCGTTGCCCTTACCTTAGGGGGCCGAGACTTGGTCTGGCGAGTGGTCATGTTTTTCGCTTGTTCCTTGGCTTTGGATCATTTGCTTGGAGGTTTGTGTTCGTGGTTGTTTTCTTTTATTTTTCTCTATGTTGGTTACTATGGATGTTGTCAATGCACTCATCAAGGGGGAGATTGAGGACCAAGTGTGTCCGAGGACTAGTGGAGGGTCGCTCCTTAGTGATGAGTGATTGACAACGTTGTGTGCACTGATGCTTGGACCAGTGTGCAGGTACAGGTGAAGAACAAGTGCGAAAGGCCTTAGCCGTGGTGGCCTCCGGGTGATGGAGAGGCAAGTAGGCTTGGTTCGATGGACCCGATGGCCCATGGGGTCAAGTGCAAGCCGTGCGGTGCAAGACTAGCAAGTTAAAGTCATGTACATGGGCCGGTGCAAGGTGGCGGTTCGAGGCCGAAGCTTGCACGCGGGGTTTGGTGGTTTGCCCACAAAACCATCGGTGGACGGTTTCTTGGTTTGGGCCGCAAAACCAAGTCCGGAGGCCCGATGCGACGGAGATGGTGATCCGGGAGCGTCTGGAAGCTTCGAGGCAGGGGGGCACGTGGCGTGATCGCGAGGCTTGCGTCGAGGCTAAGCAAGTCCGTGGTGGAAGCGTGTCCGCTCGATGGGAATATCTGAAGACTTGTCCATATTGCCCCTGAAGGGTGTGTATCTTCTATTTGAGTTGTAGGGGTAGCGTGGTTATTTGCCTCCTCCAGTGGACTTCGTATAAATAGCAGAGAGGTGGATGGCATCTCTCTCTATTGGACTCTAGGACTTCCTCCCCCGGTAGATCGCTCTGGACTGCTTCTTTCTCTGCTATTCCTTAGGCTAGATTCTTGTATAGACTCTGTCCTCTGGATGTAGGGAAGCATTCGGCGTTGTGATGATCTCCTAGCTCTTTGTGATTTTCGTGTCTTTTTGGAGCTATTTTTGGGGTGTTTTGTTCTTCGCTCGATTCGTTGATTAAAGAGCGTTTTTCCTCGGATTTCTTTGAGGGGATCATGGGTGGATGCCTTGTGCATCTTTGGGTGTGATATTGACCCCTCAAACGCCGGGAAATCCCTTCGATTCGCGAGTTTTCCTTGGAGCCCGAGTTCCTGGTGGTGGTTCATGTGATCCGCGATTCCCGGTGATTTAGTAAGTTAGAGGCTGAGATTTTTGGGGCATAGCTTCACCTAGTGACGCTTCTCATCTCCCCCAAATTTTGTCTCAAGAGCTCAAGCTGTTTGGGAGATCCGGTGATGGATAGGTGGAGTTGACCTCCCGCGCACGTGCTGTTTCTGCTCTGTTCGTGAGCCGCGTACAGTCCGCAGAGCTGTGGCGGACAGTCCGCATGGCCTGTGTTCGTCGCAGTTCGTCATGTGTTCGTGCAAGTTCGTGTTTCGATCCATAGCGCCCCCAGGGTTTTGTTGCAGGCAGTTTTGCGGACAGTCCGCCGGTTAGTGACGGACGGTCCGCGCGGGCGAGTTTTGAGCTGGTGCTTCGGGTGTTTTGGCCGGACGGTCCGCGAGGCCTACACGGACAATCCGCGACACTGGCGGGCGGTCCGCGTGGCTCAGCCGGACAGTCCGAATTTCTCGGTGCATCTCTGGAGGTTCTGTTGGAGTTTTCGGACAATCCGAACGGACGGTCCGGACAGTCCGCCTGGGTCTAGCGGACGGTACGCCTGTACCAGCAGGACAGTCCGCGCCTGGCTTTTCCAGAATTGGCTAAGTGTTTTGGTTCTTGCTTTGTGCTTCCGCTTCTTGATTCAAGGCTTGTCTCTAGGACTTGTAGGCTTGTGTGTGCCTAGTCTAGAGCTTCTTTGGTGTGTGCGAGTGATCGGAGTGGCAATCAGGGTATAGGCCAAGTTCATCCTTCGGGAAGAATTTTTATCGGCTCCCATTCACTCCCCCCCCCCTCTCTGGTCGTCTATTCGGTCCCTCATGTACTTAAAAGCATAAAGACATGATTATGAGCACATTTTTCAAGCACTAGACATTTCATAAACCAATTTCATTTTCAACTTTAAGCATGGTACATGAAATGCCTTTGCGGCAAAAAGAAGATTATGCTCCTCCATAAGTGAACATATGGGCTAAACATTCACCATGACGAATGGGTCTTTGACCCCAAGTGAAAAGAGCACGATACTCAGGCTTAAACTAAGCATGATATAGGCATTTGAGCATAAAATTGAGCATGAAAAAGAACCTACTCATGAGTGAAGCATTTTAGCATTTTCACAAAAAGAAGGTATCTCATCATGAACATATGACAATACTATCAAGAGCATAGCCTTCACATCACCATTCCCGAAGCATACACATATCACACATATAGCGCATCATAATGATCAAAGTATATGAGAGAAGCTCATCCTAACAAATATGATACAAAGATGGCTATCCTACCATGTTTTGGTACAAAATGAAAATGCAAGCATGCAACAGTTTGCTTGATAGTAAACAACAGTTTGTTTTATTGTATGAAGAAATATGTGCTGATTACTATTTTGCCAACCGCATAGGAATTATTCTAAAAAAGATCAGAATTGAAATGAAATCAATTAACATTGATGCATGATTAGTTAATTTTCTGTTGGCCTTCAGTGGGCTTAGCCCACTATTTATTGGGCCAAAAGTCAATTTCATTGAAATTAACGTGACATATAAGGCTGCAAATAATGTGCGCAATTGTTGGACTCGACCCAACAAAAAGGGGCCCAACCTAATCAAAATTGTGTTCAAAAAAACAACAAATGGGCCCAACAAAATAATCTTTGGGCTATCTGCACAACACCGGCTGACAGTAACAGTGTTGGGCTCAACCCAGCTTTAAACGGGCCAAATTCGTTTTATGACGCAAACGGTTCGTCACAATTGGCATGCGACATTAGACTATGTCTAGCGTGGCAAAGATGCAGGAACGAAGTTATGACGTTTTGTAAAGACGATTTTATACGCGTCATTAAAATCATGACGTCGCGAAATAAGGTCTCGTCATTAATAGCGGTTTGTGACGCTCGATTAATGACGGAGGGTTTTCGTAACACCTGGCGTCATTAATCGCGGTTCATGACGACAATCACCCTTTTTTTGCGTCACTAGTCAGCACATTCCTTGTAGTGTATGCTAATCATTCTAGAGCTTATAGGGTTCTTAATCTTGAGACTAACAAAATCATGGAGACTTGTGAGGTGACCTTCGACGTGACAATGCCATGTACCTCTCTTGATTTTGAATGTGCAGGTGATGAGGAGATGGCTGAGATGCTCTTTGAGGAGGAAGAAGAAGATGGTGATGGAGATGGCGAGGATCATGTAACGACTACAGATTGTGTACCCTCTACTCCCACAACAACGACTACAGTTGATGGCGGGCCTTCTACTTCGACTACTAGGCATCAACATGTACTACAAGCAAGGGTGGTAGCTACTGTGGAGGGGAAGGTAGTCTCTAGGCGAGAGGCTCCTAGGCGTGTGCAAGTGGATCGCCCTCCATCAAGGATTATTAGCGACATCAACGAGAGAACCACACGGTCGAGATCACGAAATACTTCTCACTTTGCTCACTCTGCATTTGTTGCCTCTTTTGAGCCTAAAGATATTAGACACGCACTTTCTGATGCAAACTGGGTGAATTCCATGCATGAGGAGTTGGAGAACTTTGAGAGAAACCAAGTCTTGGTGTTAGTCGATCCACCGCCAAATTGCCGTCCTATATGTACCAAGTGGATGTGGAAGAACAAGGAATGTGAGAATGGGATGGTTGTGAGGAATAAGTCTAGGTTGGTGACTCAGGGGTTCAACCAGAAAGACGAGATAGATTATGAGGAGCCATTAGCTCCTGTGGCCAGACTGGAGGCAATTCGGATCCTTCTAGCCTTTGTCGTGGCTAAAGGGTTCAAGTTGTTCCAGATGGATGTGAAGAGTACTTTCTTAAATGGGGTGATAGAGGAAGAAACCACCGGGGTTTGAGAGTGAGAGATACCCACACTATGTGTACAAACTCCAGAGAGCGCTCTATGGGTTGAAACAGTCACCGAGGGCTTGGTATGGTAGGTTGAGAGGGTTTTTGCTGAGTAAGGGGTTTGTGATGGGCACAGTTAATAAAACCCTATTTCTCCGTAAGCATGGAAATGACCTGTTGATTGTACAGATTTACGTGGATGACATAATCTTTGGTGGCTCCTCTCATGACCTTGTGGCCAAGTTTGCAAGTGATATGAGCAGGGAATACGAGATGTCTATGATGGGCGAGCTACAGTTTTTCTTAGGGCTCCAGATCAGGCAAGTCAAGGATGGGACCTTTGTGCATCAGAGCAAGTACACCAAGGACATGCTGAGGAAGTTCAACATGAATGATGTGAAGCCCATGTCAACACTGATGATTACGACTACATCTTTGGATGCGGACAAGGATGGTGAACCAGAGGACCAAAAGGAGTACCGGAGCATGATCGGCTCCCTCCTCTACTTTACGGTGACGAGGCCGGGCATACAGTTCAGTGTGTGTTTGTGTGGTCGTTTTCAAGCTTCCCCGAGGACTTCACATCGGCAGGCCATCAAGAGGATTTTCAGGTATTTGCAGTACGCTCCTGAGTTTGGTCTTTGGTATTCTACCTCCTCGACACTCACACTTCACAGATTTTTACATGCTGACTTTGCTGGGTTTCATGTGGAGCGCAAGTCTACCTTTAGTTCTTGCCAGTTTATTGGTTCTTCTTTGGTCTCTTGGTCTTCCCGTGAACAGTCGAGTGTAGCCCTGTCTACCACAGAAGATGAGTATGTTGCAGCCGCTAGTTGTTGTTCCCAGCTGCTTTGGATATCCTATACCATGAGAGACTTTGGTGAGGAGTGCACTCAGATCCCACTTCTTTGTGATAGCACTAGTGCCATAAGCGTAGCCAAAAACCTAGTGCTTCATTCCTGAACAAAACACATCGAAGTGAGGTACCACTTTTTGAGGGACAATGTTGAGAAGGGAACCATAGTGTTGGGCCATGTCCCTACCCAAGACCAAAAGGCGGATATCTTTACAAAACCACTTGACCAAGCTACCTTTGCTCGTTTACGGGGAGAGCTTGGTGTGTGTTGTCCTTTTTGAGTTGGTTCTTGAGAGCTCACTTTATATCTTGTTTACTTTGATGTATATCATGCATGTTTAAATTCATAGGATAGCCATCTTTATATGTTGATGTATAGTTTTGCATATTTGTATGATAATCATGTTGCATTTTGTATCATATGCATTTGGTAGGAATGGCTTCTCTTATGTACATTGATCCCTATGAAAATTTTCCCAAAAATGCTAATTTTAACCGTGGCTTGAACTTGTGTGTATGCAACTGAACATTCTTGATGGCTATGCTATTTCGAACCTTTGTCAATTCTAAGAGGTTCATTTGCTTGTTCCTAGCACATTTTATGGCTCTATGTCCATTTGAGAAGTCTCTAGTTGTAAATTTTGTAGAAATATCTTGATTCATGCATTGTCAACAAGGGGGAGAAGTTTAGGCACGGAATATCTTGTTGCATACGTTTAGAGAGTTTTGGTGGAGTTTCAGATGAAAAATAGGCAGGTGCATTTCCTAGGTGTCCACCGGTCTGACTGGCGGGGTGTACCGGTCTGACCGGTCTGACGATTTGCTACAGGTATTGCAACTAGTCTGACCGGTGCCTGCACCAGTCTGACCGGTGCTGCTAGGTGGTGTTCGAGTTGTTCGTTCCGCTGCGTGCTCGAGTAGTTTGGGTTTGTTGCTAATTCCTAGGTCCAGTAGCACTTCAGTGGCTACGTGGATTTGGCTTGCGGGGTGTCGAGGATCTTGGAGTTGCGTTTAGGACCATAGGCCGAGTTCAACTCTTCGGAGAAGAATTTTTATCGGCTCCCATTCACTCCCCCCTCTCCGGTCACCATTCTGGTCCTTCAGACATTTATTGTGGTTTCTATGTATATTTATTATCTGGACAACTTAGTTTTTTTATGATGTGGTGAAGGATTAAAGAAGAGAGAGGCTAAATCAGAGAAACAATTTCTTCAGTAGGGAACGACGCACGTAGAAATGACGCAAACACCACTGGGAAGAAACGAGTGGTTTCTTGTCGATCTTGTGCACCGCCGCTGCCACGCACTCCGCCCTCGTCCTCCTCCGTGCGCCCTTTTCCTTCGTGTGCGCTCGCCTTCCCGCATCTGCCTCGCAATTTTCCCGCGCGCTTGGCTTCATCGCCCCGCACGCGACTTCGGCCACCTTGGTCAAGCTCTAGGCAAAATCGGCAAAATCTCATTAGGAGGCACTAAGAAATCGGCAAAATCTCGCAAGCGGGGGCTGCCGGGGTGGGGCAAGGCTGGTCCGCCTCGCAGCGGGGACGACAAGGTGGGTGAGACCGGGACGAGACGAGCGGGAGCCGGAGCAGCATGGGCGATGCCAGGGTCACCTCATCGGTCACTATGACCACCGGGATCCGGACGCGGAGCTCGCTGAGGCATGCCGCGGCGCCCAGCTGCTGCATAGCTCGTTAGGTCTCGCCACCGCTGAGATCTGGACTGAAGAAGATCGTCAGTGGCCGTCGCCACACCCATCGCTGCTCCCCTTGGACGGGAGCGCACCTGCACGCTGTTGCGCTCTCGTCGGCCACCCCCTCGTCAGTGCCAGCTCGGGGGGCATCTTCGGCCCTCGTGGAGTGGCGTGTTCGGTCGGTGTTGTGCCTTCCACTGGCGGAGGGGGTCCGGTGGGTGGTGCACCTGGCCCCCGGGGTCACTCGGCCTTTGGGGCTCCGGTCTTCACCCCGCCTTCAGAGCCTCGTCTGCCCGCCTACACTTTGTGGTGCCTGCAGAGCTTCCACGTGCCTGCGGTACTTCCGGTTCGCGCCGTGTCGTCCTCCAGGTCGGCTCTCTCGGTGTTGCCCCCCCTTCCACCCGCCACCAGTGCAGCAGCTACCTCATCGGGCCGCGCAGGTCATGCAGGTTGCACCGGTCTTCACCTAGTAGCTGGCCGCACAGGAGTTGCGGATTCGCCAGGTCGATCCGGTCATGTCACCGTCAGTGGACTCCACCATGCCTTTGCCTGTGGTCCGTGAGAGGTCGTGGTCTGAGCCTGATATGGCATCGGAGTTGGTGCTCTCACCGGCCCGCCGAGTCGACCCCAAGGTCGAAGAGGCGGTCGCTCGTCGTCCTGCTCTCGATCGGTTGGTTCTTGTTGATGTTTGAAATTCACCACTTTCAACCCTCAATATTCTCACATAAATGGAGGCATATGCATTATTTACTAGCATTTTGGTTTGAATAATGTAGTTCCACTTGTCCTTGGAGATTATTTGTATGTAGGTGATTTACTCCTAAAAAGAGATGGAAACCCACCTTCTATGAAGAAACCATGCCAACTCAGCTGAGGAGGTGGCTGCCACCAAGGGGAACATGGCATTCCACATCATCGATTCGAGAGAGGCACTCACCGACGAATCAGAGGATGCCACATGGACTTCACATGGATCAATGGGCCCACCTCGGATACCAAATCAAGCCATGCACCGGGGATGGATCAGAGGGCACACAGGCAGCCACCCAGAGGAAAACCACTAGGTGGGGCCACCCTAGAGGGCCGGCCGATCCTAGGATCAGCCGAACCGACCAAGGGGGCGCCCATCTGGTTCCTACATGTGGTACCCACTCATTGGTCACTTGCTGCATCCCGGGGTGTTTTGGAGCACTTTGAGCCTCCGAGCAAGCCTGGTCCTTGCCTATAAATAGAAAGGGAGGGGCTCCCATTTCCCACAAACCACTCTCTCATTCTCCTCTCACTTTTAGTTTCCAAGGCTAGTGGGTAGGCTAGAGTAGCTCTTATTCAGGTCCCAAGTCTTCTTTGGAGTCTAGGTATGAGTTCTCTTTTATCTTTATTTCATTGTATGACTTTGATCTACTTCAGTTATTCAGCTATTTCATATAAAGTCACGGTAGATCATACGCTTGATATGTTCTTGAGTTCATCCTTTGTTCATCATTTAGAGGCTTGTGTTCTTCGTGAACACTACCTTTTGATCCACTTGAAGGGTGATAAACTCATTCCTTATGTGTTTGTTCATAAGTTAGAGGCTCGTGTTCTTCACGAACACGACCCTTTGATCTTATTGACTAGACATAAGAGAGTTCATATCTGTTTGTATGTCTAGCCTTAGTTGATCTTGTTAGATGGCATGAGAGTGTTGCATGAGGTTTGTGTTCAAGCTACGGTACTCGGTCTAGTTGACCAGTCTTCTGGTGGCTCTCACCCTGGGTCACAAATAGTCCGGGCCGGGTGGAGTCTAGCAGCAATGTAGGCATGGTGCCTGGGTTGTCTGGCTACGACAGGTATGAGCGTACCCCCCGTAACGATAGAGGTAGGTTCGCAGGTAGTGACAGCCCTGTTGGATCCTTGAGCAATCCTCCGCACTGGGGTACCTGCTGTAGGAGTCTAAAGTCTAGTTTCGCGGAGTGCTGGTCGTCGCGGGCTAGCTCCCTGTTTGTACCTGGGTGCTGAACCTTATCCCTCTCATGCAATACTCATGCCTATCTCCTGTATCTTCTAGCTTTGTATGTTTAGTACATTAGAACCTAGAGCTAACTCATATGTTCCCCCTAAGCCGTAGTGTGCTAGAGTAGAGGTAGATCTGTGTGTGTGTGTCACACTACCCTTATATCTCTTATCTTATCCCTACCTTTGAGTGTGTTGTTTCCTATATCTATCTCTTAGTTTACATTCAGAGCAAAAGCATAAGTCTAAGATATCCGCCATTGCCTTCCACGGATACGATACCCTTGGAATACTCTCCTTCCTTGGGGAAATACTACAATGGTTTATCTGTGCGCTTGCGGATTCGTTCATGATCATTTAGATTAACCTTTGGCAAGTCTTGATGTTCACGCTAACCCGACGTCGTTAGTTTTGACATTGAGAGGTGCCTACAAGGTGTTTCTTGGTGTTGTCACTAAGGATGGATCCCAGATCTGTTCTTAAGATGACGGTGCTACGAAACGCCAACAAGCATTTCTGGCGCCGTTGCCGGGGAAGGCACAGGATTATCATGACTATGCTTTGCATCTGTTTATAAACTCTGAGTTGGTTAGGACAACTCTCAAGGCAAGCTAACCTTGATTGTCTTCTTTTATCTTTGGATGATGAAGATAGGTAGTGTATGACTGGTTTCGACTTACCAAAGAATTTTACTGAAGATCCCGAGTCACTTGTGAGGAGAGCTCGAATTCATTTCGACTCACCTCGTCGTACTCATCTGGAAGGCGATCCAGCTTCCTTTGTACCATCCACGTCGAACGCTATGGCCCAGAAGACACTTCGTGAGTACTCAGCTCCTTCCGCTGACCAGGTGCTGCAAGGCCGTGAGGTGGTAATGGGGACTGAAAATTTTGAGATCAAGACGGGTCTAATCATGATGGTACAGGCTAGCCCATTCTATGGCAAGCCAAATGAGGATGCCAATGCTCATTTGCAGTAATTCCTAGAGCTGCATCACTTTCATCATCAGGGGTGCAAATATGGATGCTGTTCGTCTACGGCTATTTCCATTCTCTCTCCTGGGGAAAGCTAAGCAATGGTTCTACGCGAATCGTGATGCTATTAACACTTGGAGTAAGTGTTCAGAGGCATTCCTCAAGAAGTTCTTCCCATTGGGTAAAACCAATGCCCTTCGTGGAAGAATTTCTGGTTTTCAGCAAAGAGCAAGTGAATCTATTCCAGAGGCTTGGGAATGGCTTCAGGAGTATGTCCTGGCCTGTCCTCACCATGGGATGGAGGATTGGCTCATTCTTCAAAGCTTTTATAATGGGTTGACTCCGACAGCCCGTGGCCATATTGATGCTGCTGCTCAAGGAGCATTCTTCTCACTCACTGTTGATGATGCTAAATTACTCATTGAGAAGATGGTTTCCAACCAAGGGTGGAGTGATGAAGACTCCAACCACGACCGAGGGGTACTCATACTGTCAAGGAAGCAGACATGATTACTGCCAAGTTGGATCTTCTTATGAAGAGATTGGATGACTACACCAGCGAGAAGGCTGCCATGGCCACCACGACTCTGCCTATGGACTCTCATATGACTTGTGAAGTCTGTGGCAACACTGGGCACTCAGGCAACTACTGTCCGGAGACTCAGGAGGAAGTGATATACATGAATGGCAATAACAATGGTTATCGTCCACCTCTACAAGGAGGTCAATTGTGGAATCAACAACACCCTTATTATCAAGGAGGTAAAGGTAATTCGTACAATCCCAACCAACCTTCCTTGAGAGATCTTGTTTTTGGGCAAGCTAAGATTAATGAAGGTGTTAACAAAAAGCTAGCTGCCCTTGATAAAACTTTGGAAAGTCTCAACGTTAAGCTTGAAAGTTTTTCTTCTGCCCAGAAGAGTCAGCTGAGTTTAACAAGATGTTAGAAACCCAATTGGCTCAGCTGGCTGCTTTGGTTCCATCTCCTGATAACGGGAGGATCCCGGGGCAACCTATATCCTCTTGTCAAAATGTTAGTGTAGTGTCAACTAGGTGGGGTAAGCCACCTAGGAAGACACATGTTCCTAACTATGCAGGGAAGCCCATACAACAAATTCTCGATCCATGGGAGGAATCAGCAGTTGTGCACAAGAAAGATCCAGGATAGCCGACTATTACTTGCACAATCTATTACAAGAAGATCAAGCATGCTGTTTGTGACCTTGGTGCGAGTGTTAATCTCATGTCCAAGGCCATGTTCGAACAATTGGGATATCCACCTCTCTCTCCAACAACACGGACTATCCAACTCGCCGATTCAATGATACGATTTCCAGAAGGAATTGTTGAGAGCATATTGGTTAAGGTCAAGAACTCTTATGTCTTCGCGGATTTCGTGGTCCTTGATATGGATGACGAGGGAGGAATGCCGCTCATCCTTGGGTGACCATTTCTCAGTGATGTCCGAGCTAGAATCAATGTGGGGTCCGGAATAATCCGCTTCCGCATTGGGAAGAGGAACTTGAAGTTCAAGTTTCAAGACAAAGAAAAGCAATGCTATTTGTTGCAAGATAGTGTTGAGCAGCTTGGGAGAAGGACGGAGCCTTTACCCCCAAGGAAGAAATCTCCGTCGAAGAGGCTAAAGAAAATTCGGAAAGAATGGTGGAAAATTGAGATGGCACCACCCTCTACTTCTCAGGAGTGGGGTGCTGAGTGGAATTGATTACTGGGAAGAGTCCAACTCGTCGGACTAAAAATGATGAGTCATTTCTACCAAAAAGGTTGAAGTTGGTACTTATCTCATATTTCCCTTTCCAAAAAAAATTATTTCCAAAATTGCATATTTGATTTTCCAAAACTTTGCATATGCATGCTAGATTTATCTAGCCCTTTTCCCTTTTCCAAATAAAATTTCTAAAAATAATTTCTGAGTTTGAAAATTCAAGAAAAATCATTTGAAAAAATTTTCGAGGGAATTTCGGCTGAAGCAGCCCAACGGCTGCTGGGCTCCACCTTGCTCCAACGGCTATGTCTGGATGCCTGGCGCATTTGCCTATAAATAGCAGGGGGAGAGGGGGTGTTCTTCACCCATTCAACACTTTTCACTCACACTCCCCTCTCTACTCCTTGCTCTCTTGGTTTTCTTGGATTTCTTGCTCGAGATTGGATCATCAAGTGATCTCTCTATTGTGTTGCTGAAAGTATTGTTATTGGTGGAGTAAGCTCGGTAAGAACTTTATTCGATTTCACTAACCCTTCACCGAGTTGCTCTTGTTGTCCCTTGTTGTTGTGCTAGCATGAATTGGGCGGCAAACACTCTCCGGAGGGTGACACGCTCGCGCTCTCGTTCGCGGTCAAGCGCGAGTTCATCCACCCCCACCGAGCCGACACCGAGCCCATCGATGATGGATTATGAAGAAGAGCAAGAGGAGCAAGTCGAGCCAAACACCGCGGAGGAGGTCGTCGATGACACCCCCTACCTCAGCTTGCAGGGCGCTCGAGAGGAGCAAGCCTACGCTCTCCTAAAGGACCGAGTCTTCGCTCACACCCGAGACTTCGAACCGGCTCTCATGTAGAAAACAGGTATGAATCTCGAGTTCGCTTCCATTTGGCATGCTTTTGGTTGGGAGGAGTTTGCGCCGGTTACAGAGCTTGGCTCTCGGCCCCTTACCATCCAGTTTCTTTGCTCTCTTACCGAAATTCCGGATGGCATTCAGTTTCGTCTTTTTGGGACCGATTATCATGTTTCTTGGAAGGAACTTAGTCGTCTTCTTGGTTTTAGTCCTCGTTGTGCTGTTTCTTTGAAGCAGGCTTGTGAGGGTATTGTTCGAGACTCTTTCTGGTTAGACATCTCTGGTCTTGTTTACAGTGGCAAGTTTGTACCTTGGTGCAACGATATTGTGCATCCCACTCTCTGTCTATGGCACAAGTGGCTCGCCATTACTCTCTTCCCACGAGAGGATGTTCAGCCCGTGCGCAGCGATGAGATGATGCTTTTATACGCCGCTGTTAACCGGATCAAGGTCTCTCCCGTTAAAGCTATGATTCGGCAATGGTTGATGAATTTCAAGATGATAGGTCCTATTGAGTGTACATCTTTGGTGACTCGTATTGCTCTCAGAATCAGGGTTCTTAGTGGGAATTCCGTACCCTTCATCGGGACGCCCCGGGTTCTCATTGATGAGGCATACTTGATCCAGGGGCATTTACTCAAGAGGGGCCCGAATGATTCTTTGACTTTCTTCTTTCTGGGTTATATAAATCAAATCCCGTTACCTAACCCGGGGTTTGGATTGTATAACTCAGAGTCACTAACCATTCCCCTTGTTACACAAGAGGAAAGCCGTCGTACTAGTGTTTCAGGCAGGTCCACCAGAAGCGCGGCGAAGAGAGCACACATGCAGTAGCAGCAGCAGTCACAGCCACCACCACCACCACAGCCTCAGCCATAGCCACAGCCTGCTACGCCACCGGTGGCAGGAGGGACCCCTACGGGGTACATGTCCGGGGTTACCCCTGGATATGCACCTGGTTGGGACCAGCCCACCTACCACACGAGTGCGAGTGGCACGGCTTGGGCAGGTGCGAGCAGTGCTCAGTGGGCTACACCCACTAGTTCCAGCTCCGGTGGTCCACCTCCGTCTTCGTCCTTCCGGCGGCACTCCTCAACCTCTGCATGTGATGCTCAACTCGCACAGCAGATGGGAGAGCTCACCATCCAGGTCACGGGATTGGAGGAGATGTTGAACACCCACATCGAGTCTACCTCAGCGTGGCAGCGTCAGGCTGGTGAGAGGATAGCATCCATGCAGCAGGATCAGCAGCGATACATGGAGGCGCAGAGGGCTTAGTACGCGAGTCAGGGGTTCTTCTACCCTCCTCCGCAGTGAGCCTGAAGCTAGCTTGGGGGAGGACCCCCATCCTGAGGTAACTTGTACCTTCCTTTGTTTTCAGAATATCTTATAAATGAAAATAAAAAAAACATCTACAAAAATAAAAAAAGATCAAAAATATTTATTTTTTTCATCATCGTTTGCTTAGTTTGCTTTGATATGCATAGTAAGAATGCTTTGCCTTTGTATAGTTGCTCTGTTTATTCCCCTCGTATGTCTTGCTTACAACTTTGTATCCTACCTAAGTTTTGAGTTTGTTGGCTTGTATGTTCAAACCCTAGCTTGAAAACTGTGGGTAGCAAAAAGCATGATCCTTGCCTAAGTTGTTGTGAGACATGATATGGTAGAATAGAGTGCTATGATCTTGTGCTTAGTGATGCTTGACGTCCGGAGTTTTCTTTTTGAAAATCAAAACATGATGAGTTCCTCAATGATGAGAATTTCCCATCCAAGGCCATATGTAGATTCTAGCTCTTAGCCTCCACATATGCAGCTTGTTCTCTCATTGAGCTTTGTCAAATTGTTGTGACCCTTGTTAGAACTCATGCTCCCCTGATCAAGATCACATACACGTTCATGCTAAACTTCTACACTGGAAGTTAGCATTCATCATTCGCTCCATACTGCCTATGCATTCTTCCACAAATAAAACTCTATGTATCTTTGTATCATTCATCCCTCTCCAAATATCTTCAATAGAGACAAAGGGCTAGCTAAAAAAAAGAAGAAGAAGAAGAAGAAAAAAAGCATGCTCAAAAGCATGGCAAAAATAGAATAAATAGAGCTAGCCCAAGTCTCGAAAAATTTCAAAAGGAGAAAAAGAGATTGATATGTGCAAGAGAAAGAGTTCCACCCTATAGATGGTAATAACTATTACCTACTCCGGGGCTAGTGTCCACCTAACCATCAATCCCTCATTTCCTCATATAAAGAATGGTAATATCTAGCACCCATTTCCGAGCCTAGTATCCACCTTGCCATGCTCATATCCATCACACACATATGCACATCTTGATAAGGATGTATGTTTGTTTCTTCCAAGGATCCGGTCTTTGACTTAGCAATATATGAGAGACAAGTATGCCACATCTTCCCTACCTACAGCTCCACATAAAGCCTATTAGGAGTAGGATGTGAAGAAAGGCAACATTGATGCCTTGGTGAGGAACCATACACTTTTGAGCGATCCGAGAGTATCATTTGAGGAACTCTGATTTTCTTTTGAAAAATTTGCAAAACCTCTGGATTGATAGCTGATCAAGGTATGAGTGATTATGCATATGCTGTATAACCATTCTGTCTCTCAACCGCCCAAGGCAGGTGAAGCTATATGCCCCACGTCATCAGGTGAAAGGTAAGAACTTTGCCAACTTGTTCAAACTCTTGGTAGAATACTTTGCTGTATGTTTGCCATAAGTTGAGAATACAACATTGTAGCAACTCCTGATCAATCAATCTAAGTCTCTAATGTCTTTCTTCAAGACGAGCAAGAGGTTAGCTTGGGGAGTTTGTTGACGGTTGAAATTCACCACTTTCAACCCTCAATATTCTCACATAAATGGAGGCATATGCATATTTTACTAGCATTGTGGTTTGAATAATGTAGTTCCACTTGTCCTTGGAGATTATTTGTATGTAAGTGATTTAGCCCTAAAAACAGATGTAAACCCACCTTCTATGAAGAAACCATACCAACTCAGCTGAGGAGGTGGCTGCCACCAAGGGAAACATGGCATTCCATGTCATCGATCCGAGGGAGGCACTCACCGACGAATCAGAGGACGCCACATGGACTTCACATGGATCAAAGGGCCCACCTCAGATACCAAATCAAGCCATGCACCGGGGATGGATCAGAGGGCCCACAGGACAGCCACCCAGAGGAAAACCACCAGGTGGGGCCACCCTAGAGGGTCGGCCGATCCTAGGATCGGCCGAACCGACCTAGGAGGCGCCCATCTGGTCCCTACACGTGGCACCCGCTCATTGGTCACTTGCTGCATCCCGGGGTGTTTTGGAGCACTTTGAGCCTCCGAGCAAGCCTGGTCCTTGCCTATAAATAGAAGGAGAGGGGCTCCCATTTCCCACACACCACTCTCTCATTCTCCTCTCACTTTTAGTTTCCAAGGCTAAGGGGTAGGCTAGAGTAGCTCTTAGTCAGGTTCCAAGTCTTCTTTGGAGTCTAGGTATGAGTTCTCTTTTATCTTTATTTCATTGTATGACTTTGATCTACTTCAGTTATTCAGCTATTTCATATAAAGTCATGGAAGATCATATGCTTGATATGTTCTTGAGTTCATCCTTTGTTCATCATTTAGAGGCTTGTGTTCTTCGTGAACACTACCTTTTGATCCACTTGAAGGGTGATGAACTCATTCCTTATGTGTTTGTTCATAAGTTAGAGGCTCGTGTTCTTCACGAACACGACCCTTTGATCTTATTGACTAGACATAAGAGAGTTCATATCTGTTTGTATGTCTAGCCTTAGTTGATCTTGTTAGATGGCATGAGAGTGTTGCATGAGGTTTGTGTTCAAGCTACGGTACTCGGTCTAGTTGACCAGTCTTCTAGTGGCTCTCACCCTGGGTCATAATGGCCCCGGCCGGGTGGAGTCTAGCAACAATGTAGGCATGGTGCCTGGGTTGTCTGGCTATGACAGTTATGAGCATACCCCCCGTAACGTTAGAGGTAGGTCCGCAGGTAGTGACAGCCCTGTTGGATCCTTGAGCAATCCTCCATGCTGGGGTACCTGCTGTAGGAGTCTAAAGTCTAGTTTCGCAGAGTGCTGGTCGTCGTGGGCTAGCTCCCTGTTTGTACCTGGGTGCTGAACCTTATCCTTCTCATGCAATACTCATGCCTATCTCCTGTATCTTCTAGCTTTGTATGTTTAGTACATTAGAACCTAGAGCTAACTCGTACGTTCCCCCTAAGTCGTAGTGTGCTAGAGTAGAGGTAGATCTGAGTGTGTGTGTCACACTACCCTTATATCTCTTATCTTACCCCTGCCTTTGAGTGTGTTGTTTCCTATATCTATCTCTTAGTTTACATTCAGAGCAAAAGCATAAGTCTAAGATATCCGCCATTGCCTTCCACGGATACGATACCCTTGGAATATTCTCCTTCCTTCGGGAAATGCTACAATGGTTTATCTGTGCGCTTGCGGATTCGTTCATGATCGTTTAGATTAACCTTTGGCAAGTCTTGATGTTCACGCTAACCCGGCGTTGTTAGTTGTGACATTGAGAGGTGCCTACAAGGTGTTTCTTGGTGTTGTCACTAAGGATGGATCCCAGATCTGTTCTTAAGATGACGGTGCTACGAAACGCCAATAGTTCTCTAGCGGGTGGTCGCTACTCCTCACTAGGTTCAGTCGGTTCCTGTGCAGCATGTTTTTGGTCGCTTGTCTCACGCACTTTCCACCCCGGTACACTGCCGGGATCTGAGCCTTTTCCGATCGCTGCAGGGTCAGGTCGTTCGGTTGCCGCCGCATTTGGCTCCTCACAACTCACCTTTGGGTGGTGTGGGTGGGACGACGGGGCTTCCTGGCGCCTCACCTTCTTCCCCCGCCACCCCTGTGGCGGAATCTGCGGCTCATGTGGGGGGTGGGACGCCGCCTGCGTCCCCCTATGCTTCGCCTCCACTGGTTCTGTTGGTGGTCAAATATGGCACCCCTAAGGAACTTGTTACACTTTGGTTTCGGCTTTGATTTGGAACTAACTCGCCACTAGGCATACTAATGTTGTAACAAGTTCGACACGAGCATGTGTTTTTGGAGTTGTATGTTTATGCAGGAAATAACAAGCTTAATGGATAAGTTCGCATCAAGTTTGAAAGATGTTAAGCAAGAGGATCAAGGAGCTCCGTTCATGTGTGAATACAAGATGAACTTACTTCCAAAGGTGGCAAGGACCAAGATGCAACACAAGATATTCCTGAGGACCAAGACGAGATGACCGGAGTTCATACGACAAGACCCTCTATCTATTCACAAGGATAAAGACACTAAAAGGCCACACATCCTAAAGGGCAAAAGGTCAAAATTGCAAGAGAAGCTCGCTCGCGAAAGACGCAGCCGAACCGAGCCAAAATGGGCCTGGGCCGGCCGGCCCATGCCGACCAGCCTAGGGCCTTTTTGTGGCGGTTCGGCCTCCCCTTTCTCGTGCGTGATGTTCATCGAACCCTAAGTCTATGCCTCCGCCGCCATTCACCAGAAAGACCGATAAAAGCCCCCGAGGTCGACCACATCAAGGCATTCAACTTTCAGAGATTCAACCAAGGGAGAGAGCCACGTAGAAGAGAGAGGAGGACGCCTGGAAACCCTAGCAAGGCCCCTCCGGTGCTGCCACAAGATCAAGAGCAAGGAGGAGATTGGATCTTCAAGGGAGAAAGCAAGGCGGAGAGTATCTTCCTCGTTGATCTTCATCTTCTTCGGAGGATTCTACACCATGTCTCGCGTTACAATGTGTAACATTATGGGGTAAAATCCTTGTTTGTCCTTGGGGTTGAAGAGGGAGCTTGAGTTGTAATCACCGAACCTATGTTTTGGATCTTTTTGCTATCATATTCATGTTGATGGTGCTTCAATCTTAATTGCCGGCTGGCTTGCTTTGGGTATGCATCGCTCGTAGCTTCACATAACGTGTTCCTTTTGTTCCTTATTTGATTACCGTCATGTAGTGACATGTACGCGGGAGGGAAAGCATATCGAACTTGGTTCACATCCCTTAGTTTTGCATACCTAGATCACATCAACGTCTTGTGCTCTCGTTGTCCAATCATAGATTACCCTCGTGTAGTGGCTAGTACGCGAGAGGGAAAAGGTTGGACTTGGTGCACCTTTACCTTGATAGATTAGATCGGTTCGTTCTTGCTAGGTAGTTACATCTCTAAGTGATCCTAGATCCCTTGGGCAAGCTTTCTAGATTCTTGAACTCTCCATACCCTTACTCTCTTTGTTAATCTCTTTAACCTAGAGTAGATTAGTTCTTCCATATACATCATCACTTGATAAAGAGCTTTCAATCAACAAGTTTAGTGCTTAGTTGACAATAGCAATCCACTTGTTCCACGGATTGATAACCTTGGGGGATACTCTAAGGGAAAAGCTACAACCGATCTGTGCGCTTGCGGATCGAAACTTGACGCGCTTTTGAGTCGTCAACAAGCTTTTCTGGCGCTGTTGCTGGGGAACAAGCTAGTTTTCTACGTTTAAGTTGGTATTAATTTTTGTTGATCACTAACACTAACTTTTCATCTAGAAAAACCTTTGTTTTTGTTTTTGTTTTTGTTGTCTAGATGGCTCTTGTCAATGACACCATGGAGGAAGAAGAAAAAACACTGAGGGAGTATGCTACCCCGCGATTGGAGGATATTAAAGTGCAAAAATCATATTCGACACCCAAGGCTATCGAGTACAAGATCAAGCCTCGAACGATCAAGATGGTAGCATCAAACCCATTTAGAGGGGCCGAGACGGACAATCCATATAGGCACATTGAGCGTTTCACGAGGCTATGCGACATGGTACAACAAAAAGGAGTTCCGGGCGATTGGTACAAATGGAATCTTTTTCCATACTCACTTGCGGATGAAGCGAAAAGATGGTACTCATTTGCATCCTTAGAGGTGGAAGGAAACTGGGCTCAATTGGTGAAGGAATTTTTTCAGAGACTCTTTCCGATAAGCAAAGTTCAAAACGTGAGGAGGCAAGTGATAAATTTTGCGCAAGGAAAAGAGGAAGGAATAGATCAAGCTTGGGAAAGATTCAATGAATTAATCAAACATGGGCCAAAGCTTGGGTTCTCTGGTGATGTACTCTTGCATACTTTCTATTTTTCTCTAACCCCCGAATGCATGCGGTATGTTCAAATGTGTGCAGGCGGAAATATCATGGAGAAAACACTCACGGAAGCCACCAAACTACTAGAAAAAATAAGCAAAGGGGTGGCCGAGCAAAGAGATTGGGAGAACATATTCCAGGAAGCGTTGAGCAAGAAACTCGTGTGGAGGTACTTGCTGGAAATTCTAGAAAAGAAGCCCCGGAAGTGAAGAAAGAAGAAGCAAAACAAGAAAAGATTGAAGGAGCAACCCACAATGGAAGAAGACCAATCCAAGGCAACAAAATTTGCAAGCTAGAAGAGGAAAAAGGAAGAAGTTTAGCGAATTCAAAGCCGCTAAAGGAGTTCGAACAAATGGATTGGATCCCGATTGACTTCGAAGAAATATACAACAAGAGGAGGCCATACCCGAACCAAAAAGAATCTGCGAGAGCCATAGAGTTGAACTTTCCAAAGGAGAGGCACTTGGGGTACGAGCTAGACAAAGAATCGGCCGGAGAAATTATTCAAAGACTTTTCAATGAGGAAGAAGAGGTAGATCCGGATGACATTGCCGAAGTAAAGAAGATTATGGGAATGAAGCCGGAGGCCTCGCCATATGCACACCTAGCCGAGGTGTACGCGATAGGAGCCGATCATGTCGAAGGTACTTCTCTACCAACATCTCACATAAGTTGCACCATTAATGGGGAGAAAATTTACAAAGCTTTATGTGACATCGGAGCCCATGTAAGTGTCATGTCTTCCAAGATTTATGATGAGCTTTTTAGTAAGACATTAAATCTTGCTCCAACACAAATAAAATTGAGCATGGGAGATGGTAGAACAACAAGACCTTTGGGTGTGCTTAGAGATTTAGATGTTGCAATCTCGAGTAAAAATTATTCCAACCGATTTTTTTGTAATTGATGCTTGCTATGATGAACATGATGATATAATTCTTGGTAGCCTTTTCCTTAAGTTGGTCAATGCCGTTCTTGATGCCGGAAAGGGTAGAGTTACTATTGATCTAGATGGAACTAAACTCACTTATGATTTTCTACCCGCTTCTCGTATTGCTTTACCTCTACCTCTTGATAACGAAGAGGTAGAGGACCTTTGTTTTGTTGATACTTTCAGGGATCCTCTCCAATGAGCAATGGAGAATGATGCTATTTATGATGATCAAGACAAGGAACTAGCGGAAGCAACCGAGGAATTAAAGGCACAAGAAGGAAGCTTGGAAGAAGAAATTTTTGAACATATTGGAAATTTGCAACAACAAGAACCCGAAGCACCCAGTGTTGAATTAAAGCCACTTGCCAAGGGATTAAAGTATGAATTTTTGGGAGATGATAAGATGTACCCGGTCATTGTCAGTGATGAATTGAGTCCGGAAGAGATGGACAAGTTGCTGAATTTATTGAGAAGACATAAGAAGGTGATTGGGTATGCAATAAGTGACTTGAAGAGTATTAGTCCAGCCTTTTGCACGCACCGCATACCACTTGAAGAACAATGCAAGCCCGTTGTTGAGCATCAAAGGAGGTTGAGCCATTCCATGCGCGAGGTGGTGAAGAAGGAGGTGATCAAATTGTTTGACGCCAGAATAATATACCCCGTGCCACATAGTGAATGGGTGAGCCCGGTGCATTGTGTACCAAAGAAGGGAGAAATTACGGTTGTGAAGAATGAGAAGGAAGAATTGATACCGCAACGGATCGTGACCGGGTGGAGAATGTGCATCGACTATAGGAAGTTGAACAAGGCAACAAGGAAGGATCACTTTCCGCTACCATTTATCGATGAGATGCTTGAAAGGTTAGCCAAGCATTCCCACTTTTGTTTCCTTGATGGATACTCGGGGTTCATGCAAATTCCTATCCATCCGGATGATCAACACAAGACAACCTTCACATGTCCGTATGGAACTTTTGCATATAGACGGATGCCATTTGGTTTATGTAATGCCCCAGCTACCTTTCAAAGATGCATGACGGCTATATTCTCGGATTTTCTGGAAGAAATTATGGAGGTATTCATGGATGAATTCTCGGTGCATGGTACGTGTTTTGAAAGTTGCGTGGAAAATTTGGAAAAAGTCCTTAAAAGGTGTGGGGAAATTGACTTGGTGCTTAATTGGGAGAAGTGTCACTTTATGGTGAAACAAGGGATAGTCTTGGGACATGTCATCTTCGAGAGAGGAATAGAGGTGGACAAGGCTAAGATTGAAACGGTTGAAAAGTTACCACCCCCGACAAATATCAAATCGTTAAGAAGCTTCCTTGGGCATGCCGGATTTTATAGGAGATTTATAAAGGATTTCTCGAAGATCACCAAGCCATTGACACGACTTCTCCAAAAAGATGTGGAATACGACTTTGATGAAGATTGCTTGCATGCCTTTCGGACGTTGAAGCAATCTCTCATAAGCACACCAATTATGCAACCACCCGATTGGAATCTACCATTTGAGATAATGTGCGACGCAAGTGATTATGCTGTTGGAGCCGTTCTTGGACGGAGGAAGGAAGGGAAGGTACACGCAATTTATGATGCAAGCAAAACTCTTAATGAAGCTCAAGTGAATTATGCAACTACGGAGAAGGAATTGCTCGTCGTGGTGTTCGCGTTTGAAAAATTAAGATCTTATATTGTGAACTCAAAGGTGATCGTGTATACCGACCATGCCGCAATCAAGTACCTTTTGTCCAAGAAAGATGCCAAGCCACGTTTGATTAGATGGATTCTACTATTACAAGAGTTTGATATGGAAATTAGAGACGAGAAAGGGTCGGATAATGTTGTAGTCGACCACCTATCAAGGATGCATCATGGAGATGATGGGATGGAGCTAATTGAAGATAGAGTGAGAGATGACCATCTATATCGGGTACTTGATAGGAGAGGATGGATGAATGATATTATAAGGTGCTTACAGAAGATGCCATTAGATCACTTGGATAAAAATGCTAAAAGAAGGGTAATTGCCGAGAGCAGAAATTTTTATTGGGATGCACCATACCTATATAGATTGGGAGATGATGGAGTGCTAAGAAGATGTGTACCGTGGGAATAAAGAGAAGAAATTCTAAGAAAATGCCACTCATCGGAATTTGGAGGACATTATGGGCACTTTAGAACGCAAGCAAAGGTATGGGCAAGTGGATTCTATTGACCTGAGATGCACGAGGATGCAAAAAGGTTTGTTATTACTTGCCCGGAATGCCAAAGGAGTGGAAATATATGACAAAGGAATGCAATGCTGCTGAATTATAATTTGCAAATCAATCTATTTGATGTTTGGGGCATCGAATTTATGGGACCTTTCGTGAACTCACATGGATATGAACACATCTTGGTCATAGTTGATTATGTATCAAAATGGGTTGAAGCGATTCCATGTAGGAAAGCATCTACGGAAGAAGCTATTCAAATGATCAAGACGGTGATAATTCCTCGATATGGTATTCCTAGAATTTTGATAAGTGATGGTGGATCACAATTTATTGGCAAAGATTTCAAAAGATGCTTGGCAAAGTTGGGAATCGAGCATAGGGTCTCCATGGCCTATCATCCACAAGCAAATGGCCAAGCGGAAACATCGAACAAGCAACTCAAAGACATCCTCAAGAAGACGGTGACTAAAGGAGGAAAAGATTGGTCAAAGAAGCTAGACTGAGCATTGTGGGCATACCGGACTGCGCATAAAACACAGATAGGTATGACCCCTTATCAATTTGTCTATGGAAAAGCATGTCATTTGCCGGTAGAACTAGAGCACAAAGCTTATTGGGCAATAAAGGAGATGAATCATGATATTGATGCGGCATGAATAAAGAGGAGGATTCAAATAAATGAAATTGAAGAGCTAAGATTGAAGGCATGTCACAGCGCTAGCATCTATAAAGAAAGGATGAAGAGAAGGCAGGACAAAAGATTGCATAAGGAGGAATTCAAAGAAGGAGACAAGGTCCTACTATACAATTCTCGATACAAGGTCTTCGGCAAGGGAAAATTGCAAAGCAAATGGGATGGACCATACGTCATACACTCGGTGTCACCATCGGGAGCGGTAACAATCATGGACGTCAAGGGAGATCAATATGTTGTGAACGGACAGAGACTCAAGGTATTCCTAGAGCCCGACATTGTTCCCATTAAATACATTAACGTCTACACCTTGGATGGTGACCCGGATCGTCAAGACTAGCGACAAAAACAAGGTAAGTTTGTAAATAATTTTTATTTCTTTATGAGCATCCCACCTTTGCCCTTAAATTTATTTTATGACGAGGACGTTGTATGTTTTAAGTGTGGGGGGAAGGTGTGATCTCTTGTTTCTTTAATTAAGTTGTTTCCTTTAAAAAAAATAGTTCGATGGTGTGATTTAAATTAGTGTAGAGTCAATAAAAACAATATCCATGTGCAAGTTTTTCCTTTCCTGTACTTGTTGGTTTGTTCTTTACCTTTATTATTTGAGCATGAGTAATGAGCATTAATGTTTACCGTGGTGCTTAATGGAAGTTGCCTATAAAGTACCCGTACTCTACTTTAGTCTAGAACCTCACTTTGACTTTGCTATGAGTAAGATTAAAATTGGAGGCTTTTTATTTCTGAAAATTTATGAAAAACCCTTGCAATAAAGGTTAGAATCTTCTTTTTCCAAGTCGAGAGACAAGCATATCCTATACAAGGCCTATATTATATATACTCCACCATAAGTGTTGTTAGCATGATGAATTGGGTTAGGACTTTTCTATCTTGGGAGATCTAATTTCGAGCAATGATCATGTCCTTGATATTATATCTTTTATTTCTAGCCTCGTCATACATTCGGTAACGGGAACTTCACATTGAATGCCCCATATATCCCCGGATTCCATACCCAAACCATAGACATCTTTTTATCATCTTATTCCTTGAACACAACCCATGTCTGAAGATTCGTTCCATTTTTAGGTAAGGATTTATTTAAAATTCAGATTGTGATTCATGTCAAAGAGACGAGCGAAAGGCTTCGGAAAGAGATCAAGATGTCAAGAAAAGAGAATAGAAAAAAAATAACATTCGTGTGTGCGCATAAAAAAAGAAGAGAAGAAAGAAAATAAAAAAAAGGAAGAAAGGAGAAACATGAGGAATTCAAGGCAAAGCAAGGAAGATATATTGAGGGATGATGAAGCAAATGAAGATCAAGAGAAGTTCAAGGAAGTATGCGACAATGTTGAGAACGAATCTTCAATTTTCCAACCATGTGCAATCCGACATCGAGGACATCATTAGTGCCTTGAAGTCATTATTCTTTTTCCCTTTGCAAATGTCTGTTGGTATTTCTTAATGTCACCACTATGGCACCGGGATAGCGTGAGCGTGTAAGAATCACCCGGGTATATTGACGGGTGCGAACGAATCCACAAGCGCACGGATACACCGTTGTAGCACTTCACCTCAGGAGTATTCCCAAGGGTATCGAATCAAGGAACGGTATGGGGGACTCTATGAGTGACTATTCCCTGCTGATGTAGGTGAGTGATGTGAAGTCTCCTATAGGTTCTCGACTCTAGAGAGGCACAAGCTCGGATAAGATCTCGCTTCGGACACCGGCCCCTCCTGACTATAACAGTTGGTTCACGGCAAAGGGTCGTCTACACGCTGTATCCGAATGTGGGGGATTTCAGAGGATCCAACGGCTGTCACTACCGCGGCCTACCCCAAGACAAACCGTGGGATACAGGGCATTCGAAGGATAACCAGCAATCTAGACACCATGTCTACACCGCCGACTACTACTATAGCACAGCTACGTCTGACGTCCCGTAGAAACACTATAGCACTCCGTATAAATACGAAGCGACGAACCCGCGTGGTTAAGCTAGACCTTACTCGTTACTGAATCGATTCGCGCAAGGAGATATGATTGATACTTGGTCTAAATCAGATATGCATGAGCTCACTATATTCTAATAGACAGGCAATCATACAAACGAGATGCAAACTTATGCGATGATAACAGAAGATCTAGGGTCGTGTTCGTGAAGAACACGAGCGTCTAATTTATGAACAAACGCAAAAGTATGAATTACTTGTTCGTCAACTAGGTCGAGGAGGCACGTTCATGAAGAACGTGAGCCTCTAAATGATGAACGAACGAAGAACTCAAGAACAACTCATTCATGCATGAGAACTACTTTAGTCTAAATAGGAAATAATGAAATACCCACTTTAGTCTAAATGAAGAACAACATCACTCACGAGGTACAAGGGGACGATGGATGATGAACGGATCATCACCACCTCACCTCTACTCATCCACACACTCCTCTCTACCTAGCACCACCTAGTCTAGATCCTCCACACACACACACTCATGGTGGGATGAGGTTTCACCTCCACCAAGAGAGAATGAGAGAGGGAGAAAGAGGCAAAGGTGAGAAATGGCTTCAAGTGTGCTTCACCCTCTTCTTACCCCCCTCTCCTCCTAATTATAGGCCTATGCAACCGGCGTGAGAGCACCCAAACACCCCAGGAATGGCTTTTAGGGCCAATGAGCAAGCACCACGTGGAAGCCCCTGAGTGGGCGCCACAAGGTCGGTTCGGCCGACCCCATAGGTCGGCCAACCCCCTGTGGGCCCCACTCAGGGTGTGCTTTCGCGTGGTGACTGCTCTGTGGGTCCTAAGGTCGGTTCCCGGTGTCCACGTGGTTTGGAGGTGGTTTAGGCGCTCTGGTGGGCCATAGGATCCATGTGAAGTCTGCATGGCGGCTTCTAATTCGCCGAGGCTTCCTCCCTTGGATTGGTGATGTCATGGATCCAAGGGATGCTTGCATGCAGCCTCTCATTGGCTGAGCCCAACTTGCTAGGATCATGATGGTGTCTTTTCTCTTCATTTCTTATGCTAAACACCTGCATTCAACTTAGCATAGCCACTAATGGAAATTGTCACTTTAAACCCCTATTCTAGCGTGGATGCTTAGTTCTTATGATAAAATGCAGGGATTGACGGCCCTAAATTAGGTACTTAACAGCCGTCAACAACTCCCCCACACTTGCCCTTTGCTCGTCTCGAGCGAAAGGGAATATCACATGATTTTGAACCAAGGGTATAAAACAAGCATAAAAGTTATTCCGGGTCATACCTTGCTCTTGTGAACTCTGTGAATTGGCTACAATGCCATCTTGGGTAGTTGATAAGAGGAATGACCATGAATCGAGTCTCTTAAGCACCTGTTGGTCAGCACTTGGGGTTTTCTTGATAATTTTTAAAGGAAAAATCTGCTCTGCCCTCCTTCTTTGATTCTCTCGGATCGCTCAATGTGTGTATGTCCTCACCAATGCATTAGATTGCCTTTCTTCACCCTACTTCTAAAAATGGTTGTATTTGGAGCTCAGGGTAGGATAAAGGTAAGGCATACTTGTATCATATATATTGCAAAGTCAAAAACTGGATCCACAGAGAAAATCAAATCATACAATCAGATCAAGATGTGCACATGTATGGGTACGGTGAGTATGGTAAGGTGGATACTAGGCCCGGAATGGGTGCTAGCTATTACCATACATGTATGATGAATGTTGATTGATTGTGAGGTGGACACTAGCCCCGGAATGGATACTAGTTATCACCATCTAGATTATGGAACTCTTCTTTGCATGATTCTCCCTTTCGTATAAGAAATCTTTCAAGAGCATGGCTATCTCTATACTTTTCTCTCTTTTTTTAGTCTTGTCTCTTTATGTAGCAAAAACTAGGAGGGAGAGATCAACACATACTCCCCCCGGTTCCCTATTAGAAGTCGTTTCGGACAAGGTTTGAGTCAAATATTGGAAATATAAATCATGAATAACTTTTAAATCGTTGAGTTTGAAAATGTGAAAGTCATATAAATAGATTTGTCTTGAAAATTACTTTAATAAGAATATACATATATAATTTTCAAATAAAGATTTTTATAGAAAAGGGAAGTCAAAGTTGTGCTTTGGTGACCGTGTCGCTGTCCTAAACGACATCTAATATGGAACCGGAGGGAGTATAGAGTTTTATTCTCACGGAATGGATAGATAATACAATGCTAACTTCCAGGGTATAAGCATAGCGAGGGGGATAAAGTGGCGTGCACATGAATCTTGACCATGAAAGTAATAAAAAAAAATTCTCACAAGGGTCACGGAATTTGACAAAGCTCAATGCAATAACAAGCAGCATATGAGTATAAGGTTTTCAACTAAAAACATCATATGGCTTTGGTAGGACTGTGGCATATCAAATAGGAGCTTTGCAAGAGCATTTCTTTTTTTTAAATAAAATTATCACAAGGGCCGGAACCAACAGAGTTAAGATCATGTCATCAAGTCATATCTCACTTGTCAACTACTTAGATAAGCATGTTGTCCTTATGATGATATTGTTCACAAGCCTCAAGGTTATAAACGAGGAATAAAACTTACGCATGTCAACCCTAGGCACGGAGTAAGCATTTCCATAGATTTCTTAAGTTGAATTATCAAACATGAGTGCACAAACTCAGAAATCATGGTGAAGAGGAAGAGATGCAAACCAGCGCTGGTTTCTGTGTGGACCAGACGGGGATTCCTGTGATGCGCATGAATGCATGTCCCGTTCAGGTTCTCTAAGCGTGGTCGATCGCAAGCGCTGTGTGAGCGTAGTGTGGGTGCAATAATGATCCATCGTGTTCGTGTTTGGAGAGTGCAATTCTCCCCCACACTGTTTTGTACCTGGGTGTAGTTCTTCGATACAAAAAGCAAAAACAAAAATAACTAACACACGAGTGACTCAACCGGGTTACCTGACCGGTGGAGCCAAAATTTATTCATTCAAGTTCACTGATAATAAAGAAATAGGCACTTACATAAATGATGGAATAAAGGAAATAAATGGAAGGGAAACAAATTAAACCTAACTAAGCGCCTATGAAGGTAAAATAGAGGCGGGGCACGACCCTCTACTCAGCATCATAGAGGTCCTCATGCCCCGTGGCCACAAAGAGGCACCTCATCTGGGCGCACAGGCCACGGCGAAGATCGCGGAGGTCATCTCTAAGCTCAGCGAGATCCACCTTCTGCTCCACACTGATGGTCTTCAGCTTCTCGCACTCCCTGCCTAGTTCCTCCTCTAGTGGGGTCATCCTGGCTGCAGTGGGAGTCTTAGGAGATCGCTCGGGCACCCGAGTCTTCTCCCTCGACTTCCTGGATGCCCGAGGTGTGGAGCTGCTGCCCAACTCAAATTCTTCATTTGTTTCCTTCAGAGTCGGAGGTGCACGACTGCTCTTCCTGCTGGTGCTGTCTGGGCTAGCGAACCTAGGCTTCCCAGGTTGAGAGACTGGTGGAGGCGACGATGGCACAGCAGGGGTCGAACGGCCTCTCACTCCGGAGGTTCACAGAATGTTGAGCCGAGGTGGTGGAACCACCAGAGGCGGTGGAGTTGCTGTGGGTCGTGGCCGGACCTCCACCTTCCTCTTGTAGGGGCTGCTAGCACACCCCCGTGGCTTCCTCGCTTTCTCGGACGAGGCAGATCGGCCGGAAGTGCGTGGAACCGGGGGTGTGAAGGGCGGCACAGCCATCCCCTTGAGCTCCGAAGTTCTGTCGATGGTGGCGCTCGGTCCTTGATTCCCAACTGGCGGACGGGAGGTGAGCGACGGCACCTCAAAGATGCACGCGACCTCCATAGGTGCCACCCCCGTGGGGGACGTAGCAATGGCAGGGACATCCCCCTCGACGGGTTCACCGGAGAAGGGTGTCGCGGCGAAGGGAATAAGGCTTTTGTCGGCCATGAGGACTGCTGCGACGGCGAGCGAGGGAGGCAAGCAGGGGAGGCAGGGGTTCTGCGTGACGCAAAACTCCGTCACGCGGCGAGGAAAGGGTTTCTGGAGGACGAAAGAGTGCGCACGCGAAAAACAAGAGGCGGCGGTGGCCCTAGTGGGTCGGCCGACCTAGGGGGTCGGCCGAGCCCATTTGGGCTCCGCCGGGCCTCTGCTTCGGCCTGTGGGCTCTGGTGGGGCTCAAGGTATCTGGGTCAGGTGGCCCACCAATTCTAAGGTCGGAGGCTTCAGTAAGGGCTAGAATGGAATTTCGGGCATAATACTGCCTTCTTATTCCAAACAACTTTACTTTAACCTCTTTGTACTTTAATAGCTCAACTTGGGGACTTTACCTGGACTCATACCTGGATGAAGAGTTTTTGTTGCCCTGTTGCTCATATCGTCCATTTCCTCTGATGATATCCTCTTGCCCTGCTCTGTGGTCCTCCTTGCAGGTTTCTTTATGATAGGACGTATTTTCCTTCCTGCATGGTTGGTGCATATGTGCGATGCAAGCTGTATATATGGTAAAGCAGAGATACAACCTCACAACCATCCTAAGGGAACTATGATGGGTAACCTTAGGAAGGGAGCGCAGCTAGCAAGGCTATAGCACTACGAACGAAAGATGATAGACGTGCTGGACTTGAGCACAAAATCCGGGCCTAAAGCCTAGAGTGCTCTAAGAGTGAAGCTTTCACCTCTAGAAACATAACTCGAGAATGATCGGACCCCAGATTGAGCGAGTGAAAGGTTATGGGTCGAACGATCATTTGAGCTGAAGGTCGAGAGTGACGGACTTGCTAGTTCATCCTCTCCTTGGGTCGACAAAGACCTCACCCTCACCTACGTGGGATGACACATAAGCTAACCCAAGCTTCCAACGGGAGTGTAAAGGATAGGTGTGTAACCATACTCCCGTCGGGCATCGATCCGGTCAAGAAGTGAAGAGTAGGATTTACATCTACTTGACTTGATCGGCATCGGCCTTAGCTAAACTTAAGATCATGAGATGGATTGCCCAGCTAGACCGGATATAAGTTCGTGCTTCCCTAAGCCAATGATATGGAAGTTTTATGCGCCAGGGCTCGTGTCTTAGCATAACCCTCGATATGGCGGCACTTCGGATTGAGCCTTGACATGAAGCACGAGAAACTTCTATCGTGACCTCTCCTGGAGAGTTGCAGGCAAGGTTGAAGTGATCGTCCCCGCCAGGAACGATTCTTCTTCCTCGACTACTACTCTCCTCCTTCCCTCGAGACTAAGTCTCGAAGGTCGGGTTTTAAGAGAAGAAATGATAGGGGAATCTAGGGGCAGAATTTGCACTAAGTGCTCTTTTCCATAGATTCCTGCCAGTGAGGAGTGATATCTTCGACCAGAGCACAGAGAAATTTGGCATGTTAGCTCGGGCTCTCTCGAAGATTGGCTTAGGCATTTTGACATTTTCTCGTTTGGCTACTTCGTCAGTCGAGTCAGGTGGGGAGCTGAAATCTCGGATTTCTCCTAGAATTTCCAGTCCCTGTTCTGGCTCTAAGAACACAAAGGTGCCTCCCGAAATGGCATCAAGCGTCATGCCACAATCTCTTCCTAAACCAAACCGGAAATACTGCAAGAGCACTGGGTCGGGTAGACCAAGGATTGGGCACATTTCAACCAAAGAGACAAAACAATGCCATGCCATGCCTAAGGTTTCCTTCTCTCTTTGTTTGAACTTGAGGATTGCCATTCTTAAGGAAACGACTCGCCGTAGCGGAAAGAATCGAGTGCAAAAAGATGCTCTTAATTCCTCCCAGCGTAGGTGGGTGCAACCAAAACAATGGTACCAAGATTTCGCTTCCCCGGAGAGGGAGAACGGAAACAGGTTCCTCTTAAGAACATCTTGTGTTGCCCCGGTGTTACCCTGGGTGGAACACAATTGCTCAAAGTCTCTTATGTGATCATAGGGGTTCTCATGACTCATCCCCGAGAAGGGTTTTTCCTCAACTAGCTTCATGAGAGATGGGTGAACCATACAAGGTGTTAGAAGAGCGGGTTGTCTCCAGAAAGTTGATTCCATGGTTTCACTCATAATGGGCGGAAGGTGTGTACAAGTATAACCTTCCTGGGATAGCGGGGATAAAGGTAGAAACAAAAGATACGAGGATAGTCGGGTTCGTAGATTCTCGATAACCGTTCCCCGGCAACGGCGCCAGAAATGCTTGTTGGTATTTCTTAACGTCACCACTATGGCGCCGGGATAGCGTGAGTGTGCAAGAATCACCCGGGTATACTGACGGGTGCGAACGAATCTGCAAGCGCACGGATACACCGTTGTAGCACTTCACCTCAGGAGTATTCCCAAGGGTATCGAATCCAAGGAACGATATGGGGGACTCTATGAGTGACTATCCAAGGGAACACAGTCCCTGCTGAGGTAGGTGAGTGATGTGAAGTCTCCTGTAGGTTCTTGACTCTAGAGAGGCACAAGCTCGGATAAGATCTCGCTTCGGACACCGGCCCCTCCTGACTATAATAGTTGCTTCACGGCAAAGGGTCGTCTACACACTGTATCCGAACGTGGGGGATTTCAGAGGGTCCAACGGCTGTCACTACCGCGGCCTACCCCAAGACAAACCGTGGGATACAGGGCATTTGAAGGATAACCAACAGTCTAGACACCACGTCTACACCGCCGACTACTACTATAGCACAGCTACGTCTGACGTCCCGTAGAAACACTATAGCACTCCGTATAAATACGAAGCGACGAACCCGTGAGGTTGAGCTAGACCTTACTCGTCACTGAATCGATTTGCGCGAGGAGATATGATTGATACTTGGTCTAAATCAGATATGCATGAACTCACTATATTCTAATAGACAGGCAATCATACAAACGAGATGCAAACTTATGCGATGATAACAGAAGATCTAGGGTCATGTTCGTGAAGAACACGAGCCTCTAACTTATGAACAAACGCAAAAGTATGAATTACTTGTTCATCAACTAGATCGAGGAGGCACGTTCATGAAGAACATGAGACTCTAAATGATGAACGAACGAAAAGCTCAAGAACAACTCATTCATGCATGAGAACCACTTTAGTCTAAATAGGAAATATTGAAATAATCACTTTAGTCTAAATGAAGAACAACATCGCTCACGAGGTACAAGGGGACGATGGATGATGAACGGATCATCACCACCTCACCTCTACTCATCCACACACTCCTCTCTACCTAGCACCACCTAGTCTAGATCCTCCACACACACACACTCATGGTGGGATGAGGTTTCACCTCCACCAAGAGAGAATGAGAGAGGGAGAAAGAGGCAAAGGTGAGAAATGGCTTCAAGTGTGCTTCACCCTCTTCTTACCCCCCCCTCTCCTCCTATTTATAGGCCTGTGCAACCGGTGTGAGAGCACCCAAACACCCCGGGAATGGCTTCTAGGCCAATGAGCAAGCACCACGTGGAAGCCCCTGAGTGGGCGCCACAAGGTTGGTTCGGCCGACCCCACAGGTCGGCCGACCCCCTGTGGGCCCCACTCGAGGTGTGCTTTCGCGTGGTGACTGCTCTGTGGGTCCTGAGGTCGGTTCCCGGTGTCCACGTGGTTTGGAGGCGGTTTAGGCGCTCTGGTGGGCCATAGGATCCATGTGAAGTCTGCATGGCGGCTTCTGATTCGCCGAGGCTTCCTCCCTTGGATTGGTGATGTCATGGATCCAGGGGATGCTTGCATGCAGCCTCTCATTGGCTGAGCCCAACTTGCTAGGATCATGAGGGTGTCTTTTCTCTTCATTTCTTATGCTAAACACCTGCATTCAACTTAGCATAGCCACTGATGGAAATTGTAAGTTTAAACCCCTATTCTAGCATGGATGCTTAGTTCTTATGATAAAATGCAGGGATTGACGGCCCTAAATTTGGTACTTAACAGCCGTCAACAATGTCCACCATTCTAAATCTTCTAATCCTTGATACCCTTGCATTATGATTTAATTCTCATGATCATTGGCTCGGAAGGTGAACGACCACTAGAGGATTTTCTTAGCTTGATAATACTTGCGTTAACTTCGCTAGCCACACCCATAGCTCCACCTTACATGTGAGGACTTGGACAAAGACTTTGTCAAATACTTGTTGCAGGAATTTTATTTTACACGAATTCTACAATGCGCTCGATGTGTTACCAAAACAACGTTGCGGAGCCTCCTCCGGCTCCCCCTCGTAAATACTTTATTCTGCTGCATAAAGCTTTACACAGGGGCAACGCGGTCATTTATCCGTAGCATAACCCGATATCGAAGGATACTGTCGTCGTGCCATGGATTACGCATGATTCCGGTGAGTTACGCAAACTGTCGCCGTGCCATGGATTACGCACGATTCCGGTGAGTGACGCAAAACGTTTTTTCACGATTGGGTTCGTTGCATAGCCACCGTGTTTATCCCCGGATAAGAGAGCTGGTGCAAAGTGCCATGGATTACGCACCACACCAGTGAGTTACGCATAACATTTTCTCACGATTAGATTATCTGTTCCACCGCAATATGCTGCACAGAGGATCCCTTTACATTATGTTTATCCCCGGAGAAGAGAGCTGGTGCAAAGTGCCATGGATTACACACCAGGCCGGTGAGTTACGCATAACGTTTTCTCAGGATTAGATGCTGTGCTATCTGTTCCACCGCAACATGCTGCATAGAGGATCCCTTTACATTATTTGCGTATCCGTTACGTAGCAGTTACCCCACACCATCTGTGCAAGTGGTCACAGAAGATCTTCAATGATCCATTTACTCTTTTGACAAGTCGTAATATCGTGGGTTACGTACATCAGATACGTATGAAATATTGAGATATAACCATAGAAGATCCACCGTAATTCCGAAGGTTACGATCATGGGTTCTTGCCGTGCGTGTCGGCCAACACGATTAAGGCCCAAATTAATCATTGAGCGACCATGTTGCATCTTGGCGGCCTTGTCTACCATATACGGTGCCCCTTTTGTTCATGAGCCCTTAGCGTACACTATAATTCAGTATACGTTGGATCACGTTTTTACTGTATTGACCTCAATGTTTCGAAAAATAAGGATCCAAGGCCAAAGTATTTATTTTAATATATCCTTCCACTTTTTTTTGAGGCAGGCTGATTGATTCGGATGTACATGGGCTTGATGGGCTTGGAGTCCAGGAACGGTTTGTTTGTGGGGTGGGGGGATGGTTCAAAGCTATGCGGATCGGATGACTTCTCTGAATGTGATTGGTCCCAAAAATCTCTGAACATGATGAAATCTTTTGCATCCGTGCTTGATCCTATCATCGGTGCTCACAATTAGGTCCATTCATCACCATTATACGTACAAATTGTGGTGGTAACCCAATCTGCCTTGATGTCTCATGCGTAGTGACCGATTTACAGAAGGTTACGCAGTTCGGCTGCCATCTAGACGAGACAAGAGAGGACGTAACCAATAGTCGAACCAAGTGATAGGTTACGCGCGTGCCTCAGGAGAGTACATGGCTCGTGCGAAACTGAGTGGTCCAGGTTACGAAGATCATAGAGAGAGAGGTAGATAGACACAACAGCTCACATGTGTTTATGAAAGCGTGTCAATAAATGTCCAATGGCGGTGGCACAACAACCGCTCCTTCTCATGTTGTAGTGGGTTGCTCAGTTTGGGACATCGACTATTTGACTGTAATGATGACGGTGCGGCGGTGCCGGCCGGTGGTGGCCACAAGTCGTGGTATGGAGTGGTATTGTGGTAGATTCGTGTTGTATACATGTGTTTTGTTTTGTTTTGGTTGAGTTGAGGTAGTGGAGTGATGCAACTGCATCGAACGCACCACGGTATGATGAACACATCCGATCCGCTGCTAGGCCTGCAAATCAAAAAATTTCGCGGAAGCAATCATATAGTAGATGCGGAACGCGATCACTAGCTGTTACACAGCTTCAGGTGCACACACATCATTTCATGCAGTATATATAAACGAGTATATGTACATATGCATTTATACTGCATGAAAATATGTGTGCATACATCGGTA
The DNA here is from genome assembly GCA_036936925.1 of Cenchrus fungigraminus. Taxonomy (NCBI): domain Eukaryota; kingdom Viridiplantae; phylum Streptophyta; class Magnoliopsida; order Poales; family Poaceae; genus Cenchrus; species Cenchrus fungigraminus. The sequence continues at coordinate 67,902,602 of CM072773.1, forward strand.
CCTTCCTATAGTGATAACAACGAAGCACTGAAGCACCCAAAAACAACTGTGTATCCCTCAAAAAAAACCCAAAAACAACTGTGTGACTCGCTGCTAAAGACCAAGGTAGAAGTAGAAGATCATGTAACCTCCGGAGGGGATGCCCAACAAGTGAAGGTAGGGCACATAGAAAGGACCACACATTGGTCCTGCAGACTCCGGAGTGCCAACCGGGCGGGCGTCGAAGCAGGAGTTGCTCTGAGAGCCCAGCGTGGAGCCGAGACACCAGACCCGCCCGACCCAAACCATGTGACGGCTCAGATTATTAGCCCGAAACTGATGGGTCGGGCGTGGTAACCCGAAGGACCCGACCCGCCGACCAGGAACTTTTCGATGGGCCGATTATTTCGAACGGTGGGCGACTTTTCAGAATGGCTTTTTCAGTTTTCGTCAGGTTCGGTCGGTTCTCTCATTCATTGGTTAATAGTAATTAATGCTCACCCCCGCGGCCCCGCCCGTCCTGTCAGGCAGGAAGGCAGGGCTTTCATAGGCGTATGGTTTTGTAAACAAATAAACGATCTTATAGAGATGGGCCGTGGGCGTATGTGTGAGCGGTCGACTTTCCAGTTTTTTAGGATTCCTTCTTTGTAAACAAATAAACGATCTTATAGAGATGGGCTGCTATGAATTTTCAGTGTCATTTGTGAACTTTCACAGCAACCTTTGTAATTGCCGTGTATGTTCTATACTAACATAGTTTTAGTCTCAACGTCTCTTCTATGCATGATGTACTAAACAAAGTTTATTTGCTAAACCTGTGAAACTTTGCATGACGTAATCTAATGAGCATAATTAATCTACGATTTTGCTGCAGTAAGATTATTCTCGCAAATTAGCCCGAGTTTGTGATGATAGTTTTAAAACTGAGTTTGTCTAATACCCGTAATTAGTGGTCAGACTTGTAACTTTGGACCGGATAAAGTTTAGCCACATATACCAAATACATGTCATCACATAATCATGGTACCGTCCAGCTTTCGCACTTCCACTTGCAGCACGTGGTTGTCGTCTTCCGACTGGTCCTCCCACTCGTCATCATCGTCGACGCACTCACCCTCGCGGATGGCTTTGAAGAAGCAGGTGTCGCCGACCTTGAGTTGGTTGTCCTGAACGAAGTGGTACCAACCGTACTTGAAGTGCGCTCTGACCCCTCTCGCCCCCTGTGCATGGTTCAAGCTCACTGTCCACGACTGACCGCGCATCCGCAGCTCCACGAGCTGCTGTCGAGCATACCCATGCGCCTCTTGGAAGTGCAATGGCACGTTCTGCGACGACATCGCCGAGACGACACGCGAGTTAGATATGGATGCACTGCATAATGCAGTAAAGCAAAAACTTACAGCGATGGCAACTCACCAAGTACTGGGACTCCCTTGACCGCAAGTTGCACGCCTTCAGGCACACGATAAATTGAGAGGGCTCAGCCATGGGCAACAACCTAGCGCCGGTGTTCCCTCCGTGCGAGACGTTGGCCTGCAGGTATCGATGGCGGCAGGCGGACGTGTCGAAGACAGTTACGTCGAGCGTGGCTGTGGCACGGTCGTATTGAAACACGAGCAGCTGGCAGTCACGCAGGTCGTGTGCGTGATAAAACTCCTCCCAACCTTCGGCTAGGTACATGGAGCCGATGTTGTCGCCGACGGAGATGCTGACGCCCCACGTACCCAAGCCTGCGCCGTCGACCCGCAGGTTCAGCCTCCGGCGACCTCCGAGCTGCTGCACGAACTTAGGCGGTAGCACCTGCACACCACGGTCGAAAATGCTGATAAACAATTAATTTGTAAGCACAACACCTGAATATCGCTTTTAATTAGAAGCAGCACTTACCAGCGATTCCTGGTACATCCCAGGGAGCAAGATCTTGTAGAACTCGAACGTGTTGTCTGCGTACAATAACAGAGAATGTCATGCTATGTCGTCAATGACATGCATGCAGCAAAGGACTAAAGGGAAAATTAGATGTGTACCATTAAAAGAACTGGTCTTTAGAAAAAAAAGCATTGAAAGATCAAGCTTCAGAGATCTAGCACCGAAAGTGTTGTCCGTTATTGATTTCTAGCACAACCGTGAACTCAACGTTACCAGGCCTCCCAAACACGTTCACCAAGGTAGAACAGAATGTCGACGGTGTCTTCCGGTGCCAATTTCGGCGATTTCAGTGGCAGAGGAGACGGGGAACGGGGACTGCAGTAGCAGGGGCTCACCATGATTCCGTTTTGCAGGTCAGATGGGGAAGAGGTGGCCGGGACGGGAAGTTCACCGGCGGTGCCCACTCGGGGCCGACGGCAATGGCAAACGCAGATTGCCCGACCACAGCTAGCGCGCGCGGCTGCCGGTGTGTGGGTTTGGTCGGTGGGAGACGCTACTGCACGGGGTAGCCAGCGGACGAGGGCATGCACGCGGGCGGCGACGAGCGAGGCAGCCGACGGGCTGGTCCAGGCGCGGGGCCGGTGGCGAGCGGGGTAGGGGCGGGTCCAAGCATGCGCGGCTGCTGGCGTGCAGGGTGGCTGGTGAGCAAGGCCAGGCACGCAGGGACGCAGGCTAGGAGGTCACGGGTAGGGAGCCTTTGCTCCGGTTGGCGGCAGCTCGAGGTTAGGGATGACGAGTGGGGTCTATGTGTCACAGGGAGAGGAAGGCAGCTGGTAACGGTGAGCTAACGTGAATGGTAAAAATCCATAGCTGAGTAAACTTTCGATGCTATTTTTATAGAGTTGAATCTTTCCATGCTATTTTTCCAAAGTCTGCATCTTTTGATGGTATACAAATCTAATTTTCCCAAGACTAAGGGTTTAGTGTTCGATTAAGTTCAGTACAAGTTACACAAAAGTATTGAAATTAAAAGCAATTCAAATGCTATTGTTTGGGTGACTATTGCATTCTCTTTTCGAATTGTAATAAGCAATCAGATACAATTGCTGGTTGGGTGTACAGAAGCATGGCATTCTTCCACAGCACCAGAGGTCAGCAGGCGAGGCACTCGCCGGTGGAAAGTCGCGGAGCTCGCCGCCGGATGGCTTGCCGGCGGAGAGGATCGACCACACGGGTCACTGGTGTAGGTTTGCAAGAAGGGAGGGTCGCGGTGTGGAGAGGAGGGGTGCTGGATTTTGGGGCGGAAGGGAGCTACGCGGCGGCGCTCACCTCCTACGCGTGGGATGTCACCAGTCGACGATCCGCTTAGTGGCGTGAAGGACGCCGACACTTACTGCGCACAACCTAGGCGCGCGCAGGACACTACCCGCCAACCGCGCACGCAACGCCGCCGCCAGCCGTTCCTCCGCCCAGCCGCGTAGTATGCCACGCAAGTGAAGCTGATGCCGCGCGATATTGGATCATTGTTTGAGTTTCCAATTCATTTGATGTCCAAACAACCGAATTGGTGTCCCTAGATTCCAAATCCTAGTTCTACACTCCAATGCCAACATCCAAAAGCTACCTAAATGCATGGAGCAGGATGTACCAGCTGCACCGCCGTGAGCGTACATCTTGCGGCAAGCACTCAGGTCGAAGACCGTGATGGCGAGCGTAGCGGCGACGCTGTCGTAGCGGAACAAGAGAACGTAGCCGTCCAGAAGTTCGTGGGCACGTGCGAACTTGTCCCAACCGTGTGCGAGGCACATGGAACCGCTCTTGGTGTCGCCCAAGATCTCCACCTTCCACGGCGGCATCCCCTCACCGGCTAGCCGCATCTTCAAGATCTTGGCATCTCCAAGCTCCTGAACGAACTTATTCGGTAGCTTCTGAAAGTAGCAAGATTGATATGTGTCAGCGAAATCTCTTGCTCCCAAAGCGGACGGATCAGATTCGCAACCTAAACAAAGTATGCGATTCGATCACTTACCAGGGTGTCGTACATGCCAGGAAGAAGAATGTTGAAAAACTCTAGTTGTTCGAAGTTCAAATCTGCCATTGCCTATTCTTGCCTACCCTGCGCGGACTGTCAGAGATAGATGAGAGAGGTGAGAGGAGACGATTGACACAGGAGCCACAGACCTGGTGATGCCTAGGTACCTGCTGATGGGAGTAGCTTCTAATATAAGGGAGGCTTTCATGACCAATGCCAGTCGCCATGACTTGGGACTCTACCCTTTTGACTACCATTGACAGGAAAGATGTTACTGTGACATCCATGCCCCTCCATTTCGGTCGATGACGTGTGGGCTATAGCACGGTGTGGTTCTCTTGACAGACACACGATTGCAGATGTGCGAACAACATGCGTCACTTGTGTACTTACTGAATCCACTTCCCGTGCATGCCGCATCTTATTGGTTTGATTAAAAACTACTCCCTCCGTCTCTAAATGTAAGCATTCGTATTGGTTTCACTTCAAACTCTCAACTACTCCAAGGTGGGGAAAATGCTAAGACATTGAAAGAATTAATTCCAGCAGTGCATCAGGTAAAAGATTTATTTCCATTACAAAATGGTAAGATATTGAAAGATTTAATTCCATCAGGCATTTTTTGAGTACAGTCCATGGAAAGCAAATAGAACATTACAAATTCTGATGAAGGAAGAAATGAAGGTTAAAGGTTGCAACAATATAAAGATTCCACACTTGAACAAGCAAATACTATAGAGGGAACATAGGTTGCCACTGGTATGGAGTGGTACTGTGGTAGATCCGTGTTGTATACGTGTGTTTTGTTTTGTTTTGGTTGAGTTGAGGCAGTGGAGTGATGCAACTGCATCGAACGCACCACGGTATGATGAACACATCCGATCCGCTGCTAGGCCTGCAAATCAAAAAATTTCGCGGAAGCAATCATATAGTAGATGCAGAACGCGATCACTAGCTATTACACAGCTTCAGGTGCACACACATCATTTCATGCATGTACTAGGAGTCACTGGTATTCCACTGATGCTCGCCGAGGCAGCGCCCGGCAGGTTACGCACGAGGAACCATGATGGATGCGTGGAGCAACATGGCTCGCGGTTGGGTTACATAGCATATGCCTTTGATCAAAGCATGCCGTGTATCCCAGGCGTCCACGCGTGTAACCGAGGCGGTTCTGGTTACAGTGATGACTGCCTGGGTTACACACGCCAGCATCGTGGTTGCCACGGGAAACGGTGGGTGGTGTCGACTAAGCGCGTAACCTGCAAGGTCTCGGTTACACAGGTGCCATTCAGTGGGATGCGCACTAGAGAATTCCATGGACGACGCGCCAGCAGCCCCCCCCCTCCCGCTTCGTGGAGAAGCAAACTGCGGCGAGGGCTGGCCGCTGTGGGCCACGCGGTGCACCATCATTATTACGATGGACGACGGGACGGGGCCTCCCTCCTCCGCTCCCCTCCTGTCGTGTCGTCCACAGCCACAGCCGCCGCCCGCCCCGAGGAGTAAGCTGGACCCGCTGCGTTACGTGTGCCACGCGGTGCTTCAGCCTAGATAACGCGGCTTGCTGCCAAGCCAAGGGTTACGCACGGTCACTGTGTCGTGTCGTGTGTACAGCCTTGACGGGACGGGACGGGCCTGCTGTTGCAGGCGCCTCCGCTCCGGTTCCTTCGTGTCATTCACAGCCACAATAGCGCCGCCTGCCCCGAGGAGTAAGATGGACATGCTGGGTTACGCACAATCCATGACGCACATGCGTACTGCATCCACTTTGCAATTAAGCTTATATAAACTATATATATATAAACTATTTAATTGGTACCCACTAACGATTTCTCTTGCCTCTCAACGCGCCATGTCATAACCCACTACACGCCATGTCACCATCCACTATAAACCATGTCAACATCCACCAAGACATGTATTTATGCCTTCGTCGATTTTCTGTGACTAATAGCATGTTGTATTTGCGAGTAGCACACCATAAAATTCTCGCAGTTGAAATACATGTAGGATCAATCATTTAAGAATGGTTCTCGCTCAACAAAATTAACATGCTTTCATATATATTATTGTTTACAGATAAATATGGTCATGTAATCGTTTTGGTGTTTCTACTTTCACATTTCACCTTAAAATTTTGCTTAAAAATTCCCGCAGCAACGCACGGGGTATCACCTACTAGTTATTAGTTACTCCTACCACGTCTGTGACATCGCGACGATGATTAATTAAGCTGGACCCGCTGGGTTACGCACAATCCATGACGCACACGCGGTGCTTCAGCCTAGGTTACGCGGCTTGCTGCCAAGCCGGGTTACGCACGGTCACTGTGTCGTGTCGTGTGTACAGCCTTGATGGGACGGGATGGGACGGGATGGGCCTGCTGCTGCAGGCGCCTCCGCTCCCCTCCCGTCGTGTCGTCCACAGCCACAACAGCGCCGCCTACCAAGAGGAGTAAGCTAGACCCCCTGGGTTACGCACAACCCATGACGCACACGAACACTACATCCACTCTGCAAAATCCATGCTGCATGGCTCAACACTGACTGGGTTACGCACAATCCATGACGCACACGTGTACTGCATCCACTCTGCAAAATCCACGCTGCATGGCTCAACACTGACTGGGTTACACACTGATTGGTTGCGCAAAATCCAGGCTGCATCTAGTCGTGTCGATTCTACACGTCACCTGCTCCAGCTCGGTTACGCACGGTTCGGCGACGCACCATCCCATGGCGCGTGCATCACCGACTGGGTTACGCACGCCAGCATCGCGGTTGCCGCGGGACATGGCGGGTGGTGTCGACTAAGCGCGTAACCTGCAAGGCCTCGGTTACACAGGTGCCATTCAGCGGGCTGCGCACTAGAGAACTCCAAGGATGACGCGTCAGCAGCCTCCCCGACACGGGCTTTGCTTCAGGGAGAAGCAAACTGTGTACAGCCTTGACGGGACGGGACGGGCCTGCAGGCGCCTCCGCTCGCGTCCCGTCGTGTCATCCACAGCCACAGTGCCGCCCGCCCCGAGGAGGAGTAAGCTGGACCCGGTGGGTTATGCACAATCCACGACGCACACGCTCTGCTTCAGCCTACTCCTAGGTTACGTGGCTTGCTGCCATTGACAAAGGGAGTAATTCGTGAAGCTTATCAGTATCAAGAGGATCATAGTGCATGAGGAACCAGAAGAAGAATCGACCTGCGATGTGGAAGCTGTTTTCAGGAGGGTCATGCAAGCTGACAATGGTACTCCCTCCGTCCCAAAATAAGTGTTCATCTCACATTTTGAGGAGTCAACAAGTTGTAAGTTTGACCGGATATATGAAAAATAATATTAACATTTGTGCCTCTAAACAAGTTTGTTATGACAATATATAACATGATTAATCTAATAATATTTATTTAGTATCATAATTATTAATATTTTTGACATATATTTAGTCAAATTTTAAAGTGTTTGACTCCTCAAAGTGTGAGATGTGCACTTATTTTAGGACTGAGGGAGTATGCAATAGAAGACATGAAGATGCAATGAAGTAATTAACTTTGTAGCTATATCAATGATATAGTTTGTTGTTTTTTCCTTTTCTTTCTTTTTCCTACCTACTGTGATCATCTCCCGGGATCGTAGTCTTGTATTTGCTGCTATATCAATGAAATGTGCTGCACCATGTCAGGCCCGCACATCAAGAGACGGCAGGTGAAGTGGAATGTGTAATCTGCACAGTGCCGGTTATGCATGGTGCAACCTCGTGTCGGACCTGCGTAACCGATACCTTTTGGTGGCAGCGCCCGGCAGGTTACGCACGAGGAACCATGATGGATGCGTGGAGCAACATGACTTGCGATTACACAGGTGCCCAACGCATCTCTCTGTGAATTCTGAAACATCACTGTTCACACAGATGACTCGAACCGCGCGCGCCTTGGGTCTCGCCGTCCAGCCCCCATGCCCCTTCTTAAGTACAACAGGCAAGGCGTGGCATGTCCATTCTCCATAGCATCTCTCATTCCTCTTCCATTCTGCTCGCGTTCTCCATTTCGTCTGTTCATTTCTCCCGTTCGCCATTGAGAAGATGTCCAACAGCAGCGACTCCGACGACTGCAACTCCTACAACAGCGAGGAGGAGTTCGCCCAGATGGTCACCGAGATGGCCAACGAGTTCACCTCTAGTCAGCGCCGCGTCCGCCGCGTCGGAGGGTACTATCGTTGTACCTTCTGTCCCGGCCGGATGCAGCGCAACTGGAGCCTCCTCGAGTTGCTCAACCACGCCACTGGGTTGTCCAGGCAATGGCCTCAAGCGGCCGCAGCACAAGGCGCTCGCTGACTACATCCTCTATAGCAGCGAACTGGCCCGCGAGCGCGAGATCGGTCGCATTGGTGACTGCGGTGGCAACCTCGCCGTGCAGGCAGAGAGGGACCGCATCCACGCGGCCAACCGGGCGAAGGCGGCGAAGCACAAGAGCAAGGTTTTGATTCTTTCTTTATTCGCACAACGCGTTGCACTTTACATTCGAAATGCTTTACCCATTTTAAACTTTGTCTTCCTCTTCTCATAGCGCATGGCGGCTTACCATCTCCCCGGTGACAAGCGTCATCCCGATGGAGGCGCCGGCTGGTAGGCTGCGGCTCACTGATAGTGAGATGCGCGGAAGGATGCTCCAGCGGTGTCCGTACTAGGGCAGGGTTGCCCTTTATCTTAATCTATCTAGGTTTATTATTTTCGCTATATGTAATTTCGATCTATACTTTATGTATCTTAATTTCGTACTTTGTTATAATGAACTTGCTATAATAGTGTTATGTGTCTAATTTAGAGATTATGTATTTTGGATTTGTTTCGTTTCGTTATTCAATTCCAAACGCATGCTATTTCGATGGATCCATCAGATTCGGACTTTGTCGTTGGACCCCCTCGATTCCATGTTAGGACTAGGCTGTTATTGGGCCTGTAATAGGGTAGCAGGCCTGTGTGCTGCCGTGGGCCGTTGAGCTTGTGTATGCTGTCCGGCCTGCTGGCCGTATCCATAGGAGGCATAGCCATTTATTTATCAACGTATAATATCAAACAGTTGAGCTGTTCTTGTTCCTCCTGGTGCTCCTGCGCCGTTCTCCTCTCGATTCCCCTTCTGTCTTCTTCCTGATCTTGGTTTCCTGCTGTTTCCCCTCTGATTCCCTTCTCCAATCCCTTCCCTACTACCTGCTGCTAACATTCCATCGACCACATCTTCTTCTCTTCCTCATGCACTGTGCTAAGCAAGTAGAGATGGTGGTGGTAGCTGAGTTATAAGCGCAGCAATGTTCACCGGAGGCCCAGTGGTGAGGCTTATCTCTTGGGTTCAGTGCTACGGTTTCGACTGGCAGGGGCGGTGCTATGATGCACGTCAAGGCCGCCTGCTTCGAGTGGCCGGCACTGCGTCGTTGCAAGCTGGTGGCTTCGCATCGTTGCAAGAATCATGCAAAACAAGTCTGAAATATGACGATTAAAGTTTATGGTACAACGAAAGAGTTAACTTGCGGCATATTTTGAAAGCAAAAGAGAATAGCTACATACTGAAACAGGAGGCGACAACAAGCTAACCCTCGGAAAGGGACAACATGCATATATATGAGCTTTTGAATATTCATCGCAATGAGCAGAATACATATAGTAAACACTCTACAAATACATACACCATGGGCCCCCCTCTTTCATGGGCCCACCCCCTAGGACGGCCCTGCTGCTTAACCATGGTCAAATAAAAGAACTAACACTGAAAGATTCATCGATGCCTACATGGGCTCAGCCCAACAAGGAGTTAGGCACGCAGGCCTAGTACAAAACCCAGATAGCTATTTCTATAATAAATGAGTACATAAGTGTTTACTTAATGATACATCTAAAAAAAGTGTTTATTTAATGACAAGTGTTCGAAAATTTCAACAAGTGGCATAGAGCACATCAAAAAATACAACCAATAGCATAGAGCTCAAGTCCTAATTTCCAATGCCGCTCTACAGTGAATGGAAGCATGTTTGTTTGCTTTTCTCCATCAAATTTCTTGATACCAACAAAATCTTAGTATGTTTATGCATAACTCTAAGGTTCAGAAAGAAGAGAGGTTTGTCCATCCTTAAAGACCTTAACATGGCAGAGTGTTCCTCCAGTTTCATCTGCAAAAGTGATCTTTCTTTGTTTCCTTGGCACTTCAGGATGTGAAACAGCATTCTTCTTTGTTAGGCTCTGCAATTGAAAACATAGTCATGAAAGAAGCATATGGTCACATTTCAAATTTGTATATAAAAAATGTTAGTAGTCTTAAAAGTTGATAGGGACGGACCAATATTTTACAAAAGCGATTGCAGTCTTTGTTCATTATCGATAACCATTTCCTTGTAGTCTTCTCCACTTCTAATGCATCCTCAGAGGCTGCTCTAATTTGTCCATCGAAACAATACACCACATCAAACATATGTCAAGATTGGAGTTGTTTTGTTTTCAAAGTTCTAACCAGTATGTGTCAGTCAATGGACAAGTAAATATTCTTTCTGAAACAAAAACGTATAAATGATCCGTTCTGCATCATCTACTTTACTTTTCATTGAATTAATATGCTTCTTACAACAAACTTTAAAATTAGGAATTTAATAATGTCTCACCTCAGCAATTTTTAAATTAGGAAGTAGATAATATGCTTCTGACAACAAACTTTCATCCACTATACTTCTCATGTGCTTCAAGCTCCTTGTAAGTTTTGCAGCTATGTTTTCTATATCATGCATCTGTCTTTGAGAAAACTCAACAGCTTTCTCAGTGTCTAAGACCACCGATGAATTTATCATGCAAGACCAAGTTGTCTGTTGATGATAGGGGGATCCTGTTGACTTGAGCACTCCTTTGCTTGTTGGGGAGACATCAGTCCTGCCCTTACGTCTTCTATCTGTGCTGAACATTGATCGGTCTTGCTTTTGTGCTGGCTGAGGTAATGATATTCTAGTTTTGTCACAATCTTCAGTAACAATTTCCCTCTCTGCAACAATAAGAAAGAGTATGATTATAACTGATCTTTGTACAAATATTAGAAAATATTAGCAGCAAATACTGCTTACTTAGTCTTTGGACTCCATCACAGAAATCAATACCAGTCAGAGCATTGCAAAGTTTCTGCTGAGACGTTGGTGACATAATCTTAAAACAAAAACAGGAGGAGAAATATGTTAGTATGGCTATCTTGTTCATCATTTGTACTGTAACATTATTGATGGAATGGTTCAGACCTTTCTCTTGGAAAATAATTTCTTTGGACCATGTTCTTCAATTGATTCGTCGTCAATAAGAAGTTCTGACTTCTTAATTTGGCTATCAGTTTCCCGAGAGGTAACAGAGGAATTTGGATCTCCAGCAGATAATTTATGTGATTCTTCAGCATTAGAGATCTCTAGTGTGACACCGGTAGGGTTTAACTTACCAGTACAAGACTGGAGTAATTGATGTTGAAGCACTAATTCTTCTGGTCCTTCATTATTAACAGACCTACAAATATCATCATCTACTGTAGAATGTAACTTATCTTTCGAAGGCCACTACACATTATCCAGAAGTGAGATTTTATTATCTAAAGCATTTTTAAGAAGTAGTACACTCCCTAGCTATTTCTTCAGTACAGTCTGGAAGTGCAATAAACAGTTACCCACATGATTGCAAGGGAATGTTCATTTCAAGAAGTATTTGCGGAAATAAGAAGAAAAAAGCTGTAGACATTCATCTGAGAAATTTAGACAAATAAGAAATGTACTTCGTATGAACAGGCTAGTTACTCACTAATAGCAATTTCAAACTACTCTAGATCGTCAGCTCTCCTTCCAAGCTTCTCCAATGTTGGATCATCTGTTGTCGCTTTGAATGGGGAGCTATGTGTGGGGCTAAGAGTATCACCTCTCATTGATGTTGTATCTTCCACTTCTACAGCACGTGGAGAAGATGTTAATACTTCCATCTTTCTATTAGCTTTAGCAGGAGATGTTTTTGGCCTCTTCTGCTTCAACACAATAAGAGGCTTATCAAGATCAGATTCCTCCCAGTCAAAATCTTCGTCATATTTTACGTGGATCTTCTTAAGCCTTGGAGATCTTCTGGGAGTACCCAAATCAATTTTTTTGGAAGCAGAAGTAGGCATGTTTCCTGTAGAAATGCAGAAAATCAAGTATTATCAACACATGCATGCTCCATAGATTCATGAATATCATCACTTAAAAAGTGGATACTGCTAAAAAATGTAAACCACATCCAACAAGAGCGTCAAACTCTTCAATAAAAAAACAGTGAAACTTAATGTAACCAGGAAAAATGATGTCGACAAATAACAGAATCATAATATGTGATATAAGAGAAAAGGAAACATGAGTACCCGAAACGAACACCTTTTATCCCGAAACAAATCTGCGATGCCCACCCCACCCCCTGTGGAAATGCCCAGATAAACATAGATCTATAACAACCCGCAGCTAACGGAAGTACCGAGAGGGGAGGTGGTGATGTGTTTAGCGGGAGGTACTGACCTTGGACGGCAACGAACGGCGACTGCTGAGAAGGGGGGACAGGGAGACAGCACCCTGGATGTCGGCTTCTTGGCAACGCACCCCGATGGCCCCAAAACAGATCAACTTTATATGGCACTGCCTCCATTCTCTTTTGATAGGAATACTCCATATTTCCAAAAATCAGATTTTTACAAATGATAGTCCTATTTGCCATTGGTGTGGGCCGTGGCAATAAATGGCACAGATAACAATGAGTATCACGAGTAGAATGCCATTTGACAGAAGAGAAGTTTAAGACTACTGGCTGCATGGTGCAAGACTGGCTGGGTTACGCACGGGGTCTGTTACGCAAATCGGTCATGTCGATCCTGCGCGTCACCTACATCCGGTCGTGTCGGTTCTGCGCATCACCTCAGCTCGTTTACGCATGGTTCGGCTACGCACCATCCGTTCTGCATGGCGCGTGCAACACCGACTGGGTCGTGTCGATTCAGCGTGTACACACCATCCGTTCTACTTGATGCAACACCACCAGTTCAAGATGTATGCGTAACCTGAACCCGCTCGTACCCGCATGGACTCGGTTACGCACCTTGATGCTGCAACACCGACTGGGTGGTACCGATTCGGCGCGTAACCTGCATCCGGTCGTGTTGATCCTGCGAGTCACCTGCACCAGCTTCGGTTACGCGCGATTCGGCTATGCACCATCCGTTCTTCATGGCATGTGCAACACCGACTGCGTTGTGTCAATTCAGTGCGTAACCTATATAGGTTACGCACCGTCCGTGCTTATTGATGCAACACCGACTGGGTCGTGTCGATTTAGCGCGTACGCACCGTCCGTGCTGCTTGATGCAACACAACCAGTTCCAGATGTATGCGTAACCTAAACCCGCTCGTACCCGCACGGACTCGGTTACGCACCTTGATGCTGCAACACCGACTGGGTGGTGTCGATTCGACGCATAACCTGCATCCGGTCGTGTTGATCCTGCACTGCACCAGCTTCGGTTACGCACGATTCGGCTATGCACGATCCGTTCTTCATGGCGCGGCGCGTAATAACATAAGAAATAGGCTTCGGTTGTACTCCGTATGCGTAACCTACACCCACTGGGTTATGCACCATCAGTGCTGCTGCATGCATAGGGAAACTATGACTGGGTAACGCACAGACTCGGTTACGCTCCATTCAGGCAACACCGACTCGCAGGTGTAGGCAGCACTGATAGTGCGTAACCGAGCGGGGGTAGGTTACTCGCAGGATCGACAGGACCAGATGCAGCAGGGATGGTTACGCCGAATCGGTGATCGGCTGGGTGCAGGTTACGCCGGTCTGGGTTATTTGCTATTTTTATTTGTATTACATTGAATATAAAACAGCAAAAATAGAAAAGGGTGCAAAGGCACTAATATAATATAGATGCAAGATATATATATTATGAATTCTGAATTCATCCGAAGGCACTAGATTGATCTTCTCCATTCCCGTTATTACTACTACTGCTAGTACTAGACAAGAGGCCGGCCATTTCGTCTCCACCAGCAAACTAACTGTTGCATCATATCATCAGCCAGTAGCGCAGCGACGTGAGATCTGGTGGGGTGGCCCATGTTGCACACACCTTCCTTGACCTGGTGTTTATTATTTGCTCGATCTCCCAGCCCGGAGATTACTACTCGTCGTCGCTGCCTATATTATATTATTGCGAGACAAGAAAAGGCAACCAAGTAAGAGTAGCAGAAGCACACTGGTCGATATATATACACGACGACGGAGTATATATGTATATTATTAGCACCTGCCATACTGGAGGGATCGTCTTCGTCAACCTCAATGGATGGAGCATCAGGAGCTGCAGGTGGATCGTGAAGGATGTACTGATCCGCCGAGATGTCATCATCATCTTCCTTGTACATTGCACCAATTGCGGCCAGAACATCCAAAAGTTCCTTCTCCAACTCACTCATCAACTGCGCGTGCCCATGCATGAAGAACAAGAAAATGCGGAGATGGAAATTAAAATAATTAAACCGCGCAGAGTGTAGTGCTGGAGGAACACCACCAGATCGAGCATCCCACCAGTATACGTACATACCTTAATGTCGTCTTCATGCACAGGCGGTTCTTCGATGGTGGGATGAGCAGGAGCGGCCGGCTCATCAAACAGCAGACGCTTGGCGGTGGGCGGTGGCGGTGGCGGTGGCGTGTCCATCGTCTGCAGACGCTTGGCCCGGGAACTTACATCATCAGTATCAGAAGTCTCGGGTCGGCGCTTCGAAGGTGTTTGCCTGGACCTGGAGGCACCAACAACCACCTCTTCTGGCGCTACTAGTGTAGTCATAAGTACTACTGTACTACGACGACTATACTACCTGCATCCGCTGGGAAAACCACTAATTGTTTCTAGTAAACCTACAGTAAAATGAGACGCTACAGTATGAATGAATAACGGACCAACACACCTCCCGGTCCCTGTTTATATAGCTATACTACAGTGAAAGGGCCAAAGGAATCTGGGAGAGAGATGGAAGCGATCGTCTCATTAGGGAAGCCTCCGTGCACCATGAAAAGCACGATCACGAAATTGCCGGGATAGTGCGCACGCGCACATATACCTAGAGAGGAACGCTCCTTGGTGGCTGAAAACGGCGGTCGGTGTCGATCCTGCGTAACCTGACCCAGATGATTACGCGTGAGGTAGTCCCTCCTGCTCCTGGTATGCGCACTTAGGAATGCGGGGTCTCGGTTACGCTGTGAGGATCGCTGCTTGGTGCAAAGACTAATTTAAACGAATCCATAATAACCTGCAGGGGTGGACCTACGTCATGCTGAGCGAGGGCTCACTCAAATTCTATAAATCAAGCTAATCGACAAAAATTCTCTATATAAAATCTTCATAAATTTCTGTATTCTCAAGGTGTGCCTTCGCTCAAATTGTGCTCTAGGTCCGCCCCTGATAACCTGCCTTTCCAATCAGCACTTAACCAGTTTCAACCAGTGGATGCTGCATATGGCAACTAAGACTGGGTAATGCACTGACTCGGTTACGCACCATTCAGGCAACACTGACTCGCAGGTGCAGTCACCACTGATAGTGCGTAACCGAATGGGTGTAGGTTACTCGCCTATCACAGGGTGCTGGTGATAGACTGATAGGCGCACCCCGTAGGTTACGCACCATCCATGCTGCATGCAACACCGTCTCGCAGGTGCAGGCAGCACTGATTGTGCGTAACCGAACGGGTGTAGGTTACTCGCAGGATCGACAGGACCGGACGCAGCAGGGATGGTGCGGAACCCTCGGCTGGGTGCAGGTGCCCTGGATGCCGGCTTCTTGGCAACGCACCCCGAAGGCCACAAAACAGATCAACTTTATATGGCACTCCCTCCATTATCTTTTGATAGGAATACTCCGTATTTCCAAAAATCAGATTTTTACAAAAGATAGTCCTATTTGCCATTGGTGTGGGCCGTGGCAATAAATGGCGCAGATAACAATGAGTATCATGAGTAGAATGCCATTTGATAGAAGAGAAGTTTAAGACTACTGGCTGCATGGTGCAACACTGGCTGGGTTACGCACGGGGTCTGTTATGAAAATCGGTCGTGTTGATCCTGCGCGTCACCTGCATCCGGTCGTGTCGGTTCTGCGCATCACCTCAGCTCAGTTACGCATGGTTCGGCTACACACCATCCATTCTGCATGGTGCGTGCAACACCGACTGGGTTGTGTCGATTGAGCGCGTACGCACCATCCATTCTGCTTGATGCAACACCACCGGTTCCAGATGTATGCGTAACCTGAACCCGCTCGTACCCGCACGGACTTGCTTACGCACCTTGCTGCTACAACACCGACTGGGTGGTGCCGATTCGGCGCGTAACCTGCATCCGGTCGTGTTGATCCTGCGCGTCACCTGCACCAGCTTCGGTTACACGTGATTCGGCTACGTACCATCTGTTCTTCACGGCGCGGCGCGTAATAACATAAGAAATAGGCTTCAGTTCTACTCCGTATGCGTAACCTACACCCACTGGGTTATGCACCATCAGTGCTGCTGCATGCATAGGGTAACTATGACTGGGTAACGCACAGACTCGGTTACGCACCATTCAGGCAACACTGACTCGCAGGGTTACGCACGCAGCATCGCGGTGATGGAAATACCCACGTTGATGTGTATATACGGGAATTAAAAAATCACGGTGCGTGCTAAAATACAGCATGAATATCGGATCGGGATCCTATGTTCTACCTATATGTACCCTCACGTTGGACCTTGTACGGCGACATGTTGGTTGGCCCGGCGGGGGAGTTAGCATCGTCAATTTCCCGTCTCGGCGTCGGGGGTCAGGAGGAAGACGTTGTTGTGGAGATCATGGAGGAGGGAGGACCTGGAGGCCGGTTTGTTCATCTGAATACAAGTCGAAGGTATGTTGCCCCGGCTGTGGATACATCGTTTCTCACTTTCTCACCGTCCTGTAACTTTAGGATGATTGATCTTTTCTTTTGGTATTATGGACGTCACGGCAAGCAGAACAAATCATGTAAGCCATCGATGCCTCGCCGTCGTGGAGTGTCGCCTTCATCGCTCTATGTTCATCTCACAAGAAAATAAATCACCATTGATCGGGAGAAACGTGACTCACCTAGGCATTGGATCCGCATGGGCTCAGGACCGGAACATACAGGGTTGGACCCAGATACTCGCTGTCAGGAAGGATCTGCGGGAATTGTGGTGTACGAGGTCACTACGAAATTATTTGCCCCAATGTTTCGCAGCCTGGGATGAGTACAACTGAAACGTAACGCATTTCTTAATTTCTTATGTCGCCATAGGTAGTTGATTTATATATGAACGTTCCATCAATCTTGTATGCCGAGTAAGGTGTTCCATGGTGTATGGCGCAGTGCTTTTAACAGCGAAGATCAGAGGCAGGAAGAGGATCGTGGTGAAGTTGTACAAGAAGAAACTCATGGGAGGCTTTGCAAGTGGCACGAGATGAAGTAGGCCTCGTCCATGTTTTAGCTGTAGCAGTTGGTTCATCAATCTGATAGTAGTTTTCGGTTAACTAGGTTATTCCGCGGGATTTGAGAGTGAGATTAGATGGACTTGACAAACTATCAATTTCTTAGTGAAGAGAAGAGTTTCGATATTCTGTTGGAGTGAGATCCGATCCTTAACATGGAGCGAAACTGCGAAAGTATATAGAGAGCTCACCAGTATTGACTAAAGTATACTAAGTATCATTTCGTCAGTGGAACCACATATGCCTATTTTTTTTAATCTACTTCTATCTCACCCGCTTCTTCCGCATCTATCTCAAGTCTCGATGAGCGCCTCGCCACGCCTCGCCTTGCCTCTGCCAATTCAGGCTACCGGCGCCGCCACCACTACTCGGTCGAAGCATTGTCGCGCTCGCCGCTCCTATTTCCCTCCGTCCAGGTCGCGGGCTGCGATCCCGGATTCGATGGCGCAATTTTCAATCGAGAGTTCATGGCATCAAAGTTGTGAATAGTAAAGTGAAAATTTTCACCTCCTAACCAAACACCACACTGTATCAGGAAGCCGTGATCGCTCTCCAAGCCAGGCTTGGACTGAAGGCCAAGAAACCAATAACTACCGTAGACCGTAGTGACGAAGTACGGAAAATCCATCAACCATTGGCAACTTCTTGGATTACACCAACCCACGAAAGGATAACTTACATGGCTACATTACATCACATTTATGCAAACATATTTGAAGAACCTGCATCAAGTAAATCCATACCAGCCCCCAGAACAAGGGAAGACATCAAAATCATATTTTGCACCAATTGATCCTTCGCAGATGGAAATGCGATGGAGGGGATGAACGCCAGCTTAGATCAGACGAACGGAGTGATCCACACAGGCTCGACGTCGGCGGAGTGGCCACCAGTGACGGATATCCCCGTCACCTCGTGGTCCAGCAGCGAGTACTCGCAGATAGCCTGTGGCGCCCGCATCTCCAGAACCCGCCGCGCACAGTAGATGCAGCTCTTGCACAGCCCTGCCGCCGCATACAGCGCCACAGGCACCACCACTGACCCCACGAACAGAGCCTTCCCGGCCATCTTCTCCACCATGATCCACTTCCGCAGACCTGCTGACACAAGGATCTGGACCTGCACCTTGCGCTGCACACTGTTAGGCTTCTGGATCTGCACCAGCAGGACCTTACCGTCGCTCTCCACCAGGTACATCAGTGAGTCCCCGGCCGTCAGGCTCATGCCATCACGCAGATGCGAAACCACCGCCGCACGCATGCGCAAGTCTGCACGGAACGACAAGACTGCCCCGTCGTGGCCTAGCGCATACAGACAGTAGAGGCAGAAGAGCATGTCTCTGAAGCCCCCGTGCTCGGTTCCCTCGTGGATGTCGATGGTCATCCATGCGTCAGAGACGGCAGGCTAGTGCAGGACAATCGTGCCTATTCGGCTCAGCAGGGCAGCGTCCGATCCCGGGGTGGTTGGCGGTGTGGAAAGGACAACCTTTGACACCGGAAACACTGGAGGAGGTGGGAGAGCAAGGATTCGGCAGGATGCGGGGTTGTAGAGAACAGTCGCGCGTTGGTCGTCCAAGGCCATGTTGAGCCACTCCGCGGCCTGGCCGCAGCACCGCCCAGCGTTGAGTCTCGCGAGGAGGGAGAAATGCAGGATCTTGCGGTGGTGTAGGCTGAAGAAGGCGAGATTGCCGTGGGGCAGGTCGGCGTATGAGGAGTCGGGGTATGTCGAAAGGAAGATTAGTCGACGGGAATGATTCCCGAATGGATTTGAGCCAAGAGGCGCAGACGAGGTGGATGGCAACGTGATCGCGGGGACCGAGGATAGTAACGATGTGCTCCAGCAACTCCGGCGGCAGATCCGCCCATGATGACTGGGAGCTGGGGCATCGTCCTGTATGCCGGGCGGCGGGATTGCGTGGGGAAACCATAGTATGTGGAGCCAAGTGATTATTTTCCTCTTGCTCAAGGCCTCAGACTACTACTCCTAGACCATATATATATACTCCCTCCGTCCCAAAAAGACTGTTATAGCCTTCAAAATTTGTCCCACAAAGACTGTTTATATAAGCTTGTATTAAATGATCTTCTCATTAAACTACACCAAGTACCAAGAAAATATTTCATTGAGAAATACTTATTAGCATTGGGTTACGGTCTACTGATTCACGGTCCGAGCGAGTACCACAGCCTGGGTTACACGGCATGCTTCCATCTAAGGCCAGATTGCATTACCACCGAACGATATCTATGAATCGGGGTTAAACATATCCTGTGTGAATCCAAATACTGGTCCTGAATCTGGTAATGAAATGGAAATTTATTACCTGCAACAAGATCAGGCTGCCTTAAGGAGTACTACCAGGTGTCGGATTATTCCCTTGCCTTTTGTAAGCAGCCATACCATCTTGTAGATTCTTAAGAGTATAAACACCCCAGTTCATCAAATGTAAGTCACCAACATTCTCGACTAGCCGCTGGACTTTTGCTGGAATAGCTGGGTTGGTATCAAGGTCAAATAAAACCTTGTGGCAAAACATGAAGAAATCTCGAAGAAACGAATCATCGGCAGGTCCGTCCTTTTTCTTCAGTCTGTTTTCAACCTGAGACAATGTTAGTGACGACCTTGTTTTTTCTCGACCACAACTGGTCATATTGACCTCTTTTCCCTCGATTGGTAGACCCATGATGTCCTTCACATCTGATGGCGTCAACTGAACCAGCTCGCTACCAAGCTTGAAACCTACTTGATCCGGATCGTACGTGTTGACAAGTGACATCAGCAATGGACGATCTATGGTGATTGGTTTGATGTGTAGCAAGAAGTCGAACTTGATAGACTCTAGCTTTTTCTTTCTTGCTGTTGAAAGCAGCCCAAGGACATTCGCCAGTCATTTCGGCGTGCCTAGAATGCATAGGCTCGAGCGCTTCGAAGAAATGGTAGAAGTAGAACTGATTGGTACCTGGTCACGGAGAGAGAGTTATCAATAAATGCGTCGTATGGAATCTAGATGGTGTGTTACATACCTTCGAAGTAGACGACAATGGGCCACCGGAGTTGAAGTTGTTGGGCCGCCGTCTCCGAGGATGGCCGCTGCCGGTCGCATGTGCTAAATTTTCTTCGCTAGGAGGCCGCTTCCTTGACGTCGTCGTCGACTGTGATTTGCCATCGGAAGTCACCATTGATTTGCCGTCGGAACTCTTTGTCGTCAGCGTCGCATTGCCGTCCGGTGCGCCCTGCTTGTCAAGATGAGGGACACTTGGACGTCCATCAGCAGACGATTTCTTTGCCCGCTCGACATGAGCAAAAACCTCTTCCTCCTCCGCTTCCGCGATCTGAACTTGTAGGTCTACCAAAATGGAGGAAGAGAATGTAAACCGCCTGAGAGAGAGAGAGAGAGAAAGAGAAATAATAAACCGTCGTTCACGCCGTAACGCACACAATCAGTCGATGGAAAGGCATAGCCGAAAAGAAAGGAAACATTAATAACCTACTCCCTCTGTCCCGGGAAGAATGCAATCCTAGCATTTGAAAAAAAATCCCACAAAGAGCAATCCTGAAAATAGATCTAATTACCGCTGGGTTATGTACACCTGAGTTATGCATAACCTCCACGCTAATGCAGAGCGCTTGGTTACCACGCATCGTGCATAACTGGATGCTGGCCGTGTAACACAGGCGGTTATCACAGTAACCTACCACGCACACCTCGGTTAACACACGTGGTTACTTACCCACACGGCCATGTAAAAGTAAAAGGCCGCTTGGGTTACGCACACTGCACCGGGGTTGCCGCGAACACGGCGTGTTGGGTCGTGTCGAACCTGCGTAACCGACCAAACCCGACGGGCGTAGCTCACACATAACCTGACGGACGTAGATTGCGTAGGTTACCCGACCTGACCTGACATGGCGACGTGTTCCGCGTCAAACGGCAAACCTAAAGAAACGACCCTACCTGGGCATGTACAACCCACAGACAGCGGGTCATCTGCAGAACCTCGAATTTAGCATATAGAAGGATATACAGACAACTCATACAACCCACAAACAGAGAATCCGTCTCTAAGCTCTTTAATGCTCTACATGTAGCTAAGATCAACTACAAATGTACTTGTGTATACTATTGTGTGGCCATTTGGTACAATATTTTCAAGCATAAATAAGAGACGATTCACATTTAGAAAACTGACATGCACATTCACATTCACTGTTCACGTTCACCATTCAGAAAACTGACGCCCCCACCTTGACTTCCACCATTCAGAAACTTCCACCATTCAGAAACTGAGGCAAACAAAACCTTCACTTTCACATTGACAGAGACAAACTGATAGGCACATTCACATGCATGCGACACAGTGCACATTCACCTTGCAAATGTGACCTTGCAAACAAAACTGGCAAATGTGACCTTGCAAACAAAACTCACATGAAACAACAAAACTCACATGTATTCAGAAGATAGGATCAGTAAACAACATGCTCTAATGGCATCCTATATATTTTCAGTAAACAACATGCTATGATGGCATCGCTATAAATTTTCAGTATGCAACGGTTCAGAAGTCCTCATGCTTCTTTGAATCGTCCCAAGCCATTTTGCCAAGCCTTTCTCCAAACATTTTCCCCATCATCTATAATATTCAGATTACGCAGGAGGCACCCACCGGACCTGAGCGAATTCCTGATGTGAGACAGCAATTGAATCAAGTCCCTGCTGGACGCCTGGATCAAAGCTATCAACTCGAGATCCAATCGAGAGGATGCGCTTCGGTCTGTTCTTCCCCAATCTCCTCATTAACAAGAACGCAAGGACCGGAGATGGGAAGGAAGAGAAGGCGGCGCTTACTGGTGGGCTGTGCCACGCCGCCGCCTACGATACGGCCTGGGGGCGTTGCCGGGTTGACGCCTCGACCTAGGGTACGGCCTGCCGCACCCGCCGTCGAAGTTGTGCATCCCTTCTTCCTAGCAGCGGCCGACGTGAACATCTCGACGATTTCCGGCAAGGAGAGCGCGTAGAATCAAGCGAAGAGAGTGCG
Organism: Cenchrus fungigraminus; assembly: GCA_036936925.1. Classification (NCBI taxonomy): domain Eukaryota; kingdom Viridiplantae; phylum Streptophyta; class Magnoliopsida; order Poales; family Poaceae; genus Cenchrus; species Cenchrus fungigraminus. The sequence goes on from CM072773.1 coordinate 67,925,077, forward strand.
AGATTGGGGAAGTGAAGCGTGGCCGCAGGATATGGTGGGCAAAGCTTGGCAGCTTGGCTTGGAAATCTCCCGCGCAAGACAGCCCCGCGCGGGATCCGGCCACGACGTTGCCTTGGGGCGACGGGGCCGTACAACGGTGCCGAGGGTGTCGATCCTGCCTGGGACAACGGGCCGCCCCTGTCGCCTCGCCAGACGACGCGGCAGCCATCTATATGCCACGGAGGGGTGTTTTTGCAAAAAAATAGGACACAGACGGAGGCTTATCGACGCGATGTACGTGCAGATGCCGACCCTCACCATGTGGGTAACCCACCTAGGTTATTTTTTGAGAGTGGTAACCCACCCAGGTGGTGGCAGCATGCAGCATTGTGGATTATCCAACGAAGAGAATGGGGCCGAACCAGTGACACAATCAATACCCAAAATTAAGTTTCTGGTGTAAATACCCATTAGGCCGGCCCAAACAAACAGTGCAGTCAAATGGTGGCAGACCCTTTGGGTCATTCGGGTAACCCAGCAAAAAATCGATCCCATTACCCCTCCGATGAATCCCAACCCCGCCGCTCGGTGTGGCAGCGCAGCCATGTCCGCCGCCGACCTTGCACCGCCCGACCACTGCGTCGGTTCCGCACTCGTCCCTCCGTCGGCATCACGGGCCGCGCCGTCCGCATCTTCGACGGCACTACTTCCTCCGACCCAACCGCGCCCCTCGTCCAAGCCGTCGTCGGACCCAACTATCCAGGCCGCCGTTGAACTCACCAGAACCAGGTGATTCTTTCTTTCTTCCTTCTCTTTCTCTGTCGATGCGAATCTGCGGCGCGCCATGCGTCGACCTGGGGTTTCCCTTAGCTTGGTCGACTGCTTTGCTTCGGAGAACCTGGGGAATCCGGCCTGGTGATCCAAGAGACTAATTTTTTAGTTAATATATTTTTCAACTGTCGTTTGAAGCGATTAGGAGCCACTCTAGTTGTGCTTGTTGGAGCAAAGGATGTTGTACACACCCCGTCCGTAAACACTGCTGCACATTCACGATAATGCTCACAAACAACAAGAGTGCTCTCTGGATATCTTGCGCCTGCAAATATAATTTATTTGATGTTGCCACCAGATATACTATGAAGATAAATGTTCTGGTGTGTTCTTTTAAATTAAGCCGGTGGGGGTAAGACCGCCCCCACGGTTTTCATTAAGAAGAAGAAACCTTCTCCCGACTTAGAAAACCCCCCGAACGCCGGTTTCATAGGATTTTTTTAAAATCAACTCCAACGATGAATCGAACCTGGGTGGTTGCGACCATACCTCAGCTCCTCTAACCAACTAGGCTAGAGGGCTTTGGTCTGGTGTGTTCTTTTTATAGGCCAAAGAAGTAGTATCTATTAAATACTTAGTTTCTAGTACATGAAAAATCTCTATCTATCTGATTGAGTTTACTTGTAGGTTGCACAAACAATGGAGATACCTCCTCTGGCTAATCCTTCAGTTACAACTCCAGTGGTCGAGGTCATATATAGTATCTATTAAATACTCAGTTTCCAGTACATGAAAAAACTCTATCTGATGAAGAACGGCTTTCTTGATGCTTCTCCATCAGTTACAACTCCAGTGGTCGAGGTCATAATGCCAAGTCCCAGAAATTATCCAAGAGCCAAGCGAACAAGATCAAGTTTCAACAACAAGCTTAGCAAGAATTGACCAAGCACCAAGTTACCAAGTCATGTCCACAAGAATTGACCGAGCACCAAGTTTTTATCGGGCACCTTGTGAATGGAATTGGCCATCTTCACTTATGATGCCCCGATAGATAAAGTTGCATAGTCGTCCTTGAACGGAGACAAAGTCAGCTCTTCTTAGCTCATTTCTTGGAATATTGAACTTCTGTTTGTAGCAAACAAAACTTGGTGGATAATTATATGTTACGTGTACCTGAAGTGGACATTGTTCCCTCATTAGTCCTTAATATATTGTTTGTTGAACTAACAACAGTTTTGTTTGCTACAATCAGAAGTTCAGTGTTCCAAGAAATGAGCTAAGAAGAGCCGACTTTGTCTCCATTCCAGGGCGACTATGCAACTTTATCTGTCTGGAAATCATAAGTGAGGATGGCCAAGTCCATTCATCGTCCAAAAGAAGTCCGGGCACAAACAAGTCTTCCAAGCTCTACCTCCAAACTGTCCATTTCTCCTAAAAATAGTGACTCCTACAAGGCAGGTTAGAACAAGTGAAAAATGGTGCCTTTTGATTTCAAAAGGAACAGTACGGGATGCAGATGGAAAAATGCAAAGGAACAAAAAACTTACCATGATAAACCTGAGCCTTGCTTGATTCTAATTTCGGCAGCTGAGATTATTTTGGCCAATAGTATTGTTACCAGCATGCCCACTCTTCTATCACCACTTGGGTAGATGATTTCAACTTTCTTAAGCTTTTCACAATTGAATGCAGTCCCGGTGGTTTTTTGACAAGTGGTGTCTAGTACAGCATCATTACAGCCATGTTCCTTCTGGAAATTACCATGAATAAATAAAGAATAATCACATGTCAGTTATGACTCATGAGCATAAGTTGCAGTGAGAAATTTGACAGCTCATAGAATCTATACAGCAATGCCCTGCCAAAAAGCTGGCTGATACCAAGAAAATTACCTCCCTTATCGTCAAAGTTAGTTCCTCTAGATTAGGTGAATGCTCAAGCATATACAGCAGTGCTTTGCAGTTGTAATGTAAACACCAATCACTGATAGACAAAGTTGTCAAATTAGTAAATGACACTTGGCACAAATGCATATCACTTTTCAGTGAATACACCCCAGTCTGCAATGTCAGTAGAAAAAGGCCATTAAGACAAAATACTTATGAGAAACAACTTGCTACTGCTACAGAAGTACAGAAGCGAGAAAAAAGGGGTAGCTACAAGTGTCATGGTTCCAAATAAGACATACCACGCCATATAGAAACAGCAACTCCAAGTTCTTCACGTTTGAAAGAGCACCAAGAATGTTGCAGCCATCAGCAAACGTAGCCTCCTTGTCATCCAAGCAAATTGATGCTGTTCTCAGTGACTGCACATTCACAAGAGATGGCAAACCAGGAAGTGCTCCAATGTGCAGTGAGACAAGACTAGGCATGTTTATCAGAATGTCTATATAATCATGTATGTCACCGAATGGGAAATGATCATAGTCAATGATCAAATTCTTCAATGTGGCAGAGGAAAAGTCAGTGTCACGGATCACACAGTTTTTGATATCTAGGTATTCCAATGCTGGGCAGCCAAAAAAGAGATCCTTAAGAAAGCATTGGAGAATGGAAACACCACAAAGATGCAATCTTTTCAAGTAAGATGACGTGAATGGGCAGTGGTCAATGAGGAAGGCATTAGGAGGATCAGCTTTGAAGTCTTTATACTCTTTAAATGCATCAGTCCTGTCGTGATCTGTAATGCATAATGTCTGAACAATGCTCCTAAGGGCATGGCAGATCCACAGGTAGGCAGTGTCACGGAAATTCTCAAGATAGATGCCAAGACCGTTGACATCAAGGCAGAACGAATCCAGAGGTGTGTAACCATGGCTAAGAAGCAACGCAGTCACAAACTTCTTGAACGTCCTCTGGGTGGTGAAGCCCTCGGTGTCGATGTTGAGGCGCCGTGCAGACACCCAGAGGTAGCGCCACCTCGGTGACAGGACGCAGGTGTGCACAGCGTCCCTCGCCGGCAAGAAAGACATGACGTGGTGGAGCAGCTCGGCGGGGAGGCCGCTGATCCTGTCTCCAAATTCCATCCCCTTCACGCTCTAGGCACCGGATCTACCCATCATAGGTTTGCCTTCTTGGTGGACTCAGCGGCATTCAGTCAAAAAGGTTGTGTGCACTGCACAGAAACAGCCGATTCAAGAAAACAAAATATCCCAGATCCACAGCATCTCTGCTCGTAGATGCAACCCTCCAAAGATTCAAGAACACCGATTCACTAACTGCGCGTCTAGAAGCCGCACTCCCGCAAATGCGTGGGATGGAGTAATCTTCTATCGATGAATAGGGGAAGGTAGAAGGAGAATCAAGAGGATACCTCGAAATCAGCTGGAACTTGGAGGGGATCTGGCCATCCGGGATGAGTGGCACGGAGAGAGGGAGAGACGAGAAAACAAAATGGAGGGACTGGGCGAGGGTGTTAAATCGTAGAGACTCCGCTGCTGTTACATTTACAATAGTATCACCTTTCGGTTCGGTATTTGTTAAATATAACATTTCAAACTTATAAAAAAGAATTTACAAAACTGCATACAGATTGGAGGACTATTACCAAAAAAAAAGCATATTGAGATGTATATTTATTTATATGTAAAAAAAATTTAGGGATACCTTGACAGCTTCATTGTAACTTTTCTTTTCAAATATGCTTATCAAAGAATACACGTAAAATAGTACTCCCTCAGTTCCAAATTATAGTTTGTTTGGATTTTTAAAACTAAATTTGAGGCTTGCTTTACTAATAGTAACAAAAAACCTTCAAGGATGATTTGAATTTGAAACAGAGGGAGTCTTATGATTGTACTTTTGAAAACAAATACACACATGCATTTTATGTTTCCAAATTAAATAGTTCAAAAAATTACTGCTATTCAAAATTTCAAAGTTTAATCGGATCTTGTTGATAGAGAAAACTACATTTCGACACATTAAAATTTTAAACTAAAATGAATTGTTTGTTTGGCAAAAAAAAAGTATGGCGAGTTGAAAATCATGAAGCTTGCTCTAACAAAACTAACACGCCTATATACATACATGCGTTAGATACTTTGTTTGTTCCAATTGTAGACCATATGAAAAATGTTCTTTGAAACTTAAGTTCTTCATTTCTTATGGCAAGCAAAAAAAATGAACGCAAGATGAAAGATATGCAAACATGATACAAGAACCATTGGTCTTCGCTCACACACAAGTATTGTAAGAGCTCTGCTTCCTTGGTTCTACTGGCTGGCATGTTCTGTCAACGACTCATCCTTAACAGTTTGGGAAACTATAATGCTCATTCAGAAGTGGTCAGTACATGCCTCTACATTTTTGCTAGGTTCTCATTCTTCAAAAGGAAGAGGTTTCCCATATGCATACATTATTTTCATATATGTTTGTATAACAACTATGCCCGTGCGTTGCAACGGGTGAGAATAATACCCGCTTGTTTAGTTCACCAAAATTTTGGGAGTGGTTTTCAAGGTCTATTAGAGATAGTAAACATAGACAAATTATAAAACTAATTACATGAACGGACGGAAAATTCCGAGACGAATCCACTAAGTCTAATTAATCCATCATTAGAGATTGTTACTGTACCATGACATTGTCTAATCATTACATAATTAGGCTCGTTAGATTCATCTCAAAAATTAAGGTAGGGGTTGTGAAATGGGTTTTGTCATTAATCCACATTTAATACTACTAATTAGTGTCCGACGTTTGATGTGACGGGTAGTTGGTGAAATTTTGGTGAAGTAAACAGGGCCTTTATTGTCGACCGTCCTGGACGTCGTCGTGCTTGCATCATCTTAACCTGAACCATCGTCATCTGCAATGGTCTCGTTGACTCCTGGGCCTGACCGTCGCTCTGCGCCACGACGACCTCACCCGTCCCGACCACGCCGTCACCCTACCACCCTCGCCGCCATCCCCATCACGCATGCTCCCCCTAACCTTATTCACTATTGTGTGTGCCTCTCAAACCTTGCCGCCATCTACCTAACCTCGGCTACCCCAGTCACGCATCACCTCGACCTCACCCGTCGTCATGCACCCCGACTTCTCTTCCCACCACCCACACACATCCCCCAATATAGATGAAGCGAGATAACTCTACCTGTAAGGCATATGAAACATCAAGTGTTAATGTACGGAGTACTACTACTTGAAAACCCACCTCTCAGTGGGTTGATTATGAAAAAGATGGGAAATTAAAAAAAAGGATAATGTAGGAAAGAAACTTGTTTGTTCAAAGAAGGCCACATCCATTTAATATAAAGTACCATTCAGCTTAGCATATGCCATCCCAATTGCAAAAAATAAATAATTAACTTAACCGGCATTTCATCGAACAACCAAAGTGCATGTAGTAGCACTGCTGGGCAAGAAGCAGCAGCAAGCAAAGCTAACACCACTGAGCAATCACATCAGATCAACACATTTTGTAGCATAGAAGGAGCATAGAACAGATAAACGTCAGACTCGATGAGACATGCTGCTGGGCACACCACGGCCGCTCGACCGTCCGAGCATGATGCTGTGCGGCAACAGAGCAGGAAGGCCCGAGACCGAAGATGGTCGGTGCTTACCTGCCCTTGGACGGCGGGTGCGCCAGGGTAGGACGGCAGGTAGTGAGCGGAGCGACGGCGCGGGACGGCTAGAATGGAGCCGCTGAGCACTCGCGATTGTCTTCGACATGCTACGGGCCCGACGATGCTCCTTGGTGCCAAGGGACTCGATTGTTGCGGTGATGTTATCGAGACCGGCTCTGTTTCGGTAATTCCCTGCCTTCGATTACTAAACTAAACTAACGTGGTAGAAAACATGAAGGATTATTTCTCCCTTGCTTTAATATTAGGTAAAGATAAAGAATATTATTTATATAAAAAAATTCTAGGGGAGAGGTCCTTAAGCGGTCGAGAGGGTAACCCACTTGTCTGCACCACTTGTCGCCTTCTTTCACCTTCTTGTCATCTCCTCCGCTCCAGCCTGCCATCTTTGCTTGTAGCCATGGCTCGCAGGCAGCATGCCCGCCGCGGGCGCATGCCGTCGCCGCCTCCCTATGAGGCGCGGGTTCCTTCCCTCTTGCGCTCCACTATCCTGAGGCCGGAGGACTTGACGACGATTGAGGCCGTGCTTCCCCCTGCTAGTGCTAACGGTGGGGGAGCGATCCGTGTCGCCACCAACCCGGCCTCAACGGACGAACCGCGGGAAGTGGTGAAGTTCCTCCCCTTCTTTTTCTGCGGCCTAGTAGTGCCGTTCTCCATTTTCTTCTGCCGCATGCTGGAGGTGTACGAGATACACTTGGTGCACCTTACCCCCAACGCCGTTGTCACGCTGGCGATATTCGCACATTTGTGCGAGATGTTCGTCGGCGTACGACCCTCCGTCGAGCTCTTCCGCTTCTTCTTCCAGCTCTGCTGCACGGGTACCTCACGTCCGGTGGTGGGCGCGTGCCTTTTTACGCTCCGACAGATGCGCGCAGTGGAGTATATACCCATGCGCGTCCGCTCCATGTGGGAGGAATGGAAGTGGCAGTGGCTTCATATGGATGCCGGCGTGATACATCCCCTTCTCTGCCTTCGTTCCTCCCACCCGACGCCCGCTGCTCGTATCTGGACCGACGAGCCCGTCCATGCCGAGGAGTGGAGTCCGGTGCAGAATCAGATCGTGGCGCTTCAGGCGGCGGGGCTCACCTCCACCATGGTGGTGGCGGACATTCTTCGCCGGTGCATCGCTCCGCTCCACACTCGTCTTCATCCGGCTTGGTTCTACACCGGCGTCGAGGACCCCACCCGCACGGTGCGGGGACTCCTGAGCGTACCCTCTGAGCACAAGGTGCAGGAGCTCCTGCACCGGATCTTGGATGTGCAGGACCCTTCGTTAGGGATGCTCCCGGACGAGGTCAGGCCTCTGTGCGACGACATGGCGCGCGAAGCCCTTCAGCTCTCGCTCCCAAAGATGGATGAGGATGGGATCGTCGTCCGTCCTCCTCCATCGTCCGAAGCTTGCGCCGCGCGGCGTACGCCTCTGCGCTAGAGTCCCGATGCTGCGCTGGCCGAGAAACGGCCCCGAGCGCCATCCCCTCCTGCCGTCACCACCCTGGGACGGGGCTCGCTGTCGACTGCGGGGTCCTCGGGCGTGCACTGCCCGCCATCCAAGTGTGCGAGAAGCGGTACAAATATGGTGGCGGCGCAGGCAAAATGGGTTTACCGGGGCCCCCCGGCAGGTCGGTCCCCGTTCTTTCCATTAACGTTCGCCGTCCTCTCCATTTTTTAAAAAAAAATCCTGCCTTTTCCAGGAGCTCGGGAGGTTCACCGGCGATAGATTCCACGGGCGCGGTGATTGCCGGCGGCGGAAGCTCTACTACGTCTCAGCCTCCGTTAGCTTTGGTCACGGCGGCTGTCCCCATCGCGGGCGCCACCAGGAGTGTGCCGCGCATTCCGCTGCCCTCCACCTCTGGTGCAAGGAGTGCCATGGTTGAAGTCCCAGATTCCCCGGCGCGGGAGCCTGCGGAGCAGTTCACCGCTGCTCGCCCAGTCGGGACGCCGCCCCGTGCCCTGCTGTCGCTGGCTGTGCCTGAGGACCTGGGCGGCATCCACCGCACTCTCAAGGGTGGAGGCAGCGCTCCATCCGGTTGGCGCTGGCAGGAGCACCACCACCAGGAGCAGGAGCTGCTGTCACTGGTGGCGGACCTCGAGCATCGCCAAGAGCAGGCACAACTCTTGGAGGCGGACCTGGCGGCTCGAGAAGAGGCTCTCGCGATGCGCGAGGGCCTCCTTGCCTCCGCAGAGGCCGAGCTGGTCCAGCGGGAAAGCGTGGTGCTGGAGGGGACCGAGCGCCTCGACAGTCAGATGGAGGAGCACCATCAGGCCGTGTCGGAGGCACGACACGTGGCCCAGGAGCAGGTGGACCAGCTAGCGCGGTGCACCCAGGAACTCGAGAGCCTCGCGCGCAACAACTGGATCGCCGCGAGCGCGAGATGGAGCAGACGGCCATGGAGGCCGCGGCGACCAGTCGTCTGGTGGTGGCGCAGAGTGCTGGGAACGACGCAATCCACGCCGAGCAGCTAGCTTCAGTGGCGGAGATGGCGCAGGCGGAGATTGTGGAAGTGAGGAACGCCCAAGCGCACGTCGCCTCCCAGCTCCGTGGTCTCTGCCTCCGTCTCCACGACATCTTGACGGACGGGGGGCACGATGGGGTCCCTATCCCCAACTTGCCAACTGAGCGAGGCCCGGGGGCTCTGCTCCCGGCCCTCTTCGCTCTGGTGGACCACACGGCGTAGCTCCGCGCTGCCGTGGATGCGGTGGCACTCCATGGGGCTCGATCGCTCGCGCAGAGCGTGGCCGAGTACATCATCATCGCTCTGCGAGCCCGGGTGCCGGACTTCCCCTCAGAGCTGCTGCGTGAAGGGCCGCCAGAGGAGGGCGAGGAGCTCCATGCCGGTGTGAAGGACCTGGCCACGGAGGTGGTGAACTTCTTCGCTCTTGCTGTTGATGAGGAGGACGCGAGCGCGGTGGAGGACGATCAGGGTGCCGCCTTGGAGACCGTTCGGCTGGTAGGATGAATCTTGTCCGTGGTGCCGGGTTGTGGCACCTGAACTTTCGTGGTAGTAGTGTGCAGTACCCTCTTCTAGCTCCTTTTATAAGTAGAAATATTCTCCAACAGCATGTCTAACGCTAGTAGAAATTATGATCTATTCATGAACAGTTGCAAAATTCCGACGCTATTGGGACTTATTACCCATCGCTCATGGAGCTTGCAACTCTTGTAATTCACACAATATGTGCAGTGGAGCAGCTGTACATCGTGCCCCTGCCCGCCGCACCCATCGTACCCGTAGCCGGCAAGGAAGGAGGAAGGAGGGGCGTGCCGCAGCGAGTCGGCGAGGAGGGAGCGAGCGCAGCGGGGAGAGATGGGGCATGCGGCGGCGAGCCGGCGAGGAGAGGGAGAGTTGAGGAGAAGAGAAGAGAATCTGGGGAGGAAGGCCGGTGGGAGAGGTGAGGGAGAGATGGGGCCCACCACGTGTAGTTGGAATGGAGGAAGAATATGAAGAGTGATGAGTGCGGGAGAAAGAAGTATAAATGAGAGAATATGGATGACTAGGATGGCATATTCTCTTTTAAAGGAGAGAATGAAGGATGACGAGTGTGTATGGTCTAAGTAGTTGTAGTACTATAGTTGTCTTCGAAATGAGATGCATGAGGCAATCTAATGCAGACTGGGTTACCAGCAGAGCAACCCATCCTGCACACTCTGTAACGCATCGGGACGATTATGCGTAACCTCCGCTAAATCAGTTACGCACCACCCATGAAGCATGCTCTTTGGTGCCTACTTGCTAGGATTGCAAATAGCCAAGCTCCATATCTACATTCTCAAAAAAAAACTCCAGATGTAAGCATAACCATCACCCGCCCGGTTACGCAACATTCATGCTGCTTTCTGCCGTGTCGATTCAGCGCGTAACCTGCATCCGCTCGGCTACGAGCATGATAGCAGGCGACCGCGGAGGAGATGACAAGAAGATTAGGGTCCGTTTGGTTGGTCGGATGACGGCCAGGCCAGCTGCAGCAAAACAAACGCGCCCAGGTGAAGAGATTCTCTGTCGTTCGCATCCCTGCAGTTGTGTCACTGCTGTACGGGCCCCGCAGCGATAGACCCCACGTGACAGTGACCAAACTGCTGAGGCTGAACAGTTGCCTCCGCTTATTAAGGACCCTCTCCATTGGCCTTCTAAAAAAAAGGACCTCTCCAATGGAATTTTTTAATCAATAAACAGTGCAAACAGGTGGTTGCACCAAATAGGCGGAACCGTGTGGGAGCAGGTTATGCCAAAAATGTGTTTGCACCATGTCGCTTGGCTCGTGCGTAACCGGTACTGTTCAGGTTACGTAGAATAGGGTTCGAAACCCAAGCTAAGGTTCGAACTTCGGAGATTGGCCACAACTTGTGCATAACCGAATGTGTGATGGTTAATTGTACACTGAGAATGACGCGGCGCATGCAGTCGATGGATTTCACGTGTGCGTCGCGTCGCTTGACATGATGGGCAACAGCAAAAATTTCGCGTCGCTTGAGTTTATTTCGAACCACTAGAAGGTGGCTGAGTATTTAAAGGTAGGGGAAGTTTTCATCATCTTCACAAATTATTCCCCTTTCTCTTTGGTCGCCAAAGTAGTTTATTACTCCACCATGGATTCTACTTCGTTCACTCCATCTATCCACCTTCCGGCTGATGTCTACGTCCTCATTCTAGATCGCTTGGAGGCTTTTGACGTCCTAACATTTCCCCTAGTTTGCAGTGAAAGCTTTTGAGCGTGTACATGGAAACCTCGCCTTCATCCTGGTGCTCCAACCTTGCTTACTTCCCCCATCGATACCGATCGCAGGGATATTCCTCACAATGATGAGCAAGGTATGTTCTTCGTCCACAATATTTTCTCCAACGAGACATTTCTCGTGGATGTAGAAGGTTTGAAGAATAGATTTTGTATCGGGTGTAAGGATGACTGGCTTGCAACCACGGATGTGCACTGTAGTGTCGAACTCATTAATCCCGTTACTGGACTACGGCTTTCTTTGCCTTCGTTTGCTGCTTTTACCAAGGCTGGGTTCGTTTTGAACACTTACGTGTTTAATCGAGTGAAACTGTGTCGGACTCCTGCTGAATCAGGCGGTTATCTTGCTATCACCATGTTTGTTCCAAATGTCTTACTCTACACAATGCATGGAAGTGTTGATAGGACCATGCTGACGAACCCTACTGGAGAATATGTACAGCATCTCGATGTCATTGTCCACAATGGGAAAATTATGGCTACTAGTGAGAATGGGGACTTGTGGTCGTGGGATCTTGACCGAGGAGCTGCAGATCCTACACTGGTGGTAAGATCAGCCGTTCCTCTATAGGATTACATGGAATATGAGTTCTTCTTGGGCCAGTCTATCAACAGAAAACTCTTGGTAGTTTCTTCCTATGGCTGTGAGCACAACGGTAATAGATGGTCCAAGAGAATACTAGGTTGTTTCGATTGCAAGCTACTCATGGAGGGTGTTTCAATTCATCAAGTGGATATTGATATTGGGATCGTGCAGGAGATCCGTGACATTGGTAATCAAGCTCTTTTTGTTGGATGCAATTACCCCTTCTATGTCACCATCCCATCCTCTTCAGGGAATTTGAGGGCTAATTGGGTATACATTTCTGATGCATCTTACTACGACGCCATTGCTGTCAACCTGAATGAGGAAGACATCCCGGATAACGTTAAGCGCATATCGTATCCTGGGCCCCTGGGCAAGTACCAAATGCCGATGTGGTTCCGACCTGCTTTTCGTCCAGTAGCTGTTGATCTAGCCCGTGGAAGTTAGAGTTGATGCATGTGCGGAGATGAAATTGTAAATCCTCAATGGTACGCCTAGTTTCATTTCTGTGAAATGAAATCCCATGCTATGTCTTCACGTTTGCCTATCCGGCATGCCGTTTATTAATGAGAATGAGACTCATGTGTAATTTGCATTGAGAGTATTATACTACAGTATTTAGTTGTGATGTACTCATGTGTAGAAACTTTATTTTACTTCATTGAGTATTATACCACTTTGCTTTTTGTTTTTTAGTTGATGGAATTCATGGAAACGATCGTTTAAGGAAGCCTCCGTGCACCTTGAAATAAAAGCACGATCACGAAATTGCTGGGGCCGTGGATTGAGTGCGTACGTTACTGAAACTCGCATGGAAACATATTAGCCCACGCTGGATAGTTACCTTCCAAAACATCAAGCACGCCACAGTAATGCGATGGGAAATTAACAACTTGCAACACGCTCGATCACGATTGTATGCTGCGTGCGTAACCCTATAGCTGCCATTTTTTAGATGGCAGTAGGCTAGCACGCATGCCCAAGCCGCGGTTGCTCACGATCCATGCTGCATGCTACAAATGCCCGCCGTGTGTGTAATCCAGGGGGATGTTTGGATGGAAGGGTAAATTGAACAAATAAGGCAAATTAACGCGAAATGTACTCCTAAGGTGCCAAACACGTGGGGCAAATGTGGTGGGGCAAATGTTTTGCCCCTCTAATTCCATATACTCCTAAAAAGTAGTAGCAAATTGGAGCAAAATTGTTGTGGACCCCAGCCCTCTCTCTCATCCACATCCACATTTACCCCTCAATCCAAACGCTCTAAGGAGTAATAAATATTATAAGAGGCAAATGGAAGGGGCAAAACATTTGCCTTGGGGTAAACATTTACCCCTTGCATCCAAACAGGCCACAGGTGTTTGCAGCACGCAGCGTGGCTCCAGCATAACCGAAAGTCCGAAAGCACAAAGCACCGATTTAGCCGTGACAGAATATTCCCGATTCCTAGATTCTTTGGAACCACATATAATTTCATACTTTCAGTAACCAAGAACCGTTCGGTTTGGTTCGATCTAACCAGGCGGCAGGCTCCTCCATTCCACGCCTAGATCTCCAGGCATTTACGAGGCCAGATCATCCTCATCCTTCCAGAAGAAGCATCCGGATCCCGATCGAGAGAGCATGTTCCCTCCCTCGGCTCCCCAGCGGCGCGCAATAGGTCGGATCCATCGATGGCTCCCACGGTGGCGGCGGAGGCAGCGGCGGCGAAGCAGTAGCACACGGGGAAGGCTGCGGCGCTCGCGGCGCATGACGTGTCTGGCCACCTCGTGCCGCTCACCATCACCCGCAGGTACGTCCGCACATGTCGTGTACATGTGTCCTGCTAGAAATTGTCCCCCGACGGCTAGGTAGTTGCCCGCATCGATCTAGCCGCTCGGGTCTCGGCCTCGCCAGCATACCCCCGCCGTCGGCAGGGCTGTGCCCGGTCGGCTCCTGCGGCGTTGTGAGCCCGTACATCCAATCTAATTCTTAATGATGCAGGAGCACCGGAGATGATGATGTAGCGATAAAGATTCTATACTGTGGGATCTGTCACTCTGACCTGCACAGCATCAAGAACGAGTGGAATAACGCCATGTACAATGTCGTACCTAGGTACGTGACTTGCCCATGCCTTGCTGCTGTTGTTGGTTTATTTTTTTTAGGTTCGGCTTTGGTTTCTCCTGCAGCTCCAAATGTGAAGCTCTATCAAACAGTTTGCTCAAAGTCAAAACCGACTTCATCTTTAAAGCATTAGAGTACTTGGAGTCTTTTTGTATGGAGAAATCAAAGTTTAAAAAATCCAAAGGAGCCAGAGCTGTACCAAAGAAAGACTTTTATCAAATTGTGACCTCCGAAAATACTGAACTGCTCTTTTGTCCATGTGTTGCAGTCACGAGATCGCCGGAGTGGTGACGGGGCTAGGCAAGAACGTGACCAAGTTCAAGGCCGGCGACCGCGTCGGCATCGGTTGCATGGTGAACAAATGCCAGTCCTACGATAGCTATGACAAGGGCTTCGAGAACCACTGCAAGGGCATCATCTTCACCTACAATGACGTCGACCTCGACGGCATTGTCACCTACGGCGGCTACTCGAGCAACGTGGTTGTCCACGAGCGGTTCGTGGTGCGGTTCCCCGATGCAATGCCGCTGGTCCAGGGCGCGCCGCAGCTGTGCGCCGGCATCATTGTGTACAGCCCCATGAAGCACCACGACCTGAACGTGCTCGGGAAGCACGTCGGCGTGGTGGGCCTGGGAGGCCTGGGCCACATCGCCGTGAAATTCGCCAAGGCGTTCGGGATGAAGGTCACCGTGATCAGCTCATCACCAGCGAAGAAGGAGGATGCCCTGGACCGCCTTGGTGCTGACGCCTTCATCATAAGTATGAATGCTGACAAAATGAAGGTGCTGTGAGAGAAATACATCATTAAGTGTTCTGTATTGAACTAATGAACTGGATCATGAATTTCTCACTCTGCAATGTTGGGTCTTATATTTTTTTGGTAGGCTGCGGCTGGCACCATGGATGGCATCATCAACACGGTGTCCGCCAACATCCCCATGGCCCCATACATGAGCCTGATGAAGCCCTACGGCCAAATGGTCATAGTCGGCCTGTCGGAGAAGCCACTAGAGATTTCGCCGTTTGATCTTGTCACGGGCAAGTCCTCACCGAATGATCAATCTGTTTTATGAGAAATTTGCTTGCTTTTTCCAAACAGTGCTGGGTATGCTGGACCTTTCATGCTGTTGGTTCTCCATCAGTTTGTCGATCGGCCATTCCGAAACTAATCATGTGCGTGTGAAAAAATACCTGCAAGCAGCAAGACCCTGGCGGGGAACTGCATCGGCAGCATGAGGGACACACAGGAGATGATCGACGTGGCGGCGAAGCTTGGTGTGATGGCGGACGTCAAGGTGGTGGGAGCGAACTACGTGACCACGGCCATGGAGCGCCTCACCAAGGCCGACGTCAGGTACCGCTTCGTCATTGACATCGGCAACACTCTCAAGAGCTCCGAGTGATCACAATCTGACAAATTGGCATCAGTTAGTTTCTGCTGTCACTCTCAAGAGCTCCGAGTGATCACAATCACTCTCAAGAACCGTTAAATTTTCAGTCAGTGATATTCTAGCAACAGTGTTGGTTATGTGAAACTAAAGCAGTTTATAACATATTAATGTACTGTGGAGCATATACAATGTGGAAGTTAAAGGATACCCCGATGCAACTGTGGAATCAAATATGACATCGCCATGCCTTTAGATAGTCAAGGTCAAATGTCGAAACGTTGATGAAAGGGTTCTCAGTGTTCTAAATTATCTGCGAACACTTAATATTTGTAAGTTACATTACGACCAACTCTATTGTTCTTCTACATTATTTCTATGTTTGTAAATACATTAGCATCTGGTAGTAACACTTCTATTTGTTTATAAATACTTTACCATCACTTGTGGCAATGTATGTGCACAAAAACAAAGTAAAGAAAAAGGCTAAAAAAATCATGCAGCTTTTTCATGTTGCAGACTGTCAATCTCTCTAAGGCATCATGTTTGTGCTGAAACCGAATAATCGATTGAGTAAAGTATGAAGAAAGATGTGAGCAACTATCTAAATTTACCAGTCCACATAGAAAAATAAAAAACAATGCCGAACTTCATCATGGGAATTGAGCACCATATTAAGAAGAATGTTGTTTGTCTGTTCAGCCCCAGTCCTAAGAACATGCTGTTTGTCTACGCATGTGGTTTTTGAAGCCTTATTTAATATGCCCTGTCCGCTAGTAATACTGTACTTAAATCAACTTGTAATAATTACCAACATGCAACATGGTGTTGTGTCGATCCTGCGGCGGCCGGATACTACAGAGCTTGAGAGGAATGCGAAACCTGCAAGGTGACAGTTACGCAGGTGCCATACAGCAGGCTGCGTACTATCTCTGTGGTGGATGACGGGTCAGCCTCCGGGCGCGCACTTCGCTTGGACGAGAAGCAAACTGCGGCGAGGGCAGGCCGCTGTGGGCCCGCGGGCGCCGCGTGCCCATGAAGCACCATCATTATTATGAAGCTAGAACCGGAACTTAGGGGGGGAGGCTGATGTTGCCTTCTTCCACCTCCAGACCTCTCTTTCCCTCTTCTCCAACATTTTCTTCCTCCTCTAGCCTAGTGGGGGGCTTCGGTGGGGCTCCCATGGTGGCACCAGCGGTAGGGGGGCTCCAGACCCCCCGACCCGGTGCTGGATCCGCCCCCCTGGACGACGGGATGGGGTGCCACGTGCTGCTTCAGCTCGAGTTAAGCGGCTTGCTGCAAAGACAGGGTTACGCACGATCCCTATGTCGTGTCGTGTCATGTGTACAGCCTTGACGGGACGGGACGGGCCTCCAGGCGCCTCCGCTCCCCTCTCGTCGTGTCGTCCACAGCCCCAGGGGTGCCTGCCCCGAGGAGTAAGCTGGACCCGCTGCGTTACACGGTCCATATAACTGAAGAGGGCGAAAGGAGGTTATGCGTAGAATCGACACGACCGGATGCAGCGTGGATTTTGCGTAATCGTATCGGCTAGAGGTTACGCGATGAAACGACACGATAAGATGCAGTGTGGATTTTGTGTAACAGACTCTGTGCGTAACCCAGTCGGTGATGCACGCGCCATGGGAGGGTGCGTTGCCGAACTGTGCGTAACTGAGCTGGTGCGGGTGACGCGCAGGATCGACACGACCGGATGCATGGGGATTTTGCGTAACAGACTCCGTGCGTAATGCAGTCAGTGTTGCACGGCCTATAAAACCAGACATTTCATCCTCTTCTGTTATGTGTAACCTGATGCAGTGCGATGTCTTCCTCCTCTTCTTCTGTGAATCAGGTTTCCTTCAATCCTTTCTTTTATTTCCCCATCTATGGGCTTCACATGACAATCACTCCTGTTCTTCCCTCAGTCTCCTAACCGCGAGGACGTAGAAAGGATCTTGACGAACATCAACGCTCATGGTGCGAATCAACGCGCGCCATCGTCGAGGCAGAAACAGGGTCTTCAACTTGTGATTTCCACGGATGAGAAGAAACTGGAAGAAATAGCTATGACTAGAGTAGAGCTAGAGAAAGCTAAAGAATTAGCAAGATCTTGATGTGTCTCCTTTTTTCAGCGGATGCGGTCGGCTTTTGATTTGATGTACCCGGCCTTTATTAAAGAGAATCCTTCATATGCTTTAAGCCATTTACTTGTGTATCTTTGGACGATTTCCTTTTATTTGCAACAGGCACTGCTTGTCTTGTGATCCTACTGAACCTGGTAGGCGAACACCGTCCATCACTTCACGAGCACCACCACTTGGTTGCAGCCAACACGTGACTCTTTCTATGAAGCTCAGTCTATAACCCAATGGATTCCCACTTGTTTCCTTCGGTAGGTCATTTCATTCTTTAGCCGATAGTTTTTAGACCAGCTCTACCTTAGATTAGGCATGGGAGGCATCTTTCCTTTGGAGTGTGTTCATGCAAGATTAGTGTTTACTAGTCCTTAGCAAGCTTCTCCTTGAAATGGTTTTGCTACTTGATGATGCTAGTAAGCTTGCTGCCGCCGTCAGTAACGTTGATAGGTATCTATCTTTGATTCTTCCTCTTCTGGAATACAGAGTGCCTCTGCCTTCCTTCAATTGCTCCTCCGTGGAACCATGGGGCCCGAGGCGAGATCCGTTCCCGACGGGCGGAGCAGGGGCGTGAGGCGAGGCGGGAGGAACAGCGGCGCGACCTCCCTCCTCTGCCCTCTCCCTCCCAGCGAGATCCGGCGCAGAGAAGCTCAAAACACAATGCCAAATCTTCTAACTTCTTTGCCTGTACAAAGGCAGTGTTTAGTTCCCGAAAAGTCTTCAAAATTTTCACATCGTAGACCGTGCTACCTCTCACAGATCACGTTTCCTGATGCAAAAATTTCACCACTTTCACCCAAAATTTCACCAACTAAACACAGTCAAAACTATTCCAAATCCAATTTGCTTCTGTAATAATACCCACATAATATTGCAGAGGTGACACACCCTTCTTGACAACTTTTTTGATTAAGTCTGATTTGAATTTAATTTTTCTTCAGCGCTACAGGCCTGCAGCCTTCACAGCTTCCTTTGAAGGCTCTGGTATCTTAAACCTGAATGGTGCATAACCGAGTCTGTGCGTTACCCAATCGTAGTTGCCCTATGCAAGCAGTAGCACTGATGGTGCCTAACCTAGTGGGTGTAGGTTACGCATACGAAGTACCACTGAAGCCTATTTCTTATGTTACGCACCATGCAGCAGGGGGTGGTGCGTAACTCAGTCGGTGTGGTATGCAGCATGAATGGTGCGTAACCTCACGGTTATGCATTATATATGCTCGCTCCGTGGTACAACAATTTGGGTTTACAGGTGACGCGCAGGATCGACATGACCGGATGCAGCGTGGATTTTGCGTAACCGTCAACATGCGTAACCCAAGCAGTGTTGCACCATGCAGTCTTAAAGGTGGGTAACCGCGAGTCCGTGCAGAACCCAGTCGGTGTTGCATCAAGCAGCACGGACCGTGCGTAACCTGATCAGGTGACACGCTGCATCAATAAGTACGGACAGGTTACGCGCTGAATCGACACAACGCAATCGGTGTTGCACGCGCCATTAAGAATGGATGGTGCGTATCCGAATCGTGCATAACCGAAGCTGGTGCAGTGCAGGTGACGCGCAGGATCAACACGACCGGATGCAGGTTACGTGCCGAATCGGCACCACTCAGTCGGAGTTGCAGCATCAAGGTGCGTAACCGAGTCCGTGCGGGTACGAGTGGGTTCAGGTTACGCATACATCTGGAATTGGTGGTGTTGCATCAAGCAGCACGGACGGTGTGTACACGCTGAATCGACACGACCCAGTCGGTGTTGCATCAATAAGCACGGACGGTGCGTAACCTATACAGGTTACGCGCTGAATCGACACAACACAGTCGATGTTGCACGCGCCATGAAGAACGGATGGTGCGTAGCCGAATCACGTGTAACCAAAGCTGGCGCAGGTGATGCGCAGGATCAACATGACCGGATGCAGGTTACGCACCGAATCGGCACCACCCAGTCGGTGTTGCAGCATCAAGGTGCGTAACCGAGTCCGTGCGGGTACGAGCGGGTTCAGGTTACGCATACATCTGGAACCGGTGGTGTTGCATCAAGCAGTACAGATGGTGCGTACGTGCTGAATCGACACGACCCAGTCGGTGTTGCATCAATAAGCACGGACGGTGCGTAACCTGTACAGGTTACGCGCTGAATCGACACAATGCAGTCGGTGTCGCACGCGCAATGAAGAACGGATGGTACGTAGCCGAATCCCGCGTAACCGAAGCTGGTCTAGGTGACGCGTAGGATCAACACGACCGAATGCAGGTTACGCGCCGAATCGGCACCACCCAGTCGGTGTTGCAGCATCAAGGTGCGTAATCGAGTCCGTGCGGGTACGAGCGGGTTCCGGTTACGCATACATCTGGAACCGGTGGTGTTGCATCAAGCAGCACGGACGGTGCGTACGCGCTAAATCGACACGACCCAGTCGGTGTTGTATCAATAAGCACGGACGGTGTGTAACCTGTACAGGTTACGTGCTGAATCGACACAACGCAGTCGGTGTTGCACGCACCATGAAAAACGGATGGTGCGTAGCCGAATCGTGCGTAACCGAAGCTGGTGCAGGTGATGTGCAGGATCAACATGACCGGATGCAGATTACGCGCCGAATCGGCACCACCCAGTCGGTGTTGCAGCACCAAGGTGCGTAACCGAGTCCGTGTGGGTACGAGCGGGTTCAGGTTACGCATACATCTGGAACCGGTGGTGTTGCATCAAGCGGAACGGACGGTGCGTACGCACTGAATCGACACGACCTAGTCGTGTTCTGCGGCAACCGCGATGCTGCGTGCGTAATACAAAGCCACCTCGTACGTGCGTAATACACGTTGACCGTGGCACAGGCAAAGCTGCCAACAAATGATCGCAGCACGCATCATGGATCGTTCATAACCGAGCCTATAGGCTTAAGGTGTATGCGTAACCTGACCCATGCTGCATCTGGTGGTGTCGATTCTACGCCGTTACCTGCAGTAGCTGCTCGGTTACGCACCATCCAGGCTGCAACCGCCTGCAATACGCACCATCTTGGTTGTGTTGCTTGATGTTTTGGAAGGAAACCATCCCGCGGGCTATAGGCTTCCATGCATGCAAATTTCAGTTAGGTTCACAGTCAGCCCCGGCAATTTCGCGATCATGCCCCGCTTTTATTTCGCCGGCCTTGCGAGCTAGGGCTCCGACGGTTTCTGTGGATGATCGAGGTTGGTTTCATCCTCTGCACGATACTATATCGAACGCCGGTAGAGCGGAGGTATGCATGCGCGGCCTCACTATCTCATCTTTTATATGTCTCATTTTGTTTTCACACCTAATAACTGAAAAATCTTGATCTTGTTGATGTTGTGCATGTGTGCTTTTGTCAGATGCTTGGGTGGATTACTTGTTTCAGTTAATTGCGCACCGTTCGCATCACTTATCATCCATTCATACATCCATGGTGTCAGTGGTTTCAATCAAGTGGAGATTGGGTGTTCCTTTCTAGATATTCAGTGGCAGGGCAGTAATCAATAAACTTACTAACTGATTGGGTAGAGAGTAAAACCTGAGATCAACTGATGAGTGTAAAGCATAATCGAGATTAGTAGTAGCTATAGATTGATTTTTTTCTGCTAGTACAATTCATTGGGAGCTGATGAGTTCAGCTGATGGAGCGTTAAGCATAGTCGAGATAAATAATAGTCTGATTTTTTATGCAATGCATGCTACATTATATTGGATGGACTATGTGCTTGCATTGCAAGGCTCAGCTCAGCTTGTTCATTCAATGGGTTTCATACGTAAGTATTAGTACAGCTCAAGATAGTTGGATACATGTATTGCAAGCATAATTTGTTTGCATATTAGACAACCACAAGATTTGTAGCATGCCTTCACATCCGATTAAGGATTGGCAGAAGACGCATGTCTCCTTAAATTATGACGTGGGGTGCTGTATTGCTATATTATTTTAACATTGGTTTCAGATAACAAGGAACCAACTTCAACTAATCAACCAATCAGCTAAACTTATCATGTTTAAATGTGTCTAGAATGCCTTATGTGTTGAGCATATATTTTTAATGCTTAAATGCCTTAATCCAGGATGGATGGAGTATATCTAATCAAAGGATTTTTTTTGTATGAATAGAATTATTTTGTTTGAATGGGATGAGCACTTAGATATCTAGTGGATATATATCGGAAAATGCGATTGTTGGCCTGAATGCTAAGCATATTTGATATTGTGGATAGGAGTCAAGCTAAATTACATGAATCATTTTCTTTGGTTCACTTTTCTCTTTATTATTATTGTTCCCATGTGAAATGAAAAAATATTTAGCAAAATAATCACATTTGCATGCATTTGATTTTGTTTTTCGTGTGGTATTAGGAATACTTTTTCTTATTGTCAATCAATAAGAAAAATATGGTAAGTCCAAGGAAACATGGTTTGCCTTTTAGCCCAAAGGCAAGGGTGCCAATTCTACGGAAGAAGTCTAAAATCATGAAGATGTCTCTTAAAGACTTACTGAAAACCCAGCAAAATATGCGACTAGCAGGTCCACAACATGGTAAACAATATTCTAGTCAGTTGGAAGCTAACATTGTGAAAAAGAGTGTTAGAAAGTCAAGTCAAGTTCAACCTACATCGAAGGATACGAAGCAACATAGTACCTTGAGTTCGAAAATTCAATTGAGGTCAAGTTCAAACGTGAATGTTGTATTGAATGAACAATTTCCCTTGAAGAAGAAAAGAGATGTTCCAACTCGCTTGAAGGCTATGTCAGAGTTGGCTCACAAGGAAACAAAGAGATCAAAAGAGCGATCCGATTTGATCAATGATAACCAAAGGGAGCTCGTAGAGTCAAGTAACAGGGACCAAGTTGCTAAAGGTGATGGCAGAACCAATAATGACATGTCTAAGAAGAAGAAGGAACCATTGTTGGAAGAAAAGGCGAAAACAATGGAGGATGATGGTAACAAAGATGTGCAAGGGAATAATACGGCTAGTAGGCTGATGAAGAAACAAAGATGTGTGAAAGGTAAATATTATGATGAAGGACAAGAAGGTGGTGGCAATCATAATCCTATTCGTGTTGGAAATGACATCACTAAATCTTTGTCACAAGATGGTCATGTCAAAGTCTCCATGGTGACATTTGTTGAGCAACAATGGTGTTGTTGCTCTAAACCCATTGGCAAACCTAATTGGAGGTATAATGGATGCTCTAGCATATATTTGAAGTATTCTTGTATTGTTTCATATTTTACGTTCTAATTTTTCGGTTGCTTATGTTGTCAGCGGAATCTTTAAGATAGATAGTGGGGAATATATATCATTGGCTGGACATTTGTCAACCAAATCATGTGAGAAAGCATGGAGTTTATCTAGACAATTGTTTCCACTAGTTGAATTGACAACACTCCCGAGATCTGAGGTGTGGCCTAAGGCATGGGAGGCATCAAAACCAAGCGGTGACAACATTGGCATATACTTTTTTCCTCCTGATATGAGGTATCTCACTTAACCATTTCTCGGCATAACTTTCATCCAACATTCATTTTCATAATATATAGATGCCTAATCTTGTATTTTGTTTATTCCTAGGCAAGATAAAGAACTAGACGAACTAATTAAAGAAGTCATGGATAATGATCTGGTTTTGCGAGCTATTATTGGTGATACTAATATGTTGATATTCCCATCAATTCTATTGCCTGATCATCACAAAAGCATGTACTCCTATAGCACTTTTTTTTGCAAATGTGATCTCTTATAATGAAGTCCTTTTGGGACCTATCGGATCGAGACTAGTTACTCCCTATGGACCAGTTTAGACCAGCACAAAAGTATGGACTAGTTACTCCTTAAGTTACACTTTTGACCATTCATTTATCTTATGTTATGTTATATTATATTATTTTATTTGTTATAAAACTTACTCCCTCCATCCCATGAGGAGTGCAATTCTAGTTTTTCTACGACAGATTAGTGGTGGTGTGAAAAGACTAGAATGCACTTATTCGTTGGCCACATGCAGTAAATTTTGGCATGCAAATCCATCTGACCACTTAATTAGGCATGTAGTTAGATCTATTTCCTAGGATTGCATTCGTTTGGTATTTTTTCAAATATTAGAATTGCACTTTTCATGGGATGGAAGTAGCATGATCATTTGAGAGTAATCTAACCATTTCTTGTCTGCATTATAAAAATTTAAAATTGTTGGTCAAAGATTGTAACAAATAGGTATTCTGTTCTTGATACATCATATTTGATTCCTCAAAACCAGTATTCGCTAACATGGCCTTAATTTCTTTGTATCTTGTAGTGTTTACTCTAGGGTTTATTCACTCACATTATTCTCTTATATATGCAGCATTTCAGAGGAAACATTACCTGTGGGGAGTATTCAAGCCTAGAGAAGTTATAGGTGCTGCAGTTGCAGAACCCCTAAGCGCTATAGGGCATTGTGCACAGGAGGTAGAGAAGGAAAAATAGCAACATGTCTCAGATCAGCCTGATGATAATGTACAATGGGAAGTACCAAGCATCTCTCTGCCGTTTAAAGTGCGTCTCCCGGGCCTGGCGTGACCTCATCGCTGACCGGATTGATGAGGGCCTGGAACTTGATGACGACGAACATATTTTCACCAGTTTGATTTTCAACCCTGCTGTGGCCTCGCACTTTCAGTTGGTTGAGTTCATTTCTGATCATGGCACAATCGTGGAAGAAGTGAACGCATACTCGTCTGAAACTGGGGTATGGTGTGAGGGTGTTTGGCGATCGGCGGCGGCACCATGGCTTATTGCCACCCTGTGTATTGCCAAATTAAGGAAGCCATGCGCGAGAGCCAGCCATGCCATTGGTCATGTTCGTCTCCGTCCGTGGACACCATGGCTCGTGCGTAACCGCCGAGGAGAGGGTTACGCAGGTTCGACACGACCCAGTAGGTGGTGTTGCACGAGCCATGCAGCATGGATGGAGCGTAACCTAGCGGGTCCAGCTTACGTATGCATCTGAAGCCCATTTGTGCGTATAGTAACGTAGTCGGTGTTGTAGGAACAATGCAGCGTGGCTGGTGCGTAACCGAGCGGGTCCCGGTAACGTGCCGAATCGACACGACCGGTGCAGCATGGATGTCGTGTAACTGAGAGGGTGCACGTTACGCATACATATGAAGCCAATTTGTGCGTAACGCAGTCGGTGTTGCAGGAGGAACAATGCAGCAAGGCTGGTGCTTAACCATGCTTCAATGGTCTACTGTCATAGGAGTTACTACTACTCTGTATCGTTCCAATTTTATCAGATGTCTTCGAAGAGACGCGCCATACTATACTACTAGCCGATCTGTGTGGTTTGGTTACTTACTCGTACTACTAGTACTCCCTCCGTACTCTGTAGACACCATGGCTCGTACGTAACCACCTAAGCGAGGGTTATGCAGGTTCGATGTTGGGGAATCCATTTCGCACCTAACCCCTTGTTGTTATTCATTTCATCTGCAGGCTTTCGGGTGAGGGGAAACGGCCATCCTTTGCTTTTTGGTGATTACGCAGGTTCAACATCTTCGGGACATGCCGAAACGAGGCATCGAAGGTCGCCAGAGCCCGAAGCCGGACATCTTCGGGGCGCGGCGGAGCCAGGAGGTCGAAGGTGATGATCGCGCGAAGGCGCAAAGAACCTTGACCGGCAAGGGCATCGAGAGTCCAGGAGGTCGAAGGTGCTGAGCTCGCGAAGATACAGAAAACCTTCGGAGGATGACCGAAGGTAACCAGGAAGAGGCGCAAGGCCGCTGAAGGGGCGAGGAGGACTGCAGGTGCGCGAAGGTAGCAGCGTGGGTCACGGCGTGAAGCGGGCGCGGGTCCTTGGGGTTGTAATGATTCCCCGAAGGGGGAAGAGGGAGTGTGGGCCCACATGACGGGTGCCATGGTGTAAAGTGTTGAGTTGTAAGGGTGGTAGTTGGGCAAGTTGGTGTAAAAATACTGTAATGCCCTCAGAGATCCTTCACACGATGTAAAAAGGCGAGGGTAAAGATGTAAAGTGTAAATAATACGGGCCTATTTAAACGAGCCCGAGTGGAATGAAAAAGGGGGGAGAGGGGTCTGAGGGGTGGCTTGCTTTTGCTTGCCCGAAGACACACCTTGGTTTGCTTGAGAGTTTGAGTTCCTTTGCCATTTGCATCTGTTGGCCCACTTCGGGGACGGGTTTCTCCCCAACATTTCTGGCACCCACCGTGCTTCGTCCCACCACAGCTCAATGGCACCGAAGAGAGCACCAAGGAACACCAGCACCAATCCACAAAGGGCTACTGATGACCCATCGGCAGCAGAGTTCGAAGGCCCAGTCAATGAAGGGGCGAATGCAAACGCAGATAGAGACGTAGTGCTCAGCCAGGCACCAGGCAGTCGTTATGGGGCACTGGAAGACATCGCAAATGGAAACTTCAAAGTCGACCTCTTGGATGCAGGGATACTCGACGAAGACATCGCGTCACTAAGAAGGGTAGAGGCGACAATAGCAGCAAGACTCAGTCAAATGCCAGGTTCGTCCAATGTCCGGACAAGGGCTCAGGCAGAAGCAGCATTTCTCCAAGCTAAGGGACCACAAGCAGGTGATCCAAGTCAAGAGCAACAAAAGTACCAACAAATGCTGAAAGAAATCTAGAAAAAGAAATCCCTTCTCTAGCAACTTCGCAAGGAGCAAGAGCAACAAGTAATCAGGCAGAAAACTATTTAGATTCAAGAACAGATGGCAATATTGCAGGCACAGCTTAATTCCCTGCAAGAACATTCAGTAAGATCTGAAACAAGGCCCGAAAAGCAATGCAGAGCAACTTCACCTCAGGGAAAAAAGCGAAGCAGACCAGTTGTTGTGGAGGAGTCTTTGTACGAATCTGAGGAATCATGGGTGTTCGATTCTGACGAAGAGGCGTTTGTGGAATGTAGACCACATCACAAGAGCAAAGGTTCACATTCTTCCAAGGACAAGCCATCCACCCCACTAACATTCGAGCTCGAGGAGGCAGATTGGCCGAACAAGTTCAAACTACCATCTTCACTACCAGAATACGATGGTGAGTCAGACCCGCAGCAGTTCATACTTTGGTACAGTCTGGCAATTTCTTCAGGCGGAGGTGATGATACCGCGAAGGTGAAAGCTATGATCATGGCATTAAAAAGCTCTGCTCAGCAATGGTATGCGTCGCTGCCAAAGGGAAGCATAGGTTCGTGGAGCCAGCTTCGGGAGAAAATTGAAAGTAACTTCCAAGGATTTCAGCCACAAGTACTTACAGCCAACGACCTTCATCAGATCAAACAGGGAGAAAAGGAGCCATTGCAAGACTACATAAAAAGATTCACAAAGGCCAGGGCAAAAGCACCACATGTCGAAGAGTCAAGTGTAATTGACGCCGTTATAGGCGGGCTCAAGGTGGGGCCTTGTGGGGAATACCTGGATAGGCGAAGGCCAGCATCTGAAAAAAGGTTGTTCGAAGTCTTACAGTCATATTGCTTATCCGATCGTGGAAAGCAAAGGAGAATCGAGGATTATCATGCAAGGAAAAATGTGGTGAAGGCTAAAGAAGAATGGAACAGAAGGCCAAACACCAACAATAGAAACACAGCAAACAGTTCAAACTACAACAGGGGGGTGTGAACAATGTATCATCCAAGGGGGCAAATAACAGCCAGGCACCTTCGCAGTCAAACCAACAGGGGTCTGCAAAATACTCAACACCACCTCCACAAACAGTTTGCTCCATACATGGAAGGAACAAAGGTCATTGGACATATGAATGCAGAGTGGCAATCAAGAGAAAGGAGGAAGAAGAAAAGAAGAAGATTGCGCAGAACCAAGTTGGTTTCCTCAACAGAGCGACGCCCGCCGCACCTTCGGCGGCAAACAGCTCAGCATCAAATTGGCAGCCCGTGTATCAGCTGCCACCGCAATATTTCCAACCACTCACATACCCACCACAATTTCACCCAGCTTACACATCAGCGCAAGGCCCAGCACCGAGTGCTCCCTACCAGGCAAAAGAAAACGCATCACAATCTCAATAGCAAAATGCCCGAAGGTCAGAGCAAGATGACAGATATCAAAGAGTCAACGTCATAAACAATGACCCGGATGATAGATATCAGAGGGTGAACGTCATAAACACAATAATGGGGGGATGTTGTTTCCCCGAGTTCCCATCGAAGAGGCAAAGGAAGGATGACAGAAGGGAAGTCAGTCATCTATCTTCAAGTAAGGTATTTCGCACGAAGTGGTCGCATATCCCAATCACATTCACAGAGGCTGATCTGAAATTGAAGAGATACCCACACGAAGACCCGTTGGTGATCAGAGCAATACTGGAGAAGAACACAAAGTACATTCTGGGAAATGATGTGGGAGGAATTCTGGTAGACAACGACAGTTCTGCAGACGTTCTCACCTACGACCTGTTCAGAAAAATGGAGTTCAGGGATGATCAATTGCAAACGTCCACAAAACTGCTATATGGCTTCGGCAACAAGCGAGTTGAAGCATTGGGAACCATTGAAATGAATGTTACGATGGGCGAAGGGGCTCTAATGAGAACAGAGATGGTTAACTTCGATGTAGTAGACATCCCTTATTCCTACAAGGCCATCTTCAGAAGAGGAGTCATAAACAAATTCGCAGCAGTAATTCACATGCCCTTTTTGTGTATGAAAATTCCAACGATCAATGGGGTGTTATAAGTCTATGGGGACCAGGAGGATGCATGGGACAGGGAATACAATACAGGCACCGACCGCAAGCCAGTACACTTAGTACGGATCAACGAAGGGAATCAGGAAAGCGAAGATGATGTACAAGAGTCGTAGTTAATAAAGCAGAAGAGGAAGGAAGAAGAAAATAGAATCAAGCCCATGCAACACACTAAGAGAATGAAGCTGAACGGCAGCACGGATGACAAAACAGTCATAATTACGAAGGACCTCAGTGAAGAAGAAGAGGCACAC
The DNA here is from genome assembly GCA_036936925.1 of Cenchrus fungigraminus. Classification (NCBI taxonomy): domain Eukaryota; kingdom Viridiplantae; phylum Streptophyta; class Magnoliopsida; order Poales; family Poaceae; genus Cenchrus; species Cenchrus fungigraminus. The sequence goes on from CM072773.1 coordinate 67,953,335, forward strand.
TTGCTTAACTGCTTAAGTGAAAACCAAGACGTTTTCGCATGGAGCAAAAAAGATCTCAAGGGAATACCATGTGAAGTTATCGAGCATAGTCTAAACTTAAACCCGAAGGTCATGCCAAGAAGACAAAAGCTAAGAGTGATATCACCAGAAAAAGAAAAAGCAGCACTTCGCGAAGTACAAAAGTTCCTAGAGGCAGGCGTCATAGCGCGAAGTACAATTCACAACTTGGCTGTCCAACATAGTCATGGTGCCGAAGAAAAATGGAGGCCAGAGAATGTGCATAGATTTCACTTCTCTCAATAAGGCTTGCCCAAAAGATGACTACCCTCTCCCAAGAATTCATGTGTTGGTAGATGCAGCAGCAAGATCCGAAAGAATGTCACTTCTTGATTGTTTTTCGGGATATTATTAAGTGTGGATGAGAAAAGAAGATGAAGACAAGACAAGTTTCATAACACCCTTCGGGGTATACTGCTTTGTAAGAATGCCCGAAGGCTTGCGCAACGCAGGCCCAACTTTTAATAGAATGGTGCAGATAGTTCTTGGTCCGCAGTTGAAAAGAAATGTGTCCGCATACGTCGACGATGTGGTAGTGCATAGTAAATATAAAGAGAGTCACATCGACGACTTGGTGGAAACTTTTCAGAACATGAGAAAGTATGGGCTTATGCTGAACCCAGAAAAGTGCATCTTCGGGGTCAGTAGGGGGAAGTTATTGGGATGTATGGTGTCAAAGTCTGGAATACAAGCGAATCCAGAAAGATAGAGGCAATAAGAAACATGAGGCCGCCAAGAACGAAGAAAGGGGTACAAAAGCTCACCGGCAGGCTCGCAGCATTGAGTCGACTCATCTCCAAATCAGCAGAGCGAAGCTTACCGTTTTTCAAGCAATTGGTGGGGCAGAAAAACATAGTATGGGGATAGAAGGAACAGGAAGCCTTCGAAGACCTAAAGGCATATTTATAAAAGTTGACAATAATGGCAAGTCCAGGGCCCGAAGCAAAGTTGTTGTTGTATGTGGCAGCGTCAGTTCACGCGGTTAGCGCGGCATTGGTTGAGGAGAAGCAGAATGGCAACAATCTGAAACAAATGCCAGTATACTTCGTCTCCGAAGTGCTCAAGGGAGCAAAGAAATTATACTCAGAACTAGAGAAAATGGCATACGCAGTAGTAATGGCAGCAAGAAAGTTGAAGCATTACTTCCAAAGTTTCAAAGTGATAGTGCCAACCAGCTTCCCACTTCGCGAAATGTTTGAGAACAAAGAGTCCTCAGGAAGGATGGGCAAATGGGCAGCAGGGTTGTCTCAATACGACATAACCTTCGCGCCAAGAACAGCGATAAAATCCCAAGTGCTGGTAGATTTGGTCGTAGAATGGGCACAATCAGATGAAGACGGTGCGAAGTCGCCAAAAGAAGAGAAATCATGGGAAATATTTTGTGATGGGGCGTACTGTAATGATGGTGCAGCAGCTTCGGCAATTCTCACATCCCCTTCGGGAATAAAAATGAGATACGTAGTACGACTAGAGTTTGATGGGTACACAAACAATGTCGCAGAGTACGAAGGATTGCTATTGGGTCTACGAAAGGCAAAAGCAGTAGGGGCACGAAGGCTGGTGTTGAATACAGATTCAGAGCTCATCACGAACCAAATAGGCAAAGCATACAGAGCAAAGAAAGACGAAATGTCTTCATATTTGAAAACAGTAAGAGCAATGGAGAAGCACTTCCTGGGGTTCACAGTAAAGAAGATACCAAGGGAACAGAACAAAGAGGCAGATGCCTTAGCAAAAGCATGAGCCACAAAACAACCACTACCACCAGATGTGTTCTATGAAACATTAAGGAAAATGACTGCACACTTCACGGAATCGGAGCCGAAGCTGGTCAGCGCAATTATCAGCGAAGATTGGAGGGCGCAAATAGTTGCATATCTAAAGGGGCATTACGAGCCAGAAAGCGAAGTTGATAGGAAAAGAATGGCAGCAAGAGCAAGGTCATTCATGTTGAGGGGGGGAAACTTGTACAAGGCAGGCGTGTGCGCACCATTACTCAAGTGCGTATCGCGCGAAGAAGGCAGAGTGTTACTCAGGGAAATACATGCAGGCATGTGTTCTTCCCACATTGGAGCAAGAAAGCTAGTAGCCAAGGCATTTCGCAAAGCATTTTACTGGCCAACAGCAGTACGAGATGCCGAAGAGATTGTAAGTACATGCGACAACTGCCAGAAGCACATAAATTACTCCAAGTTTTCTCCTTACGAAATACTGCTCCTTCCTTCGGTATGGCCATTCGCAAGATGGGGAATTGATATCGTGGGGCCTCTACCAACGGCTCTGGGAAACTACAAGTATGTAATAGTGGCTGAAGAATACTTCACAAAGTGGATTGAAGTGAAGGTTGTACAGACCATAACTTCGGGAGTGATACAGAAATTCTTTTGGCAAAATGTGGTCTGCAGATTTGGTGTCCCGTACGAGGTAACAGTGGACAATGGCAAGCAATTTGACTCAACAGTCTTTCGCAAGTTCTGCTTTCACCTAGGCACAAAGTTGTGCTTTGCTTCGGTATATCACCCACAGTCCAACGGAGCTGTTGAAAGGGCCAACGGGATAATTTTCACTGGCATCAAAAGAAACATCACGGGAATGCCAAGGGGCAAGTGGGCAGATGAGTTACCAAGAGTCATATGGTCTCACAACACAATAGAGTCAAGAGCCACAAAATTCACACCATTCAAGTTGCTGTACTACGAAGAGGCAATGGTACCAGAAGAGATAAAGCTAGGGTCCATTCGTACCGAAGGCTCGCCTGGAAATGAGGATATGAAACCAGCTCTGGACACCTGCGAAGAGGCTAGGCTTCAAGCATTACAGAACATTGAAAATTATGAAGAGGAAACCAGAAGATGAAAGCACCAGAAGGTGCGGAGGAGGAACATAAAAACAGGAGATATGGTCTTGAGGAAAAAGACACGAGGTGTGGGAAAACTGCAAGAGAAATGGGACGGTCCGTTCATTGCGACAGAAACAAGGCAAGGGGCTTTCAGGCTGACTAACCTAGAAGGGGTGGAGAATCCATACTCGTGGAACGAAGATATGTTGCAAAAGTATTAGCTGTGAAAGAGGAACAAGCGTCGTTGTAACTTAGCTCTTTTTCTTAGTAGTTTCTTTTCATTTCGCATTTTTGTAACAAACGTTTCTTTTACAATTTTCGAAGCCATACTCTTTTCCTCGCGGGGAGAGTCTCTAGTTGTGTAATCATCGGCACAATAGGGATGCGAGGTTTTTAATGAGGCGGTCTTCATGTGTAATATCTCCTTGGAAATTATAACAAGGACTCCCCAAAAATATCATCGGTGCGCATCAGGAAGTCCGAAGTGACGCAACTCAAATGAAATGAGTTGTCACTTTCGGCACAGGTCGCAAAATATATCATACATCGCGTAAGTGAACAATTACGTTTGAAGCAAACCGCAAAACGTAATTGGTTCACTTAGGGTGCTCGCATCGAAGTCGAGCACGAAATCAACAAAAAGCCTTCGGCGGCCAATGCGCGAAGCCCCTGGGAAAAAATCCGCAGGGATAAGTCGACTCGTTAAAAGGCGAAGTCGCAAATCATCTCCTTCTTTAGCAAGGAAAGAAGGCTTCGGCACCGTATGTGCGAAGCAAAATGCGAGATTCGACTGACGAGTCATCTCGAGGAACAAAACGTTGTTTGACAATGCAATCAAAAACGTCTTGCTATAGTAATACATAAATGCATAACTGCGCGAAGGCAGCACGTGAGAAAAAATAACGTTTCTTTGCAATCAAACTTGCCAAGTACAGGTTGTGAAACACAGAAAAGGAAACTAGGGGGAGGCGCTTCGCAGTTTGAGTTCCCTTTTTCCGAAGTTTCAAAACCAAGGACTTCACGGAAATAGTAACTTATTACAACAAGAAAGTGTTTGAGCAATGGCGAAGTTACAGACATAACAATATGACTAAGTTACAGCTAAACACACAAAAGGTGGTCTTGCAACTCGTCAGTTAGAACGCTTGTAGATGTACTCGTGCATATCATCTTCGGTAAGATCAACGATCTCAACCTTCGGGACGGAAACAGAAGAACCACCACAATACAAAGAACTACTCGACGGTTGTACAGCAACCGAAGAATCACTTCCACGCAGTCATCGTCGCGAAGTTGAATCATGAATCAGCCGATTCCGGCTATATTGCTCGAAAAAATTCTTAGATGCATTATTGCGTTCATCATATCGGTTAATTTTGTAAGACCAAAACTCATCAAAGGACGCGTGAGGAAATTTCAGGTGAAACTTTCGCAATAAGGAACCAGACATAAAATAGTTGCCACGATTTATAACATGCGGGCAAGCATCTTCGTCTATCTGGGCAGGGCACAACTCCGGCACCTGCGCAGATTCGCAAAATAGTTCAGGTACATAGACAAAATGTGTCCCAGCACTCCCAACCTAACACTAGCCACCGCAGCACCAATCTTCACACCTCTTCGGTCGTATGGGGAGCAGCCGAAGTAGCTTGAGCAGCAGAAGAAATAGCGCCTTGCTTTCCGCCAGCCGAAGAGGAGGGAGCTGTAGAAGCAGCAACTTGATCATTAGCCCCATGAGAAGCAGCATCAGCCGAAGGTGTAGAAGAAGGCAGAGCAGTCTCAACACCGGAGATGACACCAGCTTGTCCAGAAGCAGCAGGGTTGGGGCTAGTCTGGAAAAGAGAAGTTGCACGTTAAAGCAAACGGAAGCAAAAGACAGGAACAAAAATAATAACTTAGTGAAGAGCACAGCAATGTAACCTTGCGCAAAACACGACGGGCCTCAGCAACCGCATAGCTAAAACCAAACTTACGATAAAATTCTTTAACAAAGTTTTTTGCAATATTCTTCGGCGGAGCAGGAATCCGATCAACATTGGTTTCTTGAGGCCAGGCAAAGGAGCCATTGCGCATCTGACGAAGAGCAGTCTTGGAAACAGCAGGCTCAGACCCATCGGTAGGAGTGCTCAAGAGAGAGTACACAGAGTGGCAAATGGTCCGTGCAGCAACTCCAGCACTTAGTTCACCGAAAGAACGGCCAGCCGAAGCTAGAGACGATAGACCATCTGAAAGCCACTTAAAAATGTCACCTATGTATTGACCTTTGATGATGTATGAGCCAGGCGCAGTGCCAAAGTCCACCAAAAGATCATGAACCTTCTTGCAAATAGGAACAATATGCTTTTCCACTTCGTCACAATAACCCTCATGTTCTTTCACGGGATCGGCATTAGTAGTTTTCAGTTCATCGAGCTCCTTCCGCTTACTTTCGTACAAGCCCTTCACACCTTCGCTTTTCTTTTTCTCGTTTTCCACAGCCTCTTTCAACTTGGCAACTTCGTTTTCAAGAGAACTATCTTTCTTCGAGAGAGAAGCTACTTCCGAAGACAGAGCCACACTTTTCTTTTTCTCATCTTCCAAAGCAGCAGCAAGGCTGTCCTTATCCTTCTGAAGGTTCTTGACAGTAACAATCTCCTTCTCAAGAGCAGAGGAGGTAGTCTGGGAACAAAGGTTGAATTGGCGATTGTCTTCGCGAAGCCGACGCTGAGCAACTCGACAGGCAATGAAGGTTTTCATGGCAAGATCTTGAGCCTGCGTTAAAACTTCATCAGCACCTTCACGGCCCAGATCTTCTTCCATGATAGGGAAGGTAAAAGATTGACCAGCCTCCTGGAGCAAAGCACGTTCGCGATCATCACTGCAGAACTGGAGTAATTTCCTCTTGCGGTCACCAAAAAAACGAGAGTTCTGAGAAATCCCGAGACGGCGCGCAACAACTGAGGGAGAATCAGCACTAACAAAAACACCACCACTTCGCCTGCCACTGTCAGACTCAGTCTCAGAACTACTGTCACTATCACCACCACTAGTAGCGAAGGCATCAATAACTTTGCGCGAAGAAGAAGGAACCAGCCCTCTAGAAGGGGTGGGATCTTTAGGCACGTCTTCGGCAATGGCAGGTGCCTTACCACTCGTTTTAGAAGCAGCAGCAAGCTCTTCATCGCTCTCCGGTTCACGGTCACTAATGTCAATATCGAAGGGTTGAGCAATAGTACCGGCAGCGACGTCTGGACGCGGTGATAACGAAGTCACATCAACTTGTTCCTCTATATGTTCCAAGTCGGACGCTCGAGTGCTTCGCCCGGACAACGCATGGTCAGCCACATTCTCGTTGCTTTTGTTACCTTCGCTTCGATTTCCATCACTACCATCGGGGCTAGAAGACACAGCCTCAAGAGAGGCAGACCTTTGCTTGCGGCGACGCTTAGGTTGACAGTTGCTTGCGGCTTTCGCGCGTCTTTTGCCAGGACGAGAAGGCACCACAACAGCCGAAGGTTCTTTAACGCTGCCAGACCCTTTCTTCGCAGCATGCTTAGCGGCAGCTTTGTGACGTGTAACGGTGACTTGACGGTCACCAGCAGTAATGCCAAAGAATTGGAAAACACGGTTGTCGCGACGACCGCCAATTCGTGCTCCTCTTTAAGGCTGGCAGGACCAAGTATTTCGTTGGCAGCATCTTCGATAAGCAGAACATCAATATCTGTAAAAAAGGGAAAAATAATCAAGATAAAAAACACAGAAAGACAAAGTATAAAAAACAAAAAATGTATATAAAAAAACAAACAAACAAACACAAACCTTCGAGTTTCACTCCGAAGCTTTTTGTAAAATCCGGAACTTTGATGGGGCTTGTAAAGTCGCTCCATGCGACAACAGACCAGCCAGACTTCACCGGAAAAATCTTGCAGCAGCAGTACTCCTCGACGAGATCGCGAGTACCCATGATCTTTGCAATCTCCCGAAAGACAACCAAAAAAAGTCGCGATTGATCAGAATCATCGGGAGTTAAGCCAACACCCTTCGGAAGATCTTGCACCTCTTTGCTAACAAGTGATGCAGCAGTGTGATCAACCTTATGATAGAACTAGAAGGTGTTCCAGTCATCTTCCCACCGATTCTTATAGCAGACAACAGGGACATCAACATCAGTTCTATATCTAAAATTCAGCGAAGCAAAATGGGCCTCTTCCTTGATATATGTATCACCTTCGGTGCGCTCCATGTATAATGGCTGATGATGAATAGTGTGAGCACGAACAAAGTTGGCCACAGTAGGGTTCACACCCATGGTTTTGCATGCCCACATAAACAAGCTCAACCGAAGAATGGAATTTGGAGTAAGGTGGTGGACGTACATGTCGAAGTTGCGAAGAATTGCAACAACAACAGGGTCAAGAGGAAACCGAAGACCAGCAGTAAAGAGATCGCGGAATACCACAACCTCATCATCTCTCGGGGTAGGGATCACTTCGTTTCCGGGAGCTCTAGCTTGCCCACTTTCAAAGTACCCAAGTTTTTCGTACTCAGAAATAAGCCGCGGAGTCACTCGACTTCGTCCAAAAACCTTCGTAGTGGCCTTTGGGGGCTTCACAGCAGCAGACTTCGGGGCCATCACACAGGAGAATGAAGCAAGAGAAACAGGCAGCAACCTAAAACAAAAGATAATACGTATAACATACTCGAGCGAAGGTATGAAAACAAATGCAAAAACGAAGGTCTAGAGCAAAGTTAACAAGAAGTTACCAATACAAAGGAAAGTGCCAGGCGATCAGAAAGCAGCAGTAGGAGGGGCTTGGCACTGGGGGGCGGCGGTGGCCTTATATAGCACAAGCGGCGCGGCAATCTAGGAAACACGTGGCGCGGAAATATAGCACAAATCAAAGCAGCAGTAACAGAAGAATATCCCGATATGATAGGAGCAAATTAGCGGAAAATCGGGAAGAGAGATCATATCGCGAAAAAACAGGAGAATCAAAACAACCAGACACGTGTAAGAGAAGGAGAACCTAGACGAGCCAAAATGGGGAGGCGCTTCGGTGCGAAAATATTTCTACCCATTTGGGTTCGCTACTTCGGCTCATCAGGAAGACAAACCTTCGCAGGCGAGGGGCTAATGTTGGGGAAATCCATTTCGCACCTAACCCCCTGTTGTTATTCATTTCATCTGCAGGCTTTCGGGTCAGGGGAAACGGCCATCCTTTGTTTTTTGGTGATTACGTAGGTTCAACATCTTCGGGACATGGCAAAACGAGGCATCGTAGGTCGCCAGAGCCCGAAGCCGGACATCTTCGGGGCGCGGCAGAGCCAGGAGGTCAAAGGTGATGATCGCGCAAAGGCGCAAAGAACCTTCGCCGAGAAGGGCATCAGGAGTCCAGGAGGTCGAAGGTGCTGAGCTCATGAAGGTACAGAAAACCTTCGGAGGATGACCGAAGGTAACCAGGAAGAGGCGCAAGGGTGCTCAAGGGGCGAGGAGGACTGCAGGTGCGCGAAGGTAGCAGCGCGGGTCACGGCGTGAAGCGGGCGCGGGTCCTTGGGGCTGTAATGATTCCCCGAAGGGGGAAGAGGGAGTGTGGGCCCACATGACGGGTGCCACGGTGTAAAGTGTTGAGTTGTAAGGGTGGTAGTTGGGCAAGTTGGTGTAAAAATACTGTAATGCCCTCAGAGATCCTTCGCACGATGTAAAAAGGCGAGGGTAAAGATGTAAAGTGTCAATAATACAGGCCTATTTAAACGAGCCCGAGTGGAATGAAAAAGGGGGGAGAGGGGTCTGAGGGGAGGCTTGCTTTTGCTTGACCGAAGACACACCTTGGTTTGCTTGAGAGTTTGAGTTCCTTTGCCATTTGCATCTGTTGGCCCCACTTCGGGGACGGGTTTCTCCCCAACATTCGACACAACCCAGTCGGTTGTGTTGCAGGAGCCATTGTATCATGGATGGTGCGTAACCTAGCTGGCAGCACGGACTTGGGGTGTGGGCCGCGTGGGTGAAGGGAGAGAGGTCGCAGCTCATCGTCTTCGGGGAACCACCCCGACGCTCTGCCTTCAGCGACTATAAATCCCCGCGTCGTCGCCATGAATCTAGCACGCCTCTTTCCTTTGGCATCTTCTTGCTCCCCGAGCCTCGACGCCCGTGGCAAACTTCTTGCTTTCGCTTCCCTTCTTTTCTCTTCTCCGTCTCCGCCCGAGCCCCATGGCCGGTGACAAGCGCCCTGCGGAAGGACCCCGAGACTCGACGGCGTCGGGGCCGAAGCTTTGCCGGATCCTCACCTGTGGCGGGTAGGCGTTGTTCTTCCTTGTCCTCTTCTGCCGTCGTACCCTGCCACCGTCACTGACGGCGTTCCGCCACATCTGTCTTTGCAGGGTGGACTACAGCGCCGGGAGTGGGCCGACCACCGCTACCGCTGCTTCCGGCAGCTTGTCCGAGGATGGGTCGAGGGAGGTCTCCCCGCTGCCGGCATTGGCTGCCGTCCCCGCCGCTCCGGTCGCCACCGCTGCTCTTTCTGCTGCCATCGCTCCGGCGCCCCCTGTGCGGTTAGCACACGAGGCGGACCGGATCTTGGAGCTGAACGAGGCGCTTCGCTGTAATACGGCACTGGAGCATGCCCTCCGCAACGCCGAGGCCGCCCTCCAGGCATCCGAGGAGGAGGGGAACAAAGCCCGCGACGCCTCGGCCGACGCGTAGGCCCTTGCCTTCGGTTAGTCTTCTCGCATGCTGTGGGGTTTTTCCTGCAGTCGTTTGATTTGCTCACATTGCGTTCTTCTCGGTGCAGATCGGGAAGAGGAGGCGCGGTTCTTCCGTGAGTAGGAGGAGATTCTTCGCCAGCGGTTCGTCGAGCTCGTCAATCGCAACGACGAGCTCGAGGGGGCTACCGAGATCGCGGCCTCGGTGGTGAGGATGGACCCGGTACTGTTGACCGACCGCCTCTGTGCGCTTCCCGGGCGTGTCCGGAATGTGGTAGCGACGGCGGTGGAGAGCGGCGCCTCTGACGCCATCGCGGCCGCCGACCTCCATGACCAGGAGAACGACCACGCGCTCAGGCTGGTGCCGCCGGGGTGGCCACGGGACGCCACACCTGAATCACGTCGGCTCCGCGCGGCGTACTACACCGCCAACAGCCGCGCTATTCATCGGGAAACCAACCTCGACGAGCTCCTCGATGGGCGAGGCGGCGTCGGAGGCCAGGCCGGCATCGGTAGCCAGGACAGTGCGGGGGACTCCAGCTCCGACTCCCACTAGCCGCCTTGTGGATCCCTATGATGCGAGTGCGAGTGTGCTTGGGTTTGATTGGTTCTGTCTGAGTGCGTTCTTTGCTCACTTGCTTTGCCCCCTTTTATAGCTAGGGGAAACTACAGTGGAAGGGGTAAAATGGGCATCACGAATGATGTTTGACTCCACTCCACCACCGTATAGCATTGCCTTCATCACACAAGATACTGCTGCCACATCGGCACGTATCACTCGTATCACCCGGCTGCCTATGTCGAAGACAACGTCCACAGGTGCTTGGACTACGTCCACCGAGTCTGTGCGTTACCCAGTCGTAGTTGCCCTATGCATGCAGCAGCACTGATGGTGCATAACCCAGTGGGTGTAGGTTACGCATACGGAGTACAACTTAAGCCTATTTCTTATCTTATTATGCGTTGAATTGACACAACACAGTCGGTGTTGCACGCGCCATGAAGAACGGATGGTGCATAGCCGAATCGTGCGTAACCGAAGCTGGTGCAGTGCAGGTGACACGCAGGATCAACACGACCGGATGCAGGTTACACGTCAAATCGGCACCACCCAGTCGGTGTTGCAGCATCAAGGTGCGTAACCGAGTCCGTGCAGGTACGAGCGGGTTTAGGTTATGCATACATCTGGAACCGGTGGTGTTGCATCAAGCAGAACAGACGGTGCGTACATGCTGACTCGACACGACCCAGTTGGTGTTGCATGCGCCATGCAGAATGGATGGTGCGTAGCCGAACCGTGCGTAACCGAGCTGAGGTGATGCGCAGAACCGACACGACCGGATGTAGGTGACGCGCAGGATCGACACGACCGATTTGCGTAACATACCCCGTGCGTAACCCAGCCAGTCTTGCACAATGCAGCCAGTAGTCTTAAACATATCTTCTGTCAAATGGCATTCTACTCCTGATACTCATTGTTATCTGTGCCATTTATTGCCACGGCCCACACCAATGGCAAATAGGACTATCATTTGTAAAAATCTGATTTTTGGAAATACGGAGTATTCCTATCAAAAGAGAATGGAGGGAGTGCCATATAAAGTTGATCTGTTTTGTGGCCTTCGGGGTGCGTTGCCAAGAAGCCGGCATCCAGGGCACCTGCATCCAGCCGAGGGTTCCGCACCATCCCTGCTGCATCCGGTCCTGTCGATCCTGCGAGTAACCTACACTCGTTCGGTTACGCACTATCAGTGCTACCTGCACCTGCGAGACAGTGTTGCATGCAGCAGGGATGGTGTGTAACCTAGAGGATATGAATTTGCTGGAGGTTGCACCATACGTACGTAACCGTCGCCGTGAGTAACACAGTCAGTGTTGTACCATGCAACCAGCCGTCTTAAAGGTGCGTAACCTAGTCCGTGCTTAATCGAGTCGGTGTTGCTGCTCAAGCAGCACGTACGGAGCGTAACCTGTGCAGCTCACATGCTGATTTGACATGAGACAGTCGGTGGTGTTGCATCAATCAGCACGGACGGCACGTAACCTGCAAAGGTTATGCGCAGATTCGAGACGACCGGATGCAGCGTGGATTTTGCGTAACCTTATCAGCTCAAGGTTACGCGATGAAACGACACGACAAAGGATACAACGTGGTTTTTGCGTAACTGACACTCTGCGTAACACAGTCAGTGTTCCACCATGCAACCAAGTCGGTGTTGCATCAAGCGGCCCGGACGGTGTGTAACTGACACCGTGCGTAACCCGGTCAGTGTTGCACACGCCATGTAGAACGGATGGTGCGTTGCCGAACCGTGCGTCACCGAAGCTGGTGCAGGTGACGTGCAGGATAGACACGACGGGATGCAGGTTGCGTGATTAAATGACACCACCCAGTCGGTGTTGCAGCATGAAGGTGCGTAACAGAGTCCGTGTGTGTCCGAGCGGGTTCAGGTTACGCATACATCTGGAGCCTATAGGTCCGCGTGCATAACCTTCATCTGGAGTGGGTTCAGCCTGGATGGTGCGTAACCGAGCAGCTGGTGCAGGTAACGTGCAGAATCGACACTACCGGATGCAGCATGGGTCAGGTTATGCATATATCTGAAGCCTATTTGTGCCTAACGTAGTCGGTGTTGCAGGAACAATGTTGCCTGGATGTGTGCTACCTAGTGGTGCAAGTTACAGAGCCTGGTTGCAGGAACAAACAATACAGAGGCTTGGTGCAACCTGGGTTTTACATGTGTAACCTGTGGTTACGCGCAGGCCATGGTGCGTATTAGCGTATTGCAACCTCCCCGGGATAAGCGGACATTGAAGTGCATGTGTAACCTGTCCGGTATCGGGCTGCGTTCTGAATGGTGTTGCCCGATACCTGCGAGACGGTGTTGCCTGCACCGTGAAGCCTGAGTGGTACGTAACCATGGTGATGCGAGACGGTGAACAGTATGCCGTGAAGCACTAGAAAGGTCAGGTACCTGGAGGCGAAGGGTGGTTCCTTCGGCCAAAAACAACAAATTCTATGGGTTCTGAATTGGGATGTTGAGCAGGAGCTTCTAATCACTTTGTATTGGAAAGACATTGGACAAGACGCGGCTCTGATCCGTAGAGCCCCACAATCTAACAAAAAGCCCAACTGAAAACAGAGTAAAAACCTAAACACGAGTTTATTCCTAACACCCATCTTGATCCTTGTTTCCCAGGGCTTTGGTTACCACATCTTCCTGGTTTGGCGAAGGACACCGGCTCTGTGAATGTTCAGAGGAAACTTGCACTGCAAGGGTACAATATGTTGTTAGTAACTTGCTTATAAGCACTGGTCGATGAACAACATTAGTGTGTCATTTTGTTATCTTACAGTGCGCTGGAGTACCTCCTCGTACCTAGGGTTTTTGGATACGGTTTCACCTGTAGCTGGAGGTGTGGTATCTTCCCACCTCACTTGTACCCGACTACTCTGCTCTTTGCTATAGTTCTAAAATTCTTCTGACTTCTTTGCCTGGACAAAGTTGTTCCAATCTGCTTCTGTAATAATACCTCGTAATATTGTAGAGGCGATACACCCTTCTTGACAACTTTTTTGATTAAGTCAGATTTTAATTTAATTTTTCTTCAGCGCTGCAGCCTTCACACCTTTCTCTGAAGGCTCTGGTATCTTAAACCTAGGCTTCAAAGGAAGCTGTGAAGGCTTAGAAGCCTAAGTTTAAGATACCAGAGGCTTCAAAGGAACCTGTGAAGGCTGTAGTGCTAAAGAAAATTAAATTCAAACCAACTTAATCAAAAAATTTGTCAAGAAGGGCATATCACCTCTACATTATTATGAGGGTATTATTACAGAAGCAGATTGGATTTGGAACAGCTTTGTACAGGCAAAGAAGTCAAGAAGATTTGGCATTGTGCTTTGAGCTTCTCCGCGCCGGATCTCGATGGGAGGGAGAGGGCAGAGGAGGGAGGTCGTGCCGCTGTTCCTCCCGCCTCGCCTCGCGCCCCTGCTCCGCCCGTCGGGGACGGATCTCACCTCGCACCCTGTCCGGGGAGGCCACCTCCTTCTCCGCCACGGTCCCCACCACCCCGCGTCGCCGTCGGAATCCCCGAGGGAGTGGCCGCCACGCGCCGGATCCGGGCCTGCCGAGGGGAGAGGGAGGTCGCCGGTGGCGGGGGTGGAGGAAGTGGGGGGGATCGAGGAGGCGATGGTGGCCCCTCCGTTCCTTTATATAAGCATTCCAAGGGTTCAAACTCAACAAATAACTGTAGAAGAAAATGACATATATACCCCTCAGTTTACACTACCCACCAACTCTCTACCTACCCACTAACCCCATTTAATTTTGTCCTATCCCTAGGAATGCTTATATTTAGACACAAATTGCATATATAAAGGAATGGAGGGAGTATTAAATAAAGTCAGTTTGCAAAACTATTTTCACAACTCTGTGCAAAATCACGAGACGAAATTTAGTACTCCATGCATGAAAGATTCCCTGAACGAAATTTTTTTCCATGCTGCTTGATGCAACACCGACTCTGCGGTTGAGCACACACTAGGTTACACACCTTCATGATGGGGTGTGTCATGTGTACCGACGCGGTGCAGGTTTCTATGATAACCGCCTGGGTTACGCACGCTTCATTTTAGTTGCCGCGCAACACGGCGGGTCATGTCGTGTCGAACCCCCAGTTCATTTGGCTCCTGCCCCCGGTCGACAGGGTTACGCACCATCTATTCTGCGTGGCTCCTGCGACACCGATAGGGTTACGCACGTAGACCTGGTTACGCACCATCCATGATGTGCATCCGGTCCTGTCGATTCTGCGAGTAACCTACACCCGTTCGGTTACGCACCATCCATATTGCATGGCTCCTGCTCCTGCAACACCACCGACACCGATTGGGTCGTGTCGAACCTGCGTAACCCTCGCTTAGGAGGTTACGCACGAGCCATGGTGTCTACGGAGGGAGTACAAGTAGCGTGTAATCAAACCACAGGTCGGCTAGTAGTATACTCCGTATGGCGTCTCTTCGGAGACATCCTATAAAATAGGAAGGATACAGAGTTCTATGGCAGTTGACGCATATATACAGTCAGTGCGCACAATGCGGCGAGACGGATGGGATCTGTCATCATGTACTACTATATACTTTATATTCTAGTATATAAAGAATATTATAAACACGACGATTGCTATGGTCGGCCTCCGCCTCTTCGTGCCCCTGCCTCTCCCACTTCGTCCTCTCTCGCCCTTGGCCATACTACCCTAAATGCCGCCGTCCCCCTGTGATCTGGTTCTCCCGATCCCTGACGATCGACCAACGTCCTGGTGGTTTCGGTGAGTTCTCACCTCGAGTACCCGCTCTCTATCAACGTGATCAATTCCCAACCATCGATCCCTTTAAATTTGTAATCACTACTGTATTGTTGCACTTTTGGATATGGATCTGCTTCACCTGTACGTCATCCCCTTTCCAGCGCGGATCATGGCCGGTGTTGACGTCCTCGCCGACGATCAGCAACTTGAACGCGATTACATTACTAGCCAGACTTTCGACAGCAAGGACCAAGAGTTTCATTTCTACAAAAATTATGCCAAGGACAAAGGTTTCGGGGTAAGGAAATCATCTACGAAGAACGACGATGATGGAGTCCGTACATCAAGAACTTTTGTTTGCTGCCGTGAAGGATGGCGTGATGACAGGTACATGAATTCGAATCCGGAAGATCTTTGCAGGTAGCCCAGGAGCCTAACCAGGATTGGCTGCATAGCCAAACTGATTGTCAAGCTTAACAGAGAAACGGGCAAGTGGGCCGTAAGCACATTCGTCGCTGAACATGGCCATGACCTATCCACATCTGATCTCACGTGCTTCTTCCGTGGGCACAGGGATATCACTGCGGCACAAATGGTAGAAATCACCTCCTACAAAATAGCAGGGCTCAAGAAAAACCATATTATGGACATCATGGACCAGCAGCACGGAGGATACGACAGAGTAGGCTTGACAACAAAGGACCTATACAACTTCTGCTACCAGCGAAAGAAGCAGATCTTAGCAGATGGTGACGCAGGAACACTGCTCAAGCACTTGTGGGCCCGAAGGACAGATAATGCCGTGTTCTACTTCGATTACACAGAAGATGACAAGGGACATTTGAAGTGCTTGTTCTGGTGTGATGCACAATCTCGTTTGGACTATCAGGTTTTTGGAGATGTTCTTGTGTTTGACAGCACATACAGGACAAATCGGTACAACCTGCCCTTCATTCCTTTCGTTGGAGTGAACCACCACTGAAGTACTGTCATATTCGGATGTGGCATTCTCGCACAGGAAACCACAAAGGCATATATATGGTTGCTCCGGACATTTCTGCGCGCAATGTCCATGCAGCACCCCAAATCAGTGATCACTGGCGGAGACTTCGCAATGCAGAATGCCATCCGTGACGTACTGCAAAATTCCAACCACAGAATCTGCACCTGGCACATAGATCGCAACCTGGTCAAACATCTTCGCAGCAAGAAGCTAAAACGTGACTTCAAGAAGTTTATGTATCGCCCATATACACCTGAAAGTTTTGAAAGCCAATGGTCCAAATTTATAGAGGAACACAAGGCCTACAAAAACACTTGGCTTTCAAAGATGTATAACATGAGGAATTTGTGGGCTGCAACTTACCATGCCAATCACTATTTCATTGGACTCCACACCAATCAGCGAAGTGAGAGCTTGAATTCAAGGCTGCACACGTATCTGCATCCCCAAAAGACACTGGTTTCTTTACCGGAGCACTATGAGAGCTGTGTGTACCATATGCGGACAACGGAGTTAATGCTGGATGCCAATACACGGCATTCATTCCGGTTCACTACGACCCAAGCATCTGAGATTGAAAAGTACTGTGCTAGTACTTACACTCGGGCAAAATTTGATATTGTTAAGAAGCAGATCGACAGGTCCTTGCGCTTTGAGGTTCAGAATGAATAGTACAGCTTCAAAATGGTGACACCTCAGAATGGTCAGCATGCCATCGAAACGGTGAAATTCACTATTGCCTACAGAAATGGCAAGCCAAATAAGAAATTTGCCGTGACGTCTACTACCAACCCAACGTGTGGTGAGGCGGACTTGTGCTGCAATTGTTGGAAGCTGGAGTGCGATGCCATCCCATGCTATCACATGTTTGTAGTGTTGTTTCACACTGGCGCAGGCAAATTACCACGAGCCTGCGTGAAGTCTAGGCTCACCATTTCTGCAAAGTCTGGATTTCCTCAAGAGAGGAGGACCCAGATTTTTGACCAGTCCATGTCCTTTCACAGGTTCTGTGATATGCGAGACATGGGTACCAAAGTTGCGTACTATGCCTCACCGAGTCCAGTCCTGACAAAGAAGTTGAGGGATGCTTTGCAGGAGGTATATGAATGCGTCAAGGCACACCAATTTGAAGAGGACGAACATCATCACTTGCCTAAGATATTTATGAAGCCGACCCACATTGTCAATTTGAAACTGTTTTGGACCCGTTGTGGATTGTTTGCAGAGGTGCTCCTTCGAAAAGGATAAAGGCCCTCCACGAAAAATTAATAAGGGTATATCTAAGTACAGATGCAGTGAGTGCTTGGTAAAAGGGAATACGAAACCTAGTTGCCCCAACTTAAATAAGAGGTACGCATGGTTTCTGCATTGAACTCCTGAGGCATCCTTAGCAGTAGTTGATATTTTGTGTTTACATAAACGTTTATTTAATGTGTATGCACCCTCAGACCAAAGTGCCATCTCACGAAGAAGAGAAATTCGAAGAACAAGCAGGAGCAGGAGCTTGAGGAGGAGGAGCAGGAACATGCAGAGGATGTTCGTGACGATGTTGTACCTCCGCAAGATGGTGAAGTGCCACCTAGCAAAGGTATCATCTCATTTTCTTTGAGTTTATAACGCGTCCACCTATTTATTAGGTCATCTGCATTCAGGTCGGAAGAGAAATCTGGATAGTGGAGGTCGTCAGAGTCCGAATAAGATGCGACCGACGAAAAGAGCAGCAACGGCAACTTGATGACACATGATAGTAGTTTGGCTGGTATGGTTCGTTTCATTAGTGAGTACGGAGTACCAGCAAGCATATCATAGTTTATTTAGACGTTTACTGTACTTTGGACACCATTTTCCCTGAACTTTTTTTATTAAGTTAAACAATTGTGTGGAGTACTCCCTCCGTCTTGTGAAGCGGAAACTCGTAAGCAGGCGAGCACAAAATGTTTGTAAACCAAACTCGCAAGCACCCAGCGTGGCTCCAACGTAATGTAGACTGGGCAAGTTTCGCATGCCTCTGTATGTCTGTGCGCGTGCGCACTGCGTAGTATCCAGTGACGTTGCACCAGGCACCATGGCTCGTGCGTAACCGGATAGGCATAGGTTACGCAGGTCCGACAACACCCGCGGCCTGCCGTGCTGCTCGACAACCGTGATGCTGCGTGCGTAACCCAACCTTCCTCAGGTAACGCGCAGAATCGACTGTCAGTCTAGGCCGTCGGTCTTCAAAGTTCTAACTTACTAGCTAATAATGCGGATCTCAAAAAAAAACATTGCTGATGCGTAAGAGAGTGGGTGCAGGATAAATCGTAAATATAGTTAATTATGAGATGCCATGTTGTTATGTCAAATGTGCATTAAACTTGTCTGCTCTCAAATTGACTGGCGGAAGGCATTCATTTCATCTCCATCGAAACAATTAGTTCCAACATGGTCTACTCAAGGTTTAGTAGTACATTCATCCCTGCAAAGTTAATTACTTCATTGCATCAACAAAAATGAATTCGGATGTATCCACTTTACTATCACATTTGAATTCGAATACGGATACGGATATCCATATTTACGTTTTAGCGGATACGGATGTCGGATAATTCGGATTGCATCTCCATATTTCCATCCCTACTTCTGTGTTTCCACCCCTCCATTTTGTTACTCGAGTGAGAGTGATCCTATCGTTGCCCACGTTTTCCTATCAGCTTAAGCTGTTGGGAGTTTCGTTCATGACTTGTTTGTTCCTGTATGCTAGTTACATCAGTACGATGGGGATGCACAAAAATTACAAACTGTCACGCGCCGCTGTGAGACTGAGAAACGTGACGAACTTGCCGACGTGACAAGGCCAAAACGCAATATACATGCCGGAATTGAAAAGGCATTGCCGCATAGAAGGGGTGTGTCGAATGACCGTTTGGGAACGACACTCCCACAAGTTCATCCATGTCAGGACCATTGTGAACTGCAGTTAAGTAAGGACTGGTACGGTTTTCGGGACTGGTAACCGGGCGCTCATGACCCGAACGTGTGCACACCCGCACCGAAGGGACGTGTCCGTTCAGTGTACTGGGTAATAAGTAGTGGTAACTCATGTCCACGAACGGTTGTCGTTTCGGAACGGCACATGCACTCCCACAATAAAAGGAGGCAGTTTACACATGAGTTAATCATTGCCGCCATTTGCGATCATGGCTCTAGACACTAACATGTCTCCTTCCAAGCAAGTCGATTTCTCAGTCTCAAGCGAGGAAGCGAAAGCAGAAGGAATCGCGGGGCAGTACAAGGAATCCGGTACATTCATGGTTGGAGGCCGTAAATGGAGGCTACGTTGCTATCCTACAGGTATGACTGATCATCAGTGGATGGGTGTACCAGACGGCATTGCCGTCCTCCTCGTTCCTATGAACATAGCCCAAAAGGTAGGTTTCTCGTTGTTATGAATACACACATTCACACATGCATATATGCTCTCACTGTTGTAGAGCCTGTGACGACACTGCATGGTTCCATGCATAGGTGCGAGTATTGTTGCGAGCGGTGCCTGGATACCCCACCGATGACAATGATACGTTTCGAGTTCAAGCTACAAAAGATGTTGAATTCAGGAATGGGGATCTAGGACAACGAGGCTTCGAATGCCTGGTGGAGCATCGTGACATTGAGCGCGTGAGCTCCAACGGAGGTCGCATAAACATATCGTGTGTTGTTACAATACTTGAGGATGATCGCACACTACGTGAAAAACAGACATTGGTAACAGGCGCGGATGGCCAGTGGTAACGGGCAAAATGCCTGTTACCGATCAAGCGTTACAAATAAGCCAACAAAGGTAACGGGCCGCTGCCCGTTACTGATGACCCGTAATTGTAACGGGCGTAGAACAAAGACCGTTACCACAACTACTTACCGGTCACCTAAAATGGCTATTTCTCCGGGCCCACCGTAGCCTTTGGTAACGGGCGCAGACACAGAGCCCGTTACTCTTAACACGTATTAGTAACAGGTGTCTAACAAAGACCGTTACTGAAACTAGTTACCGGTCACCTGAAATGTCTGTTTCTCTGGGCCCACATGGACCTTTGGTAACGGTTACAACAACCGAGCCCGTTACATGAGCTCAATATCGGAGACGTTTGCTGTGGACACACGTCTACACAAAAGGAGATGCATTTTTTGTACGTGCGTCTCCTCTGTCTGGACGAAAGGAGACGCGTGCTCTGGATGCGCGTCTCCTCTGTATCGACGAAAGCATCAACTTCTAGGGCCCACCGGTCAGTACTAGTAACGGGCCTTTATGCGGCCCGTTACAGTTTTGTCATACTTGTAATGGGCGTTCGTGAAGCCCGTTACTCACGGATCATTTTTTGTAATATGCCTTACTTAACGCCCGTGACCGATACGTAGGGCACCTACAGTAACCTGCCTGTTTTTTGGCTGCATCCCGGAACCAGCCAGGATTTGGCAGCCACCAGATCAGGGGCTGCATCCTGGAAACACCCAGGATTTGGCAGCCACCCCAGCAAGGCAAGGAGACATCACAAACACATTCTCATCACATATATACACAAGCAAGATCACATATATATACACAATGCGAGAGATCACATCAAGTTACTCATCAGATCGACATGCATGCTAAAGTTTCAAGTTCGTCATCGGTGCTTTTTGTTTGGATGGAGTCCTGAGAAAACCGTCTAAACCAGGCAACATGCATCTGACCCCAGCCAAGCAGGTTTCTCAGGCTGTACTAAACTAGCCTGAATGCAGCAAGTTTCAAGTTTGTCAGGCTATACAATGAACTCACGGTGCACCATTATAGAGGTTGCCGTTTCGGTCGAGGATCTCCTTAACAATGTACTCGCACAACATCTCCCGGACCGGCTTTAGATCTTCTGTAGAAACATTTAGGGCAGGTTTGAAATCCTACAAAATAATAAAATAATTATGAGAATACAAGTACAAATCAGTTTCTAAAATCAAATGGAGAATATGAGCAGAGACAAGGGTGAGAGCATTATCTACTTACAGCAGCCTTCTTGATGTGAGGTATATCTTCGAGTAGTTTGAACATATTGAATGCCACATGGAATCCATGCAAAAAGGACCCCGATGGCTGCTGAGCACACTGCACATCGAGGTACCAAAATGACAAGTTAATGCAGTACCAAATTGGTATGAAGGGACCATAAAAAAAACCTGGGTCTTACAGTGATATTTGGCTTGTGCTTGAATGTCAGATTGGATTTTAGCTTTTTCTTGTTTCCTTTCATCACTTCGTCCTTTGGGCAGGGAGAGGCCCTGCATGATCAGCAATACCGATTAGAAACACTAAGAGATTGAATTTTGTGAACAAAACCTACAAGGTACGGACCAATTGACAAGCGCTTGGAGGTCTTCGAACTTCCACGCGGGATGATGTTTTGCAGAATCTAGATACCAAACCTCTTTGAACTTCATACAGATGATCAGTGTTACATAGTGGCCACTGGTGCAGAAGGCACCCACCACGTAGTCATTCGTCATTGCATTTGTCAATGCTTTTGTTACAAGGGTAGACTACTTTTCAATCTTTGTGGTCGTGAGAAGCTGTGGATCCAAAAACCCAACACTGATCTTCATCTCCGCTGCCTTGTCCATCATTTTCCTACAAAAAATCCAAATGTTAGCATGCATGAACTTTGTGGTCAAAATTAAAGAAATATCTAATTTGGTTTTAAGGCACTTACAATGTCCACAACCTCAAGAAGGTCTCGTCCAGAGCAACCAGGGTTATAAGGTCATACACGTGACGGAATGCAATGTTTAACATTAAATCACTAGGAACATGAAAGGAGTCTTCAGGCAACTTTGCTGGAAAACTATGTTTATCCTTACTGTGTTCCATGGCGTAAGCATGCAACCTGGCACAATTCGGTCCAGCAGCCTGTAAGTCCGCTTCTAACAACATAGGCACAGCAGGCTTGTATTTTGGATCCGGTTTTGACCAAAAACAGTTAAGAAGCTCATCTCTAGGCAGAGGTTTCCTGGCCCCCTTCTTCTGCGGTGGCTGCTGCTCAGGCGGAGATTGCCTGTCCTCCGCCGGTCACTGCTACTGCTTAGGCAGAGATTGCCTGTCCTCCTCCTGCTATTGTTAATGCTCTTGCTGCGTAGTTTTGCTGATCTGTTGCTGCTTCTTAGGCGGAGATTGCCTGTCCTCCTCCTGCTATTGTCGATGCTCCTCCTACTACATAGTTTTGCTGATCTGCTGCTGCTTCTTAGGCGGAGATTGCCTGTCCTCCTGCTGTTGTCGATGCTCCTGCTACGTAGTTTTGCTGATCTGCTGCTGCTACTGAGCTTTCTCTTGCTGACGCTGAGCTGCAGTACCTCCATCTGATGCTGAACCCCTGCTACCTGATGTGGGAGCAGGGTTGGTATTTCTCGTAATGGGTGGTACATGAATCCTGTTCTTTGACCATTGGATCCTATGACAGAGAGCCTTAGCTAGGGTTGTTACTTCATCCCCCCCAATTGGTACAGGCAGAGGGTAGTGACCCGTATTGCCCCACACATAACTAGGTTGCACCACAACATACCCATCCTGCACTGGTACTGTATGGAGAGTCTTTTGCAATGGAAAGACAGTGGCTAGTGCGAGCTCCACTTTATTCCCGGAGCCATCCAAAAGGCTGCACTTGGTTGGCTCTATCAGCTTATCTATTATGTCCAGCATAGGTGATCGACTATCAATGTGCTGTTGATTACCTTCGTCCTCGCTGACATGCCAATGGTCTTCCTCTCTGCCACATGCTTCTTCTTCCTCACTGCCATGCACATCTTCTTCCTCGAGGCCATGCACATCTTCTTCCTCACTGCTACTGACAGGTGGTGATTCGGGAGGATGATGAAGTACATTTTTCCGTATATCAAAGCCTGATTCTTCTAGAATGGAGACAATTCTAGTGACTGCTTCACCGACTAGGTCTTCCATCTGCGGTCCAGCCTTCTTGTTCCTCTTCTTCCTGTACATTCCAGCAAACTCTTCACCAAACCCTTTACCCCAGCCAAGTGAACTAGACACACCTCAGACCCAACCTCGATGCTCTAGAGTCTCAAGTGCTGCGGTGAGGATATCATTCTCCCTAACCCCATTGAAAGAACCATCGCTAGCCTGAGCTGCAAGTATTTTCACCCTAGTTGCTACCCCCACCACCGCAGGGTTACTGAATGTTATGTCCCCTCTTCCTTCACTAGTGGTCTTCCTCTTCCCTACCCTTGCCCGCAGATAAGGCCTCGAACGTCCAGGAAATTGGTCCCAAGGGTTTTGTTTTCCTTCTTCAGCTAGCTTTGCATCCTCCTCCTCCCACTCTTTCCTTTTACGAACATAACCTTTTTTGTCCGTCCTGTGTGGCTTATCATGCAATGCTCTCTTTTCTTTCATCCCCTGGCTCAATCGCTGAAATCTAGGAGAATTCGTTTCCTGCACAAACACGGTCCAGTTTTCTGGCTGCAAAAAGGCATGCTTCACAAAGGGAGTCTCCTCTTGGCTCACAATTTTTTTCTTAAATGGGTCTTGAACCGCCGTTGCAAGGTTCCAATCTCTGACATAGCTGCCTTAACTGCCTTCTTGCGAACAGATTCAGACAGATTGGCTGGGTAATCTAGCTTTTCCTCTAAAACTGTGAACAACTCTTCCTTCTCAATTGCTGAGAGATCTTTAACTGCCTTGTTGATTGACACCCTCTCTCGAGCAATGAGGCCACAGACCAATACAAATCTATCCCTCGCAAGATCTGGGGTAGGCCAATAATTGTTATCAAGTCCAGTTGCGGTCAACTTGTCTTCTGGCCATTTGGTTTGTGTCCTTGACCCGCGGGATTGAGTACTACTCGCAGCAGTATGTGCTGAGTGACCCTGTGAAGAAGGATCACCGTTGATAGGTTGTGAACAAGGTTCACCGTCGATAGGCTGTGATGGTGCACTGGAGGTAGAGGAGTTTGGTGTTGTGGGAGACTGCATAGATGATATGTCTGGTTGTCAGTAGAGCAACATAACCTAGACTGAAAACCTAAACAAAATAAGATAAATTCTTATTCTCTGACAGGCAAAATAGTTGATATTAGCATACAGGTTGGGGATAGGTACTAACCATTTTGACAGGGTGAAGCAATATGCTTATATATCAAAGCAGAGACTAAATTCCTTCAACTGCTTCCTTGTCAAAATTCAGCAGCAATGAATTGTGTGTTCCATGTGTACATGCAACAAGAGGACAAAGTATTTAGAATTAAAGTATGCTAATAGGTCCAAAGCATAACTGTCGATCTGGTACATTTGAAGCATAACAGAATTTCAACAGTTCATATAAGTTCATCTGTTAGCAACAATTTATTCAAACAGACTTGGAGCAACAAAATTCATCCGTCAAATCCACAGCCAATCAATTAAAAATGAACTATTAAGGCATGTTGTACTAATGCAGGCAATTCCAGGAGAATAATCCTATGTGAACAACCGTAAAGTAGCATGTCTCCCTAATCCACCTTAACAGGAATAGCAGATTGGGTGGCCGAGCAGAGAGAGGGTGTTGGGGGTTCAAGCAGCACTAACCTCTGTCGCGAATGAAGTAGTTGTTCTCGTGGTGGTCGGAGAGGCCCGATCCGCGTCGCCTCGTTGCCTGAGGTGGCCAGCTCGTCGTCGTGGCCGGGGATGCCGGATCCGCGTCACCGTCTCTAGGTTGGCCGGGACGCCGTCCGCACGCCAGTAACCGTGTCCTCGTCACTGTCATCACGGCTAGAGCCGCTTAGCCGACGTCACGCCGGGAACGGTGGGGCTGGAGAAGAGCAGGGCTGCGGCGGGGAGAGCGGCCGCGGCGGGCTAGGGCTGGAGAAGGAGTAGGGCGGCGGCGGGGAGAGTGCGGGCGTGGTGGATCTGTCTGAATTAGACTCCCAAGTATATGTCCCCTGCGCGCGCATTACTATGTTCACAGAAATTACTGGTGTGCCCTTGAACGGCTCTCTTGTGGAATTGGAATTCCATGGGCATTATAGTCAATATAGGTGGGAAATTTTGAACAGCGCGCGCAACGTTTGCCTGCTGACGCTGACAATGGATAGTCATCACCGACGCTGGTTAGTAAACCCCCGTCGCTTCATCGGCAGGTATCTTATTTATATAGGCTGCTGACACTGACACGTGGGCCCGACACTATTTTTTAGAACTGAAACTCGCATCCATCAAATATTAGAGCCGGTAAAACAACGCCTAAAAATTCATTAAAAATAACATCAATTCATATTTGGACATTTAGTATTTTAATAAAATATCAACAGTCACACTTGTGTACCTAACATTCTTATAATTCGAATATACATCTCATGATTGTGATATAATAATTCTAATAACATCTTAGTTTGCACCAAAAATTCTACAAATTTACGTGGAAACATAATTTTGGTAGCTAAACTTGTCATAAAAAATTCAAATGGTTTTGATAAAGGAAGAATATACTTGTGTACAAATGGCTTCATCTCTCACATAGTTTCCTAGAATGTTGCTTGAACATTGAAGTTTTCCACACTTTGCAACATGTTCGATCTCGTACGCATTTGAAATTTTAACACAAGCATGTGTTCACCTTAAGATCACGAAATGTAAAGTTTCCTTACTAATGGTTGTGGAAAACAAATATTATTTCTATGTTGTACTTACAAAGAACAAGATAAAGGCATATAAACATTATTCACGAAATGGAATATACACTAAACAATGAAATTAATGAAAAGATGGGGATTTTAGAAAAAACTAGGAAAAAAATCATCAAATTTGGACTAAGCACGACGGAGAAATACATGTTACAAAATTTGACTGCAGATTAAAAGGAGAAATGAGAACTGTTCTTCGTTCCAATAGAACTAGGCCCCACTCCTATTAGAGACGCGTGATGGTTAATCCTCGTCTCATTTTCCCACACAAACTATTCTTCATTCCAATAGAATAGAGGAGGAAGCAGAGGGCGCCGCAACCTTGGATTTGACTCAGAAATGTGAGAAATCAAATCTTGTCTATCAATAACCGATTGGACGATACTTTACACGATAGAAGAAGACATTACATTCGTAACGAAGCCTACATTCATCACTACAGAAATACATGCAAAACCCCCTCCGGCTCGGTGTTGTACCGCAGAATGCTTTGCCTGTGCAATGTTGAATGTTGCCTCGCGCCGCCGCTGTTGGCAGCGTCGGCCGGCGGAGGCCACGGCGGAGGGCGACACTCCTAATTTGCCAAGCCAGATTGACCCCACGATGTCGGAAATCTAGGGATTGCACATTGCTGATCAAACGCGGATGCCACTGCCCTTGCTCCTCGCCCTCAACTTGTTTCATGTACGCAATTGCAGTGGCGTCGGCGTCGGCCCCGCTGTTGGCTCTGTAGAGGAAGACGGCGGCCACATAGGCCGCCCCTCTGTGCCCGTCTTTGGCAGCGCGGTGGAGCTCGTCGAGGGGAGGCTGAGGGCTGCAGTTCCTACTGAAGATGTCGTCCATCCCGGTGAGGAAGCAGGCCACCGGGTTGCCGGCTGCAGCCAGGCTACGAAGGAAGACGTCGTAGCCGACGGGGTCGTTGTTCTGCATCTGCTCGACTGGAACCCGATCCAGTGCCAGGCGCCTACCGACGTCTCTGTCGCGGCAGGGGTGGAGCATGTCCTTGCAGGTTGCCCGTAGGCTGTAGAGGTCCTCCATAGGCCGATTCGATGTCGCACCGACTCGGCCAACGATGATCGCCAGCACCTCCGCCGGGAGTTCCGCAAGCGACCGCGGGTGCTCCCTCGATGCCATGAGTGCGGCGGAGGGGCACGACGAGGAGTGTAGGCAGTTGTGGTTTTCTCGCGGGTAGATGAAGGGGTTGGGGTAACAGTTATTTATTTTGGAGAGAAGATACAGGAGACGCGTCTTAGGCATCTTAGGCAGTATCTTAGGCATCTTAGGCAGAATATATAGGCATCATATATTACAGAAAGGAGATTCAAATTCCACCAATACACATCCTATATATATTACAAGAAGGAATCCATTTCCAGCAATAGACATCCCTGCATTTTACAAAAAGGATCGGATTCAGCAGAAATCAATCTTGCTTCTTTTTCTTCTTTGATTTTTGTATATGGATCTTTTCACGATGGTCGCTTCACAAGTATGGTGTTTTGTTAACTCCCAAGACTCGGGGCATGTATGAATTGTAAAAGGATGGACTTTCGTCAAACTGGTTGTATTCCTCCTCCTCAACAACATTTTCAACCCCAACAATCATTTTTTTTCCAGGCAAAACCACACTCTAGTTATTCTTTGCAAGGTCAGGTACATAGAACACTTGCTCAACATCCTTGGCGAAGACAAATGGTTGGGTTTTGTAACCAAAGACCCGGAGATCAACACTAACATAACCAAGTTTGTCCTTGATAATAGCTCTCTTCGCATTGGTGACCCATCTACACCGAATCAAGGCTACCTTGAATCCTACATAATCAAGCTCCCAAATTTCCTCTATTTGACCATAATATGTGGCTGTGTTCTTCTTATTGTCGACGCCCCGTACACGAACACCACTATTTTGATAGACGCTCTTGGCATCCTGGGCCATGGTGTAGAACGTGTATCCATTGATATCCATTGCTTGATATGTTGTAACAGTGAATAATGGCCCTGCTGCTAGTTTTTTTAGATCGTCGGTTATAGCAGCGCTGCCACTCTGCTGGACATAATCTCGGAGCCACCTGTTGAAGCATTGCATGTGCCTCTTTGCAACCCAATCCTCAGTACAGCCAGGGTTTTCTTCACGTAGTTGTTGCTTGTGCTCATTGCCAAATGGTGTAACCTCCACGCTCTGTTCTATCACGGTGAAATGAGCCTTCCTGAAGTCCTCTGGGTGCGGAGTGATTGACTTTTTCCCCAGGGTCCCAACACCTGAAAGCCTACCTTCATGCCGTGAACGAGGCACACCAATAGGGTTTTGGGGGTCCATATAACCCATGGCCCACTCCAGTGCTTCGATGGTCTCATAGCCACGAACAATGGCTCCCTCCGGAAATGACCTGTTTTGTACCAAAGATTTGAGGAATCCAAAGTACCTCTCATATGGAAATATCTGATGAAGGTAAGATGGGCCAAGGTACCAGATCTCCCTCGCGAGGTGTGTTGTTAGATGCAGCATGAGATCAAAGAATGATGGTGGGAAGGTAGCTTCAAGCAGGCATAGGGTCTCAAAATGCCTCCTCTCTAAGTCCAATAGTTTTTCCTCATCAATCACCTTCTGTTCTATTTCATTGAAGAATAAACACAAGCTCGTGACCGCGTCGCGAACCAGTTCTGTCTTGATACCTCTTAGGGCAACAGGAAGAATAGATGTCATCAACACATGGCAATCATGAGATTTCATCAAGTTGAAATTCATTTTCATGTCCTTCACCGACACTAGCCTCTTGAAGTTCGATGAGTAGCCTGAAGGTACTTTCAAACCATGCAAAAACTCACAGAATTCTTTTCTCTCTGCCTTTGACAAGGTGGTTGCAGCAACGGGAAGGTCCATCCCCGTGTCTGTTTCCTCTGCATAGAGCTCCGGCCTAATGCCCATTTCTTTAAGATCCTCCCTTGCATTTTTATGATCTTTTCCTTTTGACTTCTGTTGTAGCAAATGTTCCCAAAGTAGCTTCACACATATTCTTCTTGACGTGCATGTTGTCAATTGAATGACGCACATCCAAAAGCGGCCAATACTCTAGCTCCCATAGAATTGATTTCTTGTTCCACATTCCTCGCCCATCTTCTTCTTCTTCTTCACCATCTCGCTTCTTTCTTTTGTGAAGTTTCTTTTCAGACAATTTGGGTAACTCCTCGATAGTTTTGACATCCTTAACTTGGAAGTGGAGCAGATCTCCAGTCACATGCATTGGCGCCTGTCGATTCTCCTTTTCCCCATTAAACTGACAATCCATGTCCCGGTAGGCATGTTTCTTGCTGAGGAAACGACGGTGCCCCATAAATGAGAATTTTTTTGAATTTCTTAGCCACACTGCACAAGTTTCTTCCAAGCAGTGTGGGCAAGCTGCACCTTTCCTTTTACTCTGGCCAGAAAGGTTGCGATGAGCCAGGTTGTCGTTGATGGTGGTGAACAACATGGCATGCAATGTGAACTCCTCACGGCTGAACTCATCCCAAACCTCCTTCACACCAGGCTGCCAAAGTATCTTCAAGTCATCAACTAGTGGCCTCAAGTAGACATCAATACGGTCGCCAGGTTGCTTTGGCCCAGAGACCAATATTGTCAGCATCATGTATTTCCGTTTCTTGCATAGCCAGGGTGGAAGGTTGTACATTGACAGCATGACAGGCCAGGTGCTATGTGTTGAGCTCTGGTTACCGAATGGGTTCATGCCATCTGTGCTCATAGCGAACCGAATGTTCCTGCTTTCACCGGCAAAATCCTTAAAGTGGGAATCAATGTTTTGCCATTGTTGGCCATCTGCGGGGTGCTTAATCTTGCCAACTTCCTTCATTTGTGTCTTTTGCGAACGCAAGAGTTGGGCCTCCTTTCGTGTGGCGAACCATCTTCTCAACTGAGGAATGATGCGAAAATACCATGCTACCCTCACAGGAGCCCCTTTAACCTTCTTCTTCTTCTTTATCTTGCCTGTGATCTCCACGGGCTCGTTCTCGTCATCATCACCATTGTTATCATCACCACCATCTTTTTTCCTCTTGCACCGATCGAACCCACACTTGGGGCACTTGTCAAGGTCTGCATAATCTCCACGGAACAATACACAACTGTTCTTACAAGCATGAATTTTTGCAACCTCTATTCCCAGAGGACAAATTATCTTCTTTGCCTCATAAACAGACTCGGCTATTTGGTTTCCCTCGGGTAGCATGTCCTTAAGGAGATCCAATAGTTGTTTGAAACTTTTGTTGCTCCAACCATGATCTGCCTTAAGCTGCAGAAGTTTTAGATCACCAGAAAGGCGAGAGTACTTCTTGCAACCAGGATAGAGGGGTTTCTTTGAATCATCAACGAACTGCTTTAGCGTCGCTAATTCAGAAGCTGTATACACTCGTTAAAACTCAACATCCCGCAACATTTGATCAACATTGTGCACATGTTGCAACAACTCACCATCATTGAAGCCCGTAACTTCTTGATCAGTGATATCCTCAGGCCTCATCACAATTGGTGGGAATGGTTCATTTTCCTCGTCAAAAACTCCACCTTCATCAAGCTCTTCATCATGGCATAGCGCTGCCCCTTCATTATTAAGGCCCGTAGCATGGTGTCGCGCTTCACCTCCATTTAGGCATCCTGCTTCGACTTCATTATGCCCTTCCTCACCATGTTTATTCCAACACGTGTAATTTTCTTTGAAACCACGTGTGATCAAATAATGAAAAATTTTATCCCATTGTCCGAACTTCTTCTGGTTGAGACAATCTATACAGGGGCAAAGCATTGCCTGAACACCACAGTTTCTCATATCCGCCTCTGTTTGATCTAGAAAACCATTGACCCCCCTTACAAAATTACTGTCCCAATCTCGGGTCTTACTGTACATCCAAGCCCGAGCAGCAGCAGCCATCTGCAATTTTCATACATCAAATGAGCATAATTAATGCATCACCAAAACCGATGAGTAAGAGGATTAGGACAGCGAAGTTCAATAAAAGGGGGCAATTTCCACCTTGACGAGGACTGTCTACGAGGTGAGCGCTTCCGAGAGGAGGAGGACGAGGCGTCGCGGAGGACGGCGACGGCGCGAAGGACGGCGCCGAGCCCGAGGATGAGGATAAGCTGTTGCTTTGGAGGACATACGGTGACGTACGGCGCGGAGGGACGCCACGCTGCGGTCGACGTCCGCTGGCACCTTACGCCATCGTGCACGCGGCCGGCCGGCCTGCTGCTGCGCTGGCTTTCTGAGGAGAGAGAGTGCGTGCAGCGAGTGGGGCCTTCAAAGAGCGCACGAAAATGCTGCTGCAGCAACAGTGGGGAGAGAGCGAGTGGGGCCCTCAGAGGAGAGAGAGCGAGTGTAGTTGTCGGAGATAGCAGAGTGATCGGAACGCAAAGACAACGACGCGTAATAACAACACACATCTCTATTGTGACAAAACAAAGGAGATGCTAGGTCCAAACAAGCGTCGCCAATTGGGTCGTCATAAAATGAGACACGTCCTAAAAACCACGCGTCTCCAATAGGAAAGTCATCAGTAACGGACGTTAGCTAACGTCCGTTACAAAGAAAACATGTAACAGGCGTTTAAGAAGTCCGTTACCAGAAGTCCTTATTGGTAACGGGCGTTGTGGTGGCGAGGTCAGGGCGAGGTTGGGTCGAGCCTGCCACGCTTATGCGTAACGGGCGCCAAACAACAACCGTTACAGATGGGGTCCATGTAACGGGTGTTAAGGGCCTGTTACAAATGCTGCATGACCTATTTGAGGTTTTCACGTAGTGGCATTGATATTCCTCCTCCGTCAGTACACAGAAGCATATGCGCAACACTTGCAGCCCAAGCCCCTATGGACGTTGTCTTCGACATAGGCAGCCGGGTGATACGAGCGATACGTGCCGATGTGGCCACAGTATCTTGTGTGATGAAGGCAATGCTCTACAGTGGTGGAGTGGAGTCAAACTCTGAAACTGTTCAAATTCAAGACACACACCCTGATGGCTTCTCGCTTCTGATCAAATATGCTAGTGAAGGATCACTCCCGGAGGAGGCTGATTTATGGGACACCCCTGCCAACGGCTGGCCTGTGTTACTCTCAGTCGCCGACATGTACCGCGTCGAAAGGTTGAAGCTGCACTGTGCGTCAAGGATGTGGGACATGGCAAGCGAGCAAACTGTGAGCGCATTTCTACGATGGGCAATTGAGACTAACTGCACCCAATTGCAGGAGAAGTGCATGTCTCTCTTAGAGCGAATCTGGCGGCACGGAATACTCACAACGGATTTTGTGTTCATATGCTTTCAACATCCCCATGTTATGCACGATCTCCGTAGTAGATTACACGAAGGCATGTACCAGGGTCCCTGCTTGTAGTCTGTAGTTTGAATGTTTTAGTTACGATAGGATCGTGCCCTTGCGTTGCTATGGACAACACATCATTTACATTGCAATACACATTGATATATATGTGCAATACACATTGTTATTGATATGGATTCATATGTGCATTCAGGATGTGTATAATAATGTGTCCCTTTGAGCAGCACATAACAAAGGCATTTCACTATTTATACTTGTATGCAATTCATTTTCGTAGACCATGCTGGAACTTATTGTTTCGATGGAGATGAAATGAATGCCTTCCGCGAGTTAATTTGACAACAGACAAGTTTAATGCACATTTCACATAACAACATGGCATCCCATAATTAACTATATTTACGATTTATCCTGCACCCACTCTCTTACGCGTCAGCTATGGTTTTTTTAGATTCGCATTAGCTAAGTTAGTAGGAGGTACACCAAAGCTACACCGATGGCCTAGGTTGATCCTGTCGATTCTGCGTGTTACCTGAGGAAGGTTGGGTTACGCACGCAGCATGGTGCACGGACTGTGCGTATTGCTTTGATCAAAGGCATATGCTAATGCTATGGTCATTGGTAACCCAACCGCTAGCCATGTTGCTGCACGCACCATGTGATATGCACACGCCTATGCAGCACGTGTAGCAAGTTGTTGTGGCCCGATCTTCTCGTAGGATCTGCGAACTTGATAAATTGTCGTTGCGTGACCTGGTGAAGAGGCAGCGCACCGCGAGGCTATCCACGCGACGAACTACCGAGACAATCACCATTCCACGTATCGACGAAACAGCCCACGCAATCACGCCCTATAGATGTGAAGGCATGAACTGGGTGAACCGCAGTTCGGCGTTCTACAACTCCCTCAGGAATCGAAAGAACAAGTGTTGCAAGCCTCTCAAGACTCACGCATAAACAAAACTCCACGAGTTTGTGTATTCTGAATTCAACTAATCAAAATCTGTCTTTTCAGTGGCTAGTACAAGATATATATAGAGATAGGGGCGTTCAGCTTTGAGTAAATGGCAGCATGCGCATGCACTAGAGGAATTCGTGGCTGGTTCGCGCGTCTTTTCAGCTTCTGGCAGCAGTTACTAAAATAAGCATAACTCTTTATTGGGAAGTCGAAATGAGGAGCCATTTGATGGGTTGGAAAGTAGACTTGAAGATGCTTCCATCCACTTGTAGAACACCACCTAACTACTTGTATTCTGTACACAGTGATGCTTGGAATTCGTACCATGTGTCTGCCATCTTGCTTCTGGTTGCATTCCCATGCAAAGGTGATGACCCACCATTTTATTCATGCACACCATAGGTTTCTCGGTTCAGATGTCCAGAGGCTTAAATCCATCTTCATCCCATGCTGGCTCATACACTCCATCATTCCTAAGGACATTGAAACAAGATCTCAAAAGCATAGGCTCATTCAACATAGATTGATTATTAAACATAAGGTTAGCGTTCACCTGAGAATGAATTTCTTTCTCCAATTGTTTAGCTCTACTCCTTGTAATTGGACCAGCTATATCAAGTGGAGTTTCATATGTAGATGAGAGGATGTTAGGAATGTCCTCATTAGCCTCCCCCCCTTGAGAAGGAGTCGTCCTCGACTCAGGCTCACCAACAAATGGAAGCATGTCTTTGACATTGAATGTTGTACTCACATTGGAATATTCAGGTGGCAGCTCAATTTTATAAGCATTATCATTTATCTTTTGGAGAATCTTGAACGGACCATCACCCCGAGGAGATAACTTACTCTTACGTTGTTGGGGAAAACGATCCTTGCGTAGATGCAACCATACAAGATCTCCTGACTGAAATGTAACCTTCTTACCTTTGTTTGCTTGCTTTGCATATTGTGCTGATTTCTTCTCAATATTCTTTCTTGTCTCCGCATGTAACCGCTTGATAAAATCTGATCTTTTCGTGGTATCCAAGTTAACTTGTTCCTGTAATGGTAAAGGCAAAAGATCCATGGGAGTATGCGGTTTAAACCCATAAACAATTTCAAATGGACAAGAGTTTATTGTAGAATGGACTGCCCTGTTATAAGCAAATTCAACATGTGGAAGGCAGTCTTCCCAGAGCTTCAAATTCTTTTTCAACACAGCACGCAACATGGTTGACAAGGTACGGTTGACAACTTCAGTTTGCCCATCCGTTTGTGGATGACAAGTGGTTGAAAATAATAACTTTGTGCCAAGCTTAGCCCACAATGTCTTCCAAAAGTAGCTGAGAAATTTTGTATCCCGATCTGAAACAATAGTCTTTGGAACTCCATGTAAACGAACAATTTCCCTGAAAAACAAATCAGCAATGTGTGAAGCATCATCGCTCTTATGACAGGGGATAAAATGTGCCATTTTAGAAAAGCGATCTACATCAACAAAAATAGAATCCCTCCCCCTCTGAGACCGAGGTAACCCCAGAATAAAGTCCATAGATATATCTTCCCAAGGTACATGTGGAATAGGCAATGGAGTATATAAACCATGGGGATTGAGGCGGGACTTAGCTTTCAAGCAAATGATGCAGCACCCAGCGTGCCGCTGGACATCACGTCGCATATGTGGCCAAAAGAAATGATCAGAGAGCATGTCCAACGTCTTTTTAACACCAAAATGACCTGCGAGTCCTCCTGCATGTGCTTCCTGCAAAAGAACTTGACGAATCGAACAAGCTGGAATGCATATTTTGTTAGTCCGAAATAAGAAGCCATCATGCACATAATATTTATCCCAACCTTTTCCATCAATGCAATGAGAGAAAGGTTCTTTAAAATCAGCATCAGCAGCATAAAGTGTTTTAATGGATTCCAAACCAAGCACTTTTGTATCTAGTTGTGTAATGAACGCACATCTTCTAGACAAGGCATCGGCAACAATGTTATCTTTACCATGCTTATGTTTGACAACATAGGGAAACGCTTCAATGAACTCAATCCATTTAGCATGTCGACGGTTCAGCTTGCCTTGGCTTTTAATATATTTAAAAGCTTCATGATCAGAATGGATTACAAATTCTTTAGGTAACAAGTAATGTTGCCACACTTCCAAAACGCGAACTACGGCATAAAGCTCTTTGTCATAAACCGAGTAATTCAGATGTGGACCATTTAGCTTTTCAGAAATGTAGGCAACAGGCTTACCTTCTTGCAGCAGTACACCTCCTATGCCAATACCACTTGCATCACATTCGATCTCAAATGTCTTACCAAAATCAGGAAGTTGTAGCAGCGGTGCTTCACAAAGCTTTGTTTTCAACTGATTGAAGGCTTGGTCTTGTTCATCACCCCACTTGAATGGAACGTCCTTCTTTGTCAAATTATTGAGGGGTGCAGCGATCGTGCTGAAATCTTTAACAAAATGCCTGTAAAAACCTACAAGACCATGAAAGCTTCGAAGTTGGCTCACATTTACTAGTGTAGGCCAATCTTTTATTGCTTTAACCTTCTCTTCATCAACCTGAATACCATCTGCAGAAACAACAAAACCAAGGAAAACAACACGGTCTATGCAAAAGGTGCACTTAGTAATGTTGTCATACAGTTTTTCGTCCCTCAAAACAGCAAGTACTTGACGAATATGATCAAGATGTTCATCAAATGATTTGCTATAGATCAGAATATCATCAAAATAAACAACTACAAACTTGCCAATGAAAGCTCGTAAAACATGATTCATTAAGCGCATAAAAGTTGAAGGAGCATTTGTCAAGCCAAATGGCATCACAAGCCATTCATAGAGACCAAATTTAGTTTTAAACACTGTTTTCCATTCATCACCAAGTTTCATGCGGATTTGATGATAGCCACTACGTAAATCAATCTTGGTGAAAATGATGGAACCACTCAATTCATCTAACATGTCATCAAGTCGTGGAATGGGATGGCGATATCGAACAGTTATAGCATTGATAGCACGACAATCAAAACACATGCGCCAAGAGCCATCTTTCTTTGGGACTAAAAGAATGGGAACAGCACATGGTGATAAGGATTCACGAACATACCCTTTGTCCAAAAGCTCTTGTACCTATCGCTGAATTTCCTTTGTCTCTTCGGGATTGGTGCGGTAGGCTGGACGATTTGGAAGAGTAGCACCTGGTACCAAATCAATTTGATGCTCAATTCCACGGAGTGGAGGAAGTCCAGCTGGTATCTCATCGGTGAAAACATCTTCGAAGTCCTGTAAGAGATCAAGAACAACACTTGGCAGCGATGAAGGTAAATCGTTAGTTGAAAGTAGGACCTCCTTGTGCAAGAGCACAAAGAATGGGGTTGTGGTGTTTCTCACTTCTCTCAAATCACTCTTGCTCACAAAGAGACACTCAGTGTGGCATGACTGTTTAGGATTGGCATGGGGCTTTATGTGGCTGGATGGGTTAGAACACTCTCCTTTACTTGGATTGGGGATCTCACTCAATTTTCTTTTGTCTGACTCCTCTTTTTTCTTGCGAGCCATATCTGAAGTATGTATCTCCTCTGGAGATAATGGAACAAGAACCACCTTCTTGTCATTGTGAATGAAAGTTATTTGTTAGACCGTCTAAAATGCATCGAGTCCACATCAAATTGCCAGCGCCGACAAGGCAGCAAATGGCATGCTTGCATGGGGACAATAAAACAATCAACCTCTCCATGATAATCACTAATGGAAAATGACAAACGAATCATGGCTGAAACCTTAACTGTCCCGGAATTATTCAGCCATTGCATATGGTACGGATGTGGATCGCGACGTGGCTGCAAACCAAGCTTCTCAACAAGCAAAGCAATAACAATATTATTGCAGCTC
Source organism: Cenchrus fungigraminus (assembly GCA_036936925.1). NCBI lineage: Eukaryota > Viridiplantae > Streptophyta > Magnoliopsida > Poales > Poaceae > Cenchrus > Cenchrus fungigraminus. The sequence continues at coordinate 67,990,056 of CM072773.1, forward strand.
CCGCCATCTACGATGAAACGGCACACTTGGCCTTCCACTTTGCATCAGGACTGAAACTGTAACGCCCTGGGTTTTCAAAATCAGAAAGCCCAGCATTCTGTCTCGTGATAGTCCCTGGATCAGACGCTATCACGCACAGGCATTCATCACAGATAAATAACACAGTCATACATCGAAATAAAAACATCAGAGTATGAATAATTATCTAATTATTACATGTCCTGAATAATCGGAGTACATCAATACACGCCACTTGGCGGAATAACAAGAATAAGAGCCTACGCAGCGGTAGCTAGCTTCCAAAAAGGTGTCTCCATCTTCAGTCATCTCTCCCACAGGCATCCTTGAGCGTAGCGTCGCGTCCTTCAATCGTACCAACCGTCGGCATTGTTGTCGAAGTCTGACTCGTACCCTGCGAGCTCAGGGGCTATCCCCAAGGATCGGGATAGGTCCACGTCACCAACGGTATGCAAGCTTTAAGTGGCCTACTTCTAAGGGTTAAGAAAAGATCAAGGGAGTAGCAGGGTTTCCTATGCAGCAGCAACATAAATAGAGTAATATCTCCATAATTCCACCATAACCCATATCACTCATCCACAAACGGTTACACCTGGTCACCCAGATCACCGTCACCATCACCTATCTCCATCTAGGGTCGGTGCGAGAACTCCCACTCCTCGCACCTCAATTGTTGCACCCGGATCCGCGAGGCAGAGGGAGCAACTCTCCTCTCCCCGAATACAACCACGGCTCACCAATCACACTCATCCTATAAGGGGGAAGGTAGAAATCCCAAAACGTAAGAGTCGGAGAAACAATGGGCATGTCCATAACCGAGGACGCGGCTATACGTATAGATCTAAACTCTGCAGAGCGTGTACACCAGTACCCAACTCGGGATGGAGCTCAGCCGGTAGCGATCCGACTAAACCCACCCTACCGGACGAACACCTAGGAGTTACGATTCCACCCTGCATCTAGGCCTCGATGTGGTCCTTCGCAAAGGACCACCCCAGAACTGTGAACATGCCCCTGTGTGGCCACACGGGGAGCGACTGCAAAGGGAAAGGGTCATCACCATCTTCCCTCCCACTGATACCCTCTATCCTACTAGCAGGTATGGAATTGCACTTGCTAGGGTCGACCCAGCCCTATCCCCACTCTCGGCGAGGTGGTGTATACGAAAGTCCCGTGTAACAGGCGACCCACTCGGTTTCAGACCGGGGCGAGCTCCTATCCTCCAAGTCATCACAAAAACCCCAACACCTGTGCTCCTAAAACAGTGTAGCCGCCATAGGCACCAAACTGGGCAACGTCCGAGAAGACGATCCCTGGCCCCCGATCCCAGATCGGGTTGTCTTGAGCTCACTCCTGCCAAAATATCCCAAAAACACCTTCTCCTGCCGGTTTTCCCTACACACACCAAGAAACTACCACAATAATCCCAACACATGCATAGCAAGCTCAGCATACCATCTCACACAAGTAAAGTAGTAGCAGTAGGTCAATCAAGGACAAGTATGTAAAAGAGGCTATGCACGGGTTCATCTCAACCCCCACTATGCCATAAAATAGAGCACTAGCAGTTCTAAATAGCCATGCATAATGGGTGTTCAAAGAATGGTCGGGCGTGAACCTGGGTGCGGGTAGTCGTCGTAGCTGAGGTTGCCGTCGTAGTCCTGGTTCAGCTCTCCGGCTCCGGCAGCTCCTAGAAATCGTATTTAAAATAAATACTCGACAACTAATTGCAACAAATCCAAGTTGAAGAGCAAATAAGATCCAAAAAGAGGAAAACTCTAGTCTAGCGTGGAGTTTGGATTTTTAGAAGATTTTCAGAAGAAGTTTCATATTTTTCGGAGCTAAAACGGATTTATTATGATTTTCCAAAGATTAAATACATTTCTGAAAATAAATTACACATACACAATAATACAGACTCTTAGCTAACTATTACCTAACTCTAGCTATCTCTAAGGCGTCTTACAACTAGCTGCAAGCCAGCTCAAAAGCTGACGCAGCTGCCACACGGCTGGCTTATGGCCAGCGCCTGCCCACGTGGACGCCCACGTGGCCGGCTCACGTGGCTGTGCGCGGCGGATCCCCGGCGATCCGCTGCGGCTTACTGCGGCGCGGGCGAACATGTGGCCGGGCCGCGAGTGGTCGGCCGCACGGGATCTGCTCGGATCCTGTGCTCGCAAACGCCCGTGTGGCCTGCGGTGCGAAGACTAACCCCTAGGGGTTTTCGGCTCGGGTGCCAGGTGTTCGGCGAAATGCCCCCAAGGTGCTGCGGCGCGGCAAGGGCTCGCCGGCGGCGAGGCTTGCCTGGGCTGATCAACACGTGACAGGGCGCGAACGTGGGGCACCAGGGGTACATGGCCGGGCAACAAGGAGGTGGCCTAGGCCGGGGAAAACATGGCGGCGGCGTGCCAAAAGGCGACGGCGGAGCGGGCATGCGGGTGCCCGACGGCGAGCTCCGGCGACGGCCCGTGGGCGCACCTAAACACCAGGAGAGGGTGTGCGTGTGTCAAGGCAACGAGAAGGAGCCCAAAAACTGGGCTTTTGCCCCTTTGCCTGCGTGTTCCGTGCCGGCGCGGTCCTGGCCAAGCTCTTGGCCAGCGCGGCGACGACGAGGCAGGGGCTTCGGCCGCAGGGTAGCACTGCGCGTGCGCACGTGGCGTCCAGAACGGTGTGGTCGTGAAGGCGTGCAAGCGGTGGACGGGGAGACCCCCGGCTCGAGTGCGCACCGTCATGCATACCGGCGGCGAGGTGCGCCAGAGCACGGCGGCGGCGGTGCGTGTATGTGCGACGTGCGGGTGTGAGGCAAGGAAAAGACGCGGAGGCGTGCGCGCACGGGCATGGCGATGGCAGCGGCACCTGCAAGAGATTCCCAGCACGGCACGAAGGCCGGCAACACACGGCGGGGTGCGCGGCGGCGCGGCTACGGCGGCGACACGACGCGGTCGATCCTGCCCTCGGCATGATGGCCGGGCCACAACAGAGGAGCAAGGGCGGTCGGCCTCACCTCGGTGGCCACTGGCCCATGTGCAGGCGTCAGTGTAGAGGGCGGAGCGGGTTCGTCAGCGACGAAGGAGAAGACGGCGGCGCGGGCAGAGGAAGCAGAGGAAGACGGTGTGCGGGGCGTCGGCAGGTCCGGCTCCACCTCACGGGTGGCTCTGGTGGTGACAGCAGACGGCGCTTCCCCGGTCGGCCTCCAGGCCTTCTCTTCTCCTCTCCCCCCCCCCTTCTCTTCCTACTCCGGCGGACGGGCGGTGTGGTATGGGGAAAGGCCCCCAAGGCGGCTAGGGTTGGGAGGCATCCGAGGGCTGCGGCGGCGGCTACTTATAGGGCGAGGAGCGGGTTGGACGCGTGGACGACGTAGATGCGGCGCGGGCACGCGGACGGCATCCGCCGCGGCGGCCATGGCGGCTCCCGACGTTTTGACGCGAGCGCGCGTAGGCGAAAGCGGTAAAGGAGAAAGAAGAGGTGACGCAGGGCGTGACGCAAGCATGACGTCGCGTGGGGTCCCACATGGAGGCGTCACGGTGGTGGTGGTAGGTGGTATGCGGGCCTGCGGCTTGAGCAGGCCGCGAAGCGATGGGCCGCGAGGGAAAGGGGGTGGTGCGGTGTGCAGCAGGGAGAGATGGAGGGCCAAGAGCGGACTTCACTAGAGCAGACTCGGCCCAGACCAGAAAAGGAGGGTTTTCCTATTTCCCTTAACTCCTTATTCCTCTACAAATTAGATTCAAATTTGAATTTAGAATCCAAATTTGACTCTCACACAAATAAAATCCAAGTAAAAGCCAATGAACTCCAAAGTTCTCACACTAGCATTTTATATTTCCTAAAATTTATTATTTAGCTCAAAGTAAATCTAGGAATTTAGGGATGGTTCAAAGAAGACACCCTTAGTCTTTCAAGCATGCACTCAAATTCAATAAAAAATTTTGACATCCACATGTTTGAATAAATTAACATTCCGAAAAAATTCCGGGATGTTACACAACTGCCCCCTCAAAAGAATCTCGTCCTCGAGATTAAGAGCTTACCCCCCGTTTCCAAGGAGAGGAAAGATAAAAGAGAACTAACTGTACCACACTGATAAAGACACAAAACTGAGGTACCGAAGTCTAAAACTTACCAACCACAGCGTTAGGTGCATCGGCGACCTTCCCTTCCTTCAGGTGGTAGAGCTTTCCACGGCCAGCAGACTGCTGAGGAGTCGACTGAGGAGGTCCTGCTGGGGCCGGTGCTTTGGTGGGCATAGCGACGGTCTTCTTGTCGGTGCAGAAGTATGACTTGTGGCCTGGCTTGCCACAGGTGAAACACGTGGGTCCTAAACCTCCAGTGTTCGATCCTGGCGTGGCCTGGGGCAGGCGGTTGTGTCCTCCATTCTGCGGACGGTAGCTGTAGCTTCCTCCTCCGGAGTAGTCGCCTCCATGCTAGCGGTGTCCATCCCTCGGCCTCTGGTTCGACCGGTCTTGGGGATATCCCAGTCTCTTCTTGTCCTTCATGCGATCCTCATGGCCTCTTCTCTCTTCCTTAAGTGCAATGGCGCGGTTCACCAGGTGGCATAGGGACTTGTGCTCACTGGCCTTCAAGCTATGGCGGAGACCATGGTGGAGGCCTCGCAGAAACTAGAACTGTTTCTTTTCATCAGTATTGGTGTCATCTGGAGCATAGCGCATCATTTTCATGAAGTGCCTCTCATACTTCTCCACCCTCATTGCACCCTGTGTCATGGTGCGGAACTCCTGGGCCTTCTGAGTCATGAGCTCCTTCGGCAGGTACTGCTCGCGGAACACCTCACAGAACTCCAGCCAAGTAATGAAAGATGGGTTCGGGTGGCTGTCCGAGTAGTTGTCCCACCAAGACTTGGCAGGACCCTCGAGCTGGTGGACGGTGAGAGCCACACACTCTTCATCAGTGTAGGCGGTGAGGTCGAGCTTTGTCTCGATCACGTGGAGCCAGTCGTCGGCCTCGAGCGGATCATCCGAGTAACTGAAGGTAGGGGCCTTCAGGCGGAGGAACCTCTCGATCTTCTTGGCGAAGTCCTCTTCTGGCGGAAAGTTGCGGTTCCCACCATTGACTCGGTTCTCGACAGCGTCAGCCATCCGCTGCATCAGCTGAGTCTGAAGGGCCATCACCTCAACCAGGTTAGGTGGTGGCGGTGGCGGTGCTCCTCCACGGCCACGACCACGACCACGACCCTGTGGAGCTGGTGCGGGCTCAGGTTCAGGCTCACCCTCAGCGTCTTCTTCATCTCCTTCAGCATCGCCTTGACCGATGGGCGGAGGCGGTGGTGGTGGCACCACAACGCCTCTGCCTCGGCCTCCTCCACAGACAGGTGCGTGTCCGCGGCTGCGAGCGGGAGCGTGTCCATGCCCTCGAGTGAGTGCTCGGCCACGTCCATGACCTCGAACCAGTGGAGTTTCTTCCCCCTCGGCAGCTTCAAAGCGTGCCAGCAAGCGTCCGGACCTTCTGATCGACATCCTTCTGAAAACTCGACCAAGGAAAGAAAACCTTAGAAAGCATCTCTCACCAACAAGTTGAGTCTCATAAGCAAGCATGAAAATATTCACTAATTATATATTCCTACACTCAATGGGAAGATCCATTAAAACACAACTAATTCCAATAAGAGCTGATCATTCAGTAATCATTATAGTTTTATTTGCTCCCCCTGAGGCTGACTCGGGCCTGGGAGGTCACAACACTTCAACGGTCTAATTTATCGGAAAACCAACTTGCACAGGGGGTGCCTATCAAGGTGTATCAAAACTTCTCTACTTCAGTGAGTGCCAGACATATTCTCGACTAAATGGTCATGTCCTCGTGAGAATGGTTGAGTCGCGTAGGTAAGAGAGAAGCTTTTGAAAAGAGGGAAGTGTTTATGAAATATTTCAAGGAGTTTATATAAAGTAAGGAAATGTAAAGAATCCTTATTCTCTAATGACCATGTCCAAGGGCACGAGCTACGGTCAAGTATGGCTCTGATACCATCTGTAACGCCCTGGGTTTTCAAAATCAGAAAGTCCAGCATTCTGTCTCGTGATAGTCCCTGGATCAGACGCTATCACGCATAGGCATTCATCACAGATAAATAACACAGTCATACATCAAAATAAAAACATCAGAGTATGAATAATTATCTAATTATTACATGTCCTGAATAATCGAAGTACATCAATACACGCCACTTGGCGGAATAACAGGAATAAGAGCCTACGCAGCGGTAGCTAGCTTCCAAAAAGGTGTCTCCATCTTCAGTCATCTCTCCCACAGGCATCCTTGAGCGTAGCGTCACGTCCTTCAATCGTACCAACTGTCGGCGTTGTTGTCGAAGTCTGACTCGTACCCTGCGAGCTCAGGGGCTATCCCCAAGGATCGGGATAGGTCCACGTCACCAACCGTATGCAAGCTTTAAGTGGCCTACTTCTAAGGGAAAAGAAAAGATCAAGGGAGTAGCAGGGTTTCCTATGCAGCAGCAGCATAAATAGAGTAATATCTCCATAATTCCACCATAACCCATATCACTCATCCACAAACGTTTACACCTAGTCACCCAGATCACCGTCACCATCACCTATCTCCATCTAGGGTCGGTGCGAGAACTCCCACTCCTCGCACCTCAATGGTTGCACCCGGATCCGCGAGGTAGAGGGAGCGACTCTCCTCTCCCCGAATACAACCACGGCTCACCAATCACACTCATCCTACAAGGGGGGAGGTAGAAATCCCAAAACGCAAGAGTCGGAGAAACAACGGGCATGTCCATAACCGAGGACGCGGCTATACGTATAGATCTAAACTCTGGAGAGCGTGTACACCAGTACCCAACTCGGGATGGAGCTTAGCCAGTAGCGATCCGACTAAATCCACCCAACCGGACGAACACCTAGGAATTACGATTCCACCCTGCATCTGGGCCTCGATGCGGTCCTTCGCAAAGGACCACCCCAGAACTGTGAACATGCCCACGTGTGGCCACACGGGGAGCGACTGCAAAGGGAAAGGGTCATCACCCTCTTCCCTCCCACTGATACCCTCTATCCTACTAGCAGGTATGGCATTGCACTTGCCAGGGTCGACCCGGCCCTATCCCCACTCTCGATGAGGTGGTGTGTACGAAAGTCCCGTGTAACAGGCGACCCACTCGGTTTCAGACCGGGGCGAGCTCCTATCCTCCAAGTCATCACAAAAACCCCAACACCTGTGCTCCTAAAATAGTGTACCCGCCATAGGCACCAAACTAGGCAACGTCTTAGAAGACGATCCCTGGCCCCCATCCCAGATAGGGTTGTCTTGAGCTCACCCCCGCCAAAATATCCCAAAAACACCTTCTCCTGTCAGTTTTCCCCACACACGCCAAGAAACTACCATAATAATCCCAACACATGCATAGCAAGCTCAGCATACCATCTCACACAAGTAAAGTATTAGCAGTAGGTCAATCAAGGACAAGTATGTAAAAGAGGCTATGCACTGGTTCATCTCATCCCCCACTATGCCATAAAATAGAGCACTAGCAGTTCTAAATAGCCAAGCCTAATAGGTGTTCAAAGAATGGTCGGGTGTGAACCTGGGTGCGGGTAGTCGTCGTAGCTGAGGTCGTCGTCGTAGTCCTGGTTCAGCTCTCCGGCTCCGGTGGCTCCTAGAAATCGTATTTAAAATAAATACTCGAAAGCTAATTGCAACAAATCCAAGTCGAAGAGCAAATAAGATCCAAAAAGAGGCAAACTCCAGTCTAGCGTGGAGTTTGGATTTTTAGAAGATTTTCAGAAGAAGTTTCATATTTTTTGGAGCTAAAACGGATTTATTATGATTTTCCAAAGATTAAATACATTTCTAAAAATAAATTACGCATACACAATAATACAGACTCTTAGCTAACTATTACATAACTCTAGCTATCTCTAAGGGGTCTTACAGCTAGTTGCAAGCCAGCTCAAAAGCTGACGCAGCTGCCACGCGGCTGGCTTACGGCCAGCGCCTGCCCACGTGGACGCCCACGTGGCCAGCTCACGTGGCTGTGCGCGGCGGATCCCCGGCGATCTGCTGCGGCTTACTGCGGCACAGGCGAACGTGTGGCCGGGCTGCGAGTGGCTGGCCGCACGGGATCCGCTCGGATCCTGTGCTCGCAAAAGCCCGTGTGGGCTGCGGTGCGAAGACTAACCCCCAGGGGTTTTCGGCTCGGGTGCCAGGTGTTCGGCGAAATGCCCCCAAGGTGCTGCGGCGCGGCAAGGGCTCGCCTGGGCTGATCAACATGTGACAGGGCGCGAACGTGGGGCACCAGGGGTACATGGCCGGGCAACAAGGAGGTGGCCTAGGCCGGGGAAAACACGGCGGCGGCGTGCCAAAAAGCGGCGGCGGAGCGGGCGTGCGGGTGCCCGACGGCGAGCTGCGGCGACGGTGCGTGGGCGCGCCTAAACACCAGGAGAGCGTGTGCGTACGTCAAGGCAATGAGAAGGAGCCCAAAAACTGGGCTTTTGCCCCGTTGCCTGCGTGTTCTGTGCCGGCGCGGCCCTGGCCAAGCTCTTGGCGGGCGCGGCGACGGCGAGGCAGGGGCTTCGGCCGCGGGTTAGCGCTGCGCGTGGGCGCGCGGCGTCCTGAACGACGTGGTCGTGAAGACGTGCAAGCGGTGGACGGGGAGACCCCCGGCTCGAGTGTGCGCCGTCATGCATACCGGCGGCGAGGTGCGCCAGAGCACGGCGGCGGCGGTGCGTGTATGTGCGACGTGCGGGTGTGAGGCAAGGAAAAGACGCGGAGGCGCGCACGCGCGGGCGTGGCGACGGCGGCGGTACCTGCAAGAGATTCCTAGCACGGCACGAAGGCCGGCATCACACGGCGACGTGCGCAGCGGCGCGACTACGGTGGCGACAGGACGCGGTCGATCCTGCCCTCGGCTCGATGGCCGGGCCACAACAGAGGAGCAAGGGCGGTCGACCTCACCTCGGTGGCCACTGGCCGATGTGCAGGCGTCGGTGTAGAGGGCGGAGCGGGTTCGTCGGCGAGGAAGGAGAAGACGGCGGCGCGAGCAGAGGAAGCAGAGGAAGACGGTGTGTGCGGCGTCGGCAGGTCTGGCTCCTCCTCACGGGCGGCTCCGGTGGTGACAACAGATGGCGCTTTCTCGGTCGGCCTCCGGGCCTTCTCTTCTCCTCTCTCCTCCCCCTTCTCTTCCTACTCCGGCGGACGGGCGGTGTGGGGAAAGGCCCCCAAGGCAGCTAGGGTTGGGAGGCATCCGAGGGCTGCGGCGGCGGCTACTTATAGGGCGAGGTGCGGGTTGGACGCGTGGACGGCGCAGATGCGGCGCGGGCGCGCGGACGGCATCCGCCGCGGCGGCCATGGCGGCTCCTGACGTTTGGACACGAGCGCGCGTAGGCGAAAGCGGTAAAGGAGAAAGAAGAGGTGACGCAGGGCGTGACGCGAGCATGACGTCGCGTGGGGTCCCACATGGAGGCGTCACGGCGGTGGTGGTAGGTGGTATGCGGGCCTGCGGCTTGAGCGGGCCGCGAAGCGATGGGCCGCGAGGGAAAGGGGGTGGTGCGGTGCGCAGCAGGGAGAGATGGAGGGCCAAGAGCGGACTTCACTAGAGCAGACTCGGCCCAGACCAGAAAAGGAGGGTTTTCCTATTTCCATTAACTCCTTATCCTTATACAAATTAGATTCAAATTTGAATTTAGAATCCAAATTTGACTCTCACACAAATAAAATCCAAATAAAAGCCAATGAACTCCAAAGTTCTCACACTAGCATTTTATATTTCCTAAAATTTATTATTTAGCTCAAAGTAAATCTAGGAATTTAGGGAAGGTTCAAAGAAGACACCCTTAGTCTTTCAAGCATGCACTCAAATTCAATCAAAAATTTTGAAATCCACATTTTTGAATAAATTAACATTCCGGAAAAATTTCGGGATGTTATAGAAACAAATTATGGCGTTGTCCTTGTTCAGCAGCAACAAACTGAGTGGAAAGAACTCTCCTAACCACCAAAGAAGGAGATGGTGTATTCATTGCAAAAGGCTCCAAATCAGGAAAATCAGCAAGTAATTCATGAAAATCAGCACTAGTAATCTCGTCAGAAGATGGAGAAATAACATCTTGTAACATGTCATTGTGAGCATAAGGTGGCATAGGTTGAATAGCTAAACAATTCAGACCTAGCTCAAATGTACCATCCTCTGCTGAATACTCACAAGTGTCAAGATTAAGATCTGCAAACACATTTGTAAATTCATCCTCCTCTTTACTTTGTGAATCATAAGAGCCATCAGCAAGTGCAACAATAGGACGATGATTGGAACATTCAGCTTGTTTATGCCCATGACCACCACACTTAAAACACTCAATCTTGCTTGTCTTGCGTGGGTTGGCTGCAGTAGAAGAAGTGGGCTGATTTGAACTCACAGCTTTACCTTTCGCATCCAATTGTTTGGAAGAAGGTGGAATAGATCTATTTGCTCCACGAGATGTGTTTGTGGGCGTTGCAGCCCCTTGCTGTTGGGATTGAGGCGTGACATCTCCTTGCTGTTGGGAATGACGCCATGAAGCATTGTATTTGTGAGACGTAGCAATTTGCCTTTCAGCCCTCTTTGCAAAATGAACCAACTCGGTGAGACATGTGTAATTTGTCATATCCACTTTATCAGCAATGGGTTTATTGAGGCCAACCAGAAACCGAGCCATTGTGGATTCCTCATCTTCAGTTATCCCTGTACGAAGTAAACACATTTCCAATTCTTGAAGATATTCATCAACACTGCGAGTACCTTGCACAAGACGTTTCAGCTTCAAATGTAGATCACGAGAATAATATGCAGGGACAAAACGACGTCGCATTTCCCTCTTCATGTCTTCCCAAGTTATACGAAAATGCCCAACTCTCTGATATTCAGTACGGACCTGATTCCACCAAGTTATGGCATAACCTTTAAACTCAATGGCTGCAAGCTTTCCCTTCTTTTCAGCAGGGTATTCATACAAATCGAATAGTTGCTCCACTTTGCTTTCCCATTCAAAGTAATCATCAGCATTCTCCTTGCCGGTGAATGGAGGAATGGACACTTTAACCTTGCTCAAACCATCATCATTGTGACGTCGTTCATGATGACGCTGACGGTGATCACCATAATGACCATGGGCTCCAAAACGGCCAAAGTTGTCACCACCATGATCATCATATGCACCACGGCGACCATAAGGATCACCTCCATGTTCAGCACTATAATTTGAAAACATGTCAGCATCAAAATCATTAGGATGACCAACAGGAACACATCGTGCACGACCAAAACCAGCAGCCAATCCTCGGCCACAGCCACCTGCAAAGTTATCAAAACCAGCAGCAAATCCTCGGCCACGGCCACCACCACCACCACCGTCATGGTGATCATCATCCTCATTGTGTTCATCATCATGAGGTGGATGCTCCCTATGTTGCTGCCGTAGTGATATTGAAGCGCTTGCATCCCTTGCATCAATTGTTGCATCTGTGCACGAATTTCTTGAGCAGAAATATTTTCAGAAGAGGAATCTTCAACTCCTGCCATGTTAGTAACAAAGGGAGAAAGTAATAGGACAAAATATATGTGGAATCACTCCCTCACCACTTACAAAACAAGTTCTTTCTCTCCCTGAAAAGGGCAAGAACCGGGGCTGCAATTTGTAGTGGAAGAGTGATTGTAATAGCGACGACAGTGCAACAACTCACGGTGCTTTTGATGTGTAGCTTGGTGGGGTAATATGTAAGTGGAATGCACTGAAATGTAGTGATGCAAAACCGAATAATAATCCAAGAACACAAATCTAAGTTGCTGAATATAAAGGAAAAGATGCACAAAGAAAGGAACAAGATGTAGGAAGTGGATAGATGAACACCGATTTCACCAAACGAAACTTGTTGCTGCCCAAACCCCTTTTTGGTGTGCTGAACACAATTCTCTTTTATTTCTTCTCTTTTCTTTCCTTTTTTTTGAACAAGAACTTGTTATTTTCAGTACTTCTTTTGACTCATATACATTTTTTCTTTTAACATTTGTGACAACACAGCACAACTTTCAACTGAGGGGGCGCACAAAGATCAACCAAGATGGATGGTGCAGCACAAAAACAAGAAACTCGGGAGGGGAAAAAGTGGCGGTTAGGAAAAAAAGGGTGGGACGGGTGGGTATTTTTTTTGTATATATATGCAGCAAGCAATGACGATTAGATCAAGGATGGGATGGAACAAAGATAACAGCTAGAACGATGAGGGAAAAAATTCAGCAACTAGACAAATATTAAAGGATTAAAACTCGATAAAGCAAACTACAAAATCAGTAGCATGTATGAATTTGGGCTGTAGGTTTTCTTTTTGGCTATTAGTGGACAGTAGGTATATAAAATCTATCCTACCAAAAACAAGAACAATCCTACTGAGGAAACGGAGGCTCTGATACCAGATGATATGCACATGCCTATGCAGCACGTGTAGCAAGTTGTTGTGGCCTGATCTTCTCGTAGGATCTGCGAACTTGATAAATTGTTGCTGCGTGACCTGGTGAAGAGGCAGCGCACCGCGAGGCTGTCCACGCGATGAACTACCGAGACAATCAGCATTCCACGTATCGACGAAACAGCCCACGCAATCACGCCCTATAGACGTGAAGGCACGAACTGGGTGAACCACAGTTCCGCGTTCTACAACTCCCTCAGGAATCGAAAGAACAAGTGTTGCAAGCCTCTCAAGACTCACGCATAAACAAAACTCCACGAGTTTGTGTATTCTGAATTCAACTAATCAAAATCTGTCTTTTCATTGGCTAGTACAACATATATATAGAGATAGGGGTGTTCAGCTTTGAGTAAATGGCAGCATGCGCATGCACTAGTGGAATTCGTGGCTGGTTCGCGCGTCTTTTCAGCTTCTGGCAGCAGTTACTAAAATAAGCATAACTCTTTATTAGGAAGTCGAAATGAGGAGCCATTTGATGGGTTGGAAAGTAGACTTGAAGACGCTTCCATCCACTTGTAGAACACCACCTAACTCCTTGTATTATGTCCGGAGTGATGCTTGGAATTCGTACCATGTGTCAGCCATCTTGCTTCTGGTTGCATTCCCATGCAAAGGTGATGACCCACCATTTTATTCGTGCACACCATAAGTTTCTCGGTTCAGATGTCCAGAGGCTTAAATCCATCTTCATCCCATGCTGGCTCATACAGTCCATCATTCCTAAGGACATTGAAACAAGATCTCAAAAGCATAGGCTCATTCAACATAGATTGATTATTAAACATATGGTTAGCGTTCACCTGAGAATGAATTTCTTTCTCCAATTGTTTAGCTCTACTCCTTGTAATTGGACCAGCTATATCAAGTGGAGTTTCATTTGTAGATGAGAGGATGTTAGGCATGTCCTCATTACCATGGCTCGTGCGTAACCAACTGGGTGCTGCCACCAAATGATCTTGCGCCGTGTTCCGCCGCATCCGCGATGCTGTGTACAAAGCAGCCTCGTACGTGCGTAATACACGTGGACCGTGTGAAAGGACCTTGATGTCGCCTAGAGGGGGGTGAATAGGGAGACGACCAATTTAAACTTTTATTCCCCGCAGACTTGAACTGCCAGGTCTCACCGGTCAAACCGGTGTGCCTCACCGGTCAGACCTGTGCTGGCTTTGCTTCACAGGTGAGCACCGGTCAGACCAGTACCCTACACCGGTCAGACCGGTGCAGCACAGAGCACCTGCAAAAACAGCTTCAAGCTCCTCTTGACTTCTAACACGAACCAAACTTGGTGAGTGGTCTTGGTAGATGATCTCAAGCAGGGTAATGATCCCTGCACACACAAATAGCACACCCAAGTAGATCGAAGCGGAAGCAAATCAAATATGCTAGAAAACAACTTAGAGAGGTAAACCACAATGAGACGCAAGGATTTGTTTCCCGAAGTTCACTTCCACCAAGGAAGCTACGTCTCCGTTGAGGAGCTTGTAAGGGAACCACAAGAGGTCTCCCACAACAAGCCGGGTCTCTTTCAACCACTTTCCTCGATTCCACTAAGGCGATCTTTTCCACGAAGAGGCAAGATCACAGCCCTCACAAACTTACCACTGCTCACCACAACTTGGGAGCTAGACGGCGACGCCTAGCCGTCTAGGAGGCAAACCTCCAAGAGTAACAAATGCTTCAATGCTTGTAGACGCGAAACTCAAGTGCTCAAGCTATGGGAATGCTCTTGTTAGCTCACAAATACTCTCAAGATCTCACTAACTCAACCCAACTCAAAGATATGGCTTGAATCCACAAATCTCACAAAGAGAGGTTGGCGAGAGCCACTAAGGCTTTAGGCTTGTTAGAAAAGACCTGGAAGCTCAGCAAGTTCACCAAGGTCAGACCGGTGGAGCCCGAGGAACCCCCCAAAACCCTTTCTATCAAACTAACACTTCACCTAAAAGATGAAGTGGCTCAGGTTAGGTTATGAGGGGTTGTTAGCACACTCTGAGGCTGTTTCTCACATAGGTTTTCTAAGAGCACTTGACTTGGTCATAAAGTGAAAGTTGCATCCCTCTCGATAGTACGGCAAACCTATACTCAAGATTAAATAAAAACACCTTGTCAACCTCTTGAGCTTGAATATCTTCAATCTTGCCATACTTGATCATTTTCCACTTGAGGGCTTCGAACTTTGACCAAAGTCTTGAGCACATCCATACTTGAGCTAGTGACTTAGGATTTTTCCATATAGCTTAGAAAATCACACTTAGATCCTTAAGTCACTCCATATTGCCAATCTTAGCTTGTGAACTTGATGCAATGCTTCCCTCGGTTAAGGCTTGAATATGATACTTAAAGACCCCACGGATGCTAGAACTTCACCTTAGCAAAACACGAAATGGCGGCCTAGCTAGAGCCCCAAAGATTGCTTAGTCCCTCACCCTAGTCATCTCGGTTGATCTCTTCATCACTTATCCAATCCATGTTGAGTTAAGCTATGCTTCATTTACAATTAGTCTTCATTTGAAATCCCGCTTCAAATACTTGTTCTTGATTGACAACGAATATGCAAGCTTCCAACATAGGACCATAAAAACTATATTTATCCTTGTGTCCTCTTTCATTTCTCACATGAAGTCTTGAATTCAAACTATGAAGAATTACCATCTTCTCTTTCTATGATCCTTTTATTTTAACCAAGCTACCATGTTCATCGGGGATCATGAATTGACCTCCTTACAATATTCCCGATATTTATCTTTCTTCGTTTGCTTGATATTTGCCACTATGTCTTAGGATCATACATATATTTGTCTTCTCCAATGTGAGCCATGCAATATTTATTCACCAATATATATATATCCCAACAGTAGCTCATGAATATACAAATAAAACCTGCTCATAATCTTAGACAAATGTGTTAGACCTTTAATCGCTTTGTCATTCAATTCACCAAAATCCACCTAGGGGCCTAGATGCACTTTCAATCTCCCCCTTTTTGGTGATTGATGACAACTCGATTAAAGCTTATAAATATGATAATAAAGCGCAATTTGATTCTTAGATATAGTTAGAGCTCCCCCTTAATTTGTGCTTTGAATGGAATTTCAAAGATTTGGCCTCAAATGCCAAAAGCACAAATTTGGGAGAAAAACATGAGAGCTCCCCCTATATCTTAGAATCAGTGGAGTGCAACATGTGTGAGTGACAAAATAAAATGTGTGATGCATATGACAAGTTAAGCACATAGCAAAACAACAAGTGTTCTGGCTGGGCGCCACCGGTCAGACCGGTGCTCCTGACCGGTCAGACCGGTTAGGCTCAACCTGTACAGGAACCAGGCGGTCACCGGTCAGACCGGTGACCCTGACCGGTCAGACCGGTCAGGTCCAGTCAGCACACAAAACTCAAAACAGTGCGTGCTATTTGGGCTAAAGTGATCAGACCGGGGTTGCAAGCCGGTTTAGATCACCATACCCCATTTAGCCAACACAAACAATACACCATACAAATCATGCATCACAATCTAGCATAAGGTCACTTAATTATTACATAAATAAGTTCAACACACATACAAGCACTCATACAAAGTTCTCAAGTCCACTAAGAAACAGAATTCCAAATTTTATTACACGATTGCTCTCATCAGCCGGCACCGGTCAGACCGGTGCAAGCCACCGGTCAGACCGGTGACCACTGCTCTGCTGCTCTAGCTACTGGTACGGTAAGCTTTCAATCCAATCTTCTCCCCCTTTGTCATCAAGCATCCAAGAAGGGCCTGGAGAAGGTGTAGCTGCAGCCGATCAACGCCAAGTCGACCATCCGGATCCATCCCCTATTTTAAAGATAAGCGAGACAATGCATAGGAGATGTAAGAAATAAATTCTTTGAGTTGGATGATGGATAAAGATCAAGAGAAAGATCAACTATACCCTAAGGTGGAGGTGGAGGAGGCTGAGGATAGGTCCATTGAAATATTTCAGTGGAGATGCGACTAGCCCAATCCTCAGGAGCCTCAGGGGCCTCTGGAGCCTCTGGAGCCTCGACGTGCTGAGAAGTCCCTACTGAATCAAACTGAGGAGGTGGAGGTGGTGGTGCCGAAGAGCTCCCCTCGGCTGACTCAAATAAGAAACCGCAATACTGATCCACCAAACCCGAATTTGCCATGCTTCTTATTCTCTCCTCAAATGTAGGTATAGGAACCTCAGGTGGAACGGGAGATATGGTTGAGTGAGGCGGCTGAAGTCCAAAGTGTGCATGCAACATCGTCATAGAATCCCTCTCCTTCTTTCTATCTCTTCTTTCTCTTTGTTGTGCCACTTCAATGTCATGCTGGCTCTTGCACATACCAAAAAGAAAGTTTATGAATTTGCGCATTAGAGAGGTAGCCTTCCTGGGTCTGTACTGCTGCTCAGGCCTCCACCGGTCAGACCGGTGGGTGTCACGGGTCAGACCAGTGGCAGTCTGGGTGGCAGGCTGCTGCTGCTGTTTCGGCTGGTGCTACTCCCATCCTTGTCCTTCTTCCTCTCTAATTTCCGGATCATGCTCAGGAGAAGGAATGCTTGGAAACTTGGTAGGATTGGGCCTAAAGGGTTTGTGCCTGACATCCTTAGGGAACCCAATCCTAGAGACTTTCTCAACCATGTACATGATGTAGGGGCTATAGCTGCAAATCTTCTTTGGATCTTCTGATAAGAGCTTGATTTCTTGCCAAATGAAATCCCCCACACTAAATGGAGGTGCCCCCGGTCGCAAACCTATCATTAAATTCTTCATATACTTGGACACATCGGAGGGGTTGCCATCCCTAGGTGTAAGTGTCACACGAAGGAGCCTATTCAAAACTGAATAGTAGGTGTAGAGGTCCTTCACGTGTCCCACATTTGCTCTCTTATCCCTAGGGTACATGAAACTCATAGCCTCTGGCTCAAGCAAACCCTCATCATGTAGCTTGGGATAGTACTGGTCTTGAGGATCAATGTTGAAAAGAGCTAAGAATCTAGTGAAGCGAAGTCCATACTTCACTCCATTTGACATCCAAAGCATAGCTCTTTCACCATCCTTGTATCCAAAGTGCACTGTGGCATAAAACTGAGCAATTATTTCTCTATTCCAATCATACCTAAATCCCATGAGATCATTCACCCTTTGTTGCTCACAAACTCTAATGATCTCATTGAAGATAGGGTCATTTTTCTGCTCCATAAAGTTCCAATCCAAATATTGTGCCTGATGAGTGATTTTGGGCTTCTTTATGATCACTGAGGTGTAGTAATCCTGCTGAAACTGAGCCCAAAACCTATTGTCTGAAGCTGTCATGTCACTAACATAAGGATTTATATCTCTCAGCTTCTTCAATTTATTTGTCTTCCCTGACCCATGAAAATTCTCTGCTTTGTTGGGAAACATGTATATGGGCTTTGTGATCCTAAGCCCACCATGACCACCGTCATCATCATCCTCATCCATAGGATCATCATCCTCATCCTGCTCTCGACCCCTGTATCATCATCCTTACCCTCACCAATGTACTCATCTTCATCCATGTTGGCTGGCCCCTTGCCATGAGGGCGATCAAGATGCTCAGTGTAGGTCTCGTCCTCAACGTCATCATCACTGCTTGACCCTTGGGTATCTTCAGCAACATTCTCAGCCCTCTCATGAGATGGATGCGGCCTCAAAGTCATCCCACTGCTGCTGCCTCCAGGAAAAGCACCTGGAGTGACCGCTCTTCGAGACATGATTTCCTCTTTTCTCTTTTTAGCACCTTCCTTAACTCTTGGCATAGCTGCTGCCCTGGGTCACAAAAGAGATTACAGGAATGCATAAGACACCAGGATAGAGATTGAAAAAGATTTGGAAATGAAGAACTCAGTTTCGAGCAATTGGGTCTGTTCTGGATGCCACCGGTCAGACCGGTGGGGCCACCGGTCAGACCGGTGCCCTCCAGAACAGAGCCAATGGCCCTAACTGTCAATCTTAGCAGCCTGAACAGATTTGATAAGCATGTTGATGAACATAAGACATATCTAGATAGATAAAAGTCAAATACATGAAGAAATCAAACTTTAGGCTTGGACGAGCCGCACCGGTCAGACTGGTGCGCTCATCGGTCAGACCGGTGAAAGCCGTCAGCCCCCAAATTTTGACTCCTCACAATGTACCTAATGAAACGTTATAGATCTATAGGAATGTCTTCTATATGTTGCCAGGAGATGTTCTACCAAAGGAATTCCTAAACTTCCAGAGGAGTAGAGAGATCGGGCAAAAGGAAGTTTTAGATACCTTTGGAGAGAAGAACTCGATGTGAAACCAATGAGCCACCTTAGATCCTTCCTCAGCAGCCCTAGGGGGTTCTTTTCCATGGAGGAGAAGTGGTTTTCCTTGGTTGAAACCCTAGGTCTCCATGGGAGGTGCTTGGAGGAGGAAGAGAGGTGAAGAGAGTTGGAGAGGGGTGTCCACGGGTTGAAGGAGGAGGGAGGCAGGTGAAATGATTGAAGAGAGAGAAGAGGAAGGGTAGAAGTAGATATTCTTTTACTGTGTACTCACGGGTGTCCCCCGAGCGCCACCGGTCAGACCGGTGGGAGCACCGGTCAGACCGGTGACCCCTTTTGGTCCAACTAGTGGCCCTACTCAACAGTTCCGGTCCAGGGTCAGAAGTTCCGATGATTTTTGAGAATCAAACAGAAAGTCCTTATCGGAAGTTCCGCCCTTGGCTCGGAAGTTCCGTACCTTCCTTCCAAAACTTGAGATTTTGCCTCTGTAAACTTCACCTGATCCTTCATTAACTCCTTTCTTTTCATCTAGGATCCAAAGGAGTGAAGACGTGGCTTTAGGGTTCCACCTGTCAGACCGGTGGTAGCACCGGTCAGACCGGTGCGCCCTTAAGACACAGCCTGATGTGATATAGCAAGAATTTGATCCTTACTCCTTCACACAGTTTGGATAAAAGATATTGACAAGATTTTGATCCAACTTTTCATAGACCTTAGAAGAATATAGAGCTATCCAATTTATTTGATAAACTTGATTCTTCCAAGTGAGAGAGATAGATAAAGAGATTATTATGGACTTGAGAAAATCTTCTCATTTGTGACTAGCCATCAATCAAGCATTGGGAACAATAGTCACAAATAAGTCGATCGGGTCACAAAGACCAAGAGCCAAATGTTTTTCAAATTCTACACTTCCTATACATGCTAGTTGATTTTTCGAAAAACTATCCTATTGCACAAAGTGCATGCATCCACTTCAAACAAACAGCCGTTCTAGAATATTTAACTCATACCCTTGACGATAAGACACAAAGTCGAGTGAACGCGAAGGTATCAACCAAATATCTAGAGAGGCACACAAAGTTCACTTGAAGCAATTACATGCTAAAGAAGGCACACTAGCATGGTAATTATGGCCTAGATGCATTACAATAAATAAAGAAGATTCTGAGATTAGTAATTGCTAGCTCTTACTTGAGTTCTTTAGAGAAAGGTGATTTCTATGAGCTTGTCTAAGGTGCACGGATATATGAGACTACAAGATCACTAGAAGAAATTTGTTAGTCCCACAAATGACACAAGTAATGACGTGAGCTCCCCCTTGATTAGTGCATAGAGATGTCTTCAATTTCTCGATCATTGCACAATATTCAATTAAGAATACGGAGTAGCTCATTCACGTACTTGGTCATGACACATAAATGATAATACTGTCGAAATGTGTCAAGATACTCATACCATTCACTCATGATCATGAAGAAGATGTCTCCTAACAATCTTGAGGCATCTTATCCCCACCGGTCAGACCGGTGGTTCCATCGGTCAGACAGGTGGTTCCTTCCTCAGCCTCGATCGAGGTTCGGGTCACCCGGTTACTGGGTCCGGGTCACCCGGTTGTATCCAGAGACGTATCGGGTCACCTGGCCCTGTGGTCCGGATCACCCGGCGTTTGTATGAACACACCAAGCACCGGTCAGACCGGTGCGTGTCACCGGTCGGACCGGTGGTGACAGTCCCAGCGCCCTTGATGACCTTGTTTTCCTTGCTTTGATGATTTTGTGAATATATCACATTTTGATACCTGCATATTCAGCAAGACATTTGCTCTGCTAGAGAGCCATTAAAAGCATCGAATGGAATGAGAGGGTAAATATTATAGAAGATGTCCAAGTCACTTCCTCATGCTTCACTAGTTCAAGACTTGTGACACATGAGTGTTCACTAAGAACTAAGAGTGACTAAGACTCATAATTGAGTACAATTTACCGAGATGTCATTGAATTTAAGATTTTGACTCTTAAGCTCTTCACAAGGCCAATTTATCAAATTAAGAATTCTTTTACACTTAACCATGTCTCCAATGAATCTCTAAATTTCTGCAAGCTCAAGAAGCATTCTTTGGTACCCAAAGTTTGTTGGGTCCTTTGGGGTTAGTCACTAGATGCTTAGGGACCCAAATGGCTCTTATGCTAGTTTGAGATGAGTTAACCACTCTAGTAGCATAAGTACTATTTTCATCTTCCCTAAGCTTCTTGAAATCATAATGGACAAGATTTGATTTAGGAGTGTTACCATTCGGGCAATATTTGCCCATGTGACCTTTTTGACGACATTCATAGCAAATGCAGCTTTTGTCCTTGTTAGCCACACCATTTCTTGAAATTCCTTGTCCATGCTTGCTTCTGGGCCTCATCTTGGTAGAAGGGGTCTTTCTCGCCCTGTTGCCTTGAGGTGTGGCTGACCTGGTCGCCACCGGTCTGACCGGTGCTATGCACTGGTCTGACCGGTCACGGTCAGATCTGGTGCTTGCTACATCATTTGGGCAAGCATCCGCTAGATGTCCCTTCTCTCTGCACTTGTAGCACACTCTCCACTTATTTGATCTTCTTGTCTTCTTGGAGAGTGTTTCTTGTACCTTTTGCTTAGTTGGGCAATGGAGTGACTTGTCATGCCCAACTTTGCTCTTTTCTTGAATCTTGTTCTTGTAGGTCTTGGTGTGTTGTTGGGGAGTTGAGCTAGTGACGATTGATCCCTTCTCAAGCTTCTTCACCATGTCATCACGGCTATCTTGAGAAGGTTGCACTTGACTCTTCCCTTCCAACACATACAAGTTTCTTTTAAGCTTTTCGACCTCTTGTTTGAGTTCATCATTTTCTTTAGCAATGAGGTCATCACAAGATTCTACAAGTACATGCTCAATGCTAGATTGGCTTGCTTGAGAAAAACAATCATTAGCGCAAGACAAATCAATTTGAACTTGTGAGCATGTGCACGTGTGAGATAGAGGTTGCATAAATTTTTTGGAAGAAAGAACAACCTCATTTGCTATCTCTAGTGATGCATAAGAATCTACAAGCTTTTCATGAGAACACTCAAGTTCCTTGTGCTTTGCTTGTAGAGCCATATGCTCACTAGTGAGCATCTCTATTTTTTCTTTAAGCATTTCATTATCTTGATCCACTGCAGCTACGCAAGCAAAGAATTTTATCAATTTATCATATTGCCTAGCGAGCGAATCATACTTACAAACCAAAGAGGCGTTTTCGGATTTGAGAGCCTCAAGTTCCTTAGTCGAGGAGCTTGAAGCTTCATTTGTCTCAACCTTCCCTCCTTTGATCTTTTTCTTCTTTTCCTTCTTGGCCATCAAGCATATGTTGGTGCCCCTGCCGGCACCGGTCTGACCGGTGAGACACACCGGTCTGACCGGTCCCTGCAGAGGGACAGCTCCTTCGCTTCTTTGGCTTTCTCCTTGCTTGGGAAGTGACACTTGAGGCTCAATGCAGTTGAGTGAAGACTTTGAGCACTCCTCAAGTATCTTCTCCATGGTTTGTTCTTGATCAATCAACTTGGGCTTTTCCTATTCTTCTCGAAGTATTTCCCAAATGTTGTGTGCATCAATCTCAATCTTTTCATAGATAAGTTCCTGCACATCATCACTCAACATACTACAAATGTAGTTAAATACTCGAGAGTTGCATTGCCAATGCTCTAAGTCCCCTAGGGATGATTTTGACAAGTCAATTTTGTTTTCCCTAAAGTGAGGAGGTAGAATGCTAGCAATAACAATCTTCTCAGCAACGTGGACCCATGGTCCTAATATAATTGAGTACTTGAATTGACCAAGAAGCATAGTTTGAGCCATCTAGAGCTAGAGTCTCAAAAGGTACCTCACACGTTGTCGACATCGTCAAACTCCAAGCGGTTAAGCTCGAATCGGAGCACTCGGCTCTGATACCAATTGCAAGGACCTTGATATCACCTAGAGGGGGGTGAATAGGCAGACGACCAATTTAAACTTTTATTCCCAACAGACTTGAACTGCCAGGCCTCACTGGTCAGACCGGTGTGCCTCACCGGTCTGACCGGTGCTGGCTTTGCTTCACAGGTGAGCACCGGTCAGACCGGTACCCTACACCAGTCAGACCGGTGCAGCACAGAGCACCTGCAAAAACAGCTTCAAGCTCCTCTTGACTTCTAGCACGAACCAAACTTGGTGAGTGGTCTTGGTAGATGATCTCAAGCAGGGTAATGATCCCTGCACACACAAATAGCACACCCAAGTAGATCGAAGCGGAAGCAAATCAAATATGCTAGAAAATAACTTAGAGAGGTAAACCACAATGAGACGCAAGGATTTGTTTCCCGAAGTTCACTTCCACCAAGGAAGCTACGTCTCCGTTGAGGAGCTTGTAAGGGAACCACAAGAGGTCTCCCACAACAAGCCGGGTCTCTTTCAACCACTTTCCTCGATTCCACTAAGGCGATCTTTTCCACGAAGAGGCAAGATCACAGGCCTCACAAACTTGCCACTACTCACCACAACTTGGGAGCTAGCTGGCGACGCC
The DNA here is from genome assembly GCA_036936925.1 of Cenchrus fungigraminus. NCBI lineage: Eukaryota > Viridiplantae > Streptophyta > Magnoliopsida > Poales > Poaceae > Cenchrus > Cenchrus fungigraminus. The sequence goes on from CM072773.1 coordinate 68,013,373, forward strand.
TAGCCGTCTAGGAGGCAAACCACCAAGAGTAACAAATGCTTCAATGCTTGTAGACTCGAAACTCAAGTGCTCAAGCTATGGGAATGCTCTTGTTAGCTCACAAATGCTCTCAAGATCTCACTAACTCAACCCAACTCAAAGATATGGCTTGAATCCACAAATCTCACAAAGAGAGAGGTTGGGGAGAGCCACTAAGGCTTTAGGCTTGTTAGAAAAGACCTGGAAGCTCAGCAAGTTCACCAAGAACAGCAGCCCATCCAAGAGGAGGGCTTGGGGTACTTATACCCCTCAACAAGAAAACTAGCCGTTAGCTATCGGGCAGCACCGGTCAGACCGATGCTCTTCACCGGTCAGACCGGTGTTTGAAAAACTAGCTGTTGGGCCTAGTTGCACCAGTCAGACCGGTGCCTCCACCGGTCAGATCGGTGAAGCCCGAGGAACCCCCCAAAACCCTTTCTATCAAACTAACACTTCACCTAAAAGATGAAGTGGCTCAGGTTAGGTTAGGAGGGGTTGTTAGCACACTCTGAGGCTGTTTCTCACATAGGTTTTCTAAGAGAACTTGACTTGGTCATAAAGCGAAAGTTGCATCCCTCTTGATAGTACGTCAAACCTATAATCAAGATTAAATAAAAACACCTTGTCAACCTCTTGAGCTTGAATGTCTTCAATCTTGCCATACTTGATCATTTCCCACTTGAGCACATCCATACTTGAGCTAGTGACTTATGATCTTTCCATATAGCTTAGAAAAGCACACTTAGATCCTTAAGTCACTCCATATTGCCAATCTTAACTTGTGAACTTGATGCAATACTTCCCTCGGTTAAGGCTTGAATATGATACTTAAAGACCCCATGGATGCTAGAACTTCACCTTAACAAAACACGAAATGGCGGCCTAGCTAGAGCCCCAAAGATTGCTTAGTCCCTCACCCTAGTCATCTCGGTTGATCTCTTCATCACTTATCCAATCCACGTTGAGTTAAGCTTTGCTTCATTTACAATTAGTCTTCATTTGAAATCCCACTTCAAATACTTGTTCTTGATTGACAACGAATATGCAAGCTTCCAACATAGGACCATAAAAACTATATTTATCCTTGAGTCCTCTTTCATTTCCCACAGGAAGTCTTGAATTCAAACTATGAAGAATTACCATCTTCTCTTTCTATGATCCTTTTATTTTAACCAAGCTACCATGTTCATCGGGGATCATGAATTGACCTCCTTACAATATTCCCGATATTGATCTTTCTTCGTTTGCTTGATATTTGCCACTATGTCTTAGGATCATACATATATTTGTCTTCTCCAATGTGAGCCATACAATATTCATTCAGCAATATATATATCCCAACAGTAGCTCATGAATATACAAATAAAACCTGCTCACAATCTTAGACAAATGTGTTAGACCTTTAATCGCTTTGTCATTCAATTCACCAAAATCCACTTAGGGGCCTAGATGCACTTTCACCGTGGCACAGGCAAAGCTACCATCAAATGATTGCAGCACGTAGCATGGATCGTTCGTAACCGAGCCGGTACGGGTTACGCATCCACCTGCCGTGTGCAGTCAGGCAAAATGACTGCACTCAGCAATCACCGCATCTGCACCATCCACTCTCGATCTGACGGAGGCAACCCAACCAAACTCATCTCGCATGCCACATAAGTTACATAACAGCTACACGCATGGATGGTGCGTAACCGAGCGGGTCTAGCTTACGCGCATAATCGACACCACCTAGTCGGTGTTGCAGCACACAGCACGGATAGTGCGTATCCGCACGGGTACAGGTTACGCGCCGAATCAACATGACCGGATGCAGCATGGATGCTTGCGTAACCATGCCTGTCCAGGTTACGCATGCATCTGAAGCCTATTTCTGCGTAATGCAGTTGGTGTTGCAGGATGTCCTCCACCAGATGTTGCTCCTCCCTTAATCGGTGTATAGTGGTTCAACATCGAAAACTAAAAGCTGAACAAGAACAAAAGTAGTTAAAACCCTGTTTGGATCGGGTGGTCTACACTCCTTAATGCTTTTTTTTATTAATTGTAAACTTCTCTACGTATAACACCGGCCAGTAACACGTACTCAGTTTCGCACGATGGCGCGACGGTGGTGCCCCGGTTACATACCATCCATGCATGCAGCTAGTGGTACAAGCTAGTACAACCTACAGAGGAATGCGTAACCGTGACCCACACGGCATGCGTGCGGCCATCGTGCACAACCTGTGTAGCCTGGTCTCGGTTACTCTGGGGCCACGCTGCTAGGTGCAACCGCTTGGGTTGCCCACACGGCCATGTTAAGGCGGCTTAGGTTACGCACGCAGCACCGTGGTTGCCGCGGAGCACGGCGGGTGATCAAGGCATAGTATGCATGGTAAATTCATTGCTTAATGTTTCCATAATTTCATGTGAGTTTCAGTTACGTTTGCTTTGCGGCAACCCCGGCAAGTTCGTGATCGTGGTTTTCATTCGCTTCCATCTCTCTCTCTCTCTCTCTCTCAAAATGCAAGGTTTCTCTACTTCTTCTTCTTCATATATATCACGAAGGCTCCATGTAGCACAGCTGCAGTCCATCACTACCACAATGCATTCTTCATCACCTCATGGAGCGAGCAATGGATCCCCCTGCCGTACACCGACGAAGCGTCCACTGGCTATACACAGTGGGAAGGACACTCCGTCAAAGAGGCGGCTTGACATGGGCACCATCGCTCCACCCGCAGCGCCTATAGAAGATTCCATCTGTTCGTCCGTCGACAATCCAGCAGGGCGTCCAGGTGATGTCAACCGCTCGGTGGCAGGGAGCCATGTCGCGGCCTCGCCTCCAGTTCCCCTTTCTACGCCTGCAAAGGCCAATGAAGAGGTTAATTTTTTTATGCCCCCTCCCTTTCTGAACTTAGGAGATTGTACGTAATCAATTAATGTAGTCAGTAATAGAATGGCATCACGAGGATTGAAATCACACCGGGCAACCTTCCAGTAATATAATAATTAATTACATCCAACACCACATCAAGTTGAGCTTCAGATTGTTTCAGATTTCCTCTTCTTGTTTTGTGGCGGTCGGAGTTCCTGCTCAAGTATCGCTTACATTTTTTCCCACTATGCCAGCTCTAAAATTTCATTATACTGATACAAGCAACGAAATTACAGAAACGGATCAACCTGGGGGTAGTTTTCTGTCTATTACTACGACCAACCCATAACCAGAATAGAATTGGGAATGGGAAGAACTTTACATAGTAGTAGAAGTATATCCGAATATCACAAACAATATTACAAACTTCACCTTAATTCGACCTAGCAAATTAATATATTCATACACTTGTCCATCTCGGCATCTACAGGTTTCTGGCCGCTGCTCTCGTCGCCTTTTCTGCACAAAAGATTATGTCACTTCACTTGTACAACTGCCAGTTGACAACCCACTGGTACAAAGAGTGTGAATTTCCCGCGTCTGTTCCCAAATTATCATCCACGTTTCCTCAAACTTGGTTTGTGTTATTATTCTTTAACGTAGGTCAACTCAGCTGTGTCAGAAGATGATTCATTGTCCCTTGTTCATGTTCCTGGGGTAAGCTCTATGCATCGTCCAAGTTTCGAATAAACAATAATTGAGCATATATGGTATACACATATGAGTGCATGCTTGCTGATTCTTTTTCCCTTGTGTACCGGCATGTGCAGTCTAGCTACTCTACTCATGTAATCACAATCCCACGTCGTTGCATCCTGGATGACATTGTTAAAAGGTTGGGCCTAAAAGTGCATGAGGAAACCATCGAACTCCAGGATGGTCAAATGACTTTAGCGATGACAATAGATGTTCCTGATATTGATTCGTTAGTACAGGAGAAAGCAAAGGCCACGTTCCTCAGTGGTCCAGACAAAAGGGGTTATGTGGCAGACGAAGATCTCTGCCAGCAAGTGATTGAGCACTTGGAAAAACATGCAGTCGTGACAATTGATGATTACAATCATGCTAAGGTCTGCAAGTTGCAGCGTGATCTGCTCAGGGAGTCCGATTTTTGCCACCTTTTATCTGGAAAATGCACAAAACATGAAAAAAAGATTGAATATCTCAACAATGGCATCACCTCCATTTGTTCGACATTTGGAGATATACTACCAATTGCAGACACTGGTGATGGTATGTTCAAATACACTGGACAAAGCCCACCCCTCACACGCTGTGAAGTATTGGCTAAAGTACTTGTTGCTCTCAACCACGGTGCGTACATAGTACTGATATGCTATTATTGATCCTCTGCACCATTTATTTGTTTCATTTAATCTATGACTTTTGAATCATCAAGGCAGACAAGGCGCTGCAATTCACTTGCGGACCCCCTAAAAGTGACGAGGAGACCGATGATGAAGAGCATAGCAAGGTAGTAGGAGTAGTAAATATTTTCTTTCCGGATATACCTTGTACACTCCTTAAGAATTGAGATGCCAATTAATTGCGTCGTGCTTTACCCTTAACCTCACTTTATATCTGTAGAAAGTTGACCAGGTTAAACGCCTATTTGGTCAAATTGATGCCGGTTTTGCCAAGCTAGATGGATATTTGGGTGGCAAAACTTCGACACCGCTTTCTGATTCTGAGGCGAGTGGTTCGCACAATGGCAGTGAGTTCTTATTGCATATGGTTGTGTGAATTGTCGTTAACATTTATTGTTTTCCCTTGCTAATTCTCATGTTGTCAGGTGACCATGATCCTACCGATGGGTGCGATAACGACTCGGAGTAGATTCGGTACGGTGTGTCCCACACACACACATTTCTAATCAGGAGAGCTTCTGGAGAAACTGTAGAGACAAAGCGCGGCAATGGTGTCTGCGCCTCCCCCAAGCAGATTGTTTGGCCACGGAAGACGCCTGGTGCTCCCTGTTTCCTATAATGTAGTACAACCAGAGAAAAATCCCCTGGTTGCCCTGTTTTTTTCACTGCCGCTGAAAACTCTAAGTACCAAGCTTCTTGGCCTGCTGCAAACGGCCAATGAAATTAAATCAGGTGTGGAAATCCCCCCCCCCCCGGACCATCAAAAAAAATCAGGAGAGCTTTATGTGGTTTTCACGGGTTTTCACGAAGGTTGTAGTTTCCACCTGATCCGTTGCCGCACAAGCTGCCAGTAGATTACTCCTACATCGCATTGATCCTAATTTAGTGGGTGAGTAGTAAGGATCAATAGATTTTACTCATCTAAGGCATGGCACTGGACAATGGCACAATTTACCCAATCTGCCTTTCATGCAGCATGACGTGTAACCCACATTGTGGTAGCACGCCAACATTCTTTCAAATGAGATTAGACACTGGCGGGAATATGGCAGTTGACTCGAAAGGAAAAGTCATATCGAAGGCATGTCTCTGTTCCATCCATTACACAGTCGCTTACAATGTACCATCTAAGGCCTCAGCCAATCCAAGTCATTCTCATGAAACAAGACTTGTACGTAGTAGACAGCTATAATCGACGCCGACCCAAGTGTTGCTTCAATGATTTCGGGAGCTCTGCATGCCAACATTTACAAGAACGAATATTAGTGCGGTTTTGAGTATTGCTATATATAAATCAACAAACTCACCGAATTAGTAATATTAGATCCGTGATCCGTCCAAATTGCTCATGAAGTGTAGGATGTATAGTTAGAGCAACTCCAGGAGCTCCTTTGAAAATGAATAGCTAAAATTCTGATTTAGCTATTATGTAAAATGAAATAGCTAGAAAAAATTTGATGAAATCCAACAGCTTCTTTAATTGAATGGAGCCCCGCTCGCCTTCACCCACGCTGAGGCCGAGGCCTCCGACAGTAGCACAACACTTCTGATCCTTCTACATAAAAAATCACTATCACTAGAACTAATTTAAAGTTGAACTAAACAAGTCATCAAAAGCTACGACGTGAAGGCTTTCGTCTTGCTCTGGTCCCTCGAGGGCATTTCGTCGTGCATGTCCCTGGCAGGCGGCGAGATGGTGGACTCCCACTCGGCAAGGTCCAGCCACCGCAGCCTCGACGCGGTCCATGCCGAGCCCTAGCCGCGCGCCTCATCCCCTCGCCATCACCCTATACAGTACATGTACTCGTCCACATCCAATCACGGCCCGCTCCCTGACCGCCGCCTTGCACACCCTCCACGGTGACGAAGGCGATGCCGGGGAGGAGGACGAAGACGAGGGGGAAGAAGAGCAATGGCCGGGGACGAAGGCGGAGGTCGACCAGGCCGCCAGCACCTCCTCCGCGGCGCGAGAGGAGCACGACGGCCGGCGGCGCAGAGGCGCGCGCGGGGCCTCCTCTTCTTGCATGACGGCCCTACTTGGGCGCGGCAGCGTCGGCCTCGGCGGAAGCACGCGTAGGCATCATCGCCGCCCAGCAGGCCCGCGCCGTGCGCCAGCAAGGTCCGGTTGACAGCACCGCCCACCGCCGACTGCCGTGCTGCCCGACGGCAGGCCTCGTCCGACGGCCCAGCTGGCCTCCCGGCGGAGCTCGCCCGGTGGCCGCGCTGGGTCCCCGCGGAGGAGCTCTTTCTTGCCCGGCCGGGGGGATCGACTGATGGCGCCGCCCCGCCCCCGCGGAGGAGCTCCTGCTTGCGTCCGTGCCGCCCCCGCACCGCCATGTTCGCCACCGTGGGGGCCTCTGCGCCTGTCGCGCCGCCGCCGGGTGAGCTCCTGCGCTGGCTGCGTCGCCTTGATGGATGCGCTGGCTGCCCCCCCGCCGCGAACTCGAACTCGCCATCGGCCGCGCCACAGCAGTCGGCGTCGGTGGGGTGGTGGGACGCGGCGGGCACGGACCCGTTGGCCGTGGACGACGGCGGGGCCGCCGGGTCTCAGCGGCGACCGGCTCCGAGCGGAATGAGATCCTCTGAAGTAGCTATCACTAAATTTACTATTAATTATACTATGCAACAACAAAGTCGTGTAACCAAAATTGTTGTACGATTGTACCATGGAAGCATGTATCATGCGTAACTATGTGGATGTAGGTTAAATTTTCATCAGAATTGTACAGTTGGCTTCATCAGTGTAGGTACGAACCATCTAACTGATCCAAATAGTGATCTGGAACCATTCTGTGACTTCAAGGTTATATCTCTCATGACAACATCGACACCATCCATTATGTTGCGCTTCCTCAGCAAGCATCTTCTAAAATCCAAATCGAAGTAGTATATATTGTTGATGTCGGCGAATCTGTCGTCCGACAACACAAAGCAGGAAAAGTCATTATGGGTCGACAATATGATTGTGCCATTTAGGTGGGACATGCTGCTGCAGCTGATACCATCACCGTTATTGATGGGCTGATCTCTAAGGACAAAGCTCACTGGGGTGTTGGTGGAATTGTCTAAGTCCGGAGTGTAGAAGTCGTCGGACGATCCACAGAGGAAGAGCACCTGACCCTCCTGTTTGATTGTGTGCTTCTGCAGGGATGGTTTAAAACAATCCTCCATCTACAGCCAGAACTTCCTGACGCTGGTGTGAGTACTGGTTTTCCACTCCTCGTCAATTCCAAGTTCACATACCGCTGCGGTCATGGGAACACCTGGCTCGGTGTGCTTGGTGTAGACAACAACAGTACATTTATCCTCAACACTGTTTGATATGACAAATCCATATTCAGCCTTGCCATCGATGCAACTGGGCAGGGGCGGCAGTTCGGTGTTCCACCCAGTCAAAGGGTTGACAATCACAGCCTTAGCATTCTTTCTAATATCGATCCCGATAAGGAGGCCGCTGTCATAACCGGTAATCCTCCCACGAACAAGGGTAGGGAAATAGCCGCACTTAGCCACTGTCTTGCCATCTAGAACTGGGACTTTTATGCATGCAGACCAGGTCCCATCCAACGTCTGAAACTGTAGGCATTCATCGTACTGGGACAACATGATCCAGGGCTGAAAGCATGTGTCAGCATTGGGATTGACGGCATCCTTCCAGTTCTTGCAGACAGCACGGAACCTGACGTAGTCTCTAGCATCCCCAATTAGTTTGGAGATGGACAAGACAATCTGCTTTTCAAGAGAAGCCCAATGCCTATAGGTGGAATTGAAGGACCAATTAGGCGAACCAGAGAGGGGGGGAGTGAATGGGAGCCGATAAAAATTCTTCTCGAAGGAGATGAGAACTCCAACAAGACGAACACGGCTTCCAAAACACGTCTCCGACTCAACTACCCAAGTTGGTCAAGACCACGCAGCCACTGAAGTGCTACTGGTCCTAGGAACCAACAACCACCTACACCTACTCGAGAACGCAGCGGAAAAACTAACTCGAGCAGCTACTGGGCTACACCGGTCAGGCCGGTGAGCAGCACCAGTCAGACCGGTCCCTGCTGGCAAAATCTGAGAACTTCCACAGAAGGCCTCTACACCGGTCAGGCCGGTGTAGCTCGCCGGTTAGACCGGCCCAAGCCAGGAAATCTCAAATCCACCAAACTGACCTACCGAGCTCCAAACAGGACCAAACCCGAAACAGCAGCAACACAGGACAACAGGGAACTCACCAAGATGTTCACCCGAGCAAAACTCAATAGAGAGTCTGCACCGGTCAGACCGGTGAGAGGCACCGGTCAGACCGGTGTGACCAGAGCTCTCGGGATGAACAGCGCCCGCGGGTCAACTACCCCAAATCCAACTCCCGATCTCCCGAATCGCTCCACGGTCTTGCACAAGACTTTGGGGATAGTAAGAACAACTCATGGGCACTCCATAGCCAAGATTTGGTCCACCAAAACTTGTCAAAACAAGAGGAATCGAGGAAATCCCACCAAGAACGCCTCTAACTCAGAGTCAAGAAAACCCCAAAATCGAGCCCCTTTGCTCACGGATTTGGGTGGGGAATCAAAGGGAAAAGAACCACGAAGGTTTCACACATACATCCCCCACCAAATCCCAAAGAGAAAGGCTTCGAAATCGCTCCAAGAAAATCGCCAAGAAAGGGCTCCGAAAATCACCAAAAAGGAGAAACGGGAAAGACACATCCAAGCCTTGAGGAACCACGCCGAATCATCTATACATACCAAAGAGGTTCATACAAGGTCTAGCTTGCCGCCCGATCATCCTTCCCTCTCACAAGATCTCACCATGAAGCTCTCAAGCTAGTCCTACGAAAAATCCTAAGGAAAATAGGAAAACCAAATGAGCTAGGGTTCCAAGAGATGGCTGCCATCCTCTCACCACTTGGGTTATATGGAGGCAACCGAAAGACGAAAATACCCTTACTAGCTAACTAGGTATACATGCCCCTCAAGGGTGAATTCGGAAATCTTTGTCTTCGCTCCATCGGACGGATGCCCAGCGACCGCAAACTTGCTTAGCCTCGACGCAAGCCTTGCGATCCCGACGCGTGTCCTCCGCTTCGAAGATTCCGGACTGCGTCGTCGCACACCGGTCAGACCGGTGCTCCTCACCGGTCAGACCGGTACCCACCGGTCAGACCGGTCAGACCCACCGGTCAGACCGGTCAGACCCACCGGTCAGACCGGTTTGGAGCTGCTGCACCTCCGTCTTCGGTTCTTCGGTCTTGGCTTTGTGGATCAACCAAGGAACCCAGTGGTTTTCTGGTGAACCACCAGAAACCCCGCGAACTCGATGTAGCCTCCGCCAATCACCACTCATGACTCGGCTCCCACGTAGTCCCGGCTCGACCTTGGTTTTGAGGCTCAACCAAGAAACCGTCCATGACTTCATCTTGCTGTTCTTGCTACCATGCGGCCCGCACTTGACCCCGCTGGCCACCGGGTCCCTCGAACCAAGCCTACTTATCTTCTCCACACCTGGAGGCCTCACCGGCAACGACCTTTCGCGCTTGTTCTTCACCTGCACCAACACCAGTCAAGCCGCAACCTGCACCTGCAATACTTAGCCAAGAGTCAGTCCACACCACGTTGTCAATCACTCATCACACCAGGAAGCGACCATCCACCGGTCCTCGAACCACACCTGGCTCTCAATCTCCCCCTTGATGAGTGCATTGACAACACACACGTTTTGGTAACCAAGAGAAAAGGAAAAGAAAAGAAACGATCAAAGGAAACTCCAACAAGCGATCGAAAGCCAAAGAAAAGGCAAAGAGCAAGATCACTTGACGAAGACAAGTCTCGGACCCCTTAGGCAAGGGCAATGGCTCGACACATCTGAGACAAAACATGCTCAAGCAAAGAGCACAAAACACCAATCCAAAGCTCGAAAACCACAAAGAGCTCCCCCTGCACACATGCAAGCTCCCCCTGAACCAATGCAACTCCCCCTGGACGAATGCATGCAAACCACCTCGCAAAACAGAGCAGCTGCTTCAGCTTTGCTCTGACCGGTCAGACCGGTCAACCACACCGGTCAGACCGGTGTGCTAGATCGCCCAGCACCTGAACCTTACACCGGTCAGACCGGTGTACCTCACCGGTCATGCCGATGACCGCCTGGGAAAAACTGGGAACTGCACGAGCTCAAAACTAGCTCGAAACCACTTGGAAACCTTCTAAAAGCATGCAGCAAGCCAAAACATGCTCAAACTTCTCCCCCTTGTTGACAATGCATGAATCAAGCCAAAAATGCAAAAAATGCAACCTAGAGCTTCTCAAATAGACAAAATTCAACATAGGATGCTACACATGTCCAAAAGAGCAAGTTAGATACTCTATAGCTTCGTAATGACATCAACTACAAGATCACCAAGTTTCACAACCATTGGACGAAGCTAAGATAGAATTGAACAATTTTGCGAAAAATCACCCTCTCATGAGCAAAGTCCTAAGCATGAGCAAAACATGTCAAAATGGCAAAGCCACACAAACTTCATGCGAGGACAACCATTTTAAGCATAAGACCATCATAAACACCCACAAGCACCTCATGTCATGTCAAAGCCACCGAGCCATGTGCCTACTTCTATATATGAGACTTCTCATTGGTAGGCATCATGCAACGGTTTAGCACCCAAAGCAAATAAAAATTAGCACATATGACATGGGAGCACATTTTCAAGCAATTTACATTTCATTTTCAGATTTGAAATTGGTACATGAAATGTCTTTGCGACAAAAAGGAACTTATGCCCCTCCACAAGATCAAGCATAGGGGCTAAACATTCATGATGACAAATGAGCCTTTGGCCCCATATGATCAAAATAAGCTATCCAACCACAAATTAAGCATGGCCAAGCCACAAAAACATGTCAAGATCATATAAAGGCATTTACTCACAAGAGAGCACACATGTGACCTTTTTGAAAACATAGCCATCTACCATGGATATAAACCAAGATTATCAAGAGCTAAGCCAAACTAACCATAGCTTACCAAACTAGCTCATAAAGACATACATATCATTCCATGGTGAACACTGTATATAGGAGAAGCTTTTCCTAAATAATGCATATGATACAAAATGCATGCAACCTAAGATACAAAGATGCCTATACATTATGTTACATATGCCATGCCAAATGCAAGAAATGGACAAAGGAAAGCTATACATATGCTACAAAGGAGCTCCCACACACCAACTCAAGAAATCAAACACACACCAAGCTCCCCCCCGCAAACGAATGAAAGTTGCTTGATCTAGGGGTTTTGTGAAAATATCGGCTAGCTGGTCATGTGTGGGTACATGGATCAAAGCAATTTTTACTTTCTCTACGTTGTCTCTCAGAAAATGATACCTCACTTCTATGTGCTTGGTTTTGGAATGGAGCACTGGGTTCTTTGCAACGCTTATGGCACTGGTGCTATCACATTGAAGTGGAACATGGGTATACTCCTCACCAAAGTCACTCATGGTGTATGTGATCCAAAGGAGCTGAGAGCAACAACTAGGTGCGGCCACATACTCTGCCTCGGTAGTAGATTGAGCAACACTCGACTGTTTGCGGGAAGACCAAGACACCAAAGAAGAACCCAAGAACTGGCAAGTCCCAGAAGTGGACTTCCTATCCAACCGACACCCGGCAAAATCCGCGTCCGAAAATCCATGAAGAGCCAAAGAAGAAGACGCGGAGTACCAAAGGCTAAAGTCGGGAGTATGTCGCAAATACCTGAATATGCGCTTGACTGCTTGCCGATGCGAAGGCCTCGGAGACGCTTGAAAACGAGCGCACAGACATACCGAGAATTGGATGTCCGGCCTCGTCGCCGTCAAGTAGAGGAGTAACCCGATCATGCTCCGGTACTCCTTCTGGTCCACGTGTTCACCTTCCTCGTCCGCATCTAGAGCTGTAGTCGTACTCATAGGCGTCGCCATAGCCTTGGAATCCTCCATCTTGAACTTCCTCACAATGTCCTTGGTGTACTTAGCTTGGTGCACAAATGTTCCTTCCTTTGATTGCTTGATTTGTAGCCCGAGGAAGAACTGCAACTCGCCCATCATGCTCATCTCAAATTCCCTGCTCATGTCTTCTACAAACCTTGCAACAAGAGAGTTAGACGAGCCACCAAAGACAATATCATCCATGTATACCTGCACAATCAGGATATCTCTGCCCTGCCTGAGGAGAAACAAGGTCTGATCGACCTTTCCCATCTCAAACCCTCTCTCAAACAGGAACCCCTCAGCCTACCATACCAAGCTCTAGGCGCCTGCTTCAACCCATACATCGCCTTCCTCAACTTGTACACCCGGTGGGGGTACTTCTCACTCTCTAACCCCGGTGGTTGCCTCACAAACACCTCTTCCTCCAACACACCATTCAGGAAAGCACTCTTCACATCCATCTGGTACAACTTGAACCCTTTAGCCACGGAAAAGGCTAGAAGGATCCTGATCGCCTCCAAACGAGCTACAGGAGCGAAAGTCTCCTCGTAGTCGATCCCCTCTTTCTGACTGTACCCCTGAGCAACAAGTCTCGACTTGTTCCTCACCACTTCTCCTTTCTCTCCCTCTTTATTTTTCCACACACATTTTGTCCCAATCGGCTTACACCCTGGAGGAGGGTCAACCAACACCCAAACTTGGTTCCTCTCAAAATTCTCCAACTCCTCATGCATCGAATTAACCCAATTATGATCAGATAGCGCGTGTCCAATGTCTTTGGGCTCAAAGGTGGCAACAAAAGCAGCATGAGCGAAATGAGAATTGTTCCGAACCCTCGACCGTGTAGTACATTCATTCATGTCGCCGATGATTCTCGAAGCTGGGTGATCCACTTGCACTCGCCGGGGAGGTTCTCGCCTTGATGCTACCTCCCCCTCAACAGCAGCTTCGCCTTGATCTGGGTTTGTCGTTGTAGGTGTGGGAGAGGGCCGGTTCACGATCGTCGTCGAAGTAGTAGGTACATGTTCAGCTGCGGGCACCACACTGCCATCTTCATCATCTCCATGTTCATGCTCCTCCTCCTGAAAGATCTCCTCACCAAGTTCGTCGTCACCTGCACACTCAAAAACAAGCTGACTATGTGGCTGTGTCTCGTCGAAGGTTACCTCGCAAGTCTCCACGATTTGGTTAGTTTCAAGGTTGAGCACACGAAATGCTCTAGAATGAGATGCATAACCAAAGAAAATGCCATCGACAGACCTAGTCTCGAACTTGTCCAACTTCTTCCCTTTCTTCAGAATGAAGCATTTACAACCAAAGACATGGAAGTGACTCATCTTGGGTGTGCGACCGTGCATCAACTCGTAACAGGTTTTCTTCTTATGAACCCTAAGGTAGATCCTGTTCGACACATAGCACGCGGTATTGACCGCCTCAGCCCAGAACCTTCTCGGAGTCCTATGCTCGTCGAGCATTGTCCGAGCCATCTCGCACAAGGTCCTGTTTTTCCTTTCCACAACGCCATTCTGGGGAGGCGTATACGGACTTGAAAACTGGTGTTCAAGACCCAAGTCATTGCAAAAGGTTTCGAAGCGAGAGTTTTTGAATTCCGAGCCATTGTCACTGCGGATCGCTCGTATGGCATCTCCGTGCCTCTCGTTTCTTAACCTCAAGACAAGATCTCGAACAAAACCAAACGTCTCCCCTTTCTCCTCAAGAAAGAACACCCACGCATACCGAGAGTAGTCGTCCACCACAACAAGGACATACCACTTCCCACCCGCAGATCACACACGAGCTGGGCCAACAAGGTCCATATGGAGCAGCTCGCATGGACGCTCCGTCATCACATCGGTGAGAGGCGGGTGAGAAGAGGCTACCATCTTGGCATGCCTACACGGCGCACAAACCAACTCTTTCTCAAACCTCAACCGTGGCAATCCTCGGACCAAATTGAGTTTACTCAAGCGTGACAAAAGGTCAAAGCTCAAGTGACCCAACTTCCTATGCCACTTCCACAACTCACTCGAAGAACCAGCCAAAAAGCAACGCTCCACACCAGAAGACTGAGAGAAATCAGCTCGGAACACTTGACCCTCGGGAACGACCATGCAAACAAGGTCCCCTCGAGAATCTAAAATCTTAGAACCACCAGGCCGAAACAACACCTCAAAGCCCTCATCCAATAACTGGGACACGAAAAGCAAATTGAACCCCAGCGATTGAACAAGAGCGACACGCCTGAGAGTGACCTTGTCACTTACCTTGATCTCACCTTCTGATAGCACACGCCCTCGCCCATTGTCCCCAAAGGTGATGTATGTCTTGGACACCACCAGGACGAGACTTGAGAACCACCCCTTGTCTCCGGTCATATGCCTCGAGCAACCGGAGTCAATCAACCAAATGTTCCTCAAGTCTCCCACCTGAAATTAAAAAGCGAGCACGTGAGTGAACAAACGACTCAGCAATGGGGTTAGTACCAAAAGAGTAAAACCAGTGCCGAGCCATTTGCTCCGAAGTGGGGTTAGCACAAACCAAATCATCACGCCTATCAAAGCTACCACCACAAACACCACCACGGTAACCACTACGAGGGAACCAACCCTCTCTAGCTGGAGGAGGACGAAAGCCACGAAAGGAAAACCGTGGATCGTTCCTCCTCTCCATCTCAAAGCTACGACTCCTCCCACCCCTATATTGAGCACGAGGTGGAGAACGCCTAGCAAACTGACCACCTGCAAACTTTCCAGACCAACCACCAGAACCACGACCACCAGAACCAAACCGACCATCCTCACGAGCACGAAAACCAACTCGCTGTCTGCCCAGACCTGCACCGGTCTGACCGGTGTAGCTCGGCCAGCAGCACCACCTACTGCCTTCCGGTCTCCCCAAGCCGGAACCGTCCTCACAATCGCCTTGGCCCTGGGCATCTGCATACGAGGCTCAGGTACACCATTAGAGGGGTAGTACCATTCCTTGTTAGCCCACTCTCTAGCCATTCTCTCCTCATGCTTCCTCTTGAAGCAAAACTCATCCTTGTGACCATCTCTCCCACAATACCCACAATGGAACTTCATGGGCTGTGGCTTAGGCTTTGGCTTGGGTTGGGGCTGCCCACTCGGTTTCTCACCCTTCTTCTCTCCTTCCTCACCTCCCTTTGGGCTCACAAACTTCACCGGTTTCTGGAAATCATTTGTTGGGTGAGGGAATATGGGTGGATCTAGAGTAGTGTCAAGTTTGTTTCTGAGATGGTTAGGCTTGGGCTCAAACTTTTCTTGTGTCTGTTTGGCGGTGGGATAGGAATCTCTCCAACTCTCTCAACTCCCTCACCACTGTTCTCTCCAAGCTTGTCAGCCCCAAGTGCCTGACCATCATAGCGTTTGAAAGCCGCTATCATGATACCAAGCTGAGGCTCCTGACCCGACAACCAGCTCATACATTTCCTCAGCTCATCATTCTCATCCTACAAGCGATCAACATAATGCGCAAGCTCCAAATTCTTAACCACATGCAATTCACAAGTAGAGCAAGAAGTGGGAATAGGCTCTTTCAACTTAGCCTCAAGCGAAACAGTGTAAGCATGCATCTCATCAATCTTTCCATGCAAGACAGGGCAAGAAGTGCAAGCACCTAGCAAAGCAGGTCTAGACTTAAGCTCAGCCACTTCAACCCTAAGCATATCTAGTTCATCACAAGTAGAAACATGCTTATCCTTAAGAGCACTAAAATCAGCTAGGTACACAGAGCAATCACAACAATCAATCTCATCAGAAACCACAGGAGAAGCCTTAAGCGAATCAATCTCAAGCTTAGCATCTAGGTTCTGGGTTTCTAGCTCAGCCACACGGTTCCTAGCATCTTCTAGTGAGGCCCTAAGCTCTTTCCTCATCTTCTTGGCCTCTCTAAGCATGTGATCGCGATTATCAAGCAAGTCAACCAACTCATCATTCTCCTTGCGCAAAGAGGAGAGCTCATCACATACCTCGTCCTCGGAGTCGGAGTCCGAGTCACTCTGGAGACTCTTCTTGCTGCCGGAGGTACGAGTCATGCCGCAGAAGCCATCTCCCGCGAAGCAGCTCAACCCGCTCAAGTTCCTGGATGACTTCTTGTTCTTGCGCCGATCACCTTCATCTTCACTGCTACTCGAGCTCGAGGAGGAGTAGGCGGAGCTGGAGTCGACGTCGCTCGCTCCGACCATCGCTCGGGCCTTCCTGCCGCGGCCGTCCTTCTTCCTCGACCGTCGCTCGTCCTTGTGCTTGTTCTTGTGCTTGTGATCGCACCTCAATCGGTACTTGCCATCCTTGCTCGACCGGTGCCTGTAGCCGTCCTTGTAGCCGTCCTTGTTCTCCATCTTCTCCGGGCAGTCGGCGACGAAGTGTCCTGGCTTGCCGCACTGAAAGCACGTCCGTGCTGTCCTCCTCGTGTTCACCCGGTTCTCGTGGAGCCTCTCGAACCGTCTAGTCAGCAATACCAGCTCGTCCTCTCCAAGCACGTCGAACTCCTCGTCTGGCAAAGACATCAAAGAAGACAGAGAGTACATCCTGGAGGATGCGTTAGCGTTAGACTTAGCTCCTTTGCCACCAACGAGAGCGAAACTATGAGAATCAGTCAGGCTCTCGATCTTGGCTGTCATACCACGGTCCAACTCAGCCGACTTGAGCTTCGAGAACAGCTCGTTCACCGTCAAGGTGTCATACTTCTCTGACTCAACAATAGCCTCAAACTTCCCGTCCCATACGGTACGATCCAACGAGTGCAAGAGCTTCACGGCTCTATCATGAGCATCGTATGGGAGCACAGCCACATTGGCTCTCATGTTGTTCACAACGACTGTAAACCGCTGGAAAAGGGTATCGACGGACTCGCCGGGGAGATGAGTGAAGTTCTCGTACTCTCTTCGGTAAGTCACGTACATCCGAGCCTGAACCTGAGCATTCCCAGCATGAGCATCCTTCAACTGCTCCCAAATCCTATAAGCTAAGTCCTCTGTCTGAACCTAATCGAATTCGGGCTGACACAGAGCACGAAACAAGTAGTCGACAGCCTTGTTGTTGGCTTCGAACATATCCCTCGATCCTGGAGCAAGGAAGTTCATCGGATGAACATAAGCTGTATTCACCGTAACGTCCCAAAGGATCTGACCCTTTCGGAGGAACGCTGCCATCCGCCTCTGCCACATCTGGTAGTTCTTCCCATCGAAGTGCGGAGGACCTGAACCACGTTCCTGGTACGCCATCTTTGGATCTTAGACTGGTAAGAGTCAATAAAGACCCGAACCGGCTCTGATACCAATTGAAGGACCGATTAGGCGAACCAGAGAGGGGGGAGTGAATGGGAGCCGATAAAAATTCTTCTCGATGGAGATGAGAACTCCAACAAGACGAACACGGCTTCCAAAACACGTCTCCGACTCAACTACCCAAGTTGGTCAAGACCACGTAGCCACTGAAGTGCTACTGGTCCTAGGAACCAACAACCACCTACACCTACTCGAGAACGCAGCGGAAAAACTAACTCAAGCAGCTACTGGGCTACACCAGTCAGGCCGGTGAGCAGCACCGGTCAGACCGGTCCCTGCTGGCAAAATCTGAGAACTTCCATAGAACGCCTCTACACCGGTCAGGCCGATGTAGCTCGCCGGTCAGACCGATCCAAGCCAGGAAATCCCAAATCCACCAAACTGACCTACCGAGCTCCAAACAGGACCAAACCCGAAACAACAGCAACACAGGACAACAGGGAACTCACCAAGACGTTCACCCGAGAAAAACTCAACAGAGAGTCTGCACCGGTCAGACCGGTGAGAGGCACCGGTCAGACCGGTGTGACCTGAGCTCACGGGATGAACAGCGCCCGCGGGTCAACTCCCCCAAATCCAACTCCCGATCTCCCGAATCGCTCCACGGTCTTGCACAAGACTTTGGGGATAGTAGGAACACCTCATGGGCACTCCATAGCCAAGATTTGGTCCACCAAAACTTGTAAAAACAAGAGGAATCGAGGAAATCCCACCAAGAACGCCTCTAACCCTAGAGCCAAGAAAACCCCAAAATCGAGCCCCTTTGCTCACGGATTTGGGTGGGGAATCAAAGGGAAAAGAACCACGAAGGGTTCACACATACATCCCCCACCAAATCCCAAAGAGAAAGGCCTCGAAATCGCTCCAAGAAAATCTCCAAGAAAGGGCTCCGAAAATCACCAAAAAGGAGAAACGGGAAAGACACATCCAAGCCTTGAGGAACCACGCCGAATCATCTATACATACCAAAGAGGTTCATACAAGGTCTAGCTTGCCGCCCGATCATCCTTCCCTCTCACAAGATCTCACCATGAAGCTCTCAAGCTAGTCCTACGAAAAATCCTAAGGAAAATAGGAAGGAAAATAGGAAAACCAAATGAGCTAGGGTTCCAAGAGATGGCTGCCATCCTCTCACCACTTGGGTTATATGGAGGCAATCGAAAGACGAAAATACCCTTACTAGCTAACTAGGGATACATGCCCCTCAAGGGTGAATTCAGAAATCTTTGTCTTCGCTCCATCGGACGGATGCCCAGCGACCGCAAACTTGCTTAGCCTTGATGCAAGCCTTGCGATCCCGACGCGTGTCCTCCGCTTCGAAGATTCTGGACTGCGTCGTCGCACACCGGTCAGACCGGTGCTCCTCACCGGTCAGACCGGTACCCACCGGTCAGACCGGTCTGGAGCTGCTGCACCTCCGTCTTCGGTTCTTCGGTCTTGGCTTTGTGGATAAACCAAGGAACCCAGTGGTTTTCTGGTGAACCACCGGAAACCCCGCGAACTCGGTGTAGCCTCCGCCAATCACCACTCATGACTCGGCTCCCACATAGTCCCGGCTCGACCTTGGTTTTGAGGCTCAACCAAGAAACTGTCCATGACTTCATCTTACCGTTCTTGCCACCATGCGGCCCGCACTTGACCCCGCTGGCCACCGGGTCCCTCGAACCAAGCCTACTTGTCTTCTCCACACCTGGAGGCCTCACCGGCAACGACCTTTCGCGCTTGTTCTTCACCTGCACCAACACCAGTCAAGCCGCAACCTGCACCTGCAATACTTAGCCAAGGGTCGGTCCACACCACGTTGTCAATCAATCATCACACCAGGAAGCGACCATCCACCGGTCCTCGAACCACACTTGGCTCTCAGGAATCCAATGTTTCCTGCAATATATTACTCAAATTAACAATACAAACAACACATATAAATCATGTAAACTGTTTTACAACTTATCAAGTGCATGAATCAAAACATTTAAGCTGTTCAACAAAAAATCCAAATAATTGAAAACTTATCACAAGCCAGTTTGTGTTATAACCTTATCCTGGGGTCCCTGAAAATCCAGAGATGCAGTTCCATTTTCCTGAATGTTAAGAAATAACAACCATCAATTAACAGTTGAGATTTGTGATTTCAGCAATAATTTACAGAAATTGCAAACACAAAGACTGAGATTATGCAGATATGAACCTGGTGGAGTTGCTGTTCAGCCAATTCCTCAGTTCTAGTTGACTCACAAACGAGCAGAGCAATTTCAGCAAGAAGTTTTTGTACACTCTAATTGTTAGTTCTCTGAATTTCGTTGTCCAATTTAGTGATTAAACTGATCAAGAGACCAAAAGTCCCCGAGATCTGGTCCGAATTCGCAATTTTATGATCCTCAATCTTCTTGACAATTTGCGACTTCAACTGTTAATCAGACAATGATCTGTCAAGACCAGAAATATAAAAATATATTCTACTACATGTTTTTGATTATTACATTGTTTCATTCATGAAAGTACGGTCACACAGCAGCAAGGAAAACAAGGTGTGCAAAACTCACATCTAGTGGCAGATCGATATTGTCAATTGAGATATATGTCGTTTAATCTGTGCAGTGGAAATCTTGTGCATAACATGTACTATTGACGTTTTTCAACTGCATTGAAAAAATTGAGATGAATCAAAATAGTGCAAAAATGCATTAGGCCAAAAAAAACAGCTAAGCATGAGTTGCAATAGGACATAAAATGAAGAGTTACCTTTAGTTCTCCGAAAAGTCCAAATCGGAACAGATGATCTTTTTCAATCTGTTTCGTTTCCTTGTAGCTATCCCAAAATATAAAATGAGGTAGTTTAACACATTGTTTAATCTCCCTCCCATGTTCAAGCCAGTCCAGCAAATATAACTGCATAAACATCAGATGCATGAGCTACCATAATAAAGAAAAATAACTCCTGAAACAGGATTACGATTTGATATGGATAGTCCTTACTCCAAGGAAATATGTTGACCCTTTCATGTAACAACTAAAATTTGGATCATTATAAATCTTTTCCTTTATATGCTTGGCACTGTTTTTTATATCTTCCAGTATGTAGCCAACCCAGTCATAGGACATTATACGATCCACGTCTTCGCAAATATGCAGCAATTTAGGGCTGACATTGTAAAGTGTGTCAGGAGCAAATATCCTGTCGGATAAAAGCAAAATCCAACATGTAACGAAAAGGTTATCATCATTGCCCTTATTGATCTCATTGAGTAATTTCATCTGGGGGAATCCCTTTTCATTTTTTGGTATACCCAGTTTTCCTTTGAACTTACGAACATTCTCTTGCCTGCTAGTTTGTGGTACAATTTTGTCCCCATTGGATGGTAATCCGGTTAACCTAGCAAGACTTCTTTTGTTTACAGGTACACTTCCAGCAGAACCAAAATTAAAGCACATGTTTTCTTCATCAAAGTGGATTAGTATCCATGCTCCAAACTTTTCGAAGGAGTGATCGAGCTTCATTTGCAAATAAGCACCAAGTTTAAGATCATTAATTCTTTTTTCCTGGTTTGTATTCAATTTTCTGTTGGCATTAATCACTGCATGTGGAGAGCACCTTATTCTTACACGTACTTCCTTGTCCTGGCAAATACAACATACAGAATTATATATGGCAACATCCAGATTTCCAGAAAAAAGGAGTATTGCATGGAATCAGATAGTTTGAATCCATACACTTGGGTCAAAACTGAGTATCAAGATGGTTGGATCTTGTCTTGGTTTTTTACTTGAGGGTTCTGAATCAGATACTGAATTCTGAATGACACACTTTCTAATTTTGCCTTTGGTGCGGTTTCTGGATTCTATCTTAGAGTCGGAACCTTTAGATACAACAAAAGTAACAATGCGCTAATGAAAGTTAGGGAATGGGCTGACACAATGGGAATACAAAGATACAGGGATAATAAATTAAATACTTTGGTAAAATAACCTTTCAAGTGCCATGACAAGTAGCATCGATATTTTCGTGATGGATGTATTAACGACAACACTATGTTACAGATTTATGTCAGCAAATTGAACACCATAAAACCCCACTGAGACTGGCAATCCTAATTGGACAAACTTACTACATGGTTAAAAAATTTATTGACAAATCAATCAGAATACGGAGCTTTGCGCTTTTGAGTTATATGGCATGTACACTTCACCTTCTGTGACATTATCAAATTGCCCCGCGGCAACCTGATGATGGCCACTATCTTCTACAAAGCAGCAGAATACGCAATCAGACACTATGGTGCATTAACTTACTATAGAAAGGAAAAGGAATGACGACAGGGCATAAACACAGAAAGTTCAGGATACCTTCAGCATCTCTGCTCAAATGATCCATTTCCACAGCAGTATCAAAGCTCCTATGGAGATCCCTGGCAAGTAGTAGAACTTTCCTTTTCAGGGATAAAATAATCACAAAATAGGCACCTTCTTCTTATATGATGTGGTAGTGCTCCTGCCTTTAATTCCAAAAAGAGAGAGAGAGAGAGAGCGCCTGCTTGGTTACGACAACAAGAACAACTGCATTGGTAGCCAAAATTTCTAGACATGCCTAGAATTAGGTTGGGCAAACATTGAAAGGCATCCAAGCAAGTTCTGATTTCCTACACTCGCCAAAACTACGGGATGGAACTAAAAAAATCAAATGAAATCAAATCAAATCAAATGCTTGTGAATTGGGTGGAGGTGGTGGCGGGGCGGAAGAGGTGGTGGGCTACCACACCCTCCGCCTCCCCATCATCCTGCCTGCCCCGCCCCTGCCATATGCCGCCGCCGACTGGGGCCCCACCTCCGCTGCTAACCTCGATCAGTACCAAAGTTCTTGAAATAAAGGCAACACGGATGTACATTACTGACGCAAGTTCTTAAATCATTGCTCCATAACAGAAACAATCTGAGCGCCTCGAACCCAAGACAAAACTAGAAGAGCGCAAACCATCAGTTTCGATGTGTACGAGCAAGGATGTAGGGCCTGACCTGTGTGACGAAGAAACGAATCAATCGGCGCCGACGGCCACGACTGCCGCTCAACTGCTCAAGTCCTCCGAGGGGGTGGAAACTGGGAAACCAAGCAGACGGAATCTGAAAAGTCCAAAGCGGTCGCGGACTTTCAACCCCACGAAAATACGTTAATGAAAAAGAAAAAAACTGGGCAAACTCGTCAGTTCCCACCCGCTACCATGTGGGTCCTGGAATGCGGGCCCGGTGTCAGCCGTGGGAGGTATGATAGGCGACGCGAGCAACACTGGAAGACGAGGAGTAGTAAACGGACCCCGTGGGCCCGTGTCCGTGGCAACACCGAGATTAGCGGTTTGCACTTGCACATTCCTTGTTGTGGTGTGGCCCGCGTGTATCTACAGTAGCTCCGGGCGGTTTTCCGGCAACCAGATCTTAAAATATCCTGATCCTTGCAGTAGCCTGTTGTGACAGAACCGCCCAAATTAACTCCATATTATCGCATAAACCACTCCTTTTGGTCATTACGCGATAACACCGAGTTAACTTGTCGTCTCTGCTGGGTCAAGCCCGGTAAATCACTTGTAACAAAGGATCGACAACCGTACATCAAAACTCACACGAAGGCGAGTCCAGAGATAAACAAGTCACAATTTATTACATCAATTCCCATAAAGGGTTATTTAATTACAAACCGAGTCCTTTGCATAAAAGTAAATGATTCAGAGTTTATAAATACAGCGGAAAATAAAACTAAACGAGAAAAGGTAGCATTATAGGAGGCCATCCATAATGCCAACAAACATCGTCTTCCTCCCATCCCAAACTGCACCTGAAAACAACAACAAAAGCAAGGCTGAGTATACTAATACTCAGCAAGTCTTAACCGACGGGTGATGGAAATCTCTCTAGACATGCAAAGCTTTTTGGCTAGTGGATTAATTTGCTGAAAAGCAACAAAGAGTATGTCCTTACTTTCAAAATTTTAGCTCAAATTCTAGTTGATTAACCATTACTTAGTAAGCATCTACAGCAAACATAAGTTGTGCAAACAATTAATCAGACATCCATATTAATTCTCAATTCCATCATAAAGGGAAATAGACTGTATAGTTAAGCAGTCTCGGGTAACGGTGAGAGGCCGACGATCGATCGATTAATAACCTTGCAAGGTGGACCTAAACACACGGAAAAGTGCACACCCCAGGTGTGCACCCACCAGACCATTCCCAGCCATCCTCGATTCAGGACCAGAGTCCACAGTCTTTGGTACAAGGTGAGGTGGTTACGGCCTCGCCGCCCACTCTCACTCATGCATCACCTTTACTGCAGCAGGGGGACTCTTCCCAAGATTAGTGTTCCATGTTCCCTAGCCGGATCCAGAAGGTACTAGGCTTACCAGTCCCATTCCTGGCAAATGTTTAGTACGTTCAAAAGCTTAACCAGTGACACCTATTGACCGGAGTCGATCCCAAGCTCTTACCACATGAGCATATCAGTTTAAATCTTATGATTACAACATAAGAACCTATAGCTCGCGAGTGAAGAATTTCACTCGACTTTTACCGGGTCCTTAAAGCATGGCAACTAACGACCTATCATGCTAGTAAGCAGAAGGGAACCTAGGATCATGCAACTATGGTTTCAATTCAACTCCTGGAACTTAAATGCACAAACATAACATATATATTGGCAGGAAGTTAAAAATATAGGATTATGCTCCGGTGCTTGCCTTTCAAACAGATGTTAGTTCTAACTAGGCCTTGGGCCCTTCCAAACTTTGGTTTGGGTCTTGTGGTACTCCACGATGTCCACTTGTCCCTCGAACGGTCCTTCGTCTCGTTCCGGGACGATCTCGTAGCTACTGACAGAAAAATCTACACGAGATGCATATGCATAAGATTTATTTGTCCAATTCAAATGAGATTTCACTTTTGAAACTTAGAGATAAATGTGGGGTTTACGAGTGACCACATTCACCTAGATATGATATTCAGCATACTCTTCCTCTATTAGAGAAATGTGTGTGCGGGTGATTTTTATTTATCATTCGATGGTGACTGTGTACATATATGAGATAATTAAATTATTTTACTTCACCAAGGAAAAGGGTGCTGTTCATGGTGTAATTTGGTGAAGTTCATGCATTTGAAATTTTAGTTGCACAACAATGATCTTGGTTTTCCTTTTATCCATTTAATTGACCTTGATTTATTTCAAGAATTTTTATTCCAAAAGACATACACATAAACTAACCATAAGAAGGTCCAAACATGCACGAGGTATACAATTACACTGCTGTACAAAATTTCACTCATAAAGCCCACAACATCTCATGTGAAGATTATATAAAATTAACACTAGCTATGCATAAATAAAATATCCCAAAAGGATACCTACAAGATCCTTAGCTGAAAACTCTTGCTACAGCAAGAAGGAAGCTCATGCAGCCTATATATCCAATTTATACAGCAAAACAAAACAACATGCCTACACACATGAATTTAGCTCAAATTACGCGTGATAAACCATGGCAAATTACTTGACTAATCTAAACATGTCCAAAATTTATATAGTATTTATCAGGGGTGCATAACCATTACACAGGGCTGTAGAAAAAAGATTGGCTCCATTAGATGAACAGATTAATTAACAAAAATAAAAAACAGGAGCATTACACATATGAAAATTAATTTATAACTAAAGATATACATGATATCTATGTGCCATTTTTACACACAGGATCATACATGGGAAGGTTAGCAACATATCCAAAATTCACTTGCAGATCATTTATAGAATTTGAATTATTCCAAATCTAAGCAAATTGATGATTTCAAAATATTTTAAAATATGCACATAAGTTTGAAAACTTCCTTTGTAGAAAAGTTGCTCCTGGTCATAAGGATCACAACAAAATTGAGTTTGCATTTTTAGGATTTCTCTGTGATTTTTGGTGCAATTTACAAGATCCTGCAATTTGAATCTAGATCTGAAGATTGTTTCTTACATCTAGGTCCCTGTAATTTGCGCTGAGACCCCTGGAAAGAACAGAACCCTTGCAATGTCCCCCCTGGCCATGGCCGGCGGTGGGCTTACCGAATTACGGCCAACGGCGGCGAAGTAGGGTCGGGGAAGGGGCGGAATAGGACGAGGGGCTCACCTAGGGTTGGTGTCGGGGGCCTGTTTGGGTCGGGCGGCGCCGGTTGTGGGCGTGCGGCGGCGCAGGTGCTCGGCGTCCGTGGCTTGCGCTACGCTGGCGAGCAGGAGCTCGATGGGGCTCGGGTGACAGCTCGGGGAGCTCCAGGGAGATCCTGGGGAGGCGGAGAGCAGCTGAGACGGTGACGGGCGCGACGGGAAAGGGAAGTTCCTCGGCGGCGGCACCCATGGCGAGCGGCGGCGGCAGCCTGACGGGTACCCCTGCGGCGGAAGGGAAAACTCGAACGCAAGCTCTGGCGCGCCCTTTTATAGGCGGCGGGGAGCACGACTTGGAGACCACGGCCTCGACTTGGGCCGCACGACGAAGAACGACGGGTGGCGCACGGGGTTGGGCGCGGCGGTGACGCCATGGACGGCCGGCGCATGTCGACGGGGTTTGCGGAGTGGATAAGGGCGAGGGTGCGGCGACGGGTGAGGTGGGACCGGCTGACGGCGTTGACGGCGGGCACGGACGTCGGGGTGGGACCCACGGCGCATAGTCAGCGCGGGCGCGCAACGCGCTCGGCGCTGGCTCGGCGCGGGTGCGCGCTCCAGGGCGCCAAGCCCTGTTTTCACTTCAGTGAAGGCCTGTTTGACTGTGGATAACTCCAAATATTTGAACTAGACTTCAAAAACTCCAAATACAAAAGTTTGAGCTGGTAGACCAGGCTACAACTTTTGTAAAGGTCGACATATGTTTTGAGGTGTGGTTTGGCTGGGAACGCGAGTGGAAGTTGGCCCGATGCAAAACTCAGAAAAACCGTGCATCCTGCCGTTGACCAAAATTTTGGGCACCTTCCACTCAGAATTTAGAATGCCGCCAATTAGATGAAATGTGTCCCCGGGGATAACGAACAACTTTCTTATTGGCCAATTTTGAAGTGCTTATGAAAAATTTTGAGAACGCGCTAGATTACTGCAAAGAGGTCTAGGGTTCTAGGGGTGACACTTGGGTTTTTGAGGGGTTTGACCCAAGATTGGGGGGTTTGACCTTGTAACCATGTTAGCGAACATGCTTAGCTCCACTAATTAAGATGGTTACTATTGCTCAAAAATCCGGGGTGTTACACCTGTGCCACGTCCCGGCGAGCCGTGCGCGTGTAACCCAGCCACGCGGGGCAGCCGTAGCTTGGGTTTCGTAATCACCGAGCCGTGCACCAGAAAAATGTGAAATCCCTTCATGCATAAACAAGGGGGAGCGCTAGCGTGTCACTCGATGACGCGGAGCAGGTGGTACGATCCCAACGTACAAATGGCACCAAGCCGCGTAACCTAGGCTGAAGCACCGCATGTGCGTCATGGATTGTGCATAACCCAGCGGGTCCAGCTTAATTGATCATCGTCGCGATGCCACAGACGAGGTAGGAGTAACTAATAACTAGTAGGTGATACCCCGCGCGTTGCTGCGGGAATTTTTAAGCAAAATTTTAAGGTGAAATGTGAAAGTAGAAACACCAAAACGATTACATGACGATATTTATCTGTAAACAATAATATATATGAAAGCATGTTAATTTTGTTGAGCGAGAACCATTCTTAAATGATTGATCCTACATGTATTTCAACTGCGAGAATTTTATGGTGTGCTACTCGCAAATACAACATGCTATTAGTCACAGAAAACCGACGAAGGCATAGTGACATGGCGTGTAGTGGGTTATGACATGGCGCGTTGAGAGGCAAGAGAAATCGTTAGTGGGTACCAATTAAGCTTAATTGCAGAGTGGATGCAATACGCGTGTGCGTCATGGATTGTGCGTAACCCATCGTGTCCAGCTTACTCCTCGGGGCGGGCGACACTGTTGTGGCTGTGGACGACACGACGGGACGGGAGCGGAGGTGCCTGCAGCAGCAGGTCCATCCCGTCCCGTCCCATCAAGGCTGTACACACGACACGACACAGTGATCGTGCGTAACCCTTGGCTTGGCAGCAAGCCGCGTAACCTAGGCTGAAGCACCGCGTGGCACACGTAACGCAGCGGGTCCAGCTTAGTCCTCGGGGCGGGCGGCGGCTGTGGCTGCGGACGACATGACGGTTGGGGAGCGGAGGAGGGAGGCCCCGTCCCGTCGTCCATCGTAATAATGAAGGTGCACCGCGTGGCCCACAGCGGCCTGCCCTCACTAGAGTTTGCTTCTCCTCGAAGCGGAGCCCGCGTCGGTGGGGGGGGAGGCTGCTGACGCGTCGTCCATGGAATTCTCTAGTGCGTAGCCCGCTGAATGGCACCTACATAACTAAGACCTTGCAGGTTACGCGCTTAGTCGACACCACCCGCCGTGTCCCGTGGCAACCGCGATGCTGGCGTGCGTAACCCAGGCGGCCATCACTGTAACCTGCACCGCCTAGGTTACACGCGTGGACGCCTGGGATACACGGCATGCTTTGATCAAAGGCATATGCTATGGTAAGTTGGTAACCCAACCGCGAGCCATGTTACTCCACGCATTCATCATGGTTCCTCGTGCGTAACCTGCCGGGCGCTGCCACCAAAAGGTATCGGTTATGCATTCCACTTCACCTGCCATCTCTTGATGTGCCCAACTTAGGAGGCCTCTTGACCCCTCTGTTCCCTCTTGATGTGCGGGCCTGACACGGTGGAGTAGCAGCAAATACAAGACTACGATCCCGGGAGATCGCTGTAGGTAGGAAAAAGAAAGGAAAGGAAAAAAACAACAAACTATATCATTGATATAGCTGCAAAGTTAATTACTTCATTGCATCTTCATGTATCTTGCAGGCCTCAATTTGCAGGCTCTTGCTGGCTGAAGTTGCTCTTATACTAAGTACACCATTTTTTCAAACACACCATTACTAGAATATTTGCCGATTCAAGAATTTGACTATCTATCCTAAATTTTCAGTTCATCCAATCTAGCTATCACTACATTTACTATTAATTATACTATGCATCAACAAAGTCGTGTAACCAAAATTGTTGTACGATTGTACCACGGAAGCATATATCATGCATAACTGTGTGGCTGATGGTTACGCAGACTGTGTGGCTGAAGGTTACATTTTCATCAGAACTGCAGTTAGCTTCATCAGTGTAGGTACGAACCATCTAACTGATTCAAACAGTGATCTGGAACAATTCTGTGGCTTCAGGGTTATATCTCTCATGACGACATCGACACCATCCATTATGCTGTGCTTCCTCAGCAAGCATCTTCTAAAATCCAAATCGAAGTAGTATATATTATTGATGTCGGCGAATCTGTCGGCCGACAACACAAAGCAGAAGAAGTCATTATGGGTCAACAATATGATTGTGCCATTTAGGTGGGACATGCTGCTGCAGCTGATACCATCACCGTTATTGGTGGGCTGGTCTCTGAGGACAAAGCTCACTGGGGTGTTGGTGGAAGTGTCTAAGTCCGGAGTGTAGAAGTTGTCGGACGATCCACAGAGGAAGAGCACCTGATCCTCCTGTTTGACTGTGTGCTTCTGCAGGCATGGTTTAAAACAATCCTCCATCTACAGCCAGAACTTCCTGACGCTGGTGTGAGTACTGGTTTTCCACTCCTCGTCAATTCCAAGTTCACATACCGCGGCGGTCATGGCAACACCCGGCTCGGTGTGCTTGGTGTAGACAATGACAGTACATTTATTCTCAACACTGTTTGATATGACGAATCCATATTCAGCCTTGCCATGGATGCTAAGGGTTGACAATCACACCCTTAGCATTCTTTCTAATATCGATCCCGATAAGGACGCCGCTGTCATAACCGGTAATCCTCCCACGAACAAGGGCAGCGAAATAGCCACACTTAGCCACCGTCTTGCCATCTAGAACCGAGACTTTTATGCATGCAGACCAGGTCCGATCCAACATCTGAAACTGTAGGCATTGATCGTACTGGGACAACATGATCCAGGGCTGAAAGCATGTGTCAGCAATGGGATTGACGGCATCCTTCCAGTTCTTGCAGACAGCACGGAACCTAACGTAGTCTTTAGCATCCCCAATTAGTTTGGAGATGGACAAGACAATCTGGTTTTCAAGAGAAGCCCAATGCCTATAGGTGGAATCCAATGTTTCCTGCAATATATTACTCGAATTAACTATACAAACAACACATATAAATCATGTAAACTGTTTTACAGCTTATCAAGTGCATGAATCAAAACATTTAAGCTGTTCAACAAAAAATCCAAATAATTGAAAACTTATCACAAGCCAGTTTGTGTTATAACCTTACCCTGGGGTCCCTGAAAATCCAGAGATGTAGTTCCATTTTCCTGAACGTTAAGAAATAACAACCACCAATTAACAGTTGAGATTTGTGATTTCAGCAATAATTTACAGAAATTGCAAAACAAAGACTGAGACTATGCAGATATGAACCTGGTGGAGTTGCTGTTCAGCCAATTCGTCAGTTCTAGTTGACTCACAAACAGCAGAGCAATTTCAGCAAGAAGTTTTTGTACACTCCGTCGTGGTGCGTATATGTGTAGAGACAATGGGTACAAGGTGACGTACGTGTCCCGGCGTTGTATGTAGAGAATTTTAGTAGCAATTAAAACAATAAAAATAGAAAATGGTGCTGCAAATAATGCACTAGCATACAGGAAAGATAGACCATTCGTTCCAAACAGGGTTATATTATGAGTTCTGAATTCATCCGAAGAGTCTTTCTGAAGCTACATCCTGCTACCAAACAAACACAACAAACAAATGCATTGACCCTAGCAAAATTATGTGTGCACGACACATCGAGTCTTTCTGAAGCTGATGCCCAGAAGCTTCAAAGCCATCACTCTAGTCATCATCAGAGTCTAAGATGATTTGATTGACAGGATGTCCTCCACCAGATGCTGCTGCTCCCTGAACCGGTGTACAGTGGTTCAACATCGAAAACAGAAACCTGAACAAGAACAAGTAAAAAAGTAGTTAAAAGCAGGCACTCGTATATACTACAAACAATTTGAGAAGTAACAAGTATATTAAGGGGGTGTTTACTTCACCAAAATTTCACCAACCACCCGTCACATCAAACTTCGGACACTAATTAGGAGTATTAAATGTGGATTAATGACAAAAGCCATTTCACAACCCCTACCTTAATTTTCGAGACGAATCTAACGAGCCTAATTATGTCATGATTAGACAATGTCGTGCTACATTAAACAATCTCTAATGACGGATTAATTAGACTTAATGGATTCGTCTCAGAATTTCCCGTCCATTCATGTAATTAGTTTTTATAATTAGTCTATGTTTACTTCCTCTAATAGACCTTGAAAGTGACTCCCAAAATTTCTCACAAACTAGTTCGATATTCAATGTTTTTCTAATTTAACATAGGATTTCTTTCACAGATGCCCCAAACAAATCGCATCTAATATAGAGAGCACGAAAAGGGAAAGAACTTACCATATGTCAAGTTGACTCAGGTAGGTTAAAACACCTAGTACCTTTTTACTAACCTTTCCACTTCGCAGTCTCACTATCTTCAGATGTTTACAAATCGTACATGAAACCTCTGACGCCTTCCTTCCTTTCATTTCTACTTTCAACCCACCACCCTGCAGAAAGAAGACATGTTGCTAGGATCAATAGTAACCAAACTCACCATGTAGTATTTCCATTTCACAACCATCTTGTATATAGAAAATATATACTACCATGCAGAGTAGTTGAAGTGTAAGCTCCTCCAAAACTGGTGATTGTCGTAGCATAGCTGCGAGGGCACACTTATCTGGCACACACCAGTGTTCATTGAGAAACAAAGTCTTCAAGTTGATAAATGTTGGGCATGATATAAAATAACTCGTGAAGTAGGCTGGTCACACAATCATGATATTAGTGATGAATGTTTTTTTTCCGGACGAAGAACAAGAAAGCTAATGGTGATCGAAAATGTAAGCATACCATGTTGACAGTAGATATCAGCTCCAAACATTTAGCTTCTGATAAGCCTTGCAGGATGTTGGTATCAACATGACTGCTACAATAGTGACTTCCACTTTTTCCCAACTCGACAACTGCATCCACTAAAGAGGGCATTCTATCAAGCACAGGAATCTTGCCATTATTAACTTCAAGACACAGGGAAACAAGATTCGGCGAATCAACACGAATGTGAACACTGCGACAGAACTTGCTTGCAAGGATTCTTAGATGCTTTAAGGAGCGGGATGAAATCTTTGTAGCACACGATAAGTCACAACAGAAAATCTGGAGTACTTCCAATGCTGGGCAACTCGAGAAATCAAGGAATCTGTCATCGAACTTGATGAAGGAAAGCTCCAGACACCTCAGGAACAGGGAATCGAGGCGAAAACCATGCACCTCAATACAAACCTCCTCGGCATCCCTGGAAATTCGGAGACCCAAAAACTCAGCTTCACAACTAAGAACATGCTTGATCCAGATAATTATGTGGTCCATGTGGTCCAATTCCTCGCCATCCTCTTCAATGTCAGGAAGGTCAATCACACACCTACGGATAGGTATGCGATAACGAAGGAGAAGCAAATTGTACACGAATTTCTGGATCCTCTCCATGGCAAAAAGATGAAATGGTTCAATGCCACCAAACCATGAAATGCGCAGGTAAGGGGCACTCTTCCAGAGGTGGCGCCAGCGATGGCCAAGCACACACATCTGCACAGCATCTTGCACTGGCAAGAAGAGGATCATATGAAGGAGCTCATCTGGGAGGGCGTCAATGAAGTCGACGGAAAGTCCCGGAGATGACAAACTGTCGTTATCCACACCTTTCTCTTCGGACGCACACCATCCATAAGGTAGACAGCGTCAAGACCGTGAGCAAAGAAACTGTCAGGAAGCATAATGGTTGTGAGAACAACTTAGCATTTGACCATGAATGCAGACATACAGGGATCCACAGGCTACGGGTAAAGCATAGCATCAACATTTACAGCCCATTCAGACCAGCATTGCAACTTACTATATGTCAGTGGAATTGGATCATGCAGCAACACATGAATGAACAGATTAATTAATTAATAACTATGTGAATGAGCAAATGAGCACAAAAAAAGCTAGGTAGTTTATGTTGCACAGCTCTTCTGCGTATTGGAGAGAAAAAAAGTACTATGTCAATGAGCACAAGCAATGATGGCAACGTATCTAATGCAAACCAGCTTCGTGTGCAACAGAGTGAATCTGGCAGGAGAACAAAGTGAATGCGAACCGTACAACACAACAATAAGATCCTACTGCCGATTAACACTAACAAACAGGTCTTTCAAGATTCAACCCTACAATGCAGGTACCTGAATGGCTGTACTAGCAACTGATCAGTAAATATATGGGAGCATGCAGCTATAAACAGCATGAAGCGATAGATCTGATAAGGAAATACATAAAACATTGAGCTATAAACAGCAGGCACCAACAGATCATTACTCGTAGGGACAGATGCAGTTTGTACGGGACGAGGACAAAAACCACGAATTAGAAGTTGTGAACAACAAACTCACGCGGATCAGTAGAAACACAAGAGCTCACTGGAATCGGCCGGCAATACCTCATAACTACCGAAGAAGACCGATGCCGGAGAGATAGATCTAGGTTGCAAGAATGTTCAACTGTTCAAGGCGGCGGTATTCCGCTATCGCCTAGGCGCACATCACAGCTCAGCGGATAGGTACCGCGGTGCCTAGGTGGTTAGGCAGTCACTAGGCGACCCGTGGCGGCTGCGGATGCAGGGGACGGGCGGCGCGGAGGAGGCAGCAGGGGCTGGCGGCGGGGTTGAATGAGGAGTAGGGTAAACAGCAGAGAACGCATGGAGATTCTATAAATGCCATTGCCTGTAAATCCCAAGTCACCAAACACTGTAACTGTGAAATCTTCACTATTCCTGCTACAGTCAATAAAGTCATATTAGTACGTAGTATATTGCTGTTCACCTACAGAGTAGACTCATCTGAGAGAGAGAGAGAGAGATGGAAACAATCGTCTAATTCACGATCACGAATCCGTGCACGATGAAATTCACAATCACTAAATTGGCGGTGCCGGCAATAGATCGTGCATAACCTAGTCCGTGCGCATCCCAGTCGGTGTTGCACAGGAGGCATGCACGGTGGATGATGCGTAACCGAGCTGTTGTAGGTGACGCGCCGAATCGACAACAACCGGTTGGTGTTGCAGCATGAAGGTGCGTAACCGAGTCCGTACGGATTCAGGTTACTCAGCTTTGATATAACCGAGTCCGTGCGTAACCGGTCGGTGTTGCAGCATGACTTACTATGCGGAGCCTATTTGTGCGCGTGCATATCCCGGTTACTCAGCTTTGATATAATCGAATTGTTCCTTTTGATCTAAAAAAATAGAGAGAGAGAGAGAGAGATGCAGGTTGGACACGATCACACACGACAGGTCGTGCTCATAGTAAGTCATAACTAACATGCACCATCTCACGCGTAACCGAATCGCAGGAGCCATGGACCATGCGTAACCCAGTTGGTCGTACAGCTGCTGCCCGGCCTGAGGAGTAAGCTGGACCCGCTGCCGATATGCACAATCAATCCATGACACGCCACGCACAGCGCACGCGGTGCTTCAGCCTAGGTTACGCGGCTTGCTGCCAAGTCAAGCACAACACACCATTCTCACGCGTAACCATCTGAGTTCCGGTTACACATGCTTGAACACGACCCGAGGTCTATACCGCACGTAACAAAAGCTATCTACTTGATTACGTTTCATTTTTTGAGCTGATGATTACCACATTTTTGCGGGATTTTCGGGATATCCGTTTAACGAATGATAACTACTGTATATATCCATTTTGGTCGACCTGCAAGTTCAGATCGCGGAAGCGGAGGAGGAATAGGTTTTTGCTCATGTCGGGCGCGGTGGAGAAATCGTCTGCTGCTGGACATCCAAGTGTCCCTCATCTTGGCAAGCAAGGCGCACCAGACGGCAATGCGACGCCGACGACACAGAGTTCCGACGGCAAATCAACGGTGCCTTCCGATGGCAAATCATAGTCGACGACGACGTCAAGGAAGCGGCCTCCTAGAGAAGAAAATTTAGCACCTGCGACCGGCAGCGGCCATCCTCGGAGACGGCAGCCCAACAACTTCAACTCTGATGGCCCATTGTCGTCTGCTGATGGACGTCCAAGTGTCCCTCATCTTGACAAGCAAGGCGCACTGGACGGCAATGCGACGACACAGAGTTCCGACAGCAAATCAACAGTGACTTCCGATGGCAAATCACAGTCGATGACGAAGTCAAGGAAGCGGCCTCCTAGTGAAGAAAAGGTAGCACCTCCGACCGGCAGCGGCCATCGTCGGAGACGACGGCTCAACTTCAACTCCGGTGGCCCATTGTCGTCTACTCTGGAGGTATGTAACACACCATCCATGCAGATTCCATACGACGCACTACCTAGGCCTGCACAGCGTGCTTATTGATTACTCTCTCTCCGTGACCAGATACGACCAACGATCACCATTACTCCTAGGGATGGAATTTCCATAGCGCCTTTGCAACTTGCGCGTGTCGTGAGCGAACTCTCAGGAGAAAGAAAGGAAAGCCTAAGGTCATTCGGATTCGAGTGCTTGCTACACATGCCCAATATAGCCCTAGATTGTGCCCTGCTGATGTCTCTTGTCAACAAGTACGAGCCAGATAAAAAAGCTTTCAGAATTGTTGACAAGCTGGTCCGGTTGATGCCATCAGATGTGAAGGACATCGTGGGTCTACCAATCGAAGGAAAAGAGGTCAAGATGGATGGCAACTATAATGAAGTTCTGCTTACCCAACACGGAAGTGCAAAGAAGAAATTAGAACTAATAGAAATTGAAGAAAGGCTCCTACGAAGTGATGGTCCTGGAGATACATTCTTCCTTGGTGACTTTTTCCTGTACTGCCACAAGGTGTTGTTTGCACCCGATATGGATCCATGTATTCTAGTCAACGTCTTGCAGCTAGTGGAGAAAGTGGAAGAGATACCTTCCATGAACTGGGGTGTTTACATGCTCAGTCATCTGCATAATTGTATTGCTACATTCAGAAATGGAGTGAGAGAAGAACTTGGAAAGACGTGTGTCCTTCAAGGAAACCTACTATTTCTGCAGGTATACATTTTTAAAATTCAGATCGATCTAATGAAATTTAACTTCAGTTCTTGATAATTATGCAGCTTTGGTACTTTGAACATGTCCATGCGGGACCAAACGACCTCTATCCTAAACAACGTCAATGCCCCCTAATGAGATATTGGACAAAACAATCGGCCGAGGTGCGACTCAACTCAAAATGTGATCTGTATACAGACACGAAGGTGAATTCCTTCATTTGTTAGTCTTGTTGTGCATGCACGGTGGTTCCAATTATTTTCTCTGTGTTTGAGACGACCCTCGTTTTTCAGTTCCCTTCTTACGAGTTTTTCGAGAAGCTTCCAAACTACCGTGAGGAACCAAAAACCATTGAAGAGGTGACCAGTAATGTGTATTGCGACAGATCAATCCATAGCACTGATCCACAAGGCCCGTCACTTTTCGCCTCAACCAACGATTCCGCACCTCATAAAAATGTCAGCACAGACCACCTCCACTCCAACCAGTTTACACTAGATTTTGTACCGTGATTCACTTCTTTGAATTGTTTTTACATGACAATGATTTCATTCGCATACTAAGCCAGATTGCTTCAGATCTACATCAGGAGCAGAAACACATGTCAAGAGCAGTTGGAGTATGTTTTTCACAATTGTATTATTGTTATTTAATAATAAGTTTTCACTTAACCTATTATTGTTAATAGGGCATCCTAAAACTGTCTGAACACATCATCACCAATAGTGGAACCCATAGACACACTGGAAGCAAATGCCAAGTAAATGGCACTAATTCGTCAGAATATATAAAGAAAATCTTTGGAATTGTGGATTATCTTGAAAGAACAATTTTTGGCAGGAGAATACCAATGAGTGCATGCAGAAACCCACAGACGTGCACAATGCTGGAGCATTTGTCCGTGCAGCTGATGATGACTATAGACTCACTAAGGAGGACAAGGTGGTTTTAAGCTTTATCGCAAATAGCGATAAAAATGATATTGTCATTGACATCAATGGCCTTCAAATTCCGGTGGAAAGCCTATTGCCTAATGCCACTGGTTGTAAAGAATGGATCTCACTTGAAGATGGTTGGGTGTTTGGTGATGTGAGCATACTTTGATTTATTTTAATTTAATGGGTTTTATTTGATCTTGTGTACTTAACCTTCTACTACCTATCACGAGATATTGTCCTTTAATATATCATTGGTTGTCACAGGTAATTGATGCGTACGAAGATGTGGCGTACATCAACACCTATATTACCCATCACGAGCTCCTATGATGTAATTCAGTAATGCCGATCATAGGAGAATACTTCTTCAAAAAACGATCTATGGTGTGTATACTTTCATTTTTCTACAAACTTTTATCTAATATTTTTTCACAAAAATTACTCGTGGTAAAAAATAAAATTAACTGCGTAACCTTTATCACAGGTGTTTATTCCTTTACACGTCCGAGGTAGTCACTGGATTCTTGTTGTGTTCAATATTAGTGACAAAAGGGTGCAAATCCTCGATCCATTAGCGCACGAGGGGTCGTGGGATTGCCAAAAGGAATCATCATTGGTGAGCACACACGCACGCGCGCGCACACACACAGTCGTAGCTAAGGCCTACATGTATCTCTTGTTGCAGATAGAATCAATACAGAATTGCATTGAAACTTTTATAAAGGGCCGACCTAATAATGTCGGATGGATTGATGTCAAGTCGTGGCGGATTGTTCGTATGAAGAACTTACCTAAACAATATGATAGGTATGTCATGCTGTCTTGAAACAACGTGATAGTTACCACGTACTTACCAGTAAGTAGCCTAACAAGACAAAATTTTGCAGCTCGTCATGTGGTGTTTACGTCATTAAATACATGATCCATTCGAATGGACATTCTCTTAGTGAGTCACCCACCCAGGTATAGATAATGTCATTCCAGCATTACATAAATATATTTTTCCTAGGAATACATATATTGTGTTGTTTGAGACTAAGGTTTTGTGGGCATTTTTTATGTTGAAATGTTAGGATGAAATGGAAGTATTCCGGAAGAAGATATGCTGTAGGTTGATACTCTCCAAACACAACAAGATCCGAAGACCATAGAATAGAATGCCTAATCGATCTGGTTGCAACTTATATTTCCACAGAGGGTAAACAGGAAGCTGATGCCGAATGCCCAACAGAAGACAAATGCCAATGAAGTGCAACAAGACGAATCTTATTTTTTCCACAAAGAGAAATGAACCAGAGGCCCAGATGGGAAAAATTATAACAGCCATGCCAACATCACTACGTAATCTTCTCTTGTACTGTAGACACAAAGACGTCTCTGCACCACTGTGCATCTTTCGTCATCTCCGAATTTTTATATTGGTGCTGTCCCATATAGAGTTTTTTAACCTTTCGAGGAACCTAGTACAATGCGTTTGTGTTTGCAGTTGTCTCGTATAGTAATCTCAAATCTCCATTGATTTGTGGACGTCATAAAGGAATGTGATTCAATACTGGCAGTTGCCATGCAACTGAGCAGCAATCCGGTTTTAAATTACAAACCTGCAACACGCACGATCGATATCGTGTGGGCGCGTGCACACCGCACGATGGCAGCACGCACGCGCACGGGTGATGACAATCCCCATCACGCCAGGAGAAGTTCACACGGGAAGTCTGGGTGAAAAGCTTTCTTTCTTGCATGCATGCGAATGTGGACAAAAAAAGATATGTCATTCAAATGAAATGTTATTCCGAATTATAAAAAATCTATAAATAAACTGTCAGAACAAGATCATATTATAGCCAAAACAAGTTTGTATGCCATCTTGAACAAACTAATAAAGTGCCAGAATAAATATTATCTATAAATTTTTAAAGATCAAAACAAGTCATTATTATACGCAGAACAAGTTTGTATGTCATCTCGAACAAAACAAATGTAGTGTCCAAACAAATCAGAACAAGGGTCAGAACAAGTTATTTTTATAAGATTATTATTATGGCCAGAACAACTTTGTTTGTCATCTCGAACAAACAAACAGAACAAATCAGAACAACTGTCAGAACAAGTTAAATATGGCATAGTAACTTTATCATAGTAAACAAATAATTGAACACCTAAAAAATGATTATCTAGTTAAAAATGTCAAGATGAACAAAACTCCTATAAACAATAAATGGAACACTAAACAAATTCAAATATTATAAATATAAAGAATGAAAAGATAGAAAAAAAGAATGAAAAGATAAACACTGTCTATTTTTTCAAAAAGCACTCAAAATACAATGGAACTCATAACTTAGTAATTTCTTTTTTTTTTTGCCAATAATCAGTATTCCCCGTGTCGTTTCCAAATTTGGATGTGCACGTTCATATAAAAACACGATGAAACAGAAAACAGCTGCATATATAAATGATATCCTCTTTTAGGCACATATATGATTGGCGACATGACCGGGTGCTGAATTTTTAATAAGGTTCACAGGCTGAATACAGTATGATCACGAGACTTCATTGATTCACAAGCTGTACCTCCCTCTTGTTCCGGGCTGGAAGACTCCTTTGTATGAGAACACAAAAAATTATGAGAAGAGAAACATATGCCTATATGATAAAGGAAGAAACTACCGGATACATGAGATTTTTTTAGTTGAGAAATCAGTGTTGCAGCTCAAAGGAAGAAACTTCTGTGCTGTATGTATTTGCGCAAAAAAAGCCCGTAGCAACACACGGGCACATTCCTAGTGCTAAACTAAACGACAACTATCTGAGGCAGCTTGGGTTACGCAGGTTCGACACGAACCTCTCCGTGTTCCGCGCCAACCGTGATGCTGCTGTGTGCGTAACCCAAGCTGACTAGTAGTAGTAGTCCTATCCTGCCACGCTGGATAGAAGAAGGAGAGAGAAATGTCATACTCCAGGCGGTTGCCCGGTTCAGGGAGGAGTATTCTCAGGGAGGAGTAGCAGACTTTCCAGTTTCTACCACGCCGCCCGCCGCCCTGTGCGCAGTCACTGCCAGCCCGACATCGAGGCTACAGAGATGGATCCACCCTAGATACTCCAGCCGGCAGCCGCTGGGAACCAGCTCCCCACGTCCCTACAGCTCCACCGCCCACTTCATCTGCGCTGCCACCCGTGAAACCTAATCCGCCTCGTCCTCAAATCTCGCAGGCGGAGCTCGGCATCCACCCTCCACCGGCGGAATGCCTGTGGGTAAATCGCACAAGGGAGCGCCGGCCGGTGCTCCGGTGACCGGAGGCGACCGCATTAGTGCCTTCCCGGACAAGATCCTGCACCGCGTCCTCTCCTTCCTCCCCGCGGTGCAGGCCGTGCAGACCTGCGTGCTCGCCCGGTGCTGGCTCAAACTCTGGAAGTACGTCACTGGCCTGCGCATTGTCGGCGGCGACGGCAAGGCCCCGGCCCCATATGCGCACATCTTGGAGTTTGTGGACAGCCTGCTACTCCTCCGTAAACCTTCACTTCTCGAGACATTTGAGGTTAGTGTCGTCGGAAATGACACCGTTGACATTCAGTGCATCAGGCTTTGGGTAAAATATGCATTGCAGTTCAAATTCAAGAAGCTCTTGCTCAATATCCAGTTCAGAACACATAGAATTTGGTCTTTTTGGCCAGAGGACCCACCCTTCGCCTCCAGGTATCTGACCTTTCTAGTGCTTCATGGAATACTATTCAACTGTGAGTTTCTTGACTTTTCGAGATGTCCCGCACTGCAACATCTAGAGATCGAAGATTGCAGCTTCATTGATACACAAGTTATCTCATCACAGTCCTTAAAACATCTAAGCATCAAAACAGGCAGTTTCAATGACAGTTTTTGCACTCAAATCCGTGGCCCCAATCTTGCTTTTCTGGGGCTACAAGTCTATTATGGCAGGACTCCTTTACTTGAGAGAATGCCCATGTTGGTTTCAGCAAGCGTTGGGATGCTAGGGACCTGTAAAGACTAGTGCAGGTCCAGACATTCCAACTATGGGGACTATGGTGACGAGAGCTGCGGATGTTCCATAAAGGATGACAGTACAACCATCATTTTGCGTGGTATATCAAAAGCAAAGACTTTAGTGTTGGGCACTAATTGTAAAATGGTATGCTTACTCCTCAAATTATTAAATTCATGGTCTCATTGTTTCAAACATAAATGCATTATTGATCTATCTAGTCGCTATCTGTCCAGTTTATTTTCATAAGGGACTTCAAATGGTGCCCTACCTTTAGTCGATTAAAGGTTCTGGTCCTCACAGAATGGTGTGTGCGTGATGTACATGGACTAGCATGCATTGTTGAACATTCACCAGTTTTACAGGACCTTTACAAATATTGCATATACACCTTTATTTATATAGGTTACCGATCTTGGCAAACTCTTTTATTA
Source organism: Cenchrus fungigraminus (assembly GCA_036936925.1). NCBI lineage: Eukaryota > Viridiplantae > Streptophyta > Magnoliopsida > Poales > Poaceae > Cenchrus > Cenchrus fungigraminus. The sequence continues at coordinate 68,054,569 of CM072773.1, forward strand.
TACTGCAGCCGCAAGGATGTAATGTGAAAATGAAAGGAAGGATCAACCCAAAGGAGGTACCACCCATTATTTCATCTCATATCAAGAGAGTTGAAGTCGTATGTGGAGTGATCGACGAAAGACTTATTGAATTTTTCAAGTTCCTCAGAGGAACACTTAACACCAGTATGTTAGCTAACAACACTCTCGTGCCTTTAACACTTATACATGTGGGCCAAACAAAAAAAAAGTTCAAACTGGAAGTAAATGAAGAAATGTCATATCGTTTGTTAAGGTATTGATTTGGATGTACCAAATAAATTTGGAAATGACACTTCAGAACCCTGAATCTTGAATCTGTTTTTTACCTTCACCATCTTATGAAAGTGACTATGTGCTATGCAAGGATTCAAATAGACGATGCAATATCCAAAACATTTTTCTGTTTTGCTACTTTCACTTATTTATCACCTTTGATAGCCCCCTTATGAGGCTAAATCTACATCAAACGAATATCTTGATTTTCTTGCTAGCAGCTTTTGTAGTGTAATTACTGGGATAATACTTCAAAACTAATAGAATACTAGCTCCATCTATAAATATATTTAGAATTTTGTATTAGCATGTTTTACTTAAAATTTATGTAGAATGTACAAAGATACTTATTTAGGTGAAACTCGTAGTTGCATTTCAAAGGATTCCCAGTGTCCTGAAGATGTCTCGAAGAGAGGATGGAATTGATTAAAAGCTTATATTATCATTGTTGCATTTGAGATGTACCTCACTCCAGCTTTGGAATATCCTGAATACCAAAGTTTGGTCAGTGAGATAGTATATACATTAGTCCTTTACAGTACCTCAAGTTTACTTACCTTTTTTCCCACTTCTCAATGATTTCTAAGATGATGACCTTGGCAGCTTGTTTATCTTTACAGGTTTTATTTACTGGTGTATTACATGGGAATGCTAAGGTCAGTCTCAGTGCAAGTTTCATTGCATAGTTATCTAACCAACCGGTTACATGAAACGGTCATGCATGCAACTCAGTATTGTGACATGTAATTTGCCGGGCAATGATGTGTGGAGCTGAAATGTTGGGAGTTTTCATAACTTGTTAGTTCATGTATCATGTATGCCAGTAAAATCTGTATGATGGGGATGCACAAACATTACAAACTGATATAAAGTACTGTTATATTATTTCAATTGCTTGCACTTCATCTGTTCTAGTAGAAGAATATTTTAGAATGGTGAAGCATGTGCGGACGATGCTGGAGGTTAGAGGTATAGGCAAAATCGACACGACTGGCGCCGTTTGGGGCGGATCCAGCATCCTGAAGCTCTTCTAAATTTTCAGCCATGGATGAATAGAAGGGGAGGAAAATGAGCCACCCTCCATGCTGCAACACCGACTGGGTTGTGTCGTTTCATCGCGTAACCTGCATCTGGTCGTGTCGATCCTGCGCGTCACCTACACCAGCTTTGGTGACGCACCATCCATTCTGCATGGTGCGTGCAACACTGACTCGGTTACGCACGGTGTCGGTTACGCACCGTCCATGCCGCTCGATGCAACACCGACTTGCTTGCATGGTGGAACACTGACTGGGTTACGCAGAGTGTCGGTTACGCAAAAACCACGCTGTATCCTCAGTCGTGTTGTTTTATCACGTAACCTTGAGCCGATAAGGTTACGCAAAACCCAAATGCTAAACGGAGAGGCCTCTCCATTTAGTCTTAAATGGAGAGCCCTCCGAGGTTACTTCCTGCGACACACAAGTTACTTCCCGCGACCAAAAGTTACTTCCCGCAACAAAAAAGTTACTTCTCGCGACACAAAGTTACTTCCTCCTGTATGCTTCTTTCTGTTGAGAGAAGTAATTTTGTGTCGCAGGAAGTAACCTGGGAGGGCTCTCCATGTATGACTAAAAGTTACTTCCTCCTGTGTACTTTTTCTGTTTAGGGAAGTAATTTTGTGTCGCACGAAGTAACTTCGGAAGACTCTTTATGTAAGACTAAATAGAGAGACCTCTCCGTGGATGGTGCCCTGGATGCCCTGCTTCTTGGCAACGCACCCCGAAGGCCCCAAAATAGATCAACTTTATATGGCACTCCCTCCATTCTCTTTTGATAGGAATACTCCGTATTTCCAAAAATCAGATTTTTACAAATGATAGTCCTATTTGCCATTGGTGTGGGCCGTGGCAATAAATGGCACAGATAACAATGAGTATCACGAGTAGAATGCCATTTGACAGAAGAGAAGTTTAAGACTACTAGTTGCATGGTGCAAGACTTGCTGGGTTACGCACGGGGTCTGTTATGCAAATCGGTGGTGTCGATCCTGCGCGTCACCTGCATCCGGTCGTGTCGATTCTGCGCATCACCTCAGCTCAGTTACACATGGTTCGGCTACGCACCATCTGTTCTGCATGGTGCGTGCAACACCGACTGGGTCGTGTCGATTCAGCGCATACGCACCGTCCGTTCTGCTTGATGCAACACCACCGGTTCCAGATGTATATGTAACCTGAACCCGCTCGTACCCGCACGGACTCGGTTACGCACGTTGATGCTGCAACACTGACTGGGTGGTGCCGATTAGGTGCATAACCTGCATCCGGTCGTGTTGATCCTGCGCGTCACCTGCACCAGCTTCGGTTACGCACGATTCGGCTACGCAGCATCCGTTCTTCATGGCGCGTGCAACACCGACTGCGTTGTGTCGATTCAGCGCGCAACCTGTACAGGTTAAGCACAGTCCGTGCTTATTGATGCAACACCGACTGGGTCATCTCGATTCAGCGCGTACGCACCATCCGTGCTGCTTGATGCAACACCACCGGTTCCAGATGTATGCGTAACCTGAACCCGCTCGTACCCGCACGGACTCCGTTACGCACCTTGATGCTGCAACACCGACTGGGTGGTGCCAATTCGGCACGTAACCTGCATCCGGTTGTGTTGATCCTGCGCGTCACCTGCACTACACCAGCTTCGGTTACGCACGATTCGGCTACGCACCATCCGTTCTTCATGGCGCATCGCGTAATAACATAAGAAATAGGCTTCGGTTGTACTCCGTATGCGTAACCTACACCCACTGGGTTATGCACCATCAGTGCTGCTGCATGCATAGGGCAACTATGACTGGGTAACGCACAGACTCGGTTACGCACCATTCAGGCAACACCAACTCGCAGGTGTAGGCAGCACTGATAGTGCGTAACTGAGCAGGGGTAGGTTACTCGCAGGATCGACAGGACTGGATGCAGCAGGGATGGTTACGCCGAATCGGTGATCGGCTGGGTGCAGGTTACGTCGGTCTGGGTTATTTGCTATTTTTATTTGTATTAGCAGTGAATATAAAACAACAAAAATAGAAAAGGGTGCAAATGCACTAATATAATATAGATGCAAGATATATATATATTACGAATTCTGAATTCATCCGAAGGCACTAGATTGATCTTCTCCATTCCCGTTATTACTACTAATGCTAGTACTAGACAAGAGGCCGGCCGTTTCGTCTCCACCAGCAAACTAACTGCTGCATCATATCATGAGCCAGTAACGCAGCGGTGTGGGATCTGGTGGGGTGGCCCATGTTGCACACACCTTCCTTGACCTGGTGTTTATTATTTGCTCGATCTCCCGGCCCAGAGATTACTACTCGTCGTCACCGCCTGTATTATATTATTGCGAGACAAGAAAAGGCAACCAAGTTAGAGGCAGCAGAAGCACACTCGTTGATATATATACACGATGACAGAGTATATATGTATATTATTAGCACCTGCCATACTGGAGGGATCATCTTCGTCAACCTCAATGGATGGAGCATCAGGAGCTGCAGGTGGATCGTGCAGGATGTACTGATCCGCCGAGATGGCATCATCATCTTCCTTGTACATCCCACCAATTGCGGCCAGAACATCCAAAAGTTCCTTCTCCAACTCACTCATCAACTGCGTGTGCCCATGCATGAAGAACAAGAAAATGAGGAGATGGAAATTAAAATAATTAAACCGCGCAGAGTGTAGTGCGGGAGGAACACCACCAGATCGAGCATCCCACCAGTATACGTACGTACCTCAATGTCGTCTTCATGCACAGGCGGTTCTTCGATGGTGGGCTGAGCAGGAGCGGCCGGCTCATCAAACAGTAGACGCTTTGTGGTGGGTGGCGGCGGCGGCGTGTCCATCGTCTGCAAACGCTTGGCCGGGAAACTTACATCATCAGTATCAGAAGTTTCGAGTCGGCGGTTCGAAGGTGTTTGCCTGGACCTGGAGGCACCAACAACCACCTCTTCTGGCGCTGCTGGTGTAGTCATAAGTACTATTGTACTACTACGACTATACTACCTTCATCCGCTGGGAAAACCACTAATTGTTTCTAGTAAACCTCCAGTAATATGAGACGCTATAGTATGAATGAATAATGGACCAACACACCTCCCGGTCCCTGTTTATGTAGCTATACTGCAGTGAAACGGCCAACGGAATCTGGGAGAGAGATGGAAACGATCGTCTCATTAGGGAAGCCTCCGTGCACCATGAAAAGCACGATCGCGAAATTGCTGGGATAGTGCGCACGTGCACATATACCTAGAGAGGAACGCTCCTTGCTGGCTGAAAACGGCGGTCGGTGTCGATCCTGCGTAACCTGACCCAGACGGTTACGCGTGAGGCACTCCCTCCTGCTCCTGGTACGCGCACTTAGGAATGCGGGGTCTCGGTTACGCTGTGAGGATCACTGCTTGGTGCAAACACTTATTTAAACGAATCCATAATAACCTGCAGGGGCGGACCTACGTTATGCTGAGCGAGGGCTCACTCAAATTCTATAAATCAAGCTAATCGACAAAAATTCTCTATATAAAATATTCATAAATTTCTGTATTCTCAAGGTGTGCCCTCGCTCAAATTGTGCTCTAGGTCCGCCCCTGATAACCTGCCTTTCCAATCAGCACTTAACCAGTTTCAACCAGTAGATGCTACATAGGGCAACTACGACTGGGTAACACACTGACTCGGTTACGCACCATTCAGGCAACACCGACTCGCAGGTGCAGTCACCACTGATAGTGTGTAACCGAACGGGTGTAGGTTACTCGCCTATCACTGGGTGCTGGTGGTAGACTGATAGGCGCACCCCGTAACGCAGTCGGTGTTGTAGGAACAATGCTGCAACCATCGGTTCACCTTTTGCTTCCGTCCCCGCGCCTCAGCTAGGAGCCGATTTCTGCCATTTGTTCCCACGCGGAAGAAGCAGGTGAGATCAGATGTGGACAGGTTGTCCTGGACGATTTCATAGCAAGACGCGAATGTGGGAGACGATTTCATAGACAGCGTGACCTCGACCCTCGCGCGCACGTAACTTCTCAGACGAATGAGCTCTGGACTGCAGAATAATTTCTAATAGTGAAATATAGTCATAGGAATACGTTTTTTTTGGCCAAAAAAGATCGAGAACATCGTCTGGGTGAAAGAATGGAAATCAACAAGCATGCGTAGTAGGGATCTATCAGATCTAGATCGTTGACGCCCGCAGCTCTCCAGCAGCTTATCCCAGAGCTGGTCGTTGGCCTTCCCCTCTTGTTGAAGGATCCTTTCCAGACTCTCAACCATTGAGAGGAGATGAGCCGTGTAGACTTGGATGTGCGTGTTAATAGGTGGATCCACCCACTCTGTGTAGCCACAGTCATCCACCTGCAGGAAGACACAAGACACGAGTCAAGGCAAGTGCATGCCGATCGATCCGGTGTACTAAACGAAAGATGCATGGAAGAGTACTGTGTTATTAGAAGAAATTAAGTTTCGGGAACTTTCCATGAAGCGAGGGCAGCGGAAGAAATGGCGCCCCCATCGATGTAGCCGATGTAAGTTTGGACGATGGCGTCCTCCTGGTGTATGCATTGAGGCCAAGGATGCGGTCAGTGAGGGTAGTCTCGAAGAGGATTGTTGTCGGTGTAGTAATGCCTACGGCTGATTACTGCTCGGGGTGGGGGCGGACGTGGTTTGCTAGGACCGCCCCATTCCACAGCTTTCCCTCCCATTGTCACCTTGCTCTCCTCGGAGGAGCTGCTCAAAGGCTGGGGGCACAGTTTCTTTGGCATTCCGTTAGTTGCGATAGCACGGGGAGCAGGCCGCGATATCTTTTTTCTTTTCTTCTCTCACGAGAGGGAATGGGGGTTTGCCTCTTACTATTAACAACGACCCCCGGTACTTGAGGGCCGAGGTTGTTGCCGCCAAAATAATAATAATAATAATAATAATAATAATAATAATAATAGCGTGGCAGTCGCGCGCGCAATCCAGCGTCGAAGCCGCCATGCTTGGAATGTAATCTGCTGCTCGGCTGGTGGTATGGAAGGAGATTACTACGTGGTTTTGCCGATCAACATGAGATGCTGCTGCGAGCCAGAAGAGCAAACCATTTATTAGAAACCCCGGAACGGCCGCGCTTGGCATCTCCTCCTTCCGGCAATTTCGGGATCGTGCTTTCATTTCACGTTGTGCTTTTAAAAATATCCAAACCTGCGCCTAGTTGGTCACACACGATCCATGGTGTGTAACCTGAACCACAAGGTTACGCACGATCCTTTAGGGTTGACGACAGTGACCACAATATGGATCCAAACTCCATTTTGTTACTCGAGTCGAGTGAGAGTAATCATAACTTTGCCCAGCTGGAGCCGATAAGGTTACGCAAAATCCACGCTGCATCCGGTCGTTTCGAATCAGCGCGTAACCTGTACAGGGCACCGTCTGTGGAGTGTGATGCAACACCGACTGGGTCATGTCGAATGCAGCTTACGCACTATCCTTGATGCTTGATCCAAAACTGACTGGGTCATGTCGTTGCATCGCATAACCTAAACCCGCAAAGGTTACGCAAAATCTACGCTGCCTCCGGTCGTGTCGATTCAGCGTGTAACCTGCACTGGTTATGCACCGTCCGTGCTGCTTGATAGATGCAACACCGACTGGGTCATGTCGAATCAGCACGTAAGCGCAAAAGGTTACGCACCATCCGTGCTGCTTTGATGCAACACCAACTGGGTCAAGTCGAATCAGCACGTAACATGCAAAGGTTACTCATCGTCCATGCTGCTTGATGCAACACCGACTCGGTTAAGCATGTAGTAGGTTATGCACCTTTAAGACGGCTGGATGCATGGCTCGACACTGACTGGGTTACGCACTGATCGGTCGTGTCGATTCTACGCGTCACCTGAACTAGCTCGGTTACGCACGGTTCGGCGACGCAGCATCCCATGGCGCGTTCATCACCGACTGTGTTACGCACCGAGACAGTTACACAAAATCCATGCTGCATTCTGATTCGACGCACCATCCTACTCGATTACGCATGTTTTAGCGACACACCATCCATTCTACATGGTGCGTACATCACCGACTGGGTTACGCATGGAGTTTGTCACGCAAAATCCCCATGCATCCGGTCGTGTCGTTGCATCGCGTAACCTGGGGCCGATAAAGTTACGCAAAATCCACGATGCATCTGGTCGTATCGAATGCAGCTTGCGCACCGTCCTTGATGCTTGATCCAACACTGATTGGGTCGTGTTGTTGCATCACGTAACCTAAACCCGCAAAGGTTACGTAAAATCCACGCTGCATCCGGTCATGTCGATTCAACGTGTAACATGCAAGGGTTACGCACCGTCCGTGCTGCTTGATTGATGCAACACCGACTGGGTCGTGTCGAATCAGCACGTAACCAAAAAAGGTTATGCACCATCCGTGCTGCTTGATGCAACACCGATTGGGTCGTGTCGAATCAGCGCATAACATGCAGAGGTTACGCACCGTCCGTGCTGCTTGATGCAACACCGACTCGGTTAAGCACATAGTAGGTTACGCACCTTTGAGACGGCTGGCTGCATGGCTCAACACTGACTGGGTTACGCACTGATCGGTTGCACAAAATCCACACTGCATCCGGTCGTGTCGATTCTACGCGTCACCTGCTCCAGCTCGGTTACGCACGGTTCGGCGACGCAGCATCCCATGGCGCGTGCATTACCGACTGGGTTACGCACCGTGACGATTACGCAAAATCCACACAGCATTCTGATTCGACGCACCATCCTGCTCGGTTACGCACATTTCGGTGACGCACCATCCGTTCTGTATGGTGCGTGCATCACTGACTGGGTTACGCACAGAGTCTGTCACGCAAAATCCCCATGCATCCAGTCGTGTCGTTGCATCGCGTAACCTGTGCCCGATAAAGTTACCCAAAATCCACGATGCATCCTGTCGTGTCAAATGCAGCTTACGCACCGTCCTTGATGCTTGATCCAACACTGACTGGGTCGTGTTGTTGCATCGCATAACCTAAACCTGCAAAGGTTACGCAAAATCCACGCTGCATCCGGTCGTTTCGAATCAGCGTGTAACCTGTACAGGGCACCGTTCGTGCAGTGTGATGCAACACCGACTGGGTCGTGTTGAATGCAGCTTACGCACCATCCTTGATGCTTGATCCAGCACTGACTGGGTCGTGTCATTGCATCGCGTAACCTAAACCCGCAAAGGTTATGCAAAATCCACGCTGCATCCGGTCGTGTCGATTCAGCGCGTAACCTACACTGGTTACGCACCATCCGTGCTGCTTGATTGATGCAACAACGACTGGGTCGTGTCCAATGCAGCTTATGCACCATCCTTGATGCTTGATCCAACACTGACTGGGTCGTGTCGTTGCATCGCGTAACCTAAACTCTCAAAGGTTACACAAAATCCACGCTGCATCCGGTTGTGTCGATTCAGCGCATAACCTGCACTGGTTACGCACCGCCCATGCTGCTTGATAGATGCAACACCGACTGGGTTGTGTCGAATCAGTGCGTAACCACAAGAAGTTACGCACCATCCATGCTGCTTGATGCAACACCAACTGGGTCATGTCGAATCAACGCGTAACATGCAGAGGTTACACATCGTCCGTGCTGCTTGATGCAACACCGACTCGGTTAAGCACGTAGTAGGTTACGCACCTTTAAGATGGCTGGCTGGATGGCTCGACACTAACTGGGTTACGCACTGATCGGTCGTGTCGATTCTATGCGTCACCTGAACCAGCTCGGTTACGCACGGTTTCGCGACGCAGCATCCCATGGTGCGTGCATCACCGACCGGGTTACGTACCGAGACGGTTACGCAAAATCCATGCTGCATTCTGATTCGACGCTCCATCCTGCTCGGTTACACACATTTCGGCGACGCACCATCCATGGAGTGTGATGCAACACCGACTGGGTCGTGTCGTTGCACCGTCCTTGATGCTTGATCCAAAACTGACTGGATCGTGTCGTTGCATCGCATAACCAAAACCCACAAAGGTTACGCAAAATCCACGCTGCATTCTGATTCGATGGACCATCCTGCTTGGTTACGCACGTTACGGCGACGCTCCATCCATTCTGCATGGTGCGTGCATCACCGACTGGGTTACGCACGAAGTCTGTCACGCAAAATCCCCATGCATCCGGTCGTGTCGTTGCATCGCATAACCTGGGGCTGATAAAGTTACGCAAAATCCACGATGCATCCGGTCGTGTCGAATGCAGCTTACGCACCGTCCTTGATGCTTGATCCAACACTGACAAGGTCGTGTTGTTGCATCGCGTAACCTAAACCCGCAAAGGTTACACAAAATCCACACTGCATCCGGTCATGTTGATTCAGCACGTAACCTACATTGGTTACACACCGTCCGTGCTGCTTGATTGATGCAACACCGACTGGGTCGTGTCGAATTAGCACGTAACCGCAAAAGGTTACACACCATCCTTGCTGCTTGATGCAACACTGACTGCGTTACGCACCGAGACGGTTACGCAAAATCCACACTGCATTCTGATTCGACGCACCATCCTGCTTGGTTACGCACGTTTCGGCGATGCACCATCCGTTCTGCATGGTGTGTGCATTACCGACTGTGTTAGACACCATGACGGTTATGCAAAATCCACGCTACATTCTGATTCGACGCACCATCCTGCTCGGTTACGCACGTTTCGGCGATGCACCATCCGTTCTGTATGGTGCGTGTATCACCGACTGGGTTACGAACGGAGTCTGTCACGCAAAATCCCCATGCATCTGGTCGTGTCATTGCATCGTGTAACCTGGAGCCGATAAGATTACACAAAATCCACGCTGCATCCGGTCGTGTCAAATCAGCGCGTAACCTGTATAGGGCACTGTCCGTGGAGTGTGATGCAACACCGACTGGGTCGTGTCGAATGCAGCTTACGTTTTCCTAAAAAAAAGAATGCAGCTTACGCAACATCCTTGATGCTTGATCCAACACTGAATGGGTCGTGTCATTGCATCACATAACCTAAACCCGCAAAGGTTATGCAAAATCCACGCTGCATCCGGTCGTGACGATTCAGCGCGTAACCTGCACTGGTTACGCACCGTCCGTGCTGCTTGATTGATGCAATATCAACTGGGTCGTGTCGAATCAGCACATAACCACAAGAGGTTACGCACCATCCGTGCTACTTGATGCAACACCGGCTGGGTTGTGTCGAATCAGCGCGTAACATGCAGAGGTTAAGCACCGTCCGTGCTGCTTGATGCAACACCGACTCGGTTAAGCACGTAGTAGGTTACGCACCTTTAAGACGGCTGGCTACATGGCTCAACACTGACTGGGTTACGCACTGATCGGTTGCGCAAAATCCACGCTGCATCCGGTCGTGTTGATTCTACGCGTCACCTGCTCCAGCTCTGTTACGCACGGTTCGGCAACGCACCATCCCATGGTGCGTGCATTACCGACTGCGTTACACACCTTGATGGTTACGAATAATCCACGCTGCATTCTAATTCGACACACCATCCTGCTCGGTTACACACCATCCGTTCTGCATGGTGCGTGCATCACCGACTGGGTTACGCACGCAGTCTGTCACGCAAAAGTCCTATGCATCCGATCATGTCGTTCCGTCGCGTAACCTGGAGCCGATAAGGTGACACAAAATGCACGCTGCATCCGGTCGTGTCGATTCAGTGCGTAGCCTGCACAGGCCGGCACGAAGGCAGCGGGGGGGGGGGTAAGGGGGGCTCGAGCCCCTCCTACGGCTCGCCGGCACGTAGAACTTTTGGAGTCCCTTTTCAAATTTTTTACTCATGTAATTTTGATATATTGGGTTAACTAGCAATATTTTCGTTTAAGCCCAAACTCCAAAGTCCAACAAAGGAAAAATCCTATCCGGCTATGAGCTATCCAATTCCTGTCTGCCATCGGTCGTCGCTGGCTCGTCACTGCCTCCTCGTGACCTCGCGCCGTCTCCCATCGCCTCAACCCCAATCCTTTCTCTGACTCTCCCGGTATCCTGCCGTCTCCGCGACTCCGCCTCTCCGGTCGGCCGGTCCTTGCTAATTCTTCCTCCGTCCAGGCTTCGAGGTGCTACTCCGTGCCCAGGCGGGTGCCGGCGGGCGGCCGGGCGGGCACCGGCCACCGGGAAGCCCGCACGGCGCACACCGCAGGCCGCGGCAACGCAAAACTCTAGGGCGAGCCGCGAGCGCCGAGCAGCACGGCGTCAGGCGGCCACGAGCTCACGAGCACCAGGCAGCACCGCAGCAGCTAGCAGATGATTTTTTTTCAGCCCCTCCTAAAATTTTTCTTGGCTCCATCCCTGTGCACAGTTTACGCACCGTTTGTGTTGCATGATGCAACACCGTATGGGTTATGCACCTTTAAGACTGCTGGCTATATGGTGCAACACGGACTGGGTTACGCACAGCGTCGGATACACAAAATCCACGCTGCATCCAGTGGTGTCAATCCTGCACGTCACCTGCTCCAGCTCGATTATGCACGGTTCGGCGACGCACCGTGCATTACCAGCTGGGTTAGGCAAAATCCACGCTGCCTCCGGTCTTGTCGATTCATTTCAGCCGTTTCCTTGGGCTTTCTTTGAATGGACCGAGGCTTGCCTAGGCCCACTCGTCCTCATAGCTAGAGATCTCTCACAGCTATGGCCGAATCCCGCCCCATCCGCCGCCGCCGCAGCCGCCGGCACCTACCCCCGCTGCCACTGCAGCCGCCGGCACCCGCTCCCACCACCATAACCGTGCTCGGTGATGACATCCTCTGCGAAATCTTCCTGCACCTCCCCGCCATCAAGAGCCTCGCCCGAGCGGCATTCACCTGCCGCGCATTTCTCGGTGCCGTCCGCTCCTCCCCCGCCTTCCGGCGCCGCTTCCGTGTGCTCCACGCACCGCCGCTCCTCGCCCTGTTCATGAGGCCCTACATAAGCACCATCGTCCCTGCAGCTGCAGGCAAGCGCAGCGACATGGTCGCCGCCTTCGGTGGTCTACTCGAAAACTCCGACTCCGAGTCTGAGTGGTATATCGAACCCGATGTCCCCTACAGCGAGGGGTACGCCAGCTTCGTCAGCAGCTCCACCTACCAATGCACCTCCTACAGCCCACACTCAAAGGCTCTGAAAATCTACCCCAAGATGGCCAAGGATCTCCGCTTGGACTTCCACACAGCCGACACCTTTCTTGAGTTCGACATGCTCTTAGAAGACAGCGAGGAGAAGAAGTCATCCTGCGTGGTCTGCGTCCACCGGAATAGCGCTTGGACATGGGCGCGCATGGCCGTCTTCTCGTCGCAGACCATGGAGTGGCGTGTCGTTTTGTCGCAGACGCAGACATGGGGAGTGCTGAATGTTCATGAGAAATTCCCCACTGGCACAGTTGTCAATGGCTTCGTCAGTTGGATACACAAGTGGCAGGGATGCATCGTCACCCTCAACACAGAGGTGTTTCAGTTCTCTCGGATGGAATTGCCACCGACCTTGAAATGGCCAATGTTAGTGTTTCAGCTTGGTCAGACTAATGATGGGAAGTTGTGTGTCGTCTGTGCACTGCAATGCATGCTTTCTGTTTGGCTCTGGAAGCCGATGATGAGGGTTTCAAGAGATTCATGCCGCAGGAGATGATCTTATTGCGCCCAACTTTCAATAAGATCACCGAGCTTTCAGAAGAGGCTGATGTTGAAATGCATCCTATGGCAGTTATCAATGGCTTTGTGTACCTATCTGCCTACCTAGGTTGGAACCGTCGGTATTTGTTCCTCTCCTTCTGCTTAGAAACAGGCGAGATGAATTTGTTCTATAAGGAAAGCCAGTTTGTAATATCAGAAGGTGTTCCGTACATCATGGTCAGCTGGCCGTCGTCTTTAAATGGCAAGGTGAGCCTATACGTATACGTATTCCTTGTGACATGATAAAATATGTTCCGTCCCTCAGTTGTAGGCCGTTCTCATCACATGAGAGTAGGTCATCGTATTATTGTGGAATTCTGTCATCGGCTTTCTGGTTTAGATGAAGTAACATGAATAAAATTACTTAAAACCATGCTGCTCAATTGCTGATTGTATACGATAGCATGAGGGATTGTCTACATTATATGATACCATAAGGATTTGTAATGTTATTCGCTATATTTCATGCTGGAATTCTTTGTCCACTTACTTTATAATGCTAACCAATTCAAGGGTATCATATTTCAGTTTCATTGGTACTGTAGTACACGCTAAGCAATTTGATTTGTATAATTAGAATCTATTACTCGTTCCTGCTGGCTGCTACATTTTTTTCTATGCAAAATCTTATATTACATATGAGTTATCTTTATGTCACAGGAGGATTCAGACACCGCAGTTATAGGAAAAATGTCTGAAGATGATGGTCCTATGGGCACTAAAAAGGCTTCTCATGTCCTTTTCACAGCGTTGAAATCATTCAAAGAACAACTAATTGATGATGACAACTCTAAATTTGCAGAGATAGAGGCCTTCTTACTTGATGATGAGACGAACTCTCTTCTGAATAGAATCGCTACTTTAGAGTCAGGATTGGAAGCTGCAAGACATCGTGTCTTGAGAATAGGTACTGAACCCAATAGCACGAATTAGCAGGGGATGGAGAGAGCAAGCTGTTGGCAAATGTGCAAGGGAATGTTGGGTAGAGCCTGTTCCCGATTCTTTATTAGGTGGCCCTAGTTCTGGTGTCTCTTCTTAATTTGGGCTTTTATTAAGACGTGTTGTGAGGGAAGGATGGAGACGTTATGTGATAATGGTGTCATGTTCCATGTCTGTTTAGTGTCACTATGTCATCTGTCGTTTTTCCAAATATGTCGTTGTTACCCCCATATGTCTTTACATGAATAGAAATGTGACAGAAGAGGCATTTACCTTGCCAAAGCTAAAGATTTCATGTTTTCCAAATTCTTGAATTTATGCCAGTTGCCTCCCGCTTCTTGGAAAATAGCTGATTCCTTCGAATTTGCAGATCCGATTATAAATGGCATCAGCATTGCCGATTCTCGTGCTCGACGACAGAGAACCCACCAAGGTATTCGCACCGAGGAAAGCTCGGCTTCATAGATAGAACCAAGTAACCATCTGTGGCACCGGGCTCGGCGCCAAGCTGTGGACCGGCCTGTGGGCTGCTGGGCTCGGCCTACCGCAGTGGGATGAGGGCACTGTCTCTGGATGTTTTTTTTGCAAATTACACAGGAGTACATCGGTGACACTCACAACGCACGCACACTCATCTGGTCGTGCCGAATCAGCTCGTAACCTGCACTGGTTACGCACCGTCTATGCTGCTTAATTGATGCAACATCGACTGGGTCGTGTCGAATGCAGCTTACGCACCATCCTTGATGCTTGATCCAACACTGACTCGGTCACCTCGTTGCATCGCGTAACCTAAACCCGCAAAGGTTACACAAAATCCATGCTACATCCGGTCGTGTCGATTCAGCGTGTAACCTGCACTGGTTACGCACCGTCTGTGCTGCTTGATTGATGCAACACCGACTGGGTTGTGTCGAATGCAGCTTATGTACCGTCAGTGATGCTTGATCCAACACTGACTGAGTCGTGTTGTTGCATCGCGTAACCTAAACCCGCAAAGGTTACGCAAAATCCACGCTGCATCCGATCGTGTCGATTCAGCGCGTAACCTGCACAGGTTACGCACCGTCCGTGATGCTTCATAGATGCAACACCGACTGGGTCGTGTCGAATCAGTGCGTAACCACAAGAAGTTACACACCATCCGTTCTGCTTGATGCAACACCAACTGGGTCGTGTCGAATCAGCGCGTAACATGCAGAGGTTACGCATCGTTCGTGCTGCTTGATGCAACACCGACTCGGTTAAGCACGTAGTAGGTTACGCACCTATAAGACGGCTGGCTGCATGGCTCGACACTGACTGGGTTACGCCCTAATCGGTCGTGTCGATTCTACGCGTCACCTGAACCAGCTCGGTTACGCACGGTTCGGCGACGCAGCATCCCATGGCGCGTGCAGCACCGACTGGGTTACGCACAGAGACGGTTACGCAAAATCCACGCTGCATTCTGATTTGACGCACCATCCTGCTCGGTTACGCACGTTTCGGCGACGCACCATCCGTTCTGCATGGTGCGTGCATCACCGACTGGGTTACGCACGGAGTCTGTCACGCAAAATCCCCATGCATCCGGTTGTGTCGTTGCATCACGTAACCTGGGGCCGATAAAGTTACGCAAAATCCACGATGCATCCGATCGTGTTGAATGCAGCTTACGCACCGTCCTTGATGCTTGATCCAACACTAACTGGGTCATGTCGTTGCATCGCGTAACCTAAACCCGCAAATGTTACGCAAAATCCACGCTGCATCCGGTCCTGTCGATTCAGCGCGTCACCTGCACTGGTTACGCACCGTCCGTGCTGCTTGATTGATGCAACACCGACTGGGTCGTGTCAAATCAGCACGTAACCGCAAGAGGTTACGCACCATCCGTTTTGCTTGATGCAACACCGACTGGGTCGTGTCGAATCAGCACGTAACATGCAGAGGTTACGCACCGTCCGTGCTGCTTGATGCAACACCGACTCGGTTAAGCACGTAGTAGGTTACGCACCTCTAAGATGACTGGCTGCATGTCTCAACACTGACTGGGTTACTGAAAGGATCTTGATGTCGTCTAGAGGGGGGGTGAATAGACGAATCTGCACTTATTAAAAACTTCAACCCTCTGTTAGTACTAAAACCGGTCAGACCGGTTTCCAAAACCGGTCAGACCGGTTTTGCTAGGCAGCAACCCAACAAACAAGTATATGCCCTCTACAAGTTCTAGCACAAACCAAACTTGGTGTAGGGCTTCCACAGGTGTTTCCAAGAGTATCAATAAAGTCCCTGCACACAGCACATGCACACCAAAGTAGATCGGAGCGGAAGCACAAGATATATGCTAGAGATAGAGATAAAACAATAATCAAGATATATATGAAGTAAATGCACAAGAGACACAAAGATTTATCCCATGGTTCGGCTCACCACTAAGGTTAGCCTACCTCCACGTTGTTGAGGTATCCACACAAGGATAGGCTCGCCGCACAAGGCTTGCCCTAGACCTCGGTCTCAAGTCAAGAGAATGAACCCTTGAGATGAGAAGGTTTCCACTAGAATCACAGGGGTAATACAAACTTCTTGGAGCTTCCACAATCTCGGATTGGAGAGCTTCCAAGTGACTTCTAGCCGTCTAGGAGCAAAGCTCCAAGAGTAAAAGATGCTTCAAAGGATCTTCAACGAAATCAGCAAGTGCTCAAGTATGGGATGCTCACAAGGCTTCTCAAAGCTCTCTAAAGCTCTCACACAAGTCACTCTCTCAACCCAACACAAGAATAGGGCACTAAAGGCTTGAATCTCACTTAGAGAGGTTGGGGAGAGCTTAGCTAGGGTTCAGGAAGGTGTTAGAAGTGTGGAGGACCAGCAACCCCTCAAGGAGGAGCTCATGGGTATAAATACCCATCCTCCCAAAAACTAGCCGTTAGTCTGTCAGACAAAACCGGTCAGACCGGTTTTCAAACCAACTAGCCGTTGGACGGTGTCAGTGCCCAAACCGGTCAGACCGGTTTGGGCCAGAGAGCCCTACTAAGGTTTGATCTCACGGGTTAGACTCTCATGGGTTTACTTGAGCACTTTTTGATGTTTGTTGTCCAACCATTGATTGATCCCTCTTGATAGTACGGCATACCTAAACTCAAGATAAAAGATAAACCCTAATTAATCCACTTGAGCTTGAACCACCAAGGTACGTTGGTAAATGATCTTCAAAGATTCGAGGGCTTCCAATATTGTATACCAACTAAGCACATGTTGTAGATGAATAAATATATGCATGTGCTTGAGCATGTCCACCTTGAGCTAGTGACTTAGAATTCTTCCATAGAGTAGATATCAACCACTTTGAATTCTTAAGCCACTCCAATTTATCAATCATGACACTAGATGCAATTTATCACTTTCCTCGGTAGGCTTGGATATGATACTTCGAAATCCTTGACGCTCTCAACTTCACCCTAGCCACTTGCTTATGGTCGCTATCCATAGCCTTTGCTTAGTTCCTCATTTTAGCCATCTTGATCTCTTCATCACTTATCCTTGCCACAATTGAGTCAAGCCTTGCACCATAGAGAAAATTCCATTTGAGATGCCACTCAAATAGTTTGTCCTTTGATTGACATCAATTATTCTTGCTTTGCAAACTTCTATTTATCGGTCCATCATAAAACAGATAACCACATGACCCTTGTCAATTCTATACTTGAAGTCTTGCAAATAGCTTCTTTGAACGAGTCAATATTCTTCATAAAATGTAAGAGTGAAAAACCATTTGATATTGTACTCGGAAAACTCATAGTATTGGCTATCAAGTTCCATCTTGTGTCAATAGTGAAATCCCTTGATGCCATACTCAACTTTGACTTAGTTATCCCAATATTATACCACAAGCTTCTCCTTTCTTCACAATATGCTTTGCTCAACATAGAGAGACCAACCAAGTACCATATATAATCATGCCTCTATATTTGCTTTTCTTTAGCTTAGGATCACTTGTTGTATGTCTTGTATAGACTCCAATGGGAAGAACACATTAACCAACTCATGACATTCATCTTTAGTAGTTTGCATACATTCCATGTATAATGCCATGATCCACCCTTGTCATCTTTGCAATATGAGCCAAATACATGATCTTACACATAAATATCATTTATCGATAATCAACAACCTGCTCACATGCTTTACAAGAGTGTTAGTGATTTAATCAAGTTGTCACTTAACTCACCAAAACTCACTTAGGGCTTGATTGCACTTACAGTTACGCACTGATCAGTCGTGTCAATTCTACGCGTCACCTGAACCAGCTCGGTTACGCATGGTTCGGCGACGCGGCATCCCATGGCGCGTGCATCACCGACTGGGTTACGCACCGAGACAGTTACGCAAAATCCATGCTGCATTCTGATTCGACGCACCATCCTGCTCGGTTACGCACGTTTCGGCGACGCACCATCCATTCTGCATGGTGCGTGCATCACTGACTGGATTACACACGGAGTCTGTCACGCAAAATCCCCATGCATCCGAACGTGTCGTTGCATCGCGTAACCTGGGGCCGATAAAGTTACGCAAAATCCACGATGCATCCGGTCGTGTCGAATGCAGCTTACGCACCATCCTTCATGCTTGATCCAAAACTGATTGGGTCGTGTCGTTGCATCGCGTAACCTAAACCCGCAAGAGTTACGCAAAATCCATGCTGCATCCGGTCGTGTCGATTCAGCACGTAACCTGCACTGGTTTCGCACCGTCCGTGCTGCTTGATTTATGCAACACCGACTGGGTCATGTCGAATCAGCACGTAACTGCAAGTGGTTACGCACCATCCGTTTTGCTTGATGCAACACCAACTGGGTCGTGTCGAATCAGCGCATAACATGCAGAGGTTACGAACCGTCCGTGTTGCTTGATGCAACACCGACTCGGTTAAGCACGTAGTAGGTTACGCACCTTTAAGACGGCTGGATGCATGGCTCAACACTGACTGGGTTACGCACTGATTGGTTGCGCAAAATCCACGCGGCATCCGGTCATGTTGATTCTACGCGTCACCTGCTCCAGCTCGGTTACACACGGTTCGGTGACGCACCATCACATGGCGCGTGCATTACCGACTAGGTTACGCACCGTGATAGTTACGCAAAATCCACGCAGCATTCTGATTCGACGCACCATCCTGCTCGGTTACGCATGTTTCAGCGATGCACAATCTGTTCTGTATGGTGCGTGCATCACCGACTGGGTTACGCACGGAGTCTGTCATGCAAAATCCCCATGCATCCGGTCGTGTCGTTGCATCGCGTAACCTGGGGCCGATAAAGTTATGCATAATCCACGATGCATCCGGTCGTGTCGAATGCAGCTTACGCACCGTCCTTGATGCTTGATCCAACACTGACTGGGTCATGTCGTTGCATCGCGTAACCTAAACCCGCAAAGGTTACGCAAAATCCACACTGCATCCGGTCGTGTCGATTCAGCGCGTAACCTGCACTGGTTACGCACCGTCCGTGCTGCTTGATTGATGCAACACCACTGGGTCGTGTCGAATGCAGCTTACGTACCGTCGTTGATGCTTGTTCCAACACTGACAGAGTCATGTCATTGCATCGTGTAACCTAAACCTGCAATGGTTACGCAGAATCCACGCTGCATCCGGTCATGTCGATTCAGTGCGTAACCTGCACTAGTTACGCACCGTCCGTGCTGCTTGACAGATGCAACACCGACTGGGTCGTGTCGAATCAGTGTGTAACCACAAGAAGTTACGCACCATCCATGCTGCTTGATGCAACACCAACTGGGTCGTGTCGAATCAGCACATAACATGCAGAGGTTACGGATTGTCCGTGCTGCTTGATGCAACACCGACTCGGTTAAGCACGTAGTAGGTTATGCACCTTTAAGACGGCTGGCTGCATGGCTCGACACTGACTGGGTTACGCACTGATCGGTCGTGTCTATTCTACGCGTGACCTGAACCAACTCGATTACGCACGGTTCGGCAACGCAGCATCCCATGGCGCGTGCATCACCGACTGGGTTACGCACCGAGACGGTTACGCAAAATCCACGCTGCATTCTTATTCACCGCACCAACCTGCTCGGTTACGCACGTTTCGTCGACGCACCATCCATTCTGTATGGTGCGTGCATCATAGACTGGGTTACGCACGGAGTTTGTCACGCAAAATCCCCATGCATCCGGTCGTGTCGTTGCATCGCGTAACCAGGAGCCGATAAGGTTATGCAAAATCCACGCTGCATCCGATCGTTTCGAATCAGCGCGTAACATGTATAGGGCACCGTCCGTGTAGTGTGATGCAACACCGACTGGGTCGTGTCGAATGCAGCTTACGCACCGTCCTTGATGCTTGATCCAAAACTGACTGAGTCGTGTCGTTGCATCGCGTGACCTAAACCCGCAAAGGTTACGCAAAATCCACGCTGCATCCGATCGTGTTGATTCAGCGCGTAACCTGCACTGGTTACGCACCGTCCGTGCTGCTTGATAGATGCAACACCGACTGGGTCGTGTCGAATCAGTGCATAACCACAAGAAGTTACGCATTATGCGTGCTGCTTGATGCAACTCCGACTGGGTCGTGTCGAATCAGCGCGAAACATGCAGAGGTTACGCATCGTCCATGTTGCTTGATGCAACACCGACTCGGTTAAGCACATAGTAGGTTACGCACTTTTAAGATGGCTCATTGCATGGCTCGACACTGAATGGGTTACGCACTAATCGGTCGTGTCGATTCTATGCGTCACCTGAACCAGCTCGGTTACGCACGGTTCGGCGACGCAGCATCCCATGGCGCGTGCATCACCGACTGGGTTACGCACCGAGACGGTTACGCAAAATCCACACTGCATTCTGATTCGACGCACCATCCTGCTCGGTTACACACATTTCGGTGATGCACCATCCACTCTGCATGGTGCGTGCATCACCGACTGGGTTACGCACGGAGTCTGTCACGCAAAATCCCCATGCATCCGGACATGTCGTTGCATCGCATAACCTGGGGCCGATAAAGTTACGCAAAATCCACGATGCATCCGGTCGTGTTGAATGCAGCTTACGCACCATCCTTCATGCTTGATCCAAAACTGATTGGGTCGTGTCGTTGCATCGCGTAACCTAAACCCGTAAAGGTTACGCAAAATCTACGCTGCATCCGGTCGTGTCGATTCAGCGCGTAACCTGCACTGGTTACACACCGTCCGTGCTGCTTGATAGATGCAACACCGACTGGGTCGTGTCGAACCAGCACGTAAGCACAAGAGGTTACGCACCATCCGTTTTGCTTGATGCAACACCGACTGGGTCGTGTCGAATCAGCGCACAACATGCAAAGGTTACGTACCGTCCGTGCTGCTTGATGCAACACCGACTCGGTTAAGCACGTAGTAGGTTACGCAAGTTTAAGACGACTGGCTGCATGACACAACACTGACTGAGTTACGCACTGATCGGTAGTGTCGATTCTACACGTCACCTGAACTAGCTCGGTTACGCACGGTTCGACGACGCAGCATCCCATGGCGCGTGCATCACCGACTGGGCTATGCACCGAGACGGTTACGCAAAATCCACGCTGCATTCTGATTCGACGCACCATCCTGCTCGGTTACGCATGTTTCGGTGATGCACCATCCATTCTGCATGGTGCGTGCATCACCGACTGGGTTACGCACGGAGTGTGTCACGCAAAATCCCCATGCATCCGGACGTGTCGTTGCATCACGTAACCTGGGGCCGATAAAGTTACGCAAAATCCACGATGCATCCAGTCGTGTCGAATGCAGCTTACGCACCATCCTTCATGCTTGATCCAAAACTGATTGGGTCGTGTCGTTGCATCGCGTGACCTAAACCCGCAAAGGTTACGCAAAATCCAAGCTGCATCCGGTCGTGTCGATTCAGCGCGTAACCTGCACTGGTTACGCACCGTTCGTGCTACTTGATTGACGCAACACCGACTGGGTCGTGTCGAATTAGCACGTAACCGCAAGAGGATATGCACCATCCGTTTTGCTTGATGCAACACCGACTGGGTCGTGTCGAATCAGCGCATAACATGCAGAGGTTACGCACCGTCCGTGCTGCTTGATGCAACACCGACTTGGTTAAGCACGTAGTAGGTTACACACCTTTAAGATGGCTGGCTGCATGGCACAACACTGACTGGGTTACGCACTGATTGGTTGCGCAAAATCCACGCGGCATCCGGTCGTGTCGATTCTACGTGTCACCTGCTCCAGCTCGGTTACGCACGGTTCGGCGACGCACCATCACATGGCGCGTGCATTACCGACTGGGTTACGCACCGTGACAGTTACACAAAATCCAGGTAGCATTCTGAATCGACGCACCATCCTACTCGGTTATGCATGTTTCGGCGATGCACAGTCCATTCTGTATGGTGTGTGCATCACCGACTGCGTTACGCACGGAGTTTGTCACGCAAAATCCCCATCCATCCGGTCGTGTCGTTGCATCACGTAACCTGGGGCCGATAAAGTTACGCATAATCCACGATGCATCCGGTCGTGTCGAATGCAGCTTACGCACTGTCCTTGATGCTTGATCCAACACTGACTAGGTCGTGTCGTTGCATCGCGTAACCTAAACCCACAAAGGTTACACAAAATCCACGCTGCATCCGGTCGTGTCGATTCAGCGCGTAACCTGCACTGGTTACGCACTGTCCGTGCTGCTTGATTGATGCAACACCACTGGGTCATGTCGAATGCAGCTTACGTGCCGTCGTTGATGCTTGATCCAACACTGACTGAGTCGTGTCATTGCATCGCGTAACCTAAACCTGCAAAGGTTACGCAGAATCCACGCTGCATCCGGTCATGTCGATTCAGTGCGTGACCTGCACTAGTTACGCACCATTCATCCTGCTTGATAGATGCAACACCGACTGGGTCGTGTCGAATCAGTGCGTAACCACAAGAAGTTACGCACCATCCGTGCTGCTTGATGCAACACCAACTGGGTCGTGTCGAATCAGCACGTAATATGCAGAGGTTACGCATCGTCCGTGCTCCTTGATGCAACACCGACTCGATTCAGCACGTAGTAGGTTATGCACCTTTAAGATGGCTAGCTGCATGGCTCGACACTGACTTGGTTACACACTGATCGGTCGTGTCGATTCTACGCGTCACCTGAACCAGCTCGATTAAGCACGGTTCGGCGACGCAGCATCCCATGGCGCGTGCATCACCGACTGGGTTACGCACCGAGACAGTTACGCAAAATCCACACTGCATTCTTATTCACCGCACCATCCTGCTCGGTTACACACATTTCGGCAACGCACCATCTGCGTGCATCACCGACTGGGTTACGCACGGAGTTTGTCACGCAAAATCCCCATGCATCTGGTCATGTCGTTGCATCGGGTAACCTGGAGCCGATAAGGTTATGCAAAATCCACGCTGCATCCGATCGTTTCGAATCAGCGCGTAACCTGTATAGGGCACCGTCCGTGGAGTGTGATGCAACACCGACTGGGTCGTGTCGAATGCAGCTTACCCACCGTCCTTGATGCTTGATCCAAAACTGACTGGGCCGTGTCGTTGAATCGCGTAACCTAAACCCGCAAAGGTTACGCAAAATCCACGCTGCATCCAGTCGTGTCGATTCAGCGTGTAACCTGCACTAGTTACGCACCGTCCGTGCTGCTTGATAGATGCAACACCGACTGGGTCGTGTCGAATCAGTGCGTAACCACAAGAAGTTACGCCTTATGCGTGCTGCTTGATGCAACACCGACTGGGATTTTTTGACACTGGAACCATGAACCTGACTTTCATTTGTACTCTGATCATATGTATGGTTTAGTTTTTTTTCTAGTCTGGAAAATCTTATGCACCCTGATACTATTCTAATTTCAATTGTACATATGAAAGTCCCATGGCGCGTGCATCACCGACTGGGTTACGCACCGAGACGGTTACGCAAAATCCACGCTGCATTCTGATTCGACGCAGCATCCTGCTCGGTTACGCCTGTTTCGGCGATGCACCATCCATTCTGCATGGTGCATGCATCACCGATTGGGTTACGCACGGAGTCTGTCATGCAAAATCCCCATGCATCCGGTCGTGTCGTTGCATTGCGTAACCTGGGGCTGATAAAGTTACGCAAAATCCACGATGCATCCGGTCGTGTCGAATGCAGCTTACGCACCATCCTTGATGCTTGATCCAACACTGACTGGGTCGTGTCGTTGCATCGTGTAACCTAAACCCGCAAAGGTTACGCAAAATCAACGCTGCATCCGATCGTGTCGATTCAGCGCGTAACCTGCACTAGTTACGTACCGTCCGTGCTGCTTGATTGATGCAACACCGACTGGGTCGTGTCCAATGCAGCTTACAACCCGTCCTTGAAGCTTGATCCAACACTGACTGAGTCGTGTCGTTGCATCGCGTAACCTAAACCCGCAAAGGTTACGCAAAATCCACGCTGCATCCGGTCGTGTCAATTCAGCGCGTAACCTGCACTGGTTACGTACCGTCCGTGCTGCTTGATTGATGCAACACCGACTGGGTCGTGTCCAAGGCAGCTTATGCACCGTCCTTGAAGCTTGATCCAAAACTGATTGGGTCGTGTCGTTGCATCACGTAACCTAAACCCGCAAAGGTTACACAAAATTCACGATGCATCCGGTCGTGTCGATTCAGCGCGTAACCTGCACTGGTTACACACCGTTCGTGCTGCTTGATAGATGCAACACCGACTAGGTCGTGTTGAATCAGTGTGTAACCATAAGAAGTTACGCATTATGCGTGTTGCTTGATGCAACACCGACTGGGTCGTGTCGAATCAGCGCGTAACATGCACAGGTTAAGCATCGTCCATGCTGCTTGATGCAACACCGTCTCGGTTAAGCACGTAGTAGGTTACGCACCTTTAAGACGGCTCGTTGCATGGCTTGACACTGAATGGGCTATGCACTGATCGGTCGTGTCGATTCTACGCGTGACCTGAACCAGCTCGGTTACGCACAGTTCGGCGACGCAGCATCCCATGGCGCGTGCATCACCGACTGGGTTACGCACCGAGACGGTTACGCAAAATGCACGCTGCATTCTGATTCAACGCACCATCCTGCTCGGTTACGCACGTTTTGGCGACGCACCATACGTTCTGCATGGTGCGTGCATCACCGACTGGGTTACGCACGGACTCTGTCATGCAAAATCCCTATGCATCCGGTCGTGTCGTTGCATCATGTAACCTGGGGCCGATAAAGTTACGCAAAATCCACGCTGCATCCGGTCATGTCGAATGCAGCTTACGCACCATCCTTGATGCTTGATCCAACACTGACTGGGTCGTGTCGTTGCATCGCGTAACCTAAACCCGCAAAGGTTACGCAAAATCCACGCTGCATCCAATCGTGTCGATTCAGCGCATAACCTGCACTGGTTACGTAACGTCTGTGCTGCTTGATTGATGCAATACCGATTGGGTCGTGTCCAATGCAGCATGTAACCACAAGAGGTTACGCACCATCTGTGCTGCTTGATTCAACACCGACTGGGTCGTGTGGAATCAGCGTGTAACCTGCACAAATTACACACCGTCCATGCTGCTTGATGCAACACCGACTGGGTCGTGTCGAATCAGCATGTAACATGAAGAGGTTACGCACCATCCATGCTGCTTGATGCAAAACCGGCTGGGTTACGCTTACGCACCTTTAAGACGGCTGGCTGCATGGTTTCTGTGTTGCGCACGGTGACAGTTAGGCGTGGTGCAACCTCCAGCAATCCGTCTGCTTGGCGGTTTCACGGATCACTTCAATTCCTCACTCTCTCTCTCATTTTATATATAATAAATGGAAAAGAAGAAGCCGGGGCCACATTCCATCCTCCGTGCCTTTTAGAAAAACCACCCCCTTCGTCTTCCTCTTCAATTCCGTGTTCATGGCATTGCTGGTCTGGACTAATTTTGCCTGATTCTAGCGCGTTCTGCTGCTGCTATTCTTGTTTACAGCCGCGGCTTTCCTCCAGTGCTGGTTTATTCAACGGCGACGAGGTTGAGATCGTCTTTGGTGAGTTCTTTTTGTCAATCATCTATACGGCATTTAAGAGTTTACAAGCTGAGCCGCCCTGGTGACCGATGGCGTAGCGGCGGCAGCGATCGCCGCGATTGCTGCTCGCAGCGGGCAGTGGTATAGGCTGGCGGAGGTGGGCCATTGTTGTGCATTACTCCTGGACGGAAGAAGGGACGGGAAAGAGAAACAGTAGGCAGGGGGCCACGGTAGTCTTGAATCCTTTGGGATTATATTCTACACTCAATTTTAAGCGATTCTGTTATTTAGAGTTGACTGTTGTGCATATTTCCTGCTTAGCTTGGCATATTATTTAGAGTAGACTTCATTTCATAGTAATTTCGATTGATTGGATCATAATTATTTTATCATAACTTATTGTTAATTAATTGAGCCTAAGAATATACGGAGTAATCCATTAGATCATAACAAATACTCCTGGTATAAGAACATGGGATTTTCTGACACTGGAACCATGAACCTGACTTTCATTTGTACTCTGATCATACGTATGGTTTAGTTTTTTTTCTGGACTGGAAAATCTTATGCACCCTGATACTATTCTAATTTCAATTGTACATATGAAAGTGCCACACATGGTAATTTGAACTGTTTAACCTTGCCAAGAGGCTGAAAAGTGACGACCACCATAGTCATGTGCGATGCTGGTGCGGGCGAAGGATTCGTGCACTATGCCGCTGGTGTAATGAACAATAGCCAAACCTTGAGCGCTGGGAACCTGTAGGCACCTGCAGCAGAAGCTACCAGCATTTCTGAGAGCAGGTTAGTACTGAAGCGTAAGTTGCAGGAACTGGAATCAAAATTAAAGGACAAATTTGCTCAGGAGATGTGAGAGTTAAGGGATGATCTCCATGATTTGCAGTCTCGGTGCACGGTTTTGGCCGTCAATGAATTTAACAAAAATACCGAGTTGCAGGAGCTTCGGAAAGAGTTAATCAAGGTAAGAAATCATCCTTGTGCTGCAAATGACTGTGAATATACTTTTAGTACATTTCAGCTGCTGGTGATATAGTATCATGTTGTTGTTTCTTGGGAAGGATCAGAAATTAATTGATGTGGTGTTTTGTCTTTCTATGAGTGACCACGGACATTACATTTTGTGCTCATTTAATAGTTAGTCTCTATCAACAAAATGAACATGTTTTCATGTAATATTGTTTGCAAAAGAATGTTGTCACGCAATCACCTTATACTTTCAAATTTCATAGAATGTTGCCATGGAATCATCGTTGTTTTTCGAATTTCATTTTTTTCACCTTAGAAATTTGTTTTAAAAAATTGCTGCAGCAACACACGGGGTATCAACTAGTTAATACACATGATCTGCAGGGATTGCCAGATGGCAGAACTGGCTGAGCCAACATAGGTGTCAAGAGGATGGGCATCGTTGATCGCAAGGCGATCGGAGACACTGGTGGGTTATCGGATTACGAAGCAGCACTTATCCATTCAAAATGGGAGGCTGAGATATCAGATCCTAATTGGCATCCTTTTAGGGTTGACATGGTTGACGGCAGAGAGATGGTGTGCACCTTTTTATTGATTATTTTCATTTATTACTGACGGATTATGTTCTATGAGTTTCCATGTCCATCAAGTCTAATCGTGGGGCAAGTGATCTTTTGCAGGATGTTATTGACGAAGCCGATAGTAAGCTCCAGGAGCTAAGAGGAGGGCATGGTCAAGAGATCTTTGCCTTGGTAACAAAGGCCCTGCTTGAGGTTAACGAGCACAATGCGAGTGGCCGCTACCCAGTACAATTGTTGTGGAACTACAAGGAGGACCGGGAAGCAACCTTGAAGGAAGCTGTCTAGTTCGTCATGAGACAATCACATAGGCTCAAGCGAAAGCGTAGTTAATTATATATAATAGCTGCACCCATTCGGTTATACGGTATGCTGCCATGTAAATATCCAATGCATATTGGGTTACTACTTATTACTCAGTATATATCTCTTTTATCTGTACTGTACATCTCCAGAGTCCTGAGGCACGCGCGGCTGGACACCTTGACGTGTCGAATCTGAGTAACCTGAACTCACTTAATTAGTTACCCATGAGCCATTTTGTGTGGTTCAGCTATCTGGTTACGCCTTATGCACCCATATGTAGGTTACATATATGGTTTTCCCTAAAACAGTACTAGGCTTCATATTGACACAGGTTACGTGCACTTGCAAGGTTCGGATTAAACTTGGAGGGACCAGAGATTAGCGAGTATGTGAGATCATTATTGGGGAATCCGTGGGATCCCAACGATTCAGAGGTGGTTGTGCGATCCCTTTTAGCTTTTCCAGAGTGATCCCATGGCCTGGGGTCTAACGGACCACGTCTATCATTGATTATAAATCGATACACACCCCGTGTGTCCATCTTTGCGATCCCCAACCATTTCTTCCTCTTCAGTCGCACGCTCGGAGCAGTAGCGGCGTAGCGCCCATTGTGAGATCCCTCTCTCTCTCTCATTCTCTCTCTCTCTCTACTTTTCGAAACATTGTCTTCTTCCTCTCGTGATGCCGGCAAATGTGTGTTTCTGTTCTTTAGATCCTCGTAGGCCAGCGGCATCATGCCTAAAATCGAGAAACCAACAATCCGCACCGAGGAAGAAACTGGGACGAAAACTGGGAACAAGGATGCTGCCGGAGTTCCAAGCATGCGCGTGTCGAAAACCAAATCGAGGCCAAATCCAACCGCTCCTCCACAAACTACTAGACCTTCGAAAGTGGATGATGCAGGTGACGGCAAGGTACTCCTATGTCATGTCCTTCCAGCCATTTTTGATGAGATAGCACCTCCATAATCGTGGTTAGTAATCCTCTTCACCTGTAGCAGCTCAAATACGCAAAGGTTACATTCATCGACTTTTTAGAAGGAACGATGGTTTACGATAATTCTATAGTAGGTGATGGCTCATCCGACAATAGCGGTGAGCGCGTGCCATACATTATCGTTGTTTTGCAGATCGTCCTTTGTAGATCTGACATGCAAATTGTTTTGTACATAGATGCAGACGATTACCCCCGTTGCTATGACAATGACATGGATGACGTTCGATGCTATCATTCCTATCGCATGGCGTACCCGGACGTTCTGCCCCAGGAGCAACGCAAGACGCAGCCAAGTCGGAAGCCGGCCGGCCCTCCCGCGTACGAAGACCTGTTAAGCGATCACACATCGCCGGCGTAATATGAAAACGCACAATGCCATGGCGTATGTATTATGTTAGGCATTGGTCGTATCTAATGTTGCTCTCCCGCTAATGAAAATTAGGCTCTACTACAAGTCAATTAATATACCCTGCGGAGAGTGGATCGATGGCGGTGAAGGAGGAGTTGCGCTCGTCGGCGACACGTTGGGAGTTCAAATCCGGTGTGTGTATGTGTGCAGAGAGAGAGAGAGAGAGAGAGATGGAAATGATCGTTCCGTGCACCATGAAATATAAGCACGATCCCGAAATTCCCGGGGGGGGGGGAGCATGCATGGATTGCGTACGTAACTGAAACTCGCATGGAAACATATACTAGCCCGCTGGAGGAATCTCCTCCTTCCCTCATCTTCATAAAAAAATCTCCCCCTTCCCAAGGAGGAAAAAAAGAGACAAGTATGGAGATGCAGTTGCAAATTGAACACGATCTCACATCTCTTTTGTTAAAATCTCACCCCCTTTCCTCTCCTCTCTGCGTTTCCGGGCCGACGTGTCGTTCTTTCGTGCGTTTGGTCGTTTTTCGGAAAAGTCCTTCGGTTTGCAAGGAATCACCAATCAGTCCAACATGTCTAGAGTGCACAGGAAACGTGTTGGTATATTTTGCAAATAAACACTCCCAATAAACTTTATTTGTACACAAAGAAGAAAAATTTGACGATGGTGTCAATTTTGCAAATACAACCCAAAGCATTTTGCAAGAACCCCCTCCCACCACCCAGAACCCGACCCAATACCCCCCCCCGAACCCTAACAACCTGCAATCTCGCTTCTCAGTCCTCACTCCCCTCACCCGCCACCACCCTCTCGCCCTGCTCTCCTCCTCCTCCTCCTCCCCATCGCCTCTCTCTCTCTCCTCTCATTCCCTTCTCCCTCTCCACCTGCTTCCACTGCTCTTCCCCCGTCATGGCACCTCCCCGCTCTCCACCGCTACCACGCTGCCGCACCACCTGCTTCCGCAAGATCTAGATCTAGCATAGGGGCGTGTCTTGGGCTGTGTTTGTTTTATCCGGTCTAAAAATTGGTCCGAAGGAATCTTCTATGCATGACTTACTAAATAAAGTTTATTTGCAAAACCTTTTTACAGATGAATGTAACTTTACGCGACGAATCTAATGACGCTAATTAATTTATGATTTGCTACAGTAATGCTACAGTACTCAAAGACCTTATTAGATTCGTCTCGCGATTTAGCCCCGGGATTGTGAAGGTAATTTTGTAAATCGACTTTATTTAATACCCTTAATTATCGGTCAAACACGTGAACAGTACTGACTAAGTTTTTTGCCACGCCAAACCGATGGCACTACCACTAGTGCACCGGGGGCTTCGGCGCGCGGCACGGTGGGGCCGGCCTGGATCATCTCCTCCCCACGTCGCCTCCATGCCGCCGGCATAAGCTTCGCCTTCAGTTTGGACGCCGCTGCTGCGCGGTCCGACCGGGTTGTGGAACAGCCGGCAGCCGGTGCTTGGGTGGGCACGACAGCCTAGCTCGAGCACAGCACGGGCTGCGGCATGAAGCTGCGGGCAGGCAAGGCCACGGGGGCGTGTTGCGGAGGCCCGGTCCCGGCTGGTGCAAGAGGGCGGCTTGACAATGTGCTCCCGTTGACTTCAAGCTCCAGTGCATCCTCAAGCTCGAGCATAGCAGCAAGCACTTGCAGCACGCGCGGACCTGCTCATGAATTGATGACATCAAGCGCTTGCAGACTAGCACTCATCTACCTATGTGAGTCCCCTGTGCCCTCTCTCTTTGCCCCTTCCTCTCTTCCGTCTGGCTCTCGTCTTATTCTCCACTCTCCTCTCTATCCCTTTCTCTCAGATTTTGAGCCGCAGAGCGAGTGAGACGGCGAGGGAAGGGCGACAGTGGCGCGGTCCCCATGACGAAACGCTGCAGGCGCAGCGAGGTAGTAGGAAGCATGCTAGACGTCCCCAGCGCTACCCTTGCTCCGATGATTAGTGTGTGGCGTTGGTAACGCATACGGTAGATTTTGGAGGCCCCAAAAAAGTAGGGGCCCTGTTCCACCGAACAGGATGCACGCCCATGGGGACGGCCCTAATATGCCAACATATTCCGTCAGAACCACTTTGTCGAGATAGAAAGCGCTCAATCATAGCGAACAAAAAGTGAAGAAAGTGGACCGCGATTAATTTTGGTTCTGGAAATAGTGAAATAATACAGAGCATAGGAACTTGAAGTCCAAACATCATGCATTGTGCAACTCAAGCAATTTTTTTAAGACGTGCAAAGCACGTTTTTCATTAAGAGAAGAGAGAGGTTTACAACACGCCACGATGGGAGAACCCCCAAAGAGTGAGGGAAGGAACAACAAGGCTACACCTGAAACGAACAGAGGAAAAAGAAAAGAGATCCCACACCACCAACACAAGCTAGCCTACCACTAATTGGCACGATTTCCATAGCACAAGAAATCATCTATAGAAACTATCTTCCACAGTGTCTTCGAGTAATAATTGTTTTCTCTTTCTCTCTTTCAACTCTAACTTCTTCCTCCAATTAGAGAGTGCCATGAGTCCTCTAGAAACTAGTAGTTTCTCCCCAATGATAATTTCATGGTTTCTTGGTGCATTGGTTCAAGAGAAGACTTGGTTTCTTCATGAAGAAACCATTTCTATGATTCTCATCTCTTTCTACATTAAATAGGCTGCCACATCATCATGCCAATTAATTGACAAGCTATTTAAGAGAGGTAGAAACTACCATTAATGCACCATTGGGAATGCCTCAAGTGTTTGCTTTTAATGCACAAAAGGAAATAGAAGGTATCATCGAAGCACCATCACAGCACATAACCTAATTCTACAGATACAGCTCCTGTCTCCATGCTTGGAACATCAAAATTGACCAGTAATTTGGGACAAAGGGAATGCCTCACAGGGCACCATTTCAGTGCTTATTACCAAGGGCTAATGTCTCCGCATAGTAGGGAACTAATGGGAAAATATACTGAGGGCCCACCCCTATAGTGGAGAGAGTGTACACCTCCTTGCTTTCCATGTCATATGATTTCAGTTTGTGGTCCCAGTCCCGAAGGAAAAAGATCAAATTGCGATCTGGGTGCATGGCAACCACAGTGTATTCAAATTCAACTCTGCAATTCATTCTTCCAAACAGCTTGAAAAATTCCACACTGTGCTTCAGAACCCATTCTTCTGCATCATAGTCCTGAAGAACCCAAATGGATAGTTCAGTCATCTGGCGAGTGTTGTCTTTATGTTTACTCACGCAATGCACAAGTCCTTGGGATTCACCAACAAAAACAACATCCAGAAGCTTCACTGGCCCGCTGAGGCTCCTACAAAACTTACCTTCCCCGTCAACTGCAAGTATTAGGTCCTGGCGTGTACGATTATGTAAGCGGAAGGCACTAAGATGCAGCATGCTGTTAACAAAGGCGCTTCCTGCGATGAATGATATGTTATATGTAGAAGACCAAACGCCCTCACACCATACCCCAGTTTCAGACGAGTATGCGTTCACTTCATCCACGGTTGTGCCATCTTGCGAAATGAACTCAACCAACTGAAAGTGCGAGGACACAGCAGGGTTGAAAATCAAAAAGGTGAGAACATATTCGTCGCCATAAAGTTCCAGGCCCTCATCAGTCTCGCTAGTGGAAAGAGGTTCGAACCGGAGCTGCGCACGGCCACCCATTGCTTGGTGGCGGGGTTGCAGACGACATAGCCCAGTGAAGCGTAGGTGTCTCTAGCCCTACCATGCCCGAAGAGGAGGAGCCCATTGCAGGAATCCAAGAGGTGACATTCCTCAATGCCTGCCTGGTTCCACATGAAGGTGTAGGAAGCGAGGGGAATGTATCTACCAAATGTGTTGATGAAGTGCCCGACGACGCCATCCGAGCCGTCACCATCATGGTCAATACCGGGCACAAGATCGGTGTTGACGAAGAAACCTTTGAGGGTTTGAGGGAGCTTCTTGCAGCGGAGTCGGTCGGCGATGAGGTCGTGCCAGGCCCGGGAGACGCACTTTAAACGGCAGAGGGATTTGGCGGGGACGCTGGAGAGGATCTCCACCAGGACATCGCCGGGCAGCAGAGGAACCACCGCCGCGCTCCTCTGTCTCTTGCCGTTGCGAACGGATGGGAGGAGCAGGAGGTGAGGGGATGAACCATGAGCGTGAGGTAGGAGTGCGGCACTCGCCGATCTGGGGAAGCTTACCGGTCACCGGGGAGGACGATGGGGATCGCAGGGCGTAGCCGGCCCGACGTCGCTACCTTGTTGCTGAGCATCCCGATAGGCTCAACTCCGGCGAGGTGTGCTAACGACGACCACCGGCAACGAATGGGATAGGGCGGCGGGGACTGAACGGGGGGTTGCACGTGGCGCGATGGAATCGCGGGGAGGGACGCAGTGCGATAAGCTATGAGTCTGCGACGCGGATGTTGGCGAGGACGCGTACATCTGGACCCTTTTTGTTGATCGGCAAAACCAGTAGCCGAGCAGCAGATTACATTCCAAGCATGACAGCTTCGACGCCGGATTGCTCGCGTGACGGGTTTTTCTGGCGGCAACAACCACGGTTTTTCTGAGTAACTTTCACCGCCACGGTTACACGTGCATGCCTGCATCCGGTGGTGTCGACTGTCGATTCTGCATGTTACCTGCACCAGCTGCCCTATTACGCACCCTCCATGCAGCGTCCGGTCATGTCGATCCCGCGCGTAACCTTCACCCTAATAGTTACGCACCGCACAGTGCTGCCTGGCTTCTGCACCCGGGCCTCCGGTCGGTGGGTTACGCACCATCTAATTGCGTTGCTCCTGCAACACCCACTGGATTACGCAAGGATACCTGGTCACGCAACATTAGTGGTGTGCATCAGGTAATTTCGATTCTGCGTGTATGCTGCACCCGCTGCTCGGTTACGCACCATACGTGCGGCCTGGCTCTTGCAACACCGACTGGGTCACGCACACACCACCGTCCCTATGGCTACCCACACGGCCCTGTCCCATCTCCGATGTGAAAGATGGCTTGGGTTATGCACCGAGCACCGCGGTTGCCGCAGAGCAGCACGTCGGGTGGCATGGTTGCAGTTGTAGCACGCAACGTGGCTTTCGGTTACTCTAGTCGGAGATCACCAGAAACATGGCAGCACCCGGTCAGGTTACGCACCATTCATGCTGTATCCGGTGGTGTCAATTCTGCACGTAACCTGCGCTGGCTAGGTTACGAAGCATCCGTGCTGCATGCTGCAACCTGCAACCCCCGACGGGGTCGAGTCGATTTAGCGCGTAACCTGCATTCGCTCGGTTACCCACCAGTCATGCTGCATTGTTCCTGCAACACTGACTGCGTTAACACTGACTAGGTTACGGACGATGTAGGTTACGCAAAATCCACGATGTACTGTCTTACTGATAAGAAAAAGTGACCAAGCCAAACTGAATTATTTGTTGATTTGTTGGCAAAATAGGTTAAAGTTTTTCGAACGAACATCCATCCAAAGTACTCCTCCATAGTAGGAAACAGAGTCCAGTGATCTTACAACCAAAAAATAGCAGCACAATCAAATAAGGAGGGACCAAACTTAATCAGAAACTACTCCTAGTAGTTATCATTACAGCAATGCAACACTTGTTATTGTTGGCAATTAGCGTTTCATCCAGTCTGGTTCGTCGATGATCATGGGCACCACCTCGCCTTCGAGCAGGGACAGCGGCAACATCAGTGGCCGAGCGCCTGGCAATGCAGCCGGTCTGTCAAGCAGGGACGGGAATGGCTGTGCCCCTGAGCTCTCCTTCACAGTCGGCGCGGCGGGCGCACCTGACATCAATGGCTGAGCGGCTGGCAACGCTACCGGCCTGTCGACCAGGGATGGGAACGGTCGTGCCCCTGACCTCTCCGGGATAGACGGCTCGGCGGGCGTGCCTGACATCAATGGCTGAGCGGCTGGCAATGCCGCCGTCCTGTCGATCAGGGCCGGGAACGACCGTGTGGCTGATCTATCTGGGACAGTCGACGAGGCGGGCGCACTTGACATAAGTGATGTAGTGGACAGCCACGAGAGCCACGTGCGATCAGCTCGGCCTCTCGGGCACTCCACCCACTGGACGCCAGCATGTGGTGGCGATGGGTACGACCGTGCGCCAGAGCTCTCTGGGACAGTCGACGCGACGAGCGCACTTGACATCAATTGCCGAGCGGCTGGTAACGCCACCGGCCTATCGAGCAGGGATAGGACAGTCGACGCGGCAGGTGCGCTTGACATCAGTGGCGGAGTGGACGGCCACGGCAGCCATGCACGGACGGCCTGGCCTCTTGGGCACTCCACCCACTGCACGCTAGCTTCTGGTGGAGACGTTGAGACGGGAATCGTGGTTTTCTTGCTGCGGCGAGAACGGCACTTGCCCCACCACTCCTCGGCATGCCAGCGATGACTGCCGCAGTTGGCGCAGAGCGTGCCGGGCCCCATTGGGCCGACCCTCCATTGCGGTGATTTTGTCCTGCCGCAGTTGCCGCATCTCGGCCCCGCCGGAGCTTTAACCGGCGTGGATGGTTGGAGAGCGTGCGCCACACGAGGCACGCGAGGATTCTCGCCGTCCATTGGGGGAGATACTCTGAAATGCACATAGAAATTAGTTTGATCAAAGAGGCGGAACGGTCGAAAGAACAACGAAATCGATTGATTTGGGGGAGAGGACGATGGTACTTTCGCCGAGAGGAGGAGATGCCAATGGGGTCTTCTTGCGCTGAGAGGAGGAGATGCCGATGGGGTTTTCTTGCGCTGAGGAGGTGATGCAAAAGTGTGGTGTCGACTAAGCGCGTAACCTGCAAGGTCTCGGTTACGCAGGTGCCATTCAGCGGGCTGTGCACTAGAGAATTCCAATGGACGACGCATCAGCCTCCCGGGTGTGTGCAGCCTTGACGGGACGGGACGGGCCAGCAGGCGCCTCCGCTCCCCTCCCACCCCGACCCGCTGGGTTACGCACAATCCACGACGCACACGCTCTGCTTCAGCCTAGGTTACACAGCTTGCTACAATTTGTAGGCTCCTGATAGATACCCTGAGTACTATTGGCAAAGGGAGTAATTAGTCTGGTGGGAAGCGATTAGTCTAGAGAAACAGTCCGGTTAGGTCTGGTTGATAGCTGAGATAGGTTTGGGCGGATTTGGTGTGGTTCTGAACGGTCGCATGGGCAATTCCTTCAAGCTCCACGCTTCGTGCCCTCGTCTGTCGTCGTCTCCCTCGATCGTCCCAGTCTCCGACCACATCGACACCGCACGCCGCTGCCATGGAGCTTGCCGTCTTCGCATTCCTGACGTCTATCGTCGATGAGTCGCCAAGGGTTCACTATCGAGTATCGACGAGCTCCGTCCGTGGTGCCGACGCCGTGGCGCTCTTCACAGCTCGCCGGCAACCACCTCGACGTGCAACAGCAGGGTGACAAGCACCTGTAGGGTTATAGATAATTGGGTGGAAACCACAATTCAGTTTAGTTTCGGAGTGAAATGTGCATTAAACTTGTCGCGGAAGGCATTCATTTCATCTCCATCGAAACAATAAGTTCCAGCATGGTCTACGAAAATGGATTGTATACAAGTACAAATAGTGAAATGCCTTTGTTATGTGCTGCTCAAAGGGACACATTATTATACACATCCTGAATGCACATATGAATCCATATCAACAACAATGTGTATTGCACATATATATCAATGTGTATTGCAATGTAAATGATGTGTTGTCCGTAGCAACGCAAGGCACGATCCTATAGTAACTAAGCATTAAAACTATAGACTACAAGCAGGGACCCTGGTACATGCCTTCGTGTAATCTACTATGGAGATCGTGCATAACATGGGGATGGTGACAGCATACGAACACAAAATCCGTTGTGAGTATTCCGTGCGGCCAGATTCGCTCTAAGAGAGACATGCACTTCTCCTGCAATTGGGTGCAGTTAGTCTCAATTGCCCATCGTAGAAATGCGCTCACAATTTGCTCGCTTGCCATGTCCCACATCCTTGACGCACAGTGTAGCTTCAACCTTTCAACGCGGTACATGTCGACGACTCAGAGTAACACAGGCCAGGCGTTGGCAGGGGTGTCCCATAAATCAGCCTCCTCCGGGAGTGATCCTTCACTAGCATATTTGATCAGAAGCGAAAAGCCATCAGGGTGTGTGTCTTGAATTTGAACAGTTTCAGAGTTTGACTCCACTCCACCACCGTAGAGCATTGCCTTCATCACACAAGATACTGCGGCCACATCGGCACGTATCGC
This sequence comes from Cenchrus fungigraminus, assembly GCA_036936925.1. Lineage (NCBI taxonomy): Eukaryota > Viridiplantae > Streptophyta > Magnoliopsida > Poales > Poaceae > Cenchrus > Cenchrus fungigraminus. The sequence continues at coordinate 68,092,085 of CM072773.1, forward strand.
TCGTATCACCCGGCTGCCTATGTCGAAGACAACGTCCACAGGGGCTTGGGCTGCAAGTGTTGCGCATATGCTTCTATGTACTGACAGAGGAGGAACATCAATGCGATCGTCCTCAAGTACTGTAACAACACACGATATGTTTATGCGACCTCCGTTGGAGCTCACGCGGTCAATGTCACGATGCTCCACCAGGCATTCGAAGCCTCGTTGTCCTAGATCCCCATTCCTGAATTCAACATATTTTGTAGCTTGAACTCGAAACATATCATTGTCATCGGTGGGGTATCCAGCCACCGCTCGCAACAATACTCGCACCTATGCGTGGAACCATGCAGTGTCGTCACAGGCTCTACAACAGTGAGAGCATATATGCATGTGTGAATGTGTGTATTCATAACAACAAGAAACCTACCTTTTGGGCTATGTTCATAGGAACGAGGAGGACGGCAATGCCGTCTGGTACACCCATCCACTGATGATCGGTCATACCTGTACGATAGCAACGTAGCCTCCATTGACGGCCTCCAACCATGAATGTACCGGATTCCCTGTACTGCCCCGCGGTTCCATCTGCTTTCGCTTCCTCGCTTGAGACTGAGAAGTTGACTTGCTTGGATGGAGACATGTTAGTGTCTAGAGCCATGATCGCAAATGGTGGCAATGATTGACTCGTGGGTAAGCTGCCTCCTTTTATTGTGGGAGTGCATGTGCCGTTCCAAAACGACAACCGTTCGTGGACATGAGTTACCACTACTTATTACCCAGTACACTGAACGGATGCGTCCCTTCAGTGCGGGTGTGCACACGTTCAGGTCATGAGCACCCGGTTACCAGTCCTGAAAACCGTACCAGACCTTACTTAACTGCAGTTCACAATGGTCCTAACATGGATGAACTTGTGGGAGTGTCGTTCCCAAATGGTCATTCGACACACCCCTTCTATGCGGCAATGCCTTTTCAATTCCGGCATGTATATTGCGTTTTGGCCTTGTCACGTCGGCAAGTTCGTCACGTTTCTCAGTCTCGTAGCGGCACGCGACAGTTTGCAATTTTTGTGCATCCCCATCGTACTGATGTAACTGGCATACAGGAACAAACAAGTCATGAACGAAACTCCCAACAGCTTAAGCTGATAGGAAAAGGTGGGCAACGACAGGATCACTCTCACTCGAGTAACAAAATGGAGGGGTGGAAACACAGAAGTAGGGATGGAAATATGGAGATGGAATCCGAATTATCCGACATCCATATCTGCTAAAACGTAAATATGGATATCCGTATCCGTATTCGAATTCAAATGTGATAGTAAAGTGGATACATCCGAATTCATTTTTGTTGAGGCAATGAAGTAATTAACTTTGCAGGGATGAATGTACTACTAAACCTTGAGTAGACCATGCTGGAACTAATTGTTTCGATGGAGATGAAATGAATGCCTTCCGCGAGTCAATTTGAGAGCAGACTAGTTTAATGCACATTTGACTTAACAACATGGCATCCCATAATTAACTATATTTACGACTTATCCTGCACCCACTCTCTTACGCATCAGCAATTTTTTTTGAGATCCGCATTTGTAGCTAGTAAGTTAGAACTTTGAAGACCAACAGCCTAGACTGACTGTCGATTCTGCGCATTACCTGAGGAAGGTTGGGTTATGCACGTAGCATGGCGGTTGCCGAGCAGCACGACGGGCCGCGGGTGTTGTCGGACCTGCGTAACCTAAGCCCATCCGGTTACGCACGAGCCATGGTGCCCGGTGCAACGTCACTGGATACTGCGCAGTGCGCACGCACACAGACATACAGAGGCATGCAAAACATGCCCAGTCTACATTACGCTGGAGCCACACTGGGAGCTTGCGAGCTTGGTTTACAAACGCTTTGTGTTTGCCTGCTTACGAGTTTCCGCTTCACAAGACGGAGGGAGTACTGCGCACAGTTGTTTAACTTAATAAAAAAAGCTCAGGGAAAATGGTGTCCAAAGTACAGTAAACGTCTAAATAAAACTATGATATGCTTGCTGGTATTCCGTACTCACTAATGAAACAAACCATACCAGCCAAACTACTATCATGTGTCATCAAGTCGCCGTTGCTGCTCTTTTCGTCGGTCGCATCTTATTTGGACACTGACGACCTCCACTATCCAGATTTCTCTTCCGACCTGAATGCAGATGACCTAATAAATAGGTGGACGCGTTATAAACTCAAAGAAAATGAGATGATACCTTTGCTAGGTGGCACTTCACCACCTTGCGGAGGTGCAACATCGTCACGAACATCCTCTGCTTGCTCCTGCTCCTCCTCCTCAAGCTCCTGCTCCTGCTTGTTCTTCGACTTTCTCTTCTTCGTGAGATGGCACTTTGGCCTGAGGGTGCATACACATTAAATAAATGTTTATGTAAACACAAAATATCAACTACTGCTAAGGATGCCTGAGGAGCTCAATGCAGAAACCATGCGTACCTCTTATTTAAGTTGGGGCAACTAGGTTTCGTATGCCCTTTTACCAAGCACTCACTGCATCTGTACTTAGATATACCCTGATTAATTCTTTCGTGAAGGGCCTTTATCCTTTTCGAAGGAGCACCTCTGCGAACAATCTGCAACGGGTCCAAAACAGTTTCAAATTGACAATGTGGGTCGGCTTCAGTAAATATCTTAGGCAAGTGATGATGTTCGTCCTCTTCAAATTGGTGTGCCTTGATGCATTCATATACCTCCTGCAAAGCATCCCTCAACTTCTTTGTCAGGACTAGACTCGGTGAGGCATAGTACGCAACTTTGGTACCCATGTCTCGCATATCACGGAACCTATGAAAGGACATGGACTGGTCAAAAATCTGGGTCCTCCTCTCTGGAGGAAATCCAGACTTTGCAGAAACGGTGAGCCTAGACTTCACGCAAGCTCGTGGTAATTTGGCTACGCCAGTGTGAAACAACACTGCAAACATGTGACAGCATGGGATGGCATCGCACTCCAGCTTCCGACAATTGCAGCGCAAGTCCGCCTCACCACACGTTGGGTTGGTAGTAGACGTCACGGCAAATTTCTTATCTGGCTTTCCATTTCTGTAGGCAATAGTGAATTTCACCGTTTCAATGGCATGCTGACCATTCTGAGGTGTCACCATTCCGAAGCTATACTGTTCATTCTGAACCTCAAAGCGCAAGGACCTGTCGATGTGCTTCTTAACAATATCAAAATTTGCCTGAGTGTAAGTACTAGCACAGTATTTTTCAATCTCAGATGCTTGGGTCGTAGTGAACCGGAATGAATGCCGTGTATTGGCATCCAGCATTAACTCAGTTGTCCGTATATGGTACACACAGCTCTCATAGTGCTCCAGTAAAGAAACCAATGTCATTTGAGGATGCAGATACGTGTGCAGCCTTGAATTCAAGCTCTCACTTCGCTGATTGGTGTGGAGTCCAAGGAAATAGTGATTGGCATGGTAAGTTGCAGCCCACAAATTCCTCATGTTATACATCTTTGAAAGCCAAGTGTTTTTGTAGGCCTTGTGTTCCTCTATAAATTAGTACCATTGGCTTCCAAAACTTTCAGGTGTATATGGGCGATACATAAACCGCTTGAAGTCACGGTTCAGCTTCTTGCCGCGAAGATGTTTGACCAGGTTGCGATCTATGTGCCAGGTGCAGATTCTGTGGTTGGAATTTTCCAGTACATCACGGATGGCATTCTGCATTGAGAAGTCTCCGTCAGTGATCACTGATTTGGGGTGCTACATGGACATTGCGCGCAGAAATGTCCGGAGCAACCATATATATGCCTCTGTGGTTTCTTGTGCGAGAATGCCACATCCGAATATGACGGTACTTAGGTGGTGGTTCACTCCAACGAAAGGAATGAAGGGCAGGTTGTACCGATTTGTCCTCTATGTGCTGTCAAACACAAGAACATCTCCAAAAACCTGATAGTCCAAACGAGATTGTGCATCACACCAGAACAAGCACTTCAAATGTCCCTTGTCATCTACTGCGTAATCGAAGTAGAACCCGGCATTATCTGTCCTGCGGGCCCACATGTGCTTGAACAGTGTTCCTGCGTCACCATCTGCTAAGATCTGCTTCTTTCGCTGGTCGCAGAAGTTGTATAGGTCCTTTGTTGTGAAGCCTACTTTGTCCTATCCTCCGTGCTACTGGTCCATAACGTCCATAATCTGGTTTTCTTGAGCACTGCTATTTCGTAGGAGGTGATTTCTGCCATTTGTCCATGACGTCCATAATCCGTACTACATGGCACGTGCAACACCGACTGGGTCGTGTCGATTCAGCGTGTACGCACCATCCGTGCTGCTTGATGCAACACCACCAGTTCCAGATGTATGTGTAACCTGAACCCGCTCGTACCCGCACGGACTTGGTTACGCACCTTGATGCTGTAACACCGACTGGGTGGTGCCGATTCGGCGCGTAACCTGCATTCGGTCGTGTTGATCATGCGCGTCACCTGCACCAGCTTCGGTTACGCGTGATTCGGCAATGCACCATCTGTTCTTCTTGGCGCGTGCAACACAGACTGCGTTGTGTCGATTCAGCGCGTAACCTGGACAGGTTACGCACCGTCCGTGCTTATTGATGCAACACCGACTGGGTCGTCTCGATTCAGTGCGTACGCACCGTCCGTGCTGCTTGATGCAACACCACCGGTTCCAGATGTATGCGTTACCTAAACCCGCTCGTACCCGCACGGACTCGGTTACGCACCTTGATGCTGCAACACTGACTGGGTAGTGCCGATTCAGTGCGTAACCTGCATCCGATCGTGTTGATTCTGCGCGTCATCTGCACTGCACCAGCTTCGGTTACGCACGATTCGGCTACGCACCATCCGTTCTTCATGGCGAGCCACGTAATAACATAAGAAATAGGCTTCGGTTGTACTCCGTATGCGTAACCTACACCCACTGGGTTATGCACCATCAGTGCTGCTGCATGCATAGGGCAACTACGACTGGGTAACACACAGACTCGGTTACCCACCATTCAGGCAACACCGACTCATAGGTGTAGGCAGCACTGATAGTGCGTAACCGAGCGGGGGTAGGTTACTCGCAGGATCGACAGGACCGGATGCAGCAGGGATGGTTACGCCGAATCGGTGATCGGCTGGGTGCAGGTTACGCCGGTCTGGGTTATTTGCTATTTTTATTTGTATTAGCAGTGAATATAAAACAGCAAAAATAGAAAAGGATGCAAAGGCACTAATATAATATAGATGCAAGATATATATATATATATATATATATATATATATATATATATATATATATATATATATATATATATATATATATATATATATATATATGTGAATTCTGAATTCATCCGAAGGCACTAGATTGATCTTCTCCATTCCCGTTATTACTACTACTGCTAGTACTAGATAAGAGGCCGGCTGTTTCGTCTCCACCAGCAAACTAACTGCTGCATCACATCATCAGCCAGTAGCGCAGCGGCGTGGGATCTGGTGGGGTGGCCCATGTTGCACACACCTTCCTTGACCTGGTGTTTATTATTTGCTCGATCTCCCGGCCCGGAGATTACTACCCGCCGTCGCCGCCTGTATTATATTATTGTGAGACAAGAAAAGGCAACCAAGTTAGAGGCAGTAGAAGCACACTCGTCGATATATATACACGACAACGGAGTATATATGTATATTATTAGCACCTGCCATACTGGAGGGATCGTCTTTGTCAACCTCAATGGATGGAGCATCAGGAGATGCAGGTTTTTCGTGCAGGATGTACTGATCCGCCGAGATGTCATCATCATCTTCCTTGTACATCGCACGAATTGCGGCCAGAACATCCAAAAGTTCCTTCTCCAACTCACTCATCAACTGCGCGTGCCCATGCATGAAGAACAAGAAAATGAGATGGAAATTAAAATAATTAAACCGCGCAGAGTGTAGTGCAGGAGGAACACCACCAGATCGAGCATCCCACCAGTATACGTACGTACCTCAATGTCGTCTTCATGCACAGGCGGTTCTTCGATGGTGGGATGAGCAGGAGCGGCCGGCTCATCAAACAGTAGACGCTTGGCGGTGGGCAGCGGCGGCGGCGCGTCCATGGTCTGCAGACGCTTGGCCAGGGAACTTACATCATCAGTATCAGAAGTCTCAGGTCGGCACTTCGAAGGTGTTTGCCTGGACCTAGAGGCACCAACAACCACCTCTTCTAGCGCTGCTGGTGTAGTCATAAGTACTACTGTACTACGACGACTATACTACCTGCATCCGCTGGGAAAACCACTAATTGTTTCTAGTAAACCTACAGTAAAATGAGACGCTATAGTATGAATGAATAATGGACCAACACACCTCCCAGTCCTTGTTTATATAGCTACTGCAGTGAAAGGGCCAACAGATCTGAGAGAGAGATGGAAACGATCGTCTCATAAGGGAAGCCTCCGTGCACCACGATACAGAAATTGTCGGGGCCGGCCATGGAATGCGAGCAACAACCAACTTGCAACACGCACGATCGAGATTCTATGCTGCGTGCGTACCGCACGAGGGCCGCACGGGTGTCGTGTGGACAACCCAGGCGGTTGCACGCAGCACGCAGCGTGGCTAGACCAGACAGGTTGCGCACTCATCATCTCAAAGTCTGCGTATCCCGGGGAGGTTGCAATACGCACCATGGGATCGATAGCGTGTCACCCGACGACGATCGATCCCAACGTACAAATTATGCTGGTTAAATGCTGAATAGGAATGGTTATTTTCATTCGTTTAAATTAGTTTGCTCCAAGCAGCGTGACTCCAGCGTAACTGAGACCCTGCAGGCTACGGCGCTACGCATTCCTCTCTTAGAGCTTACCGTCCCGGAATGTCGGCGGACTCGGTTACGCACCATCCGACAGGGTGGTGTCGATTCTACGCGTAACCTGTAGCCCTGGGATTATGCACGAATACGGTTACGCACCATCAATGATGCAGAACCGGCTATTGCATGACCCTAAGAGCATCTCCAAGAGTTATCTATTTTTTCCTCCTAAAACCTTGCAGTTTTAGAACTCCTAAAATGATATTGGGAGAAAAAAAGAATGACATCTCCAATAGTTTCTAATAAATGACTTCTAAAATGGCAGAAAAAAAACTAAAACCGACGCACGCATATGCCAGAAGTGCGTCAAGCCGCGAGCGCGAATCGTCAAGGCAGATGCGGTGCGCCTTTTGGTTCCGGCGGATGTGGGCGGTTGCACGCAGAACGCAGCGTGGCTCCAGCGCAACCGATACCGGACATGTTACGCATGCCTCTCAAAGTCTGCTTATCCCGGGGAGGTTGCAATACGCCAAGACCGGTACAACCCAGGTGGTTGCAGCACGCAGCGGAGCTCTCGGTTACGCAAGCCTCTGTAGGTTGTACCACTAGCTAGCACGCAGCCAGGCTGCGTTGTTCCTGCAACACCGACTGTGTTAGGCACAAATAGGCTTCAGATGTATGCGTAACCTGACCCATGCTGCATCCGAGGTGTCGATTCTGCGCGTTACCTGCACCAGCTGCTCGGTTACGCACCATCCAGGCTGCAACCGCCTGGAATACGCACTCGCACCTATAGGCTCCAGATGTATGCGTAACCTGAACCCGCTCGGACACACACGGACTCTGTTACGCACCTTCATGCTGCAACACCGACTGGGTGGTGTCGTTTCATCACGCAACCACAGGTTACGCATGTAAAACCCAGGATTCACCAAGCCTCTGTATTGTTTGTTCCTGCAACCAGGCTCTGTAGGTTGCACCACTAGGTAGCACGCAGCCAGGCTGCATTGTTCCTGCAACACCGACTGCGTTAGGCACAAATAGGCTTCAGATATATGCGTAACCTGACCCATGCTGCATCCGGTGGTGTCGATTCTGCGCGTTACCTGCACCAGCTGCTCGGTTACGCACCATCCAGGCTGCAACCACCTGGAATACGCACGCGCACCTATAGGCTCCAGATGTATATGTAACCTGAACCCGCACGGACTCGGTTACGCACCTTCATGCAGCAACACTGACTGGGTGGTGTCGATTCAGTGCGTAACCTGCAACACCTTAGTAATTTTTCCTTTTGTTTCGGTGATGCCTTTCCATTGACTGATTGCGTGCGTTACGGCGTGAATGACGGTTTCGCGGGAACACCACCAATCTCTCTCTCAGGTTGTTTACATTCTCTCCCTCCATTTTGGTAGACCTAGATCGCGGAAGCGGAGGAGGAAGAGGTTTATGCTCATGTCGGTTCGCGCCAGAGAATTCGTCTCGTGTCCCTCATCTTGGCAAGCAAGGCGCACCGGACGGTAATGCGACGCCGACGACACAGAGTTCCGACGGCAGATCAACGGTGACTTCCGATGGCAAACCACAGTCAACGACGACGTCAAGGAAGCGGCCTCCTAGTCCTAGCGAAGAAAAGGTAGCACCTCCGACCGGCAGGGCCGCCCATCCTCGGAGGCGGCGACCCAACAACTTCAACTCCGGCGGCCCATTGTCGTCTGCTGATGGACGTCTAAGTGTCCCTCATCTTGACAAGCAAGGCGCACCGGACGGCAATGCGACGCCAACGACACAGAGTTCCGACAGCAAATCAACGGTGACTTCTGATGGCAAATCACAGTCGACGACAAAGTCAAGGAAGTAGCCTCCTAGAGAAGAAAAGGTAGCACCTCCGACCGGCAACGGCCATCCTCGGAGACGGCGGCTCGACTTCAACTCCGTTGGCCCATTGTCTTCTACTCCAGAGGTATGTAACATACCATCCAGAATCCATGCATACGACACACTATCGTACCTAGGCCTATACGGTGCGCTTATTGATAACTCTCTTTCCGTGACTAGATACCAATTAGTCCTATCATTTCTTCGAGGACGCCGTTGCAACTCGCGAGTGTTGTGAGCAAACTCTCAGTAGCAAGAAAGAAAAGCGTACGGTCATTCGGATTCAAGTGCTTGCTACACATGCCCAATATATCCCTAGATCGTGCCCTGCTGATGTCTCTTGTCAACAAGTACGAGCCAAATAAAAAAGCTTTCAGAATTGGTGACAAGCTGGTCCGGTTGATGGCATCAGATGTGAAGGACATCGTGGGTCTACCAAACGAATGAAAAGAGGTCAAGATGGATAGCAACTATAATGAAACTCTGCTTACCCAACACGGAAGTGCAAAGAAGAAATTAGAACTGACAGAAATTGAAGAAAGGCTCCTCCAAAGTGATGGTCCTAGAGATACATTCTTCCTTTGTGACTTTTCCTGTACTGCCACAAGGTGTTGTTTGCACCCGATATGTATCCATGTATTCCAGTCAATGTCTTGCATCTAGTGGAGAAAGTGGAAGAGATACCTTCCATGAACTGGGGTGTTTACATGCTCAATCATCTGCATAATTGTCTTGCTACATTCAGAAATGGAGTGAGAGACGAACTTGGAAAGACACATATCCTTCAAGGAAACCTACTCTGTAGGTAAATGATATTATCAATATCTGATCGATGACATGAAACATCAAGATGCTTAACCTTAATTCTTCATTGTATGCAGCTCTGGTACTTTGAACATGTTCATGTGGATAAAAATGAAATCTATCCTAAACGACATCAATACCCACTAATGCGACATTGGACAAAACAATTAATAGAGGACCGACTCATGATGGAACAGCAACATACACAAAAAAGAGAGGCAAATTCCTTGCAATTACTGTTGTCATCCATGCATACAGAGAGTTTCATTCTATATATCCATTTTGTGACTCGTGTTTATATATGTCCCGTTCTTGCAAAAGGTGTTCGAGAAGCTTCGAGACTACCGCGATACATCAAAAACCACTGAAAACGAGACCGGTAATGGCCCTCGGGACAGATCAACCAACAGCACTACTAGTCCACAAACCCCATCAGTTCTCCCCTTAAACAACAATGCTGGAGTTGGTGATGATGATGTAAGCCTAGACTACATCCATTTAATGAACCAGTTTAGAATTATTTCTGTGCCATGATTCACTCCATTGCATTGTTGTTACAGGCGTATCTCCTAGGCATACAAAGTCAGATTGCCGTTGATTTACATCTGGAGCAGATGTACAAGTCCGGAGTAACTAGTGTACGTATGGATTTCACAACTGCATCTTTATTTAATTGCATGTCTTTGTTACTTGACATATGTTGCTCACACAGGGCATCCTTGAACTTTTTCAACACATTCTCAACTGCAGTACCCACCGATATAATCAATACAATTGGCGGGTAAAAGTCCTCGTTATTCCAGTATTTCACATGGGCAATGAAAGCATATGTTAAGCATGTACAAACCACCTTTACCACAAGCTTACACTATTCAACGGTCTTGCGGTGCCAGGAGAATATAAATGACCATGGGTAGATGACATTATCAAATGTAAACACGGCAAAAGCATATGGAAATCTCCATTCTGGAGATGGTGACTACGTGTTGACTGCTACAAATGAAGAGGTTTTAAGCTTCCTCACAAAAAGTTATAAAGAAGCAATTGTCCTTGTTATCCATGGTGTACATTTTCGGGTCAGTACTCTACTGCCTAATGCTACTGGTACTAAAGAATGGATCTCAGGTGAAACCAATCGAGCAGCTAGGCAAGTGAGTGCAGATAAATTTATATGTTTCTGGAATCCATGCATATTATTCCTAAGTTATAGATCAGGTTATGAATCATCACATGGCTAATTGTTTAAGTTACTTTAACCATGTTTCCTGCAGATAATGGATGCTTTTGCTTTTATAGTCGGCATAGGAAATGAAAAGGTGGCTTATGTTGACACCAATATGATGGAAGTGGTCTTAGCAAAAGAAAAGGGAAAGAAAGGAACATATGAGAGACAAAAGAAGATGGTATCTGTAGGGGAAAGTTTCCTCACACGAGACATGGTGTATTTTCTCGTTATCTTCCCTACTTTTTTCGCTTATTCTTGCACCTGATATATAGTACCAACATTTGCATTAACCTATATGAGAACCTGTATCCATCTCAGGTTTATATTCCTGTACACATTGAAGGTCATCATTGGGCTCTTCTTGTGTTCAATATTACCAAAAAGAAGGTTCAAGTACTGGACCCGTTAATCTTCAGTGATGATATTTGGCAATTGAGCCAAGTAGTATCATTGGTGAGCATCAAATACATTATTACTCATCTGGTCAGCAATTTCCCCACGTGTATCTTTGTTGTGTAGACAGAATCAGTTTAGTGTTGCATTGATGCTCACATTTCAAAAAGTGGACGTAGCAATGGACAAATTGAAGTCAAAAAGTGGAAGGTAGTTTATCATAAGAATATACCAACACCACGAGATAGGTAAGCTACAATACTGTCCTAGTGCAGCCATGTGCAGTCCATGCATGTAGACCTGGATTAACAATACATACATCCTTAGCTCAACTTGCAGCACTTATGTCATAAAGTACATGATGCACTGGAACGGGGATACCCTTAATGAGTCATTTGCTTCGGTACGTCTGCTTGTGCTTGCACCCTGAATGTTATGATATACAAATGGAGTAAAACTTATATATCAGTTCTGTGGACATTTGTTACCTTAGGATGAATTGGATGTATTTCAGAAGAAGGTTTGCTGTAGATTGATGCTCTCCGTGCATAACACATTTGAAGGGAGATATTCGTACAACGTACCTATTGCGGTTGGTGTATATATTTAAAATGATATTTAATGTCCAACGTATATTTCGTGTTTTGTGAATCTGACATCCATTTTTTTCCTTTTTGTATAGGAATCTGATGTTCAAGGATTTTTATTAGTAGAAGAACAATCATGTGAAGCGCAAACAGAAAAAGTATAATCTTTCCAAGAAGAAAAGAAAATAAACAATCCAGGAGATATAGTTGCGAAAAGAACACGGTCTCAAACGAAGATGACTACACAACTAATGTATGATTCCATGTCAACACTACCAACATCCACTTCGAAGAGGAAGAAGTGTGGGCGGCCACGGAAAAAAACGACGACCTAGTTGGATAGTGGGGCAATTTCAAAGAGGAGAAACCGCTAGGTATTGTGTGATTTCTTGGTCTCTTATCTGGTCAATGCCGGCCATGATCTGCGCTGGAAAGGGAACGACGTACAGGTGAAGCAGATCCATATCCAAAAGTGCAACAATACAGTAGTGATTACAAATTTAAAGGGATCGATGGTTGGGAATTGATCACGTTGACAGAGAGCGGGTACTCGAGGCGAGAACTCACCGAAACCACCAGGACGTTGGTTGATCATCGGGGATCGGAGAACTAGATCACGGGGGGACGGCGGCGTTTAGGGTAGTATGGCCAAGGGCAAGAGAGGACGAAGCATCAATCTGATGGCCCGAACCTGTATAAATCCTTGTGTCTTTGTGTTCCTGCATTACCATCTTGCTCTTGATTCCGCTACCCGGCCCCTCCACACAAATGACACAATCTACCACCATCGTCTACCCCATACGGAGTATACTTTAGCCGACCTGTGGTTTGGTTACACGCTACTTGTACTCCCTCCGTACTCCGTAGACACCATGGCTCATGCGTAACCGTCTAGGCGAGGGTTACGCAGGTTCGACACAACCCAGTCGGTGTCGGTGGTGTTGCAGGAGCAGGAGCCATGCAGCATGGATGGTGCGTAACCGAACGGGTGTAGGTTACTCGTAGAATCGACAGGACCAGATGCACATCATGGATGGTGCGTAACCAGGTCTACATGCATAACCCAGTCGGTGTTGCAGGAGCCATGCAAAATAGATGGTGCGTAACACTACCGACCGGGGGCAGGAACCAAATGAACTGGGGGTTCGACACGACACGACTCGCCGTGTTGCGCGGCAACCGCGATGCTGCATGCGTAACCCAGGCGGTTATCACAGAAACCTGCACCGCGTCGGTACACATGACACACCCCATCATGAAGGTGCGTAACCTAGTGCGTGCTCAATCGCAGAGTCGGTGTTGCATCAAGCTGCATAGAAAAAAATTTTGTTCAGGGAATCTTTCATGCATGGACTACTAAATTTCGTCTCGTTATTTTGCATGGAGTTGTGAAAATAGTTTTGCAAACTGACTTTATTTAATACTCCCTCCGTTCCTTTATATAAGCATTTCTAAGGTTCAAAATTTGTGTCTAAATATAAGCATTCCTAGGGATAGGACAAAATTAAATGGGGTTGGTGGGTAGGTAGAGAGTTGGTGGGTACTCCCTCCATCCCAAAATATAAGGTCTTGAAAGGTTCAAACTCAAGAAACAACAAGGGAAGGAAATGACCTCTATACCTCTCATTTTACACTACTCACCAACTCTCTACCTACTCACCAACCTCATTTAATTTTGTCCTATCCCTCCAAGACCTTATATTTTGGTACAAAATTTGAACCCTTCAGGACCTTATATTTTGGGACGGAGGGAGTAGTGTAAAATGAGGGGTATAGATGTCATTTCCTTCCATAATTATTTGTTGAGTTTGAACCCTTGGAATGCTTATATAAAGGAATGGAGGGGCCGCCGTCGCCTCCTCGATCCCCCCACCTCCTCCGCCCCCGCCACCGGCGACCTCCCTCTCCCCTCGGCAAGCCCAGATCCGGCGCGTGGCGGCCTCTCCCTCGGGGATTCCGGTGGCGACGCGGGGTGGTGGGGACCGCGGCGGAGCAGCAGGCAGCCTCCCCAGAGAGGGCGCGAGGCGAGATCCGTCCCCGACGGGTGGAGCAGGGGCGCAAGGCGAGGCGGGAGGAACAGCGGCGTGACCTCCCTCCTCTTCCCTCTCCCTCCCATCGAGATCCGGCGCGGAGAAGCTCAAAGCACAATGCCAAATCTTCTTAACTTCTTTGTCTGTACAAAGCTGTTCCAAATCCAATCTGCTTCTGTAATAATACCCTCATAATAATGTAGAGGCGATATGCCCTTCTTGACATATTTTTTGATTAAGTCGGATTTGAATTTAATTTTCTTTAGCACTACAACCTTCACAGGTTCCTTTGAAGCCTCTGGTATCTTAAACTTAGGCTTCTAAGCCTTCACAGCTTCCTTTGAAGCCTAGGTTTAAGATACCAGAGCCTTCAAAGAAAGCTGTGAAGGCTGCAGCGCTGAAGAAAAATTAAATTAAAATCTGACTTAATCAAAAAAGTTGTCAAGAAGGGTGTATCGCCTCAACAATATTACGAGGTATTATTACAGAAGCAGATTGGAACAGCTTTGTCCAGGCAAAGAAGTCAGAAGAATTTTAGAACTGTAGCAAAGAGCAGAGTAGCCGTGTACAAGTGAGCTGGGAAGATACCACACCTCTAGCTACAGGTGAAACCGTATCCAAAAACCCTAGGTACGAGGAGGTGCTCTATTGCACTATAAGACAACAAAATGACACACTAATGTTGTTCATCGACCAGTACTTATAAGCAAGTTACTAACAACATATTGTACCCTTGCAGCGTAAGTTTCCTCTGAACATTCACAGAGCTGGTGTCCTTCGCCAAACCATGAAGATGTGGTAACCAAAGCCCTGGGAAACAAGGATCAAGATGGGTGTTAGGAATAAACTCGTGTTCAGGTTTTTACTCTGTTTTCAGTTGGGCTTTTTGTTAGATTGTGGGGCTCTGCGGAACAGAGCCGCGTCTTGTCCAACGTCTTTCCAATACAAAGTGATTAGAAGCTCCTGCTCAACATCCCAATTCAGAACCCATAGCATTTGTTGTTTTTGGCCGGAGGAACCACCCTTCGCCTCCAGGTACCTGACCTTTCTAGTGCTTCACAGCATACTGGTCACTGTCTCGCATCACCATGGTTACATACCACTCAGGCTTCACGGTGCAGGCAACACCATCTCGCAGGTATTGGGCAACACCATTCATAACGCAGCCCGATACCAGACAGGTTACGCATGCCCTTCAAAGTCTGCTTATCCCGGGGAGGTTGCAATATGCTAATACGCACCATGGCCCGCGTGTAACCACAGGTTACGCATGTAAAACCCAGGTTGCACCAAGCCTCTGTATTGTTTGTTCCTGCAACCAGGCTCTGTAGGTTGCACCACTAGGTAGCATGCAGCCAGGCTGCATTATTCCTGCAACACCGACTGCGTTAGGCACAAATAGGCTTCAGATATATGCGTAACACGACCCATGCTGCATACGGTGGTGTCGATTCTGCGCGTTACCTGCACCAGCTGCTCGGTTACGCACCATCCAGGCTGCAACCGCCTGGAATACGCACGTGCACCTATAGGCTCCAGATGTATGCATAACCTGAACCCGCTCGGACACGCACGGACTCTGTTACGCACCTTCATGCTGCAACACCGACTGGGTGGTGTCGTTTTATCGTGCAACCTGCATCCTGTCGTGTCTATCCTGCGAGTCACCTGCACCAGCTTCGGTGATGCACTGTTCGGCAACGCACCATCCGTTCTACATGGCACTTGCAACACTGACTGGGTTACGCACGGTGTCGGTTATGCACTATCCGTGCTGCTTGATGCAACACCGACTTGGTTGCATGGTGGAACACTGACTGTGTTACGTAGAGTGTCAGTTACGCAAAAACCACGCTATATCTTCTGTCGTGTCATTTCATCACGTATCCTTGAGCTGATAAGGTTACACAAAATCCACGCTGCATCCGGTCGTCTCGAATCTGCGCGTAACCTTTGCAGGTTACGCGCCGTCCGTGCTGCTTGATGCAACACCACTGACTGTCTCGTGTCGAATCAGCGCGTAAGCTGCACAGGTTATGCTCCGTATGTGCTGCTTGAGTAGCAACACCGACCCGATTAAGCACGGACTAGGTTACGCACCTTTAAGATGGCTGGCTGCATGGTGCAGCGTTACTCACGGCGACAGTTACGTACGCATGGTGCAACCTCCAGCAAATCCGTACCCTCTAGGTTACGCACCATCCATGCTGCATGCAACACCGTCTCGCAGGTGCAGGCAGCACTGATAGTGCGTAACCGAACGGGTGTAGGTTACTCGTAGGATCGACAAGACCGGATGCAGCAGGGATGGTGCGGAACACTCGACTGGGTGCAGGTGCCCTGGATGTCGGCTTCTTGGCAACGCACCCCGAAGGCCACAAAACAAATCAACTTTATATGGCACTCCCTCCATTCTCTTTTGATAGGAATACTCTGTATTTCCAAAAATCAGATTTTTACAAATGATAGTCCTATTTGCCATTGGTGTGGGCCGTGGCAATAAATGGCACAGATAACAATGAGTATCATGAGTAGAATGCCATTTGACAGAAGAGAAGTTTAAGACTACTGGCTGCATGGTGCAACACTAGCTGGGTTACGCACGGGGTCTGTTACGCAAATCGGTCGTGTCGATCCTGCGCCTTACCTGCATCCGGTCGTGTCAGTTCTGCGCATCACCTCAGGTCGTCTACGCACGGTTCGGCTACGCACCATCCGTTCTGCTTGGTGTGTGCAACACCGACTGGGTTGTGTTGATTCAGTGCGTACGCACCGTCTGTTCTGCTTGATGCAACACCACCGGTTCCAGATGTATGCGTAACCTGAACCCGCTCGTACCCGCACGGACTCGGTTACGCACCTTGATGCTGCAACACCGACTGGGTGGTGCCGATTTGGCGCGTAACCTGCATCCGGTCGTGTTGATCCTGCGCGTCACCTGCACAGCACCAGCTTCGGTTACGCACGATTCGGCTACGCACCATCCATTCTTCATGGCGCGGCGCGTAACATAAGAAATTGGCTTCAGTTGTACTCCGTATGCGTAACCTACACCCACTGGGTTATGCACCATCAGTGCTGCTGCATGCATAAGGCAACTACAACTGGGTAACGCACAGACTCGGTTACGCACCATTCAGGCAACACCGACTCGCAGGTGTAGGCAGCACTGATAGTGCATAACCGAGTGGGGGTAGGTTACTCGAAGGATCGACAGGACCGGATGCAGCAGGGATGGTTACGCCGAATCGGTGATCGGCTGGGTGCAGGTTACGCCGGTCTGGGTTATTTGCTATTTTTATTTGTGCTAGGATCATGCCCGTGCGTTGCTACGGACAACAGAAGATATATAGTGACATCCATGTATAGCTTAAAAATGAACCATTGAAGAACACTGCATTAAGAGCTGTAAAGTTTGCAAAATCTTGCGAATTCATAGCAAAGATACATATATATTTGTAGATCAAAGCTGTTGACAATGGGCATATCCATTTCACTTGACTCAGGTAATGTACAATTAGAGTACAATGAAAAAATTTAGCAAGTTAGAATATCAGCACAGACCAGCCAGCCAAATGCAAGTTTATCATGAATTCAAAGACAACAAATCACCGAGAGTAAGCTTTTCTTTTAATGTTTATGGAATTCCATCACGTTGACAAGATGGTAGCTCGTGCTTGGTCTATACTACAAAACTGAATATATTATCAGCAGCTAGAATTGCAGTTTTTGCATGGAAGAGAGGTGGTGATGCCAGCCTTGGCACTGCTAACTATCTGTTGCTCCATCACCTCATGAATCGCTGTAATAATCTTGAAAAATGTAATAATATTTTACATTGAGATCATAGTAGGGAAATGAGTTCTGCTTACGACTAACCATATAATACTTGACACTGAAACTGTTTACCATCAATTGCTTGTTTTATTCTCCATTGCCAGACACTCGGAGTGCTCACCCTAATGCAGCATGCGGAACTATGTATTGAAGCACGACAGTAGTAAAGAACCATGGTCTAAAAAAAAGTAAATAGCCATGATCATGAAAAAAATTGAACCAAACAAATGGGAGCATGATGGCACATCTATTAAATGGCCAAATTAGGTCTGAATATTTGCCACTGTAGACGTCTATTCATTTTTTGTCAAAGAATTAGAGAGCATTATATCATAATAACTAGTTAGATTATAAACTAAAAAGTTGAGAAATGCCATCTAAATGTACAAAGGTCCTTTATACTATCGCAGGGGCAGGCAAACGGATATCCGAAGACGTGATTAGCTACGAGTTAATGAAGAAACAATCAGTTACACAATGGCAAAGGACCATCAGGAAGGAACCGCTACCAGCAAAAACATCATAACATATTCAAAAATAGAACATCATTTTTATTCAAGATCTGGCAAGATTGTAGCAATTTGGTTTAACAGATAATTTAGAAACATTACCAAAATTTTACTAAGTTTTAATCCAACCCATCAAACTATTAGTGACAAATATGTTTAGATATAGAATTTGCAAGCAGTAAAATGTAGCATGATACAAAAATTCTATGCTCAGGTAGACAAATAACAATGTACTACTTTGCTTTCATGTCACCCTAACACTATCCAAAAAACATTTTCCAGGATGTCGTTTATAACTTAAAAAACTGCAATATTGCTCTGCAATGGACAAGAACATTGCAGCCTAGATATTGCAAAGACAAAATAAATATGCAAGTCTTTTGTGACACAAGATTTAGAAGATGGTGGTGGTGGACTGGCGGTTATCGTTCATAGCCGCCATCGGCTATCGATATAGTAACAGTAGTAGAGTCACTAGAGTGAGATCGCAAGCAATTACTAATGCATAAGAAATACATGTTGCTTTAGCCCTGAAATACATACGAGTACTTAATAAGATGGTGACCAAGCAAGTAGAAACTAGTAGCTAGCTACATACGTACTGAGATCACCGGTAGTCCGGCACATCCCCCTCTACTTCATTTCGTCGTAGTCTCCGGCATGCGGCATGTGCACTCCTCCCTCAGTCCCTCACTCTTATTATTCGGCATCACCTTCCATGTCAGCGATGAGGAGGTTGGCCACACCCTGAGCATCGTCACGAACCATCTCACGCCACTGATCCTGGTCGATGTCGCCGGCAGTGCTGATTCCCAGAAGCGCGACGCTGGGTCAAAGCCATCAATCAGACGGCTCTTGTAGCAGGCCATCATGTATTCCGCCGTGGCAACCACGCTGGTGCGTCTGTCCTCCTTCGAGCGGGCCGTCAGGTAGTCCGGCAATTTGTCTAGGACTTCAGCGAGATGGTCAAATGCATAGGCATAATGCTGCACTGTTTCCTCCAGCGGCTTGTTGACGGTGCCCAGATCTAGGTCACGAAGCAAAGTGTTGATCTTGATGAAGGTGGGCCGCATGATGCTTACGGCCCATCGCGCGTCACGGGCAACGCTTTCATTGATCGGAGCTGCCACAACCACGGGCACAGCTTCATCGCCAACCGGTGCGCGTTCTGGAGTGGGCTCGCCCACAGAGCTCATGGTGCGTGGTGGCTCAACCACGGTCATAGCTTCATCGCCAACCGGTGCGCGTTGCGCAGTGGGCTCACCCACGGAGCTCATGGCGCGCGGTGGCTCAACCACGGGCATGGCTTCATTGCCAACCCGTGCGTGTTTCGGAGAGGGCTCACCGACGGAGCTCATGGCGCGCGGTGGCTACTAAGAGGGTGAATATTGATGCAGGTGCGTGAGGATCTCAGGCTTGGAGAAGGAAGGGTAGCCGATATGATGGCGAAGGTGAAGTGAACCTTTCGTGATGTAGTAGTTATATATACGTAGGAGTCGAAAGCCAAGGGTTATCTGGGGTGGTGGGTTTAGCAGTTCGCCTCCCCGGCCCCACCACATCTTGGAATACGCGTAGGCAAACGGAAGACGCTTCACACTTAAAACTGGGTCGGGCCGCTTCAGATTCAACGTGGCACGTTCAGGCCGGGGTGGTGGTGGTGTGTGTGGGGCCATGGGAGGCCGCTGAGGCCGGTACTCCCTGGATTCCCGTGAGTAATCAATCCCTCTGGAACCGAAACGCCACTTGTAGTCGCCAAACCCATCCAGATCTTCTTCCCCGCGCTTGTCATGATTCTTCTTCTTCTTCTTCTTCTTCTTCTTCTTCTTGACATGACTCTGCCTTCCCGCATCCCTGGAAGCCACCCAAACTCTTGGTTTGACACAGGATACTCCACTTTGCTAATCTATTACGTATATTTCTTCTTGTGTTCATTGCACTGCCAAAGGAACCTTGATCTAAAATAATCCAACTTTTTTAGCACTCTCCTTTATGAATTCTAGAAAAAGACATCATATACATTGGCAGGCTAGAAAGAACTGAGTTTATTAAAACTAGTCTCCCTCCTATAGACGGGACGGGACGGGCCTGCAGGCGCCTCCGCTCCCCTCCCGTCATGTCGTCCACAGCCACAGGGGCCCCCGCCCCGACCCGCTGGGTTACGCACAATCCACGACGCACACACATTGCTTCAGCCGAGGTTACGCGGCTTGCTGCCATTTGAACGTTGGGATCAGTCTACTCGGTTGGTTCATGGAACATTTTAAATTCCTCTCTCTCTCTCCCTCTCTCACACACACACAGACACAGACACACACACACACATTATATAAAAAAGGAAAAGGAAAAGTCAAGGCCCCATTCTCCGTGCCTTTTAAACCACTCTCTTAATTCAGATTGTCGAAATCTCTTAATAGGTGAGGCAGATTCATTCCGTAAGTGTGCATGTTCCCCCTTCGTCTTCCTCTTCAATTCCGTGTTCATGGCATTGCTGGTTTGGACTAATTTTGCCTGATTCTAGCGCGTTCTGCTGCTACTATTCTTGTTTATGGCCGCGGCTTTCCTCCAGTGCTGGTTTATTCAACGGCGATGAGGTTGAGATCTTCTTCGGTGAGTTCTTTTTGTTAATCATCCATACGGCATTTAAGAGTTTACAAGCTGAGACGCCCTGATGACCGATGGCGCAGCGGCGGCTGCGATCGCCGCGATTGCCGCTCGCAGAGGGCAGTGGTATAGGCTGGCGGAGGTGGGCCGTTGTTGTGCATTGCTACTGGACGGAAGAAGGGACGGGAAAGAGAAACAGTAGGCGGGGAGCCACAGTAGTCTTGAATCCTTTGGGATTACATTCTACACTCAATTTTAAGCGATTCTGTTATTTAGAGTTGACTGTTGTGCATATTTCCTGCTTAGCTTGGCATATTATTTAGAGTAGACTTCATTTCATAGTAATTTCAATTGATTGGATCATAATTATTAGATCATAACTTATCGTTAATTAATTGAGCCTAAGAATATACGGAGTAATCCATTAGATCATAACAAATACTCCTGGTATAAGAACATGGGATTTTCTGACACCGGAACCATGAACCTGACTTTCATTTGTACTCTAATCATACGTATGGTTTAGTTTTTTTTCTGGTATGGAAAATCTTATGCACCCTGATACTATTCTAATTTCAATTGTACATATGAAGGTGCCACACATGGTAATTTGAACTGTTTAACCTTACCTAGAGGCTGAAAAGTGACGACCACCATAGTCATGTTCGATGCTGGTGTGGGCGAAGGATTCGTGCACTATGCCGCTGGTGCAATGAACAATAGCCAAACCTTGAGTGCAGGGAACCTGGAGTTACCTGCAGCAGAAGCTACCAGCATTTTTGAGAGCAGTTTAGTACTGAAGCATAAGTTGCAGGAACTGGAATCAAAATTAAAGGACAAATTTGCTCAAGAGATGCAAGAGTTAAGGGATGATCTCCATGATTTGCAGTCTCGGTGCACGGTTTTGGCCGTCAATGAATTTAACAAAAATACCAAGTTGCAGGAGCTTCGGAAAGAGTTAATCAAGGTAAGAAATCATCCTTGTGCTGCAATTGACTGTGAATATACTTTTAGTACATTTCAGCTGCTGGTGATATAGTATCATGTTGTTGTTTCTTGGGAAGTATCAAAAATTAATTGATGTGGTGTTTTGTCTTTCTATGAGTGACCACGGACATTACATTTTGTGCTCATTTAATAGTCAGTCTCTATCATCAAAATGAACATGTTTTCATGTAATATTGTTTGCAAAAGAATGTTGTCACGCAATCACCTTATACTTTCAAATTTCATAGAATGTTGCCATGGAATCATCGTAGTTTTTCGAATTCATTTTTTTCACCTTAGAAATTTGTTTTAAAAAATTGCTGCAGCAACACACGGGGTATCAGCTATTATAATACACATGATCTGCAGGGATTGCTGGATGGCAGAACTGGCTGTGCCAACATAGGTGTCAAGTGGATGGGCGTCGTTGATCGCAAGGCGATCGCAGACACTGGTGGGTTATCGGATTACGAAGCAGCACTTATCTGTTCAAAATGGGAGGCTGAGATATCAGATCCAAATTGGCATCCTTTTAGGGTTGACATGGTTGACGGCAGAGAGATGGTGTGCACCTTTTTATTGATTATTTTCATTTATTACTGACGGATTATGTTCTGTGAGTTTGCATGTCCATCCAGTCTTATCGTGGGGCAAGTGATCTTTTGCAGGATGTTATTGACGAAGCCGATAGTAAGCTCCAGGAGCTAAGAGGAGAGCATGGTCAAGAGATCTTTGCCTTGGTAACAAAGGCCCTGCTTGACGTTAACGAGCACAATGCGAGTGGCCACTACCCAGTACAATTGTTGTGGAACTACAAGGAGGACCGGGAAGCAACCCTGAAGGAAGTTGTCCAGTTCGTCATGAGACAATCACATAGGCTCAAGCGGAAGCGTAGTTAATTATAATAGCTACACCCATTCGGTTATACGGTACACTGCCATGTAAATATCTAATGCAAATTGCGTTACTACTTATTACAGCAACTCCAAGAGAGTAGCCAAATCTCACTCTTCATATTTCAATTTAGCTAACCATTTAGCTAAGATTTCCACTCTATATTTCAGTACAATCCAACAGACTAGCCAAATCGACTCTGCATATACTTTTAAAATAATATTCAAATATTTTAATTTTTGTTTTGCTTTATCCGTTCGGCAGTAGCAACTCGCTCCCGGCCACACAAAACGTCGAACTCCTTGTATCCGTGATTGAGCTTGTTGTTGCTCAAGCCTACTTCTGATGTTCGCTCATCACCTGCAAAACAACAAGTGCACACACAGAAAACAATCAGCTTGCAACTGCTGCTCTGTAGCTGCCGATGCAGCTTGCTCTGTTGAAAATGTCCATCGTTTCTCAGGTCGTGGACTCCCTGCCTACAGAAGAAAGACGCAGAGCTTGTTGTCAACTTCCTCACATGGTGCCTGCTGGCTGCTACCGCCGCGAGTCCTACGGGTCGCTGGCTGACGCGCACTGGCCTGCGAGGACCCGGCGCATTGAGCTCCTCACCATCCCTTGCATCGATCTCATGGTGCTCAGTCTCGAGAACAGCCGCCCTTGTCTTAGGTACTGCTGCTCGCCGTCGGGAGCCCGCGCCACCCTTGGTCAGAATGTGATTCAAAACTGGCAGTTGCCATGCAAAATTGTCTCATTTTAGAGGATTATTAGGAACTCTTGGATATGATCTTCAAGATCCAAAAAAACGTGTGAGGAGGAGCCGTGGATCACACGTGTGACATATAACTTTTCCTATGGGTCTGTCTACCCCTCACCCGTGTGATTTGGGGGTTTCTGTCACATGTGTGATTTGAGCCCTCAAATCACACGAATCTAGTGTGGGTCTTAATCTGTGTGATTTGGGGGCTTCCATCACACAGATTTTGGAAAAACCCAAGTCACACAGATTTGGGAAAACTATCACACAGAAACAAAATCTGTGTGATTTTTTGCAGTCTGTCACACAAATTCTAATAATACAAAACACATTTCAGAAAATACCAAATCACATTTTCACAGAAAAAACCCAAAAATTATACAGATAAACAGAAAATTCATGTCGAAAAAACTTACACCTATGAACTCAACAAATTACATATAGTGATTAAATAAATTACAACGGTCTAATTGTGGTAAAAAGAAACTGCTAGCAATGTATATTAATTAGTAACATAAACCTAGATCAAGCAGAGTAAAGTAAAAACTGGAGAATGGTATATTGATCATAGTACAATTTGTAAACATCAGTTCCCTGAATGATAGGTTATGCTATAACAGGTGCATATGTATACTACAATGCACTAAAAAAATCATTTCATAGAAAATTTATAACACATAGATAGAAAGATGCATGAACACTGCAATGCCATCCATCAGATCTAATAAAAAATTGTTGTGAAAATTAATGAAACACTCTGACTGCAAATTAACACAAAAACCACCAGAATATACTAAAAATAATGAAATTCACTATGGCTGCAGGTTAACACAAAAACAAAGATGGAACAGTGCAACTAGATCCAGATACACTACAACCGAAACAGAAAGTGTACTTTGTACATAATTAAATGAATATGAGCTAACAACTAACCCAAAAGTGAGGTATACTGATCATAAATCTAAAAATACATAATGCAAAATTAAATCCCCTAATGACACATTTAAATCCCTCAAATGACTGATTTAGCAAATAACCCCAAAGTACCAAATGGCATATTGAACAAAAGATGGCAAATATCAAATTCAACAAATGCCACAAACAACATATCCAGATAGACAGTTTGACTCTGATAGATTGCCTTTGCCCTCAAATAGTTTGCAAATGAGGGACCAAATTACGCCTCAGATAGTTTGACAACCTTTGGTCATAATAATTTTTTAAAAACCAAACAAATGAAAAAAAAATAACAGTTCATGCGAGCCATGGAAACATCTGACACACCCATCCCTAACCGCTATGGCAAGGGAATGGATGGATCAGATGTTTTGATGACAATCATGAGAAGAAAACGAATGGGTGAACATTTTTGTATCTAACAAGGTCATATCAAACATTTTTGTATCATCATAGGCGTGAAAAAAAATTCATCTTGGGCATAAAAAATGAGAGCAATAACCAAAAAATGCAGTTCCGATATCATGAAGTTCCTATATAATGAGAACATAGTCTATAATTTTTTGGTGCGAGAGGGAAACACCCAAATACAGATTATTCTATAAGGGTAATTCATAACACACTGACAAACACAACCCAGTAGAACATGCATATTATAAGATAGAGATATACAGGCTAAGCAGATTTCAACAGAAAAATGGATCAGAAAGAATCTAACAAAAGGTCACTTAGAAAAAAACATTACAGGGTAGTTTTGATAATACCAGAAAGGTTCACATAACAAACTGACAGAAACTAAAAAGATACATTGCACCCCTTGTTTAAAAAAAGCCTGATAATGATGATAAACTAAAGTTTAGGTACATATAGCTGATAGCATTTATGGTAACTGTAACTGATGATGGTGCTGTTCCAAAATATAGGGACTTAGATGCTGATTGAATTGGAAGTCACATGATCTGCATAAAGCTGAAAAAACATATATTACAACATAGAAAAGGACAACACATCAAGCTCCTTGGAAAAAAATGAAGATACATTGTAAAACCAAAAATGTAGAAAATGAGAATATGAATCTGAACATACCAGGATCATATTTTTCTCTTCTTAGAACCACCAGCTTCAGCATCATCTTTTTTCTCCCAGATAGGGAGGTTGGCCTCTGCCCTCTTCACAACAGCTTTGATCCTCAACTGTTTCTTCTTATAGTAATCAGGGACGATGCTATCTGTGAACTCATCAGGCTTGGCGTCACGGATAGGGATGGTATGAGTATGATCACTAATCTCTTTGATAAAAACTCGAGTCATTTTCCTAAAGCCAACTGGAGAGCGGACACAAATCCTAACTTCACCATCAAGCAGATCAGCATCAGCTGCGGATGAGCATTGAACGATGAACTCCCCCGTTAGATGAAGCTGACCAACTTTGAAATTGTCATGCTTCAGCAAATGATGGCAAACTTCAATAACTTTGAACAACATATCTTCTCCATCATATTATTTCTCAACAGCAGCATACACCAAAGTGTTAGTTGGTCCTTGTTCCAAATTCAGATAGGCAGCAGTGGCATTGTTAACAATGACATTGCCCTCATAGAGCCTGCCCCTAAGATTCAACATGTTTCCTTGTAAAAAAAGCAAACTAATAAATGAAAAAAATATATACATTGCATCAGATAGTAATGCAGCATACCTTAAGAATGCATAGAGAATTTAAGATGATACTAATATAATATAATATATTAGTAATATAGAAAAAAACTGGAATGAAGTAAAATAGACTATACTTCAATATTTTGCACAGATAGAAATAATTAGATACTGTAAAACTACATAATCATCCTGATACTATGAAACTATAGTATCAACTACAATCCATAAAGGTCTGCTGCTAAACATTTTGACACAGAATCTGAAACCTAGGGATATACAAAAAAATTCTAAATAGAACAACAATTCAAATCAATTCATAGCGACCTAAAGAGAAGCACCTAACTGGATCCACAAAATAACTTCTAGTAGTCTAGCAAGGAATTGGGATTGACACAATCAAACCCTAAACATTCGGGATGCACCTAAAAGTTGAATCAGCAACAATAAACTCACCGTGCTCGTCTGAGAAAACTAGAATCACCAAACACCATCAGGGATCCGTAGGGAAAAGTAGCCCAGTCGTCGAAGCACATCCAGATCACCACGGCCCACCAATTCGGCCCCATGAACCACATGAAAACGTAAAAGACAAATCGCGAATCAGATAATACACGAACGATTGGGGGAATAGACTAGATCCATAGAAATCGAACTCACTGCAGCCGTCGGAACCAACTGGAATCAACACTCGACGCCGGAGAAAAGCCAAATGACATTGAGACAAACAACAAAATCAACTAATCAGAACTTCCGCGTCACGGGGGGGAGCTCGGAAATAGTATAGATCCATGGATATCGAACTCACCGCGGTGGTCGAAGAACCCTAGAATCGCCTCGCCAACAGACAAAATCATGTGATTGAGAAAGACAAACATGAATCCTGCATCAAAAACATGATTCAACGAGGAGACGGGGAAGAATATGCTAGATCCATAGACACCAAACTCACCGTGACGGTCGGAGCACAGGAATCGCCGCCGGTCGCCGCCAAATCGCCGGCGCGCAGCAGGGAACAGAGCGAGATGAGAAATGAAGCGGAGGAGTCGAGGGAGCCGAAAGGATAACACGGTGCGAGTCCCAAAAATCAAACGATGACAACTGGGTCCCACATGTCATACTCAGAACGATAGCTGAGGCGCTGGGATCACAAACAGCCACACATCGCGGATCCGACGGCCAACAAAAACGTGTGAGGAGGAGCCGTGGATCACACTGAGGAGGGCCTTTGTTAGAAAATGTTAGATCCTAATCCTCTTATTATGCTGCCTTCTCAGATCCAATTGGCCTTGTAGCTCCTCGCGCATCACCCCTACCCTTGCGTCGTGCCTCCCCGCGCCGCCACCACCACTCCCGCCACGCAATTCCATCGCGTCGCGTGTGCAACCCCCCGTTCAGTCCCCGCCGCCCTTGCCCATTCGTCGCCGGCGGTCGTCGTTAGCACGCCTCGCCGGAGCTGGGCCTATCGAGATGCTCAGCAACAAGGCAGCGACATCAGGCCGGCTGCGCCCTGCGATACCCATCGTCCTCCCCGGCGACCAGTAAGCTTCCCCAGATTCACGGGCGCCGCACTCCTACCTTACGCTCACGGCTCCTCCCATCCGTTCGCAGCGGCAAGAGACAGAGGAGCGCAGCGGCGGTTCCTCTGCTGCACAGCGACGTCCTGGTGGAGATCCTCTCCCACGTCCCCACCAAATCCCTCTGCCGTTTAAAGTGCGTCTCCCGGGCCTGGCACGACCTCATCGCCGACCGCCTCCGCTGCAAGAAGCTCCCCCAAACCCTCGAAGGTTTCTTCGTCAACACTGACCTTGTGCCCAGTATTGACCGTGATGGTGACGGCTCGGATGGCGTCGTCGGGCACTTCATCAACACGTTTGGTAGATACATTACCCTCGCTTCCTACACCTTCCTGTGGAACCAGCCAGGCATTGAGGAATGTCACCTCTTGGATTCCTGCAACAGGCTCCTCCTCTTCGGGCACTGCAGGGCTGGAGACACCTACCCTTCACTGGGCTATGTCGTTTGCAACCCTGCCACCGAGCAATGGGTGGCCGTGCCCAGCTCCGGCTTCGAACCTCTTTCCACTAGCGAGAGTGATGATGGCCTGGAACTTGATGACGACGAACATATTTTCACCTTTTTGATTTTCAACCCGGTTGTGTCCTCGCACTTTCAGTTGGTTGAGTTCATTTCTGATCATGGCACAACCGTGGAAGAAGTGAACGCATACTCGTCTGAAACTGGGGTATGGTGTGACTGCGATTGGTCTTCTTCATATCACAACACATCATTCTTCGCAGGAAGCGCCTTTGTTAGCGGCATGCTGCATCTCAGTGCCTTCGGCTCACATAATGGTACACTCCAAGACCTAATACTTGCAGTTGATGGGGAAGGGAATGTTTGTAGGAGCCTCAGGGGGGCCGTGAAGCTTTTGGATGTTGTTTTTGTTGGTGAATCCCAAGGACTTGTGCATTGCGTGAGTGAACATAACGACAACACTCGCCAGATGACTAAATTGTCCTTTTGGGTCTTTCAGGACTATGATGCAGAAGAATGGGTTCTGAAGCACAGTGTGGAATTTTTCAAGCTGTTTGAAAGAATGAATTGCGGAGTTGAATTTAAATACACTGTGGTTGCCATTCACCCAGATCGCAATTTGATCTTTTTCTTTCTTGACTGGGACCAGAAACTGAAATCATATGACATGGATAGCAAGGAGGTCTACACTCTCTGCACTCTAGGGGTGGGCCCTCAGTATATTTTCCCATTAGTTCCCTACTATGCGGAGACATTGGCCCTTGGTAATAAGCACTGAAATGGTGCCCTGTGAGGCATTCCCTTCGTCCCAAATTACTGGTCAATTTTGATGTTTCAAGAATGGAGACAGGAGCTATATCTGTAGAATTAGGCTATGTGCTCTAATGTTGCTTCGATGATACCCTCTGTTTCCTATTGTCCATTAATTAAAATCAAACACCTTTTCAGTTGCTCTAATTTCATGGTTTTTGGAGTAACATGCAGAAACATCTCCAATGCTTCCGTGTTTCCACCCCTCCATTTTGTCCTATCGTTGCCCACCTTTTCCTATCAGCTTAAGCTGTTGGGTCGAACTTGTTGGTGCATGCAACTCAATATCCTGACATGTAAATTTCTGGGCAATGAGTGTCGAGCCGAAATGTTGGGAGTTTCATGACTTGTCGGTTCCTGTATGCCAGTTAAATCACAAATATTGCAAACTGGTATGAACTACTGTTAATCTGTTATATTATTTCAATTACTTGCACTTCATCTGCTTTATAATAAGAATAATATTTTATGAATGGCGAAGCATGTCCGGACGATGTTGGAGGTTAGAGGTTTAGGCAGATTAGATACGACATGCTGTCCGGGGCATATCTAGCGTGGGTGCTGGGGGTCCATTGGAGCATCCTGAAGCTCCTCTAAAATTTTCAGCCATGGATGAAGAGAAGGTGCAGGAAAATCAGTCCCCCTCCTTCCAAATCGTGTAGGACGCAGCATGGATTGTCTCCCACTCCCAGGATTCTGTAACATACCTTCACAAGAATGCGTCACCTGCCCGATATCGGTAACACAGGATCCAAGCTGCATGCTGCAACCGCCTGGGTTACCCACACGGCCATGTAAAAGGCCATTTTGCTTACGCACGCAGCATCGTGGTCAAGAGGCCTCCTGAGAGGAATGCGTAACCTGCATGGTCTCGGTTACGCTGGGACCACGCACACTGCTTGGTGCAATCGCAAGGGTTACGCACACGGCCATGTAAAAGGCCGCTTGGGTTACGCACGCAGCATCGCGCTCGACGAGGAGCACGGTGGGTCGTGTCGATTCTGTGTAATCGAGATTACACCCTGAGCTAGATACGCCCTCGATCCCGGTGTTGCCTATCAAACGTGCCACCGAACTCTTCGTCTTCAGCTGTTGCTGCCATGCGTCGCCTTTCCAAACTTCCAACGGCTGACACCGAGCAAGCATTCCAGGACCCACATGGTAGCAGGTGGAACTGACGGTTATGCTGATGCCACGTTGCGTGTTGCAAGGGTGGTTCAGTAGCGCACGTAAACAAAAGCTTTACGTTCCTTCTTTTGAGCTGATGATTTCACGTTTTTGCGGGATTTTTGGGATATCCGTTTAACGAAAACTAACTATATATCCATTATCGTAGACCCTGCAAGTTCAGATCGCGGAAGCGCGGTGGAGGAAGAGGTTTATGCTCATGTCGGTCGCGCCAGAGAAATCGTCTCGTGTCCCTCATCTTGGCAAGCAAGGTGCACCAGATGGCAATGCGACGCCGACGACACAGAGTTCCGACGGCAGATCAACGGTGACTTCCGATGGCAAACCACAGTCGACGACAACGTCAAGGAACGGCGTCCTAGTCCTAGCGAAGAAAAGGTAGCACCTCCGACCGGCAGTGCCGCCCATCCTCGGAGGTGGCGGCCCAACAACTTCAACTCCGGCGGCCCATTGTCGTCATCTACTCCAAAGGTATGTAATCTAACACAACATCCAGATTCCATACGACGCACTACCTATCCCTGCACAGCGCGCGCTTATTGATTACTCTCTCTCCGAGACCAGATACCAATCAGTTCTACTTCTACCATTTCTTCGAAGCGCTCGAGCCTATGCATTCTAGGCACGCTGAAACGACTGGCAAATGTCCTTGGGCTGCTTTCAACAGCAAGAAAGAAAAAGCTAGAGTCTATCAAGTTCGACTTCTTGCTACACATCAAACCAATCACCATAGATCGTCCATTGCTGATGTCGCTTGTCAACATGTACGATCCGGATCAAGCAGGTTTCAAGCTTGGTAGCGAGCTGGTCCAGTTGACGCCATCAGATGTGAAGGACATCATGGGTCTGCCAATCGAGGGGAAAGAGGTCAATATGACCAGTTGTGGTCGAGAAAAAACAAGGTCGTCACTAACATTGTCTGAGGTTGAAAACAGACTGAAGAAAAAGGACAGGCCTGCTGATGATTCGTTTCTTCGAGATTTCTTCATGTTTTGCCACAAGGTTTTATTTGACCTTGATACCAACCCAGCTATTCCAGCAAAAGTCCAGCGGCTAGTCGAGAATGTTGGTGACTTACATTTGATGAACTGGGGTGTTTATACTCTTAAGAATCTACAAGATGGTCTGGCTGCTTACAAAAGGCAAGGGAATAATCCGACACCTGGTAGTACTCCTAAAGGCAGCCTGATCTTGTTGCAGGTAATAAATTTCCATTTCATTACCAATTTCAGGACTAGTATTTGGATTCACACAGGATATGTTTAACCCCGATTCCTAATCGTGCAGTACTGGTACCTCGAGCATGTCCACGCATGTAGCCACCACAAAATCGATTATCCTGGACAACGAGAGTACCCATTAATGAGGCATTGGACAGAACGTTTAGCAAAGAAGCGACTGGAGATCGCCTCAATGGATGGTATCACTAACGGAATTATATGTCATCTATGTCTCTTGCTTGCTAATTACTAGTACTCTTGTAACTGTGGGTTTCATGTCTGACAGTTATTTTCAATCTTTTGTGACAAAAGGTTTTCAAGAAGCTTCCATGCAA
Source organism: Cenchrus fungigraminus (assembly GCA_036936925.1). Lineage (NCBI taxonomy): Eukaryota > Viridiplantae > Streptophyta > Magnoliopsida > Poales > Poaceae > Cenchrus > Cenchrus fungigraminus. The sequence goes on from CM072773.1 coordinate 68,123,584, forward strand.
CCGAGAGAAGCAAAACAAACATGATGATTCGACGGTTACGCAAAATCCACGCTGCATTCTGATTCGACGCACCATCCTACTCGGTTACGCACGTTTCGGCGACACACCATCCATTTTGCATGGTGCATGCATCACCGACTGGGTTACACACGGAGTCTGTCACGCAAAATCCCCATGCATCTGGTCGTGTCGTTGCATCACGTAACCTGGGGCCGATAAAGTTGCACAAAATCCACGCTGCATCCGGTCGTGTCGAATGCAGCTTACGCACCGTCCTTGATGCTTGATCCAACACTGACTGGGTCGTGTCATTGCATGGCGTAACCTAAACCCGAAAAGGTTACGCAAAATCCACGCTACATCTGGTCGTGTCGATTCAGCGTGTAACCTGCACTGGTTAGGCACCGTCCGTGCTGCTTGATTGATGCAACACCGACTGGGTCGTGTCGAATTTGCACGTAACCACAAGAGGTTACGCACCATCCGTGCTGCTTGATTCAACACCGACTGGGTCGTGTCGAATCAGCGCGTAACCTGCACAAATTACGCACCGTCCGTGCTGCTTGATGCAACACCGACTGGGCCATGTCGAATCAGCGCGTAACATGAAGAGGTTATGCACCGTCCATGCTGCTTGATGCAAAACCGACTAGGATACGCTTACGCACCTTTAAGACGGCTGGCTGCATGGCTTCTGCGTTATGCACGGTGACGGTTAGGTGTGGTGTAACCTCCAACAAATCCGTCTGCTTGGCGGTTTCACGGATCACTTCAATTCCTCTCTCTCTCTATCTCTCTCTATCTCTCTCTCATTTTATATATAATAAATGGAAAAGAAGAAGCCGGGCCCCATTCCATCCTCCGTGCCTTTTAAAAAAACCACCCCCTTCGTCTTCATCTTCAATTCCGTGTTCATGGCATTGCTGGTCTGGACTAATTCTGCCTGATTCTAGCACGTTCTGCTGCTGCTATTCTTGTTTACGGCCGCGGCTTTCCTCTAGTGCTGGTTTATTCAACGGCGATGAGGTTGAGATCGTCTTCGGTGAGTTCTTTTTGTTAATCATCCATGCGACATTAAGAGTTTACAAGCTGAGCCGCCCTGGTGACCGATGGCACAGCGGCGGCGGCGGTCGCCGCGATTGCCGCTTGCAGCGGGCAGTGGTATAGGCTGGCGGAGGTGGGCCGTTGTTGTGCATTGCTACTGGACGAAAGAAGGGACGGAAGAAGGGATGGGAAAGGGAAATAGTAGGCGGGGGGCCACGGTAGTCTTGAATCCTTTGGGATTATATTCTACACTCAATTTTAAGCGATTCTGTTATTTAGAGTTGACTGTTGTGCATATTTCCTGCTTAGCTTGGCATATTATTTAGAGTAGACTTCATTTCATAGTAATTTCGATTGATTGGATCATAATTATTTTATCATAACTTATCGTTAATTAATTGAGTCTAAGAATGTATGGAGTAATCCGTTAGATCATAACAAATACTCCTGGTATAAGAACATGGGATTTTCTGACACCGGAACCATGAACCTGACTTTCATTTGTACTCTGATCATACGTATGGTTTAGTTTTTTTTTCTGGTCTGGAAAATCTTATGCACCCTGATACTATTCTAATTTCAATTGTGCATATGAAAGTGCCACACATGGTAATTTGAAATGTTTAACCTTGCCTAGAGGCTGAAAAGTGACGACCACCATAGTCATGTCCGATGCTGGTGCGGGCGAAGGATTCATGCACTATGCCGCTGGTGCAATGAATAATAGCCAAACCTTGAGCGCAGGGAACCTGGAGGCACCTGCATCAGAAGCTACCAGCATTTCTGAGAGCAGATTAGTACTGAAGCATAAGTTGCAGGAACTGGAATCAAAATTAAAGGACAAATTTGCTCAAGAGATGCAAGAGTTAAGGGATGATCTCCATGATTTGCAGTCTCGGTGCACGGTTTTGGCCGTCAATGAATTTAACAAAAATACCGAGTTGTAGGAGCTTCGGAAAGAGTTAATCAAGGTAAGAAATCATCCTTGTGCTGCAATTGACTGTGAATATACTTTTAGTACATTTCAGCTGCTGGTGATATAGTATCATGTTGTTGTTTCTTGGGAAGTATCAGAAATTAATTGATGTGGTGTTTTGTCTTTCTATGCGTGACCACGAACATTACATTTTGTGCTCATTTAATAGTCAGTCTCTATCATCAAAATGAACATGTTTTCATGTAATATTGTTTGCAAAAGAATGTTGTCACGCAATCACCTTATACTTTCAAATTTCATAGAATGTTGCCATGGAATCATCGTAGTTTTTCGAATTTCATTTTTTTCACCTTAGAAATTTGTTTTAAAAAATTGCTGCAGCAACACACAGGGTATCAGCTATTATAATACACATGATCTGCATGGATTGCCGGATGGCAGAACTGGTTGAGCCAACATAGGTGTTAAGGGGATGGGCGTCGTTGATCGCAAGGCGATCGCAGACACTGGTGGGTTATCGGATTACGAAGCAGCACTTATCTGTTCAAAATGGGAGGCTGAGATATCAGATCCAAATTGGCATCCTTTTAGGGTTGACATGGTTGACGGCAGAGAGATGGTGTGCACCTTTTTATTGATTATTTTCATTTATTACTGACGGATTATGTTCTGTGAGTTTGCATGTCCATCCAGTCTTATCGTGGGGCAAGTGATCTTTTGCAGGATGTTATTGACGAAGCCGATAGTAAGCTCCAGGAGCTAAGAGGAGAGCATGGTCAAGAGATCTTTGCCTTGGTAACAAAGGCCCTGCTTGACGTTAACGAGCACAATGCGAGTGGCCGCTACCCAGTACAATTGTTGTGGAACTACAAGGAGGACCGGGAAGCAACCCTGAAGGAAGCTGTCCAGTTCGTCATGAGACAATCACGTAGGCTCAAGCGGAAGCGTAGTTAATTATAATAGCTGCACCCATTCAGTTATACGGTACACTGCCATGTAAATATCCAATGCAAATTGCATTACTACTTATTACAGCAACTCCAAGAGAGTAGCCAAATCTCACTCTTCATATTTCAATTTAGCTAACCATTTAGCTAAGATTTCCACTCTATATTTCAGTACAATCCAACAGACTAGCCAAATCGACTCTGCATATACTTTTAAAATAATATTCAAATATTTTAATTTTTGTTTTGCTTTATCCGTTCGGCAGTAGCAACTCGCTCCCAGCCACACAAAACGTCGAACTCCTTGTGTTCGTGATTGAGCTTGCTGTTGCTCAAGCCTGCTTCGGATGTTCGCTCATCACCTGCAAAACAACAAGTGCACACACAGAAAACAATCAGCTTGCAACTGCTGCTTTGTAGCTGCCTATGCAGCTTGCTCTGTTGAAAATGTCCATCGTTGCTCAGGCTGTGGACTCCCTGCCTGCAGAAGAAAGATGTAGAGCTTGTTGTTGACTTCCTCACATGGTGCCTGCTGGCTGCTACTGCCGCGAGTCCTACGGGTCACTGGCCGACACGCACTGGCCTGCGAGGACCGACGCATCGAGCTCCTCACCATCCCCTGCATCGATCTCATGGTGCCCAGTCTCCAGAACAGCCGCCCTTGTCGTAGGTACTGCTGCTCGCCGTCGGGAACCCGCGCCACCCTTGGTCAGAATGTGATTCAAAACTGGCAGTTGCCATGCAAAACTGTCTCATTTTAGAGGATTATTAGGAACTCTTGGATATGATCTTCAAGATCCAAAAAAACATGTGAGGAGGAGCTGTGGATCACACATGTGACAAAGGCCCTGCTTGAGGACAACGAGCACAATGCGAGTGGCCAGTACCCAGTACAATTGTTGTGGAACTACAAGGAGGACCGGGAAGCAACCCTGAAGGAAGCTGTCCAGTTCGTCATGAGTCAATCACATTGGCTCAACCGGAAGCGTAGTTAATTATATATAATAGCTGCACCCATTCGGTTATACGGTATGCTGCCATGTAAATATCCAATGCAGATTGGGATACTACTTATTACAGAGTATATATCTCTTTTATCTGTACTGTACATCTCCAGAGTGCGTAACCTACGCTGGCTAGGTTACGAAGCATCCGTGCTGCATGCTGCAACCTGCAACCCCTGACGGGGTCGAGTCGATTTAGCGCGTAACCTGCATTCGCTCGGTTACCCACCAGTCAAGCTACATTGTTCCTGCAACACCGACTGCGTTAACACTGACTGGGTTACGGACGATGTAGGTTATGCAAAATCCACGATGTACTGTCTTACTGATAAGAAAAAGTGACCAAGCCAGACTGAATTATTTCTTGATTTGTTGGCAAAATAGGTACACGTTTTTCGAACGAACATCCATCCAAAGTACTCCTCCGTAGTAGGAAACAGAGTGCAGTGATCTTACAACCAAAAAATAGCAGCACAATCAAATAAAGAGGGACCAAACTTAATCAGAAACTACTCCTAGTAGTTATCATTACAGCAATGCAACACTTGTTATTGTTGGCAATTAGCATTTCATCCAGTCTGGTTCGTCGATGATCATGGGTGCCGCCTCGCCTTCGAGCCGGGACAGGGGCCACATCAGTGGCCGAGTGCCTGGCAATGCAGCCGGTCTGTCGAGCAGGGTCGGGAACGGCTATGCCCCTTAGCTCTCCTGCACAGTTGGCGCGGCAGGCGCACCTGACATCAATGGCTGAGCGGCTGGCAACGCTGCCAGCCTGTCGAGCAGGGACGTGAACGGTCATGCCCCTGAGCTCTCCGGGACAGTCGGCTCGGCGGGCGTACCTGACATCAATGGCTGAGCGGCTGGCAACACCGCTGGCCTGTCGATCAGGGCCGGGAACGGTCGTGTGCCTGAGCTATCCGGGGCAGTCGACGAGGCGGGCGCACTTGACATAAGTGGCGGAGTGGACAGCCACGAGAGCCACGTGCGATCAGCCCGGCCTCTCGGGCACTCCACCCACTGGATGCCAGCTTTTGGTGGCAAGGGTACGACCGTGCGCCAAAGCTCTCCGGGACAGTCGACGCGACGAGAGCACTTGACATCAATTGCCGAGCGGCTGGTAACGCCGCCGGCCTGTCGAGCAGGGACAGGACAGTCGACGCGGTTGGTGCACTTGACATCAGTGGCAGAGTGGACGGCCACGGCAGCCATGCATGGACGGCCTGGCCTCTTGGGCACTCCATCCACTGCACGCCAGCTTCTGGTGGAGACGTTGAGACGGGAATCGTGGTTTTCTTGCTGCGGTGAGAACGGCACTTGCTCCACCGCTCCCCGGCATGCCAGCAACGACTGCCGCAGTTGGCGCAGAGTGTGCCGGGCCCCATGAGGTCGGCCCTCCATTGACGCGATTTTGTTCTGCCGCAATCGCCGCATCTCGGCCCCGTCGAAGCTTTAACCGGCGTGGATGGTTGGAGAGCGTGCGCCACACGAGGCACGCGAGGATTCTCGCCGTCCATTGGGGGAGATACTCTGAAATGCACATAGAAATTAGTTTGATCAAAGAGGCGGAACGGTCGAAAGAACAACGAAATCGATTGATTTGGGAGAGAGGACGATGGTACTTTCGCCGAGAGGAGGAGATGCCGATGGGGTCTTCTTACGCCGAGAGGAGGAGATGCCGATGGGGTTTTCTTGCACTGAGGAGGTGATGCAAAAGTGTGGTGTCGACTAAGCAGGTAACCTGCAAGGTCTCGGTTACGCAGGTGCCATTCAGCGGGCTGCGCACTATAGAATTCCAATGGACGACGTGTCAGCCTCCCGGGTGTGTACAGCCTTGACGGGATGGGACGGGCCTGCAGGCGCCTCCGCTCCCCTCCCGCCCCGACCCGCTGGGATATGCACAATCCACGACGCACACGCTCTGCTTCAGCCTAGGTTATGCGGCTTGCTGCCATTTGTAGGCTCCTGATAGATGCCCTGAGTACTGTTGGCAAAGGGAGTAATTAGTCTAGTGGGAAGCGATTAGTATAGAGAAACAGTCCGGTTAGGTCTGGTTGATAGCTGAGATAGGTTTGGGCGGATTTGGTTTGGTTCTGAACAGTCGCATGGGCAATTCCTTCAAGCTCTCGACGCCTCATGCCCTCGTCTGTCGTCGTCTCCCTCGATCGTCCCAGTTTCCAACCACGTCGACACCGCACGCCGCTGTCATGGAGCTTGCCGTCTTCGCGTTCCTGACGGCTATCGTCGATGAGTCGCCAAGGGTTCACTATCGAGTATCGACGAGCTCCGTCCACGGTGCCGACGCCTTGGCGCTCTTCGCAGCTCGCCGGCAACCGCCTCGACAGGCAACAGCAGGGTGACGAGCACTTGTAGGGTTATAGATAATTGGGGGGAAACCACAATTCAGTTTAGTTTCGGTGTGAAATGTGCATTAAACTTGTCGCGGAAGGCATTCATTATATCTCCATCGAAACAATAAGTTCCAGCATGGTCTACGAAAATGGATTGTATACAAGTACAAATAGTGAAATGCCTTTGTTATGTGCTGCTCAAAGGGACACATTATTATACACATCCTGAATGCACATATGAATCCATATCAACAACAATGTGTATTGCACATATATATATCAATGTGTATTGCAATGTAAATGATGTGTTGTCCGTAGCAACGCAAGGGCACGATCCTATAGTAACTAAAACATTAAAACTAAAGACTACAAGAAGGGACCCTGGTACATGCCTTCGTGTAATCTACTACGGAGATCGTGCATAACATGGGGATGGTGAAAGCATATGAACACAAAATCTGTTGTGAGTATTCCGTGCGGCCAGATTCGCTCTAAGAGAGACATGCACTTCTCCTGCAATTGGGTACAGTTAGTCTCAATTGCCCATCGTAGAAATGCGCTCACAGTTTTCTCGCTTGCCATGTCCAACATCCTTGACACACAGTGCAGCTTCAACCTTTCGACGCGGTACATGTCGGCGACTGAGAGTAACACAGGCCAGGCGTTGGCAGGGGTTTCCCATAAATCAGCCTCCTTCGGGAGTGATCCTTCACTGGCATATTTGATCAGAAGCGATAAGCCATCAGGGTGTGTGTCTTGAATTTGAACAGTTTCAGAGTTTGACTCCACTCCACCACCGTAGAGCATTGCCTTCATCACACAAGATACTGCGGCCACATCGGCATGTATCGCTCGTATCACCCGGCTGCCTATGTCGAAGACAACGTCCACAGGGGCTTGGGCTGCAAGTGTTGTGCATATGCTTCTGTGTACTGACGGAGGAGGAACATCAATGCGATCGTCCTCAAGTATTGTAACAACACACGATATCTTTATGCGACCTCCGTTGGAGCTCACACGCTCAATGTCATGATGCTCCACCAGGCATTCGAAGCCTCATTGTCCTAGATCCCCATTCCTGAATTCAACATCTTTTGTAGCTTGAACTGGAAACGTATCATTGTCATCGGTGGGGTATCCAGCCACCGCTCGCAACAATACTCGCACCTATGCGTGGAACCATGCAGTGTCGTCACAGGCTCTACAACAGTGAGAGCATATATGCATGTGTGAATGTGTGTATTCATAACAATGAGAAACCTACCTTTTGGGCTATGTTCATAGGAGCAAGGAGGACGGCAATGCCGTCTGGTACACCATTCACTGATGATCAGTCATACCTGTAGGATAGCAACGTAGCCTCCATTAACGGCCTCCAACCATGAATGTACCTGATTCCTTGTACTGCCCCGCGGTTCCTTCTGCTTTCGCTTCCTCGCTTGAGACTAAGAAGTCGACTTGCTTGGAAGGAGACATGTTATTGTCTAGAGCCATGATCGCAAATGGCGGTAATGATTGACTCGTGGGTAAACTGCCTCCTTTTATTGTGGGAGTGCATTTGTCATTCCGAAACGACAACCGTCCGTGGACATGAGTTACCACTACTTATTACCCAGTACACTGAATGGACGCGTCCCTTCAGTGCGGGTGTGCACATGTTCGGGTCATGAGCGCCCGGTTACCAGTCCCGAAAATCGTACCAGTCCTTACTTAACTGCAGTTCACAATGGTCCTGACGTGGATGAACTTGTGGGAGTGTCGTTCCCAAACGGTCATTCGACACACCCCTTCTATGCGGCAATGCCTTTTCAATTCCGGCATGTATATTGCGTTTTGGCCTTGTCACGTCGGCAAGTTCGTCACGTTTCTCAGTCTCGCAGCGGCACGCGACAGTTTGCAATTTTTGTGCATCCCCATCGTACTGATGTAAATAGCATACAGGAACAAACAAGTCATGAACGAAACTCCCAACAGCTTAAGCTGATAGGAAAAGGTGGGGAACAATAGGATTACTCTCACTCGAGTAACAAAATGGAGGGGTGGAAACACAGAAGTAGGGATGGAAATATGGAGATGGAATCCGAATTATCCGACATCCGTATCCGCTAAAACGTAAATATGGATATCCGTATCCGTATTCGAATTCAAATGTGATAGTAAAGTGGATACATCCGAATTTGTTTTTGTCGATGCAATGAAGAAATTAACTTTGCACGGATGAATGTACTACTAAACCTTGAGTAGACCATGCTGGAACTAATTGTTTCGATGGAGATGAAATGAATGCCTTCCGCGAGTCAATTTGAGAGCAGACAAGTTTAATGCACATTTGACATAACAACATGGCATCCCATAATTAACTATATTTACGATTTATTCTACACCCACTCTCTTACGCATCAGCAATGTTTTTTTTGAGATCTGCATTATTAGCTAGTAAGTTAGAACTTTGAAGACCGACGGCCTAGACTGACTGTCGATTCTGCAGGTTACTTGAGGAAGGTTGGGTTACGCACACAGCATCGCGGTTGCCGAGCAGCACGGCGGGCCGCGGGTGTTGTCGGAGTGTGCGTAACCCAGGCGGTTATCACAGAAACCTGCACCGCGTCAGGACACATGACACACCCCGTCATGAAGGTGCGTAACCTAGTGCGTGCTCAACCACAGAGTCGGTGTTGCATCAAGCTGCATGGAAAAAAATTTCGTTCAGGGAATCTTTCATGCATGGAGTACCAAATTTCGTCTCGTGATTTTGCACGGAGTTGTGAAAATAGTTTTGCAAACTGACTTTATTTAATACTCCCTCCGTTCCTTTATATAAGCATTTCTAAGGTTCAAAATTTGTGTCTAAATATAAGCATTCCAAGGGATAGGACAAAATTAAATGGGGTTGGTGGGTAGGTAGAGAGTTGGTGGGTAGTGTAAAATGAGGGGTATAGATGTCATTTCCTTCCACAGTTATTTGTTGAGTTTGAACCCTTGGAATGCTTATATAAAGGAACGGAGGAGCCGCCATCGCCTCCTCGATCCCCCCACCTCCTCTGCCCCCGCCACCGGCGACCTCCCTCTCCCCTCGGCAGGCCCGGATCCGGCGCGTGGCGGCCTCTCCCTCGGGGATTCCGGTGGCGACGCGGGGTGGTGGGGACCGCGGCGGAGCAGGAGGCGGCCTCCCCGGAGAGGGCGTGAGGCGAGATCCTTCCCGGACGGGCGGAGCTGGGGCGCGAGGCGAGGCGGGAGGAACAGTGGCGCGACCTCCCTCCTCTGCCCTCTCCCTCCCATCGAGATCCGGCGCGGAGAAGCTCAAAACACAATGCCAAATCTTCTTGACTTCTTTGCCTGTACAAAGCTGTTCCAAATCCAATCTGCTTCTGTAATAATACCCTCATAATATTGTAGAGGCGATAAGCCCTTCTTGACAAATTTTTTGATTAAGTCGGATTTGAATTTAATTTTCTTTAGCACTACAGCCTTCACAGGTTCCTTTGAAGCCTCTAGTATATTAAACTTAGGCTTCTAGGCCTTCACAGCTTCCTTTGAAGCCTAGTTTTAAGATACCAGAGCCTTCAAAGAAAGCTGTGAAGGCAGCAGCGCTGAAGAAAAATTAAATTAAAATCCGACTTAATCAAAAAAGTTGTCAAGAAGGGTGTATCGCCTCTACAATATTACGAGGTATTATTACAGAAGCAGATTGGAACAGCTTTGTCCAGGCAAAGAAGTCCGAAGAATTTTAGAACTATAGCAAAGAGCAGAGTAGCCGGGTACAAGTGAGGTGGGAAGATACCACACCTCCAGCTACAGGTGAAACCGTATCCAAAAACCCTAGGTACGAGGAGGTGCTCCAGCGCACTGTAAGATAACAAAATGACACACTAATGTTGTTCATCGACCAGTACTTATAAGCAAGTTACTAGCAACATATTGTACCCTTGCAGCATAAGTTTCCTCTGAACATTCACAGAACTAGTGTCCTTCGCCAAACCAGGAAGATGTGGTAACCAAAGCCCTAGGAAACAAGGATCAAGATGGGTGTTAGAAATAAACTCGTGTTCAGGTTTTTACTTTGTTTTCAGTTGGGCTTTTTGTTAGATTGTGGGGCTCTGCGGATCAGAGCCGCGTCTTGTCCAACGTCTTTCCAATACAAAGTGATTAGAAGCTCCTGCTCAACATCCCAATTCAGAACCCATAGAATTTGTTGTTTTTGGCCGGAGGAACCACCCTTCGCCTCCAGGTACCTGACCTTTCTAGTGCTTCACAGCATACTGTTCACCGTCTCGCATCACCATGGTTACGTACCACTCAGGCTTCACGGTGCAGGCAACACCGTCTCGCAGGTATCAGGCAACACCATTCATAACGCAGCTCGATACCGGACAGGTTATGCATGCCCTTCAAAGTCCGCTTATCCAGGGGAGGTTGCAATACACTAATACGCACCATGACCCGTGCGTAACCACAGGTTATGCATGTAAAACCCAGGTTGCACCAAGCCTCTATATTGTTTGTTCCTGCAACCTGGCTCTGTAGGTTGCACCACTAGGTAGCACGCAGCCAGGCTGCATCGTTCCTGCAACACCGACTGCGTTAGGCACAAATAGGCTTCAGATATATGCGTAACCTGGCCCATGCTGCATCCGGTGGTCTCGATTCTGTGTGTTACCTGCACCAGCTGCTCGGTTACGCACCATCCAGGCTGCAACTGCCTAGAATACGCACGCGCACCTATAGGCTCCAAGTGTATGCATAACCTGAACCCGCTCGGACACGCACGGACTCTGTTACGCACCTTCATGCTGCAACACTGACTGGGTGGTGTCGTTTCATTGCGCAACATGCATCCCGTCGTGTCTATCCTGCGCGTCACCTGCACCAGCTTCGGTGACGCACAGTTCGGCGACGCACCATCCGTTCTACATGGCGCATGCAACACTGACTGAGTTACGCACGGTGTCGGTTACGCACTGTCCGTGCCGCTTGATGCAACACCGACTTGGTTGCATGGTGGAACACTGACTGTGTTACGCAGAGTGTTGATTACGCAAAAACCACACTGTATCCTCTGTCGTGTCGTTTCATCGCGTAACCTTGAGCCGATAAGGTTACGCAAAATCCACGCTGCATCCAGTCGTCTCGAATCTGCGCGTAACCTTTGTAGGTTACGCGCCGTCCGTGCTGCTTGATGCAACACCACCGACTATCTCATGTCGAATCAGCGCGTAAGCTACACAGGTTACGCTCCATACATGCTGCTTGAGCAGCAACACCGACTCGATTAAGCACGGACAAGGTTACGTACCTTTAAGATGGCTGGCTGCATGGTGCAACACTGACTGCGTTACTCACGGCGATGGTTACGTACGCATGGTGCAACCTCTAGCAAATCCGTATCCTCTAGGTTACGCACCATCCATGCTGCATGCAACACCGTCTTGCAGGTGCAGACAGCACTGATAGTGCGTAACATAACAGGTGTAGGTTACTCGCAGGATCGACAGGACCGGATGCAGCAGGGATGGTGCGGAACCCTCGGCTGGGTGCAGGTGCCCTGGATGCCAGCTTCTTGGCAACGCACCCCGAAGGCCACAAACAAGATCAACTTTATATGGCACTCCCTCCATTCTCTTTTGATAGGAATACTGCGTATTTCCAAAAATCAGATTTTTACAAATGATAGTCCTATTTGCCATTGGTGTGGGCCGTGGCAATAAATGGTACAGATAACAATGAGTATCATGAGTAGAATGCCATTTGACAGAAGAGAAGTTTAAGACTACTGGCTGCATGTAATCGCAAGGGTTACGCACACGGCCATGTAAAAGGCCGCTTGGGTTACGCACGCAGCATCGCGCTAGACGAGGAGCACGGCGGGTCGTGTCGATCCTGCGTAACCGAGATTACGCCCTGAGCTAGATACGCCTTCGATCCCGGTGTTGCCTATCAAACGTGCCACTGGACTCTTCGTCTTCAGCTGTTGCTGCCATGCGTCGCCTTTCCAAACCTCCAATGGCTGACACCGGGCAAGCATTCCAGGACCCACATGGTAGCAGGTGGAACTGACGGTTATGATGATGCCACGTTGCATGCTACAAGGGTGGTTCAGTAGCGCACGTAAACAAAAGCTTTACATTCCTTCTTTTGAGCTGATCATTTCACATTTTTGTGGGATTTTAGGGATATCCGTTTAACGAAAACTAACTATATATCCATTATCATAGACCCTGCAAGTTCAGATCGCGAAAGCGCGACGGAGGAAGAGGTTTATGCTCATGTCGGTCGCGCCGGAGAAATCGTCTCGTGTCCCTCATCTTGGCAAGCAAGGCGCACCGGACGGCAATTCGACGCCGACGACACAGAGTTCCGACGGCAGATCAACGGTGACTTCCGATGGCAAACCACAGTCGACGACGACGTCAAGGAAACAGCCTCCTAGTCCTAGCGAAGAAAAGGTAGCACCTCCGACCGGCAGTGCCACCCATCCTCGGAGGCAGCGGCCCAACAACTTCAACTCCGGCGGCCCATTGTCATCATCTACTCCGGAGGTATGTAATCTAACACAACATCCAGATTCCATACGACGCACTACCTATCCCTGCACGGCGCGCGCTTATTGATTTCTCTCTCTCCGTGACCAGATACCAATCAGTTCTACTTCTACCATTTCTTCGAAGTGCTCGAGCCTATGCATTCTAGTCACGCTGAAACGACTGGCAAATGTCCTTGGGCTGCTTTCAACAGCAAGAAAGAAAAAGCTAGAGTCTATCAAGTTCGACTTCTTGCTACACATCAAACCAATCACCATAGATCGTCCATTGATGATGTCGCTTGTCAACACGTATGATCCGGATCAAGCAGGTTTCAAGCTTGGTAGCGAGCTGGTCTAGTTGACGCCATCAGATGTGAAGGACATCATGGGTCTGCCAATCAAGGGGAAAGAGGTCAATATGACCAGTTGTGGTCGAGAAAAAACAAGGTCGTCACTAACATTGTCTGAGGTTGAAAACAGACTGAAGCAAAAGGACAGGCCTGCTGATGATTCATTTCTTCGAGATTTCTTCATGTTTTGCAACAAGGTTTTATTTGACCCTGATACCAACCCAGCTATTCCAGCAAAAGTCCAGTTGCTAGTCGAGAATGTTGGTGACTTACATTTGATGAACTAGGGTGTTTATACTTTTAAGAATCTACAAGATGGTCTAGCTGCTTACAAAAGGCAAGGGAATAATCCGACACCTGGTAGTACTCCTAAAGGCAGCCTGATCTTGTTGCAGGTAATAAATTTCCATTTCATTACCAATTTCAGGACTAGTATTTGGATTCACACAGGATATGTTTAACCCCGATTCCTAATCGTGCAGTACTGGTACCTCGAGCATGTCCACGCAAGTAGCCACCACAAAATCGATTATCCTGGACAACGAGAGTACCCATTAATGAGGCATTGGACAGAACGTTTAGCAAAGAAGCGACTGGAGATCACCTCAATGGATGGTATCACTAACGGAATTATATGTCATCTATGTCTCTTGCTTGCTAATTACTAGTACTCTTGTAACTGTGGGTTTCATGTCTGACAGTTATTTTCAATCTTTTGTGACAAAAGGTTTTCAAGAAGCTTCCATGCAACCGAGAGAAGCAAAAACAAAATGATGATTCGACGATTACGCAAAATCCACGCTGCATTCTGATTCGACGCACCATCCTGCTCGGTTACGCACGTTTCAGCGACGCACCATCCATTCTACATGGTGCATGCATCACCGACTGGGTTACGCACGGAGTCTGTCACGCAAAATCCCCATGCATCTGGTCGTGTCGTTGCATCGCGTAACCTGGGGCCGATAAAGTTACACAAAATCCACGCTGCATCCGGTCGTGTCGAATGCAGCTTACGCACCGTCCTTGATGCTTGATCAAACACTGACTGGGTCGTGTCATTCCACGGCGTAACCTAAACCCGCAAAGGTTACGCAAAATCCACGCTACATCTGGTCGTGTCGATTTAGCGTGTAACCTGCACTGGTTAGGCACCGTCTGTGCTGCTTGATTGATGCAACACCGACTGGGTCGTGTCGAATCAGCATGTAACCACAAGAGGTTACGCACCATCCGTGCTGCTTGATTCAACACCGACTGGGTCGTGTCGAATCAGCGTGTAACCTGCACAAATTACGCACCGTCCGTGCTGCGTGATGCAACACCAACTGGGTAATGTCGAATCAGCGTGTAACATGAAGAGGTTACGCACCGTCCATGCTGCTTGATGCAAAACCGACTAGGATACGCTTACGCACCTTTAAGACGGCTGACTGCATGGTTTCTGCGTTACGCACGGTGACGGTTAGGCGTGGTGCAACCTCCACCAAATCCGTCTGCTTGGCGGTTTCACGGATCACTTCAATTCCTCTCTCTCTCTCTCTCTCATTTTATATATAATAAATGGAAAAGAAGAAGCCGGGGCCCCATTCCATCCTCCGTGCCTTTCAAAAAAACCACCCTTTGTCTTCCTCTTCAATTCTGTGTTCCTAGCATTGCTGGTCTGGACTAATTTTGCCTGATTCTAGCGCGTTCTGCTGCTGCTATTCTTGTTTACGGCCGCGGCTTTCCTCCAGTGCTGGTTTATTCAACGGCGACGAGGTTGAGATCGTCTTCGGTGAGTTCTTTTTGTTAATCATCCATACGACATTAAGAGTTTACAAGCTGAGCCGCCTTGGTGACCGATGGCGCAGCGGCGGCGGCGGTCGCCGCGATTGCCGCTCGCAGCGGGCAGTGGTATAGGCTGGCGGAGGTGGGCCGTTGTTGTGCATTGCTACTAGACGGAAGAAGGGACGGGAAACGGAAACAGTAGGTGGGGGACCACGGTAGTCTTGAATCCTTTGGGATTATATTCTACACTCAATTTTAAGCGATTCTGTTATTTAGAGTTGACTGTTGTGCATATTTCCTGCTTAGCTTGGCATATTATTTAGAGTAGACTTCATTTCATAGTAATTTCGATTGATTGGATCATAATTATTTTATCATAACTTATCGTTAATTAATTGAGTCTAAGAATATACGGAGTAATCCGTTAGATCATAACAAATACTCCTGGTATAAGAACATGGGATTTTCTGACACCGGAACCATGAACCTGACTTTCATTTGTACTCTGATCATACGTATGGTTTAGTTTTTTTTCTGGTCTGGAAAATCTTATGCACCCTGATACTATTCTAATTTCAATTGTACATATGAAAGTGCCACACATGGTAATTTGAAATGTTTAACCTTGCCTAGAGGCTGAAAAGTGACGACCACCATAATCATGTCCAATGCTGGTGCGGGCGAAGGATTCGTGCACTATGCTGCTAGTGCAATGAACAATAGCCAAACCTTGAGCGCAGGGAACCTGGAGGCACCTGCATCAGAAGCTACCAGCATTTCTGAGAGCAGATTAGTACTGAAGCATAAGTTGCAGGAACTGGAATCAAAATTAAAGGACAAATTTGCTCAGGAGATGCAAGAGTTAAGGGATGATCTCCATGATTTGCAGTCTCGGTGCACGGTTTTGGCCGCCAATGAATTTAACAAAAATACCGAGTTGTAGGAGCTTCAGAAAGAGTTAATCAAGGTAAGAAATCATCCTTGTGCTGCAATTGACTGTGAATATACTTTTAGTACATTTCAGCTGCTGGTGATATAGTATCATGTTGTTGTTTCTTGGGAAGTATCAGAAATTAATTGATGTGGTGCTTTGTCTTTCCATGAGTGATCACGGACATTACATTTTGTGCTCATTTAATAGTCAGTCTCTATCAACAAAATGAACATGTTTTCATGTAATATTGTTTGCAAAAGAATGTTGTCACGCAATCACCTTATACTTTCAAATTTCATAGAATGTTGCCATGGAATCATCGTAGTTTTTCGAATTTCATTTTTTTCACCTTAGAAATTTGTTTTAAAAAATTGCTGCAGCAACACACGGGGTATCAGCTATTATAATACACATGATCTGCAGGGATTGCCGGATGGCAGAACTGGCTGAGCCAACATAGGTGTCAAGAGGGTGGGCGTCGTTGATCGCAAGGCGATCGCAGACACTGGTGGGTTATCGGATTACGAAGCAGCACTTATCTGTTCAAAATGGGAGGCTGAGATATCAGATCCAAATTGGCATCCTTTTAGGGTTGACATGGTTGACGGCAGAGAGATGGTGTGCACCTTTTTATTTTCAATCTTTTGTGACAAAAGGTTTTCAAGAAGCTTCCATACAACCGAGAGAAGCAAAACAAACATGATGACGTTACTAGTAATATACCTCCGGACATAAGCCACGACACCAGTTCACATGCCCAGACGTTTTTATCCTCAAACAACGACTCTGCAAATGATGACGATGTTGCTAGATTCAGCAAAAGCAGTGACTACTACCACGGGATTGAGACGGGTGTCACGGTCGACGTATGTACTCACAACTGCATGGTTCATAAATGTTCAATTTTTTTTTTGCAACCAAAATTTTATTTTATATTATTTATGCTTATGTCAGGAAATTTCAAAATTCCTTACAAAAAACAACATTAGCACCCCACTGCATCACGGAAATTATTCGCAGGTAAAAGTTCTGTTTATGCTAGTATTTTTTGATACGCCAGTATTTCAGAACTGCATTGCCTATTTTTATTATTAAAGTTGTTGTGCTGACAGGACATTTATAAATTCCTTGGCAAATACTCCAAGCACGGCACAACACAGCACGGCATAAATCACAGCCAGGTTAAATTTATGTTGTCACATTGTTTAAAAGACATGATTCGACTTGTGAATTTCAGAATTTGTATTTTCATAAATATTCTTTTAAGAAATGTTCTGATTCTGACATGACATTCTTACATTAATTGGTAAATACTCTGGCTTGAACACCCAACAGCTTGACGAAAATGATTGTCAGGTACAATCCCTGCTATACAGCACCAGTAATTGGTCCCAATATATAGAAAACGACATCTCCCTGAATAAGTTTATTTGTCATGACAAAACTAGAAAAATTTGTACACACATCAGGGCAGGCACGAGACGACAAATGTGCACAGTCCTGGAGCATACTCTCCTACCTGTGAATATGACGATGACTATAGCCTGAATGCTAAGGATAAAGAAGTTTTAAACTTTGTCCTGAACAGCTGTGAAGATGCAATTGTCGTCAGTATCAATGACATAGAAATTCCGGTCAAAACATTGATGGGAATGGCTACTGATAAAAAAGACTGGATCTCCAATAAAGATGGCTGGATGCTTGATGATGTGAGTGCATTTTATTTATGCTTCTGTTTTGCTCTACATGCAATATGTTACAATGCTGCGTTCTATTTTACCTACTGTACGTCCTAATCTATCACGATGTCTGAGTGTGACAGGTAATAGATGCGTACGTAGTAGCCAGAAAACTACTAAATGAGAAGGTGGCATACGTCAACACTTTTCTTGCTAGGAAATTAATATCTCCAGAAGAATTGAAATCCTCTCACAGTGGTTGGATTGCCAGAACTGGAGAATACTTCTTTAAATGTGCTATGGTCTGTTCTTGATGCTAGCTTCGACACTTGATAGTACACCGCAAGATTGTAACAGCATTCCTGCATCTCAGGTATATATCCCTGTAAATGTCAGAGGTAATCATTGGGTTCTTCTTGTGTTCAACATCACGATGAAGGAGGTACAGGTCCTGAATTCGTTAGTTTGTAATGGAACGTGGGATGGCAAGATGGAACTGTCGCTGGTGAGTACTCTGTATTATGTAGATGTCATGTAAATGTAGTTAGCTCTTTCAACCATATGCACCTAATTCTTTGCTTCAGGCACGGTCAGTGCAGCATTGCATTGAAACCTACATTTCACAAAGAAATGTGAGTGGATCTTCAGAGATTGATGTCACCCGCCTCCAAAAAAAGATTGATGTCACAAAGTGGGATACCCTACATATTAGAGACATACCAACGCAACAAGACAGGTAAAATATATCATTGCACTAAAAATATTTACTGTATATACCATTGTATTATGTAACATGTGCATTTTGTAGCTCATCATGTGGCATCTATGTCATCAAGTACATGATGCATTGGAATGGGAGTACACTTAATGCAACGTTCACCCAAGTCTGTACACTCATCCATTTTATTATCATTTCACAATGGATACATTTGTGAATAATGCAGTAAGTTTTTGCGGTCATTTGTTAACTTTAATCTTTAGGAACAAATGGATGCATTCAGGAAGAAGATGTGCTATAGGTTGATTCTCTCTGAACACAAGAAGATTCAGAGACAATCTTATAATACTCCTATTCTGGTTGGTGATTAGTTATTCATTTCCTAAGCATATTCGATTACTAGTACCTACTATATGTGAATCGATCTAATCTTAATTCAGATATACTTATTATCCTCTGATCACCTTAGGAAACTGAGGTTGGAGTCTCAAAAGTGGACATTCAAGCACGCGCAAATGAAGAGTAATTCACCACCAACATGCTCTTCAAACATCAAGGGTGTACACCTGAGGAAATAACAATGGTGTAGGCAGATGGTTAAGTGCTGATTAAAAATGGTTAAGTGCCGATTAGAAAATGGTTCAGCATTCGTTTAAATTAGTGTCAATTCTGCGCGTAACCTGCGCTGGCTAGGTTACGAAGCATCCGTGCTGCATGCTGCAACCTGCAACCCCCGACGGGGTCGAGTTGATTTAGTGCGTTACCTGCATTCGCTCGGTTACCCACCAGTCATGCTGCATTGTTCCTGCAACACCGATTGCGTTAACACTGACTGGGTTACGGACGATGTAGGTTACGCAAAATCCACGATGTACTGTCTTACTGATAAGAAAAAGTGACCAAGCCAGACTGAATTATTTGTTGATTTGTTGGAAAAATAGGTTCACATTTTTCGAACGAACATCCATCCAAAGTACTCCTCCGTAGTAGGAAACAGAGTCCAATGATCTTACAACCAAAAAATAGCAACACAATCAAATAAGGAGGGACCAAACTTAATCAGAAACTACTCCCTCCGTTCTTAAATATATGACGTTTAGGACAACAAATTAGTTCATTTTGAACTAAATTTCTTGTCCTAAACGTCATATATTTAAGGACGGAGGGAGTAGTAGTTATCATTACAGCAATGCAACACTTGTTATTGTTGGCAATTAGTGTTTCATCGAGTCTGGTTCGTTGATGATCATGGGCGCCGCCTCGCCTTCGAGCAGGGAAAGGGGCAACATCAGTGGCCGAGCGCCTGGCAACACAGCCGGTCTATCGAGCAGGGTCGGGAACGGTCGTGCCTCTGAGCTCTCCTGCACAGTCGGCGCAGTGGGCGCACCTGTCATTAATGGCTGAGCGGCTGGCAACAAGGCATACACCATACTTTCTTGACATGGCAAAGAGGCAAAGCAAAATAACTTAAGTCAACCAAAAGAATCACCAGAAACAACTGTGCGGAGTACTACTCCCTTAACTTCGTCTTGTGAAGAAGAACCTCGCAAGCAGCCAAGAACAAAGTGCTTGTAACTCAAACTCGCAAGCACGCAGCGTGGCTCCAGCATAATCTAGACTGGGCAGGTTTCGCATGCCTCTGTATGTCTGTGCGCATGCGCACTGCGCTGTATCCACTGTGCAAAATCCACGCTGGATGGCTCAACACTGACTGGGTTACGCACTGATTGGTTGCACAAAATCCACGCTGCATCCGGTCGTGTCGATTCTACGCATCCCTTGCTCCAGCTCGGTTATGCACGGTTCGGCGACGCACCATCCCATGGTACGTGCATCACCGACTGGGTTACGCACGTCAGCATTGCGGTTGCCGCGGGACACGGCGGGTGGTGTCGACTAAGCGCGTAACCTGCAAGGTCTCGGTTACGCAGGTGCCATACAGCGGGCTGCGCACTAGAGAATTCCATGGACGACGAGTCAACAGCCTCCCCCCGGCGCGGGCTTCGCTTCGGGGAGAAGCAAACTGCGGCGAGGGCAGGCCGCTGTGGGCCACGCGGTGCACCATCATTATTACGATGGACGACGGGACGGGGCCTCCCTCCTCCGCTCCCCTCCCATCGTGTCGTCCGCAGCCACAGCCGTCGCCCGCCCCGAGGAGTAAGCTGGAGCCGCTGTGTTACGTGTGCCACGCGGTGCTTCAGCCTAGGTTACGCGGCTTGCTGCCAAGCCAAGGGTTACGCACGGTCACTGTGTCGTGTCGTGTGTAAAGCCTTGACGGGACAGGACGGGACGGGCCTGCTGCTGCAGTCGCCTCTGCTCCCGTCCCGTCGTGTCGTCCACAGCCACAACAGCGCCGCCCGCCCCGAGAAGTAAGCTGGACACGCTGGGTTACGCACAATCCATGACGCACACGCGTACTGCATCCACTCTGCAATTAAGCTTATATAAACTATATATATACGGCAACACTAAAATGCACCCAGGTGCATTTTGTGAAACGGGTGCACAGACTCACTCCCACGCATCATCCCGCGGCCCGTGCGCCTCGCCTGGTCCCCGCACACGACAGTCCACGTATGAACTCTTTTTATATCGCATTGACTGAAGTCACGGAACCACCGCCGCGAACGGAGCGCCGAGCGCGTAACGGCAGCGCGCAACAGCAGGTGTGGTTTCAAGCGAAACGCAGGGACTCCATCGACCCCTCACCAGAAAATTGATTCTCAATCACAAGGATTTCGAGCCGCGGCGCTAGCAACGAGTAGTTCCGGTGTGGAGGAGAGCGAGCGGCGGCGAGCGTGGGTGGGGAGCAGCGGGCACACGAGTTGCGATCGACCAGCCTATCGCGGGTTGCTGCGAGCACGCAGACCATCCGGCGAGCAGGCGTGGACACGCGCAGCGCGCAGGAGCAGGCACAAGCGGTGAGTTTCTGCTATGATTTCCTTGAAATCGAGCGGAATCTAACAACGTTGAGCGCGGTGTTATCTCTGATTCCTGCCCGCAACCATTGGAGTGCTATTGAGGGAAACGATGGAGTCAGGTACTGCTCGCGACTCGCAGCATGGGCGTTGGGCTCGATGTGTGGTGAACTGCTCGTGGATGCCATGCCAGATCCATTATGTGTCCAGGACGCGGATCGATGGGTATCAGGCTAATAAGGAAAAAAAATCGTAGGAGTTAGCTTAAAAAAAATTAGGAGTGAGAGATGGGGTAAGTTAGCAGCTGCTTGCTTCATAGGCTAATATTAGATGAGTTATTCAATGCCTAACGACGGGTGGATCCATTGCCCCCGTCCCCCGCGTCGCCCCGAGGGGCGACACGGGCAGAGAGGGCCGCCGCTGGTCTTTGCGCCGCCGCTGTCCACCTCTGGCCCCCGTTTTCCCTCGTTCCCAGCCTCCTAGCCGGTGGCAAGGGGAGCGGGGGTCCATCTCTTTAGTAGATCGAGTCATAATCGAATCTGTCTAGGTTTAGGGTTTACTCACCGCCGATGCTCGGTGGTGGAGTTTGGTTTTGCCGGTGGAGCGTGGCTCCTCTGCGGCTTGGTTTTCCTGGCGGCGCCGGCGATGCGGAAGCGACGGTGTTGCAGAGGAATAATTTCTCCCAGCTTCTTCCGTTCTCCGATGGCGATCTACTCCGACGTCAACGGAGAGGCTGGGGAGACCTGTCCAGGAGTCGAGGGTCAGCGTGTCGTCGTCTTCTTCAGGTGATGATGTTGTTGACCCTGTTAATCTCAAGGAAGATGATCTTTGGAAGAAATCTGAGCATTGCTCGGGTTGTCGGTGGTGGAAACGAAGGATGTGTCGTGGGTACTAGAGTTGGCTGATGCGCTTGGGAGGCAGTGTACTCGGTTGATTCGCCTAGCAGTAAGCCCTCCTCTGCGGCCTCCACTTTGTGGAGTTTGGCTTTGGCGCCCAGCGACGATTGGGAAGCGGTTTCGACGGCGGGGACGAACGGATCGCTGAAGGCTTCGAAGAAGATGAACAAGAGTTTTGAACTTCTTTGTAATTTTCCTTTTCTTTCAGGTCCTGTTTGTAAACGGACTAGTGTAATGCGCTAAGATCAATATATGTTCCTTCTCAAAAAAAATGCCTAATGACGGGAAATCAATTCATGCATATTCAATCGTAATTGCAAGTGGTTGCTTCTTCTAATTGCAACTAAGATCATAACCTAGTTGCAACTGGATAATAAAATAGGTAAAAAATAATTAAAAAAATCATACACACTTAGTCATAATTGCAAGTGATTGCGTCCTCCAATTGCAATAAGATAATAACCTAGTTGCAACTGGACAATAAATAGGTACAAAAATAATTAAAAAATTATGCACACTCGGTCGTAATTGCAATAGGTTATGTCCTCCAATTGCAACAGGCACTACAAGAAACTATTTAATCCGTGACGTACTTTCCACGACGTTCTCAGAAAACATCACGAAGAGCACTGCGTCTACTACGTATTCCTGTTTTTCGTCACGGATGTGCATTGATGGATATTGAAGCCCAAAACATTGTGACGATTTGTTAAATTCGTCGCGATTCTACGACGTATTCTCCTTTTTCGTCACGGATGTGTATTGATGGATATTGAAGCCCAAAACATTGCGACGATTTCTTAAATTCGTCACGATTCGGCCCACAACGCTGCGACGTTTTAGCAGATTCGTCACGGTCAACAAATAATCATGTTAGGAATGAAAAATTGATAAATTTAAGAAAATCTAAAAAAAGATTAACAAATAGTCATGTTATGAATGGAAAAAATTGATAAATCAAAAAAATCTAAAAAGATAAACAAGTAACAAATAGTCATGTTATGAATAGAAAAATTAAAAAAAACTAAAAAATGAAAAAGGGGAGATGCAGGAATCGAACCTAGGACACCATGGACGGATAGTACCACACAAACCATTGAGCTATAGACTTTCTTGGTCATTGTAGTGGTCTTCAACATTTTTATTTTGTTATTACAGCCCTGGACGCCACATCAGACCGACCGCAAGTGCCACCTCACCTGGCCGCAGACGCCACATTAGACCAGCCGACACACCACCTCACCACCTTGTCATCAATTAAAAATAAACCCAAAACAAAAGAGGAGGGAGCAAGGTTCGAACCCGCGCCCTTTGTCTACGGAAGATAGCACCTTACCACTGGGACACTTCACAGTTTATGTTTCAGACAAGCATTTGGACTCTTTTGTACCGAAACTAACCCCTTTTTTGGAAAATGTTAGGAAAAAAATGTTGGGCTAAATGAGGGACGAGCCGGGGGGTCGAACCCGGGACCAACCTGAAGAGCATGTGTAGTACATACCACTGCACCACTTCTCTATTAGTGTACATATCTTGCAATTTCTTTACTTATTTATAAAGATAAGGGGCAACAGGTGGCAGCACGGGATTGGCTTGGCTACTCTGGAACGAAGAACACATGAATAGTTGGTATTTATCCTTTTAATCTGGAATTAAATTTTGTAACTAGTATTTCTCTGTCATACATAATCCGAATTTGATGTTTTTTCTTCCTGATTTTTTCTAAAATCATGCTCTTTTCTTTAATGATGCTTTTTAGTACAATCAGGTTGTGCCACATCACTGATTTAAGATGAAGAAAACATAAAAAGTTCATATTTTTCTTTTTAATCCAAATTTTAAATTTCTAACTGGTATTTCTCCTTCATAGTAACTACAAATTCGATGGGGTTTTTTCCTACTTTCTTCTAAAATCACGCTCCTTCATTTAAGCCATTTTTTTCTACGTTAATTGCAATTTCATGTTCCTTTTACATACGCCTTGATTTGTTCCTCCTAAGTAGAAAATGGAAAACCATTTTTTTTGCATAACAAATGGTAAAGTAAAAACACAATATGAATTGGAAGATCAATGTAAGGTTGAGTTCAAATTTGAGGCTCATTTGAGTTCAAAAATGTGGCAAGGTATTCAAATCCCAAAGTTTTGACTTGAGTTGTATGAAACAATGTAATGGACTATCTAGTTTATGAACAATGTATACTCCAATTTTTACAAAATCTTATGAAATTTTTTTGTCAAGCTTGTACATCCATAAAATGATTCTATGCCAATTTACATAACTTTTGGAGAAGTTTTAGATATTATTATCATTATTGTATAACAAGGTGACTAGTAGAAGTTTGTGTTTTCCCTATAAGTCAATTGAATTTTTTTTCAATCTCCTAGATGTGGCCTAGAATGGACCATAAACACTTAAATATAATTTTTTTGAATTTCTTTGAATCTTATTATAGACACATATAAGTCAATTTGGAGTTACTTTCGGTAAACATCTAGAAATTCATTTAAATGATAGAAAATAGCAAATCTACTTTAAAATTCTTGAAACTCCTAGGTGACAACTTATATATTGTATTTTACATTAGAAAAATATTTTGAGAGTATGTAAGATAATATGTTTGCAAGTTACTTCACAAAGGTGTCTTAATTAGGTTTTAGAAAAAAATAGAAAAACGACTTTTTCGCATGATAATTGGAAATCTAAATCTCCAAATAGTAATAAGAGAGTAAGGGTAGGGTTACATCCAAATTTGAGGTGTCCATGGAGTAAGAAAGTACTTGAGTGTGTACAAACTTTGATGTTTAAGTTGAGTTATATGAAACAATGTGATGGACTATCTAGTTTATGAACAATGTATACTTCAATTTTCACAAAATGTTATGAAACTTTTTTGTCAAGCTTGTACAATCATAAAATGATTCTATGCTAATTTACATAATTTTTGGAGAAGTTTTAGATATTATTATAATTATTGTATAACAAGGTGACTAGTACAAGTTCGAGTTTTCCCTATAAGTCAATTGAATTTTTCGTCAATCTCCTACATGTGGCCTAGAATGGAACATAAACACTTAAATATAATTTTTTTGAATTTCTTTAATCTTATTAGAGGTACATATAAATCAATTTCGAATTATTTTCATTAAAACTATAGAAATTCATTTAAACTATAAAAACTAGCAAATCGGTTCTATAACTATTAAGATTACTACAAAACAAATAAGATGCAGTATGGTACTTTTTAAAAATATATTTGAGTATACAAGATACATTATTTTGCAATTTACTTCACAAGGTGCTTTAAAATGAAAAAAAGAAAACGAAAAATATTAATCTGTGAAGTACATTGCAACAGGCCTGATTTCGGCCCTAAATCCTGATTTCGGCCCATCTAACAACTACGGCCCAGAAAGACATTAATTTTAGCCATTGGATCAAATTGAACGGCTCAGATGCTCCGTGCTTTGTATAAATAATCATCAGCTCCCGAAACCCTACCTGCCCGTTACTCCCTGCCCCTCGCCTCTCCCTCCTCATTGCTCCTCTGCAGATCCACGCCACCTCTCTCCCCTACCCTCCCAATCTCGGCCGCCGCCACCTCTCCCCTCGTAGCACCGCTGCAAGGCTCTCCCGCGCGAGCAGCTGCAGCGAGCCCGCAGCTTCGATCTGCGGCGCCCCCTATCTACCGCTCCGCCGTCCCCGGTCTCCACAGGTACGACCACACCCTGCTCCGCCCGGATCGTCCTGCCCTCATGCCGTCCTGATTTGATTTCGCTCGATCCGCCCGTGATTGATTTGGCTTCACTACTTGTGTGCATTTGTGTGCGTGCATGGTGCAAGGCGGGCGGAGGAGGACGGGGCTGAGGGAGATGGCGGCGCATGAGAGGAGAGGTCGCCGACGAGGATGCTGGCAGAGGGGCACCTGCGGCTGGCCACCAGTTGGGGTGCGCCGGCTCGGATCTGCCGTGGTCGGGGGCGCACGGGGATGGCGTCGTTCGCGGTGCCCGGCACGAGGCTCATTGTCGTGCGCCCCGGCTGCAGCGGCGGCTCAGCACGACCCTGTCGTGGACACTTCTGTGCAGCCTGATGAAGAACTGCAGGTTCAAATGTCTCCTTCTGTACTCGTGCACTCTGTGCAAAGCCTCGTGCATGTTAGTTATGGAGCTGTGCTAGTTCTTAGTTATGCAGCTGCAGAAAATGGCCTATGCCTTTTTATGATCTGAGTCATATCAACCAGTACTTAGTAACATTGCTCCTTGTTTGTACTTACTCATGTAGCATGATCTGTGTACTACTGTACTAATCCTTGTGCGTAGTCAAAGTTGGGATGTCTGAAATGCACACTGCAGAAAATAGATATTGTGGAAATAGATATCATGTAAATGTGCACTGCAGAAAATAGATATCATATATTTAGATTGGGTTTTGCTATGTGGAACTGAAGGCATCAAATTAGCACTTAAATTGGAACTGAAGTAGATCCGTTGGGCATTGTGGTATTTTGGGGATGATTTCTAGATTCGTTACGTTTAATGTTGCTTCGTTGTTGTGCTGAATTGCGTTGGTAATCAGATCACTGGGTATGTATCTTCCCAGATGATGCATGTTCACATAACTGATTGTAAGTTATGGACATGGTGATCTTTGTTGACTAGTGAAATGATGTCAGTTGGGTTCTTTTCTGCTATTATTTTAAAAGGCTTGTCATATACGGAGTATATATATTACAAAGTTAGCTGAAGGTTTTTTTTCTTTTCCTGTACTGCTCTCGGAATCTGATTAGTTTTATGGTTGGTTTTACCACTTCTTATGTTCTCCACAAGCATGTAGCATAGGAGCTATGTGTCTCTGTATCTTTGAAATTTTCTAGAAGATGAGGTTCTTTTGCATACAAGCTTATATAAGATCAGTACCAACTACCTGAATTCTGATGCGTTGCAGTATAAGATCAGTATCTGAATTCACATCTGAATTCTGATGGGTTGCTTATATAAGATCATTTCCAACCATCTGAATTCTGATGCCTTTGTCTGTTGGATAGGCTTCCAACTGAATAATTGTTAAGTTAATAGAATTAGCTTTGTTACTTGCATTCTAGCTGAATAGAATGAGCATACAATAGAATTCATGTGTAGGTGAATGAATACATGGTTTTTTTTCTAATTCTCTTCATTGGGCATCATCATCTTGCTTTGTGTCAAGGTAGCTCTCCATTTTCTTTTCTGGTACATATTTACTTTCGAGGACCTGTGTGGTTCGAGGACCGGTGGATGGTCACTCCTTAGTGATGAGTGATTGACAACGTTGTGTGGACTAACTCTTGGCCTAGTATTGCAGGTACAGGTTGCGGCTTGATTCCCGTGGTGCAGGTGAAGATCAAGTGCGAAAGGTCTATGTCTGTGTGACCTCCCAGAGCGGAGAGATGAGTAGCCTTCGATCGAGGTACCCGGTGGCTGACGGGATCGAATGCGGACCGTACGCTGGCAAGAAGAGCAAGACGACGTCGAGAGGGATGAAGCCGGTGCAAGGTGGCAGCTAACAGCTGAAGCTTGCACGCGGGGTTTGTAGTGGTTTGGCCACAAAACCACTGGGTTACTTGGCTGAGCCACAAAGCCAAGACCGAGGACTCGACGGGGCGAGCCGACCTGCCTGGGGCGGTCTGACTGCCTGGCCAGGGAAAGTTCGCGGGCAGGGCGGTCTGACCGCCCAGGAGGGGCGGTCTGACCGCGTGGGCCGCAGCGCGTCGAGAAGCTTCGAAGCGGAGGACGCGTGGTGCGATCGTGAGGCTTGCGTGAAGTTGAAGCGGCTTGCGGCCAGCGGGAGTCCGTCTGATGAAGTAAAAGATCAAAGTTCCCAAAGTACCCTCGGTGGGCGTGTATCGGGTGAAGGGAAGTTGGGAGTTGACCCGCGGCCAGTTTCTGCAGGGGAGGTGGTCTGACCGCCCAGGGGACGCGGTCTGACCGCCCTGGAGATTTTGCGAGGAAAGTGTTGGTTTTCCGGGGATTTTCTCTGAGAGCTTGTTTGCCTTGATCAGAGGAGTTTCCAGGCGAAATCTTGGGTCGATTTGGAGTCGTGTGCTTCGAGTTGTGGTTTTGGGGAATTTCTCAGCCTAGGCGTTCTGACCGCCCTGTCCATGCGGTCTGACCGCCCCTGGCAGGAAATTTCCCTTGAGTTGTTTCCGCTGTTGTGGTTGAGTAGTTTGAGTGTTTGCTGGTGAGATTTGCTCCTAGGATCAGTAGCACTCCAGTGGCTACGTGGTCTTGGCAAATGTGCGGATAGAGTGGAGAAAGTGATTTTGGGATCGAGGCCGTGTTCATCTCGTTGGAGGAGCTATCTCCCTCGAGAAAGAATTTTTATCGGCTCCCATTCACTCCCCCCCCCCTCTCTGGTCGCCCAATCCGGTCCTTCAATTGGATCAGAGCCGGTTACGGATCTTTTTTATTCTAACCAGTCTAAGATCCAAAGATGGGTGACTACGGAAAGGGGTCGGGTCCTCCGCACTTCGATGGGAAGAACTACCAGATGTGGGAGAGGCGCATGGGCGCGTTCTTGCGTGGGAAAGGACAATTGATCTGGGATGTGACGCAAAATGAGAATTATGTCATTCCGAACGATTTCATCCTCCCAGGTGCTCGGGACATGTGTGAGGCCAACAGCAAGGCCGTGGATTACTTGTTCCGTGCTCTGTGTGCCACGGAGTTCGATCGCGTGTACTCAGAGAAGGTGGCTGGAAAGATTTGGGCTAAGTTGAGGATTGCTCATGTTGGGAACGCTCAGGTTCAGGCGCGCTTGTTTGCTACTCACCGGAGAGAGTACGAGAACTTCACTCATCTCCCCGGTGAGTCGATTGATGCCATGTTCCAGTGCTTCACCTGTATTGTGAACAACATGAGGGCCAATGTGGCGGTGCTCCCATACACGGTTCATGATAGAGCTATCAAGCTCTTACACGCACTTGACAGATCCGTGTGGAGTGACAAGGTCGAGGCCATTGAGGAGTCGAGCGTGTATGACACGTTGACGGAGGACGAGCTGTTCTCTAAGCTCAAGTCGTCGGAGGTGGATCGTGGCCTGAGAACCAAGGCTGAGAGCACGACTGAGTCCCATAGTCTTGCTCTTGTGTCCGGATCTGGTGGAAGGACTAACACTAACTCCTCTTCGAGGATGTTTTCTCTGTCTTCCTTTGTGTCCTTGCCAGATGAGGAGTTCGACGAGCTTGGAGAGGACGAGCTGGCCTTGCTGACCAAGAAGTTCGAGAGGCTGCACGAGATCCATGTGAACATGAGAAGAACCACTCGTACGTGCTACAGATGCGGCAAGCAGGGACACTTCATCACCGAGTGCCCACAGGAGATCGAGCCCAAGAACGAGTACAAGCACCGCCCAAGGATCGAGAACAAGTATCGCTCGAGGCGTGAGCACAAGAGCAAGTACAAGGACAAGGACGAGCGGAGGTCGAGGAAGGGCGGCAGCTACGACAAGAAGAAGAAGGCTCGAGCGATGGTGGGAGCGAGTGACGTCGACTCCAGTTCCTGCTACACCTCGTCGAGTTCCAGCGGCAGCGACGACGACAGCAAGCGCAAGAACAAGAAGCATGGTTCCAAGAACCTAAGTGGCCTGAGTTGCTTTGCACGAGAGGACGGCTTCTGCGGCATGGCCCACAGCTCCGGCAGCAAGAGAAGCCAGAAGGATGACTCCGGATCAGAATCCGAGGATGAGGTATGTGATGAGCTCTCTTCTTTGCACCAAGAGAATGCTGAGTTGGTTGCCTTGCTTGACAACCGTGATACCATGCTTAGAGAGGCTAAGAAACTTAGGAAAGAACTTAGAGCATCTCTAGAAGAAGCTAGGGAGAAAATTGCTGAGCTAGAATCTGTGAATCTTGATGCTAAACTTGAGATTGATTACCTTAAGATTGCTCCTATTGTTGCTGATGCTCCTGATTGTGATGACTACAATGCTTTCTTGGCTGATTTAACTTTGCTTAAGGAAAAGCATGCCTCAAAGTTAGAGGAACTAGACTTGCTTAGGGCTGAGATTGGTGAGTTGAAGTCTAGGTCCGCTTTGCTAGGTGCTTGCACTTCCTGTCCTGTGTTGCATGCCAAACTAGATGAATCTCATGATAGGATTGTTTCTTTGGAGGCTGCTTTGAAAGTTCCAATTCCTACATCTTGCTCTACATGTGAATTACATTCTGTTAAGAATATGGAATTGGCCCACTATGTTGACCGCTTGCAGGATGAAAACGATGAGCTGAGAAAGCTATTGAGTTGGCTGTCTGGGCATGAGCCACAGTTAAGTTTGATGATGGCTGAGTTTAGGAGGTCGGATGGTCAGGCATTGGGTTCTAACAAGATTGGTGAGAGCAGTGGTGAGGGAGAGAAAATTGGAGAGATTCCCATCCCACCACAAACAACACCCATAAACAAATTCGCTCCGAAACCCAACCATCTGAGAAACAAGCTAGACACCACTCCCGATCCACCAGTATTTCCCCACAAAACCGATAACTTCCAGAAACCGGTGAAGTTTGTGAGCACCCTTGGGAACACATTTGAGGGAAAATCAGGAGAGAAAGAGGTAGAGAAACCGAGAGAAACTCCACAGCCAAAGCCTAAACCAGTTCGCTTCCATTGTGAGTATTGTGGGAGGGACGGTCACCTTGGAGAGTTTTGTTACAAGAAGAAGAGGGATGAGAGGATGGCAAAGGAGTGGGCGAACAAGGACAGGTACCATCCCTCTAATGGCGTGCCTGAGCCTCGTATGCCACTGCCTAGGGGTCAGGCTGAGGTGCGTACAGTTCTGGGTTAGGGAACGAGAGGAATTCCCAACCGAAGTGGTTCGTGTGTTGCTGCCCAGGGGAGGGCGGTCAGACCGGCCTGGGCAGGCGGTCTGACCGCGTCCCAGCTGGGAGCAAGGGGTGCTGATGCCCGTGGTCCTGATTTTGATCATGGTGGTTCCTATGGTCGTGGTACAGACAGTAGGGGGTTTGTTTTTGGTGGTGGTGTGTTTGCTGGACGTTCTCCTCCTCGTGATCGATATGAGCGTGGTAGAGATCGTCGCAGCTTTAGGGGTCAGAGGAGCTACGAGTCACGCTTTCCTTTTCGTGGTAGTCGTTCTCCTCCAGCTAGATGTGAGGTGGTTCATCGTGGTGGTCGTAGCTTTGGACATAATAGGATGGATGTTGCTAACCCCACTTTTGAGCAAATGGCTCGACACTGGTTTGATTCCTTTTGTGCTAACCCCAGTGTTGAGTCGCTTGCTCATTCTCATTTTCGTTTTTGATTTGCAGGTGGGAGGCATGGAGAACGTTTGGTTGATTGACTCCGGTTGTTCGCGACACATGACCGGAGACAAGGGGTGGTTCTCCAGCCTCACCCTGGTGGTGTCAAAGGTGTACATCACTTTCGGGGATAACGGACGAGGACGGGTGATTTCAGAAGGTGAGGTTAAGGTGAGCAAGTTGGTGAACATAAAGTGTGTGGCTCTGGTCAAGTCACTTGGGTATAACCTGTTGTCAGTATCTCAGTTGTTGGACGAGGGTTATGAGGTGCGTTTTAAGTTGGGAGCTTCTCGTGTTCTTGACTCTCGAGGCGATCTTGTTTGTACGATCGTACCCGAGGGACAGATCTTTCGCGCTGATTTTTCTCAGTCTTTTGGTCCCCCGAGGTGTTTGGTTGCTGGTCCTTCTTCTGAGTTGTGGAGGTGGCATAGGAGATTGGGGCACTTGAGCTTTGAGCTTCTTTCCCGTTTGAGTGCACTCGATCTTGTCCGAGGATTGCCCTGGTTGCGTTTTGAGAAGGATTTGGTTTGTGCGCCTTGTAGGCATGGCAAGATGGTAGCCACTCCTCATCCACCCCTGACTGCTGTCATGACAGAGCGTCCGACAGAGCTGTTGCATATGGACCTTGTTGGGCCAGCTCGAGTTCGCTCGGTGGGTGGGAAGTGGTATGTCCTAGTTGTGGTGGACGATTACTCTCGCTATGCCTGGGTGTTTTTCTTGGAGGAGAAGGGTGAGACGTTTGGTTTTGTTCGAGACCTGATCTTGAGGTTGAAGAACGAGAGACATGGGGATGCCATTACAGCGATACATAGTGACAATGGCACAGAGTTTAAGAACTCTCGTTTTGAGACCTTCTGTCGTGATCTTGTTCTTGAGCATTAGTTTTCAACTCCGTACACCCCTCCTCAGAATGGTGTTGTGGAAAGGAAGAATTAGACCCTGTGTGAGATGGCTAGGACGATGCTTGATGAGCACAGGACTCCTAGGAGGTATTGGGCTCAGGCGGTGAATACCGCATGCTATGTGTCAAACCAGATTCTCCTCCGAGCTTTTAAGAAGAAAACCTGCTATGAGCTGATGCATGGGCGAGTACCCAAGGTGAGTCACTTTCATGTCTTTGGTTGCAAGTGTTTCATTCTTAAGAAGGGCAGAAAGTTGGACAAGTTTGAGGCTAGGTCAGTCGATGGTATTTTCTTTGGTTATGCTACTCACTCTAGAGCATTTCGTGTGCTCAACTTGGAAACTAACCAAATCGTGGAGACTTGTGAGGTTACCTTCGACGAGACACAGCCGCGTAGCTCTTTGGTCTTTGATTGTGCAGGTGATGAGGAGTTCGGCCAGGAGATCTTTGAGGAGGAGGTGCAGGAAGATGGTGAAGAAGATGATGGTGGTGGTGCTCCCGCAGCTGATCATGCACCTACTACTTCCACGACTACGATGACGGTTGAGGATGGTCCTTCACTTACACAGATGACAATAGAGGCTGTTCGAGAGGTTGCTGCTGCTGAGGGGGAGGTGGTCTCCAGATGTGAGGCTCCCCGGCGTGTTCAGGTGGATCACCCACCTTCGTCGATCATAGGTGAAATTCATGAACGCACTACACGGTCCAGGTCACAAAGGCATTCTCATTTTGCTCATTCTGCATTCGTCGCTTCTTTTGAGCCCAAAGATATTGGGCACACACTTTCCGATCCAGATTGGGTGAACACTATGCATGAGGAGCTTGAGAATTTTGAGAGGAATCAGGTGTGGGAGTTGGTTGAGCCTCCACCAAATTGCAAACCTATTGGGACAAAATGGGTGTGGAAAAACACAGAGGGAGAACATGGGGAGGTTGTGAGGAACAAACCTAGCATTTTCAGTTGCTAAAGGGTTCAAGTTGTACCAAATGGATGTGAAGAGTGCATTCCTGAACGGGTTTTTAGAGGAAGAAGTGTATGTGAGGCAACCCCCGGGGCTTTGAGAGTGAGAGATTTCCCCATCGGGTATACAAACTCAGAAAAGCACTATATGGCCTTAAACAAGCTCCCAAGGAATGGTATGGTAGGCTGAGAGGGTTCTTGTTTAGCAAGGGGTTTGTGATGGGAAAAGTGGATCAAACTCTCTTTCTCCTCAGGCAAGGTGTTGACATTCTGATCGTGCAAATATACGTGGATGATATAATCTTTGGTGGCTCCTCTCACACTTTGGTTGCTAGGTTTGCAGATGACATGAGCAGGGAATTCGAGATGTCCATGATGGGTGAATTGTAGTTCTTTCTCAGGCTCCAGATCAAGCAGTGCAAGGACGGGACGTTCGTGCATCAAGCCAAGTACACAAAGGACATAGTGAAGAAATTCAAGATGGATGACTCGAAGCCGATGGCTATGCCGATGAGTACGACTACAGCATTGGATGCGGATGTTGATGGCGAGCCCGTGGACCAGAAGGAGTACCGGACCATGATCGGCTCCCTCCTCTACTTGACGGCGACGAGGCCGGACATACAGTTCAGTGTGTGTTTGTGCGCTCATTTTCAGGCTTCACCGAGGACTTCACATCGGCAGGCCGTCAAGAGGATTTTTAGGTACTTAAACTACACCCCTGAGTTTGGTCTTTAGTATTCTGCGGCCTCGACACTCAACCTTCACGGGTTTGCGGACGCTGACTTCGCTGGGTGTCGTTTGGATCGTAAGTCTACTTCTGGTGGGTGTCAGTTTCTTGGGTCTTCTTTGGTTTCTTGGTCATCCCGCAAGCAGTCGAGTGTAGCCCAGTCCACTACAGAGGCCGAGTATGTTGCTGCAGCCAGTTGTTGTTCCCAGCTCCAATGGATTACCTACACTATGATCGACTTTGGTGAGGAGTGTTCCCATGTCCCACTTTTTTGTGACAGCACCAGTTCTCCATTCTAAAACCAAGCATATAGAGGTGAGGTACCACTTCCTGAGAGACAATGTGGAGAAGGGAAAGATTGCTTTGATCCATGTGCCCACCGAGAACCAACTAGCTGATATTTTTACCAAACCCCTTGACCAAGCTACTTTCTCTCGCTTGCGGGGTGAGCTCGGTGTGTGTTTGCTTTCCTGAGTTGGTGGTGGGAGCACCTGTGTAGCATATGTATCATATTTATCTTTTGCATGGCATTGCATTTGTATCATGATGTACAGTCATCTTTGTATCTTAGGGGGTCTTTTCTTTTGTGATATATGGTAGGATGAGCTTCTCCTATATACATTGATTACTATGATATGCTAGTTGTGAGCTTGTGAGCATGTTTGATGTGACTTGTGAAGGATAGCTATGCTCTTGATAGTCTTGCTATATTTGCATGTTGAGGTGGCTAGTTTTTGGAAAATGCTTAGATAGGCTCTCTCTTATGGGTTTAAGGCTTGGCATGATCTTAGTGTGCTTTGGTGGTTTATGTCTCACTTAATTCATGGTTGGATATCATGTGCTTCTCACTTGGGGTCAAAGACCCATGTGTCATTATGAATGTTTAGCCCATGTGTTAGCTTGTGGGGGAGCATAAGCTTCTTTTTGCCGCAAAGGCACTTCATGTACCATTTTATGCTTAAATGTGAAGAATTCACTTGGTATGAAATGCCTTGCTCAAAATTGTGCTCTCAATTGATCCATGTCATAAATGTTTTAAATCTGATTTTATATGGGTGCTAAATCGCTGCATGTTGTCTACCATGAGAAGTCTCATTTTAAGAAGTAGACACATGGCTCGATGGCTTTAACATGACATGAGATGCTTATGGGTGTTTATAATGATCTTGTGTTAAGGATATGTGACCTAGCATGAAGTTTGTGTGATTTAAATTCACTTTGGTAGACTTTGCTCATGTTTTGGTTTTTAGCTCATTAGAGGGAAATTTTTCACAAAATTCTATATCTTGCTCATGGGCTTGCTCTTTTGCTCATATAGCTTTACTATCATGACGGCAATACTCATACGAATCTTTGGAATGTCTTGCTTGCTGATTTGCTCACTCGTAGCATTTTGTAGTGCTCTTTGTCTATTTGAGAAGCTCTAGGTTGTAATTTTCGTACAAATACCTTGATTCTTGCATTGTCAACAAGGGGGAGAAGTTTGTGCATGGAAAATAGGTCTGAGCATGTTTAGAAGGTTTACGGCTGGTTTCGAACTTTTTCGGAACAAGTTTTCTGGGGGCGGTCACATAGGGTGGTCAGACCGCCCTGTCTGTGATGTGACCGGCCCAGGCGGTCTGACCGGCCTGGCTAGGCGGTCTGACCGGCCTGGGTCAGTGAGAGCAAGTTTTGCTCATTTTTCATGCATCTGCAGTAGTTCTTGAATGCATGTGTTCAGGGGGAGTGCATTTGCTCAGGTGGAGCCTGCATGTGTTCAGGGGGAGCTCCGTGTGTCGCCTGAGTTCTTGCTTTGGTGGTTTGCTCTTCATGAGCTTTGGTTTTTGTCTCGGTTGTGTTGAGCCGTTGTCCTTGTCTTAGGGGACCGAGATTTTGGTTTCAAGTGATCAGGGTTTGTGTTGTTTGGCTTTTGGATCACTTGATGGGTTGTTTGTTGTTTCTTTCTTTTTCTTTTCTCTGATGATTACTACGTGTGTGGGTGTTGTCAATGCACTCATCAAGGGGGAGATTGAGGACCTGTGTGGTTCGAGGACCGGTGGATGGTCGCTCCATAGTGATGAGTGATTGACAACGTTGTGTGGACTAACTCTTGGCCTAGTATTGCAGGTACAGGTTGCGGCTTGATTCGCGTGGTGCAGGTGAAGATCAAGTGCGAAAGGTCTATGTCTGTGTGACCTACCAGAGCGGAGAGACGAGTAGCCTTCGATCGAGGTACCCGGTGGCCGACGGGGTCGAGTGCGGACCGTACACTGGCAAGAAGAGCAAGACGACGTCGAGAGGAATGAAGCTGGTGCAAGGTGGTAGCTAACAGCTGAAGCTTGCACACGGGGTTTGCAGTGGTTTGGCCACAAAACCACTGGGTTACTTGGCTGAGCCACAAAGCCAAGACTGAGGACTTGACGGGGCGAGCCGGCCTGCCTGGGGCCGTCTGACCGCCTGGTCAGGGCGGTCTGACCGCCTGGCCAGGGAAAGACCGCGGGCAGGGCGGTCTGACCGCCCAGGAGGGGCGGTCTGACCGCGTGGGCCGCAGCGCGTCGAGAAGCTTCGAAGCGGAGGACGCGTGGCGCGATCGTGAGGCTTGCGTGAAGATGAAGCGGGTTGCGGCCAGCGGCAGTCCGTCCGATGAAGTAAAAGATCAAAGTTCCCAAAGTACCCTCGGTGGGCGTGTATCTTAAGTTAAGTAATTAGGGGTAGTTTGGTCATTGGTTGCCCTCCATATAAACTCAGTTGAGAGGAGATGGCAGCCACCTCTTGGAACCCTAGTTCATTTGCTTTCCTCTTTAGTTTTCCTTAGGCCTAGCTTGAGTGCTTCATGAGAGATCTTGTGAGAGGGATGGATGTTCGGGCGGCTTGCTAGACCTTGTATGAACCTTTCATGGTATGTATAGAAGCTTCGGCGTGGTTCATCTAGTCTCTCTTGGTCTCCCGGCGTTTTCCTTTGTGCTGATTTTCGGAGCTCTTTTTTGTGGATTTTTCTTGGTGGCTTGTTTGAGGGGTTTCTTGGAGGGATTCTTGTTGGGTGTCACACATGAGGTTTTCGTGCCTCTTTTCTTGGTGACTTTGCCCCAGAAATCCTTTGGGAAATTCTTTGATTTGGGTGGATTTCGGAGTTCTTGGAGTTCATGACCTAGAGACCTTTGATTCGCGATTCCTCTTGATTGAATGGGTTTCGGTGGGTATCCTTTGGTGGAGAGGTCATTCATGAGGTGACCCAGCTATCCCCGAAGTTTCGTTGCAATCCGTGAAGTGAATCAGGAGATTGGGTGAAGGGAATTGGGAGTTGACCCGCGGCCAGTTTCTGCAGGGGAGGCGGTCTGACTGCCCAGGGGACGCGGTCTGACCGCCCTGGGGATTTCGCGAGGAAAGTGTTGGTTTTCTGGGGATTTTCTCTGAGAGCTTGTTTGCCTTGATCAGAGGAGTTTCCAGGCGAAATCTTGGGTCGATTTGGAGTTGTGTGCTTCGAGTTGTGGTTTTGGGGAATTTCTCAGCCTAGGCGGTCTGACCGCCCTGTCCATGCGGTCTGACCGCCCCTGGCAGGAAATTTCCCTTGAGTTGTTTCCGCTGTTGTTGTTGAGTAGTTTGAGTGTTTGCTGGTGAGATTTGCTCCTAGGATCAGTAGCACTCAAGTGGCTACGTGGTCTTGGCAAACGTGCGGATAGAGTGGAGAAAGTGATTTTGGGATCGAGGCCGTGTTCATCTCGTTGGAGGAGCTATCTCCCTCGAGAAAGAATTTTTATCGGCTCCCATTCACTCCCCCCTCTCTGGTCGCCCAATCCGGTCCTTCAACTTTAGACATTTCGGCTTAGTGACATAACTTTGAAGTTGCGGATCGTACCGGGTGCTATTGGAAAGACTAAGTTTTCTGTATATATTGTTGACAGCATTAACACTGAAAATTTATTTTCTCAGCAATTCTATGCTGTCAAGACTGATCAATTAGACTTTACAACAAGTTTCTGTGGCAATAACTTATGGTATTTCTTCTACATTTCAGCAGTCTCCAGATCTCCGCCGGCCGATGACAATCGTAGCAGACAAATTAGTAAAGCTTGTCGAATCAACAGGTCTTCAAAAGACTAGCACAACACAGCACTTGGAGGTCAATGCTCAGGACCCCTCTTTCATAACAACTCGACCTTGCTTTGAGCCATCCTCTACTGGTATCTCACTTGATAACTCTTCTTTCTTAAAATCTTGCTATTAAAGTTACTGATATTAAAGTCTCAACTTGATTATTTTGTTCAGTCAGCCAGGGTGGAACCGAGAGCTGCGTCTCCAAATGAAGGCCTGTTGTGTTCTTCCCCAATCCTTCCAGGTCCCATTCTGCCTTATATCTACTCAATGGCACTCCAAGTATCTCAAACCGTCCCAACCCTTTTTCCTGTTAAACTGTCTTCTATGTTGCAACACCCTGATTACTGACTTCGGATGGATTCAAGTTTAAACTGTCTACATAGAAATGAGTGAAACAAACTGTAGTTAACTCCTGCAGAAATTGGTGGAAGCCTGGCTATACCCGCACACAATCATGGATTTACGGGTTCAGGGTTCTTACCCCACATCACTTTGGGACCTGAGTTTCAGTTGAGCCCCAGGCATATGGAGGTGATATTTTTGGCTCTTTTGTAGATTGTCCAGGATCCCCGGCCCATTTCCTGGTCCAGGCCTACACCTGCACTCACATCCTGTCTACTAGTTGTGTACGCTCGCTGTCTAATTTTTATGAAACCGCGAAGCTAGTAAGACGTTTGCTAGAGGACGGACATATTATTGGCCTTCATGCTCCAGCGTCATCCGATCTGGCTTGGTCCAGAACCGCCCATCATGCTACTGGGTTGCGGCTCACATGTTTCCTGTGAATAGTTTTGGATGGTACCCTGTTGTGTTGTGCTCGAAGAAGCTTGTTTTTTTGCCTTTGTTCTTATACATGTGAACATTTCAGATGCTGATGGATGATTGAAGGCACATATAGGCTGGTGGACATGCAGATGAGCAATGGCATGAAAAGTAGGATCAGTTGCTGTCTAGATGGCAGATTTTTTGCCTTATGCTTGTGCAAGATGAAACATATTTTTGTATTTAAGTGGTTTTGATTATATGTGATACATGTGCATGTAAGCGGTTTTAATTATATGTGATACATCTTTTGGGCTTTTGACTGTATTTGGGCTGAATACAAGATGAAACAGATTTTTGATTTATTCTGTGGGTTAAATGTGATGGGAATTTTTGGTGGGCTGAAATGGTTTCAATGGGCTGAAATTTTAGGCCGTAATGTCGCCCACTTCTAAAATTTTGGGCTTAATTGTGGGCTGAAATGGTTTCCAAAAATTCCACGTCAGCACGACACGTCATTGTCCACGTCATCACTGTCATCCAAGTCAGCAGCCACGTCAACAGCCATGTGCCATGCCATGT
This sequence comes from Cenchrus fungigraminus, assembly GCA_036936925.1. Classification (NCBI taxonomy): domain Eukaryota; kingdom Viridiplantae; phylum Streptophyta; class Magnoliopsida; order Poales; family Poaceae; genus Cenchrus; species Cenchrus fungigraminus. Next base: position 68,162,944 of record CM072773.1, read on the forward strand.
CATTGTCCACGTCATGACTATCATCCAGGTCAGCAAACACGTCAGCAGCCATGTGGCACGCCGCGTCATTGTCCACATCATCACAATCAGCCAAGTCAGCAGCCACGTCAGCAGCTATGTCAGCAGCCATGTGGCACCCACATCAGCAGCCATGTCACATCCAAGTCAGCAGCAATCGTGACGATTTATTTTGTCACGGATAGTGGGCTAGAGGTTGGGTTGTATGGGCCTCGGGCTACTCTGTGACGATCCAGATACGTCACAGACCGTGACGTTTATTAAGAAACGTCGACCGATTTAATCAATGACGCTCATTCCACCACGAAAATTTAAATCGTCACAGACGCTGATTTGCGACGAATTTTCAACGATCTGCGACAGAATGATTGCGTCACGGATTAAATAGTTTCTTGTAGTGAGGGATAATAATCAAGTTGCAACTAGATAATAATATAGGTGAAAAAATAATTAAAAAATCATGCACACTCGGTCGTAATTGCAAGTGGTTGTGTTCTCCAATTGCAACAAGGATAATAATCAAGTTGCAACTAGACAATAAAATAGGTGAAAAAATAATTAAAAAAACATGCACACTCGGTCGCAATTGCAAGTGGTTGCGTCCTTCAATTGCAACTAGGGTAATAACCGAGTTGCAACTGAACAATAAAATAAGTATAGAAATAATTAAAAAAATTATGCACACTCAGTCGCAATTGCAAGTGGTTGCGTCCTCCAATTGCAACTTGTATAATAAGCTAATTGCAACTGGACAATAAAATAGGTAAAAAAATCAAGCACACTCGGTCGCAATTGCAAGTGGTTGTGTCCTCCAATTGCAACTTGGACAATAACCTAGTTGCAACTGGACAATAATTAAAAAAATAATGCACACTCAGTCGCAATTGCAAGTGGTTGGTTCCTCCAATTGCAACTAGGATAATAGCTAGTTGCAATTGGATAATAAAATATGCATAAAAATAATAAAAAAATCGTGCATACTCAGTCGCAATTGCAATTGGTTGTTTCCTCCAATTGCAACTAGTTTAATAGTCTAGTTGCAACTGAATAATAAAATAGGCATAAAAATAATTAAAAAAATTGTGCATACTCGGTCGCAATTGTAATTGGTTGTTTCCTCCAATTGCAACTAGGATAATAACCTAGTTGCGTCTGAATAATAAAATTGGTAAATAATTAGAAAATTATGCACACTCAGTCATAATTGCAAGTGGTTTCTTTTTTCAATTGCAATTAGGATAATAACCTAGTTGCAACTAGATAATAAAATAGATAAAAAATAATTAAAAATGATGCACACTCAGTGACAATTACAAGTGGTTGGTTCCTTCAATTGCAACTAGGATAATAACCTAATTGCAACTGAATAATAAAATAGATAAAAAATAATTAAAATATCATGCACATTGATGCACACTCAGTCGTAATTGAAGTATTAACCTAGCGTGAGCAGCTGCATCAAAGGGATGGCCGTGGACGACGTTTAGCAACTGAAGTTCAACGGTACAGGTCGTTAAAAAAAAGCATCTCGTGGTGAGCTCTGCCACTGCCACCATTTTTTAATTCAATCAGAGGTTTCGGAGTACTAGCCGCGGCCCGCGGCTGCCTGTCTGGCCTCGCTGCTGCTGTTGTGGCTTGCCCCGCGTCTCTGTCGCCGCTTGTGGTCTTGCGCACGCCCGCAGGTCGCAGCAGAGCCGCCCATCCTCAACCTCGAGACCACTGCAACACGCCACTGGAGCGCCTCGTTGATGCCGCTTAAGGCTGCGGCTTCGCTGCGCCTGCGAATCGCACTCGAACACGCGCCGCTGCTCCCGATTCCTAGTGGAGGTCGCCCCCGGGGTGCTCGCGTGCTGCCACTCCTGGCGCGGGGAGCTCGCCTGGGAGGCTGAGCGTCGTGGCTCTCGGCGAGGAGCTTCGTTGCGGGCTGGAGCCGCTGCTCCCCGCGATGGAGTTCGTCGTCCTGGGTCCGCACGCCATCGCTTTGCCCCCCTCCCGCCGCACCAAGCTGGGATCTAGGGAGAAGAAAGGAAAGAGAAAGTTGGAAGGAGGAGCAAGGTTCTGGCCAGGTGCGGTGCGGGTAGCCGGATGGAATTTGTGTGCGCGCGGGCAGAGGTTGGTTCGGTTGGGTGCGGCCACCAGATCGGGCGCGTCAGTTGGTTAGGTGCACTCTATTCACATAATGCACCCAGAAGCATAATATACATACAGTGTATATATATATATAATATATATATATAAACTATGTAATTGGTACTCACTAACGATTTATCTTGCCTCTCAACACGCCATGTCATAATTCACTACACGCCATGTCACCATCCACTATAAACCATGTCAACATCCACCAAAACTTGTATTTATGCCTTCGTCGATTTTCTGTGACTAATAGCATGTTGTATTTGCGAGTAGCACGCCATAAAATTCTCGTAGTTGAAATACATGTAGGATCAATCATTTAAGAATGGTTCTCGCTCAACAAAATTAACATGCTTTCATATATATTATTGTTTACAGATAAATATCGTCATGTAATCGTTTTGGTGTTTCTACTTTCACATTTCACCTTAAAATTTTGCTTAAAAATTTTCGCAGCAACGCGCGGGGTATCACCTACTAGTTATTAGTTACTCCTACCTCGTCTGTGACATCGCGACGATGATCAATTAAGCTGGACCCGCTGGGTTACGCACAATCCATGACGCACACGCGGTGCTTCAGCCTAGGTTACGCGGCTTGCTGCCAAGCCAAGGGTTACGCACGGTCACTGTGTTGTGTCATGTGTACAGCCTTGACGGGACGGGACGGGCCTGCTACTGCAGGCGCCTCCGCTCCCGTCCCGTCGTGTCGTCCACAGCCACAACAACGACGCCCACCCCGAGGAGTAAGGTGGACCCCCTGGGTTACGCAGAACCCATGACGCACACGAACACTGCATCCACTCTACAAAATCCATGACTCAACACTGACTGGGTTACGCACAATCTATGACGCACACACGTACTGTATCCACTCTGCAAAATCCACGCTGCATAGCTCAACACTGACTGGGTTACGCACTGATTGGTTGCGCAAAATCCACGCTGCATCCGGTCGTGTCGATTCTACGCGTCACCTGCTCCAGCTCGATTACGCACGGTTCGGCGACACACCATCCCATGGCGTGTGCATCACCGACTGGGTTACGCACGCCAGCATCGCGGTTGCCGCGGGACACGGCGGGTGGTGTAGACTAAGCGTGTAACCTGCAAGGTCTCGGTTACGCAGGTGCCATTCAGCGGGCTGCGCACTAGAGAATTCCATGAACGACATGTCAGCAGTCTCCCCGGCGCGGGCTTTGCTTCGGGGAGAAGCAAACTGTGTACAGCCTTGACGGAACGGGACGAGCCTGCAAGCTCCTCCGCTCCCGTCCTATCGTGTCGTCCACAGCCACAGCGCCGCCCGCCCCGAGGAGGAGTAAGCTGGACCCGATGGGTTACGCACAATCCACGACGCACACGCTCTGCTTCAGCCTACTCCTAGGTTACACGGCTTGCTGCCATTGGCAAAGGGAATAATTCGCGAAGCTTATCAGTATCAAGAGGATCATAGTGCATGAGGAACTAGAAGAAGAATCAACCTGCGATGTGGAAGCTGTTTTCAGGAGGGTCATGCAAGCTGACAATGGTATGCAACAGAAGACATGAAGATGCAATGAAGTAATTAACTTTGCAGCTATATCAATGATATAGTTTGTTGTTTTTTCCTTTTCTTTCTTTTTCATACCTACTGTGATCATCTCCCGGGATCGTAGTCTTGTATTTGCTGCTATATCAATGAAATGTGCTGCACCGTGTCAGGCCCGCACATCAAGAGACGACAGGTGAAGTGGAATGCGTAATCTGCACAGTGTCGGTTACGCATGGTGCAACCTCGTGTCGGACCTGCGTAACCGATACCTTTTGGTGGCAGCGCCCGGCAGGTTACGCACGAGGAACCATGATGGATGTGTGGAGCAACATGGCTCGCGGTTACGCAGGTGCCCAACGCGTCTCTCTATGAATTCTGAAACGTCACCGTTCACACGGATGACTTGAACCGCGCATGCCTCGGGTCTCGCCGTCCAGCCCCCGTGCCCCTTCTTAAGTACAGCAGGCAAGGCGTGGCGTGTCCATACTCCATAGCATCTCGCATTCCTCTTCCATTCCGCTCGCGTTCTCCATTTTGTCTGTTCATTTCTCCCGTTCGCCATTGAGAAGATGTCCAACAGCAGCGACTCTGACGACTGCAACTCCTACAACGGCGAGGAGGAGTTCACCCAGATGGTCACCGAGATGGCCAACGAGTTCGCCTCTGGTCAGCGCCGCGTCCACCGCGTCGGAGGGTACTATCGTTGTACCTTCTGTCCCGACCGGATGTAGCGCAACTGGAGCCTCCTCGAGTTGCTCAACCACGCCACCGGGTTGTCCACCAGAGGCAATGGCCTCAAGGGGCCGCAGCACAAGGCGCTCGCTGACTACATCCTCTACAACAGCGAACTGGCCCGCGAGCGCGAGATCGGTCGCGTTGGTGACTGCGGTGGCAACCTCACCGTGCAGGCAGAGAGGGACCGCATCCACACGGCCAACCGGACGAAGGCGGCGAAGCGCAAGAGCAAGGTTTTGATTCTTTCTTTATTCGCACAACGCGTTGCACTTTACATTCGAAATGCTTTACCCATTTTAAACTTTGTCTTCCTCTTCTCATAGCGCATGGCGGCTTACCATCTCCCCGGCGACAAGCGTCATCCTGACGGAGGCGCCAGCTGGTAGGCTGCGGCTCACTGATAGTGAGATGCGCGGAAGGATGCTCCTGCGGTGTCCGTACTAGGGCAGGGTTGCCCTTTATCTTAATCTATCTAGGTTTATTATTTTCGCTATATGTAATTTCGATCCATACTTTATGTATCTTAATTTCGTATTTTGTTATAATGAACTTGCTATAATAGTGTTATGTGTCTAATTTAAAGATTATGTATTTTGGATTTCTTTCGTTTCGTTATTCCATTCCAAACACATGCTATTTCGATGGATCCATCAGATTTGGACTTTGTCGTTGGATCCCCTCGATTCCATGTTAGGACTAGGCTGTTATTGGGCCTGTAATAGGGTAGCGGGCCTGTGTGCCGCCGTGGACCATTGAGCTTGTGTACACTGTTCGGCCTGCTGGCCGTATCCGTAGGAGGCATAGGCATTTATTTATCAACATATAATATCAAACAGTTGAACTGTTCTTGTTCCTCCTGGTGCTCCTGTGCCGTTCTCCTCTCGATTCCCCTTCTGTCTTCTTCCTGATCTCGGTTTCCTGCTGTTTCCCCTCTGATTCCCTTCTCCAATCCCTTCCCTACTACCTGCTGCTAACATTCTATCGACCACATCTTCTTCTCTTCCCCATGCACTGTGCTAAGCAAGTAGAGATGGTGATGGTGGTTGAGTTACAAGCGCAGCAATGTTCGCCGGAGACCACATCTTCTTCTCTTCTCTGAATGATTCATCGATGCCTACATGGGCTCAGCCCAACAAGGAGTTAGGCACGCAGGCCCAGTACAAAACCCAGATAGCTATTTCTATAATAAATGAGTACATAAGTGTTTACTTAATGATACATCTAAAAAAAGTGTTTATTTAATGACAATTGTTTGAAAAATGCAACAAATGGCATAGAGCACATCAAAAAATACAACTAATGGCATAGAGCTCAAGTACTAATTTCCAATGCTGCTCTATAGTGAATGGAAGCATGTTTGTTTGTTTGTAATACGATGGTAGGACGGTCCAGAGTCAATTATGCGCGTAACCTGCACGCACGCGCTCGGTTAGCTATGTCCTCGGTTACGCACTATCCATTTTGCATGGCTCCTGCAACACAGATTTGGTTATTACGCACTGCCCTGCGTAACCTGTGCCCAGTCTGTTACGCAGGAGGTAGACAAGAAACAATTCTCAAGAACAAAATCTCACCCTCCAACACCATCACCTACTCCAAAAGCATACTGAATAGCACAAGCAAAGATACAAGAAGCAATGGGTGCCTCAAGCAGACAGGAATACAAAATTCTTCCACAAGATCAACAGTTCAACGGTGATTCTATATTTTTAGCGTCAAACTTCTGATGCTAATATTGCGTTGTAGCATAGCTATCTACCACCCTCAATTCTATACAGCGACAGCGACCATGCTCCAATCCCACAATTTGAAAAAAAGAAAAAGAAAAGAATACACAGGACCAGACAGACTCCGAGGTGCTTGACGCGCGGGCATCATCATCGGTATTCATGACCCAAACAACCCGACAAGCCCGACCCGACCCAACCACGTGACGGGTCGGAGTTTTGTCCCGAATCTCGAAATACCGGGGCTGACCCGACCCAACAATCTGATGGGTCGGGGCGTGGAAACCCGAAAAGACCAGGGAACATTTTTTGGTCGTGTATTTCGACTTTTTCAGATCAGCATTTCGGTTTTTGTAAGGGTACTTCGGATCGGTTTTCGGTCGCTGGTTAGTTTATACCTCAGTTCATGCGTGTTTTTCCATCTTCTGCGCACCCTTAAGAAATTTTGCCATAACTCCTAGCTCGGAAGTCCAAATGATGCCCTGTTTGTTGCATTGGAATCTTGACTTGAAGGAGCTTCAAACTACTCCACGACGCAACTTGTTAGATGTACTAGAATTTTCCAACATAAATTCCAGATTTCAAGAAGTATTTCAGCAATATGATGGTACAGAGTTGGACGTGAAGCTTCTCATGTAACCCAGAGTCTTGTGTGATGAATCCTTCTCAGCTTAGGCAGCGAACATGGTGTCCTCCATGTAACCCTATGTGTCTTCTATGTAACTCTTGTAAACCTGACTACGAGTAAAGTACAAGACTAGTAAGGTAGTGTATGACTCTCATCAGTATTGCAATGTAACACAGAGAGGAACTTAAAGCATTCACTGATTAACCTCTTGTTGGAGTTTCTTAGCATGGCTGCTTGTAACCTGTCCTTCATACACATGTGCTTGTGTATCGAATGCTTGTTCCTGCCTAACCGCTTGCGTTTGATTCTTCAATCTTCATGCGTAACACAAGGTGGACTTGGTGTAATTCGTGATGCATCTTGTATAACCAAGGGAGCTGGGTTACGTATGGCTGGGATGTCCTCATCATCTCCGGTGCTCTTAAATGTGCGTGACCTTCCTCTGTGCCTCATGGCGAGCGGCAGGGGACGAATTCGTTGCGGCGTGGGAGCGCGTCCCCGCCGCCTCCATCCGTGCGAGTTTTGGGAGGACTCTTTTCCTAAAAGAATGTAGTCTTTGACGGCCTCAGCGGTGGAGGATACGAAAGTTATTTCGGGAAATTATACTGGTACCAAGTCAAATAGTATGTAAGTTCGTGTATTTATTAAGAAGAATGAGGTCATACCACTAAAACCATTTTTTAACTATATACCTAATTATTATCAGTACAAAGGGCTCATTAGTAATACAGACACCAAATACATGTGCCAACTATGTGGCTCGTACTAGATGGCCCAGGCCCATCATATTATCACTTGATTTACTAATGACGTATACAATTATGACACAGGAGATCTTCTGTGCTCATATGCTAGGAATTTGTTTCGACGACATCGTACGTAACCAGTAGAGTTTTTGCGTAACCTAGTAATTTTGGATCTTCTGTGATGAGGTCTTGTATCATTCACTTTCCTAATGGATTACGCATCGTATACGTAAGCCATCAGTGTTTTCGTGTAACCAAGAATTTTGGATCATCTGTTCCACATGCACACAAGTGATTCCTGCCGTAACCATTATTTACGCACGTAAGGCACGAGACCGATGACGTAGCCAATGCTATTGAGAGTAAAAATGACACACTCCGGCGGCGGCGCCCGACCACCAACCTAACCCTTCTGAAGCTCCTTCATTGATGCGTAACTCACCGGTGTGGTGCATAATCCATGGCAGTTTGCACCGTACCAGCTCTCTTCTCCGGGGAGTGGGGGATAAACACGGTGGCTGTGTGCAAGGAACCCAATAGACTGCGGCTGTAAAATGACGGTACTACCCTCGAAGGTTTCTCCGCACCTTTACGCGTGCCAAAAAATATGGTGCCACCTGTCGCAACATGATTGGCTTAACAATCCTTTACGTCACTTTATGCCGACCGCACTGAAGAAAGTCTCTTTATTTTAAACTCGTGGAAAACCCTCCAATGGAAGTAAGAAAGTAAGTATGGTTGGATTCGAGGATATCTAGTAAAAGGAATGAGTTGTGGGGTAAGTCTTGAATTGGCAATATTTCTAAATGTCCATGTTTATGTCATGATCATTGCTTTCATGTTTCTTATACTAAAGATGAAGGTTTAACTAACTTGTAAGGAAAGGTGAGACAAAGCACATTTCAACTCCGTGGATGAATGACTTTTGCAAGCAAGTTGCTCGAGGACAAGCAAGATCTAAGTGTGGGGGAGTTGTTGGCGGTCAAATATGGCACCCCTAAGGAACTTGTTACACTTTGGTTTCGGCCTTGATTTGGAACTAAATCGCCACTAGGCATACTAATGATGTAACAAGTTCGACACGAGCATGTGTTTTTGGAGTTCTATGTTTATGCAGGAAATAACAAGCTTAATGGATAAGTTCGCATCAAGTTCGAAAGTTGTTAAGCAAGAGGATCAAGTAGCTCTGTTCATGTGCGAATACAAGATGAACTTACTTCCAAAGGTGGCAAGGACCAAGATGCAACACAAGTTATTCCCGAGGACCAAGACGAGAAGACCGGAGTTCATACGACAAGACCCCCTATCTATTCACATGGATAAAGACACTAAAAGGCCATACATCCTAAAGGGCAAAAGGTCAAAATTGCAAGAGAAGCTCGCTCGCGAAAGACGGAGCCGAACCGGGCCAAAATGGGCCTGGGCCGGCCGGCCCATGCCGACCGGCCTGGGGCCTTTTTGTGGTGGTTCAACCTCCGCTTTCTCGTGCGTGATGTTCATCAAACCCTAAGTCTATGCCTCCGCCGCCATTCGCCAGAAAGATCGATAAAAGCCCCCGAGGTAGACCACGTCAAGGCATTCAACTTTCAGAGATTCAACCAAGGGAGAGAGCCACATAGAAGAGAGAGGAGGACGCCCGGAAACCATAGCAAGGCCCCTCCGGTGCCGCCACAAGATCAAGAGCAAGGAGGAGATTGGATCTTCAAAGGAGAAAGCAAGGCGGAGAGCATCTTCCTCGTCGATCTCCATCTACTTCGGAGGATTCTACACCATGTATCGCATTACAATGTGTAACATTATGGGGTAAAATCCTTGTTTGTCCTTGGGGTTGAAGGGGGAGCTTGAGTTGTAATCACCGAACCTATGTTTTGGATCTTTTTGCTATCATATTCATGTTGATGGTGCTTCAATCTTAATTGTCGGCTGGCTTGCTTTGGGTATGCATCACTCGTAGCTTCACATATCGTGTTCCTTTTGTTCCTTATTTGATTACCGTCGTGTAGTGACATGTACGCGGGAGGGAAAACATATCGAACTTGGTTCACATCACTTAGTTTTGCATACCTAGATCACATCAACATCTTGTGCTCTCGTTGTCCAATCATAGATTACCCTCGTGTAGTGGCTAGTATGCGAGGGGGAAAAGGTTGAACTTGGTGCAACTTTACCTTGATAGATTAGATCGGTTCGTTCTTGCTAGGTGGTTACATCTCTAAGCGATCCTAGATCCCTTGGACAAGCTTTCTAGATTCTTGAACTCTCCATACCTTTACTCTCTTTGTTAATCTCTTTAACCTAGAGTAGATTAGTTCTTACATATACATCATCAGTTGATAAAGAGCTTTCAATCAACATGTTTAGTGCTTAGTTGAGCATAGCAATCCACTTGTTCCACGGATTGATAACCTTGGGGGATACTCTAAGGGAAAAGCTACAACCGACCTGTGTGCTTGCGGATCGAAACTTGACATGCTTTTGAGCTGTCAACAGGTTCCCTCCTTGGTCGCTGCCCCTCCTGGGGGAGACCCTCAGGTCGTCCTGAGGTATTTGGTCACGGACTTCTTTGCCTCTGTTCGGTGGTCGCCGCCCGTGCCGGTCCTCCCGGCTCGGCCGCGAGGTCGCAGGGTGAAGGCCCCCCGGTCGGGTTTGTGGCCAGGCATAGCAGCCGTCTGGCCGCGTGTTGACGGTTCAAAACCGTGTTGAAGTTCACCACAAGCGTACGGATGACTTGGTGCCATTTTCACCAAGGAGGGTCCCCAAGGTTTGTCAATCCAAGGATCGGAAGCAAACCGCTAAGTTTCTCTACCTTGTATAGCCAAACTAACCTAACATTAACCATTGATTGCATATAAGGTAACCTTTAAAGATGTATATGTGATAGCACAAGGTTGATCACATTCACGAACATAGGCAAGGTAAAGCACCACCAAGGGGACAACTAAGCCTATCACCTTCTAGTTGTAGCTCCAGCAAACAAGCAACAAACCAAGCATCTCATCTAAAAGCATCCTTAAACTCCTACCTCCCAAAGACATCCACACTTTCGGGGGTATCACCCTGTCACGATGCACCCGTAATGATGCGGGGAGTCTAAGGGCATGCCCATACATGCACATCTCTACAAACCATGAAGGGTCCACATACTAGATCTAATCACCATGATTACATAAAGCATGCTATGTAGTCTAAACTAGTATTAGACTAAGGATCAAATCATATTCACGATAGGTAGAAAGTAAAGACGAAGACATGGAATCGCTTAAAGATCGGATGACAAGATTATCATTGCTCACATAATAATAGATGCATTTGGATCACCAACACCGAGTACATACCATTGATGACCTCAACAAGCTCCGGAACTCCATCATGGCACAAACACGTAGGGTAGCCATGGCGGCTAGGGTCGGCCTAGGCCATCTCCTAGATAACTTCGAGGACTCGCGGTCGCCGTCATCTCCCTCCAGTGCTTGCTTCTAGGTTTTGCCGAGATGTTGTGAATGGATCGGGCGGCCGTCGGAGGCAGGCAATATAAATAAGCCGAGGAGGCGCTAGGTCAAAGGTGAGGCCGAACCGGGCCCGGAATAGGGTAGGCCGGTCGGCTTAGGCCAGCCGGCCCAGGCTCAAAACAGCCTCTAACGCCTCCGGTCTTCATACGAAAGTTGTCCGTCTCGTCGAGCCTTGCAATTTCCATATATAATTTGACTCCATCGGACTTAAGATGAGCGAGATATGGCCTGTTTAAGCTCAACATTTCCTGCGGGCCTGGTTCGGGTCCATCTTCGTTGACGTGGCGTTTCTTGCAATTTTGACTTTTTGCCCCTTCATATGTGGCTTTTTGGCATCATCATCCCTACGATCAAGATAGGGGATCTTGGCGCACGAACTCCCGCATCTTCTGTTCAGGTCCTCGGAGTTTCACGGCTTCATGCTTCGGTCCTCGGGTCATTTGGAGCCATGTTCACTTCGTGTCTTGACTTGTGCCGGACTTCGTGATCTTCTCATAAAGTGCTCAATGAACTCTACCCAGAAGTCCTCATTTAGGCGCTTAAATCCTGCGTAAACAACATACTCCAAAAACCACATGCAAGTGTGAACTTGATACATCATTAGTATGCCTAGTGGCGGGTTAGTTATAATTCAAAGCTCAAACCAAAGTGTAACAAGTGCTCTTGGTGGACAAAAATCGACCGCCAATAGACCCCCATGCTTAAACCTTGCTAGTCCTTGAGAAAGCCTTTAATGGATGTCAGTATTGCCTTTCAATGTTCATACCCTGCACTTGATTATACATGAGAAAACATAATGCTCTCTAAGTTTACATTGTTAAAGTTCGATAATGTAACTAGCTTTCATCTCTATGGAAGGTAGATATCATTTATGCTCTTTCCACAAGTAATTAATCATACCCTCAAATTTTGAACAAATCTCAGAAATTTTGAAAATAAAGAGCAGGATAAAGAAATATTGCTTTACCAAGATCAATAATAAACATCTTTGCATCTTGCTCATGAACTCTCATCTTATCTTGTCTCTCAAGCCTACTTGTTCTACTCCTTTCCTCTCTCAAATATATGGTGGAAGGATTTATATGGAGCTACGGGAAAGTTTAGTCCTACCAAGATATTATAGTCGAGATATTATCAAAACAAGACAAGCTTCTCATGGACTTACCGAGACTCGTCAAAAAGGTCATTGGAAAAATAATATTACAAGGAGGGGGGACAGAAAAATACGCACACTTTGAGATAGGTGGACATATGCAAATGGCAAAGATTGATCCTGAGGCACAAACGAAGTCCTCGTTATCGGATTGCACATAGTTGGAAAGATGAGTATGGGTCTTGATCTAGAAATCCTTTTTGAAATCTCCGAATGTAGCTAGAGAACCGGGAGCTTTATTTTATTTTTTTGTCTTTATTTTTTCCCTTTTTTTCTTTTCTTGCTTTTCTCAACATAATTTTTTTCTCTTTATTATTTTTCTTTCATCACTTTGCTCTTTTTTTTCTTTTTTTCTTCTTTTACTCACCTTGAACTCTAGACTACACTAGTACTTCCTTGGCAACCCCCCCCCATGCTTAGACGTTGCTCGTCCTCGAGCAAAGAGGTGATGATTGTACCAAGGCAAGTGCTGAAATTCTTGTATTTTCTTGAAGAGAGATACTTGAAACCTTCTAGGGATCCTTTCATGGAGGTCTCCCAAAATCTTGCTCCACTTGACGGCACCTTCCTTGTAATCTTCTTCGAAATATTCATCCATACTCAAAGTTTTGGGTTGTGGTCAAGGAGGTATACACAAAAAGATATTTTGGGTTTGTGGGTGGATATCCGGCAAGGTTTGCAAAATTCCCGGTGTGGAAACTCACAATGCACGGATAGATTAGGCTAGCATAAAGATAGATACGCAAAGACGGAATGACCAGCTTCTTAGTCTTGAGCCAGAGAAATCAAGCCTTGAATCAATGCACCCAAAAATAATTCTTGTAAACTAAGGTTTTTGCACTCAATTGAATATAAGGCTTTGGATAGGTAGAGCAAAATGCAAGTGGTATTAAAGACAAGGTTAGCATATCTTTTAAGAACAAAAATAAATGATCTTTGATTCATTCAAAAATGAGAGCAACGAAAAAAAACTATGGGTCTCAAGTTATGATAACCTCCACAAAAGATTAGGCTAGCATTGATTTAAATTTTTAGATCATATTTAAAGAGAGCACTAGCTTAATCATATATAAACCAAGCATAAGAATGAGCAAAGAGGCAACGATTTGGTTGTAATTCCTTGCACGGGTCTCCTAAAATGTTGAATCTTGATGCGTTGGAAAGAAGACTTAATGGACTTCCTGAATATCCAATTTTCCTCTTTTGTACACTTCTGAATGTGTACTTAATCTTGATGAAAACAACAGCGCTTCTTTTGGGATTTTGAAGGTGTTGACGATCTTATTTTCATCTTTTATTACAAACTCATGGGAGCGACTTGTCATGTCTGCAAAACAACTCTAAAGCACAAAGTACCCCCGAGGTGACGGTCGGGAATACTCACTCTATGCCGACAAACCAAAGACATCTCCTATGATCTTAACTTGTCACATAGTTAATCTAGTAAAAGAAAAGTTAAAACCTAATGGGTGTACGTGTGTGCAAGTGTGTATGCAAATGAAAGGATGGTATAAAACAACACAACGTTTACACCAAATTCTAAGCTCCATGCTTACAAAGTGGTTGCCAAACTTCTCCATTACCATAAAGATTTATTAACTAAGGTCAAAACACCATGCTTATCCCAAAATCAACAATTCTTTATGGTGTAAGATAAGTAGGGCGCATTGCAAAGTTTATAAACCGACCAATGCAATATGATAGAAAGGTATATAAAACTGAATGATGGTGGTCTCCAATCATGTCTAAACACAATGTTTACACAAGATTGCAAAAAAGGAAAAATGCCCTTAAGAAGCATTATCATAAACGTAAAAGCATTCATCATAAAGTTTCACGAAAGACCAAGCCAACATAAAGTGAATGATGACAATGAGATGGATGCATAATGCAAATGCAAAGAGTTAGCGCAAACAAATGTTAGCAAGGGTTGAAAAGATCAAACAATCAAACTAACAAGGTTTTGAGGGTAGGTTATGGGTATCCTATATTTTTGGCCCAATAAGAATTTTGATTTGAGGGAGTCAAGCATAGAAATTCTATCTAAGGTGGTGCTAAGGGTCTTTTTATGAAAAACAAACCTATGGTTTTTCGGAAGGCTAAAGGTGTGAAAGATTTTCTCATAGGAGGGCTAGTTAAAGTTTTTAGTTAGAGCAAGGGATAGAGGTGGGCTTGGTCAACCGGGATGGTGCAAGCCAATCAACACAAGTCAACCCTACCCTTGTTGGCTATGGGTTTTTGGTGGGGCTATAGGTAGGCTTAGGTTGGTTTGACAAAAAGTTAGATCAACACAAAACATGCAATGCAATATGACATGGATGAACAAAATGACATGATATGGTGGTTGTCTAAAACAAATGCAAGAGTTAGCTTAAATTAACTAGCCACAAGCTTAGAGTTAAAGGATGGTGCCAACTTCATAGCTCTCTCTAAAAAGACACAAAGAAAAAGAACCTAAACACTAATAGGCACACAAAAGGGTCTACAAGTTTTTCAAGATCAAGAACAAAGTGCTCCCTCAATAGCAATTAAATCAAACAACATGGTGTTGTGGTATTTGTTAGAGCAATGGTACAATGTTACTTGATGGTTCAGTTTAAGATCACAATGTAGACGGTCATATTATTTATATATATAAACAAAAGAAAACGGGTTGCCTCCTGCAAAGCGCTTCATTTAAAGTCACAAAGCTCGACTTTCTTACGTACCTTCTTGTTGTCGCGAAGCCATGGTCCTTCATGCAAGATTTGAAGGTGTCCATGCAGCTTTGCTCCACTCTCCATGCTTGACACGATCATTTTACTTGATGAGAGGCTTGCCCGATCTTTGGGGCATAGCTTTTCTCCTCTTGATTCAAACTTCATGCCCTACATGGTTAGTGAAACTCGGGTTTTCTCCTGACATTTGCTCTTTTAAAGTCATTAGCTTGACGAAGCACAAAGCAAGTCCAAGATTTGCAAGTTCTAAAGAAAACATGTGCAACCATAACCAAAATTTAAATTGGATGAACAAAGCATGTTGTGATTAAATGTAGCATAAGATTCTTGCTCAGCGCTTAGGCTCTCATTAGGCATGGGTTCATTAGGCAAGTAATTAACAAAGTTAAAGCACAACATAGCCTCTTTATCATCCTCAAGAAATTCTAGCCTATCATGATCAAAGGAGCAAGGCATAGAATCGAATCATACTTTTGGATTGACATCAAAATATCAAAGGGACATTATCATCACCAAAAGTATCTTGAGAGGTTAATGTGTACCTTAGCCTTCGAGCTTTTCATCGTGAGTGGTCCTCCGGAGTTGATAGCGAACAATCATTGATGATCGGAGGTGGCTCGCGTAGACTTTTCTCAATTCCTTCTTCGTGCCACATGTCATCAAGGTTGCTTTGTGTAGGATCACTCCTCTTCAGTTGTGGGCTCACACATCTTGGTTGTGAAAATGTAGCTCCATAATCCTTCGTGTGAGAGCCCAAAAACATCCGCGCCATTAGATGTCGTCCTTTGTGTGTAATCCATCATGGTCTTCTTCAAACATCTCTGTGCGCTGGATGTTGCCAACTTGTGTCTTTATTTGCAAATGCTCCATGGGTCTTTGCTTTGTTCCAAGCCTCTGAATTTCTTCATGTGTGGTCTAATGGAAGCATTCCCCAAGCTCCTCTTCGTTGTTGTCGTCCTCATCTTCACCATCTTGTTTTCATCACATTGTTGCTGCCTCTTCCTCGTGGATTTTCCCCTGTATATATAACAGAACATATAACAAAATATAATTCTATTAAAAAATTTATAAAATTACCTTTCCAAAGGGTACTCATTCATCTTAATCGGAGTTCATAAGATTGAGTTATGCTTGTTTCACTTCAGCTTTGCTTGTTGTCCAGAAATTTTCAGGACGTGCAACCATCGGTGATTCGGCCATATCCGCTTGTAGGAACCTCCGATCGACTTGATTCTTGACTTGTTGGAAGCGTAACTTTGTGGGGCTTCTAAATATCCAAATATATCCTGTTGTTCTTCGCATGAGGCTGTGCAAAACTTGATGTGAACAGAAACTTTGAAGATGTTGAAGAGCTTGATCTTGTGATCTCGGGGGCATCGCGATTGCTTCCAATTCCTATTGCTTGATCAAACAAATCTCCACAAAACATTAGTTTTAAAAATTTAATTGACACGTTGACTTACCTTGTTTATTATCGCTCATGTAGGGTGTGAGCTCGATAGCGGATGATGGGCCACTAACAAAAGTTAGCACCTACCACTAAAGAGCGAATCTCGATGTTGTTGGGAGTGAACTTCATGTTGGAGTGCGGATGTAGGGAACTCCTCAAATGTCTTGTGTCTAGCTTTTTCACCTGCTTTCAAGGACACAAACAAGAAAACAAGCATATATGTAATAATAAAAATTAGGGTTAGTCAAAAAGAAAAGTAGATCACCCTAGGGTTCGAGTTGCCGATCCCCGGCAACAGCGACAGAAAAAGGGCTTGTTGATGGTTCAAAACCGTGTTGAAGTTCACCGCAAGCGTATGGGTGATTTGGTGCCTTTTTCACCAAGGAGGGTCCCTAAGGTTTGTCAATCCAAAGATCGGAAGAAAACCGCTAAGGTTCTCTACCTTGTCTAGCCAAACTAACCTAACATTTAGCGTTGATTGCATATAAGGTAACCTTTAAAGATGTATATGTGATAGCACAAGGTTGATCACATTCATGAACATAGGCAAGGTAAAGCGCCACCAAGGGCACAACTAAGCCTATCACCTTCTAGTTGTAGCTGCGGCGAACGAGCAACAAACCAAGCATCTCATCTAAAAGCATCCTTAAACTCCTACCTCCGGCCTACCTCCCAAAGACATCTGCACTTTCAGGGGTATCACCCTATCATGATGCACCTGTAATGATGCGGGGAGTCTAAGGGCATGCCCATACATGGACATGTCTACAAACCATGAAGGGTCCACATACTAGATCTAATCACCATGATTACATAAAGCATGCTATGTAGTCTAAACTAGCATTAGACTAAGGATCAAATCATGTTCACGACACGTAGAAAGTAAAGACGAAGACATGGAATCGCTTAAAGATCGGATGACAAGATTATCATTGCTCACATAATAATAGATGTGTTTGGATCACCACCACCGAGTACATACCATTGATGACCTCAACTAGCTCCGGAACTCCACCATGGCACAACCACGCAGGGTAGCCATGGCGGCTAGGGTCGGCCTAGGCCATCTCCTAGACAACTTGCCGCCGTCGTCTCCCTCCGGTGCTTGCTTCTAGGTTTCGCCGAGATGTCGTGAATGGATCGGGCGGCCGTCGGAGGCAGGCGATATAAATAAGCCGAGGAGGCGCCAGGTCAAAGGGGAGGCCGAACCAGGCCCGGAATAGGGTAGGCCGGCCGGCCCAGGCCCAAAACAGCCTCAAACGCCTTCGTTCTTCATATGAAAGTTGTCCATCTCATCGAGCCATGCAATTTCCATATATAATTTGTCTCCATCGGACTTAAGATGAGAGAGATATGACCTGTTTAAGCTCAACATCTCCTGCAGGCCTGGTTCGGGTCCATCTTCGTTGACGTGGCGTTTCATGCAATTTTGACTTTTTTCCCCTTCATATGTGGCTTTTTGGCGTCATCATCCCCGCGATTAAGATAGGGGATCTTGGCGCACGAACTCCCGCATCTTCTGTTTAGGTCCTTGAAGTTTCACGACTTCATGCTTCGGTCCTCAGGTCATTTGGAGTCATGTTCACTTCGTGTCTTGACTTGTGCCGGGTTTCGTGATCTTCTCATAAAGTGCTCGATGAACTCTACCCGGAAGTCTTCATTTAGGCGCTTAAATCCTACGTAAACAACATACTCCAAAAACCACATGCAAGTGTGAACTTGTTACATCATTAGTATGCCTAGTGGCGGGTTAGTTATAATTCAAAGCTCAAACCAAAGTGTAACAAGTGCTCTTTGTGGACGGAAATCGACCGCCCACACCGTGCTCTCCAGGTCTTGGGGCCCCAACCCCGTCATGGCTGGCCAGAATGTCCTGATGCGACCTGCGACTGTTTGCGGTCGGTCTCTCAGAGGAGCATTGTCAGGCAATCCAGAGGCTCTTCGGTGGTCGCTTTGAGGGCTCTCAGTGATGTGTGCTCGAGGATGATGACTTCCTCACAGTGAACAGAGAGCTCTTCCCGGAGGAGGTTCAGGTCAAGGGTGTTTGCCCGGTCTAGCTGGGTGCCTCGTGGTTGCGGTCGTTGTGCGGTTGTTTAAATGGATGAACATTTGGCTGTTTGGAATGTGCGTGTCCTCAATCGTAGTGGTCGACGCACGACAGTTAGTGAGTTAGTTAGGTCGGAGCATGTGTCACTCATTTGTTTGCAGGAGAATAAGCTGGATGCTGTTTCTGATGCCATTATGCTAAATTTGTTCGGTTTGGGCTATGATTTTGTTGCTCTTAATGCCTCATACTTGTGGTGGTATTATGGTCTCTTAGAAGGTTGATGTGTGGTCGGTCTAAGCTCGTCTACTTCTGCCAATTGGGTATCCGTCTGACGAGGCCCTAGACCAGGGCCCACCACGATTACCAAAAAAGCGCAGTACGGACTGACACACCAAGTACTTGACGGCTTGTACAAACGAGTACTACGTCCCCATGCACCTGGCAGTCCGTACGACCAGTTTCCGCCATGACCGGGAGCCTAGCAGCCCACACAAGCGGGCGCCCCCTCCTCCGAGTACATGGCGGCCCATCCAGCAAGATCCAAGTGCTTGGCGGCCCATCCGACAAGTCCCCAGCTACGTGGCAGCTCGAACGACAAGTTTCCGCCTCCTCCACGACTACTCTTTCGCACGAGTAGTTTTCGTCCTGCCTCCGACTACTCATTTGCACGAGTAGTTTCTGTCCCCAACAAGCCCAGGCTTCGCAGTGCAGGCAACTGCAACCGGGGCCCACTCCTGGAATAGCAGGATATCCGCGCATGATCGCTCCCGTGCCGCCACATGCCGCTCCTTCCATGCCGGGCTGTGCTGGCAGGGCCTGTCTGGTGTCAGAAGGCACTGCCGCCCACTATGCCACGAACGGCACAGTGCGCACCACCCACTATGCCACGAACAGCATAGTACGGGCAACTCCGCCAACACAGGGGCCCCACAGTACTCGGGAAAGTCGCGTACCTACCCTGCTGACGGAAGTAGGGTACAGAGCCTATAATCTACGACTACTCGGAGACGAGCCCGAAGACTCCCGGAGACAGCAACTCGGAGCCCGCAATTCCGGGAGGCCTATACCATCGCCAATTACTTCGCTACAGTCCGTAGCCGCTCCCGCTGCCTCGCCATACCGACCCGATGTGGAGAAGGATGCCCTACACTGTAATCTAGTTTCCATTCCCGTTTTTACCCCCCGTAGGCCTCTCCCTTGCAACTATAAAAGGGGGAGAAGGGGGTCACATGTACACACACTTACACTCACACACACACTCAATCGATACATCATGTCATAACACCGCGTAGTCGTTCACACCCATTCACGTATGCAGAACTCTGCTACAAGAACTACGTGCACGCGCACTAGGGACTTGGGCGCAGAGACCCTCTCCCGACCCGTTTGTAACCCCTACTACCAACACTTGAGCATAAAGAACACACCCCCTCAGATTGGACGTAGGGTATTACTCTCCGGAAATCCGAACCACCCCTTGTGTCTCTTGTGCCACCGCGCAGTTCCCGACACGCGATCGTATAAATTTACTTGACGGCGGTAACAAACCCCGACAGTTGGCGCGCCAGGTAGGGGCCTTCGCGTGTCTCGACACTCACTCCAGGGTCCGCAGGGCCCATCCACCAGCCTCTCCAATGCTGATCATCACCGAGTTCATGTCGGATAGGTATGCCTGGGGCTGCTCCGATCCGTTCACAGCCGAATACGAGATCCAGTTCGGGAGCCTGGAGTTCCAGGCAACCGACAACGACTACCTCATGCGCCTCCTCAACATGGACGCGATCATGGCTGCGCCGGCACCAGCTGCGGCGCCAGCCCCACGGTCACCCCGATGCAGAAGGCGCTCGGGAGCGCTCGCGCTGAGCGCGGGCGGAGCGACGCAGGGCGGCGCGCGCCAGCTCCCCTCCGCAGGTCGAAGCTGGTGAGCCACAGCCTGCCATCACGACAGAAGGGTTCACGCCACCCTGAGCGGACCTGACAGTGCATCTTGCCAAGGACGGCATGTTCGCACCGCCATTCCCTCGCGGGATACGCAGCGCGACTGCGGCATACGCCTCATCGGCGGGCACAGACCTGGGCTCGTACGAGGACCTCCCGGGCCATCTTCTCCTGGCGGCCCGGAACGTCATCACGACCTCGCCCGATGAGCTGTACCCCGACTCCGACAGCACGCACGGCTACGAGTACCCAGAGTGGGACTACTCTGGGCTCCGGGACGCTGACGCCTTCAGGTGTTTCCAGGCGGCGACAGATTACTACTTCGGCTATTCCGATTACTCTAACGCAGAGGGTTATAACCCCACACGCGAGTGTTTTGTCGTCGACAATCCTCAAGCACCGGCCCAGACTCCGGATGGGTCCGTCCGATCCGCTCACAGCTCGACGTCAGACAGCATGGTCGTGGCGCAAGGCCAGCCCGACGACACCGCACGACGGGCGCGCCTGGACGAGCTCGAGAAGGCACAATGCCAGCTCGACGACGAGCGGACCCAGCAACACCAGTAGCTCGGACAGAATGCGAACCCAATGCCTGCTCGTGTACGCGCGCGAGATGTCCAACAGTGCATCATCAACGACGACTGCGACGTCATCAACGGCACGCCCGTCTTCAAGCGGGCGTCACAGAACCTGGCGGCGGCGGCTGTTCTTCTTCGGATGATCCCAAAGCCTACCACGCCCCAGGAGAAGGAAATGCAACAGCAGCTCAAGACACTCCTTGAAACTACCACCATGCAGCAGGTAGAAAGCTCCGCCTCACGTCAGCGGGGATCACAGGGGCGTGGGCACGCCGAGCCGCGACAACCGGCGGCTCTATCGCAGCAGCCGCATCGATCTGTGGAGGTCAACGTCCCTATCAAGATCCACCTCGGCCCCGACCACGACGCACGTGACAGTATCAAGGCTCGGCAGAGGGTGGGCACGGCCCGAGACGACGACCGCGAGCACCAACCTCGCAAGGAGTACAACAAGCAGCGTGGCGACTGCTACGACAGTGACGAGGACCGAAGCCGGAGCAACTCGCCTGACGCCTAGGGGCCGCGAGCCTTCAGGAACAACGTCTGCAATACGTGTTTTTCTCCGCGCTTCTGAGCTCCGACCACTGTACCCAAATACGACGAAGAGACCAACCCCAACGTCTGGCTGGAAGACTACCGGTTGGCGTGCAACACCGGTGGAGCGCGGGACGACCTGTTCATCATCAAGAACCTCCCGCTGCACCTTGCCGACTCAGCCCGCACGTGGCTGGAGCACCTGCCCCGAGGCAGGATCGACAGCTGGTCGCAGTTGTGGGATGCCTTCATCAGCAACTTCCAGGGCATGTACGCCCGACCAGGTAATCCGTGGGACCGGCGCAATTGCAAGCAGATGAAGGGAGAGAGCCTGTGTGACTACATCTGGCGTTTCTCCAAGCAGTGCACTGAGCTGCCCAACACCACCGACACTGACATCATCTCGGCATTCCAGAATGGTACCACGTGTGCCACACTGATCCATCGGATCGGGTGCAGGAAGCCACGATCAACTCGGGAGCTCCTCGACATCGCCACGGACCATTCCAACGGGGAGGAAGCAGTAGCCGCAACACTCAGCCCCGGCACCGGCAAGGGGAAGCAACCAGCACAGGCTGATGAGGGTCCGTCCGCTTTGTCCTACAAGAAGATGAAGAACAAGGACAAGCGGTACCGCGATGACAACCTTGTGGCCGCTGTCGACCGAAAGACGGCGAGGCCCAAGAACAACCCGCCCAAGGACCACTTCGAGAAGCTGCTGGAGGCGCCGTGTCCCAACCACGAAGGCCCGGTCAAGCACGCGCTCAAGGACTGCAACCTGATGAAGGCCTACCACGCCGGCACACTGAAGAAGCGTGACCCCACCCCAACTGGCAAAGGGGGCATGGACAAGGACGACGACGACGCTGGATACCCTCAAGAAGACAGCACGGTCATGATGATCTTCGGGGCTCGCCGACGCGCCCACCCAGGTGCCAAGAGAAGCTGATCTGGCGGGAAGTCTACAACACTGAGCCTGCAGCGTCGACGTACCTGAAGTGGTCAGAGACACCGATCACATTTGACCACAGCGACCATCCCGACCACGTTCCGTAGCCGGGTAACTACCCACTTGTCATGGCGCCCTTGGTCCGTACCAAGCATGTACACAAGGTGCTGATGGACGGAGGTACCGACCTCAATGTCATTTACACCTCGACTCTCGACGACATGGGGATTCTGCGGTCCCGACTGCGGCCGTCTACGACACCATTCCACGGGGTCATACCCGGGATGGAGGCGGTTCCCCTTGGGCAGATCGATCTGCCCGTCACTTTCGGAACACCGAGCAACTTCCAAAAGGAAACCCTCACCTTCGAGGTGGTCAAGTTCTCGAGGACGTATCACGCGATACTCGGAAGGCCAGCATACGCGAAGATGCCAGGTTCATGGCCATCCCCAGCTACACGTACCTCAAGCTGAAGATGCCCGGTCCGAAGGGCGTCATCACTGTGGGCACGTCATTCCAGTATGCATACGAATGCGATGCTGAGTGTTTTCAGTTCGCTGAGACACTGATCCGGTCTGAGAAGCTCACCACAGAGCCCCTCTCCGAGGATCCCGACATCCCCGAGTCGTCCAAGCACGCAGCGAGCTCTTCCGAGCCTGACAAGGACGCCAAGGAGGTGGCCGTCACCGACGATGGCCGCTCGATCCGTATCGGTACGGTGCTCGATCCTAGATAGGAAAGTGTGCTCGTCGACTTCCTCCGAGCGGACCTCGACGTGTTTGCATGGAAACCCTCCGACATGCCGGGGATTCCGAGGGAGGTCGCCGAGCACAAGCTTAACATTAAGCCCGACTCGAAACCAATCAAGCAACACCTTCACCACTTCAACTCCGACAAGTGCAAGGCCATGGGTGAAGAAATCAAGAAGCTCCTTAGTGCAGGGTTCATTCGAGAAGTGTACCACCCCGAGTGGTTAGCAAATCATGTACTTGTTAAGAAGAAAAATGGCAAATGGAGAATATGTGTTGACTATACGAGCCTGAACAAAGCATGTCCAAAAGATCCATTTCCATTACCGCGCATAGATCAAGTAGTCAACTCGACAGCTGGGTGTGAAACCCTCTGTTTTCTCGACGCTTATTCCGGGTACCACCAGATGGCGATGAGTCTGGCCGACCAGCTCGCGACCTCATTCATCACCCCTTTTTGTGCGTTCTGTTACGCTTCCATGCCGTTCGGATTAAAGAACGCAGGTGCCACGTTCCAGAGATGCATGCGAGGCGTCTTTGGTGACCTCATCAGACGGCTGATCGAGGCCTACGTCGATGATATCATGGTAAAATCGAAAAAGGTGGGCGACCTGATCCCGGACCTCGCTGCAGTTTTTGAGGAACTAAGGGAGCACGGTGTGAAGCTTAACCCTGAGAAGTGCGTCTTTGGGGTCCCCAGAGGCTTGCTTCTCGGGTTTGTCGTGTCGGAACGCTACATCGAGGCAAATCCCGAGAAGATCTTGGCCATTACGAGCATGGGGCCGATCAAGAACCTAAAAGGGGTGCAACGTGTCACAGGATGCCTCATGGCTCTCAGCCGCTTCATCACCCGACTTGGCGAATGCAGCCTGCCATTGTACAAACTCATGAAGAAGTCGGACCACTTCACGTGGATGCTCGAAGCACAAGAAGCGTTCGACTCGCTCAAAAACCTGGTCAAAAGCCCGCTAGTGCTCACAGCACCAGCAGAAGTAGAGCCTATGCTCCTGTACATCTCTGCGACAACTCAGGTCATGAGTGCGACATTGGTTGTTGAGCGAGACGAACTTGGAAGGACACAAAAGGTGCAACGCCCAGTGTATTTTGTGAGCGAAGTCCTTTCTGGCTTGAAAACGTGCTACCCGCAGATCCAAAATTTGATCTATGCTGCACTCATCACCAAGCGGAAGCTCCGGCATTATTTCAATTTGCACCCTATCACGGTGGTGTCAAAATACCCTCTTGGCGAGGTCATACAGAGCCCAGAAGCAGAAGCAAGAATAGCTAAGTGGGTCCTCGAGTTGATGGGGCAGAACATCACGTATGCGCCTCGCAGCGCTATAAAGTCGCAAACACTGGTCGACTTCGTCACCGAGTGGACGGAGATTCAGACTCCGCCAGCACCCATCGAACACGAGATGTGGCTTATGTACTTTGACAGCTCGCTCATGAAGGAAGGAGGCGGGGTCAGGCTTGTCTTCATCTCGCCTCTGGGCGTGCGTATGGAGTACATGGTCCGACTACATTTCACGGCCTCCAACAATGTCGCAGAGTACGAAACCCTCGTCAACAGTCTTCGGATCGCCCTCGAACTCGGGATTCACCGTCTCGAGATCCGGGGAGATTCCGACCCGGTCGTGGGACAAGTGATGAAGGACAAAAACTGCATAAGCCCGAAAATGGCCGCGTATTGCCAAGCGGTGCGTGAATTGGAAGACAAGTTCCACGGGCTCAAGCTCAATCTTGTGCTGCGCAAGTACAATGAAGCAGCGGACACCCTCGTGAAGGCAGCATCTAATCGAAAACACGTCCCGCAGGGGGTCTTTGCCAGTGACCAGTACGAGCCATCCGTTCGCTCCGAGGAGGACAAGCTGCCGGAACCCTCGACGCAGGAGGTCATGGAGATAGATGAGGTGTGAGAGCCTAACCTAGCAGACCCAGACTGGAGGATCTCCATCCTCGAGTGGATGGTGGAAGGCAAGCTACCGCCCGACAAGGAGGAAGCCAGGCGGATCGCACGGATGGCCAAATCATACAAACTTGTCGATGTCGAGTTCCGACGAAAGGGCACCCAAGGCCTACTCATGCGTTGCATCCTGGCCGACCAAGGGAAAGAGCTGCTGCAGGACATTCACTCCGGCACGTGCGGGCACCACACCGCTCCAAAGACCACTATCGGAAAAGCCTTCCGACAAGGTTTGTACTGGCCGACTGCCGTCGCCGACGCCACCAGGATCATGCGCAGCTGCAAGGGCTGCCAATTTTACGCGTGACAAACTCATCTCCCGGCAGAAGCACTTCAAACCATCCCCGTCACCTAGCGGTCTGGGTGCTGAATATGGTCGGACCCCTGAGAAAAGCGCCCAGGGGCTACACGCATGTGCTCGTGGTCATCGAGAAGTTCTCCATGTGGATTGAGGCCAAACCAATAACGAACGTTCATTCCAAGGAAGCCGTCGTGTTCTTCACCGACATCATCTACCGCTTCGGGATCTCGAACTCCATCATCACCGACATTGCCACCCAGTTCACCGACAAAAATTTCCTCAAGTTCTACAATGACTACAACATCCCTATAGACTGGGCCGCCGTCAGCCATCCGAGGACCAACGAGCAGGTGGAGAGGGTGAACGGAATGATTTTGCAAGGCCTGAAGCCACGAATTTTCAAGCGCCTCGAGAAGTTTCGGGCAACGTGGGCCGCAAAGCTCCCGTCCGTCTTGTGGATCCTACGCACCACGCCTAGTCGGGCCTCTAGTTGCACACCTTTCTTCCTGGTACATGGGTCGGAGGCGGTTCTCCCAACAGACATCGACTACGGCAGCCCGCGAGTTCAAGCGTACACCAAAGAAGGCAACCAGGTCGCTCTCGAGAACACCATCGACCAGCTGGATGAAGCGCGTAGCGTTGCCCTCCTCCACTCAGCACAGTACCAGCAGGCCCTGCGACGCTACAACGAGTGCAACATACGAAGCTGCGAGTTCCAAGTCTGCGACCTCGTGCTCCGATGAGTTCAAAGCAACGAGGGCCGACACAAGCTCTCGCCGCCATAGGAGGGACCATTCATCGTCGACCAGGTGCTCTGTCAGGGTACTTTCAAGCTCAAGTACGAGGACGGCAGGGTCATCTCCAACGCATGGAACATAGAACAGTTACGCCGCTTTTATCCTTAAGCAAAGTTCTTTGTTTCATCTTATGATAATGCAAAAGCCTCGAGCTATGTTCATATTTCATAAAGATGTTATCTTCTTTTCAAGCTTACATTTTTTACTCGAGTAAAATGCTTTAAGCCTGTTATATCCCACGGGCAAGTCTCCGACTTGCCCATGGGCTCGGGGGCTACTCCAGGGCATAGCGTCCCTCCCCCGCACGTTTTTTGAAAACTTTTTCGATCAAAAACCGTCTAAGGTTTGTCGCGCTCGCGAATGATCATCACGGTATACCCACGCTTGCTAAGGAGATGGGCGACAACCCGCGCGGTCACGAGCCTGCACTTGTCCAGGCTCCGAGTACTTACGCCCCTGCGGCTACGGTGCAAAGACCCACGAGCACGGTTCGCGATTCCGAGTTGTCTCCCTTCGCTCCCTCGAAAGTAGGCGGGCAACCATCTAAAATAACTGCTCTAAGTAGTTTTCTTGTTTGCAAAAACATGTGCGCTCGATCATTCTCCCAAAGTACTCGGGGGCTACGCGTCTGGGTAGTGCTACTTTAAGGCTGAGCCCGGCTAGGCCGCCAAGTTCCTACACCCCCGCGGCTACAGAGCAAGGCACCACCGACAAGGCCTTAGGTTGCATCATTTGAACCCGCAAGTCCTCAACTACTCAAAAAGAGAATAACGCGCAATAAAATAATGAACGAGTTCTCAAACTTAGATCGAAAACAACCACACATGGTTCACGAATTCTTTACAAACATGACAAAGTATGATTAAAGCCCCTGCGAGGCAACATTGTTTCTTTTTACAGGCCCAGGTCATGTAAAGCATTGACGGCCACGACATCCGCAAATTCGATAGAGTCCTTCTCGAAGGCGTCATATGCATCGTCATCGTAGCCGGGGCACCACCCTTCTCTCAGCAGCTTGCGATCCAGCCCCGGGTAGTGCGACAGGAACATGGCGACCACCTTTCGCACCATGTCACGCGCCACGGCCAGTGCTTGCCGCCGAGTTGTTTCGACGGCAAGTGCGAGGCGGTCTGCCAAGGTGGGAGCAGGGGCGACGCCGAGGTTCGTCAGGACAGCTTGAGCCATCTTGTCACGAATCGCCTGCACCTCTGCGAGGGACTTCTTGGTGTCCTCGCACGACTTCCGTGCTTGCTCGAGCTCCGCCATAGTTTCTAAGAAAAACAAGCATTAGCAGAGGACATTTCGTCAAGGAAAAGCGAAATACAGTAGGAGCGCGCCTCGTACTTTCCAACTTCTCGGAGAGTTCGCGGGCGAGATCCACCAACTGCTGGTTCTTGACAAGCTGGGTGGTCACGAGGATCTCCTTGTCTGCGACCTGCTTCGCCAAGCCGTCGCGGGCCATGCGGAGACCTCCCCACCCCAAAAACAAGACAATGTCACTAAACTGAGCAAATGCGCGGGGAGGAAAAATGTGAAGACCACGAGTCATGAGGACACTCACTGAGGATCTCCTCGCGCTTCTGGGCGACTTCTCGGAAGCCTGTCCTTCTCGGTGGCGGTGTCGCTAACTTGGACCTCGAGAGCCGTCACTCTCTCACGAGCCACTTGGAGGTCGGACTCAACCCGGCCCACTCTCGTCTCGAGCTCCGCCTTTTCCTGACTAGCAGCTCAGGCGGCGGCCTCGGCGTTGGATCGCAGCTCCGTTGCTGCCCTCTCCACCTCGACCAGTTTCTCCTCTAAGGCGGTCCTCTCCGCTTGCACAGCGACCGCGTTGTCCTACGCGGACTTCACCCTCTCCTCGAGGGTGGCACGCTCAGCCGTCGCAACGAAGCGGGTCGCGGCCAGCTGCGCCTCTAGCTGTGACTTCTCTGTCCGAACACCTTGATGGCACAGGACCTATCAGCGCCGCGACCGATGAGTTCCTGCACCACGAAAGGGTCCACGATCAGCAAAAATGATAAAATTGGAGAACTCGCGGTGAAAGAAAAATGAAGAAATTAACAACTCACCCTCGCGGCAGGCAGGATCAACTCCCTGAGGCAAAAACGATAAAATTGGAGAACTCGCTCCAATTGGCGCAGCGCCCGCTCACTCTGGCGCGGGCCCCTCTCGAGGTTCCGGCGTGCCGAGGAGTCCGCACCGCTATCGACATCGAAGTCGATGGAGGTCTCAACCCGTGTGACGGGCACCATCCAGAGCGGCGGCGTTTCCTCCTGCTCCTCGGACGCGGATGAGGCCAAGCTCGAGTCCCTCAAGCAGTCTCCGACCTCTCGGGTCGGAGGTGGCAGTAACTCCTCCGCCACCACCAGGGGAAGGGCGGTGGGAGAGGGGGACTCCGGGACGATGACGACCTCTGGAGTCACCGGCGGGGGAACGGAGCCGGATGTTGGGGGAGCCGCCGATGAAACGAGGGCGGCGTCCTCGATCACAGCGACGTTTGCCACGGCCAGGGCGTCCTCGGAGGCAGGGGCCTGCTCCATGTCCGCGACGGCGTCTCCCGTCCCCACCAATGACTCGGGGCCCGACATCTCCTGCTGGCACGCCCGCCCGGGGGCTGGCACCTCGGGGGCCGGCGCCCCGGCGGCGGGATCCTCAGGGGCTTCTTCCTTAGGGCTAGACAGACACTTCTCCAGCTCGGTCGCACGGGCTGAGAGCTCCTCTTCTGTGGGGGCGTCGCCCCCAGCCACATCTGCCCCATCGACAAGTCGCTACGGACGGGGCTTTCGGTGCCTCTTGGAGGGACCACTGCCTCCTGGACCACGAACCCACCTCCCGCCTCCTCACCGGTCTGTCCCGACGGGAGAATCGGCGGCAGGGCGGCCGGCGGGGGTGTATCCCCGGCTATCTGCGCTTACCGGCGCAGCGCCTTCACGGGCGCCGGTTTCATCGTGTCGGCATCATGGCGGCTGGAATACAAGAAGCGTCACGACAACGAACAACACGAAAAACACACATCTAAGTGATCCAGAATGCTAATCGGAAATCAACAAGTCGGAACTTACCCTGACGCGATGAGGCAGGGCTGCTTCGAGCTCCCCGAGGTCGAGCTCGGAGTAGGGGCCGCTCACTTGATCCCCGCAGCTGGAGCAGAAGTCGGGGAGGGGGCCGGCCTGGACCCAGCAACGATCACGGACTGGAGGTGCCGCTGCGGGACGATCGATCCTTCGCCTTGAACCCTGGGCGGGGGAGAAGCTCTCGAGGCGGTTCTCTCCCCCCGCGACATGCGTCTCTGCAGGGAGTGCGACCTCCGGCGCAACTGATTACCTGAGGAGGAGCGATGCGAAGTGTCGCACCTTGACGAGCGGCAAACAGAGTCGCCATGCCGGAAAGAGCTCCTCCTCTCCGAGGGGGCGCGGCCACCACGCTGAGGGGAGCGAGAATGCAGCTTGAACTGGTCTCCCCGAGTAGACCGAGGCGGCACCCGTCGGCTCGAGCTGGCTTCCGCAACATTGGGCGTGGGCTCCGACCCGGCGCGCGGCTGCGAAGGCGCGGGTGACCCATCATCGCTCCACTCGAACTCGAAGCTGTCATCACCGGTCCACGGGGGAGACTGCGAGGAGTCTTCGTCCTCTAAGATGTTCGCCTCCTGAGCGTTCCGGCTGTGCGACGGTCGTTCCTCGTCCGCTTCACGATCTCTTTTTGTTGATGGGCCCTCTTACGGTCGGCCCCATCAAGACGCTAGGCATGGCACCATTGAACATGGTGGATGCCCCTGATGGAGTTTGTCTCTCGGTGTCCTTCAACTCTGGCGGTGCCATGGCACGGCCTCGACGTCCTCCTTCCTCGTGGTGGCCTCCCTTGACCTCGGTGAAGATCCTCTTCAATCTTCACCCTCTCGATCAACCCACTTCCTTGTGGTTGATCTCCCGAGACTTCTCTGGTCGTCTTTCGCGAATGGATCCTCTCCCCAAACAATTAGGGTTCCACGATCTTATCACCAAAGAAAGGCGGCGGCGAACCGACCCCGAAAGGGGGTGGGCTGGCCGGCCTGGGCCCTCCCTGGCTCGGTTCGCCTCCGTCTTTTGCCACGTGTCATCTTTTGCACTTTGGGGTTTTTCCTCCTTCGGATATGGGCTTTGGACGTCGTTATCCCCGCGACCAAGTTAAGGGGTCCTGATGCATGATCTTCCGGTCTTTTCACCTTGGTCCTCGGAGATTCTTCATTGAAGCATATTGGTCCTTGCCACCTTTGGAGTCAAGTTCACACACGGTCAGAGTCCCTTGATCATCATGTAAATCGTCCTCCGAAGCGAGTACATCTCATCTCATTTAGTGTATGAATTCCTGCGTAAACATTATACTCTAAAACACACATCCAACGGTGAACTTGTTATATCATTAGTATGCCTAGTGGTGAGTTAGTTCCGAAATGAAATCCAAACTATAACATAGCAATTGTTCTTGGTTGACGGTAATAGACCACCAACAATTCTTCTGCTTCACTAGAAATTGCTCATGAGGTTGTTTTATCTTTGGTAAAATTCTTGCAATCTCTCTCACACTGTTGCACATGCTCACATGTAAATAATGAATTTGCTTGTACTAAACATTATTGTTCTCAAGCAAGCCAATCTAGCATTGAGCATGTATTTGTAGAATCTCATGATGACCTCATTGCTCAAGAAAATGATGAACTCAAGCAAGAGGTCGTAAAGCTAAAGAATGACTTGAACAAGTTGAAGGAGAAGAGCCAAGTGCAACCTTTTCAAGATAACCATGAAAACATGGTGAAGAAGCTTGAAAAGGGATCAACCGTCACTAACTCAACTCCTCAACAACTCATCAAGACTAGAAAGAGCAAGATTCAAAAGAAAGGAAGATCTGAGCACATCATGTGCCATGAGTGCTCAAAGATGGGGCACGTTGCTTCTCATTGCCCCCACAAAGCTCAAGACTGAACAAACACTCTCCTATAAGCACAGAAGCTATAACAAGGGGAGAGTGTGCTACAAGTGCAGGGAGAAGGGACACATGGCTGATGCATGCCCAAATAACTCAGCTTGCAGTGGCACTAACCTGGACCGGTCAGACCGGTGTGTCGCACCGGTCAGACCGGTGGTTGCCAGGTCAACCCCACCACAATGCAACAAGGTGAAGAAATCCCCTGCTCCAAGAACAATGCTCAGGAGCAAGGAAGGACAAGGAATTAAAAGGAGGGTGTGACCAACAAGGACAGAGGCTATACATGTCGTCAAAAAGGTCACATGGGCATGGATTGTCCAAATGGTACAATCCTAAATCATACCTTGTCCATTATGATTTCAATAAGCTTAGGGAGGATATAAGTGGTACTTGTGCTATAAAAGTGATTAATTCACCCCAAACTAGCATAAGGACTATTTGGGTCCTAAGCATCTTGTGACTAACATTGTTGAGGACCAGGTGTGTCTGAAGACCAGTGGAGGGTGACTCCTTAGTGATGAGTGAGTGACAATGTTGTGTGGACTGATGCTTGGCTAAGTGTGCAGGTACAAGTTGCGGCTTGACTCGTGTTGATGCAGGTGGAGAACAAGCGCGAAAGGCCTTAACCGTGGTGGCCTCCAGGTGATGGAGAGGCAAGTAGGCTTGGTTCGATGGACCCGGTGGCCGATGGGGTCAAGTGCGAGCCGTGCAGTGCAAGACTAGCAAGTTGAAGTCGTGAACTTGGGCCGATGCAAGGTGGCGGTTCAAGGCCGAAGCTTGCATGCGGGGTTTGGTGGTTTGCCCACAAAACCATCGGTGGACGGTTTCTTGGTTTGGGCCGCAAAACCAAGTCCGGAGGCCCGATGCGATAGAGATGGTGATCCCAGAGCGTCGGGAAGCTTCGAGGCGGGGGGCATGTGGCGTGATTGTGGGGCTTGCGTCGAGGCTAAGCAAGTCCGCGGTGGAAGCGTGTCCGCTCGATGGGAATATTCGAAGACTTGACCATATTGCCCCTGAGGGGTGTGTATCTTCAATTTGAGTTGTAGGGGTAGCGTGGTCATTTGCCTCCTCCGGTGGACTTCGTATAAATAGCGGAGAGGTGGATCGCATCTCTCTCCCTAGGACTCTAGGGTTTCCTCCCCTGGTAGATTGTTCTGGACTGCTTCTTTTCCTCTGCTTTCCTTAGGCTAGATTCTTGTATAGACTTTGACCTCTGGATGCATGGAAGCATTCGACATTGTGATGATCTCCTAGCTCTTTGTGATTTTCGTGTCCTTTTTGGAGCTATTTTTGGGGTGTTTCGTTCTTCGCTCGATTCGTTGATTTGAGGGTGTTTTCTCTCGAATTTCTTTGAGGGGATCATGGGTGGATGCCTTGCGCATCTTTGTGTGTGATCTTGACCCCTCAAACGTCGGGAAACCCCTTCGATTCGCGAGTTTTGGTTGGAGCCCGAGTTCTTGGTGGTGGTTCATGTGATCCACGATTCCGGTGATTTAGTGAGTGAGAGGCCGAGATTTTTGGGGCATAGCTTCCTCTTGTGACACTTCTCATCTCCCCTAAATCTTGTCTCAAGAGCTCAAGCTGTTTGGGAGATCCGGTGATGAGTTTGGAGGGTTGACTCCTGAGCTCGAGCTGTTTTGGTTCTGTTCGTGCGTGGCGCACCATCCGCCTGGTACGCACGGACAGTCCCCATGGCCCATGTTCTTCGGGTGTTTGTCCGTGTTCGTGCGCGCTCGTGTTTCGATCTGTAGCTTTCAAGGTTTTTGTTCGAGAGAAGTTTGCCAGACCGTCCGCCAGGTGGGGTTGGACTGTCCACGAGGGCTGGACTGTTCGTGGTGCTTGCCCGGACTGTCCGAATTTCCTCGGTGCGGTACTAGAGGTTCGGGGTCCTTTTTCGGACCGTCCGCCGAGGGTCCACGGACTGTCCGCCAGGCTTGCAGACTGTCCGCCGTACTCGTGCGGACTGTCCGCCCAGGGCTTCGCAGATTTGGCTAAGTCTTTCGATTCTTGTCTGAAGGACCGAATACGGCGACCAGAGAGGGGGGGAGTGAATGGGAGCCGAAGGTCGAACTCGGCCTATTCCCCGATTGCCACTCCAAATGCTCGCGCACACAAAGAAAGCTCCAAACAAGGCACACACAAGCCTACAAGATCAAGAGACAAGCCTAGGAGCAAAGAGCGGAAGCAACTGGACAAGAATCAAAGCACTTGGCACAATCTGGAAACGCCAGGCGCGGACTGTCCGTACAGTACACGCGGTCCGTCCGCTAGAGTACCGCGGACTGTCCGCAGCTGCTGCGCGGACTGTCCGCAGGTGCTGCGCGGACTGTCCGAAATGAACACCAGAGCTACCAGAGACAAACCCGGAAATACGGACTGTCCGACTAGACCTTGCGGACTATCCGCCAGTGTCGCGGACCGTCCGTGAGGCCTGGGCGGACTGTCCGCCAACCCGCTGGAAACCATAGCCAAAAACCCCAGACAAAATCTACACCACGCGGACCGTCCGTGAGCAACACGCAGACTGTCCGCAAACCTCTTGCAACGAAACCCTAAGGCCAAAGCAAATCGAAATGAAGACGCGCAAGAACACGAAGAACATGCGACGAACAACTGGACGCGCGGACTGTCCGCGGCTACCGTGCGGACTGTCCGCAAGCCGCGAACAAAACCAAAAACGCCCAACCCGCGGGGTCAACTCCATGAACTCATCACCGGTTGAAGCTCTTGAGACAGGACATTAGGGAGATGAAAAGCGTCACACAAGGATGCTATGCCCCAAAAATCTCGACCTCTAACTCGCTAAGTCACCGGGAATCTCGGATCACACAAGCAACCACCAAGAACTTGAACTCCGGCCAAAAACTCATGAATCGAAGGCTCTCCACGGCGTTTGAGGAGTCAAGATCACACAGAAAGATGCGCAAGGCATCCATCCATGATCTCCCCAAAGAAATCCGTAGGAAAACGCCCTCAAATCCCCGAATCGAGCGAAGAACGAAACTTCCCAAAAATGGCCTTGAAAATGACACGAAAATCACAGAGGACTAGGAGATCACTGCAATGCCGAATGCTTCCATACATCCAGAGGTCAGAGTCTATACAAGAATCTAGCCTAAGGAATACAGAGGGAAAAGAAGCAGTTCAGAGCAATCTACCGGGGGAGGAAAACCTAGGGTCCAAGAGAGAGAGATGCCATCCACTTCTCCGCTATTTATACAAAGTCCATCGGAGGGAGGTAAATGACCACGCTACCCCTACAACTCAAATGAAAATACAACCCCTCAGGGGCATTTTGGTCAAGTCTTCATCGGACGGACATGCTTCCACCGCGGCTTCACTTCACCTCGACGCAAACCCCGCAATCACACCACGTGCCCTCCGCCTCGAAGCTTCCCGAAGCTCCCGGATCACCGTCTCCGTCGCCTCGGGCCTCCAGGCTTGGTTTTGAGGCCCAAACCAAGAAACCGTCCACCGATGGTTTT
This sequence comes from Cenchrus fungigraminus, assembly GCA_036936925.1. Classification (NCBI taxonomy): domain Eukaryota; kingdom Viridiplantae; phylum Streptophyta; class Magnoliopsida; order Poales; family Poaceae; genus Cenchrus; species Cenchrus fungigraminus. Next base: position 68,197,599 of record CM072773.1, read on the forward strand.
GTGGGCAAACCAACAAACCCCGCGTGCAAGCTTCGGGCTCCATCTGCTGCCTTGCACCGGCCCATGTTCACGACTTCAGCCCGCCAGTCTTGCACCGCACGGCTCGCACTTGACCCCATCGCCACCGGGTCCATCGAACCAAGCCTACTTGCCACTCCATCACCCGGAGGCCGCCACGGCTAAGGCCTTTGGCGCTTGTTCTTCACCTGCACCGACACGAGTCAAGCCGCAACCTATACCTGCACACTTAGCCAAGCATCAGTCCACACAACGTTGTCAATCACTCATCACCAAGGAGCAACCCTCCACTGGTCCTCGGACACACCTGGTCCTCAATCTCCCCCTTGATGAGTGCATTGACAACACCCATAGAAATCACATAGAGAAAAAGAAAAGAAAACAACCACGAACACAAACCTCCCAAAACAAGTGATCCAAAGCCAAAGAACAAGCGAAAACAAGATCACTCGCCAATCTAAGTCTCGGCCCCCTAAGACAAGGGCAACGGCTCGACACAGCCAAGACAAAACAAAGCTCACAAGGAGCACACCACAAAGCACAAAACTCAGGAAAGTCAAAGGAGCTCCCGCTGCACATATGCAAACTCCTCCTGAGCAAATGCAACCTCTTCTTCTCAATTTTTCTCCTCACATGCAACAACATGCACATGCAAACCAATTTTCCACAAAATCTCCCCCTTGCATGTATATCTCAAAGTTCTCCCCCTTGTTGACAATGCATGAATGAAGGTATATGAAACTCTTCGCCTTGTTTTCATGAAAAATGCATGTCAAAGCACATATACAATCTACCAAGCTTCTCAAAATATACAAAGAGCACAACAAAATGCTACAAATGGGACATAGAGCAAGCAAAGTAGACATGGTGTATCTAGCACATTGCCATCAAGAAGGTAAAGACATATAAGCATGTGACATGGCTAAAAGCAATTTTAAGCAATTTTCACAAAGAAACATTCTTCTCATGAGCAAGACCCTATCCATACCAATTTGAGCATAAAAACACTAGATCATCCAAAGTCTATGCAAGATCACAAATTCTCATCACAAGATCATTATAAACGCCCACAAGCTACTCAAGTCATGTTAAAGCCACCGAGCCATGTGTCTACTTCTTAAAATGAGACTTCTCATGGTAGACAAGAATGCTACGGTTTAGCACCCAAGATATGATAATCAAAGCATAAAAACATGATTAGGAGCTCATTTTTCAAGCATAAGGCAATTCATACACCAATTTCATTTTCAAGTTAAAACATGGTACATGAAGTGCCTTTGCGGCAAAAAGAAGCTTATGCTTCTCCCCAAGCAAGCAAAAGGGCTAAATATTTACAATGATAAAAGGTCTTTGACCCCAAGCAAAGAGAACATGATTCTCAAGCACAAACTAAACATGATATAGGCATTTAAGCACAAATTCAGCATAGACAAGCATCTACTCATGAGAGACACAATTTTAGCATTTTCATCAAAAGAAAGCTATCTCAACATAAGTATATGGTAAAACCATCAAGAGCATAGCATTCACATCCACAATGTACCAAACATGCACATATCACACATATAGAACATCAGTGATCAATGTATATAAGAGAAGCTCATTTCTAGCACAAGTGATCCAAAGATGGCTATCCTACCAGGTTTTGTACAGAAAGTAGAATGCATGAATGCAATGCAACAAAATGAACATATGACACATATATACATGAGAAGCTCCAAGACTCAGCTAGAAAGGAAAGCACACCCCAAGCTCACCCCGCAAGTGAGTGAAAGTGACTTGGTCAAGCGGTTTGGTGAAAATGCCGGCTAGCTGGTCTTGGGTAGGGACATAGGAGAAAGATATGTTTCCCTTCTGAACATTGTCCCTCAGAAAGTGGTACCTCACTTCTATGTGTTTCGTTTTGGAGTCGAGCACAGGATTTTTGGCTACACTTATGGCACTGGTGCTATCACAGAAAAGTGGAACCTGGGAGCACTCCTCTCCAAAATCACTCATGGTATTGGTCATCCAAAGCAGCTGGGAACAACAACTAGCAGTAGCTACATACTCGGCCTCTGTAGTGGACTGGGCTACACTGGATTGCTTGCGAGACGACCAAGAGACCAAAGAAGACCCAAGGAACTGACAACACCCAGAGGTAGACTTGCGGTCCAATCGACACCCAGCAAAATCAGCATCGGAGTACCCGTGAAGTCTGAGTGTCGAGGAGGCAGAATACCAAGGACCAAACTCAGGAGTGTAGTTCAAGTACCTGAAAATCCGCTTGACGGCCTGCCGATGTGAAGTCCTCGGTGAAGCCTGAAAACGAGCGCACAGACACACACTGAATTGTATGTCCGGCCTCGTTGCCATCAAGTAGAGGGGGGAGTCGATCATGCTCCGGTACTCCTTCTGGTCCACAGGTTCACCGTCCGCGTCCAAAGCCGTAGTGGTACACATCGGTGTAGTCAGCGGCTTGGAGTCGTTCATGCCAAACTTCTTCACCATGTCCCTAGTGTACTTCGCCTTATGTACAAACATCCCGTCCTTGCACTACTTGATCTGGAGGTCCAAGAAAAACTGCAGCTCGCCCATCATGGACATCTCAAATTCTCTGCTCATGTCATCTGCAAATCTGGCAACAAGATCATGAGAAGAGCCATCAAAGATTATGTCATCCACGTATATCTGAACAATCAACAGGTCATTCCCATGCTTAAGGAGAAACAGGGTCTTATCAACTGTGCCCATCACAAACCCCTTACTTAGCAAAAAGCCTCTCAACCTACCATACCAAGCTCTAGGTGCCTGTTTCAACCCATAGAGCGCTCTTTGGAGTTTGTATACACGGTGTGGGTATTTCTCGCTCTCAAACCCCGGGGGTTGCCTCACATACACTTCTTCCTCTATCACCCCATTCAAGAAAGCACTCTTGACATCCATTTGGTACAACTTGAACCCTTTAGCCACGGCAAAGGCTAAAAAGATCCTAATTGCCTCCAAACGTGCCACAGGAGCAAATGTCTCCTCATAATCTATCCCCTCCTTCTGGTTGAACCCCTGAGCCACCAACCTCGACTTGTTTCTCACAACCATCCCATTTTCACCCTCTTTGTTCTTCCACACCCACTTGGTACCTATGGGATGGCAATTTGGTGGTGGATCGACTAACACCCAGACTTGGTTTCTCTCAAAATTCTCCAACTCCTCATGCATGGAATTCACCCAATTCTCGTCAGACAAAGCATGTCGAATATCTTTAGGCTCAAACGACGCAACAAAAGTAGAGTAAGCGAAATGAGACGTGTTCCTTGACCTCGACCGTGTAGTGCGTTCATGAAGGTCACCAATCATCATCGTCGGTGGGTGATCCACTTGTACACGTTGGGGAGCCTCTCGCCTGGACACAATCTCCCCCTCAGCAGCATCCTCCACTCGAACAGCCTCAGTCGTAGTGGGAGTAGGGGATGGTCCATCCTCGATCGTCGTCGTAGTAGTGGAAGTAGCGTGTACACGATCAGCCACGGGAGCACCACCAACATCATCGTCGTCGTCTCCATCTCCATCCTTCTCATTCTCAAAGATCCTGGCACCAATTTCCTCGTCACCTGCACACTCAAAAGCAGAAGAGCTACATGGCTGTGTCTCATCGAAGGTAACCTCGCAAGTCTCTATGATTCGGTTGGTGTCAAGGTTGAGCACACGATATGCTCTAGAGTGAATCGCATAACCGAGAAAGATACCATCTGAACATCTAGACTCGAACTTATCCAACTTGCCCTTCTTCAGAATGAAACACTGAGAGCCAGGTGTGGTTCGAGTACCGGTGGATGGTCGCTTCCTGGTGTGATGAGTGATTGACAACGTGGTGTGGACTGATTCTTGGCTAAGTATTGCAGGTGCAGGTTGCGGCTTGACTGGTGTAGGTGCAGGTGAAGAACAAGCGTGAAAGGTCGTTGCCGGTGAGGCCTCCAGGTGTGGAGAAGACAAGTAGACTTGGTTCGAGGGACCCGGTGGCCAGCGGGGTCAAGTGCGGGCCGCATGGTGGCAAGAATGGCAAGATGAAGTCATAGACGGTTTCTTGGTTGAGCCTCAAAACCAAGGTCCAGCCGGGACTACGTGGGAGCCGAGTCATGAGTGGTGATTGGCGGAGACTACACCGAGTTCGCGGGGTTTCCGGTGGTTCACCAGAAAATCACTAGGTTCCTTAGTTGATCCACAAAGCCAAGACCGAAGAACCGAAGACGGAGGTGCAGCAACTCCAGACCGGTCTGACCGGTGGGTCTGACCGGTCTGACCGGTGGGTACCGGTCTGACCGGTGAGGAGCACCGGTCTGACCGGTGTGCGACGACGCAGTCCGGAATCTTCGAAGCGGAGGACACGCGTCGGGATCGCAAGGCTTGCGTCGAGGCTAAGCAAGTTTGCGGTCGCTGGGCATCCGTCCGATGGTGCGAAGACAAAGACTTCCAATTTCGCCCTCGAGGGGCATGTATCCCTAGTTAGCTAGTAAGGGTATTTTCGTCTTTCGGTTGCCTCCATATAACCCAAGTGGTGAGAGGATGGCAGCCATCTCTTGGAACCCTAGCTCATTTGGTTTTCCTATTTTCCTTCCTATTTTCTTAGGATTTTCGTAGGACTAGCTTGAGAGCTTCATGGTGAGATCTTGTGAGAGGGAAGGATGATCGGGTGGCAAGCTAGACCTTGTATGAACCTCTTTGGTATGTATAGATGATTCGGCGTGGTTCCTCAAGGCTTGGATGTGTCTTTCCCGTTTCTCCTTTTTGGTGATTTTCGAAGCCCTTTCTTGGCGATTTTCTTGGAGCGATTTCGAGGCCTTTCTCTTTGGGATTTGGTGGGGGATGTATGCATGAACCCTTCGTGATTCTTTTCCCTTTGATTCCCCTTCCAAATCCGTGAGCAAAGGGGCTCGATTTTGGGGTTTTCGTGGCTCTAGGGTTAGAGGCGTTCTTGGTGGGATTTCTTCGATTCCTCTTGATTTGACAAGTTTTGGTGGACCAAATCTTGGCTGTGGAGTACCCATGAGGTGTTCCTACTATCCCCAAAGTCTTGTGCAAAACCGTGGAGCAGATCGGGAGATCGGGAGTTTGATTTGGAGGAGTTGACTCGCGGGCGCTGTTCATCCCGAGCTGCCCAGGCACGACCGGTCTGACCGGTGCTCTTGACCAATCTGACCGGTGCTAGCCCTTGGTGGGTTTTTGTCTCGGGGAATAGCCTTGTCCGTGTGGTTTTGTCCCGTGGTCCTGCTGATCAGTTCTTGGCGTGTTTGGAGTTGTTTTGCTAGGCTTTGTGAGGGGTTCTTCTTCCTCACAGGTTGTGTTTCGTGGTGGTTTTTGTTCCAGGGCCTAGAGGAGTCACTGAGGCTTCCTGGAACGTTTGCTGTGCGGCTGCTGTAGCCACCGGCCTGACCGGCTCTGTCCACCGGTCTGACCGGTGTCACCGGTCTGACCGGCGCAGGCCATCGGTCTGACTGGTGTAGCACAGGCAGCAAGCCGTGCAAGTTTCCGCTGTGTGGTTCGGTGAGTTTTGGCTCGGAAGGTTGAGTGTTGGTTCCTAGGATCAGTAGCACTCCATTGGCTGTGTGGTCTTGACCAACTTGGGTAGTTGAGTCGGAGACGTGAGTTGGAAGCCGTGTTCGTCTTGTTGGAGTTCTCATCTCCTTCGAGAAGAATTTTTATCGGCTCACATTCACTCCCCCCCTCTCTGGTTCGCCTAATCGGTCCTTCAATTGGTATCAGAGCCGGTTCGGGTCTTTATTGACTCTTACCAGTCTAAGATCCAAAGATGGCGTACCAGGAACAGGGTTCGGGTCCTCCGCACTTCGATGGGAAGAACTACCAGATGTGGCAAAGGCGGATGGCGGCGTTCCTCCGCGGAAAGGGTCAGATCCTTTGGGATGTCACGGTGAACACAGCTTATGTTCATCCGATGAACTTCCTTGCTCCAGGATCGAGGGATATGTTCGAAGCCAACAACAAGGCTGTCGACTACTTGTTTCGTGCTCTGTGTCAGCCTGAATTCGATCGGGTTCAGACAGAGGAATTAGCTTGTAGGATTTGGGAGCAGTTGAAGGATGCTCATGCTGGGAATGCTCAGGTTCAGGCTCGGATGTACGCGACTTACGGGAGAGAGTACGAGAACTTCACTCATCTCCCCGGCGAGTCCGTCGATGCCCTTTTCCAGTGATTTACGGTCGTTGTGAACAACATGAGAGCCAATGTGGACGTCCTCCCATACAATGATCATGATAGAGCCGTGAAGCTCTTGCACTCGTTGGATCGTACCGTATGGGACGGGAAGTTCGAGGCTATTGTTGAGTCCGAGAAGTATGACACCTTGACGGTGAACGAGCTGTTCTCGAAGCTCAAGTCGGCTGAGTTGGACCGTGGTATGACAGCCAAGATCGAGAGCCCAACTGATTCTCATAGTCTCACTCTCGTTAGTGGCAAAGGAGCTAAGTCTAATGCTAACGCATCCTCAAGGATGTACTCTCTGTCTTCTTTGATGTCTTTGCCAGACGAGGAGTTAGACGTGCTTGGAGAGGACGAGCTGGCGTTACTGACCAGGCGGTTCGAGAGGCTGCACGAGAACCGGGTGAACACGAGGAGGACAGCACGGACGTGCTTTCAGTGCGGCAAGCTAGGACACTTCGTCGTCGACTGCCCGGAGAAGATGGAGAACAAGGACGGCTACAAGGACGGCTACAGGCACCGATCGAGCAAGGATGGCAAGTACCGATCGAGGCGCGATCACAAGCACAAGAACAAGCACAAGGATGAGCGACGGTCGAGGAAGAAGGATGGCCGCGGCAGGAAGGCCCGAGCAATGGTCGGAGCGAGCGACGTCGACTCCAGCTCCGCCTACTCTTCCTCGAGCTCGAGTAGCAGTGAAGATGAAGGTGATCGGCGCAAGAACAAGAAGTCATCCAGGAACTTGAGCGGGTTGAGCTGCTTCGCGAGAGATGGCTTCTGCGGCATGGCCCGTAGCTCCGGCAGCAAGAAGAGCCACAAGAGTGACTCGGACTCTGACTCCGAGGATGAGGTATGTGATGAGCTCTCTTCTTTGCGCAAGGAGAATGATGAGTTGGTTGACTTGCTTGATAACCGCGATCACATGCTTAGAGAGGCCAAGAAGATGAGGAAAGAGCTTAGGGCCTCACTAGAAGATGCTAGGAACCGTGTGGCTGAGCTAGAAACCCAGAACCTAGATGCTAAGCTTGAGATTGATTCGCTTAAGGCTTCTCCTGTGGTTTCTGATGAGATTGATTGCTGTGATTGCTCTGTGTACCTAGCTGATCTTACTGCTCTTAAGGATAAGCATGCTTCTACTTGTGATGAACTAGATATGCTTAGGGTTGAAGTAGCTGAGCTTAAGTCTAGACCTGCTTTGCTAGGTGCTTGCACTTCTTGCCCTGTTTTGCATGGAAAGATTGATGAGATGCATGCTTACACTGTTTCGCTTGAGGCTAAGTTGAAAGAGCCTATTCCCACTTCTTGCTCTACTTGTGAATTGCATGCGGTTAAGAATTTGGAGCTTGCACATTATGTTGATCGCTTGCAGGATGAAAATGATGAGCTGAGAAAATGTATGAGCTGGTTGTCGGGTCAGGAGCCTCTGCTTGGTATCATGATAGCGGCTTTCAAACGCTATGATGGTCAGGCACTTGGGGCTGACAAGCTTGGAGAGAACAGTGGTGAGGGAGTTGAGAGAGTTGGAGAGATTCCTATCCCACCACCAAACAGACACAAGAACAAGTTTGAGCCCAAGCCTAACCATCTCAGAAACAAACTTGACACTACTCCAGATCCACCCATATTCCCTCACCCAACAAATGATTTTCAGAAACCGGTGAAGTTTGTGAGCCCAAAGGGAGGTGAGGAAGGAGAGAAGAAGGGTGAGAAGCCGAGTGGGCAACCCCAACCCAAGCCTAAGCCTAAGCCACAGCCCATAAAGTTCCATTGTGGGTATTGTGGGAGAGATGGTCACAAGGATGAGTTTTGCTTCAAGAGGAAGCGTGAGGAGAGAATGGCTAGACAGTGGGCTAACAGGGACAGGTACCACCCCTCTAATGGTGTACCTGAGCCTCGTATGCAGATGCCCAGGGCCAAGGCGATTGTGAGGACGGTTCCGGCTTGGGGAGACCGGAAGGCTGCAGGTGCTACTGCTGGCCGAGCCACACCGGTCAGACCGGTGTACTACACCGGTCAGACCGGTGCAGGTCTGGGCAGACAGCGAGTCGGGTTTCGTGCTCGTGAGGATGCTCGGTTTGGTTCTGGAGGTCATGGTTCTGGTGGTTGGTCTGGAAAGTTTGCAGGTGGTCAGTTTGCTAGGCGTTCTCCACCTTGTGCTCAATACGAGGGTGGGAAGAGTCGTAGCTTTGAGATGGAGAGGAGGAACGATCCACGGTTTCCCTTTCGTTGTTTTCGTCCTCCTCCAGCTAGAGAGGGTTGGTTCCCTCGTGGTGGTTACCGTGGTGGTGTTCGTGGTGGTAGCTTTGATAGGCGTGATGATTTGGTTTGTGCTAACCCCACTTTGGAGCAAATGGCTCGGAACTGGTTTTACTCTTTTGGTACTAACCCCAGTGCTGAGTCGTTTGTTCACTCACGTGCTTGCTTTTGAATTTCAGGTGGGAGACTTGAAGAACATTTGGTTGATTGACTCCGGTTGCTCGAGGCATATGACCGGAGACAAGGGGTGGTTCTCAAGTCTCGTCCCGGTGGTGACAAAGAAGTACATCACCTTTGGGGACAATGGGCGAGGGCGTGTGCTGTCAGAAGGTGAGATTAAGGTAAGTAACAAGATCACTCTCAGGCGTGTTGCTCTTGTTCAATCGATTGGATACAACTTGCTTTCTGTGTCCCAGTTGTTGGATGAGGGTTTTGAGGTGTTGTTTCGGCCTGGTGGTTCTCGGATTTTATATTCTCGGGGGGATCTTGTTTGCATGATCGTTCCCGAGGGTCAAGTGTTCCGAGCTGATTTTTCTCAGTCTTCTGGTGTGGAGCGTTGCTTCTTGGCTGGTTCTTCGAGTGAGTTGTGGAAGTGGCATAGGAAGTTGGGTCACTTGAGCTTTGACCTTTTGTCTCGCTTGAGTAAACTCAATTTGGTCCGAGGATTGCCACGATTGAGGTTTGAGAAAGAGTTGGTTTGTCCGCCGTGTAGGCATGCCAAGATGGTAGCCTCTTCTCACCCGCCTCTCACCGATGTGATGACTGAGCGTCCATGCGAGCTGCTCCATATGGACCTTGTTGGCCCAGCTCGTGTGCGATCTGCGGGTGGGAAGTGGTATGTCCTTGTTGTGGTGGACGACTACTCTCGGTATGCGTGGGTGTTCTTTCTTGAGGAGAAGGGGGAGACGTTTGGTTTTGTTCGAGATCATGTCTTGAGGTTAAGAAACGAGAGGCACGGAGATGCCATACGAGCGATCCGCAGTGACAATGGCTCGGAATTCAAAAACTCTCGCTTCGAAATCTTTTGCCATGACTTGGGTCTTGAACATCAGTTTTCGAGTTCGTATACGCCTCCCCAGAATGGCGTGGTGGAAAGGAAAAACAGGACCTTGTGCGAGATGGCTCGGACGATGCTCGACGAGCATAGGACTCCGAGAAGGTTCTGGGCTGAGGCGGTCAATACCGCGTGCCATGTGTCGAACAGGATCTACCTCAGGGTTCACAAGAAGAAAACCTGTTACGAGTTGATGCACGGTCGCACACCCAAGGTGAGTCACTTCCATGTCTTTGGTTGTAAATGCTTCATTCTGAAGAAAGGGAAGAAGTTGGACAAGTTCGAGGCTAGGTCTGTCGATGGCATTTTCTTTGGTTATGCATCTCATTCTAGAGCATTTCGTGTGCTCAATCTTGAAACTAACCAAATCGTGGAGACTTGCGAGGTAACCTTCGACGAGACATAGCCACGTAGTCAGCTTATTTTTGAGTGTGCAGGTGACGACGAACTTGGCGAGGAGATCTTTCAGGAGGAGGAGCATGAACATGGAGATGATGAAGATGGCGGTGTGATGCCCGCGGCTGAACATGTACCTACTACTTCGACGACGATCGAGAATGGACCCTCTCCCACACCTACAATGACAAACCCAGATCAAGGCGAAGCTGCTGTTGAGGGGGAGGTAGCATCAAGGCGAGAACCTCCCCGGCGAGTGCAAGTGGATCACCCAGCTTCGAGAATCATCGGCGACATGAATGAACGTACTACACGGTCGAGGGTTCGGAACAATTCTCATTTCGCTCATGCTGCTTTTGTTGCCACTTTTGAGCCCAAAGACATTGGACACACGTTATCTGATCATAATTGGGTTAACTCGATGCATGAGGAGTTGGAGAATTTTGAGAGGAACCAAGTTTGGATGTTGGTTGACCCTCCCCCAGGGTGTAAGCTGATTGGGACAAAATGGGTGTGGAAAAATAAAGAGGGGGAGAAAGGAGAAGTGGTGAGGAACAAGTCGAGACTTGTTGCTCAAGGGTACAGTCAGAAAGAGGGGATCGACTACGAGGAGACTTTCGCTCCTGTAGCTCGTTTGGAGGCGATCAGGATCCTTCTAGCCTTTTCCGTGGCTAAAGGGTTCAAGTTGTACCAGATGGATGTGAAGAGTGCTTTTCTGAACGGTGTGTTGGAGGAAGAGGTGTTTGTGAGGCAACCACCAGGGTTTGAGAGTGAGAAGTACCCTCACCGGGTGTACAAGTTGAGGAAGGCACTGTATGGGTTGAAGCAGGCGCCTAGAGCTTGGTATGGTAGGTTGAGGGGGTTCCTATTTGAGAGAGGGTTTGAGATGGGGAAGGTCGACCAGACCTTGTTTCTCCTCAGGCAGGGCAGAGATATCCTAATTGTGCAGGTATAGGTGGATGATATTGTCTTTGGTGGCTCGTCTAACTCTCTTGTTGCAAGGTTTGCAGAAGACATGAGCAGGGAATTTGAGATGAGCATGATGGGCGAGTTGCAGTTCTTCCTTGGGCTACAAATCAAGCAATCAAAGGAAGGAACATTTGTGCACCAAGCTAAGTACACCAAGGACATTGTGAGGAAGTTCAAGATGGAGGACTCCAAGGCTATGGCAACGCCTATGAGTACGACTACAGCTCTTGATGCGGACGAGGAAGGTGAACACGTGGACTAGAAGGAGTACCGGAGCATGATTGGGTCACTCCTCTACTTGACGGCGACGAGGCCGGACATCCAATTCTCGGTGTGTCTGTGCACTCGTTTTCAAGCGTCTCCGAGGCCTTCGCATCGGCAAGCAGTCAAGCGCATTTTCAGGTATCTGCGACACACTCCCGACTTCGGTATTTGGTACTCTGCGTCTTCTTCTTTGGCGCTTCATGGATTTTCAGACGCGGACTTTGCCGAGTGTTGGTTGGATAGGAAGTCCACTTCTGGGACTTGCCAGTTCTTGGGTTCTTCTTTGGTATCTTGGTCTTCCCGCAAACAGTCGAGTGTTGCTCAATCCACTACCGAGGCAGAGTATGTGGCCGCAGCTAGTTGTTGCTCTCAGCTCCTTTGGATTACATACACCATGAGTGACTTTGGTGAGGAGTATACCCATGTCCCACTTCAATGTGATAGCACCAGTGCCATAAGCGTTGCAAAGAACCCAGTGCTCCATTCCAAAACCAAGCACATAGAAGTGAGGTATCATTTTCTGAGAGACAACGTAGAGAAAGGGAAGATAGCTTTGATCCATGTACCCACACATGAACAACTAGCCGATATTTTCAGCAAACCCCTAGATCAAGCAACTTTCACTCGTTTGCGGGGGGAGCTTGGTGTTTGTTTGTTTTCTTCAGTTGGCGTGTGGGAGCTCCTTTGTAGCATATGTATAGCTTTCCTTTGTGCATTTCTTGCATTTGGCATGGCATATGTAACATGATGTATAGGCATCTTTGTATCTTAGGTTGCATGCATTTTGTATCATATGCATTGTTTAGGAAAGGCTTCTCCTATATACATTGTTCACCATGGAATGATATATATGTCTTTGTGAGCTAATTTGGTAAGCTATGGTTAGTTTGGCTTAGCTCTTGATAATCTTGGTTTGTATCCATGGTTGATGGCTATGTTTTTGAAAATTTCATATGTATGCTCTCTTGTGAGTAAATGCCTTTACATGATCTTGACATGTTTTTGTGGCTTGGCTATGCTTAATTTGTGGTTGGATAGCTTATTTTGATCATATGGGGCCAAAGGCTCATTTGCCATCATGAATGTTTAGCCCGCATGCTTCATCTTGTGGAGGGGCATAAGTTCCTTTTTGTCGCAAAGACATTTCATGTACCAATTATAAATCTGAAAAATGAAATGTAAATTGCTTGAAAAATGTGCTCCCATGTCATATGTGCTAATTTTAATTTGCTTTGGGTGCTAAATCGTTGCATGATGCCTACCAATGAGAAGTCTCATATATAGAAGTAGGCACATGGCTCGATGGCTTTGACATGACATGAGGTGCTTGTGGGTGTTTATGATGGTCTTATGCTTAGAATGGTTGTCCTAGCATGAAGTTTGTGTGGCTTTGCCATTTTGACATGTTTTGCTCATGTTTAGGACTTTGCTCATGAGAGGGTGATTTTTCGCAAAATTGCTAAATTCTATCTTAGCTTCGCCCAATGGTTGTGAAACTTGGTGATCATGAAGTTTATGTCATTACGAAGCTATAGAGTATCTAACTTGCTCGTTTGGACATGTGTAGCATCCTATGTTGAATTTTGTCTATTTGAGAAGCTCTAGGTTGCATTTTTTTGCATTTTTGGCTTGATTCATGCATTGTCAACAAGGGGGAGAAGTTTGAGCATGTTTTGGCCTACTGAATGCATTTGGAAGGTTTTCAGGTGGTTTCGAGCCATTTTTGGGCTCTGTTGTGCACCGGTCTGACCGGTTGAGGTCACTGGTCTGACCGGTCAGAGTGCTGGTCCTGTTCACATGTTGCGCACCGGTCTGACCGGTGGTGTCGACCGGTCTGACCGGTCAGAGCTGAGCTGTTGCAGCTGCTCTGTTTCGTGAAGTGGTTCGCATGCATTTGTCCAGGGGGAGTTGCATTGGTTCAGGGGGAGCTTGCATGTGTGCAGGGGGAGCTCTTTGTGGTTTTCGAGTTTTGGTTTGATGGTTTGTGCTCTTTGCTTGAGCATGTTTTGTCTCGGATGTGTCGAGCCGTTGCCCTTGCCTAAGGGGTCCGAGACTTATCTTCTTCAAGTGATCTTGCTCTTTGCCTTTTCTTTGGCTTTCGATCGCTTGTTGGAGTTTCTTTTAGTCGTTTCTTTTCCTTTTCTCTTGGTTACCAAAACGTTTGTGTTGTCAATGCACTCATCAAGGGGGAGATTGAGAGCCAGGTGTGGTTCGAGGACCGGTGGATGGTCGCTTCCTGGTGTGATGAGTGATTGACAACGTGGTGTGGACTGATTCTTGGCTAAGTATTGCAGGTGCAGGTTGCGGCTTGACTGGTGCAGGTGCAGGTGAAGAACAAGCGTGAAAGGTCGTTGCCGGTGAGGCCTCCAGGTGTGGAGAAGACAAGTAGGCTTGGTTCGAGGGACCCGGTGGCCAGCGGGGTCAAGTGCGGGCCTCATGGTGGCAAGAATGGCAAGATGAAGTCATGGACGGTTTCTTGGTTGAGCCACAAAACCAAGGTCGAGCCGGGACTACGTGGGAGCCGAGTCATGAGTGGTGATTGGCGGAGGCTACACTGAGTTCGCGGGGTTTCCGGTGGTTCACCAGAAAACCACTGGGTTCCTTGGTTGATCCACAAAGCCAAGACCGAAGAACCGAAGACGGAGGTGCAGCAGCTCCAGACCGGTCTGACCGGTGGGTACCGGTCTGACCGGTGAGGAGCACCGGTCTGACCGGTGTGTGACGACGCAGTCCGGAATCTTCGAAGCGGAGGACACACGTCGGGATCGCAAGGCTTGCGTCGAGGCTAAGCAAGTTTGCGGTCGCTGGGCATCCGTCCGATGGTGCGAAGACAAAGACTTCCAATTTCGCCCTCGAGGGGCATGTATCCCTAGTTAGCTAGTAAGGGTATTTTCGTCTTTCGATTGCCTCCATATAACCCAAGTGGTGAGAGGATGGCAGCCATCTCTTGGAACCCTAGCTCATTTGGTTTTCCTATTTTCCTTCCTATTTTCTTAGGATTTTCGTAGGACTAGCTTGAGAGCTTCATGGTGAGATCTTGTGAGAGGGAAGGATGATCGGGCAGCAAGCTAGACCTTGTATGAACCTCTTTGGTATGTATAGATGATTCAGCGTGGTTCCTCAAGGCTTGGATGTGTCTTTCCCGTTTCTCCTTTTTGGTGATTTTCGGAGCCCTTTCTTGGCGATTTTCTTGGAGCGATTTCGAGGCCTCTCTCTTTGGGATTTGGTGGGGGATGTATGCATGAACCCTTCGTGGTTCTTTTCCCTTTGATTCCCCTTCCAAATCCGTGAGCCAAGGGGCTCGATTTTGGGGTTTTCGTGGCTCTAGGGTTAGAGGCGTTCTTGGTGGGATTTCTTCGATTCCTCTTGATTTGACAAGTTTTGGTGGACCAAATCTTGGCTATGGAGTACCCATGAGGTGTTCCTACTATCCCCAAAGTCTTGTGCAAAACCGTGGAGCGGATCGGGAGATCGGGAGTTGGATTTGGAGGAGTTGACTCGCGGGCGCTGTTCATCCCGAGCTGCCCAGGCACGACCGGTCTGACCGGTGCTCTTGACCGGTCTGACCGGTGCTAGCCCTTAGTGGGTTTTTGTCTCGGGGAATAGCCTTGTCCGTGTGGTTTTGTCCCGTGGTCCTGCTGATCAATTCTTGGCGTGTTTGGAGTTGTTTTGCTAGGCTTTGTGAGGGGTTCTTCTTCCTCACAGGTTGTGTTTCGTGGTGGTTTTTGTTCCAGGGCCTAGAGGAGTCACTGAGGCTTCCTGGAACGTTTGCTGTGCGGCTGCTGTAGCCACCGGCCTGACCGGCTCTGTCCACCGGTCTGACCGGTGTCACTGGTCTGACCGGCGCAGGCCATCGGTTTGACTGGTGTAGCACAGGCAGCAAGCCGTGCAAGTTTCCGCTGTGTGGTTCGGTGAGTTTTGGCTCGGAAGGTTGAGTGTTGGTTCCTAGGACCTGTAGCACTCCAGTGGCTGTGTGGTCTTGACCAACTTGGGTAGTTGAGTCGGAGACGTGAGTTGGAAGCCGTGTTCGTCTTGTTGGAGTTCTCATCTCCTTCGAGAAGAATTTTTATCGGCTCACATTCACTCCCCCCCTCTCTGGTTCGCCTAATCGGTCCTTCAAACACTTGCATCTAAAAGCTCTAAAGTGACTCACCTTGGGTTGTCGGCCATGCATCAGCTCATAAGAGGTCTTCTTCTTAAAGGCACGAAGGAAGATGCGATTTGAGACATAGCAAGCGGTATTGACCGCCTCGGCCCAGAAACGCCTAGGAGTCCTATGCTCATCGAGCATCGTCCTGGCCATCTCACAAAGGGTCCGGTTCTTCCTCTCCACTACGCCATTTTGGCAAGCGATGTATGGAGAAGAGTACTGATGATCGAGACCGAGATCACTGCAAAAGGCATCGAAATGAGAGTTCTTAAACTCTGTGCCATTGTCACTGCGTATAGCTCGAATGGCATCACCATGTCTCTCATTCTTCAACCTCAAGATCAAGTCCTGAACAAAGCCAAATGTCTCACTCTTATCCTCCAAAAAGAAAACCCAAGAGTACCTCGAAAAATCATCAACAACCACAAGAACATACCACTTCCCACCAGCAGAGCGAACACGAGCTGGCCCAACCAAATCCATGTGCAACAGCTCACAAGGTCTCTCGGTCATGACCGCAGTCAAAGGGGCATGGGAAGCAGCAACCATCTTTCCATGTCGACAAGAAGCACAAACCAAATCCTTCTCGAATTTCAACTTAAGCAATCCTCAGACAAGATCAAGACCACTCAAGCAGGAAAGCAGCTCGAAGCTCAAGTGTCCCAACCTCCTATGCCATTTCCAAAGATTGGCCGACACACCAGCAACAAAGCATCGAGGAGGACCAACAGACTGGGAAAAATCGGCACGAAAGATTTGACCCTCGGGGACGATCGTATAGACAAGATCGCCTCGAGAATCAAGAACACGAGAAACACCCGACTTAAAACGAACCTCAAAACCTTCGTCTAGTAACTGAGATACTGACAACAGGTTAAAACCAAGTTACTTGACCAGGGCCACACTTCTTAAGGTC
Source organism: Cenchrus fungigraminus (assembly GCA_036936925.1). Lineage (NCBI taxonomy): Eukaryota > Viridiplantae > Streptophyta > Magnoliopsida > Poales > Poaceae > Cenchrus > Cenchrus fungigraminus. The sequence continues at coordinate 68,213,814 of CM072773.1, forward strand.
ACCTTGCTACTCACCTTCACCATACCTTCAGCTAGCACTCGTCCTCTCCCATTGTCCCCGAAAGTGATGTACTCCCTCGTACTCACCAGGGTGAGCCTGGAGAACCACCCACGATCTCCGGTCATGTGTCTTGAGCAACCGGAGTCGATCAACGAAAAATTCTCCAAGCCTCCCACCTGCAGTCAAAAACGAGAACGAGAATGAGCAAGCGACTCAACACTGGGGTTAGTACCAAAAGAGTCAAACCAGTGTCGAGCCATTTGCTCAAAAGAAGGGTTAGCAAAATCCATCCTACCAAAACCTCTAGGCGGAGTCCTCTCACGCCTACCACCAAAGGACCTGTCACGTCTCACTGGAGGAGTACGCGCACCACGAGAGGGAAAATGTGGCCCGTAGTCCATCTGAGACCCAAAGCTCTGATCGTGCCTCCCAAACTCGTAACGGTCACGAGAAGGAGCACGTCGAGCCAACTCACCACGCCCAAACCCAACACGCCTATCTCTCTGAGGGAACACCTCTCCACCTCCACCTCCACGAGTGGGAACTGTACGCACATACATCTCAGCCCTAGGTAGAGGCCCTCTATGAGGCTCAGGCACACCACGAACAAGGTGGTACCTGTCCTTGTTTGCCATCTCCCTAGCAAACCTCTCATCCCTCTTCCTCCGGAAACAGAACTCATCCTTATGCCCATCCCTCCCACAATACTCACAATGGAAGCGGATTGGCACTGGCTTAAGCAGTGGCTTTTCTGTGGGCTTCTCAACCGCTTTCTCTCCTGACTTCCCCTCAAAGACATTTCCCAGGTTGCTCACAAACTTGATGGGTTTCTGGTAATTCTCTGTTTTCTGGGGGAACACTGGTGGGTCTGGAGTTGTATCAAGCTTGTTTCTCAGGTGGTTTGGCTTGGGTGCATATTTGTTCTTGGGTATGGTGTGGGGTGGTGTAGGTGTCTCTCCAGCTTTCTCTTCTCCCTCACCACTCTTCTCACCACTCTTGTCAGCCCCCAACGCCTGACCATCAAACCTCTTGAACTGAGCTAACATCAAACTCAATTGTGGCTCATGCCCAGACAACCAACCACTACGTGAAAACCTCAAATAGGTCATGCAGCATTTGTAACGGGCCCTTGACACCCGTTACATGGACCCCATCTGTAACAGTTGTTGTTTGGCACCCGTTACGCATAAGCGCGCCAGGCTCGACCCCAACCTCACCCTGACCTCGCCACTACAACGCCCGTTACCAATAAGGACTTCTGGTAACGGACTTCTTAAACGCCCGTTACATGTTTTCTTTGTAACGGACGTTAGCTAACGTCCGTTACCGATGACTTTCCTATTGGAGACGCGTGGTTTTTAGGACGCGTCTCATTTTATGACGACCCAATTGGCGACGCTTGTTTGGACCTAGCATCTCCTTTGTTTTCTCACAATAGAGACGCGTGTTGTTATTACACGTCGTTGTCTTAGCATTCCGACCACTCTGCTATCTCCGACAACAACACTCGCTCTCTCTCCTCTGAGGGCCCCACTTGCTCTCTCCACGCCGTTGCTGCAACAGCATTTTCGCGCGCTCTCTGAAGGCCCCACTCACTGCGCGCGCTCTCTCTCCTCAGAAAGCCAGCGCTGCAGCAGGTCGGCCGGCCGCGTGCGTGACGGCGTAAGGTGCCGGCGGACGTCGACCGCGGCGCGGCGTCCCTCCGTGCCGTACGTCGTCGTACGTCCTCCAAAGCAGCAGCTTATCCTCATCCTCGGGCTCGGCGCCGTCCTCTGCGCCGTCGCCGTCCTCCACTCCGTCGCCGTCGCCGTCCTCCGCGCCGTCGCTGTCACCGCGGCCGCGACACCTCGTCCTCCTCCTCTCGGAAGCGCTCGCCTCGTACACAGTCCTCGTCAAGGTGGAAATTTCCCCCTTTTATTGAACTTCGCTGTCCTAATCCTCTTACTCATCGGTTTTGGTGATGCATTAATTATGCTCATTTGATGTATGAAAATTGCAGATGGCTGCTGCTGCTCGGGCTTGGATGTAAAGTAAGACCCGAGATTGGGACAGTAATTTCGTAAGGGGGGGTCAATGGTTTTCTAGATCAAGCAGAGGCGGATATGAGAAACCGTGGTGTTCAGGCAATGCTTTGCCCCAGTATAGATTGTCTCAAGCAGAAGAAGTTCGGACAACGGGATAACTTTTTTCATCATTTGATCACACGTGGTTTCAAAGAAAATTACACGTGTTGGAATAAACATGGTGAGGAAGGGCTTAATGAAGTCGAAGCAGGATGCCTAAATGAAGGTGAAGTGCGACACCATGCTACGGGCCTTAATAATGAAGGGGCAGTGCTATGTCATGATGAAGAGCTTGATGAAGGTGGAGTTTTTGATGAGGAAAATGAACCATTCCCACCAATTGTGACGAGGCCTGAGGATATCACTGATCAAGAAGTTACGGGATTCAATGATGGTGAGTTATTGCAACGTGTGCACAATGTTGATCAAATGTTGCGGGATGTTGAGTTTCAACGAGTGTATACAGCTTCTGAATTAGCAAGGCTGAAGCAGTTCGTTGAAGATTCAAATAAACCCCTCTATCCTGGTTGCAAGAAGTACTCTCGCCTTTCTGGTGATCTAAAACTTCTACAGCTTAAGGCAGATCATGGTTGGAGCAACAAAAGTTTCAAACAACTATTGGATCTCCTTAAGGACATGCTACCTGAGGGAAACCAAATAGCCGAGTCTGTCTATGAGGCAAAGAAGATAATTTGTCCTCTGGGAATAGAGGTTGAAAAAATTCATGCTTGCAAGAACAGTTGTGTATTGTTCCGTGGAGATTATGCAGACCTTGACAAGTGCCCCAAGTGTGGGTTCGATCGGTACAAGAGGAAAAAAGATGGTGGTGATGATAACAATGCTGATGATGATGAGAACGAGCCCGTGGAGATCACAAGCAAGAAGAAGAAGAAGAAGAAGGTTAAAGGGGCTCCTGTGAGGGTAGCATGGTATTTTTGCATCATTCATCGGTTGAGAAGATGGTTCGCCACACGAAACGAGGCCCAACTCTTGCATTGGCATAAGACACGAACGAAGGAAGTTGGCAAGATTAAGCACCCCACAGATGGCCAACAATGGCAAAACATTGATTCCCACTTTAAGGATTTTGCCGGTGAAAGCAGGAACATTCGGTTCGCTATGAGCACAAATGGCGTGAACCCATTCGGTAACCAGAGCTCAACACATAGCACCTGGCCTATCGTGCTGTCAATGTACAACCTTCCACCCTGGCTATGCAAGAAATGGAAATACATGATGCTGACAATATTGGTCTCCGGGCCAAAGCAACCTGGCGACCGTATTGATGTCTACTTGAGGCCACTAGTTGATGACTTGAAGATACTTTGGAAGCCTGGTGTGAAGAAGGTTTGGGATGAGTTCGGCCGTGAGGAGTTCACATTGCACGCCATGTTGTTCACCACCATCAACGACAACCCGGCTCATCGCAACCTTTCTGGCCAGAGTAAAAGGGAAGGTGCAGCTTGCCCACACTGCTTGGAAGAAACTTGTGCAGTGTGGCTAAGAAATTCAAAAAAATTCTCATTTATGGGGCACCGTCGTTTCCTCAGCAAGAAACATGCCTACCGGGACATGTATTGTCAGTTTAATGGGGAAAAGGAGAATCGACAGGCGCCAATGCATGTGACTGGAGATTTGCTCCACTTGCAAGTCAAGGACGTCGAAACTATCGAGGAGTTACCCAAATTGTCTGAAAAGAAACTTCGCAAAAGAAAGAAGCGAGATGGTGAAGAAGAAGAAGAAGGGCGAGGAATGTGGAACAAGAAAACAATTCTATGGGAGCTACAGTATTGGTCGCTTTTGGATGTGCGTCATTCGATTGACAACATGCACGTCAAGAAGAATGTGTGTGAAGCTACTTTGGGAACATTGCTACAACATAAGTCGAAAGGAAAAGATCATAAAAATGCAAGGGAGGATCTTAAAGAAATGGACATTAGGCCGGAGCTCTATGCAGAGGAAACAGACACGGGGATGGACCTTCCCGTTGCTGCAACCACCTTGTCAAAGGTAGAGAGAAAAGAATTCTGTGAGTTTTTGCATGGTTTGAAAGTACCTTCAGGCTACTCATCGAACTTCAAGAGGCTAGTGTCGGTGAAGGACATGAAAATGAATTTCAACTTGATGAAACCTCATGATTGCCATGTGTTGATGACATCTATTCTTCCTGTTGCACTAAGAGGTATCAAGATAGAACTGGTTCGCGACGCGGTCACGAGCTTGTGTTTATTCTTCAATGAAATAGAACAGAAGGTGATTGATGAGGAAAAACTATTGGACTTAGAGAGGAGGCATTTCGAGACCCTATGCCTGCTTGAAGCTACCTTCCCACCATCATTCTTTGATCTCATGCTGCATCTAACAACACACCTCGCGAGGGAGATCTGGTACCTTGGCCTATCTTACCTTCATCAGATGTTTCCATATGAGAGGTACTTTGGATTCCTCAAATCATTGGTACATAACAGGTCATTTCCGGAGGGAGCCATTGTTCGTGGATATGAGACCATCGAAGCAGTGGAGTGGGCCATGGGTTATATGGACCCCCAAAACCCCATTGGTGTGCCTCATTCATGGCATGAAGGTAGGCTTTCAGGTGTTGGGACACTGGGGAAAAAGTCAATCACTCCGCACCTAGAGGACTTCAGGAAGGCTCATTTCACCGTGATAGAACAGAGCGTAGAGGTTACACCATTTGGCAATGAGCACAAGCAACAACTACGTGAACAAAACCCTGGCTGTACTGAGGATTGGGTTGCAAAGAGGCACGTGCAATGCTTCAACAGGTGGCTCCGAGATTATGTCCAGCAGAGTGGCAGCGCTACTATAACCGACGATCTAAGAAAAGTAGCAGCAGGGCCATTATTCACTGTTACAACATATCAAGCAATGGATATCAATGGATACACGTTCTACACCATGGCCCAGGATGCCAAGAGCGTCTATCAAAATAGTGGTGTGCGTGTACGGGTCATCGACAATAAGAAGAACACAGCCACATATTATGGTCAAATAGAGGAAATTTGGGAGCTTGATTATGTAGGATTCAAGGTAGCCTTGTTTCGGTGTAGATGGGTCACCAATGCGAAGAGAGCTATGATCAAGGAAAAATTTGGTTATGTTAGTGTTGATCTCCGGGTCTTTGGTTACAAAACCGAACCGTTTGTCTTCGCCAAGGATGTTGAGCAAGTGTTCTATGTACCTGACCTTGCAAAGAATAACTGGAGTGTGGTTTTGCCTGGAAAAAAAAGGATTGTTGGGGTTGAAAATGTTGTTGAGGAGGAGGAATACAACAAGTTTGATGAAAGTCCATCCTTTCACACTTCATACATGCCCCGAGTCTTGGGAGCTGACAAAACACCATACTTGCGAAGCGACCATCATGAAAAGATCCATATACAAAAATCAAAGAAGAAAAAGAAGCAAGATTGATTTTGTTGAATCCGATCCTTTTTGTAAAATGTAGGGATGTCTATTACCGGAAATGGAATCCTTTTTGTAATATATATAGGATGTGTATTGGTGGAATTTGAATCTCCTTTCTGTAATATATGATGCCTATATATTCTGCCTAAGATACTGCCTAAGATGCCTAAGATACTGCCTAAGATGCCTAAGACGCGTCTCCTGTATCTTCTCTCCAAAATAAATAACCATTGCCCAACCCCTTCATCTACCCACGAGAAAACCACAACTGCCTACACTCCTCGTCGTGCCCCTCCGCCGCACTCATGGCATCGAGGGAGCACCCGCGGTCGCTCGCGGAATTCCCGGCGGAGGTGCTGGCGATCATCGTTGGCCGAATCGGTGCGACATCGAATCGGCCTATGGAGGACCTCTGCAGCCTACGGGCAACCTGCAAGGACATGCTCCGCCCCTACCACGACAGAGACGTCGGTAGGCGCCTGGCACTGGATCGGGTTCCAGTCGAGCAGATGCAGAACAACGACCCCGTCAGCCACGACGTCTTCCTTCGTAGCCTGGCTGCAGCCAGCAACCCAGTGGCCTGCTTCCTCACCGGGATGGACGACATCTTCGGCAGGAACCGCAGCCCTCAGCCTCCCCTCGATGAGCTTCACCGCGCTGCCAAAGATGGGCACAGAGGGGCGGCCTATGTGGCCACCGTCTTCCTCTACAGAGCCAACAGCGGGGCCGACGCCAACGCCACTGCAATTGTGTACATGAAACAGGTTGAGGGCTAGGAACAAGTGCAGTGCCCTCCGCGTTTGATCAGCAATGTGCAATCCATAGATTTTCGGCATCGTGGGGTCAATCTGGCTTGGCAAATTTGGAGTGTCGCCCTCCGCCGTGGCCTCCGCCGGCCGACGCTGCCAACGGCGGCGGCACGAGGCAACATTCAACATTGCGCAGGCAAAGCATTCTGCGGTACGGCGCCGAGCCGGAGGGGGTTTTGCATGTATTTCTGTAGTGATGAATGTAGGCTTTGTTACGAATGTAATGTCTTCTTCTATCGTGTAAAGTATCGTCCAATCGGTTATTGATAGACAAGATTTGATTTCTCACATTTCTGAGTCAAATCCAAGGTTGCGGCGCCCTCTGCTTCCTCCTCTATTCTATTGGAATGAAGAACAGTTTGTGTGGGAAAATGAGACGAGGATTAACCATCCCACGTCTCTAATAGGAGTGAGGCCCAGTTCTATTGGAACGAAGAACAGTTCTCATTTCTCCTTTTAATCTGCAGTAAATTTTGTAACATGTATTTCTCTGTCGTGCTTAGTCCAAATTTGATTATTTTTTCCTAGTTTTTTCTAAAATCCCCATCTTTTCATTAATTTTATTGTTTAGTGTATATTCCGTTTCATGAATAATGTTTATATGCCTTTATCTTGTTCTTTGTAAGTACAACATAGAAATAATATTTGTTTTCCACAACCATTAGTAATGAAACTTTGCATTTCGTGATCTTAAGGTGAACACATGCTTGTGTTAAAATTTCAAATGTGTACGAGATCGAACATGTTGCAAAGTGTGGAAAACTTCAATGTTCAAGCAACATTCTAGGAAACTATGTGAGAGATGTAGCCATTTGTACACAAGTATATTCTTCCTTTATCAAAACTATTTGAATTTTTTATGACAAGTTTAGGCACTAAAATTATGTTTCCACGTAAATTTGTAGAATTTTTGGAGCAAACTAAGATGTTATTAGAATTATTATATCACAATCATGAGATGTATATTCGAATTATAAGAATGTTAGGTATACAAGTGTGACTGTTGATATTTTATTAAAATACTAAATGTCCAAATATGAATTGATGTTATTTTTAATGAATTTTTAGGCACTGTTTTACCGGCTCTAATATTTGATGGATGCGAGTTTCAGTTCTAAAAAATAGTGTCGGGCCCACGCGTCAGTGTCAGCAGCCTATATAAAGAAGATACCTACCGACGAAGCGACGCGGGTTTACTAACCAGCGTCGGCGATGACTATCCATTATCAGCGTTAGCAGGCAAACCTTGCACGCGCTGTTCAAAATTTCCCACTTATATTGACTATAATGCCTATGGAATTCCAATTCCACAAGAGAGCCGTTCAAGGGCATGCTAGTAATTTCCGTGAACATAGTAACGCGCACGCAGGGGACATATACTCGGGAGTCTAATTCAGACAGATCCACCACGCCCGCACTCTCCCCGCCGCCGCCCTGCTCCTTCTCCAGCCCTAGCCCGACGCCGCCGCTCTCCTCGCCGCAGCCCTGCTCTTCTCCAGCCCTACCGTTCCCGGTGTGACGTCGGCGAAGCGGCTCCAGCCGTGACGATGGTGATGAGGACGCGGTTACTGGCGTGCGGACGGCGTCCCGGCCAACCTAGAGACAGTGACGCGAATCCGGCATCCCCGGCCACGACGACGAGCTGGCCACCTCAGGCAACGAGGCGAAGCGGATCGGGCCTCTCCGACCACCACGAGAACAACTACTTCATTCGCGACAGAGGTTAGTGCTGCTTGAACCCCCAACGCCCTCTCTCTGCTCGGCCACCCAATCTGCTATTCCTGTCAAGGTGGATTAGGGAGACATACTACTTTACGGTTGTTCACATAGGATTATTCTCCTGGAATTGCCTGCATTAGTACAACATGCCTTAATAGTTCATTTTTAATTGATTGGCTGTGGATTTGACGGATGAATTTTGTTGCTCCAAGTCTGTTTGAATAAATTGTTGCTAACAGATGAACTTATATGAACTGTTGAAATTCTGTTATGCTTCGAATGTACCAGATCGAGAGTTATGCTTTGGACCTATTAGCATACTTTAATTCTAATTGCTTTGTCCTCTTGTTGCATGTACACATGGAACACACAATTCATTGCTGTTGAATTTGGATAAGGAAGCAGTTGAAGGAATTTAGTCTCTGCTTTGATATATAAGCATATTGCTTCACCCTGTCAAAATGGTTAGCACCTATCCCCAACCTGTATGCTAATATCAACTATTTTGCCTGTCAGAGAATAAGAATTTATCTTATTTTGTTTAGGTTTTCAGTCTAGCTTATGTTGCTCTACTGACGACCTGACATATCATCTATGCAGTCTCCCACAACACCAAACTCCTCTACCTCCAGTGCACCATCACAGCCCATCGACGGTGAACCTTGTTCACAGCCTATCAACGGTGATCCTTCTTCACAGGGTCACTCAGCACATACTGCTGCGAGTAGTACTCGATCCCACGGGTCAAGGACATAAACCAAATGGCCAGAAGACAAATTGACCGCAACTGGACTTGATAACAATTATTGGCCTACCCCAGATGCTGCGAGGGATAGATTTGTATTGGTCTGTGGCCTCATTGCTCGAGAGAGGGTGTCAATCAACAAGGCAGTTGAAGATCTCTCAGCAATTGAGAAGGAAGAGCTGTTCACAGTTTTAGAGGAAAAGCTAGATTACCCAGCCAATCTGGCTGAATCTGTTCGGAAGAAGGCAGTTAAGGCAGCTATGTCAGAGATTAGAACCTTGCAACGGCGGTTCAAGACCCATTTAAGAAAAAAATTTGTGAGCCAAGAGGAGACTCCCTTTGTGAAGCATGCCTTTTTGCGGCCAGAAGACTGGACCGTGTTTGTGCAGGAAACCAATTCTCCTAGATTTCAGCGATTGAGCCAGGGGATGAAAGAAAAGAGAGCATTGCATGATAAGCCACACAGGACGAGCAGAAAAGGTTATGTTCGTAAATGGAAAGAGTGGGAGGAGGAGGATGCAAAGCTAGCTGTAGAAGGAAAATAGAACCCTTGGGACCAATTTCCTGGACGTTCGAGGCCTTATCTACGGGCAAGGGTAGGGAAGAGGAAGACCACTAGTGAAGGAAGCGGGGACATAACATTCAGTAACCCTGCGGTGGTGGAGGTAGCAACTAGGGTGAAAACACTTGCAGCTCAATCTAGCGATGGTTCTTTCAATGGGGTTAGGGAGAATGATATCCTCACCGTAGCACTTGAGACTCCAGAGCATCGAGGTCGGGTCCGAGGCGTGTCTAGTTCAATTGGCTGGGGTAAAGGGTTTGGTGAAGAGTTTGCTAGAATGTACAGGAAGAAGAGGAACAAGAAGGCTGGACCGCAGATGGAAGACCTAGTTGGTGAAGCAGTCACCAGAATTGTCTCCATTATAGAAGAATCAGGCTTTGATATACGGAAAAATGTACTTCATCGTCCTCCCCAATCACCACCTGTCAGTAGCAGCGAGGAAGAAGATGTGCATGGCCTCGAGGAAGAAGATGTGCATGGCAGTGAGGAAGAAGAAGCATGTGGCAGAGAGGAAGACCATTGGCATGTCAGCGAGGACGAAGGTAATCAACAGCACATTGATAGTCGATCACCTATGCGGGACACAATAGATAAGCTGACAGAGCCAACCAAGTGCAGCCTTTTGGATGGCTCCGGGAATAAAGTGGAGCTCGCACTAGCCACTGTCTTTCCATTGCAAAAGACTCTCCATACAGTACCAGTGCAGCATGGGTATGCTGTGGTGCAACCTAGTTATGTGTGGGGCAATACGGGTCATTACCCTCTGCCTGTACCAATTGGGGGGGATGAAGTAACAACCCTAGCTGAGGCTCTCTGTCAAAGGATCCAATGGTCAAAGGACAGGATCCATGTACCACCCATTACAAGAAATACCAACCCTGCTCCCACATTAGGTAGCAGGGGTACAGCATCAAATGGAGGTACTACAGCTCAGCGTCAGCAAGAGAAAGCTCAGTAGCAGCAGCAACAGCAGCAGATCAGCAAAACTACGCAGCAGGAGCATCGACAACAGCAGGAGGATAGGCAATCTCCGCCTAAGAAGCAGCAGCAGATCAGCAAAACTACACAGCAGGAGGAGCATCGACAACAGCAGGAGGAGGACAGGCAATCTCCGCCTAAGAAGCAGCAGCAGATCAGCAAAACTATGCAACAGGAGCATCGACAATAGCAGGAGGAGGACAGGCAATCTCCGCCTAAGCAGCAGCAGCGATAAGCGGAGGATAGGCAATCTCCGCCTGAGCAGCAGCCACCGCAGAAGAAGGGGGCCAGGAAACCTCTACCTAGGGATGAGCTTCTTAACTGTTTTTGGTCAAAACCAGATCCAAAATACAAGCCTGCTGTGCCTATGTTGTCAGAGGCGGACTTACAGGCTGCTAGACCGAATTGTGTCAGGTTGCATGCTTACGCCTTGGAACACAGTAAGGATAAACTTAGTTTTCCAGCAAAGTTGCCTGAAGACTCCTTTCATGTTCCTAGTGATTTAATGTTAAACATTGCATTCAGTCACGTGTATGACCTTATAACCCTGGTTGCTCTGGATGAGACCTTCTTGAGGTTGTGGACATTGTAAGTGCCTTAAAACCAAAATAGATATTTCTTTAATTTTGACCACAAAGTTCATGCATGCTAACATTTGGATTTTTTGTAGGAAAATGATGGACAAGGCAGCGGAGATGAAGATCAGTGTTGGGTTTTTGGATCCACAGCTTCTCACGACCATAAAGATTGAAAAGCAGTCTACCCTTGTAACAAAAGCATTGACAAATGCAATGACGAATGACTACGTGGTGGGTGCCTTCTGCATCGGTGGCCACTATGTAACACTAATCATCTGTATGAAGTTCAAAGAGGTTTGGTATCTAGATTCTGCAAAACATCATCCTACGCGAAAGTTCGAAGACCTCCGAGCGCTTGTGAATTGGTTCGTACCTTGTAGGTTTTGTTCACAAAATTCAATCTCTTAGTGTTTCTAATCGGTATTGCTGATCATGCAGGGCTTCTCCCTGCCCAAAGGACGAAGTGATGAAAGGAAACAAGAAAAAGCTAAAATCCAATCTGACATTCAAGCACAAGCCAAATATCACTGTAAGACCCAGGTTTTTTTATGGTCCCTTCATACCAATTTGGTACTACATTAACTTGTCATTTTGGTACCTCGATGCGCAGTGTGCTCAGCAGCCATCGGGGTCCTTTTTGCATGGATTCCATGTGGCATTCAATATGTTCAAACTACTCGAAGACATACCTCACATCAAGAAGGATGCTGTAAGTAGATAATGCTCTCACCCTTATCTCTGCTCATATTCTTCATTTGATTTTAGAAACTGATTTGTACTTGTATTCTCATAATTATTTTATTATTTTGCAAGATTTCAAACCTGCCCTAAATGTTTCTACAGAAGATCTAAAGCCGGTCCGGGAGATGCTGTGTGAGTACATTGTTAAGGAGATCCTCGACCGAAACGGCAACCTCTATAATGGTGCACCGTGAGTTCATTGTACGGCCTGACAAACTTGAAACTTGCTGCATTCAGGCTAGTTTAGTACTGCCTGAGAAACCTACTTGGCTGGGGTCAGATGCATGTTGCCTGGTTTAGACAGTTTTCTCAGGACTCCATCCAAACAAAAAGCACCGATGACGAACTTGAAACTTTAGCATGCATGTCGATCTGATAAGGAACTTGATGTGATCTCTCGCATTGTGTATATATATGTGATCTTGCTTGTGTATATATGTGATGAGAATGTGTTTGTGATGTCTCCTTGCATTGCTGGGGTGGCTGCCAAATCCTGGCTGTTTCCAGGATGCAGCCCCTGATCTGGTGGCTGCCAAATCCTGGCTGGTTCCGGGATGCAGTCAGAAAACGGGCAGGTTACTGTAGGTGCCCTACGTATTGGTCACGAACGTTAAGTAAGGCACGTTACAAAAAATGATCCATGAGTAACAGGCTTCACGAACGCCCGTTACAAGTATGACAAAACTGTAACGGGCCGCATAAAGGCCCGTTACTAATACTGACCGGTGGGCCTTAGAAGTTGATGCTTTCGTCGATACAGAGGAGACGCACGTCCAGAGCACGCGTCTTCTTTCGTCCAGACAGAGGAGACGCGCGTACAAAAAATGCGTCTCCTTTCGTGGAGACATGTGTCCACAGCAAACGTCTCCGATATTGAGCTCATGTAACGGGCTCGGTTGCTGTAACCGTTACCAAAGGTCCATGTGGGCCTAGAGAAACAGACATTTCAGGTGACCGGTAACTAGTTTCGGTAACGGTCTTTGTTAGACACCCGTTACTAATACGTGTTAAGAGTAACGGGCTCAGTGTCTGCGCCCGTCACCAAAGGCTACGGTGGGCCCGTAGAAACAGCCATTTCAGGTGACTGGTAAGTAGTTGTGGTAACGGTCTTTGTTCTACGCCCATTACAATTACGGGTCATCAGTAACGGGCAGCGGCCCATTACCTTTGTTGGCTTATTTGTAACGCTTGATCGGTAACGGGCATTTTGCCTGTTACCAATGGCCATCCGCGCCCGTTACCAATGTCTGTTTTTCACGTAGTGAACTCATCAATTTCCTAGGCTCATCATTTTCATCCTGCAGACGGTCAACATAGTGTGCAAGTTCCATGTTTTTCAAAGCATGCATTTCACAGGTTGAACATGATGTAGGAAGAGGAGCTTTCAAGGCCGCCTCAAGAGAAACTATTCTAGTGTGAGATTCATCTAGCCTAGCATGCAATACAGGACATGAGGTACAAGCACCTAGTAAAGCTGGCCTAGATTTCAATTCATCACACTCAATTCTAATCACATCTAGTTCCTCCAAGGTAGAGGCATGCTTCTCCTTGAGAGCAGTCAAATCAGCAAGAAAAACTGAGCAATCACCGCAGTCAATCTCATCAGACACCACAGGAGCAGATTTCAAAGCACCTATCTCATTTCTAGCATCCACAACCAAGGATTCAAGCTTGGCTATCTTATCCTTAGCATCACCCAACAGAGACCTAAATTCCCTCTTCTCGTTGTTGGTCTTTCTAAGCACATCATCACGGTTATCAAGCAACTCATTGAGCCTAGCATTCTCCTCTAGCAAGAAGTTGGGATCTTGTCGTACCTCTTCATCGGAATCAGAGTTCGAATCCGAGCTGTGTTTCCCACCCTTCTTGGAGTGCGCCATTCTGTAGAAGCCTCCTTGTGCGATGAAGCTTAAGCCGGTGAAGTTCTTGCCCATGTGCTGCTTGTCCTTGCGCTTCTCTTGCTCTTCCTCACTGCTCGAGTCAGAGGAAGCATCACTCGATGTCGAGTCGATGTCGCTCGCTCCGGCCACCATCGCTCGAGCGGTCTTCTTCTTGTGGCCGCCACTCTTCTTGTGCCTTCTCTCGCCCTTGTCCTTGTGCTTGTCCTTGTAGTCGTCCGGGAGCGGTGCTTGTTGTAGTCGTGCTTGGGCTTGCCCTTGTAGTCGTTCTTGATCTCCATGGCTTCAGGGCATTCGGCGATGAAGTTCCCGTACTTCCCGCACCGATAGCACATCCCCGAGCTCTGCCTTGCATTCTTGCAGTTCTCGTACATCTGCCCAAACCTCTTGCTCAACAAGGCAAGATCATCCTCGCTCAGCACCTCAAAGTCCTTATCTGGCAAGGACACAAGACAAGACAAAGAAAAGCCAATAGAGTTAGCGTTAGTCCTCGTTTCCGAGACAAGAGCCAAACTATGAGGATCAGTGGGGCTCTAGCTCTTGGCTCTCAAGCCCCGATCAACCTCTGAAGACCTGAGCTTGGAGAACAGCTCGTCAAGCGACAGTGTGTCGTACGCGCTCGACTCCTCAATGGCCTCGACCTTGGCACTCCACACGAACCTATCTACGGCATGCAAAAGCTTGATAGCTTGATCATGATCCCTGTATGGGAGCACTGTCACATTGGCCCTCATGTTGTCGACTATGCTAGTGAAGCGCTGAAACATAGCATCGGTCGACTCACCGGGGAGATGAGTGAAGTTCTCGTTCTCTCTCCGGTAAGTAGAAAACATACAGGCTTGCACTTGGGCATTGCCAACATGAGCATTTCTCAACTTGAGCCAAATCTTTCCGGCCACATCCTCTCCGTACACTCGATCAAACTCCGAGGCACAGAGAGCACGGGACAAGTAATCAACGGCCTTGCTGTTGGCCTCAAACATGTCCCGCGATCCTGGAAGCAGGAAACTGTCTGGGATGACATAATAAGGATTCTGAGTGACCTCCCAGATCAGAGTTCCCTTCCCTCGCAAAAACGCGCCCATGCGCCTCTCCCACATCGGGTAATTCTTGCCATCAAAGTGCGGAGGACCCGACCCCTTGCCGTAATCACCCATCTTTGGATCTTAGACTGGTTAGAATCTAGAAGATCCGTAACCGACTCTGATACCAATTGATGGACCGAATAGGGCGACCAGAGAGGGGGGAGTGAATGGGAGCCGATAAAAATTCTTCCCGAAGGTCGAACTCGGCCTATACCCCGATTGCCACTCCAAATGCTCGCGCACACAAAGAGAGCTCCAAACAAGGCACACACAAGCCTACAAGATCAAAAGACAAGTCTAGGAGCAAAGAGCGGAAGCAACTGGACAAGAATCAAAGCACTTGGCACAATCTGGAAACGCCAGGCGCGGACTGTCCGTACAGTACGCGCGGACCGTCCGCTAGAGTACGGTGGACTGTCCGCAGGTGCTGCGCGGACTGTCCGAAATGAACACCAGAGCTACCAGAGACAAACCCGGAAATACGGATTGTCCGGCTAGACCTTGCGGACTGTCTGCCAGTGGCGCGGACCGTCCGTGAGGCCTGGGCGGACTGTCTGCCAACCCGCTGGAAACCCCAGCCAAAAACCCCAGACAAAATCTACACCACGCGGACCGTCCGTGAGCAACACGCGGACTGTCCGCAAACCTCTTGCAACGAAACCCTAAGGCCAAAGCAGATCGAAACGAAGATGCGCAAGAACACGAAGAACACGCGACGAACAACTGGACGAGCGGACTGTCCGCGGCTACCGTACGGACTGTCCGCGGCTACCGTACGGACTGTCCACGGCTACCGTACGGACTGTCCGCAAGCCACGAACAGAACCAAAAACGCCCGACCCGCGGGGTCAACTCCACGAACTCATCACCGGATCTCCCAAATGGTTGAAGCTCTTGAGACAAGACTTTGGGGATATGAAAAGCGTCACACAAGAATGCTATGCCCCAAAAATCTCGACCTCTAACTCCCTAAATCACCGGGAATCGTGGATCACACAAGCAACCACCAAGAACTTGAACTCCGGCCAAAAACTCACGAATCGAAGGCTCTCCACGGCATTTGAGGAGTCAAGATCACACACAAAGATGCGCAAGGCATCCACCCATGATCTCCCCAAAGAAATCCGTAGGAAAACGCCCTCAAATCCCCGAATCGAGCGAAGAACAAAACTTCCCAAAAATAGCCCCGAAAATGACATGAAAATCACAGAGGACTAAGAGATCACCGCAACGCCGAATGCTTCCATACATCCAGAGGTCAGAGTCTATCCAAGAATCTAGCCTAAGGAATACAGAGGGAAAATGAGCAGTTCAGAGCAATCTACTGGGGGAGGAAAACCTAGGATCCAAGAGAGAGATGCCATCCACCTCTCCGCTATTTATACAAAGTCCATCGGAGGGAGGTAAATGACCACGCTACCCCTACAACTCAAATGAAAATACAACCCCTCAGGGGCATTTTGGTCAAGTCTTCATCGAACGGACACGCTTCCACCACGGCTTCGCTTCACCTCAATGCAAACCCTGCGATCACGCCACGTGCCCTCCACCTCGAAGCTTCCCGAAGCTCTCGGATCACCGTCTCCGTCGCCTCGGGCCTCCGGGCTTGGTTTTGAGGCCCAAACCAAGAAACCGTCCACCGATGGTTTTGTGGGCAAACCAACAAACCCCGCGTGCAAGCTTCGGGCTCCATCCGCTACCTTGCACCAGCCCATGTTCACGACTTCAGCCCGCCAGTCTTGCACCGCATGGCTCGCACTTGACCCCATCGGCTACCGGGTCCATCGAACCAAGCCTACTTGCCACTCCATCACTCGGAGGCCGCCATGGCTAAGGCCTTTCGCGTTTGTTCTTCACCTGCACCGACATGAGTCAAGCCGCAACCTGTACCTGCACACTTAGCCAAGCATCAATCCACACAACGTTGTCAATCACTCATCACTAAGGAGCGACCCTCCACTGGTCCTCGGACACACCTGGTCCTCATTGTCTTGTGCTTCTTCGCTTTGATACGAGGCTTGTCTCTAGGACTCGTAGGCTTGTGTGTGCCTAGTCTAGAGCTTCTTTGGCATGTGCAAGTGATCGGAGTGGCAATCGGGGTATAGGCCGAGTTCATCCTTCGGGAAGAATTTTTATCGGCTCCCATTCACCCCCCCCTCTGGTCGCCTATTCGGTCCTTCAATTGTAGGACCCAACAAGTTTTGGGTACCAAGGAATGCTTGCTAAGATTTGCAGGAACTTAGAGATGCATTGGACACATGGCTTGATGAAAAGGAATCAAAAGTTGAAAAAATAGCCATGTGAAGATCTATAGGACTAATTTCCTACAACTAATGTCATCTCGGTAACTTATGCTTAATCGTTGTGTCTAAGTCACTCTTGGTTCTTAGTGGACACTCATGTAACATAAGTCTTGGACTATTGAAACATGAGGTAGTGACTTTAACAATTTTATGCAAGTTACTCTCTCATACCATTCGATGCTTTTAATGGCTCTCTAGTAGAGCATTGTCTTGTTATCCATTGCAGATGCTAAATTGTGATGTGTTCACATAACCGTGGAGCAAGATGATCAAAATCATCATGGTTGGCTAGACTGGGGGTCACTGGTCTGACTGGTGACAGGCACCAGTCTGACCAGTGCCCATCCAGATCTGTTTCGGGTGATCTGGTCGCATCTCCTGAGATTCTCTGTCAATCACCCGGTATAGGGCCGGGTGACCCGACATAAGGCCGGATGATCCGGCATCTGGGTGAAATATTCAACCTTGGATGATTCTTAGTCAATGGTAATGAAATTCTTGAAACATTTCATTCGATAAAGTATTTATGTGGCATGACCAAGGTGTTAATGAGCCTCTCCATATTCTTAGTAGAATAAGGTGCTTTGAATAAGAAATTCAACTATCTCTAGCACTATTTAAGAGGGAGCTCATTTCAACACTTGTGTCATTTTCGGGACTAACAATTTCTTCTAGTGATTTTATAGTCTCATAAATATTTGTGCAGCATAAGCGGCTCTTAACATTCTTTATATTATAATTTAATCAAGTAAGAGCCAACATTGAACTTAAAAATGAGACATGCACAAATTAAAATGGCTTTAAGGCAAAGGTATGATTCTTTTAGGTTCTTTATTTACCGTAATGCATCTAGGCCATTTGAACCAAGCTAGTGTGCCATCTTTGCATGTAATTGCTTCAAGTGAGTTTTGTGTGCACTTTGGATATTTGGTTGATACCTTTATAAAATTAGAGCTATGTGTCATATATTGTTCTGTAGTGAAAGGTATGAGCTAAATATACTAAAGTGGTCATTTAGTTGAGGTGGATGAATGTCCCTTGTGAATTAGGATTGAATTTTCAAAAATTCAACTAGCATGTGTAGGAACTGTGAAGTTTAAAAAATATTTTGGTTCTTGGTCTTTGTGACCCGATCAACTTATTTGTGACTATTGTTCTCCATGCTTGAAGGATGGCTAGTCACAAATGAGAAGATTTTCTCAAGTCCATAATATCAATCCTTATCTATATCTTTCATTCTTGGAAGAATCAAGAATTATTATTTAAATTTGGATTATTCTATATTCCTATGAGATATGACAAAATATGGATCAAAATCATGTCAATTTATTATATCCAATCTCTGTGAAGGTTCAAGGATCAAAATCTTGCAAAATCAAATCATTTCCTGTTGCTCCAAGGAGCACCGATCTGACCAGTGCATGCCACCGGTATGACCGGTGGACCCCGGGAGTTACCTCGTGACTCAACAGTAAAAAAAATATCTCCTTTTACCCTTCTACCTTCTCTCTCCTTTATCATTCCACTAGTTTCACCCTCCTTCATCCCATGCTCACCCTCTCTCCTCTCCAAAACACCTCCACACACACCCGTGGCGATTTGAAGATTCAACCAAGAAAAAGTGTGTTCCTCTCAAGGAAAGGACTCTCCCAAGGTCCCTCTACTGGTTCCCCATCGAGTTTTTCGGATTCCATTCGAGTTCTCCTCTCCAAAGGTATTCAAATCTTGTTTTTACCCAATCTATCAACTCCATGAGTAGATTTGAATTTCCTTCAAGTGACCATCTCCTGGCAACCCCTAGAAGACTTTCCTAGAGTGTCATACCTTTTGGTTGGACACATTATGAGGAATCGAAATTTGGGGAGTGGACGGCCTACACCGGTTTGACCGGTGATGCGACCGGTCTGACCGGTGTGGCCCGTCCAGCCCTAAATCTCGTCTTTCTTCGTGTTTTCAACTTTTATCTGTATAGGATTGTCTCACAAGTATCTATGATCATATCTTATCATCCTAGCTGCTAAGATTGGCTTTTGTAGCCATCGGCTCAGTTCTGGAGGGCACCGATCTGACCGGTGGCCCTGACCGTTCTGATCGGTGGCGGCCAAAACCGACCAAATTGTTCTAAATTGTGAAATTCAATTCCTTTGTCAATACAATCTATCTCCTGGTGTCTTATACTTTTCTAACATACTTTTTGTGACTCAGGACAGCAGCTATGCCAAAGGAAAAAGTGGGAGCAAGAAAGAAGATTGTGTTGACTCCTAGAGGGATTCCTCCCTCTAACCATGGGGTAGGAGGTAGTGGCAGTGGTAGTAGAAGGAGATTGCAACCCAGAGCACCACAAAGAAGAGTTGAGATAGATGATGTTATTGGTGGTGACACGGGGACTAGCAGTGATGAGGATGTTGAGGATGAGACATATCAGGACTATAGTGCCTTTCACGTGAGGCACCATCATGGAAAGGGGCCAGGTAATGAGGAAGACAGTTGTGAAAATGGTGATGATGAGGAAGATAATGGAGAAGTTGAGGAAGATGATCTTGGTGGAAATGAGAGATATGGAGATGAGTGTTGGTATTTCTTAACATCACCACTAACGGCGCCTTGTTAGCATGAATGCTAGAATCACCTGGGTACACCTATGTGTTACGAAAGAGTCTGCAAGCGCACGGATATACCGTTCTAGCACTTCACCTAAGGACTATTCCAAAGGGTATAGATTCCAAGGACAGAAGAGACCTAGCTCTAGGTCTAGCTGTGGTCTAAGGACACCACTCTACAGGATAGTATTTGGGTAGAGAGGATCCGACAGGTACAAACAGAGTCTTAGAACGACTTCTCTAGTAAGGACACTAACTTTGGGCACTGACACCGCCTGGCTCTAACAGTTTGTTCCGGTATGCGGCTCTGCACCGTATCTGAATATGGAGGTGTACAAAGGGTCCAACGGCTATCACTACTGTGGCCTACCTCCATCTAAACAAGGGATACGGGGCAAACAAAGGATAACCCGTAGTCTGGACACCACGACCACACCACCGACTACTACTATAGTGAAATATGTCTAGTACTCTTGTAGCCTTACTACAGCAGTCCGTATAAATATGAAGCGATGAACCCATGAGGGAGAAGACAGAACTAGCTTAGATAAACTCTACCACTAGCAAGGATCACATATGTGTTGACGGCTGTTAAGTACCACTTTTAGCCATCAATATTCTCACATAAATGGAGGCATGCGCATTATTTACTTACATTTTGATTTGAATAATGTAGTTCCACTTGTCCTTGCAGATTATTTGTATGTAGGTGAAATAAGCATGAAAAGAGATGGAACTTAGCTAAGGAGATGGCTGCCACCTAGGAAACATGTGGCAATACACGTCACTGATCCAAGGGAGGCACTCACCGGCGAATCAGAGAGCGACACATGGACTTCACAAGGATCCACGGGCCCACCTAGGATTCCAAAACTTGGCATGCACGGTGGAGTGACCAGAGGGCCCACCTGGAAGCCACCCAGAGGAAACACACCTCGAGAGGAGGGCCGAGGGGGCCAGCCGATCCGAGGATTGGCCAAACCGCCTTTGGCTCCTCTCATCTCGGTCTTCCATGTGGTTGCTCCTCATTGGTCCCTTGCTGCATCCCCGGGTGGTTTGGAGGCATTTGGTGCCCGAAGCAAGCCAGGTCCTTACCTATAAATAGAAGGGGAGGGGCTCCATTTCTCACACACCACTCTCTTCATTCTCCTCTCATTTTTAGTTTCCAAGGCTAGGTGGTAGGCTAGAGTAGCTCTTATTCAGGTTCCAAGTATACTTTGGAGTCTAGGTATGAGTTCTCTTGTATCGTTATTTCTATGTATGACTTTGATCTACTTCAATTATTCAACTATTTTGGTAGATCATATGATTGATATGTTCTTGAGTTCATCCACTGTTCGTCATTTAGAGGCTTGTGTTCTTCATGAACACTACCTTTCGATCCAGTTGAAGGATGATTTACTCATTCCTTATGTGTTTGTTCATAAGTTAGAGGCTTGTGTTCTTCACAAACATGACCCTTTGATCTTGTTGACTAGACATAAGAGAGTTCACATGCGTTCGTATGACTAGCCCTAGTTTGATCTTGTTAGATAGCATGTTAGTGTTGCATGAAGTTTGTGTTTAAGCTACGGTACTCAGTCTAAGTTGACCAGTCTTCTGGTGGCTCTCACCCTGGGTCACAATAGCCTGGGCCGAGTGAAGTCTAGCAGCAACACAGGCATGGTGCCTGGGTTGTGTTGCTACGTTAGTTATGAGCTTGCCCCCCGTAACGATTGAGGTAGGCCGCAGTGGTGACATCTGTTGGACCCTTTGAAACCCTCCGCACTGGGGTATTGCTATAGGTACCTAAAGGATAGTTTCGCACAGTGCTGGTCGTCACGGGCTATCTCCCCGTTTGTACCTGGGTGATGAACCTTACCTTTCATGCAATGCTTTATGCTTATCTCTTGTATCATCTAACTTTGTATGTTTAGTACCATAGAACCTAGAGCTAGCTTCGTATGTCCCCCCTAAGCCGTAGTGTATTAGAGTAGAGGTAGATCTGAGTGTGTGTCACACTACCCTTATCATATCATTTATCTTACCCTTGTCTTTGAGTTGTTGTTTTCTATATCTATCTCTTGGTTTACATTCAGTGCAAAAGCATAAGTCTTGATATCCGCCATTGCCTTCCACGGATACGATACCCTTGGAACACTCACTTCCCTGGGGAAGTGCTACAATGGTTTATCTGTGCACTTGCGGATTCGTTCATGATCGTTAGATTTACCTATGACAAGTCTTGATGCCCACGCTAACTCGGCGTCATTAGTAGTGACATTAAGAAATACCAACAAGCATTTCTGGCGCTGTTGCCGGGACTGGATTCTAAATCCGTTCTTAGGTGATTGCGATCAGAAATGTCAACAAGCATTTCTGGCGCTGTTGCCGGGGAAGGCACAGGATTATCATGACTATGATTTGCATCTGTTTATAAATCATGAGTAGGTTAGAGCAACTCTCAATGCAGGCTAACCTTGATTGTCTTCTTTTGTCTTCGGATGATGAAGATAGGTAGTGTATGACTAGTTTCGACTTACCGGAGAATTTCACAGAAGATCCCGAGTCACTAGTGAGGAAAGCTCGAATTCATTTCGACTCACCTCATCGCACTCGTCCGGAAGGCGATCCAGCTTCCTTTGTACCATCCACGTCAAACACTATGGCCCAGAAGATGCTTCGTGAGTACTCAGCTCCTTCTGCTGACCAGGTGCTGCAAGGCCCTGTGGTGGCAATGGGGACTGAAAACTTTGAGATCAAGACAGATCTAATCACGATGGTACAGGCTAGTCCATTTTGTGGCAAGCCAAATGAGGATGCTAATGCCAATCTGCAGCAGTTCCTAGAGCTATGCAGCACTTTCATCATCAGGGGTGTAAATATGGATGTTGTTCGTCTTCGACTATTTCCTTTTTCTCTCCTGGGGAAAGCCAAGTAATGGTTCTATGCGAATCGTGATGCTATCAATTCTTGGGACAAGTGCTCAGCAGCATTCCTTAAGAAGTTCTTTCCATTGGGTAAAACCAATGCTCTTCATGGTAGAATTTCTAGCTTTCAGCAAGCAGCAAGTGAATCTATTCCAGAGGCTTGGGAAAGGCTTCAAGAGTACGTCCTGGCCTGTCCTCACCATGGGATGGAGGATTGGCTTATTCTTCAAAGCTTCTATAATGGGTTGACTCCGACAGCCCGAGGCCATATTGATGCTGCTGCTCAGGGAGCATTCTTCTCACTCACTGTTAATAATGCCAAATCACTTATTGAGAGGATGGTATCCAACCAAGGGTGGAGTGATGAAAGACTCCAACCACGTCCGAGGGGTACTCATACTGTCAAGGAAGCAGATATGATTACTGCCAAGCTGGACCTTCTTATGAAAAGATTGGATGACTACACTAGCGAGAAGGCTGCCATGGCCACCACTACTTTGCCTATGGATTCTCATATGACTTGTGAAGTTTATGGCAACACTGGGCATTCGGGAAATTATTGTCCTGAAACTCAGGAGGAAGTGATGTACATGAATGGCAATAACAATGGTTATCGTCCACAACAACAAGGAGGCCAAACATGGAATCAACAACACCCTTATTATCAAGGAGGCAACCAAGGTAACACTTACACTTCTACCAGCCCTCCTTGAGAGATCTTGTTTTTGGGCAGGCTAAAACTAATGAAGGTGTTAACAAAAAGTTAGCTGCCCTTGATGAATCCTTGGAAAGTCTCAACGTTAAGCTTGAATGTTTTTCTTCTGCTCAGAAGAGCCAGCTAAGTTTTAACAAAATGTTAGAAACTCAGTTAGCTCAGTTAGCTACTTTGGTTCCATCTGCTGATAACGGGAGGATCCAAGGGCAACCTGTGTCCTCTTGTGAAAATGTTAGTGTAGTGTCGACTAGGTGGGGTAAGCCACCTAGGAAGACGTATGCTCCTAACTATGCAGGAAAGCCCATACAACAAATTCTAGATCCATGAGAGGAATCAACAGTTCTGCACACAAGAGATCCTGGCTATCCAGCTATCACATGCACAATCTATTACAAGATGATCAAGCATGCCATTTGTGACATTGGTGCAAGTGTCAATCTCATGTCCAAGGCCATGTTCGAGCAACTGGGATATCCAGCTCTCTCTCCAATAGCACGGACTATCCAACTCGCCGATTCAATGATACGATATCCAGAAGGAATTGTTGAGAGTCTATTGGTCAACATCAAGAACTCTTATGTCTTCGCGGATTCTGTGGTCCTTGATATGGACGATGAGGGAGGAATGCCGCTCATCCTTGGGCGACCATTTCTCAGTAATGTCCGAGCTAGAATCAATGTGGGGGGCGGAGTGATCTGTTTCCGCATTGGGAAGAGGAACTTGATGTTTAGGTTTCAAGATAAAAGAGGAGCAATGCTATTTAGTGCAAGATAGTGTTGAGCAGCTTGGGGGAAGGACGGAGCCTTCACCCCAATGAAGAAATCTCCGTCAACATTGAAGCAAAAGAAAATTCATAAAGAGTGGCGGAGGATTGAGAAGGCATCACCCTCTACTTCTCAGGAGTAGGATGCCGAGTGGTATTAATTGCTGAGAAAAGTCCAACTCGTCGGACTAAAAAGGATGAGTCCTTTATGCCAAAAAGGTTAAAGATGGTATTTATCTCGTATTTCCCTTTCCAAAATTTTATTTGATTTTCCAAACTACATATTTAGTTTTTTCCAAACCTTGCATCTGCATGCTAGATTTATCTAGCCCTTTTTTCCCTTTCGAATAAAATTTCTGAAAATAATTTCTGAGTTTGAAAATTCTAGAAAAATCAATTGAAAAATATTTTGGGAAAATTTGGGCCATGGCACTCAGGCATGCCCCCAGCTAGCCGTTGGGGAGCCACTGGCCAAAGCAGGGGGCAAGTGGGCCCGACCAAGGGTCGGCCGACCCCAGGTTCGGCCGAAGCAGCCCAACGGCTGCTGGGCCCCACCTTGCTCCAACGGCTCCTAGCCGTTGCCTAACGGCAATGTCTGGATGCCCGGCGCATTTGCCTATAAATAGCAGGGGGAGAGGGGGTGTTCTTCACCCATTCAACTCATTTCACTCACACTCCCCTCTCTACTCCCTGCTCTCTTGGTTTTCTTGGATTTCTTGCTCAGGTTGGGATTCATCAAGTACTCTATCTATTGTGTTGCTGCAAGTATTGCTATTGGTGGAGCAAGCTCGGTAAGAATTTCATTTACTTTCACTAATCCACTACCGAGTTCTGTTGTTGTCCCTTTGTGGTGCTAGCATGAGTTTGGTGGCGAACGCTCTCCGGAGGGTGACACGCTCCCGTTCACGGGCGAGCGCAAGTTCATCCGTCCCCGCCGAGCCGACGCCAAGCCCATCAACAATGGACTATGAAGAAGAACAAGAAGAACAAGCCAAACCACAAGCAACGGAGGAGGTCGTCGATGACAACCCCTACCTCAGCTTGCGGGGTGCTCGAGAGGAGCAAGCCTACGCCCTCCTAAAGAACCGAGTCATCGCCCACACCCAGGACTTTGACCCGGCTCTTATGGAGAACACAGGTATGAACCTCAAGTTCGCTTCCATTTGGTATGCTCTTGGTTGGGAGGAGTTTGCGCCGGTTATAGAGCTAGGCTCTCGGCCCCTCACCATCCAGTTTCTTTGCTCTCTTACCGAGGTGCCTGAGGGTATTTAGTTTCGTCTTTTTGGGACTGATTACTGAGTTTCATGGAAAGATCTTAGTCGCCTCCTTGGTTTTAATCATCGTTGTGTTCTTTCTTTGAAAAAGGCTTGTGAGGGTTTTGTTCGAGATTCTTTCTGGGGAGATATTTCTGGTCTAGTTTATAGCGGTAAATTTGTACCTCGGTGCAATGATGTCGTGCATCCCACTCTCTGATTGTGGCACAAGTGGCTCGCCATTACTCTCTTTCCACGAGAGGATGTTCGGCCCGTGCGCAATGATGAGTTGATGCTTCTATATGCTCCTACTAAACGGATCAAGGTCTCCCCCATTAAATCTATGATTCGGCAGTGGTTGACAAATTTTAAGATGATAGGCCCTATTGAGTGTACATCTTTGGTGACTCGTATTGCTCAGAGACTTGGGGTTCTAAGTGGGAATCCCGTACCATTCATTGGGACGCCCCGAGTACTCATTGATGAGGCGTACTTGATCCAAGGGCATACACTTAAGAGAGGCCCAAATGATTCTTTGACTTTCTTCTTCCCGGGTTATACAAATCAAATCCGGTTACCTAACCCGGGGTTTCAGTTGTATAACTCAGAGTCGTTAACCATTCCCCTTGTTACGCAAGAGGAAGGCCGTCGTGCTAGTGTTCCAGGCAGGTCCACCAGAAGCGCGGTAAAGAGAGCACACATGTAGCAGCAGCAGCAGTCACAGCCACCACCACAGCCACAGCCTACTACACCACTGGTGGCAGGAGGGGCCCCTACGGGGTACATGTTTGGGGTTACCCCTGGATATGCACATGGTTGGGACCAGCCTGCCTACCAGCCGAGTGCGAGTGGCACGGCTTGGGCGAGTGCGAGCAGGGACGAGTGGGCTAGACCCGCTAGTTCTAGATCCGGTGGTCCACCTCCATCTTCGTCCTTCAAACGGCACTCTTCGGCCTCTGCACGGGATGCTCAGCTCACGCAGCAGCTAGGAGAGCTCACCGTCCAGGTCACGGGAGTGGAGGAGACGCTGAACACACACGTTGAGGCTAACTCAGCGTGGCAGCGTCAGACTGGCGAGAGGATTGACGCCATGCAGCAGGCGCAGCAGCGACAGATAGAGGGGCAGAGGGCTTTCTATGCGAGTCAAGGTTTCTTCTACCCTCCACTGCAGTGAACCTGAATCTAGTTTGGGGGAGGACCCCCATCCTGAGGTAACTTGTTTCTTCCTTTGTTTTCAGAATGTCTTATAATGAAAACCCATAAAAATCTGCAAAAATAAAAAAGACCAAAAAGATTTATTTTCTTTCATCATAAGTTTGCTTAGTTTGCTTTGATATGCACAGTAGGAATGCTTTGCCTCTATGGTTGAAATGATGAATAGTTACTCTGTTTATTCTTCTCATATGTCTTGCTTACAGCTTTGTATCCTACCTAAGTTTTGAGTTTGTTGGCTTGCATGTTCGAACCTTAGCTTGAAAACTATGGGTAGCAAAAAGCATGATCCATGCCTAAGTTGTTGTGAGACATGATATGGTATAATAGAGTGCTATGATCTTGTACCTAGTGATGCTTGACATCCGGAGTTTTCCTTTTTGAAAAATCTAAACATGATGAGTTCCTCAATGATGACCATTTCCTATCCAAGGCCATATGTAGATTCTAGCTCTTGTTATCCTCCACATATGCAGCTTGTTCTCTCATTGAGCTATGTCAAATTATTGTGACCCTTGTTAGAACTCATACTCCCCTGATCAAGATCACGTACACGTTCATGCTAAAACTTCTACACTAGAAGTTAGCATTCATCATTCGTTCCAGTCGCTTACGCATTCTTCCACAAACAAAACTCTATGCATCCTTGTATCATTCATCCCTCTCCGAATATCTCCAATAAGACAAAGGGCTAGCTAAAAAAAGGGGAGCATGCTCAAAGCATGGCAGAACAAAATAAAGAGAGCTAGCCCAAGTCTCGGGAAAATTCTAAAAGGAGAAAAAATGGATTGATATGTGCAAGAAAAAGAGTTCCACTATATAGATGGTAATAACTAGTACCTACTCCAGGGCTAGTGTCCACCTTACCATCAATCCCTCATTTTTCATATAAAGTATGGTAATATCTAGCACCCATTTCCGAGCCAAGTATACACCTTACCATGCTCATATTCATCACACACATATGCACATCATGATCAGGATGTATGTTTGTTTCTTCCAAGGATCCGGTTTTTGAATTAGCAAAATATGAGAGACAAGTATGCCACATTCCTTCCCTACCTATAGCTCCACATAAGCCTATTAGGAGTAGGTTGTGAAGAAAGGCAACTTAATGCCTTGGTGAGGAACCATACACTTTGAGCGATCCGAGTGTATCATTTGAGGAACTCTGATTTTCTTTTGAAAAATTTGCAAAACCTCCGGATTAACAACTGATCAAGGTATGAGTGATTATGCATTTGCTATATAAACATTCTATCTCTCAACCGCCCAAAGCAGGTGAAGCTATATGCCCCATGTCATCAAGCGAATGGTAAGAACATTGCCAACTTGTTCAACTCTTGGTAGAGTACTTTGATGTATGTTTGCCATAAGTTAAGGATACAACATCGTAGCAACTCCTGATCAACCAACCTAAGTCCCTAATGTCTTGCTTCGAGACGAGCAAGAGGTTAGCTTGGGGGAGTTTGTTGACGGCTGTTAAGTACCACTTTCAGCCATCAATATTCTCACATAAATGGAGGCATATGCATTATTTATTTGTATTTTGGTTTGAATAATGTAGTTCCACTTGTCCTTGGAGATTATTTGTATGTAGGTGAAATAAGCATGAAAAGAGATGGAAACTCACCTTCTATGGAAGATCCATGCCAACTCAGCTGAGGAGATGGCTGCCACCTAGGAAACATGTGGCAATCCACGTCACTGATCCAAGGGAGGCACTCACCGGCGAATCAGAGAGCGACTCATGGACTTCACAAGGATCCACGGGCCCACCTAGGATTCCAAAACATGGCATGCACAGTGGAGTGACCAAAGGGCCCACCTGGAAGCCACCCAAAGGAAACACACCTCGAGAGGAGGGTCGAGGGGGGTGGCCGATCCAAGGATCGGCCGAACCGCCTGTGGCTCCTCTTATCTCAACCTTCCATGTGGTTGCTCCTCATTGGTCCCTTGCTGCATCCCCGGGTGGTTTGGAGGCATTTGGTGCCCGAAGCAAGCCTGGTCCTTGATATAAATAGAAGCGGAGGGGCTCCATTTCTCACACACCAATCTCTTCATTCTCATCTCACTTTTAGTTTCCAAGGCTAGGGGGTAGGCTAGAGTAGCTCTTATTTAGGTTCCAAGTCTACTTTGGAGTCTAGGTATGATTTCTCTTGTATCTTTATTTCTATGTGACTTTGATCTACTTCAGTTATTCAGCTATTTCATATAAAGTTGTGGTAGATCATATGATTGATATGTTCTTGAGTTCATCCACTATTTGTCATTTAGAGGCTTGTGTTCTTCATGAACACTACCTTTCCATCTAGTTGAAGGACGATTTACTCATTCCTTATGTGTTTGTTCATAAGTTAGAGGCTCGTGTTCTTCACGAACACGACCCTTTGATCCTGTTGACTAGACATAAGAGAGTTCGTATGCGTTCGTATGACTAGCCCTAGTTTGATCTTGTTAGATAGCATGTTAGTGTTGCATGAAGTTTGTGTTTAAGCTACGGTACTTGGTCTAAGTTGACTAGTCTTCTAGTGGCTCTCACCCTGGGTCACAATAGCCCGGGCCGGGTGAAATCTAGCAGCAACGCAGGCATGGTGCCTGGGTTGTGTGGCTACGCTAGTTATGACCTTGCCCCCCGTAACGATTGAGGTAGGCCGTAGTGGTGACAGCTGTTGGACCCTTTGAAACCCTCCGTGCTGGGGTATTGCTGTAGGAGTCTAAAGGATAGTTTCGCAGAGTGCTAGTCGTCGCTGGCTATCTCCCCGTTTGTACCTAGGTGCTGAACCTTACCTTTCATGCAATGCTTTATGCTTATCTCTTGTATCATCTAACTTTGTATGTTTAGTACCATAGAACCTAGAGCTAGCTTCGTATGTCCCCCCTAAGCCGTAATGTATTAGAGTAGAGGTAGATCTGAGTATGTGTCACACTACCCTTATCATATCATTTATCTTACCCCTGTCTTTGAGTTGTTGTTTTCTATATCTATCTCTTGGTTTACATTCAGTGCAAAAGCATAAGTCTTCATATCCGCCATTGCCTTCCACGGATACGATACCCTTGGAACACTCACTTCCCTGGGGAAATGCTACAATGGTTTATCTGTGCGCTTGTGGATTCGTTCATGATCGTTAGATTTACCTATGGCAAGTCTTGATGCTCACGCTAACTCGGCATCGTTAGTAGTGACGTTAAGAAATGCCAACAAGCATTTTTGGCGCTATTGCCGGGAATGAATTCTAAATCCATTCTTAGGTGATTGTCATCAGAAATGTCAACAATAAGCAACTTTGATCTAGCTAAGAAATGTAAGCACTCTCATTATGCTCTAGTAGACAAGCAACAACATGAACTGAATGCAAACTTAAGAACCTGATCAACTGGATCAGAAGGAATTTGTTGGAAGAACACAAGCCTCTAAATGATGAACATGCAAAGAACATAAGAACACAAACAACAATGCAAGAATACCGCATTAGTCTAAATAGAGAATATGGAAATACTCACTTGATTCTAAATGAAGAACAACAACATCTGTAGAAGTTCGTTCATGAGGAAAGTTGCCAAATATCATGGCAAGGCCCCAAGAATCCCCCTCACTCTCCTCCTAAATCTCTTAAACACTAGCAAGCCAGCACTAATCCTATGCTATAAAGCTCTCCTCTCCTAAGAGAGTAGCCAAAGGCTAAAATGAAAAGTGAGGAGAAGAAGTGTGTGCCTCCAAAATGAGATGTGCATCTTCTATTTATAGGCCAAGTGGTTCACTGAAGATCACCGAAAGCACCCTGGCAATAGAGCCTTCGACCAATGGGAGATCACCACGTGTATGGTTAGGATGAACCGGCCCTAAGGCTATTCGGCCAAACCCACAGTTCGGCCGACCCCTTGTGGGCCAGGCTGGCTACCATCTTTTGCTCATTGACTTCTATGTGGGCCCTTGGTTACATTCTGGGTATGTGTAGAATTTTGAGTCGGTTTGCATCCCGAGTGGGCCCATGGATCCTTGTGACAGCCACATGGCGCATTCTGATTCGCTGGGACTTGCCTCCCTTGGATTGATGACATGGCTTGTACATGTAGGATCTGGTGTGGCAACACCTCATCGGCTAAGGTGGCGAGGCATAGTCCAAATACGTGTGCTTTCCCTCCATTTCTTGTGGTAAATGCCTACATTTAAATATTCATCAACACTTGAAGAAATTGCCAGTATAAACCCCTATTCTAGTGTTGATGATCACGTTTCATGAATTTTATGCAGGAGTTGATGGCCTAAAAGAGGTACTTAACAGACTTCAACAACACCCCCACACTTGACCTTTGCTTGTCCCGAGTGAAGGGAAACAGATCAAGGTGAGACATGATGTCCAAAGGTATGAAGCGAACATAAGAGATATTCTGAACCATACCTTGTACTTGTGAACTCTGTGAAGTGGCTATCATGCCGTCTTGGGTGGTTGAAGAGTGGAACAGTCATGCATCAAATCTCTCCTGCTCATCATGTCAAGTAACTTGGGGTTTTGCAAATAAGTTTTTAAAACAAACTGTTGACGCTTTTTCGATCAACAACACGGGAGCGCTAGATCGCGCTGCAGCAGGAAACTGAACTCGTCGGAGCTCCTGTCTTGACCAGTCTGACCGGTGGGCGTTAGGGCACCGGTGAATGCCTACGAGCACCGCCTCGGGAGGGACCCCGTCAGAGGTGGTGCGCCTATGGTTGCTCTGATATCGGTAGGCCACTCAGAACATCCTTGATCGTCATCGAGACAAACAAGGAAAGCAAAGAGGTTGGAAAAGCTAGGGTTTGAGAGACAAAAGTTGTAAAAAGATATGATCGATTGGGTGATAAGTCCTCAACCGGCCGAGGCCCTTTATATTTATAGGGTGGGGAAGTC
Organism: Cenchrus fungigraminus; assembly: GCA_036936925.1. Lineage (NCBI taxonomy): Eukaryota > Viridiplantae > Streptophyta > Magnoliopsida > Poales > Poaceae > Cenchrus > Cenchrus fungigraminus. Next base: position 68,245,065 of record CM072773.1, read on the forward strand.
TTGCCCCGTAAGGAAGTCCTTTACAACTCAAAAACGACCAGAACTTCTCAATTCTACTCGGACTCAGGGTCCACCGGTCAGACCAGTCAGCCCCACCGGTCAGACCAGTGTGGCCTTTGCCGGATTGGCTACAGGACCTGACCGGTCAGACCGTCCGGGTACACTGGTCTGACCGGTGGCGCTAGCCTAATCGGCCTTGTGCCAAATTTGGGTACACTGGTCTTCCAAACCAAGTCACCTACCTGAAAAGATTTGGTCTTTACCTTTTTATTATAGGCTCTAGCAACTCGCCTCTTGTCCTTTTCAATCTCCTTTGAAGCCTCCAAGCGCTTGTCGGTCACCTCATCAATATTATCCATCATCAAAGCATCATAAGTTCCAATATCAAGATAATTTTGCTTTGCAAGTCTATATGCGCCTAGATTCACCTCAACGGGCAAAATGGCCTCTTGACCATACACAAGCTCATAAGGAGTAACTTCAGTAGCACCATGTCTAGAAATACGATGAGCCCATAAAGCTTCAGACAATACCTCATGCCATCTTCTAGGATTATCCTCTATCTTCTTCTTAATGAGTTTAATCAAAATCTTGTTGCTAGACTCGGCTTGACCATTTGCTTGAGCATAATATGGAGATTAATTGAGTAATTTAATACCATAGGAATTGACAAACTCACGCACCTATTTTGAAACAAACGAAGTCCCTTGATCTGTAGTCAAAGTTTGTGGAATGTCAAATCTATGTATGATATGCTTTGTAATAAACTCAATCACCTCTCTATGTGTCATATTCTTCAAAGGAATTGCCTCAGTCCACTTGGTAAAATAATCAGTTGCCACAATCACAAAACAATATCCCTTCGACGAAGGAGGGTGAATCTTACCAACAAAATCCAAACCTCATCCTCTAAAAGGCCAAGGCTTAATAATTGGATGCATCAACGCAGCAGGTACCAACTGAACATCTCCATGTTTCTGACACTCTTCACATCCCTTGTAGTATCTAAAACAATCAGCTATCATAGTAGGCCAATAAAAGCATGCTCGCTTAAGGAGCTACTTCATCTTAGGAGCCGATTGATGAGTACCACAAATCCCTTCATGAACCTCTGCCATAGCCAACCTAGCTTGATCAGGACCCAAGCATTTGAGAAGCAAATCATCCATTGTCCGACGATACAATTCACCATCATCAAGAATAAACTTGAGAGCCCAGCGTCGAACTTTTTTATCAACTGAACCGTTAGGATCCTGCAAATAATTTACCAGAGGTCTTCTCCAATCATCCATTTCGTCCCTATTATCTTTAGAATGAATAATAGCCGAAGAGGATTTCTGACTAGGGGACCGGTCAGACCGGTCGGTCTCATCGGTCAGGCCGGTGTCACCGGTCAGACCGGTAAGAGGTACCGGTTGGACCGGTGCCTCCAGAGCAAAACACTCGGCCATAAGCATTGGTTTGTGTTCTTGAAAATTTCTTTTTCGAACATTATAACCAGATGCTTGTTGTGCCAGAGCATTAGCCCTTGGATTCTCTTCTCGTGGTACATGATAAATAACAAATTCATCCATACAAGATATGATATCTAAGCATTTATCAAGATATGCATTTAAGAAACCTTTCAAACATTGACATACCTTGGAAACTTGCTGTACCACTAATAAAGAATCACCATATGCTTCCACATGTTTCACTCCCATGCTATGCAAAATCTCCAATCTAAATAGAAGAGCCTCATATTCGGTTTGGTTATCAGTACACTTATGATCCAATTGGTTAAGAGCTTCAAAAACAGCCCCACTTGGTGAAATAAAGATAATTCCAGCACCACAACCATCTTTGCAAACCGATCCATCAAAATGTAATTTCCATGGGGTAAGAGTAACATAACCGACATTTAAATTAAGTTGCTTATCTACTCTATGTCCAACAATAAAGTCGGCAACAATTTGACCTTTCATTGAATTTAATGGCTCACAATGTAAATCATATTCAACTAAAGCATAAGCCCATTTGCCGACTCTACCACTTAAAATTGGTTTATGCAACATATATTTAATAATGTCGGTTTGACATGCTAGTATGCAAGTGCTAGGTAACAAATAATGCCTCAACTTGGTACAAGTATGATATAGTGATAAACACAACTTTTCAATAGGAGTGTACCTTGTTTCGGCATCCAAAAGTCTTCTACTTTCATATGCAACAATATATTCCTTCCCTTCGGTCTCTTGAGTCAAAACACCTCCAATGACATCTTTCTCGGCCGCCACATATAACTGAAAAGGAATACCACTCTTGGGTGCTTGAAGAACGAGCGGTGATGATAAATAATGCTTAATCTCATCAAATGCCTCTTGTTGTTTTGCCCCCCAAGTAAAATCAACATCACTTTTCAACCGAAGTAAAGGAGTAAAAGCATTCACCTTCCCAGACAAGTTACAAATGAACCTCCTCAAGTAATTTACCTTGCCCAAGAACTTTTGCAAATCTTTCTTGCAAGCAGGAGCCTTTACATTTTTAATAGCTTCAATCTTCTTAGGATCTATCTCTATACCTTTGTGATGTACAACGAAACCCAAGAATTTTCTAGCCGATACACCAAAAGCACATTTGAGTGGATTCATCTTCAATTAATATCGATGCATTCTCACAAATGCAAATCTTAAATCAGCTAAATGAGAATCTACTCCAGCCGATTTGACAACAATATCAACGATATAAACTTCTACTATGATGCCAAGTAAATCATGAAAGATTAAATTCATAGCCCTTTGGTAAGTAGCACCCGTATTTTTTAATCCAAAGGTCATAACCACCCACTCAAACAATCCAACAAAACCCGGACATATGAAGGCTGTTTTAGATATATCCTCTTCGGCTATAAAGATTTGATTGTAACAAGCATTACCATGAAGAAAACTAAGAATTCTATGTCTAGATGCAGCATTAACAAGAAAATCGGCTATAGGCATAGGATATTCATCTTTAGGAGTAGCTTTATTAAGATCTCTAAAGCCAATGCAAACACGAAGCTTTTTTGTTCCTTTTTTCTCAACAGGCACAATATTAGAGATCTAATCAGCATAACGACAAGGCCTAATAAACTTAGCATCCAACAACCGATTGAAGTTTCTACGAGGTTGTTTATAAATGTCAGGATTAAAGTTTCTACGAGGTTGTTTATAAGGCCTAAAACCAGGTTTAATAGGTAAACGATGCTCTACTAAATCTATACTTAGACCAAGCATTTCATTGTAACTCCATGCAAAGCAATCAACATACTCCTTTAATAACTTTATTAACTCAGATTTAAATGAAGGATCAAGATTCTTGTTTACAAATGTCGGCCTAGGTACAGCGCCATCACCAATGTCTACCTCCTCTAAAGGATCAGCCGACGTAAACCCTTGTCCTAACTTGCTCAAATCATCAAAATCTTCGATGGCCTCACACGTATCGTTCTTATGCGCCTGATAGTGTTCACGCCTCCGCTGTAACCACTCTAGATTTGCATCCATCAAATCCCAAAAAGTGATGTAGCCTGATCTTCAACTGGCTTCATAACAGCAGTAGCAAAACCATCTTTGTTAGAAGCAATAAGTTCCAATCCAGATAAATCTAGACCAGATAAGCATTTAAGATTTTCATCATCATTCACAGAGGTACTAACAGCCACTGCAACACAAGCCGATGTATCACCATTGAAGGACCGAATAGGCGACTAGAGAGGGGGGGAGTGAATGGGAGCTAATAAAAAAATTCTTCCAGAAGGTCGAACTCAGCCTATACCCCGATCGCCACTCCGAGTACTCGCGCACACCAAAGAAGCTCTAGGCAAGTCACAAACAAGCCCTCAAGTACAAGAGACAAGCCTAGAAGCAAAGAGCGGAAGCACAAAAGCAAGAACCAAAAGACTTAGCCAAATCAGTGAAGGCCTGGGCGGACGGTCCGCAAGGGTATGGCGGACAGTCCGTGTCACTCGCGGACAGTCCGTGTAGGCATGGCGGACAGTCCGCAATAACACACCGAACCTCCAGTAGCGCACCGAGGAAATTCAGACAGTCCGGGCAAGCACCGCGGATGGCCCGGTACCTCACGGACAATCCAGCCACCCCTGGCGGACAGTCCGGCCAAACTCCCTGGACACCCCAGACAAACTTCGAGCCACCCCAGACAAAATCCGACGCGGACAGTCCGCATGCACCATGCGGACAGTCCGCCAAACACCTTGCGACAAAACCCCAGCGACAAAACGGATCGAAACTCAAGCGCTCAAGAACACGCTAAGAACTCGAAGAGCACCAGCGCTGTCTAGGCCTCGCGGACAATCCGCATGGGGCTCGTGGACGGTCCGCCGGGCTCAGACAGAGCAGAAAACTACACGACTCCACGAGGTCAACTCTCCAAATCCATCACTGGATCTCCCAAATGCCAAAAGCTCTTGAGACAAGATTTGGGGGGGGGGATGACAAGCAACACAAGAGGAAGCTATGCCCCAAAAATCTTGACCTCTAGGCCACTAAATCGCCGGGAATTGCGGATCACACAAACCACCACCAAGAACTCGAACTCCGGCCAAAAACTCACGAATCGAAGGCTTTCCCCGGCGTTTGAGGGGTCAAGATCACACACAAAGATGCGCAAGGCATCCACCCATGATCCCCTCAAAGAAATCCGAAGGAAAACACCCTCAAATCCCCGAATCGAGCGAAGAATGAAACTCCCCAAAAATAGCTCCGAAAATGACACGAAAATCACAGAGGACTAGGAGATCACCGCAACGCCGAATGCTTCCATACATCCAGAGGTCAGAGTCTATACAAGAATCTAGCCTAAGGAAAACAGAGGGAAAAGAAGCAGTTCAGAGCAATCTACCGGGGGAGGAAAACCTAGAGTCCAAGCGAGAGAGATGCCGTCCACCTCTCTGCTATTTATACGAAGTCCATCGGAGGGAGGTAAATGACCACGCTACCCCTACAACTTGAAATGAAGATACAACCCCTCAGGGGCATTTTGGTCAAGTCTTCTTCCACCGCGGCTTCGCTTCACATCAACGCAAACCCCGCGATCACGCCATGTGCCCCCCGCCTCGAAGCTTCCCGAAGCTCCCGGATCACCGTCCCCGTCGCCTCGGGCCTCCGGGCTTGGTTTTGCGGCCCAAACTAAGAAACCGTCCACCGATGGTTCTGTGGGCAAACCAACAAACCCCGCGTGCAAGCTTCGGGCTCGATCTGCTACCTTGCACCGGCCCATGTTCACGACTTCAGCCCGCCAGTCTTGTACCGCACGGCTCGCACTTGACCCCATCGGCCACCGGGTCCATCGAACCAAGCCTACTTGCCACTCCATCACCCGGAGGCCACCACGGCTAATGCCTTTCGCGCTTGTTCTTCACCTGCACTGACACGAGTCAAGCCGCAACCTGTACCTGTACACTTAGCCAAGCATCAGTCCACACAACATTGTCAATCACTCATCACTAAGGAGCGACCCTCCACTGGTCCTCGGACACACCTGGTCCTCAATCTCCCCCTTGATGAGTGCATTGACAACACCCATAGTAACCATCATAGAGAAAAAGAAAAGAAAACAACCACAAACACAAACCTCCAAGCAAGTGATCCAAAGCCAAAGAACAAGCGAAAACAAGATCACTTGCCAGACCAAGTCTCGGCCCCCTAAGACAAGGGCAACGGCTCGACACAGCCGAGACAAAACAAAGCTCACAAGGAGCACACCACAAAGCACAAAACTCAGGAAAAACAAAGGAGCTCCCCCTGCACAAATGCAACCTCTTCTTCTCAATTTTTCTCCTCAAAAGCAATATCTCACAAATGCATACCAATTTTTCACAAAAACTCCCAATGCATGAAAAATCTCCCCAAATGTGCATAACTTCTCCCCTTCATCATACACATTCTCCCCCTTGTTGACAATGCATGAATCAAGGTATATGAAACTCGCCCCCTTGTTTTCATGAAAAAATGCATGTCAAAGCATATATATACAATCTACCAGGCTTCTCAAATATACAAAGAGCACAACAAAATGCTACAAATGAGACATACAACAAGCAAAGTAGATATGGTGTAGTTAGCACATTGCCATCAAGAAGGTAGAGACATATAAGCATGTGACATGGCTAAAAGCAATTTTAAGCAATTTTCACAAATAAACATTCATCTCATGAGCTAGACCCCATCCATGGCAATTTGAGCACAAATACACTAGATCATCCAAAGTTTATGCAAGATCACAAATTCTCATCACAAGATCATTATAAACGCCCACAAGCTACTCAAGTCATGTTAAAGCCACCGAGCCATGTGTCTACTTCTTAAAATGAGACTTCTCGTGGTAGACAACATGCTACAGTTTAGCACCCAAGATATGAATATCAAAATCATAAAAACATGATTAGAAGCTCATTTTTCAAGCACAAGGCAATTCATACACCCATTTCATTTTCATGTTTAAACATGGTACATGAAGTGTCTTTGCGGCAAAAAGAAGCTTATGCTCCTCCCCAAGCAAGCAAAAGGGCTAAACATTTACAATGACAAAAAGGTCTTTGACCCCAAGCAAAGAGAACATGATTCTCAAGCACAAACTAAACATGATATAGGCATTTAAGCACAAATTGAGCATAGACAAGCATCTACTCATGAGAGACATCAATTTAGCATTTTCATAAAAAGAAAGCTATCTCAACACAAATATATGACAAAACCATCTAGAGCATAGCATTCACATCCACAATTTACCAAACATGAAGGAAAGCACACCCCAAATTCACCCCGCAAGCGAGTGAAAGTGACTTGGTCAAGTGGTTTGGCGAAAATGTCGGCTAGCTGATCTTGGGTAGGGACATAGGACAAAGATATGTTTCCCTTCTCAACATTGTCCCTCAGAAAGTGGTACCTCACTTCTATGTGTTTCGTTTTGGAGTGGAGGACGGGATTTTTGGCTACACTTATGGCACTGGTGTTGTCACAGAGAAGTGGAACCTGGGAGCACTCCTTACCAAAATCACTCATGGTGTAGGTCATCCAAAGTAGCTGGGAACAACAACTAGCAGCAGCTACATACTCGGCCTCTGTAGTGGACTGGGCTACACTGGATTGGTTGCGAGATGACCAAGAGACCAAAGAAGACCCAAGGAACTGACAACACCCAGAGTAGACTTGCGGTCCAGTCGACACCTAGCGAAATCAGCATCGGAGTACCCGTGAAGTCTGAGTGTCGAGGAGGCAGAATACCAAAGACCAAACTCAAGAGAGTAGTTCAAGTACCTAAAAATCTGCTTCACAGCCTGCCGATGTGAAGTCCTCGGTGAAGCCTGAAAATGAGCGCACAGACACACACTGAATTGTATGTCCGGCCTCGTCGCCGTCAAGTAGAGGAGGGAGCCGATCATGCTCCGGTACTCCTTTTGGTCCACGGGTTCGCCATCCTCGTCCGCGTCCAAAGCCGTAGTGGTACTCATCGGTGTAGTCAGTGGCTTGGAGTCGTTCATGCCAAATTTCTTCACCATGTCCCTGGTGTACTTCGCCTGATGTACAAACATCCCGTGCTTGCACTGCTTGATCTGGAGTCCTAAGAAAAACTGCAGCTCGCCCATCATGGACATCTCAAATTCCCTGCTCATGTCTTCTACAAATCTGGCAATAAGATCATGAGAAGATCCACCAAAGATTATGTCATCCACATATATCTGAACAATCAAAAGGTCATTCCCATGCTTAAGGAGGAACAGGGTCTTATCAACTGTGCCCATCACAAACCCCTTACTCAGCAAAAAGCCTCACAACCTGCCATACCAAGCTCTAGGTGCCTGTTTCAACCCATAGAGCGCTCCCTGGATTTTGTATACACGGTGTGGGTATTTTTCACTCTCAAACCCTGGGGGTTGCCTCACATACACTTCTTCCTCTATCACCCCATTCAAGAAAGCACTCTTGACATCTATTTGGTACAACTTGAACCCTTTAGCCACGATAAAGCCCAGAAGGATCCTAATTGCCTCCAAACGTGCCACAGGAGCAAATGTCCCCTCATAATCTATCCCCTCCTTCTGGTTGAACCCCTGCGGCACCAACCTCGACTTGTTTCTCACAACCATCCCATTCTCACCCTCTTTGTTCTTCCACACCTACTTGGTACCTATGGGACATCAATTTTGTGGTGGATCGACTAACACCTAGACTTGGTTTCTCTCAAAATTCTCCGACTCCTCATGCATGAAATTCACCCAATTCTCGTCAGACAAAGCGTGTCGAATATCTTTGGGCTCAAAAGAAGTGACAAAAGCAGAGTGAGCAAAATGAGAAGTGTTCCTTGACCTCGACCATGTAGTGCGTTCATGAAGGTCACCTATGATCGTTGTCGGTGGGTGATCGATCTGTCCACACTGGGGAGCCTCTCGCCTGGACACAATATCCCCCTCAGCAGTAGCCTCCACTCGAACAGTCTCAGTCGTAGTGGGTGTAGGGGATGGTCCATCCTCGATCGTCATCATAGTAGTGGAAGTAGCGTGTACACGATCTGCCACAGCAGCACCACCATCATCATCGTCGTCGTCTCCTTCTCCATCCTTCTCATCCTCAAAGATCCTTGCTCTAATCTCCTCATCACCTGCACACTCAAAAGCAGAAGAGCTACATGGCTGTGTCTCATCGAAGGTAACCTCGCAAGTCTCCATGATTCGGTTAGTGTCAAGGTTGAGCACACGATATGCTCTAGAATGAATCGCATAACCGAGGAAAATCCCATCCGAACATCTAGACTCAAATTTATCCAACTTGCCCTTCTTCAGAATGAAACACTTGCAACCAAAAATTCTAAAGTGACTCACCTTGGGTTGTCGGTCATGCATCAGCTCATAAGAGGTCTTCTTCTTAAAGGCACGAAGGAAGATGTGATTTGAGACATAGCAAGCGGTATTGACCGCCTCGGCCCAGAAACACCTAGGAGTCCTATGCTCATCAAGCATTGTCCTGGCCATCTCACAAAGGGTTCGGTTCTTCCTCGCCACTACGCCATTCTGGCAAGCGACGTATGGAGAAGAGTACTGATGATCGAGACCAAGATCACTGCAAAAGGCATCAAAATGAGAGTTCTTATACTCCGTGCCATTGTCACTGCGTATAGCTCGAATGGCATAACCATGTCTCTCATTTTTCAACCTCATGATCAAGTCCTGAACAAAGCCAAATGTCTCACTCTTATCCTCCAAAAAGAAAACCCAAGAGTACCTCAAAAAATCATCAACGACCACAAGAACATACCACTTCCCACCAGCAGAGCGAACACGAGCTGGCCCAACCAAATTCATGTGCAATAGCTCACAAGGTCACTTGGTCATGACCACAGTCAGAGGGGCGTGAGAAGCAGCAACCATTTTTCCATGTCGTCAAGAAGCACAAAGCAAATCCTTCTCGAATTTCAACTTAGGCAATCCTCGGACAAGATCAAGACCACTCATGCGGGAAAGGAACTCAAAGCTGAAGTGTCCCAACCTCCTATGCCATTTCCAAAGCTCGACAGACAAGCCAGCAACAAAGCATCAAGGAGGACCAACAGACTGGGAAAAATCGGCACGGAAAATTTGACCCTCGGGGACGATCGTACAGACAAGATCACCTCAAGAATCAAGCACACGAGAAGCGCTCGACTTAAAATGAACCTCAAAAGCTTCGTCCAGTAACTGAGATACTGACAACAGGTTAAAACCAAGTGCCTTGACCAGAGCCACACTTCTTAAGGTCACCTTGCTACTCACCTTCACCATACCTTCAACAAGTGCTTGTCCTCTCCCATTGTCCCCGAATGTGATGTACTCCCTCGTACTCACCGGGGTGAGGCTGGAGAACCACCCACGATCTCCGGTCATGTGTCGTGAGCAACAGGAGTCGATCAACCAAAAGTCCTCCAAGCCTCCCACCTGCAATAAAAAACGAGAACGAGAATGAGCAAGCGACTCAACACTAGGGTTAGTACCAAAAGAGTCAAACCAGTGTCGAGCCATTTGCTCAAAAGAAGGGTTAGCAAAATTCGTCCTACCAAAACCTCTAGGCCGAGCCCTCTCACGCCTACCACCAAAGGACCTATCACGTCTCACTGGAGGAGTACGCGCACCACAAGGGGGAAAACGTGGCCTGTAGTCCATCTGAGACCCAAAGCTCCGATCGTGCCTCCCAAACTCGTAACGGTCACGAGAAGGAGCACGTCGAGCCAACTCACCACGCCCAAACTGAGGACCGTGTGTGGTTCGAGGCCCGGTGGATGGTCTCTTCCTGGTGTGATGAGTGATTGACAACGTTGTGTGGATTGACTCTTGGCTAAGTATTGCAGGTGCAGGTTGCGGCTTGACTGGTGTTGGTGCAGGTGAAGAACAAGCGCGAAAGGTCGTTGCCGGTGAGGCCTCCAGGTGTGGAGAAGACAAGTAGGCTTGGTTCGAGGGACCCGGTGGCCAGCGGGGTCAAGTGCAGGCCGCATGGTGGCAAGAACACCAAGACAAAGTCGTGGATGGTTTCTTGGTTGAGCCTCAAAGCCAAGGTCGAGCCGGAACTTCGTGGGAGCCGAGTCATGAGTGGTGATTGGCGGAGGCTACACCGAGTTCGCGGGGTTTCCAGTGGTTCACCAGAAAACCACTGGGTTACTTGGCTGAGCCAGAAAGCCAAGGCCGAAGACTCCGTGTGGCTGACAGACCAAAACCGGTCTGACCAGTTGGTGAAACCGGTCTGACCGGTTTGGGGTCGCAGGGCACCGAGATGCTTCGAAGCAGACGACACGCGGCATGATCGCAAGAGTTGCGTCGGTGGTACGCGGGCTTGCGGTGGTTGCGCATCCGTCCGATGGTGCTAATCATGTGTTGACCAAAACGCCCTTGCATGGGCTTGTGTTGTAACTCCTAGTGTAGGGGCACTTCGGTCTTTTGTCCGGAGGGCTCTATATGTAGGAGGAGTGGCTGGTTGGGCAGCCATCTCTTTTGGCTAGGTTAGGTGGGTGTGCTCCTTCTTCTTGGAGTGCTCTTGGTGAGAGGAAGAGAGGGGAGAGTGGCTCTTTCTTTGAGCTTTTTGCCTACCAAGATTTGTGATTCTTGTGTATGGCTTGTAACCGGATATGGCTACATGATTCATAGTGATTTACCCTTCTTAATCTTGTGCCAAATCCTTTATTCCCGTGGCTTTTTCTTTTATGCCATTTTCGGAGGTATTTTCGGAGCCCTTTTCTTGGGATTTTCATGAGGAGATTTTGGAGGAGTTTCTTTGCGGGATTTGTAGTGGGAAACACACATGAGGACGTGGTGCCTCTTTTCTTGGTGATCTTGCCCCTCCAAACCCGTGGAAAGGTCTTCGATTTGGTGGTTTTTGGATGAACTCGGGAAAAGGTGTTCTTGGTGGTTGACTTTCGATTCCTCCCTTTTGGATGCATTTCGGGATGGATCCCTTGAGATAGAGGTTACCCAAGAGGTAATCCACCTTCCCCCGAAGTTTGGTTGCAATCTGTTGGGTGAATCGGGAGATCGATTGGTTGGAAGAAGAGGTGGTTTCCGCGGGCTACGTTTTTCCCGTCTGTCTGGGCGAAACCGGTCTGACCGGTTTGGGAAACCAGTCTGACCGGTTTTGGTCACAGTGGCTGTTCGGGAAGATTTTTGGTAGGCGTGTTGTTCTCTGTCAAAGAAGTCCTCTGGTCCAAGTTTTGTCGCGTTTGGAGTTCGTTTGCTTGGTTTTTGGCCTTGTTGATCTTTGGGGGATTTCTGGGCAAAACCGGTCTGACCGGTTTTCCAAACTGGTCTGACCGGTTTGGTCAAAGGTGTGTTTTTGGGGAGATCTTCTGGGAACAAGTTTCCTTTTGATAGAAGAAGCTCTGGTCCAAGTTTCGTCAAGTTTCGAGTTCGTTTGCTCTAGTTTTGGGATTTTGAGTTTGAGCTTCCTGGGCGAAACCGGTGTGACCGGTTTGGGAAAGAGGTCTGACCGGTTTTGGTGTGTTAGATTTTGGTTAAGTCTGGCAAAACCGGTCTGACCGGTTTGGCAAAGAGGTCTGACCGGTTTCGGGTGACTTTGTCGTTTTCTCCCATTGCAAAACCGGTCTGACCGGTTTGAGAAACCGGCCTGACCGGTTTTACTCTGGTAGCAGGTGCTCGAGTTGTTTTTCGCTACTTGTTTTCGAGTGTTGCTTGGTGGAGTCTTGTTACTAGGTCCAGTAGCACTCCAGTGGCTACGTGGATTTGGCAAGAGGAGCTTGTGGAGGTGTCCGAGTGATTTTGGGTTCATAGGCCGAATTCTTGAGTAGAATTTTTACCGGCTCCCATTCACTCCCCCCTCTCTAGTTCGCCGTTCCGGTCCTTCAAGTGGTATCAGAGCCGGTTGTGGGTCTTTGTGACTCTAACCAGTCTAAGATCCATACGGCGACAAAAAGAGAAGGGGTGCTTTGTCTTGCGGTTTTGGTTTGCATGATTTGAGCTTGTTTTCGGCTAATCCTAACCGGTGCTTTGAGTATGGCACCAAGCTCTTCTCCTTGTGGTTCTTTGAGCAGGAGAAGTATGGAGGTTGAGGCGGAAGCCGGAGTGGAGGAGATGATGTCCCTCATCGAGGACTATCAAGATGGTGACCTCAAGAAGGGCGAGCTCTACCGCAAGCTAAGAGACATGAACCAAGGTACGCTTGCTAAAGGCATCTTGATCCTATGCGATAGGTTGAATGATTGTGAATGTGATTGTGAGGATTTGCATAGGAGAAACATAGATTTGTGTGATGCCTTGCGTAGGAAGAATGAAAAGATGAAATGTTCCCTTGCTAGGTTGAAATGCGGTATGGCTCATTGGAAATCATGTGCTTTGAATTCTTGCACTTCTTGTAAAACCATGCATGCTAAGAATGATGATTTGAACTCTTCTCTTGCTAGCTTGAAATCTAAAATTAAGTTGTTGAGATTCAATGCTTCTTTGCCATGCAAATCTTGTGATGCTTTGCTTGTTCAAATTGAGGTGCTAGAAGGAGATATGTTCGAGTTTGCTAGTGAATGTGGTAACTTGAATGATGATCTTGCTAAGGCTAGAAATGAGATTGCTTCATTGAAGTTGGATGCCTCTATGCCATGTGCTTCTTGTGAGTCTTTGCTTGCTGATTTTAATCAATTAAATTTGACTCACACCACATGTGTAGATGAACTTGAGCATGCTAGGGCTGAAATTTGTGAGTTGAAGTCTATGCCTTGTAGCAAGTGCTCTTTGCAAGTTGTTAATGATGCTTGCCATACTTCTTGTGATCATGATAATGCTTTGAGAGATGTAAATGATGTTGCTTGTTCATGTGATTTCTTTTGCACCTCTTGCATTGATTTGGAAAGTGAAGTTTTGGCTTTGAAGAAAATGCGCGATGATATGAGCGCCAAGTTGGTTGAGCATAATGAGATGAGTGCCAACCTTGAGGAAGAGAATGAACTCTTGCGTACCACATATGCTAAGTGCATTGAAAAAGAAATTGATAATTTGAGAAATATGACATGTGGTACTTGTGAGAGCCTCAAATTTCAAAATGAGGTTTTGCGCACAAGATGCAAGAGTCTTTGTGCTAAGGGTTTGGATTCTCGCATTTCTTGTCACTCCGATGTTGATGCTTCTAAATTAGCTTCTTCTCAACCGGAGTCGACTTCCTCTCTTGAGCGTGAGTCTTTGGATGGTAGCAAGTGTGCTAGTACTTCGAATAGCTCTCCCACAGCTACTCCTAAGCTTGTTGCTTCTTCCGGTGTTGCCCAAGGTGATTCGAATGGCAAAGGTGCTTCTCACATTTTTGGAACTCATGTTCCTAAACCGAAGTTCCAATGCACCTTTTGCAAGAAGGATGGGCATACCATTGAGTTTTGCTTTCGCCGTGTCAAGCACGAGCGACGTGTGCGTGCCAAAGCTTTTAAGAAGCCACGTAGCTTTTCTCATGGCATGTGTGATTCTAATGTTGGCACCAAGTCGAGTGTTGAGGTTGATGCTTCTTGCTCTAAGTCCCAAGGGACTTCTCACTTATAAGAGAATGGTGATTCATCCACTCGGACTGTGCCTCCCGATAGGCCTTTGTACCATTGCTGTCATTGTGGAAAGGATGGGCATCAAGAGAGCTTTTGCTACCGCCGGGCAAAGAGAATGCGGCGAGCCGGTGCTTCTAGGCCTTTGTTTGTTCATAGCCCTTCTCATGGCATGAACACTTGTGCGCCTAAGAAGGCACAATTTGTGGACGGGTTTTATGACACTCTTTCTAGTGAGTTAGGCCATTCTCGTGGACATGCTTCTAGTGCTTCTTGTGTTGGTCCGCGACATGTTTCCCGTGGTGCTTGTGTTGGTTCTTCTCATACAACCTCGAGGGACCTTTGCCTTTTCTCTTGTGATAGCACTCGTTTTTCTTCACGGGTTGCTCCTTTGAGGCATGGTTCTAAGAGTGTCCAAAAACCTTTTCTTTCGAACCGGCATTTGCATCATGCTAACCCACATGATAAGTTGAGTGCATCGCTCACCCGTGTGACCAAGTATTGGATTCCCAAATATGTGCTTACTAACCCTTTGGGATCCAAGACTCGGTCTTTTTCATCTCCTTGTGTGTAGGTATGGCGACGCGGTTGGAGAACATGGATTGGATGGTGCTTGATCATTGCACATGGGGTGATCAACACATGATGGTTCTCCACACCGCTTTGGATGGCTCTTGAAAGCCTTTGTACACATGTATAGTGAGTTTTCTTTTCCCTTTGTGCTCACTTGTATATACTTGTGTCTTGCTTGTGTGTAAACCATGGTAGGCTAGCCACCTTGTTCATGATAGCTTTGTGATCTTGTATACCTATATTGCTGTCTTTTGTATGATATTGTGGTGGATGATATAGATGAACATCATGTCATGCTTTATGGTTGCTCTATGGTGGTTATGTCATGTTGTTCATCCATATCATTTTTATCTAGCTCTATGGTATCCTTTCTTGTTAGCATGTTTGTCCCCCATGTATACCTTGTCATGCTAGCTTTGTAATATATGTTGGTGGTTGATCCAAATGAACTTGTTTCATGCCTTTATTTAGTTCTTTTATCATATTTGGCATGGTGTTCATTTGTATCATTTTGGTTAAGCTAGTTGTATAGGTTTGCACCTTGATGACATGCTTGTTAGCCCATGCTTGTATTCATATATGTGAAATCATGTTACAATGCTTTATTTATCTTGTTTCGTATTGTAAATGCATTGTGTAGCATGTTTTGGGAGTTCTTTGGGTTTTGGGCTTGCGTTGTCTTCGGGTTGTGCTTTGTTCCTCTTTTGGTTCTCTCCCTTTTCGGTTGGGTTTAGAACTTCTCTTTTGCTCTTTCTTTTCCTAGGTCTTGCTTTGCTAGTTGTCTTTGGTTGAGGGGGAGCTTGGCTTCACTCGTTAGGGGATTTGATTTTGAGGGTGTGGCTTTTGGTAGCCATTTGTGATCTTTCAATTGGTATCTTTTCTATGGTACTCAATTGGGATCTTTGGAGGTTCTTCTCTCGCTCTGAGCGTTTCTTCGTTTGTGTTGCCCCGTGTGAGGTTGTTTGTGTGTGCGCTCTGGCTTGGGGAGTTAGGAGTGCTTCCGGTGGAAGAGACCCTACTGGTCGGGATAAACCGGTCGAACCGGTTTTGAATCCGGTCGGACCGGTTTGGGTTGCCCGTACAGGCAAACCGGTCAGACCGGTTTGGAGGCAGTAGGGTGAGCAGTTTGCGTTTCGTGCTCATGGAGCTAGTCGGTTCAGTTCTTTTGGTCGAGGTGCAAGTGGTAGGGATGTTGAGTCTGGTGGTGTTGAGTTTGCTGGACGCTCTCCACCTCGTGGTCGATACGAGTTTGGGAGGGGTCGCAGTTTTGAGTCTCAGAGGGGCTACAGACCACGTTTTCCCTTTTGTGGTTCTTGTACTTCTCCAGTGAGACGGGAGTGGTTTCCCCGTGGTGGTTCCAGCTTTTATAGGCGTGATAGGATGGTTTTTCTAACCCCACTTTTGAGGAGATGGCTCGGCACTAGTTTGACTCTTTTGGTACTAACCCCAGTGTTGAGACGTTTGCTCGCTCTCGCTCTTGCTTTTGAATTTCAGGTGGGAGACTTGAGGAACGTTTGGTTGATTGACTCCGGTTGCTCGAGGCATATGACCGGGGACAGGGGGTGGTTCCCAAGTCTCGTCCCGGTGGTGTCCAAGACATACATCACCTTTGGGGACAATGGGCGAGGGCGTGTGCTATCAGAAGGTGAGATCAAGGTAAGTGACAAGGTCACTCTCAGGCGTGTTGCTCTTGTTCAATCGCTGGGGTTCAATTTGCTTTCCGTGTCCCAGTTGTTGGATGAGGGCTTTGAGGTGTTGTTTCGGCCTGGTGGTTCTCGGATTTTAGATTCTCGAGGGGACCTTGTTTGCATGGTCGTTCCCGAGGGTCAAGTGTTCTGAGCTGATTTCTCTCAGTCTTCTGGTGTGGAGCGTTGCTTTTTGGCTGGTTCTTCGAGTGAGTTGTGGAAGTGGCATAGGAAGTTGGGTCACATGAGTTTTGACCTTTTGTCTCGCTTGAGTAAACTCAATTTGGTCCGAGGATTGCCACGGTTGAGGTTTGAGAAAGCGTTGGTTTGTGCGCCGTGTAGGCATGCCAAGATGGTAGCCTCTTCTCACCCGCCTCTCACCGATGTGATGACTGAGCGTCCATGCGAGTTGCTCCATATGGACCTTGTTGGCCCAGCTCGTGTGCGATCTGCGGGTGGAAAGTGGTATGTCCTTGTTGTGGTGGACGACTACTCTCGGTATGCGTGGGTTTTCTTTCTTGAGGAGAAAGGGAAGAAGTTGGACAAGTTTGAGGCTAGGTCTGTCGATGGCATTTTCTTTGGCTACGCATCTCATTCTAGAGCATTTCGTGTGCTCAATCTTGAAACTAACCAAATCGTGGAGACTTGCGAGGTGACCTTCGACGAGACACAGCCACGTAGTCAGCTTGTTTTTGAGTTGCAGGTGGGAGGCTCGGAGAACATTTGGTTGATATCGGGGGTGGTTCTTCGGCCTCATACCCCGGTGGTGTCAAGGAGGTACATCACTTTCGGGGATGGTGGACGAGGACGAGTGACTTCTGAAGAAATGATCAAGGTAAGTGAATTTGTGACCTTCGTGGGTGTGGCATTGGTCATTCCACTCGGTCTTTTGCTCTTTGCCCTATCTCGTGTGTGTAGGGTGAGCTTTGTATGCTCTTTGACCTAACACATGAGTCTAGGGGGAGCCTGTGTGCTTAGTGTGCTCTTTGCTCTATCATGTGTGCTTAGGGTGAGCTTTGTATGCTCTTTGGCCCTAGTACATGTGTTTAGGGGCAGCTTGTGAGTCTTTTGCTCCTTTGCTCTTTTGCCGGTGGTGTCGAGCCCTTTGCCTCCCCTTGAGGAGCCGGTTGTGTGTGAGCTTTGTGTGTGGTTGGTTTCTTGAGTTGGGTGTGTGGGAGCTTCTTTGTAGCATATGTATAGCTTTCCTTTTATGCATTCTTGCATTTGCATGGCATGTGTATCATGATGTATAGGCATCTTTGTATCTTAGGTTGCATGCATTTTGTATTATATGCACTATGTAGGAAAAGCTTCTCCTATATACATTGTTCACCATGATATGCTATATATGATCTTGTGAGTTAGTTTGGTGTGATATGGCTTAGTGTGGCTTAGCTCTTGGTGATCTTGATTTCTATCCATGGTTGATAGCTATGTTTTTGAAAAATGTCATATGTATGCTCTCTTGTGAGTAAATGCCTTTATATGATCTTGACATGTTTTAGTGGCTATGCTATGCTTAATTTGTGGTTGGATAGCCTATTTTGATCATATGGGGCCAAAGGCTCATTTGCCATCATGAATGTTTAGCCCCCATGCTTCATCTTGTGGAGGGGCATAAGTTCCTTTTTGTCGCAAAGACATTTCATGTACCAATAATAAATCTGAAAATGAAATGTAAATTGCTTGGAAAATGTGCTCCCATGTCATATGTGCTTAATTTACTTGCTTTTGGGTGCTAAACCGTTGCATGTTGCTTACCAATGAGAAGTCTCATACATAGAAGTAAGCACATGGCTCGGTATGCTTTGACATGACATGAGGTGCTTGTGGGTGTTTATGATGGTCTTATGCTTAGAATGGTTGTCCTAGCATGAAGTTTGTGTGGCTTTGCCATTTTGACATATTTTGCTCATGTTTAGGACTTTGCTCATGAGAGGGTGATTTTTCGCAAAAATGCTCAATTCTCTCTTAGCTTTACCCAATGGTTGTGAAACTTGGTGATCATGTAGTTGATGTTCATACGATGCTGTAGAGTATCTAGCTTGCTCATTTGATCATGTGTAGCATCTTGTGATGAATTTTGTCTATTTGAGAAGCTCTAGTTGCATCTTTTCCAAATTTGAGCCTTGATTCATGCATTGGCAACAAGGGGGAGAAAGGTTGGTTGAGAAAAGTTGCATTGCATCCCTAGAACATATTCCAACAGTCAAGGGGGAGCTTGTGCATTTCTTTTGCATTTTTAGTTTTTGGGGGGTGTTTCTGCTGAGTTAAACCAGCCTGACCGGTTTTGGGAACCGGCCTGACCGGTTTTGGGAATCGGCCTGACCGGTTTGTGTTTAGGGTTGGCACATGTCCAGGGGGAGTATGCATATGTGCAGGGGGAGCTCGTGGTTGCTTTGGTGGTTTGTGCTCTTTGCTTGAGCTTGTTTTTGACTCGGTTGTGTCGAGCTCGTGGTTGCTTTGGTTGTTTGTGCTCTTTGCTTGAGCTTGCTTTTGACTCGGTTGTGTCAAGCCGTTGCCCTTGCCTAAGGGGACCGAGCCTTTCCTCTTTCAAGTGATCTTGCTCTTTGCCTTTGTTTGGCTTTCGATCGCTTGTTTGAGTTTCTTTGGTCGTTTCTTTTCATTTTCCTTTTCTCTTTGGTTACCAAATGTGTGTGTTGTCAATGCACTCATCAAGGGGGAGATTGAGGACCATGTGTGGTTCGAGGACCGGTGGATGGTCGCTTCCTGGTGTGATGAGTGATTGACAACGTTGTGTGGACTGACTCTTGGCTAAGTATTGCAGATGCAGGTTGCGGCTTGACTGGTGTTGGTGCAGGTGAAGAACAAGCGCGAAAGGTCGTTGCCGGTGAGGCCTCCAGGTGTGGAGAAGACAAGTAGGCTTGGTTCGAGGGACCCGGTGGCCAGCGGGGTCAAGTGCGGGCTGCATGGTGGAAAGAACAGCAAGACAAAGTCGTGGATGGTTTCTTGGTTGAGCCTCAAAGCCAAGGTCGAGCCGGAACTTCGTGGGAGCCGAGTCATGAGTGGTGATTGGCGGAGGCTACACCGAGTTCGCGGGGTTTCCAGTGGTTCACCAGAAAACCACTGGGTTAGTTGGCTGAGCCAGAAAGCCAAGGCCGAAGACTCCGTGTGGCTGACAGACCAAAACCGGTCTGACCGGTTGGTGAAACCGGTCTGACCGGTTTGGGGTCGCAGGGCACCGAGATGCTTCGAAGCGGACGACACGCGGCATGATCGCAAGAGTTGCGTCGGTGGTACGCGGGCTTGCGGTGGTTGCGCATCCGTCTGATGGTGCTAATCATGTGTTGACCAAAACGCCCTTGCATGGGCTTGTGTTGTAACTCCTAGTGTAGGGGCACTTCGGTCTTTTGTCCGGAGGGCTCTATATGTCGGAGGAGTGGCTGGTTGGGCAGCCATCTCTTTTGGCTAGGTTAGGTGGGTGTGCTCCTTCTTCTTGGAGTGCTCTTGGTGAGAGGAAGAGAGGGGAGAGTGGTTCTTTGTTTGAGCTTTTTGCCTACCAAGATTTGTGATTCTTGTGTATGGCTTGTAACCGGATATGGCTACATGATTCATAGTGATTTACCCTTCTTAATCTTGTGCCAAATCCTTTATTCCCGTGGCTGTTTCTTTTATGCCATTTTCAGAGGTATTTTTGGAGCCCTTTTCTTGGGATTTTCGTGAGGAGATTTTGGAGGAGTTTCTTTGCGGGATTTGTAGTGGGAATCACATATGAGGACGTGGTGCCTCTTTTCTTGGTGATCTTGCCCCTCCAAACCCGTGGAAAGGTCTTCGATTTGGTGGTTTTTGGATGAACTCGGGAAAAGGTGTTCTTGGTGGTTGACTTTCGATTCCTCCCTTTTGGATGCATTTCGGGATGGATCCCTTGAGATAGAGGTTAACCAAGAGGTAATCCACCTTCCCCCGAAGTTTGGTTGCAATCTGTTGGGTGAATCGGGAGATCGATTGGTTGGAAGAAGAGGTGGTTTCCGCGGGCTGCGTTTTTCCCGTCTGTCTGGGCGAAACCGGTCTGACCGGTTTGGGAAACCAGTCTGACCGGTTTTGGTCACAGTGGCCGTTCGGGAAGATTTTTGGTAGGCGTGTTGTTCTCTGTCTAAGAAGTCCTCTGGTCCAAGTTTTGTCGCGTTTGGAGTTCGTTTGCTTGGTTTTTGGCCTTGTTGATCTTTGGGGGATTTCTGGGCAAAACCGGTCTGACCGGTTTTCCAAACCGGTCTGACCGGTTTTCCATACCGGTCTGACCGGTTTGGTCAAAGGTGTGTTTTTGGGGAGATCTTCTGGGAACAAGTTTCCTTTTGATAGAAGAAGCTCTGGTCCAAGTTTCGTCAAGTTTCGAGTTCGTTTGCTCTAGTTTTGGGATTTTGAGTTTGAGCTTCCTGGGCGAAACCGGTGTGACCGGTTTGGGAAAGAGGTCTGACCGGTTTTGGTGTGTTGGATTTTGGTTAAGTCTGGCAAAACCGGTCTGACCGGTTTGGCAAAGAGGTCTGACCGGTTTCGGGTGACTTAGTCGTTTTCTCCCCTTGCAAAACCGGTCTGACCGGTTTGAGAAACCGGCCTGACCGGTTTTACTCTGGCAGCAGGTGCTCGAGTTGTTTTCCGCTGCTTGTTTTCGAGTGTTGCTTGGTGGAGTCTTGTTCCTAGGTCCAGTAGCACTCCAGTGGCTACGTGGATTTGGCAAGAGAAGCTTGTGGAGGTGTCCGAGTGATTTTGGGTTCATAGGCCGAATTCTTGAGTAGAATTTTTACCGGCTCCCATTCACTCCCCCCTCTCTGGTTCGCCGTTCCGGTCCTTCACAAACCCAACACGTCTTTTTTTCTGAGGAAACACACCTCCACCTCCACCTCCACCTCCACGAGTGGGAACTGTACGCACATACACCTCAGCCCTAGGTAGAGGCCCTCTACGAGGCTGAGGCACACCACGAGAAAGGTGGTACCTGTCCTTGTTTGCCATCTCCCTAGCAAACCTCTCATCTCTCTTCCTTCTAAAACAGAACTCATTCTTATGCCCATCCCTCCCAAAATACTGACAATGGAAGCGGATTGGCTATGGCTTAGGCTGTGGCTTCTCTACAGGTTTCTCAACCGCTTTCTCTCCTGACTTCCCCTCAAAGACATTACCCAGGTTGCTCACAAACTTGATGGGTTTCTGGTAATTCTCTGTTTTCTGGGGGAACACTGGTGGGTCTGGAGTTGTATCAAGCTTGTTTCTCAGGTGGTTTGGCTTGGGTGCATATTTGTTCATGGGTATGGTGTGTGGTGGTGTAGTGATCTCTCCAACTTTCTCTTCTCCCTAACAACTCTTCTCACCACTCTTCTCACCACTCTTCCCAGCCCAAAACGCCTGACCATCAAACCGCTTGAACTCAGCCAACATCAAACTCAACTGTGGCTCGTGCCCACTCAACCAACTCATCAATTTCCTAAGCTCATCATTTTCATCCTGCAAACGGTCAACATAGTGTGCAAGTTCCATGTTTTTCAAAGCATGCATTTCACAGGTAGAACATGATGTAGGAATGGGAGCCTTCAAAGCAGGCTCAAGAGAAACAATTCTAGTGTGAGATTCATCTAGCCTAGCATGCAACACAGGACATGAGGTACAATCACCTAACAAAGCTGGCCTAGATTTCAATTCATCACACTCTATGCTAACCACATCTAGTTCCTCAAGGGTAGAGGCATGCTTCTCCTTGAGGGCAGTCAAATCAGCAAGAAAAACTGAGCAATCACCACAGTCAATCTCATTAGACACCACAGGAGCAAATTTCAAAGCGCCTATCTCATTTCTAGCATCCACAAGCAAAGATTCAAGCTCGGCTATCTTATCCTTAGCATCACCCAACAAAGACCTAAATTCCCTTTTCTCCTTGTTGGTCTTTCTAAGCACATCATCACGGTTATCAAGCAACTCATTCAGCCTAGCATTCTCCTCTAACAAGAAGTTGGGATCTTGTCGTACCTCTTCCTCGCAGTCGGAGTTCGAATCCAAGTTGTGCCTCCCACCCTTCTTGGAATGCGCCATGCCACAAAAGCCTCCTTGTGCGACGAAGCTGAGGCCGGTGAAGTTCTCGCCCGTGTGCCGCTTGTCCTTGCGCCTTTCTTGCTATTCCTCACTACTCGAGTCGGAAGAAGCATCACTTGATGTCGAGTTGGTGTCGCTCGCTCCGGCCACCATCGCTCGAGCGGTCTTCTTCTTGTGGCCGACACTCTTCTTGTGCCTTCTCTCACCCTTGTCCTTGTGCTTGTCCTTGTAGTCGTTCCGGGAGCAGTGCTTGTTGTAGTCGTGCTGGGGCTTGCCCTTGTAGTTGTTCTTGATCTCCATGGCTTCAGGGCATTCGGTGATGAAGTGCCCGTGCTTCCCGCACTGATAGCACATCTTCGAGCTCCGCCTTGCATTCTTGCGGTTCTCGTACATCCGCCCAAACCTCTTGCTCAACAAAGCGAGATTGTCCTCGCTCAACACCTCAAAGTCCTCATCTGGCAAAGACACAAGACAAGACAAAGAGAAACCACCAGAGTTAGTGTTAGACCTTGATCCTGAGACAAGAGCTAAACTATGAGGATCAATGGGGCTCTCGCTCTTGGCTCTCAAGCCACGATCAACCTCCGAAGACCTGAGCTTGGAAAACAGCTCATCCAGTGTCAGCGTATCATACACGCTCGACTCCTCAATGGCCTCGACCTTGGCACTCCGCACGAACCTATCCAGGGCATGCAACAGCTTGATAGCTTGATCATGATCCGTGTATGGGAATACTGTCACATTGGCCCTCATGTTGTTGACTATGCTAGTGAAGCGCTGGAACATAGCATCGGTCGACTCACTGGGGAGATGAGTGAAGTTCTCGTACTCTCTCCGGTAAGTGGAAAACAAACGGGCTTGCACTTGGGCATTGCCAACATGAGCATTTCTCAACTTGAGCCAAATCTTTCCGTCCACATTCTCTCCGTACACTCGCTCGAACTCCGAGGCACAGAGAGCATGGAACAAGTAATCAACGGCCTTGCTGTTGGCCTCACACATGTCCCACATCCTTGTTTGTTGACATAATGAGGATTCTTGCCTAGAGCTTCTTTGGTAATTCTTGCCTAGAGAATTACCAAAGAAGCTCTAGGCAAGTCACAAACAAGCCCTCAAGTACAAGAGACAAGCCTAGAAGCAAAGAGCGGAAGCACAAAAGCAAGAACCAAAAGACTTAGCCAAATCTGCGAAGGCCTGGGCGGACGGTCCGCAAGGGTACGGCGGACAGTCCGTGTCACTCGTGGATAGTCCATGTAGGCACGGCGGACAGTCCACAATTACACACCGAACCTCCAGTAGCGCACCGAGGAAATTCGGACAGTCCGGGCAAGCACCGCGGACGGTCCGACACCTCGTGGACAGTCTGGCCACCCCTGGCAGACAGTCCGGCCAAACTCCCTGGACACCCCTGACAAACTTCGAGCCACCCCAGACAAAATCTGAGCCACGCGGATAGTCCGCACACACCACGCGGACAGTCCGCCAAACACCTTGCGACAAAACCCCAGTGACAAAACGGATCAAAACTCAAGCGCTCAAGAACACGCTAAGAACTCGAAGAGCACGAGCGCTGTCTAGGCCTCGCGGACAGTCCGCATGGGACTCGCGGATGGTCCGCCGGGCTCGGACAGAGTAGAAAACTGCACGACCCCGCGAGGTCAACTCTCCAAATCCATCACCGGATCTCCCAAATGCCAAAAGCTCTTGAGACAAGATTTGGGGGGATGATAAGCAACACAAGAGGAAGCTATGCCCCAAAAATCTCGACCTCTAAGCCACTAAATCGCCGGGAATCACGGATCACACGAACCACCACTAAGAACTCGAACTCCGGCCAAAAACTCACGAATCGAAGGCTTTCCCCGGCGTTTGAGGCGTCAAGATCACACACAAAGATGCGCAAGGCATCCACCCATGATCCCCTCAAAGAAATCCGAAGGAAAATGCCCTCAAATCCCTGAATCGAGCGAAGAACGAAACTCCCCAAAAATAGCCCCGAAAATGACACGAAAATCATAGAGGACTAGAAGATCACCGCAACGCCGAATGCTTCCATACATCCAGAGGTCAGAGTCTATACAAGAATCTAGCCTAAGGAAAACAGAGGGAAAAGAAGCAGTTCAGAGCAATCTACCAGGGGAGGAAAACCTAGAGTCCAAGCGAGAGAGATGCCATCCACCTCTCTACTATTTATACAAAGTCCATCGGAGGGAGGTAAATGACCACGCTACCCCTACAACTTGAAATGAAGATACAACCCCTCAGGGGCATTTTGGTCAAGTCTTCATCGGACGGACACGCTTCCACCGTGGCTTCGCTTCACATCGATGCAAACCCCGCGATCACACCACGTGCCCCCCGCCTCGAAGCTTTCCGAAGCTTCCGGATCACTGTCTCCGTCGCCTCGGGCCTCCGTGCTTGGTTTTGCGGCCCAAACCAAGAAACCGTGCACCGATGGTTTTGTGGGCAAACCAACAAACCCCGCGTGCAAGCTTCAGGCTCGATCCGCTACCTTGCACCGGCCTATGTTCACGACTTCAGCCCGCCAGTCTTGCACCGCACGGCTCGCACTTGACCCCATCGGCCACCGGGTCCGTCGAACCAAGCCTATTTGCCACTCCATCACCCAGAGGCCACCACGGCTAAGGCCTTTCGCGCTTGTTCTTCACCTGCACCAACATGAGTCAAGCCGCAACCTGTACCTGCACGCTTAGCCAAGGATCTGTCCACACAACATTGTCAATCACTCATCACTAAGGAGCGACCCTCCACTGGTCCTCAGACACACCTGGTCCTCAACCATGACCAACCTCTACCTCGTTGCCTTCCCATTGGATTAAAAATTGATGCAAAGCAGAAGGCACACATTGATTTGCATGAATCCAATCACGGCCAAGGATCAAGCTAAAGTTACCTT
Organism: Cenchrus fungigraminus; assembly: GCA_036936925.1. Lineage (NCBI taxonomy): Eukaryota > Viridiplantae > Streptophyta > Magnoliopsida > Poales > Poaceae > Cenchrus > Cenchrus fungigraminus. The sequence goes on from CM072773.1 coordinate 68,270,310, forward strand.
GAGTCTCAGCGATGAAGAAAGCAGTAGCCAATGTCTTGCTCCCGACGGTGAGCTCCATTGACACAACACCCTTGGTGCCCATTGGCTTGTCTCCCGATACACCACTGATCGTCATGTTGGTCTTGATCAACTCTTCATCTACACCTCCTAGCTTCTTGAACAAAGAATAGGGCATCAAGTTGACGATCGCTCCTCCATTCACTAGCATGCGAGAGATAGGCTTCCCGTTGATGTGACCCTTCATGTACAAAGCTTCAAGATGATTTTCAGTGGTCTTGGGCTTCTGGAAAATAGCTTCCTTCGGCCCGAAATCGAGATGAGCAATATCCTCCTCCGAAAGTACATAACCATCCATTGACATATGCAGCACGTTGATGTCCAAATTCATGTGCTCAGGAGAGGAACTGTAATCAACAAGCTCTTCATCGTCTTCTGGAGCAGGAACCGATGTAGACTTGACATCACACACCATAGAAGCAGAAGAAGAAAAACCGGGCGGCACCTCTGTGTCATCGGTCTGACCATCGACTTCCACCGGTCTGACCGTTGTGACCGGTCTGACCGTCAGCTCCACCGGTCTGACCGGTGCTGCCTGAGAGATGGTCTTGATCCTTCACTCTTTGCCTTGTGGTACCACAGGCTTGTACTGGTTGAATGTTTCGTCCCTCTGTCTTTCTAACTCTTTCTCCTTATTTTCTCTAAACCGCAGGCGTTGAAGCTTCCTCCTTTGTGTGCGAGTCAATCCGGGAGGACACCACCTTGGTAAGAAGTACTTGGAGTAGAACCACTCCCGCTAGCCTCATGGTCATTAGCAGCAACAGATGCTCCCAATACCGGTGTCACAACCTTATTGTTTGGAACAATCGGTCTTTTGCTACCATTCTCAATAGGAACATCCATCGACCCAATTTGGATGATATCTCTGCTCGTAGTCTTCTCTGAGTCGATATCCATCTTTTGCACCTCCTCCTTCTGTTTTGGCATGTAGACTTGCTTCATAGGAGATGGCACAATCCTCCTGGGAGCACCAGTCTGACCGTTGGACTACACCGGTCTGACCGGTGGGGTCTGATACCCCTAACCAGAATGACGAGGTGTCAATCGGTCCTGGAACGGCCTGGAAATCCTATCCAAAACAGATCTTGGTCCTCCCCATCCAGGATGAAAAGCTTGCTAGAAAGGCACCCGCATAACTCCATTATTATCATAAATTGAGCGAAGTGGATTTGAACTTGACGACGCCCATGATGGAGTAAGATGTTGCCTTTGCTGAGATGATTCACCCTTAAACCTTATAGCAGCTCTTGGAGGTGAAGATGATCCTCCTTGATGTGTAGGTGACCTCATCCTTTTTTTAATGGCCGATCACTTGTAACGGCCTTCTGCTTGGAATACTTATCAAATAGCATGTCAAAAGTGACATTTGGCTTAGGACCACTTCCCAGGTTCTTTGCTACATTAAGCTTCCAATTACCAATCTCCGGACGACTTGGTTTGATCATCCCCAGACGACCCTGGGGCACACCGGTCTGACCGGTCAGCAACACCGGTCTGACTGGTCTGGCCTGATCAGGCTCAGGCAGTCGCTACTCGGTGGATGTGGACGATCCTTGCCCCCCATGTCCAGAGGCTCTGACAGTAACCTTGAAAGTTTTCTTGCCATCAGGAGTCTTTCCATAAGCAACTTCTCGAACTAGCTCCTTTCCTCTCAAATCGGGCTTAGCTTCCCCGATCACCACGTTCTTGCCCTTACTTACTTCAGCTTGACTCGGCCGAACCAATACTTTGGGCTACTGTAATTCCAGAGTGTTGATAGGAAAAGGAGTCTTGTCCACTTGCATCTCATGAAACGTCAAACGACCTTCATTTATGGCCGATTGAACCTGTCGACGGAACACATTGCAATCATTAGTAGCATGAGAATAAGAATTATGAAACTTGCAATATGCATGCCTTTTTAATTCATCAAGTGGAGGCAAAGTATGAGTCAATTTAATGTTTCCAGACTTATGTAATTCATCAAATATACGATCACATTTAGAAAGATCAAAAGTAAATTTAACTTCTTCTTGCCGACCTTTACTAGCCGGCTTAAGAGATGAGCAAGAATAAGATTTTTCTTTAGAGGGCCAAATAAATTCAGCAGCATAAATTTCTTTATCTCCGTCGCTCGAACTATCAGAATCATAATCAATGTGATGCACATTTGAACGACGTGATTTAAAATTATCTTTTTCTTTATTCAATCGGTTTTCAACAATTAAAGCTCTTACTTGAACTTGTGCAACGGAAAGAAAATCTGCCCCTCTATTCTATCTCTAATAGAAGATCTTAAACCTTTTAAGCAAAAGTCAGCAAGATCCATATCAGTAATTGACAAATTAAAGCAACCGTTTTTAGTTTCTTTAAACCTTTTAAGGTAAGAAGAGACGTTTTCATCTCTTCCTTGTCTAACTGATGTTAAATCTGTCAATTTTAATTGCATGCTCCCACTATAGAAGTGATCATGAAATTTATGTTCTAACATATCCCAAGATATAATAGAACCAGGAGCCAGTGATGAAAAACAAGCAAAAGTAGTGCCAGTCAAAGATAAAGAAAATAAAAGTACTTTCAAAGCATTAAAGGCACCTGCTTCACCTTGCTGAGTTGTATACTGACTAATGTGTTTCCACGTGGTTCGATCATCATCACCACTAAATTTAATTAAATCAGGCATACGCCAACCACGTGGGAGAGGGAAATTATCAAACTCGGGATCATATGGTTTTTGATACAAATTAGTATTACCAATATCAACACCAAGTTTAGTTTTTACCACATTAGCCAAATCTTCCTTAAATTTACTAAATTCCGCCCAATTAGAATTATTTGGCTGTTGTGGAACTGGATTCACCATGTTCATTTTATTCAGATAGGGAGACATCTTAGCATGAGCAAGCCTATAACTATCAAAAACATCGTCAGGAATTATGTTCTTTTGAGCCATCGAATTAACAGTCGTGCTATAATATGGTCAGGATTAAAAGTATTATTAAAATTTGGCACGACAGAAATCAGCTCAGGCTGTTCGTATACAAGATCCAGTGCACTGGTCTGACCAGTCTGACCGGTACCCTGCACCGGTTCGACCGGTGCGGCCATATTTGGCCTGAACGGTTGAAACGGCAGGGTTTGACCAATAGGATCATGTGCCATGCCATACTGATAATTCATGTTATTAGTAACAGGCAAAGGTGCTAAACTAGGATGAATCCCTTTATTAGTATTAAACTTAGGACCACTGCTATTAGTTTCATTATTATTAAAGCCAGCAATGCTCCTATCTTTTTCAAGATCCTCAAGCGTTCTAAACGAGCAATATAAGATGCAATCAAACCATCACTATCAGTAGTAGATTTCTGAGAAGATGAAGTAGGGGGTGGTTTGCTTACATTGGTTACTACCTCAACCATATTGTCATTTAGCTTGATCGGCGGCAGCTCAAATTCTTTCAATCTTGCTACCTTGCCGTGACGATCCTTCTTGATGCCTGTGAGGAACTGGACTTGAAGGTACTCTTGCAGCGCCATGAACTTTTGTTGCTCCTCCGTAGAAAGATCCTCCATTGAAGCTGTAATGATGTTGTTCATGTCGAGGTCGCAACGAGAACCCATCAGAGCTAGGTTAGATTGAACGGTCTTTGAAACCTGATCTTTCTTCCCCAACAGAGTCGCCAATTTGTTGATGCTTTTTCGATCAACAACACGGGGGCGCTAGATCGCGCTGCAGCAGGAAACTAAACTCGTCGGAGCTCCTGTCTTGACCGGTCTGACCGGTCAAGTCCACCAGTCTGACCGGTGGGCGTCAGGGTGCCGGTGAATGCCTACGAGCACCACCTCGGGAGAGACCCGTCGGAGGTGGTGCGCCTAGGGTTCATCTGAGATTGGCAGGCCACTCAGAATGTCCTTGATCGTCATCGAGACAAACAAGGAAAGCAAAGGGGTTGGAAAAGCTAGGGTTTGAGAGACAAAAGTTGTAAAAAGATATGATCGATTGGGTGATAAGTCCTCAACCGGCCATGGCCCTTTATATTTATAGGGTGGGAGGTCTTGCCCCGTAAGGAAGTCCTTTACAACTCAAAAATGACCAGAACTCCTCAATTCTACTCGGACTTGGGGTCCACCGGTCAGACTGGTCAGCCCCACCGGTCAGACCGGTGTGTCCTTTGCCGGATCGGCTACAGGGCCTGACCGGTCAGACCGTCCGGGTACACCGGTCTGACCGGTGGCGCTAGCCTGATCGGCCTTGTGCCAAATTTGGGTGCAAACACAAATCTTGATTAGCTCCTCATTTGATTCTCTCAAGTCGCTCAATGTGTATATGTCCTCACCAAGGCATTAGAAATGCCTTTCTTCATCCTACTTCTAATGATAGCTATATGTGGAGTTCAAGGTAGGATAAAATATAAAGCATACTTGTATCACATATATTGCAAAGTCAAAAATCGGATCCAAAGAGAAATCAAATCATACAATCAGATCAAGGTGTGAAGAATGATGGATATGGTGAATATGGTAAGGTAGATACTAGGCCGGAACGGGTGCTAGATATACATATATTACCATATATATATGATGAATGTGGTGATGATGGTAAGGTGGACACTAGGCCCGGAATGGATTCTAGTTATTACCATCTTAATTGATTAGAACTCCTTTTGGCATGATCTCGCCTCTCTCCCTTTTTCCTTTATTTTGGACATGGGCTATCTTTTTTCTCTCTTTTTTTCAACATGCTTTTGAGCATGTGTTTTTTTTGAATAACCCATCTCTCTTTTTCAAGGACTTTTGAGAGAGAGAGAGCGGTCACACCACATGTGGAGCTTTATTTGAATGGAATGGATGTATGATACAATGCTAACTCCCAGTGTAGAAGTATAGCAAGGGGATATGGTGGTGTGCAAAAATCTTGATCATGAAAGCATAAAAAGAATTTCCTAAAGGGTCACAACAATTTGACAAAGCTCAATGCAAAAACAAGCAGCATATGACTATAAGGTTTTTCAACTAAAAATATCATATGCCTTTGGTAGGACTATGGCAAATCAAAGTGGAGGTTTGCAAAGGGTTTTCAGGTTTTTTTTAAAAATAAATAACCCAAGCACTCGAACATTAGTAGCAGAGGTCATATCATCAAACCATATCACACACCCCAACTACTCAGATGAGCATGAGTTCCCTAAAGATATTTGTTCACAAGCATCGAGATGATGAGTAGGGAGCAAAACTTATGCAGGCCAACCATAGGAAAACATGTAAGAGGGCACGACTTGAGATTGGTTTCAAAGATTAGCAAATAAAAACTTTCCAATCTTGCAAGCATTGAACGAGAGTGAGGGTAACATACCTTGTTGTTGCTGCTTTTATTCGTGAGTGAGAGGTGGAGGATTCCCCCACATTGGTTTCTTACCTGTATTTTATTTGAAAAATAACAAAGAGGGAATGCAAGAAGAAGGGTAAGAAGAACTAACCTGTTTTTCTGTAGTCACCACCTGCGGTCATGTATCTTCGATGAAGTTGAGTATTTCATACTCTTTATCGTCATGTTCTAAGAAGATTTTGAAAAGATGGCCATTCACGTTAAAGATATCTCCTTCATCATTTTGTAGTGTGATGGCCCCATGTGGTGTGGCACAAATGACAGTGAATGATCCTTCCCATTTACTGCGTAGCTTCCCATGTCCGAATAGCTTGACTCTGGAATTAAAGAGTAGTACCTTGTCTCTAGGTTTGAATACCTTTCTCTTTATCTTTTTGTCATGCCATCTCTTTTTTCTTTCCTTGTAAATCTTGGAGTTATGATAAGCCTTGTTTCTCTACTCTTCCAGTTCTAAGATTTGTTGTTTCCTTTGTCGTCCTGCCATGGCGAAGTCAACATTTAATCTCTTGATAGCGCAATGAGCCTTGTGCTCAATTTCCACTGGAAGGTGGCATGTCTTCCTGTAGACTAGCTGGAATGGTGTCATTCCCAATGGCACCTTGTAGGTTGTCCTGTATGCCCATAATGCATCTGGCAAATGCCTTTTCCAAGATTTTCCTGCCTCATTCACTATTTTCTGGAGAATGTTATTGATCTGCTTGTTAGAGGTCTTGTGAGATATGGGTACCCCTGGGTCCCCACCGGCCAGGCTTATAGTCATCCCAAACAAGTGCGTCCGGCCCACAGAAGACCCGCCGAATTGTTAGTAGGCCTACCCGACCTGACATGTGGGCCCAAAGACGAGAAGACAGCTTGGCGTGCAAGCCAAGGTAGTCCAGATGGATTAAGGCAGCTCGGATAAGCCTTCCATGTTATAACCGACTAGAGATAGGTTTTCCTGTTGTAACCGAATTGGACTCCGGTCCACCGACCTTGTCCTTCAGCCAATATAAGGTGGCCAAGAGAGTCTCCCAGGGACAACCACGCAATTCACAACAATACAAATCAAGAACTGGATGTAGGGGTTTACTCTCCGGAGGTCTGAACTAGTATAAAATCCCCGTGTCCCTTATGTTCTGTGTGCTACGTTAGCATAACCATCGCGTTCCTAGTTCTCGATCTCCTCTACCGAATAAATAAACCACCGGGGTTTACCTCCCTGTGGACTGCTTAGATCTAAACCTCTGACAGGTCTCGGCTTGGCCATTCATTTGTGGATGGTATGGAGTAGCAATGTTGTGAAGTGCCCCAAGTTCTTTGAGAAGATCCTTGAATCTTCTATCAATGAAATGAGATCCGCCATCACTAATCTTGGCATGCCGAATCGAGGGAAGATTATTTCTTGGAACATCTTCCAGGCATGCTTTGAATCAGCAGCTCGACATGGCATTGCTTCTACCTACTTTGTGACGTAGTCAACTGCCACTAGAATGAATTCGCAGTCGTTTGACTTTGGAAAGGGTACCATAAAGTCAATGCCCCAAATGTCAAATAATTCCACTTGTAAGTTGTCTTGTAAAGGCATTGTGTCTCTTGTGGTAATACCTCCATGCTTCTGGTAGCGTCTACATCTTCGAATGAACGCCTTTGTGTCTTCATACATGGTTGGCTAGTAGAAACTGCTTTGCCAGATTTTTGCATGTGTGCGGTAGATACCATAATGACCTCCATAAGGTCATGCGTACCATTTTTCAATGACTGCAGCCCTTCGTGTGTGGGTACACATCTCCTCAACAGGCCATCAATGCAGACTCGATATAAGTATTCATCAACCCACATATGCCACCTGCTTTCATAAGCCAGCTTTTTCCTGTCTACCCCTGGTGGTACATACCCTGTAACCGTATAATTCACAATATTTGCATACCGGGGGTTGGAATCGATGACCTTTAGCAGCATGTCGCCCCGCAGATAATCATTTATGGGTAACTCCTGTGTGTGTTGACGGCTATTAAGTACCACTTTTATGTCGTCAATTCCTGCATAAATTAAATGGAAAGTGATCATCAAAACTAGAATAGGGCTTGATACTGATAGTTTCACAAGTGTTGGTGTTTCTAGCTCTTGTTGCGGGACACATAGAAATATGCATGAAATGATATGATTGAGAGCAAGTGAATCAATGGCACCAATAGGGCATCATCCATAACAATCTCAGATGCCAAATTGGACTGCACCATTATGATGGGCTCGTCGAGATGATCGAAATGGATATATCATTTGTCTACTTTGGAGTCCGGATGGAAGAGATATGCATAAGACAAGATCACACTCCTGATATCATGTGGGCCCGGTGGGACCCACACTAGGCCATGTGGCGACGTGCTACCACCTTGGATGCCATGTGTCCATGGCACCTCATCAATCCAAGTGCAGAAATCACTGACGAATCAGACACCACAAGGATCCAAGGGCCCACCAGGGACCCAAACCGCCTCAAAACTCCGCATGCACCTGGAATCGTCATAAGGGCCCACATACCAGTCACCAAGAGAAAGCACAAGGTAGATCATGGTGGGCCTAGGTCGGCTGATCCTAGGATCAGCCGATCCAGGATTGGCGTCGTTCGCCATCTGCTTCCACGTGGTGCTTCCCTATTGTTCCCTTGCAGCGTTCAGGGGTGTTTTGGTGACCTTTCACTACAAGGAATGTGCCGACTAGTGATGCAAAAAAGGGCGTTCCTCGTCATAAACAACGATTAATGACACTGATTGTTACGAAAACACTCCATCATTAATCAAGCGTCACAAACCACGATTAATGACGAGACCTTATTTCGTGGCGTCATGAGTTTAATGACGTGTATAAATTCGTAACACTAAGGTGTCATAAGCTACATGCCACGTCGGACCAAAATCTGATGTGGCACGGTGTTTTGTGACAAACCGTTTTGTCATTAAGTGAATTCAGCCCATAATTTGTTGGGCCAAGCCCCAAAAACTTTGTCGTCATAGATTGAATTTAGCCCATTTAATGTTACGCTGAGCCCAATAGTTTTGGTCATCATAAATTGGTTTTAGGCCTTATCAAGGTTGAAATGAGCCCAATAAATGTGGTCGTCATAGATTGTATTAAACCTTATTAAGGTTGGATGGAGCCCAATATTGTTGTTTTCATAGATTGTTTTAGGCCTTATTCTGGTTGGATGGAGCCCAATAATTGTAGTCGTCATTAATTTGTTTTAGGTCCAGTACTAGTTGGATCGAGTCCAATATTCGATGACGTCATAAATTGATTTAGGCCCAAATGATGTTGGACCGAGCCCAACAATCGCTAACGTCATTTTGGATTCGACCCAGTTCATTTTGGATCATTTTTTGAATTCGTAAAAATATAATGGGCCGAGGGGGCAAGCCCACATAATTTTTGGCCCTGTTATTTTGGGCTGCAATCCAGGTGGTGCTTAATTGAATATAATTCAATCTCATATTACATGCTAATCAATTCAGTAATTGACATCACAGATAATATTTCCATACCACTGATACAAATAAATGTTTCGGATCACACATGACACATTATTATCAAGGAACACAGAATAACCACAAGTAGATTGTCAGTAGGAGCTCACAAACCAATACACATGATATCTCCCTGCTCACAAATAAAGCTGGTCTTGAAATAGAACCCACTAAGATAACAAAGCTCAGTACTCACAAACCAGCAAAACTAGCTGGGAGGACACAAGCAGAAGACTAAGAAACACAGTGGCCTTACCCAACGCGTGAGCTTAGCAGTTGACAAAGGAGGGTCTCAGTAGTTTCTACTTGTTTCTTCAACCTCACAATCTCATCAGTCTGCACTTTCATTGCTACATCTGAAGCTTGTGCCTTGATCTTCAAGTCTCTCAAAACTTGGTTCTGTTCAACAAAGATTTCACCAAGGTTAGTAGCTTCATCTAGCCCTCCCAAAGAAACTTCAGGTCTTGATCATGTAGCGGAAGCTGGATAATCTCGAGGCATGTAATCAATGAATGGCTTTGACTTCACATTGGAGTGACATAAATTTGATATTTGGGCCGCAAGGATTGTCCTCAATATTTCAGCCTAAAAATTAGAAGCAGAAGTCAAACTTGAACCTTAAACAAAGCAAGCAAATAAACTTAAGAAAAATCCTAAGAATAAAGTAGCAGGATAGTAATGTGTTCTGTTACATACCACGACATGTGATTGAATCTCAGCAATGCAGGAGCGGGATGCTAGGCCCTGCACAATAAGTATTAGGTCAGTTGCCTTAGATATCTGGAACAGAGTGTACCGTGACCATTAGTAGACTTGCAGATAGATCTAGACACTGGTCAGCTGTCAATTACAAGGAGTATTCACCATCTACAAATTGATCCTTAGAAATTAAAAAATGAGTTCACGAAAAAACATATGAGAACTAATGGCCCCCTCCTAACTTGTGTTACAAATCAGGAACTGCATCTAGAGCGGTCAAGGTAAGAGAAGGATCTCAAATCTAACACAATAAACAAAGCAAATTACTTTCTAAGCATGGCTCATCGATTAAGTTGTGTCACAAACCAGTAACTAAATCTAGAGCGACCAAGGTAAGAGAAGGATCTCAAATCTAACACAATAAACAAAGCAAATTACTTTCTAAGCATGGCTCATCGATTAAGTTGTGTTACAAATCAGTAACTAGATCTAGAGCGCCCAAGGTAAGAGAAGAATCTCAAATCTAACACAATACACATAGCAATTTACTTTCTAAGCTTGGCTCATCGATTAACTTGTGTTACAAATCAGTAACTGGATCTAGAGCATCCAAGGTAAGAGAAGAATCTCAAATCTAACACAATACACAAAGCAATTTACTTTCTAAGCAAGGCTTATCGATTAACTTATGTTACAAATTAGTGACTGGATCTAGAGCAGCAAAGGTAAGAGAAGAATCTCAGAACTAACACAATACACAAAGCAATTTACTTTCTAAGCCAACAAAAATACTCCTAGGGGACTAGAGAGAAAAGGAAATGAGATTCTCACTTGTGATGCTCCAAGATTAAGGGGCCCATGGATTGAGGGGGGCATCGGGAGCCAGTGCTTGCGCCGCATCCTTGCTCAACTGCTCAGCTTGGTCAGCACAGAAGACATAAACAGAACACTGATATCTACCACCCACCATCTCGCTGAGATACCCCTCCCCCTGCACCAGCGACAGGAGGTCGGACCGCCACCGCAGATCTAGCTGAGCAGAGTGATGCTTTTTGGAAATGGAAGGCGGGAGTTTAGTGGCGCAACGCGGTAGTAATGGAGTAGAGTATTTATTATTTGGGGGAGGTGAGGGAATACAGAATTTGAAAATCCCTCTTTCCACTTGCTGACCGTGAAATGAAAATTTTGTAAGCTGCACTTGCTTCGGGGCCACTAACAAGAGGGGCTGTGCAAGCGCGGCCCCATATTGTTAGCGAGTTTGGTTGGATTCCGGTGGCGTACAATATAGGTGGGAGACGAATATCTAGAAGAGGCCCACGCTTCAGTGAAGCTGGGTGCGTTTCCAGTCGTAGATCACAAAGCCTAACAGCTGCTTCTCCCACTATAATGCCGACACATCTTTTTTTAAGTCATGCAGATATAAGGACCTTCCTTCTGTGTTCTTATCTAGAGCAAAGAACACTCATGTACCCACCAAATATTTTGCATGGCTATCGGTGAAAAAGCCTGCATATTCCCCCTATACTTGTGACATGATTCCTGACCAGTGTAGGCCTGCGTATTCCGAGCATCCCACGTATTTTCATGGCTACTGTAATCCCGTGAGGCATGTTCTACCATGAGGTGCACACTGCCTTGTCATCGGTCATGGTTCGATAAATAGGCGTGCCCCCAAGGCCTTTGCTCATCGCCTCTTCATCCTCCACGCATTGTGCTAGCAGACCTCTATTTGGTTCTACGCTCTGTGAAAAGAGGTGAGCTCTTAGCTTCCGTGTCGTGTCTTTACAGGTTAACATCATTGTTTGTTATCAGTGCTTATCATATTTAGTTTATTGGCGAGTATGTGTAGGAGGATAGCTTCTGATGCGAATGAAGGAACCGCCAAGTTCCATGCTGTGCCACCTCCGTAGCGGCCAGGATACATGGATTCATATGATATGTACGACATGGACGAAGCAAACGAGGAAGAAACGGAGGAGATGAAGAAAGATGCCTTGTCTTGGCTACAGGAGCAGGGTTACACTTGTGTGCTTCGCCATGGTCACTGTGTGTGCCCTTATTGCAATCTTGCCCACCGGCAGTGGGGTTTCCGTGACATCCTGCAGCATGCTTGTTGACGGCTGTTAAGTACCACTTTTAGCCGTCAATATTCTCACATAAATAGAGGCATATGCACTTATTACTCGCATTTTGGTTTGAATAATGCAGTTCCGCTTGTCCTTGGAGATTATTTGTATGTAGGTGAATTAAACAAAAAAAGAGATGGAAACCCACCGTCTATGGAAAGATCCATGCCAACTCAGCTGAGTAGGTGGCTGCCACACTACTTCTAGGTGGCATCCACATCACTGATCCAAGGAAGCATCCACCAATGAATCAGAGAGTGACATATGGCCTTCACAAGGATCCACGGGCCCACCTAGGATTCCAAAACTGCCATACACCGGGGAAGGCTCAGAGGGCCCACAGGACAGCCACCCAAAGAAAACACAAGCCAGGAGGCTACCCTAGACGGTCGACCGATCGTGTGTTCAGCCCCGACCTAGGGTAGGTTCATCCTGGCCTTCCACGTGGTGGCTCCCCATTGGTCAATTGTTGCAATCCCGGGTGAATTGGAGGCAATTGGAGTCCGAAGCAAGCCTTGCCTTTGCCTATAAATAGAAGGGGAGGGGCTCCATTTCTCACACACCACTCTCTCCATTCTCCTCGCACTTTTAGTTTCCAAGGCTACGGGGGTTGGCTAGAGTAGATCTTATTCAGGTTCCAAGTCTACTTTGGGATCCAGGTATGAGTTCTCTTATATCTTCATTTCTTTGTATGACTTTGATCTACTTTAGTTATTCAGCTATTTCATATAAAGTTGTGGTAGATCATATGATTGATATGTTCTTCAGTTCATCCATTGTTCATCATTTAGAGGCTAGTGTTCTTCATGAACACTACCTTTCGATCTAGTTGAAGGATGAGTTTCACATTCCTTATGTGTTTATTCATAAGTTAGAGGCTCGTGTTCTTCACGAACACGACCCTTTGATCTTGTTGATTAGACATAAGAGAGTTCATATCCGTTCGTATGACTAGCCCTAGTTTGATCTAGATTGATGGCATTGTTGTGTTGCATGAGGTTTGTGTTTAAGCTACGGTACTTGGTCTAAGTTGGCCAGTTATCTGGTGGCTTCACCCTGGATCACAATAGCCCGGGTCGGGTGAAGTCTAGCAGCAATGTAGGCATGGTGCCTGGGTTGTGTGGCTTCGTTAGTTATGAGCTTGCCCCCGTAACGATAGAGGTAGGCCGCAGTGGTGACAACTATTGGACCCATTGAAACCCTCCGTGCTGGGGTATTGCTATAGGAGTCTAAAGGATAGTTTCGCAAGATGCTGGTCATCGCGGGCTATCTCCCCGTTTGTACCTGGGTGCTAAACCTTCCAATCATGCAACACTTTGTTCCTCTCTTTCTTGTATCATCTAACTCTTGTATGCATAGTTCTTTAGAACCTAGAGCTAACTCGTATGTCCCCCCTACACCGTAGTGTGCTTGTGTAGAGATAGATCTAAGTGTGTGTCACACTACCCTTATCATATCATTTACCTTACTCCTGTACTTGAGTTGTTGTCTTCTATTACTATCTCATGGTTACACTCAATGCAAAAGCATAAGTCTTGATATCCACTAATGCCTTCCACGAATACGATACCCTTGCAATACTTACTTCCATGGGGAAATGCTACAATGGTTTATCTGTGCGCTTGTGATTCGTTCACGATCGTTAGATTGACCTTTGGCAAGTCTTGATGCTTGCTCTAACTCGGCGTCGTTAGTAGTGCGAGGACCAGGTGTGTCCGAGGACCAGTGGAGGGTCGCTCCTTAGTGATGAGTGATTGACAACGTTGTGTGGACTGATGCTTGGCTAAGTGTGCAGGTACAGGTTGCGGCTTGACTCGTGTTGGTGCAGGTGAAGAACAAGCGTGAAAGGCCTTAGCCGTGGTGGCCTCCGGGTGATGGAGAGGCAAGTAGGCTTGGTTTGATGGACCCGGTGGCCGATGGGGTCAAGTGCGAGTCGTGCGGTGCAAGACTGGCGGGCTGAAGTCGTGAACTTGGGTCGGTGCAAGGTAGCGGATGGAGCCCGAAGCTTGCATGCGGGGTTTGTTGGTTTGCCCACAAAACCATCGGTGGACGGTTTCTTGGTTTGGGCCGCAAAACCAAGTCTGGAGGCCCGAGGCGACGGAGACGGTGAACCAGGAGCTTCGGGAAGCTTCGAGGCGGGGGCACGTGGTATGATCGTGGGGCTTGCGTCAATGCTAAGCAAGGCCGCAGTGGAAGCGTGTCCGCTCGATGAAGACTTGACCAAAATGCCCCTGAGGGGTTGTATCTTCATTTCGAGTTGTAGGGGTAGCGTGGTCATTTACCTTCCTCCGATGGACTTCGTATAAATAGCGGAGAGGTGGATGGCATCTCTCTCTCTTGGACCCTAGGTTTTCCTCCCCCGGTAGATTGCTCTGAACTGCTTCTTTTCCCTCTATTTTCCTTAGGCTAGATTCTTCTATAGACTCTGACCTCTGGATGTATGGAAGCATTTGGCGTTGCGGTGATCTCCTAGTCCTCTGTGATTTTCGTGTCATTTTCGAGGCTATTTTTGGGGAGTTTCGTTCTTCGCTCGATTGGGGGATTTGAGGGCGTTTTCCTTCGGATTTCTTTGAGGGGATCATGGGTGGATGCCTTGCGCATCTTTGTGTGTGATCTTGACCCCTCAAACACCAGGGAAAGCCTTCGATTCGTGAGTTTTTGGCCGGAGTTCGAGTTCTTGGTGGTAGTTCGTGTGATCCGTGATTCCCGGCGATTTAGTGGCTTAGAGGTCGAGATTTTTGGGGCATAGCTTCCTCTTGTGTTGCTTATCATCTCCCCCAAATCTTGTCTCAAGAGCTTTTGCCGTTTGGGAGATCTGGTGATGGATTTGTGGAGTTGACTTTGCGGGGTCAGGCTTTTTCTGCTCTCTCCGCGCCTGGCAGACTGTCTGCGAGCGGCATGCGGACTGTCCGCGTGGCCTCTGTTCGTCATGTGTTCATCTGTGTTCGTGCGTGTTCGCGCTTCGATCTGTTCTGTCGCTAGGGTTTTGTTGCAGGGTGTTTGCCGGACTGTCCGCGTGGGCTGTGCGGACTGTCCGTAGTGCTTGGATTTTGTGTGGGGTGGCTCGAGGTTTGTCTGGGGCGTCTGGCAAGTTTTGCCAGACTGTCCGCCTGGGGTGGCCGGACTGTCTGCGAGGTCCCGGACCGTCCGCGGTGCTTGCCCGGATTGTCCGAATTTCCTCGGTGCAGCACTATTGGCTCGGGGTCCTTTTTCGGACTATCCGCCGGGGGTTCATGGACTGTCCGTCGTACTCGCGGACTGTCCGCCGTACCCGTCCGGACTGTCCGGCCTGGACTTTGCAGATTTGGCTAAGTCTTTTGGTTCTTGCTTTTGTGCTTCCGCTCTTTTCTTCTAGTCTTGTCTCTTGTTCTTAAGGGCTTGTGTGTGACTTGTCAAGAGCTTCTTTGGTGTGCGCGAGTACTCGGAGTGGCAATCGGGGTATAGGCCGAGTTCGACCTTCGGGAAGAATTTTTATCGGCTCCCATTCACTCCCCCCTCTCTAGTCGCCTATTCGGTCCTTCAATTGGTATCAGAGCCGGTTACGGATCTTCTTGATTCTAACCAGTCTAAGATCCAAAGATGGGCGATTATGGCAAGGGGTCGGGTCCTCCGCACTTCGATGGCAAGAATTACCTGATGTGGGAGAGGCGCATGGGCGCGTTTTTGCGAGGGAAGGGAACTCTGATCTGGGAGGTCACTTAGAATCCTCATTATGTCATCCCAAACAGTTTTCTGCTTCCAGGATCGCGGGACATGTCTGAGGCCAACAGCAAGGCCATTGATTACTTGTTCCGTGCTCTCTGTGCCTCGGAGTTCGAGCGAGTGTACGGAGAGAATGTGGCTGGAAAGATTTGGCTCAAGTTGAGAAATGCTCATGTTGGCAATGCCCAGGTGCAAGCCCGTTTGTTTTCCACTTACCGGAGAGAGTACGAGAACTTCACTCATCTCCCCGGTGAGTCGACCGATGCTATGTTTTAGCGCTTTACTACCATAGTCAACAACATGAGGGCCAATGTGACAGTGCTCCCATACACGGATCATGATCAAGCTATCAAGCTTTTGCATGCCCTGGTTAGGTCTGTGTGGAGTGCCAAGGTCGAGGTCATTGAGGAGTCGAGCATGTATGATACACTGACACTGGATGAACTGTTTTCCAAGCTCAGGTCTTCAGAGGTTGATCGTGGCTTGAGAGCCAAGAGCGAGAGCCCCACTGATCCTCATAGTTTGGCTCTTGTCTCAGGATCAAGGTCTAACGCTAACTCTGGTGGTTTCTCTTTGTCTTGTCTTGTGTCTTTGCCAGATGAGGATTTTGAGGTGCTGAGCGAGGACGATCTCGCTTTGTTGAGCAAGAGGTTTGGGCGGATGTACGAGAACCACAAGATTGCAAGGCGGAGCTCGGGGATGTGCTATCGGTGCGAAAAGCACAGGCACTTCATCGCTGAAAGCCCTGAAGCCATGGAGATCAAGAACGACTACAAGGGCAAGCCCAAGCACGACTACAACAAGCACCACTCCCAGAACGACTACAAGGACAAGCACAAAGACAAGGGCGAGAGAAGGCACAAGAAGAGTGGCGGCCACAAGAAGAAGACGGCTCGAGCGATGGTGGTCGGAGCGAGTGACATCGACTCGACATCAAGCGATGCTTCTTCCGACTCGAGCAGCGAGGAAGAGCAAGAAATGCGCAAGGACAAGCGACACACGGGCAAGAACTTCACCGGCCTGAGCTTCGTCGCACAAGGAGGATTTTGCGGCATGGCGCACTCCAAGAAGGGTGGGAGGCACAACTCGGATTCGAACTCTGATTCCGAAGAAGAGGTACGACAGGATCCCAACTTCTTGCTAGAGGAGAATGCTAGGCTGAATGAGTTGCTTGATAACCATGATGATGTGCTTAGAAAGACCAATAAGGAGAAGAGGGAATTTAGGTCTTTGTTGGGTGACGCTAAGGATAAGATAGCCGAGCTTGAATCCTTGCTTGTGGATGCTAGAAATGAGATAGGCGCTTTGAAATCTGCTCTTGTGGTGTCTGATGAGATTGACTGTGGTGATTGCTCAGTTTTTCTTGCTGATTTGACTGCTCTCAAGGAGAAACATGCCTCTACTCTCGAGGAACTAGATGTGGTTAGGATTGAGTGTGATGAATTGAAGTCTAGGCCAGCTTTCTTAGGAGCTTGTACCTCATGCCCTATTTTGCATGCTAGCCTAGATGAATCTCACACTAGAATTGTTTCTCTTGAGGCGGCACTGAAAGCTCCTCTTCCTACATCATGTTCAACCTGTGAAATGCATGCTTTGAAAAACATGGACCTTGCACACTATGTTGACCATTTGCAGGATGAAAATGATGAGCTTAGGAAATTGATGAGTTGGTTGTCTGGGCATGAGGCACAATTGAGTTTGATGTTGGCTCAGTTCAAGAGGTTTGATGGTCAGGCATTGGGGGCTGACAAGAGTGGTGAGAAGAGTGGTGAGGGAGAAGAGAAAGTTGGAGAGATCCCCACTCCACCACACACTATACCCATTAACAAATATGAAGAACAAGCATCCACGAGGACATCAACTCACTCCTTACCCCTCCTCTATCTCACACTAATCCTAATCTAGATCTCTCCTCATCACCAATCTACCACAAAGAGGTGAGAATCACCTCTCATGGGCAGAATTGGAGAGAGGGAGAGAGAGCTACACAAGAGAAAGTGGAACTTGAGAGCTAGGTGGTGTGTGAGAAATGGAGCCCCTCCCCTCCTATTTATAGACAAGGAGGAGGCTTGCTCCGCGGCTCAAAGTGCCCCTAAACGCCCGGGACTACAGCAAGGAGCCAATGTGGGAGCAACACATGGAGGGCCAGGAGGTCGGTTCGGCCGAACCTAGGGTCGGCCGACCCCCTCGGGTGGCCTCCTGGCCCGTGCTTCCTCTGGCTCGCTTCCATGTGGGCCTTGATTTCTCTCCTCCGTGCATGTCACATTTCCTGGCGATTTAGTTGGTAATGTGGGCCCATGGATCCATGTGATGCTGACGTGGTAGCGTGTGATTCGTCGAAAGTTCTTCACATGGATTGGTGACATCATGGATCCAGGAGAATGCATGTGGCAGCCCCTGATTGGCCAGCATTTGAGTGCCTTGGATTGGAGTGGAGTGTAAGTGTATCAATTCCTCTCATTTCTTGTGCTAAATACCTGCATTCAAATAGACATCGACACTGGTGGAAAGTATGAGTTTAAGCACCTATTCTAGTGTGGATGTTCAATTCATGCTCAGATTTGCAGGAGTTGACGGCCTTGAAAATGGCAAATATTGACCGTCAACAGTACACTACCATTGGATATTAAGTAAAACAACAAATTGGTTTGGAGTAAAACCATGGCTACTCTGCCTAGCGTACACTACATGGGAACAAGGCAACCAAGTAGACCCAGTGTTTCATCCATAGTTTTTTTCCTTGTCCATGTGGCACGCTAGGAAACGACCAAATGAGATCATGCAATTCCATAGGCACGACCGGATGTTTGGGTCTAGGAAAAATGTACAAAAAGGACAAATATTTCCGGTCCTGTAAAAGATGCTTGTTTTGATTTTGGGCAAAGGTGATCTAGGATTTCATAGTTTCTGAGAGAGCTAGAATAGGATAACATTTATAGGGAGACAAGGAAGAGAGATGGTCAGGGAAACAGAGTAGAAATAAGGGGATTGATCAACAAACAAACGATAACCAAAATCACAATCATGTAGGTCCAATAGGGGCGGATGTTCTTGTCTACGAAACATGAACAGGCCGGACAAACATGAGACCATGTTTCATGGAAATGTAAAGTTACTAATTGACATCACAATGTTCACATACATAAGACAATGTTCCCACAAAATCTAAAGATACTCATTAACATCACAGATAACATAACGGCATTGATCTTACACTAGCACGGCTCACTCACTCCATCTACATCCATCCCTCGTTTCTGGCCAGGACGCGGTAGCGGCTCCACTTCTTCATGTTGTCCTTTCTCAAGGCCTCAGACCTGGCCATCCCAATGACGTGGTCCTTGATCTCATTCAGATTCCTCCACCAGTGCATACGATTGGGGCAAACAGGACACCCGTAGGTGTTGGTAGTGCACTGGAAGACGCGCAGAACAGCGGTCTTCTGATGGTTTGTGTCAGTTTGGGTGTCGGAGTTGGAGTCAGAGTCAGAGTCAGAGTCCAACTCCGCAAGTGGTGGAGGAGGTTGGGAATCCGCTGGCGACCTACAAGCGACTCCAGGCATCGGCTCCAGGCATCAGCCGGTGGGGGATAGCCGGTGCGACGGGGAGCCTGATCTCTTCATTGTGTCGGTGGGGCAGTAGGAGTGAGGCGCGAGTGTTTGGGAAGTGGTAGAGTGGTTCGGAGCTGGCAAGGACGCCAATGGTGGGGGTAGGAATAGCGATTTATGTGGAGTTACTCACCTTGCCTGGGAAGTTGTGCCGCTTCGGTGAGAAGGTAAGCAACGGGCGCCCCTTGAGTGGCTTCCATTCATCTTCTACCGTTGAGGGGCTGATGTACAGGTGCCCGCACTGTATGACCAACACATCTGTGATCTCTTGATGATGGCAACCACCTTCCATGGGAAGTTGTGGCACGAGGATGGCAACGAGCGGAAGTTACTGATAAGAAAAAGTGACAAGACCGGACTATATTATTTGATGATTTGTTGGCAAAATAGGTTCACATTTTTCAAACGAACATCCATCCAAAGTACTCCGTAGGAGGAAAGAGAGTTCTCTAATCTTACAATCAGCATAATCAAATATGCAGGGACCAAACTTAATCAAAAACTACTAATTAGCATTACAACAAAGTGACACTTGTTATTGTTGGCAATTAGCTTTCCATCCAGTCTGGTTTGTCGAGGATCAAAGGTGCCGCCTTGCCGTCGAGCAGGAACGGCTCCAACATCAGTGGCTGAGCGGCTGGCAACACCGTCGGCCTTTCGAGCAGGGATGGGAATGGCCGTGCCCCTGAGCTCTCTGGGACAATCAGCACGGCAAGCGCACTTGACATCAATGGCCGAGCGGCTGGTAATGCCACCGGCCTGTGGAGCAGGGATGGGAATGGCCGTGCCCCTGAGCTCTCCGGGACAGTCGGCGCGGCGAGCGCACTTGACATCAATGGCCGAGCGGCTGGCAACACCGCCGGCCTGTCGAGTAGGGACGGGAATGGCTGTGTGCCTGAGCTCTCCGAGACAGTCGACGTGGCCAGCGCACTTGACATCAATGGCCAAGCGGCTGGTAATGCTACCAACGTGTGGAGCAGGGACGGGAATGGTCGTGCCGCTGAGCTCTCCAGGACAGTCGGCACGGCGGGTGCACTTGACATCAATGGCCGAGCAGCTGGCAACACCACCGGCTTGTCGAGTAGGGACGGTAACGGCCGTGCACCTGAGCTCTCCGGTATAGTCGATACGGCGGGTGCACTTGACATCAATGGCGGAGTGGAGGGCCACGGCTGCCACATGCGGCCAGCCTGGCCTCTCAGGCACTCCACCCACTGCACGTCAGCTTTATTGCTCTGGCAAGAACGGCACCTGCCCCACCTCTCCCCAGCATGCTAGCGACGACTGCCGCAGTTCGCACAGAGCGTGCTAGGCCCCATCGGTCCGGCCCTCCATTGAGGCATTTTTGTCCTGCCGCAATCGCCGCATCTCCACCCCACCGGAGCTTTAACCGGCGTGGATGGTAGGAGAGCGAGCTCCATAGGAGGCACACAATGATTGTCGCCGGCCGTTGGTGGAGATGCTCTGAAATGCACATAGAAATTAGTTTGCTCAAAGAGGCAGAAAAGGTCGAAAGTACAAAGAAATCGATTGATTCGGGAAAGAGGAAGACGGTACTTGCGCCGAAAGGAGGCGATGCCGATGGGGTCTTCTTGTGCCGAAAGGAGGAGATGCCGATGGGGTTTTCTTGCATTGAGGAGGAGATGCAAAACTGTTTTCCAATATATATTAATAGATCTCATTTGCCAAGGGAAAGGCGCAGGGTCACGTCGGGGATCGTGTCAGTTAAATGGCCTAGGCGCGTAATTTGCAATCTCTTTGACCTTGGAGCAAACTTAGTTCACTTGAACACGATGAGATCAAATGTTGCCATGAGATCGGTTATTCTGGTTTATGAAACATTATCAAACCGGACTAAAGCATTTGCTATGAAATAGCTAATACAAAAAGGGCACAAAAGGAGGTCGGATGTTAGGGTTTACGAACCATGATTAGACCGGAGAAATATTTTTAGTCATTTGATGGCAAAAGATGCTTGTTTTAAATTTGGACAAGGTGAGCTATGATATCATCCTTCTTAGGGAGTGCCAAATACGTGCACAATTCGAACGTGAAGCCGTGGCTTAGCTAGAGCAAATTGAAGCGATGGGCAACAAATTGGCTTTCTGTAAAATCGCGTCTACTCTATCTAGTGTACACAACCCCATCTAGAAAAGATTTGTTTTTCCAATACTTGGTTAGTAGGAAAGAATTGTGAAGACAAGCAAGCTAACCCAGAGTTTCAACCACAGCTTCATTTTTCCTTGTTGACGAGGCATGCTTGGTAACAATCTGAGCAGGACCTAGAGTTTCAACCATCCACATTTTTCCTTGTTTTTCTAAGACTTGGTTAGATAGGTAATACAACCCAGGCAGGACCGGATGTTTGGGTTCAGGATACATGAACAAGCCAGAGAATTATTTTTGATGCAGATATCCAATTATTTTGCTAAAGAACACATCACATTCGGCGTGAATTCTACATTCCTCATTACAAAAATGTGACCATTCTTCCCAGCTCCTCTTAAAGCATAGGCCGCCTGCGCACTGATGATTGCCGCGCGCCACTGGCTGTGCTAGCGTTGCCCGTCAGCACCACATCACTCGTTGGATCACCTCTGAGGCTGCCTCACGGCACCACAGGCAACCCTTGTTTGTCTGCATCATCATAGCTGTCATGTCTGCCGATTCTTCCTCGCCCTCGACTTGTATGATGTTCCGCCTTGTAGTGTCATCATCACCAGCGCCGCCATTGGCCTTGTAGAGGACCATGGCAGCTACTTAGGCCGCCACATTGCGCCCGGCCTGGGTAGCCTCCTCGAGCGTGGCGATGTATGACCGGGAGTTGTAGTTTTCTCCGAACAGGATGTCCATCCCGGTGAGGAAACATGCCTCCAGGTTTCTTATGTGGGTCAGGCAATCGAGGAGGGCATCGTAGCCCTTGTGGTCGTTCCACTGTAGCTCAATGGCAAATCGCTCTAGCGCCAAGCACCGACCAATGGCCGTGCTCTTGCACACACGACGCATCTCTCGGCAGGTTGCTCGTAGGCTGCGGAGGTCGTCCATGGCCCACTCTGAGGTCGCAGCGAGGTGGTCGGTGATGTCTATGTTCACCTCGGTAGGGAGCGCCACCAGTGATAACGGCAACTACCTCGACAACATGATTACTTACCTACCAGTATCCTGAAAATAGTTTGATCAAACATCAGGATCCCATGTCAAATGCACATTCAAATTGATACAGAGACTAGGAAGAGAGCACTGTAATCTCACAGATCTTCCTTCCGAGAGGAGGAGATGCAATTGCAAAAAGGTTTTCTGTACACCAGGCGGAAGAAGTCGAGGGATGCCCCCATTTACAACAAATCCACCACCCTTTCTCCGCATTTAAAGTAAATTCATCGCTCCTTCGCCACCCAAAACAACCATCGTTGCTGCTCTATTGATTTCGAGATAATAATACCAAAACAACCGTCGCTGTTGCTCCATTGATTTCGGGATAACAATAATAATTCATTCTAACTGTTGGCAAGCCTAACGGAAATTACGTTCTTGGAAATGTGAAGAGGTCAGACTAAATGGTCAGTACAATGTGGTAGATACTAACTGCCACACATTTCTTGGTGGATTTTGGCAATACATCATCAGTACAATGTTCAGAAGCATAAGACATAATGTTTAGAATACATGATCGACACAATGTTCACAATACCAAAGTGACACTTGCAGAATACGTGATCGACACAATGTTCAGATACATCTAATTAGCCTTGCCACCGAGCATGAATCCCACCATTCCCGCGACAACAACAAATAAAGAAAGCAGCACATGCGCGAGTTTGACATTGTGCCTATAATTCCCAATTGACTTCAGCTCGGCGGTAGCCTTCTGAAGTTTTTGTCGCACTATCTTGAGCTCATTCCTAATCTCTCTAAGCTCACAGTTAGCTTTTCCCAATTCTTCCTCCCACTGCTTTGCATCCTCTCCAGCTTTCGCTTTCTTCTTCATGAGCTTCACCATAATAGCATACGACCTTTCATCCCATTCTGGATCAATCCAGCAGAAGTAATCGCATTGCTCTTTTTCTTCCCTCAAATTAAATGCCCCATTAACAATCGCCATTGACCACAGGAACCACATAAGCAGGTAGACAACTAGCCATTACCTTTGGGCAGCCAGCAAACCGGCGGCCAGGGTTGAGAAAGGTCCAAGCATACTTCACCACAGCTCTCAATCTGTGTTTGCAATTGTCTTTAGGATGCCAATGGCTACTATTGCAGGAAGATGTATCTGAGCAGTAACTACCAATGGAAGAAGATGCTGCAGTACACGGATGCTACAAAAAATTCATTATAACTTGAAATTAATGTTTAGTTTTGCACTTTCTAAATCAATCAACTTGTAACAGCAATCGTGCTTCAACAGATATCCCCAATTCCAAATATCACTTTCATCTGACAAAAGGGGAAAGCAGAGGCACAAAACAGGGTACTGACCTGACTGTAGCTCACTCTCCTCCCTTCGATGCGAGGATGTGCCATTCCCGCCGTGGGTTGTAGTTCTGCGCACCAATGCCTCTAGGCTAGATATTTGCCACAACGATCCACAAGAGCGTGCTGGCGAGCCCCTTGCAGTGTACGCGGTTGGAGATATAGCCGTTGACCGTACTTAGTAAACTAGGTCTACTACTTTGTTTAGATATACACAAAATGCATTATGTCTTCGTGGTTATGTGTACCCTTTGCAGAATCAAATGTCGCGGGTTCGCCCCCTACTATTGACATTGTATCCTTTTTATTTTTCCTCCGTTTTTTTATCTGACTGACTTGTGGGACCCTATTAAATTTATGACGAGTTGGAACCATAGTAGGAAACAAGCAGTTACGCGATCGTTACTCATATTATGATCAGGAAGCAACAAGTTTTTCAACTCATGACCACAAAGTTCACAACACCAAGTAGCAAGCATCATAGGATGATCATCATTACAATTTTTACAATAATCATTACTACCCATTTTTAATCATAATGATAAGAACTAATCATCAGTTTCCATCTGTAGATATTGATTCTCCTTCCATAGCTCCATCCTGCAGCTGTCGCGTCACCTTCTGCAGCTAAGTGGCAGTAGCTTCAAGCTTCATGTTAGCTTCTGAGGATCCTTCCCATTATTGATCCCTTTTTCGCTTGGCTGACCTAAAGAAAACATAAGTAGCAACAAGTTTCATAACACTACGTGTCGTGGTAGTTCATCACTATGAAGTGCATAGGAGCAACAACCATTAATTAGATATTAACAAGGAACAAGTTTCATAATAATCAAGCACTACCTATTTTTATCTTTCTCGCGCAGTATCTGTTACTTCTCCTTCTGCATCTGGATAACACTCTGTTGTATCGATTGCTTCTCCTTCTCGATCTTGATAATTACCTGCTCAATAGATTGCTTATACACTTCTATTGTATGGATGGACTGTTTCAGCTTTCCCTTCATGTTTTCCAGCTCAGTGGTATTTGCTTTAAGCTTGATGTTAGCCTTTGCGCATTCTTCTTTCCATGACCTTGCCTCCACTTCTGGTTTTGCCTTCCAGTCCAGTACCAGGTCTTTCGACTCCTGGTCAAGAATCTCAAAATTTCTTTCAACAAGGCATTGTCCTGGCGTAACATTTGGGCACACATCTCCCTGTATTTGTTGGTCTGTTGCAATTGTTCATGTAACAATTGGTTAGCCATCTCCTTGAATTCCCTCATCTCTTGCATATTTTTATTGAAAATTTCCTGACACAGCCCCTTGTATTTTATAACCTCTTGTTGTGCCATGAGTTCTCTGCCTTGTTGTTCTTGCAGGTCTCTCTTCACCTCCTGCAGCCTAGCTTTAGTGGCTTCAAGCACCTCTAGAAGCTAGTAAAATACAAGAACCTATCAATCCATCAAACGATGCAAATTGAAAACTAACTGAATCTAACACCTATTGTATATGCTCATCAATCCGTTAGATCCCCAAATCTAGAAATCCCTAGGACGATAGGGGAAAATATAATAGCTCAAACCAGAGAACTGACCTTGTCGAGCTGTTTCATCCTCTCGTAGCCGAGAGGTGGCGGCGCAACCATCTTCCCGTCGCCGCTAGGATCCGCCATTCCTGCCACGAGCAGTTGCAGATCTGTGCGTAGCAAAAGTCGACAGTCTTTGCGAAGGCAGTTGATGAGGGCCTGGATTAAGGCCCCCTAAGAAAACAGGATGATCTACCTGAAGATGGAGTCCTCTGACACCATTGACAATGTCAAGGCTAAGATCCAGGATAGGGAGGGATGCAGATCTTCGTCAAGACCCTCACTGACAAGACTTCCCCACTTCCGAGTATCTTCCGCCTCGCATGAGTATGCCTCATCTTCGAGTACTCTCCGCCTCGCACGAGAATGCTCCGTCTCCGAGTACGCTCCGCCTCGCCTCCGACTACCCGTTCGCACGAGTAACCTCCGTCTCCGACTAAGACGGGGTCCACACCGGGGAGCCGGAGCGTGGGTTTGGGGCCCCACACGAACGTGGCACCGCCCCAGCCCCCAAGCTTCTCCGCAACGACATGCGTGACGCCGGTTTCCACACCATGCAAAGACCGCAGCTGGCGCGACGGGAGGACGGTCGGGTCTGAGAAGAGCCATAATGACGCACAGTGCACCCCCACGACCTCCGACATGTCGTCACATGCAACGCCAGCTGCACGCCACCCCGTCAGAGCGCGCACTCGATTACCGTCTACCGGCGCTTAGGCCATAACGTGGCAGGCCTAAGCCGCACTCAAGAGGGCTGAGTCATCATGCGAACTACTCAGAGGAGGTGCCAAGTACCCGGAACAAATAGTGGCAACAGCACACGCGGCGGCCTTCGACGATACCACAGCTCAGCACCCTCCCACGCCGCCTGACAGACATCAATGATGGAAAAGACTTCACAACGCCGTAGCACTGTAGCTTATTTTCATTTTCCCCCTTTGCCCCTCACCCTTGCGTCTATAAAAGGGGGAGGAGTGCAACCGTTTGAGGGGCTGACTGATCACCAAGTTTGTAACCCCTACTACAGACATCCCCGGCATAGGAACACGAGCACTCAGAACTGGACGTAGGATATTACTCCTCGGAGTCCCGAACCAGTATAAAACTCTTGTCGCCAATTGTTGAGAACCCCGACAATTGGCGCGCCAGGTAGGGGCACATCGTGTGTCTCGCCGAACCACACCAGTGATCTGGATGGAGGGCCGTGAGGTTTTGCTGACTCCCGGCGCCACCGTTCTCTTCGGCTCCCTCTGCTTCGTCTACACCGGGCCAGCGGAGTCCGTCGTCGGCAGGACTTTCTCTCGACCTGCGTGTCCCACCGCCATGACGGCGGTGGCGACGCGTGCAGCATTCGTCTGTGGTTTCACGGACGAGTCGATCATGGCCATGCTAGGGCCTAACCCGACGCAGGAGCGCTTCAGGCTCACTGCCTTCCACCTCACTAACCTTGCCTTCCAGGCCAGCGGGTCCGAGCCACTGACCTGGGGGGAATTCATGGAGCGGTACGGTGCCCTGTACCCTGTTGGTGTTTCTTAATCTCAACACTAGGCGCCGTGGTAGCGTGAGCGTGTAAGAAACTCCCGGGTACACTGACGAGTGCGAACGAATCCGCAAGCGCACGGATACACCGCTGTATCACTTCTCCCTAGGAGAATGAGTATTCCCGTCGGGTTTCGTTCCTAGGACGGAGAGTAACCAGAGAGGGTCTATCTAAGGACACCAGCTTTCGCTGGGATAGGTCGGTATACAAGAAGCACTTCCTTAAGGGACTTAGCTCTCAAGATGTATTCCTGTCAGATCTCAGTCGTCCCCGCGGGGCGACAACACTCAGAGGTGCTGTCCTGTGAGCCCAACTCGGTACACAACGTAGAGGGTTACAAAGGGTCCAACAGGCTGTCACCACTGCGGCCTACCCCTACGCTACGATCGTACGTGGTCTCCGTAGGAAACCCAAGGCCCAGACACCACGTCTGTACCCCAGATAAACACTATAGTGCGGCGTATGCTAGCCCACTAACTACACTATAGCAACCGTATAAATACGGTCCCACGAACAAGGGAAAGATCCGAATCAGATCATATCATTGAACTGGGAGCAGAAAGGAAACTATGGATGCAGCTGAATGAGATACAGCAAACTTACTTAACTAAACAGGATCAGAGCATGCTAAACAAGTAAATGAACTATGGTTCTAGCTCTAAAGGATCGAAGCCTTGTGTCACGAAGAACACAAGCCTCTAACTTATGAACGAGCCAAGAACACAAGAACAAAGAAACCATGCATGATGTCCACTATAGTCTAAATAATAAATGCTGAAATACTCACTTTGATCTAAATGAAGAACAAGCTTCCATGAGGACATCAACTCACTCCTTACCCCTCCTCTACCTCACACTCATCCTAATCTAGATCCCTCCTCATCACCATTCTACCACAAAGAGGTGAGAATCACCTCTCATGGGCAGAATTGGAGAGAGGGAGAGAGAGCTACACAAGAGAAAGTGAAACTTGAGAGCTAGGTGGTGTGTGTGAAATGGAGCCCCTCCCCTCCTATTTATAGACAAGGAGGAGGCTTGCTTCGGGGCTCAAAGTGCCCCTAAACACCCGGGACTACAGCAGGGAGCCAATGAGCAAGTGTCAAGTGGAGGGGGAGGATCAACCGACCCTAGGTCAGTTCGTCTGATCCTAGGGTCGGCCGAAGCCTTCTCTCCTCCAATTGGGGTGAGCTTCCTCTGGCTCACTTCCATGTGGGCCCTGATGCCTCTCCTCCGTGCATGGCACATTTCCTGGCGGTTTAGTTGGTAATGTGGGCCCATGGATCCAAGTGATGCTGACGTGGCAACGTATGATTCGTCGAAAGTCCTTCACATGGATTGGTCACATCATGGATCCAGGAGAATCCATGTGGCAGCCCCTGATTGGCCAGCACTTGAGTGCCTTGCATTGGAGTGGAGTGAATGTGCATGAATTTCTCTCATTTCTTATGCTAAATACCTGCATTCAAATAGACATCGACACTGGTGGAAAGTATGAGTTTAAGCACCTATTCTAGTGTGGATGTTCAATTCATGCTCAAATCTGCAGGAGTTGACGGCCTTAAAAATGGCAAATATTGACCGTCAACATACCCCCGAGGGCAGCCAGGCCTCCCGGACGACCCGGTGAAGGCCTACGTGAACGAGCTGAGGGCATTGTATGTTGCCCTGGGCTCCGCGGTCGCACGGCGGGGGCCACCGGCGCCCCCACCGGACTTCACGCGAGAGTGCAACATCCTCGAGGCCCACACCGCCACCAGCTCGACGGACGGCGAGGAGAACCCACGCCACTGCGCCGTAGACGATCAGCGTCGGGCACGCCTCGACGAGATGGCCGAGGCCAAGCGCCAGCTCGACGAAGAGCTGGTGAATCTCCACCGAGGGCTCGGCGAGGAGGACGAGCCACGAGACCCTCCGCGTGACCAGCGGTAGGAACAACATCGTGAGCAAGAAGCGGAGCAGCCAGCGCTGCAAGCTCGCGCTCGGGCGCGGGACGTGAACTAGTGCATCAATGAGGATGCTACCGTCGACGATGACGGAATGCCGTGCTTCAGACGCGCGTCGCAGAACCTCACTGCAGTGGCCATGCTCTTGCGTGGCTGCCCCGAGCCGGCCACGCCCGAGGAGAAGAGGGTTCGCTAGCAGCTCAAAACCCTTCTCGAGACGGCAGCCGCACAGCAGGCCGAGAGCTTCACATCACGCGCGCACGAGGCGCGAGGTGCACCATCTGTTCGACGCCAGGACTGATCCCCATCGAGGCACCGAGGTCACGACAAGGAGGCCGGCGAACCTTCAGTCAAGTCACGCCTGGGGCCCCACCGCGACACTCGTGACACGCTCGAGGCTCGTCGTCGGGCTGCTGGTGACGACAACCATGACTATGGCTACGGCAGCAACGACGACGTCCGCGACAAGCGTGATGAGCACTGCTCAAGCTGACAGCATAGCCAGAGGCGTGGCGGACGCTACGACAGCGACGAAGATCGTGACCGCAGTTGGTCGCCCGATCCAAAGGGTCCTCGCGCCTTTGGTCGGAAGGTGCAAGATGCAAGCTCCCTTCGCGGTTCTGAGCTCCGACAACAGTCCCCAAGTTCGACGAGGAGACCAACCTGAGCATGTGGTTGGAAGACTACAGGCTCGCGTGTCGGGCAGGCGGAGTGACAAATGATCTGTTCATCATCAAGAACTTGCCGCTCCACCTCACCGACTCTGCGCGGACCTGGCTCGAGCACCTGCCACGTGGCAGGATCAACAGCTGGAAGGACTTACGGGAGACATTCATTGGCAACTTCCAAGGCACGTACGCCCGACCTGGCAAGCAGTGGGAGCTGCATAACTGTAAGCAGCAGCCGGGGGAAAGCTTACGCGACTACATCAGGCGATTCTCTAGGCGCTGCACCGAGCTTCCCACCACGATAGACAACGACGCCATCTCGGCATTCCAGAATGGCACCACCTGCACCACCCTCATCCACCGGCTGCGGCGTAGGACCCCGAGGACTACTCGGGAGCTCCTCGACATCGCGACCAACCACGCCGACAGGGAGGAAGCGGTCGCAGCAACATTGGTTCCCCCACCGAGCAAGGGGAAGCAAGTCGTGGACACCGGTGAAAGGCCCTCCTCGCGGTCCAAGAAGAAGAAGAGTGACAAGCATGGCTGTGACGACAATGTCGTTGCAGCAGTCGAGCGCAAGGCATCCCGCCCCAAGAACAACCAGAGTGGTCCCCCGAAGGATCATTTCGAGAGGCTCTTGGAGGCACCATGCACCCATCACGAGATGCCCGTCAAGCATGAGCTCAAAGACAGCCATCTGATGAAGAACTACGTCAATGGCACGCTCAATCCCAAGACAGCGGATCCTCCAAAGAAAGCAGCACCACCCCCCGAGAACGACGACGACAAGGAGGAGGTGGTTTTCCCTCGAGAAGATGGCGGGGTCCGCATGATCTTTGGCGGAGCACCAGCATGACCGTCGAGGCGCAAGGAGAAGCTGATCAGGCGCGAAGTCTACAACACCGAGCCTGCGACACCATCGTACCTCAAGTGGTCGAAGACTCCGATCACCTTTGACCGAACGGACCACCCCGACCATGTACCATAACTAGGATGCTACCCCCTCGTGGTGGCTCCACTGATTGGAACAAAGCGGGTCCACAAGGTGCTGATGGATGGAGGGAGCGGGCTCAACATTCTGTACATGTCGACGCTCGACAGCATGGGCATCTCGCGGTCCCGACTGCAACCATCGCCAACACCTTTCCACGAGGTCATCCCCGAGAAGGATGCACTCCCGATAGGGTAGATCGATCTGCCCGTCACGTTCGGGACGTTGTGGAACTTCCGCACAGAAACCCTCACCTTCGAAGTGATGGGGTTCTCGGGGACGTACCACGCCATCCTCGGGAGGCTGACCTACGTGAAGTTTATGGCCGTGCCCAACTACACGTATCTCAAGTTGAAGATCCCTGGTCCGAAGGGGGTCATCACAATGGGGACTACGTTTCAGTACGCATACGAATGCGATACCAAGTGCTTTCAATTCGCTGAGAAACTCATCCGGTCCGAGAAGCTCCACGCCAAGCCTCCCTCCGAGGACCAAGATATCCCCGAGTCGTCCAAGCGAGTGGCCTGCTCTTTCGAGCCCGCCAAGGACGTCAAGGATGTGGCTCTCACCGATGATGGCCGCACACTCCGTATCGGGACGACACTCGATCCTAAATAGGAAAGTGCGCTCGTCGACTTCCTCAAAGCGAACCTTGACGTGTTCGCATGGAAACCCTCCGACATGAAGGGGATCCCGAGAGAGGTTGCCGAGCACAAACTGAACATCAAGCCGGGATCGAAACTGGTCAAGCAGCGCCTGCGCCGCTTCAATGACGACAAGTGCAAGGCCATAGGCGAGGAGATCATGAAGCTCCTTAGTGCAGGGTTCATCCAAGAAGTGTTCCACCCCGAGTGGCTAGCTAACCTTGTACTTGTAAAGAAGAAGAATAAGAAATGGAGGATGTGTGTTGACTACACGAGCCTTAACAAGGCATGTCCCAAGGATCCGTTTCCTTTGCCTTGCATAGATCAGGTAGTCGATTCAACAGCAGGGTGCGAAACCCTCTGTTTTCTCGATGCATACTCCAGGTACCACCAGATCGTGATGTGCATAGTGGACCAACTCGCAACATCCTTCATCACCCCCTTTGGCACTTATTGTTACAACTCGATGTCGTTCGGGCTCAAGAACACAGGCGCTACGTTCCAAAGATGCATGCGACGCGTTTTCGGTGATCTCATAGGGCGAATAATTGAGGCATACGTCGATGACATCGTGGTCAAGTCAAAAAAGACAGGCGCTCTGATCCCCGACCTTACGGAAGTGTTCACGAAGCTGAGAGAACACGGGGTGAAGCTAAACCCCGAGAAATGTGTTTTCGGGGTTCCAAGGGGCATGCTCCTTGGCTTTGTCGTATTTGAACGCGGCATAGAGGCTAATCCCGAGAAGATCTCAGCCATCACTAATATGGGGCCGATCCAAAACCTGAAGGGTGTGCAGCGTGTCACAGGCTGCCTTGCGGCTCTCAGTCGGTTCATCGCCCGACTCGGAGAGCGCAGCCTGCCACTGTACCGTTTGATGAAAAAGTTCGACCACTTTGCATGGACACCCGAGGCCCACGAAGCGCTCGACAAACTCAAGAATCTCGTGAAGAGTCCACCCGTGCTCACGGCACCAATGCCAAAGGAGCAGATGCTCCTGTACGTGGCTGCAACGATGCTGGTCGTGAGCGCTGCACTGGTCGTTGAGCGAGAAGAGCCTGGGAAATCACTTAAGGTGCAGTGGCCCGTCTACTTCGTAAGTGAGGTTCTCTCCGTCTCGAAGACCCGCTACTCTCAAATTTAAAAGCTTGTGTATGCTGTCTTGATCACCAAACGCAAGCTTCAGCACTACTTCGACTCGCATCCAATCATGGTGGTGTCCAAGTACCCCCTCGGGGAGGTGATCCAGAATCCTGAGGCCGAGGGGAGGATAGCTAAGTGGGTCCTTGAGTTGATGGGACAGAATGTGAAATATGCACCGCGTAGTGCTACCAAGTCAAAAGTGCTGGCGGATTTCGTTGCTGAGTGGACAGAGATTCAGACTCCGCCGACGTCGATCGGGCATGAGACATGGACAATGTATTTTGATGGCTCCGTCATGAAGGAGGGAGCAGGAGCAGGCCTTGTCTTCATCTCGCCTCTGGGCGTGCGTATGGAGTACATGGTTCGACTGCACTTTCCTGCCTCCAACAACGTGGCCGAGTACGAGGCGCTCGTCAACGGCATTCGAATTGCGATCGAGCTCGGAATTCGTCATCTCGAGATCCGTGGAGACTCCGAGCTTGCCGTGGATCAGGTAATGAAAGAGAAAAATTGCGTCGACCCCAAGATGGCGGCCTATTGTTGAGCTGTGCGTCAGCTAGAGGACAAGTTTCATGGGCTCGAGCTCCATCATGTGCTGCGCGACTTTAATAAAGCTGCGGATGTCCTCGCCAAAGCAGCATCAAGCCGCAAGCCCGTACCACATGGCGTATTTGCAAGCGACCAACATGCACCGTCCATTCGAGCTGAAGAGGAACAACCACCAGAGTCGGAGTTGCCAGAAGTCATGGAGATCGATCAATCGCAAGAGCCAAACTTAGAAGACCCTGACTGGTGTTTCCCAATCCTTGATTGGCTAGTGGAGGGGAAGCTGCCCTCCGACCAGACGGAGGCACGTCGCATCTCGCGGTGAGCCAAATCGTACGTCCTCATCGACGGTGAGCTCCACAAGCGAGGCGCAGTGGATACATTCATGCGCTGCATTCAGAGAGACCAGGGCTGAGACCTGCTTCAGGAAATCCATGCCGGGACATGCGGACATCATGCCGCCGCAAGAACTTTAGTCGGAAAGGCATTCCAACAAGGTTTCTATTGGCCCACAACACTGGCAGACGCCAAGGACATCGTACGATGCTGCGCGGACTGTCAGTTCTACGCTCGACAAACTCATCTCCCTGCGCAAGTGCTTCAGAACATCGCCATTACTTGGCAATTCGCCGTATGGGGGCTCGACATAGTTGGACCATTGAAGCAAGCGCCCAGGGGCTTCACACACCTGCTCGTGGCCATCGATAAGTTTTCAAAATGGATTGAGGCTCGACCCGTGGCCAAGATCCACTCTGAAGAGGCCATGTCATTTTTTACCGACATCATCTACCGCTTCGGGATCCCGAACTCGATCATCACAGACAACGGCACACAGTTCACGGGAAAGAAGTTCCTCAAGTTCTGCGACAACAACAACATCCGCGTGGACTGGGCTGCTGTTGCGCACCCAAGGACCAACGGGCAGGCTGAAAGAGCCAACAACATGATCTTACAAGGATTGAAGCCCCGGATCTTCAAGCAACTCGAGAAGTTTTGGGCAAGATGGGTCGCTGAGTTGCCATCCGTTCTATGGAGCCTGCGCACCATGCCGGGTCGATCCACCGGCTCCACACCGTTCTTCATGGTGCATGGGTCGGAAGTGGTCCTCCCGACGGACATCGACTATGGCAGCCTGAGGGTCCGAGCGTATACTGAAGAAGGAAACCAAGTTGCACTCGAGGATGCAATCGACCAGCTCGATGAAGCACGCGATGTGGCGCTCCTACATTCTTCTCGGTACCAGCAAGCCCTACGGCGCTACCACGAGCGCAACATCCACGAGCACCAATTCCAAGTCGGAGATCTAGTACTCCGACGGGTCATGAGCAACAAGGACCGACACAAGCTCGCACCCCCATGGGAGGGGCCGTACATCGTTGACCAAATGCTACGACCAGGAACGTTCAAGCTCCGGCACGACAACGGCACAATCATTGCCAATGCATGGAACATAGAACATCTACGACGTTTTTACCCTTGAGTAACGTTCCTTGTTTCAGCTTATGATCAATGAATAATGCCATGTGCCTTTGTTCTCGTTTCATAAGTTCTCCATCTCCTTGTGTTGGCATCTTTTATATGTTTCAACACTATCTAAAGGCTGAGTGGCAAGTGTCCTTGTGCCCATGCAAAAACACCTACCACTCGGGGGCTACCTGAGGCATGATGCCCCCCTTTCGTTTTCCCGTTTTCAAAACAAAACTTTCCGACAACTTTGTCGTGACCAATCGCACGAGCGAGAGGTTCTGTTTGGCGGAACACCTTTATCTTGAGAGGGGAAAGGATGTTGATCTGTGGGCATTTCGATGTTGTTGCTTGTCCAAGGCTTTTAGCACTTACGCCCCTGCGGCTACGGTACGAAGACTTGCAGGCGCAGCTCGGACCCACAGGTTGACATCCGACTACTTTCAGAAAGTACTCGGGTAACCGCTCGGGCTCCGGCTCAAAACATTTTCTACGAAAAACACGCGAGTCACTTCTTGAACATCCCTAAGTACTCAGGGGTTGTGAACGCGTGGCGTAACTTCGCGGCTTTGGTCGAGCTTTCTGACTCTTATGCCCCGGCGGCTCTAGAGAAAAGTTCGATCAGCCTAAGTGTCTAAGTACTGCTACGTCGTTCTACAGTCGTTCGTGAGTAATCGGGGAATGCTTCAGCAGGTGACGGTTTCAAAACAAAATGAAAAGTTGTTCAGTACGACACGCATACAAGTTTTGTTTGATTGTTATACAACTTGATACATCTAATGGGAAGGCCCGGAGCCGTATTTTGGTGTGTCTCTTGGGATCAGGTCCAGGTCCTTCATCGTGGCGTCGGCCATGGCTCGGGCGAAGGTGGCGCAATCCTCTTCGATCTTGTCAAGCTCGTCGTTCGAGTAGTCGGGGGCCCAACCACCACTCAGCACCTGAAGATCCAGCCGCTGATAATCCGAGCTGAACATGCAGAGGACCCGGTGCACCACCTGTCGAGATGTCGATAGCTCTCTCTCCTTGACGACACCCGGCAGGAGGTTGATCCGATCGCCGAGCGTCTTGGAAGGCATCAGCACGGGTGGAGTACCAAGTTCTGTCAAAATCCTGTCAACATAACGCATGAACATGGAGCGGTCCAAGATGTCCTTTTTGCATGCCTCCTCCGCCTCGTGCTGAGCCTTCTGAGAATCCTCGAGCTCGGCTTTGACCTCTGGAGACAGGGAACGAGTCGGAGTTGAGCCGCAAGGAGCACAATCAGAAGGAAGAAGGGGTCAAGATAAGAAGAACTTACTCGAAAGCTGGTCCGCCAAGTTCTTGGCCGTCCCAGACATCTCGTAGATCTTGAGCTCGACGGTAGTGACTTCCTGAGCCTTTTCCAGAAGCTTGACAGCTTGTGCAGCACGAGCTGTGCGAAGCCCTGTCAAAGCCAAAGAGCAAGGCAGCATCAGCAACGACTAACGTAGAGAAGGAAATACCACGAAAGTTGGGAGTGCAAGGCTGCTCACCTTGAAGATCTCGCGCCAGCTTGTTGTTCTCTTCGCGAAGCCGGGCCCCCTCGTCAGTGGCCTCCTGCAGCTTGGTGGAGAGGTTGTAGATCTGCTTGTTCGCCGTTTTCAGGTCCACCTCGGCATGTACCAGGTCTTGCTGCAGGTCTGCAACCTTCTTCTCAAGCATCACCTTCTCTTCGGCGGCAGCCTGAGATGCGGCCTCGGTAGCAGCAGCGGCAGCAGTCGCGGTCTGAGCTGTCTCAGCAGCAGTAGCGGCAGCGGTTCGCAGCTCCGTGGCTATGGTTTCTGCCTGGGCGAGCTTGACCTCAAGGGCTGTTTTCTCCGACACGGCGGCATCTGCAGCAGACTGCGCGGTCCTCTACTGACTTTGCCGCGGCCTCAAGAGCGGTCCTCACCGACGCTTCGCCCGCCACCGCTCCAACAGCCGCCAGTCGGGCGGCAGCCAGCTACATCTCCAGCTGGGCCTTCTCGGCTCGGAGCTCCTCGATGGTGCGCATCTTCCTGGCGCTGCAGCTAGCAAGCACCTGGGCCGAGAAGAAAGTCAA
The DNA here is from genome assembly GCA_036936925.1 of Cenchrus fungigraminus. Lineage (NCBI taxonomy): Eukaryota > Viridiplantae > Streptophyta > Magnoliopsida > Poales > Poaceae > Cenchrus > Cenchrus fungigraminus. The sequence goes on from CM072773.1 coordinate 68,306,393, forward strand.
CCGCAGAAACAACCCAGAAACGATAACTCTAAATCCAGGATTGGGGTCAGCTAACTCACCGACGAGGCTGGAACGACTAGCTCGTTGATCGCTTGCTCTGCCCACCGTAGGCCCCACTCGAGGCGGTGACGGGCCGTGGCTTCCTCGTCCTCGTCATCGCGCACCTTGGCTTCGTGGGCTCAAGTCCATGAGGCGCGCCCGAGGCCAAGGCCATGCTCTCCCCCCTCGGTGGCCGAGAAGAAGCGGGCTCCCGAGCTCTCTCCGACCTCTCGGACGGTGATCGGGGAAGCGCTGCCCACAACATCCTCGAGGGAAGCAGGCGCCCACGCATCGGGAAGTGGCGAGTCTGCGATCTCAACCACCTCTGCAACATCAGCAGCGGGCTGGTGTGACGGCTCCGGCGGCACGATGGAGTCCGGCCCCACTGCTGCCGTCTGGGTCCTGGACTCCTCAGGGCTTGCCACAGCCTCCTCGACCGCCACAATGACCTCCGGGGCGGGCGGAATGGGCGCCTCAGCTGGCAGCTCCTCCGATGCCAACAGGCACCGTTCCAGCTCGGCCGCATAGGCGGCTGCATCACCGCCTGAGAGGTTTGGCCCTCCTACATCAGCGGCCTCCGGGAGCTGCGTGGATGACGAGGGGGCCTACACCTCCTCGGTCTCACCACCGTCGGTGCCTGACGACGAGGGCGCACCCGCCTCTGGAGCCACCTGCGCATCGACACGTTGATCAACAATAGGTGTCGTCGGGGGCTCAGTTTGCTCGGGGGCTACTTGCCCCCCGACCACGTCTCCATCCCCTAACGAGGGAGAGGGCATCGCTGTCTCGTGAGTCTCGACCGCCATGGCGATCTGGTCCTCGGCTTGGGCTGTCTCCGGTGCGGGAAGAGGAGTTGATGAGCGGGGAACGGACGAAGGAGTGCGCGCATTCAGGGCCACGCGCTTCCGTGGTGCAAGGCTGAGCGCGCCGGTGTCGGAATGACTGACACGAGAAGAGCGAGTCAAGAAAGCAAACAAAAACTCAAGAACAAGATAACAAGATAGCGCGAAACGACACTTACATGGAGGAGGTGATATTGGCCCGCTTGACAGGCCTGGAAGCCACCCCCGACGACTCGGGGGCTGATCTCTTGCCCCCCGTCACGTCGGAGGGCGGACTCCGACTATCACTCTGGGTGAGGGGGACCTGCACGGGCGGGGCCCCGCCACCACGGATGACCAGTGACTGGAGACGCCGCGGGGGTGCGTTCACATTCTCCCCATGCGGCGCGGTCGGAGCGGGCGCCGGTGATGTCGGTCTCATCTTGGGAGGCGACCGTCTCCTCAGAGAGCCCGACCCCCGCCGCGACGAGTCACCAGAGGGACGACGGGCGGACGACTCACGATCCTCCGGACGCCTGGACAAGTCGTCGCGCCGCGGAGACCTCCTCCTCTCCCTCGGCTGCTCTTGGCCGCCGGGGCCCGACCGGGAACGAGTCACCCTCCGATCCTCTTGGGCCGGCCGTGGAGACGGGCGCGAGCCGGAGCTCGTTCCCTATTCGAAAGCGGGTGGCTCCGGCCGCTGCCTCAAGCTGGTCCCCGCAGCCTACCGCTGGGCGGGGGGCGATGTAGACGGTGATGATAGCGCACTCCAGTCAACGCTGGCACCACCATCATCACCGGACCATGGCGGCGACGATGAAGGGTCCTCGTCCGAGGAGATGGTGCCCTCCATCATCTTCCTACGCTTGGCGCAGCCGTCATTCTGCTCGCGCTTCGCAATCTCGTTGTCCTTGTGCCTGGCCTTGCGGTCGGCCCTCCTCTTGTCCGCGGCGGCCTGGGCGCGATTTGGCATCTCGTCCTGAGGAAGAGGTGGCTTCGCGGGGAGAGGGGCCGTAGGCCTCAACTAAAGGCAAGGAAGAAAACGAGAATCAACACAAAAGACGCAAGATAGTCGGAGCGTTGGTCGGAAGGAAGAAGGACTTACATATTTTTTGGTCCCCTCTCGGGGGAGAATGGGTAAGAGTCGGGACAGCGGCCATGAGTACGTGGCCTTCCCGATTGCCAGCCCCACACGGCGCTGGACCTCGTCCAACGAGGGGAGCCGGGGCACTGACACAGTCCCGTCGAAGGGAGCCTTGTCCGGCGTCATCTTGCAGATGCGCAGGCGACGTCGCTGGAGCGGGATGATCCCCAGCGCATGATATTGGCCGATGACGGCCGCCAAGTCAACCCCGGCATCGTGCAGCTTGGACAACACCGCCCAGCAGTCTGTGAGCAGCCTCTCCTGCTCCGCCTCTGGGGGCCCGTAGCTCTAGTTCGCCAGCGCCTCGGTGATTGAGGCGGTGATGTACTTCGGCAGCGGATGCTCGGGGACGTCCTTGAGGTAGAACCACCCCTTGTGCCAGCCACTGTTGGAGCTTGTCAGCGTGCCAGAGATGTACTCCTCGCTCCTCCCCGTCTTCATCCGAAGGTTGGCGCACCTGATTGTGGCCGGGAGCGACTTGTCCTTTAGTCACACGAACTTGAAGAAGTACCGGAAGAGGTTCCAGTGAGCACCCACTCCCAGGTACCCTCGCACAGTGCCTCGAACGTCGCCATATGTTGGATGTTGTTCGGGTTGAGGTGGTGGAGCTGTAGCCGGTACTCCGCGAGGACGGCACGGATGAATCAGCCGGTGGGAACGGAGAAGCCCCGCTCGTGGAACGTCACGAACGAGACGACGTAGTCGGGCGGCGGGTGCTGAACCGACTCGTTGCCCGGGACCTTCCACTCCTCGACGGCGATAAGGACCGGCAGCTGGCCTACGGCGACGAGTCACTGGAGGATTGAGCGAGAAACGTTGGAGTGCGTCCAGTTTGACACGACGATTGTTGAGCTCGGGAGCGTGAGGTGGATGCAAGAAATGGCGGTGGCAGCACAAGGGATGAAGCGGGCGAGCGAGTGGCAACAGCAGAGGTAAGGAATCGAGGGAGAAAAATATGGAGCTCAACCGGCGCGCGGTTTATAAGGGGCAAACGTGGATGCTGGCATTAAATGCCGGCCCCACCATGTCGTAAAACCGCTCGCTCGGTGGGCGCATCCCCCGAGGCGACAGGGGCACGTCCGCGCGACGGTTTGATACCGAGTGGGCCCGCATGTCTGAACTAGCAGCGTGCCGTCCCCTCCAACCGTCACAATCACCACATCAGCCACGACTAGCAGGACGTACACAACTACCAATACAGCCACGACCACCACGACCAGAGTTTTTCGAAGCGACGGCAACATTTCAAGATTCAAAACCCCATAAACAAGTCTACAACTCCTTCATGGGCTCGGGGGCTACATCCGACGGATGCGCTCGCGCGCACCCGCTGAGTGAATCAAAGAACAAAAACTACAACACTTCCCCGACGTTGAGCCTGCGAGCGAGTCCTTGACTCCAACCACAGGCTCGGGGGCTACTGACGAGGGCCTGGATTAAGGCCCCCTAAGAAAACAGGATGATCTACCTGAAGATGGAGTCCTCTGACACCATTGACAATGTCAAGGCTAAGATCCAGGACAGGGAGGGATGCAGATCTTCGTCAAGACCCTCACTGACAAGACTTCCCCACTTTCGAGTATCTTCCACCTCGCACGAGTACGCCTCGTCTATGAGTACTCTCCGCCTCGCACGAGAATGCTCTATCTCCGAGTACACTCCGCCTCGCCTCCGACTGCCCGTTCGCACGAGTAACCTCCGTCTCCGACTAAGACGGGGTCCACACGGGGGAGCCGGAGCGTGGGTCTGGGGCCCCACACGAACGTGGCGCCACCCCAACCCCCAAGCTTCTCCGCAACGACATGCGTGACGCCAGTTTCCACGCCATGCAAAAACCGCAGCTGGCGCAACAGGAGGATGGCCGGGTCTGACAAGAGCCGTAATGATGCATAGTGCACCCCCACGACCTCTGACATGCCGTCACATCCAACGCCACCTGCACGCCACCCCGTTAGAGCGCGCACTCGATTACCATCTACCGGCGCTTAGGCCATAACGTGGCAGGCCTAAGCCGCACTCAAGAGGGTTGAGTCATCACGCGAACTACTCGGAGGAGGTGTCAAGTACCCAGAACAAACAGTGGCAACAGCACACGCAGCGGCCTCCGACGATACCACAGCTCAGCGCCTTCCCACGTTGCCTGACGGACATGAATGACGGAAAAGACTTCACAACACCGTAGCACTGTAGCTTATTTTCGTTTTCCCTCTTTTCCCCTCGCCCTTGCGTCTATAAAAGGGGGAGGAGTGCAACCGTATGAGGGGCTGACTGATCACCAAGTTTGTAACCCCTACTACAGACATCCCCAGCATAGGAACATGAGTACTCAGAACTGGACGTAGGGTATTACTCCTCGGAGGCCCGAACTAGTATAAAACCCTTGTGTCTCCCGTGTCAACCATCCGGATCCGACACATGATACGATACAAATCTACTGCCGGCGGTTGGGAACCCCGACAGCAGTGAAGTGTTTCGCTTGTGAATTACTGATTTATATTAAAGACTCACCTAAAATTTACATGTGGGACCTGGTCAATGTAAAAAATTCCCCTTCGAGTGGTAACAGGTTCGACCCACAGGAGGAGCACATTTTCTCCTTGTTTTACCTCCATATTTACCTGCTTTAACTTACATGGGGAATCCAAAAATAATATAAACACAAATAAACTAATATAAAAAATTGGACCTTCCTCATTCTTAACTTTCACCTGACACAACCATAAGGAAAGTATTTCCCATCAAATTGACACAACCAAGAGGTGGTGTAGTGGTAAACAACGCAGTCTTGTTCCTATAGTTCTCTTGTTCGAACCCTTGGTATGGCAAATTGTTTTTGGAACATTTCGTGACCAACAGTAGGAAACAAGAAGTTTCGCGATCGTTACTCAGGAAGGTCGTTCCAGCGAAACATCAATAGACCGGACTAGCAAAACTTCAGCAAAATTAATTCAGAATGGTGAGTATGCTCAACTCAATTTGAAATAGATTAAACCAAATTGGCATAATAAGATGGCATCTCATAGCACTCATCACCACAAAGTTCACACAATCTGCAAGTAGCAAACACCAAACTACAAGCAACTCATCACCACAAAGTACACACCACCAATGAGTCGTCTAGGTAGCAATAACACCATACATGTTTTATTGATTGTGTGCACCTTAGTCAGAGTTTGATTGTTCTTCTTTCAACCGGGCATTTTCCGCTAACAATTGCTTACACTGGTCTATCCATTTGTGAATCTCGTTTAGCTGGTCATTCTCCTACAGTAACAATTGATTCACCTGGTCCCTGCATTTGGTCAGCTCTTCCATCAGGGCAATGTAGTCCTACCGTAACAATGCCATTTCATTCAACCGGGTATTCTCCTGTTGCAGCAATTGATTACACTATTCCCTGGATTTGGTCAGCTCTTCCATCTGGGCAATGTTATCCTACCATAACAATGCCATTTCATTCAACCAGGTATTCTCTTGTTGCAGTAATGAGAGCCAGGTGTGGTTCGAGGACCGGTGGATGGTCGCTTCCTGGTGTGATGAGTGATTGACAACGTGGTGTGGACTGATTCTTGGCTAAGTATTGCAGGTGCAGGTTGCGGCTTGACTGGTGCAGGTGCAGGTGAAGAACAAGCGTGAAAGGTCGTTGCCGGTGCGGCCTCCAGGTGTGGAGAAGACAAGTAGGCTTGGTTCGAGGGACCCGGTGGCCAGCGGGGTCAAGTGCGGGCCGCATGGTGGCAAGAACGGCAAGATGAAGTCATGGACGGTTTCTTGGTTGAGCCTCAAAACCAAGGTCGAGCCGGGACTACGTGGGAGCCGAGTCATGAGTGGTGATTGGCGGAGGCTACATCGAGTTCGCGGGGTTTCCGGTGGTTCACCAGAAAATCACTGGGTTCCTTGGTTGATCCACAAAGCCAAGACCGAAGAACCGAAGACGGAGGTGCAGCAGCTCCAGACCGGTCTGACCGGTGGGTCTGACCGGTCTGACCGGTGGGTACCGGTCTGACCGGTGAGGAGCACCGGTCTGACCGGTGTGCGACAACGCAGTCCGGAATCTTCGAAGCGGAGGACACGCGTCGGGATTGCAAGGCTTGCGTCGAGGCTAAGCAAGTTTGCGGTCGCTGAGCATCCGTCTGATGGTGCGAAGACAAAGACTTCCAATTTCACCCTCGAGGGGCATGTATCCCTAGTTAGCTAGTAAGGGTATTTTCGTCTTTCGGTTGCCTCCATATAACCCAAGTGGTGAGAGGATGGCAGCCATCTCTTGGAACCCTAGCTCATTTGGTTTTCCTATTTTCCTTCCTATTTTTCTTAGGATTTTAGTAGGACTAGCTTGAGAGCTTCACGGTGAGATCTTGTGAGAGGGAAGGATGATCAGGCGGCAAGCTAGACCTTGTATGAACCTCTTTGATATGTATAGATGATTCGGCGTGGTTCCTCAAGGCTTGGATGTGTCTTTCCCGTTTCTCTTTTTTGGTGATTTTTGGAGCCCTTTCTTGGCGATTTTCTTGGAGCGATTTCGAGGCCTTTCTCTTTGGGATTTGGTGGGGGATGTATGCGTGAACCCTTCGTGGTTCTTTTCCCTTTGATTCCCCTTCCAAATCCGTGAGCAAAGGGGCTCGATTTTGGGGTTTTCGTGGCTCTAGGGTTAGAGGCGTTCTTGGTGGGATTTCTTCGATTCCTCTTGATTTGACAAGTTTTGGTGGACCAAATCTTGGCTATGGAGTACCCATGAGGTGTTCCTACTATCCCCAAAGTCTTGTGCAAAACCGTGGAGCGAATCGGGAGATCGGGAGTTGGATTTGGAGGAGTTGACTCGCGGGCGCTGTTCATCCCGAGCTGCCCAGGCACGACCGGTCTGACTGGTGCTCTTGACTGGTCTGACTGGTGCTAGCCCTTGGTGGGTTTTTATCTCGGGGAATAGCCTTGTCCGTGTGGTTTTGTCCCGTGGTCCTGCTGATCAGTTCTTGGCGTGTTTGGAGTTGTTTTGCTAGGTTTTGTGAGGGGTTCTTCTTCCTCACAGGTTGTGTTTCGTGGTGGTTTTTGTTCCAGGGCCTAGAGGAGTCACTGAGGCTTCCTAGAACGTTTGCTGTGCGGCTGCTGTATCCACCGGCCTGACCGGCTCTGTCCACCGGTCTGACCGGTGTCACCGGTCTGACCGGCGCAGGCCATCGGTCTGACCGGTGTAGCACAGGCAGCAAGCCGTGCAAGTTTCCGCTGTGTGGTTTGGTGAGTTTTGGCTCGGAAGGTTAAGTGTTGGTTCCTAGGACCAGTAGCACTCCAGTGGCTGCGTGGTCTTGGCCAACTTGGGTAGTTGGGTCGGAGACGTGAGTTGGAAGCCGTGTTCGTCTTGTTGGAGTTCTCATCTCATTCGAGAAGAATTTTTATCGGCTCCCATTCACTCCCCCCCTCTCTGGTTCGCCTAATCGGTCCTTCAATTGGTATCAAAGCCGGTTCGGGTCTTTATTGACTCTTACCAGTCTAAGATCCAAAGATGATGTACCAGGAACGGGGTTCAGGTCCTCCGCACTTCGATGGGAAGAACTACCAGATGTGGCAAAGGTGGATGGCAGCGTTCCTCCGTGGAAAGGGTCAGATCCTTTGGGATGTCATGGTGAACACAGCTTATGTTCATCCGATGAACTTCCTTGCTCTAGGATCGAGGGATATGTTCGAAGCCAACAACAAGGCTGTCGACTACTTGTTTCGTGCTCTGTGTCAGCCTAAATTCGATCGGGTTCAGACAGAGGACTTAGCTTGTAGGATTTGGGAGCAGTTGAAGGATGCTCATACTGGGAATGCTCAGGTTCAGGCTCGGATGTACGCGACTTACCGGAGAGAGTACGAGAACTTCACTCATCTCCCCGGTGAGTCCGTCGATGCCCTTTTCCAGCGATTTACGGTCGTTGTGAACAACATGAGAGCCAATGTGGACGTCCTCCCATACAATGATCATGATAGAGCCGTGAAGCTCTTGCACTCGTTGGATCGTACCGTATGGGACGGGAAGTTTGAGGCTATTGTTGAGTCCGAGAAGTATGACACCTTGACGGTGAACGAGCTGTTCTCGAAGCTCAAGTCGGCTGAGTTGGACCGTGGTATGACAGCCAAGATCGAGAGCCCGACTGATTCTCATAGTCTCGCTCTCGTTAGTGGCAAAGGAGCTAAGTCTAACGCTAACGCATCCTCAAGGATGTACTCTCTGTCTTCTTTGATGTCTTTGCCAGACGAGGAGTTCGACGTGCTTAGAGAGGACGAGCTGGCGTTGCTGACCAGGCGGTTCGAGAGGCTGCACGAGAACCGGGTGAACACGAGGAGGACAGCACGGACGTGCTTTCAGTGTGGCAAGCCAGGACACTTCGTCGCCGACTGCCCGGAGAAGACGGAGAACAAGGAAGGCTACAAGGACGGCTACAGGCACCGATCGAGCAAGGATGGCAAGTACCGATCGAGGCGCGATCACAAGCACAAGAACAAGCACAAGGACGAGCGACGGTCGAGGAAGAAGGATGGCCACGGCAGGAAGGCCCGAGCAATGGTCGGAGCAAGCGACGTCGACTCCAGCTCCGCGTACTCTTCCTCGAGCTCGAGTAGCAGTGAAGATGAAGGTGATCGGCGCAAGAACAAGAAGTCATCCAGGAACTTGAGCGGGTTGAGCTGCTTCGCGGGAGATGGCTTCTGCGGCATGGCCCGTAGCTCCGGCAGCAAGAAGAGCCACCAGAGTGACTCGGACTCTGACTCCGAGGATGAGGTATGTGATGAGCTCTCTTCTTTGCGCAAGGAGAATGATGAGTTGATTGACTTGCTTGATAACCGCGATCACATGCTTAGAGAGGCCAAGAAGATGAGGAAAGAGCTTAGGGCCTCACTAGAAGATGCTAGGAACCGTGTGGCTGAGCTAGAAACCCAGAACCTAGATGCTAAGCTTGAGATTGATTCGCTTAAGGCTTCTCCTGTGGTTTCTGATGAGATTGATTGCTGTGATTGCTCTGTGTACCTAGCTGATCTTACTGCTCTTAAGGATAAGCATGCTTCTACTTGTGATGAACTAGATATGCTTAGGGTTGAAGTAGCTGAGCTTAAGTCTAGACCTGCTTTGCCAGGTGCTTGCACTTCTTGCCCTGTTTTGCATGGAAAGATTGATGAGATGCATGCTTACACTGTTTCACTTGAGGCTAAGTTGAAAGAGCCTATTCCCACCTCTTGCTCTACTTGCGAATTGCATGCGGTTAAGAATTTGGAGCTTGCACATTATGTTGATCGCTTGCAGGATGAGAATGATGAGTTGAGAAAATGTATGAGCTTGTTGTCGGGTCAGGAGCCTCAGCTTTGTATCATGATAGCGGCTTTCAAATGCTATGATGGTCAGGCACTTGGGGCTGACAAGCTTGGAGGGAACAATGGTGAGGGAGTTGAGAGAGTTGGAGAGATTCCTATCCCACCACCAAACAGACACAAGAACAAGTTTGAGCCCAAGCCTAACCATCTCAGAAACAAACTTGACACTACTCCAGATCCACCCATATTCCCTCACCCAACAAATGATTTTCAGAAACCGGTGAAGTTTGTGAGCCCAAAGGGAGGTGAGGAAGGAGAGAAGAAGGGTGAGAAGCCGAGTGGGCAGCCCCACCCTAAGCCTAAGCCTAAGCCACAGCCCATAAAGTTCCATTGTGGGTATTGTGGGAGAGATGGTCACAAGGATGAGTTTTGCTTCAAGAGGAAGCGTGAGGAGAGAATGGCTAGAGAGTGGGCTAACAGGGACAGGTACCACCCCTCTAATGGTGTACCTGAGCCTCGTATGCAGATGCCCAGGGCCAAGGCGATTGTGAGGACGGTTCCGGCTTGGGGAGACCGGAAGGCTGCAGGTGCTGCTGCTGGCCGAGCCACACCGGTCAGACCGGTGTACTACACCGGTCAGACCGGTGCAGGTCTGGGCAGACAGCGAGTCGGGTTTCGTGCTCGTGAGGATGCTTGGTTTGGTTCTGGAGGTCGTGGTTCTGGTGGTTGGTCTGGAAAGTTTGCAGGTGGTCAGTTTGCTAGGCGTTCTCCACCTCGTGCTCCATACGGGGGTGGGAGGAGTCGTAGTTTTGAGATGGAGAGGAGGAACGATCCACGGTTTCCCTTTCGTGGCTTTCGTCCTCCTCCAGCTAGAGAGGGTTGGTTCCCTCGTGGTGGTGTTCGTGGTGGTAGCTTTGATAGGTGTGATGATTTGGTTTGTGCTAACCCCACTTTGGAGCAAATGGCTCGGCACTGGTTTTACTCTTTTGGTACTAACCCCAGTGCTGAGTCGTTTGTTCACTCACGTGCTCGCTTTTGAATTTCAGGTGGGAGACTTGAAGAACATTTGGTTGATTGACTCCGGTTGCTCGAGTCATATGACCGGAGACAAGGGGTGGTTCTCAAGTCTCGTCCCGGTGGTGACAAAGAAGTACATCACCTTTGGGGAGAATGGGCGAGGGCGTGTGCTGTCAGAAGGTGAGATTAAGGTAAGTGACAAGATCACTCTCAGGCGTGTTGCTCTTGTTCAATCGCTTGGATACAATTTGCTTTCTGTGTCCCAGTTGTTGGATGAGGGTTTTGAGGTGTTGTTTCGGCCTGGTGGTTCTCGGATTTTAGATTCTCGGAGGGATCTTGTTTGCATGGTCGTTCCCGAGGGTCAAGTGTTCCGAGCTGATTTTTCTCAGTCTTCTGGTGTGGAGCGTTGCTTCTTGGCTGGTTCTTCGAGTGAGTTGTGGAAGTGGCATAGGAAGTTGGGTCACTTGAGCTTTGACCTTTTGTCTCGCTTGAGTAAACTCAATTTGGTCCGAGGATTGCCACGATTGAGGTTTGAGAAAGAGTTGGTTTGTGCGCCGTGTAGGCATGCCAAGATGGTAGCCTCTTCTCACCCGCCTCTCACCGATGTGATGACTGAGCGTCCATGCGAGCTGCTCCATATGGACCTTGTGGGCCCAGCTCATGTGCGATCTGCGGGTGGGAAGTGGTATGTCCTTGTTGTGGTGGACGACTACTCTCGGTATGCGTGGGTGTTCTTTCTTGAGGAGAAGGGGGAGACGTTTGGTTTTGTTCGAGATCTTGTCTTGAGGTTAAGAAACGAGAGGCACGGAGATGCCATACGAGCGATCCGCAGTGACAATGGCTCGGAATTCAAAAACTCTCGCTTCGAAACCTTTTGCCATGACTTGGGTCTTGAACATCAGTTTTCGAGTCCGTATACGCCTCCCCAGAATGGCGTGGTGGAAAGGAAAAACAGGACCTTGTGCGAGATGGCTCGGATGATGCTCGACGAGCATAGGACTCCGAGAAGGTTCTGGGCTGAGGCGGTCAATACCGCGTGCCATGTGTCGAACAGGATCTACCTCAGGGTTCACAAGAAGAAAACCTGTTACGAGTTGATGCACGGTCGCACACCCAAGGTGAGTCACTTCCAAGTCTTTGGTTGTAAATGCTTCATTCTGAAGAAAGGGAAGAAGTTGGACAAGTTCGAGGCTAGGTCTGTCGATGGCATTTTCTTTGGTTATGCATCTCATTCTAGAGCATTTCGTGTGCTCAATCTTGAAACTAACCAAATCGTGGAGACTTGCGAGGTAACCTTCGACGAGACACAGCCACGTAGTCAGCTTGTTTTTGAGTGTGCAGGTGACAACGAACTTGGTGAGGAGATCTTTCAAGAGGAGGAGCATGAACATGGAGATGATGAAGATGGCGGTGTGATGCCCGTGGCTGAACATGTACCTACTACTTCGACGACGATCGAGAATGGACTCTCTCCCACACCTACAACGACAAACCCAGATCAAGGCGAAGCTGCTGTTGAGGGGGAGGTAGCATCAAGGCGAGAACCTCCCTGGCGAGTGCAAGTGGATCACCCAGCTTCGAGAATCATCGGCGACATGAATGAACGTACTACACGGTCGAGGGTTCGGAACAATTCTCATTTCGCTCATGCTGCTTTTGTTGCCACCTTTGAGCCCAAAGACATTGGACACGCGTTATCTGATCATAATTGGGTTAACTCGATGCATGAGGAGTTGGAGAATTTTGAGAGGAACCAAGTTTGGGTGTTGGTTGACCCTCCCCCAGGGTGTAAGCCGATTGGGACAAAATGGGTGTGGAAAAATAAAGAGGGAGAGAAAGGAGAAGTGGTGAGGAACAAGTCGAGACTTGTTGCTCAGGGGTACAGTCAGAAAGAGGGGATCGACTACGAGGAGACTTTCGCTCCTGTAGCTCGTTTGGAGGCGATCAGGATCCTTCTAGCCTTTTCCGTGGCTAAAGGGTTCAAGTTGTACCAGATGGATGTGAAGAGTGCTTTTCTGAACGGTGTGTTGGAGGAAGAGGTGTTTGTGAGGCAACCACCGCGGTTTGAGAGTGAGAAGTACCCTCACCGGGTGTACAAGTTGAGGAAGGCGCTGTATGGGTTGAAGCAGGCACCTAGAGCTTGGTATGGTAGGTTGAGGGGGTTCCTGTTTGAGAGAGGGTTTGAGATGGGGAAGGTCGACCAGACCTTGTTTCTCCTCAGGCAGGGCAGAGATATCCTGATTGTGCAGGTATACGTGGATGATATTGTCTTTGGTGGCTCGTCTAACTCCCTTGTTGCAAGGTTTGCAGAAGACATGAGCAGGGAATTTGAGATGAGCATGATGGGCGAGTTGCAGTTCTTCCTTGGGCTACAAATCAAGCAATCAAAGGAAGGAACATTTGTGCACCAAGCTAAGTACACCAAGGATATTGTGAGGAAGTTCAAGATGGAGGACTCCAAGGCCATGGCGACGCCTATGAGTACGACTACAGCTCTCGATGCGGACGAGGAAGGTGAACATGTGGACCAGAAGGAGTACCGGAGCATGATCGGGTCACTCCTCTACTTGACGGCGACGAGGCCGGACATTCAATTCTCGGTGTGTCTGTGCGCTCGTTTTCAAGCTTCTCCGAGGACTTCGCATCGGCAAGCAGTCAAGCGCATTTTCAGGTATTTGCGACACACTCCCGACTTTGGCCTTTGGTACTCTGCGTCTTCTTCTTTGGCGCTTCATGGATTTTCAGACGCGGACTTTGCCGGGTGTCGGTTGGATAGGAAGTCCACTTCTGGGACTTGCCAGTTCTTGGGTTCTTCTTTGGTGTCTTGGTCTTCCCGCAAACAGTCGAGTGTTGCTCAATCCACTACCGAGGCAGAGTATGTGGCCGCAGCTAGTTGTTGCTCTCAGCTCCTTTGGATCACATACACCATGAGTGACTTTGGTGAGGAGTATATCCATGTCCCACTTCAATGTGATAGCACCAGTGCCATAAGCGTTGCAAAGAACCCAGTGCTCCATTCCAAAACCAAGCACATAGAGGTGAGGTATCATTTTCTGAGAGACAACGTAGAGAAAGGGAAGATAGTTTTGATCCATGTACCCACACATGAACAACTAGCCGATATTTTCACCAAACCCCTAGATCAAGCAACTTTCACTCGTTTGCGGGGGGAGCTTGGTGTTTGTTTGATTTCTTGAGTTGGTGTGTGGGAGCTCCTTTGTAGCATATGTATAGCTTTCCTTTGTGCATTTCTTGCATTTGGCATGGCATATGTAACATGATGTATAGGCATCTTTGTATCTTAGGTTGCATGCATTTTGTATCATATGCATTGTTTAGGAAAGGCTTCTCCTATATACATTGTTCACCATGGAATGATATATATGTCTTTGTGAGCTAATTTGGTAAGCTATGATTAGTTTGGCTTAGCTCTTGATAATCTTGGTTTGTATCCATGGTTGATGGCTATGTTTTTGAAAATTTCATATGTATGCTCTCTTGTGAGTAAATGCCTTTACATGATCTTGACAAGTTTTTGTGGCTTGGCTATGCTTAATTTGTGGTTGGATAGCTTATTTTGATCATATGGGGCCAAAGGCTCATTTGCCATCATGAATGTTTAGCCCCCATGCTTCATCTTGTGGAGGGGCATAAGTTCCTTTTTGTCGCAAAGACATTTCATGTACCAATTATAAATCTGAAAATGAAATGTAAATTGCTTGAAAAATGTGCTCCCATGTCATATGTGCTAATTTTAACTTGCTTTGGGTGCTAAATCGTTGCATGATGCCTACCAATGAGAAGTCTCATATATAGAAGTAGGCACATGGCTCGGTGGCTTTGACATGACATGAGGTGCTTGTGGGTGTTTATGATGGTCTTATGCTTAGAATGGTTGTCCTAGCATGAAGTTTGTGTGGCTTTGCCATTTTGACATGTTTTGCTCATGTTTAGGACTTTGCTCATGAGAGGGTGATTTTTCGCAAAATTGCTAAATTCTATCTTAGCTTCGCCCAATGGTTGTGAAACTTGGTGATCATGAAGTTTATGTCATTACGAAGCTATAGAGTATCTAACTTGCTCGTTTGGACATGTGTAGCATCCTATGTTGAATTTTGTCTATTTGAGAAGCTCTAGGTTGCATTTTTTGCATTTTTGGCTTGATTCATGCATTGTCAACAAGGGGGAGAAGTTTGAGCATGTTTTGGCCTACTGAATGCATTTGGAAGGTTTTCAGGTGGTTTCGAGCCATTTTTGGGCTCTGTTGTGCACCGGTCTGACCGGTTGAGGTCACCGGTCTGACCGGTCAGAGTGCTGGTCCTGTTCATATGTTGAGCACCGGTCTGACCGGTGGTGTCGACCGGTCTGACCGGTCAGAGCTGAGCTGTTGCAGCTGCTCTGTTTCGTCAAGTGGTTCGCATGCATTTGTCCAGGGGGAGTTGCATTGGTTCAGGGGGAGCTCTTTGTGGTTTTCGAGCTTTGGTTTGATGGTTTGTGCTCTTTGCTTGAGCATGTTTTGTCTCGGATGTGTCGAGCCGTTGCCCTTGCCTAAGGGGTCCGAGACTTGTCTTCTTCAAGTGATCTTGCTCTTTACCTTTTCTTTGGCTTTCGATCGCTTTTTGGAGTTTCTTTTAGTTGTTTCTTTTCTTTTCCTTTTCTCTTGGTTACCAAAACGTGTGTGTTGTCAATGCACTCATCAAGGGGGAGATTGAGAGCCGGGTGTGGTTCGAGGACCGGTGGATGGTCGCTTCCTGGTGTGATGAGTGATTGACAACGTGGTGTGGACTGATTCTTGGCTAAGTATTGCAGGTGCAGGTTGCGGCTTGACTGGTGCAGGTGCAGGTGAAGAACAAGCGTGAAAGGTCGTTGCCGGTGAGGCCTCCAGGTGTGGAGAAGACAAGTAGGCTTGGTTCGAGGGACCCGGTGGCCAGCGGGGTCAAGTGCGGGCCGCATGGTGGCAAGAACGGCAAGATGAAGTCATGGACGGTTTCTTGGTTGAGCCTCAAAACCAAGGTCGAGCCGGGACTACATGGGAGCCGAGTCATTAGTGGTGATTGGCGGAGGCTACACCGAGTTCGCGGGGTTTCCGGTGGTTCACCAAAAAATCAATGGGTTCCTTGGTTGATCCACATAGCCAAGACCGAAGAACCGAAGACGGAGGTGCAGCAGCTCCAGACCGGTCTGACCGGTGTGCGACGACGCAGTCCGGAATCTTCGAAGCGGAGGACACGCGTCGGGATCGCAAGGCTTGCGTCGAGGCTAAGGAAGTTTGCGGTCGCTGAGCATCTGTCCGATGGTGCGAAGACAAAGACTTCCAATTTCGCCCTCGAGGGGCATGTATCCCTAGTTAGCTAATAAGGGTATTTTCGTCTTTCGGTTGCCTCCATATAACCCAAGTGGTGAGAGGATGGCAGCCATCTCTTGGAACCCTAGCTCATTTGGTTTTCCTATTTTCCTTCCAATTTTTCTTAGGATTTTCGTAGGACTAGCTTGAGAGCTTCATGGTGAGATCTTGTGAGAGGGAAGGATGATCGGGCGGCAAGCTAGACCTTGTATGAACCTCTTTGATATGTATAGATGATTCGGCGTGGTTCCTCAAGGCTTGGATGTGTCTTTCCCGTTTCTCCTTTTTGGTGATTTTCGGAGCCCTTTCTTGGCGATTTTCTTGGAGCGATTTCGAGGCCTTTCTCTTTGGGATTTGGTGGGGGATGTATGCATGAACCCTTCGTGGTTCTTTTCCCTTTGATTCCCCTTCCAAATCCGTGAGCAAAGGGGCTCGATTTTGGGGTTTTCGTGGCTCTAGGGTTAGAGGCGTTCTTGGTGGGATTTCTTCGATTCCTCTTGATTTGACAAGTTTTGGTGGACCAAATCTTGGCTATGGAGTACCCATGAGGTGTTCCTACTATCCCCAAAGTCTTGTGCAAAACCGTGGAGCGAATCGGGAGATCGGGAGTTGGATTTGGAGGAGTTGACTCGCGGGCGCTGTTCATCCCGAGCTGCCCAGGCACGACCGGTCTGACCGGTGCTCTTGACCGGTCTGACCGGTGCTAGCCCTTGGTGGGTTTTTGTCTCGGGGAATAGCCTTGTCCGTGTGGTTTTGTCCCGTGGTCCTGCTGATCAGTTCTTGGCGTGTTTGGAGTTGTTTTGCTAGGTTTTGTGAGGGGTTCTTCTTCCTCACAAGTTGTGTTTCGTGGTGGTTTTTGTTCCAGGGCCTAGAGGAGTCACTGAGGCTTCCTGGAACGTTTGCTGTGCGGCTGCTGTATCCATCGGCTTGACCGGCTCTGTCCACCGGTCTGACCGGTGTCACCGGTCTGACCGGCGCAGGCCATCGGTCTGACCGGTGTAGCACAGGCAGCAAGCCGTGCAAGTTTCCGCTGTGTGGTTTGGTGAGTTTTGGCTCGGAAGGTTGAGTGTTGGTTCCTAGGACTAGTAGCACTCCAGTGGCTGCGTGGTCTTGGCCAACTTGGGTAGTTGGGTCGGAGACGTGAGTTGGAAGCCGTGTTCGTCTTGTTGGAGTTCTCATCTCATTCGAGAAGAATTTTTATCGGCTCCCATGCACTCCCCCCCTCTCTGGTTCGCCTAATCGGTCCTTCAAGCAATTGATTACACTATTCCCTGCATTTGGTCAGCTCTTCCATCTGGGCAATGTTGTCCTGCCATAACGATACCATTTCATTCAACCAGGCATTCTCCTGATGCATTAATTGATTATACTAGTCCCTGCATTTGGTCAGCTCTTCCATCTGAGTAATGTTGTCCTGTAATGATTGCTCATACACGTTCTTGTAATTTAGATCCTTTTGCAGTGACTTGAGCTCGCTGACTTGTTGTTTTTGCAAGTCTCTCTTCACCTTCTGCAGCTCAGCTTTAGTGGCTTCAAGCACCTCCAGAAGCTAGAAAAATACAAGAACCTATCAATCAATGAAACGATGCAAACTGAAAACTAACTGAATCTAACACCAATGAATTGTCTATAGCCTATCAACTTCTAACACCAATTGAAGTGTAAATCTAAGGGTAGACAAAATCCGAATCTAACATATATGATCATCAATCCTCCAGATCCCTAAATCTCTATATCCCCAACCCTAGGAAGATAGGTGAACATATAGCGGCTCAAACCAGAGGACTGACCTCATCGTGATGTTTCATCCTCTCATTGCTTAGATGTAGCGGCACAACCATCTTCCCGTCGTCGCTAGGATCCACCATTCGTGCCACAAGCCGTTGCTGATCTATGTAGCAAAAGTCGAGTCTTTGCGAAGGCAGTGAAGTGTTTTGTCTTCGAATTAACGAATTATATTAAAGACTCTCTTGAAATTTACAGGTGGAACCTGGTCAATGTAAAAAATTCCCCTTTGAGTGGTAATAGGTTCGACCAACGGGAGGAGCAAATTTTCTCGTTGTTTTACCGCCATATTTATCTGCTTTAACTTAGATGGGGCATGCAAAATAATATAAACACAAATAAACTAATATAAAAATCTTCTTGGCTCAAATAACACAAACCGCATCATTTCTCAATGGTAGCCGCCTTCCCCTTTAGAATCGAAGGCCTCGGGTTCAACCCCTACTATTGACATTGTATCCTTTTAATTTTCCTCCCTTTTTAACCAGGCTGACTTGTGGGACCCTATTAAATTTTGTGATGAGTTGGAACACTCTATCTTCGAAGAATGCTTACATGTGGGACCCTTCCAAATTTTATGACAACTTGGAACACTTTTTTTAAAAAAATAATGCTTACATGTGGGACCAAAGTTGGTTTATGACGCTATTGCGGAGCTTATGGCGTCACAAAACTAACTTGGAATAGGGAATGCTCGGCTATAGTACCAACTGTTATAATGAATGTTTTTTTGTCACTAAATTTGCTCGGAAGTGAAATTTAATGACGAGATCAGCCAGGAACATCATAAATCAATGACGCTAAAATGTGGTTGCGTCACTAGTCAACGATTTTCTTGTAGTGTTTGGTGTCCGAGGCCATACACCCCCTCCTCTATAAATAGGAGGGGAGGGGCTCCCTTTTCCACACATCCCAAGCTCCCTCTCCTCTCATTCTTTCCTTGGAGAGGTGAGTTCTCACCTCTCCATGTGTTGTGTGTGTGATTAGAGTGCTAGGTAGAATAGGAGTGAGGAGTCAGATGGAGCCCCCATGGATGCTTGTTCTTCATTTAGACCAACGTGAGTATTTCAGCATTTCGATTTCTTCTTGTTGTAGCTACCCTTCTTCTTTTCCTTGTACTCATCCCGACTCTTGTGCTTTGAGTAGTGGTTCCGGGATCGATACTTGTTCTTGGCCTGGTTGTACTCGTTCCTCGGGCGATGCTTGTACTCGAGCTTCTTGTGCTCGATCTTGTTCTCGTCTCCCGCGGGACACTCGGCGAAGAAGTGTCCATGCTTCCCGCACTTCTAGCATGTCCCCAAGTTCCTCCTGAAGTTCTTCCTATTCTCGTTCAGGCACCCGAACCGCTTGGCCAGCAAAGCAAGATCCTCATCATCCAAAGCCTCGAATTCCTCATTTGGCAAAGACACAAGAGCAGATAGAGAGAACATCCTAGAGGATTGATTAGAGTTAGTTCTCGATCCAGTCACAAGCGCAAGGCTATCATCAGTAGGACCCTTGCCCTTTTTAGCTCTCAGATCTTGATCCACCTCGGACGACTTGAGCTTAGAGAATAGCTCGTCCACCATCAGGGTCTCATACACACTGGACTTCTGAATAGCCTCACCCTTCGCTCCCCATACATCAAGATCCAACGCGTGTAAGAGCTTGATAGCTCTATCATGATCATCGTATGGAAGCTCGGTGATGTTGGCTCTCATATTGTTCACAATCAGCGTGAAGCGCTCGAACATGGCATCCACAGACTCTCTGGGGAGATGAGTGAAGTTCTCGTACTCTCTCCGGTAGGTCATAAAGCGATGCGCCTTCACCTGACTATTACCACCATGGGCATTTCTCAGTTGGGTCCATATCTGATTTGCCAACTTCTCTCCATACACCCTACTGAACTCGGATGCACAAAGAGCACGATAGAGATAGTCCACGGCCTTGTTGTTGGCATTGAACATATCCCTACTCCCGGGCAACAAGAATGTCTCCGGTATGACATAGTTCTCGTCAACCGTGACATCCCAAATCAGCTGAGCCTTTCCACGCATGAACGCGCCCATCCGAGCTTCCCACAACTGCTAGTTCTTCCCATCGAAGTGGGGAGGACCCGAACCCTTCCCATAGTCCGCCATCTTTTGATCTCAACCGGTCAAGGTCTCAATGATCCGTATCCGGCTCTAATACCAATTGAAGGACCAGAATGGTGACCAGAGAGGGGGGGAGTGAATGGGAGCCGATAAAAATTCTTCTCCGAAGAGACGAACTCGGCCTATGGTCCCAAAAGCAACTCCGGCGTCCTCAGTACCTCGCTAACCAAATCCACGCAGCCACTGGAGTGCTACTGGACCTAGGAGCTAGCCACACACCCAAGCTACTCGAACACGCAGCGGAACACAACTCGAGCGGCACCCTACTTGCACCAGTCAGACCGGTCACCTGCACCGGTCAGACCGGTCCAGAGCAACCTGCTCAGAATTCTCCCAAACTTGTCCAGCAAACCTAGATTGTGATCCTAGGATGTGGAGCAACAGAGAGAAATCCTGAAAACAACCAGGCAAACAAAAACACTCCAAAACTCGAGCACACCAAAAACTCATCACAACCAAACTTGCTCCTGAAGCACTCTGCGAGCAAGCAACACAACCAACACCAGTAAAGGAGATTTTCCCACTCAAAGCTTCTGCACCGGTCTGACCGATGAACACCACTGGTCTGACCGGTCTAGCTCAGGAAATCCCAACTGCAAGAAAACGATCTCCCAAGGGCCAAAACTGCACTGAACTAAAATAGCAGCAAGCCAATAACGCAACCAACCCTCCGAAGAAGAACTCCCCGAGAAACAGCCACAACAGGCCGCACCGGTCTGACCGGTGGGGTGCACCGGTCTGACCGGTCACGCCTGGGCTGCTCGAGATGAACTCCACCCGTGAGTTAACTCCCACGTTCCGATGCCTCGATCTCCCGACTCGCTCCATGGATTGAAGTAAAACTTTGGGGATAGGTGTATCACCTCATGAACGAGTCATGCCTAAGAGATCGACCCCAAAGATGCACTCAATCAATAGGAATCGGAGGATCAACACCAAGAACACCTTTTCCTAGAACCTAAACAAAACCCCAAAATCGAGCACCCAAACCCACAGATTTAGAGGGGGATCACAAGGAAAAGAACCACAAGGGGCTCATGGATACGTCCCACACCAAATCCGTCAAGGGAAGGCCTCAAATCCACCAAGAGAAAATAGCCAAGAAAAGGCTCCAAAAATCCACAAAAAAGAAAACGGGAATCACCACCACAAGAGCTAGAGGAACCACGCCGAACCTTCTATACATCAAAGGAAAGATTCATACAAGGTCTAGCTTGCCTCCCTAGCATCCATCCCTCTCTCAAGATCTCTCATGAAGCTCTCATGCTAGTCCTAGAGAAAATAGGAAACTAAAAAGAGAAATTGTCTAGAGCAAATGAAAACCCTAAAGCCCAAGAGATAGCTGCCACGACCCTTCCACTCGGTTTATATATGAGGTTCTCCGGTGGGGGTAAATGACTAGAATGCCCTCTAGGCGAAACAACTCATCGAAGGGCATATTTGGAAACTTGACAGCCTTTCCATCGAACGGACGCCCAGGAACCGCAATTTGCGGTGCCTTGATGCCAAGCCTGCGATCCCGACGCGTGTCCTTCGCTTCGAGTCACCCGACGCTCCTCGACCTCCACCAGTTAGGCCGGTGCTCCCCACCGGTCAGACCGGCCCGCGCAGAGCTGAGCCGCCGACCACTCGGACTTGGCTTTGTGGATCCAGCAAGAAACCCAGTGGTTTTCTGGTGAACCACTGCAAACCCCGCGAGCTTGGTGCAGCCTCCATGCCGAGCTCCTCGACTTGGCCACCACGTCCTCTCCGGCTCGATGTTGGCTTTCGGATCAACCAACAAACCCGCTATCATCTGACTTCGACTCGCTCTTCTCACACCATGTGACTCGCACTTGATCCTGTCTGGCCACTGAGTCCATCGAACCAAGCCTACTTGTCCCTTCAGTCCTTTGGAGGCCCCGCAAGGCTAAGACCTTTCGCGCTTGTTCTTCACCTGCACCAATGCACATCAAGCCGCAGCCTACATCCATAAGATAGAACACAGCGTCAGTCCACACAATGTTGTGAATCACTCATCACTAGAGAGTGGCCAACCACTAGCCATCGGACACTCTGGTCCTCATACCATGGGTGGATAGGACTCAACTACTGAAGGTTCCTCTTGTTCAAATGTGCATTGTGGTTGGAGAAGCTCCGGCTCGAAGTAGGTGCTACCCATGATACGTTCTAGGATTGTCCTACCTTTGGCTGGAGTTTTCTGAGAAAAAGATCACCCAGCTGCAATGTCTGGATAAACGGTGGATTCCTTGTCCAAGCCTATGTAGAAGTGTTCAAGCATAACATGATCGGGTATGGACAAGGTAGGGCCTGAATTCTCTAATATAGAGAATCAGTCCCAAGCTTCGCCTAAGGTTTCCTTTTCACTCTACACTGCGCCTTGAGAAGAACTTGTAGCAGAATCTGCTTATAAGTTCACTCCATTTGCCATTCAAGCTGCCTACGTTAAAGATGTACCATTTTTTCACCTCACCTGATAAGGAGAATGGAAACAATTTCCACCTAAGGGTATCATGTGTCATGCCAGCAATAGCATAGCATGAACACACACTCTCGAACTCTCGCAGATGGTGGTACGGGTTCTCGCTAGCAAACCCAGAAAAGGAACATATCTTCTGAACCAAAGTGATAATATGGGAACTGAGTTCATATCCAGATGTGAGAATTGGATGCTCAGATGGGGGTGGCTCATATAACTCAGCCCTAGGAGCAGATAGGTTTTGGATAGAAAGTTGCTCCATGACAATTAGGGTAAAGGTAGAATAAAGAAAAAAAAAAGACGAAGACCACTAGGCTCGGAGATAGAAGCAACAACCATCCCCGGCAACGGCGCCATAAATGTTTGTTGGTATTTCTTAACGTCACCACTAATGGCGCCTTGTTAGTGTGGATGCCAGAATCACTTGGGTACACCTATGTGTTACGAAAGAGTCCGCAAGGGCACATATATACCGCTGTAGCACTTCACCTAAGGAGTATTCCAAAGGGTATCGAATCCAAGGACGGAAGAGACCTAGCTCTAGGACTAGCTGTGGTCTAAGGACACCACTCTATAGGATAGGATTTTGGTAGAGAGGACCCGTCAGGTAGAAACAGAGTCTTAGAATTACTTCTTTGGTAAGGACACTCACTTTGGGCGCTGACCCCGCTCGGCTCTAATAGTTGGTACCGGTATGTGGCTCTACGCCGTATCCGAATGCGGATGAGTACAAAGGGTCTAATGGATGTCACTACTGTGGCCTACCTCTATCTGAATGTGGGATACGTGACAAACGAAGGATAACTCGTAGTCTGGACACCAAGTCCACACCACCGACTGCTACTATAGAGAACTATGTCTACTACTCCCATAGCCCTACTACAGCACTCCGTATAAATACAAAGTGATGAACCCGTGAGAGAGAAGACAGAACTATCTCAGATAAACTCTACCACTAGCAAGGATCACAGATGCAACTTTGATCTAGTTAAGTAATGTAAGCACTCTCACTATGCTCTAGTAGACAAGCAACAACATGAACTGAATGTAAACTTATGAACCTCATCAACTGGATCAGAAGGATTGTGTTCGAAGAACACAAGCCTCTAAACGATGAATCGGCAAAGAACATAAGAACACAAACAACAATGCAAGAATATCGCTTTAGTCTAAATAGATAATATGGAAATACTCACTCTATTCTAGATGAAGAACAGTAGCATCTGTAGAGGTTCATTCTTGATGAAAGTTGCCAAAGATTGAGGACCAGGAGTGTCCGAAGACCAGTAGAAGGTTGCTCCATAGTGATGAGTGATTGACAACATTGTGTGGACTGATACTTGGCTTAGTATTGCAGGTGCAGGTTACGGCTTGACCCATGTTGGTGCTGGTGAAGAACAAGCATGAAAGGTCTATGCTATGGAGGCCTCCGGGTGATGGAGAGACAAGTAGGCTTGGTTACCCGGTGGCCGATGGGGTCAAGTGCGAGCCGCATGGTGCAAGAAGAGCGAGTTGAAGTCATGGACATGGACTGGTGCAAGGTGGCGGTTCATGACCAAAGCTTGCACACGGGGTTTAGTGGTTTGCCCACAAAACCATCGGAGGACAGTTTCTTGGTTTGGGCCTTAAAACCAAGCCCGAAGGCTCAACACGACGGAGACGGGGATCTGGGAGCGTCGGGAAGCTTCGAGGCGGGGGCACATAGCGTAATCACGGGGCTTGCGTCGAGGCTAAGGGAGTCCGCGGTGGAAGCGTGTTCGCTCAATGGGAATATCTGATGACTTGTGCCAAAATGCCCCTGAGGGGTGTGTATCTTACATTTATGCACTAGGGGTACTATGGTCATTGGCCACCACATGGAGACTAAGTATAAATAGGAGGTAGAGGTGGATGGCTAGGGGTAATCCGCCCAAACTGCTTCTTTTCCCAGTATTTCCATAGTCTAGATTCTTGTATAACTCTGACCTCTGGATGTATGGAACACTACATGAAAACCTCAAATAGGTCACGTAACATTTGTAACGGGCCCTTAACACCTGTTACATGGACCCCATCTGTAACGGTTGTTGTTTGGTGCCTGTTACGCACAAGCGTGGCAGGCTTGACCCCGACGTGGCCAACACACCGCCCGTTACCAATGAGGACTTCCAGTAACAGGCTTCTTAAACGCCCGTTACAGTTATTCTTTGTAACGGACATTAAAATGCGGCCTTTACGAAAGTTAAACCTATCGGTAACGGGCCCTTTGAGTCCGTTACCGATCACTGCCCTATCGGTAACGGGCTCTTTAAGTCCATTACCGATCACTGCCATATCGGTAACGGGCTCTTTAAGTCCATTACTGATGACAATTTGACGCCCGTTATTAGACTCGGAGCTCAATAATTGAAGTCCATTAGCACTCTCACTGCTGTCAAATATTTGACTATGTAATCATAGCAAATATTGGATATCACACAAACATATAATCATGTCTCTTAATAAGATGCAAAACCACACGTACACATAGATAGTAGTCATAAGAGCATATTCTACATATTTAAGATGCATATATAGCTAGCATCACATGTTCACATATGACTTGCATAATGTTCAGAACAAACATATTCACATGATCACATCTGATGTGCATTAGCAGGGGCACTAATTAGATGGCTTCTTTTGTGCTACAGCCTCAAGTTCAGCTATCTTTGCCTCTAGTTTTACAAGTCTTTCCAGCAGCTCAGCATTCTTCTTTGCAGCTTTGGCAAGTTCAATATCCTTCATCTTCTGTGCGCCTTTAAGCTTCTCCACCTCAAATTCTAGTATTTTCTGACCATTTGCTAGGAGACTTATGTCATCCACAGCCTTGTTATCCATCCTTCTATTCACCTTGTCGAGTACTTTCCAGATGCAGTCAAGATCCTCCCGACTAACAAAACATTTCTACAACAAAGGCAAATTGATGCAAGTTTCATAATAAGATTGCCAAGTTTAATATCATGAAAGATGTAACTGGTCAAACAAGGAAGTTGTTTAGCTGTAACTGGGTTCAGAGCTTGGTTGATCCTGTGGATTTGTTTCCAGATCATGTCAATGTCCTCCCAAGCTACAGCACCTCCATAAAACAAAGGCACTGGATGTTCAGTTAATAAAAGTCGATGTAGCATGGAGATTCAGAAATTGAAATAGTATATATAATAAGTTCAACAATTTTGTGAGCAACATATGATGAGTACCATGCATTAAATTTCAAGCATAACAAAATTTCTACTCGAAAGGTTAATAATTTTCCTCCCGAGTAACAACACATGTTTAAAACAAAGGCAAATTGAAGCAAGCTTCATAATTAGATTTCCAAGTTTAATATCATAAAGTTGTAACCGGTCAAACAAGAAAGTTGTTTAGCTGTAACTAGGTTCAGAACTTGCCTGCTGCTTCTCTTTACCAATATCATCCTTCATTCTTTCCATCCTATTTAGGAATGTGTAGATGTAGTCTAAGGTTTTCTTGATCCTGTTAATTTCTGTCCAGATCCCGACAATGTCATGTGCTGGTACAACAACTTCCTAAAACAATGGAAAATTGATGCATTGGAACCATTGACCAGTGAAGGCACTTGATGTTGAGTTAATAAAAGTTGTTGAGCATGAAGATTCAGAAATTGAAGCAGTATACAGAAAGAGTTCTACATTTTTGTGAGCAGCATATGATGAGTACCAGGAATTCAATTTCAAGCATAAACCTAACTTCAAGCATACCAAACTCGAGGAAGGCTCGGCCTCTGCCCGCCGGGTGTCGCCGGAGTGCACCCCCTTAGCGCTTGTGGGCGTGTACGGCCTCCTCCCCCTGGCCGACAAAGAACTGACCTCTTCGCTACGGAACCTCACTCTCTTGGCGGGGGCTGCGGGCGGGGCCTTCTCCTCCTCGCCGTGGAACCTCACTCTCTTGGCAGGGGCGGCGGGCGGGGCCTTCTCCTCCTCGCTGCAGAACCTCCCTCTTGAGTCGCGACAGAACGACTGCTTTCCGCCGGCCATCTCTGCGACAGAGATGAGGAAGCAGAAGGGGAGAGAAGGCGACGGAGACGAGGAAGGCAGAAGGTTTGAGAAGGAAGGCAGAATGGCAGAGTCGCAGGGGAGAGTGGCTTTTGGTCAAACATTGGGAACAAAGGATACGTGGATAAGCCAAACCGCGTCTCCAATGCATGTGGGTGGCGCATGGGGCCGGCTCCTCCTCGACGGTTTGAAGGGGCAAATGCGATGCGGAATAACCATCCCGCATAGTCTCCTTTGTGTCTGTCTTGATTGACAGGTCAGCTCGATCTCTCAGGGCTCCCATTTTGACATACAGGCATAATCAACACATATCTTTTGAGACAAAACAGACATAATATAGATAAAGATAACTTGTCCACATATATAGATAAAGATTACTTGTCCACAAAGATCCACACAGATATACATAATTATTACAAACAGTTAACTTGTCCATCTAGCTAGGCCTTAACTTGCCCATCACATTTTTACAATGGTCATGCTATCTGACCATGCACATCAACAAAAGCATGCCACCTTCAACATCAACAAAAGCATGGTATCTTCAACTAAGGTTTGCTTTTTTTGCAGCCTCTTCAAATGCAACCAAGGTATCTTGAAACACATCGAGTGCATCTTCCATGGGCTGCAGATTTTGTTCAGCCACAAACTTGTACCGCCTCATGAATGCAGCCTTTTTGAGGAGGATGTGCATTTCTTCCATAATATTATCAACCTCAGGTTTCACATATTCCTAGACAGTGTCATGCCATTTTGATTCCTATGGAATGAAAAACATAGGAAAGTTGCTACATTGATCATTTGGATGAAGCATAGGAATGAGAAGATAGAGATAGACAAAGGAACAAGCCATTTCATAGGAACAAGTTACTACATTGCTAAATTGATCATGTTAGAAATCCTACAAAATCTCTATGGAACAAGCCATTTCATAGGAACAAGTTGATCAAGCTCAAGCTCAAGCTGCTCCATCTATAGAACAAGTAAAAGGCACTGTGATTCAGAGAAACTCGCCTCGCCGTCGTCGTGGTAGTTGCCAGCGTCGGATATGAGGTCCTCTACACCTTCGCCGCTGCCTCGACCCCTCTCCATCGTTGCAAGACATTTCCTGTCGCAGATGTGAGGCAGGCGCCTTGCCCTCTTCACTGCCCCTCACAAGCACGCTCCTCCCTGCCGTTGCTTGGCCCCTCGTCGGAACCCGAGAGGATCCAGTCGATGACGCTCATCTCCGGCTTTGGGTTCGCTGCACCGCCGCTTGGCCCCTCTCCGACGGTCATCATCGTCTCCGTCTTCACTGCAATCTCACTGGCACGCGTGCGGATCTAGTTGCGGCACCGCATCGCGTTCAGCTTCTCCTCCTCGATCCACGGTGCGCGGGGTCGTCCGCTGCTTGGCTCCTTGCCGGCGCTCTTCGTTGTCTCCCCGCCTCCGCTTACCTCGCCGGCGCCGCCTCCGCTCACCTCTGCTAATCCCTAGTGAGAAATTAGGAAAGCGTCGTGTGTGCTACGCTTATCCATTCGGGATGTTATAGTCATTTTCCAAAATGGAGAGCCATTACCGACGCGGGTTCGAGAACCCGCGTCACATTGGTTGTCACGTGGGTCCGGGCGGGCACGCAACGGTTATCTTTTTTATATAGGCTGCTGACGCTAACACGTGGGCCCGACACTAATTTTTTTGAAATGAAACTTGCTTCCCTCAAATATTAGAGCCCATAAAATAGCACCTATAAATTCATTAAAAATACGAACAATTCGTAGTTAGTCATTTAGTATTCGAATAAAATTTCAGCAGGCATAGTTGTGTAACCAAAATTATCAAAATTCGAATTTTTATCTCATGTTTGGGATATAATAATTCTAATAACGTATTAGGTTGGTCTAAAAAGTCTACAAATTGAGTTGGCAACATAATTTGGGTCCCTAAACTTGTCATGAAAATTTCAAGTGGTTTCTAAAAAGGAAGATCATACTTGTGTACAAATGTGTACATCTGTCACATAGTTTCCTAGAATGTTACTTCAACACTGAAGTTTTCCACACTTTACAACATGTTCGAACTCATATACATTTGAAAATTTAACACAACCTTGTGTCCACCTTAACAATACAAAATACAAAGTTTCATTAGTAATGGTTGTGTAAAAAAATATTATTTCTATGTTGTACTTATCAAGTACAAGATAAGGCATAAATACATTACTCACGAAAAGGAAATATACACTAAACAACGAAATTAATGAAAAGATGGTGATTTTAGAAAAAATAAGAAAAAACAATCATCAAATTCGGATTACGTATGACCGAGAAATACGTGACACAAAATTTGGTTCCAGATTAAAAGGAGAAAGGAGAATTGTTTCCTTTGTGGTCGGTTTCCAGTGAATAGCGGTTTTTTTATCCACACGCGCACGCAGATCGTAACTTCCTTATTAACTTTGATTTTGTGCCACAACACGAAAGCAAATAAATCCATTTATTTAAGATATATAATAATCAATCATGCATTAGAACTTGAAAAGAGGTATCAAATAAGCTATATGAACAGTCTTTGCGGAACGAAGGGAGTAATAGTCTTTTGTTAATGACGACGCTGGTTAGTGAACACGTGTCGCCGCAGCGTACCGCATTCTGAGGTGTAGTGGCGTGTTGCAGTGGAAAGACTGGCCGCCTGACGGTTCCCCGTCTTGTCATATAAATGCCCGGCCGGCCAAGAGCTTCTTCCATAAGCTTTCCTCAAGCGCGCCACCAAGAAAACCCCAGCACCACCGTCTCTGGTCACCAAGAGCTTCTTCTTCCTCAAGCGCACGCATGGCATCGTCGTCGAGCGAGCCATCCAGGAAGCGGGGAAGGGAGGAGGACGACGACGACAAAAGCCACCGCCGTCGGCTCATCAAGGAGGTGAAGGCACCGGCATCGCCGACCGAGGAGCACGAGGAGGCACCGGCGCCGCCACCCATGGAGCCCTCCTCTCTGCGTCCTCAACTAGTTTTGGATAACATTTGGTCTGTTCCAATGTTGTACGAAGCTTTTAGGAAGCTTCAACTGGTGGCCGTTGAGCTCGGCTTGCCACGACCCAACGATCAGCTGCAGAGGACCATGAAGGATTTCGCCTTCAAGATCCATGGGTTGGCTGGGGACCTTCAGAGAGTCGTGGTCTGCGCCGACGGCGATGGTGATGACGACGGCGACGGTGATGACGACGGTGACGGCGACAATGGCGGCTTCGACAACAGTGACGAATGCGGCCTCGACGGCTTCGACTCCGACTCCGATGGTGGGGCTCCTCCGGCGGCGGGGACAAGTCTTCTACCTTAGCTTAATTAATTTGTTCCTCCTTTGTTTGTTCGTCCTCCTGTGTTTGTTCATGGAACTCTGCTTGTTTGTCATGAACATGTTCCTCTGTTAATATGTGTTCCTCCTGTGTCTTTGTTGAACTTGTGATGAACTACATCTAAGAGACGCGGATAGATCCATCCGTGCCTCCTAACGCATTGCAATATCTATGGCAGTAGTTTACAATGAATTGCAATGTTTGTTACTCTATTTGTTAGTGAAAAGATTCTGAGTTTCGAAAAACTCTGTATAAAATCATTAGAGACGCGGGTGCAGGCTGGTTAATTTCACACTGAAATGTCAACATAGATGAATTGATGAAATTTGTGATATGTGACACATTAAGATTCGTGACCCAATTGTCATTCCATTCCATTTTCTTCATTCATACATTTAAGTTTGTCATTTGTGACAAATTTTTCATTCTTCATTCACACAGATGAAACAAATTAAAGCACCACTTTTCACATCACAATTACTTCTTTGCAGCATACATCCCCAGTAAACATCCAAATACTACACAAACAGCACCCACAATAATCAAGTTCATCTTCCAGATCACATTGTCCATCTTCTCCTCCAGTGCTTTCTTAATCTGCTTGTCGTCCGGTGCTTTCCTCTGATTGTCACTCCCAACTTGACAATCCACTGAATCAACTACTTCATCGATCACGTCTGCCCAGTTCGACGGTCGAAAAGATATGACACCAGCATCCTTCAGCATCTAGAGATACTCCTTCTCGAAACGATAATATCCACAAAGCTTGGGAACTGTGCAAATCAAAAGCACATAAGAACCCTAACTTAGATTTGGGAAATCACAGCTCAGACTACTCACCGTGTTCCTCGCACAGTTGAAATAAAGACGACTGTGGTTTTCACCTCCCTTCTGCGTCCTCCCCTCCACCACCCGAGCCATACCACAGTCCGGGCAAGGGACCAGTGGGAAGCCGCTTAGCTCACCGACTGGATCCAAGCCGATGGAGTGAATGCGGCTGCCCCGACCACCTTGAAACCTGATCCTGCCACGTCCACCTCCAGACGAATTGGTGTAGTGCGACATGTGCGCAACGGTGGGGAAAGGAAGGGCGGGCGGCGGTGGAGCTCAGAGCGGGGAAGAAGAAGCATGGAGCTCAGAGCTCAGAGCGTCGTGTGTGCTGCGCTTATCCCATTCGGGATGTTATATTCATTTTCCAAAATCGAGAGTCATTCCGACGCGGGTTCGAGAACCCGCGTCTCATTTGTTGTCAGGTGCGTCCAAGCGGGCAGGCAACGGTTATCTTTTTTATATAGGATGCTGACACTGACACGTGGGCCCGACACTATTTTTTTTTGAAATGAAACTTGCCTCCCTCAAATATTAGAGCTCATTAAACAGCACCTAAAAATTCATTAAAAATATGAACAAGTCGTAGCTGGTCATGTAGTATTCGAATAAAATATCAGCAGAGACACTTGTGTAACCAAAATTATCAAAATACGAATTTTTATCTCATGTTTGGGATATAATAATTGTAATAACGTCTTAGGTTGGTCTAAAAAATCTACAAATTGACTTGGCAACATAATTTGGGTCCCTAAACTTGTCATAAAAATTTCAAATGGTTTCTCAAAAGAAAGATCATACTGGTGTACAAATGTGTACATCTCTCACATAGTTTCCTAGAATGTTATACTTCAACACTGAAGTTTTTCACACTTCACAACATGTTCGAACTCATATACATTTGAAATTTTAACACAACCTTGTGTTCACCTTAACATTACGAAATACAAAGTTTCATTAGTAATGGTTGTGTAAACCAAATATTATTTCTATGTTGTACTTGTAAGAAACAAGATAAAGGCGTATAAACAACATCCAGGAAACTGAGTTATATACGAAACAATGTCATAAATGAATAGAAGTTGATTTTAGAAAAAATCAGAAACAAAAATCATCAAATTTGGATTACGAATGACGGAGAAATACGTGATTCAAATCTTGATTGCAGATTAAAAGGGGAAAAGCGAACTGTTCTTCATTCGAATAGAACTGGATCCGCATCTCCTTTGTTGCTCTTCCATAAATTCACACAGATAATACGAGCAACATAGATTTAATTTGCTGGTGCAAAAGCAAAAGCAAAACATAGATTTAGTTTCCTATTCTGATACTCCATTCAAACTTCAACAATTCGCAACAGAGCCTATAGGCTTCACTGCAAAACAGCACAAGCAAGGCTAATTCACTGATTAGTAGTAGTAGTTTCCTATTCAATTGCCCATTCGAGCTTCACCATTTCACGACGGAGCCTACAGGCTTCGCTGCAATACAGAGCAATTTCCTCAAATCCTTTATCCACGCCGCAGTCGTTGCCTGCGCACGACTGATCTCTGCGCACCTGTGCCGACGGCGGCAGCGGGTCTCCCCAAATGCACCACGTCGTCCTCCAAATAGCTTTCGTGGCCTTCTTGCGCAAAGGCACACAGCCCTCGTTGCTCACCTGTGTCGTCGTCACACCGCCGCTCGCGACCCACCTCATGTACCGCTTCGCGGTGTCGTCGACGGCGGCACCGCCATTGTCCCTGTATACCAAGATGGCGTACAGATAGGCCGCTGCATCGTGCCCACCATCGGCGGCACGCCGGAGATCATTGCTTTGCCTATTTTCCATGAACACGGCGTTGATCCCGGAGTAGAAGCAAGCCCCCGGATTGCCGAGATCGGTCGGCATAGCAAGGAAGGCTGTGTAAGCGGTGAGGTCCCACATCCAAGCAATCTCATCTCTTATCGCCTCTATCGACAAATGCCGACCGACGTCGCGGTGGCTACACAGGCGACGTATGGTCGAGCAGGTACCTCGTAGGCTGTGGAGGTCAGCCAAGGGCCGCTCCGAGGTCGCACCGACGAACGCCGCAATCTCAATGTGGACCTCCTGAGGGAGGTCCTCCAGCAGCGACGGCTGGTGCGGCCTGCTAGGCATCTCCGGGAATGGAAACCACCGTCTTCTCGTCCCTAATCTCCTGCCCCCGCGCAGAGAGAGAACGCGCTGAGGTATGAGGATGATGAGGAGTGTATGCAGTTGTGGTTTTTTCGCGGGTAGATGAAGAGGCCAGGGCAACAGTATTTATTTGTGCGTCTCCGATGAGTGGATACTACTAATTGCACATCTCGCTTATCGAGGAGTCAAACTCTTTGAAGTTGGACCAAATATACACCAAATAATAACATTTCGAAAAATGGAGAGTTGTTGGCGACGCGGGTTGGTGAACCCGCGTCTTCTTTGTTGGGCGGGTAGGGTTACCTTTTTTATATAGGCTGCTGACGCTGACGCGTGGGCCCGACACTAATTTTTTTAAAATGAAACTTGCTTCCCTCAAATATTAGAGCCCATTAAATAGCACCTAAAAATTCATTAAAAATACAAACAATTCGTAGTTGGTCATTTAGTATTCGAATAAAATATCAGCAGGCACACTTGTGTAACCAAAATTATCAAAATTCAAATTTTATCTCATGGTTGGCATATAATAATTCTAATAACATCTTAGGTTGGTCTAAAAATTATACAAATTGACTTGGCAACATAATTTGGGTCCCTAAACTTGTCATAAAAATTTCAAATGGTTTCTCAAAAGGAAGATCATACTTGTGTACAAATGTGTACATCTCTCACATAGTTTCCTAGAATGTTATACTTCAACACTGAAGTTTTCCACACTTCACAACATGTTCGAACTCATATACATTTGAAATTTTAACACAACCTTGTGTTCACCTTAACATTACGAAATACAAAGTTTCATTAGTAATGATTGTGTAAAACAAATATTATTTCTATGTTGTACTTGTAAGAAACAAGATAAAGGCGTATAAACAACATCCAGGAAATGGAGTTATATACGAAACAATGTCATAAATGAATAGAAGTTGATTTTAGAAAAAATCATAAATGAATATCATCAAATTTGGATTACGAATGATGAAGAAATACGTGATTCAAATCTTTGATTGCAGATTAAAAGGGGAAAATGAAGCGAAATGTTCTTCATTCGAATAGAACTAGCCCCGGCCTCACACGTTTTCCAAATAATATTGGGCCTTTAAGTTTTAAGGCCCACACACGCCCACTCGCGCTAGGGTTAGTAGGGAAAGACGCCTCCCTAACGCAGTCGCCTCCTCAGTCTTCCCTCGCGGCGTCGTCTTCCTCCCCCTCGCGCCGCCGCCGCTTTCTCCCCCTCGCCCCCTTCACCGCCGCTTCCTCACCCTCGCCTTCCTCCCCTCACCCCCTCCCCCCGCGACGCGACGTACACTACACACCTTCGCTGAGACACACGCCACACCACCCCTCACCTTCCAGCGACGACGACTAGGAGGAGGAGGAGGGATCCAGCCACGAGGTCGACGTGAGGACGTGGTGACTAGAGATCCCTCTGCTCCGACAGTGACAAGGTGAACTGCATGCTAGAAATCCCTCCTACATCATTAAGATACATTCTTGACTATGCTCAGTTAGGGTTTCGAGTTTCAAAACGTATACTTGGCATTTTCCTTTGGATTCACTCTTATATTGGTTTTGCTCTTGTTCCATATGTACATTTGGACATTCTCTCCAAGTTGAATAAGTACCTCATCAGCAACAAAGGCAGCGAGCATCTTCCTCTTTAAAATGGTAAGGTCGCATTGCCTGAACTACTTTTTTGGTTTCTGAATTTTGCATTTATGTTAATGGTTTACCATAGAACCAATGAGATTATAGTCGACTAAACTAGTTACTGTAATTGTTTTCTCATTTGTATGGTCTTGTACACAATTTTGTGGGTGTTGATTAGATAAATGCTTAGCTGTTATGCATGGTTAACTAAAAATGTGCTCTACTTGTCTCCTATTGTAGCATGTCTCCTGGGAGAGCTAGCAGTATGGTCTGCTTTTTGTGCTATTCTTGGACACCGAGCTGACCTTTCTCATAATCCCTTGACAATTAATTCACAGGATAAATCTGTCGAGGACTATAGACCTGGGAATTTGAAGAAGATGCATATAATGAAGAAGATGGATATGCCACTGCTAGTGAAGAACAAGAGCAGGTGGGTGGAGCTATGGGCTGAGCTAGAGTGCCAAGGACAGCCACAAAGTGGCCAAGAGACAAAATGGTAGTCACTGAGGTTGAGAGAGGGGGGATGCCAGTACCATTGACACAAAAGCGCAGGTTCAGGGCGATTGCAGGGCTCATTGCTAGACAAAACATACCTTTGGATTTGCCAGAAATCAAAAAACTAAGCGATGAATAAAAGTGGTACTTGTTTGTAACCTATATGCAGAAACACTTGGAGTTCCAGGAAGACATGAAAGAGCAGGCATTCAAGCTTTTGTGGAAGATTGCAGACAAGGTATGGAGACAATTCAGATTTCAGCTTAGGCGAGATTTTATCAGAAAAGGACTCGAGCCATTTGGAAAGCACAACTTTATCAAGCCGGAAGAGTGGATAGAGTTTGTGAAACAGCAGGAAACCGAGGAAGCCTCATCTGTTAGTGGTAAGTTCAAGTCACTTCGAAACCTGAACACAAACGAGCACACATGGGTCCAGCTGGTTATTGTGGGAAACTACCACAGTGGGAGGAAGAGGACAGGTAATTTGCTGCGACTGGGATCGCCAACCCATATGATGCCTATGATGATCATTCTAGGAATTGGGTGCGAGCAAGGAGTAAGCTAGTGGTGGAAGACAGTGTTGCCGTGATAGTGTACAACAAAGCAGCAAATGAAAATGTGGTTGCAGACATCATGGAAAAGAATGCACATGCAGAATCTTCAGGAATGACTTCATGGCTCAGGGAGAATGAAGTGCTACGTCAGTGCTTGGGCCGCCTCGAACAACCAGGTCACATGCGTGGTGTCTCCAGCTACCAGCGCTAGAAGTTTGCATGGCCTCAGCACGCTTCCATGTACAGGAAGAGGAAGAGGGCCAATACCGACTCATCAGTTGATAAGCAATAGATGAAGGAAGAAATCAAGCAAGAACTCAAGGCTGAGATGGAGAAGGATATATTTGACATGATGGCACGAGGGTACCAGGTGGTGTTTGCACCAATGTCCAATCGCACAAGCCCTTCACCCACCGGACTGAAGAGCAGTTGTGCATCCGTAGATAATGTAGGTTTGATCAACGACGATACAGAGTTGTCGACAGAGGTAGTGCACATTGCTTCCCCCACACAGGAAGACCTTATAGACACGTTGACTGAACCCACAGACTGTGGCCTATGGATCATATTTCACGGTGTTGAATGTGAAGCTGCAATTGGTGTGGTTCAACCAGAGCAGACTACGCTACACACAGTCCCGATTCATGAAGATTGTCTGTGGTCGAAGTGTTGCATGTATATGTTGTCTTTAGGGGTCACGCGCTGGAACACCCTCCTAATGACGAGGTGACGACACTTGGACAAGCTCTACATCAGAGGATACAGTGGAAGAGGTGTCACATTCACATCAAGGGAGCACCAATTCCAAAATCTTGTTCACACACTACGGTACAGATTCCTTCTGGTTCACAGACTATAGGACAAAACTCTTCCTCACATGGTTTCCTAGCTCCTCCTCCTCCTCCACCCCCAGAAAAGCAAATTACAGAACAAATTCATTCCCCACCTCGTAACCTACCTCCTCCTCCTCCACTCCCAGAAAAGCAAATTACAGTACAGATTCATTCCCCACCTAGTAACCCACCTCCTCCTCCTCCTCCACACCCAGAAATGCAAATTACAGAATAGATTCATTCCCCACCTGGTAACCCACCTCCTCCTCCACCCCCAAAATCGCAAATTACATCCCCACCTTCTTCTCCTCATGAAAGAACAAAACCTCCATCCCCAAATGAAAGTGCTCAAAACAATGATGCCAAAGCAGGAGCCCAGAGTCATGTGTTGGCTGATGCCGAGAAATCTGTCGACGACAGTTCGAAGAAAGCTGCAGGTACATCTCGGCCCAATATCTCTGTAATAGCTGTTGGTCAGACACCACCTGAGAAACCTTCTTCAGCCATCTCAAAGCAGCAGGAAAAGAAACTCGCTGAAAATAAAAGGTCTACCCGAAAGCGATCTGAGAAACCTTCTTCAGCCATCTCAAAGTAGCAGGAAAAGAAACTTGCTGAAAATAAAAGGTCTCAGAAGCCTACCAGAAAGCCTTCTTCAACCATCTCAAAGCAGGAGGAAAAGAAGCCTTCCAGAAAGCCATCTGAGAGAAACACCAAGAAGAAGGCGGCCAACGTTGCTATGACTGAGATTAACCCAAACTACAAATTTGGAAATGCAATGCTCCGTGCTGCTGAACTCAAGCATCTGGATATTGCTCCTTCTGTCACTAATCTCCACAATTTCTACATGGGACGTTGTAAGGACAATGATGAGTCTCTGATTCAAGGCATAATATGGCCCAAGCACGGCTGGTGGCCTGTGAGAGAAGATGATAAATACGAGCTGTTGTCTGTGTTCATCAGCGACTTGTACGATCTCTTCAACTTGGATGCTTTGGATATGGGACTTATCCGCTGTTTCATCCTGTAAGTTGCTTGAAAATTTAATCTGCTTCTCACTAATCATTTTCTATCTAAATGTGCTTTCTGCCTTAGTTCATCTTTACTATGTATTTTGCCTCCTTACACTTTGTTTTTTCTTAATATTAGGAATATGGCTGTAGAAGTACGACAGAAGAAGGAACCCGTTGCCTTCCTTGATCCTGAATGCTTTAGCAAGTCAAATATACAAAATAACAGGAATTTTTTTGTGTCCTATACGAAGCGTGCCAACCAGTCATATGCTAAAAAGAGAGTCATCATTTCCTGCTATAACACTGGGCACCAATGGATTGCAGTGGCTATCCTTCCAAAGCAGAACATGGTCTTGTATCTTGATTTATATAGGATCCTAGAAACTAATTTCTCCAAGTTGCTAGAAGCCATTAATGAGTAAGTTCTTTCTTTCTTAACCTACAAACTTCCTCAACAAACTCTGCAGAGTTTATTAATGGTGCCCTAACCATTGTTGCATGTTTTGTTGTAGTGCTTGGAATAGTTACTGGGATGACAACAAGTTGCCCCGCCGCGCCTTGAAACATGAGAAGGCTTTTGATGTACGTATTACTTAGTATTTCCTGCCTGTGGAAGCTAGTACTAAAGCTTGAGTTTATTTCTTCTCACCACTGTTTGTCTTTGTATATTTATCGCAGTGCCACCAACAACCTTACCAATCCAGAGTCTGCGACTTCTATTGTGCCTATCACATGCTTACAGTTTAAGATAAATTGAAGGACCCTGAGGTACTTTCTTGGGATCTGCATTTGTAACACCTGCAACTGAGCACAGTTCTTGCTTATTAGCACTGCACATATTTGGTAACCACCTGTGTGCTGACTGCTGACATTGTTATATTCAGGCATTTCACGTACCTACTTGTCAGCTCCGCAAAGACACGCTGCTCAACATTAGGGAAAGAACTGCTTCATTCCTCATTGACCAGGTGATCACACCCTCAGGAAAATTTCACATTAATGATGCTATGATGGCTCGCATTGTATTTGATACCAATCCTCATGGTTAAGCCAGTGATATTGTTGTGAACCTTACTTGTTAGATGAGGATGCTGAATGCCTGAATTTTGTGAGAATATGCATGAGAATTTTTTGGATTTCTATTCAGTTTGTGGAGTTTTGTGAATGTGGATGCTGGACCTAATTTTTTTGAAAGTAGACAACGCGTCTCCTTTAGTCGAGACAGAGGAGACACAAGTTCACAGTACGCGTCTTTTTTGGTCGATTAGGAGACACACGTATACAGTAAGCGTCTCCTTTGGTCCAGACAGAAGACACACATGTACACAGTACGTGTCTCCTTTGGTCGAGACAGGGGGAGACGCGTACTGACAAGATGCGTCTCCTTTGGTCGAGACAGAGGGAGACGCGGGTTCACAGCAGGCGTCTCCTTTCGTCGAGACATAGGAGATGCGCACTGACAAGACGTGTCTCCTTTGGTCGAGACAGAGGAGACGCACACTGACAAGACACGTCTCCTTTCGTCAAGACAGAGGAGACACGCATTTACTCGACGTGTCTCCTTTCGTCGAGATAGAGGAGACGTGTTATAGAAGTATATTCCGCGTCTTCGATGTTGAGTTCATGTAACGGGCTCGGTTTTTGTGCCTGTTACCAAAGGTCCATGTGGGCCCAGAGAAACAGACATTTCAGGTGACTGGTAACTAGTTTCGGTAACGGTCTTTGTTAGACACTCGTTACTAATATGTGTTATGAGTAACGGGCTCAGTGTCTGCGCCCGTTACCAAAGGCTCCGGTGGGCCCGGAGAAACAGCCATTTCAGGTGACCGGTAAGTAGTTGTGGTAACGGTCTTTGTTCGATGCCTATTACACTTACGTGTCATCAGTAACGAGCATCGGCCCGTTACCTTTGTTGGCTCATTTGTAACGCTTGATCGGTAACGGGCGTTTTGCCCGTTACCACTGGCCATCCGCTTCCGTTACCAATGTCTGTTTTTCACGTAGTGGAAGAATTCGGTGTTGTGATTCTATCTCCTTCTTAGCATCTTGTGATTTTTGTGTCATTTTTGGTGTTATTTTTGGGTGCTTTTGTTCTTTGCTTGATTCATGGATTTGAGGGTGTTTCTCTCCAGAATTCTTTGAGGGGATCATGGGTGAGTGCCTTGTGCCTCTTTGTGGATGATCTTGACCCCTCAAACATTGGGAATAGCCTTCTATTTGAAAGTTCTTGGTGAAACCCGAGTTCATGGTGAAGATTTCGTAGAATCTTGGTTCCTCTCATTTTAGTTGGTTTGAGGCCACGAAATCGAAGGGATAGCATCTCCTAGAGACGCTTCATCTTCCCCTATGTTTTGGTTGCAATCCATTGGTTGATTCGGGAGATCAGGTGAAGGGAAGGAAGAGTCAACTTCATGGAGGTCAGGCTCGGGCTGCTTTGTCCACGCATGGCGTACGGTCCACTGGGGTTACCGGAGCCTTGCTAGTGTTCTTCGTAAGTGCTAGTGTTCTTCGTAAGTTCGTTCGTGTTCTTACAGGTTTGTGTTTCAATCTGTCGGGGGATTTGAATTTCATTGCAAGTGGTTTGCGGACGGTCTGCCGATTGATGATGGATGGTCCACGTGGTCTCTTTTGAGTTGAGATTTTCTGGGGTTTCTGCCGGACGGTCTGCATGCCCCTCACAGACAGTCCGCGACACTTGCGGACGGTCCGCGAGGCTAGAACGGACAGTCCACGAGGAGCAGTTCGTCTTTGTGTGTTTTGGTGTCAATTTCGGACGGTCCGCCCCTGACCCACAGACGGTCCGCCCCTGACCCACGGACGGTCCGCCCCTTGTCCATGGACAGTCTGCCCGGCCTTGACGAACAGTCCATCTTGCACCTCGCAGAAACGGCTAAGTACTTTGGATCTTGCCTTGTGCTTCTGCTTCTTGATTCGTGGCTTGTCTCTAGGAATTGTAGGCTTGTGTGTGCCTAGTCTAGAGTCTCTCCTATGTGTGTGAGTGATCGGAGTGGCAATCATGGTATAGGCCGAGTTCATCCTTCGGGAAGAATTTTTATCGTCTCCCATTCACTTCCCCCCTCTCTGGTCGCCTATTTGGTCCTTCAATTGGTATCAAAGCCGGTTACAGATGTTCTTGATTCTAACCAGTCTAAGATCCAAAGATGAGCAACTATAGAAAGGGGTCGGGTCCTTCTCACTTTGATGGTAAGAATTACCAGATGTGGTATAGGTGCATGGGCTTGTTTCTTCGTGGCAAAGGACAGTTGCTTTGGGATGTGACACAAAATCCAAATTATGTCCTTCCCGTAAACTTCCTTGCCCCAGGTTCCTGAGACATGTTTGAGGCCAACAACAAGGCTGTTGACTACTTGTTTCGTGCTCTTTGTACCACAGAGTTCGATCGTGTGTACGGAGAGGATGTGGCTAGAAAGATTTGGTAGAAGCTTAAGTGCTCATGTTGGGAATAGTCAGGTGCAGGCTCGTTTGTTTGCGACTCACCGGAGAGAGTACGAGAATTTCACTCATCTCCCCGGCGAGTCAATTGATGCCATGTTCCAGCGCTTCACTTGCATTGTGAACAACATCAGAGCCAATGTGACCGTGCTTCCTTACACAAACCATGACAGAGCTATCAAGCTCTTGCAGTCCCTTGATCGATCTGTGTGGAGCGCCAAGGTCGGGCTATTCTTGAGTCGGTCGTTATTGACGTTTGAAACACGTGTCGTGTTTCGATCCGCAAGCATACGGATCATGTGTGGCCTTTTTCACTCGGGGGTGACCCAAGGTATCAATCCGTGGATCAGAAGCAAACTACCTAGGGTTCTCCATCTATCCGGTCTAATCCTATTTGAAGCATAGATTGCATAAGGGTTTAACATACAAACACGGGTGGATGTATGGATCACATTCAATAGCCAAAAGGTAACTCGCCAAAAGGTAGCACTAGCCTACTGTCTCCTAGTTGCAACTCCGGCCAAAGTGATAAACTATCCTAAACCTCATACCACGATAAGGAGATATCCATTGCACGTTCGTTCGGCGCTTTCCCTATGTCGTACTGTCACTACGGAAGGTAATCAACGCCGAACGACTACTCGTAAGTCCGTGCACAACTTTGATGTATCCTCAAGACGTAGATTAGATCTATTCCTACTAAGATCATATGCTAGCTACACACATGAATGAGAGAAGGCATGCATCAAAGTAGATGAAAGGTAGATGCAAGATTAGATTGATATCACCGTCAAAAGTACATGTGCCTCGATGAATCCAAGCCATGGCTCCGGAACTCCACCATGGCTTCACCATGCAGGGCCAACCTTGGTGGCTAGGGTTTAGCCTAAGCCATCTCCTCGGCAACGTCGAGGTCTCACCTTCGTAAGACGCCATCCGCTCCAAGTCTAAAGAGGTAAGGTGCATCCCAATAATATTTTTGGCTCTCGGCGATCACTCTCCTTTGAGCGTTCCTATCCAAATGATCAAGTGGCATCTTTCGTATGGCTCGAGTAATGTTGATCATCCAAGTATCTTTGTCAAGGATGTGATAGAGGTGATCATCTCTCATCTTATCTTCAATAGGCTCTTTATCATCCTCACGATTCATCCTTGATAAATGGTCAGCCACAACATTTTCTGACCCCTTTTTGTCCCGAATCTCCACATCAAATTCTTGCAAGAGAAGGATCCATCGAATCAACCTTGGCTTGGCATCTTTTTTAGACAAGAGATACTTGATCGCCGCATGATCGGTGTAGACAATCACTTTAGAATTCACAATATATGATCTGAATTTTTCAAAGGCAAACACTACCGCAAGCAATTCCTTCTCCGTTGATGCATAATTTAATTGAGCTCCATTAAGAGTTTTGCTAGCTTAGTAAATAGCGTGTACCTTGCCTTCTTTTTGTTGTCCCAACACCGCTCCAACGGCATAGTCACTAGCATCGCACATTATCTCAAAAGGTTGACTCCAATCGGGCGGTTGAATGACGGGTGCGGTTACGAGAGCTCTCTTTAGTGTCCGGAATGCCACCAAGCACTTGTCATTGAAATTGAATGGCACATCTTTTTGGAGAAGATTAGCCAATGGCTTGGTGATCTTTGAGAAGTCCATGATAAATTTTCTATAGAATCCCGCATGGCCCAAGAAACACCTCAAAGACTTGATATCCATCGGCGGTGGAAGCTTTTCAACCGTTTCAACCTTAGCCTTGTCCACCTCTGAGGACTAGGTGTGTCCGAGGACCAGTAGAGGGTCGCTCCTTAGTGATGAGTGATTGACAAGATTGTGTGGACTGATGCTTGGCTAAGTGTGTAGGTATAGGTTGCGGTTCGACTTGTGTCAGTGCAGGTGAAGAACAAGCGCGTAAGGCCTTAGTCGTGGCGGCCTCCGGGTGATGAAGAGGCAAGTAGGCTTGGTTCGATGGACCCGGTGGCCGATGGGGTCAAGTGCGAGCCGTGCAGTGAAAGACTAGCTGGCTGAAGTCGTGAACATGGGCCGGTGCAAGACTTGCACGCAGGGTTTGTTGGTTTGCCCACAAAACCATCGGTGGACGGTTTCTTGGTTTGGGCCTCAAAACCAAGCCCGGAGGCCCGAGGTGATGGAGACGGTGATCCGGGAGCTTAGGGAAGCTTCGAGGCGGGGGGCACGTGGCGTGATCGCGGGGTTTGCGTGTATGTGAAGCGAAGCCATGGTGAAAGCGTGTCCGTCCGATGAAGACTTGACCAAAATGCCCTAGAGGGGTTGTATCTTCTATTTGAGTTGTAGGGGTAGCGTGGTCATTTACCTCCTTCTGATGGACTTCGTATAAATAGCGGAGAGGTGGATGGCATCTCTCTCTTGGACTCTAGGGTTTCGTCCCCCGGTAGATTGCTCTGAACTGCTTCTTTTCCCACTGTATTCCTTAGGCTAGATTCTTGTATAGACTCTGACATCTCGATGTATGGAAGCATTCGGCGTTGCGGTGATCTCCTAGTCCTCTGTGATTTTTGTGTCATTTTCGGGGCTATTTTTGGGGAGTTTCGTTCTTCGCTCGATTCGGGGATTTGAGGGCGTTTTCTTTCGGATTTTTTTGAGAGGATCATGGGTGGATGCCTTGCGCGTCTTTGAGTGTGATCTTGACCCCTCAAACGCCGGGGGAAGCCTTCGATTCGTGAGTTTTTGGCTGGAGTTCGAGTTCTTGGTGGTGGTTCGTGTGATCCGCGATTCCTGGCGATTTAGTGGCCTAGAGGTCGAGATTTTTGGGGCATATCTTCATCTTATGTTGCTTATCATCTCGCCCAAACCTTGTCTCAAGTGCTTTTGGCGTTTGGGAGATCCGGTGATGGAAAGGTGGAGTTGACTTCCGAGCTCGAGCATTTTTCTGTTCTATTCGTGCTTGGCGGACGGTCCGCGAGGCCCAGGCAGCGTTGGTGTTCTTCGTGTTCTTCGCGAGTTCTTGAGCGCTCGAGTTTCGATCCGTTGAGTTGCTTTGGTTCGGTGGCAACAAGTTTGGCGGACAGTCCGCGAGGTTGGGCCGGATGGTCAGATGGTCCGCAGTGAACCGTCGGACAGTCCGTTTTCCCCGGTGCGCCCCTAGAGGTTCTGGTTGCTTTTTTGGACAGTTCGCGGAGACCTGACGGACAGTCCGCGCAGTCATCGCGGACGGTCCGCCTGGTCCTCTCGGACAGTCCGTCAGGAGCCTTCGCAGAGTTGCTCTAGGTGTTTTATTCTTGTCTTGTACTTCCGCTCTTTGCTCCTAGGCTTGTCTCTTGATCTTGTAGGCTTGTGTGTGCCTTGTTTGGAGCTTCTTTTGTGTGCGTGAGTACTTGGAGTGGTAATCGGGGTATAGGCCGAGTTCGACCTTCGGGAAGAATTTTTATCAGCTCCCATTCACTCCCCCCCTCTCTGGTCGCCCTATTCGGTCCTTCAATTGGTATCAGAGCCGGTTATGGATCTTCTTGATTCTAACCAGTCTATGATCCAAAGATGGGCGATTATGGCAAGGGGTCGGTTCCTCCGCACTTTGATGGCAAGTATTACCCGATGTGGGAGAGGCGCATGGGCGCGTTTTTGCGAGGGAAGGGAACTCTAATATGGGAGGTCACTCAGAATCCTCATTATGTCATCCTAGACAGTTTTCTGCTTCCAGGATCGCGGGACATGTGTCAGGCAAACAGTAAGGCCGTTGATTACTTGTTTCGTGCTCTCTGTGCCTCGGATTTCGAGCGAGTGTACAGAGAGAATGTGGTCGGAAAGATTTGGCTCAAGTTGAGAAATGCTCATGTTGGCAATGCCCAAGTGCAAGCCCGTTTGTTTTTCACTTACCGGAGAGAGTACGAGAACTTCACTCATCTCCCCGGTGAGTTGACCGATGCTATGTTCCAGCGCTTCACTAGCATAGTCAACAACATGAGGGCCAATGTGACAGTGCTCCCATACACAGATCATGATCAAGCTATCAAGCTTTTGCATGCCCTGGATAGGTCTGTGTGGAGTGCCAAGGTCGAGGCCATTGAGGAGTTGAGCGTGTATGATACGCTTACACTTGAAGAGCTGTTTTCCAAGCTCAGGTCTTCGGAGGTTGATCGTGGCTTGAGAGCCAAGAGCGAGAGCCCCACTGATCCTCATAGTTTGGCTCTTGTGTCAGGATCAAGGTCTAATGTTAACTCTGGTGGTTTCTCTTTTTCTTGTCTTGTGTCTTTGCCAGATGAGGACTTTGAGGTGCTGAGCGAGGACGATCTCGCTTTGTTGAGCAAGAGGTTTGGGCGGATGTACGAGAACCGCAAGAATGCAAGGCGGAGCTCGGGGAAGTGCTATCGGTGCGAGAAGCACGG
The DNA here is from genome assembly GCA_036936925.1 of Cenchrus fungigraminus. Classification (NCBI taxonomy): domain Eukaryota; kingdom Viridiplantae; phylum Streptophyta; class Magnoliopsida; order Poales; family Poaceae; genus Cenchrus; species Cenchrus fungigraminus. The sequence goes on from CM072773.1 coordinate 68,351,151, forward strand.
GCACTTCATCACCGAATGCCTTGAAGCCATGGAGATTAAGAACGACTACAATGGCAAGCCCAAGCACGACTACAACAAGCACCACTCCTGGAACGACTACAAGGACAAGGGTGAGAGAAGGCACAAGAAGAGTGGCGGTCACAAGAAGAAGACCGCTCCAGCGATGGTGGCCGGAGTGAGCGACATTGACTCGACATCAAGTGATGCTTCTTCCGACTCGAGTAGTGAGGAAAAGCAAGAAAGGCGCAAGGACAAGCGGCACATGGGCAAGAACTTCACCGGCCTAAGCTTCGTCGCACAAGGTGGATTTTGCGGCATGGCGCACTCCAAGAAGGGTGGGAGGCACAGCTCGGATTCGAACTCTGATTCCGAAGAAGAGGTACGACAGGATCCCAACTTCTTGCTAGAGGAGAATGCTAGGCTCAATGAGTTGCTTGATAACCGTGATGATGTGCTTAGAAAGACCAACAAGGAGAAGAGGGAATTTAGGTCTTTGTTGGGTGATGCTAAGGACAAGATAGCTGAGCTTGAATCCTTGCTTATGGATGCTAGAAATGAGATAGGTGCTTTGAAATCTGCTCCTGTGGTGTCTGATGAGATTGACTATGGTGATTGCTCAATTTTTCTTGCTGATTTGACTGCTCTCAAGGAGAAACATGCCTCTACTCTTGAGGAACTAGATGTGGTTAGGATTGAGTGTGATGAATTGAAGTCTAGGCCAGCTTTGTTAGGAGCTTGTACCTTATGTCCTATTTTGCATGCTAGGCTAGATGAATCTCACACTAGATTTGTATCTCTTGAGGCGGCATTGAAAGCTCCTCTTCCTACATCATGTTCAACCTGTGAAATGCATGCTTTGGAAAACATGGAACTTGCACACTATGTTGATCGTTTGCAGGATGAAAATGATGAGCTTAGGAAATTGATGAGTTGGTTGTCTGGGCATGAGCCACAATTGTGTTTGATGTTGGCTCAGTTCAATAGGTTTGATGATCAGGCGTTGGGGGCTGACAAGAGTGGTGAGAAGAGTGGTGAGGGAGAAGAGAAAGTTGGAGAGACTCCTACACCACGACACACCATACCCATGAACAAATATGCACCCAAGCCAAACCACTTGAGAAACAAGCTTGATACAACTCCAGACCCACCAGTGTTCCCCCAGAAAACAGAGAATTACCAGAAACCCATCAAGTTTGTGAGCAACCTGGGTAATGTCTTCGAGGGGAAGTTAGGAGAGAAAGCTGTTGAGAAGCCCACAGAAAAGCCATCGCCTAAGCCACAGCCGATCCGCTTCCATTGTGAGTATTGTGGGAGGGATGGACATAAGGATGAGTTCTATTTCAGGAGGAAGAAAGATGAGAGGTTTGCTAGGGAGATGGCAAACAAGGACAGGTACCACCTTTCTCGTGGTGTGCCTGAGCCTCGTGGAGGGCCTCTACCTAGGGGTGAGGTGTATGTGCGTACAGTTCCCACTCGTGGAGGTGGAGGTGGAGGTGAAGGTGTGTTTCCACAGAGAGATAGGTGTGTTGGGTTTGGGCGTGGTGAGTTGGCTCGATGTGCTCCTTCTCGTGACCGTTACGAGTTTGGGAGGCATGATCGGAGCTTTGGGTCTCAGATGGACTACGGGCCATGTTTTCCCCCTCGTGGTGCGCGTACTCCTCCAGTGAGACGTGATAGGTCCTTTGGTGGTAGGCGTGAGAGGGCTCCGCCTAGAGGTTTTGATAGGATGGATTTTGCTAACCCTTCTTTTGAGCAAATGGCTCGACACTGGTTTGACTCTTTTGGTACTAACACCAGTGTTGAGTCGCTTGCTCATTCTCGTTCTCAGTTTTGATTGCAAGTGGGAGGCTTGGAGGACTTTTGGTTGATCGACTCCGGTTGCTCACGACACATGACCGGAGATCGTGGGTGGTTCTCCAGTCTCACCCCGGTGAGTACGAGGGAGTACATCACTTTCGGGGACAATGGGAGAGGACGAGTGCTTGCTGAAGGTATGGTGAAGGTGAGTAGCAAGGTGACCTTAAGAAGTGTGGCCCTGGTCAAGACACTTGGTTTTAACCTGTTGTCAGCATCTCAGTTACTTGACGAAGGTTTTGAGGTTCGTTTTAAGTCGGGTGCTTCTCGTGTGCTTGATTCTCGAGGTGATCTTGTCTGTACAATCGTCCCCGAGGGTCAAATCTTCCATGCCAATTTTTCCCAGTCTATTGGTCCTCCTTGATGCTTTATTGCAGGCGTTTCGGCCGAGCTTTGGAAATGGCATAGGAGGTTGGGACACTTGAGCTTTGAGTTGCTTTCCCGCTTGAGTGGTCTTGACTTTGTCCGAGGATTGCCTAAGTTGAAATTCGGGAAGGATTTGGTTTGTGCTTCTTGTCGGCATGGAAAGATGGTTGCTGCTTCTCACGCCCCTCTGACTGCGGTCATGACCGAGCGACCTTGTGAGCTGTTGCACATGGATTTGGTTGGGCCAGCTCATGTTCACTCTGCGGGTGGGAAGTGGTATGTTCTTGTGGTTGTTGATAATTTTTCGAGGTACTCTTGGGTTTTCCTTTTGGAGGATAAGAGTGAGACATTTGGCTTTGTTTGGGACTTGATCTTGAGGTTGAAGAATGACAGACATGGTGATGCCATTTGAGCTATACGCAGTGACAATGGCACAGAGTTTAAGAACTCTAATTCTGATGCCTTTTGCAGTGATCTTGGTCTCGATCATCAGTACTCTTCTCCATACGTCGCTTGCCAGAATGGCGTAGTGGAGAGGAAGAACCGGACCCTTTGTGAGATGGCCAGGACGATGCTCGATGAGCATAGGACTCCTAGGCATTTCTGGGCTGAGGCGGTCAATACCGCTTGCTATGTCTCAAATCGCATCTTCCTTCGTGCCTTTAAGAAGAAGACCTCCTATGAGCTGATGCATGGCCAGCAACCCAAGGTGAGTCACTTTAGAGCTTTTGGTTGCAAGTGTTTCATTCTGAAGAAGGGCAAGTTGGATAAGTTTGAGTCTAGATGTTCGGATGGTATTTTCCTTGGTTATGCGATTCACTCTAGAGCATATTGTGTGCTCAACCTTGACACTAACCGAATCATGGAGACTTGCGAGGTAACCTTCAACGAGACACAACCATGGAGCTCTTCTGCTTTTGAGTGTGCAGGTGATGAGGAGATTGGAGCGAGGATCTTTGAAGATGAGAAGGATGGAGATGGAGACGATGACGATGATGATGGTGGTGCTCCCGTGGCTGATCGTGTACACGCTACTTCCACTACTACAACGACGATCGAGGATGGACCATCCCCTACAACCACTATCATTGAGGCTGTTCGAGTGGAGGCTGCTGTTGAGGGGGAGATTGTGTCCAGGCGAGAGGCTTCCCGGTGTGTACAAGTTGATCACCCACCGACGACGATCATAGGTGACCTTCATGAACGCACTACATGGTCGAGGTCAAGGAACACTTCTCATTTCGCTCACTCTACATTTGTCGCTTCTTTTGAGCCCAAAGATATTCGACACGCTTTGTCTGACGAGAATTGGGTGAATTCCATGCATGAGGAGTTGGAGAATTTTGAGAGGAACCAAGTCTGGGTGTTAGTCGATCCACCACCAAATTGTCGTCCCATAGGTACCAAGTGGGTGTGGAAGAACAAAGAGGGTGAGAATGGGATGGTTGTGAGAAACAAGTCGAGGTTGGTGGCTCAGGGGTTCAACCAGAAAGAGGGCATAGACTATGAGGAGACATTTGCTCCTGTGGCCCGTTTGGAGGCAATTAGGATCCTTCTAGCCTTTGCTGTGGCTAAAGGGTTCAAGTTGTACCAAATGGATGTCAAGAGTGCTTTCTTGAATGGGGTGGTAGAGGAAGAAGTGTATGTGAGGCAACCCCCGGGGTTTGAGAGTGAAAAATACCCACACTGTGTATACAAACTCCAGAGAGCGCTCTATGGGTTGAAATAGGCACCTAGAGCTTGGTATGGCAGGTTGAGAGGCTTTTTGCTGAGTAAGGGGTTTGTGATGGGAACAGTTGATAAGACCCTGTTTCTCCTTAAGCATGGGAATGACCTTTTGATTGTTCACATATACGTGGATGACATAATCTTTGGTGGCTCTTCTCATGATCTTGTTGCCAGATTTGCAGATGACATGAGCAGGGAATTTGAGATGTCCATGATGTGCGAGCTGCAGTTTTTCTTAGGACTCCAGATCAAGCAGTGCAAGGACGGGACGTTTGTACATCAGGTGAAGTACAGCAGGGACATGGTGAAGAAGTTTGGCATGAACGACTCCAAGCCGCTGACTACACCGATGAGTACCACTATGGCTTTGGACGCGGACGAGGATGGCAAACCCGTGGACCAGAAGGAGTACCGGAACATGATCGGCTCCCTCCTCTAGTTGACGGCGACGAGGCCGGACATACAGTTCAGTGTGTGTCTGTGCGCTCATTTTCAGGCTTCACCGAGGACTTCACATCGGCAGGCTGTCAAGCGGATTTTCAGGTACTTGAACTACACTCCTGAGCTTGGTCTTTTGTATTCTGCCTCCTCGACACACAGACTTCACGGGTACTCCGATGCTGATTTTGCTGGGTGTCGATTGGACCGCAAGTCTACCTCTGGGAGTTGTCAGTTCCTTGGTTCTTCTTTGGTCTCTTGGTCATCTCGCAAGCAATCCAGTGTAGCCCAGTCCACTACAGAGGCCGAGTATGTAGCTGCTGCTAGTTGTTGTTCCTAGCTGCTTTGGATGACCTACACCATGAGTTATTTTGGTGAAGAGTGCTCCCAGGTTCCACTCTTTTGTGACAGCACCAGTGCCATAAATGTAGCGAAAAATCCTGTCCTCCACTCCAAAACGAAACACATAGAAGTGAGGTACCACTTTCTGAGGGACAATGTTGAGAAGGGAAACATATCTTTGTCCTATGTCCCTACCCAAGATCAGCTAGCCGACATTTTCACCAAACCACTTGATCAAGTCACTTTCACTCGCTTGCGGGGTGAACTTGGGGTGTGCTTTCCTTTCTAGCTGAGTCTTGGAGCTTCTCATGTATATATGTGTCATATGTTTCATTTTGTTGCATTCCATGCATGCATTTTACTTTATGTACAAAACCTGGTAGGATAGCCATCTTTGGATCACTTGTGCTAGGAATGAGCTTCTCTTATATACTTTGATCACTGATGTGCTATATGTGTGATATGTGCATGTTTGGTAAATTATGGATGTGAATGCTATGCTCTTGATGGTTTTGCCATATATTTGTGTTGAGATAGCTTTCTTTTTATGAAAATGCTAAATTGGTGTCTCTCATGAGTAGATGCTTATCTATGCTCAATTTGTGCTTAAATGCCTATATCATGTTTAGTTTGTGCTTGAGAATCATGTTCTTTTTGCTTGGGGTCAAAGACCTTTTGTCATTGTAAATGTTTAGCCCTTTTGCTTGCTTGGGGAGGAGCATAAGCTTCTTTTTGCCGCAAAGGCACTTCATGTACCATGTTTAATCTTGAAAATGAAATTGGTGTATGAATTGCCTTGTGCTTGAAAAATGAGCTCCTAATCATGTTTTTATGATTTTGATATTCATATCTTGGGTGCTAAACCGTAGCATGCTGTCTACCATGAGAAGTCTCATTTTAAGAAGTAGACACATGGCTCGGTGGCTTTAACATGACTTGAGTAGCTTATGGGCGTTTATAATGACCTAGTGATGAGAATTTGTGATCTTGCATAAACTTTGGATGATCTAGTGTATTTGTGCTCAAATGGCTATGGATAGGGTCTTGCTCATGAGATGAATGTTTCTTTGTGAAAATTGCTTAAAATTGCTTTTAGCCATGTCACATGCTTATATGTCTCTACCTTCATGATGGCAATGTGCTAACTATACCATATCTACTTTGCTTGCTCTTTGTCTCATGTGTAGCATTTTGTTGTGCTCTTTGTATATTTGAGAAGCTTGGTAGCTTGCATATATGCTTTGACATGCATTTTTCATGAAAATAAGGGGAAGAGTTTCATACATACCTTGATTCATGCATTGTCAACAAGGGGGAGATGTTGTATGCATTTTGGGAGATTTGTATGATAGCGGGAGATTTTGTGAAAAAGTGGTATGCATTTGTGAGATGTTGCATATGAAGAAAAAAATTGAGAAGAAGAGGTTGCATTTGCTCAGGGGGAGTTTACATATGTGCAGGGGGAGCTCCTTTGATTTTTTTCTTGAGTTTTGTGTGTTGTGGTGTGCTCCTTGTGAGCTTTGTTTGGTCTCGGCTGTGTCGAGCCGTTGCCCTTGTCTTAGGGGGGCGAGACTTGGTTTGGCGAGTGATCGTGTTTTCGCTTGTTCTTTGACTTTGGATCACTTGCTTTGGAGGTTTGTGTTCGTGGTTGTTTTCTTTTCTTTTTCTCTATGATGGTTACTATGGGTGTTGTCAATGCACTCATCAAGGGGGAGATTGAGGACAAGGTGTGTCCCAGGACCTGTGGAGGGTCGCTCCTTAGTGATGAGTGATTGACAACGTTGTGTGGACTTATGCTTGGCTAAGTGTGCAGGTACAGGTTGCGGCTTGACTCGTGTCAATGCAGGTGAAGAACAAGCGCGAAAGGCCTTAGCCGTGGCGGCCTCTGGGTGATGGAGAGGCAAGTAGGCTTGGTTCGATGGACCCGGTGGCCGATGGGGTTAAGTGCGAGCCGTGCGGTGCATGACTAGCGGGCTGAAGTCGTGAACATGGGCCAGTGCAAGGTAGCGGATGGAGCCCGAAGCTTGCACGCGGGGTTTGTTGGTTTGCCCACAAAACCATCGGTGGACGGTTTCTTTGTTTGGGCCTCAAAACCAAGCCCGGAGGCCCGAGGCGACGGAGACGGTGATCCGGGAGCTTCGGGAAGCTTTGAGGCGGGGGGCACGTGGCGTGATCGCGGGGTTTGCGTCAATGTGAAGCGAAGCCGCGGTGGAAGCGTGTCCGTCCGATGAAGACTTGACCAAAATGCCCCAGAGGGGTTGTATCTTCTATTTGAGTTGTAGGGGTAGCGTGGTCATTTACCTCCCTCTGATGGACTTCGTATAAATAGCGGAGAGGTGGATGGCATCTCTCTCTCTTGGACTCTAGGGTTTCCTCCCCCGGTAGATTGTTCTGAACTGCTTCTTTTCCCTTTGTATTACTTAGGCCAGATTCTTGTATAGACTCTGACCTCTAGATGTATGGAAGCATTCGGCGTTGCGGTGATCTCCTAGTCCTCTGTGATTTTCGTGTCATTTTCGGAGCTATTTTGGGGAGTTTCGTTCTTCGCTCGATTCGGGGATTTGAGGGCATTTTCTTTCGGATTTCTTTGAGGGGATCATGGGTGGATGCCTTGCGCATCTTTGTGTGTGATCTTGACCCCTCAAACGCCGGGGAAAGCCTTCGATTCGTGAGTGTTTGGCCGGAGTTCAAGTTCTTGGTGGTGGTTCGTGTGATTCGCGATTCCTAGCGATTTAGTGGCCTAGAGGTCGAGATTTTTGGGGCATAGCTTCATCTTGTGTTGCTTATCATCTCCCCCAAACCTTGTATCAAGAGCTTTTGGCGTTTGGGAGATCCGGTGATGGAAAGGTGGAGTTGACTTCCGAGCTCGAGCGTTTTTCTGTTCTGTTCGTGCTTGGCGGACGGTCCGCGAGGCCCGTGCGGACGGTCCGCGAGGCCCAGGCAGTGTTGGTGTTCTTCGCGAGTTCTTGAGCGCTCGAGTTTCGATCCGTTGAGTTGCTTTGGTTCGGTGGCAACAAGTTTGGCGGACAGTCCGCGAGGTTGGGCCGGACGGTCCGTGACGGTCGGACAGTCCGCAGTGCACCGTCGGACAGTCCGTTTTTCCTTGGTGCGCCCCTGGCGGTTCTGGTTGCTTTTTCGGACGGTCCGCGGAGAGCTGACGGACAGTCCGCGCAGTCATCACGGACGGTCCGCCTGGTCCTCTCGGATAGTCCGCCAGGAGCCTTCGCAGAGTTGCTCTAGGTGTTTGATTCTTGTCTTGTACTTCCGCAATTTTGCTCCTAGGCTTGTCTCTTGATCTTGTAGGCTTGTGTGTGCCTTGTTTGGAGCTTCTTTTGTGTGCGCGAGTACTTGGAGTGGCAATCAGGGTATAGGCTGAGTTCGACCTTCGGGAAGAATTTTTATTGGCTCCCATTCACTCCCCCCTCTCTGGTCGCCCTATTCGGTCCTTTAACCTCACTCCCTCTCTCGGATATCACGTGTCCCAACACTCTTCCTTGTTTCACCATGAAGTGACACTTCTCCCAATTTAGCACCAAATCAACCTCCGAACACTTAGTGAGAACTATATCCAAATTTGCCAAGCAATCCGCAAAAGTTTTACCATAGACGGAGAAATCATCCATAAATACCTCAACAATTTCCTCGATGAACTCCGAAAATACTGCCATCATACATCGTTGAAAAGAGGCTGGAGCATTGCATAAACCGAAAGGCATTCTTCTATACGCAAATGTTCCATAAGGGCAATTGAATGTCGTCTTATGTTGATCATCCGGGTGAATAGGTATTTGCATGAACCCCGAGTACCCATCAAGAAAGCAAAAATATGCATGATTTGCTAACCTCTCAAGCATCTCGTCGATGAACGATAGGGGGAAGTGATCCTTCTTTGTTGCTTTGTTCAACTTCTGATAGTTAATACACATCCTCCATCCGGTCACGGTTCTTTGCGATATCAATTCATTCTTCTCATTATTCACCACGGTCAAACCTCCTTTCTTAGGCACACAATGTACGGGGCTCACCCATTCGCTATGCGGCACCGAGTAGATGATTCCGGCATCCAACAACTTGATAACCTCCTTCTTCACCACCTCTCGCATGGTATGGGTTAACCTCCTTTGATGGTCCACTACGGGGTTGCATTTATCCTCCATAGGTATGCGGTGAGTGCAAAACGCTGGGCTAAGTCCTTTAAGGTCATTTATCGAATATCCCATCACCTTCTTGTGCTTGTTCAATAAATTCAGCAACATATCATTCTCCTCGGGACTCAATTCGTTACTCACAATCACGGGATAAGTCTTGTCCGGCCCCAAAAATTCATATTTCAATCGTTTGGGCAACGACTTAAGATCCACCTCCGGTACTTGTGGTTCCTCATGTACAATTTCTCCAAGGTCTTCAAATTTATCTTCCTCCAAGCTTCCGTCTTGCGGTTCTAGTCCTTTGGTTGCTTCCGCTAACTCTTCATCTAGCTCATCATTAGATTCATTCTCCATTTATCTTTGTAGAGGATCCCTGAAAGTTTCAACAAAACGAAGACTCCCTACCTCTTCGTCATCAAGAGGTAGGGGTGAGGCAATTCTAGAAGCGGGAAGAAAATTGTATGTGTGATTATCCCCATCAAGATTAATAGTCACTTTTCCTTCTCCGGCATCTGAAATGGCATTAACCAACTTAAGAAAAGGTCTACCAAGAATTACATGATCATTTTTATCATAGTAGACATCAACAATGAAGAAATCGGTTGGAATGCATTTTTCAAAAATTAAAACTTCTAGGTCACGAGCAATTCCTAGAGGTTTAATAATTCTACCATCTCCCATAATTAATTTAGTAGAGGTTGGAACTAGGTCAATGGTGTGATCGTGAATTTCATCAAAAATTTTAGAAGACAGGACACTTACTTGTGCTCTAATGTCGCATAACGCCTTGCAATTAATGTTGTTGACCTTGCAATCTATACGTGGCGATGTCTTCTCTTCTTCATCGGATCCTATGGCAAAACTTTCAGCGAGGCGGGCGAATGGTGACGCCTCAGGCTTGATTCCCATGATTCTTTTAGCTTCGGCCACATGGTCCGGATCAACTTCTTCTTCGCTAAAGAGTTTTTGAAGGACCTCCCCGGTTGTCTCTAGGTTATATGAATCTTCCACTTGTTTCTCCGGCGGGAAGTCTATCTCCAAAGCTTTTGCCATCCCTTTTTGATTAGGGAACGGTCTTCTCTTGTCAAAGATTTCTCCAAAGTCAAGTGGGATCCAATCCATTTGCTCGAAATCCCTTAGTGGCTTCACGCTTGACATAGTCCTTCCATTTTCTTTGCTTGTCTCGGCGTGATCACTCTCTGGGATAGTTCTAGTTTTCCTCATGTTTGGCTTCTTCAACCTTTTTCGGGATTGGTTCCTCTTTCTTATCTTCCGGGGCCGTATTTCTGAAAATTGCAGCAAGTGGTGTCACACTTGTGTCGCATTCTGGCTTTCCCGAAAGTCGTATTTCCCAATCTCTTCGCATGGCTGCCGCTTTGCTTATTTTTTGTAGAAGTTTGGCAGCTTCCGTGAGTGTTTTCTCCATGAGATTCCCTCCTGCACACATTTGAACGTATTCCATGCAACTAGGGGTTAGGGAAAAAAGGAATGTATGCAATAGTACGTCACCGAGAAATCCAAGTCTTGGTCCTTGTTCAACTAGCTCGTTGAATCGATTCCATGCTTGATCAATCCCCTCTTCTTCTCCTTGCTTGAAAGTTATCACTTGCCTCCTTATATGTTGAATCTTGCTTATAGGGAAAAACTTCTCACAAAATTTCTTTATCAATTGATTCCAATTTCCCTCGGCTTCAAAGGACGCAAATGAATACCACTTTGTTGCTTCATCGGCAAGTGAGTAGGGAAAAAGATTCCATTTAAACCAAGTGTCGGGAACTCCCTCTTGTCGTACCATATTGCACAACGTCGTGAAGCGCTGGATGTGTCTATATGGATTGTCTGTCTCCATCCCTCGGAACGGATTAGTTGCTGCCATCTGGATGATTCGAGCCTTGATTTCGTACCTTGTCGCTTCGAGAATCGAATCCGACTCTTGTACATTGATATCCTGAGAGCCAGGTGTGGTTCGAGGACCGGTGGATGGTCGCTTCCTGGTGTGATGAGTGATTGACAACGTGGTGTGGACTGATTCTTGGCTAAGTATTGCAGGTGCAGGTTGCGGCTTGACTGGTGCAGGTGCAGGTGAAGAACAAGCGTGAAAGGTCGTTGCCGGTGAGGCCTCCAGATGTGGAGAAGACAAGTAGGCTTGGTTCGAGGGACCCGGTGGCCAGCGGGGTCAAGTGCGGGCCGCATGGTGGCAAGAACGGCAAGATGAAGTCATGGACGGTTTCTTGGTTGAGCCTCAAAACCAAGGTCGAGCCGGGACTACGTGGGAGCCGAGTCATGAGTGGTGATTGGCGGAGGCTACACCGAGTTCGCGGGGTTTCCGGTGGTTCACCAGAAAATCACTGGATTTCTTGGTCGATCCACAAAGCCAAGACCGAAGACGGAGGTGCAGCAGCTCCAGACCGGTCTGACCGGTGGGTACCGGTCTGACCGGTGTGCTACGACGCAGTCCGGAATCTTCGAAGCGGAGGACACGCGTCGGGATCGCAAGGCTTGCGTCGAGGCTAAGCAAGTTTGCGGTCGCTGGGCATCCGTCCGATGGTGCGAAGACAAAGACTTCCAATTTCACCCTCGAGGGGCATGTATCCCTAGTTAGCTAGTAAGGGTATTTTCGTCTTTCGGTTGCCTCCATATAACCCAAGGGGTGAGAGGATGGCAGCCATCTCTTGGAACCCTAGCTCATTTGGTTTTCCTATTTTCCTTCCTATTTTCTTAGGATTTTCGTAGGACTAGTTTGAGAGCTTCATGGTGAGATCTTGTGAGAGGGAAGGATGATCGGGCGGCAAGCTAGACCTTGTATGAACCTCTTTGGTATGTATAGATGATTCGGCGTGGTTCCTCAAGGCTTGGATGTGTCTTTCCCATTTCTCCTTTTTGGTGATTTTCAGAGCCCTTTCTTGGCGATTTTCTTTGAGCGATTTCGAGGCCTTTCTCTTTGGGATTTGGTGGGGGATGTATGCATGAACCCTTCGTGGTTCTTTTCTCTTTGATTCCCCTTCCAAATCCGTGAGCAAAGGGGCTCGATTTTGGGGTTTTCGTGGCTCTAGGGTTAGAGGCGTTCTTGGTGGGATTTCTTCGATTCCTCTTGATTTGACAAGTTTTGGTGGACCAAATCTTGGCTATGGAGTACCCATGAGGTGTTCCTACTATCCCCAAAGTCTTGTGCAAAACCGTGGAGCGAATCGGGAGATCGGGAGTTGGATTTGGAGGAGTTGACTCGCGGGCGCTGTTCATCCCGAGCTGCCCAGGCACGACCGGTCTGACCGGTGCTCTTGACCGGTCTGACCGGTGCTAGCCCTTGGTGGGTTTTTGTCTCGGGGAATAGCCTTGTCCGTGTGGTTTTGTCCCGTGGTCCTGCTGATCAGTTCTTGGCGTGTTTGGAGTTGTTTTGCTAGGTTTTGTGAGGGGTTCTTCTTCCTCACAGGTTGTGTTTCGTGGTGGTTTTTGTTCCAGGGCCTAGAGGAGTCACTGAGGCTTCCTGGAACATTTGCTGTGCGGCTGCTGTAGCCACCGGCCTGACCGGCTCTGTCCACCGGTCTGACTGGTGTCACCGGTCTGACCGGCGCAGGCCATCGGTGTGACCGGTGTAGCAAAGGCAGCAAGCCGTGCAAGTTTCCGCTGTGTGGTTTGGTGAGTTTTGGCTCGGAAGGTTGAGTGTTGGTTCCTAGGACCAGTAGCACTCCAGTGGCTGCGTGGTCTTGGCCAACTTGGTTAGTTGGGTCGGAGACGTGAGTTGGAAGCCGTGTTCGTCTTGTTGGAGTTCTCATCTCCTTCGAGAAGAATTTTTATCGGCTCCCATTCACTCCCCCCCTCTCTGGTTCGCCTAATCGGTCCTTCAATTGGTATCAGAGCCGGTTCAGGTCTTTATTGACTCTTACCAGTCTAAGATCCAAAGATGGCGTACCAGGAACGGGGTTCGGGTCCTCCGCACTTCGATGGGAAGAACTACCAGATGTGGCAGAGGAGGATGGCAGCGTTCCTCCGCGGAAAGGGTCAGATCCTTTGGGATGTCACGGTGAACACAGCTTATGTTCATCCGATGAACTTCCTTGCTCCAGGATCGAGGGATATGTTCGAAGCCAACAACAAGGCTGTCGACTACTTGTTTCGTGCTCTGTGTCAGCCTGAATTCGATCGGGTTCAGACAGAGGACTTAGCTTGTAGGATTTGGGAGCAGTTGAAGGATGCTCATGCTGGGAATGCTCAGGTTCAGGCTCGGATGTACACGACTTACCGGAGAGAGTACGAGAACTTCACTCATCTCCCCGGCGAGTCCGTCGATGCCCTTTTCCAGCGATTTACGGTCGTTGTAAACAACATGAGAGCCAATGTGGACGTCCTCCCAAACAATGATCATGATAGAGCCGTGAAGCTCTTGCACTCGTTGGATCGTACCGTATGGGACGGGAAGTTTGAGGCTATTGTTGAGTCCGAGAAGTATGACACCTTGACAGTGAATGAGCTGTTCTCGAAGCTCAAGTCGGCTGAGTTGGACCATGGTATGACAGCCAAGATCGAGAGCCCGACTGATTATCATAGTCTCTCTCTCGTTAGTGGCAAAGGAGCTAAGTCTAACGCTAACGCATCCTCCAGGATGTACTCTCTGTCTTCTTTGATATCTTTGCCAGACGAGGAGTTCGACGTGCTTGGAGAGGACGAGCTGGCGTTGCTGACCAGGCGGTTCGAGAGGCTGCACGAGAACCAGGTGAACACGAGGAGGACAGCACGGACGTGCTTTCAGTGCGGCAAACCAGGTGAGCCGACTGCCCTGAGAAGACGGAGATCAAGGACGGCTACAGGCACCGATCGAGCAAGGATGGCAAGTACCGATCGAGGCGCGATCACAAGCACAAGGACGAGCGACGGTCGAGGAAGAAGGATGGCCGCGGCAGGAAGGCCCGAGCAATGGTCGGAGCGAGCGACGTCGACTCCAGCTCCGCCTACTCTTCCTCGAGCTCGAGTAGCAGTGAAGATGAAGGTGATCGGCGCAAGAACAAGAAGTCATCCAGGAACTTGAGCGGGTTGAGCTGCTTCGCGGGAGATGGCTTCTGCGGCATGGCCCGTAGCTCCGGCAGCAAGAAGAGCCACTAGAGTGACTCGGACTCTGACTCCGAGGATGAGGTATGTGATGAGCTCTCTTCTTTGCGCAAGGAGAATGATGAGTTGGTTGACTTGCTTGATAACCGCGATCACATGCTTAGAGAGGCCAAGAAGATGAGGAAAGAACTTAGGGCCTCACTAGAAGATGCTAGGAACCGTGTGGCTGAGCTAGAAACCCAGAACCTAGATGCTAAGCTTGAGATTGATTCGCTTAAGGCTTCTCCTGTTGTTTCTGATGAGACTGATTGCTGTGATTGCTCTGTGTACCTAGCTGATCTTACTACTCTTAAGGATAAGCATGCTTCTACTTGTGATGAACTAGATATGCTTAGGGTTGAAGTGGCTGAGCTTAAGTCTAGACCTGCTTTGCTAGGTGCTTGCACTTCTTGCCCTGTTTTGCATGGAAAGATCGATGAGATGCATGCTTACACTGTTTCGCTTGAGGCTAAGTTGAAAGAGCCTATTCCCACTTCTTGCTCTACTTGTGAATTGCATGCGGTTAAGAATTTGGAGCTTGCACATTATGTTGATCGCTTGCAGGATAAGAATGATGAGCTGAGAAAATGTATGAGCTGGTTGTCGGGTCAGGAGCCTCGGCTGGGTATCATGATAGCGGCTTTCAAACGCTGTGATGGTCAGGCACTTGGGGCTGACAAGCTTGGAGAGAACAGTGGTGAGGGAGTTGAGAGAGTTGGAGAGATTCCTATCCCACCACCAAACAGACACAAGAACAAGTTTGAGCCTAAGCCTAACCATCTCAGAAACAAACTTGACACTACTCCAGATCCACCCATATTCCCTCACCCAACAAATGATTTCCAGAAACCGGTGAAGTTTGTGAGCCCAAAGGGAGGTGAGGAAGGAGAGAAGAAGGGTGAGAAGCCGAGTGGGCAGCCCCAACCCAAGCCAAAGCCTAAGCCACAGCCCATAAAGTTCCATTGTGGGTATTGTGGGAGAGATGGTCATAAGGATGAGTTTTGCTTCAAGAGGAAGCGTGAGGAGAGAATGGCTAGAGAGTGGGCTCACAAGGACAGGTACCACCCCTCTAATGGTGTACCTGAGCCTCGTATGCAGATGCCCAGGGCCAAGGCAAGTGTGAGGACGGTTCCGGCTTGGGGAGACCGGAAGGCTGCAGGTACTACTGCTGGCCGAGCTACACCGGTCAGATCGGTGCAGGTCTGGGCAGACAGCGAGTCGGGTTTCGTGCTCGTGGGGATGCTCGGTTTGGTTCTGGAGGTCGTGGTTCTGGTGGTTGGTCTGGAAAGTTTGCAGGTGGTCAGTTTGCTAGGCGTTCTCCACCTCGTGCTCAATACGAGGGTGGGAGGAGTCATAGCTTTGAGATGGAGAGGAGGAACGATCCACGGTTTCCCTTTCGTGGTTTTCGTCCTCCTCCAGCTAGAGAGGGTTTGTGCTAACCCCACTTTGGAGCAAATGGCTCGGCACTGGTTTTACTCTTTTGGTACTAACCCCAGTGCTGAGTCGTTTGTTCACTCACGTGCTCGCTTTTGAATTTCAGGTAGGAGACTTGAAGAACATTTGGTTGATTGACTCCGGTTGCTCGAGGCATATGACTGGAGACAAGGGGTGGTTCTCAAGTCTCGTCCCGGTGGTGACAAAGAAGTACATCACCTTTGGGGACAATGGGCGAGGGCGTGTGCTGTCAGAAGGTGAGATTAAGGTAAGTGACAAGATCACTCTCAGGCGTGTTGCTCTTGTTCAATCGCTTGGATACAATTTGCTTTCTGTGTCCCAGTTGTTGGATGAGGGTTTTGAGGTGTTGTTTCGGCCTGGTGGTTCTCGGATTTTAGATTCTCGGGGGGATCTTGTTTGCATGGTCGTTCCCGAGGGTCAAGTGTTCCGAGTTGATTTTTCTCAGTCTTCTGGTGTGGAGCGTTGCTTCTTGGTTGGTTCTTCGAGTGAGTTGTGGAAGTGGCATAGGAAGTTGGGTCACTTGAGCTTTGACCTTTTGTCTCGCTTGAGTAAACTCAATTTGGTCCGAGGATTGCCACGGTTGAGGTTTGAGAAAGAGTTGGTTTGTGCGCCGTGTAGGCATGCCAAGATGGTAGCCTCTTCTCACCTGCCTCTCACCGATGTGATGACTGAGCGTCCATGCGAGCTGCTCCATATGGACCTTGTTGGCCCAGCTCGTGTGCGATCTACAGGTGGGAAGTGGTATGTCCTTGTTCTGGTGGACGACTACTCTCGGTATGCGTGGGTGTTCTTTCTTGAGGAGAAAGGGGAGACGTTTGGTTTTGTTCGAGATCTTGTCTTGAGGTTAAGAAACGAGAGGCACGGAGATGCCATACGAGCGATCCGCAGTGACAATGGCTCGGAATTCAAAAACTCTCGCTTCGAAACCTTTTGCCATGACTTGGGTCTTGAACATCAGTTTTCGAGTCCGTATACGCCTCCCCAGAATGGCGTGGTGGAAAGGAAAAACATAACCTTGTGCGAGATGGCTCGGATGATGCTCGACGAGCATAGGACTCCGAGAAGGTTCTGGGCTGAGGCGGTCAATACCGTGTGCTATGTGTCGAACAGGATCTACCTCAGGGTCCATAAGAAGAAAACCTGTTACGAGTTGATGCACGGTCGCACACCTAAGGTCAGTCACTTCCATGTCTTTGGTTGTAAATGCTTCATTCTGAAGAAAGGGAAGAAGTTGGACAAGTTCGAGGCTAGGTCTGTCGATGGTATTTTCTTTGGTTATGCATCTCATTCTAGAGCATTTCGTGTGCTCAATCTTGAAACTAACCAAATCGTGGAGACTTGCGAGGTAACCTTCGACGAGACACAGCCACGTAGTCAGCTTGTTTTTGAGTGTGCAGGTGACGACGAACTTGGCGAGGAGATCTTTCAGGAGGAGGAGCATGAACATGGAGATGATGAAGATGGCGGTGTGATGCCCGCGGCTGAACATGTACCTACTACTTCGACGACGATCGAGAATGGACCCTCTCCCACACCTACAACGACAAACCCAGATCAAGGCGAAGCTGCTGTTGAGGGGGAGGTAGCATCAAGGCGAGAACCTCCCCGACGAGTGCAAGTGGATCACCCAGCTTCGAGAATCATCGGCGTCATGAATGAACGTACTACTCGGTCGAGGGTTCGGAACAATTCTCATTTCGCTCATGCTGCTTTTGTTGCCACCTTTGAGCCCAAAGACATTGGACACGCGTTATCTGATCATAATTGGGTTAACTCGATGCATGAGGAGTTGGAGAATTTTGAGAGGAACCAAGTTTGGGTGTTGGTTGACCCTCCCCCAGGGTGTAAGCCGATTGGGACAAAATGGGTGTGGAAAAATAAAGAGGGAGAGAAAGGAGAAGTGGTGAGGAACAAGTCGAGACTTGTTGCTCAGGGGTACAGTCAGAAAGAGGGGATCGACTACGAGGAGACTTTCGCGCCTGTAGCTCGTTTGGAGGCGATCAGGATCCTTCTAGCCTTTTCCGTGGCTAAAGGGTTCAAGTTGTACCAGATGGATGTGAAGAGTGCTTTTCTGAACGGTGTGTTGGAGGAAGAGGTGTTTGTGAGGCAACCACCGGGGTTTGAGAGTGAGAAGTACCCTCACCGGGTGTACAAGTTGAGGAAGGCGCTGTATGGGTTGAAGCAGGCGCCTAGAGCTTGGTATGGTAGGTTGAGGGGGTTCCTGTTTGAGAGAGGGTTTGAGATGGGGAAGGTTGACCAGACCTTGTTTCTCCTCAGGCAGGGCAGAGATATCCTGATTGTGCAGGTATACGTGGATGATATTGTCTTTGGTGGCTCGTCTAACTCTCTTGTTGCAAGGTTTGCAGAAGACATGAGCAGGGAATTTGAGATGAGCATGATGGGCAAGTTGCAGTTCTTCCTTGGGCTACAAATCAAGCAATCAAAGGAAGGAACTTTTGTGCACCAAGCTAAGTACACCAAGGACATTGTGAGGAAGTTCAAGATGGAGGAATCCAAGGCCATGGTGACGCCTATGAGTACGACTACAGCTCTCGATGCGGACGAGGAAGGTGAACACGTGGACCAGAAGGAGTACCGGAGCATGATCGGGTCACTCCTCTACTTGACGGCGACGAGGCCGGACATTCAATTCTCGGTGTGTCTGTGCGCTCGTTTTCAAGCGTGTCCGAGGACTTCGCATCGGCAAGCAGTCAAGCGCATTTTCAGGTATTTGCGACACACTCCCGACTTCGGCCTTTGGTACTCTACGTCTTCTTCTTTGGCGCTTCATGGATTTTCAGACGCGGACTTTGCCGGGTGTCGGTTGGATAGGAAGTCCACTTCTGGGACTTGCCAGTTCTTGGGTTCTTCTTTGGTGTCTTGGTCTTCCCGCAAACAGTCGAGTGTTGCTCAATCCACTACCGAGGCAGAGTATGTGGCCGCAGCTAGTTGTTGCTCTCAGCTCCTTTGGATCACATACACCATGAGTGACTATGGTGAGGAGTATACCCATGTCCCACTTCAATGTGATAGCACCAGTGCCACAAGCGTTGCAAAGAACCCAGTGCTCCATTCCAAAACCAAGCACATAGAAGTGAGGTATCATTTTCTGAGAGACAACGTAGAGAAAGGGAAGATAGCTTTGATCCATGTACCCACACATGAACAACTAGCCGATATTTTCACCAAACCCCTAGATCAAGCAACTTTCACTCGTTTGCGGGGGGAGCTTGGTGTTTGTTTGATTTCTTGAGTTGGCGTGTGGGAGCTCCTTTGTAGCATATGTATAGCTTTCCTTTGTGCATTTCTTGCATTTGGCATGGCATATGTAACATGATGTATAGGCATCTTTGTATCTTAGGTTGCATGCATTTTGTATCATATGCATTGTTTAGGAAAGGCTTCTCCTATATACATTGTTCACCATGGAATGATATATATGTCTTTGTGAGCTAATTTGGTAAGCTATGGTTAGTTTGGCTTAGCTCTTGATAATCTTGGTTTGTATCCATGGTTGATGGCTATGTTTTTGAAAATTTCATATGTATGCTCCCTTGTGAGTAAATGCCTTTACATGATCTTGACATGTTTTTGTGGCTTGGCTATGCTTAATTTGTGGTTGGATAGCTTATTTTGATCATATGGGGCCAAAGGCTCATTTGCCATCATGAATGTTTAGCCCCCATGCTTCATCTTGTGGAGGGGCATAAGTTCCTTTTTGTCGCAAAGACATTTCATGTACCAATTATAAATCTGAAAAATGAAATGTAAATTGCTTGGAAAATGTGCTCCCATGTCATATGTGCTAATTTTAACTTGCTTTGGGTGCTAAATCGTGCATGATGCCTACCAATGAGAAGTCTCATATATAGAAGTAGGCACATGGCTCGGTGGCTTTGACATGACATGAGGTGCTTGTGAGTATTTATGATGGTCTTATGCTTAGAATGGTTGTCCTAGCATGAAATTTGTGTGGCTTTGCCATTTTGACATGTTTTGCTCATGTTTAGGACTTTGCTCATGAGAGGGTGATTTTTCGCAAAATTGCTAAATTCTATCTTAGCTTCGCCCAATGGTTGTGAAACTTGGTGATCATGAAGTTTATGTCATTACGAAGCTATAGAGTATCTAACTTGCTCGTTTGGACATGTGTAGCATCCTATGTTGAATTTTGTCTATTTGAGAAGCTCTAGGTTGCATTTTTTGCATTTTTGGCTTGATTCATGCATTGTCAACAAGGGGGAGAAGTTTGAGCATGTTTTGGCCTACTGAATGCATTTGGAAGGTTTTCAGGTGGTTTCGAGCCATTTTTGGGCTTTGTTGTGCACCGGTCTGACCGGTTGAGGTCACCGGTCTGACCGGTCAGAGTGCTGGTCCTGTTTACATGTTGCGCACCGGTCTGACCGGTGATGTCGACCGGTCTGACCGGTCAGAGCTGAGCTGTTGCAGCTGCTCTGTTTCGTGAAGTGGTTCGCTTGCATGTGTGCAGGGGGAGCTCTTTGTGGTTTTCGAGCTTTGGTTTGATGGTTTGTGCTCTTTGCTTGAGCATGTTTTGTCTCGGATGTGTCGAGCCGTTGCCCTTGCCTAAGGGGTCCGAGACTTGTCTTCTTCAAGTGATCTTGCTCTTTGCCTTTTCTTTGGCTTTCGATCGCTTGTTGGAGTTTCTTTTAGTCGTTTCTTTTCTTTTCCTTTTCTCTTGGTTACCAAAACGTGTGTGTTGTCAATGCACTCATCAAGGGGGAGATTGAGAGCCAGGTGTGGTTCGAGGACCGGTGGATGGTCGCTTCCTGGTGTGATGAGTGATTGACAACGTGGTGTGGACTGATTCTTGGCTAAGTATTGCAGGTGCAGGTTGCAGCTTGACTGGTGCAGCTGCAGGTGAAGAACAAGCGTGAAAGGTCGTCGCCG
This sequence comes from Cenchrus fungigraminus, assembly GCA_036936925.1. Classification (NCBI taxonomy): domain Eukaryota; kingdom Viridiplantae; phylum Streptophyta; class Magnoliopsida; order Poales; family Poaceae; genus Cenchrus; species Cenchrus fungigraminus. The sequence continues at coordinate 68,371,472 of CM072773.1, forward strand.
GTGAGGCCTCCAGGTGTGGAGAAGACAAGTAGGCTTGGTTCGAGGGACCCGGTGGCCAGCGGGGTCAAGTGCTGGCCGCATGGTGGCAAGAACGGCAAGATGAAGTCATGAACGGTTTCTTGGTTGAGCCTCAAAACCAAGGTCGAGCCGGGACTATGTGGGAGCCGAGTCATGAGTGGTGATTGGCGGAGGCTACACCGAGTTCGCGGGGTTTCCGGTGGTTCACCAGAAAATCACTGGGTTTCTTGGTTGATCCACAAAGCCAAGACCGAAGATGGAGGTGCAGCAGCTCCAGACCGGTCTGACCGGTGGGTCTGACCGGTCTGACCGGTGGGTACCGGTCTGACCGGTGAGGAGCACTGGTCTGACCGGTGTGCGACGACGCAGTCCGGAATCTTCGAAGCGGAGGACACGCGTCGGGATCGCAAGGCTTGCGTCGAGGCTAAGCAAGTTTGCGGTCGCTGGGCATCCGTCCGATGGTGCGAAGACAAAGACTTCCAATTTCGCCCTCGAGGGGCATGTATCCCTAGTTAGCTAGTAAGGGTATTTTCGTCTTTCGGTTGCCTCCATATAACCCAAGGGGTGAGAGGATGGCAGCCATCTCTTGGAACCCTAGCTCATTTGGTTTTCCTATTTTCCTTCCTATTTTCTTAGGATTTTCGTTGGACTAGCTTGAGAGCTTCATGGTGAGATCTTGTGAGAGGGAAGGATGATCGGGCGGCAAGCTAGACCTTGTATGAACCTCTTTGGTATGTATAGATGATTCGGCGTGGTTCCTCAAGGCTTGGATGTGTCTTTCCCGTTTCTCCTTTTTGGTGATTTTCAAAGCCCTTTCTTGGTTATTTTCTTGGAGCGATTTCGAGGCCTTTCTCTTTGGGATTTGGTGGGGGATGTATGCATGAACCCTTCGTGGTTCTTTTCCCTTTGATTCCCCTTACAAATCCGTGAGCAAAGGGGCTCGATTTTGGGGTTTTCGTGGCTCTAGGGTTAGAGGCGTTCTTGGTGGGATTTCTTCGATTCCTCTTGATTTGACAAGTTTTGGTGGACCAAATCTTGGCTATGGAGTACCCATGAGGTGTTCCTACTATCCCCAAAGTCTTGTGCAAAACCGTGGAGCGAATTGGGAGATCGGGAGTTGGATTTGGAGGAGTTGACTCGCGGGCGCTGTTCATCCCGAGCTGCCCAGGCACGACCGGTCTGACCGGTGCTAGCCCTTGGTGGGTTTTTGTCTCGGGGAATAGCCTTGTCCGTGTGGTTTTGTCCCGTGGTCCTGCTGATCAGTTCTTGGCGTGTTTGAAGTTGTTTTGCTAGGTTTTGTGAGGGGTTCTTCTTCCTCACAGGTTGTGTTTCGTGGTGGTTTTTGTTCCAGGGCCTAGAGGAGTCACTAAGGCTTCCTGGAACGTTTGCTGTGCGGCTGCTGTAGCCACCGGCCTGACCGGCTCTGTCCACCGGTCTGACCGGTGTCACCAGTCTGACCGGCGCAGGCCATCGGTGTGACCGGTGTAGCAAAGGCAGCAAGCCGTGCAAGTTTCCGCTGTGTGGTTTGGTGAGTTTTGGCTCGGAAGGTTGAGTGTTGGTTCCTAGGACCAGTAGCACTCCAGTGGCTGCGTGGTCTTGGCCAACTTGGGTAGTTGGGTCGGAGACGTGAGTTGGAAGCCGTGTTCATCTTGTTGGAGTTCTCATCTCCTTCGAGAAGAATTTTTATCGGCTCCCATTCACTCCCCCCTCTCTGGTTCGCCTAATCGGTCCTTCATATCCTCACATCGAGGGCTAGCATAGTCCCTTAGCGATTTTTCTGGTTCCTTCAAAGGATTTCCAACGAACGCCATCTAGACAATCAAAAACAAAAAACAAAAAGAGTGTTTTTCTAGAACACAAAGGTTAGGTGTTAAGAATCAACAAAATCAATGAGAGATTAAACGAAGTAAACTGACTTGCTCCCCGGCAACGACGCCAGAGAAAGGGGCTTGTTAACGGTTCGAAACTGTGTTCAACTTCACCGCAAGTACATGGAGTGACTTGGTACCTTTTTCACCAAGGGAGGGGACCCCCAAGGTTCTTGTCAATCCACGAAGCAAGGGGATTACTTGCGTTTAACCTAACAATAACTTAGTTGATTAAGAACTTTATGATGTAAATATTAATCTATAAAGTAAAGACAAACCAACCCTAGATTATGTTAAAGAGAGATGAGAGGTGGTTCACGAGTATGAAGAACGAATGCCCATGGAGTCTAGGTACTTGAGATGCAATCACCCAAAACATGCTAAAACCCCGATCCAATCTATCTAAGCATGTGAACAAAGAATTAGGTGTCTCCCTTCCCTCGTACATGTCACTACGCGAAGGTAATTGATACTAACCCGAATGAACACGGTATGTTGACGTGATCTACGGGAGCAACCCCGAAGGCAATGGTAGCTAACCTTAAACACTAAGCATCATCAACAAGAAGATATGATAGATAAAATATCCAAACGAGAATGTGTGACTACATATCAAGATCTATTACAACTCCATGGACAAACAATTACTTTACCCCATCAAGACGCTAGGCATGGCACCGTTGAACATGGTGGATGCCCCCGATGGAGTTCGTCTGTTGGTGTCCTTCAATTCCGGTGGCGCCATGGCAGGGCCTCGGCGTCCTCCTTCCTCGCGGTGGCCTCCCTTGACCTCGGTGATGATCCTCTTCGATGCTTACCCTCTCGATCAACCCTCTTCCTTGTGGTTGATCTCCCGAGGCTTCTCTAGTCGTCTTTCGCGAATGGCTCCCCTCCCCAAACAATTAGGGTTCCGCAATCTGTAGTGATAATGGCTCTGAGTTCAGCAACTCTTGTTTTGACACCTTTTGCTGTGATCTGGGTCTTGAACATTAGTACTCAACTCCTTATGTGCCCCCTCAGAATGGAGTTGTGGAAAGGAAGAACCGAACATTGTGTGAGATGGCTAGGACGATGCTCGATGAGCACAGGACTCCTAGGAGGTTTCAGGTTGAGGCAGTCAATACCACATGTTATGTCTCCAACAAGATCTTCCTTCGAGCGTTCAAGAAGAAAACAAGTTATGAGCTTATGCATGGCCGAGCTCCTAAGGTGAGTCACTTCCGAGTCTTTGGTTGCAAGTGTTTTATTCTCAAGAAGGGTAAGCTTGATAAGTTTTAGGCTAGATGTAGTGATGGTATCTTTTTTGGTTGTGCTAACCATTCTAGAGGTTATAGGGTGCTTAATCTTGAGACTAACAAAATCATGGAGACTTGCGAAGTAACCTTCGACGAGACAATGCCATGAAACTCTCTTGGTTTTGAGTGTGCAAGTGATGAGGAGAAGGCTGAGACGCTCTTTGAGGAGGAAGAAGAAGGTGATGGAGATGGCGAGGATTGTGTACCCTCTACTTCCACGACGACTATGGTTGATGGCGGCCTTCTACTTTCACGACTACGCATCAACATGTACCGCAAGCAAGGGTGGAAGCTACTGTGGAGGGGGAGGTAGTCTCCAGGCGAGAGGCTCCTAGACGTGTGCAAGTGGATCACCCTCCTTCAAGGATCATTAGTGACATCAACGAGAGAACCACACGGTCAAGGTCACGAAGTACTTCTCACTTCGCTCACTCTGCATTTGTTGTGTCTTTTGAGCCCAAAGATATTAGACACACACTTTCTGATGCAAACTAGGTGAATTCCATGCACGGGGAGCTTGAGAACTTTGAGAGGAACCAAGTCTGGGTGTTAGTTGATCCACCTCCAAATTGCCGTCCTATAGGTACCAAATGGTTGTGGAAGAACAAGGAAGGTGAGAATGGGATGGTTGTGAGGAATAAGTCTGGTTGGTGGCTCAGGGGTTCAATCAGAAGGATGGGATAGATTGTGAGGAGACATTTGCTCCTGTGGCCATATTGGAGACAATTCGGATCCTTCTAGCCTTTGTTGTGGCTAAAGGGTTCAAGTTGCTCCAAATGGATGTGAAGAGTGCTTTCTTGAATGGGGTGATTAAGGAAGATGTGTATGTGGAGCAATCACAAAGGTTTGAGAGTGAGAGATACCCACACCATGTGTCCAAACTCCAGAGGGAGTTTTATGGGTTGAAACAGGTACCGAGGGCTTAGTATGGCAGGTTGAGAGGGTTTTTGCTGAGCAAGGGGTTTGTGATGGGCACAGTAGATAAAACCTTGTTTCTCTTTAAGCATGGAATGACCTGTTGATTGTACAGATTTACGTGGATGACATAATCTTTGGTGGCTCCTCTCATGACCTTGTTGCCAAGTTTGCAGATGACATGAGCAGGGAATTTGAGGTGTCTATGCCGAGCGAGCTGCAGTTTTTCCTTGGGCTTCAGATCAAGCAAGTCAAGGATGGGACCTTCGTACACCAGAGCAAGTACAATAAGGACATATTGAGGAAGTTCAACATGAATGATGCAAAGCCCATGTCAACACCAATAAGTACGACTATAACTCCGGATGCGGACGAGGATGGTGAACCAGTGGACCAGAAGGAGTACCGGAGCATGATCGGCTCCCTCCTCTACTTGACGGCGACGAGGCCAGACATGCAGTTTAGTTTGTGTTTATACGCTTGTTTTCAAGCTTCACCGAATACTTCACATCGGCAGGCTGTCAAGAGGATTTTTAGGTATTTGCAGTACGCTCCGGAGTTTGGTCTTTGGTATTCTACCTCCTCGACACTCACACTTCACGGATTTTCTGATGTTGACTTTGCTAGGTGTCGTGTGGAGCACAAGTCTACCTCTAGTTCTTGCCAGTTTCTCGGTTCCTCTTTGGTCTCTTAGTCTTCCTGTAAATAGTTAGGTGTAGCCCAATCTACCACAGAAGTCGAGTATGTTGCAGCCGCTAGTTGTTGTTCCCAGCTGCTTTGGATATCCTACACTATGAGAGACTTTGGTGAGAAGTGCACCCAGATCCCACTTCTTTGTGACAGCTCCAGTGCCTTAAGTGTAACCAAAAACCCAATGCTCCATTCTAGAACAAAACACATAGAAGTGAGGTACCACTTCCTGAGGGATAATGTTGAGATGGGAACCATAGTGTTGAGCCATGTCCCTACCCAGGACCAAAAAGCAGATATTTTCACAAAACCACTTGACCAAGCTACCTTTGCTCATTTACGGGGAGAGCTTGGTGTGTGTTGTCCTTCTTGAGTTGGTTCTTGGGAGCTCACTTAGTAGCATATGTATCATACATTATTACTTTGATGTATAGCATGCATGTTTCTTTTATGTACCATGGTAGGATAGCCATCTTTGTATCTTGATGTATAGTTTTGCATCTTTGTATGATAAGCATGTTGCATTTTGTATCATATGCATTTATTAGGATTGGCTTCTCCTATGTACATTGATCCCTATGATATGCTATGTTTGAGCTTGTGGTTATGCTTGATTGATATTTGGGATGATAGGCTATGCTCTTGATAGTTTGGTTGTATATCCATGATGAGATAGCTTGTTTTGACAAAAATGCTAATATGCTCTTTCTCATGAGTAGAGGCTTGTATTTTGCTCAATGTGTGCTTTAAATGGCTATATCATGCTTAGATTATGCTTGGATGCACGTTTTTATTGGATGGGTCAAAGACCATTTGTCATGATGGATGTTTAGCCCCTTTTGCACATCTTGGAGGAGCATAAGCTTCTTTTTGCCACAAAGGCATTTCATGTACCATTAACTTGTTAATTTAAGGAAAAAGAAGAACAAAAAGAAATGAAATAAATATGGAGTGAAAAGTGTCCTCATCATGTCTTTATGCCTTATTTGCTAAATTTTCATAAAATAGGTGCTAAATGGTAGCTTTGACTCCTTGGTTTTGACATGACTTGATTGGCTTGATGGGTGTCCTCCATGATCTCTTAATGAAAATATGTTGTCCTCACATGATCTTTGAGTGATTTAGTTTATTTTGATCTCATTTTCTGCATGTGTAGGTTTTTGCTCAAGAGAGGAATTTTTTCCCAAAAATGCTAATTTTAACCAGGGCTTGATCTTGTGTGTATATAACTGAACATTCTTGATGGCTATGCTTTTTCGAACCTTTGTCAAGTATAAGTGGTTCATTTGCTCATTCGTAGCAAATTTTATGGCTCTATGTCTATTTGAGAAGCCTCTAGTTGAATTTTTTGTAGAAATGCCTTGATTCATGCATTGTCAACAAGGGGGAGAAGTTTGGGCATGGAAAAGCTTGCTGCATGCATTTAGAAAGTTTTCCAACAGTTTTTGGTAGTTTTTGCAGCAGAGGTTCTGGGGGCGGCCTTTCAGGTCGGTCAGACTGCCCAGGCCTGTAATGTGACCGCCCCAGGCGGTCTGACAGGCCCTGGGTGGCGGTCTGACCGGCCTGGCTGGGCTGAGCAGGGGCGGAGCAGGTTTTGCTCGTTGTGGTTCATAAGCATGTGCATTGGTTCAGGGGGAGTTTGCATTTGCTCAGGGGGAGCTCCTTGTGTCGTCTGAGTTCTTGCTTTGTTGGTTTGCTCCATGTGAGCTTTGGTGGTTGTCACGGTTGTGTTGAGCCGTTGCTCTTGCCCTTGTTGGTGGTTTTCAAGTGATCAGGTGTTTGTGTTGTTTAGCTTTTGTATCACTTGATGGAGGTTGTTTTCGTTTTCTTTTGTTTTTGCTTTTCATTATGTATGGGTTACTATGTGTGTTGTCAATGCAATCATCAAGGGGGAGATTGAGGACCGGAGTGTCCGGCGGTCAGTGGATGGACACTCCTTAGTGATGAGTGATTGACAATGTTGTGTGGACTGACGTTGTGCTTTGTCTTGTGGATGTAGGCTGTGGCTTGATTTGCGTTGGTGCAAGTGAAGAACAAGCGCGAAAGGTCTTAGCCTTGCGGGGCCTCTAAAGGACTGGAGGGACAAGTAGGCTTGGTTCGATGGACCCGGTGGCTAGACGGGATCAAGTGCGATTCAGATGGTGCGAGAAGAGCTAGTCGAAGTCAGATGGTAGGTTCGTTGGTTGATCCGAAAGCCAACATCGAGCCGGGGCAACCGTGGCGGCCAAGTCGAGGAGCTCGGTGTGGAGGCTACACCAAGCTTGCGGGGTTTGTAGTGGTTCACCAGAAAACCACTAGGTTCATCAGTTGATCCACAAAGCCGAACCGGAGACTCGACGGGTCGGCTGCAAGACGCCGGAGCGGTCTGACCGCCCAGGAGGGGCGGTCTGACTGCAGGAGCCGCAGGAGCGGCAGGTGTCTTGAAGCGGTGGACATGCGTCGAGATCGCAGGCTTGGCGTCGAAGGAACGCAAGGTGTAGTTGCTAGGCATCCGTCCGATGGAAGAAATCGTCAAAGTTCCGGATTTGCCATTAAGGGGTATGTATCGTCTTAGGGGTATTGGAGGCATTTGCCACCACCGAGGGACCCGATATATATACTTGGTTGGTGGGAGTTGGCTGCCATCTCTTGGCTTATGGTTTTCATTTTCCCCTTTGGTTTTCTCTTTTTCTCTTCGTATTTTCTCCATAGGACTAGAAAGGGAGCTTCATGTATACATCTTGAGAGAGGGAGGACGATTGTGGCGGTTGCTAGACCTTGTATGAACCTTTCATGGTATATATAGAAGGTTCGACGTGGTTGTTGACGGTCAATATTTGCCATTTTCAAGGCCGTCAACTCCTGCAAATCTGAGCATGAATTGAACATCCACACTAGAATAGGTGCTTAAACTCATACTTTCCACCAGTGTCGATGTCTATTTGAAGGCAGGAATTTAGCATGAGAAATGAGAGGAATTCATGCACATTCACTCTACTCCAATCCAAGGCACTCAAATGCTGGCCAATCAGGGGCTGCCACATGGATTCTCCTGGACCCATGATATCACCAATCCATGTGAAGGACTTTCGACGAATCACACGCTGCCACGTCAGCATCACATGGATCCATGTGCCCACATTACCAACTAAACTGCCAGGAAACGTGCCATGCACAGAGGAGAGGCATCAGGGCCCACATGGAAGCGAGCCAGAGGAAGCACTGGCCAGGAGACCACCCTAGGGGGTCGGCCGACCCTTGGTTCGGCCGAACCGACCTAGGGTCGGTTCATCCTGGCCCTCCACGTGTCACTTGCTCATTGGCTCTTGGCTGCATTCCCAGGTGTTTAGGGGCACGTTGAGCCCCGGAGCAAGCCTCCTCCTCGTCTATAAATAGGAGGGGAGGGGCTCCATTTCACACACACCACCTAGCTCTCAAGTTTCACTTTCTCTTGTGTAGCTCTCTCTCCCTCTCTCCAATTCTGCCCATGAGAGGTGATTCTCACCTCTTTGTGGTAGAATGGTGATGAGGAGGGATCTAGATTAGGATGAGTGTGAGGTAGAGGAGGGGTAAGGAGTGAGTTGATGTACTCGTGGATGCTTGTTCTTCATTTAGATCAAAGTGAGTATTTCAGCATTTCGTATTTAGACTATAGTGGACATCATGCATGGTTGCTTTGTTCTTCTGTTCTTGGCTTGTTCATAAGTTAGAGGCTTGTGTTCTTCGTGACACAAGGCTTCGATCCTTTAGAGCTAGAACCATAGTTCATTTACTTGTTTAGCTTGCTCTGATCCTGTTTAGTTAAGTAAGTTTGTTGTATCTCGTTCAGCTGCATCCATAGTTTCCTTTCTGCTCCTAGTTCAATGATATGATTTGATTCGGATCTTTCCCTTGTTCGTGGGACCGTATTTATACGGTTGGTATAGTGTAGTTAGCGGGCTAGCATACGCCGCACTATAGTGTTTATCTGGGGTACAGATGTGGTGTCTGGGCCTTGGGTTTCCTACGGAGACCACGTACGATCGTAGCGTAGGGGAAGGCCCCAGTGGTGACAGCCTGTTGGACCCTTTGTAACCCTATACGTCGCGTACCGAGTTGGGCTCGCAGGACAGCACCTCTGAGTGTTGTCGCCCTGCGTGGACGACTGAGATCTGACAGGAATACATCTTGAGAGCTAAGTCCCTTAAGGAAGTGCTTCTTCTATCCCGACCTATCCCAGCGAAAGCTGGTGTCCTTGGATAGACCCTCTCTGGTTACTCTCCGTCCTATGAACGAAACCCGACGGGAATACTCATTCTCCTAGGGAGAAGTGCTACAGCGGTGTATCCGTGTGCTTGCGGATTCGTTCGCACTCGTCAGTGTACCCAGGAGTTTCTTACACGCTCACGCTACCACGGCGCCTAGTGTTGAGATTAAGAAACGCCAACAAGCATTTCTGGCGCCGTTGCCGGGGACGGCTGTTGTTAACCTTCGAGCCCGTCTATCCTCATATTTATCTTTTCCCTTTTTATTCTACCTTTACCCCCGTTACCCTTTTTGAAATATCCCTTTTTGTTTTCTTTCTACCTCTACCCTCGCTACCCATGGAAGGTTATCCTTGTAAACACCTTCCGCGTTCGAGGAGTGAACCCTCAGAGCCATCTTCGTCAAGACCCACTCTTACATCTGGCTATAGGATTCACCCCTCTCTCATGAAGCTAATTCAGGACCTATCCTTCTCAGGGTTAAGTCATGAGAACCCCTTTGATCATGTGAGAGACTACGAGCGTCTGATAGAAACTCAGGGAAAAACCGGAGAATCACCGGATGCTCGGAAAAGAGAGTTTTCCCCGCTATCCCTCTCTGAGGAAGCTCGGGATTGGCACCGTTGTTTTGGTAGGGACTACCTTACTTGGGAGAGGTTGAGAGCAGCTTTTTGCTCCCACTTCTTCCCAATACGACGTGTCGTCTCATTAAGGGCAAAGATTCTTTGTTTCGAGCAATGTGAGGAGGAATCACTAGAAATGGCATGGAATCGTTTCGCCTCCGCGGTGGAAGATTGCCCAGTCCTCCGCATTCCCGATTGGATGTTGCTTCAGCACTTCTTGTTTGGATTGCGGAAGAATGATGCCATGAGGCTTAATGCTCTCTCCGGAGGATCCTTCGTGCACCTAGATGCTGTCAAGGGAAGAGAGATCCTGGATAATCTCCGAGAGTTCAGCTCCCCCTGCATCCCGATCAACGAGGCACCCACCAGAGAAATTGTTGAGCCACCGAGATCCATCATCAGCCGAGTCCGAGACTTCATGTCCACTCTTACTGAGCTCTGGCAGAAGATATCATTCCTGAATAGTAGGAGTCTAAGGGAAAGATTTCGTCGCACGAGATCTACCCTTGGGTTCCCCTCTCGTGCATCTTCTTAGACCTTCTCCCCGAGACTTTGTCTCGTGGGAGGACGAAGAGAGTAGTTCGGAGAGAACGACCATTCCTGGCCAGGATGACTTGTTCGATCCTCACTACTATCTTGTCAAGGTTTGAGCTGAAGTGCCTTGCACTGAAGTTTCATATAAACTGAGACATCGGTCTCTGCTTATTAATCCATTGGATTCATCCGTCAGACCGAAGGAGCACGATCATTCACCGATTGAATGGAATGCATTCACTTTTCATCTTGAGCACATCGATCGATGCCAATCAATCAGGAGAAGCTTTCACTTCGTATCTTATGCCTGATTTGATCGATGCCCAATGGGAGGTGCACTTTTCAGTTTATCCAAAATCCCCCATTGGAAGCTTAGGCTAGACTTGGGAATGTTTTCGTCACTTTGATGGGAACATCGAACCCCCTGCCTAAGGTAAGGGTGAGTAAATCTTGCTCTTCATCTGAACTCTAGTTCTTGATCATACACCGGCCTCTGGAAGTCCACACTTTATCCTTTTGAGAGCCGGGTGTCCTTCTGAACTTGAGTTCACTCGGAGATCGGTACCTATCGGTAAAGCACTAGCTTCAGTGCTCGATCTTTTTATCTCCAAGTTCCACGACCCCAGTGCTATAGTCCTCGAGTCCCATGACCACCTCAGGGAAGGCCTCAGCCTCTCTGGGATGACCATGCTTGTTCTCAGCCTCGATATACCTTTCAGGGCTCGAGTCGTATACGCACTACCCTTGCAGAGCAGAGCTTATCGTCATATCAACATCATCTGCAAGGAGACGGTCATAAGTTGAGACAGGAGATCACAAGACACCCACACCCTGAGTACTCTGGGGACTCTTCTCGTTTCCCCCGGACGAATTATCTTTCGGGTATCTTGTGGACCGTGGTCATGCTGGAGAAAGATTAAGAGAAGAAGGCAAAGGTCCACGGGAAGGCAGCACCTTTATGGTGACACTGACACCTCGTGACTACCGCCGGAAGTGCCTACACTTCTGACGAACCTAGTGTGTCGCCAAGGTAATTTCCCGTAGATTCTTTTGGACATATCATGGTTTGGCCAAGGTTGGTATAAAATTGAAGGTGAAATTTTCAACCTCAACCTTATCTTAGCCTTAAGCCTAAGCCAATCCTTCCATCTCGGGGAGTCCACCTGGGCTGTCGATCCTGAGACCTGCTTGAGCCCACACGAGAAGGGGGAGGACCAGAGGGGCCCACAGGGGGCCGGCCGAACCCTGGTGCCTCCTCTCCCCTTCTTCTTTCGCGTGTGCATCTCATTCTCCTCCAGAACCCTTCTCTCTGCCGCCCGACGAGTTTTCGCATCGCAAAACCCATCTCCTCCACCTCAACTCCTCAGCATCACCGTATCCATGGCCGGCCATGGTTTCGCTCGGCTCCGTAGGGAGGCCTCGCCCGTCACTTCAGGAGGAGGGAGCCCCTCTCATCTCATCGACCTCAGCAACTTGGATGAGGTGATGGGGTCGCCGGAGGCCATGACCCCCGAGAGAGGCAGGAGTGTGGAAAGCACTCGCAGGATACGCACCGACTCTCCGGTGCAGTCATCCCGGCGAGGCTCCTCCTCCCCGCCTTCGTTCCCGGCCAGGATGGCCACCATTGGGGACAGGACCGCTGCCAAGTGCGTCTTGTTCGATGATCCCCCTGGGACACCCCTGAAGCCAGGCGAGCGCTACGTCGGGTCCGACTTCAACAGCTTCGGAGAAGCCTTCTGCCATACTTATGAGCAGGATGTGTGGGACGAGTTCCCGCTTCCACAGACCCGGTGCAAGATCTTCGGGGTGAAGACAGCCACTGGAGGCTATGGTACACCCTACCATAAGCTCCCTCAGTGGGAGCGGATCCTCGTCAAGGTCATTGCAGACATCCGGGCGAACGGCGCCAAGAAGACCCCGGCCCTAGCAAAGCTGGCAGACAGACTAGCCGAACTATTCTTAGAACATGAGAAGCTAGTTGAGGAGCTGGCTAAGCAAAGGGATGAGTACCATGAGCTTAGGCTTGAGTACCGCCAGTTGGAGGAGGACATGACCCAGAAGCTGCAGAGGCTGGCAGTTGCTGAGGGAGAGGAGCAGATCCTCTCTGAGTAGTGGGGATTAGCCCCAGCTTTAGTTCATTAGGCGCTAGTCTAGGTCTAGGTTGATTTCCCTTTGTTTCCCTTTATTTCATTTATTTCCCTTTGCATGTGTGTAAGTGCCTAATCATTTTGGTTTAAAACATTTGAATTTGAATAAAGTGGCTCACCGGTCATGTAACCCGGTTTAGCCACCCTTTGTGTTGTTACTTTGGTCTCTGTGATTTAGAAGACATCTAGGTTCGAGACAGTGTGGGGGAAGAGCCACGACTCTCCCAATGCAAGAGCGACGTTTTCGTACGTACCCACTGCGAGCACTCCGCGCTAGCCGATCGATCACCTACCGAGAACCTGAACGGGACCCGCACGAGTTCACTCCTGTGGAGAGCCTCTCACGGTTCACCTTCTATGCATAGCGCTAGTTTGCATCTCGACAACTCACTCTCTTTCATTCCTGAGTTTTATAAGCTATATCTTTTATCTCTAAACTAAAACTCGAATGATGATGCTAAATATCACCCAGCTCATTTGTACCTGAGTAGACTTACAAATGTTTTATTCCTTGCTTTCTACCTGATGCTTGTGAACCAAAAATCTTCTTAAGGACAAGCATGTTCACCTAAGTAATTGATTACTATGATATGGCTGGATGATATGATCTTTTGCTCTGATGACTAACTCTCTTGGGGAATTTATCTTTGAAAACTCAAAACCTCTTGGAAAGGCTACTCTTTGATAAGCCTCCGTCCCATTAGAGCCATATGATCTTTGTAGGTAAAACCTTCGATTCATATGCTGCTTGTCATTACTTTGAGCTTTGTCAAATTCTGTGACCCTTGTGAGAATTCTTTTCATTACTTTCATGATCAAGATTTATGTGCACCCCACCTATTTTCCCCTTGCTATGCTTCTACACTGGGAGTTAGCATTGTATCATTTATCCATTCCATAAAAATAAAACTCCATATGTGGTGTGACATCTCTGTCCAGAAGTGTCCTTCAAAAAGAGACATGGGCTATATATATAAAATAAATATATATATATATACATTCTCAAGGCATGATAAAAAAAAGAGAGAAAGAATAGCCCATGTCCAAAATAAAGGAGGAATAGGGGAGAGATAGATCATGCAAAAAGGAGTTCCATATCATAGATGGTAATAACTAGTATCCATTCCGGGGCTAGTGTCCACCTTACCATCAACCCACATTTTCACCATATATATATGTATGGTAATATCTAGCACCCATTCCGGGCCTAGTATCCACCTTACCATACACACCATAGCCATACCGGTGCACATCTTGATCTGATAGTATGATTTGATTTTCTCTGTGGATCCAGTCTTTGACTTTGCAAAATATGTGATGCAAGTATGCTTTCTCTTTATCCAACCCTGAGCTCTACATATAGCCATCATTAGAAGTAGGGTGAAGAAAGGCGAAATGCCTTAGTGAGGACATATACACATTGAGCGATTTGAGAGAATCAAATGAGAAGCCACCAAGAGTTTTGTTTATGAAAATCTTGCAAAACCCCCAAGGTGTTTATCATCAGGTGCATTAGTGACTTGATTCACAGCTATTCTACTTTTCAATAACCCAAGGGAACATGATAGCCACTACACAGAGGTTCACAGGAGCAAGCTATGGCTTGGAATATCTCTTATGTCTATCTTACTTTCCAGTATTTATGACCCGCTTGGCTTTGTTTCCCCTTCACTCGGGACGAGCAAAGGTCAAGTGTGGGGGTGTTGTTGACGGTCAATATTTGCCATTTTCAAGGCCGTCAACTCCTGCAAATCTGAGCATGAATTGAACATCCACACTAGAATAGGTGCTTAAACTCATACTTTCCACCAGTGTCAATGTCTATTTGAATAAAGGAATTTAGCATGAGAAATGAGAGGAATTCATGCACATTCACTCTACTCCAATCCAAGGCACTCAAATGCTGGCCAATCAGGGGCTGCCACATGGATTCTCCTAGATCCATGATGTCACCAATCCATGTGAAGGACTTTCGACGAATCACACGCTGCCACGTCAGCATCACACGGATCCATGGGCCCACATTACCAACTAAACCGCCAGGAAACGTGCTATGCACGGAGGAGAGGCATCAGGGTCCACATGGAAGCGAGCCAGAGGAAGCACTGGCCAGGAGACCACCCTAGGGGGTCGGCCGACCCTTGGTTCGGCCGAACCGACCTAGGGTCGGTTCATCCTGGCCCTCCACGTGTCACTTGCTCATTGGCTCTTGGCTGCATTCCCAGGTGTTTAGGGGCACTTTGAGCCCCGGAGCAAGCCTCCTCCTCGTCTATAAATAGGAGGGGAGGGGCTCCATTTCACACACACGACCTAGCTCTCAAGTTTCACTTTCTCTTGTGTAGCTCGCTCTCCCTCTCTCCAATTCTGCCCATGAGAGGTGATTCTCACCTCTTTGTGGTAGAATGGTGATGAGGAGGGATCTAGATTAGGACGAGTGTGGGGTAGAGGAGGGGTAAGGAGTGAGTTGATGTCCTCGTGGATGCTTGTTCTTCATTTAGATCAAAGTGAGTATTTCGGCATTTCTTATTTAGACTATAGTGGACATCATGCATGGTTGCTTTGTTCTTGTGTTCTTGGCTTGTTCATAAGTTAGAGGCTTGTGTTCTTCGTGACACAAGGCTTCGATCCTTTAGAGCTAGAACCATAGTTCATTTACTTGTTTAGCTTGCTTTGATCCTGTTTAGTTAAGTAAGTTTGTTGTATCTCGTTCAGCTGCATCCATAGTTTCCTTTCTGCTCCCAGTTCAATGATATGACCTGATTCGGATCTTTCCCTTGTTCGTGGGACCGTATTTATATAGTTGGTATAGTGTAGTTAGCGGGCTAGCATACGCCGCACTATAGTGTTTATTTGGGGTACAGACGTGGTGTCTGGGCCTTGGGTTTCCTACGGAGACCACGTACGATCGTAGCGTAGGGGTAGACCGTAGTGGTGACAGCCTGTTGGACCCTTTGTAACCCTCTACGTCGTGTACCGAGTTGGGCTCGCAGGACAGCACCTCTGAGTGTTGTCGCCCCGTGGGGACGACTGAGATCTGACAGGAATACATCTTGAGAGCTAAGTCCCTTAAGGAAGTGCTTCTTGTATCCCGACCTATCCCAGCGAAAGCTGGTGTCCTTGGATAGACCCTCTCTAGTTACTCTCCGTCCTAGGAACGAAACCCGACGGGAATACTCATTCTCCTAGGGAGAAGTGCTACAGCGGTGTATCCGTGCACTTGCGGATTCGTTCGCACTCGTCAGTGTACCCGGTAGTTTCTTACACGCTCACGCTACCACGGCGCCTAGTGTTGAGATTAAGAAACGCCAACAGTGGTTCCCCAAGTGCTCTAGTTGTCTCTCCCGTTTTTCCTTTTTGGTGATTTTTGGAGCATTTTCTTTGGATTTTCGTGGAGAGGATTTGGAGGTGTTTCCTTGCGGGATTTGTTGGTGGATTCACTCATGAGGTTGTTGTGCCTCTTTTCTTAGTGATTTGTCTCCTTGCGGGAAGGCCTTCGATTTTTGTGGTTTTTTGTTGTGCCTGAGTTTTTGAGGTTGAGAGCTTTGATTCTTGATTCCCTTTGATTGAGTGTGATTCGGTGGATATCCTTTGGCGGAGAGGTCGTCCAGGAGGTGAGCTATCCCCAAAGTTTCGATGCAATCCATGAGGTGAATTGGGAGATTGGTTGATGGGAAAATGAGGGTTGACCCGCAGCTAGGTTTCTGGGCAGAGGGCAGTCTAACCGCCTGGGGTAGGGCGGTCTAACCGCCCTGGGACATTTGCACAGGAAGTTTCGGTTTTGCGGGGGATTTCTCTATGAGTTTACTCATCTTGATCAGAGGAGTCTCCAGGTGAAACCGTGGTTCGTTTTGGGGTCTTGTTCGTCGAGATCTTGGTTTTTCGGTTCAGACGGGGGGAGGCAGTCAGACAGCCCCTGATACCCGATCTAACCGCCCCAAGGGATTGTTTCAAGGGGGACGCGGTCAGAACGCCCCTGGAACGCGGTCAGACCGCCCCAGGCAGGGAGTTGGTGTTTCGCTAGTTTGCTGCTCGTGTGTTTGTTCCGCTACGTTTGCGAGTAGCTGCAGGTGTTTGCTAGTTCCTAGATCTAGTAGCTCTCTAGTGGCTGCGTGGATTTGGGTGGCAGGGTGTCGAGGATCTTGGTGTTGTGTTTGGGACCATAGGCCGAGCTTGTTTCTTCGGAGAAGAATTTTTATCGGCTCCCATTCACTCCCCCCTCTCTGGTCGCCATTCTGGTCCTTCACTACCGCTGCCGCTCCCCCATCCTCCTCCTCCGCCATCCTGTGCCCCTGCTCCGTCGCCGCCGCTCTCTCCTCTCCCGTCATCCCCACCAACTCTAGCTGGCCTCTACCCCTACTCGTCCACTACCGTCCCCTCCTCCTTCACTGTATCCTCTTCTCCCTCGCCCGTTATCCTCGGGCATTGAGGCGCTGCTGGTATGGATGCGGCTGGTGGTGCGCCACAGCGGCCTACTCTTCTTCCACGGGAGCTCGCCAGAGGAGCTCCTGTGCCGCGTCGGCCGCACCTCGTCCAAGGACGGCCTGGAGGCCGCGGACTTCCTCCGCCAGTGCCGGCCACCTCCGCCTATCGACCGCTTCCTCCTGCCGGCCGCCTCCTCCACAGGTCGCCATCGGAAGCCGCACCTTCTCGTCGAGCCAACATCAGCCACCCTCGTCGGGCCGCAGGCTGGCATGACCCAGATGGCTCATCGTGCCAACTGCCATGCCTTGGGCCGGCCCGGCCCCAAAAAATAGCCTCGAGCTAGTGCTGGGCCGCGAGTTCAGCCCATAGTGCCGACACGACACGAGCACAAAGGTCATCAGACCGCGTCGGGCTGGCCGCTTCGTGCCTAGGCCGCATCGGGCTGGGCTGTGCTGGGTTGGGCTGGCCAAATGGCCATCTATGCAAGCAGACACCCAAGTATATGTAATGCCACACGCGCCCACGCCGGAAGCCGGCCATGGTGACTTTGGGATGAAGTCGTTACCTGCTTGAGCATCACCAAATGCTTTGCTGACTTGCGTGTACGATGTAGCCTCTGTGGTCCTTTGGAGTCAGTGCTGAGAAACAAAATTCTTCCTCAATTGTTTGGACTGGGAGAGGCAGGGAAAAGAGACATAATCTTTGCATCACATTTTTTAAGAACTATTTTATTGACGCTTTTTTCGGTCGAACATACGAGTGCGCTAGATCGCGCAAAAGTTGGAAATCAACTCTTCGAAATCTCTAGCACGGGCCGGTCTAACCACCTTGGGGGGGGTCTAACCACCTTGGACAGAGACGCTGTCGAAAATATTAAGATTGCTGCTCTAGGAGGGACGCGTCATGGGCAACACACCTAGGATTGTTCTGAGATCGGCAGGCCACTCAGAACGTCCTCAACCGCCGTGGAGACGAAGGAGGAAGACAAAGAGATTGAAAAAGCTAAGGTTTGAAGATAAAAAGTAGTAAATTGAATGTTCGATTGGATGATAGCCTCTCAATCGGTCACGACCCTTTATATTTGTAGGGTGGGGAGGTCTTGCCCTGAAAGGAAATCCTTTACAACTCGAAATCTACTACGATTCCTCAATTTGTTCAGACTTAGGGAAGGGCGGTTTAACCGCCTGGGTCACGCGGTTAGACCGTGTGGCGCTTTTGCCGGACCGGCTATAGGGCACCCGGTCAAATCGCCTGGTGAACTCGGTCTGACCGGCTGGCCCAGCTTGATCTGGCTTAGCTACCATTTTTTGAGTGTCAACATATGCCCCCTATTTTTTAGTAGAGCTTGCATGCTAAAAAATAAACCTAAGGACGATGTAACACTTCCCCCAGCCATCATTTGTTCTAAGGGCGATTTTCATTGAAACAGGCCATGTCTTCTCAAGCATATTGCCATACACATGGACAGAATTTCTTCAAATAACTTCCATTGAGAGCTCTGGGTAGTTGATGTCCTTGTAAAGTCTCCACCATATAAGAATTTCCAGAACAAACTCTCACAATATTGTATGGACCCTCCCAACTTTTGGAGACCATTTACTGAACTTGTTGCTCTTAGATCGTATAGGTAAAATAGTCTTTCAAACCGAATCATCTACTTGAAAAGACTTGGATTTTACCTTCTTGTTGTATGCTCTAGCAACCCTCCTTTTGTCCTTTTCAATTACTTCCAAAGCCTCCAATTGCTTGTCGGTCACCTTGTCAATATTGTTCATCATCAAAGCATAGTATGTATCAACATCAAGATTATTTTTCTTTGCAATCCTATATGCGTATAGATTCACCTCAATAGGCAAAATGACCTCTTGACCATACACAAGCTCATAAGGAGTAACTTTAGTAGCACCATGTCTAGAAATACGATGAGCCCATAAAGCTTCAGATAATACCTCATGCCATCTTCTAGTATTATCTTTTATCTTCTTCTTAATGAGCTTAATCAAAGTTTTGTTGCTAGACTCGACTTGACCATTAGCTCGAGCATAATATTGAGATGAATTGAGTAAATTCATCCCATAGGAATTGAAAAAATAACACACATCTTTAGATATAAATGAAGTTCCTTGATCCGTAGTCAAAGTTTGTGGATTGCCAAATCTATGTATAATGTGCTACGTAATAAACTCAATTACCACCTGATTCGTCATATTCTTGAGAGGGGTCGCTTCTGTCCACTTAGTGAAATAATTAGTAGCTACAATCACAAAGCAACGCCCTTTCGATGAAGGAGGATGAATCTTGCTAATAAAATCCAATCCCCAACCTCTAAAAGGACAAGGCTTGATAATCAGATGCATCAATGCAGCAGGCACTAGCAGAACATCCTCATGCTTTTGACACTCTTCACATCCCTTGTAGTACCAAAAACAATCAACTATCATAGTAGGCCAATAAAAGCAAGCTCTCCTAAGGATCCACTTCATTTTAGGGCCGATTGATGAGTACCACAAATTCCTTCATGAACCTCTACCATAGTTAAGATGGCTTGATTATGACCTAAATACTTTAAAAGCAAATCATCCGCGGTACGACAATATAACTCATAACCATCTAAAACAAACTTAAGTGCCCACCGTCGGATTTTTCTATCAATTATACCTTTAGGATCCCGTAAATAAGCAACCAGAGGTTTTCTCCAATCATCCACTTCATCCTCAACAATTTTGGAAGAAATAATGGCCGAAGTGGATTTGCCCCCCGAGGGCCGGTCCGACCGGTCCGTCAGGGCGGTTAGACCGGGTGACCCGGGCTGACCGGATGGAGGGGGCAGTTGAACCGGCTCCTACAGGACACAAACCTCGGCTTTGCCAAACATCAGCTTTCGTTCTCAAAAAGTTCTTTTTTGAACATCATAACCATATGCTTGCTGAGCCAGAGCATTAGCCTTGGTATTCTCCTCTCGTGGCACATGATAAATCACAAATTCATCCATACAAGATATGATGTCTAAACATTTATGAAGATAAGCATTTAAAAAACCAGTTAAATATTGGCATACATTAGATACTTGCTGCACCACCAGTAAAGAATCACAATAAGCTTCTACATGTTTTACTCCCATGTCATGTAAAATTTGTAAACCAAACAAAAGAGCCTCATATTCGGTTTGATTGTTAGTGCAATTATGATCCAATCACTTAAGAGCTTCAAAAACAGCCCATTAGGTGAAGTAATTATGACTCCAATACCACAACCACTTCTACAAACCGATCTTTCAAAATGCAGCTTCCATGGAGTAAAAGTTATATAATTGACTGTTGGCTGTCGATTTCTGTCAACCAAGAACACTTGTTATGTTATAGTTTTGATATCATTTTGGAACTAACCAGCCACTAGGCATTTTGGAGTATCGTGTTTATGCAGGAATTAATGTGCTAAAAGGA
This sequence comes from Cenchrus fungigraminus, assembly GCA_036936925.1. Lineage (NCBI taxonomy): Eukaryota > Viridiplantae > Streptophyta > Magnoliopsida > Poales > Poaceae > Cenchrus > Cenchrus fungigraminus. The sequence continues at coordinate 68,391,650 of CM072773.1, forward strand.
GAGGAGATGCACTTAGTTCGCAGGATGATTTGCAAGTCAATCAAGGAGCTCTGACCGTGTGCGAACTTGCCTCCAAAGGTGGCAAGGACCAATATGCTTCAATGAAGAATCTTCGAGGACCAAGATGAAAAGACCGGAAGATCATGCGTAAAGACCCCTTAACTTGGTCGTGGGGATAACGACGTCCAAAGCCCACATCCAAAGGAGGAAAAACCCCAATATGCGAAAAATGGCACCTGGCAAAAGACGGAGGCGAACCGGGCCGGGGATGGACCAGGCCGATCGGCCCAGGCCGGCCGACCCACCCCCATTCGGGGTCGGTTCGCCACCGCCTTTCTTTGGTGATAAGTACATGTAACCCTAATTGTTGGTAGAAGGAGCCATTCGCGAAACACGAACAGAGAAGCCTCGGGAGATCGACCACAAGGGAGAGGGTTGATCGAAGGAGTGAGCATTCAAGAGAATCATCGCCGAGGTCAAGGGAGGCCACCAGGAGGAAGGAGGACGCCAAGGCCCTGCCACGGTGCCGCCGGAGTTGAAGGACACCGAGAAACGAGCTTCATCGAAGGCATCCACCATGCTCAACGGTGCTATGCCTAGTGTCTTGATGTGGTAAAGTTATCGTTTGTCCATGGAGTTGTAATAGAACTTGATGTGTAGTCACCTATCTTATTTGGATCTTATGTCTATCATACCTTTGTTGATGATGCTTAATGTTTGAGGCTAGCTACCATGCTTTCGGGGTTGCTCCCGTAGATCACGTCAACATACCGTGTTCATTAGGGTTAGTATAGATTACCTTCGTGTAGTGACATGTACGAGGGAAGGGAAATGTCTAGTTCTTTGTTCACATGCTTAGATAGATTGGATCGGGGTTTCATCGTGTTTTGGGTGATTGCATCTTCAAGTACCTAGACTCCATGGGCATACGTTCGTCATACTTGGGAACCTCTTATCTCTCTTCAACATAATCTAGGGTTGGATTGTCTTTACTTTATAGATTAATCTTTACATCATAAAGTCCTTAATCAACTAAGTTAGTGTTAGGTTAAACGCTAGTAATCCCCTTGCTCTGTGGATTGACAAGAACATTGGGGGTCCCCTCCTGATGAGGACATCACCACCGACACGGGTACATCTACACCAGCAGCACCATCTCCGGCGCCACCAGAAGACACACTCCAGGCGCCTCCTTCAGGGCCAATCACCCGGGCCCGTGCACGCGAATTAAACTACGTTTTGCTGCTGAAGAACGAAGGCCAGGAAGAATAAATGACGGCCCAACAGGAGGTCCACGTGGGAGCCTAGGGTTGGCAGCGGCGCCCCGCCGCCCGTGCCGCGGCTCCCACACGCCCCCCCCCCCCCCCGAGGCCGCGCGACCTCTTCCCCCCCCCCCCGTGGCCGCCAGGGGCTGCGCCCCCTACTTTGTTTTCCCCTATATTAGATAGAGTCTTGGTACGATAAAACTTGAGTTTGTTTTACAAGTTAGCTTTAGCTACAATCGAACAGCCGCATAGCGCTGCCTTCGTGTATTGCAGACTCCACCTTCGAGTGATAGTAAGATTGCTCGCCACTTTTTCTTGTTCGTTCTTCGATTGCGTGCAGGAAACGATCTTTGTGATCAGGCTGACTTTGCATCGGCAAGGTTGGTAACCATCGGGAGTTGGTTCAGCGATTGCATTGGCACTTCGAGCTCGCTCGTCGTAGTCGGATCGTGAGGGTCAACAACCACCAAATTGAATTTATCTCCACTCACCGAAAGATCAGGCACTCCACCTCTATCAAGTGGTATCAACTTTCCAGGTTGATCGGTGAGTTTTATCGAGTGTTTTTCCCTTCCTACAGTCCACAAAAACCAAACAAAAAATTATTTTCAAGTTAGATCTTTGTCCCAGCAACCCCTTTAGCCTCGCACTTTCATTCAATATTTTGCTTTGTTGAGTTTGCGTGCTTTGTTCGTTCCATCGTTGCTGGTTACTTGTGTTTCACCCTTTTGTTTCTCTCGAACCCTAGCCGTTGTTTCTCCCTTTTCCGCTGCCCTGCCACCACGCCGCAACCTTCCCACGCACGGTTGCCTTCGCAACTTGGACTCCCTGGCCGCGTGACCCCTCGTGCCGTGACGCCACGCGTGGTACCGCGGGATCCCTCCTTTGGTTCGGTTTCCTTTCCTACGTTCCTGTCTTGGAAAGCTATCAAAAAAAAAGAAAGTAAAAAAAGGAAAAGAAAAGAAACAAAAAAAGCAATCAAAAAAAAGGAAAGGGAAGGAAATCGATCAGGGCACCGCCCACACGCCGTGCCTCTTTCTGGGTCGCACGCCGTGCCCTCCCTTCGTGGGACTCCAGGAGACCGAGTCCTTTTTCCCTGCGCTGTGCCTTCCCCTCCCCCTTTGCTCGCCCCCCACCACACGCCGCGCCCTCCCTACCTCCCTGTTCGGGTTTGCGAGGCTGCACTGATCTTTTTTTACCGGAATACCCCTGTATTTTCAGAAAAAGTGTGTGTCGCAACTTGCTGTCGGAGATCCTCTGTGTTCATATTTTTGGTTTTGAGGACTCCTGCAAAAAAAAGCAATATCTTCATATTTTCTCCATAGGACTAGCAAGGGAGCTTCATGTATACATCTTGAGAGAGGAAGGACGATTGTGGCGGTTGCTAGACCTTGTATGAACCTTTCATGGTATATATAGAAGGTTCAGCGTGGTTCCTCAAGTGCTCTAGTTGTCTCTCCCGTTTTTCCTTTTTAGTGATTTTTGGAGCCTTTTCTTTGGAGTTTTGTGGAGAGGATTTGGAGGTGTTTCCTTGCGGGATTTGTTGGTGGATTCACTCATGAGGTTGTTGTGCCTCTTTTCTTAGTGATTTGTCTCCTTGCAGGAAGCCCTTCCATTTTTGTGGTTTTTCGTTGTGCCTAAGTTTTTGAGGCTGAGAGCTATGATTCTTGATTCCCTTTGATTGAGTGTGATTCGGTGGATATCCTTTGGTGGAGAGGTCGTCCAGGAGGTGACCCCCGAAGTTTCGATGCAATCCATGAGGTGAATTGGGATATTGGTTGATGGGAAGATGAGGGTTGACCCGCAGCTAGGTTTTTGGGCAGAGGGCAGTCTAACCGCCTGGGGTAGGGCGGTCTAACCGCCCTGGGACATTTGCACAGGAAGTTTCGGTTTTGCGGGGGATTTCTCTACGAGTTTACTCATCTTGATCAGAGGAGTCTCCAGGTGAAACCGTGGTTCGTTTTGGGCTCTTGTTCGTCGATTTCTTGGTTTTTCGGTTCAGACAGGGGGAGGCAGTCAGACAGCCCCTGATACCCGGTATAACCGCCCCAAGGGATTGTTTCAGGGGGGACGCGGTCAGACCGCCCCTAGAACGCGGTTAGACCGCCCCAGGCAGGGAGTTGGAGTTTCGCTAGTTTGCTGCTCGTGTGTTTGTTCCACTGCGTTTGCGAGTAGCTGCAAGTGTTTGCTAGTTCCTAGATCTAGTAGCAGTCTAGTGGCTGCGTGGATTTGGGTGGCAGGGTATGGAGGATCTTGGTGTTGCGTTTGGGACCATAGGCCGAGCTCGTCTCTTCGGAGAAGAATTTTTATCGGCTCCCATTCACTCCCCCCTCTCTAGTCGCCATTCTGGTCCTTCACTGCCGCCGCCCCTCCCCCATCCTCCTCCTCTGCCATCCTGTGCCCCTGCTCCGTCGCCGCCGCTCTCTCCTCTCCCGTCATCCCCACCAACTCTAGCTGGCCTCTACCGCTACTCGTCCACTACTGTCCCCTCCTTCTTCACCGTATCCTCTTCTCCCTCGCCCGTTATCCTCACGCATGGAGGCGTTGCTGGTAGGGATGCGGCTGGTGGTGCGCCCTCTTCTTCCACGAGAGCTCGCCTGAGGAGCTCCTGTGCCGCGCCGGCCGCACCTCGTCCAAGGACGGCCTGGAGGCCGCGGACTTCCTCCGCCAGCACCGGCCACCTCCGCCTATCGACCGCTTCCTCCTGCCGTCCGCCTCCTCCACAGGTCGCCATCAGAAGCCGCACCTTCTCGTCGAGCCAGCCTCAGCCACCCTCGTCGGGCCGCAGGCTGGCATGACCCAGATGGCTCATCGTGCCAACTGCCATGCCTTGGGCCGGCCCGGCCCCAAAAAATAGCCTCGAGCTAGTGCTGGGCCGCGAGTTCAGCCCACAGTGCCGACACGACACGAGCACAAAGGTCATCGGACCGCGTCGGGCTGGCCGCTTCATGCCTAGGCCGCATCGGGCTGGGCTGTGCTGGGTTGGGCTGGCCAAATGGCCATCTATGAATGCAGACACCCAAGTATATGTAATGCCACACGCGCCCACGCCGGAAGCCGGCCATGGTTACTTCGGGATGAAGTCGTTACCTGCTTGAGCATCACCAAATGCTTTGCTGACTTGCGTGTACGATGTAGCCTCTATGGTCCTTTGGAGTCAGTGCTGAGAAACAAAATTCTTCCTCAATTGTTTGGACTGGGAGAGGTAGCGAAAAGAGACATAATCTTTGCATCACATTTTTTAAGAACTATTTTATTGATGCTTTTTTCAGTCGAACATACGAGTGCGCTAGATCGCGCAAAAGTTGGAAATCAACTCTTCGAAATCTCTAGCACGGGCCGGTCTAACCACCTTGGGGGGTCTAACCACCTTGGAAAGAGACGCCGCTGAAAATATTAAGATTGCTGCTCCAGGAGGGATGCGTCAGGGGCAACACGCCTAGGATTGTTCTGAGATCGGCATGCCACTCAGAACGTCCTCAACCGCCGTGGAGACAAAAGAGGAAAGCAAAAGGATTGGGAAAGCTAAGGTTTGAAGATAAAAAGTAGTAAATTGAATGTGCGATTGGATGATATCCTCTTCATCGGCCACTACCCTTTATATTTATAGGGTGGGGAGGTCTTGCCCTGCAAGGAAATCCTTTACAATTCAAAATCTACTATGATTCCTCAATTTGTTTGGACTTAGGGGAGGGTGGTTTAACCGCCTGGGTCACGCAGTTAGACCATGTGGCGCTTTTGCCGGACCGGCTATAGGGCACCCGGTCAAATCACCTGGTGAACTCGGTCTGACCGGCTGGCCCAGCTTGATCTGGCTTAGCTACCATTTTTTGAGTGTCAACATATGCCCCCTATTTTTTACTAGAGCTTGCATGCTAAAAAATAAACCTAAGGACGATGTAACACTTCCCCCGGCCATCTTTTGTTCTAAGGGCGATTTTCATTGAAACAGGCCATGTCTTCTCAAGCATATTGCCATACACATGGATAGAATTTCTTCAAATAACTTCCATTGAGAGCTCTGGGTCGTTGATGTCATTATAAAGTCTCCACCATATAAGAATTTCCAGAACAAACTCTCACAATATTGTACAGACCCTCCCAACTTTTGGAGACCATTTACCGAACTTGTTGCTCTTAGATCGTATAGGTATAATAGTCTTTCAAACCAAATCATCTACTTGAAAAGACTTGGATTTTACCTTCTTGTTGTATGCTCTAGCAACCCTCCTTTTGTCCTTTTCAATTACTTCCAAAGCTTCCAATTGCTTGTCGGTCACCTTGTCAATATTGTTCATCATCAAAGCATAGTATGTATCAACATCAAGATTATTTTGCTTTGCAATCCTATATGCGTATAGATTCACCTCAATAGGCAAAACAACCTCTTGACCATACACAAGCTCATAAGGAGTAACTTTAGTAGCACCATGTGTAGAAATACGATGAGCCCATAGAGCTTCAGATAATACCTCATGCCATCTTCTAGGATTATCTTTTATCTTCTTCTTAATGAGCTTAATCAAAGTTTTGTTGCTAGACTCGGCGTGGCCATTAGCTTGAGCATAATATTGAGATGAATTGAGTAACTTCATACCATAGGAATTGAAAAAATAACACACATCTTTAGCTATAAATGAAGTTCCTTGATCCGTAGTCAAAGTTTGTGGAATGCCAAATCTATGTATAATGTGCTACGTAATAAACTCAATTACCACCTGATGCGTCATATTCTTGAGAGGGGTTGCTTCAGTCCACTTAGTGAAATAATCAGTAGCTACAATCACAAAGCAACACCCTTTCGATGAAGGAGGATGAATCTTGCCAATAAAATCCAATCCCCAACCTCTAAAACGACAAGGCTTGATAATCAGATGCATCAATGCAGCAGGCACTAGCAGAACATCCTCATGCATTTGACACTCTCACATCCCTTGTAGTACCGAAAACAATCAACTATCATTGTAGGCCAATAAAAGCAAGCTCTCCTAAGGATCCACTTCATTTTAGGGCCGATTGATGAGTACCACAAATTCCTTCGTGAACCTCTGCCATAGTTAAGATGGCTTGATTATGACCTAAACACTTTAAAAGCAAATCATCCGCGGTCCAACAATATAACTCATAACCATCTAAAACATACTTAAGTGCCCACCGTCAGATTTTTCTATTAATTATACCTTTAGTATCCGGTAAATAAGCAACCAGAGGTTTTCTCCAATCATCCACTTCATCCTCAACAATTTTGGAAGAAATAATGGCCGAAGTGGATTTGCCCCCTGAGGGCCGGTCAGACCGGTCCGTCAGGGAGGTTAGACCGGGTGACCCGGGCTGACCGGATGGAGGGGGCGGTTGAATCGACTCCTACAGGACACAAACCATGGCTTTGCCAAACATCACCTTTCGTTCTCAAAAAGTTCTTTTTTGAACATCATAACCATATGCTTGCTGAGCCAAAGCATTAGCCTTGGTATTCTCCTCTCGTGGCTCATGATAAATCACAAATTCATCCATACAAGATATGATGTCTAAACATTTATGAAGATAAGCATTTAAAAAACCAGTTAAATATTGGCATACATTAGATACTTGCTGCACCACCAGTAAAGAATCACAATAAGCTTCTACATGTTTTACTCCCATGTCATGTAAAATTTGTAAACCAAACAAAAGAGCCTCATATTCGGTTTGATTGTTAGTGAAATTATGATCCAATCAGTTAAGAGCTTCAAAAACAGACCCATTAGGTGAAGTAATAATGACTCCAATACCACAACCACTTCTACAAACCGATCTTTCAAAATGCAGCTTCCATGGAGTAAAAGTTATATAACTAACTGTTGGCTGTCGATTTCCGTCAACCAAGAACACTTGTTATGTTACAGTTTTGATATCATTTTGGAACTAACCAGCCACTAGGCATTTTGGAGTATAGTGTTTATGCAGGAATTAATGTGCTAAAAGGAGAGGAGATGCACTTAGTTCGCAGGATGATTTGCAAGTCAATCAAGGAGCTCTGACCTTGTGCGAACTTGCCTCCAAAGGTGGCAAGGACCAATATGCTTCAATGAAGAATCTTCGAGGACCAAGATGAAAAGACCGGAAGATCATGCGTAAAGACCCCTTAACTTGGTCGCGGGGATAACGACGTCCAAAGCCCACATCCGAAGGAGGAAAAACCCCAATGTGCGAAAAATGGCACGTGGCAAAAGATGGAGGCAAACCGAGCCGGGTATGGACCAAGCCGGTCGGCCCAGGCCGGACGGCCCACCCCCATTCGGGGTCGGTTCGCCGCCGCCTTTCTTTGGTGATAAGTACATGTAACCCCAATTGTTGGTAGAAGGAGCCATTCGCGAAACACGAATAGAGAAGCCTCGGGAGAGGATTGATCGAAGGAGTGAGCATTCAAGAGAATCATCGCCGAGGTCAAGGGAGGCCACCACGAGGAAGGAGGACGCCGAGGCCCTGCCACGGTGCCGCCGGAGTTGAAGGACACCGAGAAACGAGCTTCATCGAAGGCATCCACCATGCTCAACGGTGGTATGCCTAGCATCTTGATGTGGTAAAGTTATCGTTTGTCCATGGAGTTGTAATGGAACTTGATGTGTAGTCACCTATCTTATTTGGATCTTATGTCTATCATACCTTTGTTGATGATACTTAATGTTTGAGGCTAGCTACCATGCTTTCGGGGTTGCTTCCGTAGATCACGTCAACATACCATGTTCATTAGGGTTAGTATCGATTACCTTCGCGTAGTTACATGTACGAGGGAAGGGAAACATCTAGTTCTTTGTTCACATGCTTAGATAGATTGGATCAGGATTTCATCGTGTTTTGGGTGATTGCATCTTCAAGTACCTAGACTCCATGGGCATACGTTCGTCATACATGGGAACCTCTTATCTCTCTTCAACATAATCTAGGGTTAGATTGTCTTTACTTTATTGATTAATCTTTACATCATAAAGTCCTTAATCAACTAAGTTAGTGTTAGGTTAAACGCTAGTAATCCCCTTGCTCTGTGGATTGACAAGAACCTTGGGGGTCCCCTCCCTTGGTGAAAAAGGCACCATGTAACTCCGTGTACTTGCAGTGAACTTGAACGTCATCAACGGGGAGATTGAGGACCAGGTGTGTCCGAGGACCAGTGGAGGGTCGCTCCTTAGTGATGAGTGATTGATAACATTGTGTGGACTGATGCTTGGCTAAGTGTGCAGGTACAGGTTGCGGCTTGACTCGTGTCAATGCAGGTGAAGAACAAGCGCGAAAGGCCTTAGCCGTGGTGGCCTCCGGGTGATGGAGAGGCAAGTAGGCTTGGTTCGATGGACCCGGTGGCCGATGGGGTCAAGTGCGAGCCGTGCGGTGCAAGGCTGGCAGGCTGAAGTCATGAACATGGGCCAGTGCAAGGTAGCGGATCGAGCCCAAAGTTTGCACGCGGGGTTTGTTGGTTTGCCCAAAAACCATCGGTGGACGGTTTCTTGGTTTGGGCCGCAAACCCAAGTTCGGAGGCCCGATGCGACGGAGATGGTGATTCAAGAGCTTCGGGAAGCTTCAAGGCGGGGGGCACGTGGCGTGATCGCGGGGCTTACGTCGATGCTAAGCAAGGCCGCGGTGGAAGCGTGTCCACTCGATGAAGACTTGACCAAAATGCCCCTGAGGGGTTATATCTTCATTTCAAGTTGTAGGGGTAGCATGGTCATTTACCTCCCTCCGATGGACTTCGCATAAATAGCGAAGGGGTGGATGGCATCTCTCTCTCTTGGGCTCTAGGCTTTCCTCCCCCGGTAGATTGCTCTGAATTGCTTCTTTTCCCTCTGTATTCCTTAGGCTAGATTCTTGTATAGACTCTGACCTCTGGATGTATGGAAGCATTTGGCGTTGCGGTGATCTCCTAGTCTTCTGTGATTTTCGTATCATTTTTGGGGCTATTTTTGGGGAGTTTCGTTCTTCGCTCGATTCGTGGATTTGAGGGCGTTTCTTCTCGGATTTCTTTGTGGGGAGCATGGGTGGATGCCTTGCACATCTTTGTGTGTGATCTTGACCCCTCAAACGCCGGGAAACCCTTCAATTCGTGTGTTTTTGGTTGGAGCCCAAGTTCTTGGTGGTGGTTTGTGTGATCCGCGATTCTCGGTGATTTTGGGAGCTAGAGGTCGAGATTTTTGGGGCATAGTTTCTTTATGTGACGCTTCTCATCTCCCCAAAGTCTTGTCTCAAGAGCTTTAGCTGTTTGGGAGATCCGTTGATGGAAAGGTGGAGTTGACTCCCGAGCTCGAGCGTTTTTCTGCTCTGTCTGCACTTGGTGGACAGTCCGCGGCCTCCGTGCAGACGGTCCGCGAGGTGCTTGACAGGAAGGCTGTTCTTCATGTTCTTCGCGTGTTCTTGCGTGTCTTTCATTCGATTCGTTGAGTCGGTTGGTTTTTGGTGCGCGAAGTTTGCGGACGGTCCGTACTGAAGTGCCGGACGGTCTGTGACGAGGCAGACGGTCCGTGGGTCCATCACGGACGGTCCGTTTTTCTCGGTGTGCCCCTGGAGGTTCGGGTTGCTTTTTCGGACGGTCCGCCGAGACCTGACGGACGGTCTGCGCAGTTGTTGGCGTTTCTTAATCTCAACACTAGGCGCCATGGTAGCATGAGCATGTAAGAAACTCCCGGGTACACTGACAAGTGCGAACGAATCCGCAAGCGCACGGATACACTGCTGCAGCACTTCTCCCTAGGAGAATGAGTATTCCCTTCGGGTTTCATTCCTAGGACGGAGAGTAACCAGAGAGGGTCTATCCAAGGACACCAGCTTTCGCTGGGATAGGTCGGGATACAAGAAGCACTTCCTTAAGGGACTTAGCTCTCAAGATGTATTCCTGTCACATCTCAGTCATCCCCACGAGGCGACAACACTCAGAGGTGCTGTCCTGCGAGCCCAACTCGGTACACGACGTAGAGGGTTACAAAGGGTCCAACAGGCTGTCACCACTGCGGCCTACCCCTACGCTACGATCGTACGTGGTCTCCGTAGGAAACCCAAGGCCCAGACACCACGTCTGTACCCCAGATAAACACTATAGTGCGGTGTATGCTAGCCCGCTAACTACACTATAGCAACCATATAAATACGATCCCACGAACAAGGGAAAGATCCGAATCAGATCATATCATTGAACTGGGACCAGAAAGGAAACTATAGATGCAGCTGAACGAGATACAGCAAACTTACTTAACTAAACAGGATCAGAGCATGCTAAACAAGTAAATGAACTATGGTTCTAGATCTAAAGGATCGAAGCCTTGTGTCACGAAGAACACAAGCCTCTAACTTATGAACAAGCCAAGAACACAAGAACAAAGCAACCATGCATGATGTCCACTATAGTCTAAATAAGAAATGCTGAAATACTCACTTTGATCTAAATGAAGAACAAGCATCCACGAGGACATCAACTCACTCCTTACCCCTCCTCTACCTCACACTCATCCTAATCTAGATCCCTCCTCATCACCATTCTACCACAAAGAGGTGAGAATCACCTCTCATGGGAAGAATTGGAGAGAGGGAGAGAGAGCTACACAAGAGAAAGTGAAACTTGAGAGCTGGGTGGTGTGTGTGAAATGGAGCCCCTCCCCTCCTATTTATAGACAAGGAGGAGGCTTGCTCCGGGGCTCAAAGTGCCCCTAAACACCCGGGAATGCAGCCAAGAGCCAATGAGCAAGTGACACGTGGAGGGCCAGGATGAACCGACCCTAGGTCGGTTCGGCCGAACCAAGGGTCGGCCGACCCCCTAGGGTGGTCTACTGGCCAGTGCTTCCTCTGGCTCGCTTCCATGTGGGCCCTGATGCCTCTCCTCCGTGCATGGCACGTTTCCTGGCAGTTTAGTTGGTAATGTGGGCCCATGGATCCATGTGATGCTGATGTGGCAGCATGTGATTCGTCGAAAGTCCTTCACATGGATTGGTGACATCATGGATCCAGGAGAATCCATGTGGCAGCCCCTGATTGGCCAGCATTTGAGTGCCTTGGATTGGAGTAGAGTGAATGTGCATGAATTCCTCTCATTTCTCATGCTAAATTCCTTTATTCAAATAGACATCGACATTGGTGGAAAGTATGAGTTTAAGCACCTATTCTAGTGTGGATGTTCAATTCATGCTCAGATTTGCAGGAGTTGACGGCCTTGAAAATGGCAAATATTGACCGTCTACAACACCCCCACACTTGACCTTTGCTCGTCCCGAGTGAAGGGGAAACAAAGCCAAGCGGGTCATAAATACCGGAAAGTAAGATAGACATAAGGGATATTCCAAGCCATACCTTGCTCCTGCGAACCTCTGTGTAGTGGCTATCATGTTCCCTTGGGTGATTGAAAAGTGGAATAGCTGTGAATCAAGTCACTTATGCACCTGATGATAAACACCTTGGAGGTTTTGCGAGATTTTCATAAACAAAACTCTTGGTGGCTTCTCATTTGATTCTCTCAAATCACTCAATGTGTATATGTCCTCACTAAGGCATTTCGCCTTTCTTCATCCTACTTCTAATGATGGCTATATGTGGAGCTCAGGGTAGGATAAAGAGAAAGCATACTTGCATCACATATTTTGCAAAGTCAAAGACTGGATCCACAGAGAAAATCAAATCTTACCATCAGATCAAGATGTGCACCGGTATGGCTATGGTGTGTTTGGTAAGGTGGATACTAGGCCCGGAATGGGTGCTAGATATTACCATACATATATATATGGTGAAAATGTGGGTTGATGGTAAGGTGGACACTAGCCCCGGAATGGACACTAGTTATTACCATCTATGATATGGAACTCCTTTTTGCATGATCTCATCTCTCTTATTCCTCCTTTATTTTGGACATGGGCTATTCTTTCTCTCTTTTTTTCTTTTTTTTTATCATGCCTTGAGCATGTTTTTTTTATAGCCCATGTCTCTTCTTGAAGGACACTTATGAAGAGAGATGTCACACCATGTATGGAGTTTTGTTTTTATGGAGTGGATAGATGATACAATGCTAACTTCCAGTGTAGAAGCATAGCAAGGGGAAAATAGGTGGGGTGCACATAAATCTTGATCATGAAAGTAATGAAAAGAATTCTCACAAGGGTCACAGAATTTGACAAAGGTCAAAGTAATGACAAGCAGCATATGAATCGAAGGTTTTACCTACAAAGATCATATGGGTCTAATGGGACGGAGGCATGTCAACGAGGAGCCTTTCCAAGAGGTTTTGAGTTTTCAAAGATAAATTCCCCAAGAGAGTTAGTCATCAGAGCAAAAGATCATATCATCCAACCATATCATACTAATCAATTACTTAGGTGAACATGCTTGTCCTTAAGAAGATTTTGGTTCACAAGCATCAGGTAGAAAGCAAGGAATAAAACATATGTAAGTCTACTCAGGTACGAATGAGCTGGGTGATATTTAGCATCATCATTCGAGTTTTAGTTTAGATATAAAAGATATAGCTTATAAAACTCAGGAATGAAAGAGAGTGAGTTGTCGAGATGCAAACCAGCGCTATGCATAGAAGGTGAACCGTGAGAGGCTCTCCACAGGAGTGAACTCGTGCGGGTCCCGTTCAGGTTCTAGGTAGGTGATCGATCAGCTAGCGCGGAGTGCTCACAGTGGGTACGTACGAAAACATCGCTCTTGCATTGGGAGAGTCGTGGCTCTTCCCCCACACTATCTCGAACCTAGATGTCTTCTAAATCACAGAGACCAAAGTAACAACACAAAGGGTGGCTAAACCGGGTTACATGACCGGTGAGCCACTTTATTCAAATTCAAATGTTTTAAACCAAATGGTTAGGCGCTTACACACATGCAAAGGGAAATAAATGAAATAAAGGAAAACAAAGGGAAATCAACCTAGACCTAGACTAGCGCCTAATGAACAAAAGCTGGGGCTAATCCCCACTACTCAGAGAGGATCTGCTCCTCTCCCTCAACAACTGCCATCCTCTACAGCTTCTGGGTCATGTCCTCCGGTGACCCCATCACCTCATCCAAGTTGCTGAGGTCGATGAGATGAGAGGGACTCCCTCCTCCTGAAGTGAGGGGCGAGGCCTCCCTACGGAGCCGAGCGAAAATGTGGCCGGCCATGGATACGGCGATGTTGAGGAGTTGAGGTGGAGGAGATGGGTTTCGTGATGCGAAAACTCGTCGGGCGGCAGAGAGAAGGGTTCTGGAGGAGAATGAGACGCACACGCGAAAGAAGGGGAGAGGAGGCACCAGGGTTTCGGCCGAACCAGGGTTCGGCTGGCCCCCTGTGGGCCCCTCTGGTCCTTCCCCTTCTCGTGTGGGCTCAAGCAGGTCTCAGGATCGACGGCCCAGGTGGATTCCCCGAGATGGAAGGATTGGCTTAGGCTTAAGGCTAAAATAAGTTTGAGGTTGAAAATTTCACCTTCAACTTTATACCAACCTTGGCCAAACCGTGATATGTCCAAAAGAATCTAGAGGAAATTACCTTGGCGACACACTAGGTTCGTCAGAAGTGTAGGCACTTCTGGCGGTAGTCACGAGGTGTCCGTGTCACCATAAAGGTGTTGCCTTCCCGTGGACCTTTGCCTTCTTCTCTTAATCTTTCTCCAGCATGACCACGGTCCACAAGATACCCGAAAGATAATTCATCCGGGGGGAACGAGAAGAGTCCTCGGAGTACTCAGGGTGTGGGTGTCTTGTGATCTCCTGTCTCAACTTATGACCGTCTGCTTGCAGATGATGTTGATATGACGATAAGCTCTGCTTTGCAAGGGTAGTGCGTATACGACCTCGAGCCCTGAAAGATATATCGAGGCTGAGAGCAAGCATGATCATCCCAGAGAGGCTGAGGCCTTCCCTGAGGTGGTCATGGGACTCGAGGACTATAGCACTGGGGTCGTGGAACTCGGAGATAAAAAGATCGAGCACTGAAGCTAGTGCTTCACCGATAGGTACCGATCTCCGATTGAAATCAAGTTCAGAAGGACACCCGGCTCTCAAAAGGATAAAGCATGGACTTCCAGAGGCAGGTGTACGATCAAGAACTAGAGTTCGGATGAAGAGCAAGATTTACTCACTCTTACCTTAGGCAGGGGGTTCGATGTTCCCATCAAAGTGACGAAAACATTCCCAAGTCTAGCCTAAGCTTCCAATGGGGGATTTTAGATAAACTGAAAAGCGCACCTCCCATTAGGCATCGATCAAATCAGGCATAAGATACGAAGTGAAAGCTTCTCCTGATTGATCAGCATCAATCAATGTGCTCAAGATGAAAAGTGAATGCATTCCATTCGATCGGTGAATGATCGTGCTCCTTCGGTCTGACGGATGAATCCAATGGATTAATAAGCAGAGACCGATGTCTCGGTTTATACGAAACTTCAGTGCAAGGCACTTCAGCTCAAACCTCGATGGAGAAACACGATGGGCCTCTCATTCCCTTCTCAGAAGATAGTAGTGAGGATCGAACAAATCATCCTGGCCGGGAATGGTCGTTCTCTCCGAACTACTCTCTTCGTCCTCCCACGAGACAAAGTCTCGGGGAGAAGGTCTAAGAAGATGCACGAGAGGGGAACCCAAGGATAGATCTTGTGCAACGAAATCTTTCCCTTAGACTCCTGCTATTCAGGAATGATATCTTCAGCCAGAGCTCAGTAAGAGTGGACATGAAGTCTCAGACTCGGCTGACAATGGATCTAGGTGGCTCAACAATTTCTCTGGTGTGTGCCTCGTTGATTGGGATGCAGGGGGAGCTGAACTCTCGGAGATTATCCAAGATCTCTCTTCCATTGACAGCATCTAGGTGCACGAAGGATCCTCCGAAGATAGCATTAAGCCTCATGGCATCATTCTTCCGCAATCCAAACCAGAAGTGCTGAAGCAACATCCAATCGGGAATGCGGAGGACTGGGCAATCTTCCACCGCTGAGGCGAAACGATTCCATGCCATTCCTAGTGATTCCTCCTCACATTGCTCGAAACAAAGAATCTTTGCCCTTAACGAGACGACACGTCGTATTGGGAAGAAGCGGGAGCAAAAAGCTGCTCTCAACCTCTCCCAAGTAAGGTAGTCCCTACCAAAACAACTGTGCCAATCCCAAGCTTCCTCAGAGAGGGATAGCGGGAAAAACTCTCTTTTCCGAGCATCTAGTGATTCTCCAGTTTTGCCCTGAGTTTCAATCAGATGCTCGTAGTTTCTCACATGATCAAAAGGGTTCTCATGACTTAACCCCGAGAAGGATAGGTCCTGAATTAGCTTCATCAGAGAGGGGTGAATCCTATAGCCAGATGTAAGAGTGGGTCTTGACGAAGATGGCTCTGAGGGTTAACTCCTCGAAGGCGGAAGGTGTTTACAAGGATAACCTTCCATGGGTAGCGGGGGTAGAGGTAGAAAGAAAACAAAAAGGGATATTTCAAAAAGGGTAACGGGGGTAAAGGTAGAATAAAAAGGGAAAAGATAAATACGAGGATAGACGGGCTCGAGGGTTAACAACAGCCGTCCCCGGCAACGGCGCCAGAAATGCTTGTTGGCGTTTCTTAATCTCAACACTAGGCACCGTGGTAGCGTGAGCATGTAACAAACTCCTGGGTACACTGACGAGTGCGAACGAATCCGCAAGCGCACTGATACACTGCTGTAGCACTTCTCCCTAGGAGAATGAGTATTCCCTTCGGGTTTCGTTCCTAGGACGGAGAGTAACCAGAGAGGTTCTATCTAAGGACACCAGCTTTTGCTGGGATAGGTCAGGATACAAGAAGCACTTCCTTAAGGGACTTAGCTCTCAAGATGTATTCCTGTCAGATCTCAGTCGTCCCCGCGGGGCGACAACACTCAGAGGTGCTGTCCTGCGAGCCCAACTCGGTACGCGGCGTAGAGGGTTACAAAGGGTCCAACAGGCTGTCACCACTGCGGCCTACCCCTACGCTACGATCGTACGTGGTCTCTGTAGGAAACCCAAGGCCCAGACACCACGTCTGTACCCCAGATAAACACTATAGTGCGGCGTATGCTAGCCCGCTAACTACACTATAGCAACCGTATAAATACGGTCCCACGAATAAGGGAAAGATCCGAATCAGATCATATCATTGAACTAGGAGCAGGAAGGAAACTATGGATGCAGCTGAACGAGATACAACAAACTTACTTAACTAAACAGGATCAGAGCATGCTAAACAAGTAAATGAACTATGGTTCTAGATCTAAAGGATCGAAGCCTTGTGTCACGAAGAACACAAGCCTCTAACTTATGAACAAGCCAAGAACACAAGAACAAAGCAACCATGCATGATGTCCACTATAGTCTAAATAAGAAATGCTGAAATACTCACTTTGATCTAAATGAAGAACAAGCATCCATGAGGACATCAACTCACTCCTTACCCCTCCTCTACCTCACACTCATCCTAATCTAGATCCCTCCTCATCACGATTCTACCACAAAGAGGTGAGAATCACCTCTCATGGGCAGAATTGGAGAGAGGGAGAGAGAGCTACACAAGAGAAAGTGAAACTTGAGAGCTAGGTGGTGTGTGTGAAATGGAGCCCCTCCCCTCCTATTTATAGACAAGGAGGAGGCTTGCTCCGGGGCTCAAAGTGCCCCTAAACACCCGGGAATGCAGCCAAGAGCCAATGAGCAAGTGACACGTGGAGGGCCAGGATGAACCGACCCTAGGTCAGTTCGACCGACCCCCTAGGGTGGTCTCCTGGCTAGTGCTTCCTCTGGCTCGCTTCCATGTGGGCCCTGATGCCTCTCCTCCGTGCATGGCACGTTTCCTGGCGGTTTAGTTGGTAATGTGGGCCCATGGATCCATGTGATGCTGATGTGGCAACGTGTGATTCGTCGAAAGTCCTTCACATGGATTGGTGACATCATGGATCCTGGAGAATCCATGTGGCAGCCCCTGATTGGCCAGCATTTAGTGCCTTGGATTGGAGTAGAGTGAATGTGCATGAATTCCTCTCATTTCTCATGCTAAATTCTTGCATTCAAATAGACATCGACACTGGTGGAAAGTATGAGTTTAAGCACCTATTCTAGTGTGGATGTTCAATTCATGCTCAGATTTGCATGAGTTGACGGCCTTGAAAATGGAAAATATTGGCCGTCAACAACAGTCATCGCGGACAGTCCGCCTAGTCCCCTCGTACAGTCCGCCAGGAGCTTTCGCAGAGTTGCTCTAGGAGTTTGATTCTTGTCTTGTGCTTCCGCTCTTTGCTTTTAGGCTTGTCTCTAGGACTTGTAGGCTTGTCTGTGTTTTGTCTAGAGCTTCTTTGGTGTGCGCGAGTACTCGGAGTGGCAATCGGGGTATAGGCCAAGTTCGACCTTCGGGAAGAATTTTTATTGGCTCCCATTCACTCCCCCCCTCTCTGGTCGCCTATTCGGTCCTTCAATTGGTATCAGAGCCGGTTACAGATCTTCTTGATTCTAACCAGTCTAAGATCCAAAGATGGGTGATTATGGTAAGGGGTCAGGTCCTCCACACTTTGATGGCAAGAATTACCCGATGTGGGAAAGGCGCATGAGCGCGTTTTTACGAGGGAAGGGAACTCTGATCTAGGAGGTCACTTAGAATCCTCATTATGTCATCCCAGACAGTTTTCTGCTTCCAGGATCACGGGACATGTGTGAGGCCAACAGCAAGGCCGTTGATTACTTGTTCCGTGCTCTCTGTGCCTCGCAGTTCGAGCGAGTGTATGGAGAGAATGTGGCCGGAAAGATTTGGCTCAAGTTGAGAAATGCTCATGTTGGCAATGCCCAAGTGCAAGCCCGTTTGTTTTCCACTTATCGGAGAGAGTACGAGAACTTCACTCATCTCCCTGGTGAGTCGACCGATGCTATGTTCCAGCGCTTCACTAGCATAGTCAACAACATGAGGGCCAATGTGACTGTGCTCCCATACACGGATCATGATCAAGCTATCAAGCTTTTGCATGCCCTGGATAGGTCAGTGTGGAGTGCCAAGGTCGAGGCCATTGAGGAGTCGAGCGTGTATAATATGCTGATGCTGGATGAGCTGTTTTCCAAGCTCAGGTCTTCGGAAGTTGATCGTGGTTTGAGAGCCAAGAGTGAGAGCCCCACTAATCCTCATAGTTTGGCTCTTGTCTCAGGATCAAGGTCTAACACTAACTCTGGTGGTTTCCCTTTGTCTTGTCTTGTGTCTTTGCCAGACGAGGACTTTGAGGTGCTGAGCGAGGACGATCTCGCTTTGTTGAGCAAGAGGTTTGGGTGGATGTACGAGAACCGCAAGAATGCAAGGCGGAGCTCAGGGAGGTGCTATCAGTGCGGGAAGCACGGGCACTTCATCGCCGAATGCCCTGAAGCCATGGATATCAAACGACTACAAGGGCAAGCCCAAGCACGACTACAACAAGCACCGCACCCGGAACGACTACAAGGACAAGCACAAGGACAAGGACGAGAGAAGGCACAAGAAGAGTGGCGGCCACAAGAAGAAGACAGCTCGAGCGATCGTTGCTGGAATGAGCGACATCGACTCCACATCAAGCAGCAAGAAAGGCGCAAGGACAAGCGGCACACGGGCAAGAACTTCACCGGCCTGAGCTTCGTCGCACAAGGTGGATTTTGCGGCATGGCGCACTCCAAGAAGGGTGGGAGGCACAGCTCGGATTCGAACTCTGATTCCGACAAAGAGGTACGACAGGATCCCAAATTCTTGCTAGAGGAGAATGCTAGGTTGAATGAGTTGCTTGATAAATGTGATGATGTGCTTAGAAAGACCAACAAGGAGAAGCGAGAATTTAGGTCTTTGTTGGGTAATGCTAAGGATAAGATAGCTGATCTTGAATCCTTGCTTGTGGATGCTAGAAATGAGATAGGATCTTTGAAATCTGCTCCTGTGGTGTCTGATGAGATTGACTGTGGTGATTGCTCAGTTTTTCTTGCTGATTTGACTGCTCTCAAGGAGAAGCATGACTCTACCCTTGAGGAACTAGATGTCATTAGGATTGAGTGTGATGAATTGAAGTCTAGGTCAGCTTTGTTAGGTGCTTGTACCTCGTGTCCTATTTTGCATGCTAAGCTAGACGAATCTCACACTAGAATTGTTTCTCTTGAGGCGGCCTTGAAAGCTCCTCTTCCTACATCATGTTCTACCTGTGAAGTGCATGCTTTGAAAAACATGGAACTTGCACACTATGTTGACCATTTGCAGGATGAAAATGATGAGCTTAGGAAATGGATGAGTTGGTTGTCTGGGCATGAGCCACAATTGACTTTGATGTTGGCCCAGTTCAAGAGGTTTGATGGTCAGGCGTTGGGGGCTGACAAGAGTGGTGAGAAGAGTGGTGAGGGAGAAGAGAAAGCCGGAGAGACTCCTACTCCACCACACACCATACCCATGAACAAATATGCACCCAAGCCAATCCACCTCAGAAACAAGCTTGATACAACTCCAGAGCCACCAGTGTTCCCCCAGAAAACAGAGAATTACCAGAAACCCATCAAGTTTGTGAGCAACCTGGGTAATGTCTTTGAGGGGAAGTCAAGAGAGAAAGTTGTTGAGAAGCCCACAGAAAAGCCACCGCCTAAGCCACAGCCGATCCGCTTCCATTGTGAGTATTGTGGGAGGGATGGGCATAAGGATGAGTTCTGTTTCCAGAGGAAGAGGGATGAGAGGTTTTCTAGGGAGATGGCAAACAAGGATAGGTACCACCTTTCTCGTGGTGTGCCTGAGCCTCGTAGAGGGCCTATACCTAGGGGTAAGGTGTATGTGCGTACAGTTCCCACTCGTGGAGGTGGAGGTGTGTTTCCTCAGAGAGATAGGCGTGTTGGGTTTGGGTGCGGTGAGTTGGCTCGGCGTGCTCCTTCTCGTGACCGTTAAGAGTTTGGGAGGCACGATCGGAGCTTTGGGTCTCAGATGGACTACGGGCCGCATTTTCCCCCTCGTGGTGCGCGTACTCCTCCAGTGAGACATGACAGGTCCTTTGGTGGTAGGCGTGAGAGGGCTCCGCCTAGAGGTTATGGTTGGATGGACTTTGCTAACCCTTCTTTTGAGCAAATGGCTCGACACTGGTTTGACTCTTTTGGTACTAACCCCAGTGTTGAGTCGCTTGCTCATTCTCGTTCTCGTTTTTTATTGCAGGTGGGAGGCTTGGAGGACTTTTGGTTGATCGACTCCGGTTGCTCACGACACATGACCGGAGATCGTGGGTGGTTCTCCAGCCTCACCCCAGTGAGTACGAGGGAGTACATCACTTTCGGGGACAATGGGAGAGGACGAGTGCTTGCTGAAGGTATGATGAAGGTGAGTAGCAAGGTGACCTTAAGAAGTGTGGCTCTGGTCAAGTCACTTGGCTTTAACCTGTTGTCAATATCTCAGTTACTAGATGAAGGTTTTGAGGTTTGTTTTAAGTCGGGCGCTTCTCGTGTGCTTGATTCTCGAGGCGATCTTGTCTGTACGATCGTCCCCGAGGGTCAAATCTTTCGTGCTGATTTTTTCCAGTCTGTTGGTCCTCCTTGATGCTTTGTTGCTAGTGTTTTGGCCGAGCTTTGGAAATGGCATAGGAGGTTGGGACACTTGAGCTTTGAGTTGCTTTCCCACTTGAGTGGTCTTGATCTTGTCCGAGGATTGCCTAAGTTGAAATTCGAGAAGGATTTGGTTTGTGCTTCTTGTCGGCATGGAAAGATGGTTGCTGCTTCTCACGCCCTGCTTGTGTTCGCTCTTGTGAGCTTGTGACCTTGTGAGCTGTTGCACATGGATTTGGTTGGGCCAGCTCGTGTTCGCTCTGCGGGTGGGAAGTGGTATGTTCTTGTGGTTGTTGATGATTTTTCGAGGTACTCTTGGGTTTTCTTTTTGGAGGATAAGAGCGAGACATTTGGCTTTGTTCGGGACTTGATCTTGAGGTTGAATAATGAGAGACATGTTGATGCCATTCGAGCTATACGCAGTGACAATGGCACGGAGTTTAAGAACTCTCATTTTGATGCTTTTTGCAGTGATCTTGGTCTCGATCATCAGTATTCTTCTCCATACGTCGCTTGCCAGAATGGCATAGTGGAGACAAAGAACCGGACCCTTTGTGAGATGGCCAGGACGATGCTCGATGAGCATAGGACTCCTAGGCGTTTCTGGGCCGAGGCGGTCAATACCGCTTGCTATGTCTCAAATCACATCTTCCTTCGTGCTTTCAAGAAGAAGACCTCTTATGAGCTGATGCATGGATGACAACCCAAGGTGAGTCACTTTAGAGCCTTTGGTTGCAATTGTTTCATTCTGAAGAAGGGCAAGTTGGATAAGTTCGACTCTAGATGTTCGGATGGTATCTTTCTCGGTTATGCGATTCACTCTAGAGCAAATCGTGTGCTCAATCTTGACACTAACCGAATCATGGAGACTTGCGAGGTTACCTTCGACGAGACACAACCATGTAGCTCTTCTGCTTTTGAGTGTGCAGGTGACGAGGAGATTGGAGCGAGGATCTTTGAGGATGAGAAGGATGGAGATGGAGACGACGACGATGATGGTGGTGATGCTCCCGTGGCTGATCATGTACATGCTACTTCCACAACTACGACGAAGATCGAGGATGGACCATCCCCTACACCCACTACGACTGAGGCTGTTCAAATGGAGGCTGCTACTGAGGGGGAGATTGTGTCTAGGCGAGAGGCTCCCTGGCGTGTACAGGTGGATCACCCACCGACGACGATCATTGGTGACCTTCATGAACGCATTACACGGTCGAGGTCAAGGAATACTTCTCACTTCGCTCACTCTACTTTTGTTGCGTCATTTGAGCCCAAAGATATTAGACATGCTTTGTCTGACGAGAATTGGGTGAATTCCATGCATGTGGAGTTGGAGAACTTTGAGAGGAACCAAGTCTGGGTGTTAGTCGATCCACCACCAAATTGTCGTCCCATAGGTACCAAGTGGGTGTGAAGAACAAAGAGGGTGAGAATGGGATGGTTGTGAGAAACAAGTCGAGGTTGGTGGCTCAGGGGTTCAACCAGAAAGAGGGCATTGACTATGAGGAGACATTTGCTCCTGTGGCCCGTTTGGAGGCAATTAGGATCCTTCTAGCCTTTGCCGTGGCTAAAGGGTTCAAGTTGTACCAAATGGATGTCAAGAGTGCTTTCTTGAATGGGGTGATAGAGGAAGAAGTGTATGTGAGGCAACCCCCGGGGTTTGAGAGCGAGAAATACCCACACCGTGTATACAAACTCCAGAGAGCACTCTATGGGTTGAAACAGGCACCTAGAGCTTGGTATGGTAGGTTGAGAGGGTTTTTGCTGAGTAAGGGGTTTGTGATGGGCACAACTGATAAGACCTTGTTCCTCATTAAGCATGGGAATGACCTTTTGATTGTTCAGATATACGTGGATGACATAATCTTTGGTGGCTCTTCTCATGATCTTGTTGCCAGATTTGCAGATGACATGAGCAGGGAATTTGAGGTGTCCATGATGGGCGAGCTGCAGTTTTTCTTAGGACTCCAGATCAAGCAGTGCAAGGACGAGACGTTTGTACATCAGGCGAAGTACACCAGGGACATGGTGAAGAAGTTTGGCATGAACGACTCCAAGCCGCTGACTACACCGATGAGTACCACTACAGCTTTGGACGCGGACGAGGATGGTGAACCCGTGGACCAGGAGGAGTACCGGAGCATGATCGGCTCCGTCCTCTACTTGACGGCGACGAGGCCGGACATACAGTTCAGTGTGTGTCTGTGCGCTCGTTTTTAGGCTTCACCGAGGACTTCACATCGGCAGGCCGTCAAGCGGATTTTCAGGTACTTGAACTACACTCCTGAGTTTGGTCTTTGGTATTCTGCTTCCTCAACACTCAGACTTCACGGGTACTCCGATGCTGATTTTGCTGGGTGTCGTTTGGACCGCAAGTCTACCTCTGGGTGTTGTCTGTTCCTTGGTTCTTTTTTGGTCTCTTGGTCATCTCGCAAGCAATCCAGTGTAGCCTAGTCCACTATAGAGGCCGAATGTGTAGCTGCTGCTAGTTGTTGTTCCCAGCTGCTTTGGATGACAGCACCAGTGCTATAAGTGTAGCTAAAAATCCTGTCCTCCACTCCAAAACGAAACACATAGAAGTGAGGTACCACTTTCTGAGGGACAATGTTGAGAAGGGAAACATATCTTTGTCCTATGTCCCTACCCAAGATCAGCTAGCCGACATTTTCACTAAACCTCTTGATCAAGTCACTTTCACTTGCTTGCAGGGTGAACTTGGGGTGTGCTTTGCTTTCTAGCTGGGTCTTAGAGCTTCTCATGTATATATGTGTCATATGTTCATTTTGTTGCATTCCTTTCATGCATTTTACTTTCTGTACAAAACCTGGTGGGATAGCCATCTTTGGGTCACTTGTGCTAGGAAAAGCTTCTCTTATATACTTTGATCACTGCTGTGCTATTTGTAAGATATGTTCATGTTTGGTAAATGGTGATGTGAATGCTATGCTCTTGATGGTTTTGCCATATACTTATGTTGAGATAGCTTCATGTTTGTAAAAATGATAAAATTGTCTCTCTATCATGAGTAGATGCTTGTCTATGCTCAATTTGTTCTTAAATGCCTATGTCATGTTTAGTTTGTGCTTGGGTATCATATTCTCTTTGCTTGGGGTCAAAGACCTTTTGTCATTGTAAATGTTTAGCCCATTTGTTCACTTCATGTACCATGTTTAAACTTGAAAATGAAATGGGTGTATGAATTGCCTTATGCTTGAAAAATGAGCTCTAAGTCATCTATTTATGTTTTGATAATCATATCTTGGGTGCTAAACCGTAGCATGTTGTCTACCATGAGAAGTCTCATTTTAAGAAGTAGACACATGGCTCGGTGGCTTTAACATGACTTGAGTAGCTTGTGGGCGTTTATAATGGTCTTGTGATGAGAATTTGTGATCTTGCATAAACTTTGGATGATCTAGTGTATTTGTGCTCAAATTGCTATGGATAGGATCTTGCTCATGAGATGAATGTTTCTTTGTAAAAATTTGCTTAAAATTGCTTTTATCCATGTCACATGCTTATTGTCTCTACCTTCTTGACGGCAATGTGCTAACTACACCATGTCTACTTTGCTTGCTCTATCTCTCATGTGTAGCATTTTGTTGTGCTCTTTGTATATTTGAGAAGCTTGGTAGATTGTATTTATGTCTTGACATGCATTTTCATGAAAACAAAGGGAAGAGTTTCATATACCTTGATTCATGCATTGTCAACAAGGGGGAGAATATACTTGATAGGGGGAGAGTTTTGTATGTTTTGGGGAGAATTTTCATGCATTGGGAGATTTTGTGGAAAATTGGTGCACATTTGTAAGATATTGCCTGTGAGGAGAAAAATTGAGAAGAAGAGGTTGCATTTGCTCAGGGGGAGTTGCATATGTGCAGGGGGAGCTCCTTTGGCTTTGCCTGAGTTTTGTGCTTTGTGGTGTGCTCGTTGTGATTGCTCTGAACTGCTTCTTTTCGCTCTGTATTCCTTAGGCTAGATTCTTGTATAGACTCTGACCTCTGGATGTATGGAAGCATTCGGTGTTGCGGTGATCTCCTAGTCCTCTGTGATTTTCGTGTCATTTTCGGGGCTATTTTTGGGGAGTTTCATTCTTCGCTCGATTCGTGGATTTGAGGGAGTTTCTTCTTGGATTTCTTTGTGTGTGATCTTGACCCCTCAAACACCAGGAAACCCTTCAATTTGTGCGTTTTTTGTTGGAGCCCGAGTTCTTGGTGGTGGTTCGTGTGATCCGCGATTCCCGGTGATTTTGGGAGCTAGAGGTCGAGATTTTTGGGGCATAGCTTCCTTATGTGATGCTTCTCATCTCCCCAAAGTATTGCCTCAAGAGCTCTAGCCGTTTGGGAGATCCGGTGATGGAAAGGTGGAGTTGACTCCCGAGCTCGAATGTTTTTCTTCTCTGTCCGCACTTGGCGGACAGTCCGCGACCTCCGTGCGGACGGTCCGCGAGGTGCTTGACAGGCCAGCTGTTCTTCGCGTGTTCTTGTGTGTCTTTCGTTCGATCTGTTGCGTCGGTTGGTTTTTGGTGCGCGAAGTTTGCAGACGGTCCGTACTAAAGTGCCGGATGGTCCGTGACGAGGCGGACGGTCCGCGGGTCCATCACGGACGGTCCGTTTTTCTCGGTGCGCCCCTCGAGGTTCGGGTTGCTTTTTCGGACGGTCCACCGAGACCTGACGGACGGTCCGCGCAGTCATCCCGGACAGTCCGCCTGGTCCCCTCGGACAGTCTGCCAGGAGCTTTCGCAGAGTTGCTCTAGGTGTTTGATTCTTGTCTCGTGCTTCCGCTCTTTACTTCTAGGCTTGTCTCTAAGACATGTAGGCTTGTCTGTGTTTTGTCTAGAGCTTTTTTGGTGTGCGCGAGTACTCGTAGTGGCAATCGGGGTATAGGCCGAGTTCGCCCTTCGGGAAGAATTTTTATTGGCTCCCATTCACTCCCCCCCCTCTCTGGTCGCCTATTCGGTCCTTCAGGAACGTCCATCGTCCCAATCTGAATGATATTGTAGTTTGTAGTCCGTTGTAGGTCAATGTACATCTTCTGAACCTCCTCCTCTCTGATCTTAGGCTTGTACACTTGTTTTGGAGGAGATGGAACAAATTTCCTAGGTAATACGATCTGACCGCGTGCAGGGGGCGGTCTGACCGGGTTGGCCTGCTGACCCTCACCAAATTGACATGACGTCCAACGGTCTTGAGTAGGTCGTGAGATCCTGTCCAGAGCTGGTTTCCTTGGTCCTTCCCATCTAGGATGGAAGGATTGCTGATACGGCACTGACATTACTCCATAGTCATCATAAATTGGGTGAGGCAGATTTGAACTTGAAGGAGCCCATGACGGAGTAACTTGTCGCCCTTGCTGAGATGGTTCACCCCTAAACCTTGTAGCTGCTCTAGGAGGTGATGATGGCCTCTCTTGATGTGTGAGTGACCTCATCCTTTTTTTAACGGGTGATCGCTTGTAATGGCCTTTTACTTAGAGTATTTGTCAAATAGCATATCAAACATGACCTTTGGCTTTGGGCCACTCCCCTGATTCTTGGCCATCTTAACCTTCTAGTTTCCAATCTTCGGCCACTTCAGTTTGATCATCTTTGGGCGGCCATGTGCAGGGGCGGTCCAACCGCCCTCCCTAGCCGGTCTAACCGCCCTGACGTGGACAGGTTCAGACGGCTATTGACCAGATGGTGTGAATGATCCTTGCCCCCTATGTCTAGAAGATTTGACAGTAATCTTGAATGTCTCTCTTTCATCAGGGGTCTTCTCATATGCAACTTCTCTCATCAACTCTTTTCCTCTCAAATCAGGCTTAGCTTCCCCGACCACCACATTCTTACCTTTGGTAGCTTCAACTTGATGTGGCTGAACCAACACTTTAGGCTGCTGCAATTCCATGGTATTGACAGGAAAAAGCTGCTTATCCAGTTGCATCTCATGAAGTATCAAACAACCTTCGTTAGTGGCATGAGAATAGGAATTATGAAACTTACCATATGCACGTCATAAATTCATCATGTGGAGGAATAGTATGAGAATTTTTAATGTTTCCAAGTTTAAGCAATTCATCGAAAATACGATCACGCTTAGACACATCAAAAGTAAATTTTTGTTCTTCTTTCTGACCTTTACTAGCCTGCTTAAGTGATGCACAAGAACTAGCTTTAGCCTTTGAAGGCCACACAAACTTAGCAACATAGACCTCACCCTCGTCGTTCAAACTATCGTAATCATAACCAACCATATGAACATTGGACTGACGAGGTTTGTAGTTTTCTTTTTCTTTGTTTAGTTTTAATTCTTGTGCCATACCTCTTACAAGAATGGTAGCAAGAGAATAAAATTCTACACCTTTTAACCTTTCTCTAGGAGTGGATTTTGAACCTTTAGCGGCAAGGTCAGCTAGGTTGGAATCAGAAAGCGACAAATTAAAACAATTGTTTTAACTTCTTTAAAGCACTTAAGGTAATTGAAGGACCGATTTGGCGACCAGAGAGGGGGGGAGTGAATAGAAGCCGATAAAAATGCTTCCCGAAGGGTGAACTCGGCCTATACCCCGATTGCCACTCCGATCACTCACACACACCAAAGAAGCTCTAGACTAGGCACACACAAGCCTACAAGTCCTAGAGACAAGCCACGAATCAAGAAGCAGAAGCACTAGACAAGAATCAAAGGACTTAGGAAAATCTGCGGGGTACCAGGCGGACCGTCCGCAAGCACAGGGCGGACTGTTCGTGGGACCCAGGCGGACCGTCCGCAAGCACAGGGCGGACCATCGAAATCGCAAACCGAACCTCCAGTAGCGCACTGGGAAAAATCGGACCATCCGACGCTTCACTACGGACCGTCCGACGACCGCGGACCGTCCGAGACTTGACCACGGACCGTCCGGCAAACACCTCGCAATGAAAATCACCCAACTCAACGGATCGAACAACAAGCTCCAAATGACAAGAGACAAACTCGAAGAACACCCAATGAACAGCCACCACGCGGACTGTCTGCGACCCCCTAGCAGACTGTCCGCCACGCACGGACAGAGCAGCCCGAGCCTGAGCTCCCCAAGGTCAACACCTCCTTTTGTTCTGCCGATCTCCCGAATCAACCAATGGATTGCGACCAAAACATAGGGGAAGATGAAGAGTCTCTAGGAGATGCTATCCCTACGAAATCTTGGCCTCAAACTAACTAAAATTAGAAATTAGAGGAATCGAGATCCTACGAAAACACCTCCATGAACTAGGGTTGCACCAAGAACTCGTAAATCGAACGGTTTTCCCGGCGTTTCAGGGGTCAAGATCATACCCAAAGATACACAAGACATCCACCCATGATCACCTCAAAGAAATCCAAAGTGAAACGCCCTCAAATCAACGAATCAAGCGAAGAACAAACCCCTCCCCCCAAAAATAGCACCGAAAATAACACAAAAATCACAAGATGCTAAGAAGGAGATAGAATCACAACGCTGAATTCTTCCATACATCCAGAGGTCAGAGTTTATACAAGAATCTAGCCTAAAGAATTACTAGGAAAAGAAGCAGTCCTGAGCGATTAACCCTAGCCATCCTCCTCTACATTCTATTTATACTTAGTCTCCTAGTGGTGGCAAATGACCCTACTAGCCCTAGTGCATAAAAGTAAGATACACACCCCTCAGGGGCATTTTGGTCCAAGACATGGATATTCCCATCGAGCGGACACGCTTCCACCGTGGACTCTCTTAGCCTCGACGCAAGCCCCGCGATCACGCCACGTGCCCCCCGCCTCGAAGCTTCCCGACGCTCCCGGATCACCGTCTCCGTCATGTTGGGCCTTCGGCCGTGGTTTTGAGGCCCAAACCAAGAAACCGTCCACCGATGGTTTTGTGGGCAAACCACCAAACCCTGCGTGCAAGCTTTGGTCGCGAACTGCCACATTGTACCGGCCCATGTCCATGACTTCAACTTGCTCTTCTTGCACCATGCGGCTCGTACTTGACCCTATCAGCCACCGGGTCCATCGATCCAAGCCTACTTGCCTCTCCATCACCTGGAGGCCTCCACGGCATAGGCCTTTCGCGCTTGTTCTTCACCTGCACCAATGTTGACGGTTCAAAACCGCGTTCAACTTCACCGCAAGTCCACGGAGTGACTTGGTGCCTTTTTCATCATGGGAGGGGACCCCCTAGGTTCTAGTCAATCCACGGAGCAAGGGAATTACTTGCGTTTAACCCAACACTAACTTAGTTGATTAAGGACTTTATGATGTAAAGATTAATCTATAAAGTAAAGACAAACTAACCCTAGATTATGTTAAAGAGAAAGAGAGAGATGTTCACGAGTATGAAAGACGTATGCCCATGGAGTCTAGGTACTTGAGATTCAATCATCCTAAAACATGGTAAAACTCCCATCCAATCTATCTAAGGATGTGAACAAAGAATTTAAGCGTTTCCCTTCCCTCATACTTGTCACTACGCGACGGTAATCGTCTCTAACCCTAATAAACACGGCATGTTGACGTGATCTACGGGAGCAACCCCGATGGCAAAGGTAGCTAACCTTAAACATTAAGCATCATCAACATGAAGATATGATAGATAAAGATCCAAACAAGAGAGTGGGTGACTACATGTCAAGATCCATTACAACTCCATGGACAAACAATTACTTTACCCCATCAAGACACTAGGCATGGCACCGTTGAACATGGTGCATGCCTCCGATGGAGTCTGTCTCTCGGTGTCCTTCAACTCCGGTGGCGTCGTGGCAAGGCCTCGGCGTCCTTCTTCCTCGTGGTGGCCTCCGTTGACCTAGGTGATGATCCTCCTCGATCTTCACCCTCTCGATCAACCCTCTCCTTTGTGTTTGATCTCCCGAGGCTTCTCTGGTCATCTTTCGCGAAAGGCTCCTCCCCCCAAACAATTAGGGTTCCGTGAATATATCACCGAAGAAAGGCGGTGGCGAACCGAGGCAGAGAGGGGGTGGGCCGGCCGGCCTGGCCCACTTTCAGCCCAATTCGCCTCCGTCTTTTGCCACGTGTTGTTTCTTGCACTTTGGGGTTTTTCCTCCTTCGGATATGGGCTTTGGACGTCATTATCTCCGCGACCAGGTCAAGGGGTCTTTATGCATGATCTTCCGGACTTTTCATCTTGGTCCTCGGAGATTCTTCTTCGAAGCACATTGGTCCTTGCCACCTTTGGAGTCAAGTTCACGCACGGTCGGAGCCTCTTGATCATCATGTAAATCGTCCTCCGAACCGAATGTATTTCTCCTCATTTAGTGCATGAATTCCTGCGTAAACATTATACTCCAAAACACACATCCAACGATGAACTTGTTATATCATTAGTATACCTAGTGGCGGGTTAGTTCCAAAATGAAATCCAAACTATAACATAACAAGTGTTCTTGGTTGACGGAAATCGACCGCCAACATCCCCCCACGCTTAGATCTTGCGCGTCCTCGAGCAAGTTGGTCAAAAGTTGATCATCCACGGTGTTTGAAAACAAGCTTCGTCAAATCCTTCCTTTCAAGTTAGTCAATCATTCATCTTTAATATAAGAGACATGAAACAAAAATCATAATGTAAACATGGGCGTTTAGAAACTACCAATTCAAGACTTACCCCACAACTCTTACCTTTTCACTAGAGATCTTCAACTTCATCCACACTTACTTTCTTACTTCCTTTGGAGGGTTTTTGCACTTTTTTAAAAAATAAAATTCCTGCACAAACCATTAGACAAAGCCCTTCTCCAAGTTCTTTTCATGTCATACATTAAGGTGGCTATCCTAGATAATTTATAAACTCTCACCTCCCACAAGTCTCTCATATGCGATGTAAGTGGAGCTATAGGTGTGGCTAGTGAAGTTAGCACAAGTATTGTCAAGCTAAGAGAATCCTCTAGTGGTTGTTCACCTTCCAAGCCAATGATCATGAGAATTAACCATAATGTAGGGGTGTCAAGGATGAGAAGATTTAGATTGGTGGACAT
The DNA here is from genome assembly GCA_036936925.1 of Cenchrus fungigraminus. Lineage (NCBI taxonomy): Eukaryota > Viridiplantae > Streptophyta > Magnoliopsida > Poales > Poaceae > Cenchrus > Cenchrus fungigraminus. The sequence goes on from CM072773.1 coordinate 68,422,369, forward strand.
GTGCAAAGGGAAAAAGAATAATGACTTCAAGGCACAAATGATGTCCTCGATGTCGGATTGCACATGGTATGGAATAAGATTCATTCCTAACATCGTGGCATCCTTCCTTGCACTTCATTTGGTCTTCACTTGACTTGTCATCCCTTACTACACCTTTCTTGCCTTGCCTTGGATTTCCCTTCTTTTCTTTTTTTTCTTTCTTCTTTTTCTCTCTTTTTTTTCTTCTTTTCTTTTTTTCTTTTTTCTCTTGTGTGCGCACTACACACATACACATTTTTTTTCTTTCCACCACTTTACCTTCCTTATGTTGCGGTTGAGGTACTTGAAGTCATCTTCCGCCATGCGCTCCCAATCCTCAATTCGTTGTTGCATGGCATTGATGGTGTGGAAACACTCATCAAGGGATGAGAAGAGCTCCGCAATGGCGTTGCGCCATGCCGCGCAACACACATTGTGCTCTTCCTCCGGATCATCATCTCCATGGTCTCCACCGTCTGGATCATTACCGCCGCCTGGGTTGCCTCCTTCGCCTTGTTCTAGATGCTCCTCCGGCTCCTCCTTGGGCTCCTCCCAAAAATAGGGGTAATTGTCAATACTACCGCCAGCTCCCGACGAGCCAGGGCTTCGATCATCAGAGTAATCACTATCTCCATAGAAATCCGCCGGCTCGGGGGTCTTCTCCTTGTAGTCCTTCCTCTTCTTCCCAAGGAGCCTCTCTGAGCGGCGAACGGGAGAAGCGGGTTTCTCCTTCTTCTCCTCAACCCAGGGATTTGGGTTGGCGACGCGCCCTCTTGGAACATGCCCTCCGCATTGAATCCTCGCGGTTCTCTTCACTTGCTTCTTGGGTTTTGGCACCTCACACCGGCGAAGCTCCTCCATCACCGGGGTTGGAGAGGGGAGGCGTACTTCTTCTTCCATGGTCGCCTTCACCTCCTCCTTGCCTTTGGTGCTCCTCGAGGATGCCATGGGTGCTTGGGTGCTTCCGTGGAGGTTGGAGAATGCAATTGAGATGCAAACCTCGAGCTCCCAGACATCCTTAAATATCCCTAGAAAGATTCGGCCGAGAGCCTCCCTTACCTATTTTTATCGCCCCAAAAAGGGAAGACAGGAAAAGGAAATGCACCGAACCGTGTCCCAGAGAAAAACGAGCGAAAACGGGCGAAGGGAGGTAGTGGGCCGGTCGGCATGGGCCGGCCGGCCTACCCCCTGTTTTGGGCCCCCGCGGCCCAACTTTCGCGGCCCTCGGTGTTTCGTGAATACTAGCCTAGGTGGTGGTAGGGTCCAACTAAAAAATTATGAAAAGGACTCGAAATAAATACGAAAACAAAAAACAAAAACATATTTACAGAAAATGTACCTCGTTTTACGTCTTAGGCTTGACGCTCAGGCTCGTCCTCCATGTGATATATATCAATGTAGTCAATGGGCACGATGTCTTGTTCAAGAAAAACCTTTAACCGTTGACCATTAACCACATATTGATCTCCTTTCACGTCCATGATTGTGACCGCTCCACTTGGCGAGACCGAGTGAACGATGTACGGTCCATCCCATTTGCTCTTCAAGCTTCCTTTCCCGAATATTTTGAACCTTGAATTATAGAGGAGAACTTTGTCACCTTCTTTGAATTCCTTTGCTCGAAGCCTTTTATCATACCACCTCTTCATTCTTTCCTTGTAGATGGTCGCACTTTCGTAAGCTTTGAGCCTCATCTCTTCTAATTCACTTATTTGAATTTTTTGTTTGATTCCCGCGGCATCAAAGTCAAGATTCATCTGTTTAATTGCCCAATATGCTTTATGTTCCAATTCCAAAGGTAGATGACACGATTTTCCATTGACAAATTGATATGGTGTCATACCTATGGGTGTCTTGTATGCCGTCCGATATGCGCACAATGCTCCAACCAATTTCTTTGACCAATCTTTACCTCCCTTTTCAACGGTCTTGTTAAGAATGCTCTTGAGCTGCCTATTTGAAGTTTCCGCTTGACCATTGGTTTGTGGGTGGTAAGTCGTGGCCACTCTATGCTCAATCCCCAACTTGGACAAGCATTTTTTGAAGCTATTTCCCGTGAAGTGTGTTCCTCCATCACTTATCAATACTCGCGGGACTCCATAGCGTGGGAATATAGTATTTTTGATCATGGATATGGATTCTTCCGTTGAAGCTCTTCGACAAGGGATAGCCTCCACCCATTTGGATACATAATCAACCATAACCAAAATATGCTCATAACCATTTGAACTAGTGAAAGGTCCCATGAAGTCAATCCCCCATACGTCGAATAGATCAATTTGCAAGTTGTAATTCAAGAGCATAGCATTTCTTTGATTTATATTCCCCGTTCTTTGACATTCCGGACAAGAAGCAACATACCTTTTCGAATCTTCATGCATCTCCGGCCAATAAAATCCACTAGCCCATACCTTTGCTTGAGTCCTAAAATGTCTATAGTGTCCTCCATATTCGCCTAAGTGACACTTACTCAATATTTCGCCTCTTTCATCTCTTGGTATACACCTTCGTAAGACTCCATCTGCTCCAAGTCTAAAGAGGTAAGGTGCATCCCAATAATATTTTCGGCTCTCGGCGATCACTCTCCTTTGAGCGTTCCTATCTAAATGATCAAGTGGCATTTTTCATATGGCTCGAATAATGTTGATCATCCAAGTATCTTTGTCAAGGATGTGGTAGAGATGATCATCTCTCATCTTATCTTCAATAGGCTCTTTATCATCCTCACGATTCATCCTTGATAAATGGTCGGCCACAACATTTTCCACCCCCTTTTTGTCTCTAATTTCCACATCAAATTCTTGCAAGAGAAGGATCCATCGAATCAACCTTGGTTTGGCATCTTTTTTAGACAAGAGATACTTGATCGCTGCATGATCGGTGTAGACAATCACCTTAGAATTCACAATATACAATCTGAATTTTTCATAGGCAAATACTACGGCGAGCAATTCCTTCTCCATTGTTGCATAATTTAATTGAGCTCCATTGAGGGTTTTGCTAGCATAGTAAATAGCATGCACCTTGCCTTCTTTGCATTGTCCCAACACCGCTCCAACGGCATAGTCACTAGCGTCGCACATTATCTCAAAAGGTTGATTCAACTCGGGTGGTTGGATGATGAGTGCGGTTACAAGAGCTCTCTTTAATGTCCGGAATGCCGCCAAGCACTTCTCATTGAAATTGAATGGCACATCTTTTTGAAGAAGATTGGTCAATGGCTTTGTAAGTTTTGAGAAATCCTTGATGAATCTTCTATAGAATCACGCATGGCCTAAGAAACTCCTCAAAGATTTGACAGCCGTTGGGGGTGGAAGTTTTTCAACCGTTTCAACCTTAGCTTTGTCCACCTCAATCCCTCTCTCGGATATCACATGTCCCAACACTATACCTTGTTTCACCATAAAGTGACACTTCTCCCAATTTAGCACCAAATCAACCTCCGAACATTTAGTGAGAACTTTATCCAAGTTTGCTAAGCAATCCGCAAAAGATTTACCATAAAAGGAGAAATCATCCATAAATGCTTCAACAATTTCCTCTATGAACTCCGAAAATACTGCCATCATGCATCATTGAAAAGAGGCTGGAGCATTGCATAAACCGAAAGGCATTCTTCTATACGCAAATGTTCCATAAGGGCATGTGATTGTTGTCTTATGTTGATCATCCGGGTGAATAGGTATTTGCATGAACCTTGAGTACCCATCAAGAAAGCAAAAATATGTATGATTTGCTAACCTCTCAAGCATCTCGTCGATGAATGGTAGGGGGAAGTGATCCTTCTTTGTTGCTTTGTTCAATTTTCGATAGTCAATACACATCCTCCATCCGGTCACGGTTCTTTGCGGTATCAATTCATTCTTCTTATTTTTCACCACGGTCAAATCTCCTTTCTTAGGCACACAATGTACGGGGCTCACCCATTCGCTATACGGCACCGGGTAGATGATTCCGGCATCCAACAACTTGATAACCTCCTTCACTACCTCTCGCATGGCATGGGTTAACCTCCTTTGATGGTCCACTACGGGATTGCATTGATCCTCCATAGGTATGCGGTGAGTGCAAAATGCTGGGCTGAGTCCTTTGATGTCATTAATCGAATATCCCATCACTTTCTTGTGCTTCTTTAATAAATTCAGCAACATATCATTCTCCTCTGGACTCAATTCATCACTCACAATCACGAGATAAGTCTTGTCCAGGCCCAAAAATTCATATTTCAATCCCTTGGGCAATGGCTTAAGATCCACCTCCGGTGCTTGTGGTTCCTCATGTACAATTTCTCCAAGATCTTCAAATTTATCCTCCTCTAAGCTTCCGTCTTGCGGTTCTAGTCCTTTGGTTGCTTCCACTAACTCTTCATCAAACTCATCATTAGATTGATTCTCCATAGCTCTTTGTAGAGGATCCCTGAAAGTTTCAACAAAACGAAGGCTCCCTACCTCTTCGTCATCAAGAGGTAGGGGTGAGGCAATTCTAGAAGCGGGAAGGAAATTGTATGTGTGATTATTTCCATCAAGATTAATAGTTACTTTTCCTTTTCCGGCATCTAAAACGGCATTAACTGAAGGACCGATTAGGCGAACCAGAGAGGGGGGGAGTCAATGTGAGCCGATAAAAATTCTTCTCGAAGGAGATGAGAACTCCAACAAGACGAACACGGCTTCCAACTCACGTCTCCGACTCAACTACCCAAGTTGGTCAAGACCACACAGCCACTGGAGTGCTACTGGTCCTAGGAACCAACACTCAACCTTCCGAGCCAAAACTCACCGAACCACACAGCGGAAACTTGCACGGCTTGCTGCCTGTGCTACACCGGTCAGACCGATGGCCGGCGCCAGTCAGACCGGTGACACCGGTCAGACCGGTGGACAGAGCCGGTCAGGCCGGTGGCTACAGCAGCCGCACAGCAAACGTTCCAGGAAGCCTCAGTGACTCCTCTAGGCCCTGGAACAAAAACCACCACGAAACACAACCTGTGAGGAAGAAGAACCCCTCACAAAGCCTAGCAAAACAACTCCAAACACGCCAAGAACTGATCAGCAGGACCACGGGACAAAACCACACGGACAAGGCTATTCCCCGAGACAAAAACCCACCAAGGGCTAGCACCGGTCAGACCGGTCAAGAGCACCGGTCAGACCGGTCGTGCCTGGGCAGCTCGGGATGAACAGCGCCCGCGAGTCAACTCCTCCAAATCCAACTCCCGATCTCCCGATCCGCTCCACGGTTTTGCACAAGACTTTGGGGATAGTAGGAACACCTCATGGGTACTCCATAGCCAAGATTTGGTCCACCAAAACTTGTCAAATCAAGAGGAATCGAAAAAATCCCACCAAGAACACCTCTAACCCTAGAGCCACGAAAACCCTAAAATCGAGCCCCTTTGCTCACGGATTTGGAAGGGGAATCAAAGGGAAAAGAACCACGAAGGGTTCATGCATACATCCCCCACCAAATCCCAAAGAGAAAGGCCTCGAAATCGCTCCAAGAAAATCGCCAAGAAAGGGCTCCGAAAATCACCAAAAAGGAGAAACGGGAAAGACACATCCAAGCCTTGAGGAACCACGTCGAATCATCTATACATACCAAAGAGGTTCATACAAGGTCTAGCTTGCCGCCCGATCATCGTTCCCTCTCACAAGATCTCACCATGAAGCTCTCAAGCTAGTCCTACGAAAATCCTAAGAAAATAGGAAGGGAAAATAGGAAAACCAAATGAGCTAGGGTTCCAAGAGATGGCTGCCATCCTCTCACCCCTTGGGTTATATGGAGGCAACCGAAAGACTAAAATACCCTTACTAGCTAACTAGGGATACATGCCCCTCGAGGGCGAAATTGGAAGTCTTTGTCTTCGCACCATCGGACGGATGCCCAGCGACCGCAAACTTGCTTAGCCTCGACGCAAGCCTTGCGATCCCGACGCGTGTCCTCCGCTTCGAAGATTCCGGACTGCGTCGTCGCACACCGGTCAGACCGGTGCTCCTCACCGGTCAGACCGGTACCCACCGGTCAGACCGGTCTGGAGCTGCTGCACCTCCGTCTTCGGTTCTTCGGTCTTGGCTTTGTGGATCAACCAAGGAACCCAGTGATTTTCTGGTGAACCACCGGAAACCCCGCGAACTCGGTGTAGCCTCCGCCAATCACCACTCATGACTCGGCTCCCACTTAGTCCCGGCTCGACCTTGGTTTTGAGGCTCAACCAAGAAACCGTCCATGACTTCATCTTGCCGTTCTTGCCACCATGCGGCCCGCACTTGATGTGACAACCCGCCCAGGAAAATACCGTACTATCGCCTAATCCAATCCACTTTGGTCATTAAGCAATAATAAAGTATCATCCTGTCGTTAGTTGCCGGGTTAACGCCCGGTAAATCACTTACAAAGCAACAAGGATCGACATATATGCATTAAAACTCACGCGAAGGCGAGTCCAGAGAACAACATAAGATTAACATCCAAATTTACCCCGAAGGGCTTAATTATTACAAACCGAAGTCTTTGACACGACAACGAAGTTCAGAGTTTTGAAAACAGCGGAAATAAACTAAACGGCACGAGGAACATCACGGGAGGCCTGCCATGATGCCTTCATTCATCGTCTTCAACCCACTCCAGCTCCCAGCCGGGCGGGATCTCTCCAGGCCACACATCAGCAAAGGCATTACCTGAAGCAACAGATTATAGCAAGGCTGAGTATACTAATACTCAGCAAGACTTACCCGTCGGTGACAACTACATCACCAACTCTAGACATGAAAGGCTTTTTGGCCAATGGGGTTTCTTTTGCTGAAAAGCAACAAAGAGTATGTCCTTACTTTCAATATTTTAGCACAAGTTCTAGTGGATTATTCCTTTCTAAATTAGCAAACTAGTGCAAGCATAAGTTGTGCAAACAATTAATCAAGCATAAATATTCATCAACTTTCATCATTAGGGATCTCATGGCCAGTGGAGTAAGTAGTCTCAGATAACGGTGAGAAGCCGACAATCGATTGATTTAAACCTTGCAAGGTAGACCTAAACACACGGTAGGGTGCCCCCGCGAGGACAACCACCAGGCGGTTCCCAAAAATCTTCGGATTGGGATCAGATGTTACAGTCTTAAGTACAAGGCTTGCTAGGCTACGCCACCAAGGTCACCTAGCCTCACACATGTACTCAGGTGGCGAGCCCGGGGCCGCAACCCTAAGATTAGTAGCGCAAAGTTCCCGCACCGCCTCATTTAGGTACTAGGCTTACCGTACCCATTTCCGACAAGTGTTTAGTACGTTCAAACACTTAACCCACGAAAGCCATTGGACCGGAGCCCACATCCCATGCTCTTACCACATGAGCAATCCATTTAAGGAGATCTTATGATTCCAACATAAGAACCTATTCTCGCGAGTGACAAGCATCACTCGACTTGTAACGGTCCTATAGCATAGCAGCTACCGACCTATCCTGCTAGTAAGAACATAGGTACCTAGGGATCATGCATCTAGGGTTTCATTTCAACTCCTGAACATACATGCACAATCATCCATAGATAGTTGCATAAATTTTCAAAAACACTTGGTTAATGCACCGGGGCTTGCCTTCGTCAGCAGGGTTAGCCTGAGGGTCCTCGGTGTCATCGATCACCTCCACGTACTGCAGCTCCGCTTCAGCTCCTCCTTCCTCGGCTTCCGGCACGAGCGAGTAGTTACCGTCGGGGAGCTCTACACGGAATGCAATGCAGGGTTCAGGTGATGGGATAGATTAATTATTTTACCCAACTCTTGTTGGCCATATTCACCTTAACAAATAATTAATTATTAATCCTTTTTTTTCATTAAGGTTATTATAGGCATGGGTTTATTCTTTTAATAAACACTTAATTAATGTTTTCTTTTATGATTGTTATTTCATGTGAGGATTTATTATTCCACCTTTCAATAGCAAAGGTGTGCACAAAAATTTAATTAATTCCACTTAAATTCCTAAAACAGCAAGGGGTGTATTTATAGATCCTAAATAAGCTATGCAACCATTTTAGAAAGGGTTACAAGGAAAAGGGCACATTTTCCTAATTAACTTAACATTAAACCTTTAATTGCCTCCAATGCTTTTATTCATACAATAAATTAGTAAAATTCAGTGGAAGGGTTTATTAAGCACTAAACACATATACCAAGCCACTGAACACACATGCATGCTTAGGATAGCTAGGAAATTAAATATACCGAAAATAACAAAAGCTAGCTACTAAAGCAAGATAAATGCATACAAAAATAAATAATCATCCAATTGATTCAAACTTTCTCACACAGGTTCTAGGGTCCAAAACTAACCTAGGAATGCAACATATACATCTAGAACTGCCATTGGTCTTGGGTTATTCAATTACAAAGAAAAACAAGCATATTTCAATAATAAATATTTCTGACAATTATAAAATTGCGAATAATTCACCAGGGGTGTATTTTGGCATAAAAAGGTAACATGAAGAAGTTGGGCACAAAAATATAATTAGTTTTAGCTACAAAAATCATCTAGGCAGATTCTGCATAAATAGAAAACAATTTATATAAAAATATTTACAACATAACTTTGTGCAATTTTTGGTACAGAAGCTAGTCATGATATAACACACAACATATCCAAAAATTAGCTACAGAGGACTTATGGATTTTGAGATACAACAGATATAGGTTTTTCATAATTCTATTTTTCATGCAAAAATTATCAGGAAAAACCATAGACATGCTTTACCAAAGTTGTAGTGCTTTTCACCAGGAATCCAACAAAATTAGGTTTGCATTTTTATGATTTTTATACAGTTTTATATGGATTTTCAAAGATCTGGTCAAAACACACATATGGAGGGAGAATCTTTTTGCAAGGACGTCCCTGGAACTTTTCTTTCTATTACAGATAGGCCCTCGCTTTGCAGTTGAACCCTTGAAAAGAAAGAAGGCTAAGCAATTGGGTCCCCGGAGGTGCACGGCGGCGGCCTCGCCGGAATTCCGGCGGCTCCAGCGGGGCGCGAGGCCGGGGAAGAGGTGGGAGAGGGCTAAGGGCTCACATTGGTCCTGCTGGTGACCGGAACTGGGGAAGGGGCGGCTCCGGCGTGCTGGCTCGGCGGCGACGGGCGGCGCCGGCCGCTGGAGCTCCTGCTCCGGCGAGCTCTCGGCCGGGGCAAGGAATGGGACGGCGCGGTCGGCTCCAGTAGAGGCTAGGGTAGGTCCTGGTGGCGCTGGATGACGTCGGGAATGGCTGGAGGTGGGAGCTCGAGGCGCCGGCGGCAATGGCGTAGGCGGCGGCAGTATGCACGCGCGAGGAGGCACGGCGAGCGGGTTTTATAGCCCGGGGAGTGGGAGGGGAGTCCTGCCTTCGTCGCGAAGGATCCCCGGCGTTAATGCCGCGGGTACGACGGCCGGCCTCGGTAGGCGCGCATGGCAGGGAGATAGCGGGCGGTCCGGCGGACAAACGGCGGTGCGGTCCGGCCGGCGCGTGAGGGAGCTCCGCGTGGCAGGGGATACGTCACGAGAGGTGCGGCGCACAGACCGGCGGTCGCGGGGCCGCCTCGGCATGCGCGTACGGCGGCGTACGGTGGCGGCCGACGTGGCGCGGCGCGCGCGGGCGCGCTCTGGAGCGCGGCCACGACGTCGCGGCGCGACACGCGTCTGTTCAATTCGGTTTAGCCTGAGTTGACCGCGTTTTTCTCCCAAATTTCGAACTGAAGTGCTCTAAGTGGTAAATAGCAAAGTTGTAGATCAAAGATCACTCTACAACTTTTACAAAGGCCGACAGGTGTTTTGATCAGCCGTTTGAGCATGAACTGCAGGCAAAGTTGCTGGTTTTCATGGCGCTAATGAATAGTAAAAGCTGTAGTTGACCAAGTTTTTCACCCTTTTCCACTCAAAATTTGAAATGCCACCCAAAAGAAAAGTTGTGTCCCTCGAAAAACTGTACAACTTTTATATTGGAAGATTTTGAAGTGTTTAGGTGAATTTTGGAGAACGCAGCAAAAGTTCCGGAGGGAGTTCAACGACATAGGGTTTTTGACCGGGGTTTTGACCAAGGGTTGACTAGGGTTTGACCACAAGGGTGTGTGGACTTGATTAAGAGGGTTATTAGGGATTGTCGGCTCGGTTTTCGAGGTGATGACCCAGGTTGACCATGGTTTGACTGGCGTCAATACGTTCGACTCGGTCATTAGCACTAATGATGCTAATCAAAAACCTGGGGCGTCACAGCCTACCCCCCTTAAGAAGTATCTCGTCCCGAGATTCGAAAGTACAAGACGAAGTAGGTAGGTGTTCTTGGATAGAGGTGTTACCCATAAAGTCAAGCTGGTCTGGCTTCACTCGATAGATCGACTTCTTGCCGTGATCACCTTTAGCTGCTCCGGGGTTCTGATTCTGCTACTGGGGTTTGGGCAGCTTAGGGTTCGGGCAATTACGTATGAAATGCCCGGGTTGTCTACAATTGTAGCAAAGGCGGGGCGGAAGTTCCTTGGGCTTGGAAACTTGTTGCTGATCTTTCTTGACGATACGAAGCTTCTTTCCCTTTTGTGTTCCTAATATCTCGGCTTGAGAGCGAGTTTCACTGTCGAGGAGCTGGTTGATCTTGCCGGTGTTGCAACTCCGTTTGCTATCACGCGGACGAATTTCCTTATAGGTAATTTCCCACTCACTTACATCTATCTCAGATAATACTCGCTTGTGACTCCGACTTTTTCTCTCTTCCTTTCTAAGGTCCATTGGTAGTTGGGAGGGTGGTAAAATAGAGTCGGAGGTATTGAGTTGACCTTGATTCACATGATCCACCAACAAATTGAATAAGCGGGCCTGCTCAACCATGGATGCAGATAATGACTGAGAGAGACTGTCTGCCAAACTAGTTTCAGATAGTCCTCCATAACGACCTTGGATGATATCGTACACTATCTGACTTAGTACCGAATTTTGCCCTTCCAACATATGAATCGCACCGACAATGGTATCCATATCAGTCTGGGTAGGTACTCCGGGTGAGCAAGGCTCGAAGGATCGAGGCTTCTATTGCATCGGTTGCATCTGTTGTAGTTGCTGGGCCATCTGCTGCTGTGCCTGCAGAATCTGGCACAACACTTCGGTTTGCGTTGCCACGAATGCCTCTGCCAGTGTCGTGGGCGGTGGCGGCGGTAGGTCACCACTACCCGAGGCACCAAAGCCATTGGGGGTATTACGTGTCGGTCCGACCATCTGAAAATTGAGTTTCTATTTAGCACACATTCAGAAGCTTGCTCACAAAATTAACAAGTCGAACATGCACGACGAAAAACTCGTTTATGGTAAGTACTGCGAAACCGGACAGCACAGCGGTCATAAGCATGAATTTCATACATCTCTGCTCATGCACCGAAAAATTCCCAGTTTTGGTCAGTAGGTGTAGGATTTCACAACTCTAGAGTGGATATTTAACTCCGAGGTGATCTCCAAGGTTATCCGTGACGGTAGGAATCACGGGAAAAACTCGCGGCACCCGCCCTCTAGGCTCGAGGGTGTATCGCGGAGAATTTAGCAAAAGCTTCCACCGATCCTGGGTTTGCTCCTTTCTCGATTCCGAGGATTTGGAGGGTATGATCACGGATCATGGACGGATAAGCGATGGGTAACTCTCAAACCTTGACTTTTCGAGAACCTTGATTGCTCAAGAAAACTCTACTTCTACTTCTTCAACTTAGCCGGTTGAATGGAGTTGATGCTAGGGGACATTGAGACTGGCGGTAAGAGACCAAGTCGAAAAGTGATCATCAAAACAGATTTCTAAAAGAAAAGGAAGGCTAGTAAAAGATTTCCGAAATTTTCTTTTGGAAGAAGCACGGATGTGTTTTTTTTTTTTTTTTTTTTTTTTTTTTTTTTTTTGGGTCAAAAGTATCCCATGCTCGGTCAAGGTGGTTCATAAGAACAATATAGGAAGGTGAATTCGTAAAGGCATTCACAAGGAATGGCTTACGAATATTGGGTAGGAAAGGTATGGAAGGTAGATCAGTATGGGAATTTCAGAACAGTCATGCCCACACGCTTTTTAACTTGTGAATTTTTGGGTGGCACCGACTTGTTACATTCCGGTGCAATGATTTCTAAAAGTTGGGGTGATGCACATGCTTATGAAGACACGATGCACATGCTCATGCGGTATGGTGCTCATGATGCAGGTTAGCACGACTCGGTCACCCACAAAATGAGTTAGCGGTTGAGAGGGCAATCTTAGGTTGAGAAGGAGTATGCGTGGCAAGTCGCATTCTCATAACCAAGATACCTAGCGCGCCCCTAGTGGCCATCACATGGCTGCAGCACACATGATGCCCTAGGTTCCGTCGCGGCACCTTTGGTTATGGGTCAACAACATCACCAATCATAAGAAGGGTAGAGTAGGAGTATTCAATTCTTCCATGCGTATGCACGTTAGTTCACCCAAGATTCCCAAATGCACGTGCTATGCAAATGCCTACCCAACAAGTGACATTTTTTTTATTCAACACATTGTGAGCAAGACCATGAGGAATAAGCTCATGATTGAAAGATCGAAGTAATCATGACAAGGATATCAATTCCAGAATAGCTCAGTGCTCCGACATGTATAAATTCAAGGGGGTTTGGAAGGGATACATGTCGATGGAGATAACCGGCTAACAGGCGGAGATGATACCTGAAGATTGACTCTAAGATCAAGACATCACCCAATTGCCATGGCAGAACTGAAAAAGTTCTTCTCTCATGCTGGGCAAACTGGGGTAGTCATGTGTACAAAGGTACAACCGTGTGCTAGACTCGAAGCGAGCATACATACGTAATGACATAAAGTTCTGGCAGTTGTGAACAAAAAAATCCATAACTTAAAACCAGAGCTCCAAAAATTCCCCAAATTGTACCAGCACATCAGTGAGGTTACGAAACACCTTTTCGGTATTCAAAGGTTGAGCTAGATCATTTAGGAACAAAGTCGAAAGATGCAAAGTTCAAGGCTCTGCTCCCTGAAAAACAGCAGGACCTAGGTTCACTAAAAAGGTTACAACTCAAGATTTACAGAAGCTATGACCATGAATTTTTGCGAGCAAAAACTAGATTAGTTATGGAGCAACTTTGGTATAGATCAACTGGTCTAATTACTCCTAGAGCAGGGTGCAAAAATTCAAGCTAGCAGCAATACAGATTTTTGGACAGCACAACACCTATGCATGAGAGGTAATCTAGTTCACAGGAACCACACGCTAGCAAATCTTCCTTAGAGAGCATACAAGTTCTGGTTTGGGTCCATTTTAATAGTTTCCACTTTTAGTATGCATGCAAGACGTCCTATTCGACCTCACACGACAATCAAGCCAAAAATCGAAGTCAGTGCCGGTGGCAAGGCTTTTACTCATCTCTCCCTATAATAGCTAGTCGAGAGCTACACGGTACTCACTTAGCGTCTAACGAAGCGTTGTTATGTACCTGCAGAAAAGAACCTTCCGTGCCAGCACGTCACGGAAGCGTCCACATACAGTACCGTTCACTTATAGAAATGGTATCCATGCGTCAAGCCGCTGCATGGACAGCGTCCAACCTCAGATACGCTCCTTTTGGAATGAAGCGAATCCTTGCCTCGCATATACAAAATGCGGAACGTCCACGTGTGGCAAAACGTGGCGAGACACAGACGTGACGGTGGGTTCCCTTTGGAATAGGTCCCATCCATCCCTCGCATGACTTCCATGCGGTACCACCACGTATAGCAAAACGTGATGAGACACAGACGCGACGTGGGTGCCCATTTGAATAGGTCCCATCCATCCCTCACAGGACTTTCCTGTGGTACCACCATGTATAGCAAAACGTGATGAACTAGTATGGTTGTGCAGAAAGTAAGTTCTGACAGAAAGTAAATGTGCTGGGAGTTAGCAAAATAAACCATAGATTAATAAGCCACCAGAAAGAACCCAAAATTCCCTCTAGGGCCTCTCGGTCTAGTTTATCCTTAACGGACCAACGTGTTTTGCAAATCCAAACAATCTAGGCAAATTTTATTCAAAAACCAGTGATTAAGGTTATTAATTAATCTCTGGTGCATATAATTGCTCTGATGCCAGCTGTGACAACCCGCCCAGGAAAATACCGTACTATCGCCTAATCCAATCCACTTTGGTCATTAAGCAATAATAAAGTATCATCCTGTCGTTAGTTGCCGGGTTAACGCCCGGTAAATCACTTACAAAGCAACAAGGATCGACATATATGCATTAAAACTCACGCGAAGGCGAGTCCAGAGAACAACATAAGATTAACATCCAAATTTACCCCGAAGGGCTTAATTATTACAAACCGAAGTCTTTGACACGACAACGAAGTTCAGAGTTTTGAAAACAGCGGAAATAAACTAAACGGCACGAGGAACATCACGGGAGGCCTGCCATGATGCCTTCATTCATCGTCTTCAACCCACTCCAGCTCCCAGCCGGGCGGGATCTCTCCAGGCCACACATCAGCAAAGGCATTACCTGAAGCAACAGATTATAGCAAGGCTGAGTATACTAATACTCAGCAAGACTTACCCGTCGGTGACAACTACATCACCAACTCTAGACATGAAAGGCTTTTTGGCCAATGGGGTTTCTTTTGCTGAAAAGCAACAAAGAGTATGTCCTTACTTTCAATATTTTAGCACAAGTTCTAGTGGATTATTCCTTTCTAAATTAGCAAACTAGTGCAAGCATAAGTTGTGCAAACAATTAATCAAGCATAAATATTCATCAACTTTCATCATTAGGGATCTCATGGCCAGTGGAGTAAGTAGTCTCAGATAACGGTGAGAAGCCGACAATCGATTGATTTAAACCTTGCAAGGTAGACCTAAACACACGGTAGGGTGCCCCCGCGAGGACAACCACCAGGCGGTTCCCAAAAATCTTCGGATTGGGATCAGATGTTACAGTCTTAAGTACAAGGCTTGCTAGGCTACGCCACCAAGGTCACCTAGCCTCACACATGTACTCAGGTGGCGAGCCCGGGGCCGCAACCCTAAGATTAGTAGCGCAAAGTTCCCGCACCGCCTCATTTAGGTACTAGGCTTACCGTACCCATTTCCGACAAGTGTTTAGTACGTTCAAACACTTAACCCACGAAAGCCATTGGACCGGAGCCCACATCCCATGCTCTTACCACATGAGCAATCCATTTAAGGAGATCTTATGATTCCAACATAAGAACCTATTCTCGCGAGTGACAAGCATCACTCGACTTGTAACGGTCCTATAGCATAGCAGCTACCGACCTATCCTGCTAGTAAGAACATAGGTACCTAGGGATCATGCATCTAGGGTTTCATTTCAACTCCTGAACATACATGCACAATCATCCATAGATAGTTGCATAAATTTTCAAAAACACTTGGTTAATGCACCGGGGCTTGCCTTCGTCAGCAGGGTTAGCCTGAGGGTCCTCGGTGTCATCGATCACCTCCACGTACTGCAGCTCCGCTTCAGCTCCTCCTTCCTCGGCTTCCGGCACGAGCGAGTAGTTACCGTCGGGGAGCTCTACACGGAATGCAATGCAGGGTTCAGGTGATGGGATAGATTAATTATTTTACCCAACTCTTGTTGGCCATATTCACCTTAACAAATAATTAATTATTAATCCTTTTTTTTCATTAAGGTTATTATAGGCATGGGTTTATTCTTTTAATAAACACTTAATTAATGTTTTCTTTTATGATTGTTATTTCATGTGAGGATTTATTATTCCACCTTTCAATAGCAAAGGTGTGCACAAAAATTTAATTAATTCCACTTAAATTCCTAAAACAGCAAGGGGTGTATTTATAGATCCTAAATAAGCTATGCAACCATTTTAGAAAGGGTTACAAGGAAAAGGGCACATTTTCCTAATTAACTTAACATTAAACCTTTAATTGCCTCCAATGCTTTTATTCATACAATAAATTAGTAAAATTCAGTGGAAGGGTTTATTAAGCACTAAACACATATACCAAGCCACTGAACACACATGCATGCTTAGGATAGCTAGGAAATTAAATATACCGAAAATAACAAAAGCTAGCTACTAAAGCAAGATAAATGCATACAAAAATAAATAATCATCCAATTGATTCAAACTTTCTCACACAGGTTCTAGGGTCCAAAACTAACCTAGGAATGCAACATATACATCTAGAACTGCCATTGGTCTTGGGTTATTCAATTACAAAGAAAAACAAGCATATTTCAATAATAAATATTTCTGACAATTATAAAATTGCGAATAATTCACCAGGGGTGTATTTTGGCATAAAAAGGTAACATGAAGAAGTTGGGCACAAAAATATAATTAGTTTTAGCTACAAAAATCATCTAGGCAGATTCTGCATAAATAGAAAACAATTTATATAAAAATATTTACAACATAACTTTGTGCAATTTTTGGTACAGAAGCTAGTCATGATATAACACACAACATATCCAAAAATTAGCTACAGAGGACTTATGGATTTTGAGATACAACAGATATAGGTTTTTCATAATTCTATTTTTCATGCAAAAATTATCAGGAAAAACCATAGACATGCTTTACCAAAGTTGTAGTGCTTTTCACCAGGAATCCAACAAAATTAGGTTTGCATTTTTATGATTTTTATACAGTTTTATATGGATTTTCAAAGATCTGGTCAAAACACACATATGGAGGGAGAATCTTTTTGCAAGGACGTCCCTGGAACTTTTCTTTCTATTACAGATAGGCCCTCGCTTTGCAGTTGAACCCTTGAAAAGAAAGAAGGCTAAGCAATTGGGTCCCCGGAGGTGCACGGCGGCGGCCTCGCCGGAATTCCGGCGGCTCCAGCGGGGCGCGAGGCCGGGGAAGAGGTGGGAGAGGGCTAAGGGCTCACATTGGTCCTGCTGGTGACCGGAACTGGGGAAGGGGCGGCTCCGGCGTGCTGGCTCGGCGGCGACGGGCGGCGCCGGCCGCTGGAGCTCCTGCTCCGGCGAGCTCTCGGCCGGGGCAAGGAATGGGACGGCGCGGTCGGCTCCAGTAGAGGCTAGGGTAGGTCCTGGTGGCGCTGGATGACGTCGGGAATGGCTGGAGGTGGGAGCTCGAGGCGCCGGCGGCAATGGCGTAGGCGGCGGCAGTATGCACGCGCGAGGAGGCACGGCGAGCGGGTTTTATAGCCCGGGGAGTGGGAGGGGAGTCCTGCCTTCGTCGCGAAGGATCCCCGGCGTTAATGCCGCGGGTACGACGGCCGGCCTCGGTAGGCGCGCATGGCAGGGAGATAGCGGGCGGTCCGGCGGACAAACGGCGGTGCGGTCCGGCCGGCGCGTGAGGGAGCTCCGCGTGGCAGGGGATACGTCACGAGAGGTGCGGCGCACAGACCGGCGGTCGCGGGGCCGCCTCGGCATGCGCGTACGGCGGCGTACGGTGGCGGCCGACGTGGCGCGGCGCGCGCGGGCGCGCTCTGGAGCGCGGCCACGACGTCGCGGCGCGACACGCGTCTGTTCAATTCGGTTTAGCCTGAGTTGACCGCGTTTTTCTCCCAAATTTCGAACTGAAGTGCTCTAAGTGGTAAATAGCAAAGTTGTAGATCAAAGATCACTCTACAACTTTTACAAAGGCCGACAGGTGTTTTGATCAGCCGTTTGAGCATGAACTGCAGGCAAAGTTGCTGGTTTTCATGGCGCTAATGAATAGTAAAAGCTGTAGTTGACCAAGTTTTTCACCCTTTTCCACTCAAAATTTGAAATGCCACCCAAAAGAAAAGTTGTGTCCCTCGAAAAACTGTACAACTTTTATATTGGAAGATTTTGAAGTGTTTAGGTGAATTTTGGAGAACGCAGCAAAAGTTCCGGAGGGAGTTCAACGACATAGGGTTTTTGACCGGGGTTTTGACCAAGGGTTGACTAGGGTTTGACCACAAGGGTGTGTGGACTTGATTAAGAGGGTTATTAGGGATTGTCGGCTCGGTTTTCGAGGTGATGACCCAGGTTGACCATGGTTTGACTGGCGTCAATACGTTCGACTCGGTCATTAGCACTAATGATGCTAATCAAAAACCTGGGGCGTCACACTTGACCCCGCTGGCCACCGGGTCCCTCGAACCAAGCCTACTTGTCTTCTCCACACCTGGAGGCCTCACCGGCAACGACCTTTCACGCTTGTTCTTCACCTGCACCTGCACCAGTCAAGCCGCAACCTGCACCTGCAATACTTAGCCAAGAATCAGTCCACACCACGTTGTCAATCACTCATCACACCAGGAAGCGACCATCCACCGGTCCTCGAACCACACCTGGCTCTCAATCTCCCTCTTGATGAGTGCATTGATAACACACACGTTTTGGTAACCAAGAGAAAAGGAAAAGAAAAGAAACGACTAAAAGGAACTCCAACAAGCGATCGAAAGCCAAAGAAAAGGCAAAGAGCAAGATCACTTGAAGAAGACAAGTCTCGGACCCCTTAGGCAAGGGCAACGGCTCGACACATCCGAGACAAAACATGCTCAAGCAAAGAGCACAAACCATCAAACCAAAGCTCGAAAACCACAAAGAGCTCCCCCTGCACACATGCAAGCTCCCCCTGAACCAATGCAACTCCCCCTAGACAAATGCATACGAACCACTTCACGAAACAGAGTAGCTGCAACAGCTCAGCTCTGACCGGTCAGACCGGTCGACACCACCGGTCAGACCGGTGCTCAACATATGAACAGGACCAGCACTCTGACCGGTCAGACCGGTGACCTCAACCGGTCAGACCGGTGCACAACAGAGCCCAAAAATGGCTCGAAACCACCTGAAAACCTTCCAAATGCATTCAGTAGGCCAAAACATGCTCAAACTTCTCCCCCTTGTTGACAATGCATGAATCAAGCCAAAAATGCAAGAAATGCAACCTAGAGCTTCTCAAATAGACAAAATTCAACATAGGATGCTACACATGTCCAAACGAGCAAGTTAGATACTCTATAGCTTCGTAATGACATAAACTTCATGATCACCAAGTTTCACAACCATTGGGCGAAGCTAAGATAGAATTTAGCAATTTTGCGAAAAAACACCCTCTCATGAGCAAAGTCCTAAACATGAGCAAAACATGTCAAAATGACAAAGCCACACAAACTTCATGCTAGGACAACCATTCTAAGCATAAGACCATCATAAACACCCACAAGCACCTCATGTCATGTCAAAGCCACCGAGCCATGTGCCTACTTCTATATATGAGACTTCTCATTGGTAGGCATCATGCAACGATTTAGCACCCAAAGCAAATTAAAATTAGCACATATGACATGGGAGCACATTTTTCAAGCAATTTACATTTCATTTTCAGATTTATAATTGGTACATGAAATGTCTTTGCGACAAAAAGGAACTTATGCCCCTCCACAAGATGAAGCATGGGGGCTAAACATTCATGATGGCAAATGAGCCTTTGGCCCCATATGATCAAAATAAGCTATCCAACCACAAATTAAGCATAGCCAAGCCACTAAAACATGTCAAGATCGTGTAAAGGCATTTACTCACAAGAGAGCATATATATGAAATTTTTCAAAAAACATAGCCATCAACCATGGATATAAACCAAGATTATCAAGAGCTAAGCCAAACTAACCATAGCTTACCAAATTAGCTCACAAAGACATATATGTCATTCCATGGTGAACAATGTATATAGGAGAAGCCTTTCCTAAACAATGCATATGATACAAAATGCATGCAACCTAAGATACAAAGATGCCTATACATCATGTTACATATGCCATGCCAAATGCAAGAAATGCACAAAGGAAAGCTATACATATGCTACAAAGGAGCTCCCACACGCCAACTCAAGAAAACAAACAAACACCAAGCTCCCCCCGCAAACGAGTGAAAGTTGCTTGATCTAGGGGTTTGGTGAAAATATCGGCTAGTTGTTCATGTGTGGGTACATGGATCAAAGCTATCTTCCCTTTCTCTACGTTGTCTCTCAGAAAATGATACCTAACTTCTATGTGCTTGGTTTTGGAATGGAGCACTGGATTCTTTGCAACGCTTATGGCACTGGTGCTATCACATTGAAGTGGGACATGGGTATACTCCTCACCAAAGTCACTCATGGTGTATGTGATCCAAAGGAGCTGAGAGCAACAACTAGCTGCGGCCACATACTCTGCCTCGGTAGTGGATTGAGCAACACTCGACTGTTTGCGGGAAGACCAAGATACCAAAGAAGAACCCAAGAACTGGCAAGTCCCAGAAGTAGACTTCCTATCCAACCGACACCCGGCAAAATCCGCGTCTGAAAAACCATGAAGCGCCAAAGAAGAAGACGCAGAGTACCAAAGGCCGAAGTCGGGAGTGTGTCGCAAATACCTGAAAATGCGCTTGACTGCTTGCCGATGCGAAGTCCTCGGAGACGCTTGAAAACGAGCGCACAGACACACCGAGAATTGGATGTCCGGCCTCGTCACCGTCAAGTAGAGGAGTGACCCGATCATGCTCCGGTACTCCTTCTGGTCCATGTGTTCACCTTCCTCGTCCGCATCAAGAGCTGTAGTCGTACTCATAGGCGTCGCCATGGCCTTGGAGTCCTCCATCTTGAACTTCCTCACAATGTCCTTGGTGTACTTAGCTTGGTGCACAAATGTTCCTTCCTTTGATTGCTTGATTTGTAGCCCAAGGAAGAACTGCAACTCGCCCATCATGCTCATCTCAAATTCCCTGCTCATGTCTTCTGCAAACCTTGCAACAAGAGAGTTAGATGAGCCACCAAAGACAATATCATCCACGTATACCTGCACAATCAGGATATCTCTGCCCTGCCTGAGGAGAAACAAGGTCTGGTCGACCTTCCCCATCTCAAACCCTCTCTCAAACAGGAACCCCCTCAACCTACCATACCAAGCTCTAGGCGCCTGCTTCAACCCATACAGCGCCTTCCTCAACTTGTACACCCGGTGAGGGTACTTCTCACTCTCAAACCCCGGTGGTTGCCCCACAAACACCTCTTCCTCCAACACACCGTTCAGAAAAGCACTCTTCACATCCATCTGGTACAACTTGAACCCTTTAGCCACGGAAAAGGCTAGAAGGATCCTGATCGCCTCCAAACGAGCTACAGGAGCGAAAGTCTCCTCGTAGTCGATCCCCTCTTTCTGACTGTACCCCTGAGCAACAAGTCTCGACTTGTTCCTCACCACTTCTCCTTTCTCTCCCTCTTTATTTTTCCACACCCATTTTGTCCCAATCGGCTTACACCCTGGGGGAGGGTCAACCAACACCCAAACTTGGTTCCTCTCAAAATTCTCCAACTCCTCATGCATCGAGTTAACCCAATTATGATCAGATAACGCGTGTCCAATGTCTTTGGGCTCAAAGGTGGCAACAAAAGCAGCATGAGCGAAATGAGAATTGTTCCGAACCCTCGACCGTGTAGTACGTTCATTCATGTCGCCGATGATTCTCGAAGCTGGGTGATCCACTTGCACTCGTCGGGGAGGTTCTCGCCTTGATGCTACCTCCCCCTCAACAGTAGCTTCGCCTTGATCTGGGTTTGTCGTTGTAGGTGTGGGAGAGGGTCCATTCTCGATCGTCGTCGAAGTAGTAGGTACATGTTCAGCCGCGGGCATCACACCGCCATCTTCATCATCTCCATGTTCATGCTCCTCCTCCTGAAAGATCTCCTCACCAAGTTCGTCGTCACCTGCACACTCAAAAACAAGCTGACTACGTGGCTGTGTCTCGTCGAAGGTTACCTCGCAAGTCTCCACGATTTGGTTAGTTTCAAGATTGAGCACACGAAATGCTCTAGAATGAGATGCATAACCAAAGAAAATGCCATCGACAGACCTAGCCTCGAACTTGTCCAACTTCTTCCCTTTCTTCAGAATGAAGCATTTACAACCAAAGACATGGAAGTGACTCACCTTGGGTGTGCGACCGTGCATCAACTTGTAACAGGTTTTCTTCTTGTGAACCCTGAGGTAGATCCTGTTCGACACATGGCACGCGGTATTGACCGCCTCAGCCCAGAACCTTCTCGGAGTCCTATGCTCGTCGAGCATCGTCCGAGCCATCTCGCACAAGGTCCTGTTTTTCCTTTCCACCACGCCATTCTGGGGAGGCGTATACGGACTCGAAAACTGGTGTTCAAGACCCAAGTCATGGCAAAAGGTTTCGAAGTGAGAGTTTTTGAATTCCGAGCCATTGTCACTGCGGATCGCTCGTATGGCATCTCCGTGCCTCTCGTTTCTTAACCTCAAGACAAGATCTCGAACAAAACCAAACGTCTCCCCCTTCTCCTCAAGAAAGAACACCCACGCATACCGAGAGTAGTCGTCCACCACAACAAGGACATACCACTTCCCACCCGCAGATCGCACACGAGCTGGGCCAACAAGGTCCATATGGAGCAGCTCGCATGGACGCTCAGTCGTCACATCGGTGAGAGGCGGGTGAGAAGAGGCTACCATCTTGGCATGCCTACACGGCGCACAAACCAACTCTTTCTCAAACCTCAACCGTGGCAATCCTCGGACCAAATTGAGTTTACTCAAGCGAGACAAAAGGTCAAAGCTCAAGTGACCCAACTTCCTATGCCACTTCCACAACTCACTCGAAGAACCAACCAAGAAGCAACGCTCCACACCAGAAGACTGAGAAAAATCAGCTCGGAACACTTGACCCTCGGGAACGACCATGCAAACAAGATCCCCCCGAGAATCTAAAATCCGAGAACCACCAGGCCGAAACAACACCTCAAAACCCTCATCCAACAACTGGGACACAGAAAGCAAATTGTATCCAAGCGATTGAACAAGAGCAACACGCCTGAGAGTGATCTTGTCACTTACCTTAATCTCACCTTCTGACAGCACACGCCCTCGCCCATTGTCCCCAAAGGTGATGTACTTCTTTGTCACCACCGGGACGAGACTTGAGAACCACCCCTTGTCTCCGGTCATATGCCTCGAGCAACCGGAGTCAATCAACCAAATGTTCTTCAAGTCTCCCACCTGAAATTCAAAAGCGAGCACGTGAGTGAACAAACGACTCAGCACTGGGGTTAGTACCAAAAGAGTAAAACCAGTGCCGAGCCATTTGCTCCAAAGTGGGGTTAGCGCAAACCAAATCATCACGCCTATCAAAGCTACCACCACGAACACCATCACGAGGGAACCAACCCTCTCTAGCTGGAGGAGGACGAAAGCCACGAAAGGGAAACCGTGGATCGTTCCTCCTCTCCATCTCAAAGCTACGACTCCTCCCACCCCCGTATGGAGCACGAGGTGGAGAACGCCTAGCAAACTGACCACCTGCAAACTTTCCAGACCAACCACCAGAACCACGACCTCCAGAACCAAACCGAGCATCCTCACGAGCACAAAACCCGACTCGCTGTCTGCCCAGACCTGCACCGGTCTGACCGGTGTAGTACACCGGTCTGACCGGTGTGGCTCGGCCAGCAGCAGCACCTGCAGCATTCCGGTCTCCCCAAGCCGGAACCGTCCTCACAATCGCCTTGGCCCTGGGCATCTGCATACGAGGCTCAGGTACACCATTAGAGGGGTGGTAACTGTCCCTGTTAGCCCACTCTCTAGCCATTCTCTCCTCACGCTTCCTCTTGAAGCAAAACTCATCCTTGTGACCATCTCTCCCACAATACCCACAATGGAACTTTATGGGCTGTGGCTTAGGCTTAGGCTTGGGTTGGGGTTGCCCACTCGGCTTCTCACCCTTCTTCTCTCCTTCCTCACCTCCCTTTGGGCTCACAAACTTCACCGGTTTCTGAAAATTATTTATTGGGTGAGGGAATATGGGTGGATCTGGAGTAGTGTCAAGTTTGTTTCTGAGATGGTTAGGCTTGGGCTCAAATTTGTTCTTGTGTCTGTTTGGTGGTGGGATAGGAATCTCTCCAACTCTCTCAACTCCCTCACCACAGTTCTCTCCAAGCTTGTCAGCCCCAAGTGCCTGACCATCATAGCGTTTGAAAGCCGCTATCATGATACCAAGCTGAGGCTCCTGACCCGACAACCAGCTCATACATTTTCTCAGCTCATCATTCTCATCCTGCAAGCGATCAACTTAATGTGCAAGCTCCAAATTCTTAACCGCATGTAATTCACAAGTAGAGCAAGAAGTGGGAATAGGCTCTTTCAACTTAGCCTCAAGCGAAACAGTGTAAGCATGCATCTCATCAATCTTTCCATGCAAAACAGGGCAAGAAGTGCAAGCACCTAGCAAAGCAGGTCTAGACTTAAGCTCAGCCACTTCAACCCTAAGCATATCTAGTTCATCACAAGTAGAAGCATGCTTATCCTTAAGAGCAGTAAGATCAGCTAGGTACACAGAGCAATCACAGCAATCAATCTCATCAGAAACCACAGGAGAAGCCTTAAGCGAATCAATCTCAAGCTTAGCATCTAGTTTCTGGGTTTCTAGCTCAGCCACACGGTTCCTAGCATCTTCTAGTGAGGCCCTAAGTTCTTTCCTCATCTTCTTGGCCTCTCTAAGCATGTGATCGCGGTTATCAAGCAAGTCAACCAACTCATCATTCTCCTTGCGCAAAGAAGAGAGCTCATCACATACCTCATCCTCGGAGTCAGAGTCCGAGTCACTCTGGTGGCTCTTCTTGCTGTCGGAGCTACAGGCCATGCCGCAGAAGCCATCTCTCGCGAAGCAGCTCAACCCGCTCAAGTTCCTGGATGACTTCTTATTCTTGCGCCGATCACCTTCATCTTCACTGCTACTCGAGCTCGAGGAAGAGTAGGCGGAGTTGGAGTCGACGTCGCTCGCTCCGACCATTGCTCGGGCCTTCCTGCCGCGGCCATCCTTCTTCCTCGACCGTCGCTCGTCCTTGTGCTTGTGATCGCGCCTCGATCGGTACTTGCCATCCTTGCTCGATCGGTGCCTGTAGCCGTCCTTGTAGCCGTCCTTGTTCTCCGTCTTCTCCGGGCAGTCGGCGACGAAGTGTCCTGGCTTGCCGCACTGAAAGCACATCCGTGCTCTCCTCCTCGTGTTCACCCGGTTCTCGTGCAGCCTCTCGAACCGCCTGGTCAGCAACGCCAGCTCGTCCTGTCCAAGCACGTCAAACTCCTCGTCTGGCAAAGACATCAAAGAAGACAGAGAGTACATCCTTGAGGATGCGTTAGCGTTAGACTTAGCTCCTTTGCCACTAACGAGAGCGAGACTATGAGAATCAGTCGGTCTCTCGATCTTGGCTGTCATACCACGGTCCAACTCAGTCGACTTGAGCTTCGAGAACAGCTCGTTCACCGTCAAGGTGTCATACTTCTCGGACTCAACAATAGCCTCAAACTTCCCGTCCCATACGGTACGATCCAACGAGTGCAAGAGCTTCACGGCTCTATCATGATCATTGTATGGGAGGACGTCCACATTGGCTCTCATGTTGTTCACAACGACCGTAAATCGCTGGAAAAGGGCATCGACGGACTCGCCGGGGAGATGAGTGAAGTTCTCATACTCTCTCCGGTAAGTCGCGTACATCCGAGCCTGAACCTGAGGATTCCCAGCATGAGCATCCTTCAACTGCTCCCAAATCCTACAAGCTAAGTCCTCTGTCTGAACCCGATCGAATTCAGGCTGACACAGAGCACGAAACAAGTAGTCGACAGCCTTGTTGTTGGCTTCGAACATATCCCTCGATCCTGGAGCAAGGAAGTTCATCGGATGAACATAAGCTGTGTTCACCGTGACATCCCAAAGGATCTGACCCTTTCCGCGGAGGAACGCCGCCATCCGCCTTTGCCACATCTGGTAGTTCTTCCCATCGAAGTGCGGAGGACCCGAACCCCGTTCCTGGTACGCCATCTTTGGATCTTAGACTGGTAAGAGTCAATAAAGACCCGAACCGGCTCTGATACCAAATGAAGGACCGATTAGGCGAACCAGAGAGGGGGGGAGTGAATGTGAGCCGATAAAAATTCTTCTCGAAGGAGATGAGAACTCCAACAAGACGAACACGGCTTCCAACTCACGTCTCAGACTCAACTACCCAAGTTGGTCAAGACCACACAGCCACTGGAGTGCTACTAGTCCTAGGAACCAACACTCAACCTTCCGAGCCAAAACTCACCGAACCACACAGCGGAAACTTGCACGGCTTGCTGCCTGTGCTACACCGGTTAGACCGATGGCCTGTGCCGGTCAGACCGGTGACACCGGTCAGACCGGTGGACAGAGCCGGTCAGGCCGGTGGCTACAGCAGCCGCACAGCAAACATTCCAGGAAGCCTTAGTGACTCCACTAGGCCCTGGAACAAAAACCACCACGAAACACAACCTGTGAGGAAGAAGAACCCCTCACAAAGCCTAGCAAAACAACTCCAAACATGCCAAGAACTGATCAGCAGGACCACGGGACAAAACCACACGGACAAGGCTATTCCCCGAGACAAAAACCCACCAAGGGCTAGCACCGGTCAGACCGGTCAAGAGCACCGGTCAGACCGGTCGTGCCTGGGCAGCTCGGGATGAACAGCGCCCGCGAGTCAACTCCTCCAAATCCAACTCCCGATCTCCCGATCCGCTCCACGGTTTTGCACAAGACTTTGGGGATAGTAGGAACACCTCATGGGTACTCCATAGCCAAGATTTGGTCCACCAAAACTTGTCAAATCAGGAGGAATCGAAGAAATCCCACCAAGAACACCTCTAACCCTAGAGCCACGAAAACCCTAAAATCGAGCCCCTTTGCTCACGGATTTGTAAGGGGAATCGAAGGGAAAAGAACCACGAAGGGTTCATGCATACATCCCCCACCAAATCCCAAAGAGAAAGGCCTCGAAATCGCTCCAAGAAAATCGCCAAGAAAGGGCTCCGAAAATCACCAAAAAGGAGAAACGGGAAAGACACATCCAAGCCTTGAGGAACCACGCCGAATCATCTATACATACCAAAGAGGTTCATACAAGGTCTAGCTTGCCGCCCGATCATCCTTCCATCTCACAAGATCTCACCATGAAGCTCTCAAGCTAGTCCTACAAAAATCCTAAGAAAATAGGAAGGGAAAATAGGAAAACCAAATGAGCTAGGGTTCCAAGAGATGGCTGCCATCCTCTCACCCCTTGGGTTATATGGAGGCAACCGAAAGACTAAAATACCCTTACTAGCTAACTAGGGATACATGCCCCTCGAGGGCGAAATTGGAAGTCTTTGTCTTCGCACCATCGGACGGATGCCCAGCGACCGCAAACTTGCTTAGCCTCGACGCAAGCCTTGCGATCCCGACGCGTGTCCTCCGCTTCGAAGATTCCGGACTGCGTCGTCGCACACCGGTCAGACCGGTGCTCCTCACCGGTCAGACCGGTACCCACCGGTCAGACCGGTCTGGAGCTGCTGCACCTCCGTCTTCGGTTCTTCGGTCTTGGCTTTGTGGATCAACCAAGGAACCCAGTGATTTTCTGGTGAACCACCGGAAACCCCGCGAACTCGGTGTAGCCTCCGCCAATCACCACTCATGACTCGGCTCCCACGTAGTCCCGGCTCGACCTTGGTTTTGAGGCTCAACCAAGAAACCGTCCATGACTTCATCTTGCCGTTCTTACCACCATGCGGCCCGCACTTGACCCCGCTGGCCACCGGGTCCCTCGAACCAAGCCTACTTGTCTTCTCCACACCTGGAGGCCTCACCGGCAACGACCTTTCACGCTTGTTCTTCACCTGCACCTGCACCAGTCAAGCCGCAACCTGCACCTGCAATACTTAGCCAAGAATCAGTCCACACCACGTTGTCAATCACTCATCACACCAGGAAGCGACCATCCACCGGTCCTCGAACCACACCTGGCTCTCATTAACCCACTTGAGAAAAGGTCTACCAAGAATTACATGATCAATCTTATCATAGTAGACATCAACAATGAAGAAATCGGTTGGAATGCATTTTTTGGAAATTAAAACTTCTAGGTCACGAGCAATTCCTAGAGGTTTAACAATTCTACCATCTCCCATAATTAATTTAGTAGAGGTTGGAACTAGGTCAATGGTACGGTCATGAATTGCATAAAAAATCTTAGAAGACAAGACACTTACTTGTGCTCCAATGTCGCATAACGCCTTGCAATTAATGTTGTTGACCTTGCAATCTATACACGGCGATGTCTTCTCATCTTCATCGGATCCTATGGCAAAACTTTCAGCGAAGCGGGCAAATGGTAACACCTCGTGCTTGATTCCCATAATTCTTTTAGCTTCGGCCACATGGTCCGGATCAACTTCTTCTTCGCTAAAGAGTTTTTGAAGGACCTCCCCGGTTGTCTCTATGTTGTATGAATGTTCCACTTGTTTTTCCGGCGGGATGTCTATCTCCAAAGCTTTTGCCATCCCTTTTTGATTAGGGAACGGTCTCCTCTTGTCAAAGATTTCTCCAAAATCAAGTGGGATCCAGTCCATTTGCTCAAAGTCCCTTAGTGGCTTCGCGCTTGACATAGTTCTTTCATTTGCTTTGCTTGTCTCGGCGTGATCACTCTCTGGGATAGTTCTAGTTTCCTCATGTTTGGCTTCTTCAACCTTTTCAAGGATTGGTTCCTCTTTCTTCTATTCCGGAGCCGTATTTCTGAAAATTTCAGCAAGGGGTGCCACACTTCTGTCACATTCCGGCTTTCCCGAAAGTCGTATTTCCCAATCTCTTCGCATGGCTGCCGCTTTACTTATTTTTTGTAGAAGTTTGGCAGCTTCTGTGAGTGTTTTCTCCATGAGATCCCCTCCTGCACACATTTGAACGTATTCCATGGAATTAGGGGTTAGGGAAAAAAAGAATGTATGCAATAGTACATCACCCGGGAATCCGAGTCTTGGTCCTTGTTCAACTAGTTCATTGAATCGATTCCACGCTTGATCAATCCCCTCTTCTTCTCCTTGCTTGAAAGTCATCACTTGCATCCATATATGTTGAACCTTGGTTATAGGGAAGAACTTGACACAAAATTTCTTTACCAATTGATCCCAATTTCCCTCGGCTTCGAAAGACGCAAATGAATACCACTTTGTTGCTTCATCGACAAGTGAGTAGGGAAAAAGATTCCATTTAATCCAAGTGTCGGGAACTCCCTCTTGTCGCACCGTATAGCACAATGTCGTGAAGCGCTGGATATGTCTATATGAATTGTCCGTCTCTATCCCTCGGAATGGATTAGTTGCTGCCATCTTGATGATTTGAACTCTAATTTCGTACCTTGTCGCCTCGAGAATCGAATCCGACTCTTGTACCTTGATGTCCTCACATCGAGGGCTAGCATAGTCTCTTAGTGATTTTTCCGGTTCCTCCAAAGGATTTCCAACGAGCGCCATCTAGACAATCAAAAACAAAAACAAAAGAGTGTGTTTTTCTAGAACACAAAGGTTAGATGTTAGTAATCAACTAAATTAATGAGAGATTAAACGGAGTAAACTGGCTTGCTCCCCGGCAACAGCGCCAGAAAAAGGGGGCTTGTTGATGGTTCAAAACCGTGTTCAACTTCACCGCAAGTCCACGGAGTGACTTGGTGCCTTTTTCACTAAGGGAGGGGACCCCCTAGGTTCTTGTCAATCCACGGAGCAAGGGAATTACTTGCGTTTAACCTAACACTAACTTAGTTGATTAAGGACTTTATGATGTAAAGATTAATCTATAAAGTAAAGACAAACTAACCCTAGATTATGTTAAAGAGAAAGAGAGAGATGTTCACGAGTATGAAAGACATATGCCCATGGAGTCTAGGTACTTGAGATGCAATCATCCTAAAACATGGTAAAACTCCGATCCAATCTATCTAAGGATGTGAACAAAGAGTTTAAGCGTTTCCCTTCCCTCGTACTTGTCACTACGCGAAGGTAATCGTCTCTAACCCTAATAAACACGGTATTTTGACGTGATCTACGGGAGCAACCCCGATGTCAAAGGTAGCTAACCTTAAACATTAAGCATCATCAACATGAAGATATGATAGATAAAGATCCAAACAAGAGAGTGGGTGACTACATGTCAAGATCCATTACAACTCCATGGACAAACGATTACTTTACCCCATCAAGATGCTAGGCATGGCACCATTGAACATGGTGCATGCCTCCGATGGAGTCCGTCTCTCGGTGGCCTTCAACTCCGGCGGCGCCGTGGCAAGGCCTCGGCGTCCTCCTTCCTCATTGTGGCCTCCGTTGACCTAGGTGATGATCCTCCTCGATCTTCACCCTCTCGATCAACCCTCTCCTTTGTGTTTGATCTCCCGAGGCTTCTCTGGTCGTCTTTCGCGAAAGGCTCCTCCCCCCAAACAATTAGGGTTCCGTGAATATATCACCGAAGAAAGGCGGTGGCGAACCGAGGCAGAGAGGGGGTGGGCCGGCCGGCCTGGCCCACTTTCAGCCCAATTCGCCTCCATCTTTTGCCACGTGTTGTTTCTTGCACTTTGGGGTTTTTCCTCCTTCGGATATGGGCTTTGGACGTCATTATCTCCGCGACCAGGTCAAGGGGTCTTTATGCATGATCTTCCGGACTTTTCATCTTGGTCCTCGGAGATTCTTCTTCGAAGCACATTGGTCCTTGCCACCTTTGGAGTCAAGTTCACGCACGGTCGGAGCCTCTTGATCATCATGTAAATCGTCCTCCGAACCGAATGTATTTCTCCTCATTTAGTGCATGAATTCCTGCGTAAACATTATACTCCAAAACACACATCCAACGATGAACTTGTTATATCATTAGTATACCTAGTGGCGGGTTAGTTCCAAAATGAAATCCAAACTATAACATAACAAGTGTTCTTGGTTGACGGAAATCGACCGCCAACAACCAACACGAGTCAAGCCGCAACCTGCACCTGCAATACTGAGCCAAGTATCAATCCACACAACGTTGTCAATCACTCATCACTAAGGAGCAACCCTCCATTGGTCTTCGGACACTCCTAGTCCTCAATCTCCCCCTTGATGAGTGCATTGACAACACCCATAGTAACCAACTCAGCGAAAAAGGAAAAGAAAACAACCACGAACACAAACCTCCAACAAGTGATCCAAAGCCAAAGAATAAGTGAAAACAAGATCACTCGCCAGACAAAGTCTCGGCCCCCTAAGACAAGGGCAACAGCTCAACACAGCCGAGACAAACATGCTCTCCACAAAGAGCACACCACAAAGCACAAAACTCAGGCAACATAAGGGAGCTCCCCCGCACATATGCAAACTCCCTTGAGCAAATGCAATTCTTTTCACAGATTCTCCCCAACAAGCAAAATCTCCACAAATTATCAACTATTTCTCCACATATTCTCCCCCTTGTTGACAATGCATGAATCAAGCTACCATGAAAGTGCACAAATGCATGTCAAAACATAAACAAGCTACCAAGCTTCTCAGATATACAAAGCGCACAACAAAATGCTACAAATGAGACATAGAGTAAGCAAGGTAGACATGGTGTAGTTAGCGCATTGCCATCAAGAAAGTAAAGACATAGATATATGTGACATGGCCAAGAGCAATTTTAATCAATTATCACAAAAGAAATTCATCTCATGAGCAAAGCCCTATCCATGGTCAATTTGAGCAAAAGTGAACTAGATCACACAAAGCTCATACAAGATCACAAGTTCTCATCACAAGATCATAGCAGACACCCATAAGCTACTATATGTCATGTCAAAGCCACCAAGCCATGTGTCTACTTCTAATAGAGACTTCTCATGGTAGACATCATGCAACAGTTTAGCACCCAAGATATATACATGAAGGCATAAAGACATGATTATGAGCACATTTTTCAAGCATAGATATTTCATAAACCAAATTCATTTTCAAATTTAAGCATGGTACATGAAATGCCTTTGCGACAAAAAGAAGCGTTTGCTCCTCCACAAGTGAACATATGGGCTAAACATTCACAATGATACATGGGTGTTTGACCCCAAGTGAAAAGAGCATGATACTCAAGCACAAGCTAAGCATGATATAGACATTTGAGCACAAAGAGAGCATCAAAAAGAATATACTCATCAGTGAAGCATTTTAGCATTTTCACAAAAAGAAGCTATCTCTTCATGAGTATATGACAATACAAACAAGAGCATAGCATTCACATGACCATTCCCAAAGCATACACATATCTCACATATAGCACATCATGGTGATGAAAGTATATAAGAGAAGCTTATCCTAACAAATATGATACAAAGATGGCTATCCTACCATATTTTGGTACATAAATGAAAATGCATGCCTGAAATGCAACAAATGACACATGTATCACATATATACATGAGAAGCTCCAAGATCTAGCTAAAAAGGGAAACACACTCCAAGTTCACCTCGCAAGCGTGTGAAGGTAACTTGGTCAAGTGGTTTAGTGAAGATGTCGGCTAGCTAATCTTGGGTAGGTACATAGGACAAGGAAATGTTCCCTTTCTTCGATGTGTTTAGTCTTGGAGTGAAGGACTAGGTTTTTTGATACACTTATGGCACTGTTGCTGTCACAAAAGAGTGGAACATGGGTGCACTCCTCACCAAAGTCGCTCATAGTGTAGGGCATCCATAGGAGCTGGGAACAACAATTGGCTGAAGCAACATACTCGACCTCTATAGTAGACTGGGCTACACTGGATTGCTTGCGAGACGACCAACAGACCGAAGAATAACCAAGAAACTGGCAACAACCCGAGGTAGACATGTGATCCAAGCGACACCCAGCAAAATTAGCATCAGAATATCGGTGAAGTGTGAGTGTAGAGGAGGCAGAATACCAAAGTGATGAGGACATGACACCCATGCATACGACCATGATTGGTGCATGGAATGGAGTAGAAGAAGTCCAACAAGGGTGTCCAAGTCGAAGAGGAGGCACAAGGCTAATCGGGTTCGAGTCCCCAAGGTGGAGGCCCAAAGCAATTTAAGTTCGAGTCCAGTTCAGAGTCCAGAGCAGTGCGCATTAAAAACAACACCCAGGTCGCATACGAAGTCGGTTTTGGACGTTCTTTATATGGATGGAACCACAATTTCATAGAGCTTCCAATGGCACCAGTCTCATGCCCAATTCATTCTGAGTCAACGGAAATCGTCAAAACAAGTTGACGTCCAGAATCTGCCAAGGTGATGCGTCGCCAGTTTGTTGGGCCTTAAGCCCAAGTTGTGGGCACCCCATCCTAGGTCGCCCCCAACCCTAGGATGCCCCTGCTCATATACTCAGTAGCCGTAGAGTTAGAAACTTGAGTTTTGTTTTACATGTAGCTTTAGCTACACCAGAACACGCACAAATACATGATGTCCTCTGTGGTTCAAAACTCCACCTTCGAGTGATATTAAGATTGCTCACCTCAGATTCTTGTTCGTTCTTCGATTGCGTATAAGAATTGATCTTCGTGATTAGGCTGATCTTGCACCGGCAAGGTTGGTAACCATCGGGAGTCGGTTCAGCGATTGCATTGGCGCTTCGAGTCTCGCTCGTCGTAGTCAGATCGTGAGGGTCGCCTCCCACCAGATCGAAGTTATCTCCTCTCACCGAAAGATCGGGCACTCCGCCTCTATCAACTGGTATCAACTTTCCAGGTTGATTGGTGAGTTTATCGAGTGTTTTTTTCCCTTCCTACAGTCCACAAAAACCAGACAAAAAAATTGTTCTAGGTTAGATCTTTGTCCCAGCAACCTGTTTTAGCCTTGCACTTTCATTCAATAATTTGTTGTTCATTCAATCGTTGCCGGTTTCTTGTGTTCTAGTGTGGTTCTCATTTTTCTTTCTTCTTTCTAAACCCTAACCGTCGTTTTTTCTTTCTTCTGCTGCCCTGCCACCACACCGCAACCCTCCCACACACAGTTGCCCACGTGACTCGGACTCCCTGGCTGCGTGACCCCTCGCTCCGTGATGCCCACGCGTGGTACTGCAGGATCCCTCCTTCAGTTTGGTTTCCTTTCCTGTGTTTCTGTCTTGGAAAGCTATCAAAACAAAAAAAGGGAAAGTACAAAAAAAGAGAAGTCAAAACAAAAAAGCAATAAAAAACAAAAGAGGAAAGGGGAGGAAACCGATCAGGACACTGCCCACGCGTCGTGCCTCTTCCTAGGTCGCGTGTCGTGCCCTCCCGTCGTGGGACACTAGGACGTCGAGTCCTTTTTCCCCACGCTGTGCCCTTCCCTACCACCCTTTGCTCACCGACGCCCCCCGCCCACACGTCGCGTCTCCCTGTTCGGTTTTGCAAGGCTGCACCGAGCCCCCCCCCCCCGCCACCCTCCCACGCACGCCGCTACCCCCTCCCTGCTACCCTCCACTTTTGCACTTGTAATCCGCAATTTTTGTGATGTGTTTAGCACCCTTATTCAACCTTGCATTATTGTTTGTTTGTGCTAATTCTTCCATTGAGTGCAGCCTTCCCAGAACTCCACAAAGTTCTACGACGAGCAGGTTTTGTTTCCCTAGTGTTGGTATTTCTTAATGTCACCACTATGGCGCCGGGTTAGCGTGAGCGTGTAAGAATCACCCGGGTATACTAACAGGTGCGAACGAATCCGCAAGCGCACGGATACACCGTTGTAGCACTTTACCTCAGGAGTATTCCCAAGGGTATCGAATCCAAAGAATAGTATGGGGGACTCTACAAGTGACTATCCAAGGGCACACAGTCCCTGCTGAGGTAGGTGAGTGATATGAAGTCTCCTGTAGGTTCTCGACTCTAGAGAGGAACAAGCTCGGATAAGATCTCGCTTCGGACACCAGCCCCTCATGGCTATAACAGTTGGTTCATGGCAAATGGTTGCCTACACGCTGTATCCAAACATGGGGGATTTCAGAGGGTCCAACGGCTATCACTACCGCGGCCTACCCCAAGACAAACTGTGGGATACAGGGCATTCGAAGGATAACCAGCAGTCTAGACACCATGTCTACACCACCGACTACTACTATAGCACGGCTACATCTGACGTCCCGTAGAAACACTATACCACTCCGTATAAATACAAAGCGACGAACCCGCGAGGTTGAGCTAGATTGTACTCGTCATTGAATCGATTCGCGCGAGGAGATATGATTGATACTTGATCGAAATCAGATATGCATGAGCTTCAATAAATTCTAATAGATAGGCAATCACACAAACGGAATGCAAACTTATGCGCTTATAATAGAAGATCAAGGGTCGTGTTCGTGAAGAACATGAGACTCTAACTTATGAACAAACGCAAAAGTATGAATAACTTGCTCGTCAACTAGATCGAGGAAGCACATTCATGAAGAACGCGAGCCTCTAAATGATGAACGAACGAAGAACTCAAGAACAATTCATTCATGCATGAGAGCCACTTTAGTCTAAATAAAAAATACTGAAATGCTCACTTTAGTCTAAATGAAGAACATCATCGCTCAGGAGGTACAAGGGGACGATGGATGATGAACGGATCATCACCACCTCACCTCTACTCATCCACACACTCCTCTCTACCTAGCACCACCTAGTCTAGATCCTCCACACACACACACTCATGGTGGGATGAGGTTTCACCTCCACCAAGAGAGAATGAGAGAGGGAGAGAGGCAAAGGTGAGAAATGGCTTCAAGTGTGTTCATCCTCTTCTTACCCCCCTCTTCTCCTATTTATAGGCTTGAGCAACCGGCGTGGGAGCACCCAAACACCTCGAGGATAGCTTCTAGGACCAATGACCGAGCACCACGTGGAAGCACCTGAGTGGGCACCACAAGGTCGATTCGGCCAACCTGTGGGGTCGACCGACCCCCTGTGGGCCCCACTCGGGGTGTGCTTTCTCCTGGTGGCTGTCCTGTGGGTCCTGAGGTCGGTTCCCGGTGTCCACGTGATTTGGAGGCGGTTTAGGCGCTCTGGTGGGCCATGGGATCCATGTGATGCCTGCATGGCGGCTCCTGATTCGCCGAGGCTTCCTCCCTTGGATTAGTGACGTCATGGATCCAGGGGATGCTTGCATGCAGCCCCTTATTGGCTGAGCCTGACTTGCTAGGATCATGAGGGTGTCTTTTCTCTCCATTTCTTATGTTAATCACCTGCATTCAACTTAGCATGGCCACTTGTGGAAATTGTTAATTTAAACTCCTATTCTAATGTGGATGCATAGTTCTCATGACAAAATGCAGGGATTGATGGCCTTAAATTAGGTACTTAACAGCTGTCAACACCCAGTCAATCGCTCCTCCAATCTTTCGCGAGTTCCACCGGTTGTTGCAGTTCGCCCCTGTGTGCTTGGTAAGAACGGATAAGAATTTGATAACAACACTAGTTTGAGCACCTTGTGAGCCGTTACACCCCTGTTTTGTCATCGATTTTGTTTTTGTGTTTGTGCTAGCCATGGCAGGCGACGACAAGAGGGCTGACCAGCTACAGGACATGCGGACACGAGTTGGTGGACTTGCCGCGGACATTCAGACGATACATGCATGACTGGATTCGATGACCACTTCATCGAAGGAGTGGTTTGATACGCTCGACCTCGCATAGATGGCCGCTAAGACCACACTCGAGGCCGTCGTGGCCCGACTCGATGCAATGCACACAACGATCACAGATTTGGAGAAGGATTATGGCGGTGACTCGGAGCAGGAAGATGGAGACTGCGAAGGCCGTACCTGCCGTGATGGAACCTGCTAGGGTTTGTTCTCGACCTTCGATGAGAGTAGGGGATAAACTCGATTTGGGGTTGGATTCGACGTTGGCTGTCCGAATACAACTCCAGCAGGGGTTGCGCCTTAGCAACAGTTACACCGTCTCCGTTTGAGGTATTCTTGACGTGCCAAAAACACTAATGCTCCTGCTAGAAATCGAGAACAAGCAAGAACAAGATAACAAGCAAATGACTCACGGATTGGAAATAATACGAATCTAGAACACAAGTTGGGGTCTTTAATCAAGCAAATCGGGTGGTCAGATTGACACACGTGTTCACCAGGAAGTAGCAGCAGCTAACTTGCATCTAAACAAAACCCAGCCTTCCCCTTGTGGCTGGAGCATGTATTTATAATGGGGCTGCAGCCAAGGGGCGTGGGAGAGTGCAAACCCTAATTTAGAATGGGCCCCTCATGGGCTTTATTTGTTACAAGGCTGTCAGCCTTTGGCTGGAAGGTCCGAACGTCTCTCTATAAACTCTGGGCGACTCCATACGAATCTGAGGGTGTTTCTTGTTCCATCTGAAAATTGACTTCAAGAGCTTTCCATCAAGTACCCACATGCCCCAAACAACCTCCGGAGCTAAGAGTTATGGCCGAAACAAACTAGTGTTGTGTTGCTGTCCGCTTGACTCAAAACGGGATGAATCACATTGTTTGTGTAGGAGCGCCCCTCATCCCCAAACGTGGAGCTTGCTGACGTTCTGGGTTGTTGTGGCTGCTTCTCCCCTCTTGTCCATGTCCCACGTTCCTAAGAATAAGACATTCATCACCATAGTTAAGTAGCATCCAATTCTGAGATGGATTTGTATGAACAGCGAGGAACGACTTTACCTGATAGTTGAGTTGTCATGCACAGGCTCAAGTCATTGGTCGTTGCTGAACACTAGGCATGGTTGTATCAATGGAAGGGATGTCCTGATCATCCTCCCCTTCTTGCATTTGAGTCATCCTCGACTCAAGCTCATCCTCCTCTCAATATAAGGATTCAAATCTGCAATGTTAAATGTGGGACTAACCCCAAAATCAGCAGGCAACTCAAGTTTGTATGCATTATCATTAACCCGTTCCAACACCTTAAAAGGACCATCAGCTCTGGGCAGCAATTTGGACTTTCTTAGATCAGGAAACCAGTCATTTCTCAAATGTAGCCAAACTAGATCACCAGGTTCAAAGATGATATGTTTCTCTCCCTTATCAGTAGCAAGTTTATACTTAGCATTCATGCATTCTATGTTTTCTTTGGTAGTTTCATGCAATTTTAGGATCAGTTCTGCATGTTGTGTTGCATCAAGGTTCACACATTCTAAGGTCAGAAGTGGCAGCAAATCAATTGGAGCATGTGGCACAAAACCATAAACAATTTCAAAAGGGCACTTCTCGGTGGAAGAGTGTTGTGAATGATTATAAGCAAATTCAATATGAGGTAAACAGTCTTCCCTCATTTTGATGTTCTTTTTCAAAACAGCCCTAAGCATAGTTGACAAAGTTCTATTCACAACTTCCGTTTGCCCATCAGTTTGGGGATGACAAGTAGTGGAAAACTAAAGCTTAGGCCCGAGTTTTGCCCACAATGTTCTCATAAAATGACTAAGAAATTTTGCATCACGATCAGAAACTATGGTATTTGGGACACCATGTAAGCGAACAATCTCTAGAAAGAACAGATCAGCAACATGTGTAGCATCATCACTCTTGTGGTAGGGTATGAAATGAGCCATTTTAGAAAATCTATCCACAACAACAAACACACTATCTCTCCCCTTCTTTGTTCTAGGCAGTCCTAAAATAAAGTCCATTGAAATATCTTCCCAAGGTGCATTTGGAACAGGAAGAGGCATGTATAAACCGTGAGGATTAAGGCGTGACTTAGCTTTTTGGCATGTTGTGCAGTGAGTAATGAATCTCTCCACGTCTCTCCTCATTCTGGGCCAAAAGAAATGACCAGCAAGGATGTCCTCCGTCTTCTTTACTCCGAAATGTCCCATCAGCCCACCTCCATGTGCTTCCTGCAACAATAACAAACGCACAGAGCTAGCTGGAATGCATAGCTTATTAGCTCGAAAAATAAACCCACCAGCTATGACAAACTTGTTCCATGCTTTTCCCTCCTTGCAATTCAGCAACACATCTTTGAAATCATCATCATGGGCATATTGCACTTTAATTGTTTCTAAACCAAAGATTTTAAAATCAAGTTGGGTTAACATGGTATAACGCCTAGACAATGCATCAGCAATGACATTTTCTTTACCCTTCTTGTGTTTGATGACATAAGGGAAAGACTCAATGAATTCAACCCATTTAGCATGCCTACAATTCAGTTTTGCTTGACTTCGAATGTGTTTCAAAGACTCATGGTCAGAATGAATAACAAACTCCTTTGGCCATAAATAAGGCTGCCAGGTTTCTAAAGTCCGAACTAAAGCAAGCAATTCCTTATCATAGGTAGAATAATTCAGGCTAGGTCCACTTAGTTTCTTGCTGAAATAGGCTATAGGTCTGCCATCTTGTAGCAGCACACCACCCAATCCAATCCCACTAGCATCACATTCAAGTTCAAAGGTTTTGCTGAAATCTAGAAGTTGTAGCAAAGGTGCATGAGTAAGCTTATCTTCGAGAGTGGCAAAAGCATCATGTTGAGCTGAAGCCCAAGTAAAGGTCACACCCTTCTTCATGAGCTCATGCAATGGTGCTGAAGTCTTTCACAAATCATCGGTACAAACCAGCAAGTCCTAGAAAGCTTCGCACTTGTGTGACAGTGGCGGGCACAGGCCAGCTGTGTATGGCCTCCACCTTAGCTTGATCAACTTCAATTCCCTGTGATGTCACAA
The DNA here is from genome assembly GCA_036936925.1 of Cenchrus fungigraminus. NCBI lineage: Eukaryota > Viridiplantae > Streptophyta > Magnoliopsida > Poales > Poaceae > Cenchrus > Cenchrus fungigraminus. The sequence continues at coordinate 68,461,801 of CM072773.1, forward strand.
CATATCCAAGAAAAGAGACGTGATCTGTGCAGAAGGTGCACTTCTCGATGTTCCCAAACAAACGTGCATCCCGTAAAGCATTAAAAACAGCACGCAAATGATAAAGATGTTCCTCTAAAGATCTACTATATATCAAGATGTCATCAAAGTATACCACAACAAATCTGCCAATGAAAGCGTGTAAAACATCATTCTTAATCTCATGAAAGTACTGGGTGCATTAGTGAGACCAAAAGGCATGACTAATCAGTCATATAGACCGAATTTAGTTTTAAACGCTGTTTTCCATTCATCTCCTAACTTCATGCGAATCTGGTGGTAACCACTACGTAAATCAATTTTTGAGAACACAATTGAGCCACTCAGTTCATCAAGCATATCATCTAGCCTAGGGATAGGATGTCGATATCTGATGGTAATGTTATTAATCACTCGGCAATCTACACACATGCGCCAAGATCCATCTTTTTTGGGAACCAAAAGGACAGGAACAGCACAAGGGCTCAGAGACTCACGCACATAACCTTTGTTGAGCAATTCTTGCACCTGACACTGAATCTCCTTAGTTTCTTCGGGGTTGGTTCTATATGGTGCACGGTTGGGTAAGGAGGCTCCAGGAATATGGTCAATCTGGTGCTCAATCCCTCGGATTGGTGGCAGCCCTCGTGGCACTTCCTTTGGAAAAAACATCCGCATATTCCTACAAAAGGATAGTGACTGCAGGAGGCAAAGAAGAAGGCATGTCCTCGAGTGAAAACCAAGCTTGCTTGCAAATCAAAGCGTAGTAAACAGCAGTAGTAGCATCAATCTCATTCAGATCAGATTTGGTTGCAATGAAACATGACCCGTTCAACTTAATATCATTTTTGTGATTGGGACTAGATTTTACATTCTCCTTTTTGTGCTTCTCAAGTTCACTTGCCACAATTTGATTTTCACTCATTGACTGCTCATGACTCTTTATTTTACAAGCTTTAGCAAGTTCATCTTTAAAAATATCTTCAGGGGACATTGGATGCAGCACAATTATTTTATCATGGTATAGAAAGGAATACTGGTTTGATCTACCATGATGTTGAGAGTCTTTATCAAATTGCCATGGCCTTCCTAGCAGACTACTACATGCTTGCATTGGTACAACATCATATTCGACAACACCTTTATAGGAGCTGATGGCAAGGCTGATTCGCACAAGTTTGGTTACCTTTGCCTTACCACTGTTATTAAGCCATTGAATTTAATATGGATGAGGGTGAGGTTTGGTGGTGAGCGAAAGCTTCTCCACCATGTCGCTGCTAGCCAAGTTGTTACAGCTACCTCCATCGATGATCATTCTGCACGACCGCTCTTTGATGACACACTTTGTTTGGAACAATGTGTGTCGCTGATTCTACTCCGCCTTCTCCATTTGCGAGCTTAGCATGGGCAGCACAATGAGGCTCTCATAGCGGTTCGCTTCGACTGCATTAATATGTTCTTCTGGGCAGCCCTCACTTCCTGCAACGTTAGTCGCAAGCAATGCAAGTGTATCTTCATCGAGTTCACTAGCAGATGAGTACTCACCATCATTTTTGACCACCAAAACACGCTTGCTCGGGCAGTCACGTATGACATGTCCAAACCCCTTGCAGTGATGGCACTGAATGTCTCTTGTTCTGTTCGTGGATGCCACTGATGAAGTGGTTGTAGCAGGTTTTTGCGCGGTCTTTGCTGCTGAATTTGTGGGGCTGTCACGAGGCTTATCGTTGGAAGATGGGGTAGCAACACGTCCAACTGAGGGAAAACACAAGCGGGGCTGTGCGGACATATTCCTTCCTGCAGAAATGTTATTCTTGGCACTAGCACGTCGTCCTTGCACTTCACTTTCAGCTTTACAAGCAAGATGGAACAAACGGGTTATGTTAGTGTATTCTTTATAAGCAAGGATGTCCTGAATTTTCCGGTTTAACCCTCCCAAAAATCTATCCATCGCGGGTTCTACATCCTCCTGTAAAATGCAGCGTAGCATACCCATTTGCATCTCTTGATAGTATTCCTCTACACTTTTAGTTCCTTGTTTTAATTGTTGTAGCTGGTTTAATAAATCACGTGCATAGTAGGATGGAACAAATCTAGCCCGCATGACCCGCTTCAAGGCATCCCAAGTTTGTGGTGTGTTATTAGGATTTTTCTTTCCATGTTCTATCCACCAAACAGAAGCAAAATCAGTGAATTCACTAGTTGCAGCCCTAACACAAGCATTTTCAGGAAAATTATAACACGTAAACTTTTGTTCAACAGCCAACTCCCAAGTAAGGTAAGCATCTGGATCATATTTGCCATCAAAAGGGGGTATCTTAAATTTTATCTTGCTAAAAGCATTGTCATTGTTATGTCCACCCTTACCTCATCAGTTCTAGCGTAGACGTCGCCGATCTATGTCCTCAACTTCGGTGTCAGCACCATAATCAGCACCTAAATTTTCTTCACCTTCCTCCTCCTCTTGGTTACGTCCTCTATGCTGGTTATTCATCTTCTCGTGGAGCCCATCAAAACGCCTTAGAATAGCAACAAGGCTCTTGTCCATACGACCAATCGTTGCCTCCACCCCTGCAAGTCGATTGTTGTTGGCAACTTGCGTGGCCTCCATTTGCCCAATCTTCTCATTTATCACCCGCAAATCATTATCAACTCCTTTGGTGTACTCCCTTACTTCTTTCGGAAATGCTGCGTGATGCCCCTGGTACCAGGTGTAAGTGGTCCTACCTCCTCCTCGTCTTCATTTCCCCAACCTGCCATGGTCAAGTTGCAAGAGCAAACAAAGAACAAGTGAAGTAGAAAATTCCCTACAACTACTAGATGAAAGTGTTGTGTGGTGTTTTCTAACTCTCAACCTGTTATGCAAGCTCTTACATGTTCTCACCACACAAAGCGATTGGCGTTGGCAGCAGCAAGATCAACACAAACGGTAGCACAAGCACAACCCTGTGGAGTAGTAGCCTGCCGGAAACTTGAAATTCGCCCCCGAAGGACATTGGTTTTGCCCAACGGAAAGAAATTCGCGAGGAATGCTGCGGAGCACTTTGCCCAAGTGTTAATCTCTGCACGGTTAGCATAAAACCACTGCTTTGCCTTTCCCAAGAGGGAGAAGGGAAACAGTCACAGACGAATAGCATCTTCCTCCACTCCTCGTATAGTGAAGGTACTGCATAGTTCTAGGAACTGCTGCAGGTGGGCGCTCGCATCTTCATTAGGCTTGCCATAGAATGGGCTAGCCTGTACCATCGTAATTAAGCTAGTCTTGATCTCGAAGTTTCCATTCCCAGTGTTGATCACGGGGCCTGTCGGCACCTGGTCAGCAGAGAGAGCGGAGAGTCTTCTTGACAGGGTTGGCCATGGAAGTTGATGCGGATGGCACAAAGGAAGCTGGATCGACTTCCGAACGTTCACGAGAAGGAGAGCCGAAATGATTTCGTGCCTTCCTTACGAGTGACTCAGGATCTTCAGTAAAATTCGATGGCAAGTCGAAACCAGTCATGCACTACCTGTCTTCATCATCAATAGACAAAGAAGACAATCCAAGTTAGCCTACATTGAGAACTGTTTTATTCCTGTCATGATTATAAACATATGCAAAGTGTTGATATGTCATCCTTAAGCCTTCCCCGGCAACGGCGCCAGAAATGCTTGTTGACATTTCTTAACGCAATCACCTAATAACAGGTTTGGAACCCATCCTGGTAATAGCGCCAGAAATGCTGGTTGGTAAATCTTAACATTACAGAGATCTGCAAGCACACGAAAGTACCATTGTAGTATTTCCCCAAAGGAGTATTCCAAAGGGTATCGAATCCAAGGAAGGCATTGGCGGAATGACAAGATCAACTCTATTGCAATGAGTATAGATCATAGACGGAAATAAATCAGACACTCAAGTGCAGGGCTAAAGATATGATAATGGGGGTAGTGTGATCACACACACACTCACTCTCTTTCTAAGGGGTCCTAGGCATAGGAGGCGACACATGAGTTAGTTCTAGGTTCTTATGTACTATACACATAAAGCTGGAAGGAACGAGTTAGATACACTAGCGTTGAAGAACATTGACTTAAGCACCCAGGTACCACGGGGAGATAACCTCCCACGTTGCTTCTGCACAACTCCGGTTGTTATATTTTAGACTCCTACAGCTTATCCAAACGTGGGGGATTTCATAGGACCAACGGCTGTCACTACCGCGGCCTACCCCAAGAAAAACCGTGGGATAAACTCATAAGTAAGGTAGCTACGCAACCCAAGTACCATGCTTACATTGTTAGCTGGACTTGACCGGCCAGGGCTATTGTGACCCAGGTCAAGCCACCAGATAAACCAGCCAATTACACCGAGTACCGTAGCTTAAGCACAGACTTCATACAACGCAATCATGTCATCTAATTAGATCAAACCAGGTTAGGTACACAAATGGATTTGTGTTTTCCTATGTCTATTCAACTAGATCAAAGGGTCGTGTTCGCGAAGAACACGAGCCTCTAACTTATGAACAAACACCAGAAACATGTAAAAGTCACCCGTCAAGTGGATCGAAAGGCCTTGTTCATCAAGAACAGGAGCCTCTAAATAATGAACAGGTGAAGAACACATGAACAAATCACTCATGCATACTAACACAACTTTATATGAAATAGATAAATAACTGAAGTAGATCAAAGTCATACAAATGAAATAAGATACAAAGGAACTCATACCTAGATCCCAAAGTAGACTTGGAACCTGAATTAGAACTACTCTAGCCTACCTCCTAGCCTTGAGACTAAAAGTGAGAGAGGTGTTGCAAGTGTGGATGTCTCATAAGTGAGCCCCCTCTCCTTCTATTTATAGGCCCGTGCATCGGCGAAGAATGGAGGCAAACACCCCGGGGAAGGCGCCTAGGACCAATAGGGAACCACCACATGGAAGCCCCTGAGTGGCGGCCACAACATCGGTTTGGCCGACCTGTGGGGTCGGCCGACCCCCTGTGGGCCCCACTCGGGGTGTGCTTCCTCCTGGAGGCTGCCCTGTGGGTCCTTAGGTCGGTTCCTGGTGTCCACCCTGTTTTGGCGCGATTTGCTTGCCTTTGTGGGACCATGGATCCATGTGAAGTCCACGTGTCACACTCTGATTCGTTGGGGATTGCTTCACTTGGATTGCTTGCACGGCATGCATGCATGGCTCCCTAGTTGGCAGGTTTGCATGCATGGCATCCTTGTTGGCAGCCCACTAGGATGAGGTGATGTGGCATGGACCATAGAAGGTGAGTTTGGCACTCTTTTCCTGCTTATTTTCCTGCAATCAAATAATCTCCAAGGACAAGTGGAACTTCATTATTCTTAACTAAATACGTGTAAGAAATGCCTTATGCTCCTTTATTCATGAGTATATTGACGGCTAAAGTAGGTACTTAACAGCCGTCAACACTGGCCAGCCTCCATATCTTCCAAAGTCTTCTCATAAACTACCAAAATACGAACAAAAATTTTCTACCTCGTTAGCACGAGCAAAAACAAAGCAAAAAATGAAAACCAAAGACCAGGAGCAAACCTTGAGGGTCGAAGGGCACCGATGGCCCGACATTGGTACCGATCCCTGGCTGCTTCACAATTACAGAAGAAGCTTGGGCTCCGGGAATCTCACCATCCTCCAGCTCTTGACTAACAAGAGGTGCGCCCTCAACCTGCGGAGCATCTTCTGCAGTCGCGCCTGCAAGTCGAGTAGAATCCCTTAGCTCCCAGAGCACATGAGACTCTATCACCCCACTTTTCTTATAAAACGGCAAACGAACGGACAGTGAAGTTTGTAAATCCTTCATACCAACGGCCTTGCCATATGAGTAAGTCGAGGGGTCGAAGGTGCTCCGCTCCGCTAAAACCATCTCCAGGGTATGACCCTCGACAGCACCCGAAGAGCTCATGGTCTCAGCTAAGGACTGCATGAACTCAGGCGATGCCTTTGTATCACCCGAAGCTTCGGGATGGTCACCTAGGCGCGAAGAGTTATCACCTTTATCCTAAGGATTGTCAGCTCCGGGAAGTTTGACACTTTCTTCAACTCGGTCCAAAACACCAGCGCCTCCTGCACCGGGGGGTTCGCAGTAGTGTCCTTTGGGCTGGATACAACAGCCTTCTCCACCTCAGGTTTGGCCACGCGATCCTTGTCTCCATCACCTTCGGCACCCGAGTCCAGAAACTCCAAGGTATCGGCAGAGCTGAGAATGTTCACTATGCGGCACGTATGCCTCGGCTTGGAGCCAGCTTTCTTGAAGCGAAGCCCGGGCTTTGACGTCTTCTTAGTAGTAGGGTCGCCTTCCTGAATTGCAACCTGCTTCTTCTTAGTGTGCTCAAGTTGGTTCGTCTTTGAAGAAGACACCGAAGCCACAATCTTCCGCGAGTCAGCGACGGCAGCATCGCCAGATGGCTCCGGAGAAGCAACCGATTTCTTCTTTTTCTTCGCAGCATCAGCCGAGTCCGACACGGCTTGAGCGGAATCACGAGTGCGCTTAGACAACGCTTTGGGCTTCGGACGATCGTCCACTTCAATACCAAGTTCAGAAAAAAACACGGTTTATACGGCGGCCCCCAGTGGCCAACTTCCGCGAAGCCTGATATTCCGCCTCGGTGTAGGGACCAAGCAGATCCACCACACGACGTTCTACTTCGCCGACAAACACATGAGCATTTTCCCCTCAGGCATCTTTAGCCCGAAACGAGGGAAGGGAATTTCCTTTGGAAACCAATCAACTGAGAGCCACTTAACCTCCCGAGGATTCCAACTTGCAGAGAGGGGCCAAATGTCGGCAACCACGAATTCCTCTGCGACATAACGGCCAGGAATAAATTGTGAAGCCAAGCAGAAAGCTTTCTCGCACTCTTTGAAGCCTCTGGTCTTCGCAAAGTCAGGACCCGTGACATAACTCAAGGGCGTCATAGTCGAGATGCTCAAAGGGTAGTAAGCAGTCCCATCAGAGCCGCGGGGCATATTGACCTTCACGTAGAACCAGTAAGACAGCCAGTCATCGTCCCACTTGTTCTTATGAGCAGGGCTGAGCTCCACTCTTTCGATATCTTTTTTGGTGTTCTTCCTCCGCGGGTTGAAGGTTATGCACCCAAAGTGATTCTCGTAGATAGCAGGATCCCCATCCAACCGAAAGTTTTGTTTCTGAACATGGAGCTCGTAGAACCGAATGAAAGCTTCGGTATCAACCCGCCCGTCACAAGAACGCACGGCAAATAAAAACTTGGACAGCCGCACGAACGCGTTCGGTGTCAGCTGGTGCAGCTTAATACTGTAGCGGTCAAGGATCTCGGGGAGACGACGGGAGCAAGGAAATCTCAAGCCGGCATTGAAGAAATCACGAAACACCACGGCTTCGCCAGTCTTGGGCTTCGGAGTTTTTTCCCCTTCCGGGGCACGGGCAACACCCTCGGGGAAAAATCCTTTTTCTTCGTAATACTTGATTAGGTTCTCGGAAACCAGCGAAGCTCCCAGAACAAAGGACGGAGTTTTGGCCTCCCGTCCGGCCATTAAATCCAACGGCGAAGCCTCCACTGTCGAAAGATCGTCACCAAAGGAGGCTTCTTTCTCCTTAGCCTTTGGTGATGGCTCGTAATCAACAATGTCGCCAGCCGGTTCTTCTAGGGCTTCGACTAGTGCAACGGAAGCAGCTATCTCTTCCTCAGTCATTGGGCACGCAGTCTGTTTTGTACGAGCCAAGACTAGTTGAAAGGTTTTGGCTCCGCAAAGGAACAAACTCGAAAAACAGTAACTCAGGCGAAATCCCGTCGCATGCACAAATCTTAAAGCGGCTAAAGCAAACAAACCAGGGGCTAAAAGCTTCGACGGGAGTAAGAAAGAGGGGACCCTGACCCCCCCCCTTGCATAGCCCGAGGAGAGAGAAGAAGTGCAACGGTCTCGAAATACGAACGGGCACCTCGGGAAAGAGCGATTCGTGTCATTTCAAAAAGAGAATCACGCGAAGCCAAAAAGCAGGAGAAACCTGCAAACTCCCCGTCGCCGAAGGTGACGTTTTCTTCATCTGAAGGTCGCAAAGCGAAATCGAGGAGAAGGTTAATCTCATCACTCAAACACTTCTCCTCGAGGGGCTACTGTTGGGATGGCAGAAAACATCATCTCTGGGCACCGGGGGTTTGCCAGAGTAACAAGACCTTTGGGCTTCGGTTCCTT